>CM038671.1:144742636-147624950 GCA_021605145.1 Aegilops bicornis | reverse complement strand
TCCAAGCCCAATGTGAGATCTGACAATGCACTTGCGGACGGCTCCATATCTTCTTGGGCGGAATCGTAGTTTGTAAAGGCGCCTTCCGCGGTGACTACAAACCCGTAATGAAGGCGACCTTCATGCGCGCGAGAAGGAAGGAGAGCCCCCGTGCAAGTACATTGAAGGTCGGCCGTGTACACTACAACATCCCGAGATGTCCACCACCCCGTGATGACAAAAGCGGCGTTCCATCAATGTCTTGAACCGCGAGGATGAGGAGGAGATAGCGATATGCAAGATCCAAAGGGCGTCGATGAGCTATATGCTGCAGCCGACAAGTGTGCATGTCTTTGAAGGAAGAGACTCCCGGAGGGAGTATATGTAAGCGGGAGGTGCGATGGTAGAAACTGCCCGACAAAGAAAAGCGGCCGGCGAAATAGAAAAGAAGAAGAAGCGAGGATATTGCTTTGGTTATTGACGGTCCGGCAATGGAGGTGCCCGTAAGAAAAGGCAAAGTTGGTAGCTCACGGCAAGGAGGTTGCTTGGCGGCACCAATGACCTTGAACGTGGCGATGCGGCAAACCAGCGAGGACAGCTCCAACAAAGCGATGCGCGAGATCCACACGCACCAAAGCCGCGACCTCCGAGCTGCAAGAAGGTCGAGCGACAGCCGGCTTGTGTTGAAAGTACAAGCCCGGCGCGACAAGGAGAAAGGCCGGAAGGTCTTTGGAAGGGCTTCAGCAAGCGCCCAGCCGGGGAGGGCCTTGGCAAGACCAAGCGGCGGCAAGGAGACAGACCTCCCAGCGGCGCGTGAAGGACGAAGATGAGTATTGTGATGAGAACATGGATGATAGCGAAGCCGATGGGCGGGGAGGTTTCGAGAAATACGGAGGTCTTGTGCATTGGCGAAGCGATGCTTCTACGCATACTTCACATGCCAACTCAAGCGATGGATGCGGGAAGTCAATCTGGCGGAACCATCGCATCGAGTCACGCATGACCTCCACGGAAATGGTCCAAGCCGCCTATCATGCTGACGTGAGGACCACCCTGATCGCGCATAACTGCGGTCGGGTGCTTGCAAATGTTGGTTTAGCCAACTATCCGCCAACCTCAAGGTCCTTCAAGATGTTAGTTGATCACAAGCCGTGGCTTGAACTCCGATCTCTCCTCGCGGTACTCGAAGCATGCGGATCCACGACAAATGTATTTCGAAGAGACCGGCACATTCCAAGGAATCCAGTCCGGGAAGGAACCAGCGTCAAGGGGAAGATTTCACGTTGCGGTAACATTTGGCAGCGAGCTGAACTTCGGAGGCGAGAGGGTCACCTTTGGCGTCATTGCCGACTTCCATTTGCCCTACATTTGGGGGATACTCAATGCCGTCAACACCATTCAAATTCATAATGACCTCTCACTACATATACAACTCTGTCAAGATGCCCGGGCCCAATAAGCGTCATCTTCGTCCTCGGGCGACCAAGAAGGATGCTCTTATCTGTAAGCCGACAAGATCTATCTGGAAGCAAAGAGCGGCGGCCCATAGCGAGATCATAAGACACTTGCCGCTGAAGCTCCGGGGAAGAAGAAGACCCGATCCGGCAAGAAGAGCTCTCGATGCCCACTCCAGAAATAAGCGCTTTTCTTCGGTCTTTGCGCTACCATAGAAGACGCTTTCGCCGAGCTCCACAAGCAAATTGCAAGAAAGAAGACGGCGATAAGCGGCTCCACCTGGGTGAGACCAAGAAGGTGTCCGCGCCAAGGAGGATTTCAACGCTGGTGGTACCTTCTAGCGATCGCTTCCACTTCTGGAGCCCTAAATAGAAAGCGCGCTCGTTGCTCACTGCGCATGAGAGGCTGGCGTCGATGTGTTTGCATGGCAACCCGTCGACATCCCCGGTGTCTCCCGAAAGTGATTGAGCACCACCTGGCTATACGTCCTCATGCACGTAACCCGGCCATGTGAAGATCAGAAAAGCCTTGGCGGTGGAGGCGCCAAGAATTCATCGCATGAAGAGATCAAGAAATTAAATGGCCCGAGAGCCTTGTCGAGGAGTGCTCCATCCCACATGGTTGGCCAATCTCGTAGTCGTCGCGTAAGCAAAATGGGAAATGGAGGCTTTGTATCGACTTTTACTGGAGTATTAATAAAGCTTGTCCCAAGAACCCATTTGCTCTTGCGGTACATCGACCCGGTTATTGACTCCGCGGCCGGATGTGATTTGCTTTCATTTCTTGATGCATACTGAGATACCATCGGATCTTCATGCGGAGTAAGAGGATGAGGGAGAAAACGCATTCATCCTCCATGTGGCACATCTTTATCGCTTTATACGGATGCCTTTCGGGTTAAAGAATGCTTTGGTTCAACATTTGCAGAGTAGTCCATGAAGCTTTTGAGCCACAAATGCACGAGAAATGTAGAAGCTTACATGGATGACATAGTGAGTCGAAGACAAGGACAAAACTACTCAATTCAAGATTTAGATGAAACTTTTACAAATCTGCGTTAAGATCAACCTTGTTTCAAGCTCAACCCAGGAAGTGCGTGTTTGGAGTCCCTCAGAAACTGGCTTCTCGGGTTCTTCGTGTCTCGGCGGGGAATTGAAACCAATCCCAGAGCAAGATCCAAGGCCATTGAGCAGCATTGAAGCACCAAAAGCGCGTCAAGGATATATCGAAGACTTGCGGTTGCGTGAGCTGCTCTCAGCCAAGAGGTTTATCTCTAGGTTCTGCTGAAGCGCGCCCCTCGCCATTTTTCAAAATTTTGAAAAAGGCCGGGTCCAATATGAAATGGACTCAAGAGAAGCTTTGAGGCTGCTTGACACCAAGACTTAAAAGAGATACCTGTCCTCCACTCAACACTTGTGGCATTCCTAAGCCACAAGAGAAGATTCTTTGCTATATAAGCGGCAACCAATCAAGTGGTTAGTGCTGCGTTAGTGGCGAGAGGGAGGCGAAGATAGTAGAAAGCGACCAAAGCGGGATACATCCGGCGCCAAGCAAGGCACTTCACCTTAGGCAAACTCTGGTCCCAGGCAAAGATGGATCTGCAACGGGGAATGTGAAAAGGTCTGCGAGAGAAGAAAATGGTGCAGCGCCCGGTTGCTTTTGTCGGTTCCCTCTTAGAGAGCAAATTGAGAGTACTCGTTATTAAAGTACTTTAAAGCCTTCTCATGGCCTCGAGAAATTTCGCCCATTACTTCCAAGCACCACGAGATCACACGGTCGTCACTCGCTTTCCGTGAAGAGGATCTTGCAAAATCCGCATAAGCAGTGCAGGATTGGCGGTGGGCGCGCTAGAACTGTCAAACTTTGGCCTCAAGTTTGAAAAGCACTTCAGCTATCCAGCGTAGCATTGGCGGAGTTCATAGTGCAGAATGGACGCCTTGACACAAGATCAAAGAAATTTTAGGACGCAGGCATCCCCTGGTCAAGGAAGCAAGCGAGAGTGGATAATGTACTTTGATGGTGCCGTCTCTCGCTGCAAAGCGCCCGGTCTTGCAAGCGTGCTTTGCTTATCGCTGCTAACGAGAACACCTCAAGTGTCCGTAGATGCACTTTCCCAAGGAGCAAGCAAATTAGTAATATCTTGCAGTGTATGAAGGTTTGCCTTCTTGCCGGTCTCGAGATGTGATGAACCTTGGGATCCAAGAAGCTCATTATCGGGGGTGACTCACAGCCTTCTTATCCTCCAAGTAAACAAGAGTTATCGAGTCCCAGTTGATGGAAGTTTTTCTTATGTTGATGAAGTGAGAGCTGGAAGAAGAGCACTTTGACGGCCTACAGATGGAACGCGTTCCAAGAGCTCAGAGCGACATTGCCGATGGCTTTGTCAGTAAGTCTCTTATTTGCACTTAAGCTACATTGTGGAACCAGTGGACCTTCTCGCTGCTCAAGGCGACCTCAATAGTAGCCATCAAGCCTGGATGTAAGAACGAAGAGGAAGTTGATTTAGCGACTATTTTCCTAAAGCCGAAACTCCACAAAGCCGCCTTCGCTAAGAAGGTCCCCAAAGATCAACTTGAGTGTCTTTGAGGAAGCGATACGCTCCGGTAGCCCCCTAGGGTTTGTTCCGTTGAAACCAAAGCGCTTTCCCGACAAGTTTTGCTCGGCAAACTTGTAGGAACATCAAACTCGGTGAGCCTTGCAGTTCTTCTTGAAGTGGCCAGAGAAGCGATTCCGCGGCTGACGTTAGATGTGCCTTTAGTCCTTGTTGTCGTGCCGCTAAGCTCCAAAGATGGGCATGGTATGACCAGATTGTCCATTTCGTTCGTATTGGCAGGAGAACTTCCCAGAAGAGCAAGAAGAAGCGGAAAGAAGTAGCACGTGATCAAAGTATGTACCGGTTTATGTCGATAGTAATAACCGCGTAAGAAGACTCCGCGGTGTGAAAATTGAAGCGTATTCACGAGGAAGATGAATGTAAGCTGTTGCCGGTGAGATACATGGAGTGCATATGTAGATGGTCACCACATTGGCGTAAAACACTTTCGGCAAGCAAAGCTTTCAGCGAGGTTTCTTTTAAAGCCGACAGCGACCCTCCGAGGATGCAAGCTGCACAAAGTAACCAAGAAAGTGTGAAGCGTGCGATTCCATTCCAAGCAGACATATCATCCAGGTATTTCAAGCTCTCGGAGCGATCCCTTTATCCTCCGGGCCGTTTTTGAAGTGCAGGGCTTTACGTATCCTCGGCCCCTTTTCCCGTGCTCCGGGGCTTTGAGTACTTATGCGTTGCAGTAATCGATGTTCACAAAGTGGCGGGAAGTGGAAGCGATGAGGGAAGGTGTGTGCGACAAAATCGTGATCAAGTTCTTCTGTGTCGATTGTTTGAGCGGCCGGGATCCCTAAGGATCATCACCCCGACAACGGTATGCGTGGTCCGCTTAGCCGCGCTCTTCATGCGATGCGTCCAAGATCTTGGCGCCATAGGTCTACTTAATACATTTGCTCATCCGAGAAGCAGCGGTCAATAGCGGAGAGGCGGTATTTGAAGCCTATGTTAGCGCGACTCAAGACCAGGACTTTCGTGGGGCCGCTGACAAGTGCGGAAGAAAGCTCGATTGAGGAGGCTGCCGGTGGAACTGCTGGTCGCCTTCGAGGCGGCCCGTCGAACCCGCTAATCGGCCGGACACCTTTGCTCTCAGTCACATGGAGAGCAGAGGCAGTTCTCCCCAGACGGAACTCATTATCACAGGTCACCTCGAGTGCTACAAAGCTCGCTATGATGAGCTCGAGCAAGAGCAGTAGCTGCGACAAGATGTATGTTGCTGCCTTGAGGAAGGATGCGTCTTGAGGAAACAGCATGCGAAATTTGTCGCTTTCGATACCCAAAGTAAACTTCGCGTCGCTTCGCATAGCCGCAGTTGTGCCGAAGTTCTCGAGGAAGGCGATTTTGCATTACTGGCGTTCCATTCGTCCATAAAATTCCAGCACAAGTTGACGCCTTGAAGTGGGAAGGCTCCTTTGCCGGGTGAAACGAGGTCACTAGGCACAAGCTATCATGCGCTTTGAGACCGGCGAAGATGGCATTCCTAAGTGAGCAACTCACTGGAACATTGAGCATCTTCGTGGTTTACTCAGGGGAATGCTGATTCTGCCGTTTAACCTCGTTAAAGCAACCACCACCCCCAATACAAGTCTTGCTTAGATCATTGCATGTAATCTCTTTTGTCTGGCCGAAGCCGCTACAGACACTTCGCATAAGTAAAATAGGTCGTGTTCCCGCACATCTCTCTTGCTCGGTTCATGCTTCCTCCATTATATTGCATATGTTATCTGACACTTTGTGCAGCACCATCTCCTCATTAAGCACTAACGAGCCATGAGGCTTCATATCTTTATTTTCTCTTCTTTCTCTTTTTCGAAGAAAGGAAGGATCCCTCGCACACAAGTTTGCCGGGAAGGAGAAGGATAACGTGTGACCAAGCGACCGGCCGAGGAGGTCTAACCTTACCGGGAAGGAAAAGATGAAAAGCTGTTGCCAAAGTTTGAGCAATCAGTTTTAATTTTTTTTTATAGCGTTATTCTCCTCGAAACGAACAAGACTTTGTATGGAAAACACAATGTGCGCCGGAGGAACCAACTCAGAGCTAGTCTGCGCCTTACTTTGTTTCGAGTCCGCTCAACAATTTAAGTGAGCTGCGTTAGTTCGCGACAAGGTTGCTAGCCGGAGGCGGCACTACCAAAGTAGTCACGACGTCCACGCACTCAGCGCTCATGGCTAAGGTGTACTCAGCACTGACAAGTTCCCTAAAAAGCGTAGGGCAAAAAAAACATACAAAGGAAGGAATCAAGTAAAGGGAATAACATAGCAATTATTACCCTAAATAAGAGTTATATATATTACAAGATAGCTTGTCGCAGCTCTAATAGATTGTTCTTCCTAACATGACTAGCAAATGACAAGGAAAAGATAAAATAGGGCGGCCTAATCGCTGTGATGGGTCGCCATCAACTCCTTCTTGATCCCGGCCACCATGTCCACGATGGGAGGCGTGAAATAAGTGGTCTTGAGCGCCTCTACATCAGCATCCGGGCTGACAAGGACCTGAGGACGCTGAGTGAGGTTGAGGCCTGATTATGAAGGCCACCTTCATCGGCCACCTTTTGGAGAGCCTCACAGAATCCCGGGCGCGACTCCTGGCCAAAGCTTTGGGATCTCTTCCCGAGTCACTGGAGAGCCGGGCACCACGCCCTTGAAGAATGTTTCAGCTGGCGTCATCGAGATGCTCGTCGAGGAGGTATCCAAGATCCACCATCCCGGCAAATCCGTCACCTCCCTATCAATGGCGGCAGCAGATCCACGAGACCTCGGTCCGGTGCTCCACATTATCCTCGGAAAGCCTGGGTATTACGGCGAAGATTTCAGCACTACGCCGTGGCCTTCGTCGACCTTGATTCCGCTCCTCAGCCTTCGTCCAAAGCGTCTTAGTCAGAGTAGCCGGCTTATTTGAGATCAGCATTGAGTCTCTTGGCGCTGGCTCCTTGGTTCTCCCCTCTTCCGGCCCGACGGCCGTCGCAGCCTTCGCCAAGAGTGTAGGCTGTACTTCTCGGCGGCTACCATGCTTGAGTGCAGCAAGCTCCTCGCCGCTCTTCTTCAAAGTTGGCCTCCAAGCGTGTCGCTTCCTCGCCTCTAGCTCCTTCTTGGCGGCCCCTCGGCATCATGGGCAAAGCGTATCCATACCGCTTCCTTGAGAGGTATCCCAAATGATTGCTTACATGCCTTGCAAGCTCCTCCTAAATGGCTGTCGAGATTGACCTTCCACGCACCAACTCGCCTCTCATATGCTACGCGGACAGCTTCTCGGCGGCAAGCCTTTATGTTTTCTTAAACGGCCAAATTTTCCTCGAGGATGAAGGCTTTGCGCTTCCTCGGCGGGTAATCCGCCTCCTGGGCCTCTTCCGCTAAAGACCGAGAGCCTCTGATGAGTGTCTCGGGGAGCCCTCCTCCAGCTTCTCTATGTCCACGCGCTAAGGCTGCAAGCGCTTCTCGGGAGGCTAGCTTGAAAGCTATGCCGGGGCGCTAAAGTGACAATAGCTTTCGTGCGCGATGTTGCTCCTCCTCGTGAAGACTCACCATCGCCCAACTGCTACTCGGCGTCAACCCGGCGTCGGCCAGGAGGCGAAAAGCTCTTCATCGGTTTCCCTTCAGCAATGGCATACAGGCTTCGGAGCTCGGGGTCGGGGGAGTTTGATGAAGACGCCTTGGCCCGGCCTTCGTGATAGAGGCGCGAGTGGGGCTCTTCGAGTCTGGATGCGTGGCGGTAGAAATGAGGATTTGGCGGTCGGTGTAGCGCTGCTGGCTCCTGCGTCCGAGGGAGCCGTCAAGGTCTGATCGCCAGACCCCTCGGCCGGCTTAATTAACCGCTGTAGCAGCCTTTCGGCGGACCTCTCCGCCAATGCGGATTCATCAACACCGGCTCCTGCTCCGGCGACTTCGGTCTCCATTGGCTCCAGGCGTGAGAAGGACACGAGTGGTGACCAGGAAGAAGGAACAAGAGTCAAGCAAGTATTCAAAAAGAAGATCGGAAGAAGCCAAGGGAAATTTCGTGACAAGAAGAGTGATACCTGTCTTTGGGATCGGCCAGTCACCCTTGTCGGAGAGCGGTCCCTTGTCGGAGATGTCTCCCTTGTCGGAGAATCCACCCTCAATTGGAGTGAAGTTGAAGTATGCTTGTCGGGAGGCTGACTTAGGGCCCTCTTGGTGAGGCTGCTCTTGCTCCTACACAAGTCAACAGACGAGATATCAGCAAAGAAGAAACACCCAAGTGCGCCAACGACAGAAGTAAATTAAACACTTTATTGTTTTGGGGGCTGCTTGTGGGGGAACTGCTTTGAGAGTGGAAGGCTTAGGGTCGCAAGATGGTCTCGAGCGTTCCCCTAACGTCGTGATGCAGGATGCCCTCGATGACAATCACCGGAGTCTTGGCTCTTTGCCGCTCTCACGGGCCGTAGTCCTGCAAAAAATGGATTCAAGTCAAGCAAATCGAGGAGACAAGACACAGTAGCAAGAATTAAAGGAATTTAAACTTAGCCAAGATTCTTACTCCTCTTCCTCCTCGGGCTAAGCGCTGAGAAGTCGAGTCTGGTCACTTGGGCGCGACGAGGTATGACAGGAGATGGGATCCCTTGGGCGCTTGGCGGGAGGCGGCGGTGGTCCAGAGGGCCCTCTGCGCTCTGGTTGCTGCACCCGGCGGCGTGAGGTGCTCCCCTGCAGCAACCGTGCTTGCTGCGGGTGGAGCTGGCGTCATGGCTGGCCAGGCTGCTGCTCGTCTGCCGCTCAGCTGGGCCCCTGACCCTCAAGGAGGCGTCTTCTTGGCTACCGGAGGCTCTGGCCATGCATTTAACCGCCGGAAGGTGCGAGAGTGGAGGGTCGATCTCGCCCGTTTAGCACACCGCTGCCTGGCCCGGACTCGCTGTTCGGCTCGGCTTGAAGATCAGTGCGTTTTCCTCACCGGCGGGCTCTTCCTCGTCGCCAAGCTCTCCCACGCCGCAAGGCTTGCCTCTTGCCTACTCGCCTCCTCCTCGATGAACTCGAATTCCGGGCCAAAGGCGGTAATGATATCTGCCGCCTCTTCAACACTCGGTATGGCGTCGTTGCATCTCGCGTCATCGGTGGTGTCATGGTGAGCTCTCTTCGCTGCCATGGCTTGGATCGGCACTTCTTCCAAGCCGCCGGCGACACTCAGCACAAACGCCATCTGCGGGATCTTGCCAAAGTTGGCACAATCCCATGCGAGTCGCATAAATGCAGTATCATCATTGGCAGCGGATGCGGTCAAGCCGAAGAATTGTTGCACAATGGAACAACTCCCTCTCGGCAGCTGGGCAGCTTCCGGATGCCGAGGATCCCACTTGAACAGCTCTGAAGCATCGGGCCACAACTCCAAGGCGGTGAAATTGAAGTTGAGGTTCAAGCGCAGCCTCATGATGTCCCGCTGCTCGGAACTCCTGTGCAGGTCTCCTCCTCTCTCTCGCAAGGGATGGCGTCTGGCGAAGAAAATCCGCCTCGATAGCTCCCCACGGTGAGCCCACGGCAGGAAATGCGGCGCAGGATCCACAGCTGATGGCGATCTTTAGCTTGGCTATCATCCCATGCCGAGAACGCTGTTGCTCCAATCATTGGGCCAGCGTACCAGCTGGGGAGCTTAGCGAGGAAAGCGGTGAAACTTGTGCGGCTCCTCCTCGACGATCCAACACCAATCGGCCTCCACTCGTCCCATTTGCTGCGGAGCTCTCCTTCCCAGAATCGCCTCCTTCTTGCGGTCCTCGAGATCCAGCGATCCCCAGATAAGGGCTCTCCTCTCTCAACTCGGGGCATGAAGAAGAGTGGCGGAAGAGGCAACATTGGGATGGACTCCGACAAAGTTTTCGCAGAGGTGTGCGAAAACCTGCCATGGTGAGAACGGCGTTGGGGGTGAAGTCAAGGAGGCGAGGCCGTCGTGTTCAATGATATCGCTGAAAAAACTTTGAGAAAAGTGGCCAGAGCCGCAAGAAGAACAGAGTGAAGAAAGGATACCCACGCAGGGCGATTCAGGCGGGCGGAGAGTACCTTAGTGCGGCGGATGCGCTTGGTGTCTCCGTCTGACCCGGAGAAAGGTAGTAGCTTTTCCCTCTCAGCTCCCTCGCTTGGCGAAATGAAGGGGAAAAAGTAGCCCGCCTCCTTCTTGCGTTAGCCGCAATCCGGCGCCTCGGCCGACTTGAGCGACCTTCGGGCTGGAGCCATGGCGGCAGGCGATGAGGTCGGCGGCGTTGGCAGTTACGTTACGGTGGGCGACGAGGCGGGCTGCTCTCTTTCGACTTCGGAAGAAGGGGGGCGGAGCGGTTGAGGTTTTCAAGATGGGAGCAATAACCCGGCGAGATGGGCTGAACGCCCCCGCTCTCGCTTATAAAGAGGGAGGCGGACGTTCCGCTTTTCCGAATAAAGAAGCCACCCACGATCACTACCGCTGACGCCGCAATCGACGCTGCGGCGTCACCCGTTAAAGGGAGAAGTAGCGGTGGTTTGCGGATGACGTCTTGGCGTAACCCAAGTCGCGTGTGCAGCGTTTTTGTTTTGGCCTGGCCCAACAGCCGCAATGTTGCCTTCACCGGTGGAAATGTATAACCAGTGACCGAGGGCTCCTGTCGATGTACAAGAGTAGGGGTACCCTTTGTATCCCGAACTCGTGCAACTGGTGATTCCTTGGCCAGCGGCAAGGCTTGCCGGGTGACCGCCAAGATCCTCCGTGGCTCCTTTGGAGCCATTCAAGAAACAAAGTATTCAAGCCCGGCAAAGGAGCTTGCCGAAGGCACAAGACAAACAAGACCCGGCAAGAAGAGGAGCTTGCTGGGAAGGCCAACCAAGGCACCCCAAAGGAACTTGCCGCAGCGCGCCAGCGTCCGGCGAGCCTGCCCGGCGGCGACAAGCTTCCCGGGACCGCGACAAGATCACGGCATCAAGGCAAAACGCCGGCAGGCATCCGCCGTGACTAGCTCCGGCCCACCATCCAACAGCGATTAACGCCTGGGACCCTTCCCGGTATACGTGTGCGAAAGCTGTGCAGCCAAGGGTGCTGATAATGGTATGGCGGCAGCCGACAAGACTTCCATCGTGGCCGGCGGTGGCGCCCTGACGGTCCCTTTTTGCACTATTTGGGTGACTTAGCGGGCATTTATTGCCTTTGTCCCCCTGCCGTCGTGGTTAGGTATGATGCACTGTACAAGTAGCTGTACCAACCACAAGTTCTTTTCCATTTTTACCCTTGCCTATGTTGCCACCTGTCGGCGACCCCTTGAGCATATAAAAGGAGGCCCATGTGCAACGTAGAGAGAGGTTCGAGATTCAGTTCATTCGAAACCAGAGAACACTCACGCTAGGTTTTGTAGCTCTCAATGCTCCCTAGCAAAAACACAATACAATCAAACAAGCAGCGGCCATTAGAGAGTATTATCTCTCCCGTGAGAGCTCGAAGCTGGGTAAATGCTCGTCAGGTGCTTCGCCTCGATCTGCTCTTCGTGCGATCTCCGCCCCCCACCGAACCGAAAGGGACTCGGCCCGCCGGTCCCATAGGTGTTCCTGGGTCCGATCAGCTTCCCCGACATTTGGATTATTAGCTAGTTTTGAAAGTGCATGTAGCTTCACATTTCTCAAGTTATGTTGATTTCCGGAGTGCAAGTGCCTTCGTATTTTTTAAGTTAAATGTTCGCCCCTGGTAACTTGAATTCGTGGATCAGCCACTACACAAAAATCAGCTACCACATGTAACGTTAAAGATGGTGCAATTAAATAAAATGCACGGGACTTACGCTAGTCTCGTTTATCGCAGCTCATTTTGCAGCTCTGCTTTAGCGCTTGGGATGTTCCATGTACAAGTCCATGTTACCACTTGCTTGGATGTGCAGCCTTTGTGCTCCTTTGCATCCCCTCTGCATTTTTGACCACGACGAATGGTTGATCAAATAAGAGGAATCGACCTTGATGTTGTCTTAGGAGATATCAATTACAAGGTTATACGGGTAAGGATGTGTACCAGATCCCGTGGCGCGTCATGCTTAATGTAAAAAACATAGATTTGCTTGTTTCAGATGATATCTCCAGAAGAAATAAGAGTTAAAGTCAGAGTTGAATAGGCGTGTAAGATAAGAGAGCAGTGAAAGGATATCCAAACATCGTCGGAACAGTGCACAAGGGAGTGATGTGTGGATACCTAGTTAGGGTCGGCGGTTGGGCATGCTCGCCTAGCTAGTGTGCGGGTCACTTCAGAGCCGTTTAAGGTGATGCGTTGGGTTGGGTGGCCGCGCACGGATGCAGATCTTGAGTGGCGGAAGCGGGCTCTACGATGCGATTGGGCGAGACCGTTGGTGAAGCCCCAGCGGCCTCGAAGCGGTCGGCGAAGAATGCTCGATGTGCTCGGTGAAAGTAACGCACCGTGAGCTGGGAGGCGGCGTCCGGTGAAGCGCACTGATGCGGTGGAACTTCGGTGTCTGTGGAGGCACGCGTCGGTTCTTGAAGCGGCCGACGTTGTCGGTGGACCACCCGGTCACGGTGGGTGGGATTTGCGAGGCGTAGATAGAGGTAGCTCGGTCTGCGGCGGTGAAGCGCGCCACCGTCGTCGCCTTCGGCTGGTAAATCGGCCCCAAGCATGCAGGTGGGGAAACGGTAGAAAGAGACGACGCAGGGGCGATTCGAGGGTTGGCGGCGAATTAGGGATTTGAGCAATCCGGTGTGGAAGGGGACGGTGGAGAGAGAAGAGGGATTTTGCGGGGCTGGAATTCAGACGCCCGGATATTTCAATCCAAACGTGGAAGCCTTATGCGAACTTATATTGTCGCCGCCCTTTTTTGGGGGTGGGGGGTGGGTGCCTCTGTCCCTCGGATCGCGACACCGCGCGACCACCCCAACAGGACTAATCTTCGGTGCCTTACAGGCACTCGCCTTGTGTCCATGACATGTGGGCCCAATAGGTGGCTAGCCCACATGTCGATGACTCAAAGCGATTGCCTTTTCAAGCTGAAAGCGGCGATCCACTACGACACGGCAAGTGAGGTCTGCACGGTGCGCCCTACATTTGAGAATGCAAAGCGAATCTTCTTTCATTTGCAAACTAATCAGAGTGTATTACCATGCCCTGTGTTTTCCTTGCAATAATTAGTCATTCGAAGCGAGATACTCCATCCATTCACTTTTTATGTTAGAGATGCGATTTACAACTTAAATGAATTGTTTTTGTGCATTATGCAGAAATGTCTTCAAGGTCTTATAAAAGTGAACAGAGGGAGTACTATAAATTAATTAATGAGGAGTTATTTGAAAAAAAAATCAAAACGGTACCCACGCTAACGTGGATTAGAGTGTGTGTTACATAGTTATTTGAATTAGAATGTGTGTCATGTAGTTAGTTATTTGAATTAGAGTGTGTGTCACGTAATCTCCAATTCTAACGTGGATTTCGGATTTCACTATATCCACGCTACTTTTTTAATACAAATTCATATGTATATGTTAAACACCATGGTAGTGAGAAAACTTTTGGATGGATTCAAACAAATGACCTATAAAATAGCACAACAAACTGAGTCAATGTCAACTTTTCGAAACTTAGTATGGCACGAATTCGAAATAATTACCTGTATGCCCCGGGTCTCGGTTCAAATCTTATAATGTACACCGAATTGAAACATCGATATTAAGTCTTGTACTATGTACATTCAAATGTTGTTTTTAGCCCTCCCCCCCACTTTAAACGCTACATACTTCCTGTGACGGTCAATCTTCCTCTCCTAACCACCTTAGAAGCTATCGGTTTCAACACACGTTCATTCTTTCTCTCCATGTTTCCATCTCTAAGTCTCTCAACTACACAACCCCTTTTTCCACTTCTGTTACCAAATGTATTTACCTCACACCCGCCATCATTGCACCCCATGCAGCTCTCTCTCTCCCCCTCTCCCTCTCACCCTCTCGCGCTAAATAAACGCATTGCCTATCTAGCCCCCCAACCTCTCGTGCGCTTTACACACATCACGTTGTATATCTAGGTCACTCCCTCAAGGCATCTCACGCTTTCTTCATGCAGTAGTACCACTCGTTCAATCTCGCTCTCTTTATCGAGTCTCGTTTAACCTTGTTTTCTTTCACACACAAATGATATATCTCCTGTTAAGACCTCGATCGACACACTCTATACTCTCTCACGCATGAATTGTCTATCTAGGTCCGATCCATCCAAGTAAATAGCCACTCTTTTCGACCTCATGGTGGGCCACGCTCACTCAATCTCTCTCTCTCTCTCTCTCTCGTATGTCTCGATTGACCTGGCTCTTTCCTCGGACAAAAAGCGATATATCACCATGTTTGCGCCCAATTCGACCTATTCCCACTATATACTCTCTCACGCACATCGTCTATCTAGGTCACTCTCTCCAACCCGTCTCACTCTTTCGATCGCACGGCGACCCTATGTGATCGGTTGACCTTGCTTCCTCCCACGCACAAAACACAACAAAAAAATACACTTCCGTGATGATACGTGTTTGTCACAGTAGGTCACTTTTTTTGTCATGCATGTACATCCATGACAAATTTATGACAATATCAAGATAGTCATACCTGTGCTGTCGTAGAAGTGTTCCATGACATTACCAAAATTATCATCACGGAAGTGTCCACTTCCATGACAATAAATCGTAGCGTCCACGAAGTGCTTTACGTCCAAGGGTGACCGATTAATGGCATCCACCGTATGAGCGCCTTAAGCTATCGGGTCGGGTTTTGGATCCGATAACCCGTTATCACGGCCCGACCAATGGGGATTTTCCATGTGTAAAATCATCATTGGCTAGGAGAAACACGTGTCGGCTCATCGTTGGGACAGATGTCATCCCACTCCTTTGGACGGAAAGGCGCCTATGATCGATACGACACGTGGCACGCCCAACAGCGATGGCCCATTCACTGGCGGAAAAGGCTGCCATTTGACTTGGTCAAAGGTGGTGGGCAGCCCATGGAAAGCCTTGTTAGCAGTGCGATACGCATATAGCCCATATATGACCCGCTAACCTAAGGCCCATTACGCCCTATCCGGAATTAGGCCCAATAAGCGTCATCTGGGCGGTCAATATGATTCGACCCGTTTTCACTTCGCCGGCCCATGTATAGCCCATGACATCTTTCGGCGCATATGAGGCCCTTTTGTAACTCTTGGCCCGTGGCGGCCCGTCTTTGAAAGCGGCCCGTAATGAGCGATAAAGGTATTACTTTACACCCATTAACGGCTGTGGTGAAATCGCCCGTAATGAGCGATGTATCACTTTATACCCATTAACGGCCGTTATTCCGTTGGTAGTTTCATTAAGTTAACTTTTGACGCTCGAGGACCCATTTATTCTTGGGCTCATTTGCAAACGTATTCGGTTACTTACGGCCCGTTCTTGTCATTTTTACCTTGTGGGCCAAATTCAGCCCATCGTTCTGATCGGCCCGTTTGTGGACCGTTAATCTATTGAGCCATTTTCATAACGCATCACCAATCTGACCTATTAAGGGCCCGTGTATGGTCGACCCATAAAACATACGATTTCCATTAAAAGGCGTCTCGGCCCATTAAAAGGCCGTACAAGACCCATAAATTAGCCGGCGGCCCATGGATCCTCTGAGATGTACAAGGCCCATGGATCCCTACGAGGCGTAGAAGGCCCATGGATCCCTACGAGGCGTAGAAGGCCCATGGATCCTCACGAGGGCGAGAAGGCCCATGGATTGACTGTGCCCGTGAAGGGCCATGGTCGGGTGAGTTGGCCCCCGTTTGAACGATATAGCATATTCAAAGAACTATCGTACTCAATACTATCACCTCTAAAAAGCCTAAACTATTACAACAAACAGATGAAAGCATAGAAAGGTAGAATAATCCTACACTATACAATAAAGAAATTATGACCGATTATACCCATCGGGCATTATGGTTCGCAACCTGGTGATAATAAAGCATACACAAACAACAAATTACATACACTTTCGGGCAAATCGTCTCACTCATACATCATGGGCGGCGCATCAACTTAACTCCATTTGAACTATAATCTCTTCACAAAATAGGATTGGCGGATTCAGATAGCACAAATTTCAGTCTGCAAAATCTCCAATTCCTTCATGGTTACCTCGTTGTCTTGTTTCATTTTTTGACTCCTGCATCTAATACCGCATGTCCAGGTCTCAACTTGTTTATTACTCGTTGACAATCATGTACACGTTGTCTTGCCACCTCTAGTTGATGCTCGAGAACATCGGCACATTCCAATTCCAATCCATAATCATTCGGTAACGGCCATGCCAAGACCGTCAGAGATCTTTGTGTTGATGTCACTTCATCCTGAAATGTTTCTGTAAGTACACATGACTAGGGCAAAAATATAGTTACAAAAGTGAAGTGAACAAGACACTATTTTGTACTACATGGCAAAATAGGACTAACAATAATGTTACACGTCACTTTCAAAAAAAATGTTACACGTCATGAAGCATAAGCAGGTGATATTTTAAAAATTATAAAAAAGATAGATACATGCGGCCTTTGCATATAGAAATCCCTCTTTGCTCACCGAGGAGCATGATGTTGGGGCCCAATCGAAAACACGGACAAGTTACAAATTTAGGCGACACGTTGCGTACAAGTAAGCAAGCAGTTGGCCATTACAGGCCTCAATTAAAGTATTAGGGAGCATAATGGACAGCAGAGGGTTTCATACAAACATACTACAGCAGGCAAAACTATGCAATCATTAGCATATTATAAACTAGATCGTGAGCCTCATGCAATAATAGTTGGTTAATATACTTCAAAGCTTCAGTGTCGGTGGTTGGGTGCGACATATGCCAAAGGATGGCTTATCATGGTGGGAGCGAGTAGAGCCGTCGCGGTGCCGAGAGCGGGATGAGGCATAGACATGAACGCCATGACTTTTACAGTTGTTCGGTCTCTCCTATTAGATAACACCCCTAGTCCTGCTCTGTGGGGTCTCCGCATGATCACTAAAGCTCAAGTGAATACACGAGTGCTCCTTGAGCTGTATGCTAGAGGTAGGAGAAGGCAAGGCTAGCTCTTTCCTTTCCTCTATGATATGGGCTAACTATCTTAGGTTCCGAACCCCTTGCATGGGTGCCCTGGGGGGTTTATATAGGCCTACCCCCCAGGGGTACATTGTTAAACTTGACGGGCGTGGGGCCGGCGTCGATCTCTCTGCCCGGCTTCTCTGCAGGCCTAGCTGGGAGCCCCGCCGTCTCGTGGGCCCCGCTTCGATGGCGAAGTGCAGACCCGACAGCCGTACCGCCCGCTTCCGGGTCTTGTCGGCGGTGATCATTGTAGCGTCTCTAATGATGCAGGCTTGGTCGGGGAAGGTCATGGCTTCTGACCCACCGCTGGCGGCGGACATCGTAGCCACTCCTGTCTCCGTCTTCGTTGATGGCGTGCGCTCCCGAAGGGGGTCGGCCACTCTGAGGGCCTCCCTCGGGCTAGCCCAATGGTAGGGCTCTTGCCGTCTTCTGGACTCTTCTTGTGGCCGGTGGGACCCATCGTCCTTGGAGCGTCTGTGACGAGCCATCGTGGAACAAGGACTCACGCCCATATGGGGTGATGTCGGGGAAGCCATAGCAGTGCGGCGCGGGCAGATCTCCACGCCAGATGCACTTGTGGCCATGCTTGCTCGACTCTGGAAGAGGATGGGCTATCTGTAGCCACTCCCGTCCGTCCTCTCTGGCGAGGCACGGGCTCCGTTGAGCGTGGGTCGAGCCGACTCACACAGGGCAGCTTCTCTGGAAGCCGCCAGCGAGTCGGCGTGCCTGTGCTTTGCTGGGACTCGGCCTCTTATGGGAAGCCAGCTGTTCCTCCAGTCGGCTTCTAGAAGGCGGCTCTTTGTCTCATTGTTTTGAGGGGCGCGGTCAGCCCCGATGTCTTGAAAGGTTTTGGGCCTCGGGTTAGCCTACGCGTGGCCCATTACTCCAACATTCAGGCACACTTCGGCAGAGTAATTAAATGGTAAGGCCTTTAATTATGTCAACTAATAGTGATACAAGTACCGAACATCAGGCATGATTATTTGGGCATCTCATTAATCGAGGACAAATAAAGCAATTGAAAAGAGAAAATTAACTATGCCTCAGAAACAAACAAGGAATTGAACTGTTGAGTTGCATACAAAGTGACTTACCTTAGCAGGTTGAAAAGGCTCAAATAGCGGCTCCTACTTCTCTTGCAAGGCTCCTTCCTAACATCTTGTACTTGGAAATCCTCAATCTTATTTTCATTTGCACCCCTCTACAAGGTGACACAAACTAGTTACTCGTCTCCTTGGAAGATAAATATGCATACTTTCTAGTCTGTGAACACAAAAGGATGAGATTATAACAAAACAACACCACATAATGAAACATGCCGCATCTCTTGCACTTGCACACAATGACATGAGCATTTACTATGTCTGCACTATGTAAAAACTAGGCATACCTTGACTGGATCTCCGGTACTCTTGGAGGAGAGCCTCTTGTGAGTGTACAACCAAACCTTTATGTCACCTATGAGTTAGACAAGGCCCCCTACTCACAGCAGCCCTTAGTGTTTAAATCGTCGACAAGCTACATTAGAGTGTTAGGTCAAGAACGACAAGTAATCAAAGCAAACAGGTCCTAGTATGGCTGGCTGATGCAAACAAGCAATTGAATATGTGTGAGCAAATCTTACATATCAAGAAAAGAAGCAAAGAAGGAGGCTTAAAGACCATCACTTGACTCCACCAGATTTAAGGGGCATTTAAACATCATGTGCAACGTGATGAACTAACATAAACATTGCATATTCCAGATTCTACAATGGAATGCACATCTATTAGGTTATGCCATGTATGATGATGCCTAAATGTACAGAGATAGCGTGCAGGAGTGATTCATCATTGCACGCACAATTGAATTGCAGGTTAAGGGCCAGTTCGATTCCGCCTTTTCAGGGCATATTGTCAAAATAAGCCATAAAAGATGTAAAGAAGTCATTTTTGAGTTATGGGCTTGGCTTAACTAATTTTGCTTTGGAGGGGGGTGTTTCGGGTAGAACCTCAGTAAAAAATGAAGGGAAGGGGAATAGTGAAATGACTCTGTTGTCTGCCTATATTACACTCAAAATGCAATCACTAGCGGCCTTGTGTAACACCTGACCCTCAAGTAAAACAAACACGCAAGCATTCATTGCCACTGCTTGCATCTCCTCTCCCTTTCCTCTACCTCGATCCCCGCCTGCGGCACTAGGGTTCCTCCAATGGTAGGCCGCCATCGGTCCCATCCGGCACGGTCTCGGCAGCTATGTCCAGCTAGGCTACATGGTCGGTGGTAGGGGCAAATCTCCGGCTTCTCCTCCTCGCGCCGCCCTCATTCTCATGGTCTCCAGTACCGCTTGCTCCATCGTGGTTAAATCAAACGCACTACTCCGTGGGCTGCCGCACAATCTGGTGATGCCACATCGCGGCCGAAGGCACCATATTCCCCCTCCCTCCTCCCGGTGCCATGGCCTTGAGAGTGTTGTTGAAGAGATGAGCTCATCCAACAAGGTGGACGATCTCCTCTCGATTTTTTGCCAAATTTTCATTCTCGATCCACTATAATGATGAATTGCTATGGTACGCTTCTGCTGCCGCTATATGATGCATTGCTATGTCTGCTCCTGCTTTGCCGCTATATGATGAATTGCTATGAGTCTCTTTGTATGATGAGTTGCTATGAGCTGTCAGCCGCTATATGATGAATTGCTGAAATCGCTGCTGCTATATGATGAAGTTGCTACAAGCTGCTCCTTCTTTGCTATATGATGAGTTGCTACAAGTCGCCTCCCTCTGGCCGCTATATGATGAATTGCTATGAGCTGCTCCTGCTTTGCTGCTATATGATGAATTGCTATGAGTCATTGCTGGCGGTATATGATGAATTGCGCATCTTTCTTTGTATGATGAGTTGCTATGAGCTGTCTTGCTGCTATATATGATGCTTTCGGTGTGCTTTGCTATACGATAATAACCAGCCACTTGGACCATCGAATTTCAATAAATAATTGTTCTTCATTTAAATGTGGGTCATGTGTTCTTCATTTAAATTAGGCAATGGGATCTCTATGGAAAACATTGACCAAAGTAGATTGTGCCAAGTAGATGATATCTTTGTATTTGCATTTTGAGCAAATAGTGATGAGTCTGCATTTTCCTATCATATTGAATTCTTTGACCAGGTTCAATTTGTGATGTTTGCAAGTCAAATTAATTTCCATATGGGCAGCAAAATGAAAAAATATAATGTAATCTAGACTTTTCATGATCATACCAAAGATAAGCTGAAACGCAATGAAAAGAACTGGTTGGCTTATTACATGGAGCTTATATTCATAGGTGCTTATTTTCTTAGGATAACTTTCGTAATAATCGGTCCCTAAAACTTGGCTAATAGAACTGCATACAAATAACATGTCACGATGATTGCAATGGAGGAGTGACGTACCATAGCACACTATATAGGCTCACCGCTGCCTCTCCTTTTTTGCGATGTTCCATGAAATTTCCACATACATCTTGTACTTTTTCATTGTGTAACCCTATCTGCAAGTTGACACGGCTAATTTCAGACATCTCTACATGATACTACATTGCATATCCCTTGCGCATATTTAAACCACCAATTAACGATTGTGTGCGTACCATAAACTAGCCATGACTCTGTATGTTGGACTAGCAGGCACTCTAAGGGAGCCTAATGTAGTGCACTGGAATTCCTACATGCCACCTACGATTTTGTGTAATGTACTGCCCCTGTTCCTAAATATATGTCTTTGTAGATATTCCAGTATGGACCACATACAGATGTATATAGATGCATTTTCGAGTGTAGATTCACTCATTTTGCTCCGTATGTAGCCTATAGTGGAATCTCTAGAAAGACTTATATTTAGGAACGGAGAGGTACGAGGTAGTATCATGTATGACATCTACATATCTAATTTAGCGACCCGGTATGTAGAAATCATTATGCGCACAAAGGGATTACTTTGGTCGAAAATCCTAGCAAAGCATCAAGCCGCATGTAAACAATAATACAAGCGAGAGACGCTTACAAGATCATAGCAATGCCTCACCCAGGATTTTGGTTGGCCAAGCTATTAGATCCGGAAGAAACATCGTCCTTGTAGTTTTTGCCGGTACATAACAGTAATGGGCCAGCCGGTTAGTATATTTGAAGTACATCGGGCGGTGATGTTGGACGGGTTTAAAGGTGACAAGTACCTAGGCCGTGGCGGGTGCTTGGCATCTCCGAACGGCGGAATCGTGTTAGAAACGTCGAGGGTGATGACGCTATACCGGATCCGTCGGGGTCCCGGTAAGGAGATCTAGAACCGCTTCGAGTAGGGTGTTTGTGGAAGCGGCTCCGGTGAGGGTGGACTATGGTGTGGGCGAAGCCGTATCTGGCCGTGGACGAGGCGTAGGTGAAGCTGCTCCGTGGTTGGGCTAACGATGGTGTCGACGGCGGATCTGCTGACCATGGACGGGCGTCGAAGCTGCTCCGGTGGTTGGGTTAAGGATGGTGTCGACGATGCGGATCTGTGGCGCGTGGGACGGGCGTCGAAGCTGCCGGTGGTTGGGTTAAGGGTGGTGTCGACGGTCGCGGATCTGCGGCCGTGGATGGGGTGTCGGTTGCTTGATGGGTTGGATGAGGGTGCGAGGAAGGGGACTGAGGCCATGGACTTGTGAGTTGGCAAAGCGGCCCCGGTAGGGTTGAGAATGGTATGGTGAAGCTACTCCGGTAGGGTTGAGGAAGGTGTCGTGAAGCGGCTCCGGTGAGGTTGAGGAAGGTGTCGGCGAAGAGGATCGAGAGGCCGTCGGCAGAAGCGTCGGTGGGGCGGCTCGGGGGTGTGGGCTGCAAGCGTGCGGTGGGGAGTACTGAATGAGGCCAGCTGCGGATCTGTGGCCAGTTGTTGACGAAATGCATGAAGCAGATCCGGCGCCGTGGACAAAGGTCGGCACTGAATGGGCTGTGGTACAGATGGTGGATGAGCGATCTACTTGTTTCTAGGGGAGGTGGGAGGGGTAGATGCGGGCCAGTATGCAGATCCGTGAGGTGGGCCTTGTTGGCAGTGAATGGGCTATGGTATGCCGTGGATGAAGCGATCTAGGGTTTCGAGAGGGAGGGAGAAAGAGGCGATGAAGCACGGACGGCGTGATCTAAGATGCTCTGGTCTTTGTGGAGTTAGTCTTTTATGCGGGGGAGAGGAAATGGGGGTGCCGTGTAGTGGGGGAACCGGAAGATACCAAAGCAGCCCCGACCTATCATGTAGATGAGGCGTATTATGGCTGTTGGTCTCGTGCACCAAGGACAAAAGGGGATTTCGCATGCTAAAGACTAAGGTGGCGGAAATTTTAGAAGGAGGCAGGAGATTTTGCCGCTCATGGATCGCTTCGTATCCAGTTTCAACTAATTTTGGACCCGTGCTAGCCCAGAGGAAGGTCATGCTAGGCTGTGTACACGGGGCACGCCACAAGATTAATAATCGGTGTGAAGTCCACCCCGAATAAAGACAATAACTTCGGGATGATGCGCCGATAACTTGGGCGTTCACAGTAGCGCGCCAATCGTCACAGTGTAGTGGCGCATTCACAAAAAGGGATCAAACGCTCAGCCTATGTATTTCTCCTGTAAATAGATAATTTAGTGCCATTGGTTATTTACTTTAAACATAATGCATTGACGTGTTAGTGTAGAGGCGCACAAAAGAAATGGATATTGTAGTCAGCTACTTAAAAGTGTTACCTCATATGATTACATAGCCTCCATTTCATAAGTTATGCATTACCGGTTGAATTCATATATGAATATTACATATATTACTTCAAAATAGAAACTTAAATCATCCAAGACTAATGAATTTGAATGCAAGAGTAACAATGGTGCATGTACATGATAGCTACATTGGTTGTTTGAAGAAACATCACTGTAACTTTGGTATGCACAACTGAAAAGGCTTATTTAAATACAAAAAATGTGATATGTGAGTGTCCAATCTTTATAGCGTTGAATCGATATTGTACCTTTGGCCACGATACGAAGTAGATATTGACTTATGTTCAAGCGATGCACGTCCATGATCGCTAGATAGTGATATGTGAATGAATTGTGCAATCCCTCTCACACGCATACATATCTCATTTCCCTGTGGGCATCGGAATCACACACGCGCACTTCATGTATTTCTCTCCCTCCCGCCGTGGTTAAATTCGTCTTTCTACCCCGTCCTACAAGTCTCTCACACAGAGACACACACACTCTCTATGTCTAACACGCCCACCCCTTAATTCCATACCCACAGCCACTAATGTCTCTCACACATATGCTATCTACCTATCCCTTAATATAGCTAGATATGTGTCACACAAACTCCTTCTCCCTACTAGCAAGATGCCCATATGCGTTTGCACGAAACATCAAGATGCATTTGTATGAGAAGTTCATCTTGTGGGAGAAAAGGATGAACGAGGGAATGCCTTATTTGCAAATGCGGAGAGGGGTGTGGGTATCTTTTTGCAAAATTGCCATAGTTTCCTTCACAGTCCGTCGGATATAAATCGGATGGCCTATATTGCGAGGATGGCAGGAACACCATCATCACCAACTCTGTTTTTATAAGAGTAGAGATATGTGAGTGTCACCGCTTCCCCACACCCACACTTCCCAACACCTTTGAAGGAGTAGGTGACACCTCGATCTTGATACTAATCTATCGGTGGCTTCTCTCTCAAACATACACACACACACACTACCGGCACGAATGAGTAGGGTGGCACATCGATCTTGATAATAATCTATCTACTCCTCTAAAAAACACACACACACACACACACACACGCACACACACACACACACACTCGCTAGTTGTGCCTCTGCAGCCTACCGCGCACACTCTCGAGCACGCCTTTCTCCCCCCCAACAATGACAGCGGAAGGGTGACAACTCGATCTGATCATAATCATCAATTGGTTTCTCTCTCAAACATTGTGTCTCGGTGCCTCGCTCAGTAGCCCCCTCGATATGTAGACTTCTTGCGCATGCACAAATGTAGTAACGATGTGGCCCGAACCCGGTGTGCCTTGTTTTTACCGGCCTCATGTGATAGTTTTCACCCTGTTTTCTGTTAATTAACAAGGCAACCTTTTCTTTGTTACTACTAGTGAATCTGAAATCATTCGGGGCAGGCATAAAATATATCACTTCAACCCAATTATCGCAACAACTATTTTAAAAGAAATTAGCTAGCTTCATATGCGTTGCCTGGAACATCAAGATGCATTTGTATGAGTAGTTTATTTTGTGAGAGAAAAGGTTGAGCGAGGAAGGCCTTATTTGCGAACATGGAGAGACGTGTGGGTATATTTTTGCAAAATTGCCATAGTTTCTTTCCTATCGGTTAGATATAAATCCACGGCCTATATTGCGAGGTGGCACGACACCATCATCACTAACTCTTTTTCTACTCCTTCGTCTGAAAATACTTGTCATCAAAATGGATAAAAGAGATGTATCTAAAGCTAAAATATCGTCTAGATACATTTCCTTTTATCCATTTTGATATTTCAAGTATTTCCGAGACGGAGGGAGTATTTGTCTTTTAGAGATTTCAACAAGTGACTATGACTGGACCTTACCAACATACTCAAAAAAGTAGTCCATAATTTTGATGTTACCCTCTTTTCTTGGCGGTGCAAAGGCCATCTGGATACCTCATAAATAAATCAAGGACAAATCGGCCCTTCCCCGAAAAGACATACGGAGCAAAATGAGTGAATCTACACTCTAAAGTATGTCTACATACACATCTGTATGTGGTAGTCCATTTGAAATCTGAAAAAGACAAATATTTAGGAACGAATGGAGTATATATAAGAGTAGACTGGATATGGCAATGGGTAGGGTATGGGTGGGTACGACCTTCTTCTGCCCAAACCCATACCCACAGAAATCTTCTATACCCACCCGTTTCAATACCCATGGGCATAAATTGATACCCATGCCCATACCCATCGAGTATCCTGTACCCAATGGGTATCCAATGGATACAATCTATGGCATTTAAATTTTTAAAAAGTAGAGAAATGAGTCTAAAATTCAAGTGATGATGGGCGAGCAGTATAGCATTGACGCGGCTTGCTTCTGTGGGTGGCCTCTTGGAGGAATCAAGCGAGGATGAGCAATGGTTTAGTGGTACCCCTACGCTGTGAGAGGCGGCAGTGGGAATTGCGGATCACTAGATGAAGAGATGGACAGGTGTTCGATGACGATAAGTCAAGATCTCATCACTTCGAGGAGACACATATGACGTAGGAGTGGCGAACAAGTATGTGTGGCCCTATGTGCACCGGTTTCCGCATATCATAGGAGTTAGTTTCATTTAACATTGTTAGCGGGTATCCATTGGGTTATCCATGGGCGCAACTTCATACCCATGCCCTACCCATATATTTTGCGGGTATGGATACCCATTACCCGTGGGTACAAAACCTCTCCAAGTCTTGCCCATGCCCATTTTTTTGGGTAGGGTACCCGCGGGTACCCATACCTATGGGCAAAACTGCCATCCCTAGATATATATCTCCAGCATGGTCTACAACAAAAATGTGCTGGGCTGGTTAGCGCTAGATGCTCGCAACGCGATGACATGAGTTTGAATTCTGTCTTTTAACTTTATATTTTTATATTATATATTACTCTACTTATTTAATATATACTTCTTTAAGCTCTTTGTCTTGACAGGTGGAACCCACAGTACTTAGAATACAAGATTAAGGATGGACTTGTTTCCTTTTAACTTTCATGCAATTTGTAGCCACCACGCAAGTCACGTGTACCTTTGTACATGCAATTAACTTTTTATAGAGGGACAATCATACGAGCAATTAACTCAAATGGATTGGATGTCACACTATTATTTCAAAGATAAAGAGCATCTCCAACGGCAGCGGCAAATTTCCTCGCGCTTCCTTAAGCGGAGGCGACATCAAACGCCAAAGAAGACATACATTTTACAACTCTAACCAACCAGATGAAATTCATGCAAACACGGACTGATTTCATATAAGCATGAAGGATTTCGTATAAAAAATCCGGATCTTCATATAAACATGATGGATTTCATTACATTTACATGAACTAAGAGGTGCCAATCCGTCTCTCTTGTATAATTAATACTCCCTCCGTACGGAAATACTTGTCCTAGAAATGGATGTATCTAGACTTATTTTAGTTCTAAATGGCAGCCCGCGGATCCCTTTGTCTTCCTCATGTCCGTCGGACACTTGGGTCAACGAAGGTCCTCGGAAGGCAGAAGCAGCAAAGAAACCACCTGAATCCATGATGCGTCACCTCGGCGATGGCCTTCATGGGTCCCCAAGTGGCGGCGCGGCCTCCCGTGTTCTACTTCTCCTCAATGATGGCGGCGGATCTGGAGAAAGTGGCCACCTTCCGTCAGCTCTCCACGCACTCAAGCTGCATCTCTCTGCACATGGCGCCCAGCTGCCGCCAGTAACGGGAGGCACGCCTCCACGCAACTACAGGGCCGCTGCCACCGAGACACTGACTGTGGCCCAGCGACGCGGCGTGTAGCGACGGGCGCCCGATCCCAGCGTGCTCACTGCCATGCCGGCGTGGAGCAACTTCGCCACTCCTCGTCGAAGCTAAGCTGGGCCGGCGAGTTCGCTGAACTCCAACGCTGCTTGGTGACAAGCGGCTCCGTCGGAATAGCCGAGGTTGGTGGTGAAAAGCACCGGCGGCCTCGCCCGTATCCGGCGGGCTCGGCAGGCCACCCAGCGGGGTAATATGCCGGTGAACGGCTCATCGGAAGCCATCGTAAGAGTGGAGAAAATGGTGAAGGAGGAGATGGGGAAGCGGCGGAGGGCGTGCGATTCTTGCCCGCTGTCTGTCTGGCCTCGTGTAAATAGAGGGCGGACGGTAGGAGCTTGGCCGGCGTCTGGCCTCGTTTAAACTGGAGAAAAATTCCTTATTTGACACTGTCTTAAAATCTGGTTCCTTATTTAACACTGGAAAAGTTTTTCTTCCCTATTTGACACTAGTTCTAAATTTTATTCCCTATACGACACTTCCGTCCATTTTAAGCCTAAATGACACCTGAAAAGGCGATTTTGCCCCTCATGCGGTATGTGTGCGTGCTGCGTGTGCTGTTAAGGCATGTGGGTGCATCGCCAAGACATGTGTGCTGCTGCTTTGCATGTGTGTGTGCATGTGTCTTTGCTGCGTGTGTGTTTGCTCTTTGCGTGTGTACATGCGTGTGTGTGTGTGTGTGCTGTTGCGTGCCTATGTCTTTGCCTGCGTGTGTCTTCTTCTTTAGCATGTGTGTATGTGGTGTGTGCTGCGTGCGTGTGTGTTGATGCATGTGTGTGCGCGTGCATGTGTGTTGCTGCGTGTGTGTGTGTGTGTGTGTGTGTGCACGCGCGCGTGCGTGTTGTTGTGTGTGTGTTGTGCATGTGTATGTGTTGCTGCGTGTGTGCTCCTGCCCTCGCACTGATGCTGCCTGTGTGCGCTATTGCCCCCCACACACATACCACATGAGGGGCAAAAGAGTCTTTTCAGGTGTCATTTAGGCTCAAAATGGACGGAAATGTCATATAGGGAATAAATTTTAGAACTTGTGTCAAATAGGGAAGAAAAACTTTTCCAGTGTCAAATAAGGAAGCAGATTTTAAGATAGTGTCAAATAAGGAATTTTCTCTTTAAACTGAGGGCGGACGGGAGGAGCTCGGCCGGTGTTGCGTTTAATTCCGGCCCGCTCATGAACGGACGTGTGGCCGGAGTAGGATTCTCGGTTTGCATGCGGGTTTAACAGAGGGGTTTAATGGAGGTGCCGGGCGTGCATGGCGGAAGATTATTCGACGGATTTGTGATAATGAGCCATCAAATCACAAAGGCCCTCGCCTCTCGTGAAACTGACCGAGCTAGACTGCCCCGCCCTCTAGCCTTTAAAAAAATGTATATAGTCCACTTTTGTACAGTAGTAGTATCGACGGATTGCGCCATGGAGCAAAACTTGAAATTAAAAAAAAGGTGGTACATATAGAGTGCTAAACAAATGGCCAAATTATGCATATAGTACTATTAAAAAGGCTTGTCACAATAATGGTGTCCAGCACAAGTGCACAACCCACCCTCAAATAAAACTAAGCACCACAAATTCTTTGACAAAACTAAGCACCCTGAAATTCTTTGACAACTAAACTCTCGGCTATGATGTTGGCCATATATATTGTACGTATATAATGTGAAGAAGCGAGTGGTTTTCAGTAAGATGACTTAATACTCACCTAGAAGGAGGGAGTATTCGATTTGGCAATGGTAGCGCGGTTCCCGATCTGGCTTTAATGCAAAGCGAGGAGGGAGAAGCGGTTCCCGATATGTTGAACGGCAATTGCATCCTCCTTCAATTAATGCATGAGGGAAGTAATGGGAGGAGGTCCGGAAAAGAGCCTACACGATGTGAATGCAACGCATGATTGCCCTCATTGCCCCTCATATAAAGGCGCCCTCCATTCCAATGCATCTACCACATCAGACGCACCTAAGCATTTGCCTAAGCACCTACACTAAGCGCAAAAGAGCTCACCTCCAGACCCATGGTGGCGATGTGCGTGGCGGTAGCGGCTATGCGCCAGATGGTCCACGACGCCCGGCCTGCGGCATGGCGCCGAGGATCGTCTGCAGAGCAGTGTTGAGACCGCTGGTGGATGGTCGCCGTCGATGCCAACTTCGACTCTCGGTTGGACCGGATGATCGTTGACACCAAAGAACAAGTTCGCACGAAATCATCAAGAAGCTCGCGGACGACATCGCCGTACTCCTCCAGCCCGCGTGCCCGGGCTCCTCATTGCGTGCCAGCCTAACTGGCCTCCATGGCCGGAACCTCTTTCGAGCACTGTTTGCCCTGCGACTGCCCACCGACGCCACGAAGAATGTCCACCTGGAGGTCGGCGCCGCCATGAGGCGCCGCCTGCAAGAATTTGTTTAAACCTACACATCCACGTATGCGAGAAAATCGTGTACATAGGTATCTACAATTCTAGTGAGGGCGCACTGAGGTTGGCCTTCCTCAACCGGATGGAAGCCTTGGATGCCTTCTTTGAGAAGCACCTCGACCTCGCCACAAAAGCCGTCGCTCCTTAGCCGCCGGTCGGTGGCCCGGCGCACTAAGTTGAGGAGGAGGAGGTCGTACGTTCGTGGATCCATCTTTCTTCTTGCCTTCTGTAACCACCACTGCGATCGCATCATCGTGGCCTTAATTCTTATTGTGCTGTTGCATTCTCATTCCAGTCAATACCGACATGTGCGATCCTTTTGCTTAATTATATGCATCATTGTAACTAGTACTCCATCCGTCAATTTATAATGTGCTTACCTTTTCCATCAACTTCGTGCAACGCGCGGGCATCTTGCTTAATTATATGCATCACTGTAACTAGTACTCCATCCGTCAATTTATAAGTTGTGTTTTGAGGTTTGTGCATTATGCTTAAGTTCAACCGTGGAGTCTTCTAGATTGTACATGTGGCAGAATCTGGTGGAATGTAGATGATATCCAACAGCCAGTAATGCTCGGATTTGCCATCTCTGTACCGTCGGATTGGCTTCATCCAATGACCAACTTTCAAAGTTATTCGCACACTATATAGGGGTATAGATATTACTAGTACTACCACTATACAACTAGTAGGTATGTGCACGGCACAACATCGTAGGAACAAAAATTGGGAAGATCTTGTTTTGGGTGATCTATCTTTTTTTCAATCAACATAGTATGAATAATATGATGTGGGGGCACCCATGAAGCTTATGTGGCTTGGTTGCATGGCTGCGGAAGGTTAGAGAAAAATAAATAGATAATGTGCTTAGAGTGCACTCCACTAAATAGATATACTTTGGATCCATTGCAGCGGACCGGCACATATATACCTATACCCCCTATATAGTGTGTGAAAAACTTTGGAAGTTGGTCGTTGGATGAAGCCAATCCGACGGTACAAAGATGGCAAATCCGAGCACTACTGCCCGTTGGATATCATCCACCAGATTTTGCCACATGTATAATCTAGAAGACTCCATGGTTGAACTGAATTCATGACTAACTTTGCCACAACTAAGCTTAGGCAAAGTTATTAGTTCTTCAAAATGAGAGCCACAAGTTGGCAAGCCTAAGGGAATCTTGCCACATTTTTTGTGTGTATGTCATGTGGGGCCTTAGTGTGGCTTGCCTAAGGTGTGGCTTGAACCAAACACTCACCTAAGTTAATCAAACTTGCCTAACCTTACATTCCACCAGATTTTGCCACATGTTAGAATCCAGAAAGCTCCACATGTAGAAGCATAATGCACAAACCACCAGAATCTCATGCGTGCAATGCACGTGTACCTTACTAGTACTAGTTGGTAGTAGTAAGAAACAAATTCCAGTTTTGGCACGAGGCTGCGTACTTTGGGGAGCACCACAAGGCCTGCCGCAGGAGTTACATTTCCCTCTCGGGGCCCATGGGACCGAGCTTCAGTGGCTTAGTGCGCCGGCCTATGAGTCAATGACATGCGGACCTTAAATGCGGCTAGCCCACATGTCACTCTCATGGTGGTGGCGTGGTTCGCGACTCACTGCTCGAGATGAACCGGCGGTGGTGGCGTGGCGTGGCGAGGTGCCACACCGGCGTCAGGCGTTCTGGCGTAGATGGCCACACCCGGCGGGTACTACCTGTAGTACATAAGTACTCCTGCTGAGGATTGATGCACAGGACGAAATGTGTCGAGCGATGGATGAAAATTCGATAGTGCGGGAGTACGGATCGGAAGCCAAAGAATGAGCGGTGCAAACTGGCCCAATCGGGTGTGTCTATGGTAGAAAGTTGATGGTCGCCGCAATTCATTTGGCCCTCATGTCATGCACACAAAGGCAGAGGGAGCGGTGGGGCGAGAGGATGAGGGGAACATCGGGGATGAGGATCCTCTCGGCGCGAATAGTCCTACCATTCATCAATGACATGTGGGACCCATAAGCGTGGGTCCCACACTCGCCGGTGAAGGAAAGGCGAGGGCAAAGCGATGATAGCCACGTCGGAGGATCCATGTCCACGTCGAGGGCGTCGTCTGCGTGGGTTGGAAGCGCGTCATTGGGAATCGTGTATGGGTGTGGCGATTGGTAGAAACAAGAAACGTGATGGTCGCCGTGGTTCAACTTCCATGGACAAAAATTTGTCATGTCTGCTGACACATGTATATCAAAACTAGAGTGTTTACATTTCAAGCACGTGAACAAGTATTATTCTACTACTTTGGATCCATTGCAATGCACGGGCCAGCACATTGGTAGTAGTAGTGTCCATCTCTATCTCTAGAGGCCTTCCCTCGTTCATCCTTTTCTCTCACAACATAAACTACTCATACAAATGCATCTTGATGTTCCGTGGAACACACGAGGATGTTTCCTTGGGGGTCTCTCCAGCGCGGCGTGGCCGTAGTTGCAAGTTGACGCCCCTTGAGATGCCGACGTTGAGGGGCACTTTCAGATTTCCTCCGATGAGCAGGTAAGATGAGTTTGATCACGTAGTAAATGCATTCTAAAGACTACTTACATGTCCATTTTCCTAATTCTCCCCGCCCATCAAGTTTCACGAGTTAGGCTCGGTCAAGTAGTGGAGATTGGCTTGCATATGTACGGGAGGGTACCAACATCAATTTGCACAACATTTACAACGGTGACACCGTTCCGTAGAACCTTTGTCCAACATTGGGATCAGCTAGCCATGCAATGGGCCACCGCATGAATTAGTGCACGATGGGACCACGGTGAGATTGAATAAGATAGCCGCGAACCTTGCACATGGCGGTCAAAAGGCGGACCATCTTGTCTGTGGCCGATTTGTTGCCCAGACGAGTAGGAAGGCGATGTGCTCCTTTCTAACCGCATCTTCGCGGTGACAAACCAGGGGACTTATTTTGTATGGGACACATCCTCGATATACTCCTCTCTCCCGGTTTATTTGTTTTGAATCTTTTCGTTTTATAAGTTTCAAATTCAAATTTAGACCTCCCATCACATGTTGAGATTACAATGTCCATTAAATCGTTGTGTGCATCTATAATAAAGAAACAAATCTTTAGTTTGGCACGAGTTCGTCTTCTTGAGAGCACCACAAGCCACTGGCGCAGAGGTTACATTTCCCTCTCGTGGCCGTCGGGATCGAGCTTGCGCCTTACTACACCTACCTTTGAGTCAATAACATGTGGAGTCGATAGGTGACTGGTCCACATGTAATGCTCCCTGTAGGGCAGAGGGGCAGGGGGGCCAAGAGGGGTGAGCCGCGTGGTCGGGGACATGTGGTTTCATGGGTTCGAGCGGCGTCAGAGAATCGCGGGTGGCTGTGGTAGAAACTTGATGCTCGCCGCATTTTAGGTGGCCCACATGTCATGCACACAAAGGCGGAGGGCGGTGCGGCCGAGGGGTGAGGCGCCACGTCGGGGGTGTGGTGCCGTGGGTTGAGAGGCGTCGTGGGAATCGCGAGATGAAAGCGTGATGGTCGCCGTGGTTGAACTTCCATGGACAAGCTGTCATGTCTACGGACACATGCTGCATACCCGATCAATGGAAGGAGTAGCGAGAAAGCTATATATGCGGATAAATAGTTCCTTATAGTCAAGCGGACCCATGCTACTACTCTGTTCCAAAGACATGCACACCATCGAAATAGTCCATCTATATCAATATACACGAGAGGAAATAGTTCATCCATCCATAATGCCCTCCTGCTGGTGCAGCCTTCTTCTTCTTCTTCTCATTCTCTGTGGGAGACGGCTTTGCAACAAGCTCTTTGGACCTTGCAACTATCTCGAAACTCACACGGGCATCGAGGGCATCATATTTTATCCGCTAAATGCGTCGGGGATAATTCTCCCATCCGCATTTAACCTTAATGCCACCGTCTGTCACCCTTTTGAAGATTTGTACCGAGCACAAAATTTGCTTTCGTCGAATAGGGATGGTGTCTTTTATCACAAACTTCTACAAGAATTTTGATTCTGGTTTGTAGGTCGATGATGCTTTTCAAATCAAGGTTATGCGGCTCTGTTTGTCCCCTTCGATGGCTGCCCCACGTAAGTATCGTCCTCCCAAGACAAGAAATCGTGAAGCTCACTTGGTATGGAGGGCGAGTGTATGATGTGGTACACCAAAACATCATCTTGAGGCACACACGGTGAAGGACGGCGTGGCGCCGCTTAGATCTTCCAGAGCACGCCTCCGTGTACTCTGCGTCGAGACCGATGACCCTCGTCTCTACCTTTTCGAGGAAGTTGGATACATTGTTGATCCTTTGCCGAACAACCCTTGGGTGGACGGTGACGGTGGCAACTATGCGACGAGCCTTCGGACGAGGACATGTTGGACACTAAAACCTGCATCTTGATCTCTATCGCTATTTGGAACCAATCGAACGGAGGGCTATGGTTTGGAGAATTAGGATTAGATGGCTAGTCTAATCAAGTAGTAGATGATTATTTAAAGAGGTTAAAACAATGTGAACGCAGTGGGGTTTGGATGCAAATGAAGACGAAGGAGGTGAAGAAGCCGAGGAGAATCGGTTCCCAATGGAGAAGTAAATGGGAGAAGTGGAGTGCGGTGCAGTTGATTAGGCGGCTAGGTAGACTAAACGAAAAGGCTATGCGGGTAGAACGATGAGTCGCACTGTTAGTCTCACGTGCCCATCCTTCCCGATAGGTGGGACCTATGCAAACAGATAAAAAAAATGTGTCGTAGTTTTTTTTGAGCGGCGTGAGTGGGAGACACAACATTCTCTGGTTAAGGAATACTCCCTCCGCTTAGGTGAGTATAAGTCACCTTATGAAAATCAGGTTTTCCCAAAACCTTTAGGCGTGGAGCATTAACTTCCTGCTCGATCCCTCCCGACCTCGTTAGCCAACGTTCTCTTCCTCTCTCTGCCTGCGTTCTACCTTTCCATTTTTCCTCTTCTCAAGTGTGGAACGATTCTGCATGCCGGTCCTTGATTCACGAGCGACCCTTTGCATGCATCGCGGCGTAACGTTGATTGGGCATGCATGAGAATTTGGTTCTGCTCGCAATATGGATGATACCTGAACGATGAAGTGAACAGGCATGCTAGCACGGGAGACCTATATCCGCTATACAATATTGGAGTACTCATTTACCTAGTAGTAGTAGTAGTAGTACAACTGTGGTACACTTGATGGTTAAAATACTATTCATCCGGTCCTCACGGGAAGTGACAACACCTGCGCTGACACTAGTCCAGCGCGTGTTCAGGTTACCAAAGTCAGCCTCACCCTCGTGCACAGTCGTCTGTCACCGCCCATCAGACAGACATTGGCGCCTCGCCTCGTCTCCCTCTCCGCTCCCATAGCACCACTCCATCTCCATCTCCTTCTCCGTCTCCATCTCACTGTGCCCCCGTGTACCGTCGCCTCACTCACCTCCCCCAGTACCACTATTCCCTCGCTAGCCGCTCCAGCACCGACATCCTTCTCCCCCGTAAATCAAGCCCCCTTCCAAACTCCACCATGGCCGAACGCGAACCGCGCAACATCCATATGAGCCGCGATTGGAGAAATCTCCCCACTGACATCCTCGACCTCTGTTGTTCGTGTATGGATATGTTGAGCGCCCTGCGGCTGGCTGCATGCTCGAGGGACATGCAGACGGCCATCATCGAAGCGAGGCCTAAGCTTTTCAAGACACCTTGCTTGCTGCTATCTAGTCTTGCGAGATTGGCCCACCATGATACAGAGGCGTGCATGATGCCCCTCGACTTCAATCCGATCTCCATTAGCCGAAACTTCTTTGCAGGTATGTAGTGGGTCACCGTACATCATTTCCCTCGACATCGATCCGATCACCATCGCCCGAAACTTCTTGGCAGGTATGTACTGGGTCGGCATGAACTCCCACTGGATGGCTGCCTTCAGAGAAGACGGTAAAAAGGTGGTGCTCGTGAACTTCCAGACCTCCCATGATATTAACCTTCCTCTGTTGGATTATATAGAGTATTACCATTGCGGTCCAAGTCATCTAGATTACTACGCCGCTTGGGACGGACCTTGTTTTGCGTAAGATTGTAATCTGCCAAGTGCCCACACGACATGCGAATTACGCAGACTTCAAGCTAATTGCCTTGTTTGACCATGGACTCGCCTATCTTCTACGCCGGTGCCTTCTTTAGTGGAGACAACTCGGCTCGCGATGGATCATCGTCAAAGCGATACACACTTCTGTGATGCTATTGAACACAATGGCATCATCTACGCGATCGACAAAGTAGATGGCACCACGGTATTGCTGGGGCCGGCGGCGTGTAAGTTGTTTCCTCTCATGTTAATGATGACGCCATGACCTTTGTTTGAACTTTTGTGATGATTGGCATATCCCCTGTTGAGCAGAATTTGAGTAGAACTATGGCAATGTATTAGAGAGCGCCAGAATCAGCTATATTTGGAATGAGATAATTCATGCGATTGTGACCATGTCATTACAACCAATTTGTACCCTGAATAATCAAACGGTTAGGAAAATATGGATATTATCCTTATTTTACAGTAATCTATATACTACTACTAAATACGAGTGTGTATTAATGGCCATGTTAGTTTCCTCATTTTCATGATGTAGAAACATGCACCACACTGTTGGTTTCATCTAACCATACATTAGGGAAGTAAATGTGCATATGGAGAACTCTATATTTGGAAGTAGTGAAATCCTGCAATGCTTACCATGTGTACATACCTATATTCGCCCTTGACCAAACAATGGCTAGAATAATATCCTCACAAAAATTTTGCCCATGAACACGAGTATATAACAATGCATGGTATGTTAGTTACCTTGAAGAATTTGTTTGTGAGGATGTAACATGATTACATAACATGCATGACATGGTAGTTTCCTGTGAAGAATCGATTGCGAGATAACATGAGTATAACCATGCATGGCACTTCTATATTCTCAAACCCAGATACATTTCCTTGTATTTTCCTCCCAGGTTCAATAACAGGACATATCAATGATGTTTCTTGCATTATCCTACTCATACTACGAACAATGCTGATCTTACATTAACAATGCCTGTCCTTTTTTGATATGATGCACGGTGTCCCTATAGTTACTGCCCTTTGTAATCACACCACCTTTGCCAAAAAGCGAGAAGCACAACTGGTTCCTCGCTCGATCGGATAATGACAAAAGGCGATGATCATTCGGACACATGAGCCGGAAAAGTTATATTGCAAAAACCCCTTTGTATACAAGCACCCGTGTGTAATACGTGAGTGTCCTGGACGATGGGTCATTCGTCTATGAGCAGGATACCAAATTTTGTTGGGGCCTTTAGGATTTTTTAGTTGGAGGCGGGTAAACAGCCTTGGTTCACACTCTACTGTTTCTCGGACTCAATTATCCGATTATCCGAGGAGATCACCGTTGGCAAGGAACTTGATGGGCGTAGAGGCTCTATTTGCTATGGAAAAACTGTGTGTCTAAATGGCGAGCCCTAGGAGTTCGGGAGCAAACTCCCCCGATTGTCAACGATACAACCTACTGACCAAAATAAGGTGAGAATGACAAAGGCATCCAGTTAACTTTGATCCTTGGATGTCTCAATTCTGACGGTAGTGATGTGGTTCGAGCCTTCAGTTGATAGGTAATTGGGCTGTTGCATCGAAAGGGTGGAGTATCGGTGTCTCCGGATCAACTTTGAGTATTTGAAGCGGGGCTGCAAATTATGATGGTGTTGGATCATCTCTTCAAATGACTTTGTTGTCTTTGTTGCTGGTTACGGATGGGTAGTTCTTTCTTTTGTTATGCATATTCGCTTGTCATTTGGTCATCCTCGCCTATATGTGACTCTTACTATGTAATAGTTGCTTACATTTTACAATGTCATTCTCGTCACGGATCACGAGAGTCCTGAGCTGCGTTAGAGATGGGTGCGTTTTGGTGGTGTAGCAAGACTTCTTATGAACTATCATGTCTTGTCGTTTATGTCGATAGTAGTCACTAGTCGGTGTTTGAATGTTGTATATATCGTTGTTTCGGAATCGCTTATTGTCTCGAACTCTTGGTGGGCTAAATGAGGGCATCACCATTCTCCAGGTTCGTGAGTATATCTCCTTTTTCAAGTTATATAATTTGAGCTCGATTGTCTTTCGATGATGTACACTTGTTTGGGCCAGTGAGGTGTTGTTGAATATGGGCCGAGTAGTAACGCAATCCCAAACAGGTCAGCTATGACTCTCAGGCCGGGCTCTCAAAAGATCCTGAAAAAAAAGGCCGGGCTCTCCAAAAAAGAAAGAATAAGGACTCTTAGGCCGACATGTGGGCGCCACCGGTGTTTTCGTGCGCTTGCGCGCTGAGAGCATATTGGCGCGTGCTCGAAATTCATGCTACCTTTTCATCCCCAGTCTCCCGCCCCTCCCCCACCTCTGGAATCTCGATTCCTACTCCAGTTCCCCCAAATCCCCCTCACATCTTCCACTGTACTCAAGCGCACTATCATGTCATCGGTCAACGCGGATCTCCGAGCCGAGATCACGAGGTCCGGCCCCGCCTTGATCAGCTGCGTGCTATCGCTCAGCGGTGGGATGGCGGCGCTTGGCGACCATTGTTTGCGACAAAGTCGCGATGGTAACCATCAACGGCGCATCGCCTCCCGTCTCGCCCGGATGACCTTGTCAAAGCTCTTGGCATTGGCGCATGGCATCCAGATAAGTGACTTGCTCGTCGAAGTCATCCGCCACCGGCTGATTTCTTCGTCGGGTTCGGACAACTTTCGATTGCAATCATGTGTTCAATCTTCCGGCATTTGTTCTGGCGATGGCGTGGCCGGTGAGCTTTGATCGGTGGCACCTGTGATGGGGCTCGGTGCCCTCGAGCTTGAGTTTTTAAGAAAGCTTACCTTCCACGGCATGCCTCGACGTGCTTGGAATAGCGAGTCCATGAGCAGGCTTATCAACGACCTTGGAGGTGAGCTCGTAATTATGTTTGTTCCTCCGCAATTTGGGCTCGGCGGTTATGGCATGGATGAAGAAGCCGTCCACCATACCAAAGGTGATTGGTGTTGAGATACCGGTGCAGGAACCGGGGTTGTACTATTCGTCGCCACCAAGGCCGCCACGAACCACATAAGGGATGTACCTGTATCGAGTGTTCGTGCATGTCGAAGAAGTGGTCAATCCATCAATCGAAGTCCTGCCGCAGCCGCTGGTGCCAGGGTCCATCGACGACGTCCATTACAGGAGTCAACGTCAAACTTTCCACGTCTTGCTCGGAACGATGGATGGCATGTGGCCTACTTCCATCTGCCGCGGAGGCTAACTTTGCTTCTTTGGGAGAAGAGGCAGGGCTGGCTGCTGGATGTGCTCTAATTTGAGGTAACAATCAATCTTGTCAGATACTAGTTAAATCCGAGCTATGGATGTGAAGCACTGATATGCCAGTACATTTGATTGTGACCTGTTCTAATTTTGTACTTGAACTTTTTTTAGAAAGGGTTGTACGTCAACTTAATGTGCTAGGAGAACTTATTGTGTTGTCTGTCTGTTTTCTTTGCACAACATTCAAGATATTTCCCCGTCATTGATAAAGACGATGAACCGTTATGTACGACTTCGTTTGTTTCAACATAGCCCTTCCCGTAGCGATCCACTGCGTCCATCCTGATTGTGCCGCCTGCGTGAAACTTTTGTATGCAAGTTCAATGTGCTATGGTGTTCTATATGATTGTGTCAACTATATAAGTTTTTACTAAGCATTAGCAATGCATATGGCTGAAAGATGTATTTACGAGCATCGGCCGATGGGTCTCTCTCTCTATCTCTCTCTCCCTCTCTCTCTCTCTCACACACACACACACGCACCCACACAAGTGGGGCCCGTTGAATTATTTATTTGCTCATCACAGCTTTTAATTAGGTTCCACTGTAATCTAACTTTTTTCTTAAGTTATTAATTGAGCTCGGTGACTTCAAAAAAGTTGTACTGAAGCCTTGTTTGGACCTTTCCTCGTCATGAATGTGGGCTGAGTAACCATGTTAGGTTGTACTTACTACTACAGGCCTTTTTTCGCTAATATTTTTAAATAATACATTTTTATTAATTTTCTAAAATATTACGTTGGGTAATTTTTTTTTTTTCAAAATATTACACTGTCTGCTGCTTGCAGGCCGACCGAAGTTTAGTCGGCCCGTTAAGCAGCAGTCGATTAGATTCAGTCAGCCTAGGGCCGACTGCCCCTGCCGGCCCACTGTGGGATATCCCATGCCCACTGGGCCGACTGGAGCTAATTGGTTGGCTGTGGGCTAATTGTTTTTGCAAAAAAAGTAGGCATAAAAATATATGTTTAAAAACTGTTAATCATGTAATTAAAAATGTTAAACGTGTATAAAAAGTTCTTGATGTATATAAAATGTACGATATATATGCAAAAAAGTTGACTAAAAAATATGTTTTAAAAAGTGTTAATCATGTATTTAAAAATTGTTAAATATGTGTATAAAAAATGTTCCTTATCTATACAAAAATTGTTAAATGTGTGTATAAAAAATAGCTTTTTTTTCAACATCAGCAATGCAATCGGGCCTGATTTGTACACAATATCCGGGTCAACTTGTTATTCTCCGCCCCGTTGGCTGCAAACTTTCCTAGGAGTTATGCATTAGGCTTAACAAGAAAATGGACTTTAAGAAATAATAAATGGGATGTAATTATAATAACTGAACAGTTACTATGCACCAAACACGTAATTAATTTGAAAAATATATTATTTTTGGAATTTGAAAAATTTAATTTCATTACTTGTTATGCTGCCAAGAATATTTCGCTGGATTTTAACGTAATACAACTTTATTTTGAAATTATATTTAACCTAACTAGAAATTTCGGATAAAATATTTGAATCCCATCAAAATGTGGGATTTTTTTATTCTGTTTTGAGCGGTTGTTTGAAATTATTAATTATTGTCCTAGCTAGAAGTTGGGCTGTACTTTTAACAAAACTGTAAATGGGTTGTAATAAATTCCATTAGAATTAAAAATGGGTTGTACATTCTTACAAATCGCAAATGGGCTATATGTTCTTTGCCAAATCCGAAGTTGTAGGCCTACTAAGTTGGCCAGCGTACCAAGGGCTTTGTCAACTTAGTCAATATAAACGATTCTAGCTGCAGATGATCGTGACGATGTCCATCCAACGGCCGTAGTGCTTCTTTAACCTCCTGGTCTTCTTGCTCCGGCCATGCCTTTGCAGCCGGTCGTGTCACATGCTCCTGCCTCCCGTGAACGGCTGTGATGCCACGAAGGCCTCACCGCCCCCTACTACTCCCACCGCTGGCCAGGCCATCCCTCTACTCACCCACACCCCCTGTTATTCTGCGGCGACGGCAGCCTCACACCGCAGCCGAACCAGTGAACCCTTGTACTCCTCTCCGCGCGGGCTTCCACTGCTGCGTCTTCCCCGGCTCCGCGTCGTCCCCTTCCTAGGCCTCGCCGTCGTCCAGACCACCGCCCTGGTGCTCTCGGCGGCGTGGTCAACATGGTAAATGACTGACTTCCATCGGAAGAGTATCAGATGTGGAGAGGCCGATACCGGGTCCACGGCAGCCGCAAGGAAGTGCCTCCTTATTACACGCAAAATAATTATTCCTCCACGACTGGGACCCACCGGACGGGCCACCGATTTTCGAAAAAATGATTCGCCCCACATTGCTTTGGGACCCACGAGCTACATCTTCGCACGCAAGGAAGTGCGTCCAAAAACGATTCGCCCGACCGCTGGGACCCACCAGCCCCGATTCCGGGACCCGCCAATACACCTTCGCACGCAAGGAAGTGCGTCCGGCAAAAACAAAATGATTCGGCCCCACGATCATTGGTACCCATGACTACATCTTGAGCAGTAAGGAAGTGCACGGCGGTACCGGGACCCACCGTCGAAGCGTCGTGGCGTTGTCATTCTAGTCGCGAACGTGTACATACATACTTGGTCGATGTAGAGGCGCGCAGCGTCGTAGTAGAGGCGCCGCGTAGCATGTACACGTCGCATGCCAGCCTGTGGTGCAAGAAAGAAAATACGGCCATGTGTACATACTGGGCGGGTCTTGAATGCCTACTCACAGCGCATCGTCTGGCGAGGGCTCGTGTACATGGCTGGGTCGAACGGAGAAACAGCATCGCCCGTCGTGTTCATGGGGAGGCAACCGGAATGCGTCGTGTTCATGGGGAGGCAACGGAATGCGTCATGTTCATGGGGAGGCAATGAACGCGCGTTGTGTTCATCGGGAGGGCTTGGACGGAACAGGCGATGGAACGAGGCCTGGCGTGCATCGGCAGAACGAAGGAAACGGCCTTGTGTTCGACCGGCCATATTCAAAACGGGATCTGTTCGCCGGGAGGGTGCAGCGTCTGCCAAAGCGGAGGAAGCGGACCTCCTACGGTGAAAGCGGGGTCCCTGCTGATCGGGAGGGTGTGGCGTACCGCAAAAGCGGAGAAAGCGGACTTGTGTTGTGGCGCTTCTGGTCGAAACGGGGTCCTGTTCATCGGGAGGGTGTGGCGTACGCAAAATGGGACTCCACGGATCTTGCTCATCTCCACCGTCGACCCCTCCGGCCTCCACGGGCTCTGTTCATCCACCGTCGACCTCCTCCGGCCTCCACTGCGACTGCTCATCCACGGGCTCCTGTTCATCCAGCCTCCACCGCGCTACTCCATCGGCTCTTGTTCAACCACCCCTCCATCGTCTCATCGTTCATCCAGCCCTCCACACCACGGGGTCCTGTTCGACCACCCCTCCACGGGCACCCCTCCACCGTCTACTGTTCATCCAGCCCTCCACACCACGGGGTCCTGTTCAACCACCCCTCCATGGGCACCCCTCCACCGTCTACTGTTCATCCAGCCCTCCACCACACCATGGGGTCCTGTTCATCCAGAGGCAACGCCACCGCTCACTGTTCATCCAAACCCCCCCTGCAACGCTCACTGTTCATCCAATCGATCGGCTTCAGTTAGCAGCAGTAGCGAAGGAATCGCTCGATCGGGTTCAGTTAATAGCCATCGATCGATCGATCGGGTTCGATGTAGCGTAACTGCCAGATTCAATCGCTCGGAGTTCAGTTAGAGCCAACGCCTCGCTCGGGTTCCCAGTTAGACTAACGCCCTACGCACACCGCAGCGTGCATGTCACGATGAGAAAGCGCGCGCTTGGGCCCCGACCTCCCACCGTAGAATCCAGGAACTCCCGAAATTTTCCTCGCCTCGCTTCTACCACGGTTTTTTCCGTCATGGACGGCCCTAAGAATGTCATGCAATCAACTGCGTCTCCGGCCCGCCCAGGACGAAAAGCCCATTTTCTGTCATGATTTTTTGTCATCTCTACTCCTAATGTCTCAGTTGGTAGGTTGCGTTCCGGGTTTTATTTTCGTCCCACCATTTTCGTCTGGTTTTTTTCGCTGGTTTTTTCTCGTCCCCACCCCACCCCGCAAAAAAACTAGCCTCTCGATCCCATCCCCGATCTCCAGCCTCTGGATAGGTGCTCTTTCGTTGCCGCCGCCACCGCTGTACGAGGGGAGACGTCGCCGCCGCCGAGGGGAGACGCCGCCACCCGGGGGAGACGCCACTGCCGCCCTTGGCGCCGTATTCCCTCGACCCCTTCTTCCGGAAGGAGCCCTCGCCGCCGACCGCCGCGACGGTTGCTGCCGCGGACTCCCTCCTCGCCAATCTGCTTATATGCGTCTCGGCCGTCAAAGGAGCTTCTGGCAAGCTGAAGCTCGCGTAGTTCCCCTATGATGCGGAGGCCATTCACCCGTGGATCGCTGCCGTGGTCGCGGAGCTCACCAAGCCGTCTCGACACCAAGCGGAGGTTCCTCAAGGATTCTGCAGCGCTGACGAGGGCGCCATGTCACGGCAACACCGCCCTCTCCGCTGCATGCCGAGGAGCAGCGACATCTGCTCAAGACATACCAGATCACGGCACGCAAGCTGGAGGCGAGCTCCGTCTGCGAAGGATGCGGAGCTCGACCGCCAAGGGCTCCCTCGATGCGGATAACATAAGCTCTTCTTTTTCTTTTGTGTTTGAATCAGATTTGGTGGTCTCCATTTTACAGGCATGTATTGATCTTGGTCTTGTTCTATATGCAGGGTACACTCAATGTTTCACGTTTGGTGAAAGAAAAGAGTCCGCTTTGTTGATTTTGTGCAAGATTGTATGATCTGCCATGTATTAGTAGATCGGTTGCTTCTCTTTGTAGGGGCGATTACTGATCCAATCTAATTTATTTCATCTATGCCCAAACTTGGTTCGATCAAATTTGCCATATAGTAGGCTTATGAATGTGTTTTAGTTTCTTTCAAATTTGAATATATATCAGTCATGTTTTCTTGGCATTTTATCTTTCAAGATGAAGGAGCGGAGTTACTCATGCGGAGTCGTTTCAGTGGTTCAAGGAGATACACCCAATTGAACAAGGTTATATTTAAGTTTTTTGTGGTTCATTTTAGCTATCCATTGGTAACACTTCAAACTTGATTTTTTGTTGTTCATTTTAGATATCTATCAATGACAAGACACCCTTGATTTTTCTGAGGACAATGATGTTTAATGAACACATTATTTTTTACTAACAAGTTGCAGCAGAAACTTTTAGAGGCCCTGAATTGTGACCACTAGTTTAATGTAGTTGCTATACCTGCTGATGTGGGTACCCATTTACAGAGGAGCCGCCTTACCTAAGCCTATTGACTGAACCTTGACCATGTAGCCTGTTAACTTTGTATGCAAGTTCTACCTAGCGCTTTTCCTATTAATCTTCACCATTAAAATTTGTTCTCTCCTTTCTCTACTAACAAAAGGTTGCAGCAGAAACTCAAGTCCAACAATGTTCTTAGAGGCTTGTGAGTTGTTGGGCGTGAAGCCCAAGATATTGTGCTTTCAGTCTAGATGACTAATCGGTTAGTGTATTCTCACTATTGCATGCTCGATTTATAAATCCCAAGATATGCAATATTGCACACAACTTCTTTGTGCTTCAAATGGTCCAAAGGTTTCACCTCCTCCTTTTATTGGTTTGAGTATTCAAGCTATGCATCTAGCTGATTGGTGATTCTGATTTTGTTTTAAACTTTTGCATGTGTTACTTACAGTAGCGATTGCATAATTAGTGACAAATCAAATGTTGAATCGGGGTCCTTTTGATGACTTTGGATCATCATTTATTCGAAATGAGCTGAATATGGTTGCCTCCCTCCGCTCCATGAGGAAGTTAGTTCAATGTGTTAATACCTGTTCCTTACATGTGTGGTTAGATTTGTTCTATACTTCCATTCTTACTTGGAATTTTTGTTCTATAATTTGGTGGCTGCTTACATTTGGATGAGAAGAAGTTCTCCGCGAGGGCAAGATCAGGAGCATGATGGAGACAAGAAGTGCATTGAAGTGGGTCTTGCAGTCCATAGTGGATGGCCAAGCAGAAGCGTGCCATCCAAACCTATCATCCGATGAAGGTAACTGAACCCATCCAAGCTCCATGTTCTCTCGGTTAGATGAAGATGGGGCACAATTTTCTCAAATGCAAGAAGATGAAAGTAGTCCTGCACATACAGGGCTTATTATCACATTCTCTTTGCAGTCGGTTTGGTTATGGGAAGCATCTTTGTCAACCGCTATTCATGTGCGTAATTAATTGATTTGTTCATCATGGAGATAGTTTTACTTTGGAAGGCTGTTGGCTTCCCCACAGTGCTATACCTCACAATTGTTTATCGACGTCGATCTCGAGTTATTTATCTTTATTTGCATGCTCAGTTATAAATCCCAAGATGCAATCTTGCACACTAATTCTTTTGTGCTTCAAATGGTCCACCGCTCACCTCCTCCTTTTATTGGTTTGAGTATTCAAGCTATGCATCTAGCTGATTGGTGATTCTGATTTTGTTTTAAACTTTGTATGTGTTACTTACATGTAGTAGAGCATAATTAGTGACAAATCAAATGTTGAATCGTGGTCCTTCGTTGATGACTTTGGATCATCATTTATTCCAAAATGAGTTGAATATGGTTGCTTCCTCCATTCCATGAGGAAGTTAGTTCAATGCGTTAATCCTCTGTTCCTTACATGTGTGGTTTGCTTTGTTCTATTCTTACATTGATAGAGACAAGAAGTACATAGATGTTATCACTATCGCAAATCTCAAACATGTTTTGGCTTATTCAAAGATCACACATGTTTCTTTCCCCAACATCTATTCCTATTGCTCCATTGACCTGATTCTGAGTATTTCCATGTTAAAAAATGATGTTTCCAAACGATGTAGGATCAATGGAAGAAAATATCCAATGTGCCAAAGTTATGCACAACTCAACATTTGACCTTTGTTATTTGTAGGAGCATCTCATCTTGAATACTTTGGTTCTTAGAGCATTGTTCTCCACCCCTTATTTGCTTAACTTACTATAATATGCTCCTAAGACACAAATTATTCTTGTATGTGTGTACACTTACTTAGACACACTCCCTACCCGAACCCTCAATTCATGTTGCATCTTCTGAATTCTTGTTTCTATATTGGTATTTTTTTAGAAGTATTTTTTCAAGAAATGTTAACGACAGCTGATATCTAAGGTAAAAGTCCAGAAGTTTTATGTAATATGTCATATATGGTTCCACAAAAGGTACAGTAGTGAAGTGAGAATAAAGGGTGCATTCTATATAGACTAAAAATAGTAGTACTAGGATTTTTTTAAGAATTGGTACATTTAATGATAGAGGTTTTGCTAGCGTGAGCTATGGTACTATGCAGTGGAAGTAATGACTTGTTTTGGTATGAGTGTACTCTAGAAGGTTTAGCATAAAAACCTTCTTCATGGTCCTAAGTCAATGGTATACGGTTATCCAAGAGTACTTGTTCTAGGGAAGGCTAACCTTGGATACAAAGTGACTTTTTTATAAGGTACTTTTGGTGTTTAACTCGATAGCTTTCACATGTAGTGGGTTCCAAGAACTTTGATATCACCCTTTACCTTGTATTTGCTAGAGACATAAACCTTCCTGCAACTTACTACTCGAGGACAAAGATTGTTAGCCAATTTTTCATGACTCGGCTCTAAAGCTATTTTGTTCTTTGCAGCCTTATTTATATCTTTTTGACCTGGTTATAATTATTGGTTGGTATTATTATTATTATTATTATTATTATTATTATTATTATTATTATTATTATTATTATTATTATTGTTATTATTATTACTATTATTTTGAGAAAACGCAAAGCGATTTTATGCTTTCATTGCATTGAAAAGGTGGGAAAGTACATGCCTCCTAGGAGGTTATATTTTGAGTGGTCCTAGCTGGTTGGTTGGTATTATTTTATTCTTTTTGGATTACACATCCTCTTGTTTTGCTAAATAACAATGATTCTAGATTGTGGAATCCTTGAAAGATTCTTTTTATTAACACAATCTTGTTTTAGTTTAACAAAATCATGGCCGGAATGACACTAGGACCCAGATCATGCCAACCATTAGAAGATCAAGAAGTTCAAGCTATGCGTGGTGGTGGTTGGAGGGCAGCCAGAGCAGCGGCTTGTGATGAGGCATGGCTAGCGGCGGCCGGAGGCGGAGCTGGTCGTATGCGGTTTATGGCTTGGCGGCATGGGTCTTGTTTGAGCCGAGGCCGACCACTGGCCGTGGACGAGGCGGCCGGGATAGGCGAGACGAGGGAGAGGGAGCCGAGGGAGGAGAGGTCGGTGGCGGCATGGCTTGCCTCACCGGTGGCTGCGTGTGGTGTGGTGTGGTGTTGTGTCCGGGTGGGGAGGGGAAGATAGAGGGACCACGTGGTGTTTTTAGTTGGACATGCAAAGGTCCAAACTGCTACACAGCTCCTCCTGCATTTGTTCTGGTTTATGGAAAATGATAGTTTGAATGCTCCATGGACCGACAAATGGGCCTCATCGGATGACAAAAGTCGACAAATATGGTCCTGACACTACAATCCTGACATATTCTAGAGCTTTGAGGGTCTTCTTTGCAGATGCCCTTATCATCTAAATAATCAACATATCAAGCGACATGGTTTTTGCCCTAGAGCTTCTATATTGCCGCCCCATCTTCTGTTACAATGTGGTCAGCTTGGACGACATTGTGTTGATTGCTCATCGACCATGGACACAAAGATGGCTCCCCCATGATGACTACGCTGCGTGAAGTCCAAATTTGCCCACACCCCACACCGGGCACCGTGCTAGGTCGCGGGACCAAGGCGTTGGCTGGCGTCCTCGTGGTGGCGGTGAGGAGGACGGCCATGGCAGCCCCTCAAGCACCACCACGACGGCACCTCGCCATGCCGGGCCGGCATGGGTTGCCGCCCGCATCCTAGAGATGGGTAAGTTCTGCTTTATCACAGGACAGCTTCTATGATGTTACAAGATGTGCAAATTGATGCTTGTATATTGAATTGGGTTCTTTGTTGTTTAGGGAATCTTGTAGCCGGAGATGTATACATGGTTGAATCAATCCTAATTGTTGGAAACAATATCACAGTGTTAGCTAATCACCCTTTTGTCTCGATTTATTTAACAACACCTTGATTCTTTCATCATCGATTCTGAGTTTCTAAGTATTAACTAAATATTATTCTCAGATCAAAGCTTTATGGAGTCTCATAAAATGTGTGAGAAGTGTGAGAATAGAGGTCTCGTGAAGGTATGCTTTTATTTGTCTGGTTCAAGGTCACTCTAGCGATGCATACTACAAGATATGATTTATGGTTTCAAATTTGTGGACAACTTATTAGGAGGCGTCATGGGCATTGTGAAACGTAGCAGCATGCAACTTTGGGCACATGAAATATTGCAGGTCATGAGGGTGTACCCCAAACAGGGCCCAAAGCATGTGGAGAGGAAGGATGCCCACGGGCATTTGTTGGCGCGAGCTGATGCGATCCCGCTGTGGCAATTGGGATGGGTAGATGGGGAGGCATGGTGGAGGCCAAAGGGCAGCATCTCGCAAGAAAACAATGAGCTGGCGGCAGTGTACAATGGCATGGCTGCTAGTGTGGCAGACGTCGCATAGACGTTGAAGGAGCACCAAAGCGACGACGCCAAGACATTACGTACACACACACCGATGGTGCTGCTGGAGGCCATGGGGCTGAGCAAGGATGTGAGTGGTACACGACGATTCTTAGTGATCCATCTTCACCGCTATTTTTAGCTGGTTAATTTACTTTCTCACAAAGTAGTTTGCTAGATGATGGAATTTATCTTTCATTTTGTTCATTCTGCTCTAAATACTTCTACGTGTTTTTTACACATGATATGAGAAATAATTTTCACTAGGCAAAAGTATGGCTATAATATGAACAATGGTGCAATTCCTCATGACCTTTCCAAATATATTACGGTTTGCTGCTCGTAACGGAAATTATAATGACACATGCTTTATTTAATTCTGAAATTGATGGTATCCTCGTGCATGCAGTATATTAAGTTAATTTATGATCTACGAGATTATGTACCCAGATTTACAAAGGCAAAAGTGGTACTGGCATCGTGAGATACATCATTAGTTCAACGCCACGCTCAAAAAATGAATGCTTTTGTTTTTTTATTGTAGTATCTATCTGCATATGGATGTTAAAAAAATAGCTAGCATTGTAACAAATTGACAAATCTTATAAACGTGTCCTAACAGTTTTGAACCTTATAGCTTATACTCACACATGAGCTTTGCTTGATTTTTCTAGATTAAAAAGCATGCAGCTTGTTTAAGATTTTTAAACCTTTTGCTCTATCTGTGAGCAAAATCACACTTGCCCATGTTAACTAAACAAGATGCTTGTCAATTAGTATAAGTATTGCTATATTTCCATTTGTGGGTTTCCATTTTACTGAAGTTTACTTCTTTTTTGATATTTCCTACAAGTAAAAACTACTATACATCACTGCAAATGTGTTTCTGCATTGTTTGTTTCATTAGTTTATTTCCATTTTTCACAAAAAGAAATATTTACCGTTACCTTTTTTCCACATTTTGTAGGGCACTGGTAGCATTACTATCAAGAACACCGGCATGGCATTGATTCTTGTTATCTATAATGCACGCGACACGCCATGGTCGCCTTACACCACTGCTTCTGCGGCCTCCACACGACGCCTCCAACCCTCCAAAGCGTGTCACTCAATGGTCGCTGTCGCCTCATGCTCCAGCCTCTCCCAGCCCACCGCCATGTGTCACCGCCTCTGTCCCTCCAAAGAACAACGCCTCTCTTGTTGCAACCTCCTTGCCACGCGACTCAACGACGGGAGGAGGAGGAGTCAAGAGGCAGGGAGGTCAAGGGTGAAGTGTTGTGGGTGCTTCATTCAGATAGAAGTCAAGGGCTGACTCCTTTAATATCTTGCAGGCCTAAAAGTTATGTTATTGGTTGCTACAGGTCACCACATCCACTTCCTAGGGCAAGCGGCAATGGTGAGGAGGTGAGTGACAACGGGAGGCTAAGGTGAAACTGATGAGAAGTAGTGTCGCTTCCTCAATTATGTGTATGGAGAAGGGAAAAGTGTGGGTAGCTTTTGAGGTAAGTCGTGGTTGGTTCGAGTTTCACATATGCTCTCTAATAGTAGATCATGAACTGCTAGGACAATACTCACTAGATGTAGGTATGGATCGAGCCTTACATTGATTTTTTGTGCTAAGGTTGAGAAAAACTAGGTAATTTTCTAGGCATGTCAAGAATATAATATGCCTTGAGTATTCAAACGTGGTAATACAAATTTTGCAACTTGATATTTAATTCTTGCAAGGAATATTGTTGTTTGCCTGATTAACGAGATACTTGAGTCACTTCACAAAATGTTACGTCTTTGGAGGTGTTCATAGGGAAGGCTACTGATGTTGTCATCACTGTTGCCAGTTATAAACTAAATGATCTTTAGCATGATGGAATGTTATTAACTCTTGTGGTGAACACTAATGACCTTTAGCGTTGCATAGTGAGTATGAGATTGGGCCTCCGCCTCTTTGGTAGAAAATATGTTCCAATTGCCTAAGTTGTAGAGGGAGCATATATTGCTTATTATTGGCATTAATTGCATTGTGCTTCCCTTCTTTGGTGGAAATTCACTTTATGTCCATTGCCTAATTTGTACAAAAAACATAGGTTGCTATTGGCATAATTACTTTTCCTCGAGAGCAGAGTTTCTAAAGTGTATGGAGACGAGAAAGGTATGTGATACCATATCCTGATCGTCAAGAGTAAATGTGTGTGTGTGGTTTTCACGCAAGTCATTGTTCTGAAGTGTCTTCACAACTTCAGATTGTGATTTTAGTGTTGCTATTTCTTACATGTTAGAGGGCACACATTATTTTTCACATTCCATCTTTGCAGAGGAGTAGTTGTTATCTGTAATCGATAGTGTATAAGAAATGGAAGATTTGTTTGTCTTAGCATCAAAATGTTAAGTATTAAAATATGCATGACATCATATTCAACACATATCCGAATTATGCCAAATTTGTTTGATCAAAGGCAAAATTGCATAAGCTATTTTTTTGTTATTCCGTGCCAACACATGTGTATTTATCTAGGTGGATATAGGCGGTGTGCTATTTAATGCATTTTTATTTAGTTGGCCAGTAATAAGTTCTAAAAATCATCCTCCTACAAGAGCCAAATTTCTGTAAAATTTAGAGTGAATAAATCTTTGTTCTATATACATGTAATGCTTGTCAACAACTTTTAGTTTCTTTTACCGAGAGTGTTAGTTTCTTTTACATTTTAGAAATGGTTGTTTGTTTATTTCTTCTCATCGATCGGAGTTCATTGGTTTGTTTGTTCCTTTTATCACCATCTACCATGGAATGTTCTATATAAGTTTTTTGTCCAAAGAGATATTTTCTCTCATGTGCTTTAATCATATGCACACATGGTTATGCTGCAGTACTAAAACCAGTCAATCAATCCTTTTTATGATGAATTTAAGAGTTTTTATCTTTAAAGTAGTCTTACAACATCTATTTTATTTTTGGACTAAAATCTTGAATTGCAGTGGTCTATGCCAGTGATGTGATGCTTACATGTTCTATGATGTTTTTCCAACACACCGTCCATGGTTGCTTGACAGAAAAAGAGAAGTGGTTGGATGGGCAATCAACTCATCTGTTGATTGGATTGGGGTGGTATGAACAAAGTAAAGGTGAAGAAAGCAAGCTGGACGCTAGGTGGCTTACACCAACAGGGTAAGTGTCAGCGTGAACCAAACATCTATGGCTTGTTGCTTTGAATCTTGCCGGTCTAGGCAAGGTTTGCTCTTGTCACGATGCAATGATCAACCTCTAAGAAATTCTTTATGCGTATATGTCTTTTTTAGTACTATTTTTCCCCTCATCCACCTCCATTGCTCCGGCTTCTTCTCCTTCGCCTCCATGGCCAACCCCACCTCCTCCTCCGGCTTCTTCTCCTCCGCGTCCATCACGGGAATATATACTATCTCTACTTCCTAATCAATTTGAAAGATTAATTCAAAGTGGATAAGTTAGTTTTTTTATTGAGCATCGGGCATCGAGCAATGGTTCAAAGCAAACAAACCTAGATAGGCATCTCTTGACAAAATATTAATGTAGCCGCCGATCACACAAAAAGGTTTATCTGCAAACACCGGTGTATTCAAAGGCTAATAAAAATGCAGAAGATGAAATAAGAGAACAAGAGCTATAACAATGCTACTCCCGTGATATGCTTTCATCATTTGATCCATGTTTATATTGATATTCCGAATTCGTTCACCTGCATGCTATGAAAACATAAATATGATCACACAATAGTTTGTCCATTTTAGCGGACAGCATTGGAGATGCCCTAAGATCCTTTATTTTCAAATTTTCATTTTCTTACTCATTTCTATCATTAGACTCACTTTTACTTTTATTCTCTTTTCTTTTACATGATTATTTAATGTATTAACGGGGAATTGCATAATGTATTCTCTCCAGTTGAGTCTATATAGCCATATACTATTCTTCAAACAATGGAACAGTGGGTAGATCAAAACTAGAGGTGCAAAAGCATGCTTATATGCCAATATACCGAATACATTTCATGCAGTGAAGTACAAGAACAAATGTATTCTTCAAGGCTCACAACACACATGCTCCTAAGAAGTAATTTTTTTACTATCTTGCATGTACAGAATGATTATTTTGCTTATATCTCACTGACAAATGAAAAAAGATATTGAACATTGCAATATGGTATTTTCATTCTTCCTTTAATTAGGTTATAATATGTTCATGGACATAAATTTGAAAATTACAAGATGGTATTATTTTCATAAGCCCGTAGCAACACACGGGCACTCTACTAGTAGAAGTAGGAGCCCACCACATCTATGATGATACCGGGTTTTGTCACAATTATCGTCATAGAAGTGTCATATGTATGACGGAAAGAAATTTCGTTCAGCCCAAAATGTCATGGATGTGTCTTTTTTTGTAGTGAAATATATCTACACGTCTGTGACTGGATCATCTCTCAAGCTCTATCTTACAACCCTCACCCTTGCCAAAAAGCTCAGTCGGACAATATCTCTCCAGAGCATATATATTTGTTCAATGAATGTCGGACCACACTCACTTTGTCTCTCTATCTATATGTCTCTCGATTAACCTCGCTTTCTCACACCGTATCTTCCACGCATTGAAGCTACTACCTCTCCATCCCTCGCAGCCGTAGCTATTTACATTGCGAGGGGCACTTCAACCTTGGATTAATTTGTGTAGGCATTTATTAGATTAGGTTTAGATTATATTTTTAGTAGCATTAGGCCACAACTACTCCAAACACCGCTGCAACCCACGCAACTCCCTAGTTGATTTCCCTCTAGCTCGCTTCATCGCTCTCTCGCACGTCCTTTCTCGCCTTTAACGTTTGCACCATGGTATTATTGAAAAAACTATGTTGTTCTCTTTAATTATTATAAATAAGCTACAAAACTACACAACCGATAGTCCACTTGGAATGGAACAAATTTCACCCACAAATTAAAGTGCTACAAACTACACACCGAGGGGCCCACATGTCATGAAACAAATTTGGACCCATATACAAATTAAAAAATAAAGGGCGAGGATCGAACATGCGACCGGACCTTCAAGCCGCACGCGTCAATAGGCAACATACGTAGAATAGCAATGTTTGTTGTACCCCTTGGTTCACATAATGTTTTTATATTAACACAGCCTAATAAATGGATAACATGTAATATAATTTTACAGTACTATTCGCCTTCACTTACTGGTGGGTTCCATGTGCTCTCTCTCTCTCTCTCTCTCTCTCTCTCTCTCTCTCTCTCTCCACCACTACTACGTTTAGACGCACGGGCAAACAGGAAGAACTCGCGGGCGATGTTGCCGTTTACCATATCCTCGACGCCGTTCACAAGTCACGGCACCAGTTTCACGTGACTAGCAGCACTAGTCATTATTAATGCGCAATGCACGTTAATTTGGAAGTATATTAAGTGCATGCGAATATTAACTACTAGGATATTATTTGCGTGTTGTCATGTGATTAGCACTATTTTTGGTATGAAATTAATCGCACGCTTAAACGTGTTGAGCGCCGACATTGAAGCAGTCTAGGTCGTTGGATGACAAGGAATACATGTGGCTTGATGATGTTTTATATTTAATTTGATACCGCTCTAGCGTAACATTCAATCGATCAAACCATACATTTCGCTCACCGACTCCGACTTTAAATTATAATGACGATCGATATAGTATAAACGGAAATGATAAACGTTGGATTTAAGCATGGCAATCCGAACGTTTTCATGGAAAATTTAGAATACGCCCGGCGGGGCGTCTCGTGGTGGGAAGCGGCTCCTCTGTCATTACTGTACGTGTAGTCGGTCAGACCGATCGACGGCGACGGCGGCGTCTTGCGCCCGTTGTTGGCGTATTCCTGACGCTGGCCTAGCTTCAAGCGAAGGCCAAAATGTTCTGGACTTGAGCGAATCAATCGGCGGGAGGAGGCGACCGCGCGTTGGTGCAAGGAAGCGGTCGACGGCGGCCATCCATGCCGCCGAGGGGGTAACCTTGCACCCGCTGGGACAAAGCGCCGTAACGGTGCGGCGGAGACATTCGTGTGCACGGCACCGACATCCGCACGCGACGCCGCAGACGCGAAAGCGCATACCGGCAGGTGCAGGGCACCGGCATGGGCGTCGCGTCGATTACTGCCAGCAGGGCGCATGCGCCGCGTGCATGGGCGCATGAAAGTCGGAGGGGACCTCGTGGAACCCAATGGGATCAAGCTCAGCGACAATGTGCGGCTCCCGGCCCATTAATGCCACGGGGATGGGCGTTAAGCCTTGATCGAAGCGACGGAGCCGGAACCGGAGTGAGGGACAAAGCGCGTCTTCCCGCAAGGCCTAAGCTCGTCCCCAGCGCCTTATGTTCTTGAGACTCGGTGGGTGTCTTCCTCAGAAGCTGGAACACTAAGGGCAGACCATCATGATGCGGCATGGCGACGTTTAGGTCGAGCTAGTTGGAGGTAGACGACAGAGAATCGGAGAGAAAGAGAGAGGATTGTAGCGATACCGGGTAGTGCGGGGTTGATTTTAAACCGCGGCACCGCGACATTAAAAGTGGGAGCAGTTGGGACGACGGTGGGCGGCGGAGCTCGGTCAAAGGGCTCGCCTCCTGCGGAACTCCGCACATGATGCGCCGCACGCCTCCTGACAGTAAACCGCACAATGGTTCGCTTTCGCCGCCCTGCCGACTCACACGCTTGCTCGGACGGCACCTACCGATGAGAAGCGGGGACTCGTGGGCGTGACGTAAACACCCACGGTTTCAATAGTGAAAGCATTCGCTTTAACGTGATGTGTCTTTGTTCCAAAATACCTTGGCTCTTCATTTGTGCAACTTGTCATAAGCAGCTTGTCTCAAATTGAAGAAAAACTTACAAAGTAATATTTGTGCCATATCACGTGACCATGCTTAGTTTCAAGAATTTATGCTCACTTTTGGATTTTCTGAAATTTAAGATCCAGGATTCGAAACAATATCATAACCTGCATCATGCAACAAATTTTCAAGCCGTAAATCTGTCGTGTTGTATTTCTTAAGAAAGGATTTGGTCAAACATTTTGCTTAGTTAGACTTCAGACAAGTTATATATGCATAGTAAAAGGATAATCCCTCCGTACGATTGCATTGCACGATATATTAACTCAAGTACTAGGTACGAACAAACGGGCTCAATTTCGGCTCATCCCGGTGTAGTAGTAGTAGTACTAGGCAATGCAGTTGACGGGTGACCTTGACGAGCGGCAACCGAGGGAATTGAACCGTGCTCGGCACGGTAGGTAACGTTGTCTAGTTACTAAAGCATCCCTCCGTTGTTCATAGGTACTAGTCATTATGGACCGGGGACATGAGGGGAATTTCCTAGGGCTGGAATTTTGGCCGCCAGATATTTCGACTTGAAACGCTAAGGCTCGAGTGGTTGGGGTTGCCAAATGTGCGTACCACGCACGCCACCGAAGGACACGAGCCCGGTTTTTTTAGGATCAACACGAGCCAAGGTCTGGCTGGTACGCCGTTGGGTCCTACCATTCGAGAATATGAAAGGAACCTTTTAAATTGCCGAATGAATCTATGTAGTATTACAATACCCGTATTTTCCTTGCAAATACTAATCTCAACGTGGTAATTGATTTATGACGAGTTGTTGAATTAGAGTGAGTTTGTGATATAGTGATCTCAACGTGGATTTCACATTTCATGGTATCCCTAGTAAGTTTTCCAATGCAAATTAAAATTTAAAAGATGAACAATATGGAGGTGAGAAAACTTCGTATGTATAAGCATATGACCACACACACACACACACACACACACACACACACACACAGACACGCACGCACGAACACAACAACAATCCAATAAGTATAGTGCATCTATTTTTCCAAACAATGCATGTATGACACGAATTCAAAAATACTCCTTCTATTCCTAAATATTAGTCTTTTAGAGAGTTCAACAAGTGACTACATACAGAGCAAAATGAGTGAATCTAGACTATAAAATATGTCTATATACATCCGTATGTGCCAGTCCGTTTGAAGCCTCTAAAAAGACTAATATTTAGGAATGAAGTGAGTAAATGTAAGACATCCATGGTCCTCAGCTCAATATTTAAAATGAACATGAAACCTGAAACATGAATATTAAGTCTAGTACTACAAAGACATGCAAATGTTGTGTTTAGGCGTGAGCTATGATTGTCGGGGGTAAACCCTCAATTTTAGATAAAATTGTGGAGCTCTGTTTAGGGTTGTTTAGATTATATTTGTCCCCACCCACCCAACCACCGATTGGTTGTGCACCCCACCCCACCACCCGGGGAGAAAATAAAGTGCCCCCAATACTTATATATTCCCCTACGAGTTGCATTGAGCTTGTAGATATGAGATATAGCAGCTCACATGATGTGTCTTAATATTTTTGCAGAAACCTTGATGAGTTTGAGAATTGCACACAATTTGTACAAAAACTACTTAGATGCCCTTTGATCCCATATCCAACGACCTCGAAGCTCAGATCACGTGAGCATCTAAGATGAAGGAGGACATCATATTCTCCTCGTATGTAAGAATATCATGTGCTACCACACCTTAGATGCATGCTTTGGTGATACAAGCTCTTCGGAGGCGCTGGATTTGTGACCCAACACCTCCTCGGTGGTTCAATGGTTTTTTGCGTAAAAGCCCCAAAAGAGTTCGCCATCGCTTACAAGCACAACGACCGCTCATATGCCATTGGATCTCGATCAAAGCGACCTCCAAGCTCAGATCACCATAGCATCCAAGCTGCGGTAGCACCTTATGTTTTCTTGCGGGAGAGTATAAGGTGCTCCCGCATCAGAGATTCTATGGTGATACGAAGTTCACCGAGATCTAACGCCCACGGTAGGAGGTTTGAAATGTTTTTGCAATATCACGGTGATAGAGTTTGGGAAATGCACAGAAAGTACAAGTACTACGCATGTGCCATCTGATCACTGATCATACGACCTAGATGCTCATATCGCCGTAGCGGGTAATTAAGCTACGGGGAGCACCTAATATGAGCACCGGGGAGCCGTTGTATCGAAGATGCAGCGGCACACTCGACGCCTGAATGTTTTATTTGCAAAAAAACCTTTGGAGAGTTTCGAAATTGCGCATAATTACAAAGACTACTCCCAAGCCATTGGATCTCACTTCCAACGTGTAAAACTTCGTATCACCATAGTATCTAAGCTGTGGGGTGGATGTGATATTCTATGCCGCTGTCATTTTGTTAAATAAACTTGCAAAATACGTGTAACTCGCGTGTCAGTTACTTGTCTAACCGCGCAAAGTGTTTGTTCAAAAAAACCATCCTACACTAAAATATCGGAACAACACACGAGGGTCCCACTTGTGATTAATCAAATTTGGACCTAAAACTAACAAATCTGAAAGACAAGATTCGAACTGGCAACCTGGACTACAAAGCGTAAGTCGATAGCCTAAAAAAACTAACGGTTGCTGGCTTTGTCCCATAACTTGATTTTATACAAGATTTCTTGGCGTTGAGTAGAGTAGAGGAGTGCCTCGTCAACACGTGCAGCATGACCGCTGTCTCACTTTCATCGATGGGTCCTGTGTCCGCAATCTCAATCTCTCTTCTCTCCATCGCCTAACCTTTTGCACAGTGCACACACCTAAGAGCAGCGCTTAGCTTGCCGTGGTGTTATTACAACTAAAAAAGCTTGGAAAATAGAAGAATCGCCTAGAACAAGAGACGTTGTGGATGGTCGAGACGGAGCTAACCACATCTATCCTCCGTGCCACGTTTGCATGATGAAGTTGTGTGGCTAGTGGGGTGTTTTCGACCGACTAGTTGGGTCCTGAGGTCGAACCATAGGTACTATGTCTGATACAGTATATTTTTACACGCATATTTTTCCTCCGTGCCGAGACGTGACACACCCTACCGCGCGGTTTCGGGTCCTCCCGGGTGGTGCACGCATATATTCTTCGGGACGTGGGGACGCCTCTACCGCGCGTTTTACGGGTCCTCCTCGGTCAGAGTAATCAAGCAAGTAAATGAGTCGTCAAATCACGAAAGACCACCTTTCCCGCCGAGTACATCAGTGAAGCACGGTGGCTAGCTAGTTAGGCTAGTTCGACCGATTAGCTAGGCCGCCGCCACATTTGTTTGTCACCCCTTTTTTATCTACTTGCCGGCAGGTAAATTTAAATATCCACCGCGGCGTTGCTCTGGTGTTTGAGTGCAGCAGGATTTTTAATTTTTTTGATTGACGGGAGCAGGCGCGACAGGATTTTTAGTTTTTTGATTGACGGGAGTAGGCGCGGCAGCAATTAGTCACGATGACTGCTCGTGTAAAAACCCACCGCCCCTCGATGTGAGAAGTCGCCGATCGGGTGTTTTACCGTGGTGAAAACCAAAAGATTCCCCGCCTCCTCCGCTTCTTCCCGTAGATTGCACCGCTTTTCAGCCGCTTTCGCCCCTTTGCTTCCTCTCCCCATTGCTTCTACCGGTGCCATGGCAGCTAAGCAGATCACGGAGTCCGAGGTGAGGCTCCTGACACAGGAGCTCCATGCCAAGGATGCGGAGCTCAGGGCCAAGGACGTGGAGCTCCGTGAGCTCAAGGAGGAGAGGAGTGCCATGCTCCTCCGTTATGTGCGGGAGTTCACGGAGCTTCAAAAGCGGCAGGCGTCCACCACAAAGATGCTCGAGGCGTCGGCGGCGTTGCTGCAGTAAAGCGGGAGATACGATAGGTCGTCGGGAGCTTTGCCGAGCGGAGCGGGCCGATCATGACGCAGGTCCAGATCGCCTCAGCCACTTGGTGAACCAAGTTGCCACGCACGTGTTGCGGCTGCGCGATGCCTACCATCGTGCCAGCGCGACGATGCCGGGCATCGAGCTAAACCCGTTCGACCACCCGGTCGACCATAACGAGCTGCGGCTTCCTGACCTTGTCTCCTTCTTCACCTATATCTCCGAGGAGCTGAGCCGTCTTCGCGCGATGGTGGGGGCTGAGCTGCAAAGGAGGGGTTGCGGGCTGCCGTCACCGTTGCCGGGCGAATCCTTTCAGGGCTCCGTCACCGGAATCCATTCGTGCCATTGGATCGCCGCCTTGATTTGGCCGGGCTCCCTGGCTGACCGGAGCGGGCTTCGCGGGCGATTGCACCCTGCGTCACCAACGTCGGGCGCCTCGAGAAGCAGAGGGACTTCAGTGGTGTTTAGGCGCCTCTGCATGGGCATGTCCATGTCTCGGCAAGAACATGACCATTGGATCAAACTCAGACGGTGCAGATCAGTCACTGTAGCAAAAAGCGTGTGGGTGTGTTTGGTTGCATTCTCATCTCAATATAGTTGTCTCCTCTTCGTCTATTTTTGTCAACCTACTAGTGTGGACTCATGCACCCTTCATGCACTCTGCCAAACACCCAAAAGTGGGTCGAGAAGGAACTTTTGCTCCCATCCTGCACCCTTCATACACCTCGCCTAACACTATTCGTGTTTCATATGGTTCAAGTTTCGTGGAGTACCAGAGCACTGCATTCTCCGCAATCGTGGGACCTAGTTCTCGCTAATATTGATCTCACCATTGATTCTCTAATCGGACAAGTGAAAAGCGGTACTATGTTACATATAGGAGTAGTTGACATGCGACAACATCATTTGTTATCGTCATATCTTACTACACTAGCAACAAGATTGTGTAGTACTGAAGTATGAACCACTGCACATGCCTAGTAGTAGGAGCACTGTGTATGTTCAAGTGGCTGCCATGTTTCACACTCCTCCGTCGTAAGAGTGGAAACGCTTGCTGTAATCATTTTTTTCTTCAGAAAAACAGTGGGCACGCTCTACCGTGCGGATCCTCCTCCAGCCATGCACTAAATTACTCACTTTCGCCGACGTGTGGGACAGCCAAAGACTGGGTCCACCACCATGCACTAAATTCCTCCGTAGTAGAGTGACGGTAGATTACCCCGATCGAACCGCCACAGAATGCCCAATGAGCCGTCAAATCACAAAATCCCTCCTTTGCAGCGCAGAAGTTGGACGGACGAGCAACCATCATTTCACTCTTCTCTCTCAACTTCCTCTCTTGAAGAAAACCCCCACTCGCTTCGCTTCTCCCTCATCTCGTTCCTCCTTTCACTCTTCTCTCTCAGCTTCCTCTCTTGGATGGACGCCGGAACACCGGCCGACGTGATGTCTATGGCTCTGGCCAAAACCGTCGAGGTTCATGGTACGAAGAGGCGCAAGCACCCCGCCGAGACTACCGCACACAAGCTCAAAGCCATCGCCCTGTCCAAGCCCCCCTCTCCGGGATCCCTCATTAAGCAAGTCAAGGTAATGTCTCTTGTTGACGATCTTTTTCTCGATCTTGATCGTGTTTTTTCATCTAAAACGCAGTACTAGTACTGATAGTACAACTTTCTGGGTGATCTTGCATGCGATTTTAGTGTGCCAAGTGACGGTTCTAAATTCCTCTTTTGACCAAAACATGCGAGAGGTTGACACTGATTTCTTATAGATTACTTTCAACTACTTTTCCTCTGTCCCCAAATTTCTTGTCTTAGATTTGTCTAGATACGGATGTATCTAATACTAAATGTGACTTGATACATCCGTATCTAGACAAATCTGAGACAAGAATTTTGGGACGGAGGGAGTACTTTATGAACATCAATGCTACCTTTTAAGAGGGTATATTTGCCTCAGTAACTTGTGTTATGGATATGGCATGTAATCCCTCTGCTCTCATGCCTTTGAAGACATGTTCTAGTGTCTTTGTTCACTCATTTCGTATGCGTATATGTAGTCATATATGGAGTATAATATCAAAAATCATCTTATATTTCTGAACGGAGGTAGTAATAAAATATGGTTTCGCTTGAATTAGAACCAGGTCCGCAGTGGAGATGAAGTTCTCAAAGTCATGCCGTGTGAACTGGAAGACCTGATGATGAGTTCTCTTCTTTGAACTATCCAAATTGCTGTGTCCTTGTCGCCACGTGTCCTCGAACTAGTGTTTTCCGGTAGCATTGTTGTCAGGCGTGTTCTCAAGGCTGTACTTGACCACAACAATTTCTTGGTTGTGCCTTCGATTATGAAGGGTATGGTTCCTGTAAAGCTTCCCAACAAATCTGATGTGGCCTGTCTTCATCATCATGTTTATGAGTGGAAAGACCACTCTGTTAGGTTCTCCAAGGTTGACAAGATGGTGATGGTGCATGTAGACATCTCACACGAAGTCCATGGCCTAGTTAGTTATGCGGTGTTCATCCCGTAGGTTGGTGGCAAGAAATAGTCTGCAGAGTTTAGTTAGTGCAACTTTGCTTGTCTGTAGTAAGTACTATTGTTCAGTACTTGATTTGTGTTTGTGAACCCGGTATTGTTTATTAGTACTGCCGCTTTTGGTGTGTGGTCACCCTGAGAACGGTCTATGTTAATGTTCATTCACTCAATTCAGTTTGTATATTTTGAAGTATCTAGATCATATTTTTTGTGAGGATGGTTTATCAATTATGGTTACACTCCAATATCTGTATGCATTGCATGGTTTATCGCACCCACCAGGATTTCCAGTCCCATGGATGTTTGGTCCATACGACGGTCACGACCTTTGGATTGTCACCTTGTGGGAGTAAGCGGGGCCCCTCGCATGCCACGCGTGGTTGGACGATCAATCTTCGTTTAGTACTTCAACATAGTGATTTCTGGTAAGGATTCACTCGTGTCACATCAAGTAAACCTTATTGATTTACTTTGTCTAAATCTTATTGATTTAATGTCATGTTTTCTTTCTTTTCCTGCAATTTTACGATGCAGGTTTTGCCATGTGACATTCATCACGTAATAAAACCGCTTGGTTTGGTTTCTACGATGGCTATTTTTGTAGGTTTCACTTCTTATGTCGTGTCAAGAACGAAGGCAATCGTCATCATCACTTATATTATCGGAAAAATTGGATCACCTGTTGTCCGAGTACAAGTTGAATCCCTATGATGAACTGCAGTTTGGTTTCACAAAAATGCCACAATTAGTCCTTCTCGCGTTTAAAAGAAATGAAGAAAAAAACTGGATCACGATCACGGATCCTAGTCAAGTTAGAAAGCTGATCATAGCGAGACCCAGACACGATCGCCATTTGTCTACTCGCAGATCGGGCAATCGGCATTGCTCTAGCACTAACAATGCGGCAGATTCATCCCGATCGGTGAGGATTGGGCACCACCGCGTCGGTGGATCGACCGATCTCACGGAGGATCGGGCATGGGCACCGACACCTGCTCCCGACACGGCACCAGCTCTACAAGGAGCACCATCTCCGGCAGGCAATGGGTTTTGACACCTGCACCAACACTTGCACTTGCAGATCTGCTTCGGCCGTGCGGTTGCACCGGCAATGTGATCGGGCTGCGTATCGCACTTCATATACCAAAGTCCTTATAAAACCGACATGTCCACCTTCTTGGTAAGCATTGGCCGCCCAAGTGTTTCATTTTTTTCTTTCCATGTTGTTTCACATGATTCACTGTGTTGATCTAACTGTTTGGGTATGTCTTCTTGTTTGCAAACAGAGAATTCCTAGAGCAACGAGGGAGTCGTTCAACAATCCGGGCGACCGAGGCCAAGTTTCTCTTACCATGCGCAGCCTTGGTGTGAATGAACCTGCTCAATATACCATAAGTACAAAGGATGGTCGCATGATGATTGATGCTAAAGGATGGTCAAGGTTCAAATCTAAATCATATCTTGCGGTAGGGGATGATGTCAAAATCAAACTTTCTTGGCAAGGAGAGCTGGTCCAAATCAACTTTGAAATTCTTCAATAGCAGCACGCAACTGCCGAACTGATCTATCCTCCGAGAGATTTTGATGGCATGGTGAAACAAGTGTCCCGTGTGTATAAGTAGTACGACAATATTATTTATCACATGGTATATCATTGATAGAATTGCAACTCGATTGTGGTTAGGACGTTCGATTTCATTCCAACAGTTGTCGTGTTTCTATTCAATTTTGTGTATTCGCCTTGCGACAACATCTAAAACCAGCGCCTGCATCGATCGCTTGCAATATGAAAAGTGCTGAGGTAGAACACATGGGCCCCCAAACATGCAGGGTCGGCTTCACGCCCAAAGTCCGTAACCGTGAGCCTATATGAGTATTATATTATCAATTTGAACCCCCATAAAAAAAAAGCTGAACCCCATAATGCCCGATGCGTTGCAGAGGGAGTATATTTCGGCAAGGTGAGCACTGTGATATAAAAGATTTGTATATTTCTTTTACGTAGGGAGTATCTCTCTCAAAAATATATTTATGTGTAACTAGTTACTCTGTCTTTCTACTTCCTTTCGCTGATATGTGGGGCAACCGCAACGGGTCCACATGCCATATGCACAAATTAGAGTGCACAACTTCACAGTAGACACACCTTGCCGGTCATGGCCTTGCTTGATAATGCCCAATGAGCCGTCAAATCACAACCCCCCTTCCAGCTTTAGCGAGAAGTCGACGAATGAAGCGGCAATATTTCACGGGCCTCAATCCCTTCTCCCTCGTTCGCTTGTTCGTAGAGAAAACCCTCTCGGTGATTGCATAGGGTTTTCTCATGGAGAACCAGTGCTGAATTCTTCATCCATCCCGATAAATCCAAGTCCCTTGGTCACAGTAATCCTAGGATGGCAGCCGCCACCGCTGATGCATTTTTTCTTCCCTCACGAATCTAGTGTGTTTCATTTGAAGTGCCCAAAGTGCGAGTACCCTACAGGTTTCTGCGCCCTCGGCGAGATGCCACACTTTTTCCTTCTCATCCTAACACAACATTTTGAAACGCTCACAGTATGTTCCTAGAATCCTCTTTTGTATCCGGGAGGGTGGGGTTTTTTTGAACATGTTGTGTTCTCATATTATTTTTCCTGCAGTGTATTATTTGCTCTGCCAGAACACATGTACTCAAGATGCTCGGCCTTGCCATAACTGAATACACTAGTTTAATGGTCACAGTGAAGACAAGCCATGGATATAAGTTACGAGTTGGGTTCATGAACCAAGAAGATCGCTGCTTTTTTTATGGCCGAACTTGGATAAACTTTCTCAAGTGTTACAGATCAAAGTTGGCGCAAGAATGTTGATGGAAATAGCAGAACCTGGTCTCATCTTCACCGCGATCTTCCACCGCTGACGCTGCTCCAATTGTTCATCCATGTTAGTTTTGCATCTGGTTCTTGCTTGTTGCCTCGATTACTTCTTAATCCACCTATTCTGTCTTAACTAATCACAATTTAACTTTAGAAGTAGCAACGAATATCTCACGAAGATGCTACTTCTAACTAATATTTTCTTATAATTCGTGGCACGTGTAGGTTTTTTCAAAGTTAAGTAGGCTGCTCATTTGTTACTCTGTAATAACTTTCGGTACATTACTAATGGCAATCAAGTTGATCGATCGACATCCACAAGTTCCTACACTTTATTGATCGCCTTGAGGTCCTTGTGGGGTGTTTCAATGGTGGAAGGCCACGTGGGATATGTGTTCCATCACGCACTCGTTGAACAAGTCCAACCGTGTCGAGAAATTTATGGTACGAAAGCTGTTTTCTGTTATATATGTTGTTCATAAACTATTGCTTATACACGCTTTACAACCTGTGATCTTCTTGAAACAGAACCGCCGAGTTCTATTGTTCCTATACAAATGCTCGACCATGGTCGGGTCGACTTGGCGCTTGGTCACAACATGATGTTTATGTCAACTCTACTCAATTCCCCTTGGAGGTGAAAAGATAATTATTCATGGGTGGTCTCAAATAATGAAGGCCCGTCCATCTTGGAGAATAGGATGTAAGATTATGTTCATGCTTTTCCATGGCTCTAAAGCTTAATATCCTGTTTATTGACCACGTTGCGAGATGAAGCGCTTCGGAAGGTTGTGGATCTTGTGAGGTGGTCCTCGGCCTTGTCACAGGGCTTGGCGGCCTCACCCTTGGTTAATCAGAGGCAAAGTAGCAATCGCTCGAGGTGTGCTTTGTAATGCGATTGAACTCATATAAGTACTCATACTGCTTTCAGCTTTGGTTGTTAAGTGCCCCTACTGGTTTCAGATTAAGGTTGTTAAGTACTCCTGCTACTTTTTACGGTTGTCGTGTTTCTTGGGTCCTCTCTTCCTCCATCCACCAAAACCAAACCCGGCTGCGGTAGGCACTTGCTTCCGCCTCCCACGGCTGGTCAGCCTCGGCCTTGCGCCTTGCCATGCTCTCCTAAATCGTTAGCATCAACGTCCTCCATGGCGCTTTTAGTGCGCTCGCCCGCTTGGCGCCGCCCTCTCGCGTTGTCAACATGGTCGACAAACAACAGGAATCGGCGTAAGTACATGGAGAGGATGATAGTAGGGGCCCACCACGTCGGCAGTATGGAAAAATAAAATGCTTCCTCCTAGTGTTTTCTCGACATCTCGGACCCACGACATTGTGAGCGTGATATAGTCAATAGACAAGAGAACATCACAAGATCGGTGACACTTGGGGACGTAGCTACTTGAGCAGATAATTTTTTGTTTGGTATTGTTGAGACGGACGAGGGGGTTTGAACTGGTGTGGCCCGTCTAGCCCTGGACTTATATTTTATGTTCACCATGTGACCAGCCCAGCTATTTTTTCTTTGTGAAAATGAGCCCAGTTTATTTTTTTCTCAAGAATACCCAATCGAGGCCTACTTATATTTCATACCGATGGCTGCAACTCTTTCAAGACGCCGACAAATCTTGAAAGTAATATCAAATGGGTTGTAAATATAAAAAACAGATGACAAATTGGCAATTACTTTATAATTTCTGAATTTTTCACATTTTCAGATTCCTATTTCACTGGGCATTAACCTAATTTAAATATATCTTCAAAGTACTTTAAATCTGGCTCGACATTTCGGTATTAAAAATAGTTTGGAACCCACAGAAATACGCGAAATTGGCCCTGGCCAACCAAAAAATGTCTGCAATAAATTGCATAAGAAGTTGCCATGAGCTATATGTAAATTATTTAAAAAAAGAGGGAGTGGTCTGACTTGTGGGCCTGTTTAGTTGACGCGTATGCAAGATTTTTTTAGTTATTATATACGTCAACAAATGATTCTAGCAGACGTAACCATTGGATGTCAGTCCAACGGCCGTCGTGTCTCTTCAATCTTTGATCTTCTTGCTCCAGCTCGCCAGCAGCCTTGCAGCGGGACCGCTTCTCCGCCTCCATGGCACGGCCAGTTGCCCCAGCAGCCTCAGCCGCCTACTACTCCCACCACCGGCTGGCATCCCTCTACTCACCCACACTTCTCGTTATTCTCAAGGGCGACGGCAGCCTCACACCGCAGCCCGAACCGGTGAACCCTCGTATCTCTCCCATACGGGGCTTCCACCGCTGCTTTTCCCGGCTCCACGCCATCCCTTCCTAGGCCTCGGCTGCCGTCCACCGCCGTGGTGCTCTCGGCTGCGTGGTCAATGTAATTGACGACCGACTTCCATCGGAAGAGTATCAGACGTGGAGAGGTCGATACCGGTCCACGATACCGCAAGGAAGTGCCTCCTTATTACGCGGAAAATAATTATTCCTCCACCTGACAGCAGGGACCCACCGGACGGGCCACCAGTATTTCACGAAAAAAAAACGTTTGCCCCTGACTGCTGGGACCCACAGGATGGGCCACCGTATTTCACGAAAAAACGTTCCCCCCGCTGTCAGCTCGGACCCACCGGAAGTGCCTCCTTATTACGCACAAAAAAATGAATACACCCCTACTAGCTGGGACCCACCTTGGTGGGAGAGGCTGACTTAGGGCCTACTAAGTTGATCGACGGAGGCCTTTGTCAACTTTAGTCAATATATGAACGATTCTAGCTCCGGTGGCCGTGACGATATCCATCCAATACCCGTAGTGCTTCTTCAACCTCTCGTCTTGTTGCTCCAGCCGCCCAAAGCAGCGCCCGCCGTGTGCCGCCTGCTCACGCCACCCGTGGCCGGCTGTGATGCCGCGGAGGCCTCACCGCCCCCTACTACTCCCACCGCTGGCCAGGCCATCCGTCTACGCACCCACACCCCCTATTATTCTGCGGCGACGGCAGCCTCACACCACAGCCGAATGAGTGAACCCTCATACTCCACTACGCATGGGCATCCACTGCCGCGTCTTCCCCGGCTTCGCGTCGTCCCCTTCCTAGGCCTCGCTGTCGTTCACCGCCTTGGTGCTCTCGGCGGGGCGTGGTCAACGTGGTCAAGGGATGGCTTCCATCGGACGTGGACTGTACATGGAGAGGCTGATAGCTGGGTCCACGGTAACAGCAAGGAAGTGCCTCCTTATTACGCGCAAAGTAATTATTCCTCCACCTGACAGCGGGGACCCACCGGACGGGCCACCGTATTTCGTGAAAAAAATGTTTCCCCACGGCTCTTTGGGACCCACTGACTACATCTTCGCATGCAAGGAAGTGCGTCCCGAAAAAATGATTCGCCCCAGATCTTGGGACCCACCAGCTACATCTTCGCACGCAAGGAAGTGCGTCCAAAAAAAACGATTCGCCCCACTGACTGGGACCCACCAGCTACATCTTCGCACGCAAGGAAGTGCATCAGGGCAAAAAAACAAAGCGATTTGCCCCCCACGGCTGGCAGGACCAACCAGCTACATCTTCGCACGCAAGGAAGTGCGTCCGGGCAAAAAAGCGATTAAGCCCCTTATCGCTAGGACCCACTAGCTACATCTTCGCAGGAAAGGAAGTGCACGGCGGTGGGACCCACCTGGTTGAAGCATACGTAGCGCGTTGTCATCATTCGTGTCGCGAACGGTATGCATATATATACTTTGGTGGATGTAGAGGCGTGCACGTGTCGTAGTAGAGGCGCGTCGCATTAAATCGTAGTAGTAGCGCCGCGTAGCATGTACACGTCGTCATACGCCGTGGTGCAAGAAAGAAATTACGGCCACGTATGTGTACATACGGGCGGGGTCTCGAACGCCTACTCGCGCATACATATGGCCAAAGCTCGTGTACATGGCTGGGTCGGAACGGAGAAACAGCGTCGTCGTCGTGTTCATGGGGAGGCAACGGGATGTGTCGTGTTCATGGGGAGGCAACGGAATGCGTCGTGTTCATCAGGAGGCAACAGAACGCGTGGGAGCCAACCGGCTGGGTCGGAACGGAATGCGTGGTCGTGTTCATCGGGAGGGCTTGGACGGAACAGGCGATGGAACGAGGCCCGGCGCATCAAGCGTCTGCGAGAAAACGGACCTCCTACGGTCGGTAACGGGGGTCCCGTTGATCGGGAGGGTGTGGTGTACCGCCAAAGCAGACGAACGGACCTCCTACGGTCGAAGCAACGGGGTCCCGCTGATCGGGAGGGTGTGTGATACGTCTCCGTCAGATTCTATAATTTTTGATTGTTCCATGCCAATATTATTCACTTTCATATACTTTTTGGCAACTTTTTATATTATTTTGGGACTAACATATTGATCCGATTGCCCATGCAGTTCTGTCTGCATTGCATGTTTTATGTTTCATGGAATATCCATATCAAACGGAATCCAAACAGGATAAAAGCAGACGGAGCTTATTTTTGGAATATATGGAAAATTCGGAAGAAAAATCCACACCAGACGGTGCTGAGGTGGCCACGAGGTGGCGCCTGCCCCACACTGGCGCGCCTACCCTCGTGAGCCACCCGTAAGGCGATTGGCCGCTCTTCTTTTGCCATAAGAAAGCTAATTTTCGTAAAAATCACAGCGAAGGTTTCAGTTAATCGGAGTTACGTATCTCCATATATACACGAAGCGGTGAAACAGAGCTGTGAGAGAACGCAGAAACAGAGAGATAGATCCAATCTCGGAGGCTCTCGCCTCCCACGCCATGGGAGCCAAGGACGGAGGAAACCCTTCTCCCATCTAGGGAGAAGGTCAAGAAAGAAGAAGAAGGAGGGTCTCTCCCCCTCGCTTCTGGTGGCGCCGGAACACCGCCGGGGGCCATCATCATCACCGCGATCTTCACCAACACCTCCGCCATCTTCACCAACATCTCCATCACCTTCCCCCCTCTATCTATAGCGGTCCACTCTCCCGCAACCCGTTGTACCCTCTACTTGAACATGGTGCTTTGTGCTTCATATTATTATCCAATGATGTGTTGCCATCCTATGATGTCTGAGTAGATTTTCGTTGTCCTATCGGTGGTTGATGAATTGCTATGATTGATTTAATTTGCTTGTGGTTATGTTGTTGTCCTTTGGTGCCCATCATATGAGCGCGCGCGTGGATCACACCTTAGGGTTAGTTGTATGTTGATAGGACTATGTATTGGAGGGCAAGAGTGACAGAAGCTTCAACCTAGCATAGAAATTGATGCATACGAGATTGAAGGGGGACCAATATATCTTAACACTATGGTTGGGCTTTACGTTAATGAATGTTAGTAGTTGCGGATGCTTGCTATTAGTTCCAATCATAAGTGCATAGAATTCCAAGTAAGGGATGACATGCTAGAAGTGGCCTCTCCCACATAATACTTGCTATCGGTCTAGTAAAGTAGTCAATTGCTTAAGGGACAACTTCGCAACTCCTATCACCACTTTTCCACACTCGCTATATTTACTCTATTGCTTCTTTACTTACAACAGCCCCTAGCTTTTATTTACGCTCTCTTTATTTTCTTGCAAACCTATCCAAAAACACCTGCAAAGTACTTCTAGTTTCATACTTGTTTCCGGTAAAGCGATGAAGTGTGCGTAGAGTTGTATCGGTGGTTGATAGAACTTGAGGGAATATTTGTTCTACCTTTAGCTCCTCGTTGGGTTCGACACTCTTACTTATCGAAAGAGGCTACAATTGATCCCCTATACTTGCGGGTTACCAAGACCTTTTTTCCGGCGCCCGTTCTGGGAGCAATAGCGTGGGGTGAATATTCTGCAGTGTGCTTGTTTGCTTTATCACTAAGTAATTTTATTTGCTGTTCTTAGTTGTTCTCTATCTTTAGTTATGGATATGGAACACGAAATACCAAAAAAAATTAGGTGTACTTGCTACTCAGGGAGATGAGGAACCTCCTAAAACCCTCGATGCTCAATATGTGAAAAATATTATGTACCACTTTGATAATCCCGAGAAAACCTCATTCAATTTGATAATGGGAGTAACGTTAGATCAACGTGAATACTTTAGGGATTATCGCTTGACACAAAAAGGGAAACTATTATGGGATCAAATTTATATATTGAAGTGGTATGCTTGATAACTATGCGTGGAATATGATTATACTTGTTGCTCTAGATGAATGCTCCACACCTCCCCTTTCTATGCAAATTTAATGATAATGAAACCTTGGCTTCTTATGCTAGAGGTATATACGATTTCTATGATGTGGAACAAATAGAAGAATTTGTTGCTTTTATGGGTGCTTATGAAATTGAATCCATGTTTAAAGAGTTTGAGGATTTTGATGATTCTTGTTATAGATCTGAAAATTTAGCTATCCTTAAATATTGTTATGAGAATTATGAATATAATGCCTATATTAATGCACTTATTGAGAAAGTCTCCGCTGTCCAAGAAGAGACTAATATTTTGCAGGAATCTATGGAAGAAGAAATTGATGAAACTGTGAGCTCATTGGATGAAAAAGATGAGGAGGAGAGCGAAGAACAAAAGGAGGAAGAGCGGATTGATCACCCGTGCCCACCTTCTAATGAGAGTAACTCTTCAACTCATACATTGTTTAATTCCCCTCCGTGCTTACTGAAGGATGATTGCTATGATGACTGTTATGATCCCTTTGATTCTTTCGAAATACCCCTTTTTGATAATGCTTGCTATGCTTGTGGCCAAGATGCCAATATGAATTATGCTTATGGAGATGAACTTTCTATAGTTCCTTATGTTATGAATGAAATTGTTGCTATTGCACCCACGCATGATAGTCCTATTATCTTTCAATTCTCCCGACTACACTATACCGGAGAAGTTTGCACTTATTAAGGATTATATTGATGGGTTGCCTTTTACCGTTGCACATGATGATTTTGATAGATATAATATGCATGTGCTTGCTGCTCCTACTTGCAATTATTATGAGAGAGGAACTATATCTCCACCTCTCTATGTTTCCAATATGATAAAATTGCAAGAAACTGTTTATACTATGCATTGGCCTTTACTATGTGTGTATGAATTGTTCTTTTATGACATGCGGATGCATAGGAAGAGAGTTAGACTTCGTCATTACATGATATATGTTACTTTGTGCTCACTACTAAATTATAAATCATTGTGAATTAAAATTGGCTTTGATATACCTTGGGATCCGGGTGGATTCGTTACTTGAGCACTATATGCCTAGCTTAATGGCTTTAAAGAAAGTGCTGCCAGGGAGATAACCCGGAAGTTTTAGAGAGTCATTTATTTCTGTTGAGTGCTTTCATATAGTTTAAAAACAACAAAAATAAAGAGGGGAACCCAAAACTTTTTCAAAAAGAAAAGCGAAAGTGAGAAAGACAAGCATTGTTGAAGTGGGAGCTAGCCTTGAACTTTGTTCATGCTCACGGCAACTTTGTGAATCTTAATTACAGAAACTTTTCAATAAAAATAATTATCCCCTTGTACAATTCCATTGTATTATAAATATAATGTGCCAAGGTTTGCCTTTAGGATGTTTACAATACTTGTTGGTTTGTGTGGTGCAGGACAGAAACTTTGGCTGTAGTGCGCGATTTTACATTTTTGACTGGAACGTCAAATGGTTATGATTCTTATTTCACTGTCTTTCTGTACAAATTTTTTATTTTTCCTAATTTTGTCAGAATTTTTCAAGTATCATAAGTATGGTGAATGTTCAGATTATTACAGACTGTTCTGTTTTAGACAGATTCTGTTTTTGATGCATAGTTTGCTTGTTTTGATGAAACTATCAACTTATATCAGTGGATTAAGCCATGAAAAAGGTTATATTACAATAGACACAATGCAAAAACAAAATATGAATTGGTTTTCTACAGTACTTAGAGTAGTGATTTGCTTTATTATACTAACGGATCTTACCGAGTTTTCTGTTGAAGTTTTGTGTGGATGAAGTGTTCGATGATTGAGAAGGTTTCGATGTGAGAAGAAGGAAGAGAGGCAAGAGCTCAAGCTTGGGAATGCCCGAGGCACCCCAAGTAAATATTCAAGGAGACTCAAGCGTCTAAGCTTGGGGATGCTGGGAAGGCATCCCCTCTTTCTTCAACAAATATCGGTATGTTTTCGGATTCGTTTTCATTCATGTGATATGTGCAAATCTTGGAGCGTCTTTTGCATTTAGTTTTCATTTTTATTTTATGCACCATGCTGGTATGAGAGGTCCTTGGTTGATTTATAGAATGCTCTTTTCACTTCACTTATATCTTTTGAGTATGGCTTTATAGAATGCTTCATGTGCTTCACTTATATCATTTGAAGTTTGGATTGCCTGTTTCTCTTTACATAGACAACCGCCTTTTGTAGAATGCTCTTTTGCTTCACTTATATTTGTTAGAGCATGGGCATATCTTTTTTAGAAATAATTAAACTCTCTTGCTTCACTTATATCTATTTAGAGAGATGACGAGGCGGTCATTCACATGGTTAGTCATAAAATCCTACATAAACTTGTAGATTGCTGAATATGATATGTTTGGTTCCTTGCAATAGTTTTGCGATATAAAGATGGTGATATAAGAGTCGTGCTAGTTGAGTAATTGTGAAATTGAGAAATACTTGTGTTGAGGTTTGCAAGTCCTGTAGCATGCACGTATGGTGAACCGTTATGTAACGAAGTCGGAGCATGAGGTGTTTATTGATTGTCTTCCTTATGAGTGGCGGTCGGGACGGCGATGGTCTTTTCCTACCAATCTATCCCCCTAGGAGCATGCGCGTAGTACTTTGTTTTGATGACTAATAGATTTTTTGCAATAAGTATGTGAGTTCTTTATGACTAATGTTGAGTCCATGGATTATAATGCGACTCTCACCCTTCCATCATTGCTAGCCTCTTCGGTACTGCATTGCCCTTTGGTGCAAACTTGGCAGTGCATCCAAACCCATGATATGATACGCTATGTCACACATAAGCCTCATTATATCTTCCTCAAAACAGCCACCATACCTACCTATTATGGCATTTCCATAGCCATTCCGAGATATATTGCCATGCAACTTCCATCATCATCGTATACATGACTTGAGCATTTATTGTCATATTGCTTTGCATGATCGTAAGATAGCTAGCATGATGCTTTTCATGGCTTGTCCGTTTTTGATGTCATTGCTACGCTTAGATCATTGCACATCCCAAAGACATCACCGGAGGCATTCATATAGAGTCATATCTTTGTTCTAGTATCGAGTTGTAATATTGAGTTGTAAGTAAATAAAAGTGTGATGATCATCATTATTAGAGCATTGCCCCGAAAGGAGGAAAGGATGATGGAGACTATGATTCCCCCATTCGGGATGAGACTCCGGACTTTACAAAAAAATAAAAGAGGCCAAAGAAGCCCAAATAAAAAAAAGAGGCCAAAGAAGCCCACCAAAAAAATAAAAAAAATGAGAGAAAAAGAGAGAAGGGGCAATGTTACTATCCTTTTTCCACACTTGTGCTTCAAAGTAGCACCATGTTCTTCATATAGAGAGTCTCTTGAGTTATCACTTTCATATACTAGTGGGAATTTTCATTATAGAACTTGGCTTGTATATTCCAACGATGGGCTTCCTCAAATGCCCTAGGTCTTCATGAGCAAGCAAGTTGGATGCACACCCACTTAGTTTCAGTTTGAGCTTTCATATACTTATAGCTCTAGTGCATCCATTGCATGGCAATCCCTACTCCTCACATTGACATCAATTGATGGGCATCTCCATAGCCTGTTGATTAGCCGCGTCGATGTGAGACTTTCTCCTTTTTTTGTCTTCTCCACATGACCCCCATCATCATACTCTATTCCACCCATAGTGCTATATCCATGGCTCACGCTCATGTATTGCGTGAAAGTTGAAAAGGTTTGAGAAACGTCAAAAGTATGAAACAATTGCTTGGCTTTTCATCGGGCTTGTGCATGATGTGAATATTTTGTGTGGTGAAGATGGAGCATAGCCAGACTATATGATTTTGTAGGGATGAGCTTTCTTTGGCTATGTTATTTCAATAAGACATAATTGCTTGGTTGGTATGCTTGAAGTATTATTATTTTTTATGTCAAAGGATAGATTATTGCTTTGAATCACTCGTGTCTTAATATTCATGCCATGATTAGACATATGATCAAGATTATGCTAGGTAGCCTTCCACATCAAAAATTATTTTTTATCATTTACCTACTCGAGGACGAGCAGGAATTAAGCTTGGGGATGCTTTGATGTACGTCTCCGTCATTATCTATAATTTTTTATTGTTCCATGCCAATATTATTCACTTTCATATACTTTTTGGTAACTTTTTATATTATTTTTGGGACTAACATATTGATCCAGTGCCCAGTGCCAGTTCCTGTCTGTTGCATGTTTTATGTTTCGTAGAATATCCATATCAAACGGAATCCAAACGGGATAAAAACGGACGGAGCTTATTTTTGGAATATTTGGAAAATTCCGGAAGAAAAATCCACGCGAGACGGTGCCCGAGGTGGGCACGAGGTAGGGGGGCGCCCCCCTGGGCGCGCCCCTACCCTCGTGAGCCACCCGTAAGGCGGTTGACGCTCTTCTTTTGCCGCAAGAAAGCTAATTTTCAGAAAAAAATCACGGCGAAGGTTTCAGGCCAATCGGAGTTACGGATCTCCATATATACACGAAACGGTGAAACAGAGCCAGGAGAGAACACAGAAACAGAGAGATAGATCCAATCTCGGAGGGGCGAGGGGCTCTCGCCCCTCCCACGCCATGGGAGCCAAGGACCAGAGGGGAAACCCTTCTCCCATCTAGGGAGAAGGTCAAGGAAGAAGAAGAAGGAGGGCTCTCTCCCCTCGCTTCGGTGGCGCCCGGAGCATGATCGGGGGCCATCATCATCACATGATCTTCACCAGCACCTCCGCCATCTTCACCAACATCTCCATCACCTTCCCCCCTCTATCTACAACGGTCCACTCTCCTGCAACCCGCTGTACCCTCTACTTGAACATGGTGCTTTATGCTTCATATTATTATCCAATGATGTGTTGCCATCCTATGATGTGTGAGTAGATTTTCGTTGTCCTATCGGTGGTTGATGAATTGCTATGATTGATTTAATTTGCTTGTGGTTATGTTGCTGTCCATTGGTGCCCATCATATGAGCGCGCGCGTGGATCACACCTTAGGGTTAGTTGTATGTTGATAGGACTATGTATTGGAGGGCAAGAGTGATGTAAGCTTCAACCTAGCATAGAAATTGATGCATACAGGATTGAAGGGGGACCAATATATCTTAATGCTATGGTTGGGTTTTACCTTAATGAACATTAGTAGTTGCGGATGCTTGCTATTAGTTCCAATCATAAGTGCATAGAATTCCAAGTAAGGGATGACATGCAAGCAGTGGCCTCTCCCACATAATACTTGCTATTGGTCTAGTAAAGTAGTCAATTGCTTAAGGGACAACTTCGCAACTACTATCACCACTTTTACACACTTGCTATATTTACTTTATTGCTTCTTTACTTTCAACAGCCCCTAGATTTTATTTACGCTCTCTTTATTTTCTTGCAAACCTATCCAAAAACACCTGCAAAGTACTTCTAGTTTCATACTTGTTTCCGGTAAAGCGAATGTCAAGTGTGCGTCGAGTTGTATCGGTGGTCGATAGAACTTGAGGGAATATTTGTTCTACCTTTAGCTCCTAGTTGGGTTCGACAATCTCACTTATCGAAAGAGGCTACAATTGATCCCCTATACTTGTGGGTTATCAGTGTGGCATACCGCAAAACGGACGAAACGGACTTGTGTTGGAGCGTTACGGTCAAAGCAGGCGTCTGTTCATCGGGAGGGTGTGGCGTGCATCAAGCAAAACAGGACTCCACGGGATACTGTTCGTCTCCACCGTCGACCTCCTCCGGCCTCCACGGGCTACCGTCGACCTCCTCCAGCCTCCACCGCCGCTACTCCACCGCCACTGTTCAACCACCCCTACACCGCTTACCTGTTCATCCAACCCTCCACACCATGGGGTCTGTTCAACCACCCTCCACGGGCACCCTCCATCGCCTACTATTCATCCAGCCCTCCACACCACGGGTCCTGTTCAACCACCCTCCACGGGCACCCCTCCACCGCTCACCGCTCATCCAGCCCTCCACCACACCACGGGTCCTGTTCATCCAGAGGCAACGCCACCGCTCACTGTTCATCCAAACCCCCGCATAGCGCTCCTTTGGTCATCCCAGCGACATCGATCGACTTGATTAGCGGCGATGGCGAAGGAATCGCTTGATCGGGTTCGATTAACAACCATCGATCGATCGCTCCGGGTTCGATGTAGCGTAGCCCTGCGGTGCAATCGCTTCAGGCTCAGTTAGACCCCAACGCCTCGCTCGGGTTCGATTAGAGCCAACGCCTACGCACGCATGCGTCTTGTCTGAAGAAAGCAGCGCATCGCTCGGCCCCGACCTCCCACCGTAGCAGGAACTCCCGAAATTTTCCTCCCCTCGCTTCTACCACGGTTTTTTTCGTCATGGGCGGCCCAAAGAATGTCATGCAAGCTGCGTCTCCGGCCCGCCCAGGACGAAAAGCCCATTTTCTGTCATGATTTTTTGTCATAGAAGTAGGAGCCCACCACATCTATGATGATACTGGGTTTTGTCACAGTTATCGTCATAGAAGTGTCATATGTATGACAGAAAAAAAATTCGTTTGGCCCAAAATGTCACGGATGTGTCTTTTTTTGTAGTGTACCCGGTACATACCACTAGGCGCTTTTTCCTTGGACGCTAAATGCCTGCGAATTGATTTTCCTTTCCCATATAACCATTTGAGAAATCATTGATGCGTTGGATACATGTTAGTGGAGATGAAACGATGCCAGACACGGAGACCAGCAGGTGGTGAGTTAATCACGGTCTATGTGGCACGGTCGGGAGCACTCCGCCACACATAGAGATGAGCAATCGATGGTGTATGCTCTACGAGGCAAGTTCAGTGGCAAATATGAGCAAATGATTAGTTAGGGCTTCGAGGCAGAGTGGTTGGAGGCGGGAAGTGACATTTGGACACGTGGAAATACAATTTATGCTTTAGGGGCTACAAGGCAATGTCGGACACGACATACAAACAAACAACAATATTTATAGGGGTTGTGGCGGTGTTTTTTGTTCGCTCAGGGACGTACCCACCATATTGTTCTAGTTGAAATATATTGTCACGCCGAGCTCAATTCAAGCAGACCATTGTGATAGTTGGATACACCACTCTCTATGAACTACACCATGTGATTACTCCTTTTTGTAACCTCATGTTTGCATGCGGTTGTTAAGTGATTAATATTGATAGTGGTCATGGTACGAGTGTGAGACACTATACACTTAGGGGAGCGGGGAGGAGTGGACGACAATGTGTGGAGACTTTAGACGCCGAGCTTTGGCATGCAAGTACCAAGTACAATCTTGTTATGCAAGTAGTTTAACCGTTTTGAGTGTAATTGATTAGAAACTTTATTTGATCAATTATCTACAACACTTTTGATACAAGTTGTTATTTCATGCTAGCAAATAGCCAGTGCATATTATTCTTGGCCATACCTTGTAAAATCTGTGCTACTGGGGCTCTTCATCCCTTCCTCCATAACATATGATACACACACTCATGCGTATTCGAGAAAAATGCTTCGCCATAACTATAATATGGGACATGAGAATTGTGACTTAGGGGGAACGAGACTAAGTGGATGAGGACGCGGAGCGATATGAGACACATCGAAGACCACATGGTGAGTCAGGGTTGCGATACATACGGTGTTGCATTGCAAAGCAACACCAAAAATAGAGACAATCATGTGGTGAGTGATAACCCACAAGTATAGGGGATCGCAATAGTTTTCGAGGGTAGAGTATTCAACCCAATTTATTGATTCGACATAAGGGGAGCCAAAGAATATTCTCAACTATTAGCGGTTGAGTTGTCAATTCAACCACACCTGGATAAATTAATATCTGCAGCAAAGTATTTAGTAGCAAAGTAGTATGGAAGTAACGGTAACAGTGGCAAAAGTAACATTAGTAGCCTTGTAGTAATTGTAACAGTGGCAACGGAAAAGTAAATAAGCAAAGAGCAATATGTTAAAAGCTCGTAGGCATTGGATCGGTGATGGAGAATTATGCCGGATGCGATTCCTCATGCAATAGTTATAACATAGGGTGACACAGAACTAGCTCCAATTCATCAATGTAATGTAGGCATGTATTGCGAATATAGTCATACGTGCTTATGGAAAAGAACTTGCATGCCATCTTTTGTCCTACCCTCCCGTGGCAGCGGGGTCCTATTGAAAACTAAGGGATATTAAGGCCTCCTTTTAATAGAGTACAGGACCAAAGTATTAACACTTAGTGAATACATGAACTCCTCAAACTACAGTCATCACTGGGAGTGGTCCCGATTATTGTCACTTGACGTTGCGGAATCATAACACATAGTAGGTGACTATTGACTTGCAAGATAGGATCAAGAACTCGCATATATTCATGAAAACATAATAGGTTCAGATCTGAAATCATGGCACTCGGGCCCTGGTGACAAGCATTAAGCATAGCAAAGTCATAGCAACATCAATCTCAGAACATAGTGGATACTAGGGATCAGACTCTAACAAAACTAACTCGATTACATGATAAATCTCATCCAACCCATCACCATCCAGCAAGCCTAGGATGGAATTACTCACGCACGGCGGTGAGCATCATGAAATTGGTGATGGAGGAAGGTTGATGATGATGATGGCGACGGATTCCCCTCTCCGGAACCCCGAACGGACTCCAAATCAGCCCTCCCGAGAGAGATTAGGGCTTGGCGGCGGCTCCGTATCGTAAAACGCGATGAATCCTTCTCTCTGTTTTTTTCTCTCCAAACATGAATATATAGAGTTGGAGTTGAGGTCGGTGGAGCACCAGGGGGCCCATGAGGCAGGGGGGTGGGCCCCCTTCCTAGATTCTTTCGCCAGTATTTTTTATTAATTCCAAAAATATTCTTCTTGAAGTTTCAGGTCATTCCGAGAACTTTTATTTCTGCACAAAAATAACACCATGGCAATTCTGCTGAAAACAGCGTCAGTCCGGGTTAGTTCCATTCAAATCATGCAAGTTAGAGTCCAAAACAAGGGCAATGGTGTTTGGAAAAGTAGATACGACGGAGACGTATCAACTCCCCCAAGCTTAAACCTTTGCTTGTCCTCAAGCAATTCAGTTGATAAACTGAAAGTGATAAAGAAAAACTTTTACAAACTCTGTTTGCTCTTTTTGTTGTAAATATGTAGAGCCAGCATTCAAATTTTTAGCAAAGATTATGAACTAATCAATGGCATAATCAACTAGCGAGCAATAATAATAAATCTCGGATGACAACACTTTCTCAAAATAATCATAATATGATATAACAAGATGGTATCTCGCTAGCCCTTTCTGAGACCGCAAAACATAAATGCCGAGCACCTCTGAAGATCAAGGACTGACTAAACATTGTAATTCATGGTAAAAGAGATCCAGTCATACTCAATGTAAATTAATAGTAATGGATGCAAATGACAGTGATGCTCTCCAGCGGGTGCTTTTTAATAAGAGGATGATGACTCAACATAAAAGTAAATAGATAGGCCCTTCACAGAGGGAAGCAGGGATTTGTAGAGGTGCCAGAGCTCGGTTTTAAAATAGAAATAAATAATATTTTGAGCGGCATACTTTCATTGTCAACATAACAACCGAGAGATCTCGATATCTTCCATGCTACACACATTATAGGCGGTTCCCAAACAGAATGGTAAAGTTTATACTCCCCCTCCACCAACAAGCATCAATCCATGGCTTGCCCGAAACAACGGGTGCCTCCAACTAACAATAGTCCCGGGGGAGTTTTGTTTGCAATTATTTTGATTTGATTTGCTTAGAGCATGGGACGGGGCATCCCGATGACCAGCCATTTTCTCGTGAGTGAGGAGCAGAGTCCACTCCTCTTGAGAATAACCCGCCTAGCATGGAAGATACAGATAGCCCTAGTTGATACATGAGCTATTCGAGCATACAAAACAGAATTTCATTTGAAGGTTTAGAGTTTGGCATGCAGACAAATTTACTTGGAACAAAGCAGGTAGATACCGCATATAGGAAGGTATGGTGGACTCATATGGAATAACTTTTGGGGTTTATGGAAGTGGATGCACAAGCAGTATTCCCACTTAGTACAAGTGAAGACTAGAAAAAGACTGGGAAGTGACCAACTAGAGAGCGACAACAGTCATGAACACACATTAAAATTAATAAACATTGAGTGCAAGCATGAGTAGGATATAATCCACCATGAACATAAATATCGTGGAGGCTATGTTGATTTTGTTTCAACTACATGTGTGAACATGTGCCAAGTCAAGTCACTCGAATCGTTCAAAGGAGGATACCGCCCTATCATACCACATCAGAACCATTTTAATAGCATGTTGGCACGCAAGGTAAATCATTATAAAATCCTAGCAAATTAAGCATGGCATGAGCAACTATAATCTCTAATTGTCATTGCAAACATGTTCATTCATAAAAGGCTGAATCAGGAACGATGAGCTAATCATATTTACAAAAACAAGAGAGGTTGAGTTCATACCAGCTTTTCTCATCTCAATCGGTCCATAAATATCGTCATTATTGCCTTTCACTCGCACGACCGAACGATGTGTATAATAATAATAGTGCACGTGCATTGGACTAAGCTGGAATCTGTAAGCATCTGATACAAAGGAGAAGACAAGGTAATATGGGCTCTTTGTTAAATCAACAATAATGCAAATAAGAGCCACTTCAACATTTTCATTATGGTCTTATCCTCTCGACCCCCAAAGAAAAGAAAAGAAATAAAACTATTTACATGGGAAAGCTCCCAACAAGCAAAAGAAGAACAATAAATCTTTTTGGGTTTTCTTTTAATTATTACTACTACAGGCATGGAAAGTAAACTAGCTAAAAGCTACAAATATTTTTTTTGTTTTTCTTAAGGTTATTCAAACACACAAGAAGAAAGCGAGAAAAAGGAAAATAAACTAGCATGGATATTACAATGAAAAAGTATGAGCACCGACAACTAGCATGAGTGTGTGAACATGAATGTAATGTCGGTGAGAAATACGTACTCCCCAAGCTTAGGCTTTTGACCTAAGTTGGTCTATGGCCACGGCTGGCCTGGCGGATATCCAAAGTTGTAGCTGGGGTCGTACTGAGATGGAGCCTCGGGGTACCACTGATTTGATGTGGAGGATCAAGTTGTGGCTCCGGCTCTTGCTCTAGAGCTGGTGTGAGGCTCTGGTAGGCATGAAATGCCTCCGAAAGAACAAGATACTTGCTGATCGAGCTGGTTGTGGAGGAAGTCGGTGAGGCCTGCATTCTCAGCCAAATAATAAAAATCATCATGAATCCGGCTGCTCTCAAGAACTCATCACAAGGCCATTCACAGTAGAACCTCAAAGTAGGGAGACTATATTTGGGCCTTTTATCCTCTTCACTTTGCTTATCCTTGATTAACTCAAGAGCCCTCAAAAATCTCTTCATCATTTTCTGAAAATTTCTGAAATTTTTAGTAACTTAAAATAAAAGTGAACCAAACTCAACAAAATTGATAGCAACTTCTCCCTACAGTGCCTAGAGACTATATCATGCATTAAAACTACTTGGGACCATATAAATTTGACATGCAAGCTCAAGAACAGGGTCACCTAGGCAGCAAAAATTTGCAATGAATAAAGCACTAGAACAAAAACTAATTGGACCACTGGAAGAGTCACATACCGAAGAACAATCCCCCAAAGCAGTTTTGTGAGTGGAGCCTTGAGCAAGGAGATCGAAAATCGCAGCAAGATGAGCTAGAACTCGTTCTTGAGTTGGTTGGTGATTTTTTTGGGAGGAAGAAGGAGTGTGTGGTTGCTGGAATAAGTGGAGGGGGGCCACCAGGGGCCCATGAGGCAGGGGCGCGCCCTGGACCCTCGTGACCTGGTGCTGTCTCCCCCTGATGTGTTCTCAGTGCCAAATATTCTCAAATATTTTAGAAAAAAATCATATTTCATTTTCGGGGCATTTGGAGAACTTTTGTATTTTTATTGTACGGGTAATTCAGAAAACAGACAGAAAATACTATTTTTGCTTTATTTAATCTAAATAACAGAAAGTAAAAGGATGGTACAGAAGGTTGTGCTTTCTAATTTCATCCATCTCATGCTCATCAAAAGGAATCCACTAACAAGGTTGATCAAGTCTTGTTAACAAACTCTTTTCGAATAACATGGAACCGAAGAAATTTTGACTAACACTAGGTTACCTCAGCGGGGATGTGCACATCCCCAACAATAAGAATATCATATTTCTTCTTGACAGTAGGAAGAGGAAATTCAAAACCACCAATAGTAATAGTTGAAATTTTTCCAATAGAATTAATACTATGGACTTGAGGTTGTTTCCTCGGAAAGTGTATCGTAAGCTCATTACCATTAACATGAAAAGTGACATTGCCTTTGTTGCAATCAATAACAGCCCCTGCAGTATTCAAAAAGGGTCTACCAAGGATAATCGACATACTATCGTCCTCGGGAATATCAAGAATAACAAAAGTCCGTTAAAATAGTAACATTTGCAACCACAACAGGCACATCCTCACAAATACCGACAGGTATAGCGGTTGATTTATCAGCCATTTGCAAAGATATTTTAGTAGGTGTCAGCTTATTCAAATCAAGTCTACGATATAAAGAGAGAGGCATAACACTAACACCGGCTCCAAGATCACATAAAGTAGTTCTAACATAGTTTCTTTTAATGGAGCATGGTATAGTTGGTACTCCACGGATCTCCGTGTTTCTTTGGTATTCCACCTTTAAAAGTATAATTAGCAAGCATGGTGGAAATTTCAGCTTCCGGTATCTTTCTTTTATTGGTGACAATATCTTTCATGAACTTAGCATAAGGATTCATTTTAAGCATATCAGTCAAACGCATACGCAAAAAGATAGGTCTAATCATTTCAGAAAAGCGCTCAAAATCCTCATCATCCTTTTTCTTGGATGGTTTAGGAGGAAAAGGCATGGGTTTCTGAACCCATGGTTCTCTTTCTTTACCGTGCTTCCTAGCAACGAAGTCTCTCTTGTCATAACGTTGATTCTTTGATTGTGGGTTATCAAGATCAACAACAGGTTCAATCTCTACATCATTGTTATTGCTAGGTCGAGCATCAACATGAACATCATCATTAACATTATCTCTAGGTTCATGTTCATTACCAGATTGTGTTTCAAAGATCGTAAATAGAAATATCATTGGGATTCTCAGGTGTGTCAACAACAGGTTCACTAGAAACATACAAAGTCCTATCATTTTTCTTTTTCTTCCTTTTAAAAGGACTAGGTGCATCAACATTAGTTCTCTGAGAATCTTGCTCAATTCTCTTAGGGTGGCCCTCAGGATACAAAGGTTCCTGAGTCATTTGACCCCCTCTAGTCACAACTCTAATAGCATTATCATTCTTCTTATTATTTAATTCATTGAGCAAATCATTTTGAGCTTTCAGCACTTGTTCTACTTGAGTGGTAACCATAGAAGCATGTTTACTAATGAGTTTAAGTTCACCTTTAACACTAGCCATATAATCACTCAAGTGTTCAATCATATAAGCATTTCGTTTCAATTGTCTACCAACATAAGCATTGAAGTTTTCTTGTTTAACAATAAAATTATGAAACTCATCTAAGCATTAGCTAGCAGACTTATAATGAGGAATATCACCTTCATCAAATCTATAGAGAGAATTTACCTTTACTACCTGTGTCGGGTTATGACGACCATGTATTTCTTCAATAAGCGGTAAATTAAGACCATGTATTTCTTCAATAGGAGGTAAATTCTTAACATCTTCAGCTTTAATACCTTTTTCTTTCATATATTTCTTTGCCTCTTGCATATCTTCAGGACTGAGAAATAGAATACCCCTTTTCTTCGGAGTTGGCTTAGGAGTTGGTTCAGGAACTGTCCAATTATTTTCATTAGTCAACATATTATTCAATAGCAATTCACCTTGATCAACAGTTCTTTCCTTGAAAACACAACCAGCACAATTGTCCAGGTGGTCTCTGGAAGCATCGATTAGTCCATTATAAAAGATATCAAGTATTTCATTTTTCTTGAGAGGATGATCAGGCAAAGCATTAAGTAATTGGAGAAGCCTCCCCTAAGCTTGTGGGAGACTCTCTTATTCAATGTGCACAAAATTATATATTTCCCTTAAAGCAGCTTGTTTCTTATGAGCGGGGAAATATTTAGCAGAGAAGTAATAAATCATATCCTCGGGACTACGCACACAACCAGGATCAAGAGAATTAAGCCATGTTTTAGCATCACCCTTTAATGAGGACGAAAATAACTTAAGGATATAGTAGTAGCGAGTTTTCTCATCATAGTGAACAGGGTGGCTATATCATTTAATTTAGTAAGATGTGCCACGACAGTTTCAGATTCATAGCCATAGAAAAGATTAGATTCAACCAAAGTAATTATCTCAGTATCAACAGAGAAATCATAATCCTTATCTGTCGGGGATATATCCCGCGGTATGACCCGGCCGGAAGTATGACCCGGCCGGACTTGGCGTTTCACCAATGACACGCCGGAGGACTAGCGACTCACGGGTCTGGCGGCTCATTGGTCAGACGACTCACGAGCCTGGCGACTCACAGATGGCCCTAACGGCGGGTCAGATAGAAGACTAGGCCCAAGGCCCAGAAGGCCAGCTCATGTTATGGTGGGCCGGTTTATGAGGAAAGGCATAAGGAGTTTTCCCTTAAGGGGGCAGACTAGGATTCCACTTGTAATAGACTAGTCCTAATCCTAATAGGACACCACATGTAACCCGCCCCTTCAACTTATATAAGGAGGGACAGGGCACCCCAAGAGAAACAAGCAAGAAGAAACAATTTCTAAGGCTAGACACAACTAAAGGGGAGCCGGCTTATGTGGTGTCTCTCTGATGAGCATAATGAGATCTAGCCACAAACAACATGTAGGGTTATTACCGGATAATGTTTCCCGGGGCCCGAAGTTGTCTAAATCCTTGTCTTGTGAGTTGCGTCTCTCGTCCCGATCAACCCCTCTCAAGCTACCGCATAGATGCGTTGGCCTCGCGACTAAGTCCTGACACTAAGGACATCTGCCGTGACAAATCCACGACAATTGGCGCCCACCGTGGGGCCTGCGCATGGTGGTGTTGAGTTCTTAAAGGGATCATTTTTAGGGTTCGAGAAGTTTGCAATTTTCCGGCTCAACAAAAGCCGGCGTGGAAAAATTCATATCAATGATGAGTTCATCAGTCAAGATTGAACGAAGTATTCTGCGGCGATGGAGATGAGATTGAGATTTTTTTAGGGTTCTCTCCTAGGATTTGAGAAGCTCGTGATTTCGTCGGATGAAAAAGAGCCAGCAAATTCATTCTTGGTAATAGGAATTGTGATTTACTTTGGAGCTGGTAGTACAAGGATCAAAAGAATTTGGGGTGCATCGAGTGCAGCGCCGCCGATGCCACAAGTCGAAGACATACGCCAGATCAAATTGACACAAGGTTCAAGTCGCCGAGACCGACAAGATTTGACGGTTCCTTCGTCCGTGTTCAGATAAAATTCGGAGAGACTGCTATTCCCGAGGTGCTACCAGTACTGCTGTACACGTGAAGGACTCGAACTACAATCAAGATCAGAAAGAATCAGAGGACCAAACGGCGGTGCGTGAAGAAGAAGAAAAAACAAAAACAAGGACGCCAGACGCAGCACAACTACATATATTGGGACATATGTGCCTGATGCAAACGGTTGCCTCTTCTCCCGTCAAATCAAACTCCGTGCAAAAGCAAAAGCTGCAGTCCTGTAGACTCATCGGGTCGCAGGCGGAGAGAGGAGAAAAAACGAAGAAAAGAAAGGAAGGGGACCGGGTCCCTATACAATTTGGCCAGCCATTGCTGTTGTCTTCTTTACCAAAATCAATCTATTCGGTGCAACACAGACCGATGCAATCATGGACCAAGTTCAGATTAGTACACACGACTGCGGCCGCGCATCAAAGTCCATGTACAGGCAAAAGGAAAACATTATTCAGTGGCGATGGCAGCAACGCAGTCTACATGCATCAAGTAGTATTTATGTGCAACAAGCCCGTCAACACCACTCTTAAAGGCATTCAAAGGGAAATCACTATTAAAAAAAGGCAGGATATGCGGACGTGGGTTTTTTCCAAATCCATCACGACCCGGAGACGGATGCAGTCATGACGTAGATCTTGGACTCCTACTACTGCTGCATGGTTGCAGTTGCAGATCGAGCCGCCGACCACCACAACCCGCCCGTGCTCTGTCGGATTTACACCTCTGCTTGCATGGCCTTGAGCGGTCCTTTGTTCGGCCTCGTTGAACCGCCGGACGCTGTCGTCGCCGCAGCCCCGTCACCTTGGGCAAACCGCCGTGCTCCATCTCGCTGAAGGCCTCGCTCCTGTGACCCGCCATCAAGCAAAGGGGACGTATTACTGTCGTTGCCGCGTCATCACTATGAGCCGGCTACTACTACTCCACATGAGGATAATGGTGCAGTCAAGGCGTTGTCCATGTTCGCCCGGTGAAAATACCAGGTGCTACCTTCTCTATATATCTTATCAGTACATATTAAATTATTTGAGAACAATTACTCTGGTATGTGGTATTTTTTCACAGGACCTTTAATTGTTACAAAGGTGTCGCAAAGGGGCGTACACCAATATGCTTTTTTTACTAGCGATTGCCCGTATCGTGCTGCTGGGCGGATACGTAAATAAATCGCCACTCCCCGCTTTATCAACATACGTGATTAAGTCGTCATCCGCGCCTGCGATCGCCTCGCCCGACCGCACCGGCTTACAACGCCGTGGCCGTCTCTCGCGGCCGCACCGGCTTACAACGTCGCGGCCGACTCTCCCATCCGCACCGGTATAAAATGCTGCGGCCGACTCATCTGTCTGTTCCCACGGACGACCCACCCGTGATTGATTTCAACTTCACCGACGTGTTCATCAATTCCGCGGTGGATAATTTCTGGCATGACACATCAGGTGATATCCATCTAAAATATATTTTATTGGCACATATTATTTTTGTCAAAGAGCAGTTTATCTTTGCCTTGGTCTGCAATATTGTTGATGCAGGATAATTGTTCACTACATCAAAACAACGTGGTTGACTCGCTCGCGCCCATTTACAGCACCGCGACCGATTCATCTGTCTGAACCGCCTCTGATGCGGCGGTCGTCTTTTCTGTCTGTCTCTCGCGGCCTGGTCTACATCAGCACACCGGACCGTACCTGTCTGCATAAGCTGTTTGTTGAGTATGAGCAAGTCACTGCTTGGGTAGCCCGGTTCTTTCTTCCAACAATTTGGAGACAAATTATTATATATTATCAGCCGTCGTCTGCACTGGATGGCTCAATTGGCAGGCACACAAGTCGCCGCCACTACAGTTTGGTTAACTTCAAAACAGCCAGTTGGAAGGGACCATTGGCCGAGTTGCTGACACGGCTCATACAAGATCATTTATAACCCGCTGCAGTCACCTCATCCTTCTGTGGATTTACATCGCGCCATCAACACCAATGATATACACCTTATGCTATGGTCAATATGGAGAATCTCAAAGCCAACTCCTCGAGTCGTCTTGAGACTGGGGGGCTACAATGATGTGACTCGACAGCATTGGCCAGTTTCAATGCATTCAAGAACTCTGGGTCATTGGAGGGAAAGGTAACCCGGCCCCGGAGATTACTGCTCTATCAATGAAAATTTAAAAGGCCGTCAGAAAAATTCCGGCTCACAATGATGCTTCCAGTTTAAAAAATCCGGCTCAAGAGACATCTCTCTCCCACAAAGCACCGAAGCTCTTAATATCCAGTTTAAAAACCGGTTCAAGGGAAATTTATTTACCACAAAGCTTTGAAGCTCTCAAATCCGGTTCAAGGTAAATTTATCTCTCACAAAGTTTTGAAGCTTTCAAATCCGGTTTAAAGTTCTGGTTCAAAAAGAATTAATCTCTCGCAAGTTCGAGTTGTCAGGAAAAATTAAAGTGACCAAAAAGAGTATGTTGCAAAAGCACAACTCAAACATAGGTGCCCCTTGAGCACAGTTCATAATATCACTGGGGAGCTTGGTTGTATTCGAACCATAGCTTATACCCTCTTGATTGGCGTAAGGCCACCGGGATGATCATTTGGGGCTTCTGTTCAAACATAGGTCAGTATTCAACCAAAGAGAACATATTTGTCGGTACCCTTTTGATTGGCATACCGCCAAACCCACTAGGGGCTTCTTGATCATATTCGAATCATAGCTCAACCCCTTTGGGTCCAACGTGGATCGTATTGAATCATGCATCGTTAAACAACTCTCAAGGTCATTTGGGGCTTCTGTTCAAACATAGGTCGTATTCGAACCAAAGAGAACATAGCTATCGGTACCCTCTTGATCGGCAACGCCAAAGCCACCGGGGCTATATGATCGTGTTCGAATCTTAGCTTAACCCCTTTGGAGCGGTTTTACATTAGATTCGAATCGAAGCCTCAAAATTTTGAAGTCTCTTTTTTGCGAACAATTTTTTAGATTTTACTTGAAGCTTTTTTTTATCATATCTAAAGTGTATATGAGTGGTTTCTATTTAACCCGGTTTGATTTTCGATGATAAGTCGCCAGCTTATGACAATCATCATCTGTGTGGAAGCATTGGCTTCTAAGGATTGGGTTATCACCCTTACTGCACAGGTCATGTAAACCGACAGTACAAATTCAATATCACAGTGGTTATATGTGAGATATTATGACCCGCCCTGCGGTAAACCGCCAAGGGATGTTGTGACCTACTTGTATGCAGGATAAGACTACATTTAGGTGATTACCTGCCCTGCCTTTTGACGTTAAGTTGCCAGGTCATATGTTGTTTAAACTCTGCAGGATTTACAGAGCTATGACTTACATACATGATTAAGTTCAAGCCCATCATCAAAGATTGAAATTGGTATCTCAAAAGGGTTATCAATTCTTGATTTTCTCAAAGGCTATAAGCCGTCGGGTTACAAAAATTCCAGCTTACAATGGAGGCGTATTAAATCGCCATCAACCAAGAGCCGCCGGGTATTTAAAACTCCGGATTTACTTGTCAACAAATAAGGTATTTGAATCTTTAAATAGCCAAACTTGGCTGGATTTTCATTATGATATTGAATGATTGAGGTTTTCAAACCGGGTTATTCAAATCTTTAATAGCCAACATGGCTGGATTTTTATTATGGTTATCACTAACTAATATTATTGAGGTTTTCAAAGTTGCTTCGGTGCAATGGCTATTATTTTATCAATGGATATGATTTATTCTACAATGAAAGGAATAGTCCCGAGTCATTTTGCAGCTTCTTAATTCGGCACTTGGGGGCTACATTATTCAAATTGAGATTTCATCGAATATGCAAGTCCCATGTCACTGCCAGCATGCACCATGGCACTTGGGGGCTAATGCAAAAGTCATTTTTTTGCTCAACTTATTAAAGACCCGACTCATCACATTCTAAATGAGCCGACCCATGGGGGCTACCAATTGCTCCTGTCAACAATTCAAGGTACACAAGTCTTAATCCATTATATTGAAGGGTCCACTGCTCAGTTGGTGAAGTGCAAAGCTCTTAACCTTGTGGACGTGGGTTCAAGCCCCATGATGGGGGTTACATCATATGATGTTCTTTTCAAAGAAGTATATATAAAGTCCTAGCTCAATATTATCTTACTGAGCCGGCCCTTCGGGGCTACACGTTGATGTTCAAGTCTACATGTTCATATTTATAAAGCCCTGCTCGTTATTGCATAATGACCCGGCCCTTGGGGGCTACACTGGTTGAAGCTTTTATGGGCATCGGGCAATTACAAGTCCCAGGTTGCTGCAAGCATGATAACCCGGCACTTGGGGGCTACATAATATGGAATATTCAGTTGTGACTAGTGACTGAGATGATCAACCTGGATTTCATCAAGGTTGCAACATTTATATTGAAACAAGTCTTAAGCTATCACTATGTTCTCCTCTTAAGACTTGGGGGCTACAGATAATATGCATATAAAGGAGGAACATCTTCAAATTCTCAGTTTTGGGCAAATCAGGAAGATTAATTGTGTGACCCGGCGTTGGCAACAATCATAACCCGACATCTATAAACGGTCATGACCCAGGATCATCAGTTTTTATAACTCGGCAATTTTGGCAATGATAAACCGGCAAGTTTTACATTTTCAAACTGGCTGATATCAGTTGAATATTTGAAGACCAATATTTTTGTCAAATCAGAGCATTGAAGGCTGACTCAAATGGATTATTTCTTATAATATTTCTCTACAAGAGCCAATGTCAGCAAATTGGTTATGAAGCTGGCCTATTGACCCGGATTTTTTAGTAGAAGTGCCTGGATTTTTTGCATTGGCAAGGTTTGGACATATCTGTTAAAGGAGATTTGCTATAAGATCTTGAATATGCATCCAGGAGGAAATAACAAGGACTTAAAGATGATCAGGTGCCGGTTCAGGAAAATATTTAACCCGAAGTACAACCTATCAAGTTTGTTCTTGTGTTTATTTTACAAGATCAGTTTAACATGGATAAATCCAAATTAAACTAGGGGCTAATGTCGGGGATATACCCCGCGGTATGACCCGGCCGGAAGTATGACCCGGCCGGACTTGGCGTTTCACCGATGACACGCCGGAGGACTAGCGACTCACGAGTCTGGCGGCTCATTGGTCAGACGACTCATGAGCCTGGCGACTCACAGATGGCCCTAACGGCAGGTCAGATAGAAGACTAGGCCCAAGGCCCAGAAGGCCGGCTCATGTTATGGTGGGCCGATTTACGAGGAAAGGCATAAGGAGTTTTTTCCCTTAAGAAGCGGACTAGGATTCCACTTGTAATAGACTAGTCCTAATCCTAATAGGACTCCACATGTAACCCGCCCCTTCAACTTATATAAGGAGGGGCAGGGCACCCCAAGAGAAACAAGCAAGAAGAAACAATCTCTAAGGCTAGACACAACTAAAGGGGAGCCGGCCTATGCGGTGTCTCTCTGATGAGCATAATGAGATCTAGCCACAAACAGCATGTAGGGTTATTATCGGATAATGTTTCCCGGGGCCCGAAGCTGTCTAAATCCTTGTCTTGTGTGTTGCGTCTCTCGTCCCGATCAACCCCTCTCAAGCTACCGCATAGATGCGTTGGTGATGTAGGGCGGAACCCTACGTGGATGATCTTTCACGTTGGAGCGGATCCTACGGGAAATCACGAAGAACACGCGGAAGAACAAGAGGGAAACACGGAGGAAACGGTAGAGAGAAACCACTAAACCAACAAGAGATCAATTACACAAGTGCTAGATCACCGATCACATAAAGTGGCTCAAGATTCAAAATCAACAAAGGAAAGATACAAACGATAGCCGTTCTTCTCCGTGAGGAGGCCTTGATGGGGTCTACCCTAGAAGGGGGTCTTGAATCCTTTGGGATCTTCTCCGTGAGGTCACGATCTTCGAGGAGAAGTAGCCAAGTGGATGAGCAAAGGCTCTCACACAAAATATGAGCTAATCCAATGCTAACCCTAGAAAGAGGAAGGGATGAAGTATATATAGTCTCGAGGGCGAAGGGTACATGGGACTTGTCCGGATACCGCTGCACGCAGTGGGAGGCGGACGTCCGGGCGTCGGGCGGATGTCCTGCCTTTCATGAGGCGGCGCCGGATGTCCGGGCTACCCGGCCGGATGTCCGGCTACCCGGCGGATGTCCGGCTGTGGCGTGTTTCTGCAGAACCGGGTGAGAGGTGCGGATTTAAGACCAGGTCGGATATCCGGGCTGGGGGCCGGATGTCCGGGCTTGGACGCCGGATGTCCGGGCCCTGTAGGCTTGGCCAGCTTGGCTGATGCTGAGGTAGATGCTCCAGGGGCCGGATGTCCGGGGTCATGGCCGGATGTCCGGGGCCTGGAAGGTGATCTTGCCCGTCTCCGTTGGTTCTCTTCATCCATGGACTTGGCGGCTTGTCCATCTTCACGTGCATCCTCGGGAGGTTCACCTTGACACCTAAACATGCATAGCATATCTGACTTAGGTAGTAGCCATGTCTCGAGTGGATCATATGTGATATCAATAAGGAAGGAGGTCACCTCGTTCTCGAGAGCTCTAGCTCTAGCTCATATCATGGGCCCTCTTGGCTCTTGATGAGATGGTTGTGGATGCATGGGGATGATCGTGGGATGCTCAGCATCATCCCCCCCCCTTGGGAGAGATCCGACCTCGGATCAAAAGCTTCCTCTCCATGGAATGGTGCGAGGTCCTTGACGTTGAAGATGTCGCTCACGTTGTATTTGTCTCGGGGTAGGTCGATCTTGTAGGCGTTGTCGTTGTAGCGTGCTAGCACCTTGAAAGGTCCATCGGCTCGAGGTAGAAGCTTGGACTTGCATTCTTTGGGGAAGCGGTCCTTGCGAAGGTGTAGCCACACTAGATCACCGATGTTGAAGACGATGGGTTGCTTGTTGGCGTTGAGCTTTGTTGCTTGACGTTGTACTTGGCGCTCAATGGTGTGCCTTGTATCTTCGTGCATCTTCTTGATGTAGCTTGCTCGTGCACTCGCATCCATGTTGGTGCGCTCTTGGAGAGGAAGTGGTAGAATGTCCAATGGGGACAACGGGTTGAAACCATAGACGACCTCGAAAGGGGACATGCCGATATTTGAATGTCTTGCACGATTGTAGGCGTACTCGGCGATGGGTAGACATGCTTCCCACTCCTTGATGTTCTTCTTGATCAAGACACGAACTAGAGTGGATAGTGTGCGGTTCGTCACCTCCGTTTGGCCGCCGGTTTGAGGATCGTATGCCGAGGAGAACAAGAGCTTGATTCCGAGCTTGGCACATAGGGTCTTCCAAAAGTAACTCAAGAACTTGACGTCACGATCGGTGACGATTGTCTTTGGCACGCTGGCGATGGAGTCGCAAGATTTCCCTACAAAAGAGATTTGCAACATGTGAAGCATCGTCTATCTTGTTGCAAGGTATGAAATGTGCCATCTTAGAAAATCTATCCACAACAACAAACACGGAATCCTTGCCATTTTGAGTCCTAGGCAAACCAAGTACAAAATCCATACTAATGTCTTCCCATGGTTGATATGGAATAGGAAGAGGCATGTAAAGACCATGAGATTGAGCTTTAGACTTAGCTTTGCGACATGTATAGCATCGGTTGGTGAAGCGTGAGACGTCATGGAACATCTTGGGCCAAAAGTAGTTGTTGGAGAGCGTGGCGAATGTCTTGTCGCGTCCAAAGTGTCCCATGAGTCCGCCTCCATGAGCCTCTTGCAAAAGGAGCAAACAAAGAGAAGACTCGGGAATGCAAAGTTAGTTAGCTCTCATAAGATAACCATCCTTGATGTAATATTGTTCCCAAGACGTGTCGTCAAACACTTAGCATAAGGAGAAGCAAAAGATGGATCATGCTCATACAAGTCTTTTATATGCTCAAAACCAATAACATTCAACTCAAGTTGAGTGACAAGCATGCATATGCGTGAAAGCTGCGTCGGCAACTACATTTTCTTTACCCTTAATGTACTTGATCACATAAGGAAAAGATTCAATGAATTCACTCCATTTGGCATGACGCTTGTTTAATTTAGTTTGACCTTTGAGGTACTTAAGCGTTTCATGATCGGTATGGATGACAAACTCATGAGGTCTAAGGTAATGTTCCCAAACATGTAGCACGCACTAAAGCATACAATTCTTTGTCGTAGATGGGATAATTAAGTTGAGCACCGGATAGTTTTCACTAAAATAAGCAATGGCTCGTTTTTCTTGCATCAAAACTCCGCCAATTCCGGTACCACTTGCATCACAATGAACCTCAAAAGTTTTGTCAAAATTGGGCAAAGCAAGAATCGGAGCATGAGTAAGCAAAGACTTGAGCTCATCAAAAGCGATTGATTGCAAAGTTCCCCAAACAAAGGGAGTATTCTTCTTACTCAAGGCATGCAAAGGAGCAGCAATTGTGCTAAAATCTTTCACAAAGCGACGATAAAAACCCATAAGACCAAGAAAACTTCGCACTTGTTGCAAATTGGTGGGTTGGGGCCAAGTTTTAATTGCTTCAATTTTAGATTCATCAACGTGGACACCCTTTGAGGATACTACAAAACCCAAGAAAACCACTTTGTCAACTCCAAAAGTGCATTTTTTCAATTTTGCATGAAGTCTTTCCTTGCTAAGAGTTTGCACCACAGATTTTACATGATTGATGTGCTCTTTCATGGTTTTTGCTAAACACAAGAATATCGTCGAAGTAAACCACAACAAAGACTCCAATATAAGGAATGAAGCACATGATGCATAAGGCGCACAAAAAGTACCGGAGCTTCCGAAAGACCCATAGGCATCACTAACCACTCATATAAACCAAATTTGGTTTTGAAAGCAGTTTCCATTCATCACCCTCTTGTATGCGGATTTGATAATAGCCACTTTTAAGGTCAATTTTTGAGAAAAAGTTGGCTCCACTAAGTTCATCAAGCATATCATCTAAGCGAGGAATGGGATGCCTATAGCGGACTGTGATCGCATTAATAGGTCTACAATCGGAACACAAGTGAAAACTTCCATCGGGCTTAGGCACAAGTATAGCAGGAGCGGCACAAGGGCTTAAGCTTTCACGTACATGACCGTTGTCGATTAGTTGTTGTACTTGCCTTTGAATCTCCTTGGTTTCTTGGGATTGACTCGGTATGGAGCTTTGTTTGGTAGAGGCGCTCGGGGAGGAGGTCGATTCGATGCTCAATGCCTCGAAGAGGAGGTAGAACCGAGGTAGCTCATCGGAAAACATCTTGAAATTCCTGCAAAGAGATTGAAACACCAAAGGTAGCTCGTGAATGGTGTTAGTTTTGGTTCTCCATCCTTGCACACAAGGACAAAGTGCATCACACTCGATGGGTTCTCACACACTTCACTCATCACACTTTTGGTGGCAAATAGAATGAGGTTTTTCTCTCTAGGCTAAGAGTCGCTCAAATTTGGCTTGTGGCTCTCACTCACTTTTGGGTGGATCACTTTCTCACTATTTTCTCTATGATGTGTGGCTTGCTTGTCGGCTATCACTTGAGTAGGAGACATAGGTCGTAGCACATATTCCTTCCCTTTCATCTTGAAGCTATAGTGATTGGTGCGCCCATTGTGGATGACACCACGGTCGAATTGCCATGGTCGAAACCTAGAAGTAGGTGGCAAGCGGTCATTGGGACCACATCACATTCCAACGTGTCTTCATAAGCACCAATTTTGAAGGAGACTTGGACCGTATGCTCGACTCGTATAGTGCCTAGAAGTCACTTAGCCATTGAACCTTGTAGGGTGCGGTGCTTCCTCTTTACCAATTGGAGCTTGGAGCATAGTTCTTCACTTGCCAAGTTGTGGCAACTACCTCCATCGATGATGACCTTGATGGACCGTCCATTGATGCGGCTTTTGTGTGGAAGATGTGGCATCGTTGGTCTTCTTCTTGTTGATGTTGAAGAGTCAAGACCTTGGAGACAACGAGGCGGGGCTCGAATCCTCATCACAAAAGACTTGATCATCTTCATCTTCGTTCACTTTCGCCGGTGCAGCCACTTTCTCAAGAGCTTCCATCTCCTCTTCACTCATGGAGTCATATGTGCCATCATCGTTGAGGATCATGGTGCGCTTGTTGGTGCATTCAGATGACTTGTGGCCTCGGCCGCCGCAAGTGAAACACTTGAAGGAGCTTGTCTTGATGGTCTCGTCGGTCGGGGTAGAGGATGAAGCACGCGGCTTGAGGTTGCTTGTAGTAGTAGGAGGAGGACGGCTTGAACTTGCGAAGTCTTCTTGTAACTTGACTTGTCGTCGTTTCTTGAAGAAAGCTTGGTTGAAGTAGATGTTGGAGTAGTCGTTGAAGCTTGGTTGTTGGAGAAGCCGTAGGTCTTGGATGAGTACTTGGCGTGCCTTGAAGTCATCTTGCATGGCGTTCCGCCTTTGTAGCTTGATGCACGAGCTCAATGAGGGTTGAGTATGGTTGGAAGTCGGCGATCTTCTTGATGGGATGATTGAGTCCATTCAAGAAAGCGTGCCATAGTTTGCTCATCATCTTCTTTGACATTGGCTCGAATCATGGCTATCTCCATTTCCTTGTAGTATTCTTCAACACTCTTTGTTCCTTGCTTGAGTAGTTGGAGTTTCTTGAAGAAGGTCGCGGTTGTAGTAGGTTGGCACAAAATGTGCTCGCATGACATCCTTCATTTGAGCCCAAGTGGTGATTGAGGTTCACCTCTTGCTTGTCGTCATCAATGATTTGTTCCCACCATATGAGCACATAGTCTTGGAACTCAAGTGATGCCATAGCGATTTTCTTCGCTTCATCGTGAGTTGTGCAACCGAATATTTTGTCAACCTTCAATGCCCATGAGAGGTAGTCTTGGGGTCATTGCTTCCATTGAACTTGGGCATGGTGAATTTTAGCTTGCCGTGGCGTTGCTCTTCATTGTGTTGTTGGCGATGTTGATGATGACGTCCTTGGCGTGGATTATGTCGTCTTCATGTTGCTCTTGGCGCGGAGGAAGACCATGATCAACTTGCCCTTGTTGAACTTGAGGTTGGGGTGGAGCTTGACGAGCTTGTGGAGGGCTTGAGGAACTTGACGTTGTACATGAGGTTGGTAGTTCCTCTCTTGGATTTCTTCTCGAAGGGCTTCCTCTTGATTGGCGCCGTTCGCGATTGCGGTTGGCGAAGGCTCTACTTGATTCTTGAAGGGCACGCGTTGCGCCTCAAGAGCTTGCGCCTCACGTTGTTGTTGTTGAAGACGTTGAGCCTTGGCGTCTTGTTACGTCTTGGTGAAGACGTGCTCGTTCTTCCTCTTGTTGGCGGCGAAGGCGTTGTCGTTCTTGAGCTTGAGCAAAAGCCTCTTGGTTTGATTGAGGGACGAGGAACTTGATCATCAACTTGCTCTTGTGAATGCTTGTCATGTAGCGCGTTGCGAGATGCGTGGCCGGTCTTGACGAGCGCACGACAAAGAGTGTTCAAGTAGGTGTACTTGAGTCGTAGAAGGTGTCGTCGAATTATGTCGACTCGGCGGCTCCGTCTTGATGATGAAGAAGTTGAATGATGCTGGTTTCTCATCAAAGCGCCGGATCTCGTCCATTCTTGCATCGTTCTCTTGCTTGTGAGCGTCGAACTTGTTGTCGAAGTAGTCTCTTGTACGTTGCTCGAAGAGTCGCAAGTCGGTGGCGAGGTTGTCGATGCGATCGCTCATTGCTTGTTGTTCTTGGTGCAACGCTCTTTGTGCACCAAAGAGGTGGCTCTTGGTGACGCATGATGACATGTCGTCGTCTTTGCTTTCGATGAAGAGTGGGTTGGTAGAGGTACTTGGCCTATCCATCATTCCAAGCAAAATGTGAGTGGTAGAAGGGAAAAGAACTTATACCAATGTACCTTTGACCGATGTTGAAAATGAATCAAGTTCACTCAAATGCGGACAATGAAATAGCACTCTTGGTACCGATTCTTGTCGGTTCTCACACCTACACAAATAAAAGCTTATGGTGGAGCTCGGTTAGGATGGTGGCATAAAATTTGATGCAATTGTAAGTGAGACTCAATAATGTTGGAAATGATTCACAAATTTGCAAATGCAACAAGTAGACCAATAGCAAGATATGGTACCACTGAAACACACACGCCAATAGATAATATGGGGTTATGCAACCAAGGATGAGCCAAAATGTGGAATTCACCAAGATGCTCTTGTTGCACAACACTAGAGAGACGCTTAGCACGATTGCACAATAGGCGGATACAAGCTTGTGCACAACCTACTAAGCAAAATGCAATGACTTCTATCCCAAGTATGCTATATGTATGGTGTTTCGATGTGTTGATCCAAGATGATCAAGTATGACAATCTTAATGTTGTATGATGCTATGGTTCTTGCTCATAAGCTCTTTGCTTTTCTTTCTCTCTTTGCTTAAAAGCTTGATTGGCTCTTTCTCTTTTGAGCTCTTTTCTCATGCAAAACTTCACGAACTAAGATAGCAATTGTGTATGCGATGACAACTTTGTGACACACAAGTTGATGCTAAGATATGCACCACTTTGGTATGGTATGTATGCTATGGAGTATGATCACTAATGTGCACAAGTCACGTTACTTGCGGCAATACTCAATGGCTAGTCTCGATGGGTAAGCAACACAAAAGATGGGCTATGATGGTTATCAATGCAATTGCAAGTAATGACAAAGATGTCGACGATATTACCCGTCCTTGGCGAAGATGAGCGGTGGTGATGTTGATGTTGAACCGTACCTAGATAGCGAAACACAAAAGGATACGGAACCCCAACTCAAATTCTCAAAGCAAAATTTGGCAACATTGTCGGAATTGGTAGTGGGAAAGGCTATGGTAGTGCTATGCGGAAGTGGTGGATGTAAGTGGAAGTGTATGTGGGCACGGGACAAAATTTGGCGAAAGTTAAGGCGGTGAAGCAGGGGTGGTGGAAGGGTTTGATGCTGCCGGAGCTGGATTTCGGGCTGGGGCCCGGATGTCAAGGCGCCGGATGTCCGGGCTGGTCGGGCCGGAAGTCCGGATGCGGATGTCCGGGCTGTTCGGGCGGATATGTGCGGGCTCGATGAACACCAGCGTGGAGAGGTCAAATCCGGTCAAAATTTGGGCGATTTTGTGGATGGAAATTGTGGAAATGGTGGAAACCTAGATCTACACGCAACACACGAAATCCATGGATCAAATCCAACAAAACTTCATCACACCAACAAATCACAAAAAAAAAAAATTGGGGCTATTTTTGTGGGGAATTTTCGGAATTAGGACAAAAACAACAAAATCAAGCTAGAACAAGAGGGTAGGGGCTCCAAAAAGCGTGATCAACGTGGCTCATGATACCAAGATGATGTAGGGCGGAACCCTCGTGGATGATCTTTCACGTTGGAGGCGGATCCTACGGAAATTACGAAGAACACGGAAGAACAAGAGGAAACACGGAGGAAGCGAGAGAGAGAAACCACTAAACCAACAAGAGATCAATTACACAAGTGCTAGATCACCGATCACATAAAGTGGCTCAAGATTCAGAATCAACAAAGGAAAGATACAAGCGGTAGCCGTTCTTCTCCGTGAGGAGGCCTTGATGGGGTCCACCCCTAGAAGGGGGTCTTGAATCCGCCTTTGGGGATCTTCTCCGTAGAGGTCCCGATCTCAGGAGAAGTAGCCAAGTGGATGAGCAAAGGCTCTCACACAAAATATGAGCTAATCCAATGCTAACCCAAGAAAGAGGAAGGGGATGAAGTATATATAGTCTCGGGGTGAAGGGTACATGGGACTTGTCCTGATACACCTGCCTTGAGCAGGGAGGCAGACGTCAGGCGTCTGGCGGATGTCCGGAGCCTTGAGGCGCCGGATGTCCGGGCCTACCCGGCCGGATGTCCTGGACTGTGGCGACTATTCTGCGAGAACCGGGTGAGAGGTGCCTGGATTCAGGCTTAGTCGATATCCGGCTAGAAACCGGATGTCCGGGCTTGGACGCCGGATGTCGAGGCCACATGTAAACGCCAGCTGGGTCGATCTTTGAGGTAGATGCTCCAGGGCCGGATGTCCGGTCATGGCGGATGTCCGAGCCCGAAGGTGATCTTGCCCGTCTCGTTGGTTCTCTTCATCCATGGACTTGGCGGCTTGTCCATCTTCACGTGCATCCTCGGGAGGTTCCCTTGACACCTAATCATGCATAGCATATCTGACTTAGGTAGTAGCCATGTCTCGAGTGGATCATATGTGATATCAATAAGGAAGGAGGTCACCTCGTTCTCGAGAGCTCTAGCTCTAGCTCGTGTCATGGGCCCTCTTGGCTCTTGATGAGACGGTTCTGGATGCATGGGGATGATCGTGGGATGCTCCGCATCAGTTGGCCTCGCGACTAAGTCCTGACACTAAGGACATCTGCCGTGACAAATCCACGACATTATCAGTAACACAGATAAGTGAAGTAGTGAAAGCAGGGTCATATTTCATTCTAGCATTCAAAGATTTTTCTTTCAGCTTAGCTAATAATTTCTTAAAATCATTCCTATCATTGCAAGCAAGAAAGTCTCTAACAGTTTCTTCATCCATAACATAACCCTCAGGCACAACGGGCAATTCATATCTAGGGGGAGAATCTTCATCATCACTTTCATCAATATTATCAGTTTCAATAATTTCATTCTCTCTAGCCCTAGCAAGTTGTTCATCAAGAAATTCACCTAGAGGCACGATGAGTATCAAGCATAGAAGTAGTTTCATCATAAGTATCATGCATAGTAGAAGTGGCATCATCAATAACATGCGACATATCGGAATTAATAGCGAAGCGGTATAGGTGTCGTAAGCTTACTCAAAACAAAAGGTGAATCAAGTGCGGTAGATGGATGTTCCTTACCTCCCTCGTAGTTGAGGGATAAATCTTGGTTTCTCGTCTTTCAAGTTCCTCATAGTGATCATGAGATATAAATACCAAGTGACTCAAAGAATAGAGCTATGCTCCCCGGCAAGCGGCCCAGAAAATAGTCTTGATAACCCACAAGTATAGGGGATGCATAGCAGTTTTCGGTAGAGTATTCAACCCAAATTTATTGATTCGACACAAGGGGAGCCAAAGAATATTCTCAAGTATTAGCGGTTGAGTTGTCAATTCAACCACACATGGATAACTTAATATCTGCAGCAAAGTATTTAGTAGCAAAGTAGTATGGAAATGCTTGATATGATGGCAAAAGTAACATTAGTAGCCTTGTAGTAATTGTAACAGTGGCAACGGAAAAGTAAATAAGCAAAGAGCAATATGTTAAAAGCTTGTAGGCATTGGATCGGTGATGGAGAATTATGCCGGATGCGATTCCTCATGCAATAGTTATAACATAAGGTGACACAGAACTAGCTCCAATTCATCAATGTAATGTAGGCATGTATTGCGAATATAGTCATACGTGCTTATGGAAAGAACTTGCATGCCATCTTTTGTCCTACCCTCCCGTGGCGGTGAGGTCCTAATGAAAACTAAGGGATATTAAGGCCTCCTTTTAATAGAGTATCGGACCAAAAGCATTAACACTTAGTGAATACATGAACTCCTCAAACTTCGGTCATCACGGGTGTGGTCCTGATTATTGTCACTTGAGTTGCTTGCGGATCATAACACATAGTAGGTGACTATTGACTTGCAAGATAGGATCAAGAAGTCGATATATTCATGAAAACATAATAGGTTCAGATCTAAAATCATGGCTTTTCGAGCCCTAGTGACAAGCATTAAGCATAGCAAAGTCCTTGGAAAGCAACATCAATCTCGTAACATAGTGGATACTAGGATCAAACCTAAAAAAACTAACTCAATTACATGATAAATTTCATCCAACCCATCACCGTCAGCAAGCCTACAATGGAATTACTCACGCATGCGGCGGTGAGCATCGTAAAGAAATTGGTGATGGAGGAAGGTTGATGATGACGATGGCACGGATTCCCTCTCCGAGACCCGAACGGACTCCAAATCAGCCCTCCCGAGAGATATTAGGGCTTGGCGGCGGCTCCATATCGTAAAGCGCGACGAATCCTTCTCTCTGATTTTTTTTCTCCCTGAACGTGAATATATAGAGTTGGAGTTGAGGTCGGTGGAGCACCAGGGGGGCCACGAGGCAGGGGGGCGCGCCCCCCACCCTCGTGGACAGGGTGTGGACCCCCTAGCCTAGATTCTTTCACCAGTGTTTTTTATTAATTCCAAAAATATTCTTCGTGAAGTTTCAGGTCATTCCGAGAACTTTTATTTCTGCACAAAAATAACACCATGGCAATTCTACTGAAAACAACATCAGCCCGGGTTAGTTCCATTCAAATCATGCAAGTTAGAGTCCAAAACAAGGGTAAAAGTGTTTGGAAAAGTAGATACGATGGAGACGTATCAGTGAGTTAAGATCTACGAGGCGGAGAGGATGGCGGCGCGAAACACTGATAGACATGTTGACGAGCACACGGCGGATGAGAGCCGTCAGGGTACGAGGGATAGACAATTTATGCTTTAGGGTCTATGAGGCAATGTCGGACACGACATGCGAGCAAACAACAATTGTTATAGGGGTTATGGGCAGTGCTTTTTGTTCGCTCAAAGATGTACCCACCATATTGTTCTAGTTTGAAATGTACCACCGCGCAGAGCTAAATTCAAGCAGTTCATTGTGATAGTTGGATACACCACTCTATATGCACTACATCAGCTGATTAATCACTTTGCGATCTCATGTTTACATATGGTTGTTAAGTGATTAATATTGATAGCGGTCAGGGTATGTCTGCGAGACACTCTACACTTAGGGGAGCGAGAAGGGAGTGGAAGACGTTGTGTGGGGACTTTAGACACCAAGCTTTGGCATGCAAGTACAAAGTTCAACCTTGTTACATAATTAGTTTGACTGTTTTGAATGTAATTGATTAGAGACTTTATTTTATCAATTATCTGCAATACTTTTAATACAAGTTGTTGTTTTATGCTAGGAAAGCTAGTTTATGTTATCACATGTGTCATTTCCTTGATAAGCATTCTTTTGTTACCTTTATTCGAGTTTTATTACTCCATGTTTTCACACCATTTTGGGGATATTTAATATTCATATTAGTCTTAGCCATGTTTCGGCATAACCATAATATGGGTAGCGGGAATTGTGAGTTATGGGGAATGTTGGGGAACGTAGTAATTTCAAAAAATTTCCTACGCACACGCAAGATCATGGTGATGCATAGCAACGAGAGAGGAGAGTGTTGTCCACGTACCCTCGTGAGCCAAAGCGGAAGCATTAGCACAACGTGGTGATGTAGTAAATGCGTCTTCACGATCCGACGGATCAAGTACCGAGCATACGGCACCTCCGAGTTCAGCTACGTTCAGCCCGATGACGCCCCTCGAACTCGATCCAGCCGAGTGTTGAGGGAGAGTTTTGTCAGCACTACGGCGTGGAGATGATGATGATGTTCTACCGATGCAGGGCTTCGCCTAAGCACCGCAACAATATTATCGAGGTGGACTATGGTGGAGGGGGGCACCGCACACGGCTAAAAGATCAAACGATCAATTCTTGTGGCTCTAGGGTGCCCCTCTGCCCCCGTATATAAAGGAGAAAAAGGGGGGACGTGCGGCCGGCCAGGAGGGGTGCACCAGGAGGAGTCCTACTCCCACCCGGAGTAGGACTCCCTCCCTTTTCCTTGTTGGACTAGGAGTGGAGGGGGAAAGAGGAGGGAGGGAGGAAGGAGAGGCGCCGCCCCTCTCCTTGTCCTATTCGGACTAGGGGGGAGGGGCACGCGGTCCTGCCCTGGCCGCCTCTCCTCTTCTCCACTAAGGCCCACTATGGCCCATTAAGCTCCCTGGGGGTTCCGGTAACCTCCTGGTACTCCGGTAAAATCCCGATTTCACCCGGAACACTTCCGATATCCAAACATAGGCTTGCAATATATCAATCTTCATGTCTCGACCATTTCGAGACTCCTCGTCATGTTCGTGATAACATCCGGACTCTGAACAACCTTGATTACATCAAAACATATAAACTCATAATATAAGCATCGCCATCGAAGCGTTAAGCGTGCGGACCCTACGGGTTCGAGAACTATATAGACATGACCGAGACACGTCTCCGGTCAATAACCAATAGCAGAACCTGGATGCTCATATTGGCTCCCACATATTCTACGAAGATCTTTATTGGTCAGACCGCATAACAACATACGTTGTTCCCCTTGTCATCGGTGTTGGGGATATTACTGCTGTGCGTAAACCGGCCAGGACAAGCCGGGTTAACTTCATCAGTAGTTGATTATGTTTGAAGCCCATGTAGGCAGATAGAATGTTAGATAGGGGCCCAAGGCCCAGAACCGGTTTAAGGCTTGTAGCCGTGGACCGGCATTGGTATATAACTTGTATGGTAAGATAGAAAGAGCGGAGGCCGGACCCGGACACGTTTATTAGCTTGATGCAGGGACTCACCTGTAAACCGGCCAGTGTCACCCATGTATATAAGGGGACAACCCGGCAGCGGTTCAGGACAAGAAACAACAACTCGAGACACAGGCGAAGCTTTTTGGCTCCCTGGTCATCGAAACCTCATCAATTCCATCACAAACTAGACGTACGCTTTTACCTTCATCGAAGGGACGAACTAGTATAAACTCTCTTGCGTCCCTTTGTCCGCTTTAACCCCTTCGAGCTAACCTGTAGCGATGGCTCCACGACTAAGTCTTTCAAGAGGACATCTGCCGTGACAAAACCACGACAGTTGGCGCCCACCGTGGGGCTATCGCACGATGGTTTCAAGTTCTTGGAGGGCAACTTCGAAGGGCTCAAGGGTTACGCTGTGGGCCGGATGACCAAGAGTCGTCGCGGCAAGCTCTAAATAGACGATGCAGGATGGGGCCCCGAGGCCGGCTCAATTGAGTATGGGTACCGGTTCCCCTTTGGTGGCATACACATCTTCATCGGCAAGATTGGCGAACCGGGCCCTGAGCCGGATATCTGCACCAACCTCGTCGAAACGGCTCAGCGTGCACGATCTGCCCAGGTTAAACCGGCCATGAAGCGTGCCTTCGTGGGAGTCATCCATGGAGGGGAGTACGAGGATAGATCGGAATCTGGTGGCGAGACCGTCGTTTATTCCGGTGACAAGTCATCGACCGGGGAGACCGAGTCGCTGTATCAATTGCAGGATGGCCGGATTGGGGGCTATTCCGATGGCGACAGTATTCCGGACCCCTCTGATCTGCCAAGCCAGGTTGGGATATACATGGCCAGTACACATGCAACGATCCACTCCACGACCGCAGCAGCAATCTCCGGATCAGTAGCGGACCAGTAGCAATCTCCGGATCAGTAGCGGAGACGGCGGCCGGGGCAGGAGGCCCGATGCGCCCGCCGGCTCAAGTTTTATCTGATTCGTTCGATGCGTTAGCTACACTCATGGCGGAGGTTAATCCGGCGGATTAGGATGCCCACAATGCAGAAATCGCAAAGGTGAAGGACTAGATCACCCAGGCCAAGGCTGATTTGGCGGCTGAGGATGCCAGAATGACCGCAGAGCGGGCCGCGTTGGATGCACAGGCTTACCGACTTATGCTGGATCAGAACGCATCACATGAAGTCCTGAAGAGGAGGCATCGGTCCCGTTTACCTCTGGATCTTGATGCTAGGAACCTCTTTAACACCCTAGGAGCAGGAACAAGTAACCCGCCGGTAGTAAACCGGGCGGAGGCACCAGGAGCGGGTGCGCCGGTTCAACCACGCTTGATGGGTCCGCCTCGGCAGAACAACGTCGTACCCCAGCCCGTCCCAACGCCGCCGGGTCATTATTCTACTCCAATTGACAATCTTGTTGCCGCCGCATCACGACTGGAGGCCATCCCAGTTGAAGGTGATTCGCCAGCGGCGGTGGAGACGCGCCGGGTTAAGGAGCTCCTTCGGACAGCATTGATTCAGCAGGAGGCGTATTCCTACAGCCGTGATCGAATTCATTCTACCCCTCGTACGAGCCGGAGTTACAGCAGGGGCATAGATGAACCGGTCGTGTCAAGCACTGAACGAAACCGTGGAGTGCCCTTTGGCAACAAACCGGCAGGGGGTGTTGATGATGCTCAGGAAGTAGTGGACCGAAAGCGCCAAGTAGGAGGCACGAAGAAGCAGGCAAAGATATGGAGCTCGTCAGCCTACACCGGTTCGTCCAACCACATCAGTTGAGCTAGGGGTTACCTCTAGTTATTTGGGGGTACCGTGCCTTGTCCCCGCATTATGCAATGTGCGCCTGCCCAAGGATTTCAAGGGCCCTCAAAAGGTGCCAAACTACACTGCTGATTTACCTCCAGAAACATGGGTGGAGAGCTATGAGATGGCCATGGAGATGCTTGATGTGGATGATGCGGCATGCGTGAAATACTTCACCATGATGCTAGATGGGACGGCCCGTACTTGGTTAAAAAGTCTGCCGGCCAACTCTATTAGCTCATGGGCCGAGTTGAGAGCCCGGTTTATCCAGAATTTTAAGGATACATGTAAGCAGCCTATGTCGATAGTGGACTTAGCTGCCTGTGTCCAGGAGGAAGGAGAATCGACAACCCGTTGGGTGCGCCGGGTCTCGAAAATTTTGCACTCGTCAGACAGCATCAATGCTGATTCTATAGTTATAACTTTGGAAGGAAACTGCCGGTTTGGACCTCTGAAGTTGAAATTGGGACGGCTAAAGCGCCATTGTAACGACATGGGGACCCTCATGACTGCGTTAGTGAAGTATGCCGATTCTGATAGTACCAAGGATCCCGAGTCTGATGACGATAAGGCAGGGAAGGGGAAGAAGAGCGGCAATGCCAAAGCACAGCACTACAACATGGCGAATCACGGAAACGGCGGCAAGCGTAAAGCGGATAGCAGCATGGATTTTGTGGCAAATGCCAGCACACAGGACAAGGGCCAGCGACGAAAGGGTAAACCGCCAAATTGCAGCGGAGCGCCTAATCCTAACCCGGACCGCTTATCTTACTTATTGGACCAGCCCTGCCCAAAACATGGGACGAAGGAGATGCCGGCCAACCACCTCTGGAAGGATTGCTACATCATGCAGGAATTCAAAAATTCTAACGCGTTCCGGTATGATCGCGGACCAGGTGACGGTTCAGGCCCCGGATCTCATGGGCCGGGTTATGGCTCCGGTTCAAGTTTTAATGGTAACCAGAGCGGGCACAGCAATCACGGTAACCAGGGCAGCCAGGGTGGCCACAATCAGCAGCAGCAGCAGCAATTGGGTTATCAGATCCACCCGAAGCAGTTAAAAAGTGGGCAATATCATGTTTTCACCACTAGTTTGGACAAGCGTGACCGAAAGGTTCATAAGCGGGCAGTGAACTCGGTTGAACCGGCAGTGCCCCGTTATTTACGCTGGTCAAAGCAACCAATCGTATGGAGCAGAGAGGATCACCCTCCCCGGGTTGACAATCCGGGTCAACTGGCATTAGTGGTGGTGCCTCAGGTGGGAGGTTATAAATTCACCAAGGTGCTCATGGATGGAGGAAGCAGTATAACATCCTCTATTATGACACCTTCCGTCGTATGGGGTTAACAGATAAAAATCTTAAACCGTCCAATACGGTGTTCCACGGCGTGGTACCTGGTAAGTCGGCATATCCTGTTGGCAAGGTAGCTCTGGAGGTGGCCTTTGGAGATGATCATGACTCCATATCAGAAATATTGACCTTTGAGGTGGTGAAAATCCAGAGTCCATATCACGCCCTGTTTGGACGGCCGGCTTATGGCAAGTTTATGGCACGACCCTGCTATGTCTATTTGCAGCTCAAGATGTCGGGTCACAAGGGAACAATAATTGTCCATGGAAGCCGCAAGATTGCTTTGGAGTGCGAAAAAGGTGATGCGGCCTATGCTGAGTCGGTTTGTGCCACGCAGGAGTTAAAATTTTACAAGGATAATGTTGATCCGGCAGACATGACTCCGTTGAAAAAGCCAACTACGGAGCATGATCCGGCCCTGAAGTTTAAATCGGCTGCTGAGACCTGATTTGTCCAAGCAGTTCAGTATTAGTGCAAACCTGGATCTGAAATAGGAAACCACGCTCATCGAGTTCATCCGTGAGAATCGGGACATCTTTGCGTGGAAGCCTTCAGACATGCCAGGTGTACCGAGAGAACTCGCTGAGCACACTCTTAATGTAGATCCTAAGTACAAACCGGTGAAACAGTTTCTCCGCCGGTTCAACGAGGAAAGATGCAAAGCTATTGGAGAGGAAGTAGCCAGGCTCTTGGCGGCTGGATTTATCGTTGAGGTTTTTCATCCCGAATGGCTGGCTAATCCGGTGCTGGTCCTTAAGAAAAATGGCACGTGGCGTATGTGCGCAGATTACACAGATCTCAACAAAGCTTGTCTAGCAGATCCTTTTTCTCTCCCCCGTATTGATCAAATTATTGATGCTACGGCGGGTTGTGAGCGTTTGAGTTTTTTGGATGCATACTCTGGTTATCATCAGATCAAGATGGCAGTTAAGGACCAGGAGAAGACGGCCTTTATAACTCCCTTTGGAGCCTTCTGCTATGTGTCTATGCCCTTTGGGCTCAAGAGTGCCCAGGCGACTTATCAACGGTGTGTGCAGAACTGTCTTCATAAACAAATCGGCCGTAATGTTCATGATATTGTGGTCAAGTCAAGGAAGAAGGAGACTCTGGTTGACGATTTGAAGGAAACCTTTGATAACCTGCGGACTTACAAAATGATGCTCAATCCGGCCAAGTGCGTTTTCGGTGTACCGGCAGGCAAGTTATTGGGTTTTCTGGTGTCTAACAGGGGCATTGAGGCGAATCCATAAAAGATCACTGCTATTACCTCCTTGGCTAAACCGAAGTGTATCAATGACGTTCAGCGCTTGGCAGGCCGGATTGCCGTGTTGAGCCGGTTTATCAGCCGCCTCGGTGACAAGGTGATTCCTTTATATCAGATGCTGAAGAAAACGGATAACTTCGTCTGGAGTTCTGCCGCTGATGAAGCATTTGAGGACTTAAAGCGGCAGCTAGCTAACCCACCTATTCTTGATGCTCCGGTTGACAAGGAACCATTGCTGTTATATGTGGCAGCTAATGCTCGAGCGGTCAGCGTGGCTATTGTGGTGGAGCGAAAGGAGGCAGGCAAGGAATATCCGGTTCAACGTCCGATTTACTATATCAGCGAGGTATTTATTGAGTCCAAGCAAAGGTACCCGCATTGGCAGAAGCTGGTGTATGGAGTTTTTATGGCAAGTCGGAAGCTAAAATAGTACTTCCAAGGTCATCCCATCACAGTGGTTAGTTCTGCTCCTTTGGGAGATATAATCCAGAACAGGGAAGCAACTGGCCGGATTGCCAAGTGGGCCATAGAGCTTGGGCCTCATGGGTTGAAATATATACCTCGGACGGCGATCAAATCTCAAGCACTTGTGGATTTCATAAACGATTGGACGGAACTGCAAGCACCTGAAGAGAAGCCGGATCACACTTATTGGACTATTCATTTTGATGGGTCCAGGCAATTGGAAGGCTCGGGGGCTGGAGTCGTATTAACTTACCCACGAGGTGATAAGTTCTGTTATGTTCTCCGCTTAATGTTCCCTTGTACTAACAATGCAGCTGAGTACGAAGCATTACTCCATGGTCTTCGGATGGCTAAGGAGATGAATCTAAGCCGAGTTAAGTGCTTCGGTGACTCAGACCTGGTGGCTCAACAAGTGTCTGGCACTTGGGATTCCAAAGATCCGCTCATGGTAGCATATCATCGTGAGGTGGATGTTGTTGCATGTCACTTTAAAGGTTATCAGGTGGATCACGTGGACCGGCGGAAGAACGAAGCGGCGGACGCTTTAAGCCGGTTAGGTTCTCAACGTAAACCGGTCCCGCCTAATGTCTTCTTGGATGTTCTACATAATTCGTCCGTCAAGCTCCCTGGCGAAGAGGATTTGGCTCTTCCTGATCCGGAAGCTCAGTTGGTGGCGGCTCTTCATGTCATCCTGGATTGGACGGTTCCTTATCTCGCGTACATGAACCGGGGCGAGTTACAGAGGATGAGACTCTAGCCAGGCAGATAATCCGGCGGTCCAAGTCCATGACTATTGTCAATGGAGAGTTGCATCATTGCAGTGTGTCAGGGGTGTTTCAACGATGTGTGTCTCCTGGGGAGGGCTGTGAAATCTTGAGAGAAATCCACGAAGGAGATTGTGGTCATCACGCCGGTTCAAAATCTTTGGTGGCCAAGGCGTTTCGTCACGGTTTCTACTGGTTAACTGCTCATCATCTTGATCACGGAGGACTTGGTCGAGACGATGTGATGGGTGTCGAAGTTCTCAAGATGTGCTCATGTCTTGGCTCAAGAATTGAGGATGATTCCAATTACTTGTCCATTCGCAACTTGGGGGCTGGATATGGTTGGGCCTTTCAAGAGATCCAAAGACAAGAAGACCCACCTTCTGGTGGCAGTTGACAAGTTCACAAAGTGGGTAGAGGTCGAGCCCGTTAGCAAGTGTGATGCAGCCACGGCGGTTCAATTCATCAAAAAGGTGATTTTCCGGTTTGGCTTTCCACATAGCATTATCACTGACAATGGTACGAACCTGTCTAAAGGTGCCATGAAGGATTTTTGTCAGTGAGAGCACATCCGGCTTGACGTATCATCAGTGGCTCACCCACAATCCAATGGTCAAGCGGAGAGGGCCAATCAAGAGATCTTGCGAGACATCAAACCCCGGCTTATGGTTCCTTTGCAGCGGACGCCGGGTTGTTGGGTTGAGGAGCTACCTTCAGTGTTATGGAGCATCAACACCACACCCAACAGATCGACGGGTTACACACCGTTCTTCATGGTGTATGGAGCGGAGGCGGTTCTTCCCAGCGACATCCGTCATGACTCACCTCATGTTGCGGCATATGTTGAAGCAGACAACGAGAAAGCACGACAAGACGCTCTTGACCTGTTGGATGAGGAGCGGGACATAGCAGCTGCTCGTTCGGCGATTTATCAGCAAGATCTACGCCGCTATCACAGTCGCCGGGTTAGAACCAGAACCTTTCGAGAAGGAGATTTGGTGCTTCGGCTAATCCAGGATCAGACGGATATGCACAAGTTATCCCCACCTTGGGAAGGACCTTTTGTGGTCAACAAGAATCTGCACAACGGGTCATACTATCTCATCGATGTTCGAGAGCACAAAGACTCACGTAAATCGGAGAAGGAGACCAACCGGCCGTGGAATATTGCTCATCTTCGGCCTTACTATACCTGAGCTATAGGCTCTACTCATGTACATATTATGACAATGTATATATTATGCTCAATCCAATAAATCGGAACCTCAGCTAAAGCGGGGTATCTGTTATTTTTACATCATGTGTGGTTACACGGAGCTTCTTTCTTTAAAGCGTCGCCCAGTTTACCCCTTGAGTTAGCTTATCAAAGCTTTATATTATATCACTTGGGGGCTTGGTCGCGTCCAAACCATAGCAACACCTTTTGATAGGCGTAAAGCCACAACATCTTGGGGACTTGTGCTCACATCTGAACCATAGTCACACCTCTTGATCGGCCTAGTGCCACAGAATCACTTGGGGGCTTGGTCGAACCCGAACCATAGCTACACCTCTTGATCGGCGTAATGCTAAAGCATCATTTGGTGACCTGGGTGACTCGAACCATAGCTACGCCTTTTTGGGGGCTTGGTCGTGTCAGACCACGGTAATGCCTCTTGATCAGCTCAAAGCCTCATTTGCAATGGTTTTATATTTGCTTTTGCTTGACTTCTGTTTTTCCTTTTTTGATACACGTTTCTGTGTTGTGTTTTCAAACTGATATTGTTAATCCGGTTCGACTGTCAAATACAAGTTGTCGAAACACTGTCAAATCTTAATCCGGCGACTATCTGACCGGTTTGATTGTCTGTTACCATCCTATTATGGAGTAAACCGACGTTTATCATAACCCGGAACGGTTTACATTGTAAATCAATCTTATATTAACAGGAGCTGTTTTTTCTCCTCTATAGTTTGGGTTATCAGCCCAGCTACAAGGTTGGTCAGCCAACATCGTGCCAGGTATGGTATATTCCTATATTTGGATATATATTCCAGCCTAAGTTATCACCCTTGGTTTTATACGTGGGTATCATGACCTGCCCGGTGGTAAACCGCCAGGGTGTTTGTAAGCTTTTTTGACTGCAGAAACAGTTGGGATATATATGAATCAAACAAAGTTGAAGATAAATATGCACGAAGGCATACCAGACAAATATCACCTAGCCTATTACAAGGCATTCCAGGGCCCAAAAAGATCATTGCTTTATCAACTACATGTCACAGCATGCAGTAGCTTAAACTGGCCTCCGGTTCACGCTTGATCGCCGACTTGACCTGATGGTTGCGGGTCATCTCGCTCCGGGTCAGCGTCTTCCTCCCTACCCAGTGGCTGGAAATCAACAGTTGCCCAGTCGATTCCATTTAGCGCTTGAAACACAGCTTCATCATGGATCGGCGGCGGTTCAATATCGAGGCGTAAAGTATGCTTACGGATTGGTGGTATGAGGTTCTCAGCTTCAGGAATTGGTGCAGCAACTCGCTTGTTTTGACTATCATATTGGGCCTGATAGTGGGACAGATTTGCCTCTTCAACCAGTTGGTATGCCAGAGGGCGCACTTCCCGGTTTATGGCTCGAAGATCATTTTCATCAAATTATGTCCCGCCTTCCTTCAAGCTGGGATAGCCTTGGGCCGCTTCAACAGGATCAAAGTCAGGCACCCACGCTTTAGCCCGGATTAGGGCATTCAAAGCACCCGTTCTAGCAGCACATTTTTTTAGCTCTTCAACCCGTGCAGGGAGCATAGACAACCTTTTCAGGGTATCTTGGATCAAGTTGGGCGGCGGGTTGTTGTGAGAAGCAGTGTAGATGATCCGCTGTGCACCAGTATACAGTTGCTCTATCAAAGTATAGGCAGCCTTCAACTTCTTCCGCACATCCGATCCCAAGTGGCCGATGCGAGTACCTGTATCATTGCAAGGGTTAGTAAACCGGCAAATACACACAAATATATATTACAAAGGTCAAGGTGGTTTACCAAACACAGCTGCGGTCATGGCATGAACCTGCCGCTTTACGCTGGTCAGCTCATCGACCACCGGTTTAAGAGCAGCCTCTGCCTTCTCAGCCCTTTTAATCAACTCGGCTTTCTCACGCTCCCAATCCGTCCGCTCCTTGTTAAAGCCTTCTTTTAGTTTCTCCATCACGCCTAGAGTGCTGGTCAGTTCATCCCTGGCTTTGGAGGTTTCAGTCTGTTGCAGTTTCAGATTCTCCTGCAAATCGATGGCTTGCCTTTCTCTCTTGTTCAGTTCAGCCTGTACAGAGATAGATACATGATGAAATGATAGTACAAATTTGAAGTACCAACCACATAACAAGTTATGCCCTTGGTACTTGGGGGCTAATGCATATTTGCTCTTTATCGCATAGTTTCTACAAAGTCCCAAGCTCAATACAAGTATTCAACTTGGCACTTGGGGGCTAATGGCCATTTATTCAATAACTGTTATTACAGGAATTCTTCTTCTATAGAAGTCCCAGTTTAACTTTGTAAAGTTGAACCGGCCCTTGGGGGCTACGTCAGCAAAGTCCACATGAATTGCAGATCATTTTGGAAATTAATTAAAGTCCCAGTTTAAGTTGATAAACTTAAGCCGTCACTTGGGGGCTACTGGAGTTGATCAACTACCTAATAATGCAAGAAGAGAAGCATATAGGAAGTTACCTCATATTTTTCCTTCATCATTTTTACCAGACCAGCTTCATAGTCACGGTTGGTGTACAGCCGGTTCAGATAACCGGAATGGAGATCTTCAACATTCAGATCAGCGTATGTTGACAAATCAGCACTCCATTTGCCTTTACCAACTGCAGAAAATTCCTGTTTGGTAGTATGCCTTGACAAAACCTTGAGGTTTCCGACTCGATGTATGGCCAACACCGATAATCACAATGTCATCATCCTTCTCTTGGCATTTCGTCTTTGGAGTTGCCGGTTTGTCAGTATTCTTTGCAGGGCTAGCCGGTTTGTCAGTCCGGAGGGAGTTGGTCGGCTGGTCAACAGGGCCTGTGGTGTCAACCTCCGCCTGTTCAGCAACAAAATCATGGTCTTGTGGTGGTGGATCGTTCAACATATCATCAAGATTGTCCTCTTCAGGATCTGGTATCTTGTCCGGTTCAGCAGCGGTATTTTCCTCGGCCGTTTTGTTTAGGCGGGCTTTTTTGCTTGGTCTGGTTTTGGCTCTGAAAGAAATTAAGGAGTATCAGTACAGCATATGTTAAAATAATATGTCCAACATATAAGATAGAATATGACTTACCCAAGCACTGTTTTGAGGGGTGGAAGCTTGGTGGCTGATGACTCGCCAGAGGATGAATGAGAAGTGCCCTGATAATCGGAATCAGGCGGATTAAGAGGCTGACGAAAACAACCCTCTTTAGGGTATGAAGTGGCAAAAGAATTAGAGACCTCGGAGCGGCGTTTCCGGACCGGACTGTTCGGTAAACCGGCAGAGGTAACTACCTGACCGCTGTGCCGAGTTGTGCGGCGAGCCTCATGCTGTTGTGTCTTCACAAGAAAGTTTGGGTCCAAATAAGCAAGAGGGTGAGAAAATTTAACTTTCCGGTTTGCCCGGATTTTTATTGCTGTCAATGGATCTGAATCAGAGGAAAGAATGATTACCTCTGGAGCTTCGGCATGACTAACTTCAGCATCGTCCTGGCAATGATCATCATCAATAAACCGTATGAAAAATAAACCAAGTGAGTCAAGTGATACATCTGCATCCGAGTTACCCACATCATCATCATCAGCTGGGGGGTCGGAGGATGCGGTAGTCCTCTTCCGGTTAGCAGTCCTCTTCACAACTTTGGTTTTTTGCCGGGTTGGATTCACCGGTTTATCTTTTGGAGGTTTCTTATTCCAGAATGGATCATCGCCCTGTCAAAAATAACAACTTTATCAAAGATTATTTGGACAGAAGCAATTTCAGATATGCAGATGGTATGATTTTTTACCACTGGCGGTTTGTTTAAGGCGCAAAAGGGAAGAAGGCCGGTTTGATCACAGGTCTCTTCCGGTTCATTCAACATCTTTTTGATAGCTTCGGTAACTTCGGCGTCTGTCAGTTGGATGTCAATGTGCCGCTGAGCGTCATTTAACCTCCCCGTGTATTCACACATCAAACCGGGGCGTTGGCTCAAGGGCAATATACTCCAAGAAATCCAGCAGCGAGCAAAGTCAACTCCTGACAACCCATTTGCCATGAAGGCCCTAAGCTTGGATAGCTGAGGAGCATATTTGAGCCTCTCCTTGTCAGTCAGCCTTTGCGGAAAAGGGTGTGTATTACTCAGACGTTCTGGACGGTAACCCGGCAGGGGGTTTTCTTCAGACGGAGAGGTGTCCTTGCAGTAAAACCATGTTTGATTCCAGTCTTTGGGGTGGCTGTGAAGATTGGCATGAGGGAAGGTTACTTCTTTCCTCTTTTGAATTGCCATACCGCCCAGTTCTGTGTTTGGTCCATCTTTGAACTCTGTGCGGCGTTTCAGGTGAAAGCAGTCCCTGAATAGCTCTATGGAAGGTTCCTCCTGAAGGTAAACTTCACTGAAGACATGGAAGTGGCAGATATTGGATATGGAGTTAGGACCGATATCTTGTGGGTGCAGTTGGAAATTGGCTAAGACATCTCGGAAATTTTTTGAACCAGGCGGGTTGAAGCCCCGGCTTAAATGATCAGCAAAAATAATGACTTCTCCTTCTTCGGGAGTGGGAGGGCACTCTGTGCCAGGGACCCTCCAGTGAATGACGTTTTTCTCGCTTAAAGCGCCCGTTTTGACCAAATTATTCAACTGCTCCTCAGTCACTCGAGAATGGACCCAGTTGCACTGATATACTTGTTTTGCCATGGCTGGATCTACAATACAATGTTTGCCGGTTTAAGAATACATTGGACAGATATACAATAATGTATATTTGCTAAACCGGAGTCAGCTATCTACAAACCGAGATTCAACAATACAATGATGCCCTGGCAAGGGTCTGGCGGTTCAAACAAGGGGAATAATGATATATACCGGGTTGTCATTTTTTCTGTATAGTTAAACTGCCAAGCATCAAAGAGTTAATACTACAGATGAGTAAGTAACTAAAAACAGGTTTCACAAGATTATGTTGTGGTTGTGGATCTGAGGCATGTGAGGAAAGGGAAATATATTCAAACCCTAAGAAACAGTACCAGACCAAGGAGCAAAGGTTCGGATCAGATCTACGGTTTTGAGATGCATAGATGGAAATAGAAACTAAAGACTATCACTATACAGAACAGATATTCAGGAGTTTATCAAGATTAGCATATGAAAAAGGATCGCCATTGATGAACACTTAAGAACTTGGGAACCCTAAACAGATCTGTGGCGGAAAGATTAAAGGACTTACCGGAGCTGAGGAAGAAGCGGAAGAGCACCGCAGTATTCTGGTTCGTTCAGGGTGATGCAGCGGCCTAGGCTGGGGCAGAGACGGCGGTCGACGGTCGACGGAGGAGGCGGAGCTCCAGAAGCTGTGCGGCGCAAGGAGGAAGACGCGAAGAGGCATGAGGGGGAAAAGAAAATGAACCTTCGATCCTATTTATAAAGGCCAGAGATAAGTGTCAGGCGCGAAAATCAAGGGGCCACAAAATCAGAAGTGGGGCGCAGCTGTCGCCTCGATTGTCGGAGACTTATTAATGAGGATATCTCAAATACAGTTTCTTTATAACAGATGACGTCATGACGGTTTAACAAGATCCAAGAAGATGACGTCATGGCGATTTACCAAATTATGAGAAGATGTTGAAGACGAAGTTTCTACTAAGGATTGACATGAACCTGTTCAAATCAATCTGGGGCCTAATGTTAGGGATATTACTGCTGGGCGTAAACCGGCCAGGACAGGCCGGGTTAACTTCATTAGTATTTGAATATGTTTGAAGCCCATGTAGGCAGATAGAATGTTAGATAGGGGCCCAAGGCCCAGAACCAGTTTAAGGCTTGTAGCCGTGGACCGGCATTGGTATATAACTTGTATGGTAAGATAGAAAGAGCAGAGGCCAGACCGGACACGTTTATTAGCCGGTCTGGGGACTCTATAAACCGACGGGTGTCACCCATGTATATAAGGGGACAACCTGGCGGTGGTTCAGGACAAGAAACAACAACTCGAGACTCAGGCGAAGATTGTTGGCTCCTTGGTCATCGAAACCTCATCAATTCCATCACAAACTAGACGTAGGATTTTACCTTCATCGAAGGGGCCGAACTAGTATAAACTCTCTTGCGTCCCTTTGTCCGCTTTAACCCCTTCGAGCTAACCCGTACCGATGGATCCACGACTAAGTCCTTTCAAGAGGACATCTGCCGTGACAAAACCACGACAATCGGTATGTTACTTGCCCGAGATTCGATCGTCGGTATCTCAATACCTAGTTCAATCTCGTTACCGACAAGTCTCTTTACTCGTTCCGTAATACATCATCTCGCAACTAACTCATTAGTTGCAATGCTTGCAAGGATTAAGTGATGTGCATTACCGAGAGGACCCAGAGATACCTCTCCGACAATTGGAGTGACAAATCCTAATCTCAATCGCCAACCCAACAAGTACCTTCGAGACACACAGCAGAGCACCTTTATAATCACCCAGCTTATGTTGTGACGTTTGGTAGCACACAAAGTGTTCCTCCAGTGGCAGGAGTTGCATAATCTCATAGTCATAGGAACATGTATAAGTCATGAACAAAGCAATAGCAACATACTAGCCGATCGAGTGCTAAGCTAGCGGAATGGGTCAAGTCAATCACATCATTCTCCTAATAATGTGATCCCGTTAATCAAATGACAACCCATGTGAATGGCTAGGAAACTTAACCATCTTTGATCAATGAGCTAGTCAAGTAGAGGCATACTAGTGACACTGTTTGTCTATGTATTCACACATGTATTATGTTTCCGGTTAATACAATTCTAGCATGAATAATAAACATTTATCATGATATAAGGAAATAAATAATAACTTTATTATTGCCTCTAGGGCATATTTCCTTGATCTCCCACTTGCACTAGAGTCAATAATCAAGATTACACAGAATGATTCTAACACCCATGGAGCCTTGGTGTTGATCATGGTTTGCTTTCGTCGAAGAGGCTTAGTCAACGAATTACGCAACATTCGAGATCCGTATGTATCTTCTGAAATTTCTATGTCTCCCACGGACTAAATCCCGGATGGAATTGAAGCGTCTCTTGATGTGCTTGGTTCTCTTGTGAAATCTGGATTCCTTCGCCAAGACAATTGCACCAGTATTGTCACAAAAGATTTTCATTGGACCCGATGCACTAGGTCTGACACCTAGATCGGATATGAACTCCGTCATCCAGACTCCTTCATTTGCTGCTTCTGAGGAAGCTATGTACTCCGCTTCACACGTAGATCCCGCCACGCTTTGTTTAGAACTGCACCAACTGACAGCTCCACGGTTCAATGTAAACACGTATCCGGTTTGCGATTTAGAATCGTCTGGATCAGTGTCAAAGATTGCATCAACGTAACCGTTTACGATGAGCTCTTTGTCACCTCCATAAACGAGAAACTTATCCTTAGTCCTTTTCAGGTATTTCCGGATGTTCTTGACCGCTGTCCGATGATCCACTCCTGGATTACTTTGGTACCTCCTGCTAGACTTATAGCAAGGCACACATCAGTGCAGTACACAGCATTGCATACATGATAGAGCCTATGGCTGAAGCATAGGAACATCTTTCATTTTCTCTCTATCTTCTGCGGTTGTCGGGCATTGAGTCTTACTCAACTTCACACCTTCTAACACGTGCAAGAACCCTTTCTTTGCTTGATCCATTTTGAACTTCTTCAAAACTTTGTCAAGGTATGTGCTTTGTGAAAGTCCAAGTAAGCGCCTTGATCTATCTCTATAGATCTTGATGCCCAATATATAAGCAGCTTCACCGAGGTCATTCATTGAAAAACTCTTATTCAAGTATCCCTTTATGCTATCCAGAATTCTATATCATTTCCAATCAACAATATGTCATCCACATATAATACCGGAAATGCTACAGAGCTCCCACTCACTTTCTTGTAAATACATGCTTCTCCAAAAGTCTCAGATAAAACCAAATGCTTTGATCACACTTCAAAGCATTTATTCCAAACTTCAGAGGCTTGCACCAGTCCATAAATGGATTCTTTGAAGCTTGCACACTTTGTTAGCTCCCTTCGGATCAACAAAACCTTCTGGTTGCATCATATACAACTCTTCTTCCAGAAATCCATTCCGGAATGCAGTTTTGACATCCATTTGCCAAATTTCATAATCATAAAATGCGGCAATTGCTAACATGATTCGGACAGACTTAAGCATCGCTACGGGTGAGAAAGTCTCATCGTAGTCAATCCCTTGAACTTGTTGAAAACCTTTCGCAACAAGTCGAGCTTTATAGACAGTAACATTACCGTCAGCGTCAGTCTTCTTCTTGAAGATCCATTTATTCTCAATTGCTTGCCGATCATCGGGCAAGTCAACCAAAGTCCATACTTTGTTCTCATACATGGATCCCATCTCATATTTCATGGCCTCAAGCCATTTCGCGGAATCTGGGCTCACCATCGCTTCTTCATAGTTCGTAGGTTCGTCATGGTCTAGTAACATAACTTCCAGAACAGGATTACCGATCTTACTCTGGTTGACCTACGAGGTTCAGTAACAACTTGATCTGAAGTTTCATGATCATCATCATTAACTTCCTCACTAATTTGTGTAGGTATCGTAGAAACCGGTTTCTCCGATGAACTACTTTCCAATAGGGGAGCAGGTATAGTTAACTCATCAAGTTCTACTTTCCTCCCACTCACTTCTTTCGAGAGAAACTCCTTCTCCAGAAAGGTTCCGAATTTAGCAACAAAAGTCTTGCCTTCAGATCTATGATAGAAGGTGTACCCAACAGTCTCCTTTGGGTATCCTATGAAGATACATTTCTCCGATTTGGGTTCGAGCTTATCAGGTTGAAGCTTTTTCACATAAGCATCGCAGCCTCAAACTTTCGAAAGCGACAACTTTGGTTTCTTGCCAAACCCACAGTTCATAAGGCGTCGTCTCAACGGATTTTGATGGTGCCCTATTTAACGTGAATGCGGCCGTCTCTAAAGCATAACCCCAAAACGATAGCGGTAAATCAGTAAGAGACGTCATAGATCGCACCATATCTAGTAAAGTACGATTATGACATTCGGACACACCATTACGCTGCCGTGTTCCAGGTGGCGTGAGTTGCGAAACTATTCTGCATTGTTTCAAATGAAGACCAAACTCATAACTCAAATATTCTCCTCCACGATCAGATCGTAGAAACTATATTTTCTTGTTATGATGATTTTCAACTTCACTCTGAAATTCTTTGAACTTTTCAAACGTTTCAGACTTATGTTTTATTAAGTAGATATACCCATATCTGCTTAAATCATCTGTGAAGGTGAGAAAATAATGATATCCGCCACGAGCCTCAACATTCATCGGACCACATACATCTGTATGTATGATTTCCAACAAATCCGTTGCTCTCTCCATAGTCCCGGAGAATGGCGTTTTAGTCATCTTGCCCAAGAGGCACGGTTCGCAAGTACCAAGTGATTCATAATCAAGTGATTCCAAAAGTCCATCAGTATGGAGCTTCTTCATGCGCTTTATACCGATATGACCTAAACAGCAGTGCCACAAATAAGTTGCACTATCATTATCAACTCTGCATCTTTTGGCTTCAATATTATGAATATGTGTATCACTACTATCGAGATTCAACAAAAAGCAGACCACTCTTCAAGGGTGCATGACCATAAAAGATATTACTCATATAAATAGAACAGCCATTATTCTCTCGATTTAAATGAATAACCGTCTCGCATCAAACAAGATCCAGATATAATGTTCATGCTCAACACGGCACCAAATAACAATTATTTAGGTCTAATACTAATCCAAGGTAGATGTAGAGGTAGCATGCCGACCGCGATCACATCGACTTTGGAACCATTTCCCACGCGCATCGTCACCTCGTCCTTAGCCAATCTTCGCTTAATCCGTAGCCCTGTTTGAGTTGCAAATATTAGCAATGTAACTAGTATCAAATACCCGGTGCTCTGCGAGCATTAGTAAGGTACACATCAATAACATGTATATCACATATACCTTTGTTCACCTTTGCAATCCTTCTTATCCGCCAAATACTTGGGGCAGTTCCGCTTCCAAAGACTACCGCTTGCGATGAGAAGCACTCGATCTCAGGCTTAGGTCTAGACTTGGGTTTCTTATTCTGAGCAGCAACTTGCTTGCTGTTCTTCTTGAAGTTCCCCTTCTTCTTCCGTTTGCCCTTTTTCTTGAAACTGGTGGTCTTATTGACCATCAACACTTGATGCTCCTTCTTGATTTCTACCTCCGCAGCCTTTAGCATTGCGAAGAGCTCGGGAATCGTCTTATCCATCCCTTGCATGTTATAGTTCATCACGAAGCTCTTGTAGCCTGGTGGCGATGATTGGAGAATTACATCAATGGCGCTTATCATCCGGAAGATTAACTCCCGGTTGAATCAAGTGATTATTATACCCGGACATTTCGGTATATGCTCACTAATGTAACTATTCTCCTCCATCTTGCAGCTGTAGAACTTATTGGAGACTTCATATCTCTCAATCCGGGCATTTGCTTGAAATATTAACTTCAACTCTTGGAACATCTCATATGCTCCATGACGTTCAAAACATCGTTGAAGTCCTGGTTCTAAGCCGTAAAGCATGGCACATTGAATTATCGAGTAGTCATCGGCTTTGCTTTCGCCAGACGTTCTTAACGTCATCGGTTACATCGGCGGCAGGCACTGGCACCAGCGGTGCTTCCGGGGCGTAATTCTTCCGTGCAGCAATGAGGATAATCCTCAAATTACGTACCCAGTCCGTGTAATTGCTACCATCATCTTTCAACTTTGCTTTCTCAAGGAACGCATTAAAATTCAACGGAACAACAAAGACGGGCCATCTATCTACAATCAACATAGACAAGCAAGATACTATCGGTACTAAGTTCATGATAAATTTAAGTTCAATTAATCATATTACTTAAGAACTCCCACTTGGATAGACATCCTCTAATCCTCTAAGTGATCACTTGATCAAAATCAACTAAACCATCTCTGATCATCACGTGAGATGGAGTAGTTTCAATGGTGAACATCACTATGTTGATCATATCTACTATATGATTCACACTTGACCTTTCGGTCTACGTGTTCCGAGGCCATATCTGTTATATGCTAGGCTCGTCAAGTTTAACATGAGTACTCCGTGTGTGCAACTGTTTTGCACCCGTTGTATTTGAACGTAGATCATCACGTGGTGTCTCAGCACGAAGAACTTTCGCAACGGTGCATACTCAGGGAGAACACTTATACTTTGATAATTTAGTGAGGGATCATCTTATAGTGCTACCGTCAATCAAAGCAAGATAAGATGCATAAATGATAAACATCACATGCAATCAATATAAGTGATATGATATGGCCATCATCATCTTGTGCTTGTGATCTCCATCTCCGAAGCACCGTCGTGATCACCATCATCACCGGCGCGACACCTTGATCTCCATCGTAGCATCGTTGTCGTCTCGCCAATCTTACACTTCTATGACTATCGCTACCGCTTAGTGATAAAGTAAAGCATTATAGGGCGATTGCATTGCATACAATAAAGCGACAACCATATGGCTCTCGCCAGTTGCCGATAACTTCGGTTACAAAACATGATCATCTCATACAATAAAATTTAGCATCATGTCTTGACCATATCACATCACAACATGCCCTGAAAAAACAAGATAGGCGTCCTCTAATTTGTTGTTGCAAGTTTTACGTGGCTGCTACGGGCTTAGCAAGAACAGTTCTAACCTACGCATCAAAACCACAACGAAAGATTGTCAAGTTGGTGTTGTTTTAACCTTCGCAAGGACCCAAGCGTACCTTTCAGTTCAACTAAAGTTGGAGAAATCGACACCCGCCACTACGTGTGCAAAAGCACGTCGGTAGAACCAGTCTTGCGTAAGCGTCTGGCGTAATGTCGGTCCGGCCGCTTCATCCAACAATACCGCCGAACCAAAGTATGACATGCTAGTAAGCAGTATGACTTATATCGCCCACAACTCACTTGTGTTCTACTCGTGCATATGACATCTACGCATAAAACCTGGCTCGGATGCCACTGTTGGGGAACGTAGTAATTTCAAAAAAATTCCTACGCACACACAAGATCATGGTGATGCATCGCAGCGAGAGGGGAGAGTGTTGTCCACGTACCGTCGTACACCTAAAGCGGAAGCATTAGCACAACGCGGTTGATGTAGTCGTACGTCTTCACGATCCGACCGATCAAGTACCGAACGCATGGCACCTCCGAGTTCAGCACACGTTCAGCCCGATGACGTCCCTCGAACTCCGATCCAGCCGAGTGTTGAGGGAGAGTTTCGTCAGCACGACGGCGTGGTGACGATGATGATGTTCTACCGACGCAGGGCTTCGCCTAAGCACCGCAACAGTATTATCGAGGTGGACTATGGTGGAGGGGGGCACCGCACACGGCTAAAAGATCAAACGATCAATTGTTGTATCTCTAGGGTGCCCCCTTGCCCCCGTATATAAAGGAGCAAGGGGGGGAGGTGTGGCCGGCCAGGAGGGGCGCGCCAGGAGGAGTCCTACTTCCACCGGGAGTAGGACTCCCTCCCTTTTCCTTGTTGGACTGGGAGTGGAGGGGGAAAGAGGAGGGAGAGAGGAAGGGGGGGCGCCCCCTCTCCTTGTCCTATTCGGACTAGGGGGGGAGGGGTGCGCGGCCCTGCCCTGGCCGCCTCTCCTCTTCTCCACTAAGGCCCACTATGGCCCATTAAGCTCCCGGGGGGTTCCGGTAACCTCCCGGTACTCCGGTAAAATCCCGATTTCACCCGGAACACTTCCGATATCCAAACGTAGGCTTCCAATATATCAATCTTCATGTCTTGACCATTTTTAGACTCCTCGTCATGTTCGCGATCACATCCGGGACTCCGAACAACCTTCGGTACATCAAAACATATAAACTCGTAATATAACTGTCATCGAAACGTTAAGCGTGCGGACCCTACGGGTTCGAGAACTATGTAGACATGACCGAGACACGTCTCCGGTCAATAACCAATAGCGGAACCTTGATGCTCATATTGGCTCCCACATATTCTACGAAGATCTTTATCGGTCAGACCGCATAACAACATACGTTGTTCCCTTTGTCATCGGTATGTTACTTGCCCGAGATTCGATCGTCGGTATCTCAATACCTAGTTCAATCTCGTTACCGGCAAGTCTCTTTACTCGTTCCATAATACATCATCCCACAACTAACTCATTAGTTGCAATGCTTGCAAGGCTTAAGTGATGTGCATTACCGAGAGGGCCTAGAGATACCTCTCCGACAATCGGAGTGACAAATCCTAATCTCGAAATACGCCAACCCAACAAGTACCTTCGGAGACACCTGTAGAGCACCTTTATAATCACCCGATTCGTTGTGACGTTTGGTAGCACACAAAGTGTTCCTCCGGTAAACGGGAGTTGCATAATCTCATAGTCATAGGAACATGTATAAGTCATGAACAAAGCAATAGCAACATACTAACCGATCGAGTGCTAAGCTAACGGAATGGGTCAAGTTAATCACATCATTCTCCTAATGATGTGATCCCGTTAATCAAATGACAACCCATGTCAATGGCTAGGAAACTTAACCATCTTTGATCAATGAGCTAGTCAAGTAGAGGCATACTAGTGACACTGCTTGTCTATGTATTCACACATGTATTATGTTTCCGGTTAATACAATTCTAGCATGAATAATAAACATTTATCATGATATAAGGAAATAAATAATAACTTTATTATTGCCTCTAGGGCATATTTCCTTGATCTCCCACTTGCACTAGAGTCAATAATCTAGATTACACAGTAATGATTCTAACACCCATGGAGCCTTGGTGCTGATCATGTTTTGCTTGTGGAAGAGGCTTAGTCAATGGTCTGCAACATTCAGATTCGTATGTATCTTGCAAATTTCTATGTCTCCCACCTGGACTAAATCCCGAATGGAATTGAAGCGTCTCTTGATGTGCTTGCTTCTCTTGTGAAATCTGGATTCCTTTGCCAAGGCAATTGCACCAGTATTGTCACAAAAGATTTTCATTGGACCCGATCCACTAGGTATGACACCTAGATCGAATATGAACTCCTTCATCCAGACTCCTTCATTTGCTACTTCCGAAGCTCCTATGTACTCCGCTTCACACGTAGATCCCGCCACGACGCTTTGTTTAGAACTGCACCAACCGGCTCCACCGTTCAATGTAAACACGTATCCGGTTTGCGATTTAGAATCGTCCGGATTAGTGTCAAAGCTTGCATCAACGTAACCGTTTACGATGAGCTCTTTGTCACCTCCATAAACGAGAAACTTATTCTTAGTCCTTTTCAGGTATTTCAGGATGTTCTTGACCGCTGTCCGATGATCCACTCTGGATTACTTTGGTACCTCCACTGCTAGACTTATAGCAAGGCACACATCAGTGCAGTACACGGCATTGCATACATGATAGAGCCTATGGCTGAAGCATAGGGAACATCTTTCATTTTCGCTCTATCTTCTGCAGTGGTCGGGGATTGAGTCTTACTCAACTTCGCACCTTGTAACACAGGCAAGAACCCTTTCTTTGCTTGATCCATTTTGAACTTTTTCAAAACTTTGTCAAGGTATGTGCTTTGTGAAAGTCCAATTAAGCATCTTGATCTATCTCTATAGATCTTGATGCCCAATATATAAGCAGCTTCACCGAGGTCTTTCATTGAAAAACTCTTATTCAAGTATCCCTTTATGCTATCCAGAAATTCTATACCATTTCCAATCAACAATATGTCATCCACATCTAATATTAGAAATGCTACTGAGCTCCCACTCACTTTCTTGTAAATGCAGGCATCTCCAAAAGTCTGTACAAAACCAAATGCTTTGATCACACTATCAAAGCGTTTATTCCAACTCCGAGAGGCTTGCACCAGTCCACAAATGGATCGGTGGAGCTTGCACACTTTGTTAGTTCCCTTTGGATCGACAAAACCTTCCGGTTGCATCATATACAACTCTTCTTCCAGAAATCCATTCAGGAATGCAGTTTTGACATCCATTTGCCAAATTTCATAATCATAAAATGCGGCAATTGCTAACATGATTCGGACGGACTTAAGCATCGCTACGGTGAGTAGGTCCCATCGTAGTCAATCCCTTGAACTTGTCGAAAACCTTTCGCGACAAGTCGAGCTTTATAGACAATAACATTACCGTCAGCGTCAGTCTTCTTCTTGAAGATCCATTTATTCTCAATTGCTTGCCGATCATCGGGCAAGTCAACCAAAGTCCATACTTTGTTCTCATAGATGGATCCCATCTCAGATTTCATGGCCTCGAGCCATTTCGCGGAATCTGGGCTCACCATCGCTTCTTCATAGTTCGTTGGTTTGTCATGGTCTAGTAACATAACTTCCAGAATAGGATTACCGTACCCCTCTAGTGCGGATCTTACTCTGCGGTTGACCTACGAGGTTCGATAACAACTTGATCACGAAGTTTCATGATCATCATCATTAACTTCCTCACTAATTGGTGCGGTGTCGCAGAAACCGGTTTCTGCGATGAACTACTTTCCAATAGGGGAGCAGGTATAATTACCTCATCAAGTTCTACTTTCCTCCCACTCACTTCTTCGAGAGAAACTCCTTCTCCGTAAAGATTCCGAATTTGGCAACAAAGTCTTGCCTTCGGATCTGTGATAGAAGGTGTACCCAACAGTCTCCTTTGGGTATCCTATGAGGACACATTTCTCGATTTGGGTTCGAGCTTATCGGGTTGAAGCTTTTTCACATAAGCATCGCAGCCCCAAACTTTCAGAAACGACAACTTTGGTTTCTTGCCAAACCACAGTTCATAAGGCGTCGTCTCAACGCATTTCGATGGTGCCCTATTTAACGTGAATGCGGCCGTCTCTAAAGCATAACCGCAAAACGATAGCGGTAAATCAGTAAGAGACATCATAGATCGCTTCATATCTAGTAAAGTACGATTAGGACGTTCGGACACACCATTACGCTGTGGTGTTCCGGGTGGCGTGAGTTGCCAAACTATTCCGCATTGTTTCAAATGAAGACCAAACTCATAACTCAAATATTCTCCTCCACGATCAGATCGTAGAAAATATATTTTCTTGTAACGATGATTTTCAACTTCACTCTTAAATTCTTTGAACTTTTAAAACGTTTCAGACTTATCTTTCATTAAGTAGATATACCCATATCTGCTTAAATCATCTGTGAAGGTGAGAAAATAATGATATCCCCCACGAGCCTCAACATTCATCGGACCACATACATCTGTATGTATGATTTCCAACAAATCTGTTGCTCTCTCCATAGTTCCGGAGAACGGCGTTTTAGTCATCTTGCCCAAGAGGCACGGTTACATAAGTACCAAGTGATTCATAATCAAGTGATTCCAAAAGTCCATCAGTATGGAGCTTCTTCATGCGCTTTATACCGATATGACCTAAACGGCAGTGCCACAAATAAGTTGCTTTATCATTATCAACTCTGCATCTTTTGGCTTCAATATTATGAATATATTAACTTCAACTCCTGGAACATCTCATATGCTCCATGACGTTCAAAACATCGTTGAAGTCCCGGTTCTAAGCCGTAAAGCATGGCACATTGAACTATCGAGTAGTCATCATCTTTGCTCTGCCAGACACTCTTAACTCGTCGGTTGCATCAAGCGGCGGGCACAGCACCAGCGGTGCTTCCGGGGCGTAATTCTTACATCGCAGCAATGAGGATAATCCTCAAATTCGGACCCGATCTGTGTAATTCCTACCATCATCTTTCAACTTTGCTTTCTCAAGGAACGCATTAAAATTCAACGGAACAACAAAGACGGGCCATCTATCTACAATCAACATAGACAAGCAAGATACTATCAGGTACTAAGTTCATGATAAATTTAAGTTCAATTAATCATATTACTTAAGAACTCCCACTTGTATAGACATCCCTCTAATCCTCTAAGTGATCACGTGATCCAAATCAACTAAACCATGTCCGATCATCACGTGAGATGGAGTAGTTTCAATGGTGAACATCACTATGTTGATCATATCTACTATATGATTCACGCTCGACCTTTCGGTCTTCATGTTCCGAGGCCATATCTGTTATATGCTAGGCTCGTCAAGTTTAACCTGAGTACTTCGCGTGTGCAACTGTTTTGCGCCCATTGTATTTGAGCGTAGAGCCTATCACACCCGATCATCACGTGGTGTCTCAAAGACGAAGAACTTTCGCAACGGTGCATACTCAGGGAGAACACTTATACTTTGATAATTTAGTGAGGGATCTTCTTATAGTGCTACCGTCAATCAAAGCAAGATAAGATGCATAAAAGATAAACATCACATGCATTCAATATAAGTGATATGATATGGCCATCATCATCTTGTGCTTGTGATCTCCATCTCCGAAGCACCGTCATGATCACCATCGTCACCGGCGCGACACCTTGATCTCCTTCGTAGCATCGTTGTCGTCTCGCCAATCTTATGCTTCTACGACTATCGCTACCGCTTAGTGATAAAGTAAAGCATTACAAGGTGATTGCATCGCATACAATAAAGCGACAACCGTATGGCTCCTGCTAGTTGCCGATAACTTGGTTACAAAACATGATCATCTCATACAATAAAATTTAGCATCATGTCTTGACCATATCACATCACAACATGCCCTGCAAAAACAAGTTAGATGTCCTCTACTTTGTTGTTGCAAATTTTACGTGGCTGCTACGGCTTAGCAAGAACCGTTCTTACCTACGCATCAAAACCACAACGATAGTTTGTCAAGTTGGTGTTGTTTTAACCTTCGCATGGGACGAGGCGTATGCTTTTCAGTTCAACTAAAGTTGGAGAAAGCGACATCCGCCCGGACACACTGTATTGCAAAGCACGTCGGTAGAAACCAGTCTCGCATAAGCGTCTGGCGTAATGTCGGTCAAAACCGCTTTATCCAACAATACCGCCAGAACAAAGTATGACATCTTTGGTAAGCAGTATGACTTATATCACCCACAACTCACTTGTGTTCTACTCGTGCATAACGCAGGAGGATCCGGGCATGGCGGCAGGAAGGCATGGCGGCCGGTGAGGGAGCGCCTGGCCACCGGCGATGGAGCTTGTGGTGGCCCAAACGCAGCCAGGGAGGAGGGGGGAGCGGGCACGTGAAGGCTGTAGGTAGGGAATGGATCTGGCCATGGCAGCCGGCGAGGGAGCGCCTGCCCACCGGCGATGGAGCTCATGATGGCCCCGTCGCTACCGCCGGGAGGGAGGGAGGGGGAAGGATGCGCGTAAAGGTGAAAGGTAGGGGATGAAGGCGCTGGAAGGAGGCGGGGCGGGCGGGCCATTGCGTGGGGCGCGTTTTGCCAGCGTGGCGTGTGAACCGGCCGAAAGTTCGGCCGGCGCATCGCGCCCAAACATTTACCTTTACGTAAGGGAAGTTGGAAACTAGCGCCGTTAGTATTTGAAGGGATTATTAGGAAACTTAATAGAAAGTTGGAAACTAGCGGCGTTATTTGAGGGATGGCACTTATTACTAGGAAACTTAATAAATTGCATGGGGAGAGAAATCAACTCCTCATGCGCACGTCTATCTTCCAAGACGCCATCTTCCCCTCGAAACTAGACACTCCCGCAATCTTCTCCCAAGATGTCGCAACATTTAACGGCGACGACTCATTTGCTCTACCCCATGCATTCACGCGCCGCCTCCTCCTTCATTATTCCTCGTTCATCCGCGTGCAATCCAACCCGCATCAATCCATTGGCTGACGCCTCCTCTCGAGTGCCTCACGCGGATCGGGCTCTCATCCGGCGGCTCCCTCCGCTCCTAGCTCGCTTGTTGCTAGCCAAGATACACGCTCCCCTCTATAAGTGACCTTTGCTCCCGCCTCTTGATCTGCCGCGCACACACATTGCTCCTCTTGCATCTGCTAAGATCCACCACCTCCTCCTTTCTCCAACACATCGCTTCATCTACAGTTAGTAGAAAAATGATATATACATCAACATCTGTTCGACACCCCCTTTCAGGGTGTAAACATGCTTTAATATTGCTACATCTGTTGATTTTAAACATGTAACAGTGTGGTGATTTTTTTTTCCAGAAATATGTATAATGGGGGCAATAGGACATGAAGTCCACATTCTTGACTTATAAGAGAACATGCACTTATTTTGGGTTTATTTTCAATAAGTGTATCTTAGTCTTGACTCTTGTTTTCTGTTATTAGGCAGTGCCATTTCCTGCCCCTGCACATGGCCTGAATTTTTTTCCAGTTATTCAATACTTGTTCATGTCCTAGTTATTAGTTCCTTGATCTTTAAGCTTTTCTTGTAGGAAGATAACAACTTATTTTCAGTATGTTCTTTTCCTGTTTCCATTGCTCCTTCATCTTTACTTTATTTCCTTCATTCATGCTTTTGCGTATGGAATCCTTCTTATTTTCTCCTGTGTTATTTCTTTTCTTCAGTGTCATTCTCGTTATTATTTTCAGATCACCGGTTATCATTCATGTAGCAGTATGTTTGTGTTTAATCTAGTCTCCAATGTCTTTTCTCATTATGATTTAGTGTGTTTTTCTTAGTCGTCTTTGTCCCTGCTTTTCAGCCGATCGATGTTCAGATTGCACTTTAGTAGCTAGTACCAAATATCTCTCTTTGAACACAACTTCTAAAATTTTAGATCAATGGTAATCATTCAGATATCAGTGTGTTTGTGTTTAGTCTTTCATTGCACAGGTTATCATTGTATTTATTTTCAGTCTTCTATGTTCTTGTTGATTAGTCCATATTGTCTTTCTTACCAGTTCAATCATTAGTTATTTGTCATGTTTTATCATCTATCAGTATCTTTAGTTAATTCAGTGTGTTCAGATTATTACTAGTTTCTTTGGTATTCGTTTCTTTTTTCTTCTCTTCTGGTCATAGTGGGGAGTAACTTAGACTAGTAACATGCATATATTACTAGTCTATATTACTACCTTTATAGTGCATAGTATCATAGATTAGTATCATAGATGGTCTCATTTATTGTCATGCATGACACATAGTAGCATCACATTTATTATGTTACGGTATCTACCTATGTTACTATAACCATCTCTCTCTTCTTTAATTGCCTGCCACATAAGCATGTTTGCGAGTCCCAAGTACATGATACTACTTATGTTACCCCCACTATGGCCAGCCTTAGTCGGTCTTGCATCATTAATGAGTATTAGTTATTAGTGTTTATCTTTTCATTCGTTATGATGTCCATCTCAGTATTCTTTGTTTTTAATTTACCATTTTGCACAGATGGCATGCCAGTGTGTGAATCCTCATTGGCTAGAAGGGTTGTGACCAACCCATCATTTAGCTTTTTTTTCTAGGGTGCAGCTTGAAAACAACATTGGTGACATTTTATTTTTTCCATCAACCATCCACAACATTTGGCACATACATTTTCTTGCACACTTTTCAAGTTTTTTATGAACTTTTACCCATGTTTGTTTTTATCTTTTTGTTTGTAGCCGCCAGAATGTCCCTTGCTACGCAAGTTATTTTTTCAACTCCACGGCCGGCGACATTCTGTGTGCTTTGAGGCAAAACCTGAAGAAAGGGTCAAGAAAGAGTCGTATCCACTGTGAAAATTGGTCTAGGTTTCTTGGGTACCATGCCATGCAAGCACGGGACATGATCTGATTTTATAGGGGGACCAAGGCATGCACACAATAGGTCTAGGTTTATCGCCTAAGGTGTCCCTTGAATATATAAATTGCAACAGCAAAGATCTGGTTGGATGAAGCCTTGGAATGAACTGTGTTCACTAGGCCATTTCTGTAGAGTCTTTGATGGTTTTCTTTCATTGTTCGTTCAGGATTCCTTTTTTATAAGTTGTTCACACATTGTTTGGAAAGTTATTCCATGTCTTCATTATTACTTTTTAAACCACTTTCTCACTAGGTCTGTCAATCTGAAGGATGACTAGATCATCAAGTTGTGTGATCTCTTGCCGCTACACCAAGGATACTTAATGTCCTCCCCCCCCCCCCCTTGCTTTGGACCAAAGCTGATGGTATGTAGGGTTTTCACTATTTATTAGTTATATACTCTTCACAAATCATTATTAAGATTGTCACTTGGTTCATCACTATTTAGTATTCACTAATCAGTACATTTATCCCGTCCTTTCTGTGTTCCTTATTGAAGATTAGTTTTTATGTTTTATGTTCATGTGTAGTTCTGCCCCGCTATACCTATGTTCTGACTTCACTTGTTCAAGTTATCATCAGTACGTTTTTCTATATCACTGAGAGATCAGGACCCCTTTATTCCCTGATTTTTTGGCCAGTGTCCCAAATGGTGTGTGTCATCATTGCATTTGTATGTTGACTCAGGTAGTTATCTAGTATTTTCCCTAGCTGGGTTTATAAACGCACCTTTTCTGTGTGTAATTTGCATCCTAAAAAGAGTAAAGGAAGTTGCTTCTCGTTTATATATCCGGTGATGTCTGTCAGTGGGTGGGCGTGGGGGGGGGGTTGTCTGAGCTTGGTACGCAAAAATAGAAAATACATCCTGGACCGCTAGATTGGAGATGAATGTACATATTTAGGTGGAGGGATCTCATACCACTTAATTAGCATTTCATGAAAAACCGTGTGCCAATGTTTAGATATGAAATAGCACATTTTTAGTGTAGACCTTGAGTCTTTGTGAAATATGAACATTTTCACATATGCACAGTGTTGATGCCCATCTCCTCTTAGTTTGATACAAAATACTTGCAAATATTTACTATATGAAATCGATACACGGTTCAATTATTATTTTGGCCTCTGAGACATCGCTAATTTTTCAAGAGACTCGAACATCTTGGTTACTAAAAAACGTCCATATGTATCACAAATATTTTAGCACATGAGAGCATTAAGCCATCACGGATCAAGTATAACTACATATACATGTCAAACTGGAAGAGAGACAGTCATTATATCCAACTTCATTCGCCGCTCCAACCAATGTATACCATCAGCTTTAATACTGGAGCTACTTGATTTGTCGCAATTTACCTTTACATATAATTGGAACTGGGAAACACTAATGTTGTTGTGGTTCCACATCTAAAAGAGCTTGGATCGAGTAAAAAAGCTTCGTGGTTGTTTGGTGGTACCTCCCATTGCAACATTGCTTGTGATATTTACAAGTAATCTGAGGTAGGTTCCATATATGCATATTGCAACACACCTACCTGATCAAGATTTGAGGAGAGCCTCATAGTTTTTCATCTTGCAGATAAGAATATGCTATTACTGGGAATCTCCAAATTAACATGAATCCAATTCTTGATATACTAACAAATGGACCAGTTTCATTTTTGAGAGAGAGTTTCCATTGTTTTCTGTAATGTGGTGACATGTGAAATTTACAGCTAATATTAAACATGGCTACTATTGCAATAGTTTTTCCCATGCTTTCATATATACGGTCCTAGTACGACTGGAAGCAACTTAAGATTAATCTCTGGATTGCATTAAATCATGACTCACACTTTTCCTTTCATAACATAGATTCAGACGTTTACAACCTTCTATGCCATAGAGAAAAAAGGAAATTAACATCTCGCTGCATTATGCGGTCTCATTCTGATCTACATCTTGTGTTGTCGTTCCTCCATCTCACATTGCATCCTCACCCATAAGGTATGTTGTGAGACCTCTCTGGGAGTATATCCAATCATTAAATACATCACAATTACTCTGTTTTGGAGGGCTTGGTGGGTGAGCAATATCTGAAACCTCATCATCAGATGAAATATCTCCGATCTTTAGTGGTAACCTAGCCTCAGCGAGCATGCGTTGCAGCCTAGGCTCCAAGTTTGAGATCCATCAAGTTTCCTACACATGACCTCAGTACAGATTTTCCTATCTTCTTGCAACCACGAGTAATAGCAAATTTGTGGGTGAGAAATAGCTGAGGCTTGCTTACTTGCTTCCAAAATTGCATGACACACACAACTGCGGACGCCTAGATTAGGAGAGGAAGAACGGTGGAGACAAAGGGCTCGCGATGATGCGGTCGCAGTCAGCGTCGCCGGACGCAGCAACGTTGGTGGTTGGGTGGGCCGTCCTTGGAGGGGAGGATACAACGGACATAGGTGGAGTCCAATGGGAGCAGTCGCAGCAGCTATAGGTTTCCTCGGCGGGCGGGAATGATGGCGGCATCTGCGCCAATCCGCACCGTTTTTCTTTTTTATTTTGTTTCTTCTTCTTCTCTTTCATTTTTCATTTTTTAATTTTTTAATTTTTTTATTTTTCTCATTTTTTATGTTTATTATTTATTTTCATAAATTCAAAAAAATGCATGTGTGGAATTTTCGTTCTTTCTTGACGTTACTTTAAAAAAATCAATTTTAATAATTTGTTATCATTTTCAGAGAATTGTTTGAAACTTTAATAAATGTTCAAAAATTCAACAACAAATGTGAATTTAATTTTTTTTCATGATTTTTGATTTTCTTAATTAAAAAACGTGTTTGCATAAAAAATATTTAGAATTTCATTTTTTTTAAAAAATTTACAAAAAGTGTTTACGTTTCCAAAAATTGTTCATGTTATCAAAAAAGTTTGGAGTACCTAAATTTCTTCACATTTTCCAAAAAAATATTTGGCATTACAAAATTTGTTGACCTTTTTATAAAAAATGTTTAATTTTTGTGTGTTTTTAAAATATTTGGCATTTCAAAATTGTTTATGATTTGCAAAAAATGTTTTGAAATTTTTCTAAAATGTGTCCAAATCCCGACGTTGTATGTGTTCTGAAATCACGAGAAGCCATCGGTTATGCTCCCTTGATTCGGAAATAACTGATGTGGTTTTAGTTCAAACTAAACCACGTCAGATATTTTACCAAATGTAGGCCATAGGAGCAGGTGTTCAGCAGTATCAGGTCCTGAGTTCGCATTCTCCGCAGCGCAGTGTGTTTCTGGGAAGTTTTTGTCATACTAAAAAAATAACTTGCTATGCGCCCTAGTGGGCTTGGGCCCAGTCGCGTCGCTCTTGAGCGTTACGATCCTATATGACGGATTACGCGCCATATAGGAGGTCCCACTCGGCTCCCTAGGTTTTTTTAGTCTAAAACACACTCCCCTTTAATGATCATAATTCATGGTTATACAATTTAGTCCGGGAGGACTGAGGAGCCACACATAGCGTTCTAAATATAGACGCCTAGAGTATGTTTAGCGAGGCTATGTGCCTCAAAGTTCGTGGCACATTCTTCAAAGATGAAAGAACATTCTTGCAATTAGCTTGCCGTTGAAATAATATCCTTTACGACGCTAGCATACAACCTGCCAGTGAGGCTATGACCACATGTAATAACGAGAGCCAAGGGCAAGTGAAAGAGCTTCCTGGCAGGCCAGAGCTTCAAGAGTAGCCGGATCGGTGATACCTGAGCACTTAACCGCCGACGAGCCCATGTAATTACACGTGTCGCTCCTGCATATGGCACTATAAGAGCCCTCACTTGAATTACGTGGCACGGCCCGTCCGCTCTAATCTTAGTGTGCCAGCAACTGGAGCGATCCAATGTCGGTGCACCACGCCTACCGTTGGGGATATGCTAGTTTTCTTCAGTCTGCACTCCTCGAGTTCCCTGATAAAATTCTTTACAAAGAAGTGTGTGGACTGAGGTGATTGAAGAATCTGCTCGTGTAAATCCTTCCTGCGTGAGTGCCAAATTACCCAGAGGGTTATTAGAACCCTAATAAAATCATCACGTGGTAGAGCTTCATGAGCGAAAATATCCCACATTTAGCATCAGGCTCTCGGTTGTTCTCAGTAACGTGAACTATGTCTGGGTCCTCAAGAACCCATACGCAGTGTGCCATGTTGCATTGTAGCGATGAATGGACCCATGAATCATCAGCGCCACATAATGCACAACACAACAATGTTGTCATGTGTCGATGATGTACCAAAGTTAGCTGACAGAAGCCACTGACGGGCCAACCTCCATAAGAAGATTTTAATGGCACGTCCAACTTCCACATTTTTGTCCAGCTTTAGTTTCACCTTCTGAGTTTGAGGAATTCGGTCCTACTCGGTTCCCCATGTCACCCCCATCAGAGAGGTACATCTCGCCTCAAAAGGCAACCAGTAGAGGTCAGCCCACTAGAGTTTTTTTTTCTATTTCTGTTTTGTTTTCCCCATGTGGAAGGCTTTTTGTTTTATTTTTCATACGTATATTTATTCCTGAAAATGCTTTTAAAAATATATATACATATAAAAAATACCTTGTTTAGTTTATGGATTATAAAAATGTTCGGGAAATGTAATTTTGTTTGTTAATGTGGTTCCAAAAGATGTTTATACCTTTCAAAAAAATGTTTTGCATGTACACCCTCTGTTCCATAAATATTGAAAAACAACTGGTATTTTTTAATGTGTATTTGAAAAAATATTAATCATGTATTTGAAAGGGGTTTCGGAGGCCCCGACAAGCGTTGGGGGGTCTTATGGGCCAATGGGAGGGGGCACATCAGCCCACTAAGGGGTTGAGCGCCCCTCCCACCCCATCTCACGTAACTTGGAGAGCTGGGGGCGCCTCCCCTAGGGCAGCCACCCTTCCCGGCTTGGGGGGCAAGTTTCCTAGGGGTGGGGGCGCCCAAACCCATCTAGGGTTTCCCCTGTGGCCGCCGCCCCTCCCCTAGGGAAACCCTAGGGCGTCTCCTCCTTCCCCCTTTCCCTATATATAGTGAGGGAGAGAGAGGGCAGCCGCACCCTTCCCCTGGTGCAGCCCTCTCCCTCCTCCAACACCTCCTCCTCCGTAGAGCTTGGCGAAGCCCTGCAGAAATACCACAAGCTCCACCACCACGACGTCGTCTTTGCTTGGGAGCTCCCCTCAACTTCTCCTCTCCCTTGCTTGGATCAAGAAGGAGGAGGCGTCCCCGGTACGTAAGTGTGTTGAGCCTTGAGAGGTGCCGTCCGTTCGGCTAGATCGGATCTTCCGCGATTTGAATCGCCATGTAATGCGACTCCATCAACCACGTTCTTGTATCTCTTCCGCTTAGCGATATTCTAGGGTATGAAGATGCACTCCCTCTCTCTCTCTCTCTCTCTCTCTCTCTCTCTCTCTCTCTCTCTCTCTCTCTCTCTCTTTGCTAGCATCTCCTAGATTAATCTTGGTGACGCGTAGGAATTTTTTTGAATTATTGCTACGTTCTCCAACAGTGGCATCTGAGCTAGGTCTATGCGTAGATTCTATACACGAGTAGAACACAAGTAGTTGTGGGCGTTGGTTTGTTCAATTTGCTTACTGTTACTAGTCCCATCTTGGTTCGGCGGTATTGTGGGATGAAGCGGCCCGGACCGACATTACACGTACGCTTACGTGAGAGAGTTTCCATCAACTGACATGCACTTGTTGCATAAGGTGGCTAGTGGGTGTCTGTCTCTCCCACTTTAGTCGGATCGGATTCGATGAAAAGGGTCCTTATGAAGGGTAAATAGCAATTGGCATATCACCGTTGTGGCTTTTGCATAGGTAAGAAACGTTCTTGCTAGAAACCCATAGCAACCACGTAAAACATACAACAACAATTAAAGGACGTCTAACTTGTTTTTGCAGGGTATGCTATGTGATGTGATATGGCCAAAAGGATGTGATGGATGATATATGTGATGTATGAGATTGATCATGTTCTTGTAATAGGAATCAGACTTGCATGTCAATGAGTATGACAACTGGCAGGAGCCATAGGAGTTGTCTTAATTTATTATATGACATGCATGTCAATGAGAACGCCATGTAATTACTTTACTTTATTACTAACCGTTAGCCATAGTAGTAGAAGTAATAGTTGGCGAGACAACTTCATGAAGACACGATGATGGAGATCATGATGATGGAGATCACGGTGTCATGCGGTGACAAAAGGTGATCATGCGGCGCCTCAAAGATGGAGATCAAAGGCTAAGATGATATTGGCCATATCATGTCACTTTATGATTTGCATGTGATGTTTGTCATGTTTACATCTTATTTGCTTAGAATGACGGTAGCATAAATAAGATGATCCTCACTAAAAAATTCAAGAAAGTGTTCCCCTAATCGTGCAATCGCTATGAAAGTTCGTTGTTTGAAGCACCACGTGATGATCGGGTGTGATAGATTCTAGCAGCTCGCATACACAATGAGTGTAAGCCAGATTTACACATGCAAAACACTTAGGTTGACTTGACGGGCCTAGCATGTATAGACATGGCCTCGGAACATGAGAGACCAAAAGGTCGAACATGAGTTGTATAGTAGATACGATCAACATGAAGATGTTCACCGATGATGACTAGTCCGTCTCACGTGATGATCGGACACGGCCTAGTTGACTCGGATCATGTAACACTTAGATGACTAGAGGGATGTCAATCTGAGTGGGAGTTCATTAAATAATTTGATTAGATGAACTTAATTATCATGAATATAGTCAAAAGGTCTTTGCAAATTATGCCGTAGCTTACGCTTTAGTTCTCCTGTTTAAGATATGTTCCTAGAGAAAATTTAGTTGAAAGTTGACAGTAGCAATTATGCGGACTGGGTCCGTGATATCGAGGATTGTCCTCATTCTTTGCCGCACGAAGGATTATGTCCTTAATGCACCGCTCGGTGTGCTGAACCTCGAGCGTCGTCTGTGGATGTTGCGAACATCTGACACACACGTTATGATGACTACGTGATAGTTCAGTGTGTAATGCTAAAGGGTTTAGAATTGAGGCGCCAAAGACGTTTTCAAAACATCGCAGAACATATGAGATGTTCCAAGGACTGAAATTGGGATTTCAGGCTCGTGCCCACGTCAAGAGGTATGAGACCTCCGACAAGTTTCCTAAGCCTGCAAACTAAGGGAGAAAAGCTCAATCGTTGAGCATGTGCTCAGATTGTCTGAGTACTACAATCGCTTGAATCGAGTGGGAGTTGGTCTTCCAGATGAGTTAGTGATGGTTCTCCAAAGTCACTGCCACCAAGCTACTAGAGCTTCGTAATGAACTATAACATATCAGGGATAGATATGATGATCCTTGAGCTATTTGTGATGTTTGACACCGCGAAAGTAGAAATCAAGTAGGAGCATCAATTGTTGATGGTTAGTAAAACCACTAGTTTCAAGAAGGGCAAGGGCAAGAAGGGATACTTCATGAAGCGGCAAATCGATTCTTTGCTCTAGTGAAGAAACCCAAGGTAGAACCCAAACACGAGACTAAGTGCTTACATGTAATGAGGGAACGGTCCTTTGGGCAGAACTACCCTAGATACTTGGTAGATGAGAAGGTGGCAAGGTCGATGATATATTGGATACACATTATATTAAATGTGTACTTTACTAGTACTCCTAGTAGCACAAGGGTATTAGATACCGGTTCGGTTGCTAAGTATTAGTAACTCGAAATAAAAAACTACGGAACAAATGGAGTCTAGCTAAAGGTGAGATGACGATATGTGTTGGAAGTGTTTCCAAGGTTGATGTGATCAAACATCGCACGCTCCCTCTACCATCGGGATTGGTGTGAAACCTAAATAATTGTTATTTGGTGTTTGCGTTGAGCATAGACATGATTGGATTATGTTTATTGCAATGCGGTTATTCATTTAAGGAGAATAATGATTACTCTATTTATTTTAATAATGCCTTCAATGGTCTTGCACCTAAAATGAATGGTTGGTTCTAGTGATACACTTGTTCATGCCAAAAGATATAAGATAGTAATGATAGTACCACCTACTCGTGGCACTGCCATTTGAGTCATATTGGTATAAAACGCATGAAGAAGCTCCATGTCGATGGATCTTTGGACTCACTCGTTTTTTCGAAAAGTTTGAGACATGCGAACCATGTCTATTGGTGTATACGCATGAAGAAACTCCATGCAGATGGATCGTTTGGACTCACTTGATTTTGAAGCACTTGAGACATGCACATGGGCAAGATGACTGAAAGGCCCCATTTTCAATGAGATGGAACAAGAAAGCAACTTGTTGGAAGTAATACATTTTGATGTGTGCAGTCCAATGAGTGCTTTGAGGCCTTGCCGATGGATATCGTTATGTTCTTACTTCCACAGATGATTTGAGTAGATGCTAAGTATATTTACTTGATGAAACACAAGTCTGAATTATTGAAAGATTCAAGTAATTTCATAGTGAAGTTGAAGATCGTCATGACAAGAGGATAAAATGTCTATGATATGATCACAGAGATGAATATCTGAGTTACGAGTTTGGCACACAATTAAGACATTGTGAAAATTGTTTCACAACTAATACCGCCTGGAACACCATAGTGTGATGGTGTGTCCGAACATCATAGATGCACCCTATTGGATATGGTGCATACCATGTTGTCTCTTATCGAACTACCACTATCATTTATGGGTTAGGCATTAGAGACAACCGCATTAACTTTAAATAGGGCATCACGTAATTCCATTGAGATGGCACCGTATGAACTGTGGTTTAGACAAACCTAAGCTGTCATTTCTTAAAAGTTTGGGGCTGCGTCGCTTATGTGCAAAAGTTTTAGCCTAATAAGCTCGAACCCAAAGCGGATAAATGCATCTTCATAGGACACCCAAAATAGTTGGGTATACCTCCTATTTCAGATCCGGAAGCAAAAGCGATTGTTTCTAGAAACGGGTCCTTTCTTGATGAAAAGTTTCTCTCGAAAGAATTGAGCGGGAGGATGGTAGAGACTTGATGAGGTTATTGAACCGTCACTTCAACTAGTGTGTAGCAGGGCACATGAAGTTGTTCCTGTGGCGCTACACCAATTGAAGTGGAAGCTTATGATAGTGATCATGAAACTTCGGATCAAGTCACTACCAAACCTAAATGGAGTCGACAAGGATGGGTACTACTTCAAAGTGGTACGTAATCCTGTCTTGGAGGTCATGTTGCTAGACAACAATGAACCTACGAGCTATGGAGAAGCGATGGTTGGCCCGGATTCCGATGAATGGCTTGAAGCCATAAAATTCGAGAGAGGATCCATGTATGAAAACAAAGTGTAGACTTTGGAAGAACTGCTTGATGGTCGTAAGGCTGTTGGGTACAGATGGATTTAAAAGGAAGACGGACAATGATGGTAAGTGTCACCATTAAGAAAGCTCGAATTGTCGCTAAGATGTTTTCCGACAAGTTCAAGGAGTTGACTATGATGAGACTTTCTCACCGTAGCGATGCTAAGAGTCTGTTGGAATTATATCGATGAATTCTTGCATTATTTATGAAATCTTGCAGATAGGATGTCAAAACATTGTTTTCTCGATGATTTTCTTGAGGAAAGGTTGTATATGATACAACCAGAAGGTTTTGTCAATCCTAAAAGATGCTAACAAGTATGCAAAGCTCCAGCGATCGTTCTAAGGACTGGAGTAAGCATCTCGGAGTTGGAATATACGCTTTGATGAGATGATCAAAGATTTTGGGTTTATACAAAGTTTATGAGAAACTTGTATTTCCAAAGAAGTGAGTGGGAGCACTATAGAATTTTTGATGAATATATGTTTTTGACATATTGTTGATCGGAAATGATGTAGAATTTCTGGAAAGCATATAGGGTTGTTTGAAAGGTGTTTTGCAATAAAAACCTGGATTAAGCTACTTGAACATTGAGCATCAAGATCTTTAAGGATAGGTCAAAACGCTTAATAGTACTTTCAAATGAATACATACCGTGACAAGATTTTGAAGGAGTTCAAAATAGATCGGCAAAGAAGGAGTTCTTGGCTGTGTTATAAGGTGTGAGTATTGAGTAAGACTCAAGACCTGACCACGGCAGAGAGAGAGAGAAAGGACGAAGGTCGTCCCTATGCTTTAGACGTAGGCTCTACAAGTATGCTATGATGTGTATTACTTTTGAAGTGTGCCTTGCCATGAGTCATCAAAGGGGTACAAGAGTGATCCAGGAATGGATCACGGGACAACGGTCAAAGTTTTCCTTAGTAACTAGTGGACTAAGGAATTTTCTCGATTATGGAGGTGGTAAAAGAGTTCGTCGTAAAGGGTTACGTCGATGCAAACTTTGACACTAATCTGGATGACTCCGAGTAGTAAACCAGATTCATATAGTAGAACAGTTATTTGGAATAGTTCCAAATAGCGCGTGATAGCTGCATCTACAAGATGACATGGAGATTTGTAAAGCACACACGGATCTGAAAGGTTCAGACCCGTTGACTAATAACCTCTCTCACAAGCGAGATATGATCAAACCCCATGGGTGTTGGATTCATTACAATCACATAGTGATGTGAACTAGATTATTGACTCTAGTGCAAGTGGGAGACTGTTGGAAATATGCCCTAGAGGCAATAATAAAATGGTTATTATTATATTTCCTTGTTCATGATAATTGTCTATTGTTCATGCTATAATTGTATTAATCGGAAACCGTAATACATGTGTGAATACATAGACCACAACATGTCCCTAGTGAGCCTCTAGTTGACTAGCTCGTTGATCAATAGATGGTTATGCTTTCACGACCATGGACATTGGATGTCATTGATAACGGATCACATCATTAGGAGAATGATGTGATGGACAAGACAATCCTAAGCATAGCACAAGATCGTGTAGTTCGTTTGCTAAGAGCTTTTCTAATGTCAAGTATCATTTCCTTAGACCATGAGATTGTGCAACTCCGGATCTTGTAGGAATGCTTTGGGTGTACCAAAGCGTCACAACATAATTGGGTGGCTATAAAGGTGCACTCTGGTATCTCCGAAAGTGTCTATTGGGTTAACGCGGATCGAGACTGGGATTTGTCATCCGTATGACGGAGAGGTATCTCTGGGCCCACTTTCGGTAATGCATCATCATAATGAGCTCGGTGTGACTAAGGAGTTAGTCACGGGATCATGTGTATGGAGCAGTAAAGAGACTTGCGATAGCGAGATTGAGCAGGTATAGGGATCTGAGGCATTTATCGAATCTCGGGCAAGTAACATACCGATAGAAAAAGGGAATTGAATACGGGATTGATTGAATCCCGACATTGTGGTTCATCCGATGAGATCATCGTGGAACATGTAGAGCCAATATGGCTATCCAGATCCCGCTATTGGTTATTGGCGGAGAGGTGTCTCGGTCATATGCATGGTTCCCTAACCCATAGGGTCTACACACTTAAGGTTCGGTGACGCTAGAGTTGTTATGGGAAATAGTATGTGGTTACCGAAGGTTGTTCGGAGTCCCGGATGAGATCTCGGACGTGACGAGGAACTCCGGAATGGTCCGGAGGTGAAGATCGATATAATGGTCAAAGGGTATTGGAGTCCGGAATTGTTCGGGGTGCAGGTAACGACCAAATAAGTGTCCAGAAGGGGTTGGAGGCCCCGACAAGCATTGGGGGCCTAATGGGCCAAGGGGAGGGGGAACATCAGCCCACTAAGGGGCTGAGCACCCCTCCCACCCCATCTCACGTAACTTGGAGAGGTGGGGGCGCCTCCCCTAGGGCAGCCACCCTTCCCGGCTTTGGGGGGCAAGTTTCCTAGGGGTGGGGGCACCCAAACCCATATAGGGTTTCCCCTGTGGCCGCCGCCCCTCCCCTAGGGAAACCCTAGGGCATCGCCTCCTTCCCCCTTTCCCTATATATAGTGAGAGAGAGAGAGAGGGCAGCCGCACCCTTCCCCTGGCGCAGCCCTCTCCCTCCTCCAACCCCTCCTCCTTCGTAGAGCTTGGCGAAGCCCTGCAGAAATACCACAAGCTCCACCACCACATCGTCGTGCTGTCGGAGCTCTCCCTCAACTTCTCCTCTCCCCTTGCTGGATCAAGAAGGAGGAGACGTCCCCGGGTTGTACGTGTGTTGAATGCGGAGGCGTCGTCCGTTCGGCGCTAGACCGGATCTTCCGCGATTTGAATCGCCGTGAGTACGACTCCATCAACCGCGTTCTTGTAACGCTTCCGCTTAGCGATCTTCAAGGGTATGAAGATGCACTCCCTCTCTCTCGCGCGTTGCTAGCATCTCCTAGATTGATCTTGGTGATGCGTAGGAATTTTTTGGAATTATTGCTACGTTCCCCAACAGATAGGTGAGTACAACACCCTCATCAGCAATGACAATTGAGATCTTGTGTGTCCCCCCTCCTAACATCGTGTTCACCAATTGATTTTGCGTCCCAAGTTCCACCCTGACAGCTTCCCCAATCGGTAAAAGGCTGATTGGGTTCGTCTTGGTTCCTCACAAGAACAAGATGTTGACTTCGACAAGATGTTTAGTCCTGGTTATCAAACCAGCCACTATACGTGTCATCCTCTCCATCACACTCTTGAAGGAAATATGCCCTAGAGGCAATAATAAAGTTATTATTTATTTCCTTATATCATGATAAATGTTTATTATTCATGCTAGAATTGTATTAACCGTAAACATAATACATGTGTGAATACATAGACAAACAGAATGTCACTAGTATGCCTCTACTTGACTAGCTCGTTAATCGAAGATGGTTATGTTTCCTAACCATAGACATGAGTTGTCATTTGATTAACGGGATCACATCATTAGGAGAATGATGTGATTGACTTGACCCATTCCGTTAGCTTAGCACCCGATCGTTTAGTATGTTGCTATTGCTTTCTTCATGACTTATACATGTTCCTATGACTATGAGATTATGCAACTCCCGTTTACCGGAGGAACACTTTGTGTGCTACCAAATGACACAACATAACTGGGTGATTATAAAGGTGCTCTACATGTGTCTCTGAAGGTATTTGTTGGGTTGGCGTATTTCGAGATTAGGATTTGTCACTCCGATTGTCGAAGAGGTATCTCTGGGCCCTCTCGGTAATGCACATCACTTAAGCCTTGCAAGCATTGCAACTAATGAGTTAGTTGCGAGATGATGTATTACGGAACGAGTAAAGAGACTTGCCGTAACGAGATTGAACTAGGTATTGAGATACCGACGATCGAATCTCGCGCAAGTAACATACCGATGACAAAGGGAACAACGTATGCTGTTATGCTGTCTGACCGATAAAGATCTTCGTTGAATATGTGGGAGCCAATATGAGCATCCAGGTTGTGCTATTGGTTATTGACAGGAGACGTGTATCGGTCATGTCTACATAGTTCTCGAACCCGTAGGGTCCGCATGCTTAAATTTTTTATGACAGTTATATTATGAGTTTATGTGTTTTGATGTACCGAAGGAGTTTGGCGTCCCGGATGAGATCGGGGACATGACGAGGAGTCTCGAAATGGTCGAGATGTAAAGATCGATATATTGGACAACTATATTCGGACATCGGAAAGGTTCCGAGTGATTCGGGTATTTTAGAGACTCTTGGGAGGATTCACGAATTAGTATTGGGCCTTAATGGGCCATACGGAAAGGAGAAAAAGGCACGAAGGGTGGCGCACCCTCCCCATGGACTGGTCCGAACTGGACTAGGGAGGGGGGGCCCTTCCTTCCTTCTCCTTTTTCCTTCCCTTCTCCTACTCCAACAAGGAAAGGAGGAATCCTACTCCCGGTGGGAGTAGGACTCCCCCCTTGGCGCGCCCTCCTTGGCCGGCCGCCTCTCCCCCCTTGCTCCTTTATATACAGGGGCAGGGGGACACCCCATAGACACAACAATTGATCAAGTTGATCTTCTAGCCGTGTGCGGTGCCCCCCTCCACCATAGTCCACCTCGATAATACTGTAGCGGTGCTTAGGCGAAGCCCTGCGTCGGTAGAACATCATCATCGTCACCACGCCGTCGTGCTGACGAAACTCTCCCTCAACACTCGGCTAGATCGGAGTTCGAGGGATGTCATCAGGCTGAACGTGTGCTGAACTCGGAGGTGCCGTGCGTTCGGTACTTGATCGGTCGGATTGTGAAGACGTACGACTACATCAACTGTGTTGTGCTAACACTTCCGCTTTCGGTCTACGAGGGTACGTGGACAACAGTCTCCCCTCTCGTTGCTATGCATCACCATGATCTTGCGTGTGCGTAGGAAATTTTTTGAAATTACTACGTTCCCCAACAGTGGTATCAAAGCCAGGTTTTAAGCGTAGATGTCATATGCACGAGTAGAACACAAGTGAGTTGTGGGCGATATAAGTCATACTGCTTACCAGCATGTCATACTTTGGTTCGGCGGTATTGTTGGATGAAGCGGCCCGGACCGACATTACGCGTACGCGAGACTGGTTCTACCGACGTGCTTTGCACACGTGTGGTGGCAGGTGTCGGTTCTCCAACTTTAGTTGAACCGAGTGTGGCTACGCCCGGTCATTGCGAAGGTTAAAACAGCACCAACTTGACAAACTATCGTTGTGGTTTTGATGCGTAGGTAAGAACGGTTCTTGCTAAGCCCGTAGCAGCCACATAAAATTTGCAAACAACAAAGTAGAGGGCGTCTAACTTGTATTTGTAGGGCATGTTGTGATGTGATATGGTCAAGACGTGATGAGATATAACTTGTTGTATATGATGATCATGTTTTGTTGAAGTTATCGGCAACTGGCAGAAGCCTTATGATTGTCTCTTTATTGCATAAGATGCAAGCGCCAAATAATTTATTTACTTTATCACTATGCGATAGCAATAGTTGCAAGAGCAATAGTTGGCGAGACGACCATGTGATGACACATATATAGATCAAGATGATGGAGATCATGGTGTCATGCCGGTGACGATGGAGATCATGACGATGCTTTGGAGATGGAGATCAAAGGCACAAGATGATGATGGCCATATCATGTCACATATTATGATTGCATGTGATGTTTATCTTTTATACATCTTATTTTGCTTAGTTCGTGGTAGCTTTATAAGATGATCTCTCACTAAATTATCAAGGTATAAGTGTTCTCCACGAGTATGCACCGTTCTTGAAAGTTCTTCGTGTTGAGACACCGCGTGATGATGATCGGGTGTGATAGGCTCTACGTTCAAATCCAGCGGGTGCAAAACAGTTGCACAGCGGAATACTCGAGTTAAACTTGTGAGCCTAGCATATAACGAGATATGGCCTCGGAACACTTTGAGACCGAAAGGTCGAAAGCGTGAATCATATAGTAGATGTGATCAACATAGTGATGTTCACCATTGAAACTACTCCATGTCACGTGATGATCGGACATGGTTTAGTTGATATGGATCACGTGATCACTTAGAAGATTAGAGGGATGTCTATCTAAGTGGGAGTTCTTAAGTAATATGATTAAATTAAACATTAATTTATCATGAACTTAGTCCTGGTAGTATTAGCATATCTATGTTGTAGATCAATAGCTCGCAATGTTGCTCCCCTGTTTTATTTTGATATGTTCCTAGAAAACTGAGTTGAAAGATGTTAGTAGCAATGATGCGGATTGGATCCGTGATCTGAGGATTATCCTCATTTACGCACGGAAGAATTATGTCCTTGATGCACGCTAGGTGACGGACCTATTGCGAGGAGCGAGATGCGCACGTTATGAGCGTTTGGCTAGCTCAATATGATGACTACTTGATAGTTTAGTGCACCATGCTTAACGGCTTAGAATCGGGACTTCAAAGGCGTTTTGAGCGTCATGGACCATATGAGATGTTCCAGAGTTGAAGTTAATATTTCAAGCAAATACCCGAGTAGAGATATATGAAGTCTCCAACAAGTTCTATAGCTAAAAGATGGAGGAGAATAGCTCAAGCGGTGAGCATGTGCTCGGATGGTGCAGGTACTACAATCGCTTGAATCAAGTGGGAGTTAATCTTACAGATAAAATAGTGATTGACAGAATTCTCTAGTCACCATCACCAAGTTAGTAGAACTTCGTGATGAACTATAATATGCAAGGAATGACGAAAGTAATTCCCAAGCTCTTCGTGATGCTGAAATCGATGAAGGTAGAAATCAAGAAAAACATCAAGTGTTGATGGTTAACAAGACCACTAGTTTCAAGAAAAGGGCAAAGGGATAGAAGGGGAACTTCAAGAAGAACGGCAAGCAAGTTGCTGCTCAAGTGAAGAAGCCCAAGTCTGGACCTAAGCCTGAGACTGAGTGCTTCTCTTTGCCAAAGGGACTGAGTCCTTTGAGCGGAACTGCCCCAAGTATTTGGCGGATAAGAAGGATGGCAAAGTGAACAAAGGTATATTTGATATACATGTTATTGATGTGTACTTTACTAGTGTTTATAGCAACCCCTCGATTATTTGATACTAGTTCGGTTGCTAAGATTAGTAACTCAAAGCAGGAGTTGTAGAATAAGCAGAGACTAGTTAAGGGTGAAGTAACAATGTGTGTTGGAAGTGGTTCCAAGATTGATATGATCATCATTGCAGACTCCCTATACTTTCGGGATTAGTGTTGAACCTAAATAAGTGTTATTTGGTGTTTGCGTTGAGCATAAATATGATTTGATCATGTTTATTGCAATACGGTTATTCATTTAAGTTAGAGAACAATTGTTGTTACATTTTACATGAATAGAACCTTCTATGGTCATACACACCAATCGAAAATGGTTTGTTGGATCTCAATCGTAGTGATACACATATTCATAATATTGAAGCCAAATAGATGCTAAGTTAATAATGATAGTGCAACTTATTTTTGGCACTGCCGTTTAGGTCATATTGGTGTAAAGCGCATGAAGAAACTCCATGCTGATGGACTTTTGGAATCACTTGATTATGAATCACTTGATGCTTGCGAACCATGCCTCATGGGCAAGATGACTAAGACTCCGTTCTTGAACAATGGGCGAACAAGCGACTTATTGGAAATAATACATCTTGATGTATGCGGTCCGATGAGTGTTAAGGCTCACGGCAAGTATCCTTATTTTCTGACCTTCACAGATGATTTGAGCAGATATGGGTATCTACTTGATGAAACACAAGTCTGAAACATTTGAAAAGTTCAAAGAATTTTCAGAGTGAAGTGGAGAATCATTGTAACAAGAAAATAAAAGTTTCTACGATATGATCGCAGAGGTAAAATATTTGAGTTATGAGTTTGGCCTTGATTAAAACAATGTGAAATAGTTTCACTACTCACGCCACAGAACACCACGGTGTAATGGTGTGTCCGAACGTCATAACTGTACTTTATTAGATATGGTGCGATCTATGATGTCTCTTACCGATCTACCACTATTGTTTTGGGGTTATGCATTAGAGACAGCTGCATTCACGTTAAATAGGGTGCCATCTAAATCCGTTGAGACGACGCCGTATGAACTGTGGTTTGGCAAGAAACCAAAGTTGTCGTTTCTTAAAGTTTGGGGCTACGATGCTTATGTGAAAAAGTCTGATAAGCTCAAACCCAAATCGGAGAAATGTGTCTTCATAGGATACCCAAAGAAGACTGTTGGGTACACCTTCTATCACAAATTCGAAGGCAAGACTTTTGTTGCTAAATTCGGAGTTTTTCTAGAGAAGGAGTTTCTCTCGAAAGAAGTGAGTGGGAGGAAAGTAGAACTTGATGAGGTAACTGTACCTACTCCTCTATTGGAAAGTAGTTCATAGCAGAAATCGGTTTCTGCAACACCTACACCAAATAGTGAGGAAGTTAATGATGATGATCATGAAACTTCAGATCAAGTTCCTACTGAACCTCGTAGATCAACCAGAGTAAGATCCGCACTAGTGTTGTAAGGTAATCCTAGTCTGAAAGTCATGATACTATATCATGATGAACCTTCGACCTATGAAGAAGCGATGGTGAGCCCTGATTCCGCAAAATGTATTGAAGCCATGAACTCTGAGATGGGATCCATGTATGAGAACAAAGTGTGGACTTTGGTTGACTTGCCCAATGATCGGCAAGCAAATGAGTTTAAATGGATCTTCAAGAGGAAGACGGACGCTGATAGTAGTGTTACTATCTACAAAGCTAGAATTGTCGCAAAAGGTTTTCGACAAGTTCAAGGTGTTGACTACGATGAGAGTTTCTCACTCGTATCTATGCTTAAGTCTGTCCGAATCATGTTAACAACTGCCGCATTTTATGAAATTTGGCAAATGGATAAACAAACTGAATTCCTTAATGGAGTTATTAAAAAAGAGTTGTATATGATGCAACCAGAAGGTTTTGTCGATCCTAAAGGTGTTAACAAAATGTTCAAGCTCCAGCAATCCATCTATGGACTGGTGCAAGCATCTTGGAGTTGGAATATACGCTTTGATAAGTTGATCAAAGCATATAGTTTTATCTGAGACTTGCGGTGAAGCCCTGTATTTACAAGAAAGTGAGTGGAGCACTACAACATTTACGATAAGTATATGTGAATGACATATTGTTGATCGGAAATAATGTAGAATTATTCTGCAAAGCATAAAGAAGTGTTTGAAAGGAGTTTTTCAAAGAAAGACCTCGGTGAAGCTGCTTACATATTGAGCATCAAGATCTATAGAGATAGATCAAAACACTTGATAAGTTTTTTCAATGAGTACATACATTGACAAGATTTTGAAGTAGTTCAAAATGGAGCAGTCAAAGAAAGAGTTCTTGCCTATGTTACAAGGTGTGAAGTTGAGTAAAGACTCAAAGCCCGACCACTGACGTAAGATAAGAAAGAGAATGAAAGTCATTCCCTATGCCTCGATCCATAGGTTCTATAAAGTATGCCATCTTTGTGTACCGTAACTATTGTATACCCTATCGTGTTTAGCAAGGAGTACAATAGTGATCTAGGAAGTAGATCATCGACAGCGGTCAAAATTATCCTTAGTGGAATAAGGATATATTTCTCGATTATGGAGGTAACAAAAGGTTCGTCATGAAGGGTTACGTCAGTGCAAGTTTTGACACTAATCCAGATGACTCTAAGTCTCAATCTGGATACATATTGAAAGTAGGAGCAATTAGCTAGAGTAGCTCCATGCAGAGCAGTGTTGACATAGAAATTTGCAAAATACATACGGATCTGAATGTGACAGACCCATTGACTAAACTTCTCTCACAAGCAAAACATGATCACACCTTAGTACTCTTTGGGTGTTAGTCACATAGTGATGTGAACTAGATTATTGACTCTAGTAAACCCTTTGGGTGTTGGTCACATGACGATGTGAACTATGGGTGTTAATCACATGGTGATGTGAAACTATTGGTGTTAAATCACATGGTGATGTGAACTACATTATTGACTCTAGTGCAATTGAGAGACTGAAGGAAATATGCCCAAGAGGCAATAATAAAGTTATTATTTATTTCCTTATATCATGATAAATGTTTATTATTCATGCTAGAATTGTATTAACCGGAAACATAATACATGTGTGAATACATAGACAAACAGAATGTCACTAGTATGCCTCTACTTGACTAGCTCGTTAATCGAAGATGGTTATGTTTCCTAACCGTAGACATGAGTTGTCATTTGATTAACGGGATCACGTCATTAGGAGAATGATGTGATTGAATTGACCCATTCCGTTAGCTTAGCACCCGATCGTTTAGTATGTTGCTATTGCTTTCTTCATGACTTATACATGTTCCTATGACTATGAGATTATGCAACTCCCGTTTACCGGAGGAACACTTTGTGTGCTACCAAACGTCACAACGTAACTGGGTGATTATAAAGGTGCTCTACAGGTGTCTCCGAAGGTATTTGTTGGGTTGGTGTATTTCGAGATTAGGATTTGTCACTCCGATTGTCAAAGAGGTATCTCTGGGCCCTCTCGGTAATGCACATCACTTAAGCCTTGCAAGCATTGCAACTAATGAGTTAGTTGCGGGATGATGTATTACGGAACGAGTAAAGAGACTTGTCGGTAACGAGATTGAACTAGGTATTGAGATACCGACGATCGAATCTCGGGCAAGTAACATACCGATGACAAAGGGAACAACGTATGTTGTTATGCGGTCTGACCGATAAAGATCTTCTTAGAATATGTAGGAGCCAATATGGGCATCCAGGTTCCGCTTATTGGTTATTGACGGAGGCGTGTCTCGCTCATGTCTACATAGTTCTCGAACCCGTAGGGTCCAGCAACAAAAGTTTTGATGACAGTTATATTATGAGTTTATGTGTTTTGATGTACCGAAGGAGTTCGGAGTCCCGGATGAGATCGGGGACATGACGAGGAGTCTTGAAATGGTCGAGACGTAAAAATCGATATATTGGACGACTATATTCGGACATCGGAAAGGTTCCGAGTGATTCGGGTATTTTCGGGGGTACCGAAGAGTTACAGAATTCGTATTGGGCCTTAATGGGCCATACGGGAAAGGAGAAAAAGGCCTCAAAGGGTGGCCGCACCCCTCCCCATGGACTGGTCCAGGTGGACTAGGGAGGCGCCCCTTCCTTCCTTCTCCTTTTCCTTCCCTTCTCCTACTCCAACAAGGAAAGGAGGAATCCTACTCCGGTGGGAGTAGGACTCCCCCCTGGCGCGCCCTCCTTGGCGGCCACCTCTCCCCCTTGCTCCTTTATATCACGGGGCAGGGGCACCCCATAGACACAACAATTGATCAAGTTGATCTTTTAGCCGTGTGCGGTGCCCCCTCCACCATAGTCCACCTCGATAATCTTGTGGCGGTGCTTAAGTAGGCGAAGCCCTGCGTCGGTAGAACATCAACATCGTCACCACACCGTCGTGCTGACGAAACTCTCCCTCAACACTCGGCTGGATCGGAGTTCGACGGATGTCATCGGGCTGAACGTGTGCTGAACTCGGAGGTGTCGTGCGTTCGGTACTTGATCGGTCGGACCGTGAAGACGTACGACTACATCAACCACGTTGTGCTAACGCTTCCGCTTTCGGTCTACGAGGGTACGTGGACAACACTCTCCCCTCTCGTTGCTATGCATCACCATGATCTTGCGTGTGCGTAGGAATTTTTTTGAAATTACTATGTTCCCCAACAGCTCTCCCTCAACTGAAATATGAAATACCAGCAGGAGCAACAAAGTTGTAAAAGGAAGCCAATTTGTTGTACAATCTCCTCCCAGCCACCCACAACCAAAACAACTATGCCCACTTTGAAAGTGCTCTGCTGATCTTGAGCTCGCGTTCATAAAAATAATTTAGTAAAAAGACAAAAAAATTGATTTTTTACTGCAAACATGTTGAAAGTTTTGCATACGTGCAAACTTCGATGAAGTGGAGCGCTCTCCCGTTGATCCTAGAGACACAGTGCGCCCATGCGGACATGCGGTGGATATGATCAGAAGCCCAGTCAGGGAAAGCTCCCCTTTGGCAGCCATGGTGATTGAGATTAGAAGACTCCTAAGTGTAGGTAGAGAGCATGCACTATCACATGTCTCTAGAGGGAAAAGTGAAGTTAGCCATAACTCATAAGTTGTCTAAGATGGACATAGTTGGTGTGCAGCTGTTTGGCTCCGAGTTGGGCCAGTAGATATTGAAGAGCTTTGCTCCAAGGACTGTAACAACTCTGGTTAATCAATCATATTTTCCCTATAACAACAACAAACAACAACAAAGTTTTTAGTCCCAAACAAGTTGGGGTAGACTAGAGGTGATCCCTATACGATCTCGCGACCAACTTATGGTTCTGGCACATTGATAGCAAGCTTCCACGCACTCTTGTCTATGATTAGTTCTTTGGTGATACTCCAATCCCTCAGATCTCTCTTTACAGTCTCCTCCCATGTCAAATTCGGTCTACCCCGACCCCGACCTCTTGACGTTATCTACACGCTTTAGCCGTTTACTATGCGCCGGAGCTTCTGGAGGCCTGCACTAAATATGCCCAAACCATCTTAGACGATATTGGACAAGCTTCTCCTCAATTGGTGCTACCCTAGCTCTATTCGTATAACATTATTCCGGACTCGATCCTTTCTCATGTGGCCACACATCCATCTCAACATGCGCATCTCCGCCACACCTAACTATTGAACATGTTGTCTTTTAGTCGGCCAACACTCAGCGCGATACAACATTGGGGTCAAACCGCCATCCTATAGAACTTGCCTTTTACCTTTTGTGGCACTCTATTGTCATAGAGAATGCCAGAAGCTTGGCACCACTTCATTCATCCAACTTTGATTTGACGGTTCACATCTTCATCAATACCCTCATACTTTTGCAGCATTGACCCCAAATATCGAAATTTGTTCTTCTGAGGCACCACCTACCTATGAAGGCTAACCTTCTCGTGATGAAACCGCACCTCATGTACTCGGTTTTTGTCCACTAAGTCTAAAACCTTTTGATTCCAAGATTTGTCTCCATAACTTTAACTTCCTATTGACCCCCGTCCGACTATCGTCAACTAGCACCACATCATCCGCAAAGAGCATACACCATGGGATATCTCCTTGTATATCCCTTGTTATCGCATCCATCACCAAAGCAAAGAAGATAAGGGCTCAAAGCTGACCCATGATGCAGTGCTATCTTAATCGGGAAATCATCAGTGTCGACATCACTTGTTCGAACACTTGTCACAACATTATTGTACATGTCCTTGATGAGGGTAATGTACGTTGTTGGGACCTTGTGTTTCCCCAAGGCCCACTATATGACATTTCGCGGTATCTTATCACAGGCCTTCTCGAAGTCAATGAACACCATATGCAGGTCCTTCTTTTGCTCCCTGAATCTCTCCATAAGTCTTTTCCCTCTCGCAAAAAAAATGATGAAGAAAAACATTCCGAATGCTCTGGTAAAAAAATGAATGCTCGAAAATGCTTTAGAAAAGTCTTTTGGAGCAGCATCGATTTTGTTTTTTTTCCTAGAACATTGGGAATGTTGTTCTAAACGAAAATTTGCTCGTAGATAGAACATTCAACAGTGTTTGCAAAAAAAAAATCGGAATTTTCTAGAGTATCTTATTAGAATTTATTTATTTATTTTACTGTTCATGATGATGCATGTGAGCTCAAGATAAAAAAACTCCATGCCCCGCTCACTTTCACCTCATGACGTGAGATTAATTAGGCCATCACATGTCAAAGCAAGCTAATCTCGTTGATGGGAAGCTGTGAGAAACAAATTGCTTCATGGCACATCAGCGGACATCAATGCCTAGAAAAAGATGGAAAATACAGTGCTAGGTGAGGGAGTCCTGGATTAGGGGGTGTTCGGATGGCCGGACTATAACCTTTGGCCAGACTCCTGGACTATGAAGATACAAGATTGAAGACTTCGTCCCGTGTCCGGATGGGACTTTCCTTAGCGTGGAAAGCAAGCTTGGCGATACGGATATGTAGATCTCCACCCCTTGTAACCGACTCTGTGTAACCCTAGCCCTCTCCGATGTCTATATAAACCGGAGGGTTTTAGTCCGTAGGACGAACAACAATCATACCATAGGCTAGCTTCTAGGGTTTAGCCTCTATGATCTCGTGGTAGATCTACTCGTGTACTACCCATATCATCAATATTAATCAAGCGGGAGTAGGGTTTTACCTCCATCGAGAGGGCCCGAACCTGGTAAAAACATCGTGTCCCTTGTCTCCTGTGACCATCCGCCTAGACGCACAGTTCGGGACCCCCTACCCGAGATCTGCCGGTTTTGACGCTGACATTGGTGCTTTCATTGAGAGTTCCGCTGTGCCGTCGCCATCAGGAAGGATGCCTCATCCCGTATTTAAAGACGGCACTGTTGCTAAAGGAGCTTTGGCTATCGGCCAAACTCTCCAGCTAGGCGGTTTTCTTATGACCGCTTGTTGGGCCGCATGGCAAGCGATGACTTCTCGGGTCATCGAAAGCAATCTACATGTCAACTTCCGGAACTTCGCCCGAGCGGTTAGATCCGATGGAGCTCTCTTCCTTAAGCGAGCTCTTGGACCGCGCCACCACCACAGGAGTCGCTTCTGAGACTATGATCAGATTGGGCCTAAATCCGATCACGAGAGAGATTAACTCTCCCGGTCACCCACCACGTCGCTGTGGTAGAGGAACAATCTTGGCGACCCTTCATCTATCTTAAGGACTAGCTATGTCCGGATTCGATCCCTCAAGCCGGATACCCGGAGGGGAGGGCGTCACTCAAGACCTGAACTTAAAGAGGCAGTAATCGGCTAGATTCATTGGACAACATCCAAGAATCCAAATTTCCAGTTCGTAAACTCCTTGGCCCCGAGTCCCAGTTGGGTGAGGTTTGGATTTAATTCCACCCACCCACCCGAACATAAGCGATCTATCCAAAATTAGGCAAGAGCCCGAGGAAAGCGATTACATCATTCTTGGGCGATTCTTCACAGTTATGAACATGATAAAGGACTGCCGTGAGGAAGACGCAATTTCATTCTTCTGCAATAATTGCACGGACAAGGGAATCCTCAACGCCATAAGTCGCCGTGAGATTACACGCTTTGCTGACTTGGTGTCCATAGTACGAAAGTACTGTGCGATGGAAAGCTCCTGGAAAACCGAAATAAGATTTTGGGACAATCCGGCCTGAATACAAACCCAGTCCAAAATAAAAGGGTGCATTATCGCCAGACACCCGGGTTAAAAAAGCAAAAACCCTCTACAGGGCATGGAACCGTACTGGAAGGATGGCTTAATGGACCCTGTAAAATTCACAGTACAGAGGGCGCCACACCAACTCACAACCTTAGAGCATGTTGGATACTCCGGCAGGTGGCCAAAATCGGCGTAGATCTTCTGATTCCAGAAGCCACAGAAACCACCCCAGATACACCAGTACGGTATTAACAGTCTTCGAGACTTTCGCATCAAATAATATGCGAAAAAGAACACTCCGCAGCCTTGCCGAAGTCTACCAAGTAGCAATAGTAAACCCATGGAGTGACACGGCCATTACTTTTAATGCCAGTGATGAACCTAAATTCCGAATAGCCCGAGCACCAGCCGCATTGGTCCTCAGTCCAATAGTGGACGGCTTTTGCCTTACCAAGGTACTCATGGATGGCGGCAGCGGATTGAACCTCATTTATGAGGAAACCCTTCAAAAAATGGAAATAGACTGGAACCGCATCGAGCGAAGCAGCACAACCTTCAAAGGAATAATTCCCAGTCGGGAAGCCTTGTCTGGGAAAAATCACACTAGATGTGGTGTTGATGCGCTGATAATTCTGGTCCGAAGAGGTCCGCGTTCCAAGTGGCCCCGTTCGATGGCGGATACCATGCTACTGCTAGAGGCGGAAGCGTTTACAATCTTCAAGCAATACCCCATTACGGGTACATGAAGCTCAAGATGCCGGGCCTAATGGAATCATCACTCTACGCTAGTGATCCGGACATAGCACTCCTTTGCAAGAAAACAAGACAGCCGCGGCCCTCGAGGCACTATCCGAAGCCCTAGAGGTGAAGAATCTGGCCATCTTTGCGCTCCACGGTGAATAGGGACGATGTGATACTTGACAAAGATCCAAGTCCACCTCCTTTAAACCGGCCGGACGAAATAGTCAAATTCGAGGTCCATCCAACGGACCCCAATAAAACAGCTTCCATAGGGCAAAGTTAAACCACGATGTAGCGCCTTTGCGAGAATTCCCTACGTGAGAAGCTGGGACATTTTACTTTGGCACCCTTCGGACATGCCGGGAATCCCACGCAGGCTGGCGAACACGGCTTAAATATCCTAAAAGGATTCAAACCGGTCAAACAGGCTCTTGACATTTTTAGAACCTAAGAGGCGAGCCATGGGAAGGAACTAGCCAAGCTATTGGAGGCCGGATTCATCAGAGATATAAAACATCCGGACTGGCTAGCAAACCTGGTGATGGTACCAAAGAAGGACAAATCCTGGCGCCTGTGCATTGATTTTAAAGACCTTAACAAGGCTTGCCCAAAGGATCCCTTCCCCCTCACCCGCATCGATCAAACTATTGATGCTACCGCAGGACACGATTCGTTGTGTTTCCTCGACGCATACTCCGGCTACCATCAAATCAAGATGGCAGAGTCAGACCAAGCCGCAACGGCATTCATCACACCATGCGGCCTATTCTGCTTCAACACAATGCCCTTCGGGCTCAAAAACGCAGGGGCAACATATCAGCGCATGATTCAGACATGTCTGGCAAACCAGATCAGCAAAACAGTGGAGGCATACGTAGATGATGTGGTCATCAAAACCAAGCACGTCGAAACTCTAGTAGACGACTTGAGGCTCACATTCAACAACCTCCGTACATATGACATCAAGCTTAATCCGGAAAAATGCGTTCTCGGCGTACCAGCCGGAAAGCTCTTGGGCTTCATTGTATCCGGTAGAGGAATTGAAGCAAATCCAGCCAAGATCCGAGCTCTGTCACAATTGGACATCCCAAAGGACCTCAAACAAATACAAAATTGATTTGGATGCTGGCGGCTCTAAGCCGCTTTATCTCCCGTTGGGAGAAATGGCATTACCCTTTATCGCCTCCTTGACGCCTTACCGAACACTTGAGTGGGCCGGATGCCGCCACGGACTCGAAGAAATAAAAGCCATATTGGCAACAAACCCGGTCCTGGCAGCCCAACATGGGGCGAACCAATGCTGTTATATATCGCGGCAACTCATCAAGTTGTAAGCGCGGTGCTCGTTAATCGAGCGAAAGCGGGACGGACACAAGTTCCCCTTCAAAAACCAGTTTACTATGTGTCCCTTGTCCTCACTCCATGCAAGTCACGGTATCCGCATTATTAAAAGATAGCGTCTGCAGTCGTTTATGGCATCACGGAAGCTGCGACACTACTTTCAAGAGTGTTCGATAACGGTAGCCTCCGAAGTACCTCTTAACGACATTATAAACAACCGCATGACAGCGACGGGCGGATTGCCAAATGGGCCATTGAGCTCATCCCGTTCGACATAACCTATAAGCCACGGCGAGCTATTAAGTCACAAGTTTTGGCCGACTTACGTCGCGAATGGACTGGCGAACTCCCTAAAGAGTACGGGCGCATATTCCAACGGATCATGCACTTGACAGCTCTAAAATGTTGGCTGGTTCGGGGCAGACGTCGTTCGGCGTCCCCAACCGGAGAATCTGATTCATCGTACTCGAGATAATGTATCACGGACTCAACAACGCGGCGAATCTGAGGCCCTTCTACATGGTCTCCGGATGGCAGTCTCCATGGGCATTCAACGCCTAGAGGTGCGCGGGAATTCGAACCTCGCAATATCCCAAATAAATGGAGACTTTGACGCCAAGGATCCGAAAATGGCAGCTTATCGCAACGCCGTCCTAAAAATGTTAGTTCGGTTTGAGGGGCTCGAATTTCACCATATAGCCCGGGAAAACAATCGAGCGGCGAGCGTGTTGGCACGACATTGGCGCCAAAGCGCGATACCCCCAACATCTTCCTAGAGAGGCTGTTCAAGCCATCCGTACTATGGGAGGAATCCGGAAATAAAAAGAAGCGGACCCAACCGCCTTTGCCCAGACGCCGAACATTCGACACAATTGGTGGTTACGCCAGCGAAGTAACATCTTCAGCCCACATAATAATGGCGGTCATTGCCCGTGGATCGAACCATTCCTAGCCTACCTAACCCGAGGCGAGAACTTCCCAAGGACCAAAAAGCGAGGCACGCTGCATAGTGCGGCGATCTAAAGCCTATAAAGTCCATGAGGGAGAGCTTTATAAGAAAAGCACCACCGGAGTCCTTCAAAGGTGTATCTCAAGAGGAAGGCGGAATCTTGGCTGAAATTCATGCCGAACTTGGCGGGCACCACGCCGCAGCCGGACCCTTGTAGGCAAGGCCTTCCGTGACAGGATTTTATTGGCCGGCGACCCGGGCAGATGCTCGGGACTTAGTCCAACGATGCGTCGGTTGCCGGCTCTTTGCTAATCAAAGCCACATGCCACCGTCGGTGTCAAAACCGGCGGATCTCGGGTAAGGGTCCCGAGCTGTGTGTCTAGGCGGATGGTAACAGGAGACAAGGGACACGATGTTTTACCTGTGTTGGGCCCTCTTGATGGAGGTAAAACCCTACGTCCTGCTAGATTAATATTGATGATGTGTGTTACAAGAGTGGATCTACCACGAGATCAAAGAGGCTAAACCCTAGAAGCTAGCCTATGGTATGATTGTTGTTAGATCCTCTACGGACTAAAACCCTCCGGTTTATATAGACCTTAGGATAGGGTTAGGGTTACACAAAGTCGGTTTCAAAGGTAGGAGATCTACATATCCGTATCGCCAAGCTTGCCTTCCACGCCAAGGAAAGTCCCATTCGGACACGGGACGAAGTCTTCAATCTTCTATCTTCATAGTCTTGGAGTCCGGCCGATGATGATAGTTCGGCTATCCGGACACCCCCTAGTCCGGAACTCCCTCGGTAGCCCACTGAACCAGGCTTCAATGACGCATTTAGTCCGCGTAGCATGTTGTCTTCGGCATTGCAAGGCGGGTTCTCCTTCAGTCTTCATGTCCCCGTCGAATAGTGTCCGGCTTCTTTATAAATGTTGCGCTCCTTGGCTTCTACGCCCAATAATGACCTTCTTCCACGTGTCGTATGAAGGCGAAAGGCTGGGATATTTTTACATTTTACCCCCTAGCCGTGCGAGCAGGCCGCCTACAAGAGAGGCGAGGATCTAGATCCAGCTCACACCATCCTCCATCCGCAAGTTCTCATCGAAGCGCCTCTGACAAAAATCCATTCCATCATGGATAGCCGACGCGGCTCCTCCTCTCGCGCTCCCAGCCCTAAGCCAGGAGATTGGGGGAGATACTCAGTTCCACAGCCGAGCTAGTGGTGCTTCAAACCGAGGATATCTTCCCCAGCTTTCATGGTTCCGGTCGAGACGGACCGCCACCTACAAGGGTGGAAAGCAGGCGGAGGCGTCCCCAACCCCTCCAAAGGGGCGGGTATGCTTTGTCCCCTATCTAATAAGGGGACTCAGATTTCCCATACATCCGTTTCTCGGGGGCTCCTAGAGTTCTCTGGACTCCAACTTCACCACCTCACGCCCGCCTCCAGTTTGCACATCATGGGCTTCGTAGCTTTTTGCGAGCTGTTCTTGGGCATCGAGCCCCATTTTGCCCTGTGGAAGAGATTGTTTTGTCTCGTACCCCGTTCTCATGAAATTCGATATACCAAGTGGGCGGAGCTGAAATATATGGCGCATCGCCGGGACCGGATATCTATCCGGCACCCCGAAGAAGGCGTCCAAGACCGGCCTTGAATGGTTCTACATGGAGGACGCCCCTCTGCGGATCCGATCCGGATCGGCCTCCGGAGTTCAACAATGCTCCCTTGAAGAAAGCGCTGAGTTGGCGCCCTTGGAGCCCTCAGCGGGAAGATGACGGGGAGGCGTCCATTATCCGATGGCCGGATTAGGTTACTGGCCCATTCCGGCTTGAACATGATCGGAGTCATGGCCACGTGCATTATGCGAGGGGTGCAGCCACTCCAATATAGGGGCCACCCTATGTGGGATTTCAACGGGGAAGATGACGCCACCCGTTATGGCCGCAAAGGGCTAGGCTCGGCAGCCGATCTGGCAAAGATCCTGTTCGGCTTGTACAAGGGCGAGGAGGAGGACTTCCTCCGCAAGAATCCGTTGAATGGATTTTCTATGCATAACCCTCGGAGCTGGGTAAGCGGACGTTCATCTACCCGATCCATACCTTTTTAAAGTCAAGTATCTTACTCTGTGATTTCGGCGAGGAGCTGCGCCGGGGCGTGGAGGGCATCTGAAGCCTAGCTCCACAGCCCGAGGATCCGGAACGATCCCTTGATCCGACCTCCGAAGAGGATCCGGACATAAAGGTGGAGCTGATTGACGGGGTGTTCCACCAACTAGCATGGACAATGCCCTAGTCGCCATTACGGCTGACTACCCCGGTTTGTTCCCGGCTTCCCAGGTGACTGTGACCAAAGTCTTGACACCATCATTTGATCTGCGCTCAATTCTAACCATCCCATACTGATGGTGCATCGCGGGAGGTGCCTTTAAGGTGGGAAGCCGAACCAGCGGCGGACAACAAGGGTTAGTCCGGCCCAGCAGGAGGAAGAAGGGCGACGCGAACAGAAGCGTCGCCCGCAGCGATGCAGAGCACCGCTATTTCTAAAGGAAGGATCCCGGAAAAGTATATTAATGCTCATAACTTTTCCAGAAGAGCACTCGCCGGACGGTGTCCGAGAGGTTGCCAATCAAGCCTCCGCCGGCCATGCTCCAACGCATGGTCGGGAGGAGAGTGAATACAAAGGCGTAAACGGGACGCTCCTCCGGCGGAGGATGCCGTGAGCTGTCCGCCACCCGGTCTGAGGTGGAAGCGCCATGAATCACAAAGGCGTCACCGGACAGTCGCTTCGTGACGCTGTGTTTCTCCCGGGCGTTAAATGCCTTTAAAAGCGGAAGCAGCGCACCTCCGTGCCGCTCAAGATGGGTTAACGAGCCAGCGAGCGGTATGTGAAAGACATACGGGTAAGTAATTTTAATAGGTATATATGCCAAGAGCCCCGAGACTTAAAATAGTTGAAATAACTGATTTAAGGATCAATTATTATCTTGAGGTCTTGTGGAGAAGAATACCCGGCTGTCCCAGAGCTCCAAGAGTGCAAGGCCCAACTTGAAGCCGCCTTTGGCAGCGCCAGAGGGGAGCCACGAGACCCCGCTGGTAAGATGTACTTTGAAAAGATAATTATTTAGCAAAGTGTGGCGTGAATCGACAATAATATTGCGAGAGGGCGCCGGACTAGATCCGGACAAGCAACAGCTACTGCGTCGGCTAAAGGCGGCGAGAGGGTGCTATGAAGGTGCAGCAGAGAGAAACAAGCTCCAAGATGCCCACACCCAGCAAGGAGAAGAGCTGAAAGGTGTTCGGGCCCAATGTCTGCAGCTCCGTGAAGGAGAATCGGCGGCTTCGTCAGCGGCATTTATAGTAAGTGCTTGAACAAATTCCTTTGAAAATAAGAATTGGCGAGGAAGGCGATTGATGTAATTATGTCTTTAGGTGTGCTCACAGTGTCGCTCATGGAGGAAATGCCTGAGTCAACGGGTGACCAACTTCCCGAAGCTAGTGCAATTGCTCGAGCGTGTTCGGCGGTGATGAGTGGCGTCGTTCATGCTTTATGGCCATCCGTCTCCCTACCCGAGGGCCTTGGTGAGCTTGCCGAGAAGCTTGAGGGAGCATGTGGCGCCTCCGTTTGTGGAAGATATCGGCCTGCCGTCGGGGGCCCGAGGAGGCTGGGCCATGGTGAAGAACCGCGTTACTCAAGTCCGACCCAAACCACATGGCGAAGGTCGGATGCGGGGCTGATGGGAAGGAGATCCTGTGAGCTTGATGTGCGGCCAAGTAGGCGGCCATGAAATATTCCCAACAGGATGTAAATTAGACAGCCTATTAGATGGGATTGAAGAGGAGTACAATCGATCGGTTTGTGATGTAATTTGAAATGACATGTAAAATGCCTTCTCGCCGGATTGTAGATCGTTTGTCTTTGCGGACCGTTTAAGCTTCAACCTCGGGACCCAGCAGTCCGAGTGTGTCCGAATACCCTTACGGTTATAAAAGAACTGGGGCATGCATGGAGACAAAGGCGTCGGGGTCATAATTGCTTTATTAGACAAGTGCCCAACTAGTTATGTTATATTACATGGTTAGTAAGAAACATCTTCCGGGGAGAATAGTTAAGTTAAGGGTTCCTTTCCACGGGAGGCATGCCCTAAAGTGCAATGCCGAATTGCGAAAATAGCATAAAAAGCATCTGGGGCAGATAAATAAGTAAGTAATAAATCATCTTTCAAGTCACCGACCGAATATTCTCTTAAGAACGCTAGCTTTCGGCTTCACCTGATACGAGGTACACATCCGGTGACCGCGATAACAATCGCAGAGGTGCTCCCTTTACCTCCTAGCCGAACAATCGGGGAGCGTAGGGGTAAGCCACGGGGCGAGCAACCCAGCTTGGCCAAAACTTAAGTCATATCGATGCATATAATGGTGAATAAAAGGTACATGCGGAAGTATGACACATGTATTGGGCATGAAGCCCGTATGAATAAGCTTCACATTGAAGCCCCGAATTATAATGAGTGCCGGGGCACATCAAGTATGTCTTGAACAAAGCGCCAAATCAGCCCATAAAAGGTAAAAAAGTGGGAAGAAGGAGGAGGAGAGCGGTAAAAAACAAAAAGGAGTGGGCGGGGAGTGAGGCAGAACCGAGTCGGCGTTAAGCGTAGAATCTTGAGAGGCGGGCTGCGTTCCATGGGTTCGGCTCGAGTCGGTTGTCCGATGCGTTACGTGGGCAATGCGCTCCGCCCGGTCGAGGACTTGATGCGATGATGAAGGGACCTTCCCACTTGGGCTTGAGTTTGTCCTTTTTCTTGTCCGTGAGCGTAGAACAAGTTTGCCAACATTGTAAGTTTTGGCCCATACTTCTACTGCTTTGATATCTTCGAGCTGCTGGCGATAAAATGCGTAAGCGAGCCTTTGCCACGTCCGCTCCTCCTCTAAAGGCGTCCAGACTGTCCTGCCGATCTAGCTCGGCTTCTCTTTCTTCGTACATGCGCTACGAGGTGAGTCATGAATTATATCATGAGGCAGGACTGCCTCTGCGCCGTATACCATGAAAAATGGTGTGAATCCGGTAGTTCGGTTTGGCGTGGTCCGCAGCTCCCAGAGTACGGAGTCGAGCTCCTCTACCCAGTGCGTGTTGGATTCCTTGAGGGACCGCACTAGTCTGGGTTTGATGCCGCTCATGATTAGACCATTTGCTCGCTCAACTTGACCGTTAGTTTGGGGGTGATAGACTGAAGCGTAATCGAGCTTAATGCCCATGTTTTTGCACCAGAGTTTAACCTCGCCCGGCCGTGAAGTTCGTGCTGTTGTCGGTGATGATCTTTGTGGGGGACACGAAGCGGTGTACTACCCGGATATGAAGTCTATCACCGGTCCGGATTCTGCGTTTTAACCGGCTTGGCCTCAATCCATTTGGTGAATTTGTCCACCATGACCAATAAGTATTTGTGCTTGTGGGTTCCCCCTTTAAGGGGTCCGACCATGTCAAGCCCCGGACCATAAGCGGCCGGTAATGGGTATAGTTTTGAGGGCGGTGGGTGGCATATGGCTCGATTAGCAAAGAGGCGGCAACCGACGCATCGTTGGACTAAATCCTGAGCATCTGCCGGCTGTCGGCCAATAAAATCTGTCTGGAAGGCCTTGCCTACAAGGGCACAGGCTGCAGCGTGGTGCCCTTGTAGTCGGCGTGAATTTCAGCCAGAGATTTCGCCCTTCCTCTTCGGAGATACACCTTTGAAGGACTCCGGTTGTGCTTTTCTTATAAAGCTCTCCCTCATGGACCTTGTAGGCTTTAGATCGCCCGAACTATGCAATGGGCCTCATTTTGGTCTTCGGGAAGTTCTGCCGCATTAAGTAGGCTAGGAATGGATTACATCCGCAGGGCAATGACTGCCATTATTTCGTGAAATTTGAAGGTGTTATTTCGTTGGGTGAGCCGCCGATTGTGTCGAGTGGTCTGAGTTAGGTGATGCGGTAGCTCCGGATTATTATTTTCCGGACTCCTCTTCCCATAATCTGGATGGCTTAAAGAGCCGTTCGGGGAAGATGTTAGGAGGAATGGCGTCTCGTTTAGCGCCCGATGCGTGCTAACACGTCTGCTGCCTGGTTATTATCCGGGCTACATGATGGAATTCTAATCCTTGAACCGAGATGACATTTTAGGGACGGCGCGTTGCGATGGCTGCCATTTTGGATCTTTGGCGTCGAAGTCTCCATTTACTTGGGATATTGCGAGGTTTGAATCCCAGCACCTCTAGGCGTTGAATGCCCATGGAGATTGCCATCCGGAGGCCATGTAGGAGGGCCTCGTATTGACTGCGTTGTTGGAGTCCATGTACATTATTTGAAGTACCTATTGGATTGTGTCTCCCGTTGGGGGCGTCGGGGCAACGCTTGACCCCAAAGCCGACCAACATTTTGGATCCGTTGAAATGCATGATCCGGTTAGATGCTGTGTACTCTTTAGGGAGTTCGGCGGTCCATTCGGCGATGAAGTCCGCGAGAACTCTGCGACTTTATAGCTCGCCGTGGTTTGTAGGTTATGTCAAATGGTAAGAGCTCGATAGCCCATTTTGCAATCCTGCCCGTTGCGTCGCGATTGTTTATAATATCGTTGAGAGGTACTTCGGAGGCCACTGTTATTGAACACTCTTGAAAGTAGTGTCGCAGCTTCCGGGATGCCATGAACACCGCATACGCTATCTTTTGATAATGTGGGTACCGGGATTTGCATGGAGTTAGAACAGTGGATACGTAGTACACTGGTTTTTGAAGAGGGAATTTGTGCCCTTCTGTTTCTCGTTCAACGACGAGTACCGCGCTGACAACTTGATGTGTTGCTGCGATATATAATAACATAGGTTCGCCCAAGTTGGGCGCGGCCAGAACCGGATTTGTTGCCAGTATGGCCTTTATTTCTTGAAGTCCGTGGCGGCATCCGTCCATTCGAAATGTTCAAAGGTCTTGAGGAGGCGGTAGAAAGCGAGCCTTTTCTCCCAAGCAGGAGATGAAGGCGACTTAAGGCCGCTATGCATCCGGTTAGTTTTGTATCTGCTTGAGGTCTTTTGGAATATCCAATTGTGACAGAGCTCGGATTTTGGCGGGTTTGCTTCAATTCCTCGACCGGATCTGATGAAGCCCAAGAGCTTTCCGGCTGATACGCCCGAAGACGCATTTTCGGATTGAACTTAATGTCATATGCTCGGAGGTTGTCGAATGTCACCCTCAAGTCTTATACAAGAGTTCCGGCGTGTTTGGTCTTGGCGACCACATCGTCTACGTATGCCTCTCTTGTTTTGCCCTATCTGGGTAGCCGGACATGTTTGAATCATGCGCGCTGATATGTTGCTTGCCGCGGCGTTTTGAGTCCGAAGGGCATTGTGTTGAAGCGTAATGGCCCATATGGAGTAATGAATGCCGTTGTGGCCTGGTCTTTCTCCGCCATCTTTATTTGATGGTATCCGGAGTATCGTCGAGGAAGCACAATGAATCGTGCCCTGCGGTAGCATCGATGATTTAGTCGATGCGAGGGAGGAAAGGTCCTTTGGACGGGCCTTGTTAAGGTCTTTAAAATCGGCCTTGAGGCGCCAGGATTTGTCCTTTTTTGGTACCATTACTAGATTGGCTAGCCAGTCCGAATGCTTTATATCTCTGATGAATCCGGCTTCTAAGAGTTTGGCTAGCTCTTCTCCCATTGCCTATCTTTTGGGCTCGGAAAATCGCCGAAGAGCTTGTTTGGTAGCTTGAATCCTTTTAGGATATTTAGGCCGTGCTCTGCCCGACTGCGTGGGATTCTGGCATGTCGAAGGATGCCGAGCAAAATGTCCCAATTTTCTGAGCGAATTCTCTTAGTGCGGCCTCGACATCGGGACTTAATTGTGCCCCAATGGAGGCCGTCTTTGTGGGGTCCGTTGGATGGACCTGAAATTTGACTATCTCGTCTGCTGGTTTTAAAGAGGTGGATTTGGACCTCTTATCGAGTATCACATCGTCCTATCCACCGTGGAGCGTAGCGTAGCTAGTTCCTCTGCCGCTAGGGCTTGGTGATGCCTCTAGGGCCAGTCTTGGTTGTCTTATTTTCGGCGCGAGTGCCGATCTCTGAATCCTTTGGCGAGTGATTATCCCATTGGGTCGGGCATTTTGAGCTTCATGTACCCGTAGTGGGGTATAGCTTGGAAGATTATGAATGCCTCTCGCCCTAACAAAGCGTGATATCCGCTGCGAATGGGGCCACTTGAAGCGTGACCTCCTCGGACTGTAATTGTCCGGTGAGCCGAACACTACGTCTAGTGTGATTTTTCCTGCGCATGTACTTCTCGACTAGGGATTATCCCTCTGAAGGTTGTGCTGCTTCGCTCAATGCGGCTCGATCCAATTTCCATTTTTGAAGGGTTTCCTCATAGATGAGGTTTAATCCATTGCCGCCATCCATGAGCACCTTAGTAAGACGAAAACCGTCCACTATCGGATGAGGACCAATGCGGTGGTGCTCTAGCTGTTCGGAATTTAGGTTAAATCGTTGGCGTTGAAGGTGATAGCCGTGTCGCTCCATGGATTTGTTGTTGCTACTTGGTAGACTTTCGCAGGCTGCGGATTGTTCGCTTCTGCATGTTATTTGATGCGAAAGTCTCGAAGGCATTTATTAATCTGCGTCTTGGTGCTTGGTGGGTTGGTTGCCGGGGCTAAAAAGCCTCGCCACTTTTGGCCACCTGCCGTAGTATCCAACACGTTCGAAGGCTGTGTGTTGGAGTGGCGCCCTCCGTCTTTGTGGATTTTTGCAGGTCCGTTGAGCCAACCCTCCGGACGGTTCCGTACCCTTTAGGGGTTTTGGTTTTGGTATTCAACCGGGTGCTTGATAATGATGCACCCTTTTGTTCGGACTAGGGATGTATTCGGGGCGGATTATCCCAAAATTTACTTTCGGTTTTCGAGCGCTCTCCATCGCATACGATACTTTTGTACTATGGTCGCCAAGTCGATAAAAGCGTGTAATTTCATAGCGACTTATGGCGTTTAGGATTCCCTTGTCCGTGCAATTATTGCAGAAAATTGGGATTGCGTCCTCCTCTCGGCGATCCTTTATCCTGTTCTTAACCGGGAGGAATCGGCCCGATAATGATGTCTTGTTTCAGCGGGCTCTTGCGAATTCGAGAGAGATTGCTAATGTTTGGGTGGGCGGGTGGAACTAGATCCGGAACCCTGTCCAATTCAGGACTCGAGGGCGAAGTTTCCGAACTTGGAAGTTTGGATTTTGAGTGTTATCCAATGAGTCCAACCCCGCCGCTGACTTTAAGTTCGGGGCTTGGTCGACGTCCGTCCCTCTGCGGGAATCCGGTATGGAGGGATCGAATCCGGACATAACTAGTTTTTAAGATACAAGAAGAATCGCCGCATTCTTTGCTCTATCACGGCAACATGATGGGTAGCACTGGGAGAGTTGATCTCTCTCGGATCGGTTTTAAGCCCGATTCGGTCGTGAGTCTGTGGCGACTCCCAGGGCGGCGATGCGATCCAAGAGCTCGTTTATGGAGGAGAGCTCGACCGGATCTAACTGTTCGGCAAGTTCCGAACTAACACGAAGATTGGTTTCGATGACTCGAGAGGTCATCGTCGGCGCGGTGGCCGGACTGGCGGTCATAAGAAAACCACCTAGCCGAAGAGTCTGGCCAACGGCCAAGGCTCCTTTGGCGATAGTATCGTCTCTAAAGACGAGATGAGGCATCCTACCTGACGGCGACGACACAGAGGAACTCTCAATGAAAGCACCAATGTCGGTGTCAAAACCGGCGGATCTTGGATAGGGGTCCCGAATCTGTGCGTCTAGGCGGATGGTAACGGAGACAAGGGACAAGATGTTTTACCGAGTTGGGCCCTCTTGATGGAGGTAAAACCCTACGTCTGCTAGATTAATATTGATGATGTGTGTTACAAGAGTGGATCTACCACGAGATCAAAGAGGCTAAACCCTAGAAGCTAGCCTATGGTATGATTGTTGTTCGTCTCTGGGACTAAAACCCTCCGGTTTATATAGACACCGGATAGGGTTAGGGTTACCGCAGTCGGTTACAATGGTAGGAGATCTACATATCCGTATCGCCAAGCTTGCCTTCCACGCCAAGGAAAGTCCCATCCGGACACGGGACGAAGTCTTCAATCTTCTATCTACATAGTCTTGGAGTCCGGCCGATGATGATAGTTCGGCTATCCGGACACCCCCTAGTCCGGAACTCCCTCACCACCCAACGCCCTCCAAACTATACCCATCACCTGGCCCTTTGTGGCCTGGGGGCTTGGCATGGTTGGACCCCTTAAAGGAGGAACCCACAAGCAGAAATACCTACTGGTCATGGTGGATAAATTCACCAAATGGATAGAGGCCAAGCCTATTAAGATGGACGAATACGGACCGGTGATAGACTTCATATCAGGGGTCGTACACCGTTACGGCGTCCCTCACAGCATCATCACTGATAACAGCACGAACTTCATGGCCGATGAGGTCAAACTCTGGTGCAAAAACATGGGCATCAAGCTCGACTATGCTTCAGTCTATCACCCTCAAACTAACGGTCAAGTCGAGAGAGCAAATGGTCTAATCATGGGCGGCATCAAACCCAGATTAGTGCGGTCCCTCAAGGAATCTAACACGCACTGTGTAGAGGAGCTCGACTCCGTACTCTGGGGGCTACGGACCACGCTGAATTGCACCACCGGATTCACACCATTCTTTATGGTATACGGCACAGAGGCAGTTCTGCCCTGCGATATAATTCATGACTCACCTCGCGTGCGCATGTACGAAGAAAGAGAAGCGAGCTCGATCGGCGGAGACAGTTTGGGCGCCTTGGAGGAAGAGCGTGGCGTGGCAAAAGCCCGTTACGCATTCTATCAGCGACAAAGAAGCTCGAAGATATCAAAGGCGAGAAGAAATGCGGGCCAAAACTTACAATGTTGGCGAGTTAGTTCTCGCCTGCGGACAAGAAAAAGGACAAACTCAAGCCCAAATGGGAAGGTCCCTTTATTATTGACCAAGTCATTTGGTGGAGCATACCGTCTGCGAGATGCATATGATAACCGACTCGAGCGAACCCATGGAACGCAGCCCGTCTCCGAAGATTCTACGCCTAGCGCCGGACTCTGTGTTCGTCTCCTTCCTCTGTCTATTTTTTACATATTAGCTGTCTTTTATTTCTCCCCTTCTCCCTCCTTTTCTCTTACAGCCTTTGAAGGCTCGTTTGCGCATTATTTGCACACACTTGACGCGTTCTCCGCGCTCATTATACCTGGGGGCTTCTTTAACAGAAGCTTATTTATACGGGCTTAATGCCCAACACATGTGTCACACTTCCGCATGTACCTTTTATTCACCATTATATGCATCGATATGACTTAAGTTTTGGCCAAGCTGGGTTGCCTGGCTCTTGTGCTTACCCCTATGTTCCCGATTGTTCGGCTAGGTGGTAAAGGGAGCACCTCTGCGATTATTCTTGCCGGGTCAGCGGATGTGTACCTCGGTGGGTGAAGCCGAAAGCTAAGCGTTCTTAAGGGAATATTCGATTGGCGAACTAAAAGGCGATCTTTCATTTATTTATTCATCTGCCCCGGATGTTTTTACGCATTTTTATGATCCGGACATGCACTTTAGGGCATGCCTCGAGAAAGGAACCCCTAACGGAACTATTCTCCCTGGAAGATGTTTCTTACTAACCATGTAATATAACATAACTAGTTGGGCACTTGTCTGATAACGCACTAATGACCCCTACGCCTGATCTCCACGCATGCCCCGGTTCTTTCATAACCGCGAGGGTATTCGGACACACTCCGGACTATCGGGTCCCGAGGTTGAAGCGAAAAGGTCCGCAATGACAAACGATCTACAATCCGGCTAGAAGGCATTTTACATGTCATTTTACATTAGATAGTCAACTTGACTGGGCATATTCCTCCTCAATGCCATCCAACAGGCTGTCTAGTTTACAGTCCTGTTGAGAATATTTGGCGGCCAACTCTACTTGGCCGTACACTAAGCTCACGGGGATCTCCTTCCCATCGGCCCCCACAGGTCCGACCTCGGCCATGTGGTTTGGGTCAGCCTTCATGTACCGCGTCTTCACCATGGCCCGAGCCTCCTGGCGCCTTGACGGCAGCGATATCTTCCATAGTCGGAGCGCCGCGCGCTCATAAGCCTCTCTGCAAGCTCTCCAAGGCCTTCCGGGCATGGAGAGAGATAGCCACAAGGCACAGGCGGCGCCTTTCATCACCTGCCGAACTTCGTTATGCGGTTGAAAGAGCTTCGGGAAGAAAGGTCACCCGTAGAACCGGGCATTTCCTCTGCGGGGCGACACAGAGCATACCTACAGACATTACTCTGTGAGTCGTCTTCCTCGCCGAACTCTTTTTCAAAGTTCGTTCAAGCACTTACTAAAAATGCCGCGTCGAAGCCGTCGATTCTCCTTCATGGAGTCCGACAGCTGGGCACGAACATCCTTTAGTTCCTCGCCCAGCTGGGTGTTGGCATCTTGGAGATTATTCTTCTCCTGCCTCACCCTCGTAAGCACGCTCTCGCCGGCCTTTAACCGGCGCAAGAGTTGTTGCTTGTCCGGATCTACTCCGGCACCATCTGCAATGATATTGTCAGATTTACACACACGCCGCACTTCACAGCATACTTATCTTTTGAAGCGTATATTACCAGAGGGGGTCTCTTTGGCTTCCCCTGTCGCGGCTAGTGCGGCCTCAAGTTGGGCTTTGCACCCTTCCAGCTCCTGGGGCAGTTGGGTATTCTTTTCTGTAAGATCCTGCATAACATATGATCCTTAAATCAGTTATTCTAACTGTTTCAAGTCTCGGGGGCTACTGGCATATATAACCATCAAATTTTCTCACCCGTATGTCTTTCACATACTGCTCCGTGGCTCTGGCTAGACCATTTTGAGCGGCACGGAGGTGCGCATCTCCTGACTTGAAGGCATCCAATGCCTCTTGGGAGAAACTTGCGTCACGTAGAACTGTCCGGCGACGCCTGTGGTTCATGGCACTCTCCACCTCGGAATTGGTGGCAGACACCTCGTCCGCATCCTCTATCGGAGGAGCCTCCGGTGCGTGCCTCGTGTTCGCCTCCGCTTCCGGACCCGGCCTTGGAGCCTGTTCGGTGGAAGCACGAGTGGCAGCTTCTCCGGATATAGTCCGGCGAGCCCTCTTCTTCCTGAAAAGAGCACGAGCGTTAGTACGCCTGGAGAGAATAAAACCTGGGAATAAGATGGCACGCCATACCGTTGCGCCGGTGCCTCGATCTGGACCGCACTTCTTTTCAGCCTGCTGGGCCTTGCTGCCCCTTGTTGGCCAGCCACCGCAGGCTCGGCCTTCCGCCTCAAGGACTTCCCCTGCAAAATACCATTAGTATGCGGTGATAAAAAATAAGCACGGATGGGTCGTTTTCAAAGTACTGGGACTTCGGTCTCAGTTACCTGTGAGGCCGGAAGTATTCCGGGTAATCAGCCGTAATGGCGACCAAGGCATTGTCGATGCTCAGTTGGTGAAATACCCCATCAATCAGCTCTACGGATATATCTGGATCCTCTTGGGAGGTCGCGTCGAGGAACCGTTCCGGATCCTCGGGCTGTGGAGGCGGGCTGTTCATATCCTTTACGGCCTGGCGTAGTTCCTGCACCGAAATCACAAAATGAGATACTTGACTACAGGAATATGGATCGGAGGGGCAAAAAGAAATGTCCGCTTACCCAGCTTGGAGGATTATTCATAGAAAATCCGTCCTGTGGATTGACGCGGAGGAATTCCTCCTCTTCTCCCTTATACAATGCGGACAAGATCTTCGTCAGATCAGCAACCGATCCCGGCCGCAACGGGTGGCATCATCCTCCCCGTTGAAATCCCACATGGGGTGGCCTCTATACTGAAGCGGCTGCACCCCCCACATAATGCATGTGGCCATGACTCCGATCATGGTCAGTCCGGAATGAGCTAATAACCTAATCCGGCTCATCAGGTAAAGGACATCCTTGTCATTTTCCTTCTGAGGGCTCTGTGGACGCCCGCTTAGGCGCTTCTTCAAAGGAGCATTATTAAACTCAGGGAGGCCGATCCGAACAGGGTCCGGCAAGGGGACATCTTCTATATAAAACCATTCTGAAGGCCAGTCTTCAGACGCCTTCTTCGGGGTTCCGGATAGATATCCGGTTCCGGCGATGCGCCATAGTTCGGCTCCGCCCACTTGATATATCGACCCCTTTTGAGAACGGGGCACAAGGCAGATCAGATTCTTCCACAGCGCAAAATGAGCCTCGATGCCTAAGAACAGCTCGCAGAAGGCCACGAAACCCGCAATATGCAGAATGGAAGCAGGCGTAAGGTTGTGCAACTGGAGGCCGTAGAACTCCAGGAGCCCCCGGAGGAACGGATGAATTGGAAATCCGAGCCCCTTATTAAATAAGGGATAAGGCACACCCGCTCTCCTTTGGAGGGATTGGGGACGTTCTCCGCTTGCTTTCCGCCATTATAGGTGGCAAGTCCGGCTCGAACCGGGACCATGAAGGCCGGGGGAAGGAATCCCTTGGTCTGGAGCATCGCTAGCTCACTGTGCGGGACGGAACATCTCTCCCAATCTCCGAGCTGAGGGCTGGGAGGGCGAGAGGAGGAGCCGCGTCGACTGACCATGATGGAATGGATTTCTGACAGATGCGCTCCGATGAATGCTCGCGAAGGAAGATGATGTGATTCGGATCTAGATCCCCGTCTCTTTTATAGGCAGCTCATTTGCGCAGCTAGGGGGGTAAATGTAAAGACACCCTGGCTTTTCACATTCGTTTGACACGTGGAAGATGGCCATTATAAGGCGTGGAAGCCAAGGAGCGCAATATTTATGAGAAGTCGGACACTATTCAACAGGTACACAGGATTTGGAGAAGAACCCGCCTTGCAATGCCGAAGACAATCTACGCGTCGGACTCGTCGTCATTGAAGCCTGGTTCGGGGGCTACTGAGGGAGTCCTGGATTAGGGGGTGTCTGGACGGCCGGACTATAACCTTTGGCCGGACTCCTGGGCTATGAAGATACAAGATTGAAGACTCCGTCCCGTGTCCGGATGGGACTTTCCTTGGTGTGGAAGGCAAGCTTGGCGATACGGATATGTAGTTCTCCTCCCTTGTAACCGACTACATGTAACCCTAGCCCTCTTCGGTGTATATATAAACCGGAGGGTTTAGTCCGTATGACTAACAAAAATCATTCCATAGGATATCTTATTGGGTTTAGCCTATTTTATCTCGTGGTAGATCTACTCTTGTACTACCCATATCATCAATATTAATCAAGCAGGAGTAGGGTTTTACTTCCATCGGGAGGGCCCGAACCTGGGTAAAAACATCGTTTCCCTTGTCTCCTGTTACCATCCGCCTAGACGCACAGTTCGGGTCCCCCTATCCGAGATCCGCCGGTTTTGACACCGACACTAGGTTTTTCACACACACACACACACAAAAAATACATTGCTTAGCTGACATGTGACCCTGAAGCCAATGGAACACGTGAACATAAAGTTGTGGCGAGGACAATTTTATTATATGTGGTTTGTTCATTCATGAACTGAAGAGATAGACATTTCGTTCCAGTGCAATTATATACAGACGACATGATCAATCATCAATGGAGTTTTGTATTGCGCATGCAACATGATCCAACGTTGAACTTATTCCAAAAAACGGAAGATCCTTTCCTAAATGCTAACTTGCGCCATTTGCACCGACAGCACAGCATCCTGATCGTTCTTGTCACCGAGCTCGGAAGGCAGGGCCGTCGAGCTCGCGTCCCTCCCGTGGCTTCTCTGCTTCGACAGCTCCGTGACATAGCGGATCATGTCCGTCAGCTCGCAGTGCGACGACCCGCCTTCCTCCATGGCCGCCCTCGCCTCCGCGGCGATCTCTTTGGCCCTGATCCTCCTCGCCTCCCCCTCCGCCCCGCCGCCCATCAACTCCGCGATCGCCTTCTCCACGTCGCCGCTCGTCACCTGAACCCCCTCGGCCTCTTTCGGGAGGTACATGGTGGGGATCTTGACGCCGGACCTGACGCCCACGCCGAGCACGTCCACGAGCAGCTGCTCGCTGCAGAACTGGTCGGCGATGGTGGGCCACGTCAGAGCCGGCACGCCGTAGGAGACGGCCTCCAGCGTCGCATTCCAGCCGCAGTGCGTGAGGAAGCCGCTCACCGCCGGGTGCGAGAGGATGGTCACCTGCGGCGCCCACCCGCGGACGAGGAGGCCCCTGTCCTTGACGCGCGCCTCGAACCCCTCCTCGTCGAGCAGCGCCCGAACGGCGGCGTCCGCCTTGGCCTCCTTGATCGCCCACACGAACGGCCGCCCGGACGCCTCGAGGCCGCGCGCGAGCCCGGCGAGCTGCTCCGCCGTCAGCTGCGAGATGCTGCCGAAGCTGACGTACAGCACGGACGCCGGCGGCCGGGCGTCGAGGCACGAGACGATGTGTCCGGCGTCAACGTCGGCGCGGTTGCCGCGGCCGGCCTTGGCGTCGGCGTCGTTGAGCATGCTGCTGGAGGCGCAGGTCGGCCCGACGGCCCACGTCCTCTTGCCGAGGGCCGCCGCGTACGCGTCGACGAAGACGCCCTCGATGCCGCGGAACGTGTTGAACAGCAGGCCGTCGGCGGTGGCCTCGGCGTCGAGCGCTTCACGGTGCTCCTTCTCCACGCCGGGGTACTGGAAGAACCCCCGGAGCGTGGCCGTGTTGCCGGCGGCGCGCACCGGGAAGTCCGGCACCTCGAACGGCGCCATCACGTCGTCCCCGACGCGGTCGTACACGCCGTGGCTGGACAGGCGGTGCACGGCGAGCTGGAAGTAGGCGGAGGGGCAGTGCATCACCAGCCTGGGGATGCCGAGGCGTTCGCACACCGGCGCCGTCCACGGGTTGCACGCGTCGGCGACGAGGCAGACCGGCCGGCGCGGCAGCGCCAGGAGGTACTCCTCCAGCGGCTCGGCGATCTTCCATATGGCCTGGAAGAACCTGAGGTACATGGCCGGCTCGAGCCCCGCCATCTGGTCGATGGCCTCGACCCCCTCCGGCAGGCCGAGCTGGGCGCAGGGGAAGGGAAGCTCGACGAACTCGACGGGGAGACCGGCCCGCCTGGCGCCGTCGACGGTGGCCCTGTTGCGCGCGGCGTTGACGGGCGTGGTGACCACGGTGACCCGCGGGCCGCGCGCGGCGAGGAGGCGCGCCACGTCCACCATGGGGATGATGTGGCCCTGCGCCACCAGCGGCACCAGCACGAAGTGCAGCTCCTCCCAGATCGCCATCAATGGCAGGCAGCTCGATCCGAATCTAGCGAGTTAGTCAGTGCGAGTGTGTGCCACACACCAACACCCCGGTCAATGGTGCGCCTACACGGCCGATGTCGAGGCTATATCAGCAGCTGGGTGACGTGGGGAAAACGCCATGAATGGATCAAATTAGGCGGTGGAGATTAGACGTGGGGAAAACGCAATGAACAGAACGTGATAGTAGGAAGCAATGCGTGGTAAACAAAAAATACGATCGTGGGCACCAAGTGGAGGCTCAGCTTGCGGTTGATCCGCTAGGGAAAAAAAATTCCTATACGACGGGGTCGTATGGTTTTGATCGGGAGACCCACTCAGCTGATCGGCACGTGGCAGTGTGAATCTCAATGCATCGAGGTACCTTCTTCTCTGATTCTCTGTCGTGAAAACCAACCGTTGTTTCAGCTCTTAGCATGCTATAACGCGATCTACCATGCTATTAGCGAGACATCGCACACCTGTTTATTTAGCGAGACAATTTTCTACATGCTATAACATAACATGCTATTAGCAGGGCTATAGCGTGCTATTTTCTCTTAATGGACGAGAAGCAGTGCTTGGTAAAAAAACGATCGTGGGCACCAATGGAGGATCCACTTGCGATTGATCTGCTAGGCATGGCGACAATGGGGTTATGGATTTTCTAAGTTAGTGCGGCGCCCGCGTCCAAAGCTGCGTGGTGTGCACCGAGAAGTTTTTGGCAAGCTGTCGGCGGGAATGAAGGTGACATGTGCTCCAATCCACCTAGTAGAAGCCAAGGTGCCTCGTGGTGTTCAAGAACAGACACAGCCTAGGTCGAACCGTCCAAGGCTTCCAAGCACGCTCTGGTTCACCAATTCTCCTGAGGAACCGTCCAAGGCTTATAAGTCTATACTAATCAAGGGTTAACCAATAGCTTTCTAGAGTAAAATTTCAGGTTAGGTTGTCAAAATACACACCTAAATTTTACTCCCTCCGCCCATAATAAGATCTTATTACATCCAATTTGCGAGGGAGCAGATCAGTTTTCTAACAAATGCAAGTTCTATTTTCTATGCAATGCGCATTGCTAGTACTGAAGTCTCCAGATTCCTTCCTTCCTCCAAATAGGTTCATGATGTTTATATTCATTCATTCGTAGATGGACTCACTTGATCTTAATGATATTAGCACTGATTTTATAAGAAGCGAGTCAATCATGCATCTCTTTTGTGCTTGTCAGTTACACAAGCAAATGCATTTTCAGTTTCCCACAGGATCACAAAGGACTTCTTTTATTCGAAACCAATAGACACGAGCTCGACGAGATACGCTTCACTTGTATGGAAGCTTCTCCTCTGATTCATCTCTTTTATGTACCCACCGGGCAGCCTGCTCAACACTCATGGTTCAGTCCTCATATCCCTCGAGCCATACCGAAGTGCCAGATCCTCATTGCAAAGCCATGTGCTTTGTTGTGATCGTCCCCCGAATCTACGATCATCCAGATAGTAACTGAGAACTACATCATTTTTGCTAGAAGTGACCCCAAAATCTTCAGATAAAGGTTTCCCCACTATTTGGACATGAGACACACTGGGACAAAGTGCATAGCCAATATATCAGTGTAATGGAAGAGATGATCATAACTAAAATGCAGTGTTTCTACAAGTGCTCGAAAGCTCACCATATGTAGTACAGACCATCAAACGTGTCCTTGTGAACCCTCCCAAGAAGCTCAATCTTTACCACTCCACCAATACATAGAACTGAGTGTGGTAGCTTAAAAGACTGCATCACATTTTCCTGGAATATCACGCCTCATGTTACTTTCAAACATCTAAATTTTATGTTTATTACACAAACAAGAAACACAACTAGGAATATGTATTCAACTGACCTGCAACATTGGAAATTCCGGAGATGTGTACGTCCAGATATAGTTGCCATCATCAATCAGCTCCGCATCACTTTGAACATATACATGTGTTTCAGACCAGTGGGGTGGTTTTAGATAGCCCAGGCGGAACCGGACGTGTTTTGCTGAATATATCGGATGACCATATCGGAAAAATGCTGCACAGTGAAGAGTATTAACCCAGAAGGCACCTTTTTGCATACAGAAAGAAGGCTGAATCAAGTCTTACGCGCCAAACCTTTTAATGGCCGTATCCTGATTTCATCAACGAGACACAGCTCTGACTGAAGGCTATATATCAGGCATTCTGGCACAGCAGGATCTTTCTGGCCACCGCTCGACCAATGAGACGGTCTCCACTCCTCATCATGTTCAAGGGTATTTTCTATGGCTTCTTCAGGGAAATGATCAGTGCTGGACGCACCTACGCAGCGACTGATGCAATCCTTGGGGTCGTACGGCGAGAGAAGACCATGGCTAAGATGCATATACACCCTGTGATCCCTCCCGTGCTTCTCCAGCCCAGCACAAGCACTCGATCCAGCATTTCGGTGTACACTGCTGATGCTGCTCAACTCAACACGCGTGAAGTTGGAAACCTCCGGGTAAACCCGCAGGCACAGGGTCTTGCTGAACTGATTTGCAATAACTGAATAAAAAGATTCATATTAGGCTGGTCTGAACCTTGTGTGTAGTTTGTCACTGACAATGAAAAAACAAACACCAGCTAGCATAGCAGCAATAATCCGATTCAGTGACGGAGCTACATATCAGCCAGCGAGCATAATGGCAGGTCCAATTCAGGCATTCAGTATTCAGTTGGGACGTTGTGAGGATTGGGGTGGGTAGTTATCAGTGAACAGAAAAACGAACACAAGGTAGCATAATAACAGCAACAATTGAGATGGTTCTGTGAGCGGCCTATTTGGGTGGCATCGTCGTCAAATCGATTATGGAATTTCCGCATCGAACGGATCGCTGATTAAGTAGCTATACTAGACTAGAATCGACATAGATAGATGGGTGTAAAGGCAGATCCAGAAGATTTGGGAGTACCGAATCGGCGCCAGGAGCGGGAGACGGCGGTGGCGCGGGCGAGGTCGGCGGGGTCGTCGAGCAGGCTGAAGACGGTGGCGGAGATGTCCGGGCCCAGGCTCTCGAGGAAGTCCAGCCCCCGACCCTCCTCCCACGCCATCGCAGGCGATTCTCTTCTCCTCTCCATATTCCAGACCCGAGCAGACGCCATCGGAGGCAAATCCCTTGTCTGCATAGTCCAGACCCGAGTAGAGGAGAAGGTCAAAAGCGGCTAGACAAGGGACCTCCCGTTCGGTGCCTTTTGTCCAGCCGTCCGAATTCACTGCCCTGTTCGAAAAAAAATCGTGATCTAACTCTTTTTCCTAATGCCATCATCCTTGGCGGTAGGGTAACACAACTTACCGTCAAGAACTATAGGGGTAGGACTTGACTGCGTCACGGGCTGGGGATAAAAACATTTATTTACTTATATGTAATTGTTTTATAAAATTCCATAAAGATATAAACAACATTCATGTTCAGAATAATGTAATAGCAATGTACAACTTGAGAACCAAAAATTTCAACTTCATTACTACTAAATATCTCATAGATATGTCAAGCAATAGCACGATAATGAGAGGCGATAATTTAGGTTGCCAGTTGCTACTGACAAGCATAACACATGCAAGAAAAAAAACTCAATGTAAGGCCTTAGAATCTGTACATATGCAATATATCAAGGTTAAGTTAGTAATGCTTTTCGCCCTCAATGTTACCCTCTAATTTATTCTTTTCTAGAAAAATTCATTTGTATTCTTGTATTTGATTTCTTTTCTTTAGGTTTAGTAATGCCTTTTGCATTTCCTTTTTAAGATGAGATCAGCAGGCTCTAAAATGATTTTGAATTTGAAATCTATTTCAAATCATATTGTTGGTCCCATGATCTCATGGAATAGTAGGGATTAGCATATGCATTTTGATTTCCAGATCTATGAAAGTTTCCTCGAAACTATTTTGGAACTCAAAACCATGGGGCACGAAATGACCAGATGGAAGAAATTTTGATGTGCGAGAGCATGATTTACCGAGGGCGCAACAGAAGGGAGATCTCCTCCAAGTTCTTTCTTGCGCTTCTTTCCTTCGCTTTGTTTCTTCTGCTTTGGATCCGAGACTAAATCCATGGCGGCGTTGTGTACGGTCGAAGGAGGAAGAAGGGGGAGAGGAGGGAGGGAGGAATGGACGGAAGACACACTAGGGACCTGTGCGCTGAGCTGGCTACCAGTGAACTAACGAGTTTAGGTCGTTTTAGTTCACTGGTACACAACGCCGCCATGGATTTAGTCTCGGATCACATGGCGGCTCCAACATATCTATAATTTTTGATTGTTCCATGCTATTTTATTACCAATCTTGGATGTTTTATAATCATTTTATATCATTTTTTGGTACTAACCTATTTACATAGTGTCAGGTGCCAGTTGATGTTTTTTCCATGTTTTTTATATTGCAGGAAATCAATATCAAACGGAGTCCAAATGCCACGAAACTCCATGATGATTTTTTATGGGCCAGAAGGAAGGCAATGGGCCCTGGTTGCACTGAGGGTGCCCAGGGGGCACAACCCACCGGTAGCCTTGAGGCCTCTGGCCGCTCTGGTGGGTTGTGCCCACCTCGGGTGCCCCCAGGACCGCCTCTTTGCTCTATAAATACCCCAAAAATCCACAAACCCTAGGGGAGTCGATGAAATATTCATCCAGCCGTCGCAGAGTCCAGAACCACCAGATCCAATCTAGACACCATCACGGAGGGGTTCACCACTTCCATTGGTGCCTCTCTGATGATGCGTGAGTAGTCCTTTTTAGACCTTCGGGTCCGTATTTAGTAGCTAGATGGCTTTCTCTCTCTCTCTCTCTCTCTCTCTCTCTCTCTCTCTCTCTCTCTCTCTCTCTCTCTCTCTCGCTGAATTCTCAATACAATGGTCTCTTAGAGATCCATATGATGTAACTCTTTTTGCGGTGTTTTTGTTGGGATCTGATGAACTTCGAGTTTATGATCAGTTATATCTTTTTATATCCATGAAAGTTATTTGAGGTTCCTTTGATCTCTTATATGCATGATCACTTATAGCCTCGTATTTCTTCTCCGATATTTGGGTTTTGTTTAGCCAACTTGATCTATTTATATTGCAATGGGAAGAGGTGCCCGGTAGTGGGTTCGATCTTACGGTGCTTGATCCCAGTGACAGAAAGGGAACCGACACGTATGTATCGTTGCTACTAAGGATAAAAAGACGGGATCTATATCTACCGCCATATAGTTAAACGGATCGTGTCTACATCATGTCATCGTTCTTATTGCATTACTCCATTTTTTCATGAACTTAATACACTAGATGCATCTTTGGATAGCGGTCGATGTGTGGAGTAATAGTAGTAGATGCGAGGCGAGTCGGTCTACTAATCTTGGACGTGATGCCTATGTAATGATCATTGCACGGATATCGTCATGATTATTTGAAGTTCTATCAATTGCCCAACAGTAATTTTTTACCCACCGTTGCTATTTTTCTCGAGAGAAGCCACTAGTGAAACCTCTGACCCCGGGTCTTCTTTCTCATATATTTGCCTTGCGATCTATTTTTCCTTTGCATTTTTATTTAGATCTATTAAACAAAAATACAAAAATATCTTACTGCACTTTATTTTATTTGCGATCTATTATTTCAATCTATTATAATTTTCTTCCGTCTTCGTGCCTTCTGGCGCCATTACCCGAAAGGGATTGACAACCCCTTTAGCATGCCGGGTTGCAAGTTGTTGTTATTTGTGTGCAGGGGCTGTTTACGTTGTGTTGCTTGGTTCTCCTACTGGTTCGATACCTTGGTTTCATTATTGAGGGAAATACCTACCGTTGTTGTGCTACATCATCCTCTCCTCTTGGGGGAAACACTGACGTAGTCTTAGGAAACATCATCAAGGGAATTTCTGGCGCCATTGCCGGGGAGGATTTTCAACATAACCAAGTTCCTAATCACAAATCTCATCTCCTCGCAATTTACATTATTTGCCATTTGCCTCTCGTTTTCCTCTCCCCCACTTCACAAAAATTTGCCGTTTTATTCGCCTCTCTTTTTTCACCGATCTCTTGTCTCTAGTCCCGATGGCTAGCATCCCTACTCCTCCTTTGTCACTGGATTTTGAAGTTCTTTACTTCAAGCACAGACAAGGAGAAAATATGAAAGTGGGCTGCAATTTAATTGCGCCAGCTGGGTCTTGAACTCAAGACCTATTGGCTCCGATACCATGTAGAAGTGCACGCTCCAAAAAGAGCTTTTGACCCTGTTGGTTCACAGTTGTCGGGAGGAGTTGCATCCTTTCCTAGACTCATACATACAACAATTGTAATACTTGCCTTCGTAGCCTCATAGGAGTTTTGGTCGGGGGGCCACAAAACCCACTTGTAACAATGATGTAACTGGTTTCTTTGTGAGTAATACAAAAGTCAGTGGGAGCCTCTCCCACTGTCGTTGACCTTCAAAAAAAAATCTGAAAGATGCCTGGTATAGGCTTATGGAATCGTATCGTGTTTCCAATCTAAAGGGGGATGCTAAGGTTTTGCTTCATAATTTTTACATAGGACTAGCTTTGCATCATAGATAACTTCTTGATTTTGTCGCTAAAGGAAACTTTATTGAGCTTGATGCAAACGCTGCCTATGAAATTTTGGACGAAATTTTGGGAATTCCTCCTCAAAAGAAGGGGTTTTCCTTTACCCCTGAGGGATTTCAAATGTTGGACAAACTTGGTGATTTGCATAAACATATGGTTGAAATACAGAAATATAATGAACCCCTCAAGCACCTCAATGGTAGTATCAATCGCATGAATACCTTGATTACTCTTTGCAACAAGCGATTGGATATTTTGGATCTTAAGATGGTTTTTTTTCTGAAGAATTGCGTAAAGAGCCTCCCGGGTTTGAGAAAACCCTTACAAAATTACCAAAACTTGAAGACAAAACTTAGATCCTTGCCTTATGCCTAGCTAAGGGCGTAAAACTATAGCGCTTGTTGGGAGGCAACTCAATGAATAAAATTTATTTTTGCTTTTTGCCTTTTGTTCTTGTGTGTTCACACAATTATGCTACTAGTATGATTGTGCTTTTTGTGTTTTAGTTATTGTTTGTGCCAAGTAAATCCTATAGGATCTTCTTGGATGATAGTTGTTTGATCTTGCTGAAAAAGACAGAAACTTTGTGCTCACGAAAATAATTTTCATAAATCACAGAAAAGAGCTTTTTCCCTGATTATTTTTGCAAAAGATTAATATACAAATTACCCTGGTCTTCCTATTTTGGTAGAATATTTGGAGTTCCAGAAGTATTCGCCAAAGTCAGATTGCTACAGACTGTTCTGTTTTGACAGAATCTGTTTTCTTTGTGTTGTGTGCTTATTTTGATGGATCTATGGGTTTTTTTTTTGATGAGTTTTTGCCATATAAAAGTTAGAATACAGTAGATATAATACAAAAACAAAATATGAATTGGTTTGATACAACACTTATAGTAGTGGTTTCCTTTCTTATACTAATGGATCTCACAAAGGTTTTGTTGAGTTTTGTGTGATTGAAGTTTTCAAGTTTTGGGTTATCTTACGATGGATGAAGGAAGGATGTAAGGGCATAAGCTTGGGGATGCCCCAGAATCCCAAGCTATTATCCAAGAATGAGAAACCAACTAAGCTTGGGGATGCCCCCGAGTGGCATCCCCGCTTTCTTCCAACAACTATCGGTATTCTACTCGAGACTATATATTTATTCGTCACATGATATGTGTTTTGGTTGGAGCATCTTGTATGATATGTGTCATTGCTTGTTTTATTTCGTGTTTTAAGTCATCAATCCTTGCTCGACACACTTATTTGAGAGAGCCAAAATTATGTCATGACTTGTTAGAATTGCTCTCTGTGCTTCACTTAAATCTTTTATGAGCTAGGACTTGCTCTAGTGCTTCAGTTATATCTTTTTGAGCACGATGTGCTTAGTATTTTTGAACAAATGCTCTCTTGCTTCACTTAGATTTATTCGAGAGTTAGTAAAATTTTAAAGAAATTCTCTCTTGCTTCACTTAAATTATTTTAAGAGAAAGAAAATTTGTTATGCTCATGATCTTCACTTATATTTGTTTGAGCTTATGAAAAGCAACACATGAAAATTAGTCCCAAAGTGATAGATATCCAAGAAGGATAAAGAAAAGAAAATGTCATGAAGATCATTTGACAAAATAAACTTGATTCTTAGTAATAGTTTTGAGATATGATGATGTGATATGTGAGTTATGTTGATGAGTAATTGTGCTCTAGTAAGAATATTGGTGTTAAGGTTTGTGATTCCCTATGCATGCGCGAAAGTCAATAATCAAGCAATGAAAATTATATCCTACTTGTGGTGCATTATTCGGTGTTAATTATGCTTAATGCTTGCTTATGAGATTATTCGTTTCTTGGTTGGCCGCCTCTCAATCTTTTTGCTAGCCTTCATTTTGCACCAAGTATGACCTCTACTTGTGCATCCAAAATCCTTTAAACCAGTTTTGCCACATGAGTCCACTATATCTACCTATATGTGGTATTCTTTTGTCGTTCTAAGCAAATTTGCATGTGCCATCTCTAATTTTCAAAATAAACTTCTCTTTTGTGTATTTGTTTATTTCATGAAAAGAATTGAGTGGCTAATATTTTCCATGCTAGATGTGTTATTCTCGAGATGAGTGTTTATTCACTTGTCATTGCACGAGAGTAAGGCAAAGGTTTTAGGGATGCCCAGTCCCGAAATGCAAAAAATATTTACTTTATGTTGTCAAATAATAAATTCTTTGGAAAGTGTTGGTATGGAGGGCACCCGCGGATACGGCTAGCCTTGGAAAGTGAAAGAATGGTGGAAAAAGGAATAACCTTTATTTTCTGTTTGGGAACCGCCTATGACATATCTAGCATGGAAAGTGTTCGTAGCTCTAAGTCGTTTTAGTTGGTGGGATGGATACACCTCCCAAAATGTTTTTATCTCAAATTTTTCGCTTTGAGCTCTGGCACCTCTACAAATCCCTACTTCCCTCTGCGAATGGGCCTTTCTTTTACTTTATGCAATTTTTATTTTTATTTTGAGTCTCCATCTTCTCTTACAAAAGCACCAACTAGGGGGCAATGTGATCGTGCTCAAGTATTGGGTGTAGCTAATATTCGAGTGTGTTTCATGAATGGATCAATGTTTGAGCATGATGGGCTAGGGATAACTTATTTTAGCGTTGATATTTTGAAAGACATGGTTGCTTGTTGATATGCTTGAGTATCTAAATTATTATGTCAAATCTAGACTATTGCTTTGAATCACATAGAAGTCCAAATGTCCATGCTATAAAGAAAATAATATGATATGACTTGATGAACAGCACTCCACATCAAAAATTCTGTTTTTATCACTTACCTACTCGAGGACGAGTAGGAGTTAAGATGCTGATACGTCTCCAACATATCTATAATTTTTTATTGTTCCATGCTGTTTTATTATCAATCTTGGATGTTTTATTATCATTTTATAGTCATTTTATATCATTTTTGGTACTAACCTATTGACATAGTGCCAAGTGCCGATTCTTTATTTTTCCATGTTTTTTTACATCGCAGAAATCAATATCAAACGGAGTCCAAATGCCACGAAACTCCACGATTATTGTTTATGGGCGGAAGGAAGGTAATGGACCACTGGTTGCACACTGGGTGCCCGAGGGGGCAGAACCCACCAGTATGCGCCAGAGGCTCAGCGCCCTGGTGGGTTGTGCCCACCTCGGGTGCCCCCCGGACCACCTCTTTGCTCTATAAATACCCCAAAAATCCACAAACCCTAGGGGAGTCGACGAAATATTCATCCAGCCGCCGTAGAGTCCAGAACCACCAGATCCAATCTAGACACCATCGCGGAGGGGTTCACCACTTCCATTAGTGCCTCTCCGATGACGCGTGAGTAGTCCTTTGTAGACCCTCGGGTCCGTAGTTAGTAGCTAGATGGCTTTCTCTCTCTCTCTCTCTCTCTCTCTCTCTCTCTCTCGCTGAATTCTCAATACAATGGTCTCTTGGATCCGATGAACCTCGAGTTATGATCAGTTATATCTTTTTATATCTATGAAAGTTATTTGAGTTTCTTTGATCTCTTATATGCATGATCTCTTATAGCCTCGTATTTGTTCTCCGATATTTGGGTTTTTTTTGGAAAAATTGATCTATTTATCTTGCAATGGGAAGAGGTGCCCGGTAGTGGGTTCGATCTTACGGTGCTTGATCCCGATGTGAAAGGGAACCAACACGTATGTATCGTTGCTACTAAGGATAAAAAGATGAGATCTATATCTACCGCCATATAGATAAACAGATCTTATCTACATCATGTCATCGTTCTTATTGCATTACTCCATTTTTCCATGAACTTAATACACTAGATGCATGCTGGATAGCGGTCGACGTGTGGAGTAATAGTAGTAGATGCAGGCAGGAGTCGGTCTACTAATCTTGGACGTGATGCCTATGTAATGATCATTGCCTAGATATCTTCATGATTATTTGAAGTTCTATCAATTGCCCAACAGTAATTTGTTTACCCACAGTTGCTATTTTTCTCGAGAGAAGCCACTAGAGAAACCTACGACCCCCTGCTACCTCTTGAGCACTGCGTTCGTTTTCCCTTTAAGAGGAAAGGGTGATGCAGTAAAGTAGCGTAAATATTTTCCTCAGTTTTTGAGAACCAAGGTATCAATCCAGTAGGAGACCACGCTCGAGTTCCACGCACCTACACAAACAAATAAGAACCTCGCAACCAACGCGATAAAGGGGTTGTCAATCCCTTCACTGTCACTTACGAGAGTGAGATCTGATAGATATGATAAGATAATATTTTTGGTATTTTTATGATAAAGAGTAAATAAAGATGCAAAGTAAAATAAACGGCGCCAGAAATAGCTTGTTGTCGGGAGATTAATATGATAGGAAATAGACCCGGGGGCCATAGGTTTCACTAGTAGCTTCTCTCAAGAGCATAAGTATTACGGTGGGTAAACGAATTACTGTCGAGCAATTGATAGAATTGAGCATAGTTATGAGAATATATAGGTATGATCATGTATATAGGCATCACATGCATTGACAAGTACAATCAAACGATTACGCATCTACTACTATTACTTCACACATCGACCGCTATCCAAAGATGCATCTAGAGTATTAAGTTCATAAGAACAGAGTAATTCTTTAAGTAAGATGACATGATGTAGAGGGACAAACTCATGCAATATCATATAAACCCCATCTTTTTATCCTTGATTGCAACAATAAAATACGTGTCGTTTCCCTTTCTGTCACTGGGATCGAGCACCGCAAGATTGAACCCAAAGCTAAGCACTTCTCCCATTGCAAGAAAGATCAATCTAGTAGGCCAAACCAAACTGATAATTCGAAGAGACTTGCAAGGATAACCAATCATACATAAAAGAATTCAGAGGAGATTCAAATATTGTTCATAGATAATCTTGATCATAAACCCACAATTCATCGGATCTCGACAAACACACCGCAAAAAGAAGATTACATCGAATAGATCTCCAAGAAGATCGAGGAGAACTTTGTATTGAGATCCAAAGAGAGAAGAAGCCATCTTGCTAATAACTATGGACCCGAAGGTCTGAGGTAAACTACTCACACATCATCGGAGAGGCTATGGTGTTGATGTAGAAGCCCTCCGTGATCAATGCCCCCTCCGGCGGAGCGCCGGAAAAGGCCCCAAGATGGGATATCACGGGTACAGAAGGTTGCGGCGGTGGAAATAGGGTTTTGGCTCCGTATATGATGGTTTGGGGTACGTAGGTATATATAGGAGGAAGAAGTACGTCGGTGGAGCAACGAGGGGCCCACGAGGGTGGAGGGCGTGCCCAGGGGGTAGGCGCCCCCTGCCTCATGCCTTCCTCGTTGATTGCTTTACGTAGACTACAAGTCCTCTAGATCACGTTTGTTTCGAAAATCACGTTCCCGAAGGTTTCATTCCGTTTGGACTCCGTTTGATATTCTTTTCCTTGAAACACTGAAATAGGTAAAAAAAACAGCAATTTGGGTTGGGCCTCCGGTTAATAGGTTAGTCCCAAAAATAATATAGAAGTGTATAATAAAGCCCATTAAACATCGAAAACAAAATATAATATAGCATGGAACAATAAAAAATTATGGATACGTTGGAGACGTATCAAGCATCCCCAAGCTTAATTCCTGCTCGTCCTCGAGTAGGTAAATGATAAAAACAGAATTTTTGCTGTGGAATGCTACTTAGCATAATTTTCAATGTAATTCTCTTATTTGTGGTATGAATATTCAGATACAAAATATTCAAGACAAAAGTTTAATATTGACATAAAAATAATAATACTTCAAACATACTAACTAAGCAATTATGTCCTCTCAAAATAACATGGCCAAAGAAAGTTATCCCTACAAAATCATATAGTTTGGCTATGCTCTATATTCACCACACAAAGTATTTAAATCATGCACAACCCCGATGACAAGCCAAGCAATTGTTTCATACTTTTGGTGTCCTCAAACTTTTTCAATCTTCACGCAATACATGGCGTGAGCCATGGACATAGCACTATAGGTGGAATAGAATGGTGGTCAGGAGAAGACAAAAAAGGAGAAGATAGTCTCACATCAACTAGGCATATCAACGGGCTATGGAGATGCCTATTAATAGATATCAATGCGAGTGAGTAGGGATTGCCATGCAACGGATGCACTAGAGCTATAAGTATATGAAAGATCAACAAAAAGAAACTAAGTGGGTGTGTATCCAACTCGCGTGCTCATGAAGACCTAGGGCATTTTGAGGAAGCCCATCGTTGGAATATACAAGCCAAGTTCTATAATGAAAAATTCCCACTAGTATATGAAAGTGATATCATAGGAGACTCTCTATCATAAAGATCATGGTGCTACTTTGAAGCACAAGTTTGGAAAAAGGATAGTAGCATTGTCCCTTCTATCTTTTTCTCTCATTTTTTTGGGCCTTCTCTTTTTTATATGGCCTTTCATTTTTTTTTCATACGGAGTCTCATCCCGACTTGTGGGGGAATCATAGTCTCCATCATCCTTTCCTCACTTGGGACAATGCTCTAATAATGATGATCATCACACTTTTATTTACTTACAACTCAATACTTAGAACAAAATATGACTCTATGTGAATGCCTCCGTGATGTGTACCGGATATGCAATGAATCGAGAGTGACATGTATGAAAGAATCATGAGCGGTGGCTTTGCCACAAATACGATGTCAACTACATGATCACGCATAAAGCAATTATGACAATGATGAAGCGTGTCATAGTGAGCAAACGATGGTAAGTTGCATAGCAATATATCTCGGAATGGCTATGGAAATGCCACGGTAGGTAGGTATGGTGGCTGTTTTGAGGAAGGTATATGGTGGGTGTATGATACCGGCGAAAAGTGCGCGGTATTAGAGAGGCTAGCAATGGTGGAAGGAAGAAAATTGCGTATAATCCATGGACTCAACATTAGTCATAAAGAACTCATATACTTGTTGCAAAAATCTACAAGTTATCAAAGCAAAGTATTACGCGCATGCTCCTAGGGGGATATATTGGTAGGAAAAGACCATCACTCATCCCCGACCGCCACTCATAAGGAAGACAATCAATAAATAAATCTTGCTCGGACTTCATCACATAACGATTCACCATACGTGCATGCTACGGGAATCACAAACTTTAACACAAGTATTTCTCAAATTCATAACCACTCAACTAGCATGACTCTAACCATCTTCATATCTCAAAACAATTATCAAACATCAAACTTCTCATAGTATTCAACACACTCATAAGATTTTTCTTTTTACTAATCTTGGATGCCTATCATATTAGGACCAATTTTTATGATTGAAGCATATTACCATGCTGTTTTGTAGGACTCTCAAAATAATATAAGTGAATCATGAGAGAACAATAGTTTCTATAAAACAAATGCACCACCGTGCTCTAAAAGATATAAGTGAAGTACTAGAGAAAAAACTATATAGCTCAAAAGATATAAGTGAAGCACATAGAGTATTCTAATAAATTCCGAATCATGTGTGTCTCTCTCAAAAGGTGTGTACAGCAAGGATGATTGTGGTAAACTAAAAAGCAAAGACTCAAATCATACAAGACGCTCCAAGCAAAACACATACCATGTGGTGAATAAAATATAGCTCCAAGTAAAAGTTCTGGATGGGCCGAAGAGAAAAGAGGGGATGCCTTCAGGGCATCCCCAAGCTTTGGCTTTTGGTGTCCTTAGATTACCTTGGGGTGCCATGGGCATACCCAAGCTTAGGATCTTGCCACTCCTTGTTCCATAACCCATCAAATCTTTACCCAAAACTTGAAAACTTCACAACACAAAACTCAACAGAAAATATCGTGAGCTCCGTTAGCGAAAGAAAACAAAACACCACTTCAAGGTACTGTATTGAACTCATTATTTATTTATATTGGTGTTAAAACTACTGTATTCCAACTTCTCTATGGTTTATAAACTCTTTTACTAGCCATAGATTCATCAAAATAAGCAAACGACACGCGAAAAACAGAATCTGTCAAAAACAGAACAGTCTGTAGTAATCTGTAACTAACGCAAACTTCTGGAACTCAAACAATTCTACCAAAATAGGACGACCTAGAAAAAAAATTATTGATCTACTGCAATTGGAATCAGTATTTTATCATGTTCTGGTGATTTTAAACAATTGTTTTCGTGAACAGAAAGTTTCTGGAATTTTCAGCAAGATCAAATAACTATCATCCAAGAAGATCCTATAGGTTTAACTTGGCACAAACACTAATTAAAACATAAAAACAAATCTAACCAGATGCTAGGTCAAATATTTATTCCTAAACAGAAGCAAAAAGCAAAAAACTAAAATAAAATTGGATTGCCTTCCAACAAGCGCTATCGTTTAACGCCCCTAGCTAGGCATAAAAGCAAGGATAGATCTAGGTGTCGCCATAATAATAGGATAGATCACGAAAACTCATTTCATATTCTCTACGTTCAGCAGCAAGTTTTCTTTGAGGCAAGCAAAAGTAATCAAAAGGGCTAGATTTAATGGGACAAAAGTACCCAAGATCAATTTTGGGAGGTATAGGTTCCTCCTTCGGCCCTTCGTATTGCACAACCAATTCATCATTATAAGCATTCTTCTGACATAACTTCGTGAGCCTATACTCGAGAGAATATCCTAGATCATTATTTCGAATAGCAAAATCATTATTATGTTCGGAAATTCTATCAACTAGAACATTGGTAGGAACCCTTTTTCTAAGGTTTTCATTAAAAGCAACATAGTCTAGAGATTGAAAACGCATTATTTCCTCTTGATCAAAGAGGATTGCCTCTATGGGAGGACGGCCAGCGTCCACCCTATAGTGCGCAAAGATTTCTTTGGCCTCTTTTATTATAAATCTGAACTCATGAGCCAAAAAGATAGTAGCAACATGCTTAACAGAAGAATGCTCAATATTAGAAAATTCTAGGAAAATCCTTTGTATGCAAGGATGCATGTGCATAAATTGGCTTTCAAGTTCAACTACAAGCATGGCGATAGCGTCACATAAGACTACTAGTTCTATGAAGAATAGAACTACCCATAGAAGGCAAAGCACCGACACAAGTAAAGAAATCTTGGATAACTCCTTTTCCAATAATATTACCACTACCGATTCGGAAATTTTTTGTAAGTAAGATAGGGGGTTCTTCAGCAGGAGCATCAGAATTTTCCATGTTATTATTATTGTCCATATCGACAATAATTTCCCCAATTTCATACATAATGGCAGAAAGTGCAAGGAGCAAAAGAAAGAGGGAGGCGAACAGAAAAGAGAGGGCGAATAAAACGGCAATGGTGGGGTGGGGGAGAGGAAAACGAGAGGCAAATGGCAAATAATGTAATGCGAGGGATAAGAGTTTGTGATGGGTACTTGGTATGTCTTGACTTGTGCGTAGACTCCCGACAGCGGCGCCGTAAATCCCTCTTGCTACCTCTTGAGCATTGCGTTGGTTTTCCTTGAAGAGGAAAAGGTGATGCAAAGAAAGTAATGGCGTAAATATTTCCCTCCGTTTTTGAGAACCAAGGTATCAATCCAGTAGGAGACCATGCTCGAGTCCCACGCACCTACACAAACAAATAAGAACCTCGCAACCAACGCGTTAAAGGGGTTGTCAATCCCTTCACGGTCACTTACGAGAGTGAGATCTGATAGATATAATAAGATAATATTTTTGGTATTTTTATGATAAAGAGTAAATAAAGATGCAAAGTAAAATAAACGGTGCCATAAATAGCTTGTTGTCGGGAGATTAATATGATAGAAAATAGACCCGAAGGCCATAGGTTTCACTAGTGGCTTCTCTCAAGAGCATAAGTATTACGGTGGAGTAAAGCGAATTCTTGTCGAGCAATTGATATAATTGAGCATAGTTATGAGAATATCTAGGTATGATCATGTATATAGGCATCACGTCTGTGACAAGTAGACCGAAATGATTCTCGCATCTACTACTATTACTCCACACATCGATCGCTATCCGGCATGCATCTAGAGTATTAAGTTCATAAGAACAGAGTAATGCTTTAAGTAAGATGACATGATGTAGAGGGATAAACTCATGCAATATGATATAAACCCCATCTTTTTATCCTCGATGGCAACAATACAATACATGTTGTTTCCCTTTTTGTCACTAGGATCGAGCACCGCAAGATTGAACCCAAATCTAAGCATTTCTCCTATTGTAAGAAAGATCAATCTAGTAGGCCAAGCTAAAGGGATAATTCGAAGAGACTTGCAAAACCAATCATACATAAAAGAATTCAGAGAAGATTCAAATATTTTTGATAGATAATCTTGATCATAAATCCACAATTCACCGGATCTCGACAAACACACCACAAAAGAAGATTACAACGAATAGATCTCCAAGAAGATCGAGGAGAACTTTGTATTGAGATCCAAAGATAGAGAAGAAGCCATCTAGCTAATAACTATGAACCCGAAGGTCTGAGATAAACTACTCACACATCATCGGAGAGGCTATGGTGTTGATGTAGAAGCCCTCCGTGATCAATACCCCCCCTCCGGAGCGCCGGAAAAAGGCCCCAAGATGGGATCTCATGGGTGAAGGTTGCGGCGGTGGAAATAGGGTTTTGGCTCCGTATATGATGGTTTGGGGTACATAGGTATATATAGGAGGAAGAAGTACGTCGGTGGAGCAATGAGGGGCCCACGAGGGTGGAGGGCGCGCCCTCCTGCCTCGTGCCTTCCTCATTGATTGCTTTACGTAGACTCCAAGTCCTCTGGATCACGTTTGTTCCGAAAATCACGTTCCCGAAGGTTTCATTCCATTTGGACTCCGTTTGATATTCTTTTCCTTCGAAACACTAAAATAGGCAAAAAAAACAGCAATTTGGGCTGGGCCTCCGGTTATAGGTTAGTCCCAAAAATAATATAAAAGTGTATAATAAAGCCCATTAAACATCCAAAACAAAATATAATACAGCATGGAACAATAAAAAATTATAGATACGTTGGAGACGTATCACCCCTGGGTCTTCTTTCTCATATATTTGCCTTGCGATCTATTTTTCCTTTGCGTTTTTATTCAGATCTATTAAACTAAAAATTGAAAAATATCTTGCTGCACTTTATTTTATTTTATGATCTGTTATTTCAATCTATTATAATTTTCTTCCGCCTTCGCTACTTTTCCGCGCCAAGTTATTCGAAAGGGATTGACAACCCTTTAACACATCGGGTTGCGAGTGGCTGTTATTTGTGTCTGCGTGGGGTTGTTTACGTTGTGTTGCTTGGTTCTCCTACTCGTTCGATACCTTGGTTTCATTACTGAGGGAAATACCTACCGTTGCTGTGCTACATCATCCTCTCCTCTTGGGGGAAACACCGACGTAGTCTTAGCAAACATCATCAGTTCGCGGCCGTGACCACCGCTCCGGCCTTAGACCCGGAGCAAACCATCAGGTCCGAAGATGGGAATTTGGAGCGCACCGGACTCTCTGCTGAAAACCGCATTATCGAGGATCCGGAGGCGATGGTGTCCACAGCAAACTCGGAATCAGACCGGGTCCCCCTATCATTAAAAAGCCGGGCTCGCCCCCGGACTCCAGATCCGAACTCTCGAAGTCCATGCCAAGCGAGCATGGCCTGGAGGCCCTAGCCCCGGCCAGCCCCGCGGACTCTTGTTTCCCCGTCCAAACCTCGCTCTTAAACGAGGCTCTGGACTTAATGCGATCCCTCGCCATTACAGAGGAAACACTTCCGAGCTATGCCCAGCCCGGACTAGGGGCCGAGAGCAGGGAATTTTTCGTCCCACCCACCACCCACTTCATAGCCACTGTCAAAGATTTAACCGACATGCTGGACTACGCCTCCAAAGACATCGACGACATGGATGACGATGCCGGAGACGAACAAGGCCAAGACCCGCCGATCACCGGACGTTGGACGACCACCTCCACATATGACGTGTATATGGTGGACACACCCAAAGAGGATGACGGCGACGGCAGGAAGGGTCCAGATGAGGATAAGCCTGCTGAGACACCACCAAAGCGTCGACGTCAGTGGCGCCACTCAAAATCGCGTCGCGGAAAAGACAGCAACACCGGCACCGGAGACAATAACACTCCGGAGAATGCCGAAGCCCCCGAAGCCCCCGTCGAGCCAACATCCGAGCAGGATGATTGGGAGGAGGGGCAAGTTAACCCTGATGATCCGGTCGGGAACAAGGACTCGGAAGATAGTAACTATCTACCACTCTCTGAGGATGATGTAAGCCTCGGCGACGAAGACTTCATCGTGCGGAGGAACCACTCGAGGTGAGCGCTTTAAGCACCAAATAATCACCACCGCGAGAAGCCTAAAAGAAGCAACAACAACGACTACAAAGGCTGAACAGATACACTCAATGACAGATGGACCTGTGTCCTAGCTGTCAAGAGTATAGCCTTCAACGCCAAAGAAAGAGCTATCCAAAGCGCCGGCTACTACCACAATTTGACGACGAGGCCCTCGAGCCCATACCACAAGACACGATCAGGTTGATGTACCATACCGGCCACCACGTGGGTGAGATAAAGTGGCAACCCATGCCGAACACCAACCCGCACCACCTCGCCGTAGAGGCAGAGAGACAGCGGCTCCAGGATACACCTATGACCTACGACAGGACCTGGATAATAGAGCAGGCCAAGCCAGATCAATCTATGCATCAAGGGGGCGTGCCCCAACGTGAGAAGACGGCCATCAGGCCTGGCGCGACAGGCACAACCTCACCCGGGCCGAAAACCGCATACGCACTTCATTCGGACTACGTCGTGACGTCGCCCGATATAGAGGCACCGCACACCCCTTATGTTTCACCGATGAGGTAATGAAACACCAGTCCCTAGAAGGGTTTAAACCTGTGAACATTGAATCATACGATGGTACGCCGGATCCCGCAGTATGGATCGAAGATTTTCTTCTCCACATTCACATGGCTCGCGGTGACGATCTCCATGCCATCAAGTACCTCCCCCTAAAACTCAAGGGACCAACACGGCACTGGTTAAATAGCCTCCCAGAAAACTCTATTGGTAGCTGGGAAGATTTGGAATATGCCTTTAGAGACAACTTCCAAGGTACCTATGTTCGGCCCCTAGACGCCGATAACCTCAGTCACATAGTCCAACAACCCGGAGAGTCAGCCCGGAAACTCGACCGAGTTCTTGAAGGAAATATGCCCTAGAGGCAATAATAAAGTTGTTATTTATATTACCTTATACCATGATAAATGTTTACTATTCATGCTAGAATTGTATTAACCGGAAACTTAGTACATGTGTGAATTCATAGACAAACAAAGTGTCCCTAGTATGCCTCTACTAGACTAGCTCGTTAATCAAAGATGGTTAAGTTACCTGACCACATGTGTTATCATTTGATGAACGGGGTCACATCATTATAGAATGATGTGATGGACAAGACCCATCCGTTAGCTTAGCACTATGATCGTTTAGTTTATTGCTATTGCTTTCTTCATGACTTATACATGTTCCTCTGACTATGAGATTATGCAACTCCGAATACCGGAGGAACACTTAGTGTGCTATCAAACGCCACAACGTAATCGGGTGATTATAAAGATGCTCTACAGTGTCTCCGATGGTTTTTGTTGAGTTGGCATAGATCAAGATTAGGATTTGTCACTCCGTATCGGAGAGGTATCTCCGGGCCCTCCTCGGTAATGATCATCACTATAAGCCTTGCAAGCAATGTGACTAATGAGTTAGTTGCGGGATGATGCATTACGGAACGAGTAAAGAGACTTACCGATAATCTAGATTGAACTAGGTATGATGATACCGACGATCGAATCTCGGGCAAGTAACATACCGATGACAAAGGGAACAACGTATGTTGTTATGCGGTTTGACCGATAAAGATCTTCGTAGAATATCTTAAAGGAGTTCAATATGAGCATCCATGTTCCGCTATTGGTTATTGATCGGATATGTGTCTCGGCCATGTCTACATAGTTCTCAAACCCGCAGGTCCGCACGCTTAACGCTCGATGACGATTTGTATTATGATTTATGTGATTTGATGTACCGAAGTTTGTTCGGAGTCCCGGATGAGATCACGGACATGACGAGGAGTCTCAAAATGGTCGATAGGTATAGATTCATATATTGGAAGGTTGCATTCGGACATCAGAATGGTTCCGAGTGATTCGGGCATTTTTCTGGAGTACCGGGAGGTTACCGGAACCCCCGGGGAAAGATATGGGCCTTATGGGCCATACGAGGGAGGCTAACCAGCCCACAATGGGCTGGTGCACCCCCAACAAGGGAGGAGGACGAATTGGAGTTGGGAAGGGGGCGCCACCCCCTTTCCTTCTCCTACTCCATCTCCTTCCCGCTTCCTCCTGGGTAGAAGGAAAAAGGGTGGGGCCGAATCCTACTAGGACTGGAGTCCTAGTAGGACCCCCCTCTCCCTGACGCGCCCCTTGTTGGCCGGCCTCCTCCTCCCCTCCTTTATATACAGGGGCGGGGGGGGGGGGGGCACCCCAAAGACACACAAGTTGATCTGAAGCCTTGTGCGGTGCCCCCACCACAGTTTTACACCTCGGTCATATCGTCATAGTGCTTAGGCGAAGCCTCGCACGGTAACTTCATCATCACCATCACCATGTCGTCAGGCCGACGGTACTCTCCGTCGGCCTCACCGGATCTAGAGTTCGAGGGACGCCACCGAGCTGAACGTAGCAGATCGCGGAGGTGCCGTATGCTCGTACTTGATCGGTTGGATCGCCAAGACGCTCGACTACATCAACTGCGTTACTAAACGCTTCCGCTTTCGGTTCACGAGGGTACGGAGACACTCTCCCCGCCGTTTCTATGCTTCTCCTAGATAGATTCTTGCGTGATCGTAGGATTTTTTCAAATACTACGTTCTCTCCAACAAAGGGCATCCGGAGCCGTGTCTATGCATAGATGTTATATGCACGAGTAGAACACAAAGAGTTGTGGGCGATAATAGTCATACCGCTTACCAAAGATGTCATACTTTGATTCAGCGGTATTGTTGGATGAAGCGGCCAGACCGACATTACATGACCGCTGCTCATGAGACTGGTTGTACCGCCATGCTTCGCACAGTGTGGCTAGTGGGTGTCTGCTTTCTCCAACTTTTAGTTGAATCGAAAAGTGACTACGCCCGGTCCTTGTTGAAGGTTAAAACAACACACTTGATGAAAAATCGTTGTAGTTTTGATGCGTAGGTAAGAACGCTTCTTGCTAGAAGCCCGTAGCAGCCACGTTATACTTGCAACAACAAAGTAGAGGACATATAACATGTTTTTGCAGGGCATGTTGTGATGTGATATGGTCAAGATGTGATGAGATATAAATTTTTGTATGAGATGATCATGTTTTGTAAATCAAGTATCTAAATCGGCAGAGCCTTATGGTTGTCGCTATATTGTATGAAATGCAATCATCATGTAATTGCTTTACTTTATCACTAAGCGGTAGCGATAGTCATAGAAGCAATAGTTGGCGAGACGACAATGATGCTTCGATGGAGATCAAGGTGTCAAGCCGGTGACGATGGAGATCATAACGGTGCTTTGGAGATGGAGATCAAAGGCACAAGATGATGATGGCCATATCATGTCACATATTTTGATTGCATGTGATGTTTATCCTTTATGCATCTTATTTTGCTTAGTACGGCGGTAGCATTATAAGATGATCCCTCACTAAATTTCAAGGTATAAGTGTTCTTCCCAGTATGCATCGTTCTTACATAAATCGTCTTAGAGACACCCACGTGATGATCGGGTGTGATAAGATCTACGCTCACATACAATGGGTGCAAGCCAGTTTTGCACACTTGTAATACTCGGGTTAAACTTGACGCAGCCTAGCATATGCGAGATATGGCCTCGAACATCGAGATCGAAGATCGAACGTGAATCATATAGTAGATATGATCAACATAGTGAGGTTCACCATTGAAAACTACTCCATCTCACGTGATGATCGGACATGGTTTAATTGATATGGATCACATGATCATTTAGATGACTCGAGGGATGTCTATCTAAGTGGGAGTTCTTAAGTAATATGATTAATTGAACTTAAATTTATCATGAACTTAGTCCTGATAGTATTTGCATATCTATGTTGTAGTAGCATGCGTATAACTCCCCTGTTTTATTTTTTATATGTTCCTAGAGAATACTGAGTTGAAAGATGATAGTAGCAATGATGCGGACTGGGTCCGATATCAGAGGATTATTGTAATGCCCCAGATGCAACTTTCCATATTCGTAACTCCAACTCTTGCCTTTTCCGGAGATGTGATATGCTATTTCCTCTGTGGTTGGGTTTTTGTCTTTTGTTTTGCATTTTGTTCATGTCATGCATCTCATCTCGTTGCATCATTTGCATTGCATCATGTCATCATGCATCCCCTTTTTAAAACTCAAATAAATAAATCATGTGGATCTTCGATCCATTTAAATCGAGGGAATTCACATGGTGATTTCTCTTTATAACATATCCTCCCAATATTAGGGAGCTATATTAAAATATTCCATTATTTGGAATTGTTCATAACACACTTGCAAAAATAAATCCCAATGCCTTTGTTATCATAATTCTTGGTCTCTAACTTTGTCATATATCATTTCATCTTTTTTCCAAGCTCCACCAAAAATCTGAACATTTTTGGACCTTCCAAACCCCCACTCCCTATTTAAACTCTTTTGAATGTAATTCAAATGAGGTTGTATTCAAACCCTTCGACACGTCTCTTTGCAATTTTTCTGGACCAAGACCATTTTGGTGAGTCCGGGAAAATTATCCGCGTGTCCAACTTTTTCCCCTAACCTCTCTTTCTTTTCTTTCTTATCTCTGTTTTGTTTTTATTTTCTTTAGAGAGGGTGAGAGAGAGAAGCCCAGCCGCCACTTGCATCCATCCGGACCAGTTGGCCCAAGGCCCAGCTCCGGCGCCCTTAACCCTAGCCGATCCCCTCGCTCGACCCCTCTCCCTCGTTCCCCTGCTAGCGCCGCCACTCGCACACACGCATCGCACACGAGAGGAGCGCCCGCGCCCGATCCCCTCAAGCTCGCCACCGGGCCAGGACCTCCTCGCCTGCCTCCTCGTCTACCCGGCGCCATCGCCTCGTCAGCTCCGTCGCCAGGGGAGGAGCCCCTCGACCCGTCCCTTTCGGCCCCGACTCCGGCGAGCGCCGCCCCGTCGACTCTCCTCCACGCGACGCCTCCCCTCTGCTTCCTCGTCCTCGCCTCGTACCCCGCCACCGCCGGAGCTGCTCCGTCCGCCCCGCGCTGGAGCCGTCGTTCCCAGGCCGCTGCCGTGCCATCTCGCCTCCTCCTCACCTCCCCATGCGCCTGCACCAGCGACCTCCGCCTCCAGCCGTGCCGGCGAGCAAGCCGCTGCCGTCCGCCTCGTCGCGTTCCCCTTCGCCTTCGTCATGTCAAGTTCCGCGCCCGAGCCCTCTACTCGACCAGGAGCTCGTCACCTCCAGCGCCTCTACATGTCCAAGCCCCTGCCCCGCCTCTGCTTCGTTCGAGCGGGGAGGAGGACGCTCGTCCGCATCGACCAGCGCCAAGTCCCTGCCGCCGGCTTTCGGTCTTGCTTCTTTTGGACCAGCAAGAACGCCGCCAAGAACCGTACGCAGACGCATCGTCTCCAGGATTTTTCGCCAAGTACCTCTACGTGCGGACTCGCCAAGTACCCGGATGCGCCAAGTCTGACTATGACTACGTCCGACCCCGTTTTGGAACCTCAAGCGCCCAAGTTCCACTACCGTTGTCGTGTATCCGACAAGACCAAGTGTACGACTACACCCGGTGATGCGTCAAGTACCTCTACCGATGACCCGAACATCTACGAAATGTGTACCACTACTTTCACTATCATCATCGCGCGTCGAGAACGACTACTTCCACTACGACCCGTGAACGATTACTTCTCGACATTTTGAACCGCCGAAATGCACGCTTCAAAGGTATAACCTCGAGATGACGCCTTGGTGAACGAATGCATGTGTTGTATGAGATGCCCGTGTTTGCACCGTGTCCGAGTTGTCATTGCACGTTCCTCCTCGCTCGCCATGCCGTTGACAATTCGCGGGAACCCGGTAGTCGGAGCACCCCACCATCTCTAGCATGTTTCGCACATCCGACGCTTCCTTTTGCACCGTATCTCCATGAGCCACCGGAATCGATATGTTGCCGCGGCATCGCTTTTCGGATTAAATGCCGTGGCACCCTTTTCCTTCTCGCCATAGCGACAAATGCCTGCGTTTCATGCTCATGTCAACATTTTCATAAAAATTGCTTAAAACTTGCATATGTCATTCGCATCATGATAACAACATTTAAAATGTTTAAAATTGTGTTTACATTAAAATGCTATATGCATGTGGGGATTTTCCTGAATTGTTGTTTGTTCTTCCTACTTCATTTAAATTTTCCTAAATAGTTAGTTCATTTATGCTTCACCTCTTGCCATGTTTAACAACATTTAACATTGTTTGGTAGCTTAAACGAGATTAAACTAAATATGTCAATGTGGTGTTTTGTCAATATGCAACTCGTTGCATATTGGGCTCCACTTATCTTGTAGCATTGTTTGTTGCACTTTACCATGCCATGCCTCATTAAACCGGACATGCATCATACTTGATTGTGCATCATGCCATGTTTATGCTTGTGCATTTACCATGTTGTTTGTTTCTTTCCTGTTGCTTCTTAGTTCCGTGAATGTTGCGATTGAGAGGATTCGTTGGACTACTTCCGCTCGCTCTTCTTCATGGACTCGTTCTTCTTCCTAGCGGATTTCGTGCAAGATGACTGGTCACCTTGGATCTCATTACTATCATTGCTATGCTAGTTGCTTTGCTCCATCGCTTTGCTGCGTTACCTACCACTTCTGTCGCCGAAAGCCTCCCAAATTGCCATGAACCTCTAACCTTTGTCACCCTTCCTAGCAAACCGTTGTTTGGCTATGTTACCGCTTTTGCTCACCCCTCTTATAGCGTTCTAGTTGCGGTGAAGATGAAGATTGCTCCATGTTGGATTATGTTTATGTTGGGATATCACAATATCTCTTATATTATTAACGCATCTATATACTTGGTAAAGGGTGGAAGGCTCGGCCTTATGCCCGGTGTTTTGTTCCACTCTTGCCGCCCTAGTTTCCGTCATATCGGTATTATGTTCCCGGATTTTGCGTCCCTAACGCGGTTGGGTGATTTATGGGACCCCTCGACAGTTCGCTTTGAATAAGACTCCTCCAAAGAAGGCCCAACCTTGGTTTTACCATTTGCCTCACCACCACCTACTTTTCCCTTGGGAGTCGCTCTCTCGAGGGTCATCTTTATTTTAGCCCCCGCCGTGCTTCTCTAAGTCTTTGGTTCGAACCGGCAGATCATGTGGGGCCACCAGGGCAACTCGAGGGCTGGTTTTACTCAGAGGGTGACCTATCCGGTGTTGCCTCGAGAACGAGATATGTGCAGCTCCTATCGGGATTGTCGGCGCGCTCGGGCTTCTTTGGTCTTGTTTTATTGTCGCCGAATGTCTTGTAGCCGGGATTCCAGACTGATCGGGTCTTCCCGGGAGAAGGAATATCCTTCGTTGATCGCGAGAGCTTATCATGGGCTAAGTTGGGACACCTGCAGGTTTGAACTTTCGAAAGCCGTGCCCGCGTTATGTGGCGTATGGGAATTTGTTAATATCCGGTTGTAGTAAACTTGAAGTAAACTCTTCTAAAATACACCAACTGCGGTAAAGCGTAACTGCGAGTGTCTCTTTTCGGGTGGATCGAGAGGAGAACACGGTTTTAAGGTTATGTCTCGACGTAAGTAGGAGTTCAGGATCACTTCTTGATCATTGCTAGCTTCACGACTGCTCCGCTTGCTCTCTTCTCGCTCTTATTTGCGTTGGTTAGCCACGGATATGCGTGGCCGCTGCCGCAACCTCACCACTTTACCCCTTCCTTACCCTTTAAGCTTTGCTAGTCTTGATACCCATTGTGATGGGATTCTTTGAGTCCTCGTGGCTCACGATTACTACAACAATAGTTGCGTGTACGGGTTTTGCGATGATCATGACGCGAGAGCGATGTTTACTTGTGTTGGAGTTCTTCTTCCGCTTCTTCGATCGGGGATAGGTTCGTGCCTGGCAATTGACACAGGCTAAAGGTGGTGGATGTCGTTTGAGTTTCTGTTTGTGTTTCATCCGTAGGCCTGATGTTGATCTTGTATGTTGTATTATTGTATTCATGTGTCATTGTATGTATTGGATGTATCCCCACTATTATGTAATGTTGATGTAATGATGTCCACCTTGCAAAAGCGTCTTCAAGATGCGCTTCTATCCTTGGTGGGACCTTCGAGTTCCTTTAGGATAGGGTCGCATCTTGGGCGTGACAATTATCCTCATTACTGCCTAGAAGAATTATGCCCTTGATGCACCGCTAGGTGACAGACCTATTGCAGGAGCAGATGCAGACGTTATGAACGTTTGACAAGCTCGGTATGATGACTACTTGATAGTTTAGTGCACCATGCTTTACGGCTTAGAACCGGGACTTCAAAAATGTATTTAACACCATGGAGCATATAAGATGTTCCAAGAGCTGAAATTGATATTTCAGACTCATGCCCGAGTCGAGAGGTATGAGATCTCTGACAAGTATTTTGCCTACAAGATGGAGGAGAATAGCTTAACCAAAGGAGCATGTGCTCGTAATGTCCGAGTACTACAATCGCTGAATCAAGTGGAGTTAATCTTCCAGATAAGATAGTGATTGACAGAGTTCTTCTCAGACACTATCACCAAGTTACTGGAACTTCGTGATGAACTATAAAATGCAGGGGATGATGAAAAGAATTCCCCGAGCTCTTCGCGATGCTAAAATCGGCAAAGGTAGAAATCAAGAAAAGCATCAAGTGTTGATGATTGACAAGACCACTAGTTTCAAGTAAAAGTGCAAGGGAAAGAAAGGGAACTTCAAGAAGAATGGCAAGCATGTTGCCACTCCTATGAAGAAGCCCAAAGCTAGACCCAAGCACTAAACCCGATCGCTTATACCGCAAAGAAAATGGTCACTGGAAGCGGAACTGCCCCAAATACTTGGCGGATAAGAATGATGGCAAAGTGAATGTATATATGATATACATGTTATTGATGTGTACTTACTAGTGTTCATAGTAGCCCCTGGGTAGTTGATACTGGTTTAGTTGCTATGATTACTAACTTGAAAAATGAGTTACAAAATGAACAGAGACTAGTTGAGGGCGAGGTAACGATGTGTGTTGGAAGTGATTCCAAGGTTGCTAAGGTCACCGTAGCACACTCCCTTTACCTTTGGGATTAGTGTTGAACCTAAAATAAATGTTATTTGGTGTTTGCGTTGAGTATAATATGATTGGATCATGTTTATTGCAATACGGTTATTCATTTAAGTCAAAGAATAATTGTTATTCTATTTACATGAATAAAACCTTCTGTGGTCATACATCCAAGGTGAATGGTTTATTGAATCTTGATCGTAGTGATACACATATTCATAATATTGAAGCCAAAAGATGCAAAGTTGATAATGATAGTGCAACTTATTTGTGGCAATCGCTGCTTAGGTCATATTGGTGTAAAGCGCATGAAGGAACTCCATGCTGATGGGCTTTTGGAATCACTTGATGCTTGTGAACCATGCCTCATAGGCAAGATGACTAAGACTCCGTTCTCCGGAACAATGCAGCGAGCAACTCACTTATTGGAATAATACATACTAATGTATGCGGTTTGATGAGTGTTGAGGCTTTGACGGGTATCGTTATTTTCCGACCTTCACAGATGATTTGAGCGGATATGAGTATATCTACTTGATGAAACATAAGTCCGAAACATTTGAAAAGTTCAAAGAATTTCAGAGTGAAGTGGAAAATCATCGTAATAAGAAAATAAAGTTTCCACGATCCGATCATGGAGACAAATATTTGAGTTACTTAGTTTGACCTTCATTTGAAACAATGTGGAATAGTTTCAAGAACTCACGCCACCGAACACCACAACAGAATGGTGTGTCCAAACATCGTGAACCTATACTTTATTAGATATGGCGCGATCTATGATGTCTCTTACCAATTTACCACTATCGCTTTTGGGGTTATGCATTAGGGACAGCTGCATTCACGTTAAATAGGGCACCGCCTAAAATCCATTGAGACGACATTTGCATGAATCTGTGGCTTAGCAAGAAACCTAAGCCGTCGCTTTCTTAAAGTTTAGGGTTGCGATGCTTATGTGAAAAAGTTTCAGCCTGATAAGCTCACAGCCAGATCGGTGAAGTGCGTTTTCATAGGATACCCAAAAGAAACTGTTGGGTAACCTTCTATCACAGATTCAAAGGCAAGATCTTTGTTGCTAGGAGTGGATCCTTTCTAGAGAAGGAGTTTCTCTCGAAGGAAGTGAGTGGGAGGAAAGTAGAACTTGATGAGGTAATTGTACCTTCTCTCGAATTGGAAAGTAACTCATCACTGAAATCAGTTCTAGTGATGCCTACACCAATTAGTGAGGAGGTTAATGATGATGATAATGAAACTTGAGATCAAGTTACTACGGAACCTCGTAGGTCAACCAGAGTACGATCCGCACCAGAGTGGTACGGTAATCCTGTTCTAGAAGTCACGTTACTAGACCATGATGAACCTACGAACTATGAGGAAGCAATGATGAACCCAGATTCCAACAGATGGCTTGAGGCCATGAAATCTTAGATAGAATCCATGTATGAGAACAAAGTGTGGACTTTGGTGGACTTGCCCGATGATCGGCAAGTCATTGAGAATAAATGGATCTTCAAGAGGAAGACGGATGCTGATAGTAGTGTTACTATCTACAAAGCTCGACTTGTTGAAAAGGGGTTTTGACAAGTTCAAGATGTTGACTATGATGAGATTTTCTCACTAGTATCGATGCTTAAAGTCTGTCCGAATCATGTTAGCAATTGCCACATTTTATGAAATCTGACAAATGGATGTCAAAACTGCATTCCTTAATGGATTTCTTAAAGAAGAGTTGTATATGATACAACAAAAAGGTTTTGTCAATCCTAAAGGTGCTAACAAAGTGTGCAAGCTCCAAATGATCCATCTATGGACTGGTGCAAGCATCTCGGAGTTGGAATATACGCTTTGATGAGTTGATCAAAGCATATAGTTTTACATGATTTGCGGTGAAGCCTGTATTTACAAGAAAGTGAGTGGGAGCACTATAGCATTTCTGATAAGTATATGTGAATGACATATTGTTGATCGGAAATAATGTAGAATTTTCTGGAAAGAATAAAGGAGTGTTTGAAAGGAGTTTTTCAAAGAAAGACCTCGGTGAAGCTGCTTACATATTGAGCATCAAGATCTATAGAGATAGATCAAGATGCTTGATAAATTTTTCAATGAGTACATACATTGACAAGTTTTTTGAAGAAGTTCAAAGTGGAATAGTCAAAGAAGGAGTTCTTGCATGTGTTGCAAGGTGTGAAGTTGAGTAAAGACTCAAAACCCGACCACGGCAGAAAATAGAAAGAGAATGAAAAGTCATTCCCCATGCCTCACTATAGGTTCTATAAAGTATGCTATGTGTACTGCACCTATTGTGCACCTCACCATGAGTTTGGCAAGAGGGTACAATAGTGATGCAGAGTGGATCATCGGATGGGTCAAAATTATCCTTAGTGTAATAAGGAAATGTTTCGTGGTTATGGAGGTGACAAAGAGTTTGTCATAAATAGTTACGTCGATGCAAGCTTTGACACCAATCTGGATGACTCTAAGTCTCGATCTAGATACATATTGAAAGTGGGAGCAATTAGCTAGAGTAGCACCGTGCAGAGTATTGTAGACATAGAAATTTGCAAAATACATACGGATCTGAATGTTGTAGACCAATAGACTAAAATTCCTCCTCACAGCAAAACATGATCATACCTTATTACTCTTGGGTGTTAATCACATAGCGATGTGAGCTAGATTATTGACTCTAGTAAACCTCTTTGAGTGTTGGCCACATGGCGATGTGAACTATGGGTATTAATCACATAAAGATGTGAACTATTAGTTTTAAATCACATGGTGATGTGAACTAGATTATTGACTCTAGTGCAAGCGGGAGACTGAAGGAAATATGCCCTAGAGGCAATAATAAAGTTGTTATTTATATTTCCTTATATCATGATAAATGTTTATTATTCATGGTAGAATTGTATTAACCGGAAACTTAGTACATGTGTGAATACATAGACAAATAGAGTGTCCCTAGTATGCCTCTACTAGACTAGCTCGTTAATCAAAGATGGTTAAGTTTCCTGAACATAGACATGTGTCGTCATTTGATGAATGGGATCACATAATTAGAGAATGATGTGATGGATAAGACCCATCTGTTAGCTTAGCACTATGATCGTTTAGTTTATTGCTATTGCTTTCTTCATGACTTATACATGTTCCTCTGACTATGAGATTATGCAACTCCCGAATACCGGAGGAACACTTAGTGTGCTATAAAACATTACAAAGTAACTGGGTGATTATAAAGATGCTCTACGGGTGTCTCTAATGGTTTTTGTTGAGTTGACATAGATCAAGATTAGGATTTGTCACTCCGTATCGGAGAGGTATCTCCGGCCCTCTCGGTAATGATCATCACTATAAGCCTTGCAAGCAATGTGACTAATGAGTTAGTTATGCGGATGATGCATTACGAACGAGTAAAGATACTTACCCGGTAACGAGATTGAACTAGGTATGATGATACCCACGATCGAATCTTGGGCAAGTAACATACCGATGACAAAGGGAGCAACGTATGTTGTTATGCGGTTTGACCGATAAAGATCTTCGTGAGAATATGTAGGAGCCAATATGAGCATCCATGTTCCGCTATTGATTATTGACCGGAGATGTGTCTCGGTCATGTCTACATAGTTCTCGAACCCGTAGGGTCCGCACGCTTAACGTTCGATGACGATTTGTATTATGAGTTATGTCATTTGATGTACCGAAGTTTGTTCAGAGTCCCGGATGAGATCACGGACATGACGAGGAGTCTCTAAATGGTCGAGAGGTAAAGATTAATATACTGGAAGGTTGCATTCGGACATCGGAATGGTTCCGAGTGATTCGGGCATTTTTCCAGAGTACCGGGAGGTTACCGGAACCACCCGGGGAAAGATATGTGCCTTATGGGCCATAGGAGGGAGGCTAACCAGCCCACATGGGGCTGGTGCGCCCCCCACAAGGGAGGAGGCTGAATTGGACTTGGGAAGGGGGCGCCACCCCCCTTTCCTTCTCCTACTCCCTCTCCTTCCCCTGCTCCCTCCGTTAGAAGGAAAAAGGGTGGGGCCGAATCCTATTAGGACCGGAGTCCTAGTAGGACTCTCTCCCTGGCGCGCCCCTTGTTGGCCGGCCTCCTCCTCCCCTTTTTTATATTTGGGGGCACGGGGCACCCCAAAGACACACAAGTTGATCTTTAGCCGTGTGCGGTGCCCCCCTCCACAGTTTTACACCTCAGTCATATCGTCATAGTGCTTAGGCGAAGCCTTGCGCCGGTAACTTCATCATCACCATCACCATGCCGTCATGCTGACGGAACTCTCCCTCGGCCTCAGCTGGATCTAGAGTTCGAGGGACGTCACCGAGCTGAACGTGTGCATATCGCGGAGGTGCCGTGCATTCGGTACTTGATCGGTTGGATCACGAAGACGTTCGACTACATCAACCGCAAGCATTAAACGCTTCCATTTTCGGTCTATGAGGGTACGTGGACACACTCTCCCCGCTCGTTGCTATGCTTCTCCTAGATAGATATTGCATGATTGTAGGAATTTTTTTGAAATACTACGTTCCCCAAGAGTTGTTAATTAAAAAGAACCAAATTGTCGATTGTCCGAACGCCAAGCCCTTGCGGCCTTTTAAACACAGCCGTCTGGTGGACGAAAGTGGCTTCGCCTGATACCTCGCCAAGAAAAACCGAAGTCTATGGCAGCTCTCATCAAGATTTCATGACCCGCTTTTGCTGGAGAAGATAGCTGGTTAGCTCAGAGAAGCAACAACACCAAGGACTCGGTACTCCTCCGGGCCGTAGATGGCAACGGCAAGCCACGACGCAACAAACACAAGCGTCAAGCAACAATGAAGATACCAAGACACGATAGTCAACGCGGGATTCAAAGGGGCTCTAAACCCGATCAGCGGTAGAAGCCATTCAAAGGAAACAAAGATGGTCCATCTAGTTTGGACAAAATACTCGATCGGCCTTGCCAGATTCATGGCACCCCTGACAAGCCTGCCAATCATACCAACAGAAATTCCTGGGTCTTTAAACAGGCCGGTAAGCTAAACACCGAACACAAGGGTAAAGGGCCGCCCAGCAAGGACGACGATGAAGAGCCTCACCCACCGAACACAGGGGGACAGAAGAAATTTCCCCCCGAGGTAAAAACAATAAATATGATATATGTTACACATATCCCCAAGAGGGAGCGCAAGCGCGTGCTAAGGGACGTCTACGCCGTAGAGCCGGTTGCCCCAAAATTCAACCCTTGATCAGCCTGTCCGATCACTTTTGATCGCAGAGACCATCCGACCAGTATCCGTCACGGAGGTTCGGCAGCATTGTCCTCAATCCAATTATCAATGGATTCCATCTCTCGAGAGTCCTTATGGACGGCGGCAACAGCCTTTAACTCTGCTTTATCGTGACACCGTCTGCAAAATGGGTATTGATCCGTCAAGAATCAAACCAACTAAAACTACCTTTAAAGGAGTAATACGTGGTGTAGAGGCCCGCTGCACGGGTTCAATAACACTGGAAGTGGTCTTCGGTTCGCCGGATAATTTCCGAAGCGAAGACTTGATCTTCGACATCGTCCCTTTCCGCAGTGGCTATCACGCATCGGTCATACGGATCATGTCATTGTTTTCAATGCGGTCTCACACTATGCTTATCTAAAGCTCAAGATGCCCAGACCACGTGGAGTTATAACAGTCAATGGAAACATGGAGCGCTCCCTCCATACTGAGGAGCATACTGCAGCCCTCGCAGCTGAAGTACATGGTGGCCTTATCAAGCCGAATATTACACCGGCAGTCAAGCCGCCGGACACCGTCTAACGAGTCCGTTCTACCCTACAGAAATACAGTCCGGCTCGTCCAAAGCTATAGTAGCAATTCAGCCTCCGTCAAAACCCCAAGCTGATTATGCATACGCATCAATCGCTGCATATAACTTACGCACTAAAGATACCGTGGGCAAAGATGGAGGCACACTAAAAACAAGGTCCACAATACGGCTCGGCCCTATCCGGACCTTCATATTTCCCCCCTTTTCTTATTATTTTTATCTTTCAGGTTCTTTACAACCCACATTACTTTTCAATGATACCAAGGGCCCCTTTCCAGGCCCCTTATGTATACTCGATGGTTGATCCTCTCAAAGGATCATACACCAAGGTGAAAAGTGGCGTAGACGTGCGGTAGAGTGTCCAAAGGATCTTCAAGATCATCTTTTTCCTTTTAGGACCTCAGTATACAGCCTTTCCCTTGTTCTTGGCATGTAAAATAGCCTTGATGCTTATGGAATCTTCTGTAAAATACGCTTGACGCACTCAATCAGACTATAATGGAAACAGTTTCGCTTCAACCTTGTTTGGTATTGGCTTATTTCTTAACTGCCTTCCCCTTTACGGCTGTGATTGGCATATACACATCGGCATTAATTTAAATCGCCAGGGCTCTATTCAGCCATATATATATTTGAAAATGTAAAGTCCTAACACTCTCGTGAGTAGACTTCAAGGCCCCGAATATCGCATTATATGCATCGGTTCGAATCATGTCTTTGGTCAATACTTGGGTTGTTCGCTCCCGTGTTTACTACCTTATGTTCCGCTTGTTCGGCTAAGGTAGTAAAGGGATAACTACTGCGATTGTGTTTCTGGTTCGCCCGGTCAAGCACCTCAGTAGAGAATGCCGAAAACTGACTGTCATGATGCGGCGAGAGCTGGTCAGCAATTCGGCGACTTACTAAATCTCTAGCGATTTCTTCCATATTACACGAAGGACTGGCTATCTTCCAGTCACGCACATAAGGCATCCAAGTTCGGATAGCCGTGACACGCACTGTGGGCTATCTTACGCTCCATTGTCAAACTCCTATGGCTAAGTGAGAGTGATAAAGCCACATAGTCCGATTGCTCGTTCGCCAGACCGACACCTCCTTTACGGACCAAGACGCTGGGTCAAGTGTGGTCACGTATATTCCAAACATCCTCAGACATTCTACGTAAATGGAAGCCATTTAATCGCAAACTCGTGGATAAAATTAGCCACACAGGAGGAAAAATACTTTAAGATAAAAGGCATAAATATATTACAAAGCCTTGGTTTATAATACAATGTCTGGGCAGTTCTGATACATTCACTCGAATATAATGTCCTTCGAGCATTGAGCCTCTATCAAACGGGCACCCTCTAGGACGTCTTCAAAATAGCACTCCGGCTTGCGGTGGTCCTTGTCTCCGGGCAGACCCTCAACTGCCACGACGGCGGCCTTCATCTTCGCCCAGTGCATCTTGACACGGGCAAAGGCCATCCGCGCACCTTCTATGCACGCCGAGCGCTTCACAGCCTCAACTCGGGGTAAGGCTTCGCCGAGCCGCTTGACCAGTCCGAAGTAGCTGCTAGGAATGGGTCCAGGTGGCCATAGCTGGACTATGATGTCCTTCATGGCCAAACCAGACATCCTATGCAGCTCCACCAACCGTGATCATCCGGGTTGTTTAGCGCGTCACCTGGCCCGCACTGTGCATCGCGACCAAGAGCTCCGTCGTTCCCTTCTTGGCCCCGGAAATGTTGTAAAGGCCGGCGTACTCCGTGGGAGATCCGCAAAGGTGTCTGGAGCACTCCATAGTCGATTTAGCAAAACATTTCTCTGACCGCCAAATATACTCTGTAAAAGAAAAGGCTTACCAGCTACTATTTGTTCGGCTTGCTTGATCTCCTCGCGAGCCGCCCGGGACTCGGTCCACGCCTCCTTGGCCTCTTGGAGAGCGTTAGCGAGTTCGCCTGGCCTTATTCTCGCTTCCTCCAAGGACTCGCACTTGTTGGTGGCATCACCGAGCTCTCGCCTCCACCTCGCCTACCCTCTCCTCATCAAGCGGTGGGCAACCTGTTACGGCCTTTGAATCCACAGCGCTTTGTTCACGGGCCGCTTTGCTCGCTTTCGCCTCCTCCTTGGCTTCGGCTAAGGGCACTCTTGAGGGCCTCAACTCGGTCGCCGCTTACTACAATCATACACATAGCAGCACATGAGCTTACACTGAAGTTTGCATTACAATTCAGGCTTGTAAGGGATCTTTTAAAAGTATACCTTATGCCTCATCGAACCGCTTTGTTAACGCGATCAATCTCATCATACCACTTTCAGCTTCCGCTTGAGTTCGGAAACTTCAGCGGCCTGGGCGGAAGCCGCTAACAGTGAAGCCTGTTTATCAAAATAGATAAGTATGTTATCTCCGGCGAATATTTGATCCTCTATCCGGCCTCTTTTTCAAAAAACCGAACAGAGTCTCAGGGGCTACTATCTATATACAGGCATATTTTTTGCACATGCAAAAGCTGCTAAGAACATTACATCGCATACCTCAAATCCTGTTATTAGACTGGTGAAAGCTTCATTCAGCCTGCTTTTTGGCAGATCAACCTTTCAACCACTGCATTTCACTGGTGCACGGCGCTCCTCAAGATGTAAGCGCCATGCAAGTGCTTCACTCAAAGTGTCCGCACCTCCGGATTGATGGAGGACGCCATGAGTTGGCACTCCTCCTTCAAAGGGGGTTGCTCGCTTGATTCCGGAGCCGTGTGGGTTTCTGGAATGGTATTCGGCTGGGAACCGGACTGGTCCGGGCCCCCGTCGTCAGTTTCCATGGGGTCTGTGCCCCCCATGTTCTCGGCAGCCGAGGCATTACCCTCTGGCGCCATGTCCGCGGCCTTCCGCACCTATCCCTGGCCCAGAGAGGTCTGTTGGGATAACACCTTGGTGTCATCCGCGACATGTGGTGGGAGGCTCATGGAGGTATTTTGCTTCTCCATCATCTCCGACGCCAAAGAGTTCCCTCAAGACGATGATTGTTGGAGGAGATCACGGCCGGACTGAAATACATAAATGATATGTTATCCTACAATTAATAAAAGCCGTATATATTCATAGTATCTTTGAATACTTACGTTTGATCGGGGGCCATTCGCCTGGGCGCCACTGTGGTTGGCTTGGGCATCGGAGTCCGAGCCATCCGAGAGGGATATCTTCCCTTTTGGACGCCTCCTCCTTCTAGGGTCGGCGGAGGCCGCCTGCTCTTCTTCTTCTTCTCCTCGAGGGGATAATTGCTCTCTTCCTCCTCCTCTTCTTCGCCTTCATCTCCCTCGTGGAGGAGAGAGCTTCAGATCTCCTGACACCCGCCTCAAGTATTTTTTACGGCGGAGGCCACTTTTGGCCTCCTTGCCCTTCTTCTTGGCCTTCTTCTCTCGGGCGCTTGGTAATGGCGCCGGGACCAAAGCATCCTCAAGAAGCGGAGGAATGGCTGGGTCTTCGAGTAGTCGAGTTTGACATCGGATCCGCTCCGCCTTCTTTGTCCAGCCCTGAGGGAAGAATGGAATGCTCAGCGTACCCATTGGGGTTACAAATTGAAGTTATCTTCGGAAATCATAAAACTTACTGGAGTGGCCGGATGAGCGCAGTCGAGGCCGATGTCTTCGGTCGCCTCCGCCACGCACTTTTGGGCCTTGAAAAGTAGCTTCCAGATATCTTCGTGCCTCGTGTCAAGAATCGCCAGGTCCGAGGGCCAGCCGGATTGAACTCCCACATGTGGAGAGGCCAAGGCCGGCGAGGTGAATCCGTGAAAAGCATCACCGGATCACATCGGCAAGAGTGGTGTTCTTCTCCATCATATTCTTGATGCGCTCGCAGCATCATCACCTCGCCAGACGACGCCTAATCCAGGCCCTTGTTAATCCACGACGCAAGCCGCATTGGAGGCCCGAATTTAAACTCGGGAGTGGTGGCCCATGTGGTGACGGGTGGTTCTGTGATATAGAACCACTCCTGTTGCCGTCCCTTCATGGTCTCCACAAAGGCCCCCTTGGGCCAGGTGACGTTAGGGAGCTTGCTCACCATGGTGCCACCGCAGTGTGCGTGTTGCCGGTCAACCACTTTCGGCTTCACATTGAAGACCTTAAGCCATAGGCTGAAGTGGGGGGGGGGAATGCGAAGGAGCGCCTCGCACACAACGATGAACGCCGAAATATGGAGAAAGGAATTTGGGGCTAGGTCGTGGAAATCTAGCCCATAATAGAACATGAGGCCACAGACGAAAGGATGGAGGGGAAACCCTAGTCCACGGACAAAGTGGGGGATGAACACCACCCTCTCATTGGGCTCCGGAGTAGGGATGATCTGCTTTTTGGCAGGAAGCCGATGCACGATGTTCGCGGCCAAGTACCCCGCTTCTCGGAGTTCCTTGAAGTTCCTCTCCATGACGGAGGAAGCCATCCACTTGCCCTGTGAGCCGGATCCGGCCATGGCTGGGAGTGTTGGTGGCTATGGAAAAGATCGAAACTTGGGCACTGGAGCTCAAGGACGGAAGGGCTGAGAAAGAAGAAGGCATGGGGTAAAAAGATGTGTCCTTATCCTCATATAAAGGTAGTGAATAACAAGCGCCCCCTCACAAGCCTTAAAACATGCCTATTCCCAAGGGGTCGTGCGAACGACACAGTTGGAATACCCAAACCCGTATTGATGAGATTCCCGCAATAAGGGGACACGATCTCTGCTTTAACAAGACGTGTCAATAGAGGCCGCGCATCAAAATGCGAAGCGGGAGGCCACAAAACGGTTCAAAATAATGATAAGGCCAGACTCAACGTCTCGCCGAAAAAGCGGTCAGTGGACATGACTTATTTTGTTTAAGTTTTTAGCCCTTGTGGTTCAGGGTTGTAACAGTTATATATAGTCGGATATAGTTCTCTTGTTCAACTGCTTTGGAGTATTCGGAGGAGGAACCCGCCTTGCAATGCCGAAGACAATCTGTGCACCGGACACATCGTCATTGAAGCCTGGTTCAGGGGCTACTGAGGGAGTCCTGGATTAGGGGTCCCCGGGCATCTGGGCTATGTGACATGGGCCAGACTGGTGGGCCATGAAGATACAAGATAGAAGGCCGTCCCCCATGTCCGGATGGGACTCTCCTTTGCGTGGATGGCAAGATTGGCGTTCGGATGTGTAGTTTCCTTTCTCTGTAAACCGACTTTGTACAACCCTAGGCCCCTCCGGTGTCTATATAAATCGGAGGGTTTAGTCTGTAGAGGCAATGATAATCATACAGGCTAGACATCTAGGGTTTAGCCATTACAATCTCGAGGTAGATCGACTCTTGTAACCCCTATATTCATCAAAGTCAATCAAGCAGGAAGTAGGGTATTACCTCCATTAAGAGGGCCCGAACCTGGGTAAACATCATGTCCCCTACCTCTTGTTACCTTCGATCCTCGGGACACACGCCTGGGATCCCCTACCCGAGATCGGGCCTGTTTTGACACCGACAAGGGGCGTATCCCCTAGCCATTTATCCTCCTAGAATCTTGTGGTAGTACCATTTCCAACTACAAACTTTGTCCTGTTGAAAAAGACTGATTTTACTCTCATCAGTCCTTTCTAGAAAGGCGAGTCAGTCGGCCTCACTGTCACCTGGGATCTAAAATTGGGGGATAATTTCACTTCTCGGCCTCTGCACCAACTAGGGATGCATACGACCATTTTAGTATGAGTAACAAGATAAGAATGGTCCACAGAATTTTTTAAATGAGTATCAAGATATTTTTTGATGAGTGGTTCCACCACACACCAAGCTTGATCCTCAATAAATGGGGGAAAACCCATGTGCATCACCTGTCAATTCTAGGAATTGAACTCGAGTCATTAGGCTGCACAACCGCATGCCTAACCACTGAGCCAATGCTCTCTTTGCATAAAATTGGGGGAGAATTTCACTTCCCAGGCCTCTGCACCAACTAGGGATGCATACGGCCATTTTAGTATGAGTACCAAGATAAACATGGTCCTCAGAATTTTTTTAAAATGAGTATCAAGATATTTTTTTGATGAGTGATACGGCCACACATCAAACTTGATCCTCAATAAATGGGGGAAAACCCCTGTGCATCACCTGTCAATTCTAGGAATTGAACTCGGGTCGTTAGGCTGCACAATCGCATGCCCAACCACTGAGCCAAGGCTCTCTTTGCAAAAGGTGGGCTGGGCTGATCGACTGACCCTAAATTTGGGTCAACCGATTCAGTTTTCCCTGGATTTGTTTCTATCTTTAGATCTGAAATGAAAATTGGATCATATTTTGACTAACCGAAATTTGGAATTCAGTCCACTAGCACCTAGCCAGTCCCTTACTTCCATCATCATCTCAAAGAGCAAACATGGGCAGTAGAGCTAGAGGCATCAACAAAGTTATAGAAATGGACTCGTGTAAGCTCAGCCATGACATCGTTCGACATGTAGGGACGCACCTGTCCATGAGCCCACCGGACACAAAAAGGTTTTGAAATCTTGTCTCGCTTGCAAGGCCGTGAAAGTTTGCAAGAGCTCACAGGGATCCCCAAGGACACTAAGCATGCTGGATATATGGTCGAGTTCGCCACTACAACCTGTAGGCAGAAGCGCCAAGTCGCGTGATGAACTTGCCAGTAAGGCAACATCATATATAGATGCATGGAAAACACGTAGCATGGCTGATGACATAATCCTTGTAGGCCTGATGAAGGTCTTCCGGGGCAAGGAAGGCCTTGAGAAGGAAATAAATACCATGCGCTGTAAGTGCATCTAGTGCCCCTTAGTGATTTTGGTGTATTGAAGACTTATAGGTTAAGCAACTAATGCGTTTGTGAGTGAACACAGGTCTATAAGTCTATGAGGTGTTTGATATTCACAGTGAAAGTCGATCCCTAAAAATGAAGTTCTTCAACCAAGACTTTGATATTCAAGACTTTCTCAAGACTTTGAAAGTGAAGAAATTGGTGTGACCTTGAAGAATTGATATTCATTTGAGGAACATGAAGCGTGAAGACTTTTTGTTTTCGTAGTTTCATTTTCTCTTTCTTGAGTCATAGGAAACATCGTCTTTGTTAAAGGGGTCGAGGAAATACTAAGGAAAAATTTCCATTTGATGCTCAACTCAAAATCCTACACCTACCAATTCCTTCGAAAGTGAAGCTTTTGGAAATCTCATACAGCTTCAAATAATTTCTTCAAGGATGTAGACGAAGCTCTTCCGTCGCCGAGGAATTTGTTCTCGATCGAGGAGTTAGGAATTCGCCAGGCGTAATTGCCTACACAAAGGAGGAACATGATAGCCCTGAGGAATTTGATATTCAAATTTCCGACCGTTGCTGTGCTGCGAGCCAGCTGTCCCAAAATATCTTATCCACCTAACGGTCATATCATTGAAGGGCATTTATGTCTTATCATGTCGGGCTGCTCCCTAGGCTATAAATAGCCGCCTTCACAACCACTAGCTGGTTGGCTGCTCCGAGAGAACTTGACACTTGTCATTTGAGAGCAACCCATCCTCCGAGGACTTTGAGCGAAAATCATCAAGTGAGGAAAAACCCAAAAACCAAACCCCCACAAACCCAAAGTGATTGAGCATCACTGAAGAAATTGATCCTGCGTGGATCCGACGCTTGTTACCTTTGAAGACTGTGCTTCTTCCAGACGGTTAGGCGTCAAGGTCTAGAGCATCCAAGAGGAATTGTGGATTGCCGAGTGACCAAGTCTGTGAAGGTTTGGAAGTCGCTCAAGACTTACCACGAGTGATTGGACGAGGTCCTGTGGTGACCTTAGTTCAAGGAGAATACGGTGAGGACTTGGTGTCCTAAGCTGCGTGCTTTCAAGGATCGGGTGTCCGGACCGTGTGTCCTCGAAGTTTAAATACTCAGCCGCTCCAACTGCATTTATAACCGAGATGCCAAAGTAGCTTGAACCGGTCTACCAAATCATTGTCTTCACCAACCTAATTGGTTCCATTTCCTCAACCTATTCATTTCCTCATTACCGTGTTAACTGCTTGTCATATCTGTGTTTGAAGACTTTGATCAAGACTTTCTCAATTTCCTCAGCTCTATTTCTTCAAATTGCTTTGTCTTCATCTTGTGTTATCCTCGTGATTACGCTTTTCAAGACTCGTGATTGTCTTCATTTCAACATGATGACTATGCTTGTAATCTGTCACGCTTACTACCGAGTACTTATTCCGCAAGTATTTCTTCACTAAGGAATTTCCTCACCGCAAATTCCTTAGTGAAGAATTCATAAAATCGCCTATTCACCCCCCTCTAGTCGATATAACGCACTTTCAATTGGTATCGAGCAAGGTACTCCTTGTTCTCATGTGATTTTGGTTTAACCACCGGAGTTTTAGTTATGTCGACCGCAGTATGATCAAGGTCTCTACCGGGTGTCCTACCTTCGATGGAACGGACTACCCCTTTATTGAAGAACAAGATGCGAATGCATCTTGAGGCAATTGACAACGATCTACGGTATGTTGTGGAAAATGGTGTTCCCACCGCCACACCCTCACCGAACTCTACCGATGTGAAGAGATTCAAGCAACTCGATTCTCAAGCAAAGAATATCATATGTGGCCATCCGAGTAAAGGATGTATGGAAGAGTGAGTGCTTTGGAAACTGCTAAGCTTATCTGGGATAGGCTGTCCAAAGTAAATGAAGGAGTCTCAACTCAGCGTGACTCTCGAATTGATGTTCTTCGCAATCTCTTCAACCGCTTCAAAAGACTCGACAACGAAAATGTTCAACAAACCTTCGATCGCTTTCACCGACATCTCAAATATGCTTCAAGCTACTGGTGCCACTGACATCACCGACCATGAGGTGGTGAAGAAATTGCTAAGATTGCTTGATTCCTCATTTGATACTCGCAACCGATGATACAAGAACGGGCCGACTACAAGGCTCTTGATCCTCGCCGATATCCTCGAAAGGCTAAATACTCATGAGTTTCAAATTTTGTCGAGAAGAGAGATCTCTATGGTTCGAAAGCTATGGCAAACCACGTGCTCTCAAGGCCAAGGTCGAGTCCGAATCGAGAGTGAAGACTCGATAGTAGCCTTGGTGATCCTCAAGAATTGAGCCGTGAGCTAGCACCTTTGACGTGAAGAAATTCCCAAGCTCTCAAAACGTGGTCTCTTTGGAAAATCCTCAAGAAACAAAGTGATTCCTCATCCAAAGGACTATAAGAGAAGACTTTGCCACAAATGCAAGAAACCTGGTCACTACATTCAAGATTGTCCTCAAGTGGGAAAAGGAATCAAGAAGAAGAAATACAAGGATTACAGCTTACGATGACGTGAAGAAGAAGAAGAAATCATCAAAATCTTCATCATCAAAATCCTCAAAACCTTCTTCTCTCACAAGAAGAGCAGCTCCAAAAAGGCTCTCGGGCATTCATTGGCAAGGAAATGGACTCAAGCTGAATCGAGGAAAATGAAGAAGAGGAGGAGTCCAAGAATCCGAATCTGGTGTGGCTAGTCCGCTCTTGCTATCGCTTATGTTAGCAAGTCCATCTTCAACTCTCAAGAAACCGACTCACCGACAAGCCCGATGAGGAAAATGATGACTACGCCCCACCTATTGCTTCATGGCAAAAGGTGCCAAGGTACTCAATTTCACCTCCTCCAATCCAAAGTGAAAATGAATCGATGAGGATCTCAAGCCCACTACTCTAAACTTGCTAAGATTGCTATAAAACAACAAAGGGCTTTTTGAGAAAGTTCAAAACATGCTAGATAAGAGTGATGATATGTTAGGTGAAGAAATGGATCGCACTCAAGCCCCGATCGAAAATCTTCGTGAGAATTCAGCCTAGGCTTGATAACCTTCAAGGTCATCATAACACTCTCTTATCTCGATCATGAGAAACTTTCTTATGAATTTCTTCAAAGAAAGCAAGATCTTGAGAAGCTAAGAGCAAGTTATGAAGATCTTCGTATGAGCGCCGATTCATTACTTGCTCAACAAATCAGCACTTCTCAAGAAGAATTTCTTCCTCCATGCTTAAAGTGCATTGAACGTGAATCGCTTAATTCTTCACCGAATGTTCAAATGCTTCAACTGTTATAAATTCTTCACCTGCCTCGCTATCACTAATTCCTCATCCGAGGACATTGCTAGTATCACCGACGATGCAGGATCGAAGGAATTGTACATGACAAGCATGTACAAAAGCCTCAAAGGGCATCGGACTCTTTGTGATGTGCTTAAAAAGCAGATCCTCCTCAACAGAACCCTAGGAAAGAGGGTATCGCATTTGAGAGGAAATTAAATGTCGATGGAACATATCTGGAAGCTCGAGCAAGACTTCAAAACCTCATGGGTTGTCGCAAAGGACCTCCAGCTTGATCCATCTACCTTATCTGGTTTTTCGTGTGAATTTCCTCATTCTCAACGATGAGTCATTTGACTCAACTATAAACTGTTCAAAAATCGTAATGGTGAAGTATTTGCTAGATATGTTGGCACTAATCGCAGGAACGGTTCCCTATGAAGAAAATCTGGGTTCCCAAGAAGTACCTTGAAAGTCTTCAGTGAATGTCCTCATGACACCACCAAAGGAAGAATAGGAATCCCAGATCAAATTCTTCATATGGACCTAATTCTTCATATGGATCCAAGTCCTCATACACGGACCAAATTCCTCACGTGGATCAAATTCCTCAAAAGGATCAAAGTCCTCATATGATTATCATCGTGCTAACAACTCTGCTTTCGCAGGTAGAGCTAAGGGCTATGAATATGTGCATTATTCTTCAAACCAATATGTTCATAAGTTCTCGAAGAATTTCTCTGCTTATTCATATGCTTACCCTAACCCATCTTATGTGAAACGAAATGGTTTGGCCTCTATACCACCATTCTCGTATGGTGCTCGCAGAATGATGAACTTCGTTGCCACCCTTCGTATGTGGGTGGTGAAGAAAAGAACTAATCTCTTCTGCAGGGTCAGGTCTCCAGACGTGCCTTAACGTCTCAAGAATTTGCCGGGGCCCCGACAAAATTGCTCGAAGGACGCAGTTAATCATGATGAAATGAACTTTCATTTCTGCCACGCCCCTCATAATCGCTAATCAATAATCGATCGATGAAATTCATCTCGATGAACTTGATATCATATTCTTCACTAATGAAGTATATGAGATCGTAAGTTGTACTAATTCATCCGCAGGATGATCAACCCAAAGCCACCGAGTGGGTTCTCGATAGTGGATGTACAAATCACATGACCGGTGACAAGAATCTATTGATGGATGCTACCTTATCACCATCACATCTCAAGCATATCATCTTGTTTATTAAAGGCAAAAGTCGTGTATTGGGACTTGGTAAGGTTGCTATCTCTAAGGACATGCACATGGACAAAGTCATGCTTGTTGAGTCTTTAGGATATAACCTCATGTCAGCCTCAATGCTTTGTGATCTTGATATGGTTGTTATCTTTGGCAAGTATCGGTGTGTTGTGATTATGGAAGTCGACAATTCCAAAGTCTTCAAGGCTTTAGGAGAGGAGACTTGTATATTGTTGATTTTTCCACAGACCACAACCAGCCGTGGTGTCTACTTGCAAAAGCTTCGTATAGGCTGCTATGGCATCGACGACTTGGTCACGCAGGCATGAGGAATTTGCACACACTTGCAAAGAAGAAGCATGTCATTGGCATTGAGAATGTCAAATTCCTCAAGGATCACTTATGTGGTGCCCGTGAAGCTGGAAAATGACCAAGGCCAAGCATCCAAATAAGACTATCATGACCACTACTCGTCCTTCGAATTGCTTCACATGGACCTCTTTGGTCCCAATCATTATTCAGCCGTCATAATGAAGCATCACTATATGGCTTTGTTATTGTTGATGATTACTCTCGTTACACATGGGTACACATTGTTACTTACAAGCATGAAGTGCAGGAAGTCTTCGCGATTTTCCTCGAGGGCTTCAACCAACTTTGGTGTGAAGATCAAGCACATCAAGTGACAATGGAACTGAGTTCAAGAATTCGGTCTTGATGACTATCTTGATGAACTTGGTATTACTCATGAGTTATCTGCTTCCCTATACTCCTCAAAGAAATGGCGTCGTGGGAGCGCAAGAATAGAACTCTTGTTGAGATGGCTCGCACTATGCTTGATGAATACAAAACGCCAAGTCGCTTCTGGATTGAAGCAATTGACATCATGCGTGCCACATCATCAACAGAGTATATCTTCACAAATTCTTCAAAAGACTGCCTATGAACTCCTCACAGATAAGAAACCCAATGTAAGTTATTTCAAAGTCTTCGGTGCTAAATGCTGGATTAGAGATCCTCACCACAACTCTAAATTTGCACCGAAAGCACATGAAGGTTTTATGCTTGGTTACGGAAAGGACTCTCTCGCACACCTACGTAGTCTTCAACATCACTCTACACAAGATTGTTGACATCAGAGATGTGCGGTTCGATGAAACTAATGGCTCGCAAAGAGAGCACCTACCTTCTGTGTTAGACGAACCAGCACCGAGGATTCTATCAGTTCAAGGCAATCATGGATGTCATTCTTCATCAAGAAATCATGAAGAATTCATTCCCGTACGCCGAAGAACGCCAAGTCGATGCACTCAAGATAAGGCTGAAGAAATTGGTGCTTTAAAATGATCAAATTCCTCGACGACAACCAGCTCATCCTCGCTGCAAAAGAAGTGCAAGTTGACAAGATCATCGATGACATTGAAGCGCCAGTCCTCTCACACGCCAAAGCTTCACATTTATCTAACTTTTGTGGGCACTATGCTTTTGTCTCTATCACAGAGCCCACTAAGGTAGATGAAGCATTTCGAGCCGGAGTGGATTCAAAGCCATGCAAGAAGAATTACATCAGCTCGAAGCTCAACAACGCTCGAACCGGGTCAAACGCCCAGATCCTCGCAAGCATAATATCATTGGCACAAAGTGGATCTATCGCAACAAGCAAGATGAAAATGGTCTTGTGGTGAGGAATAAGGCACGACTAGTAGCTCAAGGCTACACACGAGTTGAAGGAATTGACTTCGATGAAACTTTTGCACCTGTCGCTAGACTTGAGTCTATTCGCATGTTACTCGCCTATGCTAACCATCACAATATCACTTTATATCAAATGGATGTGAAAAGTGCATTCCTCAATGGTAAGCTTGAGGAAGAAGTATATGTTGCTCAACCCCTGTGTTTTGAAGATCCAAAGAATCCTCGACAAAGTCTTCAGACTAAATAAGGCCCTCTATGGCCTCAAGCAAGCCCCTCAAGCGTGGTATGATACATTGAAGGAATTCTTCGTGAAGAATGGCTTCACACCCGGTTCACTCGACCCTACTCTCTTTACTAAATCCTATGATGGTGAACTGTTTGTGTGCCAAATATATTTTGATGATATTATCTTTGGTCAGATCGACTAACGTTATAGTGATGAATTTGCCTACATGATGAGTGAAGAATATCAAATGTCTATGATGGGAGAGTTGAAATTCTTCTTAGGTCTTCAAATTCGCTAACAACACAATGGCATATTCATATCTCGTGGAGAAATACCTCAAAGATGTCCTCAAGAAATTCGCATGCAAGATTGCAAAGGTGTCAAAATTCCTATGCCCACAAATGGCCATCTATGCAATCGATGAAATGGTATTGACTTCGATCACAAGGTATACCGCTCCATGATTGGTTCTTTATTGTACTTATGTGCATCTAGGCCAGATATAATGCTTAGTGTTTGCATGTGTGCCCGATTTCAAGCTACACCGGCGAATCACACCATAAGGTCAGAAGCATATTCTTCGATATCTAGCTCACACACCAACACTAGGATTATGGTACCCCAAGGGCTCTACTTTTGATCTCATTGGATATTCTCGACTCGACTATGTCAGGTGATCGTGTGGACCGCAAGTCAACATCTGGTACTTGTCATTTCCTGACGATCTTTGGTCCGTTGGTCCTCAAGAAATGTAATCACAGATCACCGCTCCATCATGGAAGCTGAATACATTGCTGCTGGCTCGTGTTGTGCTCAATTACTATGGATGAAGCAAACCCTCAAGGACTACGGCATCAACGTGAAGAATGTGCCTCTCTATTGTGACAATGAGAGTGCCATCAAGATTGCTCACAACCCAGTTCAGCACTCGAAGACAAAGCACATTCAAATTCGTCATCATTTTCTTCATGATCATGTGTTGAAGGGCGACATCTCCATCGAAAGCACGTGAAGATCAAGAACAGCTAGCTGATATCTTCACTAAGCCCTTGGATGAGAAGAGATTTAGCAAGTTATGTGTGAGCTAAATATCTTAGAATCTTCGAATGTTCTTTGAAAAGGACACACATCCTAACACTTATGCAAAATTGATGACTTAGATGTGCAACACATGAAGAAACGCTTATCTTCAATCAATGAAGAATAACACTCTTAGTGTGAAGAAATTAATGAAGAATTTGATTCTCGTAACCCCTCGACAATTGTACGCGGTGTCTGAAATCATCATTCTTATACTGATTGGGTCACGCCACCACCAAAGTTGAAAATCTTCTATTTGAATTTTTCTCGCTTTTTGAAATTCTTCGCTTTTTCAAATTCTTCAACTTTGCAAAATCTTCACTATTTCCGTCATCTTTCTTCATTGGCTATATATATATATATGGATTTATGTCCTCTACAGCATTCACTTATGGCTATTTCTTCAAGTCGCTTTTTTGGGCTAAGTGAAAGTGATCGGACCTTTCCCTCGATGCTATACTCAACCCAATCCATTCACAAATTCTTCATGTGCGTTCTACTTTGAAACTCGTTCAAAATCTTCACTGTGTCCTTGACAGCTGAAGAAATTGCGAACGTCACTTTAAAACTAATCTTATCCAAACCTTCGGTTTTGCCATTAAACCGCTCCGCATCCCACGATGCATTACTTTATTCACCCACGATCAGACACGATCTCCACTACACAAGACGTGGGTGACACATGTCGTGGAGAAGGGAAGCGATCGGGGGCATGTTCGTCCTAAATCTTCTGGACGATCCGCTTTTTCACAAAGGTATAAATACCCCTCTCTCCCTTCCTCACTCTTTTTATCACCGATCTCTCTCTCTCCCGCCGAGCTCCTCAAAACCCTAGCGCCGCCTTACTCCATCGTCACGGTGAGGAAAAGCTTCACTGCCTTGACCTCGTCAGCCGACGTACTTCGCGCCGAACATGCTGAAATCCTCACTCGCCGTCAGCCAGAGCTGTCTTCCTCCGCCAAGTTAGGGCGTGGAAGATCCGAACGGACGAACTTCCCAACTGTTCTTCTCGGTTAAGTCGTGTTCTTCACTTCGTAAATTAAAAGTTACTTTTATTACTCGCTTTGATTCTCAAATTTTCTTCAAATTCTTCAAAGGTGTTTATTCTTCAAATCTTCACACATAAGAACACCTCAAATCTCGTGACTCGGTTCTCTAATCTATGATTTTCTTCAAGATTCCTCAATTGTGTGGATCTTCGATCTATACAACTCGAACCTAAGACAAAGAACGCTTATTGAAATTCTTCAAGGCTCACCGTCAAAATCCTCAAACTTGTTCTTTTGAAAAACCTTCCGAGAACGCATATGACCTCTCCAAATTCCTCGCACCTATACTCTATTCACAGTACAAATGTCCGCTGAATCCCTAGGTTCTCATCAACTTAACTCATTTGCAGCGTTCTCTCGAAGAAAAACTGCACACTTCTTCGTGAGAACTCAATTGTTCAATTTCCTCAATCAAGAAAATGGCGTACGGTAAGAAGCCGCAGAAGGGAGGAAAGAAACCCGAGGTTATGACAGCGTTTGAAATCCTCGAGGAAATCTATGCCGACTCATCGCACACCGGATGAAGAAAACAAAAATCAACGCAAGGTGCGATTCGTAAGATTGAACGGAGATGGGCACGGAATGGAAGGAATATAGATATGTAACTCCTAAGTACATGAAGAAATTCGCCTAAATCCTCCATGCCCAAGAGCTCCTTTGGCACCGCCAAATAGCTGATCCCACTAGCGCCAAACGCGGTGAGGACTTTCCGATGAATGGGCTAAACGCCAAGCAAAATTGGCAAAGCAAGCAAAGGAAGCAAGAAGAAATTCAATGAAGATTCTCGCCGTCGCCACATCGAGGTCTCGGTCAAACCGAGGAAATCAATGCAAAAGAAGCCTGCTAATAAGCCAAGTGCTTCATTATCTCATACCACGGCCACGCTCCTCAAGAAAGCACCTTCCAAGCAAATTCCTCACACCGCTGCTTTCATCAAAATCCTCAACAGCTCCTGGCTAAAACCTTCGCCTCGTGCACCTGCTACTTGTCAAAGGACCACTGGTTTCTCAATTGCCTCGTGCATCTCTCGCAAGTTCCTCACCTGCTCCAACTTCCTCATCCGCCCGGCCAAATTTGAAGACCAAGGCAACTATTTGGGACGAGGTCCTCGGCCTAGTCCAAGGAAGAAACAAGTTGCATTCCATGTACCATCTGATGATGAGGCATCTGATGAAGAACTTGCCGGAATCATTAGAGACCGTCAAGTAAAGGCCGCTAGAGCCAAAGGTACATCTGTGCCACTGCTATTGGACCCGAAGAAAGTCCTCGACTTTATTGATCTCTGGCACAATGATCCCAATACCCCTCTGCCTCGACCTTCATTTGACACCGGACAAAGTCATATGTTGACTCACTTCATAGCTGAAGAAAAATGGAAATATGAAAAGGCGAGGGAAATCAAAAAGGCTCAATACAGGAAGGAGAAGTTCCTGAAGAAAAACATTGTCAAGATGACACCTGAGGAACTTCTCCAAATCCAAACTGAAATTCAAGACCTCAGCAAAAACTTCGATTCATACTATGCTGATTGGCAAGGAGCCAAGACCAGATTCACAACCCGACGAAGAAATTCACAAATGTTGCTGCCCCAAAGGCAACATGAAATTCCTCAGCCGGAGCCTCCGCCACCCTCTTGAAGAAAATACCAAAGACTGGCTGATGTCATTCAGCCCATCGATGAAAATGTCGCTGATTCCAGGCTGATGATCTCATCCCAAATTACCGAAGAATCGCCAGGCACCCACTAGTGGTGCTACCAAGAAATTGCTCAAGACAGGAAACCGTGACGGTTCCTTCAAGAAACTGCACCAAATTCCTCAGCCTCCTCCGCGCCAACTCCAACTCCAATTCTTCCATCCGCTTCGATGTGAAGAAAACCAAGGCTGCGCAGAATCGAGCTGCTGTGGAAGAAAAGGAAAGCATCACCGCGCCGATTCTTCGGCGAAGAAAATGAAGCCAATGACCAGCTCACTTGAAAACCCAATTGATGTCGTTCCTATTACCTCCATATCATCAAAGGAAGTTGTTCCTTTGGAGAAGACTATGAGATCCCAATCGGATCTGATGACGAACATCAATCTGCCGCTTCGTCACGAGAAAATTGATGAAGAAATTGAAGTGGAAGCAATCCCTTCAACCCCAGTTATTTCCTCATCGACTATGAAATTCCTCAAGTCGGTGCCGAGGAAACTGAAAATGAAGATGTGGATATTGGATGCACCACTCCGGTGATAAATGATGACTTTTGGGAAAGTCAGCATCCCAATACTCCTCTCTTCACCCCGCCTCCAACAAGTTCCTCACTCCCCGCACTAATCATCCAAATAGACTCTGAAGAAAATCAACCCATTGGTTCTGTGCATGAAGAAATTCCAGCCACTAGTGCTGATGAAACTGCTGCTGCAGCTAATCCTCAGAATGCACAAGTTGAGGAACAAGAAATTCCTCAGTCAAGAACTCAGACTTGTGATTCCGGAGGTGGTGATGCAACTCAACGACACCCTCTCTGCCCAAGCAAAAGAATCCGTTCTCAACCAAGCAAAAGTTCAAGGCTGAAGATTTCTTTTGCCGAGCACGTGTTCTTCATCAATATAATCCTTATGATTCTCGCCGCATTAGGAAGAGGCGCTTACGGACCGCCACCAAGCCAACTTCTATTCCTCGATTGCTTTTCAACAAGGACAAAATCTTCGATCATGCTCATATTCCTCATGTGGATATGGAGTCGCTACCAGGCTTTGAGCCACCTCGTTGTTCTTCACGACGCAGGACTTCTAAACTTACTCGTGACCGATATTTGTGATTGGAATGAAGAGCTAATTCTTCGATTCTATGCAACCTCAAGACATCACCGGAGACGTCAAGACGTAAATTCATGGGTCTTAGATTGATGACCGAAAATACCCACTATAAGGCACCGCAAGTGAATTGCTTCGTGCCCTACCACTCGATCCTCCGCTGATGGTGCACGTCAGATCTATGAAGAAAAGAACTTTCAAATCACTATATGCAAGTGCTGATGAAGCCTTTGAAGCCAAGGCAGGCCCCAAGAACCAAATTCCTCGTCAAGGAATTATTATATGTGCCTCGGACAGTCTATCGGATTCTGACGAAGACTATGAGTCCTATCAAAGGCCACGACTTAACGATGAAGAAGTCGCTGGCATCATGAAGAATATGCTTTTCAACATCATCCATGGCGCTCCTGGCACAACTTCCATGACTTCTTCATGAGGACTCGCAAACATTGCTATATCACCATTTGAGCTGAAGCCTTATGCGCCTTGGATTATGAGATTCATCAGTCAAGGTCTTCACTCAATTACAAGGTCGACACTTTGAACCATCGCAGCTACTTGCCTCGATTGAAGTCCTCAAACGGACAATTACTTCAGCCGATGACAAGGGCAAGGCTATCATTGCGTGATAGATGAAGGCATTCGTCCATTGGATGGACAAGTTTCGCAGCAAGACATCCTACTCCACCAATGATGACTCGCCACACATGACTCAAAGAAGAATACCTCACCAAGCAAAATCCTCAAGGAATCGCACCCATGGTGATGACTCGATCGTGAATTACTCCTCGGCCTTCATCGAAGGTTGATCGCAATCATAAGTGGGTCAAACGTCAGCTTGGTACTCTTCTTCACAACATGACCTCAACACACAATGCAAAGTGAAGAAAAACCACTACTACCTTCATGAAACCTTCAAGCGCTTTGGCTGTTCTTTCACATGTCTATAGTGAAGAAGAACTGACTTCAATGGGTCTCAAGGAAGACTTTGACCGGTCTGCACTCTCCTCCAAGAAATTCAAGAAAGTCAAAGTTCCTTCCTTGGTGGCCAGCTCCTATTCTTCAGATCGCGACACCGATGAAAATGAAGACTTGGAAGACATCAAGCATCTTTGGTCCTACTTCAACAAACAACTCCGGATAATGTCAAGCGCTCCGCCTTAAACTTGAAATTCCTCAAGAGCGTTAGTCCTCGGCCGATCCTTTTGGTCATTCGATGACAAAGGGAGAAATTTGAGTTAGTCTTCAAACGGGTCTAGTTTTTGTCTATATACAGATTTTATTAAGTTACAACTCTCGCTCTTCCTCGAAACCTTTTATTGGATCGAAGTTGTAATCTTAAACCCGATGGTGCTTTGATACTTTTGATGCATTATGCTCTTGCTCTATGATCTGATTATATTAGTTATGCCGAGCCTTTGAAAATCTTCAAATCGATTTGGGCTCGATACTCATGCAAAAAGTATCAAATTCCTCATACGCATTATTTTGGGCTCGATACTTTTTATGCATGCATTGCATAGCATCAAGCACCATATTTCATCATGCATTTCAAATTCCTCATATTATATGCCAAATGCGTGTATGAATTACAAGATATAGGGGGAGATCTCCATGATTCAATTCTTCAAATGTGCATTGCCTCAAAAGCAAATTCCTCACTATGCACATCTTCGTGGGTGTTCTTCTATATCTTATGCATCAAATTCCTCATTATCAGTATTTACAATTCATATGTTTATCCTCGTTGAAAAACTTAACCTATATTGTCATCAATCACCAAAAGGGGAGATTGTAAGTGCATCTAGTGCCCCTTAGTGATTTTGGTGTATTGAAGACTTATAGGTTAAGCAACTAATGCGTTTGTGAGTGAACACAGGTCTATAAGTCTATGAGGTGTTTGATATTCACAGGAAAGTCGATTTCTAAAAATGAAGTTCTTCAACCCAAGACTTTGATATTCTCAAGACTTTCAAGACTTTGAAAGTGAAGAAATTGGTGTGACCTTGAAGAATTGATATTCATTTGAGGAACATGAAGCGTGAAGACTTTTGTTTTCGTAGTTTCATTTCTCTTTCTTGAGTCATAGGAAACACCGTATCGTTAAAGGGGTCGAGGAAATGCTAAGGAAAATTTTTCCATTTGATGCTCAACTCGAAATCCTACACCTACCAATTCCTTCGAGTGAAGCTTTTGGAAATCTCATACAGCTTCAGTCAATTTCTTCAAAGGATGAGACGAAGCTCTTTCCGTCACGAGGAATTTGTTCTCGATCGAGGAGTTAGGAATTCGCCAAAGGCGAATTGCCTACAAAGGAGGAACATGATAGCCCCGAGGAATTTGATATTCAAATTTCCGACTGCTGTCTTTATCGCCTTGAGCCAGCTGTCCCAAAATATCTTATCCACCTAACGGTCATATCATTGAAGGGCATTTATGTCTTATCATGTCGGGCTGCTCCCTTAGGCTATAAATAGTCGCCCCTACAACCACTAGCTGGTTGGCTGCTCCGAGAGAACTTGACACTTGTCATTTGAGAGCAACCCATCCTCCGAGGACTTTGAGCGAAAAATCATCAAGTGAGGAAACCCAAAACCAAACTCCCCACAAACCCAAAGTGATTGAGCATCATCAAGAAATTGATCCTGCGTGGATCCGACGCTGTTACCTTTGAAGATCGTGCTTCTTCCGCACGGTTAGCGCCAAGGTCTAGAAGCATCCAAGAGGAATTGTGGATTGCCGAGTGACCAAGTCTCGTGGAAGGTTTGGAAGTCGCTCAAGACTTACCACGAGTGATTGGACGAGGTCTCATGTGACCTTAGTTCAAGGAGAATACTTGAGGACTTGGTGTCCCGAAATGCGTGCTCGGATCGGGTGTCCGGACTGTGTGTCCTCGAAGTTTAAATACTCACCGCTTCCAACCAGACGTACAACCGAGACAAATAGCTTGGAACTGGTCTACCAAATCATTGTCTTCACCAACCTAATCGTTCCATTTCCTCAACCTATTCATTTCCTCATTCTTGTGTTAACTGCTTGTCATATCTGTGTTTGAAGACTTTGATCAAGACTTTCTCAATTTCCCTCACTTCTATTTCTTCACCGCTTGTCTTCATCTTGTGTTATCCTGTGATTACGCTTTCAAGACTGTGATTGTCTTCATTTCAACATGATGACTATGCTTGTAATCTGTCACGCTTACTACTGAGTACTTATTCCGCTGCAAGTATTTCTTCACTAAGGAATTTCCTCACCGGCAAATTCCTTAGTGAAGAATTCATAAAAATCGCCTATTCACCCCCCCTCTAGTCGATATAACGCACTTTCATGCGCCCCATGTACTGTACCTAGAACGTAGTGGGGTAATGGGTCACACCGGGGGAAGCTAAAATGTGAGCCAGCTAACAAGGGAAGACATAGGTATCTTGACCAATCAAGGCCCAAATTTCAAAGTTGAAGCTGAATCGCCACTCCCACCCATGCCCCAGCTTCCACTTAGCGTACATGAACACTATAAGTAGATCGGACTTGTCAACCTTATCCAACATCTTCTTCATTCCCTCGTAGCTACAATGAGCTCTAGAAGAGGCACCTAAGATTTCTTGAGATGCTGATAAGAGTACCTGGTATAGAAGGTTAATTAGCATTGATTAGTTAATTGTGACCTTGTCATTGGCCTACTACTAGTTGATGGTGAACACAAGTAAACCAGCAAGCATGAAAGAGAGGAATCTAGCTACCTGGGCTGCAACAAGCTGAGAATTGTTCCTCACGACCTCAGCCACCCGTGCTGCCTCCTCAACAAATGTTCTGGGTGGTAGCCATGAAGACATTGATTCTAGAATCCTTAATTGCCTTTGCGCAAGTCATTGACAAATGTAGCTCCTCCGCATCGACAAGAATCCCATCTTGGACATGATGCTATTCTTGGCCGAGCCCTCCACAATATTCCTAAAGTAGGCAAGTGTTAGGAGAGCATCAGACCTAGCAAAGTGTTCATCTCATTGTCTTTGTACACCAAGAAACTCTACCAACTTATTTAGCTTGCTAGCAAACCCTGGCTGCACTAGGTCATCAAGGACCTTGATGTCCTAAAACACTAGGAACTTGCCTCGAAACACATGAGAGAATGAGAGCTTGTCAGAAGGAATCCCACATCCCTGTCTCTGTGGAAGGTCGTCCAGGTTACCGAGTCATCACCGAAGGGCAAGTGATCACCCATGTCCTTGTAGTCGGCAAATTTGTGCTCCTGACTCTTCATGAAGTCAATTATAGATGGGTGATATCGAATCGGATTGGGCATCAATCTGCACATTAACCTGATACGTTGCCACAAGAGATGGTACCGGAATGTTGAAAGCTAGAGCATCAGACCAATATGGACAATCATTGACATAGTTCTTGATGTGCTCATACCAGTCATTGGGGCAGAATGGGCGATGGTCCTAGTGAGTAGTGTAGCTCAGGCAAGATCGGAGGTCAAGGCCAATGTACAGGTGGCCGCTCCTCTGCTCCACCATGCGCTTGATGGTGTTCAAGACTTCCACATAATTTTCGTGGCTAGGGCTGGCCCATAGGCCAGGCAAAAGGGGCGACCGCCCACTACAAGAAAAAGACACATCCGTGACATCTTGGGCCGAATGAATTTTTTTCTGTCATGCTTATGACACTTCTATGACGATAATTGTGACAAAACCCGGTATCATCATAGATGTGGTGGGCTCCTACTTCTATGAAAAAAGCATGATGTAAAATGGGCTTTTCGGCCCCAAGGGTCGGAGAAGCAGCTGCATGACATTCTTTGGCCGCCCATGACGGAGAAAACCATGGTAGAAGCGAGGCGAGGAAAATATCGGGGAGTTCCCGGTTACGGTGGGTGGTCGGGGCCGAAAGCGATGCATGTTTCTCTCAGACATACGCCAAGATGTGTAGAAGGCATTGCGCTTCTTTATCGAACCCGAGCGAGGCATTGGGCTCTAACTGAACCCGAGCGATTGCACTGTAGGCTACACATTACTGAACCCGAGCGATCGATCCACTTAACTGAACCCGAGTGATTCCTTCGCTACTGCTGCTAACTGAAGCCGGTCGATGCTGCCTCTGGATGAACAGTGAGTGTTGTTGGGGGGTTTGGATGAACAGTTCCCGATGGGGGGTTGGATGAACATGACCCCGTGGTAGTAGAGGCCGTTGCCGCTAGATGAACATGACCCCGATCGATCGAGCCGGTGGATGAATAGGACCCTCGTGGAGGGCTGGATAAACAGACCCCGTGGAGGGCTGGTTGAGCGATAAAGAGCTTGTGGAGGGCTGGTTGAACAAGAGTCATGGAGGGCTGGATGAACAGAGTCTGTGGAGGGGTGGTTGAACAGGACCCCGTGGAGAGGGCTGGTTGAACAGTAGACGATGGAGGAGCATTCGGTGGAGGGTGGATGAACAGGAGCCCGTGGATGAACGGTCGTAGGTGGAGGCTGGAGGAGCTCGACGATGGATGAACAGGAGCCCGTGGAGGCTGGAGGAGGTCGACGATGGAGATGAACAGTATCCCGTGGAGTCCCGTTTTGTGGTACGCCACACCCCTCATGATGAACAGGACCCCTGCTTTCACCGTGGCGCCCAACACAAGTCTGTTTCTCCTCGCTTTTGCGGTACGCCACACCTCCCGATCAACAGACCCGTTCGCCGACCGTAGGAGATCTGTTTCTCCGCTTTTGCGGTACGCTGCACCCCTCCCGTGAACAGGATCCTGCTTTCGACCATGGATTCCCGAACACAAGGCCGCTTTCTCCGCTTCATGCAGACGCCAGCCTTGTTTCCATCGGCTGTTCCGTCCAAGCCGGTTGGCTCCCGATGAACAGCACGCATTTCGTTGCTTCTCGATGAACACGACGCATTCCGTTGCCTCCCCATGAACATGACGACGACACAGTTTCTCCGTTCCCACCCAGCCACAGCCATGTACACGAGCCGTGGTCGTACGTATGCATGAGTAGGCGTTCGAGACCCTGCCCGTATGTACTTACGTGGTCAGATGCATTTTCTTGCACCCTCGCCGAAGTTCTTGTAGAATAACAAACGAGTAGCCCGCTTAACTCCTCGAAAAACCTACACATGCCACCAATTATAAGAAAATAATAGTTAGAAGTAGCATCTTCGTGAGAGATTCGCTACTTCTAAAGTTAAATTGTGATTAGTTGGATGTAATAGGTGGATTAAGAAGTAATCGAGGCAAGAAGCAAGAACCGGATACAAAATAACATGGATGAACAATTGGAACAACGTCAGGTGGAAGATCGCAGTGAAGATGAGACCAGGTTCTGCTATTTCCATCAACATTCGTGGCACCAACTTTCAGTCAAGTAACACTTGAGAAAGTTTATCCAAGTTCGCCATAAAAAAAAGCGATCTTCTTGGTTCATGAACCCAACTCAAACATATATCCATGTCTTTGTCTGCACTATTACCATTAAACTGGTGTATTCGGCTATGGCAAGGCCGAGCATCTTGAGTACATGTGTTCTCGGGCAGCAAGGAATGCAATCAGAAAAATAATATGAGAACACAATGTATTCCCTATATCCAAATCTAGAAATAATTTCCTCCTTCACGCCAAGGTTTAATTATGGTACTAGTACCTTTTATCCAAATATAGCAATCCAAATTTCGAAATTAGTCGACAACATGTTCAAAAAACCCCACCCTCTCGGATAGAAAAGAGGATTCTAGGAACATACTGTGCGCGTTTTAAAATCCCGTGTTATGATGAGAAGGAACAAGTGCGGCGTCTCGCCGAGGCGCGAAAACCTGTAGGGTCCTTGCACTTTGGGCATCGCAAATGAAACACACTACATTCTCAGAGGGAACAAAAATGCATCACCATGGCGGCCGCCATCCTAGGAGTACCCGCGACCAAGGGACTTGATTTATCGGGATGGATGAAGAACCCAGACGAGGTTCTCCATTATAAAACCCTATGCAATCGCCGAGTGGGGGTTTTCTATGAACAAGCTGATTAGGGAGAAGGGGATTTAGGCCCTGTGAAATATTGTCGCTTTCGTCTGGCCCAAATTTTATTGCTAAAGCCGGGAAAGGTGGGGTTTTTGTGATTTGACGGCTCATTGGGCATTAATGCTACGCCACGACAAGGTGTGTCTACCGTGCAATTGTGCACTCTAATTTGGTGCATATGGCACGTGGACCCCGCTGATTTGATGCCCCACATATCAGCGAACGGAAGTAGAAAGACAGGAGTAACTAGCTATTACACATAAATATGTTTTTGACAAAGAGATATTCCCTCTGTAAAGAAATATAAAGATCTTTTATATCAAAACTTTGTACATAAGAAAAATCAAGGGGAATATATATATATATAACATATATAATTATAAAAAACAGAGTTTTTTTTAACATGGTATAGCGAGTTGGTGATGATGGTGTGCCTGCCATCCTCGCGATTATAGGCCGTCCGATTTATATCTCACGGATAGGGAAGGAAACTATGGCAATTTTGCAAAAGGTACCCACACACCTCTCCACATTTGCAAATAAGGCCTTCCCTCATTCATCCTTTTCTCTCACAAGATAAAAATACTCATACAAATGCATCTTGATGTTACGTGCAACGACGAAAGTGATTATGGGGTTCATCTCGAGAAATACTCGACAAGCTCACTTGCTCGACTTTGGGCCCGCAGGCGGTGGGCCCGCATGTTTGGGGGCCCATGTGTTCTACCTCGGCGCTTATATTGCAAGCGGTTTCGGCATTACGCTGGTTTTAGATGTCACGCAAGGCTTAATACACAAAATTGAATAAAGCATGACAACCGTTGGAATGAAAACAAACTAGCTTCTAACCAAAGAATCGTAATTGCAATTCTATCAACGATACTTTCATACTACTTATACACACAGGACACTTGTTTCACCATCCCAGAGTATTACATCAAAATCTCTCGGAGGATAGATCAGTTCGGCTATTCGTCGCCATCAAGAATTTCAAAGTTGATTTGGACCAGCTCTCATTGCCGAGGACGTTTGATTTTGACATCATCCCCTACCGCAAGATTATTTAGATTTGAACCTTAACCATCCTTTAGCATCAATCATCATGTGACCATCCTTTGTACTTGTAACATCCCAAATTTTCAATTTGGAATGTTGTACACTAGATCATCATTGCATATCATATTTTATTGCTTTTGGCCTGATCCAGAAATTCTACGCAACTCAAGGAGAGAGTTGGGGATTTTGTTATTTTCGTATTTGAGTCTTCTCAAATTTTGAAAATAGGATCATTTGATTTTAATTATTTTATCTTCAATTATTTCTATTATAAAAATATGAGAGAGGGAATAAAATGACTTTCCCAAAATAAAGAAATATTGAGGATTTAATAATAAAATCAAATAAGATTTTATTTTGGAGTTTATTGCAATTTTATTTGAATTTAGGAAAAATGCGTGTTTTTCAAATTGCAATTAGGCCCCAAATAAATGTTCACCTTGTCCGGCTTGATTTTAGAAGTCGGGGAAAATTTATTTCGGGATTTTTGGAGTCCATTTAGTATTTATTTTATTTGTTTTTCTGCGTGTAATGTTTTTTTTAAAAACACGAACCGACTCGAGCCGCATCTCCACGGGACCTCACGGGCTTTGGAGGGCCTCTGCCTCGGCCCACCGCCGCCTCAGCCCACCTTGCCGCCGTCATTGAAACCCTAGCGCTCAGCCACGCCATTGCCACGCTTCGTTGCCTGCTTCGTGGACCTCACCATTGAGCCACCCGCCCGCCGAGTCGACTGGCCACGCCTTGATTGACGGCGCCGCTGGGTCCGCCAGAGGTAGACCCTCGGCCAAGTTTCGAGAAAACCGCTTGGCTTATTTTTTTAGGAACCCGGTTTTTTATAGATCGGTTTATTTTTTTCTCCCGGTTTAGTTTATTTAGCGGACGTTCCGTCTGCATATCGCTTTTAATCTAACGGTTTTCGCTGCTTAGTCACAGCATGTTTAACGCTCGCTCGTTAGATTCGTTTCGTCTGCTTTTTCTTTTTCTCGGATTTTCCGCGATTATTTTTGATCGCGATTTCGATCCGATTTTCATTTTAGTATAACTTTTCGCTTGCTTATTGAATCAGCGATTCAAGCGCCTAGAGTTTCGTCTCGAAACCCTCTTTACGTTTAACCAACTCAAACAAGTTTTTGCTTCGTAAAATTTTACTTAGATCCAGATTAGCAAACTAAGCTTATTTCTTTCGCCGCTTGACTTTTTGTTGCTTCGCTTGATTTGATTCTTTTTGCAAACCGGAGTTCTTAAGTTGAACTTTCTCGTTAGTTCTCTTATTTGAGTTTTACCTGTGCATTAGATGAGTGCTTATTGTATGCTTGTTTGTTTGCGATAGAGTACCGTGAGTGCGCCGCTTGCTACTTGAATCTCTAGGTTTCACGGATCATCAAGAAGGCAAGTAACACTTTGATCATACCTATTTACTACCCAGCTTTTATTGCATTAGATCAATCCTCAAACAATTGCATGATTAGGATATGATTAATATGTGGGTTTTGGGAAGTAGATGAGGTAGTACCTATTACTGCTTTATTATCAAACCTTTGGGAGTTACTTCACGCTTGCTTATGTCATGCTATGCTAGTAGACGTGGATTGGGTGAGTGTATCCATGATGTATGTGAGATTGTTATTTAATGGTTTACTTAAGGTGGCAACTTTAACACACATCCTGGGTGGATTGAGGCACCGGGTATTCCAATGATTGCCTGTTTTTCTTGATGGACCGCCACCTGTGCTCAAAGGGATCATAAGATTATTCATGCTAGAAACTTCCATGTGCAGCCACAAGCTACTATGGGCTCTAGCATAGTTGATTAAGTCGTATAACTCTTACAAAGGGTAGACTAGCAGATGTAGGGGAAAGTAGGTGTAACTGCTCACCCGATCGTAAGGTGCTAGCGCTTCGAAGACTATGTCTCGGTCATCCGCTTATCAAACACCATGTAGTGCGAGAAATCCAACGGAGGCGATCGAGTCTTGTGGGGAAAAGTGCGCAAACCTCTTCCGAGTGTACAAACAAATCATGGTTAGCCGTGTCCCAAGTTATGGACATCTTGAGTATCTATTACTTGGATTATCATGTGAATCTCAACATGTTACTTTAATTAATTTTGTTGGGTTTTAATGATGATGCTTAATTGGGATTGAGAGGGTGTTTACACTCTCAATGTTTAACAACCACCTGTTGGGGAACATAGCAGAAATTCAAAATTTTCTACGCATCACCAAGATCTATCTATGGAGATACTAGCAACGAGAGAGAGGTGAGGATGAGTGCATCTTCATACCCTTGAAGATCGCGATGCGGAAGCGTTACAAGAACGTGGATGAAGGAGTCGTACTCGTAGCGATTCAGATCGCGGTTGATTCCGATCTAAGCGCCGAACAACGGCGCCTCTGCGTTCAACACACGTACAACCCGGGACGTCTCCTCCTTCTTGATCCAGCAAGGGGAGAGGAGAAGTTGAGGGAGAGCTCCGGCAGCACGACGGCGTGGTGGTGGAGGTTGCAGTTCTCCGGCAGGGCTTCGCCAAGCACTACGGAGGAGGAGGAGGTATTGGGGAGGGAGAGGGCTGCGCCAGGGGAAGGGGTGAAGCTCCCATGTGCCTCCCCACTATATATAGGGGTGGAGGGGGCTGGTTTCTTGCCCTCCAAGTCCATTGGGCGTTGGCAAAGGTGGGAGGAAAGAAATCCCATCATTTCCTTCCCCATCGATTGTTATCCCCCTTTTTTTAGGGATCTTGATCTTATCCCTTCGGGATATGATCTTATTCCTTCTAAGGGGGGATCTTGGTGCGCGCTTTGACCAGGGGTGTGGGGCCTTGCCCCCACTACTGCACGTTCATGTGGGTCCCCCATGCAGTGGGCCCCACTCCGAACCTTCTAGAACCTTCCCAGACAATACCGAAAAATCCCAACATTTTCCTGGGCCAAAATAGGACTTCCCATATATAAATATTTACCTCCCACCATTCCGAACTCCTCGTGACGTCCGGGATCTCATCCGAGACTCAACAACATTCGTAATCGCACACTAATTCCCATAACAACTCTAGCGTCCACCGAACCTTATGTGTAGACCCTACGGGTTCGGGAACCATGCATATGACCGAGACGTTCTCCACCAATAACCAACAGCGGGATCTCGATACCCATATTGGCTCTACATGTTCCACGATGATCTCATCGGATGAACCACGATGTCAAGGACTCAATCAATCCCGTGATACAATTCCCTTTGTCTAGCGGTATTGTACTTGCCCGAGATTCGATCGTCGGTATCCCGATACCTTGTTCAATCTCGTTCTTGGCAAGTCTCTTTACTCGCTCCGTAAAAACATCATCCCGTGATCAACCCCTTGGTCACATTGTGCACATTATGATGATGTCCTACCGAGTGGGCCCAGAGATACCTCTCCGCTTACCTGAGTGACAAATCCCGCCTCGATTCGTACAACCCAATGACACTTTCGAAGATACCAGAGTGCACCTTTATAGCCACCCGCCACGCTTGTGACGCTTGGTACACCCAAAGCATTCCTACGGTATCCGGAGTTGCACAATCTCATGGTCTAAGGAAATGATACTTGACATTAGAAAAGCTTTAGCATATGAACTACGATCTTTGTGCTAGGCTTAGGATTGGGTCTTGTCCATCACATCATTCTCCTAATGATGTGATCCCGTTATCAACGACATCCAATGTCCATGGTCAGGAAACCATAACCATCTATTGATCAACGAGCTAGTCAACTAGAGGCTTACTAGGGACATGGTGTTGTCTATGTACCCACACATGTATCTGAGTTTCCTTTCAATACAATTATAGCATGGATAATAAACGATTATCATGAATAAGGAAATATAATAATAATTAATTTATTATTGCCTCTAGGGCATATTTCCAATAGTCTCCCACTTGCACTAGAGTCAATAATCTAGTTCACATCGCCATGTGATTAACACTCACAGGTCACATCGCCATGTGACCAACATCCAAAGAGTTTACTAGAATCAATAATCTAGTTCACATCACTATGTGATTAACACTCAATGAGTTCTGGGTTTGATCATGTTTATGCTTGTGAGAGGTTGTAGTCAACGGGTCCGCAATATTCAGATCCCTATGTATTTCGCAAAACTTTATGTCATATCATAGATGCTGCTACCACGCTCCACTTGGAGCTATTCCAAATTGTTGCTCCATTATAATGATCCCAGTATCTCTACTCGAGCTATCCTGGATAGCTGTTAAGCTTGCATCAACGCAACTCTTTACGCCGAACTCTTTATCACCTCCATAACCGAGAAACATATCCTTATTCCTCTAAGGATAATTTTGACCGCTATCCCGTGATCCACTCCTTGATCACCTTTGTACCCTCTTGCTAGATATGTAGCAAGGCACACATCGTGTGGTACACAAAGCATGGCATCTTTATGAGAGCCTATGTCTAACGATAGGGGACGACCTTCGTCCTTTTTCTCTCTTCGCCGTGGTCGTAGCTTTAACTCTTAACTTCATACCTTACAACTCGTGCAAGAACTCCTTCTTTGACTGATCCATCTTGAACACCTTCAAGATCATGTCAAGGTATGTGCTCATTTGAAAGTATCATTTAGCGTTTTCGATCTATCCTCATAGATCTTGATGCTCAATGTTTAAGCAGCTTATTCCAGGTTTTCTATTGAAAAACGCTTTTCAAATAACCCTATATGCTTTCCAGAAATTCTACATCATTTCTGATCAATAATATGTCGACAACATATACTCATCAGAAATTCTATAGTGCTCCCACTCACTTCTTTGGAAATACAAGTTTCTCATAAACTTTGTATAAACCCAAAATCTTTGATCATCTCATCAAAGCGTATATTCCATCTCCTAGATGCTTACTCCGATCCTTAGAAGGGTTGTTGGAGCTTTGCATACTTGTTAGCGTCTTCTTCAGATTGACAAAACCTTCTCGTTGTATCACATACAACCTTTCCTCAAGGATATCATCGAGGAAACAATGTTTTGACATCCCTATCTCGCAAGATTTCATAAATGCAGCTAATCCTAACATGATTCCGGACGGACTTAAGCATCGCCACGGGTGAGAAAAATCTCATCGTAGTCAACTCCTTGAACTTGTGAAAACTCTTCGCCACAAGTCGAGCTTCATAGATCGTAACATTACCGGTCCACATCCGTCTTTTTCTTAAAGATCCATTTATCTCAATGGCTTGCCTATCATCGGGCAAGTCCACCAAAGTCCATGCTTTGTTCGATACATGGATCCTATCTCGATTTCATGGCTTCTAACCATTTGTCGGAATCCGGGCCCACCATCGCTTCCATAGCTCGTAGGTTCACCGTTGTCTAGCAACATGACCTTCAAGACATGATTATCGTACCACTCACGAAGTAGCACGATCCTTGTCACCCCACGAGGTACGGTAGTGACTTGATCCGAAACTTCATGATCACTATCATAAGCTTCTACTTCAATTGGTGTAGGCGCCAGCAGAACAACTTCTCGTGCCCCGCCGCACACTAGTTGAAGTGATGGTTCAATAACCTCATCAAGTCTCCACTATCCTCCCACTCAATTCTTTCGAGAGAAACTTTTCCTCGAGAAAGGACCCGCTTCTAGAAACAATTACTTTTGCTTCCGGATCTTGAGATAGGAGGTATACCCAACTGTTTTGGGTGTCCTATGAAGATGTATTTATCCGCTTTGGGTTCGAGCTTATCACGATGAAACTTTTTTCACATAAGCGCCGCAGCCCCAAACTTTTAAGAAATGACAACTTAGGTTTCTCCAAACCATAGTTCAAACAAAGGTCGCCTCAACGGAAATACGTGGTGCCCTATTAAAGTGAGTGTGGTTGTCTCTAATGCCTAACCCATGAATGATAGTGGTAATTTGATAATATACATCATGGTACGCACCATATCTGATAGGGTGCAACTATGATGTTCGGACACACCATCACACTATGGTGTTCCAGGCGGTATTAATTGTGAAACAATTTCCACAATGTCTTAATAGCGTGCCAAAGCTCATAACTCAGATACTCATCTCTATGATCATATCATAGACATTTTATCCTCTTGTCAATGATGATCTTTAACTTCACTCTAAAATTACTTGAACCATTCAATAATTCAGACTTGTGTTTCACAAGTAAATACACTCAAGATCTACTTAAATCATCCGGTGAAGTAAGAACATAACGATATTCATCGTGCATGCCTCAAAGCACTCATTGGACTGCACACATCAAAATGTGTTACTTCCAACAAGTTGCTATCTTTGTTCCATCTTCATCGAAACCGAGGCTTTTCAAATCATCTTGCCCATGTGGTATGATTTGCATATCTCAAGTGATTCAAAATCAAGTGAGTCCAAACGACCCATCCCCATGGAGTTTCTTCATGTATACACCAATAGACGTGGTTCGTGATGTCTCAAACTTTTCAAAAACGAGTGAGTCCAAAGATCCATCAACATGGAGCTTCTTCATGCATTTTACACCAATATGACTTACATGGCAAAGCGCCACAAGTAAGTGGTACTATCATTACTATGTTATATCTTTTGGCATGAAAATGTGTATCACTACGATCGAGATTCAATAAACCATTCTTTTAGGTGCAAGACCATTGAAGGTATTTATTCAAATAAATAGAGTAACCATTATTCTCCTTAAATGAATAACCGACATTGCGATAGTCATAATCCTATCATGTCTATGCTCAACGCAAACACCAAATAACAATTTTAGGTTTAACTCCAATCTCGATGGTAGAGGGAGCGTGCGATGCTTGATCACATCAACCTTGGAAACACTTCCAACACATATCGTCGGCTCACCTTTAGCTAGTCTCCGTTTATTCCGTAGCTTTTATTTTGAGTTACTAACACTTAGCAATCGAACCGGTATCTAATACCCTGGTGCTACTAGGAGTACTAGTAAAGTACACATTAACATAATGTATATCCAATATACTTCTATCGACCTTGCCAGCCTTCTCATCTACCAAGTATCTAGGGTGGTTCCGCCGTGTCCGCTCCTCTCATTACGTAAGCACTTAGTCTCGGGTTTGGGTTCAACCTTGGGTTTCTTCACTAGAGCAAAGAATCGCTTTGCCGCTTCATGAAGTATCCCTTGTTGCCCTTGCCCTTCTTGAAACTAGTGGTTTTACCAACCATCAACAATTGATGCTCCTACTTGACTTCTACTTTCAATGTGTCAAACATCGTGAACACTTCAAGGATCATCATATCTATCCCTCATATGTTATAGTTCATCCACGAAGCTCTAGTAGCTTGGTGGCAATGTCTTTTGAGAAACATCACTATCTCATCCGAAGATTAACTCCCACTCGATTCAAGTGATTGTTGTACCTGCATAATCTGAGTACAAGCTCAACGATTAAGATCTTCTCCTTAGTTTGTAGGCTAGAAAACTCGCTTGAGGTCTCATACCTCTTGGACGTGGGCACGAGCCCTGAAATCCCAATTTCAGCCCTCGTAACATCTCATATGTTCCATGACGTTTCAAAAAATGTCTTTGGTGCCTCAATTCTAAGCCGCTTAACATTACCGAACTATCACGTAATCATCAAAACGTGTGTCGATGTTCGCAACATCCATGTACCACGTTCGAGGTCCAAAGACACCGAGCGGTGCATTAAGGACATAAGCTTTCATCTTGACCGCATAATTGCTACTCTTGTCAACTTTCAACTATATTTTCTCTAGGAACATATCTAAACAGTAGAACTAAAGCGCTGAGCTATGACATAATTTGCAAAGGGCTTTTGACCAGATTCAGGATAATTAAGTTCATCTAATGAACTCCCACTCGAGATAGACATCCTCCAGTCATCTAAGTGATTACATGATCCGAGTCAACTAGGCCGTGTCCGATCATCATGTGAGATGTACTAGTCATCATCGGTGAACATCTTCATGTTGATCAGATCCACCATACGACTCATGCTCGACCTTTTGGTCTCTTGTGTTCCGAGGCCATGTCCGTACATGCTAGGCTCGTCAAGTTAACCTAAGTGTTTCGGCAGTGTAAATCTGGCTTACACCCATTGTATGTGAACGTAAGAATCTATCACACCCGATCATCACGTGGTGCTTCAAACGACGAACTTACGCAATCTGCAGTACGCTAGGGGGAACACTTTCTTGAAATTTTAATGAGGGATCATCTTATTTACTACCGTTGTTCTAAGCAAATAAGATGCATAAACATGATAAACATCACATGCAATCAAATGGTGACATGATATGGCCAATATCATTTTTTGCTCCTTTTGATCTCCATCTTCGGGGCTCCATGATCATCATCGTCACCGCATGACACCATGATCTCCATCATCGTGTCTCCATGAAGTTGTCTCGCCAACTTATTACTTCTACTACTATGGCTACCGGCTAGCAATAAAGTAAAGTAATTACATGGCGTTTGTTCAATGACACGCAGGTCATACAATAAATAAAGACAACTCATATGGCTCCTGCCGGTTGTCATACTCATCGACATGGAAGTCGTGATTCCTATTACAAGAACATGATCAATCTCATACATCACATATCATTCATCACATTCATCTTGGACATATCACATCACATAGCATACCTTGCAAAAACAAGTTAGACGTCCTCTAATTGTTGTTTGCATGTTTTACGTGGCTGCTATGGGTTTCTAGCAAGAACGTTTCTTACCTACTTAAAACCACAACGTGATATGCCAATTGCTATTTACCCTTCATAAGGACCCTTTTCATCGAATCCGTTCCGACTAAAGTGGGAGGCGGCACTTTCGCTAATACCTTATGCACCAAGTGCATGTCGCCGGTGGAACTCCGTCTCACGTAAAGTGTAATGCGTGTAAGGTCGGTCCGGCCGCTTCATCCCACAATACCGTCGAAACAAGATTGGACTAGTAACGGTAAGCATATTGAACAAAATCAACGCCCACAACTACTTTGTGTTCTACTCGTGCAAAGAATCTACGCAATAAACCTGGCTCTGATACCACTGTTGGGGAACGTAGCAGAAATTCAAAATTTTCTACGCATCACCAAGATCTATCTATGGAGATACTAGCAACGAGAGAGAGGTGAGGATGAGTGCATATTCATACCCTTGAAGATCGTGATGCGGAAGCGTTACAAGAACGCGGATGAAGGAGTCAGTACTCAGCGATTCAGATCGCGGTTGATTCGATCTAAGCGCCGAACAACGGCGCCTCCAGCGTTCAACACACGCATAGCCCGGGACGTCTCCTCCTTCTTGATCCAGCAAGGAGAAGAGAAGTTGAGGAGAGCTCCGGCAAGACGACGCGTGGTGGTGGAGGTTGCGATTCTCCGGCAGGGCTTCGCCAAGCACTACGGAGGAGGAGGAGGTATTGGGGAGGGAGAGGGCTGCGCCAGGGGCAGGGGTGAAGCTCCCATGCGCCTCCCCACTATATATAGGGGTGGAGGGGGCTGGTTTCTTGCCCTCCAAGTCCATTGGGGCGTTGGCAAAGGTGGGAGGAAAGAAATCCCATCATTTCCTTCCCCACCGATTGTTATCCCCCTTTTTTAGGGATCTTGATCTTATCCCTTCGGGATATGATCTTATTCCTTCTGAGGGGGGATCTCGGTGCGCCTTGACCAGGGGTGTGGGGCCTTTCCCCCACTACCCACGTTCATGTGGGTCCCCCCATGCAGGTGGGCCCTACTCCGAAACCTTCTAGAACCTTCCTCGGCAATACCGAAAAAATCCCGAACATTTTCCTATGGGCCAAAATAGGACTTCCCATATATAAATATTTACCTCCGGACCATTCCTAACTCCTCGTGGACGTCCGGGATCTCATCCGAGACTCGAACAACATTCGGTAACTGCACACTAATTCCCATAACAACTCTAAGCGCCACCGAACCTTATGTGTAGACCCTACGGGTTCGGGAACCATGCGCATATGACCGAGGCGTTCTCCCGTCAATAACCAACAGCGGATCTGGATACCCATATTGGCTCTACATGTTCCACGATGATCTCATCGGATGAACCACGATGTCAAGGACTCAATCAATCCCGTATACATTTCCGTTTGTCTCGCGGTATTGTACTTGAACGAGATTCGATCGTCTGTATACCGATACCTTGTTCAATCTCGTTACCGTCAAGTCTCTTTACTCGTTCCTTAAAACATCATCCCGTGATCAACTCCTTGGTCACATTGTGCACATTATGATGATGTCCTCACCGAGTGGGCCCAGAGATACCTCTCCGCTTACACGGAGTGACAAATCCGATCTCGATTCGTGCCAACCCAATGCACACTTTCGGAGATACCGTAGTGCACCTTTATAGCCACCCGATTACGTTGCCAGGACGCTTGGTACACCCAAAGCATTCCTACGGTATCCGGGAGTTGCACAATCTCATGGTCTAAGGAAATGATACTTGACATTAGAAAAGCTTTAGCATACTGAACTACGATCTTTGTGCTAGGCTTAGGATTGGGTCTTGTCCATCACATCATTCTCCTAATGATGTGATCCCGTTATCAACGACATCCAATGTCCATGGTCGTGAAACCATAACCATCTATTGATCAACGAGCTAGTCAACTAGAGGCTTACTAGGGACATGGTGTTGTCTATGTACCCACACATGTATCTGAGTTTCCTTTCAATACAATTATAGCATGGATAATAAACGATTATCATGAATAAGGAAATATAATAATAATTAATTTATTATTGCCTCTAGGTTATATTTCCAACACCACCATGATAGTTAAATAAAATTTATACCTTTGCAGTAGGGAAAAATTGGCTTTACGCAAAACTGTAACCATAGAGCATTCCACCAGCCATATATGCATGTAGTATAGCCTATTTCTGTTCATTACTCTCTATGTGTTACATTGCCAGCATATTCCATGTGTCGACCGTTTCAGTCTGCAACGTTCATGTTGCAGATTTTTCAGATGACGAGTAAGGTGCCTTAGGTCGTGGTTCTATACTCAGTGATGCCGTTGGAGTTGATGGACTCGCTTATCTTCCAAGCCTTCCATTGTTATCGTCATTAGATGGCCTTAAGCCATATTTATTGTAATAAGTTCTCTTTTGAGACATTTGATGTAATAAGTGTGTGATTGCTACTCTGTTATAAATCCTTCAAGCATCGTATGCGTGTCAAAGATTACTGATCCAGGGATGACACTAAAGCACAGAGATCAGACTATTTGAGGTCTGGTCGCTACAATACTTACGGTATATTGAGTAGGTTCATTCACACCAAGGCTGCGCATGGTAAGAGAAACTCGGCCACGGTCGCCCGGATTGTTGAACGACTCCTCGTTGTTTCAGGAATTCTCTCGCTTGCAAACAAGAAGACATACACAAACAGTTAGATCAACACAGTGAATCATGTGAAACAACATGGAAAGAAAAAAGAATGAAGCACTTGGGCGGCCAATGCTTACCAAGAAGGTGGACATGTCGGTTTTTGTAAGGACTTTGGTATATGAAGTGCGAACTGCAGCCCAGTCTGTTGCCAGTGCAACTGCTGGTTCCGTTGCCGCTGCACGGGCCGGAGCAGATACAAGTGCAAGTGTTGGTGCAGGTGTTGAAGCCGTTGCTGGTGCCCGTGCCGGTGCGACTGGTAGTGCCGCTGCTGCTGCCGAAGATGGTGCTCCTTGTAGAGCTGGTGCCGGTGTCGGAGCAGGTGCCGGTGTCGTTGCCCGATCCTCCGGTAGAGCAGCCTGATCCGCTGACGCGGTCGGTGCCAAATGCTCAGCTGGATCAGACTGAGCTGCTGCCGTTGTCAGTGCAAGAGCAACTGCCGGTGCTCGATCCGTTGCTGAAGGTGGTACCGATGTGCGAGACAGCGGCGATCGTGTCTGGTCTGCTATGATCAACTTTCTAACATGACTAGGCTCCGTGACCGTGATCCAATCTTTTTCTTCATTTCTTTTAAATGCGAGAAGGACTAATTGTGGCATGTTTGTTAAACCAAACTGCAGTTCATCCTAGGGATTCAACTTGTACTTTCGAGACAACGGTGGTCCAATTTTTTCCAAGAATATAAGTGATGGGACAAGGCCTTCAAGCATCGACCACGACATAAGAAGTGAAACCTGCAAAATATCCATCATAGAGCAAACCAAACGGTTTATTCTGTGATGAATGTCACATGGAAAAACCTGCATCATAAAATTGCAGCAAAAGAAATAAAACATGACATTAAATCAATAAGATTTAGATAGTAAATCAATAAGACTTGATGTGACATGAGTGAATCCTTACCAGGAAATCACTATGTTGAAGTACTAAACAGAAGATTGGTCGTCCAACTACGCGTGGCATGCAGGGTCCCCGCCTACTCCCACAAGCAGGACAATCCAAAGGTCGTGACAAATCATATGGACCGAACATCCACGGGACTGGAAATCCTGGTGGGTCCGATAAACCCTGCAATGCATACAGATATTGGAGTGTAACCATAGTTGATAAACCGTCCTCACAGAAAAGATGATCTAGATACTTCAAAATATACGGACTAAATTGAGTGGACAGACATTAACATAGACTGTTCTCAGAACTCACCACCTACCAAAAGCGGCAGTACTAAACAATACAGGGTTCACAAACACAAATCAAGTACTTACTACAGACAAGCAAAGTTGCACTAATTAAACTCTACAGACTATTTCTTGCCACCGACCTACGGGATGAACCGCACAAAACTGACTAGGGCATGGACTTCGTGAGAGATGTCTACCGGCACCATCACCATCTCCTCAACCTTGGAAAACCTAACAGAGTGGTCTTTCCACTCATAAACATGACAATGAAGACATGCCGCATCAGATTTGTTGGGAAGCTTTACAAGGACCACACCCTTCGTAATCGAAAGCACAACCAGGAAATTGTTGTGGTCAAGTACAGCCTCGAGAACACGCCTGACAACAATGCTACAGGAAAACACTAGTTTAGGACACGTGGCGACAAGGACACAACAACTGGATAGTTTAGCAATAGAACTCATCCTCAGGTCTTCCAGTTCACACGGCATGACTTTGAGAACTTCATCTCCACCGCGGACCTGGTTCTAATTCAATAGAAACCAAATATTTTATTACTGCCTCCGTTCAGAAATATAAGATGATATTCGATATTTTACTCCATATATGACTACATATACGCACAGAAATGAGTGGACAAAGACACTAGGGGCCAGTTCTTTTAGGCGATTCTCCGAGAATCGCCCTCCTCCTTAGCTTCTTCCAGAATCGCCACTATATATATTTTTTACAATTCTATCTAGTTAAGGTCTAATTAGCTAGGATTTTAAAAAATATATGAAGTGACGATTCTAAGAGAAGCTGGGGAGGGGGGCGATTCTGGGAAAATCGCCTAAAAGTACTGGCCCTAGAACATGTCTTCAAAGGCATGAGAGCAGAGGGATTACTTGCAATATCCATAACACAAGTTACTGATGCAAATATACCCTCTTCAAAGGTAGCATTGATGTTCATAAAGTAGTTGAAAGTAATCTATAAGAAATCAGTGTCAACCTCTCGCATGTTTTGGTCAAAAGAGGAATTAGAACCGTCATTTGGCACACAAAAATCACATGCAAGATCACCTAGAAAGTTGTACTACTAGTAGTAGTAATCATGTGTTAGATGAAAAAACACGATCAAGATCGAGAAAAAATCGTCAAGAAGAGATATTACCCGGACTTGCTTAATGAGGGATCCCGGAGAGGGGGCTTCGACAGGCGATGGCTTTGAGCTTGTCTGCGGTAGTCTCGGCCGAGGTGCTTGCGCTTTCTTCGCACTATGAGCCTCAACGGTTTTGGCGAGCCATAGACATCACTTCGGCCGGTGCTCCAAAGTGTCCATCAAGAAACTGTCAAATAGAAATAAAAGAAAAGAAACCATAATCACAAACCCAAAAGAAGAACAGAGAGGGAGTTATAGGATTAGTCTCCGGTTGCAAGACCGCCCTTGGCCAGAATCAACACCATTGATGCACTCACCTTTCCTTCTTTGGAAGAGAAGAACAATGGCGAAGCAGGTCGGGGTTTTCTTGAAGAAATGAGGAACAAGATGAGGGAGAAGCGAGGTTGGGTAGAGAGGAAGCTAAGAGAGAAGAGTGAAATGATGGTCGCTTCGTCCAATTCAACTTCTTTCGCTAGAAAGGAGGGGTTTTGTGATTTGACAGCTCATTGGGCATTATCGCGGGCGCTTAGATCAGTGGTAGTTCATCGCGGCAGTTGGGTACTCTACTACGGAGTAATTTAGTGCATGTCCGTGGATCCCCATGCCGCTGTCCCACACGTCGGCGAAGTGAGTAGCAAGGTTCCCGACCGTGCCGAGGAGGATCCGCATTAGAGCGAGTTTAGTCCACTGTTTTTTCTAAAGAAAAAAATGATTACAACAAGCATTTCTACTCTTACGACGGAGGAGTGCGAAACATGATAGCCACTTGAACATACACAGTGCTCCTACTACTAGGCATGTGCAGTGGTTAATACGTCAGTACTACATAATCTTATTGCTAGTGTAGTAAGATATGACGATAACAAATGATGTTGTCGCGATGTCAACTATATGAACTGTAATGTAACATAGTACCGCTTTTTCGACCGTCCGGTCGAGAATGAACAGTGAGATCAATGTTAATGTAACTAGGTCTACAAATAAGACAGAGAGTAATGGTGCTACACTACTCCATGAAACATGAACCATATGAAGCACGCCTCAGTGTTAGGCAGGGTGTATGAAGGGTGCACGGGATGGGAGAAAAAGTTCCCTTCTCGACCCACTTTTGGGTGTTTGCAGAGTGCATGAAGGGTGCATGAGTCCACACTAGTAGGTTAACACAAATACACGAAGAGGGAACAACTATATTGAGATGAGAATGCAACCAAACACACCCACACGCTTTGTGCTACAATGACTGATCTGCACCGTCTGAGATTGATCCAACGGTCATGTTCTTGCGAGACATGGACATGCCCATGCAGAGACGCCTAAACACCACCAAAGTTCCTCTCGCTTCTCGAGGCGCACGACGTTGGTGATGCAGGCGAACGCCCGCAGAGCACCTTTGGCACAGGTGGGCAGGGAGCCAGCTCGTCAAAGACGGCGTCCAATGGCACGAATGGATTCCGGTGACTGAGCCCTGAGAGGATTCGCCCGGCAATGGCGATGGCAGCCCACAACCCCTCCTTGTCCAGCTCCTCCCTCACCATTGCGTGGAGACGGCTCAGCTCCTCAGAGATATAGGTGAAGAAGGAGACCAGGTCAGGAAGCCGCAGCTCGTTGAAATCGACGGGGTGGTCGAACGGGTTTAGCCCGACGGCCGACATGGTCGCTACCGCATGACGGTAGGCATCACAAGAGCCAAGAACATCGCAAGCGTGGCAACTTGGTCCACCAAGTGGCCGAGGCGATCCCGGATCTCGCCACGATTGGCTCGCGCTTCCAAGGCCGCCTCCCCGACGGCCTATCATATCTCCCACTTTCTGCAAGAACACCGCCGACGCCTCGAGCATCTTTGTGGTGGACACTCACGGCTTTTGAAGCTCCGTGAACTCCCGCACATAACAGAGGGAGCATGGCACTCCTCTCCTCCTTGAGCTCACGAAGCTCCACGCCCTGGCCCCGAAGCTCAGAATCCTTGGCCCGAGCTCCTGTGTCAGCGCCTCACCTCAGACTCCGTGGATCTGGCCAAGGCCCATGGCACCAGGTAGAAGCAATGGGGAGAGGAAGCAAAGGGGGCGAAACGGCTGAAAGGCAATGCAATCTACGGGAAGGCGGAGGGAACCAGCCGAGGAGCGGGGAATATTTAGGTTTTCACCGTCGGAAAATACCAGTCGACGACTTCTCACATCTGGGAGCAGTGGGTTTTACAGGCGGAGTCATCGTGACTAATTACTGCCGCGCCTGCTCCCGTCAATCAAAAAATTAAAAATCCTGCCGCGCCTGCTCCCGTCAATAGAAAAAATTAAAAATCCTGCCGCGCCTGCCTCACACAAAGACTAGAGAAACGCCATGTGTATATTTAAATTTACACTCGGAAAGGAGATAAAAAGGGTGAAAAACAAATGTGGCGGCGGCCTAGCTAATCGGTCGCACTAGCCTGAACTAGCTAGCCACCGTGCTTCACTAATGTACTCGGCGGAAAGTTGGTCTTCGTGATTTGACGACTCATTTACTTGCTTCGCGCCACGACCGAGGAGGACCGAGAAAACGTATGTAGGGCGGCCCACGTCTCGGCAAGAAGGAAGAATATATGCGTGCACCACTGGGAGGACCCCAAACCACATGCAGTAGGGTGTGCCACGCCTCGACGCGGAGGAAAAATGTGCGGTAAAAATATATTGTATAAGACGTAGTAGTACCTATGGTTCGATTTCGGGACCCAACCAGTCGGTCGAAAACACCCCACTAGCCACACAGCTTCATCATGCTATCGTGGCACGGAGGATAGGTGTGGTTAGCTCCATCTCGACCAGCCACAACGTCTCTTGTTCTAGGCAATTCTTCTATTTTCCAAGCTTTTTTTAGTTATAATAACACCACGGCTAGCTAGCGCGGCTCTTCGTGTGTGCCCGTGCGTCTAAAGGTTAGACGATGGAGAGGAGAGAGAGATCGCAGACCTGTGACCCACCAGTAAGTGAGTCAACGGTCATTCACGTATTGACGAGGCACTCCATCTACTCTACTCAACGTAATACTGTATAAAACCAAGTTATGGGACAAAGCCAACAACCGTTGTTGTTTCAGTCTATCGACCTATGCTTTGTAGTCCAGGTTGCCAGTTCGAATCTCGTCTTTCGGATTTGTTAGTTTTAAGTCCAAATTTGATCAATGACAAGTGGGACCCCCGTGTGTTGTTTCGATATTTCAGTGTAAGATGGTTTTTTGAACAAACACTTTGCACGGTTAGACAAGTAACGGCACGAGTTACACGTATTTTGCAAGTTTACAAAAGAAAATGATAGCGCACAGAATATCACATCCACCCCGCAGCTTAGATTATATGGTGATACGAGTTTTTAGATCGTTGGAACTGAGATCCAATGGATTGGGAGTAGTCTTTGTAATTATGCGCAATTTCCAGACTCTCCAAGGTTTTTTTTGCAAATAAAACATCCAGGCCTCGTATTTGCCACTGCATCTTGGATCCAACGGCCCCCCGTTGCTCATATTAAGTGCTCCCCATAGCTTAATTAGCCGCTACGGTGATACGAGCATCTAGGTCGTATGATCTGTGATCAGATGCCACATGCGTAGTACTTGTACTTTCTCAAGCAATTCCCAAACTCTCTCAAAGCGATATTGCAAAAAAATTCAAACCTCCTATCGTGGAGTCAGTCAGATCTCCATGAACTCAGATCACCATAGAATCTACGGTGCAGAGCACCTCATATTCTTCCGCATGCGAGAAAACATCAGTGCTCTCGCAGCTTGGATGGTTTGGTGTTACGAGCTTCAAGGTCATTTGATCCGAGATCTAGTGGCATCTCGAGCGCCTTTTGTGCTTGTAAGCAAGTGGCCAAACTCATTGGGGGCTTTTATGCACAAAAAAACATTCGAACCACCGAGGAGTTGTTGGGTCACAAATCCAACGGCTCCAAAGAGCTTGTATCACCAAAGCATCTAAGGTGTGGTAGCACATGATATTCTTACATACAGGAGAATATGATGTTCTCCTCCATCTTAGATGCTATGATGATACGAGCTTCGAGGTCGTTGGATATGGGATCCAAGGGCATCTAAGTAGTTTTTGTACAAATTGTGTGCAATTCTCAAACTCATTAAGGTTTCCTGTAAAAATATTAAGACATCCTGTGAGCTGCTATATCTCGCATCAACAAGCTCCAAGCAACTCAGACAAGATATAGTATCTAAGGTGTGGGGGCACATGATATTCTCCCAGGGAGGAGGGGGGTGCACAACCAATCGGTGTTTGGGAGGGTGGGGACAAATATAATCTAAACAATCCTAAACATAGCTTCACAATTTTATCTAGGGTCGAGGGGTTAACCCCCGACAATCTACATAGCTCCGCCTAAACACAACATTTGCATGTACTGTAGTAGTACTAGACTTAATATTCATGTTTCAGTTTCCTGTTCATTTTAAATATTGAATTGAGGACCATGCATGTGTTTCATTTTACTCCCTTCGTTCCTAAATATTAGTGTTTTTAGAGATTTCAAATGGACTGCCACATATGGATGTATATAGACATATTTTAGATTGTAGATTCACTCATTTTGCTCCATATGTAGTCACTTGTTGAAATCTCTAAAAGACTAATATTTAGGAACAGAAGGAGTATTTTTGAATTCGTGTCATCCATGCATGGTTTGGAAAAATAGATGCACTATACTTATTGGATTGTCAGCTGTGTTCGTAGGTTCGTGGATACTGCTGCTGCAGGTGTGTGTGTGGTCGATGCTTGATACATACAAAGTTTTCTCACCACCATACTGCTCATCTTTTAAATTTGAATTTGCAATGAAAAACTTACTAGGGATACCATGAAATGTGAAATCCACTTTGAGATAACTATATATCACAAACTCACTCTAATTCAATAAATCGTCATAAATCAAATAACACTTTGAGATTACTATTTGCAAGGAAAATACGGGCATTGTAATACACATAGATTCTGCTCGCAATTTAAAAGATTCCTTTCGTATTTTTTTGAGGGATCCTTTGTATTCTTTTTAGGATCCTTTCGTATTCTCGAATGGTAGGACCCAACGGCGCATCACCTGCACCTTGGCTCGTGTTTATCCTAAAAACAGGCTCGTGGTTCCTTCGGTGGCGCGTGGTACGCGACATTAGCCAACCCCAACCAGCTTGAGCCTCGCTTTTGAAGTCGAAATATCCGGCGCCGTAATTCCAGCCCTAGGAAATTCCCCTCATGTCCCCGGTCCATAATGACTACCGCTGAACAATGGAGGGATGCTTTAGTAACTAGACAACGCTACCTACCGTAAGCCGAGCATGGTTCAATTCCCCTGTCGCTGCTACCAAGGTCACCCGTCAACTGCATTGCCTAGTACTACTACTACACCGGGATGAGCACAGAATTGAGCCTGTTTGCTCGTGCCTACTAGTACTTGAGTTAATATATACCCCTAAAAAACATCAGTTAATATATCAGGCAATGCACTGGTACGGAGGGATTATCCTTTTACTATGCATATATAACTTGTCCAAGTCTAACTAGGCAAAATGTTTCACCAAATCCTTTCTTAAGAAATACAACAGGAAAAGATGTATCGCTTGAAAATTTATTGCATGATGCAAAGTTATGATATTGTTTCGAATCCTGGATTTTAAATTTCAAAAAATCCAAAAGTGACCAGAAATTCATGAAACTGAGCATGGTCACGTGATATGGCACAAATATTCCTACGTAATTTTTTTCTTCAATTTGAGACAAGCTACTTATGACAAGTTGCACAAATGAAGAGCCAAGGTATTTTGGAACAAAGACCACACGTTAAGGCGAACGCTTTCACTATTGAAACCGTGGGCGTTTACGTGCCGCCACGAGTCCCGCTTCTCATCGGCAGGTGCCGTCCGAGCAAGCGTGTGAGTCGACAGGAGGCGTGCGAGCAGACCGCTGCGCCGGCTGACAGGGAGGCGTGCGAGCAGACCGCTGTGCAGGCTCACCGGGAGGCGAGCCCTTTGACCAGGCTCCACCGCCCACCTTCGTCCCAACTGCTCCCACTTTTAATGTCGCCGGCGCCGCAGTTTAAAATCAACCCCAACCTGATTCTACACTCTTCTCTCTTCCCCTCTGATTCTCCTTTCGCCTACCTCCAACCAAATTTCGACCTAACCATATGCCATGCCACATCACGATGGTCTGCCCTTAGTCTTCTGGGGCTTCGAGGAAGACACCCAGCCGGAGTCTCAAGAACATAACACTACTAGGAAAAGGGCTATAGATGATATGGTTACCAATGGCGCAATGCATATGTTGTGCGCCACTACTATAGTAGAAGCAAGGGCGCACCATGTGTTGGTGCGCCATTAGTGTGAAAGACACTAATGGCGCACTGCACCAATGGTGCGCCACTAGTAACAATTTTTTCAAATACTAATGGCGCGATTAGGCCAAAGTGCGCCATTACTAGTTTTAATCAGTAATGGCGCACCATCCACAGAGTGCGCCACTAGTAACAATTTTTTTTTCAGGGAATATTAATGGCGCGACAAGGCAGAAAAGCGCCATTACTAGTTTTAATCTAGTAATGGCGCACCAGCCACAAAGTGCGCCACTACTATATTTTTTAATTATTTTTTGTAAACTACTAATGGCGCACTCACCAACCTGGTGCGCTTATTAGTAACTGTGCTTACTAATGGCGCATTTGTAGGTGGTGCGTCATTAGTAACCTGGGACCAGCTAGATATTTTGGACAACCACACCTACACACTCACTTTCCCCACTTCATTCTCTTCACCTCCTCCTCCAAGCTTGTCTCGGCTGCCTCCTCCTCCTCACCTCATTTGCACCATAGATTCATCCAAATTAAGTGGTTAAATTACCTTTTTTTTGATAGGTAAGTAAGAGGAAAGCTATCTTTATGTTGTAGATCTACTTTTTTCTCCCTCCAACAACGTGCACATGCACTTTTTATGGCCTTGCTAGATCTATGTATGTTTGTGGTGTTGCATATGTTTGTGGTGTTGCATATATGTTTGTGTTTGCAGTGTACCGGTATTTGAAATGCGATAGTTGCCAATATTTTGCCGTAATGTTGATTCATTCCGCTTTCAAGCGTAGAATTTTGGCACTATGCATTCTTTTTGGTCCTATTTTTAGGAAAGTCATGCCAAATTTTTTCTTGGTTCTAAAATATCGCTTTTGCTCTACCTCAGCGCGTATCATGGTCCGCATCGATGACCGAAGGCATCGTGAATAGGTTTTTGAGCTCCACGGCGCCGAGATGCTTCAAAGAACGAGACGGAGATAAGATGTCCGTGTCAAGATGCAAGTCAAGAGCCTTATTGCGGACCCGGATTCCGGCAGGTGCGGGACCACCTGCTCTTGCGTGGTTTCATGGATGGCTATCGGTGGCAGCAGGTGATGAAGACGACTATGAAGTCGCCCATGGGGGCCGGCAAGAAATGAGGAAGGGCAGCAAGACAACCGCGGCGTAGGGTGGGCGAGAAGACGAAGAATCTCCGTGAATGATCACGGTAGATGCAAGACATACTATCATGTAGAAGATGCCGGACTTGATGATGAGGAAGATGCCGGAGCGCATAAAGGGCATGATCACGAAGATGAAGATGCCGGAGCAGCATTTACAATGGACCATCGATGGCTGGGTGCAGGACCCTCATATTCAAGAGCTGCTTCTCAAGCGCACGGATAACGCAAGAGCTGCCGCCCCTGCAGAAAGCCAAGATAGATCAACCGGAGATAGACGCGTTACTCCATTGTATGAAGGATGCAGGACCGAGGATACCTGCCTCAAAGTAACGCCATGGCTCGGAGATGAAGGTAAAACACAAAATGACCGATGCATGCTTCGACAAGAACATGTCATTCGCACGAATGTCTTCCCAAGGGGAACAAGTGCTCACCAGCCGAGGAGGCGAAGAAAATCATGTGTCCTTCCGGATTTACCGTGACGTGAAATACCATGTGTGCATGAACAATTGCATCATTTATCGTGACGAGCACGCGGAGTCTACCATATGTCCTAAAGCGCATCACTCGACACAAGAAGAGGAAGAAAGCTCCTCGAAAAGTGGTGTGGTACTTTCCGATCACTCGCTCCTGGGCAGCGGTATTTCTGACCCTAAGGTAGCAAAAGCTCCCGCGCTGGCACGCCGGATAGGGAGGAGAAGAAGCGAGAAGATGACGCAAATGATCCGGAGATAAATAAAAAAGACAAGATGCTGAGTCACCCTAAAGATGGGAGCCAGTGGCAAGCGTTGAACTTCGAACACCCAGAATTTGGGAAGGATCCAAGGAACATGATGCTGGGCACGAGCACCGATGGAATCAATCCGTTTGGCAGCCAGAGAAGCACACATAGCACCTGGCCTGTGTTTGTGTGGATGTACAACCTTCCCCCCTGGTTGTGCATGAAGAGGAAGTACATTCACATGAGTATGCTAATTGAAGGGTCAAACAACCAGGAACGACATCAATCAGACTGGGCTACCGAAGAGGAGCTAGACATCACTGTGGAAAACGCCACCAATACGTGGGACGCCGCAGAGAAAGAATATTTCCCTATGAGAGCCGCACCGCCACGACGGTGCACGACTATCTCGTTACGGATATCTCGCGGCAGGTGGTCCATGGATTTTCCGGAGGCGCCAGTGCATGGATGACACAATGTATCGCCAGCTAGAAAGAGATCCCGGTCTTTGAAAATCGTGTTCATGGGACATCAAGGTGGCTTCGATGATGACCCATGGAGAAAACGCAAGGATCTGTTCGATGGTGAAACCGAACCCCGAAGACGCCCGCGTACGAGGAGCGGCGAGGAAATAGACGAGCTGTTGATAAATTGGAAATATTGCCCACTCCGGGAAAGAAGCAAAAGGAGCCAGAGCCGGGAAAGAAGAGAAAGGCGCCAGAGCCGCTGCTGAAGGTATGGAAAACGAGGTCCTGCTTTCTCGACTTGCCGCATCGAAGATCCACCATGTGCCTCACAGCCTTGATGTCATGCATATCACGAAGAACGCGGTGTGAGAGTCTGCTTGGTACCCTGCTCAACATGCCAGAGAGGACCAAGGATGGGCCGAAAGCAAGGGCAGACTTGAAATCAATGGGCATCAGGGGGGAGCTTCACAATAATGATGATGATGACGATGATGATGATGATGAGGCGAAGCAGGACACGGAAAGTTGTCACAAAGGCAAAAATGCCAAGAAGACCGAAAATGACTACCCTCCCGCTGCTTCACTCTAAGTCGAGGAGATCGACCAGTTTTCACCGCCTCGTAGGGAGTAAAACTTCCCACGGTTACGCAGGGAAGATAAGCGATACCCAGACCCACAAGCGTAAGTTCAGCGGATGAAGTCTCACGACCGTCACATGTCGATGACGTAGATACTTCCAGCCAGTAATCTATGGGATCATGGACGCGCAGACGTCCGTGAAACGCTATTTGGCCTATGCAACTTTTTCGACGCCATCTCTCTAAGTCGGTTGGCGTGGAGGCAACCTCGAAGGCTATAGGAAGAGATCATGGTGATACTATGCGAGATTGAGATGTACTTCCCGCCCACATTCTTCGATGTTATGGTGCATCTGCTGGTCCATATTGTGGAGGATATCATCCAACTCGGGCCGATGTTCCTGCACAGCATGATGCCATTCGAAAGGATGAATGGTGTCATCAAAGGATACGTTCGCAACATGTCACGTCTAGAGGGAAGCATAGCCAGGGCTTTCAATCAAGAGTGGATCTCCCATCGCATGAATTATCTAGGCATCGAGAACCCCGCTGGTCCGCCTGTCAACAGCACCTCGGCAGGCTCGCTGGATGGGGTCACCGTGAGGGTCGCCCCGAAATGCATGTCGTCTTCGAGGGTCGACTCGCCGACTTTGAAAGAGCAAACCTAGTCGCGCTACAACACATAGACGTGGTCGATCCTTGGGTGGTAGAGCACAAAACCTTTATTGAGAATACGTACAATGACCGAGGCCAACATAGGACGGACAGAGATATAATCAAAGAGCACAACTCATGTTTCACGCGTTGGTTCAAGCAGTAAGCTTCGTCATTACCTTTTACATGAGGATTCTTCCGCGAAGAACAACTCATATTCGCTTTGTCACAGTGGCGCCGAGCACAACCTCGATGACGTATGAGGCGCATTTATATCAACGGGCTACACATTCTACACCGAGGACAAGGACATGAAGAGCGATGTTCATCAGAACTCCGGGTAACGATGGAATCCTACACCGTAACGACAAGGACAGATACTACGGAAGGATCGAGGAGATCTGGGAGCTGAAAGCTACGCCGAGAGAAGGTCCCGATGTTCCGTGTCGATGGGCCAAGAGCGCCATAAAGAAGAAGACCGTATTTCACCACCATGGTTATACCAAGCCAAATCCAAGACCACGGGCGCAAACGCCACCGCTAAAAAATGAGCCATGGGTACTTGCTTCCCCAGTGGACCAATGCTTCTTCATTACCGACCACAAAGCCCGGCCGTGTTGTCGTGAGGAGAGGCAAAAGGAAGATCATCGGAATGGATGGAGTCGCCAATGAGCATGACTTCGACAAGTACGGCGTAATTCAAGATGGAACATGACGACGACAATGAAGTACCAGCATACACCACAAGAAGAAGCAGGACCACCCTACCTAAAGGACGTCCGTTCAAGATCGATTGTATGTAATTGTAGCCTTCATTTCTCGATTGTATTTCATGGGCACTTTTTGAACTCATGAATATTTTTAAATTTCATGGGCACTTTTTGAATTCATGAATATTTTTCCAAATTTGATGATATTTTTTCATACTCAATATGAAAAAATATTGAATATTCATGAGGACACTCGATCTCGATCCTCCATCTCGATCTCGATCCTCCATCTCGATCAAGCATCCCCCTCCATCTCGATCTCGATCCTCAAGACCTCCCTGCCTCGCCTCCACACGCCTATGACCTCAGACCTCCCCCGCCTCCACCGCCCGACGGCCTCAAGACCTCCTGCCCGGGCCCACCGCCGAGCACCTCGCACCTCCCCCGCTCCACCGCCACCGACGACCCCCCGCACCTCCCAAAGAATGTTTTACCAATTCACAAATGAATGCAACTAAAAATAAAAAACAAATTTGATTATATTTTCAAATAACAAATTTGATTATATTTTCAAATAACAAATTTGATGATAATTTTTCATATTCATAAATATTTTCAAATAGCAAATTTGATGATATTTTTAAAAAAATTATTACTGTTTTTATAAAAAAACTATTACTGTTTCATATTCATATTCATGTTCTAAAAAATTATTAGATGCAACAAAAAATAATAATAAAAAAATTACTTATGGTGCACCGCTGGGTGGTGCGCCTTTGCTGTGCAAAAAAAGTTACTTATGGTGCACCGCCGGGTAGTGTGCCATTGCTATCTAAAAAAAGATTTCTAATGGCGCACCGCTGGGTGCGCCATTATATAAAAAACATACTAATGATGCGCACCGCTGTGGTGCGCCATTAGTAATCTCCCCTAGCTAATCTGGCCCTCTCGCCTGAGATCCCTTCGTCCCTCTCCTCGCCAGATCCACCCGCTGCACCCACGACGCGCCAGCCTGACCCACCGCCTCGCACTTCCCACCACCGCAGCTCCTGCCACGCCGCCCCACGGCCCCACTGCTTCCACCATGCAGCTCCCAGCCTTTGCCGCCTCACACTTCTACCATCGTGATTTGCTGCACTACGACGATCAAGACGGGTGCAGATTTACCGCCGCCGACCCGCGAAGCACGTGGCCGTCGGCCTCCCCACGACCAACCGAAGCGCCCAGGAGGACCACCGCCGTCTTCCTCTTCGACTACGAGGACCCGGACAAGCTCGGACGCCCTCGAGCCATCCCTTCGATGCCGCCGCCACCGCAGACCCCGACCCCGACCCCTTCGGCGACCGGCCGCGCCCGCCCAGGTACCTCTCCTCCTTCCTCCGTCGTCCCTCCACCCTTCCTCCCCATTCCTCCCTCCTCCCGACTGCAGGTGTGCAGTCGTCAAGATGGCGTCTGGCGCAGCGGCTACTGTGTTGTAGAAGGCATGTAGCCACCTTGTACCTCAGCTAGCTGCTCACTTTTTTTGTCACCTAAAATAAAAGTGTTTGCTTTAAGTTAATCATAATCATTTGGCTCATCAAATTGCATGCTCTGTGTGCAATCTGTACCCTAATACGAGATGCCACCATGATTTCATTGATTTGCATCAAGATAGCATCATTTTCATATAAAGAAATTGAGTCAAAGACACAACCTCCATTTTCATATAAAGAAATCTATAACCCTGAAACCATCATTTATTATGCAGCCCGCTATTTGCTTTGTGCTTGACATCTAGAATGAAATAACTCGAGAGTTGCTTTGGTGTTTGCTACTGTGTGTGTACATAGGAGATGATTGCTGGATTGCACGTTTGGGCAAGCATACTTTTATACCTAGAAAACTTGATTGTATCAAAATAGTTAGTTTTGTTAAGTTGGAGAATGTTCAGATTGATGTAAACCTAGAAATACTGATAAACAAACAGATGAACAATGGTCCAATGATTTGTTTATGAACAGATGTAGTTGTGGGCACAAACCGGCAGTTAATTTAGACATTTTTGATATAAGTTTCATTCAGGTACAAGGCAAGATTCAGTTTAGGTATTTTGTTTTGATTTTGTTTATGCATGCAGATAATAACAAGTCTGACGCTTTGTGTAACTTGTCGTACATTAGCAGGTAACATGTTCTAAGCATAAAAAGTGACTTGATGCATCCTCACAATACCATGCCATGACGAAAGAAAAAGAAAAAAGAGGAAGTAGCAGAACTAAGAAATATCATACCGGCAATTTTAGGGCCATAATTAGTTGTGACAAGTCTTGCTTAGTTGGAAGTGAAGATTCTTCAGAACAAAATTGCATCAGAACAATCTAATATGCATATGTAGATCAAAATGTATATTCTGTGATGATGATCATGATAATGTAATTTTCGCCAGGTGCCATCCATGGTTGAAGAGCAGGACTCGATGTAGAATAATTTTCATAAGTGTGTGGTTTTAGATTTTGATCTTCCAACATGATTTGCGGCATCTAGAATTATGTTAGCTTTGTTCTCAGAGGATCTGTAACTAGAAGACCAAAGTTTCTTGCTCACCTATGGGACTTAACTGTTTATTTTACTATATTACTTTTGTTAAAATCGATCTCGATGGTACTAGTTGATATTTATGAGACTTGGCATTTCCCATGACTCAATCAGTGACACTGGATTGTGGATTCTACAATAGCAGCTGATTCCATTTCTTGGTCTTTGACGATTTAATGGACCTGGTCCTAGTTAAGGCTGTGCTTGGGCTTGTGGTTCAAGATGTCATTGTCCTAGCCCATGCTTGATGTTTATGGTCTCCGAGAATGTAGTTGGATATTGATGTAGGACCTGATGCCCCTGGCTTGGGCTTGTGGTTCAGTTCAGAGGACTGATGCCCTTGGCTTGGGCTTGTGGTCTTTGAGAATGTAGTTGGATATTGATGTTTTTGAGAAACACGGAACCAAAGATGTCGATAATGATTTTGGCAATAGTGTGAGGCAGCAAGAAGCGTAATTCATTCATTGGATAATGATTTTGCAGGTATTTGAGAGGCCCTTGAGTTTGCTTTGAATGTCGGTTAACTTCCGCTCGGCAAATTCAGGTACTCCATATGTCCTATTTTCAGCAAAGGTCATGCTGAATTTTTCCATGAATTTTAGCATGACTTTGCTAAAATAGGACATATGGGGTACTTGCGACTAATGCATGGGCCGGGTATCTTAGTACTTAATTAAGTAGGATCAATCGCCTTTATTCTTAATGTTAGTTAACTCTTAATCATCCGAGCAAGTCACCGACACACCAATCAAGCTCCTCATCCACTGTGATCATAAAGAAACTATGAAAATGACACAACAGAAGACAATACCCCCCGATCTAGTCTAAACACACTGGCTGGCTAGTAGTTAGTGTAGGTGTATATATGCACATATATACACATGAATCCACCTACATCCTGGAAATCCATTTAATCAGAGGAAGATGACGAAGAAGAAGAGGAGGAGGAGGAGGAACATTGTGGCCTTATTTGAAGCTAGGGCCAACGTCCAGGAGTACGCCAACAACGGCGCAAGACGCCGTCATCACCGGCGCCATCGGTCAGTGGCCTGACGACACACAGAGGCGGCAGAGGAGCTGCTTCCCACTGCAAGACGCCCCCGCCGCCGCCGCGTAATCTAAATTTGCCATGAAAAACGTTCGGATTGGCATGCTTAAAATCCGAACGTTTATCATTTCCATTTACTTTAGATCGATCGTCGTATGAATGTAAAGTCGGAGTCAGACTGAATGAAATCTAAGGTTTGATCGATTGGATGTTCTACTAGAGCCATATCAAATTAAATATAAAACGTCATCAAGCCACATGTTCCTTCTCATCCAATGACCTAGATTGCTTCAATGTCGAACGCTCAACACTTTAACATGCAGTTTATTTCATGCCAAAAATAGTTCTTATCACATAATAACACGCAAGTAATATCCTACTTAATATCCGCATGCACTTAATATACTTCCAAATTAACGTGCATTGCACATACACATTGACTAGTACTACTAGGACGTGAAACTGGTGCCATAACTTGTGAACACGTCCAGATATAGTCAACGGCAACATCGCCCGCGAGTTCTTCGTGTTTGCCCATGCGTCTAAACGCAGAAGGGGAGGGGAGAGAGAGAGAGCACACATGGAACCCACCAGTAAGTGAAGGCGAATAGTACGTGCTAACGAGCCGGTCCCACTAATGTACTAAAAATAATATTATATGTTATCCATTAAATAGGCTGTGGTAATATAAAAACATTATATGAACAAAGGGGGGTACAACAAACATTGTTGTTCTACGTATGTTGCCTATTGACGTGCGGCTTGAAGGCCCTAGTCGCATGTTCGATCCTCGTCCTTTATTTTTCTAAATTTGTATATGGGTCCAAATTTGTTTCATGACAGGTGGGCCCCTCGGTGTGTAGCTTGTAGCACTTTAATTTGTGGGTCAAAATTTGTTCCATTGCAGGTGGACTATCGGTGTGTAGTTTTGTAGCTTATTTGTAATAATTAAAGAGAACAACAGAGTTTTTGCAATAATACCATGGTGCGACGTTGAAGGCGAGAAAGGACGTGCGAGAGAGCGATGACCGAGCCAGAGGGAAATCAATTGGGGGAGGTGCGGGGGTTGCAACGGTGTTTGGAGTAGTTGTGGGCCGAATGCTACGAAAATATAATCTAAACCCACCGGAATAAATGCCTACACAAATTAATCCAAGGTTGGAGTCCCCCTCGCAATGTAAATAGCTCCAGCTTATGAGGGATGGAGAGGTAGCTTCAATGTGTGGAAGATACGGCGTGAGAAAGCGAGGTCAATCGAGAGACATATAGATAGAGAGACAAAGTGAGTGTGGTCCGACATTCATTGAAAAGATATATATGCTCTAAAGAGATATTGTCCGATTGAGCTTTTGGGAAAAGTGAGGGCTGTAAGATAGAGCTTGAGAGATGATCCAGTCACAGACATGTAGATATATTTTGTGCGTGGGAGGAAGCAAGGTCAATCGATTACATACATAAAGGGAGAGAGATTGGGAGAGTGTGGGTCGTCGTGCGATTGAAAGTGTGAGACGGGTTGGAGAGAGTGACCTAGATAGACAATGTGAGTGAGAGAGTATATAATATGAATATGTCGAATTGGGCTCAAACATGCAGATATATCGTTTGTGTCCGAGAAAGAGCGGAGACATACAGAGAGAGAGAGAGAGAGAGAGAGAGAGAGAGAGAGATTGAGCGAGCGTGTCCCGCCATGAGGTCGAAAGAGCGGGGCCGGCTTGGATGGACTAACCTAGATAGACAATCTGTGTGAGAGAGTATAGAGTGTGTCGATCGAGGCCCGAATAGGGAGATATATCATTTGAATGTGAAAGAAAACGAGGTTAATCGAGACTCAGATAAAGAGAGCGAGATTGAGCGAGTGTGGCCCGCTGTGCGTAAGAAAGAGTGAGATAGTCTCGAGGGAGTGACCTAGATTGACAACGTGCGTGCGTGCGCATGAGAGGTTGGGGGGCTAGATAGGCAATGAATGTATCTAGCGAGAGAGGGTGGGAGGGAGAGAGAGAGAGAGAGAGCTCGGCATGGGGTGCAATGGCGGGTGCTTGAGGTAAATATATTTGGTAACAGAGTGTAAAAAGGGTTGTGTAGTTGAGAGAGTTAGAGATCGAAACATGGAGAGAAATAATTAATGTGTGTTCGAAACCGATAGCTTCCTAATATGGTTAGGAGAGGAAGATTGACTGATACAGGAAGTATGTAGCGTGTGTGCCGAGGGGTGGGGGGGTGGGACTAAAAACAACATTTGAATGTAGATCGTACGAGACTTAATATCGATGTTTCAAGTTGGTGTAAATTGTAAGATTTGAACTGAGGACCATGGATATGGGTAATTATTTCGAATTCTTTACATACTAATTGGAAAAGTTGACATTGACTTGATTGTTGTGCTATTTACTAGCAAGAGGCCAATGTGTTGCATGGAACATCAAGATGCATTTATACGAGCTGTTTATCTCGTGGGAGACGAAGATCAGCGAGGGAAGTCCTTATCTGCAAATGCGGAGAGGGGTGCGGGTATATTTTTGCAAAATTGTCATAGTTTGCTTTCTATCTGTGAGATATAGATCGGATGGTCTGATATGTCTCCATCGTATCTACTTTCCCAAACACTTTTGCCCTTGTTTTGTACTCTAACTTGCATGATTTGAATAGAACTAACCCGGACTGACGCTGTTTTCAGCAGAATTGCCATGGTGTTATTTTGTGCAGAAATAAAAGTTCTCGGAATGACCTGAAACTTCACGGAGAATAGTTTTGAAATAAATAAAAAATACTAGCGAAAGAATCAACACCAGGGGGCCCACACCCTGTCCACGAGGGTGGAGGGCGCGCCCACCCCCTGGGGCGCGCCCCCCTGCCTTGTGGGCCCCCTAAGACTCCACCGACCTCAACTCCAACTCTATATATTCACGTTTCGGGAGAAAAAAAATCAGAGTGAAGGATTCAACGCGTCTTATGATATGGAGCCGCCGCCAAGCCCTAATCTCTCTCGGGAGTTCTGATCTGGAGTCCGTTCGGGGCTCCGGAGAGGGGAATCCTTCACCGTCGTCATCATCAACCTTCCTCCATCACCAATTTCATGATGCTCACCGCTGTGCGTGAGTAACTCCATCGTAGGCTTGCTGGATGGTTATGGGTTGGATGAGATTTATCATGTAATCAAGTTAGTTTTGTTAGGGTTTGATCCCTAGTATCCATTATGTTCTCGTGATTGATGTTGCTATGACTTTGCTATGCTTAATGCTTGTCACTAGGGCCCGAGTGCCATGATTTCAGATCTGAACCTATTATGTTTTCATGAATATATGTGAGTTCTTGATCCTATCTTGCAAGTCAATAGTCACCTACTATGTGTTATGATCTGGTAACCCCGAAGTGACAATAATCGGGACCACTCCCGGTGATGACCGTAGTTTGAGGAGTTCATGTATTCACTAAGTGTTAATGCTTTGGTCCGGTACTCTATTAAAAGGAGGCCTTAATATCCCTTAGTTTCCAATAGGACTCCGCTGCCACGGGAGGGTAGGACAAAATATGTCATGCAAGTTCTTTTCCATAAGCACGTATGACTATATTCTAATACATGCCTACATTACATTGATGAGCCGGAGCTAGTTCTCAGGTCACCCTATGTTATAACTGTTGCATGAGGAATCGTGCATCCCACATAATGACCCATCATCGATCCAATGCCTATGAGCTTTTCACATATTGATCTTTGCTTAGTTACTTTTCCGCTCCCACTGCTACAATTACTACAAAACTGCTACATCACCTTTGCCACCGTTATCAAGCTTCCATACTACTTTGCTACTAAATACTTTGCTGCAGATATTAAGTTTTCTCTGTGTGGTTGAATTGACAACTCAACTGCTAATACTTGCGAATATTCTTTGGCTCCCCTTGTGTCGAATCAATAAATTTGGGTTGAATACTCTACCCTCGAAAACTGCTAAGTATCCCCTATACTTGTGGGTTATCAAGACTATTTTCAAGGCCCGTTGCCGGAGAGCATAGCTCTATTCTTTGAGTCACTTGGGATTTATATCTGTTGATCACTATGAGGAACTTGAAAGACGAAAAAACCAAGATTTATCCCTCAGCTACGAGGGAAGGTAAAAATCAGCCATCTAGCTCTGCACTTGATTCACCTTCTATTATGAGTAAACTTGCGACACCTACTCCTGCTATTGATTCTGATATATCGCATGTTATTGATGATGCCACTTCTGCTATGCATGATACTTATGATGAAACTACTTCTATGCTTGATAATACTGTGCCATTAGGTGAATTTCTTGATGAACAATTTGCTAGGGTTAGAGAGAATGAAATTATTGAAACCGATAATATTGATGAAAGTGATGATGAAGATTCTCCCCTAGATATGAATTGCTCACAGTGCTCGAGGGTTATGTTATGGATGAAGAAGTCATGAGAGATCTTTAGCTTGCAAAGATAGCTATGATCTTAAGAAACTGTTAGCCAAGCTGAAAGAAAAATCTCTGAATGCTAGAATGAAATATCACCCTACTTTTTCTACTTCACCTATCTTTATTTCTGATAAGGATTATGATTTCTCTATTGATCCTGAGATAATTACTTTGGTTGAATATTATCCTTTCTATGGCTATGAATCTGAAACTGTTGTGGCACATCTTACTAAATTAAATGATATAGCCACCCTATTCACTCATGAGGAAAATATTCATTACTACTATATCCTTAAGTTATTTCTGTTCTCATTAAAGGGTGATGCTAAAACATGGTATAATTCTCTTGATCCTGGTTGTGTGCGTAGTCCCCAGGATATGATTTATTATTTCTCTGCTAAATATTTCCCCGCTCATAGGAAACAAGCTGCTTTAAGGGAAATATATAATTTTATGCAAATTGAAGAAGAGAGTCTCCCACAAGCTTGGGGGAGGCTTCTCCAATTACTTAATGCTTTGCCTGATCATCCTCTCAAGAAAAATGAGATACTTGATATCTTTTATAATGGACTAACCGATGCTTCCAGAGACCACCTGGATAGTTCTGCTGGTTGTGTTTTCAAGGAGAGAACTGTTGATCAAGCTGAATTGCTATTGAATAATATGTTGAGTAATGAAAATAATTGGACACTTCCTAAACCAATTCCTAAGCCAACTCCGAAGTAAAGGGGTATTCTATTCCTCTGTCCTGAAGATATGCAAGAGGCAAAGAAATCTATGAAAGAAAAGGGTATTAAAGCTGAAGATGTTAAGAATTTACCACCTATTGAAGAAATACATGCTCTTGATAACCCAACACAGGTAGTAAAGGTAAATTCTCTCTATGGATTTGATGAAGGTGATATTCCTTGTTATAAGTCTACTAGCCAATGCTTAGATGGGTTTGATAATTTTATTGTTAAACAAGAAAACTTCAATGCTTATGTTGGTAGACAATTGAAACGTAATGCTTATATGATTAAACACTTGAGTGATTATATGTCTAGAGTTAAAGGTGAACTTAAACTTATTAGTAAACATGCTTCTATGGTTACCACTCAAGTAGAACAAGTGCTTAAAGCTCAAAATGATTTTCTCAATGAATTAAACAATAAGAAAAATGATAATGTTGTTAGAGTTATGACTAGAGGGGGTAAAATGACTCAGGAACCTTTGTATCCTGAGGGCTGATGTCTACTACACAACCTTCTTCTTGTAGATGTTGTTGGGCCTCCAAGTGCAGAGGTTTGTAGGACAGTAGCAAATTTCCCTCAAGTGGATGACCTAAGGTTTATCAATCCATGGGAGGCATAGGATGAAGATGGTCTCTCTCAAACAACCCTGCAACCAAATAACAAAGAGTCTCTTGTGTCCCCAACACACCCAATACAATGGTAAATTGTATAGGTGCACTAGTTCGGCGAAGAGATGGTGATACAAGTGCAATATGGATGGTAGATATAGGTTTTTGTAATCTGAAAATATAAAAACAACAAGGTAACTAATGGTAAAAGTGAGCACAAACGGTATTGCAATGCTAGGAAACAAGGCCTAGGGTTCATACTTTCACTAGTGCAAGTTCTCTCAACAATAATAACATAATTGGATCATATAACTATCCCTCAACATGCAACAAAGAGTCACTCCAAAGTCACTAATAGTGGAGAACAAACGAAGAGATTATGGTAGGGTAAGAAACCACCTCAAAGTTATTCTTTCCAGTAAATCCGTTGGGCTATTCCTATAAGTGCCACAAACAGCCCTAGAGTTCGTACTAGAATAACACGTTAAGACACAAATCAACCAAAACCCTAATGTCACCTAGATACTCCAATGTCACCTCAAGTATCCGTGGGTATGATTATACGATATGCATCACACAATCTCAGATTCATCTATTCAACCAACACATAGAACCTCAAAGAGTGCCCCAAAGTTTCTACCGAGAATCACGATGAAAACGTGCCAACCCCTATGAATAGGGTCATCGGCGGAACCCGCAAGTTGATCACCAAAACATACATCAAGTGAATCACGTGATATCCCATTGTCACCACAGACGCACGCAGCAAGACATACATCAAATGTTCTCAAATCTTTAAAGACTCAATCCGATAAGATTACTTGAAGGGAAAAATCAATCCATTACAAGAGAGTAGAGGGGAGAAGCAACATAAGATCCAACTATAATAGCAAAGCTCATGATACATCAAGATCGTGCTAAATCAAGAACACGAGAGAGAGAGAGAGAGAGAGAGAGAGAGAGATCGAACACATAGCTCTTGGTACATACCCTCAGCCCCGAGGATGAACTACTCCTCCTCGTGATGGAGAGCGCCGGGATGATGAAGATGGCCCCGGTGAGGATCCCCCCCCTCGGCGTGAGTCTTGGGAATAAGGTCGATTGGTTTTTGGTAGCTCTGAGAGGCTTGTGGCGGCGAACTCCGGATCTATTCATTCCCCGATCGTTTTAGGGTATATGGATATATATAGGAGGAAGAAGTACGTCGGGGAGCCACGAGGGCCCACGAGGGTGCAGGCGCGCGCATGGGGGGTGGGCGCGCCCGCCTCGTGCCTTCCTCGTTGCTTCCTTGACGTGGACTCCAAGTCTCCCGGGTTGCTTTCCTTCCAAAAATAACTTCTCCAGAAGGTTTCATTCCGTTTTGACTCCGTTAGATATTCCTTTTCTTCGAAACACTGAAACAAGAGGAAAAAACAGGAACTGGCACTGGGCTCTGGGTCAATAGGGTAGTCCCAAAAGTAATCTAAAAGTGTTTAATAAAGCCCATAAACATCCAAAACAGATAATATAATAGCATGGAACAATAAAATATTTTTGATACGTTTGAGACGTATCAGCATCCCCAAGCTTAATTCCTGCTCATTCCTCGAGTAGGTAAATGATAAAAATAGAAGTTTTGATGTGGAATGCTACTTGGCATAATTTCAATGTAATTCTTCTTAATTGTGGTATGAATATTCAGATCCGAAAGATTCAAGATAAAAGTTCATATTGACATAAAAATAATAATACTTCAAGCATACTAACTAAGCAATTATGTCCTCGAAATAACATGGCCAAAGAAAGTTATCCCTACAAAATCATATAGTTTGGCTATGCTCTATCTTCACCACACAAAGTATTTAAATCATGCACAACCCCGATGACAAGCCAAGAAATTGTTTCAAACTTTTGACGTTCTCAAACTTTTTCAATCTTCACGCAATACATGAGCGTGAGCCTTGGACATAGCACTATATGTGGAATAGAATGGTGGTTGTGGAGAAGACAAAAATGGAGAAGATAGTCTCACATCAACTAGGCGTATCAACGGACTATGGAGATGCCCATCAATAGATATCAATGTTAGTGAGTAGGGATTGCCATGCAACAGATGCAATAGAGCTATAAATATATGAAAGCTCAACAAAAGAAACTAAGTGGGTGTGCATCCAACTCGCTTGCTCATGAAGACCTAGGGCATTTTGAGGAAGCCCATCATTGGAATATACAAGCCAAGTTCTATAATGAAAATTCCCACTAGTATATGAAAGTGACAAAATTAGAGACTCTCTATCATGAAGATCATGGTGCTACTTTGAAGCACAAGTGTGGTAAAAGGATAGTAACATTGTCCCTTCTCTCTTTTTCTCTCATTTTTTTGTTTTTTGGGCCTTTTCTCTTTTTTTATGGCATCTTTTCTTTTTTTTATTTTTCGTCCGAGTCTCATCCCGACTTGTGGGGGAATCATAGTCTCCATCATCCTTTCCTCACTGGGACAATGCTCTAATAATGATGATCATCACACTTTTATTTACTTACAACTCAAGAATTACAACTCGATACTTAGAACAAAATATGACTCTATATGAATGCCTCCGGCGGAGTACCGGGATATGCAATGACTCATGAGTGACATGTATGAAAGAATTATGAACGGTGGCTTTGCCACAAATACAATGTCAACTACATGATCATGCAGAGCAATATGACAATGATGAAGCATGTCATAATAAACGGAACGGTGGAAAGTTGCATGGCAATATATCTCGGAATGGCTATGGAAATGCCATGATAGGTAGGTATGGTGGCTGTTTTGAGGAAGGTCTATGGTGGGTGTATGATACCGCGAAAGTGTGCGGTATTAGAGAGGCTAGCAATGGTGGAAGGAAGAAAAGTGCGATAATCCATGGACTCAACATTAGTCATAAAGAACTCATATACTTATTGCAAAAATCTACAAGTTATCAAAGCAAAGTATTACGTGCATGCTTCTAGGGGATAGATTGGTAGGAAAAGACCATCGTCATTCCCCGACCGCCACTCATAAGGAAGACAATCAATAAATAAATCATGCTCGACTTCATCACATAATGGTTCACCATAATGCATGCTACGGGAATCACAAACTTTAACACAAGTATTTCTCAAATTCACAACTACTCAACTAGCATGACTCTAATATCACCATCTTCATATCTCAAAACAATTATCAAGCATCAAACTTTTCTTAGTATTCAACACACTCATAAGAATTCTTACAAATCTTGTATGCTTAGCATATTAGGATTATTTAAGCAAATTACCATGCTCTTTAAGACTCTCAAAATAATCTAAGTGAAGCATGAGAGATCAATAGTTTCTATAAAATAAATCCAACACCGTCCTCTAAAAGATATAAGTGAAGCACTAGAGCAAATGACAAACTACTCCGAAAGATATAAGTGAAGATCAATGAGTAGTTAAATAATTATGTAGCTATGTGAAGACTCTCTAACATTTAAGAATTTCAGATCTTGGTATTTTATTTCAACAGAAAGCAAATCAAAAGAAAATAAAATGATGCTCCAAGCAAAACACATATCATGTGGTGAATAAAAATATAGCTCCAAGTAAAGTTACCGATGAACGAAGATTTAAAGAGGGATGCCTACTGGGCATCCCCAAGCTTAGGCTCTTGGTTGTCCTTGAATATTACCTTGGGGTGCCTTGGGCATCCCCAAGCTTAGGCTCTTGCCACTCCTTATTCCATAGTCCATCGAATCTTTACCCAAAACTTGAAAACTTCACAACACAAAACTCAACAGAAAACTAGTAAGCTCCGTTAGCGAAAGAAAACAAAACACCACTTCAAGGTACTGTAATGAACTCATTATTTATTTATATTGGTGTTAAACCTACTGTATTCCAACTTCTCTATGGTTTATAAACTATTTTACTAGCCATAGAGTTATCAAAATAAGCAAACAACACACGAAAAACAGAATCTGCCAAAAACAGAACAGTCTGTAGTAATCTGTAACTAACGCAAACTTCTGGAACTCCAAAAATTCTAAAATAAATTGGTGGACCTGAGGAATTTGACTAGTAATCATCTGCAAAAATAATCAACTAAATAGCACTCTCCATAAAAAGTTTAAGTAATCTCGTGAGCGCTAAAGTTTCTGTTTTTTACAGCATGATCATAAAGACTTCACCCAAGTCTTCCCAAAGGTTCTACTTGGCACAAACATTAATTAAAAAATAAAACAACATCTAAACAGAAGCTATATGGATTATTTATTCCTAAACAGAACCAAAAAGCAAGAAAAAAAATAAAATTGGGTTGCCTCCCAACAAGCGCTATCGTTTAACGCCCCTAGCCAGGCATAATGATTTCAATGATGCTCACATAAAAGATAAGAATTGAAATATAAAGAGAGCATAATGAAGAATATGACTAGCACATTTAAGTCTAACCCAGTTACTATGCATATGGATTTTGTGAGCATACAACTTATGGGAACAATAATCAACTAGCATAGGAAGGTAAAACAAGCATAACTTCAAAACTTTAAGCACATAGAGAGGAACCTTGATATTATTGCAATTCCTACAAGCATATATTCCTCCCTCATAATAATTTTCAGTAGCATCATGAATGAATTCAACAATATAACCAGCACCTAAAGCATTCTTTTCATGATCTACTTGCATAGAAATTTTACTACTCTCCACATAAGCAAATTTATTCTCATGAATAGTAGTGGGATCAAACTCAATAAAATAACTATCATGTGATTGAAAATTAAGATCAAAATGACAAGTTTCATGGTTATCATTATTCTTTAAAGCATACGTGTCATCACAATAATCATCATAGATAGGAGGCATGCTTTCGTTATAGTAAATTTGCTCATCAAAGCTTGGGGGACAAAAAATATCATCTTCATCAAACATAGCTTCCCCAAGCTTGTGGCTTTGCATATCATTAGCATCATGGATATTCAAGGAATTCATACTAACAACATTGTAATCATGCTCATCACACAAAGATCTAGTGCCAAACATTTTAATGCATTCTTCTTCTAACACTTTGGCACAATTTTCCTTTCCATCATACTCACGAAAGATATTAAAAAGATGAAGCATATGAGGTAAACTCAATTCCATTTTTTTTGTAATTTCCTTTTATAAACTAACTAGTGTTAAAACAAGAAACAAAAAGATTCGATTGCAAGATCTAAAGATATACCTTCAAGCACTCACCTCGCCGGCAACGGCGCCAGAAAAGAGCTTGATGGCTACTACACAACCTTTTCTTGTAGACGTTGTTGGGCCTCCAAGTGCGGAGGTTTGTAGGACAGTAGCAAATTTCCCTCAAGTGGATGACCTAAGGTTTATCAATGTGGGAGGCGTGGGATGAAGATGGTCTCCCTCAAACAACCCCTGCAACCAAATAACAAAGAGTCTCTTGTGTCCCCAACACACCCAATACAATGGTAAATTGTATAGGTGCACTAGTTCGCCAAGAGATGGTGATACAAGTGCAATATGGATGGTAGATATAGGTTTTTGTAATCTGAAAATATAAAAACAGCAAGGTAACTAATGGTAAAAGTGAGCACAAACGGTATTGCAATGCTAGGAAACAAGGCCTAGGGTTCATACTTTCACTAGTGCAAGTTCTCTCAACAATAATAACATAATTGGATCATATAACTATCCCTCAACATGCAACAAAGAGTCACTCCAAAGTCACTAATAGTGGAGAACAAATGAAGAGATTATGGTAGGAGTGCGAAACCACCTCAAAGTTATTCTTTTCCAATCAATCCGTTGGGCTATTCCTATAAGTGCCACAAACAGCCCTAGAGTTTGTACTAGAATAACACCTTAAGACACAAATCAACCAAAACCCTAATGTCACCTAGATACTCCAATGTCACCTCAAGTATCTGTGGGTATGATTATATGATATGCATCACACAATCTGAGATTCATCTATTCAACCAGCACATAGAACCTCAAAGAGAGCCCCAAAGTTTCTACCGGAGAATCACGATGAAAACGTGTGCCAACCCCTATGCATAGGTTCATGGGCGGAACCCGCAAGTTGATCACCAAAACATACATCAAGTGAATCACGTGATATCCCATTGTCACCACAGATACGCATGGCAAGCCATACATCAAGTGTTCTCAAATCTTTAAAGACTCAATCCAATAAGATTACTTCAAAGGGAAAACTCAATCCATTACAAGAGAGTAGAGGGGGAGAAGAAACATAAGATCCAACTATAATAGCAAAGCTCACGATACATCAAGATCGTGCCAAATCAAGAACACGAGAGAGAGAGAGAGAGAGAGAGAGAGAGATCAAACACATAGCTACCGGTACATACCCTCAGCCCCGAGGGTGAACTACTCCCTCCTCGTCATGGAGAGCACCGGATGATGAAGATGGCCACCGGTGAGGATCCCCCCTCCCGTGGTCTTGAGCAGGTCCCGATTGGTTTTTGGTGGCTACGGAGGCTTGCGGCAGCGGAACTTCCGATCTATTCTGTTCCCCGATCGTGTTAGGATATATGGATATATATAGGAGGAAGAAGTGTGTTAGGGGAGCCACGAGGGGCCCATGAGGGTGGAGGGCGCGCCCAGGAGGTGGGCGCGCCCCCCTGCCTCATGCCTTCCTTGTTGCTTCCATGACGTGGACTCCAAGTCTCCCGGGTTGCTTTCCTTCCAAAAATAACTTCTCCAGAAGGTTTCATTCCGTTTTGACTCCGTTTGATATTCCTTTTCTTCAAACATCAAACAAGGGAAAAACAGAAGGCTGCTTTGGGCTCTGGGTCAATAGGTTAGTCCCAAAAGTAATATAAAAGTGTTTAATAAAGCCCATAAACATCCAAAACAGATAACATAATAGCATGGAACAGTAAAAAATTATAGATACGTTGGAGACGTATCAAGGGCCACCCTAGGAGAGTTGAGCAAGATTCTCAGAGAACTAATGTTGATACACCTAGTCCTTCTAAAAAGAAGAAAAAGAAAAATGATAGGACTTTGCATGCTTCTAGTGAACCTGTTGTTGACACACCTGAGAATCCCAATGATATTTCTATTTCTGATGTCAAACACAATCTGGTAATGAACATGAACCTAGTGATAATGTTAATGATGATGTTCATGTTGATGCTCAACCTAGCAATGACAATGATGTAGAGATTTAACCCGCTGTTGATCTTGATAACCCACAATCAATGAATCAACGTTATGATAAGAGAGACTTTGTTGCTAGGAAGCACGGTAAAGAAAGAGAACCATGGGTTCAAAAACCTATGCATTTTCCTCCTAAACCATCCAAGAAAAAGGATGATGAGGATTTTGAGCGCTTTCTTTGAAATGATTAGACCTATCTTTTGCATATGTGTTTGGTGATATGCTTAAAATAAATCCTTATGCTAAGTACATGAAAGATATTGTTACAAATAAAAGAAAGATACCGAAAGCTGAAATTTCCACCATGCTTGATAATTATACTTTGAGGGTGGAATACCAAAGAAACTAGGAGATCCAGGAGTACCAACTATACCATGCTCCATTAAAAGAAACTATGTTAAAACTGCTTTATGTGATCTTGGAGCCGATGTTAGTGTTATGCCTCTCTCTTTATATCGTAGACTTGATTTGAATAAGTTGACACCCTCTTTGAAATATCTTTGCAAATGGCCGATAAATCAACTGCTATACATGTCGGTATTTGTGAGTATGTGCCTGTTGTGGTTGCAAACGTTACTATTTTAACGGACTTTGTTATTCTTGATATTCCCGAGGAAGATAGTATGTCTATTATTCTTGGTAGACTATTTTTGAATACTGCAGGGGCTGTTATTGATTGCGACAAAGGCAATGTCACTTTTCATGTTAATGGTAATGAGCATACGGTACACTTTCTGAGGAAACAACCTCAAGTCCACAGTATCAATTCTATTGGAAAAACTTCAACAATTATTATTGGAGGTTTTGAATTTCCTATTCCCACTGTCAAGAAGAAATATGATATTCTTATTGTTGAGGTAACCTAGTGTTATTCAAAAATCTCCGGTTTCATGCGATTCGGAAAGAGTTTTTTAACAATACTTGATCAACCTTGTTAGTGGATTCCTTTTGATGAGCATGAGATGGATGAAGTTAGAAAGCACAACTCTTTGTACCATCCTTTTACTTTCTGTTATTTAGATTAAATAAAGCAAAAAATAGTATTTTCTGTTTTTTTCTGAATTATCCTAGCAATTAAAAAATACCCCAAACATAAAAGTTCTCCAAATGTCCTGAAAATGAAATATGATTTTTTGTAGAATATTTAAGAATATCTGGCACTGAGAACACACCAAAGGGAGCCACCACCTGGCCACGAGGGTCCAGGGCGCGCCCACCCCCCTGGGGGGCGCCCCGCTGCCTCGTGGGCCCCACATGGACCCCCTCCACTTATTCCTGCACCCACACACTTCGTCTTCCTCCAGAAAAAAATCCTCCCATAGCTCAAACCCGTGTTCTAGCTCATCTTGCTGCACACTTTGAGATACCTATTAGGCACTATGAGAAAGAAGAAAAGGTGATGCCCCCTATTTTCTTAGATTATAAGAGTATGGCAGCACATGACTTTATTGTTAAAAATAAGAAGAAACTGCTTAAGTATAATTTGATTTTTGGCAAAACTCACTATGAGGTTATTACCTTACCTACGCCCTCTTTGTTTAACATATTTTCAGGCACGTACCTCATCTTGCTGGAGGCCATTTATGCATACTGGAGCCTGACACCAGTTCCAGAGCCTGAGCCGGAGCCACCCCGAGGACCCTCCTCAGTACACACGAGAGGACCACTTTGATCCATGGGCATGGACCAACTTAGGCCAAAAGCCTAAGCTTGGGGAGTACGATTTCTCACCGACATTACATTCATGTTCACACACTCATGCCAGGTTGTTGGTGCTCATACTTTTCATTGTACTATCCATGCTATTTTATTTTCTTTTTAAGGCTTCTTCTTGTTTGTTTGAAAAAACTTAAGAAAAAACCAAAACAAATAGTTATAGCTTTTAGCTAGTTTACTTTCCATGCCTGTATTAGTTTAATTAAAAGAAAACCCAAAAAGATTTCTCGTTCTTCTTTTGCTTGTTGGGAGCTTTCCCTTGTAAATAGTTTTTTTTGGGGGTCGAGAGGAGAAGACCATGATGAAAATGTTGAAGTGGCTCTTATATGCATTATTTTTGATTTAACAAAGAGCCCATATTACCTTGTCTTCTCCATTGTATTATATGCTTATAGTTTCCAAGATAGTCCATTGCACGTGCACTATGATTTTTATCCTCTTTGTTCGGTCGTGCAAGTGAAAGGCATTAATGTCGATATATGATGGTCTAATTGAGATGAGAGAAGTTGGTATGAACTCGACCTATCTTGTTTTTGTAAATATGATTACTTCATCATTCCTGATTCAGCCTATTATGAATGAAACATGTTTGCAATGACAATTAGAGATTATAGTTGCTCATGCCATGCTTAGTTTTCTAGGAGTTTATAATGGTCTACCTTGCGTGCCAACATGCTACTAAAATGGTTGTGATGTGGTATGATAGGGTGGTATCCTCCTCTGAACGATTCGAGTGGCTTGACTTAGCACATGTTCATGCATGTAGTTGAAACAAAATCAACAAAGCCTCCACGATATTTATGTTCATGGTGAATTATATTCTACTCATGCTTGCACTCAGTGTTGATTAATTTTAATGCATGTTCATGACTGTTGTCGCTCTCTAGTTGGTCGCTTCCTAGTCTCTTTCTAGCCTTCACTTGTACTAAGCGGGAATACTTCCTATGCATCCACTTCCATAAACCCCAAAGTTATTCCATATGAGTCCACCATACCTTCCTATATGCGGTATCTACATGCCGTTCCAAGTAAATTTGTATGTACCAAACTCTAAACCTTCAAATGAAATTATGTTTTGTATGCTCGAATAACTCATGTATCAACTAGGGATCTCTATATCTTCCATGCTAGGTGGGTTATTCTCATGATGAGTGGACTCCGCTCATCACTCAGGAGAAAGGGGCCGTGAACCGGATGCCCAAATCCCATGCTCAAACCAAATCAAAATAATTGCAAACAAAACTCCCCCAAGACTATTGTTAGTTGGAGGCACCCGTTGTTTCGGGCAAGCCATGGATTGATGCTTGTTGGTGGTGGGGGAGTATAAACTTTATCATTCTGTTTGGGAACCGCCTATATTGTGTGTAGCATGGAAGATATCGAGATCTCTCGGTTGTTATGTTGACAATGAAAGTATACCACTCAAAATATTACTTGTCTCTATTTCAAAAATCAAGCTCTGGCACCTACAAATCCCTGCTTCCCTCTGCGAAGGGCCTATCTATTTACTTTTATGTTGAGTCATCACCCTCTTATTAAAAAGCACCAGTTGGAGAGCACCACTGTCATTTGCATGCATTACTATTAGTTTACATTGAGTATAATTGTGACTGGATCTCTTTTACCATGAATTACAATGTTTAGTCAGTCCTTGATCTTCAGAGGTGCTCTGCATTTATGTTTTGCGGTCTCAGAAAGGGCTAGCGAGATACCATCTTGTTATGTCATATTATGATTGTTTTGAGAAAGTGTTGTCATCTGAGATTTATTATTATTGCTCGCTAGTTGATTATGCCATTGATATGAGTAAACATGAGACCTAGATGTTATTGTGAATATGGTTAGTTCATAATCTTTGCTGAAAACTTGAATGCTGGCTTTACATATTTACAACAACAAGAGCTAACAGAGTTCGTAAAAGTTTTTTCTTTATCACTTTTAGTTTGTCAACTAAATTGCTTGAGGACAAGCAAAGGTTTCAGCTTGGGGGAGTTGATACGTCTCCATCGTATCTACTTTTCCAAACACTTCATGAAGCTCACCGCCGTGCGTGAGTAACTCCATCGTAGGCTTTGTGACGCCCCCGATTCAATCGTACACTAATCATGCACGCAAACGCAGTAATGATCAAGATCGTGGACTCACGGAAGATATCACAACACAACTCTAAAACATAAATAAGTCATACAAGCATCATAATACAAGCCGGGGCCTCGAGGGCTCGAATACAAGTGCTCGATCATAGACGAGTCAGCGGAAGCAACAATATCTGATCTGAGTACATAAGTTAAACAAGTTGCCATAAGATGGCTAGCACAAACTGGGATACAGATCGAAAGAGGCGCAGGCCTCCTGCCTGGGATCCTCCTAAACTACTCCCGGTCGTCGTCAGCGGCCTACACATAGTAGTAGGCACCTCCAGTGTAGTAGGAGTCGTCGTCGACAGTGGCGTCTGGCTCCTGGGCTCCATCGTCTGGTCGCAGCAATCGGGTAAAGGAAGGGGGAAAAGGGGGAACAAGGCAACCGTGAGTACTCATCCAAAGTACTCGCAAGCAAGGAGCTACACTACATATGCATGGATATGTGTGTAAAGGGCCATATCAAGAGATTGAATCAAGAATGCCGTAATAAGAGGGGATAGCTAATCCTGCCAAGACTACGCTTCCCAGCCTCCGTCTTGCAACCTGTAGAAGAGAGAAGATCAAGTCCTCCAAGTAGCATCGCATAGCATAATCCTACCCGGCGATCCCTCCTCAATGCCCCGAGAGAGAGACCACCGTTGTATCCGCACTTGGAAGGGTGTGTTTTATTAAATATCCGGTTCTAGTTGTCATAAGGTCAAGGTACAACTCCAAGTCGCCCTGCATCAAGATCACGGCTATTCGAATAGATTAACTTCACCAGGGTGCACCACATAACCCAACATGCTTGATCTCATTTGGCCGACACACTTTCCTGGGTCATGCCCGGCCGTGGAAGATCAACACATCGCAGCCCCACCTAGGCACAACAGAGAGGCCAGCACGCCGGTCTAAACCTAAGCGCACAGGGGTCTGGGCCCATCGCCCAATGCACACCTGCACGCTATGAGGGCGGCCGAAAAGCGTAACTAGCCCCTTAATACAAGAGCAGGCTTACGTTCCAATCCGGTGGCGCGCTCGATCGTGCCGACGTCACGAAGTGCCGGTATCAGATCAGCGAAGTAGCAAAACAAAGGCTATGCATCGGGATAGGAATAACGGAAAGCGGTAACATGCTACACTAATCTAATGCAAGCAGTATAGAGGAGAGTAGGCGATATCCGGTGATCAAGGGGGGCTTGCCTGGTTGCTCGGCAAGAGAGAGGTCGTCAACTCCGTAGTCGAACTGGGCGAAGCAGTAGCGGTCTCGTAGTCTACCGGAGAGAAGAGGGGAAGAAACAATGAATACCATGTAAACATATGCATATCGATGCATGACATGACAAGTAACGATGCTAGGGGTGCCCTAATGCGGTATGAGGTGATACCGGTGAAGGGAAGCATCCGGAAAAGTATTCCCGGTGTTTCGCGTTTTCGGACAGATGAACCGGAGGGGGAAAATTGCGTGTTTGATATGTTAGGGGTGTGTGGTGGACGAACGGGCTGCGTATCCGGGTTCGCCTCGTCGTTCTGAGCAACTTTCATGTTGAAAATATTTTAATCCGAGTTACGGATTAAAAGATATGATTTTCTAAAGATTTTATTAATTTCTGGAATTTAATTAATTATTTAAATCCAACATTATCCAGAATAGTAAATGATGACGCCAAGATGACATCGAGTGATGTCGGCAGTCAACGTTGACCATTGACCTGGTCAATTGACGTGTGGGTCCAGGGGACCCACCTCATACATCGCTTAGATTTAAAAGGGTTTAGGCTAATTTAATTACTATTTAATTAACCTAACTAGTTAATTAAATTAATTAAAGTAACTTAATTAATTCATTAGATAATTAATTAATTAATAATTAATTTTATTAAATCATTTTTATTTTTATTTATTATTTTTATTTTTAATTCTTCTTCTTCTTTTCTTTCTTTTCTTTAACGTCTCAGGTGTAGGGGCCCCTGTCATAGGCACAGGGGTCCTAGCGGTTCGCTGCCTACGGGCGGGTCAGGGCGTTCATGGGCGCCTGATCGATCGCCAAATCGCCCGGGCGAGGAGGCGGGGCAAGGCCGTGGCCGTGGCGTTAACACCAAGGCCCACCGTGTGGGACAGCGGCTAGGAATGGGCCTTGAGGCGTTAAAGCGCCGGGCGGACCGAGCGACAGCGATCGATGCCGGGAGAGCGGGCCGGGCGGCATGAGGCCGAGGGGCGAGCGAGGCGGCAGTGGTGGCCGGGCGCGTGGCACGAGGCTCGGCTGGCCGAGCAACCTGACGGGCGAGGCGGCCTTGGCGAGAGACGGGGAGTTAGAGGAGGACCGGGGTCCTCACCGAGGGAGCGAGGGCACGGGCAGCGGGCTCGGGAGGTTGGGGAGGACCGCGAGGAGGAGGACGGGACGGCGTTCGACGACGGGAGGAGCTCAGCGAACAGGGCCATGACGGCGCGTTCATGGCGGCGTCGAGGTCGATGGAGCGCTTGGGGAGGAGGACAGAGAGAGGGGGGCGCCCGTGGGAGGAGGGACGAGGACGGTCCGGCGACGAGGCGGCATGGGCGGCCAGGCGCGGGCGTTGGGGCTGCTCTCGATCCAGCGATCCAGATCGGGTGGGGGTGGGGGAGACGGAGGAGGCGAGTGGGGGGGGGGGAGGCGAGTGGATCGGGTGCGGTTAGGGTTTCCCCTCTCGTGGGGATAAGCTGTGGGCGATTCGGCTGGGCAAGTGGGCCGGGCTGCCGGTGAGCTGGGCCGTCTGCCCAGCCGGGGCCTTTTTTCTTTTTAGTTTTGTTTTGTCTTTTGCTTTTGTATTTTTCTTTTATTTTATTTCTTTTCCTATTCTATTTTATTTAATTTAGAACACTTAGGTATTTTGTAAAAATGGGTTTGTTGCACCATAATTATCTTTGTAATATTTAGTACAATCCAAACTTTTTTGTTTTAATTTTTGAAAACTTTTATTGTTATCATTAATTTGGATCTTGAAATTTGGACCGGTTTTGTCCTAACGATAGATTAGCAGCAGTAACTGTGGTGACGTGGCACCATTAGCGTGGGATCACTGTAGCTTAATTATCCGGGCGTCACAATTCTCCTCCACTACAAGAAATCTCGTCCCGAGATTTAGGAGGGGAGTAAGGGGGAAAGTTCTGCTTACGATATTCTAACGTATCTTCTCGAAGAAGTTAATCCCTTTCGTTGATGTCTTCAATTCTTTATTCCGATGCATCATGATAAACTTGTCATCATTTCTTCAGAACTCCATCGTACCTACGAAAGGATAAGGGGCCGCTCACTACGACATAATGCTTTTGAGGGAAACAATCTGGGGTTAACCCATGAATTAGTATAAGATTATCTCTTGAGTTGAACATATAAAATACCTCGAGAGTAAGGTACGGAGGTACAATAAGAGGTCCCAAGCAGATAGATAGTTGCTCAAGTCCGAACCTGAGTGAGAAAGGGGTTCGAGTAGCGAGAGTAAGTATTAATGCCCGATACCAGAATAGAGCACTAGGAAGGTGGCACATGAATTAAATACGAAGCCAATCATGGAGAATAACCATTAGAAACAGGGTTGTACAGGAGAGTCAGGTTTCGATCCTCTGAAACTGTGGGTTATGGGCCCACCATGGGGGTTAAAAGTAGGAAGGGCGAGACGTCTTGCATGATCATGTAATCAAAGCATGTCGAGGATAGCCCGTCAGCTTATGTCGGCAACAACATCGGTACCAAGGGCGAGGGACGAAGAGAACCATTTTCCCGCTTTCGTTGAGCGAGGCGGACCAATAGGCAAAGTTCTTGTCCATCGGTGGTTACCGAAATGTCATCAACAATGGTAACAGGTCTTCGACAGAGTTGTACATCGAGGTGTTTGCACAAGCGGGGATTATTACTGCTTATATCATATAGATCATAGAAAAGGTTTAAACAAACCAATGGAAGGAAAATATGATCATCAGATTAAACAGAACAATTGAAAGGAAAATATGTTTAAACACATATTTCAAGGGTATATCCTTCCCAAGGACAAGCAGAGCAAGATATCCATGACAGGATATAAAGTAGAAACCCATTTAGGTAAGGGGGGAGGAATCTCATGATATTACCCTTACAACGGTGTTAGGATAAGTGTGCTTCAAATGTTCCTGTTGAAAATTGGAGTACCATTGACATGCCTTGAGATAGCATTGACATGGTCTTCAGGTGAAGATCAGACTTTGGAAACACGAAGGGTCCATCGGGAATAACTTGTAGAATAAGTCTTACAATTTTCCTCATGGATGAACGGATAACCTTGCTGAAAAGGAATCTATAATGATAGGTCCTCCAGCCCGGGGGGGGGGGTGCTAGGCATGACATCATGTTACCGGGTCATCAAAGGATCAACATCATAACTCTTGGAAAGTTGTCCCAACCATCATATCTGACCGAGATTCATATCCAATTGGTGTCATGATACCTCGCACTCGTGGGGTCCGAGAGGAAAAGGTGCAACACAAATCGATTTAAATGACATTGCAAGATTCTCGAGAAATGAACTATGGGAGCGGGTTTCTCAAGCAATAGTTCATCATTAAACCAAGGAGGGATGAGAAGGTGGCTGATGGGCTCAATGACAATTCATCGAGAATTCCAAACGGATGGATTTCCACGATAATGTGAACAAGAAGATGACATTTGTTAGATCAAATGATATAATGGGATATGCTCGAGGAAAACATACATAATTAAACATTGGTTGAGCGGTGCACCAAATATGGGTTGGGTTGCACGGCCAATGTTAGAATGGTGATTCAATTATCGAAAGACTTAGAATGAACTATTGCCCATTCACTTCAAAGTAATAGGGTTGCTAGAAGTTTTGAATTCACACGTCATAGCTCAATTGTCGGTATTAGGTTGAAAACAATACGGGACCAAGGAATGAACGAAGATGGCAAGAAGTATTATGATATCAAGAATTCTTAAGAGGTGGTGAAATTCTCACCACATTCTTGACAAAAAGAGATGGTAATACTTCCGAGGTAAGGAAGATCAATCGCTGGGTAGCGAGGGATCTCAAGGTTTACACAAAACACGAACAAGTTGTGTTGAACGGAAGGCAATAAAGTGGTCGATGAGAACAGGAATCATCGAGGGGCAAGGATGGTATTACCCATCATGAATTCAATTGAATTCCTGGAAGAGCTCATAAGGTTGATGATGATCACGACACCATTGTCGAGTGATTTCATGCAGATGTAATCAATCAAAGAACGAGATCAAGTCAAAGGAATGATGAAGCAAGAGGTTATTGGAACCACAGTTACGACACAAACTCGAACTCAAGCTTGTTGTTTAAGGTGAGAGGGTATGACGAGGAAAATTGACGTAAGCTTAGCTATCATCGCAAATTGGTGCTCCGAGAATAAGGACCGGTGTAGCATAGTTAGAATCGTCACGACAATGATATAGCCAAACAAAGGCTAGGAATGGGCGTGATCGGTACAAACTCGCACTTATAGAAGCTTCTTGAAGAGTTGTTGAACCGTAGAGCGGACTCGGTTCGCTTATTGGTGTCTTTGAGTGTTTAATAACTCGTGAGCCCGTGAAAAATTGGAATCGATGGGGATGTAGCACTTGATGAAGAACTCATAAGATGTTATGCGCTTCCATGATAATCTCGAGATACCGTGGGGGTAATACTCGATGACAGATCAAAGTAGAGGTTGGACCGGGTTATTGCTCTATAGAAGTCAAGTGCTTAACCTTGCACGAGAAATGGTATTTAAAGAGAACATGGTCGGAACCACGATTGCAAAAGGCCGGATCCAGATATAAGATGAACTTATACCAAAGGAATAATTAATTTAAGAGAAGCTTTAATGATAAGATCTACATCGTGTCCATGGGCATGAACACAAGTTCAAGGTCGACTCCCACTTCTCCAATGCATAACATTTCATTCACTTCTCACGTTCGATGAAGTTGCAGTGTTGAAATTTTATCTGGTGAAGCACCAGAAGAGTATGACTCGTGAAAACTTTCGGGTTCACACGGTTTAGAGAAGGCATATGTTCAACCCATAGGGGCTTCTTAGAAACATATACCACAAGTTTCAAGAGTAAATAACACAAGCTCAAAAGTAGAGCATGGTCGAAAAGTAGAGGATACAATTTACCAAAGGCATTATGTATCGAATAATGTAACTCATAAGAATTTTGGTGGTGAAGGACACTGTCGGATAATAACCCGGCAATGGTTATGGCGGTCCACAACGGGGCTGATGTGAGTATCGGTACTCAACCAGAGGAAGAAGAATGCAAGGAGATCAGAAGATAGAAACAACTGACTAATTCAAAGCTTAATTGCAAAGGAATTATGAATTCCAAGTCATGGGATCAGAAGCAATGCTCTGATTAGGGTTGGACAAGTTGAATAGCCTTAGGGTACAATCAACGACAATTGGATTGGTCGAGAACCAATTCCAGTTAAAGAATGGCAGCTCAGCCGGAAAGGTAATTTATAAGGATCAATGAAGATTGCGTGTATTCGCAATCATATTGAGTCAACAGACTGAAAATGATAATGACAAGGAATGTCAATAAGACTACGAGACTTATGGGATTAACCATAATGCAAGCAAGCAAGAATTTCAAGAGCCAAAGGCTCCAGAGGATTTTCGGAATATCGAATAGTATTTTGAAGACTGTTGTGAAACACATGAACAACTAGGGATGAGCGGATACTCGACAAGTGCGTAGGATTTATTTGAAGGTATTCATGTGGCAAAGAACTGCTAGGTAATAGGCACAAAGTATTCTCGGAACAATAGAGAAAACTCCGGGTATCTTCTAATAACTAGATCAATGGGGATGATCATATGAATGGCAAGTGTAAGTAGTTTTCATAGGGGTTGACAGTGGAAGGAAATCGCATATGCGATGGCACAAAGACTCGAGAAAACATCGTATAGTAACTTCGGATTCTTCTAGTGCAGCAGGCGATCATCCGAAGTGATGGGCTCTTCGGGAGAAAGTACTTGCGAGAACCTAAAGTTAGATTTAGTAAAATTCATTTAACCCGAATAGAGGAGAGATCAGAGTCCCAGAGTAAAGGTCGAGGAGTAAAAGATCCTAGTACCACCCGATGGCGACGTGGGCCCGTAAGGCACACAGCCATGTTAGTAAAAGTTTTTGTAATGTCTAGACTCGACTTCGGCCAAGGAGTGTGGAAGGGGGATTCCTACAGGCAGTCGGCTCTGATACCAACTTGTGACGCCCCGATTCAATCGTACACTAATCATACACGCAAACGTAATACGATCAAGACTGTGGACTCACTGGAAGATATCACAACACAACTCTAAAACATAAATAAGTCATACAAGCATCATAATACAAGCCGGGGCCTCGAGGGCTCGAATACAAGTGCTCGATCATAGACGAGTCATTGAAGCAACAATATCTCGAAAGTACGTACATAAGTTAAACAAGTTGCCATAAGATGGCTAGCACAAACCGGGATACTGAGATCGAAGAGGCGCAGGCCTCCCGCACTCGATCCTCCTAGCTACTCCCCGGTTGTCGCCAGGTTGCACATAGTAGAAGGCACCTCCAGCGTAGTAGGAGTCGCCGCCGACAGTGGCGCCTCGCTCTGGCTCCATCGTCTCGTTGCAGCAATCGGAGTAAAGAAAGGGGGAAAAGGGGAACAAGGCAACCGTGAGTACTCATCCAAAGTACTGCAAGCAAGGAGCTACACTACATATGCATGGATATATGTGTAAAGGGCCATATCGTTGACCGAATCGCAGTAATGCCGTAATAAGAGGGGATAGCTAATCCCGCCAAGACTACGCTTCCGCAGCCTCCGCCTTGCAACCTGTAGAAGAGAGCAGGTGAAGTCCTCCAAGTAGCATCGCATAGCATAATCCTACCCGCGATCCCTCCTCAATGCCCCGAGAGAGCGACCACCGGTTGTATCCGCACTTGGAAGGGTGTGTTTTATTAAGTATCCGGTTCTAGTTGTCATAAGGTCAAGGTACAACTCCAAGTCAGTCCTCATCAAGATCACGGCTATTCGAATAGATTAACTTCCCTGCAGGGGTGAACCACATAACCCAACACGCTTGATCTCATTTGGCCGGACACACTTTCCTGGGTCATGCCCGGCCGCGGAAGATCAACACGTCGCAACCCCACCTAGGCACAACAGAGAGGCCAAAGACGCGGTCTAAACCTAAGGCATAGGGTCCGCCCATCGCCTAATGCACACCTGCACGTCGCGAGGGCGGCCGGAAGCGTAATCCAGCCCCTTAATACAAGAGCAGGCTTACGTTCCAATCCGGGCCAAGGCCGCTTCGATCCCTCGGGACGCATGAAGTGCTTGCCGATACCACGACGCCGAAAGTGCCCATATCTTTCCCACGTAGTTGGTTAGTGCGTATAGGCCCGTAGCGGACTCGCATCAAATACCAAGATCTCGTTAAGCGTGTTAAGTATCCGCGAACGCCCGAACAGGCTAGGCCCACCTCTCTCCTAGGCGGTCTCAACCTGCCACTGCCTCCGCCACAAAGATCCACTCATGTGCCGCACTCACGGTGACCCGTCTTTAGTCTCCACATGTATCATGTATAAGTATATAGTATATACCCGTGATCACGGCCCGATAGTATAGCATAGCAGACGGACAAGAATGTAGGGCCACAGATGGAAATACTAGCATCCTATACTAGGCAAGTAGGAATGCAGGTAAGGTATCAATGTAAGTAGCAAACAAAGCTATGCATCGGGATAGGAATAACGGCAAGAACATGCTACACTACTCTAATGCAAGCAGTATAGAGGAGAGTAGGCGATATCTGATGATCAAGGGGGGCTTGCCTGGTTGCTCTAGCAAGAGAGAGGGGTCACAACTCCGTAGTCGAACCGGCAAAGCAGCGTGCCGGTCTCGTAGTCTCTTAGAGAAGAGGGGAAGAAACAATGAATACCATGTAAACATATGCATATCGATGCATGACATGACAAGTAACGATGCTAGGGGTGCCCTAATGCGGTATGAGGTGATACCGGTGAAGGGGGAAGCATCCGGGAAAGTATTCCCGGTGTTTCGCGTTTTTGGACAGATGAACCGGAGGGGGAAGGTTGCGTGTTTGATATGTTAGGGGTGTGTGGTGGACGAACGGGCTGCATATCCGGGTTCGTCTCGTCGTTTTGAGCAACTTTCATGTTGAAAATATTTTAATCCGAGTTACGGATTAAAAGATATGATTTTCTAAAGATTTTATTAATTTCTGAAATTTAATTAATTATTTAAATACAACATTATCCAGAATAGTAAATGATGACGCCAAGATGACATCGAGTGATGTCAGCAGTCAACGTTGACCATTGACACTGGTCAATTTGGACGTGTGGGTCCAGGGGACCCACTGTCATACATCGCTTAGAATTAAAAAGGGTTTAGGCTAATTTAATTACTATTTAATTGACCTAACTAGTTAATTAAATTAATTAAAGTAACTTAATTAATTCATTAGATAATTAATTAATTAATAATTAATTTTATTAAATCATTTTTATTTTTATTTATTATTTTTATTTTTAATTATTCTTCTTCTTTTTCTTTCTTTTTTAACGTCTGTAGGTAGGGCCCCTCGCCATAGGCACAGGGGTCCTAGCGGTTCGGGCGCCACGGGCGGTCGGGCCATGGCGCCCATCAAGGCGCCAAATCGCCGGGGCGAGGAGGGCCGTGGCAAGGCTGGCCGGATGCTGGCACCATGCCACTTGAGGAACGGGCCGGCCAGAATGGGCGTTAGGGGCGCGCCACGCTGGCGGACCTGGCGACAGCGGCATCGATGCCGAGAGCGGGCCGGGCGGCACGAGGCCGAGGGCGAGCCAAGGCGACGGCTGGTGGCTGGGCGTGGCGAGGCTCGGCTGGCCGAACGCACGGGCGAGGCGAAAGGCCATGAGAGGGGACGGATAGGAAGAGGAGGACCGGTCCTCACGCGAGGGGAGCGAGGGGCACGGGCAAGGCTCGGGGAGGTTGGGAGGACCGGCGAGGAGGAGGACGGGACGCGTTCGACGATGGAGGAGCTCCGCGAACGGCGCTCGGCGACGGCGGTTCGTGGCGGCGTCGAGGTCGATGGAGCGCGTTGGGGAGGAGGAGGGAGAGGGGGGGGCGGCGGCGGCGGGGAGGAGGACGAGGACGGTCCGGCGATGAGGCGGCTACGGGCGGCGAGGCGCGGGCGTCGGGGCTGCTCCCCCGATCCAGCGATCCAGACGCAAAGTAGGGGTGAGGGGGAGACGGGAGGAGGCGAGTGGGGGGGGAGTGGGGCGAGTGGATCGGGGTGCGGTTAGGGTTTCCCCTCTCATGGATAAGCTGGGGTGATTACCGGGTGGGCCGGGTGGGCCGGCTGGCCGGGTGAGCTGGGCTGCCTCGCCCAGTTGGCCAGGGGGCCTTTTTTTCTTTTATTTTTGTTTTGCCTTTTGCTTTTGTATTTTTCTTTTCTTTTATTTCTTTTCCTATTCGCTTTTATTTAATTTAGAACACTTAGGTATTTTGTAAAAATGGGTTTGTTGCACCATAATTATCTTTGTAATATTTAGTACAATCCAAACATTTTTGTTTTAATTTTTGAAAACTTTTATTGTTATCATTAATTTGGATTTTGAAATTTGGACCGGTTTTGTCCTAACGATAGATTAGCAAATAGTGAACTTGTGGTGACGTGGCACCATTAGCGTGGGATCACTGTAGCTTAATTATCCGGGCGTCACAGGCTTGCTGGACGGTGATGGGTTGTATGATATTTATCTTGTAATCGAGTTAGTTTTGTTAGGGTTTGATCCCTAGTATCCATTATGTTCTAAGATTGATGTTGCTATGACTTTGCTATGCTTAATGCTTGTCACTAGGGCCCGAGTGCCATGATTTCAGATCTGAACCTATTATGTTTTCATGAATATATGTGAGTTCTTGATCCTATCTTGCAAGTCAATAGACACCTACTATGTGTTATGATCCGGTAACCCCGAAGTGACAGTAATCGGGACCACTCCCGGTGATGACCGTAGTTTGAGGAGTTCATGTACTCACTAAGTGTTAATGCTTTGGTCCAGTACTCTATTAAAAGGAGGCCTTAATATCCCTTAGTTTCCAATAGCACCCCGCTGCCACGAGAGGGTAGGACAAAAGATGGCATGCAAGTTCTTTTCCATAAGCACGTATGACTATATTCGGAATACATGACTACATTACATTGATGAACTGGGGCTAGTTCTGTGTCACCCTATGTTATAAGCGTTGCATGAGGAATCGTGATCCGACATAATGGTCCATCACCGATCCAATGCCTACGAAGCTTTTCATATATTGATCTTTGCTTAGTTACTTTTCCGCTACATCAAGTATAATTACTACAAAACTGCTACTATTACCTTTGCCACTGCTACCATTACTACCGCATACTACTTTGCTACTAAATACTTTGTCGCAGATATTAAGTTTTCCGGTGTGGTTGAATTGACAACTCAACCGCTAATACTTGAGAATATTCTTTGGCTCCCCTTGTGTCGAATCAATAAATTTGGGTTGAATACTCTCGCTCGAAAAATGTTGCGATCCCCTATACCTGTGGGTTATCACGGTCTATATTGCAGGATGGCAGGCACACCATCATCACCAACTCGTTTTTTTATCTATACCCCTATATAGTGTGCGAATAACTTTGAAAGTTGGTCACTGGATGAAGCTAATCCGACGGTACAGAGATGGCAAATCCGAGCACCACCGCCATTGGATATCATCTACATTCCACCAGATTACGCCACATGTACAATCTAGAAGACTCCATGGTTGAACTTAAGCATAATGCACAAACCTCAAAACACAAGCACTTCTCCTTTGTTCTCTAGAGTCTTCCATATCTTAATTGCCCAAACTTTTTTTCTTAAATGAATTGTCAATTTTTGTTTTTACTTTATGCTTTACAATGCACAATTCCATGAATCTTAAAATAGATTTTTTTATAAAACTAATTGATTTTGGAAGAGGTGAACTATAAGAATTAAATGAACATCTACATCATGGATATATGACTCAAAGCTTACATGCTATATTGTGGTATTTATTCATAATTTGGTTACCAAATCTCATGCGTGCAATGCACGTGTACCTTACTAGTAAGAGTAGATATTTGGTCATATGTTTGAATCCATCCAAAGTTTTCTCACTACCATGGTGTTCAAATATATACATATGAATTTGTATTAAAAAGTAGCGTGGATACCGTGAAATGCTAAATCCACGTTAGAATTGGAGATTGCTATGTGACACACACTCTAATTCAAATTACTAATTATGTGACACACACTCTAATCCACGTTAGCATGGATACCGTTTTGATTTTTTTCAAATAATTCCTCATTAATTAATTTATAGTATCTCGTTTCAAATGACTAATTATGTGCAAGGAAAACACGGGCATGGTAATACATACAGATTCGTTTGCAAACGAAAGAAGATTCATTTGCATTCTCAAATGTAGGCGCACCAGGCAGACCAGGGTCGTGTCGTGGTGGTCGCGTGTGTCGTATGGGTTTTTAGCACCCAGCCACCTACCCCCTCCCTCCCTCCCCAAAATAAATTCGTGCTTCCACGTTTCGGATTGAAATATCTGGCGACCCCAAGCAAAATCTCCCTTCTCCACCGTCCCCTTCCGCGCTCAGATTGCTCAAATCCCTAATTCACCGCCAACCCAAGCAAAGTTCGAATTGCCCCTCGTCTCGTCTCTTTCCCCACCTCTGTGCCAGACGACGATGAAGAAGACAACAATCGCGCTTCACCACTGCACTGGAGCTACCTCATCTAGGCCCTCGTCCACCGCACCGGGTGGTCCACCGACAACGTCGGCCGCCGCAATCGACGTGCCTCACAGACACCGACTTCCACCGCATCAGGTGTGCTTCACCGATGCCATCTCCCACCTCACCGGGGCTACTTCACCGAGCACATCGTCGCACCTCCGCCCCCGAGGCCGTTGGGGCTTCACCAACGGTCTCGTCCACCGCATCATAGCGCTCCGCTGCCACTCAAGATCTGCATCCGCAGTATCACGACCAGCAAATGCCAACAAGATCACCCTCAACGGCTCAAGTGACTCGCACTCTAGCTAGGCGAGCATGCCCAAACGTCGGCCCGAACTAGGTATCCACACATCATTCCCTTGTGCAATCGCTACGACGATGTTTGGATATCCTTTCACCGCTTCTCTCTTAGCTTACACGCCTATGCAACTCGACTTTAACTCTTATTTCTTCCGGAGATATCATCTGAAACAAGCAAAACCATTTTTAGCGAAACATGACCAGTAGCCTCTGGGATGCGGTACACATCCTGCACACCTGTATAACCATGTAAGTATCTGTCCTCCGATACAACAGCAAGGTTGATTCCTCTTATTTGATCAACCATTCGTCGTGTCAAAAATGCAGAGGGGGATGCAAGGAGCACAAGGCCTGCACATCCAAGCAAGTGATAACATGGACCTGTACATGGAACATCCCAAGCGCAAGCAGAGCTGTAGTGAGCTTGTACTACGAGCTAGCGTAAGTCCCTGCATTTCATTTAATTCGTACTGGCCTGCGTGTATGATTTGTGTGTAGTGGCGGATCCATGAATTCAAGTTACCAGGGGCGAACATTTAACTTAAAAAATACAAGGCACTTGCACTCCGGAAATCAAATAACTTGAGAAATGTGAAGCTACATGCACTTTGCACTAAAAAAAATACACTTCCGTGATGATACGTGTTTGTCACAGTAGGTCGCGTTTTTTGTCATGCATGTACATCCATGACAAATTTATGACAAAATCAAGTTAGTCATACATGTGTCTTTGTCAGAGAAGTGTTCCAGACATTACCAAAATTATCATCACGGAAGTGTCCACTTCCATGACGATAAATCGCGGCGTCCTGAAGTGATTTCGCCAAGGGTGACCAACACGTGGCATCCACCGTAACGGAACGCCGTTAAGCTATCGGGTCGGTTTTTGGATCCGATAACCCGTTAACAGCCCCGATCAATGGGGATTTTCCACGTGTAAATTCATCATTGGCTGGAGGAAACACGTGTCGGCTCATCGTTGGGACAGATGTCATCCACTCATCGGACGGAAGGCGCCTATGATACGTCGACATGTGGCACGGCCCAACAGAGGCCCATTCCTGTGAAAAGGCCGGCCTAGTAAAAATTAGCAGGCCAGCCCATATAAGGCCTACTTGTGTCAGGTCCATTTCAGCCCACGACCCATACGAGATGTGCCAATTCGACCCGTCAACGGCCCGTTAAAGATTTGACACCATTGCAGCCCATCGCTAATTCGAGCCCGTTAACAGCCCGCTATATATTTGGGCTCAATATCGCCCGGTGAGATTTCGGCTGTTAACGGCCCATTTAATGGATGGGCCAATTTTCGTGATGTATATCTTTCGCCTTTAGCGACCCATTTAATTGTTGGGCTGGTTACGGCGGTGTGTCTTCGACTGTTGACGGCCCATAAATCTGATGGGCCATTTGTTGTCGGACCTGAGTTTCGCCTTTTAGCTGCCCATTTAAGTGTTGGGCCCATTTTCGCCCGGTGTCACTTTTCACTGTTGAGGCCCATAAATCAGTTAGGCCATTTGTAGTCGGACCTGAGTTTTGGCCTTTTAGCGACCCATTTAAGTGTTGGGCCAATTCCGTACCTGTGCCTTTCGCCCGTTAACGGACCATAAATGAGTTGGGCCATAGTCGCACCTTAGTTTGGCCTTTTAACGGCCCATGCCCTTCATGGTCCAATACCAGCCCGGTTTCTCTTTCTACTGCTAAAGGCCCACAACACGATTGGGCCATTTACAATACGACTGACTTTCGCCTCTTAGCGGCCCATGGTCTTCATGGTACAAAGACAAGCTCATTGTCTCTTTCGGCCTGCTAAAGGCTCTGATATCAGATAGTTGGGCCATATGTAGCCCAAACTTAGTAACGGCCTCGTTAATGGCACTCGAAATAAACTGGGGCCACCTGTTGCCCGCTTCGATGTCGGCATGTTAATGACCCGGGAGGTAACAGGGCCGACCATTAACTTTCGGCCTAGTAATGGCCCATTAACTTAATGGGCCCACTAAAGTTCGTACATGTCTTTAGGCCAAATTAGATAATTTGAGCCCATTACGACGAGCAATTATGCATGACCAAAACCGATAATGCAAAGGTACGGCATACGAGGAATAACGTTGCACATCCAGCATATACTACATGAAATTACATCCACTGGCAATCAAAGATTGATGCCAAGGTGCAAATAAATGAGCAGAACCTAACCATCTACAATGTCACAACTGCAACCTCAAAGATGATGACGCCCATAAGCATGTTGGCAAGTTCTTTACCTTTGGTACACTTTCTCCGAAAACATTGATCGCTTGTTGTGTCGCATCGACTCTCAAGACCTCCGATTCATCCACCATTTTCATCATTGCTTCAGCCATTAATTGGTTCACAAACATACATTTATTCCGTTGCATTCGAGACAGAGGATACTGAACAGATTCAGATGGCGATTTTGGCAGGCTTGTATTATTGATAGTGGAGAGTTTCTCGCCACTGCATCATAACATAAATTAGGACAGGAACCAAACAGATTAATCATGAGTTATTGCCATATTACCTGGCCTAGATTTCTTTGAAAGAAACAATGGGGTTGCCTTTGCTGTTTTTAGAGTTTGTCTTCTTATCTTCAAAGTCAATTTCGCATACAAAATTAACACACTAGCATTGCTATCATTGGCCAAGTCAAATAATAGGATAGCAACATTGACACAACGAACGTTTGGGCAACTAGCCTACACCAAATTAACACAATATGGCACAGCTATCATAAGCCAGGGAAGGTAGTACGAAAAGCAACATTGACACAATGAATGAATGGGCAACCAGAGAAGCACTACAATTCAGTAATGTGCGTGATATGAGATAGTACATTCATGCATTTCAAGATGCAAAACTACCAGGCAGTTTTCCTTACAAAAATCAACATTGGCGCCTTTAACATTTTGCTACAACTAATTTTAGATCAGGTAAAGGTTAGATTCATGCGGATTAACAAAATACATGTTGATATAAAAATATAGTGATATACAACAGGTACTTACATCAAAGATTGGAGCACGTAGAATTCCATAAGATATTTTCCTCGAATACGATCCCAATGGAGTAAGTCTTCTATCTTTTAAACTTTTTTTCTAAAAGAGAGATTGTCGTGGGAAATCTGTCCCTCCACGGACACCTATGGGACCGGAGCCCCTTTTCGGTTCGGCAGGGGGCGGAGGATGCACAAAGAGCGATCGGGCGATCACACGAGCGATTTACCCAAATTTCGAGCTCTCCGGAGAGATAATACTCCTACCGCTGCTTGTCCTGGTTGTATTGTGTTCTTGCTAGGGAGCCGATGAGGGCTACAAAACCTAGCTTGAGAGTCCTGTGGTTCGTCATTTAGCTGTCCTCTACCACCAAGACGGAATCGAACCCCTTCTACATTGCACTCGGGCCTCCTTTTATATGCACAAGGATCACCACAGTGGCAAGTAGACAGGGTAAAATAGGAAAAACAGAGGTTGGTACACCGCTTGGTACAAAGTGTCAAAGTGATCTATACCTAACTCGACTTGAGGGACAAGGGCCATAAATGCCCGCCTAAGTCTCCCAAATACAGTAAAAGGTGGCCGCCACGGGATGAACCGAAAACCCCATGGCGACACGTTGGCGGATGAGCCGGAGCGGAGATGAAGAGAGGTTACCCGCCGGCAAGGTTCTTGTCGCTACCGGGAGCTTGTCGCTCATCGAGCCTTCCCCAAGAAGCTCCTCTTGCCGGGTCTTGTTTCCTGCATGCCTCGAGTGGCCTTCCCAAGAAGCTCCTCTTCTTTGGGGCCTTCTGCGTGCCTAGGGTGGCCTTCCCGCAAGCTCCTCTTGCCGGGTCTCGCCTCTTCGACTAGAAGCACTTTGTTCTTGAATGGCTCCAAAGGAGTCACGAAGAATCTTGGTGATCATCAGCAAGCCTTGCCGCTGGGTGCTGCGATCGTCTGTGCACGAAGTTCGGGATACTAGGGACCCCTACTCTAGTACACCGGCAGAGCCCGGGCCTGGGCCATACACGATGCCGAAAGCGCTGTTGGGCGAGCCCAAAATAAAGGCAGGCACGCGCGGCTTGAATCACACCGTTACTTACCCCGGACCCACCACGTCCCCCACGAACGGCACGCGTCGAGCGCGGCGTTATGGGAGAAATCGTGGGCGAGATCGTGGGGGAATCTTTTCGCCAGGAAGTGCGAAACGTCCGCCCCCTCCCTCTTTATAAGCAGAGGAAACAGGGCATTCTGTTCCCTCGCCATTTGTCGCTTGATCTTCGAAACCACCATTGCTTTCTCCCCGCTTCCAAGCGGAAAGAGCAATGCTCCGCCCCGCCGCCGCCTCCACCAACGCCGTCGGTCACCTCCAGCCTCGCCATGGTTCAATCCCGACAAGGGAAAGGCGCGAAAGTCGGCCGGCGCAGCGGCTCACGGCGCTGCGCAAGGAAAGGGCCTCTTCGACCCCAGCTCGACGCAAAGGCGCTATGGAGGAGTACTACCTCTTCGGTCGACGGAGACGCTGGCACACTCTCAGCACGAGGGTGATCTCCGCCACGCATCTCGAGAAGGTTTCGTCGGGTACCCCTTCTTTCCGCTTTTCTTCTCATCAAGGGCTCGCCTCGCCTTCTCCAATTCTTTTGTGACGTTATGAACACATATGGCCTCCACCTCCTTGATTTCACCCCAACGTCGTCCTCACCATGGCGGTTTTAGCACATCTTTGTGAGAATTTTGTCGGAGTCCACCCAAATGTCGCCTCTTCCGTCACTTCTTTACGCCCACGAGAGAGGAGAGCCGCTTGGAGGGGTAGCTTAAGCGTCTCTAGGATCGGCAAGAAAGAAGCTTATTTGGAAGGGAGTTCAGAGCAAGTGGGACGAGTGGAGAGGCAACTGGTGTTGGATCATTGAGGAGAACCCACAGCCCTTCATCGCTGGTGGCGCCAAACCCCAATAGTGCGCGGCAACGATTGGAGTAACTTACATGCCGGAGGACGAGAGGCTGCAGATTGTCAGGACCGGATCCTGCGCTTTAGGCTTGCCGGACTCACCGTAGGCGCATCGGGCGCGACTTCCTTCGCCGCCACGCATTGCACCCTTTGCAGAGAGGGGGAGACCGGCTAGTCGGACGCCGGAGGGTAATCCAGAGCAGCTGAGCTCGCGCTTAGAGCTTCTTCTCGAGTGGTGGGCGGCAAGGTGGCGAAGCAGTGCGAGGCCCGGGATATGCTCGGATTTCTGTTTATATTAGAAGGAGCAGTCCCCCGTCCCGCGACCGTGTTCGCTTGGGCCAACATGCCGACATGCATGTTGGTCTTGAGCGCGGCGCGATCCACCATCTCGATCTGGCCCAACGAGCGTATGACGCCGTGAACGCCATGACGCTTGCCGGTCCCGCGCTTCCAAAGATGGTCGCGGTGAGTGCCTTGACGCCGAGGTTTGCGCGGCCTTGTCCTTGACCTGGCAGCGTCGTGCACTCCTCGCCCACGCCCATTCTTCGCTTCCGCCAAGATCTCCCCCATCACCCGTTCGCTCCGGAGGTGGTGGGTTCGACGCGGACGGCTCTCCTGCCGCCGAAGTTTTCTTCTTCGGCGCCATGTCGATGAAGATGATGAAGATGCAGCTCGTGTGAATGCTGGATCAGGTTCACACAAACTCGACGCGCCCCCTACCTGGCGCGCCAAAGAAGTCGGGGGAAATCTGTCCCTCCACGGACACCTATGGGACCGGAGCCCCTTTTCGGTTCGGCAGGGGGCGGAGGATGCACAAAGAGCAGATCAAGCGATCACACGAGCGATTTACCCAGCTTCGGAGCTCTCCGGAGAGATAATACTCCCTCTTGCTGCTTGTCCGTTGTATTGTGTTCTTGCTAGGAGGGCGATGAGGGCTACAAAACATAGCTTGAGAGTTCTGTGGCTCCGCATTTAGCTGTCCTCTACCACCAAGACGAACCGAACCCCTTCTACATTGCACTCGGGCCTCCTTTTATATGCACAAGGATCACCACAGGTGGCAAGTAGACAGGGGTAAAATAGGAAAAACAGAGGTTGGTACACCGCTTGGTACAAAGGTACAAGGATCTATACCTAACTCGACGTGGCGGGGACAAGGGCCATAAATGCCCGCCTAAGTCTCCCAAATAGTGCAAAAGGTGGCCGTCACACGCGCCACCGTCTGCCACGTTGGTAGCTTGTCGTCACCGCTTATCGCCGCCTCACCGGGTCAAGACAGCCATTGACGCCGCTGCTACCGAAAAAACCCCATGGCGACACGTTGGCGGATGAGCTGGAGCGGAGATGAAGAGAGGTTACTGTCATGGGGCAAGAGCCTTGCCGCGTAAGGTTCTTGTCGCTCGGGGAGCTTGTCGCTCATCGAGCCTTCCGCAAGCTCCTCTTGCCGGTCTTGTTCTGCATGCCTCGAGTGGCCTTCCCGGCAAGCTCCTCTTGCCGGGCCTTCGCGTGCCTAGGGTGGCCTTCCCGGCAAGCTCCTCTTGCCGGGTCTCGTCTCTTCGACTAGAAGCACTTTGTTCTTGAATGGCTCCAAAGGAGTCACGAAGAATCTTCGTGATCATCGTGCAAGCCTTGCCATGGAAGTCTTCGCATTTGTCCGTGCACGAGTTCGGGATACTAGGGGACCCCTACTCTAGTACACCGACAGAGATGGGTAAGGAACATGTAGAAAATATGATCAGAATGCTATAAAATTTCATGATGCAAGGATACGCACACGCTTCTTAGAATGGAGTTGACATTCTTTTGCCGGATCTGGAGCGGACTAGTTCTTTGGCCACCGGAATCGCTTATTAACAAAGTGGGACTTGGGTTTCTCTCGTCTTTGGAGCGATATCTATGAAAAATGGAGTTGGTTTATTATCTCACGGAGTTTGGATCTTTTGCAAAGACCTGGTTTGTAACCCTTGATTCTAACATAGTTGTCTTCCCTTGCATGCCTGATAGAGAAGAATGGTGATTCAGTTATAAAACATGCTACAACAGAGATGGAATAGGCACTGAAGAATAGGAAGGCATGACATATTGACATGTATTCCCTCCATCAGGAAATAAGTGGACGGGTCTAGGCGTATTTCAGTTCTAGATACATCCAGTTTTATCCATTTCTGCGACATTTAATCCGGATGAAGGGAGTATGATGTAAGAGCTAGGGATACGACAGGATAACACGGGAAAAACACCTGAAAAACCCAACGCAGAACCAAAGTATTCAAACCCACCGATATGAGATAGTACACTCATGCAGCTCGTGATGCAAAACTACTGTGCAATTTTCCTTACCAAAATCAACATTGTGGAATTTAATAATAAATTTTGCTACAACTAAATTTAGATCAGATAAAGGTTGGATTCACGTAGATTAACAAAATACATGCCGATGTAAAAATATAGTGATATACAACAGTACTTACATCTACATTGGAGCACGAGAGAATTCCTGCAAGAATCTTTCCTCATAAACGATACCATTGCGTAAATTCTTCTATCTGTTAATCTTATTTTCTAAAAGAGAGATGGGTGAGAAACATGTAGAAAATATGATCAGCATGCTATAAAATTTCATGATGCAAGGATACGCACACGCTTCTTAGAATTGAGTTGACATATTTTTGCTCGACTGGAGCGGACTAGTTCTTTGGCCACTGGAATCTGCTTATTATCAGTAGGAGTTGGTATTCTCTGTGCTGGAGCAGTATCTATAAAAACTGGAGTTGGTTTATTATCTCCTGGCGTTCGGATCTTTTGCAAAGGCCTTGTTTGTAACCCTTTAGATTCTAACATAGTCTTCTTCCTCTTGCATGCCTTGTATAGAAGAATGGTGCTTTAATTATAAAACATGCGACAGCAGAGAGATGGAATAGTCTTGAAGAATAGAAAGGCATGACATATTGACATGTATTCCCTCCAACCGGAAAAAATGGATGGGTCTAGGCGTATTGCAGTCCTAGATACATCCTTTTTTATCCATTTCGGCAACATGTAATCCAGACGGAGGGAGCATGGTGTAAGAGCTAGGGATCTGACAGACAACACAAAAGAAAAAACACTAGTTGAATGTAAAACTATATGCTAGCGGAATAATGCATCAAATAACTAGGGCAACATACACGTGTATGATTGGGAAAATAAGATGGCATTGCAACACAGCACAAGAACAACACATCAAAGTAAAAAAAAAGGTATTGCAAACAGATGAAGTACATAATTATGAATAACAAATCATAAGATATTAAAAAGCATGATTTCCAAATTAATCAGATTGCATTGCGATAGAGTAGAATGACAAAGACTTGAATTTGAAAACATGTTATCATGAATGGAATAGAGTCTTGGCAAAAAAACAGGAAGGCATGACATATTTACATGCATGATCGGCATGCTAAGCACATGGCATTGCAACAGAGTAGATACACTCCAGACATTATATGCATGTTGTACCCATATCACAGGTGACAAGTTAGAGCAAGGACCTTGTGGGGTGAAGAGGATTCATCATCTTTCTGCAAGTCTTCTGAAGAACCGCCTTTACATGTTCCATCATATTGGGTATCATTGACATCAAGTTTATTGGCCTTTACATTGCTCCATGAGGTTCTTGTGGATATATCAGTGTGTGCAATTATATCTGACATGCATGGAAGACAACTAGTAGTTAGATTTATGTAAATGTGTTCATGTAGGAGACGACATAAATAGTAGGAGTGGGGTTAACTAGCAGCAACAGGTCTCATAAACTAAAGGGAGAACACAGATGAAAGCTACAGAATATGTATCGTTTGTACTCGAGATTAACTAGATGGCACACAAAAGTATTAAAGAACAACATAGGTACTACTAGAAGTGGTATAATACTATAATCACCAGCCTGTGGGATAGCATTGGTCGATGGATGATAACTATGGAACAAGGTTACCTAAAGAACAAGTATCTTAGCTGAACTATGGAACAGCGTGAACTCCCGAACAAGACCCGTAAGAGATCAGCATGAACATACAAATAAATGTGATGATCTATTTTCCGTGCTTAAATGAATAACAAAGCCATAAATGTTGCACACAAGTAAGATGAGGGTACAACCTATCTGGCTGCCATCGGTAGGAGTGAGCATCATGTGCCGACTTGTCGATGGCCCTGCAGCTTGTTGTGGCTGTCCATGTCTGCATGCGCATTCGATGCAGGAACAGCTTGAGTGGGGATCAGTAGCTCCCTTCCGTGTATGCTTCCCTTGTTGGAGCAAATGCGGTGAGTCGGAAGACGGTGTGTCCGAAGATGCAGATAACGCATAATGTTAAGAACGACATATCTCTTTGATCCAAGAAATACACTAAGAGATCAACAAAGCAAGGTACGAGAGTGGTCACACGTCTGCTGGATCAAGACTAAATTGGGGTCACACGATTTTATTTTATTTTGGTATCATCCGATTCTCGCCGGATGGCTTGATGGCCGTCTTGTGCCTCCCGGCCGACATCGCTGGAATCTTCCCTCAAGAGCCCGACCAACGGCAGAAAGCAGCCGCCTCCACCGTCTGCGTGGCCCGGCCAAAATCCCGCTCCCGCCCCTGCAGACAGTAGTGGTTGCGCCAGCCCGGCCAATCCACAAAGACTCTCCCGTCATCCAGATCCGTGGCGGCAGTACCTTCAACCCATGCAACTCTAAAGATAGCCATCTAAGCCGCTCATGGCGAACTTGTGGCCCCGCACCTTACGTTAGACACCAGCCAACCGGCAGCCTTGGAGCTCCGCCGAAAGCGGTGTTGCTTCCCATTTTGAGTCGATTGGCCCGTAATAAAAATTCGGACAACCGACGCCTAAATAAAGTGATTTCGGATGAGGGTGCGACCTATCTCAAGCGGCATGGTGAAGTAGGCAGGTCCGGCTACCGCCGAAGTCGGTGAGGCCGGGCGCGTTGCGGTGGCGACCGGCGAGGAAGAGCGATGTCGCCACGGTCGGACGGGCTACGCGAAGCAGCGCCAGACTCGGGCGGATCCGAAGTTGGAGTTGCTCGGCGCCCCTTGCAGCGGCGAAGGGGTGAATCGGCTCGATGCAGTTCACGCTGCCGTCGTCGAGGCAGCACTAGCAGCATGGAGTAAGAGGCACACGGCCCAAAGGCACGACGGCAATTGGACAAAGTCTCCGGCATTAGGGAGGAGGCGGCTGTGAAATTGGTGCGGGGGCGCCATGGAGGTGGGGGCTGAGGTTTCGCGGCTCATGAGAAGGAGCTTCCGGGAGAAGGTGATTTGATGCCCACGAGGTATGAATGGGGCGGGCGGGGGAATTGGGAGGAGTGGAACCATGTCTTACAGACGCATTTATGCGAAATGTAAGGGGAGTTACAGCCTACCCTTGCCTATAGGCTTCTCGGCTGGGTCTATGTAACCGAGGGTCGGGGATAGTAGAGTAACTTTGCTTCTCCCCAAATAGTGGGCGGAGCGATTTTGAGCGGAGGCGTGTTTTGAACTATAGTGGCGCAGTGATTTGAGTAGGAGAGCGTGTTTTGAAATAGTGGGCGCGAGCTATTTCAAGTAGGAGAGCATGTTTTGCCGACCATGGTTTATAAATTATTCGGCATATGTCATTTCGGCCGAGGATAAGGCGCACTTGGATGAAGTTATGAACCTACCCTCGATGTACAACGGGCCAATTGATGTGTGTCCCACATAGGACGGTAATTTCGCGTCTCCCATTTATTTGCTCGGGCGAATTCCACCGAGCAGAGAGGATGTTTAATGGTTCATTCAAATTTTGGGAGAACGAGCATCCACGTCTACCTTACCAAGTCGATTCGAATCAAATTTTGAAATATTAGCTTGCCACTTCTTTTTTAGATGGAGAGATGATGCTCGGGAATAATGTGTTTTTACATGCTCGTTGCTAGCGATTTACTATATGACAAATAGTTGACCCACTCAAAAACGCGAATCAAACCCAAAATGAAATATCTCGATTCGATGAACTACCTCGTTTAGTAGGTCAAAATAGTGAACTAACTCCAAAATTGAACACCTCAATCGAGTAGCATGTTGTACAGTGTTATAGTACTCCATGAACATGTTGAAAGTCAAATTAATGAACTTGTTTGATATACGCATATATCCGCTCATGTGTGGATTGCGCATAACATGTTCTCCAATTTAAATATTTGAATGCAAGTTTATATCGAAACATGGTTTATATCAGTCTTTGATGCATAAAACGCGACCTCCCCCTCTCCCGGACTCATGTTCTCTCTCTTTCTCTTTCACTCTCTCGCCGACAATCTTCAATTCTATCGCACGCATCCGACACAAAAACCTTGTTGGTCCCTCTCCCTTTATCTCTCTCTCTCCCTCTTTGTGTGTGTGTGTGTGGGGGGGGGGGGTATTTCTAGTTCGCATTCATATATACACCATCTATAGGTCTCTCTCAAGACACTATGTATGATACTCTAGCTAGTCCAAGCTAGATATCTTGGGTGCACTCATCAGACGCACACAAATTCCTTGGCTCTTTGCCCGTGAACTCTCTCACGCACCACTATGTCGCCTCGGAGCTCTTCCCCCCCTCTCTCAAACTCTCCATCCACAGGTCACACATACACATGCATATCTCACTGCACTTTTCGATAGGCCCATCCAAAACTCTATCTCTCTCCCTCGTTCTCTCTCCATCTCACACGCACACACACACACACAATCTCATGCCCAGCTAGCCAAGTATGATGGTCTCTCACTCAATTGTAGGCACACGCAGTCCCCCCTATATGTATATGTGCATGGTCTATCTCGATTTCTCTCGGGGCATCTTTCTATCGCGCACGCACTCCCTCGATCTCCCACCCATATAGTCCCCTCACGATCTCGAGGGATCTCTCTATCACAAACACACCCTCTCTCCCTCCCCATGCGCCCATGCCATCCATGTGTCCCTCTCGACCTTTTTTCCTTGTTGGCCGACCTCTATTGGACATGTGCTACAGGTGTCTCTCTCCGCTGCAAACAATCACAGACTAGCTATCTTCGTATCTCCTCGCCTCGCTTTTCCATCTCGGAGATGGATGCGTGATATGTTCGCATAAGAAACGAAAAAACACACACTCTCTCTAATTTATCGTTTGTTGTCACTTTCTCTTTCACACACATACTCTTTTTGCACACTTACTCGTTCTCCTTCACACGCACTTGATCTGTCTCGACTGAGGCGCTCTCCTCCGTCCATAGCACATAGATTTATTGAAAAGTCAAACATCATAAAGTTTGACCATGTACGTGGAGAAAAAGAATTACATCTAGTACGGCTAACATATACCATTAGATTCACCACGAGATGTAGTTTTGTATGATGCATCTTTGGTATTGTAGATATAAATAACATTTGCGTAAACCTGATCAAAGTTTCCAAAGTTTGACTTCTAAAAAATTTACATGCACTGCATTATCGAGCGGATCTGCGGATGGAATATCTCTTTCCCCCTCTCAGCTATCTGACGCACCACTCAGCCTTATCGGGGCTCCTCAATCTCTCTCAAACTTTATTGGTCAGTTTGGTTCGTGACCTGACCCTCATGCCTTGATGGCCGGTACTGCCTAGTGTGGACGTGAGATGTAAAATATTTCTGCCTGGCCAGGCTTGTGTGGTGCTGAAGCGTTTGGTTCATGCCTGGGCTAGGCAAAGCACCAACATCCCATCAATCAATCCATGCATCAATTATTTAATGCTAATATCCATCCATGTTGCTGTTAGCCTCGTGGTCGCATCGACCGTGCACGGCCAAAGCGTTCAAATCGATCGCTTGGGCCAAAGCTACTTGCGATGTCCGGAGTTCAGCCAAGCTAATTAAAGTGCAAGGGAACCCAGCCAGTGGGCTTTCTTTTTCATAGGGTAGCAACCAAACAAGCGTGCATGAAATCCAGCCACAACCCTGTGCCACGCAAAAGATGCTCACGACGCAAGCCAAACCGGCCTTATATCTCCCTGGTTCACACATACACATGTCTCGCCATGATCCAACACTCTCTCGCCCTTGTTCTCTCTCCATGTGACATGCACCCCCCCCTAAGTACCATAATCCCTCACTCCATCATCGGCTCTGTTTGGATCCATGGGTTAGAGTTAGTTTGGGTTAGTTTGGAGTCAACTAACCCAAAAAGATCCAAAAAGGATGGCTAGTTTAGGTTAGATGCATCTAACCCATCCAAAAAAACTAACCCATCCAAGAGGTGCTTATTTGGGTTAGTTCTTCTCGGGACCACTAATAAACACTATTTTCTCTCGCTCTCCCCGCAGCAGATCCCTCCCCACTTCCTCGAAGCTTCTCGTCCTCTCCCTTCCACCCTCTCGCACCGCCTGTGAAGGTGCCTCGCCGTATCCGCGCTCCATCTAACCCAGCCATCCAAACACCACATTACTTAGAGTTAGTTAAGGGTTAGAATCTAACTCTAACCTCTAATCGAAGTTAGAGTATCCAAACAAGGCCATAGGCGCAAGCACTCCCCCTCCTAAGTATGATTATCTCTTACTAGCCATCGTGAACACACGTATTGTATCCTTCCATCCATATGTCTATCTCGATATCTCTCTGGCATCTTCTATCGCTACACACACCTTGTCACTCGATCTCCCACCCATGTAGTCCCATCACGATCTCCGAGGATCTCTCTATGACAAACATACACTCTCTCCTCCCCATGTCTGCATTTTCTCCGTACCTCTCTCTCGACCTCTCTCCCTTGTTTGTCAGACCCCTCTCGGCCACGTGCTAGGGGTCTTCCTCTCTCGGTTCCAAACAACCACACACTATCTCCTCACCTTGCCTCCGTTGTCGAAGATGCATGTGTGATATGTTTGCATAAGACACGCACGCCTTTTCTCCACTTTCATCGTGTGTTGTCCATGTCTCTTTCACACACGCACACACACTTTTTTCACTCACTCTCTCTCTCTCTCTCTCTCTCTCTCTCTCTCGTTAGGGACTCTGTCACGTCCATAAGCATATGGATGTTTTGAAAAGTCAAACCTCAGAAAAGTTTGACCAGGTATATGTGGAGAAAAACATTTAAATCCGAACGATCATTAGATTCATCACAACATGTACTTACTTCATACTACCATTTATCTTTGGTATTGCCGATATAAGTAATTTCTTTATAAACTTGGTCAAAGTTTCAAAAGTTTGACTTTAAAAAAATGTTGTAACTACATTATCGAACGGAGGGAGTAGCTCTTTCTCTCTCTCTCTCTCTCTCTGCTATCTCTCACGGGCCTCCCCTCTCACTCGAACTCTCTATACCGACGGATTATACGCTCACTGTGTCGGGCCAGATAGCTTCAGATATTGTTTAGTTAACCGGTCAACCAATCCACGTGCTGCGTTGTCAGCTCGTGTTACAGATCTTGGTGTGCTGGCCCATGTGGCGATGGGTGAAAATAAGTAAACTAGAGGGCAAACTTCTTGGGCGCCAAGGACGACTTTTCGCGCACAATTCACCATCAAGGTGGCGGCATGCATGCAATGCGCACTCGCGCACACCCAAAGACACAACACACACCAGACACGTGTACACGCAGATCGCCGCCCGGTTGAGATGGACGGCGAGGCAGCCAACAAGCGGAGGCGGCTCGAGCTAAAACCGCATCCGGCGAGCCTGGACTTCATCAAGCAGCCTCCCCGATGACATGCCGCCACATCATCGGCCTCTTCCCCACCAAATCTGCCGTGCGGGACCGTCTCCGCTCTCCGCAGTTGGCGCCTCTAGCGCCAAGGCCCCTCAACCTCACCGTCGATACTGCCTCTGCGGCGAGGATTGCAAACGCATGGCCGCGGTCTCCAAGATCCTTTCATCGCACCTCGCCAGCCAGACGCCTTGACATCCGCGATGTTCAAGACTAATCGCAAGGTCCAACCCAAGTTCGACGAGTGGTTCTTATCCCCCGCCCTAGATCAGCTCGAGGAGCCCAACTTTGAAGCTGGACAATGTCGCTCTCTACCGCCGTCCGCGCTCCGCCTCACGCCAACGCTGCGCCGCGCCAGCTTCAGCTCCTGCTATCTTCCCAGTTAATGTCGCGCCCGCCCTTCTTCTCCCTCAACTCAAGCAGCTCGACCTCTTTGATGTTGTCATCTCGAAGAAGGCTATGGAGCACCCGCCCGTAGTTGTATCAAGGCCGAGTACCTTCGTCTTGAGCAGATCCATGGGTTCATTAGCCTCCACATCGCCTCGACGTAATCTCGATGGATTTATGTGTCTTGTCAGCCCCGCAACAAGACATCAATTGGGAAGAGATCACTCCAGCTGTTCCACGTTATGGTCATTGAGAATGCGCCTTTCCTTGAGAGATTGCTTGTAGCGGATCTAGAAGGTCCAACAAAATCAGGGTCATTGACGCTACCGAAATTGACAGCGTTGGTGTACTGCCCCGCCAAATTCTCCGAACTCTTTATTGGATCCGTAATCGCTCGTACAACACTCATCTTCTTCTCTGTCTTCTTGAAATTCACATTTTTAAATTTCTTCTTGATGTATTTACTAATCGCCTTCCGAAAATGATTCCCACAAGCTTGACCCAGGTCCATGCATACGGTGAAGATCTTAGCACTAAAATCTATCGGCCCCAATCTGGATCAAGTTGTTGGATTCCTTACATGCTTTCCATGCATGGAGAAGCTACTCATCAAGGTGAAACTTCTTTCCTATTAGTAAACGGTAATCACAACGTAGCTCAATTTTTTCGTAATTTTCCCAAATTATGATGAAAAGTGTAGTGTTCAAAACTACATGTACGCACTGCACCGAAAGAAATATTTTTAATATTTTTTCTCACGTGATCACCTGCATCATTTTTATGTTGTACTACTATAGTATCCTAGGCTAGTCATAGTGGAAAGTAACTTAGACTACTCCAGTAACTCTATGGTTACCCTAAGGGCAAGTACTACCTACGTCCTGGTTTACTCTTCCAATTTTGTAGTATCAAAATTTGACCATAGATTTAACTGACAAAATGTTAATGCATGTGACTAAGAACTATATCTTGGATTCAGATTTGAACATAATTTCAAATGGTGTAATTTTAGTGACATGCATTGGCATTTTCTTAGGTAAATCTATGGTCAAAATTTTATACTAAATACGAGTAGTATTCCCTCTGTCCCAAAATTCTTGTCTTACATTTGATTAGATACGGATGTACCTAACACTAAATACATCCGTATTTAGACAAATTTAAGACAAGAATTTTGGGACGGAGGAGTACAAAAGTGGGATATGTAGGCCAAAACACGTGCCAAATTCACTTGTGATGCATTTGGCATCGATGCCCTCCATTGCTCACCGTGCCCCAATCTGGATCACCTACTTTGCTCCGGTGCCAAATTAACTCACGCAATGAAAAAACACTGTGGGAGAGAGAGAGGACCGAGGCAATAAAAAACACTTGTTTGGGAGAGTGAGAGGCTGGTGTAGTTGGTTTGATTGATTTGTTTATACATGTGGGTGCTGTGCACAAGTGGTGCCAACTCTCTCACATCGCAAGAGCGGTGCCAAAATCTTTTGATTTGACATCGATGCGTATTATGTGGCATACTTTTGCGAAATATGGCATCGGCCACATAGTTTAAGACAACAAATGCCCAAGCTCTTCACGTGCTCCTAGTTAAATGAGAGGAAACAGAAAGATAGAGAGAGAGAGGGAGAGAGAGAGAGAGAGTGAAAAAATATCACTAGCCAGCCAACCCTATCGTATGAGCGAATGATATTGGTACCTCTTGATGACACGGCAATCTTATGCAGCCAGCTGCTCTAATATGTTCTCTTCTTTTTGCAGATAAAAAAGACCGGAAAGTGAAAAATGTGCTGCAATATAACAATCTCATCGAATGCCTTGATATCCATCTTACAGAAATTGATTTGATCGACTACCGAGGCAGCACATCTGAGATTAAATTGGCCAGGTTCTTTGTTCTGGAGGCAAGTGTGCTCAAGGTAATGAGGTTTGGCGTTCTCTGGCGCAACAATGAATGGCGTGTTGATCACCGCAAGCGTCTAAGCCTAAATGACAAAGTCTCCATGAAGCTGAATTTGTTTTTGAAACATCAAGTGGCGAGACACTCAAAAACTTATTTGCCCATTAGTGACTTGTCGTAGGCGGTGGATTTTAGTTTGTACGATAACGCTGCATCCACCTAAAGTAACGAAAGTTCTTACATAAACTTCCTAGTAATTCCCTCTTCCTAGGTGCAGCATTACTCCTAACATTTGTAATATCAGTTTGAAACTTGTAATATTGCCGTGTCCTATTCCTGCGTTTTCAAAATCCTGCGAATCAAACAAGTCCTGAGTTGGTGATGATGTTGTGCCTCCCATCATTCACCAATAGCCGTCGGATCTAGATCTGGCGCATACAAACCAAGCTTCTCCATTTTTGCAGAAAGATGCCCGCACTTGTTCCCTATTTACAAACGAATCCTTGTCTCTCACAATCAGCCTTATCTCCTCCCCACCACATCTAGAAGGCCGTGGAAAAATCTGGTAGCGATGGTCACCGGAGCCGTCCACCCCAATCTTGGTGTTAGTGCAATGCACGGCATCTACGCACGGAAATTATGTCAAGAGGGCTAGTTGTAAGCAGGCTAGCTCTACAGCCATGATGATAGTGATTGCAGACGGTGAGGCTGACTATGGTATGCCGAACACGGCGCCTATACTCAGTGTCATCTCCGGTAGGTCTTGTCACTTCACTATGAGGAGCAGCACGTAATAATTTGACCAGCGGGTAGTATGCAGATTGCTAGTACTAGTAGCACCACCACCGTTCTGGATTTAGGAGTACTACCACGTCCATCTGGATTTTAGTATTTGACTAGCAATATCTAGTAATGCATGTTACAAAAATGTACCGCTCCTCTGTAAATAAATACATGGTGTTTTATTCCTATTGGCGAGAGAACTTAATGTTTTTTGCTAACTAGAGTACTAATAGGATTACATGCAATGAACTAAACACTGCATGTCATGTTTGGTAGTCTCAAGTCATTGAAAGCATGCACGGCCCACATCTCTCATTGGTTGATATGTCACGAAATAAGAAACAAGGAGGGAGTTAATGCACCGTGCCTAAGTGTTTTGGGATTATTTGGTTTTCGTAATGTGACTTACACAACACTTTTGTTTACATGCATTAACATTTTATTAGTTAAATCAAAGGTCAAAACTTGGCGCCAAAATGCAAAGGGGACCAATAAACCAAAGAACATCAAACTTCTCTTGTTTGGCCCTAACTAGAGGTCCGGTGAGATGACTATACTTGCACCAAAGACGAGGGGGCGCAGCTTCATTGACTTCTGACAAGAATCGCCTTTGGGTGAATGACACGTGGGCTCGAGGGTGGCTGGCCCACCTATCATACTGACCAAAGGCGAGTGATGAGGGCCGAGGAGTAGTCACTGAAATCCCTCGCACCTCACGCACGCTAACCAAGGGCAAGAGTGATCACTCGAATCGAAGATCGATTGACTACTACCTCCGTCCTGGTTTATTAGTCTCCTTTGTAATTTGTGCTAAATTTTGACCAAAGATTTAACTAACAAAATGTTGATGCATGTCAACAAAATTATATTTTTGGATTCGTATTTGAACATAGTTTTCAGTGATATAATTTTAGTAACATGCGTAAACATTTTGTTAGTTAAATCTGTGGTCAAAATTTGACACATTACAATGGGGACCAATAAACCAGACGGAGGTACTAGAAGCTAAGTAGACCCATGGAGGCGATGAGCGCGAGCATGAGCCGGCTGTGCCAGATGGTCCACGACGCCGGCCTGCGGCCCAGCACCAAGGAACGTCTCCAGGTAGTATTGCTTGAGGCCGCCAGGGCGAGGGGCCGCTTGGACGACAGCTTCGTCTCCTTGTTCGACGAGGTCCTCGTCGGTTTCCTCGACAAGTTCACCGTCGTCAAGAAGCTTCATGGACGACTTTGACGTAAGCCTCCAGCCGACGCGCCCAGGCTCTGCGATGCCCGCCACCCTCAACAGCCACTATGGTGACAACCTCTTCGACGCAGGGGTGGTCCTGAGACTGCCCGTCGTCGCGCCGGAGAATGTCCACCTCGAGGTCGCGCTACGCCAGAAGCGCTGGCGCAGGCAAGACACCATCGACATAATCACCCACGTCTCACGCGCATGCAAGAGGAGGACGATAGGGTGCTGGCCTTCATGGACCGCAGGGCAACTTTGGACGGCACTGTTCAGAAGCACGTTGAGCTCGCCGCCAACGCCGCTGCTCCTCACACGTCGGTTGGTGACCCGGCGCACTAGGGCGTGAGGATGTCGTTGATGGATCCGTATGTATTTTTATCTTTCCGTCAAATCCATGTAGTAGTATATGATACTACAGTAATTATCTTACCTTTCGCATCAACTTCATAATTTTTGTACTACTCCATGCATGAATGGCGCCAGAACCAAACTACTCATTACTCTATCGATCGCGCCATGGAGCAGAACCAAATTTTACAAGTTACGAGTTCAAAAGGAAAAGCCTGCCATGTTCACGTCGCACCCCCACACGGTTGGTCCGGCACGCCGCTCAAGCGGGAATGCGTGCGGTGTTGCATTTTCACTTACAAGTGGGACCGTAGTTGAGCAAACCGACTATCGGCAAACCCCCACCCCGCCCACTGCGCGATGGCTGAGAAAACAGGAGGGAGAAGAGATGGCTGTAGCACGGACTCCAAGAAAATTGGTGTCGGATGGGACTCGTGTGGGTGGCGTGTGCCGTACTGCTAGACGTGAATGCTAGTTATGGCCCATGCCACCCCACTATATCTAGCCTATATCGGGGTACTTAGAACAAATTTCCTGCAGTCCATGCTCAGCACTCCTGTATCTCTCTTCTCAGCCAGCCCGGTAGACGCCTTGGAGCCCATCGTCTGCTTGCTCACATGCGGTCCCACATGTTAGTGAAAACGCGCGGACCACTGAACTGCAAATCTTTCACCTCGACGTGCTGGTGATGAAAACAAATCCAAGAAAGATCTTCGGTGGTCGCTTTTGGAGTTACTCAGAGTAGTAAGATTCTATTTACAGCTTAACCCAAGATGCACATATCGTGGCTTCAACTACCACTCTATTTTCTTTCATGACACGACCTGGATGCTGGATGTCCCACGTGTCGGCAAAAGGAGGAAGAACCCGACCAAATCTTTGGTTGTGCTCTCGGATTAGACTAGTTGTGCTAACTTAAAAAATTTATTGTGTACTCCCTCCGTTCCAAAATACTTGACTTCCATTTGTCCAAAAAGGATGTACCTATATACTAAAACTTGTCTAGATACATATATATTTTGACAAATAGAAGGCATGTATTGTGCAACGGAGGGAGTAGAATGGATGCAAGTTTTTGTATTGGGAAGAAGAGTACATCCATATATTGATAGAGCGCAATTTAGTAGATGTTCTATCGCTTTTAGCTATACAGAGGCTATGGATGAGATTAGTGCACTTGTTGATACTCCTACTTGGTATGCGTGTTGCTGCTTAGGCCTTGAGAGAAAAAGCGGACCGGAGGGAGTACTAGAATAGAGGCTAGACATGAGACTAGATGCGAGGAAGCAACGTCTACTTCTTTACACTCGAAGAAGAAAGAAGCACGCAAGATCGAGCCTCCGCAGATCAACAATGAATGCATCGAGAAGGCACTAATCCAACTTACAGGAGTAGTAAAATGTATTCTTGTGGTTCTTGTTTTCTTTGGTCTTGCTTTTCTAGTCAAAATTATCATTGGAGTTCGTACCAAAGCGGAGGTCCATTTGGGGTCGTGGCGTTGCAGTTGGCCTTACAAGTGGGACCGCAGTTAAGGAAACCGACTATCGGCAAACACCCACCTCGCCGCTTGCTTGTGCGATGGCTGAGTTAGAGAAACGATGAGGTTGAAGAGATTGCTCTAGCAAGGACTCCAAGAAATATGGTGTCGAGATGGAAGTTGTCTTTGGTGGCGTGTGCCGTACTCACGGGCGTGAATGCTTGTTCGACCCATGCCACCCAACTACTCCTACTACTTACTATATAGTACTACTAGTATCGTGGATTCGAGGTGCTGGTTACGTAGTACAATATGGCTACAGTAAAAACACACACACGACGCGTGAAGCATGTGAAGCTAGTAAAAATAGTGTACTACTATTGTTGATTAGCCTCATCCGATAACCTGTTGCAATGCACGTACAATTATGTATTCGGAAAATATTTTTTTGCCTCGTCGCACCACTAACTCACAGAAGCAACTCGAAAGCCATTCATAAATTTAGTAAGTTTATCACAGGCATATCATTTTATTACATACAACAGGTCATCAACCCACATCGACAACGAGGATACATTATAAATACTAAAGTTTTCACCACACAACAAATAACAAGCAATGAAATGAACCTCAACTCAACCATTCCTCGGCGTTGGAAACGCTTTCTTTGAACCACAAGTGATTCTCTGGGACGGGCCATCCATTGTCGATCCGAGACCAACGCAGGATGGTCATCCAGGTGAAGCGACCTACTATATCGATGCAGGGTAGGGAACCACCCAAATGTCCGAGGTATAGACACAGTTGCTTCTCATAAATGGTAGTAACGTTGTGTTAACAGCGATTGGATCGCCTTTCACCATCATTGGATAGTTTTGTCCAAGGAAGAGCGAGTTTTCTCCAAGACTATCAATTACATACCGGGGAGAAGGAGTTGGCGCTAGCACGGTAGTATCCATCCCGAATACCATGCAGCGGGTGTTGGAATAGGTCCCAGAGTGCGACCATGGGAGACTACACTGCTTCCTTAGCGATAACATCATCGATTGGGATGTATACACACGAGAAGAGGTGATCCATCGGAATTAGTTGCGGTAGCCAAATAGTATATGGGCGCTGCTCGTCCTCATGCTCGTGATCATCACCATCATCATCTCCCCCTTGGTTATAAAAATCTTCAAGTATAGGTGGTGGAATGTTCACAGGACCTTGGTAACACAAGAAGAAGGTTAATTAGTAAGGCTGGCCATAGTGGGGGTAACATAAGTAGTATCATGCACTTGGGACTCGCAAACATGCTTATGTTGCAGGCAATTAAGGAAGAGAGAGATGGTTATAGTAACATAGGTAGATCTAGTAACATAATAAATGTGATGCTACTATGTGTCATGCATGGCGATAAATGAGACCACCTATGATACTAATCTAAGATACTATGCACTAAAGGGAAACTTGCTAACCCGCATGCATGTGGATGAAACAATTATAATTACGATGGAAGACAAACGTACAGAAACAAAGAGGATGCCATGCAAAAACAGTGCCACAGTACTCATCCGTGTACAGAAACTGATTTTTGAGCAATATCCATCCAGTCAAACCACTGAGGACGGCAACAAGCTTGTCGAAGATAGCAACAACTTCATAGTTGTTCTAATTCCAAGAGTGGTTGGGGACTCGAGAAATTGCTATCTTCCGTAGAAGACAGTCACCATGATTGCATTTGAACGTGCGTACAATACCGTGTGCTCAACCTGCAGGCAGTCTGCTGAGATTTTTGGAAGTGGAACCCGGTCACGAAAGTGTACACATTCACAAGTTCCCACTGCAGCTTGGACCCAATGTAAACAACCCAATCTCCATTTGCGCCCAAGCCTTGCCCTCAAGCGATGGCATCTTAACATCATACGTATCATTATCAAGCGGCATCAACTTGCAGGCGAGGTCTCTGTCGTGGCGGCGCCGATCATCGAGTCACGGCGAAGAAGATAGGGAGATCAAACCGCTCCTTGACTCTTGGGTTCCTTGTAATGATGTTATTAGTTGAGTCGAGAATGGGCTTGAACGAACCTGGCATGCTAGCCGAGGTGATGACGACGCATCGATCAATGAGTTCCTCCACCATGTCATCTTTCAGATCGGGGCAAGAATAACGGGGTCGTTTCCATCCTATTCCCTCCATGGAGAAGACGATCGAACAATGGCAGAAGAAAGGGTGAAGGGCTGAAGGAAAATGGAGGAGGGAGAGGAAGAGTGTGCGACAGCAGTTCCAAATCGAGAGGGAAATGCGAAGAGTCGGTGGACGGTTGCCAGTTTGCCATGGTTCACGAAGGGGCGCCCCGGCCTACACATCGGTTCGGAAATACTCCTACTACTCGCCTCGTCTCACTAATATGTGGAACGGGACCACATGTCAACGAAACATGGTGTGTAATTTCTCGTGCAAAATGCGATCTGGCCGCGTTGGCCCGAGGTGCCGCATTAGTTATCGACCTTTATTTTTTTAATGGCGTGCCGTTCAGTTTTGAAACACGACTAACTAATCTTGTCTGCGGAGAAAATATAAACTACTCTACCACTACTCCACCTCCGGTACTAGTAGTATAAAGAAGATATATTGGTTGGAGCTTGGCAGCTTTCTTGCCAAGGGCTGCCCACTTGCTTCTCACACTACCACCCCTCTCTCCAGATCTAAAAAATGGCCCTCTCTCCCTCCTCACGGTGGTCACAGATCCGCCGGGAAGAAAAGGACATGCAGCGTTGGCCTTTTCGTCGTCCATGGCGAGGTCACCTTGCTTGACAACAAGGCCGTGCTCTCGGACCCTAAGCGCCCGCGGTATGGCCTCCGTCCCCAAGCTCGCTGCTGTAGTGTGTGCGGAGGACGATGACCACGAGCGAAGCCACTTCTCGCCGACCCTCAGGTATGCTACCTCTTTTCGAACCATACCCTTGTTCTATTGCCCCATCTGGCACGTCGTTTCATATGGATCTTTTTCCACTCCACCATCTTCCCAATTTGCTATCCTCTGCTTTCTGCTGGCCACGCAGACAAAACCATAATTTGCACTATTAAAAGGAAACCCTACTTCATGCGGACTAATGCATGTGCAGGTTAAATAAGGAAAGGAAGGGAGACCTGTACTGTCAAGAGAGTAGGCATCGAACCCGCATCTAGGTTGAAAAGGGGAAAATCAGTAGCTAAGGAGCAGTCTCGGGTCTCTTGGTTGAAGAAGGGCAGAAAGGCATGACAACGCAATAGAGAATGACAGGTCGATCGGTTTGTTGTCCTCACATAGGAAAAAGGTGGATAAAGAGAACAAAAATGGGATGTAATCCACATATGTTGCCTAGATATTTGTTGCTCTGGGCAACCATACCTCCCTCACCACTCTGCGTCCAGGAGGTACATCGTCTTGAGTGCGCCCTTTTGTCCGAATGGGCCTCCCATGCTCTTATTGCCACTTTTTTTGCTATTAGTATAACGCCGGATCAAGTCAAGCAATGCTACTGGTAAAGTGATGCCACATTTAACTAATGCCGCTCTCAGTCTAATGCCACAGATAAATTTAAGCAGCACCATTTAATGTCACTGGATCATTTCAGGGTTAGCTGTTGATTGTGGATGTATTAAAGATTTTTCAGCTAAGAAATTCTAATCTTTGTTGCACAGCCAAGATACCAACGATGAAACTTGTTACTACCTTCAGATTTTTGCCACCGTTAATGCTTATAGATTACATACCTCACTTTCATGAGATAAGTTAATTTTTTTATGCAGTGTCACCAAAATGCCAAAAGCGTGATGTCATTTTATTTTGGTTAAACTGCACAGACAATTATGAAGACAAGAGGAAAGGTCAAGAGTGGGCACTGTTGGAAATATGCCCTAGAGGCAATAATAAATTAGTTGTTATTATATTTCCTTGTTCATGATAATCGTTTATTATCCATGCTATAATTGTATTGATAGGAAACTCAAATACATGTGTGGGTACATAGACAACACCATGTCCCTAGTAAGCCTCTAGTTGACTAGCTCGTTGATCAATAGATGGTTCACGGTTTCACGACCATGGACATTGGATGTCGTTGATAACGGGATCACATCATTAGGAGAATGATGTGATGGACAAGAGACAATCCTAAGCCCTAGCCGGATCGTGTAGTTAGTATGCTAAAGCTTTTCTAATGTCAAGTATCTTTTCCTTAGACCATGAGATTGTGCAACTCCCGGATACCGTAGGAATGCTTTGGGTGTACCAAATGTCACAACGTAATCGGGTGGCTATAAAGGTGCATTACGGTATCTCCGAAAGTGTCTGTTGGGTTGGCACGAATCGAGATCGGATTTGTCACTCCGTAAGCGGAGAGGTATCTCTGGGCCCTTTCGGTAGGACATCATCATAATGTGCACAATGTGGTCAAGGAGTTGATCACGGATGATGTGTTACGAGCGAGTAAAGAGACTTGCCGGTAACGAGATTGAACAAGGTATCGGTATCAAGCGATCGAATCTCGGGCAAGTACAATACCGTTAGACAAAGGGAATTGTATACTGGATCGATTGAGTCCTTGACATCGTGGTTCATCCGATGAGATCATCATGGAGCGTGTGGGAGCCAACATGGGTATCCGAGATCCGCCGTTGGTTATTGACCGGAGAACGTCTCGGTCATGTCGCATGGTTCCCGAACCCATAGGGTCTACACACTTAAGGTTCGATGGCGCTAGGGTTATAAAGGAAGTTTGTATGTGGTTACGAATGTTGTTGGAGTCCCGGATGAGATCCGGACGTCACGAGGAGTTCCGTAATGGTCGGGAGGTAAAGATTTATATATGGGAAGTTCTGTTTTGGTAACCGGAAAAGTTTGAGCGATGTCGGTAATGTATCGGGACCACTGGGAGGTCCGAGGTCCACTAAGTGGGGCCACCAACCCGGAGGCTTGCATGGGCCAAGTGTGGTGAGGGACCAGCCCCTAAGTGGGCTGGTGCGCCTCCACAAGGGCCCAAGGCAGCTAAGAGGAAAAAAGGGAGAAGGGAAACCCTAGGTCCGGATGGGCCTTAAGGCCCACCTAGTGGGCGCCTCCTCTCTCCCTCTTTGGCCGCCTCCCTTGATCCCATCTAGGGCTGCCGCCCCTCTAGGGTGGGAACCCTAGAGGCACCCTCCTCCCCTTCCCTATATATAGAGGCCTAGGGCTGCCCAAAAACACATGAGAACTTCTCCTCTCGTTGGTGCAGCCCTGCATCTCTTCTTCCTCCTCTCTTGTGATGCTTGGCGAAGCCCTGCAAGATTGCCATGCTCCTCCATCACCACCACGCCGTTGTGCTGCTGTTGGATGGAGTCTTCCTCAACCTCTCCCTCTCTCCTTGCTGGATCAAGGCGTGGGAGACGTCACTTGGGCTGTGTCGTGTGTTGAGCGCGGAGGTGCCGTCCGTTCGACACTAGGATCTCCGGTGATTTGGATCACGACAGTACGACTCCTTCCACCCGTTCTCATGAACGCTTCCGCTTAGCGATCTACAAGGGTATGTAGATGCACTCTCCTTCCCTCGTTGCTGGTTTCTCCATAGATAGATCTTGGTGACACGTAGGAAAATTTTGAATTTCTCGCTCGTTCCCCATGAGCACCTCCTCCTCCGGCTGTTCTCTTGATTCGTTCGATCAAGTTTTATGTTTGATCGATTATCAAGATTGGGATAACAATTTTAAGGTCCCCGAGTTAGAAATGATATTTACGTTGGAGGTACATGGTTTGCAATTTTTATCTTGTCATTAGTTAGTAATGCTAGTTACCTTGAGACTTCAGATTTGGTTTAATGCTCATGCACAGCTAGTATACCATTCTTTGAAACTTGTTACCTTTACATTTTGTATTTTTAATTCTTATAGAAACCTTCGATTATAGAGTTTATTGAAATCTATTCGGTAAAACCATTGTCTTGTACCACTGTAATAAACTAACTACTCTACTTTTGCACTAGCCACTGTACCCTGTCTACTACATACCCGACATCATGATGTAATGTTAAGTTATTTCCTTTTGTACAGTGTCACTAAATTGTCAAGGCGGTGATGGCATTTTATTTTAGTAGAACTGCACAAAATTTGCTTAAAAGAAGAGGAAAGGTCAGGAATGGCTCAGTTTTTGAGAAAAAAACTATGTATGCCTTCTGACATCGACCGTTGTTGCTTTATTTATTCCTTCAAACGGTGGTTAGAAAGCAGTCTTGCTACCTTTTTCCCATTAAGAAATTGGAATGCTTATATTTGTGAGTCTATGCTTCAACTAGTGCCACTTTTATAGTAATCACACTTTCAATATCTATGCAAACAGGGATGCTCGATTTTAGTGGAGCTGCACAAAAGTCCAACCGGTTCAACATTAGGAGCATGTTTTTTCCAAACCTTTATATCCAATTGGTGGCACTATGAGCTGTTCATTACGAAGGTACATGGTTTGCTACTATATTGCTACTCTTTTTGTCTTGTCATTAGATAGTAATACTAGTGGTTTGCATGTGAATTTATTGGCGGGGTGGACCTACATTGGAGGTGCAGAGGACAGGATTCAATGATTGGATGCTCAATTTGGTTGTATCGATTTCACCTCTTCCATCACTTCTTGAACATGGTGTGGTATATGTTTACTAGCTGCTTGATATTTGTGCGACAGAGATGTCTTGCCGTTGCTATTTGGCAAACAAACAAAGTGTCCATAATTTTGGTTGAACTGCGAGAAGAGAATAGTATAGTCACGCATGCGATTGCCATTTGAAAATAGACACAAAGATTGGATAGTCACTTCATGGACTGCGGAAAAGTAATCTTGTACTATTTACTGGCCAACACTAGGTGCTTCATTGCTTTGGTATGATTATACAATGGGCATCATTTTCCCTAAGTTAAAGTTTGTATTCCAAAATAGTCTCGCGGTGTGATTGAGAGAAGACCAAATCATATTGCAGTGGATGTTCCTCCATCATGTGTGGTTCATTCTCATGGTTCCAGCTGTTGGTGAAACCACTTACGTTTGCAAGAGGAATTGTAGACTTCACAAAAAAATTGTCTTTCAGTCTGTACTGAATGTTGGCCAAGAGAAGCATCCATGTTAGTAGGAAGAACAGATGTTTTTTCTAGATCTTTGCTTTTGGAGCTACATATTTGTATATGATCTGTGAATCATTGAGAATCATTAACATGTTGATATTATGTATGGGAATCGTACTAGTTAGTTTTAGTTGCGGCGCAAGATCCGAAGTGGCTGATCTTTGCTTTTGAGCTACATATTTGTATATGATCTGTGAATCATTGAGATGCATTACGCTTACTTATTTACTCACGCTCGGTGTTTACAAATTCTTGATCGATCACTAGCTAGGCTACAAATGCGCTCTGGCAGTTTTATTTGCGGCCGCAAGATGCGAAGTGGCAGTTTTTGAATAAAAATGCCTACCTCTAAAGAAAGCGACAAGCTACACTACTCGATCCTACGGATAAAAATGCCTACCTCTGAAGAAAGCGACAAGCTACACTACTCGATCCTACGGATAAATAGCAGATCACGCATACGTACTACCTCCTTTCCGGTTTGCGAGGGCTCCAATTCAAGAAAGCGACCTACTCGATCCTACGAAAAAATAGCGGATCACGCATGCGTACTAGTACCTCATTTCCGGTTTTGCGAGCTTAATTCAAACCTCTCACCAACCAAGGTACTCCCTCCGTCCGGGTTTATTAGTCCCATGAGCAAAGCGGCAAGACCAAGGCATGGAAATAATTAACGGCATGCGAAGTTTTAGCCTAATTAATTCCAGCGATTTAAGTGGCTGCATGCGTTGCCATCGGCTGCGACTTCGTTGCATCTTTGCCCGCGTCACGCCTCTGACGATTACGAGTGCTGCATGCAGCGGCCGTAATTAAGGCAGCTAAGCGATGCGAAAAAAGATACGCTTTAATTGTTGCGGGCTTTTTAAATCCGTGAAATCATTATTGACAAGGAGGGAGATGATTGAGTGCACTCGTTTGACCGCCATGCGGCGTCACGACCAGACGGGGCGGGGCCAACACGATCATAATTTCAGTTTCCCTAGTTTTCCACGGTAAGTGGCGCTAAGCCATTATGCATTGAATTCCGATGACTCGCGCTTACCTTCCCCCTATAAATCTTGTTTCCCGGCCTTCTCCGGTGCCACCGTGACCCAACTTCGCCATATCCTCATAAGCACCCACCGGCCCGTCGCTCTCCATGTCCGCCATGCCCCGCCCGTCCATGATGGCGGCGCAGAGGCGGTCACCGGAACTAGTGTTCGGTTTTTCACCGGAAGGTAGACGGAGGGAGGAGAGGCATTCTATCTGTCTTTAGATGGCAATGCGCGGTCGAGGAAGTTGTTGGGCGCGACCGCATGGAGGAGGTAGGAGTTGTTGGGCGCGACCGCTGGCGGAGCGGCGTATCGCCGATTTGCGCCGCCAGACATGGAGCAACGGCGCCGCGATGCTCTGAGTCGCGAGCGCCCGCAATTGGGCCGACTACGTGGAGGCGGCGCCCGGCAAATAGCCACAGAGGCTGGCACGCACGCGTTCGCGACGCCGATTTTACTACCAGCTCGTCAAGTGGGTTTCCGGCAGGCAAGCTTGGTGGACCACGCCCGACATGGAAAGGGCCAGCGCCGAAACAACACGCCCTATCGCACCTCTGGCAAGTCCGGTGGCCTTGGGGGACGCCGGTGCCGGTGTTTAGCGTGTACCGCCCGGCATCGTCTAGTTAGCTAAGATTAAGTTAGTACTTGTCTTCTGTGAGTAGATAGTTAACTTGGATTTGATGGTTGTCAACGTGGAAGTTGATTACTCTATATTTGGATCAGAACTGTTTCTTTGCTCTGAATGTTGAACTTTCCGTTTGAGCGTATGGAATGGGTCTGTTATTTTTTAAATGGGTTGTATTTGTCCTCCCACGGGTTTAGAGGCTGACTTGTTGGCCTAGCAAGTTGTGGCGTACACAATCGAGGAGATGATTGTATGTTGAGAGACGGCAATGAGGGACTTCGCCAAGGTCATGGCGATGCAAGCAAGTGCCTCCTTTTTCAAGCCAATAAAAAAATGGCTCCTCCTAGTGGATTTACGACATCTGGGTCCCATGCCATTGTCAACGTAGTCAATAAGCGAGAGAATTACTGTGAGAGGCTGACACGAGGACCCGATGGCTTCGCTTGATTATTTTTGTTTTGGGTTAATTTGATAAATGCCTCAGAAATGCCACCGCAATTTCAAACTTTGAAAATGCCATTTCATGCCATTTCTAGTGGCATTTTTGAAGTCCTGAGTGGCGTTTTTCAAAGTTTGCAAGCTGCGGTGGCGTTTTCAAAGTTTGCAAAAATTGCGATGGCATTTTCAAAGTTTGGAAATTGCAGTAGCATTTTATGAATCACCATAATTGGAGTGGCATTTATCTAATTTGTTTTTGAGGCCAGGTAGGGTGTCAAGCTGGCTGTCTTGGGACACTCGGCTGTCTAGACAGCCTTTTCTTTTATGTTTACCTGAGACCAGCCCAGTAGTTTTTCTTTTTGAAAATGGCTAGCCCAGTTTTTTGTGATTTTTCAAGTAAGTCACTTTATAAGGCACATTGGCTGCAAATCTTTCAAGACGAGGAGAGCTTCATTAATTTGGCCGAGAAAATAGCCTATCGATAATGAGAAATGGGCTGTACATTTTTAAAACACATCAAACCGCAATTAGTTTCAAATATCTTTTTTCATTTTGAGATTTTAAATTGCATTGATTTTTATGCGTGGACAATTTATTGGATTTTATATTGATATACATTTATTTTTAAAATCGAGTCTGAATGTGACTCGAAATTTCGATATTAAAAACAGTTCGATTCAGACCGCAAACATATGCAAAATTTAGTATAATTTTTTAACCGTGGCCACAATATGGGCTGTAATGCTAACAAAAAGAATATGGGCTCCAAAAAACCCGTAAGAAATAGCAAATGGGTTGTAAACTATTTGAAATAATGGCGAGATGGGATGTATGCTTTGTTTTCCACAGATTTGAGGCTTTCCACGGATGGCCTATATCTTTGTTGGATGTCCATCCAACAGCCGTAATCTTCCTCAATCTCTGCTCTTCTGCTCCGGCCGCTCAAACAAGCGCCGGTGAGACTGCTGCTCCCTCCTCCCGCCGGTGTGCTGCCATGCAGCCTCACCGCCCACCGTACTCCCGTCATTGGCCTAGCCATCCCTCTACTCACCCACATGTTGTTATTCTCCGGCGGCAGACGAACCATAAACCCTCGTACTCCTCGCGTGGGAAACAAGCTGCCGAGTATTCCCTGCTCCTGTCGTTCCTTCCTAGGCCTCGCCGTCGTCCACTAACCTGGTGCTCTCGGCGCGGCCTGGTCAACGTGGTCAATGAACGACATCCATAGGAAGTGGATTGTACGTGGAGAGGCTGACAGCTGGGTCCACGGCCGCACGCAAGGAAAAGCCTCCTTTTTTTTTGAGGAAATGCCATCATGGCTAGTTTTATTTCATCTTAAATAATGACAAATCATCCAAAATAAGGCTACCGATAAAATAGGGAGGATTGTCCGTCCACACACCCGGAGGATCAACCCTAGCCCTTCTAGCCAGCTCATGAGCCACGCAATTCGAATCACGCGCACAATGCTCAAAACTAACATGGTCAAAATTATTACAAATCTCAAAGCAATCATTAAGAATAGGGGCCGCTACTGAATTAACTGAAATGCCTCCTTATTACGCGCAAAATAATGATTCCTCCACGGCGGCTAGGACCCCACAGGGAAGGGCCTCTGTATTTTGCGAAAAAATGTTCCCCCATTGTGACGGTCGGACCCACCAGCTATATCTTCGCATGCAAGTAAGTGCCTCCTTATTACGCCCAAAAAATGAATACCCCCCTGCTAGCTAGGACCCACCATATTGTTGGGCTGACTTGTGGGCCTACTAAGTTGGCAGGACGGAGGGCTTTGTCAACTTAGTCAATACTCCGGTGGACCGTATGATGTCCATCCAACGGCCATAGTGCTTCTTCAACCTCTGGTCTTCTTGCTCCACCGCCCAAAGCGGCGCCCGGTCGTGCCTTTGCTCCTGCCTCCCGTGGCCCGGCTCGTGTCGTCCCCTTCCTAGGCCTGCGCCCGTCGTCCACCAAGTAGTGCTCTCGGCACGGCGTGGTCAATTTGGTCGGCAATGACTTCCATCGGAAGAAATCTTTGTCACGATGGAGGGTGACAATTTGGGTCCACGGCAGCCGCAAGGAAGTGCCTCCTTATTATGCGGAAAATAATTATTCCTCCACACGGCAGGAGGACCTTTGGGCCAGACCAGCAGTATTTTGCGAAAAAAACATTTCCCCCTGACTACTGGGACCCACCGGACGGGCCACCGTATTTCACAAAAAAAAATTCCCCCGCTGTCAGCTCGGACCCACCGGAAGTGCCTCCTTATTACGCACAAAGAAATGAATACTCCCCCGGCTAGCTGGGACCTACCTTGGTGGGAGGCTGTCTTGTGGGCCTACTAAGTTGGCGGGGACGAAGGGCTTTCTCAACTTAGTCAATATGAACGATTCTAGCTCCGGTGACGTCGATGTCCATCCAACGGCGTAGTGCTTCTTCAACCTCTGGTCTTCTTGCTCCGGCCGCCCAAAGCAGCGCCGGTCGTGCCGCATGCTCCACGCCTCCCGTGGCGGCTATGCTGCCGTGGAGGCCTCACCGTCCCCTACTATTCCCACCGCTGGCGAGCCTGCGGCGATGGCAACCTCACACATGGCCAGAACGGTGAACCCTCGTACTCCTCTCCGCGCGGGCTTCCGGTGCAGCGTCTTCCCGACTCCGCATCGTCCCCTTCCTAGGCCTTGTCGTCATCCACCGCCCGTGGTGCTCTCCGCCTTGGCGTGGTCAACGTGGTCAAGGCGACTTCCATCGGAAGAGTCTTTGCGTGGAGAGGTGGCCAATTTGGGTCCATGGCCCACCCAGTTTTTTTGTGATTTGCCAAGGAAGTCGCTTTGTCGAGCTGTTGGGCTGCAAATCTTTCAAAACGAGGAGAGCTTTCATTAATTGGTGGCCGAGAAAATAGCCCATCAAGAATGAGAAATGGGCTGTACATTTTAAAACACATCAAACCGGCAATTATTTTCAAATATATTTTTTTCATTTCAAGATTTTAAATTACATTAATTTTTATGCGTGGAGAATTTTTGGATTTTATATTGATATACATTTATTTTTAAAATCAGTTTGAATGTGAGTCGAAATTTTGGGATTAAAAACAGTTCGGACCCTTTTGAAATATGCAAAATTTCATATAATTTTTAACCATTGGCACAATATGAAATTTGTAATGCTAACAAAAGAATATGGGCTCCAAAAACCTTAAGAATTAGCAAATGGGCTGTAAATTATTAGAAATAATGGCGAGATGGGTTGTATCTTTATTTTCCACAGATTTGAGGCTTTCCTAAAAAAAGGTTGGCCTTTAGCGATGGCGGTTGGATGTCCATCCAACGGCCGTCGTGCTTCTTCAATCTCTGCTCTTCTGCTCCGGCCGCTCAAACAAGCGCTTGGCGGACTGCTGCTCCCTCCTCCCGCGGCCGGCTATCTTGCCCTTGTGACCTCACCCCCCGTACTCCCATCGCTGGCCTAGCCATCCCTCTACTCACCCACACCTGCGTTATTCTCCGGCTGACGGCAGAGCAGACGATAAACCCTCGTAAATGGTCCATACTCCCCTCCGCGTGGAAACAAGCTGCCGAAGTCTTCCACCTGCCTCCGTGTCGCCGTCCCCTTCTTAGGCCTCGCCGTCGTCCACCGTCGTGGTGCTCTCGGTGCGGCATGGTCAATGTAATTGACGACCGACTTCCATCGGAAGAGTATCTTTGTCGTGGAGAGGCGGCGGTTGGGTCCACGGCAGCGGCAAGGAACGCCTCCTTATTACGCCATAAAATAATTATTCCTCCACCGACGGCGGTGAGGACCCACCGGACGGGCCAGCGTATTCCATGAAAAAAGCGTTTCCCCACATTGCTGGGACCACCACTACACCTTCGCATGCAAGGAAGTGCGTCCGGGCAAAAAAATGATTCGACCCACGGCCTGGGACCCACCAGCTACATCTTCGCCGCAAGGAAGTGCGTCCGAGGCAAAAAAAGCGATTCGCCCCACGGCTGGGACCCACCGGCTACATCTTCGCGAGCAAGGAAGTGCACGGCGGTGGACCACACGGTCGAAGCGTGCGTGGCGTTGTCATTACGGTCGCGAACGTATGCGTACATATATCTTGGTGGATGTAGAGGCGCGCGTGCGGTAGTAAGCGCCGCCGCGTAGCATGTACACGTCATTACAGCGGCGAGAGTGCGAAAGAAAATCTGACCCGCGTATGTGTACATCTGGCGGGGTCTCGGCAGCCTACTCGCGCATACGTACGGCGAGGGCTCGTGTACATGGCTGGGTCGGAACGGAGAAACAACGTCGTCGTGTTCATGGGGAGAATAGCGGAATGCGTCGTGTTCATGGGGAAGCAGCGGAATGCGTCGTGTTCATCGGGAGCAACGAAAGCGGCGTAGAGCCAACCGGTGGGTCGGAGCGGAATGCGTGGTCGTGTTCGCCGGGAGGCTTGGGCGGAACAGCGATGGAAGCGAGGCTGGCGTACCGCGAAGCGGAGAAGCGGACCTCCTACGTTGAAGCGGAGTCTGTTGATCGGGAGGAGTGCGGCGTATCAAGCAAAAGGAGAAGCGGACCTCCTATGGTCGAAGCAGAGTCCTGTTGATCGGGAGGGTGTGGCGTACGCAAAATGGAGAAGCGGACCTCCTACGGTCGAAAGCAGAGTCCTGTTGATCGAGAGGGTGTGGCGTACCACAAAGCAGTCGAAAGCAGGGGTCTGTTCGCCGGGAGGGTGTGGCGTACCGCAAGCAGGACTCCACGGATACTGTTCATCTCCACCGTCAACCTCCTCCAGCCTCCACGGGCTACCATCGACCTCCTCCGGCCTCCACGGGCTCCTGTTCATCCAGCCTCCACAGCGCGCTACTCCACGGCTCTTGTTCAGCCACCCCTCCACGGGCACCCTCCACCGTCTCTGTTCATCCAGCCTCCACACCACAGGGGTCTGTTCAACCACCCTCCACGGCCACCCCTCCACCGTCTCTGTTCATCCAGCCCTCCACACCACGGGTCCGATTCATCCAGAGGCAACGCCACCACTCCTTTATTCATCCAACCCCCTGCCAGCTCACTTTGTTTATCCAATCGATCGGCTTGATTAGCGGCGGCGGCGAAGAATCGCTCCATCGGGTTCGATTAACGACCATCGATCGATCGCTCGGGTTCGATAACGCTGTAACTGCGGTGCAATCGCTCGAGTTGATTAGAGCCCAACACCTCGCTTTCGGGTTCGATTAGAGCCAACGCCTACCGCACAGCAGCGTCGTACAAGAGAAAGCAGCGCGCCAGCTCGGCCCCGACTTCCCACCGTAACCGGCAACTCCACAGAAATTTTCCTCGCCCTCGCTTCTACCACGGTTTTTTCCGTCATGGGCGCCCAAAGAATGTCATGCAGCGCCTCCGGCCCGCCGAGACGAAAAGCCCATTTTCTGTCATGATTTTTTGTCATAGAAGTAGGAGCCCACCACATCTATGATGATACGGTTTTTTCACAATTATCGTCATAGAAGTGTCATATGTATGACAGAAAAAAAATTCGTTCGGCCCAAAATGTCACGGATGTGTCTTTTTTTTGTAGTGTTGAAAACTAGCTAATGATCCAAAGTAGTTCAGATTATAAAACACTAAATGATGTAAGCACCAAAAAAACACAAAATGCAACATGGTGTACAAGGACTACTAACATGGTCTATACCTGCTTGAATTATTCATTCTCTGGCTGAAAATATCGAAGTGTAATTGCACCTATAACCAAAGTCATAAGCTGCATATCAATATATCTATCATGCACAAGTATGCCAATAGTTTCAAACAACAGATTAGAAAAGTATTTATGCTACATTGTCATGATACGGGGACTTTCTGGTAGATAGCCTCGACGTTTCCTCAAGCCATGAAAATGTACTATAATTTGCTTCTCATCAATGCCTTCAAATCTCTATGTCTCTCTCAACATAGCAGATCATCATTAGGCGATAAATCCTTCAATGGGAGCTTGCCAAATGCTTGCATTAGATCCCTCATTAGACACTATATGTTCATCACCGGGGAGCATGTAAAATGTTTGCATCAAATCCTTCATTAGCGATGCATTCACTAGACACTTGAACTCAAGAACAACATGAACTTGTATGTTTGCACGGAAACTTGATTAGATACATCGATTGAGTCGATTCGGTATTGATTGGGGAGTTATAAAATAAGCACAAATTGGTTTCATTTTCTCATATATTCCCTACATACAAGCAGTTTTACAACACCGTCGGGTTTTAACTATTGGCGAGAAATTGAATAGTTGAATTAGATATAATCGGGCATGTGATGTACACCTTTCGTTCGCATCTTTGCTCTTGCAAGTTATAGCTGTCCGTTTGCATAAGCTTCGATGCCATACCCGTCTTGCTGCCTCCCACGCAGGCTACACCCAGGTTGGATCTTCATCTTCTTGTCCTTCCATTGGCTTGAAGCCGGTGAGCAGCCCTCCAACAAGGGCGCGAGGAAGTCTTTGTGTCGATTACATCCAGTGGCGGCTAGGTTAGGAGTGAACCATTTGGAGGTGGGCGAACAAATTGGGATTTTTCCTGCTGTCGATCGATATGGGAGGCGCTCGTTTGGGCCCTTGAGCCTGCTATAGGGCCTGCCTTGCACCTACATTATTGGCCCATCCAAAGCTGAAGCGTTTTCTTCATTTTTTACATTGCACTGCTCGTGCTTTGACGAACAAAACTAGCTTGGGCCAACCTGGACGACTCAAACTAGGTGCACACTTTCCAGGCACCCGAGGCGGCCGCCCATACCAGCCCCTATCATGCCGTCGCCCCTTTTTGCGTGTATGATTGGCGTAGTGAAAAATATTCCAGTGGCGCTTTTGATTTACCCACGGAATGGTTGAATTGCTTGTTTCTATGAACTGAGTTCGCCAATAATGTGAATGATGCCGGTCTTTTCATCCTATTGTAGATTGCTTAGATCTCGATATGTCAAATGCAATCGCGTGAAATATACAATAAAAGCCAGTGTGATGTGTGTGGCTACAACTAGTCTGACTACACGTCCTCATATAACATATCAAGGACGCACCATCTTACCAGATTAACCATTCGACTTACCAATGCAGTGTGGGAAAAAAGAAGTATTGGGACTGCATATCCAAGCAATTGATGTCATGGACTCCTTCGTAGAACCTTTTAAGTGAAAAAGAAGTTGCAGTGTGCCTGTACAAAGAGCTAGCGTAAGTTCAGTTACCTGCTTCTCGGAATTTTTGTTAGCCATTTATTGCAAAATTGTTCAATTACGTTGCTTGGCTTAATTTAGTTTGCTACTGATTACATAATGCCATAGCTTGTTAATCCTATTATAGCCTGCGCCAATCTATGTGTTTGATACTTACTGTTAAGAATTACCTGTTTGCCTGAACTTAAATAGCTACTTAAGCACGTAGATAGCTGGTCATATGTACTTCTAGGGTGCAGCAGAATTCATGTGTAATTTATGTTACGATACCTGCTTGTTTAAATGGTTCTTTGTTATCACTTGTTGCACTAGTAATGTGTGCATGTTCATAGATAGACAAGCTATCGAGGTTTATATGAGGGGCACTATCATTTTAACTTATATATGTGTTGGAATCATTTTGCTTATATCAAAGAAATTTACAGGATATACGTATTTGTGATGCGATACCAACTTGTTACTTTAATACGTTGCCAAGAACTTGTTAGTTTTACTAGTTCATGTGTAATTAAATATGTTGCCAAAACTGGTTAGTTTTACTACTTTGATGTTAGTTTCTTATGGCTCTTGCAAAATTTTGTTTATTGATTGCTAACATTCAAGTTTGCAGGATCCAAGTGAAACTCCGTTGGCACAACAAGTATGTTTTCGTAAACTTCCTTGTTTACCTACTTTCTGATGTAACTTGTTCTTTGTAATCATCTTACCAACTTCAAGTCTTGAGGATCCAATTGGAAGTCCAATTGCACAGCAGGTCCATTTTCAAAAATATATTTGTGTAACAGGTTTGCTGCTGTAACTTGTTGCTCTAATCAAGTTACTGACTACTCAACTTTTCAGGTTCCAAGAGAAACTCCAATGCCACAATAGGTTCCTTTTGCAAAACTTGTTTGTTTAAGCGCTTTCTTTGATTCAATGGTTGCTCTAATCATATTCTTGGCTACTCAACTTTTCAGGATCCAAGAGAAACTCCAATGGCACAACAGGTACCTTTTGGAATACTTGTGTGTTTAACTACTTTGCTGCTGCAACAACTGGTTACAATGATATTAATAACTACTTTTCAGCATCCAATAGAAACTCTTTAATTCATAGCTTGTTTAAGCGGTTTCTTTGTTATTGTAAGTGCATCTAGTGCCCCTTAGTGATTTTGGTGTATTGAAGACTTATAGGTTAAGGGACTAATGTGTTTATGAGTGTACGAGGTCTATAAGTCTATGAGGAGTTTGATATTCTGAGAAAGTCGACCCTAAAAATGAAGTTCTTGATCAAGACTTTGGATTCTGAAGACTTTGAAAGTGAAGAAATTGGTGTGACCTTGAAGACTTGGTATTCATTCGAGGAACATGAAGCGTGAAGACTTTTGTTTTGTAGTTTCATTTTCTCTTTCTTGAGTCACGAGGAAACACCGTCTTTGTTAAAGGGGTCGAGGAAATACTAAGGAAAAATTTCCATGTGATGCTCAACTCAAAATCCTAGACCTACCAATCCCTTGAGTGAAGCCATTGGAAATCTCATACGATTCGATCAATTTCTTCAGTGACAGAGAAGAAGTTCTTACAGTCACTTTGAGAATTTATTCTGACCGAGCGATTAGGAATTCGCCGGTCTGGATTGCCTACACGATGAGGAACATGATAGCCTGAGAATTTGAACCTCAAATTTCCGACCCGTTGCTATACTCTGCGCTTGACTGTCTCAAAATATCTTATCCACCTAACGGTCATATAATTGAAGGGCATTTATGTCTTATCATGTCGGGCTGCTCCCTAGGCTATAAATAGCCGCCCCTACAACCACTAGCTGGTTGGCTGCTCGAGAGAAAGCTGACACTTGTCATTTGAGAGCATCCCATCCTCCAGGGACTTTGAGCGAAAATCATCAAGTGAGCAAAACCCAAACCCAAACACCTACAAACCCAAAGTGATTGAGCATCATCAAGAGATTGATCCTGCGTGGATCCGACGCTTGTTACCTTTGAAGGCGTGCTTCTTCCAGACGGTTAGGCGCCATGGTCTAGTGCATCCAAGAGGAATTGTGGATCGCCGAGTGGCCGAAGTTTGTGAAGGTTCTAAGTCACCAAGACTTACCACGAGTGATTGGGACGAGGTGCATGTGACCTTAGTTCAAGGAGAATACGGTGAGGACTGTGTGTCCTCGGGTTTAAATACCTAGCCGCTCAACCAGATGTACAAGCTGAGACAAGTTGGAACTGGTCTACCAAGTCATTGTCTTGACCAAGCCAACTAGTTCTATTTCCTCAACTCTTTCATTTCCTCATTCTTTGTGTTGCGTGCTTGTCATATATGTGATTGAAGACTTTGACTGAAGACTTTCTCAATTTCCTCAGTTCAGTTTCTTCAGTCTGTTTGTCTTCATCCTGTGTTATCCTGTGTTTACGCTTTTAGTACTCTGTGTTTGTCCTCATTTCATCATGATGACTATGCTTGTATTCTATTATGTTTACTTTTGATTATTTATTCCGCTGCAAGTAATTCTTCGCTAAGGAATTTCCTCACCAGCAAATTCCTCAGTGAAGAATTCATAAAAATCGCCTATTCACCCCCCTCTAGTCGATATAACGCACTTTCAATTGGTATCAGAGCAAGGTACTCCCTTGTTCTGTGTGATTTTAGTTTAACACTTTGGAGTTTTAGTTATGTCGACCGCAGTATGATCAAGGTCTCTGCTGGCTGTCCTACCTTCGATGGGACAGACTACCCCTACTGGAAGAATAAGATGCGAATGCATCTTGAGGCAATTGATAATGATCACTGGTATGTTGTGGAAAATGGTGTTCCGTCTGTCTCACCCTCACTGAACGCTACCGATGTGAAGAGATTCAAGCAACTCGGTTCTCAAGCGAAGAATATCATATGTGGACATCTGAACAAAGGACAGTACGGAAGAGTGAGTGCTTTGGAAACTGCTAAGCTTATCTGGGATAGGCTTTCCAAAGTGAATGAAGGAGTTTCAACTCAGCGTGACTCTCGAGTTGATGTTCTTCGCAATCTCTTCAACCGCTTCAAAAGACTCGACAATGAAAATGTTCAACAAACCTTTGATCGCCTCACTGACATCTCAAATGAGCTTCAAGCGCTTGGTGCCACTGACATCACCAACCATGAGGTGGTGACGAAATTGTTGAGATCGCTTGATTCTTCATTTGATACTCTGGCATTGATGATACAAGAACGTGCTGATTACAAGTCACTTGATCCTGCTGATATCCTCGAGAGGTTAAATACTCATGAGTTCCAGCTTCTTTGAAAGAGAGATCTCTATGGTTAGAGCTATGGCGAGATCACGTGCCTTTGAAGGCCAAGGCAGTTTCGAGTCCGAAGATGAAGACTGCAGCAGCCTTGGTGATCCTGAAGAAGCGAGCCATGAACTAGCACTTTGCTCGTGAAGAAATTCGAAGTTCTCAAAGGCGTGGTCGCTTTGGAAAAACCTCAAGGAGCAATGATTCCTCAACCAGTGACTACAAGAAGAGGCTTTGTCACAAATGCAAGAAACCAAGACACTACATTCAAGATTGTCCTCAGTGGGAAAAGGAATCAAAGAAGAAGAAATACAAGGATTGTAGTTCTGATGATGCGAAGAAAAAGAAGAAATCCTCAAAATCTTCATCATCAAAATCCTCAAAGTCTTCATCTCACAAGAAGAGCAGCTCCAAGAAGGCTCGGGCATTCATTGGCAAGGAAATGGACTCTGAAGCTGAATCGAGGAACATGAGGAAGAGGAGGCATCGAGGAGTCCGAGTTTGGGAGTAGCGAGTCTAGCTCTACGCTCTGCATTAATCGACAAGTCTATCTTCAACTCTGAAGAAAATGGCTTCACCAACAAAGGCTGATGAAGGCAATGATGACTACGCTCCACCCTATTGCTTCATGGCAAAGGGTGCCAAGGTACTCAAATATACCTCCTCTGAATCAAGTGAGAATGAATCTGATGAAAATCTTAAGCCCAGCTATTCTAAACTTGCTACGATTGTTGTGAAACAACAAAGGGCGTTTGAAAAGGTTCAAAACATGCTAGACAAAAGTGATGATATGTTGGGTGAAGAAATGGATCGCACTAAAACCTTGACTGAAAATCTTCAGAGACTTCAGACCAGGTTTGACAACCTTCAAGGTCATCATAACACTTTCTTACCAGATCTTGAGAAGCTAAGAGTGAGTTATGAAGATCTTCAGAAGGAGCGCGATTCATTACTTGCTCAACAAATCAGCCCCTTTCGAGAATAATTTATTCCTCCATGTTTGAAATGCATTGAACGTGAATCTGCTAATTCTTCACCTGAATGTTCAAATGCTTCTAATGTTACAAATTCTTCACCTGCCTCTACTATCACTAATTCCTCATCCGAGGACATTGCTAATATCACGATGATGCGAAATTTGAAGGAATTGTACATGACAGGCATGTCTGAGAATCCTCAAAGGGCATCAGACTCTTTGTGATGTGCTTAAAAGCAGATCCTCAACAGAACCCTAGGAAAGAGGGTGTTGCCTTTGAGAGGAAACTCAATGCTGATGGTACATATTGGAAGCTTTGGCGGTACCCCAAAACCTCATGGGTTGCTTTGCAAGCGGACCTCCAGTTGATCCATCTAATCTATCTGGCTTTACATGTGAATCTTCTCATCTTCTGATGAGTCATTTGACTCCAACTATAAACTGTTCAAAAATCAGAATGGTGAAGTATTTGCTAGATATGTTGGTACTAACTGCAGGAATGGTTCCCCTATTAAGAAAATCTGGGTTACCAAAAGGTACCTTGAAAGTCTTCAGGTGAATGTCCTCATGACACCACCAGTGAAGAATAGGAACCCCGGATCAAATTCTTCATATGGACCAAATTCTTCGTATGGATCCAAGTCCTCATACGGACCAAATTCCTCACGTGGATCAAATTCCTCAAAAGGATCAAAGTCCTCATATGATCATCATCGTGCTAACAACTCTGTTTCGCAGGGAAGAGCTAAGGGCCATAAATATGAGCATTATTCTTCTAATCATTATGTTCATAAGTCCTCGAAGAATTTCTCTACCTATTCATATGCTTACCCTAACTCCTTTTATGTGAATCGAAATGGATTGGCTTCTATGCCACCTTTCTCGTATGGAGCTCGCAGAGTGATGAACTCTTTGCCACCCCTTCAGATGTGGGTGGTGAAGAAAAAGAACTAATCTCTTCTGCGAGGTCAGGTCTCGAGGCGTGCGTGAGCGTTTGAAGAATTTCTTTGGAGACCCGAAAAGTGCACGAAAGGGCCTTGAGCTAATCATGAAGAAATGAACTCTCATTTCTCACGTCCTCATATTGCTTTATCTGTTCTATTACTTGATGAAATTGGTCTGATGAATTGATGTCATATTCTTCATTGATGAAGTATATGAGTTTGTAAGCTGCACTAATTCATCTGCAGGATGATCAACCCAAAGCCACTGAGTGTGTCCTTGATAGTGGATGTAGAAATCACATGACTGGTGACAAGAATCTATTGATTGATGCTCCCTTATCTCCATCGCATCTGAAGCATATCATCTTCGACGACAAAGGCAAAAGTCAGGTATTGGGTCTAGGTAAGGTTGCGATCTCAAAGGATCGACACATGGACAAAGTCATGCTTGTCGAGTCCTTAGGATACAACCTCATGTCTGTCTCAATGCTTTGTGATCTTGATATGGTTGTTGTCTTTGGCAGAAATGTCGTTGCGTTGTGGTTATGGAAGTGACAATTCCAAAGTCTTGAAGGCTTTAGGAGAGGAGACTTGTATATCGTTGATTTCTCTACGGGACCACAACCAGCCGTGTGCCTACTTGCAAAAGCTTGAGAAGGATGGCTATGGCATCGACTGACTTGGTCATGCGAGGCATGAGGAATTTGCACATGCTTGCAAAGAAGAAGCATGTCATTGTCATTGAGAATGTCAAATTCCTCAAGGATCACTTATCACGAACTGTGAAGCTGGAAAGATGACCAAGGCCAAGCATCCGGCGAAGACTATCATGACCACCACTCGACCATTTGAATTGCTTCATATGGATCTCTTGGTCCTAATCATTACTCGGCGGTCACTAATGATGCATCTCTATATGGTCTTGTTATTGTTGATGATTACTCTCGTTACACATGGGTACACATTGTTACTTACAAACATGAAGTGCGGAAGTCTTCAAGCGATTTTCCTCGAGGGCTTCAATCAACTTTGGTGTGAAGATCAAGCACATCGAGTGACAATGGAACTGAGTTCAAGAATTCTAGTCTTGATGACTATCTTGATGAACTTGGTATTAGTCATGAGTTATCTGCTCCTTATACTCCTCGTGAGAATGGGCGTCGTGGAGCGCAAGAAACGGGACTCTTGTTGAGATGGCTCGCACTATGCTTGATGAATACAAGGCGCCTCGTCACTTACGGATTGAGGCAACTTATACTGCGTGCCACATCATCAGCAGGGTATATCTTCACAAATTCTTCAAGAAGGCTGCCTATGAACTCCTCAACGACAAAAAACCCAATGTGAGTTATTTCAAAGTCTTGATTGCTAAATCTTTGGATTAGAGATCCTCATCATAATGCTAAATTTGCACCGAAAGCACATAAGGTTTTATGCTTGGTTACGGAAAGGACTAGCACACCTCTGAGTCTTCAACGACGTTCTTCACAAGGTTGTTGAAAGCTGTAGATGTCTTGATTCGATGAAACTAATGGCTCACAAAGAGAGCACCTACCTTCTGTGATAGATGAACCAGCACACGAGGATTCTATCAAGTTCAAGACTCTTGAGGATGTCATTCCCTCTTGAAGAATCTGCTTTGAAGAATTCATTCGAACATGAAGAGCGTCGAGCTAATGCACACGAAGAAATGCTTTGAAGAAAATGGTGCTTTGAAGAAAATTTTGATCAAATTCCTCGGCGACAACCGGCTCATCCTCGCATTGCAAAAGAAGTGCAAGTTGAAAAGATCATCGATGACATTGAAGCACGGGTCCTCTCACACGCTCAAAAGCTTCACATTTATCTAACTTTTGTGGGCACTATGCTTTTGTCTCTATCCACGAGCCCACTAACGTAGATGAAGCATTTACGGAGCCTGAGTGGATTCAGGCCATGCAAGAAGAATTACATCGATTCGAGCTCAACAACGTGCAGGAGGCTGGTCGACGTCCGAGATCCTTGCAAGCACAATATCATTGGAACAAAGTGGATCTACCGCAACAAGCAAGATGAAAATGGCCTTGTGGTGAGGAATAAGAGCCTGACTTGTAGCTCAAGGCTACACACAGGTTGAAGGAATTGATTTCGATGAAACTTTTGCACTTGTTGCTAGACTTGAGGCTATTCGCATATTACTTGCTTATGCTAACCATCATGATATCACTTTATATCAAATGGATGTGAAAAGTGCATTCCTCAATGGTAAGCTTGAGGAAGAAGTATATGTTGCTCAACCCCAGGTTTTGAAGATCCAAAGCATCGACAAAGTCTTGAGACTCAATAAGGCCCTCTATGGCCTCAAGCGAGGCCCCTCGAGGCGTGGTATGATACTTTGAAGGAATTCCTCATGAAGAAAGGCTTCAAACCCGGTTCACTCGACCCTACTCTCTTCATAAATCTTATGATGGTGAACTGTTTGTGTGCCAAATATATGTTGATGATATTATCTTTGGTTGTACTGACCAACGTTATAGTGATGAATTTGCCTATATGATGAGTGAAGAATATCAAATGTCTATGATGGGAGAGTTGAAATTCTTCTTAGGTCTTCAAATTCGCCAACAGCGAAATGGCATATTCATATCTCAAGGGAAATACCTCAAGGATGTACTGAGGAAATTCGGCATGCAAGACTGCAAAGGCTCAAAATTCCTATGCCCACAAATGGCCATCCGTACCTTGATGAAAATGGTATTGACTTCGATCATAAGGTAAACCGCTCCATGATTGGTTCTTTATTGTACTTATGTGCATCTAGGCCAGATATAATGCTTAGTGTTTGCATGTGTGCCCGATTTCAAGCTACACTGAAGGAACCACACCATAAGGTTATGAAACATATTCTTCGATATCTAGCTCACACACCAACACTTGGATTAGGGTACCCCAAGGGCTCGGCTTTTGATCTCATTGGATATTACGACTCGACTATCTTTGGTGATCGTGTGGACCGCAAGTCAACATCTGGTACATGTCATTTTCCTCGGACGATCTTTGGTCTATTGGTCCTCGAAGAAAAGCGAACTGTGTATCCTTTGTCTATTCTTTGAAGCTGAGTACATTGCTACTAGTTCTTGCTTTGTGCTCAACTGCTATGGATGAAGCAAACTCTCAAGGACTACTGGCGTCAACGTGAAGAATGTGCCTCTCTTACGTGACAATGAGAGTGCCATCAAGATTGCTCACAACCCGATTCAGCACTTTCGAAGACAAAGCACATTCAGATTCGTCATCATTTTCTTCGTGATCATGTGTTGAAGGCGACATTTCTATTGAGCATGTGAAGGCGAAGAACAGCTAGCCGATATCTTCACAAAGCCCTTGGATGAGAAGAGATTTAGCAAGTTGTGGTGTGAGCTAAATATCTTAGAATCTTCGAATGTTCTTTGAAAAGGACATTCATCCTAACACTTATGCAAAATTGATGACTTAGATGTGGGACACATGAAGAAAAGTTTTTCTTCAATCAATGAAGAATAACACTCCAAGTGTGAAGAAATTAATGAAGAATTTGATTCTCAGAACCCTCGACAATTGTATGCAGCGATTATGCGAAATCATCATTCTTATCTGATTGGAACATGCCACCACAAAAGTTGAAAATCTTCAATTTGAGTTTTTCCTCAGTTTTGAAATTCCTCAGTTGTTCAAATTCTTCAACTTTGCAAAATCTTCACTGTTTCCGTCGTTTTTCTTCATTGACTATATATATATACATACATATATATATATATATATAGGACAAATTTTTCCTACTACCGGGTGTAGTTACTCCCACTTTTGTTTCATACGTTCTAGGTAGTATCTATCATATCGGAGAGTAATATGCAGCGTAGTATGTAGTATGTAAGAATGTTTAGGTAGTATATATACTATTTTTTATGTAGTATGTAGTATATTTTGAGCATACTCCTTTTTACGTACAAATATATACGTATTTCACAAATATTATAAAAACATGGGCTCACATGCAATTTTTTCACATAATTCGCTTTGGAGTATCTTAGATATAGTATATGAGCATACTAAAAGTAATAAAGTAGAGTATATACTATCACATGGTAGTATATGAGAAATGGGTGTAACTACACCCGGTAGTAGGATGCATATATATGAGTTTATGTCCTCTACAGCATTCACTTATGGCTAATTCTTCAAGTTGCATTTTCTGCTAAGTGAATGTGATCGGACCCTTCCCCCTCTATGCTAAACTCAACCCAATCTATTCACAAATTCTTCATGTGCGTTCTATTTGAAACTCGTTCAAAATCTTCACTATTTCCTTGTCAGCTGAAGAATTTGTGAACGGAACTTTTAACTTATCTAATCCAAATTTTTGGCTTTGCCACTCAAACCGTTCCGCATCCCATGATAGACTTATCTATTCACCCATGATCTAACACGATCTCCACTTCTCAGTACGTGGGTGACACATGTCAAGCGAATGAGAAGGGTCAGGGGCACGTTCGTCCAAAATCTTCGGGCGAACAGTTTTTCACCATGGCTATAAATACCCCCTCTCCCCTTCCTCACTTCATTTACTCCGCTCGACCTCCTTCTCCAGCTCGAGCTTCTCAAACCCTAGCGCCGGCGTTACTTCATCGTCGCCGTGAGGAAGAGCTTCACTGCCTCGACCTCGTCATGCCCGTACTCAGCGCCGACATGATTTCTTCCCTCACTTCGCCGTAGCTGTCTTCCTCCGCCGAGTTAGGGCGTGGAAGATCTGCACTGACGAACTTCACATCTCCACATCCCAGTTCGTGGTGTTCTTCGTCCAGGGTAATTAAAAGTTACTTTTACTGCCCTCTTTGATTCAAATGATTACTATAAAATCTTCAAAGGTGTTTTATTTCAAATCCTCACACACTAAACACCTCACAAGTCATATGTTCTTGATTCGTTTCTCTAAGCATCATTTTTCTTCAAGATTCCTCAATTGTGTGGATCTTCGATCTATACAACTCTGGAACCTAAGACAAAGAACGCTTAGTGAAATTCTTCAAGACTCAACTGGTCAAATTCCTTAAACTTGTTCTTTTTGAAAAACCTTCTGAGAACGCATTTGACCTCTCCAAATTCCTCGCAACTATACTATGTTCACAGGTACTCATGTCTGCTGCTGAATCACTAGGTTCTCATCAACTTAACTCATTTGCAGCGTTCCTTGAAGAAAAGTTGCATACTTCTTTAGAGAATTCGATTGTTCAAATTCCTCAAGCTGAAGAAAATGGCGGGACGGAAAGAAGCCACGAGAAAGGAGGAAAGAGGCACGAAATAAACCTTTGCCTTTGAGATCCCACGATGACATATACAAAGACTATTGCACTCCTAATGAGGCCAAGTTTGGTAAGGAGAACAAAAATCAGCGCAAGGTGCGCATCCAGAGGATAGAAAGGAGATGGGCAAGAGAGTGGAGGGAGTGCAGGTATGTAACTCCAAAGTACATGAAGAAATTCGCACTCAATCCTCCATGCCCAAGACCTCCATTGGCACCTGGCCAAGAAGCTGATCCCACCAGCCTCAAGCGCGGTGAGGACTATCCTGATGAATGGGCCAAGCGCCAGGCCAAGTTGGCTGAACAAGCCGGAGAAGCGGTGAGGAAATTCAATGAAGACTACTGCTGCTGCCACCAGGAGCCTCTGTCAAGCCGAAGAAATCGTAAAGAAGCCTGCGCGTAAGCCAAGTGCTTCACCTTCAGTGCTCTCAAGGCCTAGTTCCTCAGCAATGCCCTCACGGCCAGAATCTTCAAAGCCCTCAAGGCCAATTCCTCATGCTGATCCTGCTCCTCCAAAATCCTCAGCTCCTCCAAAATCCTCAGCTCCTCCAAAATCCTCAGCTCCTCCAAAATCCTCAGCTCCTCCAAAGTCCTCAGCTGCTCCGACAAAGTCCTCAGCACCTGTGCATCTTACCACGTGCCAAAGGACTACAGGCATCTCTATTGCCTCAGGAGCTTCAGCTAGTTCCTCAGCGGCAGCCAATTCTTCAACGGGACCCTCTCTGCTGAAGATAAAGGCCACTGCTGGACGAGGTCCTCTCCCTAGTCCTCAGAAGAAGCAGGTCGCCTTCCAAGTGTCGTCTGAAGAAGATGAAGCTGATGATGAAGAACTTCTTTGAGATCATCGAGAGATAGGCAGAAGTCGGGGCCGCTAGAGCCAAAGGCACAAATGTGCCCTTGCTTTTGGATCCAAGGTTGATCCTCGACTATATTGATCTACGGCACAAGGACCCAAACACTCCTATGCACGATTTCAATTTGACTCTGGCCAAAGTCACATCTTGACCCATTTCATCCAAGAAGAAAAATGGAAATATGAGAAGGCAGAACGGATCTGCACGGTATAGGAAAGAAAATTTTCGAAGAACAACGTTGTCTCTATGCCAAGCTGATGAACTTGTAAAGATCCGATCTGAAATCAAAGCCCTCGTGATGACTTCAACGCTTACTATGTTGATTGGCAAGGAGCCAAAGTCAGGTTTGTTAAAGCTGTGAGAAGTTCACCTCAATGTTGCAGCTCCATCGCAACAAGAAATTCCTCGGTGAAGAACACCTGCTCAACCGGTGAAGAACATGCCGGCACGGCTGATGACTTTGAGGCTGCAGAAGAAAATGTGAGTTCGGTGATGGCGCATTCCATCCGCGAAGAAATTGCCGGGGCATCCACTGGTAGTGCGCTGAAGAAAATGAAGAGGTCGGGCAACTACATCGATTGTGCTGAAGAAAATCAACGATTCCTCTGCTCCTCCTGCGCCTACCCCAACTCCGATCCTTCCATCTGCATCGGATGTGAAGAAGACCAAAGGCTGCGAGCATGCGGTGATGAAGAAGAGGAAGGCATCAACTTCGCCAGATTCTTGACTCGAAGAAGATGAAGCCCTTGACCAGCTCATTTGCAAATCCCATTGATGTTGTTCGATCTCAACCATGCCGATAAAGGACCTTGTTCCTTTTGATGAAGAATATGTGATCCCTAAGCGGATCTGATGAAGAAAATCATCCTTCTGCTTCGTCGGAAGCGAGATGGATGAAGAAATTGAAGTGTATGAAATCCCTTCAACTCCTGTTGTTTCCTCGCCTATGCCTCGGTTCACGGTGAAGAGGCGGCGTTGAAGAAATAGAAGATGAAGACGTGGACATTGGGAGTACTACTCCATAGATGAATGATGACTTTTAGGAAAGTCAGCACCCCAACTCTCCACTCTTCACACCGTTACAACAAATCCCTCAGTCCCCTGCACAAACTGTTCAAATGGGCTCTCAAGAAACTCACCCCACTTCATTTGTACGTGAACAAATTCCAGCCACTAGTCTTTGAAGAAAGCTGCTGCTCTTGAACATCTGAAGCCTTGGGGCCCTTTGAAGAGGAACCAGAAATTCCTCGGCTGAAGAACACGAGATTGCGATTCACGAGGTTGTGATGCAACTCACTGATACTCCTCTGCCCAAGCCAAAGGATCCATTCTCAAGGAAGCAAAAATTCAAGGCTGATGATTTCTTCGGCGAGCATGTATTCTTCACTGACTACAACCCCTATGACTCTGCTCACATTAGGAAGAGGCATTTCTGGACTGCCAGTCAGGCAAATTTCTATTCCTCAATGCTGTTCAACAAAGACAAAGTCTTCGATCATGCGCACATTCCTCATGTGGATATGGAATCTCTGCGTGCTTGAGCCGGTCCTCGGTGTTTTTCACGCATTTGGTACATTAAATTTCTGCACTGTGACATACATGACTAGAATGAAGAATTCATTCTTGAGTTTTATCGATCTTTGCACATCATCGGAGATTACGAAGATGTGAATTCATGGAGTCTTTGGATTGGATGTATGAAAACACTCACTACAAGGCACCGACTCTTTGAATTGCTTCGTGCCTTACCACTCGATCCTCCCCTTGAAGCTGCTCGTTGCGTCTATAGTGAACTGAGCTTACGGATCATTACATGCAAGTCTTGATGAAGCCATTGAAGCGAGGCGGGACCCACAGACCAAATTCCTCGTGAAGGAATTACTATATGTGCCTCGGACTGTCTATCGCATTTTGGCGAAGACATTGAGTCCAATCAAGGCCACGACTCGAATGAAGAAGAAGTCATTGGCATCATGAAGAATCTACTTTTCAATATCATTCATGGCATTCCTGTCAACTTCCATGATTTCTTCATGAGGACTCTCGCCAATATCGCTATGTCACCATTTGAGCTGAAGCCTTATGCACCTTGGATTATGAGATTCATCAGAACAAGGTCTTCACTAAACTACAAAGGTGATACCTTTGAACCACTGCAGCTACTTGCCTCCGATTGAAGTCCTCAAGCGGACATTTTCCTCGGTGATGACAAGGGCAAGGTCATTGCTGTTATAGATGAAGGCATTCGTCCATTGGATGGTCAATTTCGCAAGGCTGCATCCTACTCAACCAATGGCGACTCTGCCACTCATGACTCTTGCCGCCAACACAACCAAGCAAAATCCTCAAGGCACAACACCGGGGTGATGATGATCGTGAGCTTCTCCTCGGTCTTCATCGGAAGGTTGATCGCAATCATAAATGGGTCAAGCGTCGGTTTGGTTCAATTCTTCACAACATGATGCTACCCACAATGCGGTGAAGAAAAACCACTACTACCTCCATGAAACCTTCAACCGTACACAGGCTGTTACATCTCATGTCTATAGTGCGGAAGATCTGAAGAAAATGGGTCTCAAGGAAGACTTTGGTAGTACGCACCTCCACCGAAGAAATACAAGAAGGTCAAGGTTCCTTCCTTGGTGGCCAGCTCCTATTCTTCATCGCGCGGCACCGACGATCATGAAGACTTGGACGACACTGCGGTAGGCCCAACATCAACAAATGACCCCACAATGCTGGCGCTCCTTCATCAACTTCATATTCTTCAGGGGCGTTAGTCCTCATTTTCAACCCTTTTGGTCCTTCGATGAAAAAGGGGGAGAAATTTGAGTTAGTCTTCAAGAGGGTCATTCTTATATGGGCGTTTATTTTCTAAGTTACAACTCTCGTTCTTCTAATGACTTTCTTTGGATCGAGTTGTAAACTTAAACTCTATGGTGACACGATACTTTTGCTATGTTCTTACGCATGCTTATTCCTCGTTAATGTTATTGCACGCATCTTTGAATTACATCAGTCACCATATTTGATCATGCATTTCAAACTCTTCATATTATATGACAAATGCGTGTATTAATTACAAGATATAGGGGGAGATCTCCATGATTCTACTCTTCAAGTGTGCATTGCTTCAAAAGCAAAATCCTCACTATGCACATCTTCAGGGGGAGTTCTTTTATATTTTGCAATCAAATTCCTCAATATCAGTATTTACACTTCATATGTTTATCCCCGTTAAACTTAACCTATATTGTCATCAATCACCAAAAAGGGGGAGATTGTAAGTGCATCTAGTGGCCCTTAGTGATTTTGGTGTATTGAAGACTTATAGGTTAAGGGACTAATGTGTTTATGAGTGTACACAGGTGTATAAGTCTATGAGGAGTTTGATATTTACTGAGAAAATCGACCCCTAAAAATGAAGTTCTCGACTGAAAACTTTGGATTTACGAAGACTTTGAAAGTGAAGAAATTGGTGTGACCTTGAAGACTTGGTATTCATTCGAGGAACATGAAGCGTGAAGACTTTTGTTTTCGTAGTTTCATTTTCTCTTTCTTGAGTCATAGGGAACACCGTCTTTGTTAAAGGGTCGAGGAAATACTAAGGAAAATTTTCCATGTGATGCTCAACTCAAAATCCTACACCTACCAATCCCTTGAGTGAAGCCATTGGAAATCTCATACGATTCGATCAATTTCTTCATGTGAGAGACGAAGTTCTTACGGTCGTGAGAATTTATTCTTCTTGAGGAGTTAGGAATTCGCCTTGATCTGGATTGCCTACGATGAGGAACATGATAGCCACGAGAATTTGAACCTCAAATTTCCATTTATTCTTGTCTTCTGGCCCATTTGTCCCAAAATATCTTATCCACCTAACGGTCATATCATTGAAGGGCATTTATGTCTTATCATGTCGGGCTGCTCCCTAGGCTATAAATAGCCGCCCCCTACAACCACTAGCTGGTTGGCTACTCCGAGAGAAACTGACACTTGTCATTTGGGAGCATCCCATCCTCCGAGGATTTTGAGCGAAAATCATCAAGTGAGGAAAACCCAATCCCAAACACCTACAAACCCAAAGTGATTGAGCATCACTGAAGAGATTGATCCTGCGTGGATCCGACGCTTGTTACCTTTGAAGACTATGCTTCTTCCAGACGGTTAGGCGTCATGGTCTAGTGCATCCAAGAGGAATTGTGGATCACCGAGTGACTGAGTTTGTGAAGGTTGGAAGTCACGAAGACTTACCACAGTGATTGGGCCGAGGTGCATGTGACCTTAGTTCAAGGAGAATACGGTGAGGACTGTGTGTCCTCGGGTTTAAATACCTAGCCGCTCCAACGGATGTACATCTGAGGGCAATGATTGGAACTGGTCTACCAAATCATTGTCTTCACCAAGCCAAGCTGGTTCTATTTCCTCAACTCTTTCATTTCCTCATTACTGTGTTGCGTGCTTGTCATATCTGTGTTTGAAGACTTCGACTGAAGACTTTCTCAATTTCCTCAGTTCAGTTTCTTCAGTCTGTTTGTCTTTATCCTGTGTTTACGCTTTCAGTACTCTGTGTTTGTCCTCATTTCGTCATGATGACTATGCTTGTCTTCTGTTATGTTTACTTTTGAGTACTTATTCCGCTACAAGTAATTCTTCGCTAAGGAATTTCCTCACTAGCAAATTCCTCAGTGAAGAATTCATAAAAATCGCCTATTCTCCCCCCTCTAGTCGATATAACGCACTTCCAGTTATAACTCCCAGTTGAGATGTTTTGCTAACTTCAACTTTTCGAAATCCAGTTGGAACTTTAATGGCAAAACAGGTTAGCCCAAGATCAAAGAGTGAGGTCCCCATGGATGTTCTATCATCCCACACCAGTGGCACCGGCCCAATCGTGCATCATGAATTGCCAACTGTTGATGCTCTAGAGGCTAAACTAGTGCTAGAAAGAGATTACATACGCACTTAGAGATGAATTTGACATGTTGAGTAAGCAAACAGCACAATCACAAGAAATACTCGGAACAACCATTAAATATTTTGGATTTCAAAAGCAAAGCAAGCTAAGGCTGGCGCATTGTTAAGGTCACGAAGGAAAAAGGAAATTAAATTCCCACTTGGTAAATCATAGGTGAAATGTTCTTTCCATCATTGAATAACCTTTGTGTTGTTTGTTCATGTAATCGATCAAACCATTTGTTTTAGAGATCATGTAATAATTGTTTTTTGTTTTTTGGTTTGTAATTTTATTTGAGCACAAGTCTGTATTAATTGACAAGACTCGGAGACATTTCATTTTGATTGTTGTGCCAGACCTACAAATATGCCAATCGGGTTGAATGTGCATTCAGCAATAATAGTAGTATAGATGGACCATAAGTGGCACGCATCGGAAAGGGCCAAGATGCTCTACTAGCTTCGCTAGAAAAAGGATGCTCTTCTAGCAAAAAAAATACAGCGGCTTGGCTTATGTATGTCAGTTGATATTATTGATCCATATCTATAAGTGTTTATATATACATTAGTTTTGTACATTCTTGGTTGATTGACTCGTATTTGAATCTTGATACATAAACGTGTACATATCTAAATGGGAGTACACATTATGCTTTGCATGTGACATTTGAGTTGGACATAAAGTGTTCCAAATATTCTAATTCATCTTAAACTGGATTCTAGCTTACGAATTCGGTAAAAGCATTAAATAAATCATATTCATATATGACGATGGAATACATCTTTGTCGTGCTTTTGAAGATATATAAAAACACATAGAATGATTTATAAAGATTAGTATAGGAATACAAAATGGATTCGAATTTAGTTGACAGGGTAAACGTGGATAATTATTGTCCCAAAACTCGAAAGAAGCAGCAAAATGCCCACTCCCACGTCGGCTGCTCAAAGCCAAGTGTTTGGGAGATGGAAATTACTGTCTACCCCTTACACGAACAATCCATTGGCCCAATTTCCACTGCTCTCAATAGGTGTAGGTTAGTAACTTCAATTAGACGTGACACGACCGCCTTTGAGCCCATTCCGGCACGGTGGGCGGCAAAACACATTTGATTCAAGCTCGTCCGAAAGACCTCTGTTTCTCCCTCCATTTCCCCATTCATACACGATGGGCGGCAAAACAAACTCGCCTCGGCCGAAATCGATGTAGGCAAATATTTTCAATAGGGGCAGGTTTGTAACTTCACTCAGACGTGAAACTACCGCCCTACCTGTCAGCCCCGTTCATACACCATGGGCGCCAACCATGGGCGCCAAAACACCCTCTCCTCGCCAGAAATCGCTCTGGGCAAATATTGGCGAGATGCGAAATTACCGTCCTATCCCCAACCGACGGGATGTCCAAATTTTAAACGGGGGCTAAGTTCGTAACTTTCCCATATTTCAGACAGGCGCATCCCAAAAACATGGTTCCCCGTACCTTTCCCTCCATTTTCCCATTAATACACTGTCCGCGCTAGAACACCATCCCCACACTAGCCTCCTCCGTGCGCCACCCCATCCATCGCCGCCGTCCTCCACCCCATCCATCGCCACCGTCCTCCACCATGCCGGAGCGCCTACCAAGACTGCGTCGTCCACTGCTAGAGATGGACGTTTCTCATCCATGGCGACGGAACAAGAGCCTTGCATCGTGTCCTCTCGCTTCATCGGCGACGTCGTCCTCTTTGTCGGGGCCGCTCACACGACCTTCTCTTCCACTGCAACGGGACTTATCCCCTGATGCACCCATCTCGCTTCATGAGATCTACTTCAACGCCACCGACCGCCATCGCCCCGATGCCTACACGTAGCGCCGCAAGAGAGGTTGTACTTCATATCTCCTCAACTTTTATCTCAACGGAAAATAGATCGTGACTTGGTTCTTTGTACTTTCTTTTCAGCTCTTAGAATTTAGTTCTTAGTTGAAGCAAACAATGGATGCTAAATAGCATTTCTCGGTTTGCGACTTTAAGTCTGCCATGTACGGATCGTAATAGGGTTTAATTGATCATGCTTAGGGTTTAATTGATCATGTTGGTTCCGTGGTGGTTTCTTTCATAGAAATTGGAGGGGAAACCCTCTTTTGCTCAAAAAAATGCTAGCAGAAGAACATTCTAGTGTGTATCTCTACAGGGTGCCCACGGTGGGCCGTGACCCACCCTGGGATTTTGGGCCGCCACAGGCCTCGATTCTCCTCTGTTCTGTTGCGTGCTTCCGATCTCTACTCGCCCCCAGCCGCCTGCCTCACCGGCGACTTGCCGTCCCCGGACGGCATGACTCTAGGAGGAGACGCCGGACTAACAGGAGGTCAGGAGCCGCTCGCCCAACAACGTCACCGCTGCCCGGGCGTGCCGCCGTGCCTACCTTCCCAGTACGTTCAGGGATTAGGTGTGCAGCACCCACAAAGCCAACCCGATTTATCCTGAGATACGTCCTCTACACTCAGCAACCACTCCTCATCACCCATTTTCTAATTGATTCATTGCTCATTAGGCGGAATTTGTCATTCTGATTTGTTGTGTGCTGAGTGCTACCTACACTTAATGATTCAGATGTATTTTAGTAATCTTTAGTACCTGTAAAGTTCACAGGGTTTCAAAATTCCGGCCCTAGAAATAGACACTAGTCATTTTGGATTGTTGGTCGTAGTGACATTGACCCAGAGTACTACTGTAGGCCAGGTTTGTTGACTACTTGCCTTTCTTACTCATTCGATATGATATCCAATTATTCATGTCAATTAGGTGCAAACAATAAGTGCTAGACAAACTTCTTGATTCAGATTTTGGACGGTCTCTTACTGCAGTTACAATTCTATATACTTGTCCTAGTAAGCTCACAAGTAAATGATTGATTCACTACACCTATGCTTGTCTTGTCATGTTTGTTCTCAATATTCTTTTAGGGTGGACCACCCTATTTCAAAATACTGGAACCATAGACATGAGTGAATAGTATTTCTCTGTGTGATCTCTTCCATCATGTGTGGGCAACTAACACTGCATTGAATAGAAACAAAGTGTCATTTCCAGCTTTTACATAGACTACAATCTTTTACATAGAATACAATCAGCCTACTTGCTATCGTCGCTTTTCTGACCTCCACCCTTGAAGCTAAACATTATGCCACTCATAATTCCTTAGTTTATTTGTTCAAATATGAATTTGATATGATTCTAATGTTCCTACTTCAGTTTTGAAATGTGTATGCACTTTGTTATAGAAACATAAGAGGTTTGTATTTACATGTGGTATGGTCAAGTACGGTTGGGGGTGAACTTTGCATATCACGAGGGGGTTATAGGGAGACACTCTTGAGTTGAATCCATAATGCATTCCATAGATAATCGACTACTTTTATGTTTTCATGAATCTCAGATTAAAACAGCATCATAATGATTATGAGCTTGCGGCATGAAAACAATAAAGCGAGAACAATGCCATGGCTGTCAAACTTGGCATTAAGGGACTGAAATCAAGTCTGGATGCAATGCAATGCAAATGCTCTCCACCTCTGATTCATGCTCGGGATATGAACCTATCGGTGATTACGAGCTGAGGGAGACATAAGTCAATGTAGCTCCCTAGTGGAGGAGTCGAGGCGGATGCCCTATCTTATTCACCCATCAAGGTGCTTGCTCTAACTTTCCAAGGTTATATTGGTAGCACATATCTTGCAAGCGATGCTTTGCATTGCTTCTACTTTGTTGCACTGCCATTAGCTTAGTTTACACATCGTGTATGCGAATACACCATGCCTATCCATTTCAAGTACATATTCCATATGTCATCATACCATATTTATCCATTGAAATGTTGTTCTTGTGTATCAGACGTTCAAAAGGAAGAGGGCGATTGCTAATCACGGAGGAGCACGAGCAAAGTATTTGGAAAAGGTAGTGACACCTGATGAATCAAATAGCCCATTAGGTGTAGTTGCAATATCACACGACCCACAAAACACCCTACTCTAGTAGACTCCAGCCCTACTACCTTTGGTCATTTGGATGCCCCAACTCAAAGAGACCCCAAGCTGCGACAAAAGTATGATGATGCCAGTTGACATAGCACCAGCTCTACGACGCAAAACCCCCATTCCAGCATAGAGTACAACAAATCCAGTTGCCAAATCCCTTTTTGAACCAGAGAGAGAGCCCCAATTGCAGCAAATAGGACCCCTATTCCATTTCTTCCCAGTTTAGAAGACGAAGCTTATATTGTTGTCAGGAACTTTATGCGCATCTTTCCTTCATGGAAAGATTATACCGCAGACACAGAACAATTTGTAGTCTTCCTCCGCAACTTACGCGTAAGTAATGTACTAATGTTATTCATGGTAATTACTGCATATGTTTCTGCTGACAGAAGACAAAAGATTTCATTCTTTTAAATAGGCGAGGACCAAACTAGATTGTCAAGACGGGCAAGGGTTGGTTGTGCTTTTCAGGCACTCCTTGATGAAGTATCATTCCTACCTTAGGAAAGCGCACTTCGATGGCAAGCCTCTAAACAAAATTTCTGTAAAGTCTCCGGTACTACATTTACCAGACAGTGACTGGAATAATCTTGTTACACATTGGTCTCGTCTGCGGCGTAAAGGTCTTGTCTATGATATCACATCACAATTTGAACTACATTTCTGCATTTGCCTTAAAGTCTCACTTGTAAGAAAACTGTTAGCAGAAGAACACTCATTCTCAAGGGATCACAGAATCTCGCAACTATACTGCATGCTGCCTTGCTCTTGTGATTACATCTTCCCTGTATGACCATACTTACTTTCATAGCTGTTTGATTATGTAGCATCACTGCACATGTTAGCCTCGTTATCGTCCATTTGGTGGACATTATAATATCCGTATGGACTCTTACATAAATTTAGAATCAACCCAATGCTTTTGAAGAGGTTTAGCTCTGCAGTCCTCTTTTAAGGACTGAACGTCGTCTATCCTTGTACTTACATTAAACTTACTCCTCCATCCCATAATATAAGAACGTTTTGTATAGTACACCAGTGTTCAAAACACTCTTGTATTATGGGAAGATGGATTGGTTCATTGTGTAGCATTCTGCATCTTATCTCCCTCGCCCACCATTTACTAAAAAATATCAGATCTATATTCAATCTTACCAAAAAGTTGAATACATAGACAATGCCAGTGCAGAAGTGTAGCCCATTGCTCTTGTCAGTACATTTTGTCCTGTAACGCTTGTACTTCCAGGGATTGGTAGTTCATTATGTAGCATCAATCTGCATCTTATCTTCATTATCCTCTATCCCTTCGGTATTATCATATCTATAATTACTCTCTACAAAATGTAGAGTACAGGCAATGCTTATGAAGAAGATTATGTGCTGAAATTCTTGAGTTATCCTTCCCTTGACATGGAGATGGACATTATAAAGCTGGTGTTAACTGTTAATGTAAGTCAGGCCTTCTAAAGCCTTTATCCTCAACTGCTGTTTAATTTGCTCATACTTCCTATCGTTTATTGCTGCTTAGTTTGCTGTTTCTATCAAAATGCATGTTCGCAAGAACCGCAAATTCCAAGTTTTACTTGTAAAACCAAATTCCTTATTCATACCATACACATTACTCAATACTCCCTATATGTATGCTTGTTTTTGTGGATCTATAATCCGATTATTGGGGTGGCCTTGACCCACATTTGCACCTTGTCATCTCCTGTTTTATCTTACTGATGTGGCTGATGATATGAACAACATGCCATGCACATTAACCAAAATATATACAATGATTGTTTTTGCCATTCATCTATGCTTGTTATGTTGACATGGTAATCCGGTAGTGTAGGGAAGCTCCCAACATTATGAACAATGCCAAATTATGCTATTGATATTTTGAACTTACTCTTTATTTTCTAATTTCAATTGGGTGGAACTGACGGCACATTTATATCTTTGTTTATACACGTGCAAAACCTGTCATCTCTCTGCTTGTTTCAGGGTGATATGCCTGATGGCATGAACAAGTCTGCTGAAGATTGTGAGACAAACCCAACATATATTGCAGCAAAGAAGGCGAAACATCTTGAAGATAGCGAGACAACCCCAACGTCCTGTCTTGATACAGTGTTCAAGTTACTTGAGACTAGCGATCGAGACAAGCTCCGCAATTATTTATGCGGATCAGTTCGACTTCTTGATCCCAAGTTCTAGCGGAAAGGCATTCTGCAACTCAACTTCGACCTGAAGTCCTATCTCTAAGAAAGATTGCGGAGAACACCAATGAGAACCTCATTGCAGCAGCTTGAACAGCAGTTACCGCGCAAGCCTAACCATTCTTGAACTATCTTGGAAGTGGTCTCGGTTTAGTATTATTTTGTTCTGTTTGCAATAGTGCCCGTTTTGTGATCTTCTTCTTCGTTGCACTTTATGATCCTTTGGTGGCGAACTTTGATGCCCAGTGGATGTAATATACCATAAATCCTTTATTGTATAGTGTAGGTTTATTTGAAGTTACTATGTCGTAATTTCTTTATTGTATAGAGTTGGTTTGTTCTTAATTCCTACTAATTCTGCCATCATTCGCTATCTGGAAAAAAAATCGATGTAGGCGTAGGGCGAAACATTCGCCTCTAACGGGCCTAGTTTTTAGCAGGCCACAATTGGGCTGGCCTGCATCTTTCTTGGGCCCGAATGGCCATTGGGGCCTTCACACTTTGCGCCAGGCCCACTACTTACTCCGGCCTATATTCGGCCCAAATTTTAGTTGGGCCTTTTGTGGATGCGACGCTTAGTTTGGCCCATGTAGCATTGGGCCATTAACAGGCTGAATATTCTGCTGGCCTGTTACGACCCAGAACAAACCATGGGCCTTTAGCAGGCCGAAATGCATGTTGGGCCTCAATTTTCACTAGTCGTCGGCAGACCTTGGCGAGCTAAAATGTAAGCCGGGCCTTTTTCGCCCGATTATATGATCGCCGTTACCGGTGAAACATATCTCGAGCCTTAGTTGACCCATCGATATCATGGGCCTTTAACGGGCCGAAAGCTTAGTACAGGCATCAACGGGCCGAATTATACGGCAGACCTTTAACAGGCCCAAAGTCACGTTGGGTTGAACTGTTGCCACCTTTATCATGGGCCGTCAGTGGGCAGGATGTCGTGTCGGACCATATATGGCCCATGGGTAGCACGGGTCATTACCAGGCCGAAAGACACACCGGGCTGAAATGGGCCCATGTCTACATCAGGCCTCTAACAGGCCGAAAGTCACTAGGCTGTAATTGGGCCCAAATATTCGGCGAACAATTAACGGGCCAGATCTGGCTTTGGGCCATAAATGGACCTTTATTAAATAGGCCGTTATTGGGTTGGCCCACTAGTACCTGAGTAAGTACTACGGGCCTTTGACTGGGCTGGCCTTTTTAACCTATATGGGCCTCTGTTGGGCCGTGCCACGTGTCGACGTATCATAGGCGCCTCCTGTCCAATGAGTGGATGACATCTGTCCGAACGTTGAGCCGACATCGTGTTTCCTCCGGCCAATGAGAATTTTACCGTGGAAAATTCCCATTGGCCCGAGCTATTAACGGGTTATCGGATCCAAAATCGGACGCGATAGCTTAACGGTGTCCCGTTCTGGCGGATGCCATATGTCGGTCACCCTTGACGAAAAGCACTTCTATGACGCGATTTATCGTCATGGAAGTGGACACTTCCGTGATGATAATTTTGGTAATGTCATGGAACACTTCTCTGACGGCCAGACGGTATGACTATCTTGATTCTGTCATAAATTTTTCGTGGATGTACATGCATGACAGAAAACGTGACCTACTGTGACAAACACGTATCATCACAGAAGTGTATTTTTTTGTAGTGGCCCCGGCCCCAAGAGGGGAGGGCCCTGATAAAAATTAAACTAGTAAAAATATACAATTATACATTACATTTGAAAGATTACTAAATGCATAAAATAGAGCCTCAATTTCAAGGAGCACAAATATACACCACATACTAATAGTTTATACCACACGGAGGCAAACAAATCTGACCGGTGAAGTCGAGTTTAAACATGTTGGTCTCCCTTTATGATTGACGTCTTAGTATCATATTGAAATTTATGGTACCAATATTTCAGTGTTTAAACCAATGCACAATTTTTCATTTGAGAAATTGGAAGCAAATCTCATTTGTACCAAATCAAGCCAAATGAATCTAGATGAGCATGTGAGATAATCAAATCATGTGCAAAATTATAATCAACAACATTTTTATATTTTCAATGATTCTATTGTTCCATCCAACTTGCAACTCACATTTGATATACCCTAGAAGTTTCTATGAATATGGTTGCACGATATATACTGAAATCCACTATTACAATATTTGTTAGTATGCACAATTTAGAAATATCTACCATGTTATTCAATAATATTAAAGGAATATATGTGTATACAGTATTAGTTTATGCAATATTGGAACATTAATTTTAAGGATTTTTAAACAATAAAGAGATTTTTTGGTAAATCATACAATTTAAATTTTGTAGAACCAAAATCTTCAATGATATACATTATAATTGTGTAACAATGAATAATTTAACTATTATTTGGAAACATTCTTATGTGACCAAGTAATAGAAAATTATATCAATTAAAATTATAATATGATAGTTTAAAATAAGTATTAAAGTTTAGTATGAAAAATAATTATTTTACATCGCCACAGGCCCCAAAAAGATTTGGATTGGGTGGAGGTCAATTGTTACCACTCTTGAATGTGATATAATGTCGAAGGCGAGTGTATGGCCTAGGAGATCGAAACCTTTAATGATAACAGTTCTTGAGGCTCGGTATGGTCAATGGGGTTGAAGGCACACAGTACTTGAACCCTTGAGTGCAGTCGACGAGGATAAAGGTGTGTTGCTGCCATGCTTGAGTACCCGGTGTAGTTGAGTGGGAGGAAGGGGCCGTTGTGGGTGTTGCCGCAGGTACGATTGACGGGGGAGAAGGTCGTGCGGCCTACCGTGCTTGAGTCGCTGGTGTAGTTGAGGGGGAGGAAGAGGCCACTGCTGGCATTGTTGCAGTGGTAGAGGGGCTGAGGTCGAGGACCAGGGCCCGGTATCTCACCCTTCTTCTTTGAAGTCGCCCCCTGCGTTCATGGTGACGAGAGGCCAAACCTGTGGGGACGATGGGCCGAACCCGTGCGGCGAGGCAAGGGAACGACCCCGTGCTTTGGAACTATAGGGCGCTCCTCCTATGTCAGACTTGCCCCGTTAAGAAGCTAGGTGGTGGTCGTAGACCCCGCCATAACCATCCACGGTGGCGTAGTGGTTGCTAGCGGGGAAGAATGGACGGCCTGTCAGTGGCCTATCCATGGCTTCGACGAGACGGGTGGCTGGGGATGTGGTGGTGTTGGTTGTTGCGAATGGCAGCGTGTTGCTGATAGAGGGAGGGGGGAACTCGAGAGATTATGACCGCTTTGTTGATTCTAGAATAGCCAGCTGGCGTGACTCGCCAGAGAGAAGAGAAGGGAGCCGAAGGCCAGGCTACTTGTGAAGGGTGTTCTCGCTAATTTTATAACAACTAGCTTTCATCTTGATTGGTTCATGGAATGCGCTTTCTTTTGGGGAAGCGGAAGGTGTTCCCCTCTTCTTCCTTCTCTTGCCGATGGGTGAGGCACGATGGCGAGGCAACCAACGTAATGAGGCCGCCTCCACGCACAAACCCATGCCCTCGGCTGTACTGTAGCGTAAATTGGAGATGGCTGCAGTTTGAGTTCTCTGAATGCCCTCGGCGACATGAGAGAGCCCATGGCTGCGGGGTTTGGAGTCAAGCGGTGGCGGCGATTGCTCTGTCAGGTCCCGTGCGACCAAACGTGGCCGTCGTGGAGCAGTCTTGTCCGTAAGGCGCCTACGTTGCACCTTTCTTGAAGAAGAAGGCGTTCATGCATCCTCTCCGTCGTGAATCGACTTAACCGTGGGCGTTGCCCACTAGGTGTTTGATGTAATGTCTGCTTGTCAAGGCGATGCCAACTATGTTTGTTTACACTTAAATGCTTTCCCTAGGTGTTCGACCAGCATGATGTTGCCTCTCGTAATATGTCGTGTGGGACAATTTGGAGACGGTGCAGCAACTATTCGCAACAATCAATGAGGTGCCAGGCGGGATTAAACGCCCGATAAGGCAAACCCACTCCCCAAGGAGAACTCTGAAGATGTTATTACCCAACTTGAAGTTTGGCCTGGAGTTGTGGCCTGTGGATAAGGGGCTTGAAGTCATTTTTCTCAAGAGCACGGTGCAAAACCCTCTGTTTCCCAGGGTTCGATATCGAGGGTGCAGACAATTTATCCAAGGAAATGGTATGCTTTCAAGTTGAAATATTTTGCTTGCTCATGTAGTGACCATGTCCTACTTTGGGTCATTATTTCTATACATTGTTCCCGGTTAAAATAGATTGCTTAGGAAAAAATAATACATGTTCAGGGAATATGTGTACTCAATCTTGCATACTTGTTAGTACCATAGACACCAGCAAAGATAATTATTCATATCTGTTCTTGTGGAATGGGTGAAGAATATGTGTTTCTTTGGTAACAAGGATAAGCTAAAAAGTGTTCTGCTCATGAAAATTCAGACAACAAAGCACTGCATAAGTAAATAACTATGCCAACATTTTTTGTTTGTCCTAGAACAATGCATCCATATCTTGAGTCTGTTTCTCCTAACTCCATCAGTCGTCATACACAGGTCAAAGGAGCATACATGATAAGCACTCTGTGGAGAAATAGAAAACACCCAAACCTCATAAAGCATTCTGCTTTCTAGCTGCAAACTTATATCGCCTAGACTTTCTGTCTTTGAGGTCAATAATGTTGTTGTCGTGTCTGTATGTAGCCTGGTCGACTGCACTCGAGGACTTCATCCTAAGCCCTGATTTGCGAAGGTGACTTCCATTTACTGGAGTGTCCTTTCGCCACATCATAGCCCTGATTTGCGACTGTTTTTTTCCTTTGGTACCCCATGTATATATATACAAATCTTAAATGAAAATACAGAGCGCCTGCTGTGCGGTATAAAAAAATCCTCTATTGTTGCTTTTGGGGCTGTTTGGATCGTGGCCTTCAGACGCCGTGCCAAAAAATTGATGGTTGACTCAGCATTGATTGCTCGTTTGGATGAAGGCCAACTTTATGATTAGCCCACGTCTCGGTCCCAGTTCAATTTTCAGCCAACTTTTAGGCAATGCGTGGGTTGGCAAATCCTGCGCCAATTTTTTGGTGTGCCCGCGATTGGCAGGGCGGGCGGCGGCGCAAACCAAGCAACCCCTTTATCTCTGAGACAAGATGGAACTGTGTAGATATGGCGTTCGTGTTCTCCATAGCCGGAGCGCTTCGTGTTTTTCCTCCGTAGGCCGCGAGCTTCCGTTTCTGATGTCGTCAGCGACCAGCGGTAGACCCAAGCAAGGAGTCACTTGTCTTCGTCGGGCTTCGCCTGCAACCCATGGCGGCGGCGCACGGATTGCTCTGACGCATCCCTCTTTCTTGCCTGGTTTCTCTCTCGCGGCGGGCGACGTGCGCCACCGATTTCGGCATACGCGTCCGTGCCGGCGGAGTGGGCACTAGCACCCACCGCTGCCCTTGCGGAGTAGCACTTGGTAGCCAGGCGAGAGGAGCCAGCTACGGCGCAGAGCGGTAATGACGATCTGTCTTGCCCACTCCCAGGTCCGCCTTGGATCGTTCCAATGCGGAGGGCGGCTCCTCGTCGACGTCGACATCGGAGTCGGAGCGACTACCAGAGCTCGACATCCTCGCCGGGGTTGTCGGATTCGATCCAAATCCAAGAAATTAGAGGGGGGGGGGGACGGCGCGATTGAGGAGCATGAAGTGATCTAGGTTTTTTTTGGACGGAGTGGGCCAGTGGTGGGCCGGGTTGACGTGGCGGACGTCTTGCAGATGCGGCACGCCGCCTGTACCCACCCTACATTTGGGCTAGATATGAGGGGTGTCGGATATACCGAGTGTTTGAGACGCCCGAGTGAGCCGGTTTTATTCTGACCGGTCAGTGACCGGTCTGCCCGCCCAACATTTGAGATCGGTTTGAGGCGCCTGGCTGTGGATGCTTTATTAGAGCATCTTCAGCCACGTATCTCTAATTCGACTCCTCAAACACCCGCGGATGCGCCCGGTCAGTGACCGGGCATGTCCGTTTTGAACCCCTATTTGTTCGTCCGTGCTGCCACACTCCTTTTTTTCTCATATGTCTAGTCACTTGCACGTGATTGTTGGAGATGAAGAGAGAGAAATAAAAGAATGAGTAAAGAAAGAGAAAAGGTGGTTCAGGGTGGGGCTGCGTACTACGTGGCGGAATGCCCGGGCACGTCCTCGAGCCCTCATATCCTCCCCATATTTGAGATGGATATGAGGGTTCGTGGACAGCCCGGACGTATAGGGATAATATAAAGGGTCTCGTTGGGTCATGTTTTTCCTTCTCTCTCATGTCCGGCCACTGATCGGATGCGTACGCGGGCATATGAAGGATGAGTTGAGGCATTCGGCTGTAGAAGTGTAGATGCTCTTACACCTTATATTATTTTTTATTTTATTTTTGCAGGTAAACTTACACCTTATATTCTGAAACTGAGGGGATATTTGTTTTCGCTAGTGCGGAGATGATGTTGTGTGTTTATTTATTTATTTATAACGTGGTGTTTCTGTCAGCCTTTTTTTCGGAAAACTTCCAATTTATTCATGTTCAATCATGGCAGAAGAACGAATACCAGAAATAAAAATTACATTCAGATTCGTAGACAACCTAGCGACGACTACAAGCACCGAAGCGAGCCGAAGGCGCGCCGCCGTCATCGCCCCTCCATCGCCGGAGCCGAGCACAACTTCTTGTAGTAGGCAGTGAGAAGTCGTCGTGCTAAGGCCCCATAGGACCAGCACCCCGAACAGCAACCGCCGATGAAAAATAACGTGGATCGGAGGAATCCAAACCAAGACACACGAACATAGACGAACAACGGCGAGATCTAGCAAATCCACCAAAGATAGATCTGCCGAGACACACCTCCACGCGCCCACCAACGATGCTAGGCGCATCGCCGGAGCAGGGAGCTAGGCAGGAGACCTTTATTCCATCTTGAGGGGAGCCGCCGCCGTCTTGCCTTCCTGAGTAGGACACAAACCCTAACAAGATTGAAAAAAATGACTAAAAACGGAGCCCTCCCGCAGGCACTTGCCAGGATCCACCGCGCCTCCATGGCCCTAGGGCCACCGGAGACGAGGCGGAGCTGCGCCGGCGCCGACGAGAGGCACGAACCCTAACTTTCTTTCTGGGCCTTTTACGGTATGATTATAATTAGTTATTTGCTAATTAACCCATACTTATTTAGCCTACTTAGAGATCATAGTGTAATTAATCGAGTACCCCGGGTGTGGCATTGCTCTGTATCTGAGAGATTGAGATACACGAACAAGCAATTGGCTACAGCCATGGAGTCACGCAGGATCAAGAAAGAAATCATTCGGATGGATGAGAGCACAAGAAAACGATCCAAGAGCAACACGAAGGGGAACTTGAAGAGATAAGGGGGGGGAGAGAGAGAGAGAGATGGGCGGGGAGGCAGCCCAAAGAATTCTCGTAGGCAGCTCAAGGGATACACGCAATGTCACACTGACCAGCTCGATGGATAAACCTGAACAAACCGCTTGCCTTTGCTGCTGCTATCACTGAGCAGTGCGTCGAGCGGGAGGACATGGCGGCGTCGGAGCTACACTTCTTGCTGGTGCCGCTGGTGGCGCAGGGCCACATCATCCCCATGGTGGACCTGGCGCGCCTCCTCGCCGCGCGGGGGCCGCGCGTCACCGTCGTCACCACGCCTGTCAACGCCGCGCGGAACAGAGCCACCGTCGACAGCGCCAGGAGGGCGGGCCTCGCCGTCGAGCTCGTGGAGCTCCCCTTCCCCGGCCCGCAGCTGGGGCTGCCGGAGGGGCTGGAGAACCTCGACCAGCTGCTCGACAACGTCAGCAGTACCACGTACCTCGCCTTCTTCCAGGCCATCTGGAAGATGGCGGAGCCGCTGCAGGGGTACGTCCATGCGCTGCCGCGCCGGCCGGACTGCCTCGTCGCCGACTCGTGCAACCCGTGGACGGCGGGCGTTTGCACGGCGCTCGGCATCCCGAGGCTGGTGCTGCACTGCCCGTCCGCCTATTTCCTCCTCGCCGTGCGCAACCTGTCCACGCACGGCGTGTACGACCGCGTCGGCGACGACGAGATGGAGCCGTTCGAGGTGCCGGAGTTCCCGGTGCGCGCCGTCGGGAACACGGCCACGTTCCGGCGCTTCTTCCAGCACCCCGGCGTGGAGAAGGAGCAGCGCGACGTTCTCGATGCCGAGGCCACCGCCGATGGCCTGCTGATCAACACGTTCCGCGGCGTCGAGGGCATCTTCGTCGACGCGTACGCGGCGGCGCTCGACAAGAGGACGTGGGCCATCGGGCCGACGTGCCCCTCCGGCATCTTGGACAAGGACGCCGGCGCCATGGCCGGCCGCGGCAACCGCGCCGACGTCGATGTCGGCCACGTCGTCTCATGGCTCGACGCCATGCCACCGGCGTCCGTGCTGTACGTCAGCTTTGGCAGCATCGCGCAGCTGCCAGCGAAGCAGGTCGCCGAGCTCGCGCGCGGCCTCGAGGCGTCAGGGCGGCCGTTCGTCTGGGCCATCAAAGGGCCAAGGCCGACGCCGCCGTGAAGGCGCTGCTAGACGACGAGGGGTTCGAGTCGCGCGTCGAGGGCAGGGGCCTCGTCGTGCGCGGGTGGGCGCCGCAGGTGACCATCCTGTCGCACCCGGCGGTGGGCGGCTTCCTCACGCACTGCGGCTGGAACGCGACGCTGGAGGCCATCTCCCACGGCGTGCCGGCGCTGACGTGGCCCTGCTTCGCCGACCAGTTCTGCAGCGAGCGGCTGCTCGTGGACGTGCTCCGCGTAGGCGTCAGGTCCGGCGTCAAGGTGCCCGCCAAGAACGTCCCCGAGGAGGCCGAGGGCGTCCAGGTGCCGAGCGGCGACGTGGAGAAGGCCATTGCCGAGCTGATGGACGGCGGGCCCAAGGGGACGGCGAGGAGGTCCAGAGCCAAGGAGGTCGCCGCGGAGGCGAGAGCGGCCATGGAGGAACGCGGGTCGTCCTACTCCGACCTGACGGACATGATCCACTACCTCTCGGAGCTGTCGAGAAAAAATATCCACGGGAGGACGGAAGATTGATGACCCTGCCTTTCGCGGCGGCAGAGCTCCGAAGCAACGACGACGAGAAGATCGAAGCCGGTGCTGCATTGTCACTACAGTCCTCAGCTGTATAACTCATTATCGGATTGCAAAGCTAGGTTTTTAGCGAAAGTGCCTTTCTGCTCCTGAGCTCATTTGAGCTTGGTGAACAGTAAAATCGAAAAAAAATTCAAAAAATTTTAAAAAAATTCTTAGAGAAACATTGACAAAAGTTCTAAGTGCTTGCAAAAATTCATCATGAAATCACATTCCTGTAAGGCGTGGCAAAAAAAAACAAATTCAGCCTCCGAAATGCTTTTGAAAATATCATTTTCAGAGTACCGATTTTGATTTTTTTTGCCACGCCTTCTAGAAATGTAATTTCATGACAATTTTTGCAAAACTTACTTTGTCAATGTTCTACCAAAAAAATTGAAATTTTTTGATTTTTTCGATTTTACTGTTCACCCGAGCTCATATGAGCTCGGGTGCAGAAACTCCACGTCCGGTTTTTAGGCATTATCAGGAGTAGTTGTTATAAAACTCTATTGTGCACGTGCGCTTGTATAATTTGGGCAACAAATGTATAAATTGTACCCCCTCCGTTCCTAAATATTTGTCTTTTTGAAGATTTTAAATGGACTATCATATACGAATGTATATAGACATATTTTAAAGTGTAGATTCACTCAATTAGCTTCGTATGTAGTCATTTGTTGAAATCTCTAGAAAGACAAATATTTAGGAACGGAGGAGGGAGTAGTATAGCATGCGAAGGATTATTTTTTGTTGGCCAAGTACATGACAGATCGATGAGCATGGAGAGAAACACAACACTCGCTTGGGTGTGTGGTTTTGTATGTACTCCCTAGTCCTTTTGTTTTTGGGTTTGTTTAGGACACATCTAGATGTATGTCACATCTAACCTGATCTTAATTATGTTTGTGGTCTATCTTTTTGTCCCAGTTTTTTTTGTTTTTTGTTGCTGTCTTGTTTGTGGGAGGTTAGATGTGACATCTTTAAAAAACATATAGATGTGAATTAGACAAACTGTTTGTTTTTACCTTGAAACCGTAGAACAACATGTAAAAAAGAAAGCCAAAAAGGCTTTCTCTTAAAGCCTAAACAACACCAGTTTTTTCCAACGTGAGGAAAACAATGAGCACTGAAGGAGACTAGTCTAGAGGGCAGAGTTGATCCATTGCTCTAAGATTTCAATAATGGAGAAAGTCGCTCCAGAAATGGACTTCTCTTCCCTAGATTGATTGATGCCAACATTTTACCTGCAGAAGCTTACCATATCAAGTGATCTTTGACTCGTACATGCGTCCAGAGAGGACGGGGCTTGCCTGCTCCCGTTCGGTGCTCCCATCCATGCTCCCCGCACATCATTTTCTATCCAACGGTTGCCATATATCCTTCTCCTGACGTTTCTTTCTTCAGCAAAAGAAAAAGAAAATAGATATCGTATTTCCGTGTCCACCGTATCTCCTCTTTCCCAGCACGTATCTACTTCTCTTCCTCATTCCCTTCAACATCAGAGACGACACTACGACAGTGAACTGGGCTGCCACAGCCGCCCGTCTGTAGCACGAGGTCGCGGCATCGAGCATAGGCGCATGGACGTCGTCAGGCTGGGCGGTGGTGACCGGCTGGCGGAAGAGGTGGACGAGGACGACCACGGCGAACGGAAGGTCGACCTGGCGCCGACCTTCGCCCATGCTGGAGTTAGATGCATGCCAGCTTCGGCGCTTCGCTGTCGCTGCACGCCAACATGGAGGAGCGCGGCGTGATTGAGGTCGACGTAGTTGTTGGGGCTCTGAGAGTACGATTTGAGATATGCCGCTCATCGCCTAGTTGTGAGCAGGCCCGGGCCGATGGGAGTGCAACCTGTGCGCCGGCACAGGGCCTCCACTTCCTAGGGGCCCCTGATTTTTAAACAAAGCAGAAGCTTGCCCTGTTGCATGCATACAGTCCAGTTGACACTGTTGGTTGTTCCAAATTTTTTTTTTTGAGCGAAGTTAGTTGGCTGTTGCAAATAATCAATTCGGCTGGGACCCTGAGGTGGGCCTCTGGGCTGCACGCATCACGCGATCGCCCAATCCCTCTGTCCAACCGTTCGTCTCTCGAGCAGAGGAGCCGCTCGATTTGCAACGCTGATGGATCCTTCGCTCCGGACGGCAGCAGCTGAGCACTAGGAAAGGCACAAGCGATTTGTTTCTACAAATGATGGAACACATTTCCCATCGGTCAAGGACCGGTGGCTCTGCTAATATTGTTTTATCTTCGTCCTTTTAGTTTTGACTTCTGAGTTTTACCAATACCTTCTAGTTAATTTTATTCCTTTTTTATCTTTTGTATGTACATTAGACGTTTAAGTGTTTCAAGATCTATGTCATGTTTTCATATAAAATAATAATCTAGTTACCAAAAAGCGTAAGGAAAAACTAAAAAATGGAGGATCTAACTAAATCTCAAAATAACAAAGCGTTGAATGTATTTTTTTTAACTTGAACGTATAAGATTCTCGAACCATCTTATTGCTATGTGACACACTATGACCTATATATTATTATCATTCTATTTTCTATAATATAATAGTAGGCACTATATTAGAGTTTAGCACAGGGACTCCGATTTTGCCGGCCCGGCCCTGGTTGTGAGATAGCATCAATACCCAAAAGCTTAATCCAGGTTCCATTTACAGCACGCTTTGCAGTTATACGTCGCTTGCAAGACCTCACTGCCATTAGAAAAGGAACGGTATTAGCGATATCTGTACTACAAATCACAATATTGGCCGAGATTGCAACTGAGATAACTTGAGGGCTATCTTGATTTTTCAACTTGTCTGGAGAGCAATTAAATGGCATCATACAATGGCGACGCCTCGGGGAGGTCGAGGTCGAGGTAGAGTAGCAGCGTGGCGCCTTGTAGGCACGCGCACAACGGCACGGACAAGTCCGACGGCTTCCTCTCGGCGGAGGTGGTCTTGTGGCGGGAGAGGCCCGGCGTCTGGACGTGGGTTGCGCCACCGCGCCGGTGCTAACGAACCAGCGGACTGAAGTTTCTCAACGCCGACGTCCCACTTGCTAGGCAACCTCCCGGTCCGGGCAACGACTCAGGCGACGAAAGGAAAAAGAGACGGGGCGGCCACAGGAAGAGAAGAGAAGCGGACGACACGGCCGCACGGGAGGAGATCGATTGAGAAGACGGGGTTGCTCGTACATCTGCCTCCGCCGTCCGGACTCCGGTGTCGTCTCTGATGTTGAAGGGGATGAGGAAGAGAAGCAGTGCTGGGAAAGAGGAGATACGGTGGACACGGAAATACGAGATCTATTTTCTTTTTCTTTCGCTAAAGAAAGGAACGTCAAGAGGAGGATATGTGGCAACCGTTGGATAGAAAATGATGTGCGGGAGCACGGATGAGAGCACCGAACGGGAGCAGGCAAGCCCCGTCCGTCCAGAGACGGACACGAGAATTCCGTTGAATCTTCATGCACAAATAATAATGCAGGCAAGGCACGCACATCACTGGCACAATCACTCAATTGGCTATGGATTGACAAGCAAGTAGAGTAGAACCATATGTTGCAAGATCAGCATCTCGAGCAGCGAAAAGTCAGGATACCGAATGTGGCACGAAGCAACCGGGGTTAATCCTACGGCTGTCTCAGTTGCATTGAATCTTCCATGCCGGAATAATGCAGGCAGGCCAAGCTGCATCACTGGCGGAATTCAATACTGGCTATAAACCTCGAGTGTGGCAGGCAGTCGCGGGGGTTGATCTGAGCCATCCATTGCTCAATCCGACCGCCCGGACACCGCCCTGCAATATTCTGGCATCAAATGGATTTGTGGCACATCATGACCGCATGTGTGATCCTGCATAAAATGATCATAGAGGATGGGCAGGACAAGCCGCAAGACTCCCGCTGTAAGAATGAAGGGAACAAAATTTATATACCGCCTATTCAACCACAGAGGAATGAAGAATTATTACAGAGATTTCTTGAAGTGCAGCGACAAATCAAAAACCGCGCAGGGCATGAACAATTGAGCATTTGTGGACACTCCATGGGCAATAAATTGGACCATTATTTGAGATTTGAAGCATACATTATGTTTACCTTTAATCAATTGGACCATATACAATTTCAAATTCAAATTTGAATCTTGAATCTAATTTCATACATTGTGTATTTTAAATGATGTTCAATTATTTGAATCTGAAAATATCGTTATTTAAATTATTATGTTGATAGAACGGCCAATGTGTATCCAGTTTATATGCAAGTTTAAAGGAAAATAAGTTTGGGGGAGATTTGTTGGGGACTTTTAGAACATTCATCCCCAATAACCAGAAAAGTGTTATTGGGGCCCTGTAGGTGTTTACTGTCTTTTTTATGAGCTGTTGGAGATGCTCTTAATCAACCTCCTTCTTTTGTTTCGATCAAAAATATATACTAGCAAAAGGTCATGTGCATAGCAACGGGAGAAAAAAACCATAGTCTCCAATGGTCATGGTCACATTTTGCTCCATCACCGAGATACACTATCACTATCGATTTCGTAAAATCATGGACATTACTCTAAACTCTTGAGCATATTCAACATCGTGAATATTTTTTCAAATTCATGAACACTTTTACAAATTTTCGAACATTTTCTAAAATCAAGAACATTTTTTGAATTCATGAAATTTATAATATTTTCAAACATTTTTTTCAAACTGTAAACAATTTTTTTACAATTTTTTTGAATCGGCGAACATTGCTAGAATGGATGAACATTGATTTGGAAATTTGTGGAACAATTTTTGAAATTCACAAACATTTTTTCTGATTTAATGAACATTTTTTTACTGCTTGATCATTTTGAATCAGCGAATATTTTATGAATGAATAAACTATTTGTATGTCATGAGCAGTTTTTTGAATTTTTAGGATATTTTCCATTCAGTTTCATTAAAAAATTAATACATAAACTTTTAAAAAATCATGAATACTTTCTTATTTTCCGAACATTTGTTTTCAAAATTTCAAACAATTTTTCAATAAGCAAACATTTTTTCATAAAATCACGAACATATTTGAATCCACAAACATTTTATGATTTAGTAAATATTTTATTTCAAAACTCCCATTTTTAGAAAAAAAATTGGAACATTTTTTTAGTCCCAAATTATTTAAAGTAGAAAAAAGGAAATGGGAAAGAAAAAGAACGAAATTTAAAAAACAGGCTGTCCGGACATGGGCCGGTCCAAACGGGCGCACTGCATCTTCTCCCAACATGCAGTGTGCAGTATAGCAGGTCCGTACTGCATGGGCCGGCCCAGGCGGGGATTCTCCTATGTGATATTTTTGCAACTTTGAGAGCAATTTTCATGACGTACTGCAAGAAGCAATAGCCCGTATATATATGGCCTCAGTGCAAATCTCCTTTCTTCGTACATAAGAAGCCATATAATTTGTTAGTTTTCTGGTAGATATGCAAACATGGCTGGAGTTTCAGTTTGTTTTAAGAGTCTCAACAATAGCGGGTGGCGATAAAAGCAAGGGTGTGTTTTTGGTTTAGGTAATGTATGATTCACTAATATATGAATTATTTCAAAATATTTGAGGACACTTTACTGTAGAAATTATTCAGCATATTCCCTTAAATCCGGTGCAGAGTGTACATTTGGCTTTAAATTTATCCACAAAAGAGTGTACTCCTATCTTCCCAATGCACTTTGCAGTATAATTTTTTCTCTCTATCTCTCTCATCACATGATAATCAAGACCAATAATATTTTACACATGGTCTCCTTAATTTCTACACACACTTTAGCTCATTTGAGGGTTGGGTAGTTAAAGAGGAGAGAGATGGTGGCTTGCACGTTTTGAATGCATTCTGTACTTCACTCCATAATTTGTCCTAAAATTTCTTATACGTACGCTTTTCACCGAATGGAGGGATACACTTGACGGTCACAATCAGTCTCATGCGTCATTTGTGGCAACGAGGCGTCTGTTGAATGAAAAGGATTGTGAAAGTAGAAACAAGAGAGAGAGAGCAAATGATGGAACAGTTGTTTCATTGATTGAAGATTGGGGTATTTATACCCTCATTACAAGGCGGTTACAAAGGAGGCGGTTGCCAAAACATGGCCACCGACATAGCATGGATTTACAATTAATTAATCTAATTAATTAATTCCTAACACTTCCCCTAATCAATGCTTGTCTTTGTGAATATAGATCATCTTGATAAAGACTCCTCCTAGTATGTATTTGCCTTGAACGTTCATCATCTTCATCTTGGAAAGGTCTCCTCCAAAAACCCGTGGGAAAAATATGAGAAGAACTGTATTTGATATGTTGTTAAAACTCCTTTAAACCCAGTGGGAAAAATAAGAAGAAAATGAGGCAACATATAATGATTATGTCTCTTGATAACTCATATGAGAAAAACCTTCAGAGAAGGATAAAACTCATAAGTGAGTTTAGAGACCAATAAATATGTCTTGAGTACTTCCTTTAAAAACCCCTATAGGGAAAATAGGAAGTATGACATATGATCTTTGAGAAGATATAGCCTCATTAAAAACCATTATGAGAAACTTTGAGAGAAAACTCATAAGGAAAAAGAGTGTGATTATATATACCATTGAAAACTCCTTTAAAACCCAGTGGGAAAAATATAAGGAGAAATGATATGGCATATACGTACACTTGTGCTTATATTGCCTCATTAAAAACCTTTTATGAGAAACCATTAGGGAAAAACTCATGAAGTGAAAAAGAGTACAATATATGTAGTCGATGATTGTTAACATGTTATAATTTGGGAGATTACTACTGAACTTTGCAAATCTAGAGGATGTGTCACACCAATTCCATTAACATGATCATGACATTGTGAATAATCTATTGGATTTTCACAGTATTTTGCAAATTGTTTCCTCATTTTTCTATAATTTGTGAGGATAAGTAATTCGAGCAATGTACTTTATAATATTGCTCTTCATATATATAACCTATAGGTATTGAGTAACACAAGTGGTAGCATCTTGAAAAATCAAGTTATGTGCTTTTGATGAATCTCAACCACATGATTTCGAGTGTGGTTAATCATTCCGCCGAGCCATGTATATTTGGCAATGCTTTTAGATCAAGCAATTATGTTAGAATGACTAGTGGAAGTAGTCGTTAAAGTCTATTTAGATGACTTCCATGAGAAGACTATTCCAGTGAATTCAGTCATTGATATGGGATTGTTGGGATAAAATAAAGAGCCAATATCATTTCATATATCATGGTCATATCTTGATTTTCCTGATGGAATTGCCTAAGATTTATTGTGAGCTTGAGATATAAGTTGATATTTCGTATATCAACCATATACCTTTGTTGGGGTTTGCATTCTGAACAAATATAGCAAATATAGTGCCAGGCCTGACGTAGTTTGCAATTATATGAGTGCTTTGACATTAGTGAGATATAGAACTTCAGGTCCTGATATCACTTCATTATCACCCCTAGGTATGAATGGATTTGTACCTTATCAAGGGTAGTATGACCATATTACATGTCTTTATTGGTATGATATATCCACATTGAACTTCTCGTATATGTATTGGATATATATGTAGACTGATATGTATTCTTGAGAGAATGCTCAAGTTGTAAGCTTAAGCTAAGTTTGATTGAATCCAAATTTTCCGTCTTGAGATGATTTTATGTATTTTTAGGTCTTGTAGAGACATTGATGACGAAATCATCGATATACACTGAGATGATGTAAGAAAATCAAATTTGTGATTTCCTTATTAAAGCACATAAACAATCATCATTATTCAAGTAATCCTTTTGAAGAAGGAACTCATTTAGTCGGTAGTACCATATGATTTTCGACTATTTCAAGTCATAGAGTGACTTATGAAGTTTTACACAAAAATTTGTTGCAATTTGCTTTTGCATTTGGAAGTATAAGCCCTTCAGGGACTTCAATAGGGATTTTCGAAATAAGTGACTCATATGAGTATGTAGCCACTTCATCCATAAACTGCATGGATAATATTATTATTTTTATTGCCAATGATATTTAGTATCGAAACATAAATCCACCCATACCAATAGGGTATGTTACATCATAATTGATGTCGGGTCTCTGCGTGAACCCTTTTGCTACAAGCCTTGCTTTCCACCACCTCGTTGACTTTGTCTATGAATGAGAAGTTTTAGTATTCCATATGGAAGATACTTATGAGGAGTAGGTATTACTGCGGTAAATACAACTCATTTGTTGAGCGAGTGCTATTTTTCATTACTTGCTTCCTTTTATGTGAACCAATATGAGTGCAAGAGGCACTCTACCATGGATTTTGGTTCTGGGCCCAAAAGGTTTTAGCAAATTGAGAAGAAATATATGTCGACAAATCTAGTCTTTAGTTTATATGATCTGGTGGAATCATTGAAGTTTGTGGATAAAATATTTATTCCTTTTTAACTCCTTGTGATTTCCTACAATAAATGGAGTCAAGGTGTTTCGATGTCCCGGCACCAAAACATTTGTGCACATTTATGCCGGGCTTTGGATGATGAGCATCCAGTGAGGTGTCTTTCAACTTGATGTTGAATTACATTTACTGGTTGAGGATTTGATTTCCTCTGTTTCCGCGGAAGCATATGAGAAGTTATATCTCGTCTTGTCAGATTTTCTCCCCCTCTTGCTCTCATTTGGGGAGAAGAGTGGTTTATCAGGTACCTCCACTCTTTCTGATACTTTACTGCAGGAATATAGAATTTAGTGACACCTTGTCATCAGTAAATGTATGTGGCAGATTTGCAATGTGTTGCAAATATATGATTCTCTAAACTTCTAGCTCAGATTCTTTGAGTACGTGGATATAAGGATAGAATGTCAATAACATTTCTAATTTATTTCTCGACATTGTTTGTGGTACTTATCTCCCCCTAATGCCGAAAAATATCCTTATTGCTGATGCAATCAGCCTACGGGCTATGAATAATTTTGATTGACAGATAAATTGTTATTCCTCACATAGATCCCTAATTTTCGTGAGTGCCCATTGATGTACGTTGGAGTGGTGATATCCTTATGTAACCGAATTATCGCAGATAAGAAATACTTTGTTGATTTCCACGTAGTAACTACAAGGGGAAAGTAGTATGATATGCAGTTGGTATGATACTTACTGTGTGTAAGGCCGTATGTGTCCAGCAAGAGGCTGGTAATTTACAATTCTTTAAAAATGGTCATGTAATTCATTTAACTCTCTTTGATAAGAATTTTAGCTAAACCATTCTAGGTATGTACATAAAGTACTTCATGCAAAAAAATTGCTCATTGGATGAGTTCAACCACATTAAATCATTCAATGGGTTTATAGATCTTGTTTTCAGGAGAATTTGCTCTTACTTTGATAAGTTGAGCAATTTATTTAATAAGGTCATGCATGGTTGTGTGTGAGACACACATAAAAACATTTATGAATGTGTATATGAGTACCATGAAGTATCTAAATTACCTCGAGATAATGGTTAAGCAATCCAGACATATCTTTTGAATGTGTTCAAGGAAGAATAAGTGTCCTGCTTAGAATTTTAAGGTGAGAGTGCCTTAAAACTTATTTCCCCTATGCACATGCGGTGCACATAAAATTTGATGATTTGAGAAAATTTGTAACTTGATAAGTTGTGACCAACACGATTGTCAATAATTTTCTAATCATACCCAAACCAGGACGGCTAAGGCTATCAAACCTAATATTTAATTTATTAATACTTAGAAAATCATTGTGTACGCAACAATATTGAGTATGAATTGAAACATACATTCAAATTTATCGAATATTGTATCCAAGGGATATGATATTGGACATTTTACTACATGTAGTAGTACAAGCATAGGCCCATAATATGCTGGGATAATTAGGAGATTACCTGATGTCTCCGATATTATTGAGTGCAAATGTTTTCATCCTTCATTTTCTGCTCTAGATTTTGGTCCTCCTTGATGAAGATTCTGAGAACAATCCTTTACCAGAATTTAGTTGTTATTTGCAAATTTGCAAATTTATCCCATTGAACTTATTGGCCTTTTAATAAATGTGTGGCGTGGTTAGACCATATGTTTGAGGGTTTGGTAATCATAGGTAAAATATTTATATAACCACACATTTGACAAACTTGAGGGTTGTCTTTTGATCATTTGAAACGACTGATTCCTATTAAGAGATAATTTTGTCTTTAGTTGTCTATTAGCCTCCACTTTAGTTCGAATCCCTCATGGTTCTATTTTGTGACCACTAACCTGCATAGTATTCTCTGTACTAGCAAGAATTTTAAATTATGGTATAGCACCGTTGGGTGAATATGATGATTTTAAGAAATTCCATGTTTCTTGATCATAAAAATGGTAGTACCATCTTAAGAGGATGTAAAGTGCATTAAGGGCTTTTCAACTAGATCTATATATAGGAAAATATTTGATCACGAGAACTCAACTTGAAGTTGATTATGTGACAGAATTGTGAGATGCAATAGACTTGAGGTCTTGAAAAACGAATGGTGGTCATCCGCGATGTGCTCATTAGTTGTTAAGAGAATAGCCATGACATATTATCACGTCGGTGGAGTTATAGTGGCAACAATGCCACACGTGGATACAATGACTGATGTCATGAATCATCCTAAAATAAATTCTCCCACCTAATTATGAATTTAGTGCATTTGAATGTAAGCAATGAAAATAATTTGTTTGAGAACAATCATGGGCAAGGTGATCCTTGGTGAACCTAGGTGTATCCTTCAATACAACGCATGTGATGAAGTCACTGTTAATATTTTGGAGTTCATTCTTGAGGAAGTGTGTGGCTTTAGAGTCACTGCCAAAACGTATAGAATTTGTATGTTTGAAATTGGTTAGTCACTATGAAAGTATAACCACAATGTGATGTGGACATTGCAACAGTGTTTGAGACACTTGCTATAAATTATGGTATCCGTCTTGATGGATGGACGACGCTATAATTAGAAATAGTGACATAGGCTCTTACATCATGTATTTTACCAATGTAATAGAAGGTAATCACTTGTATATGCAAATATTTGCATAGTTTTCCATCACATATTCAAGCAAAGTGAGGCTTGAATAGTTTATGTTAGCACAAAAATACCATTTAGGTATATAACAAGTGTGCGAGAACAATATTTACTATGAGAGTAAAATATTTTAGTGAACAACAATAAATGCTTCGGAGGAGCAAGTTTTAATTTGGCTAATGCCTTATAGCCATATGTGTAGACCTCAATTTATATAGGATAACATTTTGAAGATAATCACCAATATGGTGTAGATCTCGCAGTAATAGAAAACATAGTCAGACTTTTGTCAGTAGATGTTCATATCTCTATTACCTTATGTTATACTATATTTAAGAAAATCACTTTGAAGGTAATCATCTGTCAAAGTGACATGATGTAGACCTTGCAGTAATAGTGGATAGTCTGTAAAAGTTTACAGTAGATGTCAGTATTACCTTATGATATCTTGAGGTAGTCACATCTAATATTAATATTTGGAAGAGCACTTTGAAGATAGTCATCTTGTTAAAGTGACAAGATGTAGACCTCACAGTAGTGATGGATAATCTGCAAATGGTGCAGTAGATGCCATCAATACCTTGTGATTCACAAATAAATATTGGACTAGTCATATTAAGTATGACAATTTATAATTCTTATTTTGAATTTACATCAAGATTTGATGTATAGTTATTGTTCCAAATTGCTATTATATAAAGAATGCTGAGGCAAACATATAACACATGACACAATGCCATCGCCAGTATATATATTTTTACAATTTGATAACATTGTGATGTATGAACACTTGCACACTAGTAGTACTAGGGTGGTATTACACGCAAAATGCATGTTTCAAAACACTATGCATAGTATGGACGCACTTACAATCAGCCAGGGCTTGATCGCAAGCAATAGTATTAAGACCGATGGACTTATTTGGCATTAAGCGAAACAATGAGTGGTAAGACGTGAAATGGCCAAAGAGATAAGGTTCTCTGGTCACACTCTGCACAGCCACGAATCGATCTGGCTGAACACAGGAATAGCCATGGCCTCCGGAGCGTCTGCGCGCCATGGGACGGCCGTTGGCCGCCGCTTCCGTCGGCCGCCCCATTGATTTTGTGGAGAGGAGACATGGAGGGCCGCACCAAACCGATGGCCGCGGGCCGAAGGACCCGCGTCGAAGCCCATGGCCGGTACAGGAGGGAGCCACGTCGTGGCTGGTCGCTCCGTGCTTGGCGGAGCCAGGATTAAGGCATGAGGGAGGCAAGAAAAATAATAAACACTTAGAAGACACGTCACAAAAATATAGTCTCAAAACTAGCATTGATACAAATGTATGGCAACATTTGATTTGCAATATAAATAAACTAAATTCCGACTCTGTCCGTTTCAAATTAGTTGTTTTAAATTCGTCTAGATACAAAAGTATTTAGACATGTTTTAGTGTTATGTACATTCATATCTAAACAAATTTAAGACAATTAATTTGGGACGGGCACAATATTAGTTTAGATTTACCTGGGTGGATAGTACTTCCTCTGTCCCAAAAAACTTGTCTAAAATTTGTCTAAATACGAACTTATCTGAAGAAATTTTTGTGTTAGATACGTTCGTATCTAGATAAATTTAAGACAAGCTTTTTGGGACAGGGTAATACTAAATACCGAGTCACCTCTTGTAAAATGAACTAATTTGGTATATTTTCTCATCATCTAACATTGCACAAAGAGTCGAATTAGATTTATAAATTCTGATCTTACCGCATCTGATTAGTAATTCACCCAGAATCTTAATTTGTAATGTGGGATCGATCTGGAGATCTAGTACAGTAGGTTATTGATGTTACTGTATATGCTAGTAATCGTACCTCCGAATTCATGCCAGAAGCCTTGATCAGTCATTGAAGCAGCCATGGATTCAATCGCTGGAGGAGAAGCTCTGGGCGCCCTGTGCTCCGGCGGCGACGAAAGGTGCAAAAGAGATCTGAGAGGCGACGGCGCACGAAGAGAACTTGGAAAGGGAACCGTCTACTCGATCGACGGTTGCGCGTATGCCCATTTGACTGATGCGTAGACCTAGCGATTACTTTCATGTTGGGCCTTTGGCTGGAATATTGGGCCATTAACTTCGAGCGGCCAAATTACCTCAGCCATACGCGTATTAATTAAATACCCATATATTTACTTAGCGAGCATTCATAGGGGGGGCGAGACGATGGGGGTGTCTGACCGCTGCTCGCACCCCGTGTCTCCGCCCCTAGCTCCATGGGACCCGTCCTTGGACGATGGCCGACTGACTCGCGCCTCGCTGTGCGCCGAGGATTCAGGCCGATGGAGAGCGCCTCCGGGGTGCGCTAGGCGCACTGGGTGTCGTCTCCCTCGTACGCGGTGGCAGTCGCCTCCGCTGACGGTGTTCATATCTGTTTCTCTTCTATTTAGATCGCTTATATTTGATCTCCTCCGAGAAGTAGTCCAGGATGTGGATTGGATTCTTTCCTGTGCTTGACTATGACTATTTCTTTTTCTTCTGGATTCTTGGTGTTCCTGCTAAAACAATTGATTTGTGAGGAATAAACTGAACTGAATCACCTTATTTGACATCGACTTCTCTATTTGTCTAGCCCAGCGATGTGTATCGAGTCCAGTATTGCAGATCGACGGAGATGTGGATGGCCGGAGTTGTTTCATCTCTCCTTGCCAAGGTTGGTGCCGTTCATCGCTTGACGCTGCCGGGCACAACAATAGCGCTGTCGGGCGCTCCATGGCATGCCACAGATATGCAATTCCGTCGCCGGGCGAGTGTCACGCGCCGGCTGTATTGCATCCAGATGCGAGAGAAAGCCTCGGCGCCTCGCCGCTGTTAGGCCGTCTCCCCGTCGCCTTTTTCTTGTGTTGTGTGGCCAAAATGCTCTCGGGTACGAGCGTGCTGATAACGTGTGAAAGTAGAAACGAGAAAGATTACAAGGCGGTTACAAAGGAGGCGGTTGCCAAAACATGGCCACCGACATAGCATGGATTTACAATTAATTAATTCCTAACAAGGATAAGGATTGCAAGACGATAAATGAGATAGCAGCTGGTGTGTGTTTGTGTGAGCAGCAAAATGAATTTTCTCATCGAATCATGGCCGCGTGGGCCCGTGTGACTAGGATCACGTGCCAAGGAGGCAACAAACTCCATCGACCGATCTGTTGGCACCCACGATTCAATGAGCGGACTGCCCGGGGAGCCCGGGCCGGCGCACGTGCCAGCGAACAAACCTCCCCTCTCCCTCGCGCGATGCACAAACGCAGGGTAGGTGCCGAACTGCGCTGGAGAGGGACGTCCATTTGGACCGACCAGCTCGGTCGACAGGCCACGCATGCATGGCCATCGTGGCGTTAACGAGCTAGCCAGGGAGCATCGTAGCAGTGGTTGGGTGCTGAGTCCTCCACGCTTCGTGCTGTTGATGGCCTCCACTCCATTAATCCAGACAGGGAGAGATCCGCTGGACACGGACTGCAAAATTAAATTTTGGTGTACGACGGCCTCTTGTCTGGATCGCGCGAATAGGAAAGAGCCGGGTGGTCTTTCAGGTCAATTTATTAAGCATGGAATCGCTCGCGGTGATGCACCTGGTCGCTTTCGTCCAAGAGAGCACGCAAGCTCATGAGTGTACGCCTTACACAAATACTCCTATAGGAGTACATACATACATACATACATACATACTTACATACATACTTACATACATACATACATACATACATACATACGATGGATCAGGATCAGTGTATGAACATATCTCTGCTACCGCATATAGAATACTCATGGGCAATGGGTGAAGCCACAAAACAGGAGTGGAGAAGCTACGGCTTTTCCCGTATCCGAATGGTCCCTTCCACACAACCTGTAACATCACACCCATGTTGCTCATCCGCAACTTGTGCATCACGCCCATGTCGCTCTTGCTCCGCTCAGCTGTGTATATAAGCACAGATATAGAGGGGCACAAGGGGGCATTGAGTCCAGTCGGGCAGGGACAAAAGCACACACCGATCGGCGATGAGATACCGTACGTGCTCTGGATGATCGCCGCAGGTCCTCGGCCTCGTCATCAGCTCAAGCTCGAGTTTTCTTGGTAGCCAAGGTAAGCGATCCATCCATCCATCCTTGCAGTTGCAGCCAAGTTCGAGTCCCGTCGGCCTATGCTTCTCTTTCCTTAGATTAGAAAATCTCCATGTTAGGCCCTGCTGCAGATTTTCATACATGAACTAGTAGTTGTATCAAGCAGTACTATTCCACTGTTCCCTACGGAATATATATGTGGGTTTTGATTTGCGTTCCGCGAGCCAGATCTTTCTGTATCATTTCGCTGCTCCAACATACATCTTGATCTGAATCTCGGAAATGGCTAGGAGAGAGGAATCTGTTGTGTCTGCACGTTATTGGGCAATGGCCATCTAGCAGTGGGTCCACCGTCTGTCTTTGACCCAGAGCATGGTGCAAATTCTTTTTTTTTTTTGAGGGGTAGCATGGTGCAAATTCTAAGCGTACACAACTCTGCACTGGCTTGCTCACAAATGAAAAAAGGTGCAAGTTCAGACAAGGATTGCTCATCGGCCCCTGCATAAAATCCAGTGCAGATATGCCCACTTCTTCTAAGTACCAAAATTGATTTATTATTCAAAAAAGATGGAGGTTGAAACTCCCGCGCCTCAGATTATGATGCACATCGACATTTTTATAAATTACTTCCTCCGTAAACTAATATAAAAGTGTTTAGAATACTAAAATAGTGATCTAAACGTTCTTATATTAGTTTACAGAGGGAATACTCAGCAAGACAACCATGACCGAACAATTACAAAATATGAAATAAATATTTCGAATTACATGAGGGGCACGCGCCTGCCAAGCCCCTGCCCAACAACTCGATTGGCTGGCGATTAAGTGAAGTAGTTGGATCCCGCATGAGAAAACAATAAGTTTTAGGTTTCATCGTTGAAACTTACGACCTTTTATCTGAAACTTGCGATTTTCTCACTGCGTTTTACCAAGTTTTATAGGCAAAGTTTTAAGATGTTTTTTGCAGTTGGTAGGAAAAAAAGTGATTTTATTATTTCGTGTACTCAGTTCCAAGTGTTGAAACTTAACATTTATTTTCAAAATTGGTCAAAACATATTCAAAAATGGATCTTATTTGAAAACCCTCGTCATGAGAAACACGAATATGAAAAAATAACTTAATTTAGACATCGTTTAAAAGATATAAAAAATTGAAAATTGGTAAAATAAAATAAAAGCACACCCGAGGGACTGCGTGCCGTGAGACCTGCTTGCCACAAATCCTCTCCTAAATAAATACCTACGACTAAGTCTAGTAACGCCTTCAAGAAAGCCAAAGATGGCTTAGACAAGGATTTTCATCACGGTTGCCAAGACTAACAAATGAAAATTAGCACAACAGCTAGTAGACAACACCTTAATAAGCTAACGACACAAATTCATTGTTGTTGAACCCGACCAATAAAAGGTCAACAAAAGGGTTTTCACTCCAGACATTGAACAATGTTTCAGTCAACATCTTGATGATGTATCATTCTATAGTCGCATTTATCAATACTTCACGCCAGGCTAGAAAGACACTAGCAGATTGGTCAGATGTACTCCCACCTTAAACCACCAGCACGACCGTCAAGGGGCGCCCATGTCTCGCGCGGATCTGTTGTTGACACTCTACGCTAGCGCAAGTCACACTACATCATCCACCATAGCATTGGAGCCGCTCTGCTCCGGTGCTAGATGCCATCGGAGATCCGCCGGTGTGCCTCATAAGGGATTTGAACAAATCGGATGATTTTCATGTAAACCAGTGATTTTCATTTAAACCAGACCACATTCATTATATTTTGATATATTGCATTAAACAAAAGCGTCTGGAGTGGTGTTGACTGACATTAATACGCCGGAATACGCGAGAGGAAATACGCCGGAATAGCCGAGAGGAAATATCTTGTGTACGTAGTAGTTTGGGAAGCCACTAGTTGCAAATATCCATTTGGAGTTCAGAAGCATGGTACCACATGTCCACGTGGCGGTTAAAACCCACGAGCACGGTCCTGGTGGTAGAGAAAATATCAGATGGTATGGTGCTCCTGTGATACGGGCGACTTGTGCATAAATAGGGGATTTGTGGAGGGTTTTCCATTTTTTGCAAACTTGCAGGATCTCTGTCCGTGGCCATTGGATCTCAAGTCCAACGGCTCGCGGGAGCTCATATTACGGAAGCACCAAAGCTCCCATATCACTTGGTACTCTCTATGTATGCCTATCTCCCGTTCATGAGCCCTTCCTCCTAACTCCTAAACCGCATCTTTCATTTTTTTTCACTTGTCTCCGGATATCTATTTTTTTGTTGATTATTGGTTAACCGCTCATACCGAACGGTGTTTCTGGATATCTAATAAGACTTCATCGGAGCATTTTCAACAAAACCATAGACTTAGAACCAAATTATTCTCTTTCACAAAAAAGAAACAAATTACTATTGTTAAACTATTTAAATTTTCTTTTGTTGGTAAAACCCTTGACCCTCTGAAAATTTAGTTGAAAAAATGAAACCATAATCTATTGATACTTGTATATTGCAGTTGCCAAGAAGACGACAAGAGGCGGAGGCAAATGGACGGAGACCAGTCGCCGCAGCCTCAGCAGCACCACCGCACGCCGGAGCAGGAGGGAACAACAACCACGACATTGAGGGCATGGACGGTGCAGCAGAAGGGGATTGGTGGCAGAACAGTTCTTCTAATGCGCTGCTCCGGTATGACGACCGCGGGAGCATATGCGAGCCGCTCATGCGGAAACGCACCATCAACACCACCTCCCAGATCGCCATTGTTGGCGCCAACATTTGCCCCATCGAGAGCCTCGACTACGAGTACGCATTCCCGTGCCCTGCAATCCTTCTGTCTTCTTATTTGGTGATGTTGGCAATTGGCATGTCAACCAGACTTACTTTTAGTTCTTAGATGGACACATCTTCATATCTTAGAGTGTTCTTTCTTTTCAATCTGGCAAACCCTTTCCATTAATTGCTCCACAAAGTTCAGTTCACAAAGAAAAATCAGAGGGGATGGGAAAGAGCAAATGCATGCCGGCTGTGAGAGCTCGCTATCAAAAATCTTACTGCAGCGTGAAAACCTGCTACCACTAAGATTAGAATTCGAAGTGAAGTGTTAATTTTGAGTATGGCTAGTTTCGCGCAGAATGCAGTCTACCTGGTCTATTTCTGAGTTTTAGAGAGATTGAATTTGTACATGTACAGATTTTGCGACTTTCATAAATCCACAATGGACATTACAGTCAGTTTTATTACAATGCTGAATATTTGCTTGCTCCAGAGTTGTGGAGAACAACCTTTTCAAGCAAGACTGGCGGTCAAGAAAGAAGAAGCACATATTTCAGTACATTGTTATGAAGTGGACATTGGTGCTTCTAATCGGCCTGTTGACTGGACTTGTTGGCTTCTTCAATAACCTTGCAGTTGAAAACATTGCTGGATTAAAATTGCTAATCACAAGTGATCTTATGCTCAAGCAAAGGTGAAGTTTTACTTTGTGCCATTTGTTAATTTTCCATCTTTTGCCTGCCAATGGCCATTGGCACATACCTTCCATCGAGTGAGATCATGTTAGCGATTAGATCTCTACACATTTTCATGTCATAATTCCTGGAATGATGCTAAGTTCATGAAAGCGATAGTTAGATTTCTATTTTTACAAACTTTAACAAGAGCGTTGATTCAGTATCGGCTTACACTTGTTGGATTATTTGAAATGACCAATGGTGTTGTGCTTCCAGTGCAGGTATTTCACTGCATTTTTGGCATATGGAGGTTCCAATCTAGTCTTGGCAGCGGCTGCTGCAGCAATATGTGCTTACATTGCACCTGCAGCTGCTGGATCTGGTATTCCTGAAGTTAAAGCATATCTTAATGGAGTTGATGCTTATTCTATACTGGCTCCTAGTACACTCTTTGTGAAGGTGACTCTAACTTACAAACGCATTTGTACACAAATATATCCTCTCTTACTTTTTGTGCATTCTTCATATAGTATCACTAAAGCTCAACTGTGCGCTACCTTCTCCATCATCATGACTCATGAACTACAAGCTAAAGAATCTTCCAGTAATAGTTTGGGCTTCTTTTGGAGAAAAAGAATACTCCCTCCATTCCACAATATAAAATGCATCAAATTTCGTGAAAGCCAAACATATGTATGTTTGACCAATATTGTAGAATAAATTATGAACACGCGAATCCAAAATAAATAATTATGAAACTATTTTTCATGATGGATCTAATGATACAAAATTCGTATTGTAGATATTCACATTTTTTTACTAAAAACTTGGTCAAACATGCACTCGTTGACTTTTGAAAGAACTAATACACCCTGTATTTTGGAATGGAGGGAGTAATAATTATGAACAAATTTAAAGTTTCATCTACAACAGGGCAATCTTATTAATTTATTTTCATTGAAAATGATAACATGCTCTGCAAAGTTCGTGACTTAACAAATCCATGAGGTGTGATGACCTTAACACAAACAAGTGAGACATCATTTGACATTTTGTAAGTGTGCAAACTTTTACACTGGTGGTAGTACTAACTACTACTCCCTCAGTTTCAAAATAGATGACCCAACTTTGTACTAAAGTTAATACAAAGTTGGGTCATCTATTTTGAAACGGAGGGAGTACTATAATGCCTACACTTGACTGTACCTAAGATTTCTTATGCTAGTACTAAATAGCAACATATTACCTCGACACCTTTTGTCAAAAATGCAGAAGATTTTTTATTTAATTCTTTTTGATAAGTTTTCAGCCTTTGGCATATCATTCTGCACTGACAGTTGAAAACATGTTCTACCAATGCCACGTTGTGCATTCTATTCTTCTATGTTATCGCATAACCCTTTTTTCTCCTGAAATCTTCTACTGATTTGTAGATATTTGGTTCAATACTTGGAGTTTCAGCTGGATTTGTACTTGGAAAGGAAGGTCCAATGGTACATACGGGGCGTGCATTGCAAACTTACTTGGTCAGGAGGGTCACGCAAGTACCATCTTACATGCAATTGGCTAAGATATTTCAAGAACGACAGGGATAGGCGGGATTTGATTACGTGTGGGTGCGCAGCTGGAGTGGCCACTGCCTTCCGCGCACCTGTTGGTGGCGTCCTGTTTGCTCTTGAGGAAGCAGCATCATGGTAATAACCTTTTCATGGCAAATTATCATCTGTTACTTTGGGGCATTCATTATCTTCTGTAGGTTTCTACAAATCACAACCACATTAGCCATGAGGTTCTAGGATTCATATTTCCTTGTCTAATATTGACATGAAGTGTATTTCATATATAGTGTTTGACAAGAATCATTAGTTGGATATGTAGTTACAGTGATCGGGCCAACCGATAAATATGCAGAGCCAAACTAGTACCGCCATAGTTATGTACTGTTAACCTACATGTTAATTTATCTTCAAAATGTTAGTTTATTTTTGAAAAACTTAAACCGCTAGCCATGAGAATACATGTTAATGTGTTTTATTTTTTTCAACTTCATTTTACAGGTGGCGAAGTGCTCTTTTATGGAGAGCATTCTTTACAACTGCTGTTGTTGCTGTCGTGTTGAGGACTCTGATTGAGTTCTGTCGCAGTGGAAAGTGTGGTCTCTTTGGGCAAGGTGGATTGATTATGTTTGATCTAAGTTCAACTGTTGCAACCTATAGTAGTCCGGATCTACTTGCAATAATTCTCCTTGGAATAATTGGTGGTATATTCGAGGCCTATTCAACTTTCTCTTGGATAAAATTCTTCGTATTTACAGTATTATCAATGAGTAAGTACCGAGGATGAATTGTAATAAATGTGATTGCATAAATTTTCTACTATTTTCGATACCTATTTTATAATGTGATATCATCTGATGTTCTTCATCTGCCCGCAGGAGAGGTGCTCCATCCAAGATCCTCCTCACTATAATAGTATCAGTTATCACATCAATGTGCTCCTATGGCCTCCCTTGGCTTGCTTCGTGCACTCAATGCCCCGAAGATGCCGTGGAGCAATGTCCTACCGTTGGTCGCTCTGGCAACTATAAGAACTTCCAGTGCCCACCAGGGTATTACAATGGTATGGCATCACTTTTCTTCAATACAAACGATGATGCCATACGAAATCTTTTCAGCACTGGAACAGCGACTGAGTACCACATGTCTAGTCTTTTCATCTTCTTCGTCGCAATTTATTGCCTTGGACTTGTGACTTACGGAATTGCCGTCCCATCTGGTCTCTTCATCCCTGTTATCCTTGCTGGAGCCACATATGGTCGAATAGTGGGCACGCTCTTGGGATCCATATCAAGTCTTGATCCTGGACTTTTTGCGCTTCTTGGTGCGGCGTCTTTTCTCGGCGGAACAATGAGAATGACTGTGTCAGTCTGCGTGATCCTTCTAGAACTCACCAATGATCTGCAAATGCTCCCTTTGGTCATGCTTGTTCTTCTAATATCGAAGACCATAGCGGATAGCTTTAACAAAGGGGTTTATGATCAGATAGTGGTAATGAAAGGTTTGCCGTACATGGAGGCTCATGCTGAACCGTACATGAGACATTTGGTTGCTGGTGATGTTGTCTCTGGCCCACTAATCACCTTTTCAGGTGTTGAGAAGGTAGGGGACATTGTTACTGCGTTGAGGATCACAGGCCATAATGGATTTCCAGTGGTCGATGAGCCACCTCTAACAGAAGTGCCTGAGTTGGTTGGGCTTGTGATCAGGTCTCATCTATTGGTTTTGCTGAAAGGCAAGATGTTCATGAAGGAGCCAGTGAAAATGAGTGGTAGCTTTGTTATGGAAAGATTTGGTGCCTTTGATTTTGCTAAGGCAGGGTCAGGGAAGGGTTTGAAAATTGAGGATCTACATTTCACTGATGAGGAGATGCAAATGTATGTGGATCTCCATGCAATTGCAAACACCTCACCATATACGGTGGTTGAGACAATGTCACTAGCAAAGCTGCTCTCCTATTCCGAGAACTAGGATTGAGGCATCTCTTGGTTGTTCCAAAGACCCCATACGTAAGCGTTCTGTCTCTCACTATATATTGTGTGTGTGTGTGTGTGTGTGTGTGTGTGTGTGTGTGTGTGTGTGTGTGTGTGTGTGTGTTTTCATGCGTGATGCATTTTCTCACTCATTATAATATCATTTTGTACCAACTGCTCCCACTGTGGAATAGTGCCCTTTTATTTTTAAAGGTGTCCACCGCTACTGACATATTTCATATGTTGAATGCAGAGGCCTCCCATTGTTGGAATTCTCACAAGGCATGATTTTGTGGCGGAACATATCCACGGCCTGCTCCCAAGTCTCAATCCTCACAACTTTCATTCAGCCTCAATGGGAGGTTGACTATGAAAAGTTTTCTTGTTTCTTCCAATTTACAAATCACACAAGTCTGTTGTACATCAATCAGATTGCTCTTTTGTAATAATAATCTGGCCATGTGGTTGGATGCTTGCCCGGTACTGGAAGGTGCCGGATGGTCAAGGAAGTTTGTGAAGTGATGACAGGGAAGCCGGCGACCCTAGTTTTCTGTTGTGAGCCTATGACAGGAATCGTTGTGCCAACTGTAGACTAAACATTCAAAACCCTGCTGGAACTCAAAGATAAACATACATGCTAAAGTTTCTACAAAGCATGTTTGAGTATGAGATTTTAGTTGCATTGAACTTCTGACAATGTTTAAACAAGTATGGTTCTCATTTGCAAGTATTTGCTTGGCCTCTTGACTCTATTTGCCTTTACCGAAAAAGGCTTTCGCCCCGCTTTATATATAAAGCAAATGCCCAAGCCAACATCCAACAAGGTTCAAGAATACACACGCACACACACAAAAGTTCCAGACAAATAAGTAACGATATGGTTAATGTTGAGGGCACAGCTCAACAAGCCCTAAAAGAGAAACAAAAAGGCACACACGCCGAGAGAGACATGGAGTCTAGTCTGGCTCCGGAGGTGGCGGGGAGCGGGGCGCCAGCGGAAGGCCATCGAGCGAAGATCGGCGAGGAGGGTGCTGATGACGTCCGGTCCTGTGGCGGCTAAGCGGCCGCCAGAGCTGCAAGTAACCACACAATTTAAAGATGGAGTCGAGTACGCCGAGGAGGCACCTTCGGATGACTAGCTTATTGCGGACAGTCCATAGCGTCCCAGTAAGGATCCCCACGCAAAGCCATCTAATATGCACATGTAGCGAGGAGATGCCTGAATTTCCGCGAGCGTGTCGTGGGCGTTGGTGTTGCGCCATCGCCCCCAACCGTTCAGCGAAACAGGACCAAAGGAACTGTGCCGTGTAGCACGAGAAGAAGATGTGGTTGGTATCCTCTACCATGCCGCACATGGGGCACATCCCATCCCCGAGTCCGTGGCGTTTAAGGACCTCCACGCCGGACGGGAGGCGGCATGGATCCATTGCCACGGGAAAATCCACGATCTTGAGGCGGCGGATGTCCCAAATCAAATCAAGGGCTTGGGGGCGTCGATGGAAGCGATAGCCGCGTATAGGGATCTTGTGGAGAAGCGGCGGAGGGTTCGGCCGCCAGAGATGGCGTCCGGAGAGTCGGTAACGTCTATCGGCGGGAGGGCGATGTCACAGAGTAGGGTATCCCAAGCCGCAATCTCAAAGGGGCGAAGGGCGGCGAAAGCGAGGCGCCCTAAGTCAATAAGGGCCGTCTCGGCAGAGACCCGAGGGTTAACAACAATGTCGAAGAGGACTGGAAATCGGGCAGCTAGGGGGGTGTCTCCCAGCCATCTATCAAGCCAGAACAGGGTCGAGGACCCAGTACCCACCGAGATGGAAGTGCCAATGCGCAAAACAGGCAGCAGTTGGACGACGGCTTGCCAAAATTGAGAGCCGCCAGAGCGCTGACAAAATGCGAGAGGCTGTCCACGCAGGTACTTGTTCTGGATTATCGCGAGCCAGAGACCCCCATCTCCATTGGCAATGCGCCAGAGCCAACGTGTCGAGGGCAATGTTCATGCGCCGGAGGACAAAATCCCAAGACCGCCTGGTCCTTGGGTTTGCATATATCCGCCAATGACCATGTGGTACTTCGCTTATCCCTTAGACGGCCCAAGAGAATCTGGATTGGTATTTGGCAATATCACAGTGCGAGGTTTCATGGAGGCTATAGAAGCTCACTAGAAACCAAAGGAGGCTAGTGGCGAAGAGTTGATAAGGATCACTCGGGCCGCCTTAGACAGCCAGCGCCCTTTCCAAGGCTCAACGGTGTTGCATACGGGTCACCGTGGGGCGAAGATCAGCCACGGTGAGGCGCGAATCGCTAATGGGGATCCCCGGATAGGTCGTGGGAAAGAACCCAGCCGACAGTTTAGTCGGTTAGCGATGGCCTGTGCTTCCTCCAAGGGAACCCGAGGACCATCACTTCACTCTTATCGAAGTTAATGGTTAGGCCCGACATTTGTTGGAAGCACGGGAGGAGGAACTTCAGTTAGTAATATCTAGTGCGAATCCTCAACCATTATAATAGTATCATCCGCATATTGTAGGAGGGAGGCCCTCACCTCCTACTAGGTGGGGAACTAAGCGTGAATATGGCCAGCAGCCTTAGCCCTATCCAAGATGGATGCCAGGCATCGACCACCATGTTGAACAAGAACGGTGAGAAGGGGTCACTCGACGTACCCACAGAGGGTGGGAAAGTAGGGTCCAATGTCCCCGTTGATGTTTACCGCGGTCCGGCCACAGGAGACAAGCTGCATGACGCGGGTCACCCAACGATCGTCGAAGCCCTTGCGAAGCAGAACATCTCGCAGGAATGGCCAGTGGACCGCGTCATAGGCCTTATGTCTATTTGCCTTTCAATTGCTCTCCGACCATTCACGTTTGCATCTCATTGTAGTGTATTGTGATTTGCTGTGAGTGCCAAATGCCTTGCATCACATCCACGTATTATTTGTCAAGACTGAATATATATTAACATACTACTCATCTACTCCCTCCATTCCCAAATATAAGTCTTTTTAGATATTCCAACACGAACTACATAAGGATGTATATAGACATATTTTAGAATGTAGATTCATTCATTTTGGTCCGTATGTATTCCGTGTTGAAATCTCTAAAAAGACATATATTTAGGAACGGGGGAGTAGGTGTCATTATCAGATCCACATGGTACGTGTCTATATGTTAAATGTTTTGCATGATGGTGTCTGACAGTCTGAGGTGTCTTTTGCATCAATAAAAATGTGCTATTTTTCTTTGAAATGAAATTCTAGTGGAGCCGGTTCTACCGGATGAATCCGTCGTCCAACAACACCAAGATTCTTACATACCCCTTCAGCCTTGTTGTTGGACGACGCCTCGGAGCGCCCATATTGCACCTCAATGTCTCAGGCAGCTCATGATAGTGATTCATGCCATCAGAAAGTGCACATTGGTGGCCGAGCTTCAGGGGCTCTCTTTTTTTTCTCAGTGAAAATACATTTTCTCCATCTAAAAAAACTGAAACAAATACACACAAGCATATATGTGTAGTATATACGTAAGAAATTTCATGAACATATTTGTTCATGTGTGATGTACAGAAAATAGACAAGTACATAGATTAAATGGGCTTTTTCTTTGATGTCTTTGGGCCAGATTTTTGTCTTTTTGTGTAGCTTGCAAATAATTGTATTATTTAATGAAACTTCACGGATACTTACAGAACCTGTATATGTAGTTGTGGTTGTAATTTTTTTTACTTTTAAATATATTTATTTATTTTTAAATGCATACTTTTTACTTTTAAATATATATTTTTCAGAATGGGCTCCCTTGAGCCCGTCACATAAAACACTACACTCTTCAGGTCGTTTCCTTTTTCTATCCAGTGACTCATTTATGCATATGAGTTATGAGAAAATAGAGAACAGATGGAGGTGTCCTAGCCCAGTATAAGAACCAAAAGCACAAATTGAGGCCAAGGTGTTTGATGCAAGTGACAGGAGTTTGCTCATCAGTTAAAAGTTGAGGCTTTGGAGGGTCTGTATGTACTCAAGTCTCAAGGGTGAGTTATGCGGTCAAGTTTCAAGTCCAGGAGAGCAAGGGAGGTAGGGGTTGCTTCACAAATGTGCCTTTGGTCCATTTCTAGGGTTTCAAGGAGATAAAAATAATTACTAATCCCTCTGTTAACTTCTATAAGTCCTTGAAGAGATTTCAGACAGCATGCAAAGCAGCCTATTTTTAGTTGTCTGAAATGACTTATAAAAGTGAACGGAGGGAGTATTAAGAATCTCCTTTTTTTTTGCATAACTAGCTCACAAAGGACCATATGGAGCCCTAGGACATTTTTCCTAGAGTTTTGGGAGGCCATAAAAGCAGGGTTTGGATTTTAAGGCTTGGAAGGGTAGAATTGAAATTATTTTTAATTCCAATACTATATAGTAACATATGTGATGGGGGTTACTTTGGGAACATGATGAACTAGGGTTCCAGTAGCCTAACTTCTAAGGGGACAAAACGCTCCACGGTCATAGGTTCTCACCTGTTGGGATGGGCGACTCAAATGGCTCTTCAGAAACCCAATTTTACTCATGTTTTTGTAGGTTTGGTCTTTTTCAATTTTTTTACTGGAGTTTTGAGAAAGGTCAAGATGCAAATTGTGGAGGTAGAGTTGATGAATTCAAAAGTCTTCAATGTAACTTTTAGTTGTATCGGGGAGATCTTTTTCGTGTCTTTTGTATCTGTTATATCACGCATGTGATCATCGTCGTTGACAGAACTCCTATCGATTTGTTAAACGGTTTGTGGTTGGCAGGGCCCTAATTTTTCCACTGAATCCTTAAGATGAGTGCAAGGACGTTGGTATTAAGCTTTGGAAAAAGAAGCCATTCCTATGGAATAGAGGAACGGGTCATGAAGTTTATTCTTGTCCAAACATCTTATAAAAAAATCAGACAATAACAAACCTTGTTTTATTGCTAATCACTGCAGGTTATTTGTTAATCTTTCATAAGTTAGAATTCTTTATCTTGGATTTGTCTGCAGATACGGATGTATCTGACTATTTTAATCTTAGATACATCCGTATCTGAAAAATCTAAAACAGTAATTGAACGGAGAATCTCAGACTGAAACAATTTTTTAGATAAGAGTGTTTCTTTGGCTTTGTGTGCATGATGATGTGCTGAGTAGCGAGGACAGGCAGTGAAACAAAACGGAAAAGGAGGAGGCGTTGCCGTCGTACCTCTTGGTGGCAGGAAGTCAATATCAGTGTTGAATAGGATGCGCTGCCTCCACCGGCGTCACTCCAAAAATGGACTCTGTATTTTCCAAATCGATGGAGTGCTTTTCTCTGCAGAAGCTTCCCACTTCCAAAGGCCTGAGAGGATACAAGACCATACAGAGTAATCTTTGACTAGACTAATATGGTCGAAAAACAGACAAGAAAATTCCACACGCTGTCACAGTACACTGAATCTCCACATAGAAAGTAATGCACTCCTGTCATATTATTGGCAGAGCCAGCTGGCTCTGCCTTCCACAAACCACAGGCTTGAGAGTTGAGTAGCACCACGCATATACGGCAAGTCAGCATCAGACCCGAAGACCATCAGGGCAGCAAAGTCAGTGCATCGAATGGCGTCCAAATCATGTAAAAAAGACTCCTCTTTGGGCAGTAGCGGGGGCTAATCTGCGCCATCCGATGTCCGATCGGACCGCCTGGATGCCCCCTTTCTGATGGTTCAGAAGTGAAGAAGATTCATCCACATGGCTGACTAGGAGTCTATGACTGACGTGAGAGCATGCGTCACTAGTAAGAGGTAACCAAGTTGAAACGCTGCTGCTGTGCTGTACCCATTCGATTGTCAGCTCGTTAACTCAACTTAGGAAGATATAGCACCAGGTGCTATATACACACAACGGTTGCCATTGCACTGCCTCCAAGCCCTCCCAGCTTGACAAACTCCACTAGCACTTTTGCTGCCACAGCCGATCAGCCATGACCTTTGCAGGAAGCAGCAATGGGGAAAGCGGCTCCGAGAGGGCGCACTTCGTGCTGGTACCGATGATGGCTCAGGGCCATACCATCCCCATGACCGACATGGCACGCCTGCTGGCAGAGCATGGTGCGCAGGTCAGCTTCATCACCACGCCGGTCAACGCCGCTAGGTTGGAAGGCTTCGCCGCTGAGCTGGAGGCGGCGGGCCTGGCGGTTCAGCTCGTGGAGCTCCACTTCCCGAGTGTAGAGTTCGGCCTACCAGATGGGTGCGAGAACCTCGACATGATCCAATCAAAGAATTTGTTCTTTAACTTCATGAAGGCCTGTGCCGCGCTGCATGAGCCGCTCATGGCGTACCTCCGTGAGCAGCAGCGCTCGCCTCCTAGCTGCATCATATCTGACATGATACACTGGTGGACCGGTGACATCGCAAGAGAGCTCGGCATCCCGAGGCTCACCTTTAGTGGCTTTTGTGGCTTCTCGTCCCTTGTCAGGTACCGGACATATTTTTGCTGCTATGATTAAGTATTTTACTTCAATAATAGTACAGGACAGGTTACTGTAAATTCCTTCCAGAAAAGAAGAAAGCATACATATATAATAGAGTACACAAGATAATAAAATCAACGTGTGTGCTATCTTACGTAATGACACATGCAATTCAAACTGCATAAGGAAGTATAGAAAATAAGCATTTTCATCAGATATTTGTTACGCCAGTTACAGCTGGTTGATGTGTAAACGATGTCTGCACTTCAACGTATTTTAAACAACTAATATCATCTTGCAGGTACATCGTTTTTCACAACAATGTATTGGAGCATGTCACAGATGACAATGAGCTCATCACGATCCCGGGGTTCCCTACACCGCTGGAGTTGACGAAGGCTAAGTTGCCTGGAACCCTTTGTGTTCCGGGTATGGAGCAAATCCGTGAGAAGATGTTTGAGGAGGAGCTGAGATGCGATGGTGAGATCACTAATAGCTTCAAAGAGCTTGAGACATTGTACATTGAATCCTATGAGCAGATAACAAGGAAGAAGGTCTGGACGATCGGGCCAATGTGCCTCTGCCACCGAAACAGCAACAGAACGTCCGCAAGAGGAAACAAGGCGTCAATGGATGAGGCACAGTGCTTGCAATGGCTTGATTCAAGGAAGCCAGGCTCAGTGATCTTTGTGAGTTTTGGAAGCCTCGCTTGCACTACACCTCAACAACTTGTTGAACTGGGACTGGGACTTGAAGCCTCCAAGAAACCATTTGTTTGGGTGATTAAAGCAGGAGCTAAGCTTCCAGAAGTCGAGGAATGGCTCGCAGATGGGTTCGAGGAGCGCGTCAAAGACAGAGGTCTGATCATAAAGGGTTGGGCACCACAGCTCATGATCCTGCAGCACCAAGCCGTTGGAGGATTCGTGACGCACTGCGGGTGGAACTCAACAATAGAGGGCATCTGTGCAGGTGTGCCCATGATCACATGGCCACACTTTGCAGAGCAGTTTTTGAACGAGAAGCTGGTGGTGGATGTGCTGAAAATTGGGGTGGAGGTTGGAGTGCAAGGAGTTACACACTGGGTAAGTGAACAACAAGAGGTTATGGTTACCACAGATGCAGTGGAGACAGCAGTGAACACCCTGATGGGTGAAGGGGAGGCTACAGAGGAGTTGAGAATGAGAGCAGAAGACTGCGCCATTAAGGCAAGGAGGGCTTTCGACGAGGAAGGTTCTTCTTACAACAACGTAAGGCTGTTAATTCAAGAAATGAGTAACAAGACAAATGCATGTGGTTGATAGAGATTACATCCTAGAGTACATATATCATCATATAGAATTTTGTACCAGGCTCACAGGTGATTATTTAGAGATTATAGATGATCCAAATGAAGGGAATATCAATTATCCTCTATATTATGTACGCTCTTTCATGGCAGTCCACATAACAACTACACAATCTGCTATTCTAGATGGTTACGCTCTCCCTTGCATTTTGCTACCGCTGCACAACTAGCCACGGTTCGTGGAGGCGTAGGACAATGACTCCGAGCAACTAGGGAGGGGCGCCGCCGTGCACCGGACACTGCGCTGTTGCATTGCACCAGGCACTGTACATGGCCTAATAACAGACCTTGTTTCATTGCTAATCGCTGCAGTCTTGTATTAAATCCTTTTTTAGGGGGTATTAAATTCTTTCTAGATATGGAGTTTATTAGGTCTGTGTGCATGAAGCAAAATGAAAACAAGGAGCCTCGGTAGTACCTCTTTGCGTCAGGAAGCCACTGTGTTGATTAGGATGCATTGCGTCGCTCCAGAAATGGACTCATATTTTCCATATCAGTGGGAGATCCTTTTAGCTTCTCACCAACAAAACCCTGAAAGGATACAGACAAGAAAATTCCACCCACTACCACAGGCCCACAGTACACTGAATGACCGAATCTCCACACAGAAAATAATGCACTATCATATTATATCGGCTGGCTCGGCCTTCCACAGCCTTGAGAGTTAAGTAGTGTGCATATACGACAAGTCAGCATCAGACATGAGGATCATCCAAATCCTGTAAAAATGACTCCCCTTTGAGCGTGACAGGCGGTAGCTGTGGTTAATCTTAGCTCTCGATGTCTGATCCGATGGCCTGGATTCTGATGATTCAGCACTTAACAAGATTCATCCACATGGCTGACTTCACAAGTCCATGACTGACGTGAGAGCATGCGTCACTAGCAAGAGGTGACCAATTTGATATGCTGTTGCATCGTCAGCCCATCATCTTTCCTTGGGAAGACATAGCACCAGGTGCTATATGTATACACTATAGTTGCCACTGCGACGACCATCATCAGATTGTGCCCAACACATCGTGCTATCTTGCCGGTGTCACAGTCTTCCCAGTTTGACTGACTCCACCACCAGTCCTTTTGCTACAGTAGCCGATCAGCCATGACCTTCACCGGCAGCGGTGATGGCGAGAGCGGCTCCACGAGGGCGCACTTTGTGCTGGTACCGATGTTGGCGCAGGGGCACACAATCCCCATGACTGACATGGCGCGCCTGCTGGCAGAGCACGGCGCGCAGGTTAGCTTCATCACCACACCAGTGAATGCCTCCAGGTTGGCAGGCTTTGCAGCCGATGTGGAGGCGGCGGGCCTGGCAGTACGGCTCGTGGAGCTCCATTTCCCGAGCGCCGAGTTCGGCCTACCGGACGGGTGCGAGAACCTGGACATGATCCAATCCACGGATCTGCTCTCCAACTTCATGGATGCCATCGCTGCGCTTCAGGAGCCGCTCAAGGCATACCTCTGTGAGCAGCAGCGCTCGCCTGCGAGCTGCATCATATCTGACCTGGTTCACTGGTGGACTGGTGACATCGCAAGGGAGCTTGGTATCCCGAGGCTGACCTTTAGTGGCTTTTGTGGCTTCTCGTCCCTCATCAGGTACAATCATAATAAGAGGCAAATCTTGTGAGTAACTAATTTTGTACTATGCATATTATTGCTGCTACAATTAAGTGCTTTACTTCATCAGTGGACGGAAAACTAGTGTAAACTGCCTCCACAGAGAAGAAAGCATTGAACATAAAAGGAACACCTGAAAGGAAAAAAAATGATCTGAGTACTAGTTTGTGTGATGAAATATGCAATCTACACTGCATAAGGAATCACAGACAGCAAAGGTTTTCATGAGCAAGTGTTTAGGCCAGCTACATCTGATTGACGTTTGTCGAAGAAGTCTGCACTTATACGTGTTTGAAACAACTACAACCATCTTGCAGGTACATCACTTATCACAACAATGTATTTCAAAATGTCAAAGACGAAAATGAGCTCATCACAATCACAGGGTTCCCTACGCCACTAGAGCTGACGAAGGCTAAATGCCCTGGAAATTTTTCCATTCCTGGTATGGAGCAAATCCGTAAGAAGTTCCTTGAAGAGGAGCTGAAAAGTGATGGTGAGGTAATTAACAGTTTCCAGGAGCTGGAGACATTGTACATTGAATCCTTTGAGCAGACGACAAAGAAGAAGGTCTGGGCGGTCGGACCAATGTGCCTCTGTCACCGAGACAACAACACTATGGCCGCAAGAGGAAACAAAGCGTCAATGGATGAAGCACAGTGCTTGCAATGGCTTGATTCAATGAAGCCAGGCTCAGTGGTCTTTGTCAGCTTTGGCAGCCTCGCTTGCACTACACCTCAACAGCTTGTTGAGCTGGGACTGGGACTTGAAACCTCCAGGAAACCATTTATTTGGGTGATCAAAGCAGGAGCTAAGCTTCCAGAAGTCGAGGAATGGCTCGCAGATGGGTTCGAGGAGCGTGTCAAAAATAGAGGCATGGTCATAAGGGGTTGGGCACCACAGCTCATGATCCTGCAGCACCAAGCCGTTGGAGGATTCATGACGCACTGCGGGTGGAACTCAACAATAGAGGGCATCTGTGCAGGTGTGCCCATGATCACATGGCCGCACTTTGGGGAGCAGTTTTTGAATGAGAAGCTGCTGGTGGATGTGCTGAAAATCGGGATGGAGGTTGGAGTGAAAGGAGTTACACAGTGGGGAAGTGAAAACCAGGAGGTTATGGTTACAAGAGATGAGGTGCAGAAAGCTGTGAACACCCTGATGGATGAAGGGGCGGCTGCAGAAGAGACGAGGGTGAGAGCAAAAGACTACGCCATTAAGGCAAGGAGGGCTTTCGATGAGGGAGGTTCTTCGTATGACAACATAAGGCTATTAATTCAAGAAATGGAGAAGACGAATGCATGTGGTTCAGTGGTCGATACAGATGGTAATAAGCTCTCCTTTTTGGTGTAAACATAAAGTAAAAGAGCCTATAGCATATTTATCGTTATAAAGGATTTCTTTTACAAATAACCGGTAGCCTGTATCAGGATCACTGTCTATTCTGTTGCTGGTTTCATATTTTTGGGGAAAGGGATATCCCGGCCTCTGCATCATACTGATCCACACAGCCATATTTATTAAAAACAATTCAGAAGTTCAGTAGTTTCATAATGATTGCACGGTCTGCTTCTCCAAATGGCACATAAAGCACATATGAATTTAAAAACTGATGTTTGACTTAGCAGTGTGACAAACATGAAATCTCAAGGATCTCTCCATACTAAAAAGAAGTTCAAGGTTACCTAAAATAAGGTTGTCTTGTACTGTTTACATGAGAAGTAAATGAAGGATCAACCTCAAGACTAGTGAGCAAATCTATTGTTTTGAACGTGCTGGTTGACGCTCCTGGTTGGCAAAATCAGTCTAAACCTGCACTTTGGTCTTCTAGACGGATAAAAGTATGTGCTCAGTATTTATCTAGCAACTGGGGGCACAAAGAGGTGCGAATAAGTTCAGAGAAACCATGGTGTAATAATAAAAGCATATAAACAGATGACTGTTTCATAGGAAGTGTACAGATTTACTGAGCAATTATGAACAGGCATGGTCAAATGTTCTATATCCAAAGTAGGACAGTGTGTTGAGTTCCTTATAAATTCAAATATGAACTAGGCAACGGGAAAGCTATAGACTGGAGGAAATAGAACAAACCTGGTTTCACTATGCACCGATGACTGTCACGTCATCTGGAGCATTCTGTAAAACGTATGGATAGCAACCTCATCGTGAGGGCCAGAGAGCTTTGGCAAGTGGGCGTTGAGCTCTAGCCCAAACTTAGCCACGACATGCGCGAACTGCGTCCTCGACAGCTTGCTCAACGGCGCGCCGCTCCGCCGCATTGAGCAACGGCCGGAACGTGTACGCGTCGGGCCTGGCTCCGCGCGCCAGGATGCCCACGTACACCCGCAACAGCATCCTGGGCGCCGGCAGCCACCGCCTCGAGGCGCCCCGGCGAGGAATTTCATCGAACGGGCGACGGGCGCACCGCAGGCCGCGCAGCATGCGCTTGCTAGCCTTCCGCACGCGCTCCTCGCCGCGAGATTGTCGCATGAATATTAACCGCGGGTAGTTGCAGTGATGCGCAGGGAACGGGTCAGCAGAGGAGTCCGGGCGGTGGCGGCTGGCGAGCGTCTGGTCCACAAGCGACGGCGGTGTGTAACACCCCACCCATGGGCTGTCACCCTATACTTCCTAACCGGGCCTGGGCTACGAGATGGGCCGTCCATTGGAGGTTTGTTCCCACAAGGCATAGCCTACATATGCAACCGGGAGAGCACATGGAATGGCAGCTAATGAATGAATCGTCTTCAACCTTCTCGTCCTCTGCTCTCGTTCCTCTCCTCCGCCTTCATCAGATCTCATCTCCTTTTTGCTAATTTCTCATCCCAAATTCCCTTGTATCCTCTGAATTTGTACCGAATATTGGTGTTGATTTATGGGGAATTTGAGGATTTGCCACACCTTATTTTGCACTTTGAGGATTTGCCCCTGTTTTGGTTGTAACCCAGGATTTGCCACACCTTATTTGAAAGATTGAGGATTTGCCCTAACACGACTGGCCCACAACAACATGACCAAAATGCCCTTGTGTTTGAGGAACCCAGTCCAAACGTTGCCCGATAACCCTCTCATATCATCCTCTGGCTACACAGCACTGCGGCGGCAAGACTCTGGCGGGGGGCGGTGATCTCATGCGGCTTCTGACGGCAGCGACCTCGATCTCCCGATGGCGGCGACTGGTAAGATCCCCTACTACCCTACGTTCTTAGTGACATCAAGATCGTCTGGCTGACTATATTTTCTTGTTCTCTAAACTGTCACTTTATTTCTTCCAACACCGATGTTTCAGCCCATCAATCTTTGATTAATAGCCCCATTTCTAGTCGGGTTGGAAAGGAAAGAGCATGGACACTGTGCAAGAGCTCTAGGAAGGCACAACACGATGCGTCATCAAGAAGCTCGGGGAGGCACGGTAGGTAGCAATGACAGCTCGGGAAGGCAGCACACGGTGAGGCCGCAAAGAAGCTCGGGAAAGCACAACAGGTGCAGCAGAACTTGGGGAGACTTCCAAGGCTGGTGTAGCCATGTGAGGTTACCCGGCGATGTTCTTGTGATGGCCACCGCCAGATTTAACAGAGCAATGAACAATGAGCTAGGGTTCATGCCCGATTGAGGATAACTAAAACAGTGGGTTGGGAGTATTTTGGTCACAGAATTTGTACTGTAATGTGCCAAATGATCCAAAGAGTATATTAGGGGCAAATCCTCAATCTTTCAGCAAAGATGTGGCAAATCCTGGATTACAGCCAAAACAGGGGCAAATCCTCAAGGTGCAAAATAAGGTGTGGCAAATCCTCAAATTCCCCTTGATTTATCAATCTGTTCGATCTCTTACTTGGGTTGTGACAATTTGGTTATCAGAGCCAGTTGATCACCCAAAAAAAAAATTTCACTGCCCCGTGATTTTTGTTCGCTCGATCGGTAACATCCATCGCGTCTGGTGCGGCTTCTTCTAAGAGGCTGCTCGAAATCCGCCCAGCGGTTCGATCCTCGGCAATAGTCGCGACAACCGACCCAACCATCTGCCCGAACCGCCACGTTCTCTCCGCCATGGCCGTGAACACCGGCTGAATCGAAAGCCGCCGAGTCCCTCCTCACCGGGTTCGATGAGACTAAAGACACCGACGACAAAGCGCTGGGGCGCAGCTTCGTCTTCAACGAGCAAATCCACCATGATCTGCAGAAGCAAATCGACCCCACCCGGTCGGATGTGGACGACGTCCGCAAGGCTCGCGACACCCGACGGCCTCCAAGGCGTCTCCGGCAGGCTTCGCCCACGCCGGACCTGCCGCGTTCACCTGCAAGTGTCACCGCTCCTTCCGACTCCCCGCACTCACCACTCCAGCCTGTCTACCACTGCTCGATGAAATGCACGAGAGTGAGTTCGACATGCGCATGCGTTCACTGCTTTCGAGCCGACGCAGATGGGAACCGTGGTTGAGTATAGAGCGATGTTTTGGGAGTGTCTACACCATGTGCTACATCTCAATCCCAGCCTAAGCATCAAGTGCTTCATCCACCAAGACATCAAGGGCTTGCACAAGAATATTCAAGCAGCCGTGAAGTCACAATCTCCATCTAGCATCACCAGGGCATCATGCCTTGCTCGAATAAGGGAGGAAGAGATCTTGAAGGATGAGGCGATAGGCACCGAGGAGCATGGCTTTGGCTACGACCATGGAGTACACGGTCGCATGCCTAGCGAGGCCCTCAACACCGTCTCCCCACGAGCTAACTACCTCGGTGATTTGCAGGTCTGCGTATGGCGTCAATGCCAACAGTTTTGCTTCTCCGGCATCGACCATGGTGCTCGGACACAGACCACAACACCGACATCATTGGCGACAAGTGCATTGGCTACGTCGGCGCCTACCGCCCATTTGATGACAGATGGCCCGGGCCAGGTTGTCGACATGCCACTCTCGGCGTTCCCAACCACCACTACACCAAGGTCTTCACCGTGTCCGGTAATTTGAACCGAGGTTCATTCACAATTCTGTGGCACCCACTACAACCTCATTCACATCTCAGTGCGCAGATGAGAACCACGGTGTCGACCTCAACACCGTCAACCATCATGTGACAAAGGTTCCACTTGCCATGGAGGATGATCTCGGGGCCACTCTGGCACCCACCATGGTCTCACCATTCCGGCTCCATGCGTAGGCGTCACGCACACCTACGGTCCGGCGCCATGCTTTCACCGCCGCTGTTTGGTGATGACCAAGCCAGCGCCCACCAAAACCACCATGGTCTTTCCTTGTGCAAGAACGGATCGGTCGGGATGGTGATGAGGTCGCCACCTTCGCCAAGGTCGCCAAGATCGTGGCGCAAGAAGAGTTGGTGTCTTGGCGTTACCGTGTTAAATTCGTCAATGAAGGTGGTCGATCCCAACCATGGTTGCCATCTCCGCAAGTGAAGCTCTATGCCGGGGAGTAGGCCACCGTCATGGCTGCCACCGTAAACATGCACCTTTGTGTTGTTGCCGACAAGGAATGATTTTATTATGCCGATGATTGAGATGAAGCCATGGCGGATGAGCGGCGGAGTCAAGGTAGTGGAAGTGTGATGAACAAACCGCAACATTATGAATTTTGGATGTTGAATCGGGTCCATGTGTTCGTTTGGAGGAAGGCCAGGCAAACGACCTTGGGATCAATTACATTAAGAAGCTCCATGGTGGATGTCCTCGAGTTTCACAGAGTAGCAGTTGAGTGTTATTTACATGGTGTAAACTTGAACTGGGGAGCCTGAAGTCATATAAAATGGTAAGTGCCAATCCGAACATGACACCAAGAACATGGGATTCAGGAATTCTACTTTTTAGTTCGTTGATTAGCATGCACCTACCCTTCCCGGGTGTGTGTGTTGACGGGACAGAATTTCTTCTTTTTGGATCGAAGCTACTTCCTCACTTGTTGACTATCGGTTCAAGTGCCCTTCATGTGGTCATGTACATGAGTGAGGTGATGCTTGATTTTGCACAAGGTTGGCCTTGTTTGCACTTCTTGGAGTCAAATACCGGATGGTTATCACTGGTTACAACCTCTCTACCTCATGTTGACATAAAAGTTCAGCAAAGAGAAATACATTCAATTGTTGGAGTCAAATCGCTGGATACAAAAGGAAATGAATTTTTTATTGGGGACCTCTAAACATCATCCACTTTCGATTGCCTTGTATTTCTCGGACCTGCAGAATTGAGATATGTTCCCTTGGGATCCGATGCTCACAGTATAGGTGGTGGTTCCCATCTAATGCAAGGTCAATTCGTGAGTGGACACCTTGTATCACAATGTATAAGCATGTGCGGATGTTCAGAGGATGGCTTAATTATGAGATGAATCATCAAGACAGCATAGGAACTGCAGTCAGGCTGATGCAACATCTCCAACGTACTTACCGGCTGCTTATTTCTTGGTGGTCATGGCATAAGCAAGAAAAAAGGTGCGACACTGCAGAGTGTCTTGGCCACCATGGGATAGGTCAATGTCAATGGATTTTGTTGAGACAAAGGGTAGTTGGAATTATTTCAGGTACGCATATGATTCTTTAGTCAGCCATGTGCAGGAATTGTTTGAAGTCGCCGAATCAGCCAATGACCTCAATGCTGTTGCTGTTATATTAGAGAAATACCCCTACCGTCCAGAATCATTATTAACATTTGCCAATAAGTTCAAATATTCTGGAGAACATCACTGTCGATTGCAAATAGACACTTCTCAGAAGTACAAATGGACACTTCTCGGTGCAAATAGACACTTCTCGGTGCAAATAGACACTTCTCAGCGGTACAAATGGTTGGAAAAGTTTGCGAAGAGTACCAGACCGATAACTCTCTTTGGCTGTTCCCCAATTTCTCATTTTCTCTAGCCATTGCATGGTTCTATCTTGAGCGTGATGTGGCATCTGAAGATGTTTTTGGTCATCTTGACAAGTCAACAGTTGTTGAGCTCTTGAAGCAAGCATTGATGCTTCACCCTCTGGTGCTTTCTAAGATGGTTGAGAACGCTCCTTTGAAGGACTCTTCGTCGAACCAAATACTCAAGGCGTGTTACGCTTTCTGGCCCGACATGGTGCGTTTCACTTTGGTGGTGCGATAGAAAATAATCATAAAATTGGCATTAAATTGGGAGGATCGAACACTACCAAGCACACTTATGAAGAGCATTGCAATTTCCTTCATCGACTTGTGATTAGCGATGACGATCATCACCAAGCACATACTTCACCATATGATCCGGTGGCTTAGTTCTTGGTTAGGTGAGTGTGGCAGCATTCTGATTCAAGGATGTTACTCGTCGGCTTGAGGGCAAGCCGAATTTCAAGGGAGGAAGAGTGTAACACCCCACCCCTGGGCTGTCACCCTATACTTCCTAACCGGGCCTGGGCTACGAGATGGGCCGTCCATTGGAGGTTTGTTCCCACAAGGCATAGCCTACATATGCAACCGAGAGCACATGGAATGGCAAATAATGAATGAATCGTCTTCAACCTTCTCGTCCTCTGCTCTCGTTCCTCTCCTCCGCCTTCTCATCAGATCTCATCTCCTTTTTGCTAATTTCTCATCCCAAATTCCCTTGTATCCTTTGAATTTGTACCGAATATTGGTGTTGATTTATCTCTCTGTTCGATCTCTGTACTTGGGTTGTGACACGGTGGCGGACTGGCAGCCCACAGGCGATTGGCCAAGGAAGGAGAGGAGAAGAGAGAGGCGTGGTGGAGCAGGAGGGAAGCCTGTCGCCAACTTGTCGCAAGCTGCGGTGCGGCAAGCCGGCCGGCAACCGACAGCTTTTGGTCGCCGGGAAGCCTGTCGCTGGACGTGGATTCGTCCCCTGTTTTTCCTTTTTCTTTCGGAATCTATAACTCCCGAACCTACAGTGTTTTAGAATCTGGGTCCGAACGCCTTTGCTGCCGTTAGTTTCCACGCACGAATCTCAGCGCTGAATTCTATTCCATGTCAGCATGCGAAAGCGTTCGGACATTTAGGAATTCGTCCCGAACGAGGCCAGCCCCAAGACAGCCACTCCACCCACTCAATAGCTCTCACCTCTCCCTCCCCCGCATCTGCCATGCGCATCGGCGGCGACCGCGCGGCGAGGAGCTCCGCAGCCCGCCGGCGGCCATGGAGAGCGGCAGGCCCTGTGGCGGCGACCATGCGGCGAGGAGCTCCGCAGCTCGGCGGCGGCCACAAGGAGCAATAGGTCCTGCGGCGGCGACCTCGCGTCGAGGAGCTCTGCAGCCCGACGGCGGCCACGAGGAGCAGCTTCGGCGGCGACCGCGCGGCGAGGAGCTCCGCAGCCGGGCGGTCCTTGGCGGGAGGAGCACGGCAGGTCCCTGGCGGCGGTCCTCAATGCGGTGGTGGTGGCTGACGTGATCCGGCACCGCGCCCAACGTCAGCAAAGGCGAGGGAGAAGGATGGAGGTGGAGGCTGCGGTGGAGGCGAGGTCTATGGTGAGTTGCAGTGGACGCTGACCATGAGATGGTCTCGAGGCGGCGGCGGTGGCCGACGAGGTCCGGGATGGCGCGCCTGGTGTTAGCGACGGTGGAGGTGCCTGCAGCGTTGGAGGGCAAGGGTGTTGCTGCTGGGGGGGTAGGCCGATGTGAACGGCGCCTGCTGGAGGTGCCTGGCGAGGCAGCGACAACATTGAGCGTCACTGGTTGGACTTGGAATTGACGTGAGTGGAGAGGCAACAACAGTTGTCCATCTCGGAGGTATGATTCTTCAGCGGATGGCAAGATCTTCTAGACAAAAAAGAGATAGTGCAGGCAACAATCTTACTGTATCTTCTCGCTAGCCTTTTTTTCAGTCAAACTGAATGCTATACACATCTGCATTAACAACAACCATGTTTCAGTCAACTAAATGCTCATCAAGTCTGGCAAATCTTAATTTGCAGCATGCACATTTTACTTTATTGTCAAGGCAAATATACCTACATTTTGCCATGCAATTTGAACTATCTATTTTGTCATGTTAAAATTTACTTTATTTTTGCCATGGCAAAACCTTAGCTATATTGCCATGGCAAATTTATATTAACATACATGGCAATTTTTTCTCTACTTCGCCATGTCAATTTTTTCTTTATTTTGCCATGGCAAAATATTACCTTCATTTGCCATGGCAAATTTACATTTAAATACATGGCAAAATTCATCTAACATATATGGGAAATTTTACTCCAACCGCTCATGCCAAATACACCTTTTTTGGACCATAGCAAATTTACTGTATCTAACCATGGCAAATTACCTATATTATTGCCATGGCAAAAATAAAGTAGAGAAAACACAATTTTGCCATGTCAATTTTACTTCATTATGCCATGGCAAAACTTTACCTTCAACAGGAGCATTAGGGGCTAGCTTGTCGCTGTCGAGGCCATGTTCCTCATGTCGCCCGCGCTCGCTGCCGCGCACCTCGCCATGGCCTACCGGACGAGCAGCCGCGAGATGCGCCGGCAGCACGTCGTCTCCAGAATCGACATCGAAGCAGTGAGGCCCCTACACCTCGTCACCTCCATGCCTCTCTGCCCATACCAACTATCGGTCGCATTAAACGCCATCGCCATGATCAGTTTGTCAGTACTAGTCAATGTCACACACGCCAAACAAACTTGTACCAATTTCGCGTTATATTAATAGCTCAAATTCAGATGAACTCAAGCTTTTCAACTCGCCATGCGAACTCGTAGGAAAGAATTCTAGATTTTGTAGCACAATCCAGGCACTTCTTTGGCTGTATAGTATAGTTCACCCTGACACTTTTCAGCAGACAGCTGATCGACCTTTGTGCGTAACGCGCCAACCTAGTGTAGTGTAATCCAAGGTGCGCCACGCAATCTACGTTTTCCCAGCCGGCAAATTTAGTTTACGATCCATGGCAAATTTAGTTTATGCTCCATGGCAATTTTTTATTTTTACGATGGCAATTTGAATTTTTAGACCATGGCAATTTAGTCGATGCCTTTTTTAGCATCGTAGGAAATATTACATCATTTTCCATGGCAAATTTACTTTATTTTCCATCGCAAATTTTACTCTATTTTTGCCATGGCAATTTTTATTCTTTTTTGCCATGGCAATTTTATTTTTTACTGACATGGCAATTTTTACTCTATTTTTGCCATGGGAAAATTTTACTCGTTATTTGCCATGGCAATTTTACTTTTAATGACATGGCAATTTTCTCTTTTTTTATATAGGCTGATGCATGAAATAGATCTCTAGATGCACATGCGCTAGCTGCCAAGGGAAAATGGAAATTTTGTAGAAAATGTCGAAGATGGCAATTTTTTAGTACAACATGACTTTTTTTTGTACAAAACATGGCAAATTGTCGAACCACTCTTAGTAGATTTCCCATATTATTTAGTGTACTTAGATTCTGGACTCACTGCTTGCCTTGAGTTGATGTTGAGTAGAACATGGCAATTTTGTTGAAAATGTCGAAGGTGGCAAATTTGAGTTCAACATGACGTTCGTTTTCATTTCTCTACCATGGCGAATTAATTTTTTATTGATCATGGCAAAAATTTTACTCTTTTCTGTCATGGCAAATTTCACTCTTTCTTTTGAAATGGCAATTTCATTTTTTATGACATGGCAATTTTATTTTTTTTCTGCCACGGTCCATGTGATATATTTGTCATGTCAATATCGGTAAATTTGCCATGGCAAAAATTCTGAAAGTTTCTACAACATCAACATGGCAATCTTGCCACCCTTTTAAGTAATTTGCGGCCATTTTCTTCAAAAGTGTGTTAGTTTTTATCTCTCTAACACGGCAAACTTACCATATGGACCATGGAAAACTTAATTGATGGACCATGGCAAGTTTAAGTCTAGTACCATGGAAAAATTCTTTTGTCATATCACGCCTATATTTTTTTTACATAAATGACATTTTTCTTTATATATTTTATGTTGCAAGTTTAACTCAAGCATCATGTCTAATTTCGAGCCATGTTTTATACAACTCTAAAATTGCCATGAAAAAATGATTAATAAAACATGGCTAATTCTGAAAGTTTTTAAACCATGGCAAACTTGCCATCTTTCAAATAGTTGCCACCATTTTTCTTGAAATGTATATTACCATGGCCCATATAAACATAGCAAATGTTATATGGCAAATTTGCGATATTTAATTTATGTTTTTTAACATGGCAAACTTATTTTTTTTATATATCATGACAAAAATATTTTATGTGCCGTGGCTAGTTTAATCCAAATACCATGACAAATTCATACTTGACAATATGGCAAAAACAATTACAAGTGTAAACCTTTTTTTTTGCTAAGTTTCCATGATGTATAGATCATTTTCCATCAAAGATTTGCTATGGCCCATGCCAAACTTTTAAATCTGCATGTTTTCTCATTTAATAACATGGCATTTTCTCGTGTATATGTTGTTTTTTACGAGGGAAAATTTATTTTATATTTTCTACAGCAAATTCATCGAGTATAACATGAAAAACTTTTAGTTGTATCATGGAACTTCTGTCACTGTCTTTACTTTTTGTTGGTTCTGTCTAAGAAAATTGTAGGTACTTTTTGTGTATAGAAAGATGGCAAAGTTAAGAATTTTTTATCCATTGATATGGCATTGCTTTTTTATGGGCTGCAACACTTGTAATTCTTTTTTTTAATTCTTGAAGACAATGTTGTTTCTGGGCTGGTTTCATTGGTCTGGGCCGCTGGAGGAGAGGGAGTCGTTCGGGAGAGAGAGGGGTCGTACCGAACAGAATCGTTCGTTCGCTCCCCTTTCCTCTCCGAACGTTTATGTTCGATCTGGCGCACCCTCTCTCCGAACGTTCGGGAGATATCGAAGTCCTTTTCTTTCTGGAGTTAGTATCTCCCCTGTTTTTAGCTGATGAGATCGGGAGCGAAGAAGACGGCGAAGTTTTTTTTTCCAAGGGAAGGTAATTGGCTAGCTTTCACACATCGTCCACCGGATCCGATCACAACCATTCGGCCGTGACATCTCTCAAAATTAGATAATTTCCCGTGCGTTGTTGCGGAATTTTTTGTTTAAATTAATATTTTACTCGGCAAAATGACTTCAAAACGGTTCAGAAAAAGAATAAATATATTATTTTGTTTCCACAGAAAATATTTAGAATGGTATATACGTAAGTACTGGTCAACCCTCCCTTACATCTGACACAGAAAATTAATCAGATTAGAGGATTATATATGTCGTGGAATTGTCACGGCAGATGTCCTAATGTGAGGAATTAATCGTGAGGCTAATGCATCTATGCGGTAGCTTGAAGGGGTTGGTCGAAATCGAGAGACGTGCCGGCGGATCAATACACAAAACAAGGGTTTAGACAGCTTCGGGCCCCGGAAAACATCATCCGGTAATAACCCTACATGTTGTTTGTGGCTAGGTCTCATTATGCTCATGGGGGAGACGCCGTAAATCCGGCTCTCCTCTAGTTGTGTTTAGCCCTAGAGATTGTTTCTCACCTGTCCCTCTTGGGGTGCCCCGCCCCTCCTTATATAAGCTGAAGGGGCGGGTTACATGTAGAGTCCAACTCGGACTTAAGACTTAACCTTATTTTGACGTCTTACCATGGGCTTCTTAACGTCTTGGGCTTCTTACAATCTGACTTACGGTCTGGCTTACAATCTGACTTACCATCTGGCTTACCATCTGGCTTACCGTCTTGCTTAACCTGCAAGCTTAAGCGTAAAACATATATTCTTAGGGTTACATGATTGTGTCTGTAGGGTTATATATTTGTGTCTGTAGGGTTACATGATCGTGTCTGCGGCCACAATGCTTAATTGTTCCCGCCGGCTTATAGTCTGCTGGGTCACCAATGAAACATCAAGTCCCAGCCGGGTCATATCTCCGGCCGGGTCATACCGCAGGGTATATCCCCGACATTAGCCCCCAATTTTTGGATTCATCCATGTTAAACTGATCCTGTAAAATAAACACAAGAACAATTTTAACAGGTTATGCTCCGGGTTAAACATCTTTGTAAGTCAGCACCTGATCATCCTTAACTCCTTGTTATTTCCTTCTTCAAAAATCTGGGTCAATAAGCCAACTTCATAATCAATTTACTGACGTTGGTTTCTCACAGAGAAAGACTGAAGAGTAACTCATTTGTCTCAGCTCCCAATGCTTAAAAATATTAGTCTTGAAATACTCATGTGACCTTCAACCGGCTTAAAGATGAAAAAACTTGCCAGGTTTATAAATAGATGATGCCAAGTCATAATTGTTGCCAATGGCGGGTCAAAACTGAGAATTTTGAAGATTTCTCTCCCTCATATCCATATTACCTGTAGCCCCCAAATCTTGAGCAGAACAAAGTAATGACTTAAGACTTGCTTCAAAAAAATATTATCACTTTGAAGAAATCCATGTTGTTTATCTCAATCACTAGTAAAAACTGAGTATTCCACATATGTAGCCCCCAAGTGTCGGGTCATTATGCAATAATAAGCAGGGACTTTGTAGATATGATCATGTAGACTTGAACAGCAACGTGTAGCCCCCAAGGGCCGGCTCAGTAAGATAATACTAAGCTGGGACTTTTATACTTCATTAATAATAACATCATATGATGTAATCTCCACCATGGGGCTTGAATCCACGTCCACAAGGTTAAAAGCTTTGTACTCTACCAACTGAGTAGTGGGTCTTTCAATATAATGGATTAAAGCTTGTGTACCTTGAATTTTCGACAGGAGCAATTGGTAGCCTTCAAGGGCCGGCTCATTTAGAATGTGATGAGTCGGGTCTTCAATAAGTTGAGCAAAAAATGACTTAACATTAGCCCCCAAGTGTCATGGTGCATGTTTGCAGCGACATGGGACTTGCATATTTGATGAGACTTGAATAATGTAGCCCCCAAGTGCCGGGTCGTAAGCCTGCAGCAACTCGGGACTATTCCTTCCACTTTAGAATAATTATATCCATTGATAAAATAATAGCCATTGCGCTTAAAGCTACTTTGAAAATCTCAATCATAAACTGGTTATTGATAACCATAATAAGAATCCAGCCGTGTTGGCTATTAAATATTTGAATTGTACTGCCGGTTTTGGATACCTGTGCAGTAAGGGTGATAACCCAATATTTAGAAGCCAAAAACCTCCAAATGTTTATGATTGTCATATATGGCGACTTATCATCCAAAGTCAAGCCGGGTTAATCGAAACCACATATATGCTTCAGATATGAACAAAAAGGTCTCAAGACAAACCCAAAAAACTGCTTTCAAAAAATTTAAGCAAAATAGAAATAAAAATCGAGGCTTCTGATTCGAATACAACCAGTAAACCGTTTCAAAGGGGTTAAGCTAGGATTCGAATACGATCATGTAGCCCCCAGTGGCTTTGGCATTGCCGATCGAGAGTGCAAGCGACTATATTCTCTTTGGTTCGAATACGACCTATGTTTGAACAGGAAGCCCCCAAATGACCTTGAGAGTTGTTTAGCAACGTTGATTCGAATACGATCCACGTCGGATCCAAAGGGGTTGAGCTGTGATTCGGATACGATCAAGAAGCCCCCAAGTGGGTTTGGCAGGGTGCCGATCAAGAGGGTACCGACAGCTATGTTCTCTTTGATTCGAATACGACCTATGTTTGAACAAGAAGCCCCCAAATGACCTTGCGAGGTTTTTAACAACCCTGATTCGAATACGATCCAAGTCGGACCCAAAGGGATCTTCATTTTGGTAGGAGATTTTCTCGATGACTTTTAATTTTGCACCAATGTGGCAGTAGCCTCGGGTCCGGATTATTTTTTCCTCCAATGACCCGGGTTCTTTGAATCTCACAATGTTTGCTAAGTCATGTCATCGTAGCCCCCGAGTCTTAAGACTACTCGAGGAGTTGGGTTGAGACTCTCCATGCTTGACCATGATATGACCAATGAATTGCTGGAATATGTTGAATTTCGGTGGGTTAAAATTGACCTTGTCCATTGACCCGTCCAGTGTAGGCAAGGGCCATAGCTTGATGGCCTCCTTTGTAATGGTGAATTCTGTATAAAAAATTAGACAAACGAGAGTAATTGTTCTCCAAGACAATAAGAATGTATCAATAGAAACTTTGACAGGATGGCTTTCACCTGATATTTTTTATGAAGAGGTATTAGGCATGGTTGCGACAACAACAACGACAGAGGTAGCGGTTTGAAGCACGGCAACAGGCGGGTCAAGGCTAGTGGGCAGCGGCGGCTCACCGCAAGGGTGAGACGACGACAGATGCGTTAAAGCGCCAGGCAACAATAGGGCGGCTCACCACAAATCGCTGGTACTTTTGTGCTTATTCCCATGTGGGTAGCCTCAAGTACCACTTAGGCCCAGTTCTTTTGGCCGATTCTCCCATAATCTTGAGAATCGACCCTCCACCCAGCTTCTCCCAGAATCTTGAACCCATATTTTTTTTACAATCCTAACTAGTTAGGATGTGAATAGTTAGGATTGTAAAAAATATATTGATACAAGATTCTTATAGAAAGCTAGATGAAAATCGGTCTCAAGATTCTATAATCGCCCAAAAGAACTGGGCCTTAGAACCGGTCAAACCAGTGGGATCACTGCATGGTTAATTTTTGCATGAATAAATGGCACCTTGCTTAATTTTTGTCATTTGGCAGCTCACGGATTGAAACAGAGAGATCATGCAACACCCTGTCGTTCATGTGGGAAACATTTGTGCTCTCCATAGGCGTGCACCAACAGATCAGCCGAGCAGCTGGGCCCAGCTATCCCGCACGACATTTAGATTAGCATCCATTTTTTTTCTTCTTCTTGGAACCCGACCATTTTTCCTTTCTTTTCTCCAGCTGGCACCCTCTCCCTTGTATCTTTCGTCAGTCTGTAGGAGAGCGCATGGGCGCAACCAGTGTGACAGGACGGCTGGAGCGGGGACGCAGCGGGGCGGCAAGCCGGCCGGGGCGACGCAAGAGCCGGGCCGCGGGCGGATGATGCAGAGCCGGAGCGGAGGCACGCGGGCGTGGCCTCGTGCAGAGGAAGCCGGAGCGGAGGCACGCGGGCGTGGCCTCGTGCAGCGGGAGCCGGACCGGGTTGTAGACGGCCGAAGGCGGGCCGGCCGCAGGGGAAAACGGAGCTGGCGAGGGCGCTCGTGGCAGAGCCAATGGCGCGGCGGAGGAACTGAGGCGGGAAACAGCTGTGGCGGCGCGGGGCATGGAGCCAGCCGCAGTGAAAGAGGGATGCGGTGACTACTGGACAGCACGGCCGGCTCACGGCGGGTACCCCAACAGGAGAGGAGAGGCTGGCCGCGGCTCGGGCGCGGGGTCGCGCAGGGACAACCCAAGATCCTCCGGCGGCTCAGAGCGAGGTTGAAGCGACCGCGGAGTCTGAATCCTTCTCCGGGTCAAATCCCCAAAACCGAGCCAGCAGAGGCGAGCCATGGCAGCAGCCAACGATTCTCCACGAGGCCATAACAGCGGCTGAAACAAACGGCGACTCGCCGCGGGGCCGTAGTCAGAGCCGGCCTGCGGGTGCAGCGGTGGCAACTCGGCAGGGCAGCACAACAGCTGCGGGGGTGGAGCAACCATGAAGGTGAGGGCTGCGGCAGGGGCGGCAAGCCAGTGCGGCAGCTCGTCCATATGGCGGTGAAACCGGCAGAAGTGAAGCGAGGCGGGTTTGTGAAAACGGCCCGACGACAGCAACTCTGCGAACGACGGGCAGAGACCCTGCGTAGAAGCGAGCACGGCGGCTCAGGCGCGTGGCGGCAGAGGCGAACCGAACCGGGGCGGTGCGAGGCCTGCATAGCGCACGGCCGGAGCAACAGCAGACAGGGCGGTGAAAGCGCAAGGCGGCCGGAGCGGAAGGCAGATTAGTTGCTCAGGGCCGAATAGGCACGAGGCTGCGGCGGCTCAAACACGGCTACAACAGCAGAGGGCAGCAACATCATCACTGTTTTTTTTTTAATGTTCACCGGGGGGAAAGGCTCCCCACCTGAATATATATTTCAAAGCAACATCATCACTGTAGAACAGGGCGACGGCGATTCAACCACTTGGTGACTCACGGCGGAGAATTTGAAGGCAGGGACGAGGCCGAGGCGGGTTAACACAGCCGTGACGATGATGAGTACCGAAGCCAGGGCGAGTCCGCGCGAGGGCGACTCAAAGTAGCACGAAACACAGCGGTTCAGATGCGAGATCCGGCCAGTGCGCGACGGCGACTCATTGTGACGCGGGCATGCGGCCGCGGGAGTGATAGAGAGCCGGCGATGAAAACGAGAGCACGAGTCCGGCCGGGCACGGAAATCAGCAAGGGCTGACGGCTCACAATCGTGGGAAGAGGTTAGGCCGGCGCACGACTTGGTTAGAGAAGAAGGCGTCGGGCAGTACGGCAACGACACTGCTGGCGGGAGAGAACCAGGGGCCTCTTTACACGGGTGATGGCAAGGCGCCTGGCTGATCGATGAAGGCGGGGACACAACCGGCTTAACCGCGTCGGCTCAAGGCCGATTGGCGAAGGAGGCAGCCCGGGGCGTCTCGAACATGGCCAGACCCGGCGTGGAGATGCAGCCATGACCCAATGTGCACGGATGACAGCATTCGGAGGGCTCGACGTGGCAGGTCGGCAATGGAGGCAGACTACGGCGACTTAACTGAGAACGGGCTTGTAGTACTCCCGTGACTTGACCTGCAATCTCGGCGGCTCAGAGGTGTCAAGATGGAGCAAACACAGCGACGGAGGCGAACCTCCGGCTCAGAACGAGACACGGCGGGTCAGCCCTGGAAGTGGCCGCTCGAGGCCGGTGCATAACGACTCAAGGCAGCAGTGAGACGGCGGCGGAAGCGGAGAGCCGGTCGGCGCATGTGGCGAAGACGACTCAGGGCCGAAGCGGCTCTGCAGCGAGGCAGGTCCAGGGCGACTTCAAGTGTGGCGCAGCCGCGGGTAAGGTGACACGCCGGCGGTGGTGGCTCATGAGCAGACTTGCGGGCGAGGCGGAGGCCAAGGCCAGCCTGGCGCGGCTGTTGCGGCGAGCGGCTCGCGGCAGAGGCGGAGGCGAGTCAAACAGTCGAGCCCGAGTCCGCGGAGACGTCCGTTTCCGGGTCATGGCTGGATCAATTGGTTCTCGTCCGTGTGCTTCTCCAAATTGTGGTCTTCCTTCCTTCGCTATTAAGGACAATATAACCGCACCTAAACCGAGCTCTCACAGCGATTTGCGTTTTAGGCCGTCCATTCTCACGATCTGGACGTTTCTAGCCGTTGGATTAATTTCTTATCGCGAATTGGGCCAGCTGTCCTAGAGGGCTGCTATTCTGCAAGCCGAAACCGTCGTTTGTGGTTAATTGGGCCCTCCACCTCCCAAAGCCCATTCTCTCAACCTGGCCCAGCCCTCTCCTTGTTAGTTTTCCAGCCCATTCTTACCTTGTCCCATTCCCTTATCCCCTCGTCCAATCCAATCGACTTGGGCGAAACAGCCCTACCGACAGGCGACAGCGCCGCCGTCGACGAATCCCTTCATCCTTTGCCTCGATCGCCCCCTTCATCCTCTGCCTCAATGTTGCTACCTCCCCATGTCGCCTCCTTGTCCCGCTGTTCTATGCCGGCCGAAGGTGAGAGCAAGATGAGAGGATAACTGGAGGAAGAAGGGAAGTCGAGTCACATATGGCTCCCCTTGATCCTTCTCCTCTCGTGCGCCACCGCCATGCCTTCTCTCTGAAGGGCGAAGGGAGGAGAACGTGAAGACCAGGAGGACAAGTGTGATGTCTCTAGCGGCGGCCCCCGAGACGACAGCTCGCCCGGCGGTGAGTCGGTTCCCAGGGGCAACTGTTGTCAAAGATGGCCGCCGCCCTTCCGTCCTATAACGGCGCCGACACGGCGACATGCCTTCACGTACACCTGCGAGGAAGAACTACAGTATGTGTTATGGAATGCATTTTTCCATCCCATCTCACCTTCCACAAATTTTGATTCACATAAACCTGATATTAATACAGAAATAAAATTTTAGTAGGTTTAGCGATCTTATAGGACTCGATTTCCTTTTTATTGTGCAATGGTTACAGAAAAGGATGAAGCTTCTAAGATTAATGTGTATACGTTTTTCCTTCTCTGTCGGCTCGGAAGAATGGGCTTGTCTAGGATATGTTACCTATTCAATTTCTCTATACACAATCATAAAGACAGCTTATATCTCAATACATGTTTATTTTTGGCGATGCATATTAGTTATTTGTCTTGATAATACTGCTTACTTGTATTTAATACATACATTGTTGTGTATGTTGTCATACCAAACCAATTTGTATCTGCAAACCTTACTCTCACCAAATATATATGAGATATCTCTTGCGTACAAACTAACATATGGTTATGATTATGCAAATTTAATAAGTTTAGTGTGGTCAAATATTTATGAAAATTTCTATCATTTTTTGTATAAATTGACGGGAGCAGCAACGGGCGCCATCGATGAAGGCTACATACTTTTTGGTTAATGCTGATTCCGAAGGGTTAGTTGTTCATCATGTGAACTATAGTAGGAGGAAATGAGGAGCACTCATCTATCGGACCTCCATCTTGTGCTGATCTATCCATGTCATAGGCATCCTCGTGCCATTCCTGATTGCCTGCAACTACTGCAATTCTATAATAGATGGAACTTGGGATGACAAGGTGATCAGTTGCTGCCTATGGTTCAGATTCTAGAGGAAACACAAGGTAAGCGGTTTGCAAGGCTTGAAGAATTATATCTCTCGTTGTTGTCCTATCATCGATACAAAGATTATTATGAATGCCCAATTTCTTATCATTGTTCTCTGGTTGTTTCAGAATTTATATGGAATTTACATTGGACACAGGGGGCTGTTTCATATCTGAAAATTCTTCTCCTAACTTCCAGGTTACACCTTTCCCTATACCACTTTCAGTTTAGCTCTTCAGTTCAATACAAGTTGAGGTTCTTTATATCGGGTAGGGAAGAAATGAACCAGAAGGAAAAACAGCAGCCCAGCGTACAATGTGAGGCCAGCAACAAAACTAAAAGCGGCTGTGGAGAAGAGCGCTATTGAGTCGAGCAACAAGTCCTAGACCATGAACCATTATATCTAGATGGAGCTGACTAGGAGGCTCTTCTTTCAATGTATGCCTTTATAACTTTATGGATCCAAGGAATTTCATGGTGATGCTTATTTTCCTCTAAACTGCTACTTTTCACAAGAAAAAAGTAGATGCCATAATATCAGTCTGTAGTTAGCCAGAATATATATCAATCTCAAAATTATAACTTATGGAAATTTATGAGTTCAATTAGTGTAAATGCAAGATGCTACTGGATTAAAAACTGAGAGTGGGAGGCACAAGTGATATGCCTGGTCATTGTGTAGTTCAACTTCGCTCCGAGTTAGGCCATACAGCTAGGTGATGATACAAATTGATATCGAATGCTCAAGGCAAGTGTATTACTACCTTGCATTTTGGTTTGGTCACGTGGGTTCCAAGAGGACTAGCTTCAACTATAAAGTTGTGCACACTTCACTTATAACATATATGACCAAGTAATAGCATAATGCTGTTGGACTGCCGACATACTCCTTCCGCAACAGATGATGCATAGTCACTACAAAAAAAATACACTTCCGTGATGATACGTGTTTGTTACAGTAGGTCGCGTTTTTTATCATGCATGTACATCCATGACAAATTTATGACAGAATCAAGATAGTCATACATGTGATGTCGTAGAAGTGTTCCATGACATTACCAAAATTATCATCACGGAAGTGTCCACTTCCATGACGATAAATCGCGTCACGTAAGTGCTTTTCGTCGAAGGGTGACCGACACGTGGCATCCACCGTAACGGAACACCGTTAAGCTATCGGGTCGGGTTTTGGATCCGATAACCCATTAATGACCAGAGCCAATGGGGATTTTCCACGTGTAAAATCATCATTGGCTGGAGAAAACACGTGTCGACTCATCATTGGGACAGATGTCATCCACTCATTGGACAGAAGGCGCCTATGATACGTCGACACGTGGCAGGCCCAACAGAGGCCCATTCCTGTGAAAAGGCCGGCCCGTTTGACTTGGTCAAAAGATGGCGGGCCGGCCCATGGAAAGCCTGTTAACGGCCATTTACGGCCCGCTAACCCAAGGCACGTTACGCCCTATCCGAATTAGGCCCAGTAGCGTCATCTGGGCCATCCAATATGATTCCAGCCCGTTTTCACTTCTGACCCATGTATGGCCCATGACTTCTTTCGGCCCATATGAGGCCCTATGTAACTCTTGGCCTATTAACGGCCCGTGGTGAAACTGGCCCGCAATGAACAGTGCATCACTTTACACCCAGTAACGTCCGTGGTGGCGGCCCGTAATGAAGAGTATATCACTTTATACCCATTAAGGGCCCGTTATTGATTGAAATTTGCATTTCAAAGAATGTTATCTTCGGCCTTCTCAGAGCCCATTTATTATTGGGCTCATTTCCAGCATTCGTTTACTTACGGCCCGTTACTGTCATTTTCTGCTTGTGGGCCAAATTCAGCCCGTGGTTACATCGGCCCGTTTGTGGTTCGTTAATACGTTGGTCCGTTTTCATAGCGTCATCAAATACAACCTATTAACGATGGCCCGTTATGGTCATACGGCCCGTATAATGCCCATTGATGATACGGCCCGTAGAAGCCCCATTGTTTCTACGGCCCGTAGAAGGCCCATTGTTTTTACGGCCCGTAGAAGGCCCATTGTTTCTGACCCGTAGAAGGTTTCTTGTTTCTATGGCCCGTAGAAGGCCCATCTGTTTCTCTGACGTAGGAGGCCCAGTGTCACTACAGTAAATATTAGCCCATGGTTATTGTGGCCTAGTTTTAAAAAGAACTGCACTGACTACAAGCAAACAAATAAGCAAGACAACAAGGAAATAAATAAGCAAGCAACTTATGCTAGCTATCACGGCTGTTACACATATTACATCAACTGGGCATCAAAGTTCGCCACCAGTGCAAATATAGGGAACAAAGCAGCATATCATATACACTGGTTGTCAAAGTTGGCGACCAGCGCAAATAAACGCCGTAGCAAAACAAATCCGAGCTGAAACCACTTGAAGATCTCAAGAAACAATATCACAGGTACTCATAATCTTTGGCAAGATGCTTAGCAAGCTTATTAACTTTCTCTTGTTTGGCGCTTAAATCCTCCAAATATTGCTATTGCACCGGAAAATATGCATCCGAATTCTGCAGGCACTTCCTCGATCCTTGACTTCTGTCGCAAAGACATCCGATCGATGTCTTTAAACTTGAAGTTGAGACTCAAGAAGACGAACCGATTCGAGCAATGAAGTTCGAAGAGCTTGTGCCAAAGATAGTGGCGATAACTTTCGAACACTACATCAAGACAGGACTTTTGGGTTCCCTCACCGTCGTCAAGATAGTTTTTATCGACTTTCTTGGAGACCAACGGGGATGTCTCACTATCTTGAACCTTATCTCGCATTACTTCCTTTCCATTGGATAACGCAGCAGTCTTGTTCTCCAATATTTTGTCCGCATTCTAAAAGAGAAACAAGCGGACACATCACATGTTTACCCTCATTTTGGTAAATGAGTTCGGTAGTAAAGTGGACGAGGATAACAACATGAAACAAACATATATCTATGTACCATGGTCACTTTATGGTCTATATCATTCTAGTTTTTGTTGCCAAATCAAGATAGAGACACAGTTCAAATAATATTTGTTCAAGACAAAGTAGAATAGACAGAATATAAGTGTGGGTAACTATAGAGCAATAACAACACTTGTAATGTGCATGACATGAGAACATAACTGTCTATTCAATTGAAATTGAAATCAACATAGAGCAGGTTACAACAAAGAAACCAGTTAAAGAAACAGGTTTAAAACATACATGTTGCGCCATTGGAGTTTCAATTCCATCCTTCAAATTTGAAAATAGTTGGTATGAGTAAATACTGATAATGCAAGAGCAAAGGAGTATGAACCATAGCTACAGAACCGTACCTGAGAACAAATCTTCTTCTCCTTTAAGCGTTGAGTTGGGATTCGGAGTGGTGGTCCTCGTGCTTTGGGCACTGCAGTTCCCTTACTAACCGCTCGTGTTTGGGTGCTCTGTGGTGGAGACGGTGTTGTGTCAACTGGAACTGGGTTACTATCTGTCGGGGTTGGGGTTAGAAGGGGTGTAGCTGGTTCTCTGTCCAACTGGGTAGGGGTACAATCTGCGAGTCCGGGTTATGTGTGGTGGATCTCGGTCCTTGGGCAAGTACAACCGTGGTTCTATCTGCATCAACTGGTAGCACTATCTTTTCTCAAGACCGTGGTGTTACTCCCTTAGATACCGCCATCACGCTCTCCAATTCAAATGGGTGATAAACAAGAAAAGTAATTGAAAGTATAGACATTGTATAATAGGCGGGTGCAATGGATAGTGGGGAATAAAAGAGGGCATGAAATAATTCATATTTATGTTGTCTAACCAAATAGGATAGCATGACACAATTTCACATATATGATGGCTAACTAAACAGGATAGCATGACACAATTTCAAATTATGATGGCTAACTAAAAAGGATGGAAAGACATAGTTCAAAATATGAGACTATGTAAACAGGATGACATGACATAACTATATAATGTGTTTATTAAATAGGTTGGCATGCCATAATTCACATACATTCATGGATAGAATGCCATAATTCTAAATATGATGATGTAAACACTAAAAAGGATGAGATGATATAACTATATGATGTCTTTATTAAATGAGTTGCCATGCCATAATTCGGATAGATGATGTGTATGTACTATGTAAACATGATGGCATGATATAATTCAAATATATGATTTATATAGTAAGCAAGTAAGCAGATGGCAATCTATATATGATGTAAAAACTAAGCAATGCAAGACAACATGCATGACATGGGTAATATAACCCTGCCAAGTTTGAGCATAGACCTCGGGGAAATATGACTGGTCATCGGTCTGAATCCTCCTCGAGGAGCTCTGTGTAGCCACCAAGATGTCTGCTTCAACAGGTAGCATTGTCTGCTCTGAATACATGTTTTCACTCCAGATACTTCCATCACCGCTTCAAATGGCTGATGCACAGGAAGAGTAGTTGAATATACAAATGTTGTCGACAAATGGAACACGTAATACAAAAAATGATAGCATGATATAATTCACATACATGATGATTGGCTAAACAGCATGGCATTGCATAATTCACATATATAATGCCTTTGCAACAAGATAGCATTGTATAATTCACATATATATTGTCTTGCAACAAGGTGGCAATGCATAATTCATATATATGGTAATTAGACACTGAACAGGTGACATTCACACAAAGCATGTCTAAACTAATCAAATGGCATAGCAATGCGAGACACCATACGCACGATATGAGCAACATAACCCTGCCAAGTTAGAGCATACACCTCGGGGAATAGGATCGTCATCTGCCTCGAATCCTCCTCACGAGGAGCTATCCGTAACCAATGAGATATGCGCTTCGTCCGAATAGCATAGTCTGCCTTTCGAAGACCTTGTTTTCACTCCAGAATTTTCCATCACCGTGTCAAATGGCTGATGCACACGAAGAGCGGTTGAATGTACTAACATTGTTGACAAATGTAATATGTAACGAAAAAAAAGGATGGCCTAATATGATTTACATATAAGATGACTGGCTAAGCAGGATGGCATTGCAAAATTCACATATATGATGCCTGGCTAAACAAGGTGGCGTTGCATAATTCACATAAACGATGAATAAACTAAGCAGATGGCATTTGCACAAAGGATGTCTAAACTAAGCGAGATGACATATTTGATGTATAAAGTAAGCAATGCAAGACACCATATGGATGATATAACCAACATCGGCATGCCAAGTTAGGCGAAGACCTCGGGGGTAAATAGGAGTTGTCTTCTCCTTCTGAATCCCCATCAGAACAGATATCTTCCTCTTGATTACAATCCGAAATGCGTGGAGGGGGGGCTGCCTTTGCGCCTACCATGGAGCGACGTCTGCATGAAATTATATTGCCATGCAAGGCTAGTCTCTTTTGCTCTACATGTTCAGTTCCATTGTTTACAATAAGCATCATGCATAGGAATAAAACATAGTGAGATTATGTAAGGAGTGCATGCAGAAATCCAGAGTGATGGTAGCAACCTGTGGATAGACCCAAAACCAATAATAGCAGGTAGATAATGGCTTCAGTTAAAAAATACAGATAATGGCTTCTTTACTGTTTGTTTCCAACCCAACATGAAACTCATAGTACACACCGAAGATTAACAAGATAGTAGATAGATACTATTGATAGCGGCCCCGATATGTACCCCACAACCATTTAAAAACTCAAGTTTGACCATTAGTTTGGAGCTGACTCAGTCTAATCGATGAATAGGACGATAAAGTAGCATGTAATATTAAGCGATGCATAACGTAGCGAACCACGAAGAGTGCGACCTCTCTTGCGGACCCGTGTAGTCCTCGAGGTCATCTGCCGGTTGATGATGGTAATGCAGTTTTCATGGCTGCCGGTGGGGAAGAAGATCTCGAGGCGGCAAAAGACAGTCCGAGGCCGGATCCCTGCTGTCTTTGGACCCTTACATCGTTGGAGCGGTGAGCTAGGGTGGACGACGGCGCGGCAGAGCGGGACAAACCATGCAAGATTTTCTTTGACAACTATCTGTAAGAGAAGTAATTCTGTAAGGGCTCATTTGAATTGGAGGATTCCAACAATGCAGGGATAGGAAATAGACAGGAATAGGATAGGAATGCACGTGCAAAACAGAGAATTTAAAAACATGGGATTTCTGCCAATCTGGGTGTTTGATTCACAATAATTGGAAGATCACATGATGCAAAGAAGCATGGTGAGATTAAGTTAAACCACAAGAAAATGTACGGTTATAATGCTATTATGCTACTATCTCTTAGTCTTGTGCTTCATGAATAGGAATTTGAAAAGGAGGACAAGTGAAAATTGAAATTCCTACGTTTTTTCTTTCAAGGAGACACTAAAGGAACAAATCCGTGTGCTCAGTGGACAATATATATAACATGTAGAGTAAAAAACAGATGCAACAAGTGTAACCTCCTTGGCGAAGCCATGTCGATCTCAGCGTGATTGGGTTGGCCGGTGAGGATGCTCCGGCTGACTTTGCTGTCGGAGGAGGGGAAGAAGATCTTAGGCGTCTGGAGATGGAGCCCGAGGTACTGCTCCGCTGTGATGGAGGGTTTCGTCATTGGAGCAGCTCCCGTGAGTTGTACGACGCCGAGGCTGAAGCAGGACAAGAGAGACAACAAACAACTTTAACCTGAGTGGAATTCTAATAGCATCTTCAATACATGACGTAAAATACATAACCACAAAGTGCTAGATGTAAAATACATCAGCCGCTCATCTTTGAACTTAATCACAAAATGTAACTTAATCGTCGAAACTGAACTTAAGCGTCAAATCGAACCTAAGCTGTCAAACTGAATTTTCTTGTCAAACTGAACGCACTAGCAAGGTGAGGCTACTACGTCGGTCGTGACTTTTCATCTCTAGTCGATCGATTTTGCAGCCGTTGGATCTGAAATCAAGGGCCTGCGGTTCATCTTCAACCTCCACCCCTTGAGCCGCCACCACCACTGCCAAACAAAGAGCCCCCCGCCTGCCGGTGGTGCGCTGCCCCGCCCGCCTCGAAAACACTCCCACCACCTGTCCGCCGCCCCGGCCATCCCTCTAGGCCCCCACGTGCCGAGCTTTTTCTTCGGCGATCCCCGCGCCACCGCCCCGCCAACGCCCTGCCACTGCCGGCGACCACCGCCCCCATCCTGAACCCTAAGATAGATAGTGGGGTACCTCTCCGGCGAGCCCGCTCCCAGCTTGGTGGTTCTTCCTTCACCCCGAGCCCACCTTGAAAATCGATCGACCAAAGTCGATTCAATGATCAAGTGTAGCCAAATTGGAGCGACATCGCAAGCAAGAGCAAGAGCAAGAGCAGCGCAGCAAGAGCAATAGCAAGAGCGGACCAGAAGGGGACCGAGAGCAAGAGCAGAAAGAAGCAGGCTGAAGCGAAGCTAAAGCAGCGGCAGCTCCTCGATGTGGACGCCGCCACCGAGGGAGCGACGCCATGGAGGAAGTGGCCGGCGACGCCGCCGTGGATGGAGCCGCGCCGTGTCGGCTCGGGACCGAGCGCCGGCAGGACCATGAGATCGAATCAAGAAGAAAATGCGAAGATTAGTGTACAACCTCTTTGGTGGCGCTGATTAGGCCGCATCTTCATCCGAGGAAACGGTGATGATGATGCTTTGTTCGGTGGTCTGCAGTGAAGACGGCGGTGTGGGAATGGAGGCGCGCGAAAGACGAGGGGAACATCGGGGCAGCTCCTTGGAGGTGGAGGGGCGGGTGGCTGAACGGCGGGGACGATGAGATCGATGATGGATCCTCATCCGATGCGGTGGATGAGGGACGTCGAGGTGTTCTTTGTGGACGGCGTCGTCGGGGAAGAGGCTCATTTGGGTGGCGGACGGGCGGGGTGTGGGGTTTAAATCGCGGGTTTTCGCGGCCTCGGTGTCTGAATGGGTGGGCGGATGGGATGGCAGTGGGGAACCATGGCTTAGAGACGCTCTTGTCCGAAATATGGGGTAAGTTACGAAAGTACCCCCCACCGATTTGAGGCGGTTCTTTCGGTTCAGGGGTACCACGGGCATTTCGCGTGTCGGGATTTCACAGGAGGTGGGAGTTTTCGTGCACGTTGTAATTTCGGAATAGCAAGGCGCGGGTTGAGATGGAGGGAGTTGTCGGAGCACAATGAGGCAAAGATATATCTTAAATATTTCGGGTTAACAAGGCGCGGGTTGAAATTTCCGGACAAGCCTAACGTGTACTGTACCAAATCAATGCGCACTAAAAATGTCATTCAAAACTTTGAATTCATGTTATGTTCAATTAAAATATTTCACTACGTGTGTAATGCATGCAACCTACTACTCAAATGAACGTTTTAGTGCATTCCAAACGTATATACTACCGCTTCAATATGAACTAAATTTGAATAAGATCTACAGTAATAATTGTTGTGAAGTCAAAGCATTTGAATTCATTTCTCTATTTTAATAAGATCTACAATCATCATTATTGTCAAGTTAAACCATCGTTTGTGTATTATCTTCACAAACACACCACATGATTAGTCTCGAGTTACATATGAACTATGTGTGCTATATGAACTCGAACTAGATTTTTTGAATCCACTTTATTTTGATTTCAAATCACGTTACATTTCTAGCTCTAGCTAAATCTTCATAATCTAAACCATGTCTCATATGTATAATGTGTTTATCACATTATGTATGGTGCCCCGCCCCCTACGCCTACAAGTATTTAGATGTGAGTTGCAAACACCACACATTACCACAAATTCAAATAAAATGTGAGAATGTTCGATATATAGTATTGTTTAGATTGCTCGATATTTAGTTGTAAGCTGCAAACGCTGCACATTATCACAAATTCAAATAAAATGTGAGATTGTTTGATGCATAGTATGGTTTAGATTGTTTGGCATTTAGCTGTGAGTTGCAAACGCCATGCATTGTCACATTATGGTATAACATGTGCACAACACGTGTATCACCACTATATTCATGCATGCAATGTTTAAAGCACTATGATATCCTATTCAAATATATGAATCCGCTTTCATATCAAATTATGATCTTTGTTAGTCTCTTACACCCACACAATCCTCTAGCCTTTGTAGCTACCACTAACTTTCTCTCTCGTGCATGCACACGCCCTCCTCGCCCTCCTCCTCCCTCGGCATTCTATCCACCGGGCACATTCATTTTTTCTTTAGGTCGTTCTCCCGAGTCTCCACAACTCCTTTCCGACACACACCGATCGATAAACCTCTCCAAATGATGCCTGCCTACGGACATACACACGCAGCTTCAATCTCCTCCTTTATGTGTCCTTGCCTCGTGTCTCTCATATGGTCGCACACACGTGTAAACTCTCGCCTCTTTTCATCGATCTCACAACCGCACACTCCTCCCCTATCTAGCTAGTAGTTGGGCCTCTCGCACCACCTCCTAGCTCCATTCTCTCTGTCAATCCGTCTCGCTGGGCCTTATTTGCCTCTAACAAATGGACGTACACCGACCGATCTCTCGCTATACATATAGCCAGCTAGGTCCTTATAACTCGTCTTTACCCACACATCGATCGATCTACCTCATTAGTTGTGTCTCTCCCTTTCCTCCAACAAACAACAATTGATCTACCGATCTAGTTAGGTTTGCTTACCAAACACATGGTTCCCCTTCATCATCAATGGATGCGTCCCAACAGATCTATCATGCACAGGCACACACAGAAACACATCCCCACTCTTATTGATAACATTGCAGTTCCACCCTCAGTTTGTCTAGTAGGCCTCTCCCAACATCTCCGAGAAGCAACTCCATCACCCATCCAGCACTCTACCCCTCTCCCTCCCTCTCCCTCCCTCTCTCTCTCCTCTCTCTCTCTCTCTGTCCCATCATATTTCCCGTCCTTCAGTTATGTATGGATGTCGACCGATCTCCCTCAAGACATAGTTGGGTCTCTCCTTTCAACACATATACGAGTTGTTCTACCTCTATAGTTAGGCCTCTGCCTACCCTCCCCCCACCCCTCCCCCACACACACCGATACATCAAGCGCTCTAGTCATGTCTCCCCGCCACACACAAACTTGACTTGTACCCTCTACCGTTCCGGTTGGCCAGTCGCCCTATCTCTTTGTGGTGCACCCACACACACACACACACACACCCACACACACACAATTTCGATGGCTCTCTTCATCGATCTCGCACCCACCCACTTGATCTTCTCTTCGACTCTATCGATAGCTATGACCCCTCCCTCTCTTCTCGTGGATTGCCCGACCCTCTATGTATGATATGGATAGGCCTCCATTTCACACACATTGCATGCAAAATTTTGTTTGAGATGTCATCGACACATATTCCCACAAATAATTCACGAAATCAACCCTGACCCCACCCCCACCCCCGCCACAAAACAAAAAACTCATTAACGCGGTTTGTATCTCTCACACACACCCATGTAGGTGGGGGACGTGCACGAAGAGAAGAGGTGCATGCACGGCGCACGTACTCCCATCTCTTTCCCAACCACACCCGCAGGTACACGGTGGAGCTCGTTTCTGTACAAAAAAGGCAACCCACGTGGTAATTTGGCACGTGTACTGGTTGTCCACTTGGTGGAGGGAGGATCGTCTACCACGGGTGAACAAACAAATTGCGACTTGACGTGTTATGTTAAATTAAAAAAAGAGGCAAACCATGTGGGGCCTACCTTAGAGGCAAGGCTCTATACCTTTGGAGTACTTTTGATGTGTCCCGTCAACTCACGTAACGAGGAGAAGCTTGCTTAGCACGCCATCTCCCGCCCACTCAGGCGCGGTGGCTCGCAGGATGAGGTGAAGCTTGCTCCTCCCTCGCCCATGCTGTGGTGGCTCGCATGACGAGGAGAAAAATTTACTACTCCCTCCGTTTACTCCTCGTCCCTACTACCTTGGTTATAGAGATTATATCATATTGTTTGGAATATATATGTCCTTTAGTCGATTTCAATATGAACTACTAGTACATACTCCAAACACTGATGTATATAGACGTATTTTAGAGTGTACATTCACTCATTTTGCTCCGTATGTAGTAGCACTCACTACAAAAAAAAGACACATCCATGACATTTTGGGCCGAACGAAATTTTTTTCTGTCATACATATGACACTTCTATGACGATAATTGTGACAAAACCCGGTATCATCATAGATGTGGTGGCCTCCTACTTCTATGACAAAAAATCATGACATGAAATGGGCTTTTCGTCCTGGGAGGGCCAGAGACGCAGCTGCATGACATTCTTTGGGCCGTCCATGACGGAAAAAACCGTGGTAGAAGCGAGGGGAAGGAAAATTTCGGGGAGTTGCCGGTTACGGTGGGAGGTCGGGGGCCGAGCGATGCGCTGCTTTCAGACACGCACGCGTGCGTGTGTGCAAGGAGTTGGCTCTAATCGAACCCGAAGCGAGGCGTTGGGCTCTCATCAACCCGGCGACATAATCGCAGCTACGTGACATCGAACCCGGCGATCGATCGATGGTCGTTAATCGAACCCGATGGAGCGATTCTTCGCTTTCGCCGCTAATCAAGCCGATCGATTGGATGAACAAAGGAGCGCTATGCGGGGGTTGGATGAATATGAGTGGTGGCGTTGCCTCTAGATGAACAGGACCCGTGGTGTGGAGGGCTGGATGAGCGATGAGCGGTGGAGGGGTGGCCGTGGAGGGGTGGTTGAACAGACCCCGTGGTGTGGAGGGCTGGATGAGCAAAGGATGGTGGAGGGGTTCCGTGGAGGGTGATTGAACAAGAGCGATTGGAGTAGCGCACGGTGGAGGCCGGATGAGCAGGAGCCCGTGGAGGCCGGAGGAGGTCGACGGTAGCCCGTGGGAGCCGGAGGAGGTCGACGGTGGAGATGAACAGATCCCGTGGAGTCCTGCTTTTGCGGCACGCCACACCCTCCCGATGAACAGGACCCCTGCTGACCGTAGGAGGTCCGTTTCGTCTGCTTTTATGCACGCCACACCCCTCCCGATCAACAGGACCCCCGTTTCGACCGTAGGAGGTCTGTTTCCTCCATTTTGCGGTACGCCACACCCCTCCCGATCAACAGGACCCCCGTTTCGATGGTAGGAGGTCCATTTCCTCCATTTTGCGGTACGCCACACCCCTCCCGATCAACAGGACCCTGTTCCGGACGTAGGAGGTCCATTTCCTCCATTGTGCGGTACGCCAGGCCTCGTTTCCATCGCATGTTCCGTCCAAGCCCTCCCAATGAACACGACCACACATTCCGTTCCGACCCAGCCGGTTGGCTCCCCATGAACACGACGACGACGTTGTTTCTCCGTTTCGACCCAGCCATGTACGTATGCGCGAGTAGGCGTTCGAGACCCTGCCTGTATGTACGTCCGTGGCCGTATTTTCTTTCTTGCAGCCTCGCCGCTGTACGTACGTGTACATGCTAAGTGCGCGCCTCTACCACGACACGTGCGCGCCTCTACATCGACCAGTATGTACGTACACGTCGACCAGAATGATAACGCTACATACGCTTCGACCAGGTGGGTCCCGATTGTCAGGCACTTCCTTGCCTGCGAAGATGTAGCTGGTGGGTCCCAGCAGTCAGGGGTGAATCATTTTGTCCTTTTTTCCCGAACGCACTTCCTTGCATGTGAAGATGTAGCTGGTGGGTCCCAGCAGTCAGGGGGGCGAATCGTTTTTTTTTGCCCGGACGCACTTCCTTGCGTGCGAAGATGTAGCTGGTGGGTCCCAACAGTCAGGGGAAATGTTTTTTTCACGAAATACGGTGGAACATCCGGTGGGTCCCCGCTGTCAGGTGGAGGAATAATTATTTTGCACGTAATAAGGAGGCACTTCCTTGTTGCGGCCGTGGACCCAGTTGTCAGCCTCTCCACGTACAGTCCACGTCCGATGGAAGCCGTTCCTTGACCATGTTGACCACGCCGCGCCGAGAGCACCAGGGCGGTGGACAACGGTGAGGCCTAGGAAGGGGACGACGCGGAGCCGGGGAAGACGCGGCAGTGGTTCCCCCCGCTTTGTGGTGTACGAGGGTTCACTGGTTCGCTGCGGTGTGAGGCTGCCGTCGCCGCAGAATAACTGGGGGTGTGGGTGAGTAGAGGATGGCCTGGCCAGCGGTGGGAGTAGTAGGGGGCGGTGACGCCTCCGCCGCATCGCAGACGGCCACGAGAGGCAGGAGCACGAGGCACGACCGGCGCTGGTTTGGGCAGCTGGAGCAAGAAGACCAGAGATTGAAGAAGTACTACGGCCGTTGGATGGACATCGTACGGTCACTGGAGCTAGAATCGTGCATATTGACTAAGTTGACAAAGCCCTCCGTCCCCGTCAACTTAGTAGGCCCACAAGTCAGCCTGCCACTATACTAGGTCCCAGCTAATGTGGGGAGTATTCATTTTTTGTGCGTAATAAGGAGGCACTTCCTTGCCTGCGAAGATATAGTCGGTGGGTCCGAGCCGTCAGGGCGGTAACGTTTTTCGCGAAATACAAAGGCCCTTTTGGTGGGTCCCCGATGTCGGTGGAGGAATCATTATTTTATGCGTAATAAGGAGGCATTTCCTTGCGTGCTGACCGTGGACCCGATTGTCATCCTCTCCACGTCTGATCCACTTGAGATGCATATCGGTTGTTGACCACGTTGACCGAGCAGCCGAGAGCACCGTGGCGGTGGACGACGGCGAGGCCTAGGAAGGGGACGACGGAGGCGAGGAAGACTTCGGCAGTTGTTTCCCATGCGGAGGGGAGTACGACTGCACGAGGTTTACTTGGTTCGTATGCCGTCACGGAGAATAACAGCAGGTGTGGGTGAGTAGAGGGATGGCTAGGCCAGCAATGGGAGTACGGTGGGGCGGTGAGGCCTGCGCGGCAGCACAGTCGGGCGCGGGGAGGAGGGAGCAGGCATTCCGCCGGCGCTTGTTTGAGCGGCTGGAGCAGGAAGAGCAGAGATTGAAGAAGCACGACGGCCGTTGGATGGACATCGTACGGTCACTGGAGCTAGAATCGTTCATATTGACTAAGTTGACAAAGCCCTCCGTCCCCGTGAACTTAGTATACCCACAAGTCAGCCTCCCACCATGGTGGGTCCCAGCTAGCAGGGGGAGTATTCATTTTTCTGTGCATAATAAGGAGGCACTTTCGATGGGTCCGAGCTGACAGCGGGGGGGAACGTTTTTTTCACGAAATACGGTGGTCCGTCCGGTGGGTCCCAGCAGTCAAGGGCAAACGTTTTTTTTTTCGCGAAATACGGTGGCCCGTCCGGTGGGTCCCAGTAGTCAGGGGGGAAACGTTTTTTCCACGAAATACTGGTGGCCCGTCCGGTGGGTCCCTATTTGTCGGTGGAGGAATAATTATTTTGCGGCGTAATAAGGATGCACTTCCTTGCGGCTGCCGTGGACCCAAATGTGCGGCCTCCACGTCTGATTTCTTCCGATGGAAGTCGGTCATTGACCACATTGACCATGCCAGCCGAGAGCACCACGGCGGTGGATGACGACGAGGCCTAGGAAGGGGACGACGCGGAGTCGGGAAGACGCGGCGATGGATGCCCACGGAGAGGAGCACGAGGGTTCACCGGTTCGGCCGCAGCAGTGAGGCTGATGTCGCCAGAGAATAACGGGGGAGTGGGTGAGTGGAGGGATGGCCTGGCGCCGTTGGGAGTAGTATGGGGATGGTGAGGCCTCCGGCAAAGACAGCCGCCACGGAGGCAGGAGCATGCGGCACGACCGGCGCTGCTTTGGGCGGCTGGGGCAAGAAGACCAGAGGTTGAAGAAGCACTACGGCCGTTGGATGGACATCATTGACCACGCCGCGCCGAGAGCACCAGGGCGGTGGACGACGGCGAGGCCTACGAAGGGAATGACACGGAGCCAGGGAAGACACGGCAGTGGCTGCCCACGCGGTGGAAAGTATGAGGGTTGACTGGTTCGGCTTCCGCCGGAAAATAACAGGAGGTGTGGGTGAGTAGAGGGATAGACAGGCCGGGGATGCGAGTATGATGGGGCCGTGAGGCCTGCCCGGCAGACCTTGCCGCCACGGGAGGCGGAGCAAAGTGTTCCAACGGCGCTGGTTTGGGCGGTCAGCAGGTGAAGATCGAGATCAAGAAGCACTATTGCCGTTAGATTGACATCTAACGTTCTGACGCTGGTAGAGTCAATTGTTGACTAAGTTTCTTTTTTGCGAAACCTTGTGTACGCATGAACTTGGTAGGCCCACAAGTCAGCCTCTAAATCTGTGGCGCATAAACATAAAGCCCATTTGCTATTTTTTATAATTTGCAGCCCATTTGCTAATTCTTAAGTAATTTATTACAGCCCATTTTCTGCCCAGGACCACGGTGAAAAAGTTCAACCTTATTTTGCATATTTCGTGGAGTCCGAACTGTTGTAATCCGAAATGATAAACATTTTTAAGAACTTATTGATTTGCCAAAAATCATTTTGTTTTTGTGAGCAAATAAGACGTGGGACAATTGAGTTGGTTTAAGGGAAAACCAAAGGTAAAAAAAAATCAGCTGGGTGGGAAAAACAACAAAAATAAGGATGTAAATATGAAAAGGGAATTTCATGTGTTTTCAATATAATGATACGTGTATATGAACTAATAAAACTATAGGTAGAGATTAGAAAGCGGATGTAGGACATGCGTTTCAAGAGGAAAATAGAACTGGGCTGTGTGTTTGATTCAAGAAAAAACTGCCTCATGGATGTTGTAAGACAAAATATAACTAACGTCAAGGCGGGCCAGAGGCCGATGATACCTGCTGGATCTTTGTGCCCGTTGTCATCATGGGCTGGGCCTGTTAAAAACAAAACCAACCCTGGGCGATCTGCAGCCAGTTCAAACTTGCTCAACCCGAAAAAACAATATATGTGCTCAATAAACGAGAGAATTCTGCAAGTACTGCATCGATAATCGGGATGCAAAGACGGATATTGTTTTTTATCATGATAATAAGTGCATGCACTTGTTTCAAAAAATTGGAGAACTGAATTGAACGACGGGTGCTTATGCTACCCATCAAATAAAAATCAGGTGCACGAAAATTTGTTTCGAAACAAATGATTCAGCTTTATATCCACGCCGACCCTCGGCATGATGGTTGGAAGCAAATGCAAGTTCATACCAAAAGATCGTTAAAAACAATACCAACTTGCGGACGACAAGGTAGTACAACTACCAATACCTAACTAACTTATAATCTTTTTACTACTAGCCCTAGTGTTCGTCTGGTAGAAAATCTTGCAGAGGACCAATTCCCGCTCCTTCTCTTGCTCCAGGTCCCCGAGGTGGTACTGGTGCATCACCCAGTTGGTCCTCTGCTGGTTGAAGTTCTTGTTGGTGTGCAGCCCCAGAACCTTTTTTGCTGCCCGTCTGCCGGCCGTTGACCATCACCGGCAAGGTATTGCCGGTCTTGTGCCACATCGCGTGCATGCCGCACTCCGACTGTATCTTGCGACGCGTCCACGTGCCCCTTTTGAATGCCCTGGAATTGCGCTGGAAGAATTGCTTCCTTAGGCCACTCAGTGTGATACCTGCAGTATTGTGGAATACAGGTTTTAGTGTACGTAGTTGGCATTTTCATAGCATCTTTGGCATGTTGTAGTCACTTGTTTCACTTTTTTATTAACTGTCAAATTTGTAATTGCTTCACCAGGTCTCCGTCTAAAAAGAAAAATAGAGTTATAAACAAAGGAATATGTTTGTGCAAGTAGATGGCCGATCAGTGTCTTACCTGGAAGTTTCTCAGGTTGGGTGTAGCATATGCTGTGCTCGCTGTTTTTTTTTCTTTTGAAAGCTCACCGACAGTAGGAGAGGCTCCTACTGACTTTTAAATTAACACAACACCTGGATCAGGGGAGGTGTGGCCCCATAAATACAAGTGGACTCTGGGTACAAAAGACAACTTACTATGTAAAAGAGGTAGCAAAACAGACTAAATAACAGATTTGGGGGGTGGGGGTGGGGTGGGGGGCAAAAGTCAGACGGCAGCCACCAATCCTCTGATGAAGGGACGGAGAGAGTCTCTCGTGCAATGCACCATCATGGACATGTCATTTCTGAATCTGTCTCTCCAAGACTCAAACGAGGGCATCATATTTCTAAAATGCTTATTATTCCTCTCTTTCCACACACACCAAGCTGCGATGATGAAAGTCTCCATGAACAACGGTCCACCCCAGGACCTTTTTCCCCCATGAATGAGTTCCAGCCTGCATTGAGAATCATGCCAGTGCATCCCAATCGCATCCCAGCACTTGGTAGCGAACGGGCATTTGAAGAACAGGTGGGCCACTGTCTCTTCCGGGGGCGTGTCACAGAGCAAGCAGGTGTACACATCACCTTCCAGCTTGTATTGCCTCCTCCTTAGCATGTTACGCGTATTCAGCCGATCTGCGAACAGCAACCAGGCGAAAACTTTCCACTTGTTTGTGCATTTGGATTTCCAGATCCAAGGAAAGACTGCATCAACGGGAACATCCTTAAAGCAGAACTCATAATAAGCATTGGATTTGAATACACCCCGCCCTCTAGCATCCCAGACATAGCACCATCTGTCAGTTCTGTTACTCTCCGATTAAACCCAGCAGTCAACGCCTGAATCTCCTCAACTTCCACTCTAGCACAGGGAGAAAAAGGTATGTGAAAAGCCTCTCCAATGGTGCTAGACCTCAATAATTTCTGAACTGTCACATCCTCCTCTCTAGCAAACGAAAAAGCCCGCGGGTATGTGGTCTAAAGAGGCTGATCACTCCAGAGATCCTTCAAAAACAAAGCCGTACTTCCATCTCCAATTTTGATCTGATCACTCCTCTGAAGATATCCGATAACTGCATGAGATCCCGCCACCAGAAGGAGCCACATGGATCAGAGGCATGTGGTACATTAACTGAGTAGTATGAACTCCAAACAAGGTTCACTCACGGCACATCCAGCTTATTATAAAACTTGTATAGCTGTTTTAGCAAGAGACCTTGATTCTGAATTTTAAGGTCCACGATCCCAAGACCCCTTACGGCCTTGGGGCGGCAGACGAGCTCCCATGAGGCAAGAGAAGTGCTTTTCGTCCCGTCTTCCGTCTTCTTGCTCCAGAAGCAGTTCCTACGGATTTTATCCAGATGTTCCACAATCTTGGGAGGGATCCTGAGGGAACACATGGCATACACCAAAAGCGACGACACCACGTAGGTGAGTTTTGATCCGTAGTCTAGTAAGTTATTGGCCACAGACACTCTTCGCTCGACAGACGTCACAAGAGGCATGAAATCCATCACAGTGGGTTTAGTAGTCCCAAGTGGGAGTCCTAAATAGGTGAAAGGCATTTCCCCCACAACACAACCAAACATGTCAGCAAAACCCAGAGCCTCAGCGGGTGTAACATTAATCGGGATCAGGGTAGATTTTTGAAAATTGAGTCGCAACCCAATAGAAGCCGCATAATCCACCAAAAGATTTTTCAGAGTCTCAACCTATTCCTTCTCAGCTGGGAGGAAGACAATCGTGTCGTCCGCATACTGAATTACTGGGTAGTCTCTCTCAGCTGATGGGATTGGTGCCTGAAGCACCCCCGCGCGGAAGGCAAAGTTGATGGCCGATTGCAACAGATCAGCCGCTAGAACAAAAATGAGCGGCGAAAGAGGGTCTCCTTGGCGCACTCCCCGTTTACAAGTGGACTGCCTCCCCGGCGTGCCATTGAGCAGAACCGAGGATTTTCCTGACTTAAAGATACAAGAAATCCAGTTAAGCCATTTCTCATTGAACCCCATCGCTCTCATGATCTCAATCATAGGGGCATGCTCGATAGTGTCAAACGCCTTGGCGAAATCGAAGCCAGAACAAAACCTTCCTCCGGCACGCTTGACATTGATGAGTGTATTCGAACGCCCACGCCAAGCAGTCCTGAATCGATCTACACTTGAGGAACCCGTATTGGTTTGTATGGATAATGCGCAAGATGATCCTCTGTAAACGGTTCGCAAGAAGTTTGGTAAGGATCTTCAGACAACAGTTCAAAAGGGTGATCGGTCTGTAGTCATTTACTGTTTCCGGGGAGTGGCATTTAGGGGTCAGCGTAATGAATCCAGTGTTGATGCTTTCGAGGTCGAGGTCCCCCTCATAAATATCCATAACAAGTTTATAAAAGTCATGTTTTATAATATTCCAACATGACTTGAGGAAGCAACCGTTGAAACCATCAGGGCCCGGCGCTCTATCCACAGGCATCTCCTTGACCACTAGGTCAATTTCATCTGTGGTAAAAGGAGCTGTTAACTCATCAAGCCCCTCCACTCTCTTGATGATTTGATGTAAATTAAAACGCATGTTTGGAGGGTCAGAAGAACCTAGCCGCTGTTTATAAGAGGAGAACAGCAAGGACTCTTTGCCCATATGGTCATCAATCAGCGTACCGTCATCAAGTTTGAGCGTTGATATTGAGTTTTTGCGGTATCTCTCTGTGGCCACTGCATGAAAGAATTTCGTGTTACCATCCCCAACTTGGAATCTCCGAACTGTACATCTTTTCTGCCAATACATGCGTTTATACTCGAGTAATCTGAGGAGGTGAGCCTTAAGAATAGTTCTGAAATTGGTTTCTGGAATAGTGAGAGGTCTTTTATCCTCTAAAGTGTCCAAATTCAGAAGAGCTTCATTGGAATTCTCAATAAGAATTGATAGTCTCGAGATTTTCTTGCTCCAGGCCTTTAAAGCGTAGCGTAACTTTTTCAGCTTTCTACAGATCAAAGCCACAGAGTTAGTCACATGACAAGGTTGGCTCCAAGAACGTTGCACTAACTCATGAAACCCTGAATGTTGTATCCAGTAGTTTTCAAACCTAAAGACCTTGCTTTTTGGGATGCACGAGTCAATGCCAATGACGCAGGGGACGTGATCAGACACAGGCTTACCCAAGGGCGAAACAGAGGTATTGGGATAGGAAGAAGTCCAATGCATCGAGGAGAAAAACCAGTCCAATTGCACCAGCAGAGGGTCATCTTGCATGTTACTCCAGGTGTACGTCCTACCCTTGATAGGAATTTCAACTAACGACTAGGTGCGGATAAAATCATTGAAGATCAACATATCATTGGCATTGCCACCCGGCCTACTTCTGTTGTCAGGCGCGCGACAGTAGTTAAAGTCCCCAGCCAAGATCCAATCATCAGAGACTGGAATGTGCATACTGAACAACCATGCAGTAAAGTTAGAGCGATCAACACCATCACACGAGCCATAAACATTGATTAGATTCCACACAGCATTGGAGTGCACCGAAGTGAATTTAATCCCAAGGGCAAAAGACTCTTCCAGGAAAACCAAACCAGAGAAAACAGACGAATTCCAAGCAGTAAATAAGCCACCCGAGGCCCCATTAGAGGGAATGAAAGCAAACATATCAAGTCTCTTAGGACAAATAGTTTTAACAAAAGCCCTATCCAAAGTCTCGCGCTTAGTTTCTTGTAAGCAAATAACATCACAACCACTTATATCAATAGCATTACGGATCGCAAGGTGCTTCTTGTCCGCATTAATGCCACGAACATTCCAGCAGAGGATATTCCACCTCCTAGTTGGCGGCATCGGTGGGAGGGGGTGCAGCTTGCGGAGCAGCCATCAGCTTCTCCGCATTGAGTTCTTCAGTGGCACTCCACATCTGACAATGCCAATCTCTTGGATAACTGGGATTGGTGTAGGATCAGGGACAGACTCCGGACGGACGTCCAAAACAGCAGAAATACCAGACGGGGCCGTAGCATACAGATTGCGAGTGATAACAGGAGTTTTCCTTGGTTTCACCATGGACACGCCCTTTTTGACATCTGAGAGCTGAGGGACACGAAACCCATCATAACGAGTGGATCGAGTGCTTCGATGGAGTTGGGTTGTGTCCACATGACCGGGTTCCTCAAGAATCATTTTCCCAAAATGATCAAACACACTGACCGCTTCCTCATCTGGCATCAGACAAACATCCCCACTACTCTCAATTCCTAGTTCCGCAAGGGGAACAGGGCAGCACCATTCGCACCATGGGCACCGGAACACAAGATCAGCCTCCCCGCCAAAGGCTGCTAGGTTCGCACTAGAGAGAGCAGAATCGACATGTGCTTCCACCTGCAGCTCCATGTAAATGCAAATAGTGTAGGTCCCATCATCCAAAAAGAGAGATTCAGTAGTTTGGCCAGTGCGCTCCTCCTCAAAAACGCTGGAGCAGCTTTGTTCCCAGGTGTGAGCCATAGCAGTACCCACAATCGCAAACAAGTTTAACGGATTGATAGGGAACTGGGAGGCAACAGAAGGACTGGGTGGAGAACTACCATTGCAGAGTCTAGGTGTCCAGATACCAGCATAAATCAAACCAAAGATTTCAAGCATAGCAGCAGAATGGTCAATCACCATCGACCTCACAGTGCCAGAAGCATGAACAAACTGTAACCCTGGGGTGTCAACACCACGAACAAAGTTATTGGCCGCCTCAGAAATATCTGAATACATTGACCATTCATCCTGCGGATCATCAGAAAAATTACTATCATGCTCCACCCCATCCATCAGAGAAGGCCCAGTGTACCGGAAGTAGGTTCAGAAACTGAAGCCTCGGTATGGTGGTGGCACCACAGGCCAAACTCCCCAGCCATTGTCTTGCAATTGCTGTTGCTGCGGAAGCCCCTGAGCCCACGCTTCATCTGCTTGCTATTGCAACCATTGTTGGTGATCAAGTTGCCACTGTTGTGCTGCCGATAGGAACGGTAGCTCGTATGTGTGTGGCGAGGCATTCATAGGAGGGGGATCATCCTCATTACCAACTAAACCAAGCATCGTGTGACGACCATTCAGGATATAGACTGGCACTGACCACGAGCGCCCCATCCCAGGTAGATGACTGGACCTCCGTACAACCAGACTATGCGGAACCAAAGCAATATCAGTGATAATAGCGCGCACCAGCACTCTCTCCTTGTTTTGCCCAGGTCTGTGCCATAATTCAAGTTTACCGAAACAGGATACTGCTTTATTGATGTAGTGATCCGTTTGGTAATCCATTGGGAAAGCAAGAAAGAGTATCCAGGCAACATACTGAAACGGACACAACCGCATATTTTCCCCTTCATCATGCGGAACAAGCGAAAATGTCATGCTTTCATCAATAGGATCCAATTGGTGAGGGCTTTCTCTAATGTACTCATCCCTGATAAAAACATCCTCAAAAGCAACCATACCAACTCCAATCGGATAAACAAAAGCATCGGGGATAATTAGATGAAAGTCCTCTCTAAGGATATGGAGTACATCTTGCAACACTAACTCCTTGCGATGATCCGTAACTGCAGGGGTGACAGTGACAATATCATACCTATCATGGCTCAACGGGGGATCATCCACCACTATGGTGTTCCTCTGCAGCCTGTGGTCCGACCCACTCTCGAGCGCAGCCCCCTCCGGCACAAAGCGGAAAGGCACAGCAGGGAAGTTCGCCATGGCCCCGCCCGTGCGCAGCTTGGGGTCAGACGGTGGAGAATGAGCAAGGGGAGATTGCAATGGCAGGACTATGGGTGGCAGGCTCGACGAATGAGAAAGAGCCAGAAGCGGAGGAGACGGTGAGAAAATACCTTTCTGCAGCACAGAATCCACAACAGTCCTGTTTTTGGGCATCCAAATCTGTTTGACCATAGAAGATTTGGGACTCCTCGGTATACCCGATTCAGACCTTTGGGCCTCGCTGGCCACTTGCCAACGGAGGTATAAAGCTGAGGTAGCTCCACATTGGCGGCCCAAGTGGCCCAACAACCCACAAAGCAGACAAAGAAGCCTAGATGGGCAGGTAGCGGCAGTATGAGAGAAATTGTTGCAGATATCACAGCTAGCCCGACGCCAATTAGCAGATCTTATGCTGATCACAGGATCCTGCTTAAAGCAATTATCTGAATTACGGATCTGATACGTGCACTCAGCATCAATGTAGCCAAATTTGGAACAAATATGGCATAGACCCAACCGGTCAATCATATATTGCCTATTAGGCACGGACAATAAATCCAAAGCTGCCATAATATCCTCATTCTCATACTTGGCTTGCCATAAATCCAGAATATGGTAAAGCGTGTCATCCGGAATCAATTCCCAACTCTTGGAAGGATAATTAATACCCATAAAATTTCGTAGTTGCCACTTTATCATGGGACATCACCGGATCAAACTGACCAAAAACAATCCCGTTATCAGCGGGTATAGCCTTAAATGTGTTTCCCTTCTCACTTTCCTGATTTGGCTGATCAGAATGAACCGCATGATCAAGAACTTGAATCAAACCAAACTTAAGCAATTCAGATGAGTGATGACCAAGAGATGCCTCAGAGTTGCGTAAGAAATCCAGATTGGTCCTGACTGCAATGGGGCTACGAGAGGGAGCCAAAGGAATAGCCCTATCAGCCTCATCTTTATTTTGATCAACCGTCAACCAGAAATGATGATGAGAGCCGAAAAGATTGAAATGACATATGAAGTCAGGCCAAATCCGGTCTCTAAGCCCATAAATAAAATTACCAACTTTATTCGAAGACACAGAGAACCGATAAGCACGATCATGTAAGTGTATCACATTGAAACCATCCGCAATGCCACCAATACAACATTCAAGCGCAAGACTAACCAAAGAAACGGATAGCTTGAAAGAGGCAGAGGAGAAAGTGACCACCAAGAAAAATTCCTTGGAAGAGGTAGAAGGAGAATAGTGGACCGTGGATCCGGCTGACGATTTAACCTGTTCAGCCACAAAGAAGGCCGAGGATTGAAATCCCAGTGCAATAGCCCATCCATGATGACATCCTAGAGTTCACCATGCTCGACGGTGAGGAAGGTCTCGGTGATTGTTGGCTCAAAGGTGGAGGGCGCGGTGGTGAGGGTGGTGGGAGACATGGGCGGTCGGTGATGATGACTGACACGTAAGCACACCCCGGTGCTCGCTGTCGATGGTTGGTATGAACAAATCGATGAGAGACTGAAATCTCGCGCTATCAGCACTCACTTTGGCCTCAAGGTGCTCAATCAGCTCCTGATCCGTGGGATCGAACTTGACGCCACCCGGCAGCACCGGCCAATCCTTCTTCGACTTGCATAGGTAATTCTAGTTATATGGTACTCAATGTATGATCAATCGACGGTTTTAAGTGAATGATGAAATATTTCGACAGATAAGTGGTACTCCAAATCTGAAGTCCAGAATACCTAAACACGCCGCCGGGATTCTTGTGTCACCTCACGGCAGCGTGTTGTCACGCTAATTTAATGTGTGGACATGATGAATAATTTGACCGACGTATACTAGTACTGCTACTGTACTACTTACTAGTCGTATTTAGTGTCACAATTTATACATAGGTTTAACTAACAAGTACGCACTTGAAGCCTAACTGATATATATATATGGCTTCTGCACAGCATCTCCATCATCATTATCAGTACATCCTACGCAGGTGAGTTAGGATGCACTTGATCCCAGGAAGGTATCTATCCTTCAAACCAGAGGAGTGCTTCAAACTAACAATAGTACATAATATCCAACAAAAGAGGGTCGTACTACAGCAGAATACATGGCTCAGTCTAGATATCAACACGAATCAAGTTGTGCATATTTGTTGTTGGCATGAACCACATCGCCGCATGTCGGGTTTGCAAAATCCATCCATCGCATGGAAGCTTGATGCCTTTCACACACTGAAGATTACCTGGCAACAAGCTGTAACGACGAATCTCTGGATATGGTGATTCATGAAACCCATGGTATGATGTGTAAACAGCCCCCCCTCGCGAATGGAAGTTGCGTAGCACAGTAATCATCGTCGGTGATATGATCGATGATTGGTTGGATGATCGGATAATTGAGCCCGAGGAACAAGGAGTGGTTGCCGAGGCTGTAAACCCGCCTCCAGTTGAATACGCCTGGCCCAACGGAGCTGGGATCTTTCTCGAACACGGAGCAGCCATAGCCATCAATGTCACGAACGCCCCACGCATTGTACTGCATGTGGTTTGATGTAATGGTTTGGTCAATTTGGTACGTGCGGATGAGCATCAAATGACCGCCATCGCTTGAACGGCGATAAACCACCACCCATCGGCTGGTATGATTCCAGTCCCGGAATCATGAAGGCCAACGCATTTCGTCTGCTGCAACAATTCAAATTGGAGACCAAAAGGACAAAAATAAACAATCATGTTCGTAGTATGTGTGGAATTAAGATTATTATAACGATGACACATATCATAGACAGAGAATTGCAATGCCGTGGTCATAATCATACCCCAAGTTAAAAAAATAAGCCAATGGCTTTCATATTCTAGCAACATGTCATGGTTCAAACATCATGTAACAATGAGAGGAAAACAGCTATGACAACGCCTACTCATATTCTACCATAGCACTTACTACTACTGTTCTCATATCAACTCTAAGCAAGAACACGCGTTGTTATAAAAATCTTGTAAACAAGAGTGACATATAGCAATCATGATGTTATGCTCATAATATGTATTCTAACAATCATTAGATGGCGATTGTTCTCATATCAACTCTAACAATAACATGTGTGGTCATAAAAATCTAGGAAATGAGAGGAACACATAGCAATGATGTGGTTATAGACATGCTATGCATTCTAAATTTGTAACAAATGAGCAGGCAATGTATTGATAAGGTAAAGATGAGATGAGATAGAACAATTACACGACGATAGATTCCACCAAAGATAGGCAGCCAATCAAGGCCGATCACAGTAAACGATGCCATCGCGGCACTATAGCATCGATGTAAATGTTGCCTCAACAAGATTGATGATGAGCCATAACCATGTATGGCGACCGGATTCCGAGATAGACTAATTCCATGTTGAACAAGGCAATGAGCTTGTAATCCATGTAGTCTTCCTCGACGGTGTGTGGGCACTTCGCAGATTACAACTTTCGCAAATGCAGGTCGAGCCAAAAGCTTGACGCGTCTCGTGCGTAGTAGGCAGGAGTGTCTGGCGGGCCGCGAGGCTCGATGTCGGCGGTATCCAACGGTGGAAGGGTGATCTCTTGCTGGGTGTAGATATCCACGAGACGCCATAGACTACCGGTGTGGTGGATGAGGACGATCTATTTGGCCTTCATGCCCGCCTAGTAGTGGTCGCGCATGAAGGACGGGTGGACGGGTAGTGGTAGCATGTCGAGGGGCACCACGGCAACCTCCGTAGGATCGTCAAGTCGGTGTCTGGGCCACCCGCGAGGATCGGGCATCAGCAAGCAGGGTGTCTTGAAAAGAGCCGGCAGCTTGCAGACGAGTAGACGGTACAAAGACACCGAGCATGCGGCCAGACGGACGGTGCTGAGTAGGTCCATATGATTACAGATCTGCTCCAAGAGAACATCGGGGAGGGAATTCCAATCGCGGCTCTGCGTGTCAGCCGGTTCTGCCATTGGGGTTTTCGGTGCACAAGCCAGCTGGGAAGTGGATTTGGGCGATGGCGAAGAAGCTTCTCCTCGTGTGGCCGAAAGGTGGAGCGGGGATATGGTACGCCATGAGCTACCAAGGAAGATGGCGCGGCAAGCGGCAAAGGAGCGGGGTAAATGGTGTGCGGCCGACGATGGAGAAGAGAGGAGGAAGAAGAAGAGAGGAGGAAGAAGAGTGGAAGAAAGTGCATTAAATCTCAATTCTACTAGTACTACTACCAGGATATACCGTCCTTCGGAGTGTAAATAGTTACAGCGATGACATGTGGGTCTACCACAAGAGGGCCCATATATTAGTTAATGGAGGATGAGGTGCGTAGGCATATTTGCGAAGCGTGCTCATCTTGGCAAACATGATGGCGATCTTGGGTAAGGCTGATTTAGTAACAACAACACGCTGGTTCAGCTTATTAATTACGTGTCCCATCTCACTGCAGCGTGTATTGTCACTTCACCGTGAAGACTAGTTGAATAGTTTTCCGACCGAGATGGGGAATAATGGATCGCGAGGACTTCCTTTCTACAAGTATCCCTATGCCTCTACGCTCACTTCACTCATTTTGCTCCGTGATCTAGTCACTTGTTGAAATCTGTAGAAAGACAAATACTCCGTGATTTGGGAACAGAGGGAGGCTTTTACTCCGCACTATTTGGGAATAGAGGAGTATCACCATATGGAGGGAACAGAGGAAGCTTGAAATATGAACATGTCAATGGCAGGGAGTAAGCCCCATGCATGCATGCATGCATGCATGCAACATGCAACACTCACACGTACACATGGACGCACGCAACACTCACGCACCCATGCGGCACACAGCACACGGGGCAACACACACAGCTCACGCTCAAGTGCTCAACCTACTCCCTACGTCCGTGAAAGACTGTACATTTAGATATTTACACATTGACAAGGGCATAATTAACGCCCAAAAGTAGCAGACTTATGTGTGCATGCGACCATTGAGATAAGAAGATTAAATGAAGGCCGTTGCATGCTGTAATTAAGGATAGACATGTAGCCTATACCTACAACACAAGTTGGTGCATTAGTCAATCAATCGATTTAGATCAAAGGCTACATGCATTGGAAGTGTAGGTGTACATTATGTACCACACTCTTTGTTTTGTAGCCGATGTACACTCTTTGTTGGAAGACCGAGGGAGGACACGTACATGCACTCACATACACAGCCAGGGCGGTTCGCGCACAAGGGTTGGACTCGTGTCGCTACCACAGAAAGTTTTGTTTAACTGATTTCTTTGCTCGCTAACCGACATGTGGGACCCGAAACCAGGTTACAATTTAACCAACAACAAAGTGCCACGCCGCAAAACTATATATAGTGACCGTAAGAGCGTATTGTTACATACATTGACCGTCGCTGTATTTTTCTCGTTTCAAATTAAGCCATATTAATCGGAAAGGACGCAGATGGACTACTACTAGTACTAGTACTCCTTTGATGTGTCCCGTCAACTCATTGAACGAGGAGAAGCTTGCTTACTACGCCTCTCCCTCGCCCATGCAGCGTCTGTGGTTTGCGGGACGAGGAGAGGGTTTTGACTACAGCGCCCTCTCCCTCTCCCTCCTCTCCCTCTCCCTCGCCCTCGCCCCGCCCTCGCGGTGGACGTGCAGCAGTTCAATCGGTGTCAGTTGCCGAAGCATATTATACTTTGTAGTATCATCATTGTTGGACCTTCCAAGAGGCGAAGAGCCAAGTGCAAGGTTCACACGAGTATTTAACTGTTGAACCTCCCGAAGAGGCAAAGAGCCAAGCGCAAGGTTTTATAGGAGTTGTCGCCCTAGTACGAAAGTGTACTACAACTATAGCGAACGATGCTCTTGTATGATGCCGCCACGTCGCGTATATCCAAAGTTGTGCCTCATTTTTTTCTCAAAGAGCGTGTTGGAGCCCTTGCAACAACCACACAAGTTGCACGTACACATAACACATTTACTAGTAATAAATTCTAAAGAACAAATGCCAGTATGCTACACAAGTTCATCTCCAATTCATGTGATAAATTTGTGCACGACTAGTCTACATATATTCACAGCACTACCGTTCACAATTACCGTACCCCACTTACACGTTATAGATGGACTACATGCATGTCCTCCTCCAAGTTCCAGTCCCAGGTGTTCTTCATGGATGGCACGATCCATAGCGGTGGGCAACGGGAATCATTGTCGCAGCTTTCTAGTCCGGTTCCACACGATGGAGACTCATCCAAGCTGAAGCAACATAAATCAGGGATAGCGTGTCCCAGCATGTCGTTCATCCAGCGGTGCGCAATGAAGACACAACCATGCTTCATGAACGGCAGACTTTCTGTGTCGTGCACGGAAGGTGGCATCCGCTTCACAATGGGGTAGCTATCCCCGATGAAAAGCGAGTACTCTCCAAGAGTGTTCCTCGGCACCCACGTAGCATCACGGGGGTCGAACTCGGCGCCGTTCATCTGGTACACGCGGCATCCCAGATCTGGACACATGGTGACGTACATAGTCAAGGTCCATGCATAATAATGTTGTGCTCAAATATGGCGGTCAGTGATACTGTGCAGCAAATAGTACTACTCCGGTATAGAGGAAGTAAAATAACCGGCTTATTATATATAGCCACTCTTGGCTACATGGATGATATAGTAAGACATGGGAAAACAAAATGGTGGCAGCTAGTGGGTTCAAGTCTTCAAGGGCCTAGCTAGCTATCTGGCGTCCTCCAAGGTAAAAAGTACTCCTACTAGTACTACTAAGTATACTACTAGTACAACAATGAAAGAGAAGGCGAGAGGGTTAAAAAAAAATGGAATACCTGGGTAGATGGTGACGGTCCGATCGTGGTAGATTGTGTGACCATGCTGCACATCAGTGGTACCATGGGTAACGACTGCTAAGATAGTTGATCCCAATATGCCAAAGTCAGCTACAAGGTTCCAGGTTAGACCGAATCGCGGATGCAAATGCACATCCAGGATCGGCGATCTTATTTTGATCGGGGGATGACTGGTCCCTTCAAAATAATGGAGTATCGTTAGGGATGCAAATGATGGTTTGTGCATTCTGTTTGTAATCTCCCGTACCGTAGGATGGCAACCAGATGAAACAAGTCCCCTGGATTGTCATCGCGAAGAAGTGGCCTAGATGGCGCACGGCATCTTCGAACGTGTAGGGGTACAAATCTGCCATCGCCAACATGCGCCAGCCTCTGCCGTTACTGCGTCTTGCATTGATGGCAATCCTTATGTCGAACACCGCGATGAGATAGTAATCGTCGTAGCCGCGTCGCTTTGTCGGCGGGTCCGCAATTGCTATCTTCTTCAATCTCATGTAGGCATCATCATACGTATTCAAGCCCAGCCAGTCCGGAAGGCCAATCCCAATTGTGGAGAAGGGGTCTACCGGAACGGCCGCACTGCTGTGGATGTTGTGCAAAATGATGGTGGTATCCGGCCGGAGGTATGCAAGCCAATCTTCGTTGGCACCGACCCAGACCTATATATAAGACGGTGGGCAGCGGAGAAATTATGGGATGGAAATGGAATTACTAAGTACTACATGATCAAACTCCATGACTGACCTGCTCATCGGGCAAAATCCGGCTACCTCTCAATGTCGGCAACTCTAGCGGAGTCAACGTGCAACCATGGCCAGGAGCGGTGGACTGCTCAAGGATTGTCCCATAGAAGAACCTTCTCCTCGAGGACGCATGGAAGACCAACAACCATGGCCTTTTCCCAAGCCTGTTTAAGCAGCGTCTTGAAAAAGTTGGTGCAGGAAGCACCGAGTCTTCTTGCGGCGGTGAGGACGTCGGAGCGGCGTGCGATTTCTCCCAGAGGATCGTCGTCCAAGGTCTCCCAGCCCCGACGAGGAGGAGAACCGCCTGGCGAATCCATGGGAGCAGCGAGGAACTGCCTTCTTTTCGAGGGGAGGGGAACTAGCGAGGAGGAGATAAGAGCATAGTAACCGCAGGGCCTCGTCCCTTCCAACTGTAGATCGTTCCTCAGCAAAGGGGTGAGGCTATTATTTACTACTAGTACTAGCATTATGGAACGTTATGGGATTGCATTATATTGTAAATAATAGCACTAGTAAGAAATTTTTGGCACTAGGTAGTAGTTTTTGGCGTGGATTAAGAAATTTTGGGTATGTTTTTGCCATTTTTGTACACGCCAACTAGTGCCAAAAAACGTCTTATATTATGTGACGGAGGAGTACGTGATTGCATCAGAAAGCAGTACCAGATTACTTTTCTCAACTAGTAGTGCGATGTACTTTGTACTTCTAGTCTAGTCTAGTATAGTGCACCAGTTTTGAACTCTTGAATCTCGGGGCCAAGGAGCTACGGTTGGAAGTGGAGGGTACTCTTGTTCTCTAGAACCATCGATGTACTATCAATGCAGGGAAGTACACCTGCGTAGTGGCCTAGTGGGTACTCTCGGTGCTATATTCAGCCGCTCCTCTCACGTAGGAGTAGCTGGCCTACTCAACCGCTCCTCTCACACACACACTAGCAGCCTGTTTATCGGCCGATTCTTCTTGTGAGCAGAACATTTGAGTTATTTGATACAACGAGACTAGGATTTTCGCTTCCATTTATGGAGGTGTAATGGATCTCGTCGAACTTTGTTAGAACTAGTTCCTTCTTTATGAATGAGATGAGGCAAAGCTTTTGCCTCCGTTTAAAAAAACACATCAAGAGGAATTTATTTTATAGTAGAGCCGATAATGGAGTAAAGTCCATGCGTGCAACGCCACAAGCTACAGAGTAGTAGTAGAGCACTTTACGTACATAGCCATATTGCACAGTTCCCAATGCCCCGCCAGGCTTTTCCGGCTCCTCGGGCTTAATTGGGAGGCGCTAGTTTAAATATTCTACTAGCTGATGAGGAAGCTGCAAGCGAGGTGCGGCTAGGGCGAGCACGCGAGCCATGGGATGCTGGGAAGGCGTTCACGTGGCTAGGCTGTCCAGTGCACCCAGATTGTGGGGCCGCACGTCCTTTCGACTTCAAAACTCAAACTACCCGTGTAAAATATGGCTCGCAGCAAAGTGTAGTAGTACTATTTAAAAAAAAGGCCGCCGTGCGTTCGGCCGAGATCGAACCCACAAAACGAGGTATACACTCCCGCGACCACTATTAGTACTCGTTGGAGTACAACGCAACCTAGAATCGCCTTTTGTCACTAGTAGTACGTACATTTCCTTACAAGAAACCCCTAATAATGCAAGAAACCACTAAAATGCCAAGAAACTACTACCACTTGCATACGTGGCAGACTTAAGATAAGACTACCTTATCAACCATTGTACATGCTCTTACCAACAAGAATCCTCGAGTGACCTCCTACCTCCGGCCCGTCCACCTAGTCATCCTCGTCCATGGGACGCAACTACCGCCGCCGGCAGAAGGCGAGGTCAAAACCGCCGCCGGTGCGGAGCCCATGTTGCGGTAGCCCGGATGCAGCTCCGTCCGGCGCTTCATGGCTAGCTAGCCAAGATAGCTCCGCCCACCGCTTATGTCTCGCAAGGTTTTCTAGCTAGATTGGCACGACAGCGCTGGCGGCTTGCTTTCACAGATGCAGCGCTCGAGCCAGCCATCCGCTCGAAATAAGGCCAGCGGAGGCTTGCTCGCTCGTGAGTCACGCTCGGGCCAGCCTGCCAACCCGTGCGGAGGCCAGTGCGGCGTCCGGCCCGTCCGGCGGAGCGGCGGCCAACTCGCTCATCACGGGCGCCACCGACGAACACGCATTAGTACTGTTTAAGCTGCCTCGTCAGCACGGACGTGTGGGCCAACCCTGTCATAAATGGGTTTAAACGAACCTAATCGGTAGGAGTACTAGGTAGTAGTTTTTGGCGTGGATTAAGAAATTTTGGGTATGTTTTTGCTATTTTTTGTACAATAGATTCTTCCTAGGGCTGGTTGAAAGTGGTAGTTTTTGTTAAATACTCTACATATTGTAAGTAGGAGTGAAAGTTAAGCTTTGGAAGCCAATAAGCAAGGCTAGTTACATAGTGCATATGTGTACATGATTGAAAGTAAATATCAACCATGAGTGACAAATATCTTGATGGAAAACTTGAAACTATGGAATACTAGGAAAAAATGCATGGTTGGAAATACTAGCAATGTTCATGTCCGTTGCAACGAATCATAATTAGAATAATACTTATTCACAAACTTGGTACAAAACACTCTAATTTTGATATACATATGTTTCAATTAGAATATATTCCTTGGGCTGCTTTGGTGAGGTCATGGAGGGATGTGGTTCGTTTAAGATACTAATTATGGGTTTTTACGCAAATTGGTAGACAAGTGGGATGTTGGTGAGAAAAGGCAACAACTTACCTCACAATCGTTAGATGTAGATCTAATGGTCGAAGCTGACGGATGGCGTATTACACCAAGCATCACCAACTTAGTCTTGTGTAGGAGTACTAGCAAGATCGTGCATTGCACGGAACATCAAGATGCATTTTTTATAAAACACTTGTTGTGATTGACCCTTGCGGAGTAATCCCATGTGTAAAAACTAATGATATCTCGAGAAATATGAGATAAGGTGAAGAGGAGTGGGGTGTGGTGGTGGTTGGTGGTCGACCGAGCAGAGGCATGGGGATTGACGACGCCGGCAATGCCACTGTGCCGCTTTGTTCGAGGCTTCCTTTCTTAATTGCTCAACAATGAGGTTTGTTGGAGATAGGGATGAACTAGGGAAGGCCTTGTCCGCAAATGTGGAGAGGGTGCGGGTATCTTTTAGTTTAATTTCCATCCGTCGGATATAGATCGGACGGTCTATATTGCAAGATGGCACACGTACCATCATCAACACCTCGGTTTTTATAAGAGAAGAAATATAAGTATGGAGATACAAACGTATTATCGATACTTGCTTCCGTAAACTAGCATCTACATTCTATTCAACGCCTCGGCATGTGGGGCCTTAGCACAATGACTTCTCGACTGTGTAAAGCAAAGATTTTCCCGTCGCCGACAAGGAGGGGGTGACAGCGGCGCGCTTTTTGGCTTGCTCTAGTCCTAGTATAGTCATACTATGTGGTCTAAGCACGTGTAGATTTATTCTTTTTCATGTCTCGTGTTCGCCAGTCTTGCCCACATTTGTTGATGAATAGACGGTAAGTTATTCATGGGGAAACCCTTGATGAGCATGTTTGCGAGAGAGAGAGAGACAGTGTGCGTGTGTGATATGTTAGAGACTGAGGCAGTGATAACAGATTCTTTGTGTCTATGTGTGTGGAGGATAGAGAGAGACATGTACATGGGGCTTTGTGTTGTGTAACATGGAGACACATATACATAATTAGAGAGTGAGTGTGTAAGATACACATGCGGACATGGGGAGAGATGAGGATCCAGATAAATGGGTGTTTGTGCGTGTTTGTGTGTGTTTGTGCACGCGTTTGGGTGTGAGAGGGAGAGAGTGTACGTGGAATAGAGAGACCACTAATGATGTAAACCTAGTATAAGGGAGGGGGGGGGGGAATGGTGTGACATGTGTAGTAGCGGGATAGCACGGGTGAGGGCTGGGGGAGCAGACTATTTGGAAGAGACATCGAGTGTGTGTGTGTGGGAGAGGGGTGTGAGAGCGAGAGAAAGAGAGAGCTAGCGACGGAGAGAGAGAGAGAGAGAGAGGAAGAGAGGGGGCGAGAGGGGTCGTTTGTGTCCATAAATGATGTATAGATAGGGAGACAATGTTGATGTTGTCCGAAATTGGCCTATGGACGGAGACGCAAGGGAAGCGAGTCATCGTGTGTGTGATAGGGACTTCATGAGAGATCTAGAATAGATGGTGTAGAGAACAATGCACGAAATCGAGAACGATTATACATTATGGAGCTATGCAAAGAGTCACGACATATATGTATGCAGGGAAGGAGCCACGGGTCCGCATGTGGGAGAGATAGAAAGAGGAGAGTGGTGCACAAGGAGCCAAAGTGTGCTTGTTTGCAGTGGGGGTGGTGTGTGAGGTGAGTGGGCGAGAATCACATAACTAGGGAGATAGACGTTTGGGGGCGACGTTTTGTGTGTATGGGAAATATACACTCTACATAGTGTGTGTGCTTGGGTAAGAGAGATAGCGGGAGACCTAGAGAGTGAGGGAAGAGATGTGTGCATGCCCGAGAGACAAAGTGTTAGAGACCTATGTTGGGGTCCGGACTTTACAAGAGAGAGGGGTGTTAATGTGCTCGTGTGTTGGTGTTTGGGGAGAGAACGGCTTCTCTATGTGTGTGTGTGTGTGGTGGTGGGGGGGGGTTGACTTGGATAAAGAGTGAGGTGTCTATATTTGAGGGACTTTAAGCGTAATTGAGATATTGTGCACTCATGGTTGATCCATTTGTTTCACAGTTTATACTATGAGATAACGATACTTTTGAACATGCGTGATATACCTTGATGTACCAATTACAAACCTAAGATTGGAATTTTGGAATTGACTCCATCATTAGCTTTTGTAATTCATTTAAACGGAGGTACATTTTTAAGCCGGGATTTCGTGATTTCAAATTCATATATCAAACCTAGATATATACACATACGGGCATGTTCAAACTTTATAATCATCCACTTTATTCATACACATACACATTTTTGCTTTTGTCATCATATTTAGGATAAACACATTTGGAATTTCATTTGAATTGGACCGTATGATGGTATTTGCTTGTAGTAGCTCAATGATCCATATTTGAATTGAATGGACAATCTAAGTTTTCGAGTTGGAGACATTGATTTTCAAAACTTGCACATTTTTTGCGTGCAAAACAAACAAATTGTCGGCCATGATATCATAGTCGGCCGTACGAGAGTAGAATACTTATAATTTTAGGCGCCAAAAGCTTTGAAACTTCCCGCTCACATCAAAATATCACGCGCCCGAAAGTTTAGCCCTGCGATATTCCTGTTTTACCCCTGCCACATGAACGGAAAAGGGCTGCTTTGGTAACTCCATTGTTTTGCCCTCTTTGCCCCCAACATTATTCCCCCAGCCCCTCCCTTCCCTCCTGCACTTCAACCACGGCAAGTCACGAATCTAGTCCTCCGTCAGCGGTGGACCTCACACCCGCCGATCTACCTTCCGCACCTTGGAACCCCCAACTGCCAACTCACCACTTCACCGGAGCCGCTTCAATAACTGGCTTGTCCACCGCTCCAGATCTCCTTGACCGCCATCATGGTCCACCGCACCGGATCTGCTTAACCGGCGCCCTCCACCACAGCGTAGGCCCTTCACTGACTCCCTCGTCCACCCCTTCGCTGGCCCTTCATACAAGCCCTCGTCTGACGCAACAGATCCGCCTCACCGAAAGCACTATACAACGCGCCCTTGAAGCCTTCGCCCATCGCACCGCACCCGCTCCATGGACGCCATATTCAACTCCACCGGCCCTGCTTTACCGACGCCGCAGCCTCATCAGGTTATTTCAATTTGTACTCCTTCGGTTTTTCTCTTTATCGTGCAGCCGTTCACTTACCACAGATGAGCTTTCTTGTATGTCGACAGGCGCCGCAACCGTAGCACCGGAGCAGCTTCAGCAACGGCGACAGCCGGCCCAAACTCAACCGCAACACGAGCACCATCGACGATCCTTAGCTATCAAGTATGACAATGATACCCATACACCGCCGAGAATCAGGTACTATTATCCAACGGCTGGCGCCTACGTTCACTTTCCTAGCATAAGCACCGCACCTTTGAATTTCTTCAGGGCATCATTCAGTTTTTCATGAGACGCGTTATTCTGCTTGCACCGTAGGGCCATACTTCTTGCAAAGGAACATGTTACATGTGTTAAATTGCATACCAAAGGTACATATAGTTAATATGCTTTAGTTTTGTTCTGATGCCACCTGTTGGTTCCATTAGACTGCTTAATGTTCTCTATGCTTAATTACACATCAGCAAACTAGCATGTGGTTCCGCTGCTTTTTGTTTGTTTTACCCTACATTTTCTGATGCTAGCTATTACATCACTGCTCCGAGCCTCTGTTCATCACTTGTTTGTGTGTTCTTGATCTTCCCAAGTTACATGACTAATTTGCTGCTTCTATTAATTATGGAGCTGCCAACCCCATCAAGCAAAATATTTGTTCTTTTGGTGCTAGCACCTCGAACAAGCATAAAAATAGAGGGAAGCAGATATATTGTCCTGTATGCACACACCCTTCTTTCATTAGTTTAGATGAACCATTGATGATCAATTCGGACCAGTGCATGCGATTAAAATTAATTTTACCTAAATAGATGGTGCAGAATAAACTACAACCACTAGATTAGCAACCACGAGATGTCGATTTATATCTTCAAAGAACATTGCAACAATGACTAGGCTTCACGAACATATGGTAAGCCAGTGTGTTTTAGTACATGTTAAATGTAATGCGAGTGGGCTGCTTTCTTGGCTTGTGCCCTCAACGTGTAATCCTACCGAATTACAAATATTTCAGTTGTCTGCTTTGATGTATTGCTTGATTCGGATGCTTGTTTATTGTTACATTATACCTGAGTTGGCCAATATGTCAGCAGTGCCTGTTGTACTATCGTAAAGAAATGCATGCCTATTTCATTTGAGTCCTTAACTTTTCCTCTCAACTTCATCACAAGACTGTCTTCGTAGTTTATATGAGGCCACACAGTTAAGTGCTTTCTCGAATTATTTCAACCGCTTAGATGCCTTGGCAACTTAAATATAAGCGGTTGTACACTCCCTTTCAACTTTCATCTTACCATTTTAATTTTTTTGGCTGATGCTGCTTTGAACCATTTAAATATAGTTTGCCATGCTCGCAATAATTAAATCCGTCGTTTACCATGTAAGCTTCTTTGCTGGATCATATGATAACTATATCTTACTTATGTCCGAAACCTTTCGAGGATGCCGTTCACACTAGGACACAATGTACAACCCCAGAATCTATTTGTGGAAGCGGTCGCCATCCATGTTACCAGATGGTAGCGATTCAGAGGCAACACCGCTGGAGAGCAGTCTGAGCACAGATATTATAGTGCTTGAGGCTCTACTAGAGGCAGAAAGAGATGGTGTGGCTGCCATGAATGAGGTAATCTTTATCTTGAGGATGGAAAATACGGAATTAGCGACACGCATTATGCAAGCAACCCAAGAATTGGAGGAAGTAAGAATGTTGCATTTGAAGACGGAGGAGGTCCTGCTGTTTCTGCTATCTGAAGCCTAAGGTAATCCCGGTTCTTCTTTAGATACCAGTTGAAATTGTCATTAGATTATTGTACTTGCATGTTGTGTTATGTCTCTGAATGGATTATGTTGCAAGACCCCCTATGTTGTCCGGAATTCCATGTTGTCCATGTGTTGTAATGATCTGAATTTTTTAGGCGAGGTAATCCTCAGTACTTGTATGATTGACATAAGGTGGACTGTTTTTCGTGTGAGCATATTGTATTGGATGAAATAACTGTTTGAATCAGAGTGTATCCAACCTACTGAATTCGAAGATCACGACATTTCTAAATCATAATCATATATAAAGGTGGAATAAATCTTTGTTGTGGTTTTGAAGAAATAAATAACAAAATGTATAATTATCTATGGATATTCGTAATCGAATACAAACTGGATTTGAATTTAGTTTGCGTGTCCCGAGGCAAACGTGAATGCTAATTCTCCCAAGTTTTGAACGAAGCGGCTAAACACCCACTATAATTTGTGGGCTGCCCGAAGCAAGTGTTTGCGAGATGGAAATTACTATCTACCCCTGACACTTGACATCCTTATCGACCGGATTTACACTGCTGTCGATAGGGGTAGACTAGTAACTTCAATCAGACGTGACACGACGGCCTCTAAGCCCATTCAGACACGGTGGGCGCCAAACGTGGGCGGCAAAACACATTTGATTCAAGCTCGTCCGAAGACATGTGTCTCTTCCTCCATTTCCCCATTCATACGGTGGGCGGCAAAACAAACTCTCCTCGTCCGAAATAGATGTAGGCTAATATTTTAAATAGGGGCGGATGTGTAACTTCCATCAGACGTGACACAACTGCCCTAACTGTCAGCCCCGTTCATACACCGTGGGCGCCAACCGTGGGCGGCAAAACACCCTCTCCTCGCCCGAAATAGTTACCGGCAAATATTTGGGAGATGCGAGATTACCGTCCTATCCCCAACCGATGCGATGTCTGATATTTTAAACGGGGGATAAGTTCGTAACTTTCCCCCATTTCAGAGAAGCGCGTCCCAAAGTTTGAGATTCCCCCCTCCCCTCCATTTCCCCATTCATACACCGTCGGCGGCACGACAACCTCCGCACTGCGGCCATCCTCCTCCGTCCGCCACCCCATCCTCCACCTTGCCGGAGCCGCTACCCCTACCCTGTCGTCCACTGCAAGAGATGGACGTCTCTCATCCATGGTGGTGGACCAGGATCCTTTCATTGCCTCCTCTCGCTTCATCGGCGCCGTCGTCCACCTTGCCGTTGCCGCTCCTACGACCGCCTCGTCCACGGCAACATGATATATCCCCCGACCAGGCCGTCTGTCGTCTAAAGTCTTCTTCCCTGCCGCCGACAGCCATCGCACCCGCAGCACCCTCAACGTATCAGCATAGGCCTACACGGCGTCGCAAGAGAGGTGGTACTCTTCCATATGTGCTTAAGTTATTGATCTCACCCGGAAAATATATCATAATTTGTTTACTGTACTTTTCTTTTCCGTACCAAATCGTAGTGGCTAGTTGAAAGCAAACATTGGTTGCGAAGTAGCTTTGTTCGGTTTGCACCTTCAGATCCGCCATGGCACGGGCACTATACTCGTAAAGCTTATGGTTTCCCCCCTTTATATTCACTAGCATCATCGTAGGTGCTTCGTGTCGTGCTAGCACTGCTCCTCAAGACCTCAACCCAAAGCTTACGTGTTCAAATACGAATCTGATATGATGCTCATATAACTAAAGCAGAGAACGTTTAATTGGTCACCTAATGTTCCTATAGTCGTTTCGAAAAGCATGTGCGCCACCCACTGGTCCAGCTAGTTCCACTTTCCTGATTTTCCTCTTGATGCTTAGGGTTTTCCCCTTTTATCTACTCTACTATGATCTCTGTAGGTGCTTTCTGTCGTACTAGCATTACTCCACCCTTCAAGCTAAACATCACAACACTCAGAATTCGAAAGCTTAGTTGTTCAAATATGATTGTGATATGATACTGATATTAGTTAACCGACACATTTAATTGGTTAGCTAAAGGTCCCACTTGAGTTTCCAAATGCATGTCGCGACATATAGATAGAAAGCATAATTGCATTTCTTTGTCACTTGTTGACCGTACTTTCTTGTCCATACCAAATCTTAGTTGTTATTTCAAAGCAAACATCGGTTGCTAACTACCCTTCTTGGCGGTTTGCGACTTCAGATCTGCCATCCCACTGCCATGGTCAACACTGTACTGATCATGCTTATGTTTTCCCCATTTTATGATGACCACAATCAGCCTACGTGGTTCGTGTCGTAATAGCACTGCTCCACCCATCGAGCTAAACAAGCTTAGTTGTACAAATTCATATCTGATATTATTGTTGATATTAGTAAAACTGAGAGATGTTTAATTGGTTAGCTAAATGTTCCTACTTTAGTTTCGAAATGCATGTGAGCCACATATGGAGAGACCGGAAAGAATAGTATTTCTCTGTGCGCTCTGGTTCATCATGGGTAGCCAACCGACATTGTATTGAAACACTTGTAATATCTTCAATCTGCTTGCTCTTCTGCTCTTCTTTAAGATGATACTCTTACATTGCGGTCGATTGGTCAGTCGAGTTGTTCTCCCTTAGTATATTTTGAATTTGCCAGGTCAGGTCGACTTGTTCTTCTTTACTATATGTTGAAGCTATCATCTGCGAAGTGTCATCACTTCTGGAGCTCTCATATTTTGAGTAGTAGGACACATTATATTAATGCACACAACAAATTACCACATGCATGGCATCTTTTAAAATAATTGCAGAGATAGCACAAAGGGGTTTACTGAGGGAGGCGATTGGATTAGAATCACTTACGCATTACAAAGAAAATCTCACTTGTTTTTATGTTCATGCATGTCAGATATTGAACATTATCAAAATGAATATGAGAATGGGCGCACGAGAGGAATATTGCGGAATGATCCACTGGCTAACAAACTTGGCATGGTGGAGGATGGCCTATCTTATTCACCCATCAACGTGCTTGCTCTAACTTTGCAAAGTTGTATTGGTCGCACATATTTTGCATCTGACCTCTTGCATTTCTTCTACTTTGTTACACCATCTGCTTAGTTTAAGCATCATATATGAGTATATGACATAACTATCCATTTTACAGACCTATTCCATGTGTCGTCACACTATGTTTTTCCAGTCAAATGTTGTTCTTTCATGATAGATGTCCAAAAGGAAGAGGGTGAGTGCAGATCCTCAAGGAGTACAAACTAGGTATTTGGAAAAGGTAGTGGTCCCTGTTAAATCGAGATAGATCAAGAGCCACAGTAAAAACACAGCCCAACTGCATTCACACTTTACTCCCTACTCCGGTGGCCAAACCCTATTAGAACTGCGGGAGCCCAGTACGTCGGTGTCTATGATATCAATTCAAAATTTGAACTCCTAAATTTCTGCTTGTGCCTTACCTTCTCTCTTGTATGAAAACTAATTTCAGATGAATCTCCTTGCTCAAAGGATCATACGATCTCAAAACAATAATGGGCTCTGCATTGCTCTTGTCACATTACCTCTGCCCTTTTGCCTTGTAACGTTGTACTTAATTAATTGCTATTTGATTATGTATCATCGATGCACTGAGCTTCATTATCCTCTGTTTCTACCAATATTATTTGATCTATATTTACTCTTTGCAAAATGTAGAATAATGGCAACTCTTATAAAGAATTTTCTTTGGGGAATTTATTGAATTATCCTTCCATCAACACGGAGAAGGGCTTTGTCCAGCCCGTGTTAACATGTAATGTAAGTTCATCCTTCTCAAGCCTTCAAACTTTGTTCTAGTATAGATTTGGATAGGCATCATTGCCTCCACTGTTGTTTGCTTTGCTGTTTACATCTGATTGGATGTTTGCAACAACTACCGATTTCAAATTGTAGTTGTAAAACATGTTCCTTATGCAAACAGATCCATTTATTTGCTTATATAATTGTGAAACCTGTTACGTGTCTCCTTGTTTCTCTTTCGAGTCATATCTCTTACGCCTGTGCAGAACTTTAGGGAAGATAGTGAGCCAAACCATCTTGAGGACTGCGAGATGACCCCAAGGTCCTGCCTTGATGAAGACAATGAGTTGAAGCTACTCATCAGCAGGTGTGAGACAACCTCTGTGCAGTCACTGCCTCAATCAGTTCGACTTCTTCAGTCTCAACTTAAAGCGGAAAGGCTTGCTTCAGTTCAGCTCCGACTTGAAGTCAAAGATGCAATGAAGATGTCGAGGAGGACTGCCGTCGCACCATCATGCCTTAAATCTAGTGTTGATGCATCTATCGTTGACACTGGCGAGGTCTACTCAGCTTCTTCAAATTGTTTGGGGGCTCGACCGCCGTGCCTAGTGCCTTGAAGTGCTCTCGGTTTTGTATATTCTTTTGTCGGTAGCGTTTATTTGCTCGTGGCAAACTTTGATGCCCAGTGGATGTAATATGTCTTGTAGCCGTGATAGCCTAAGCGTAAGTTGCTTGCTTATTTATTTCCTTGTTGTCTTGTTTATTTGTTTGCTTGTAGTCATTGCGCTTCTTTTTCCGCCGGTTTGCTAGTGGCTGCAATAACCTATTTTTAAAACTAGGCCACAATAACCATGGGCTAATATTTCTTGTAGTGACCTTTGGGCCTCCCTACGGGCCGTGAAAGCTGTGGGCCTTCTACGGGCCGTGAAAGCGATGGGCCTTCTACGGGCCGTAGAAATAATGGGCCTTCTACGGTCAGAGAAACAATGGGCCTTCTACGGTCCGTATCATTCTTGGACCTTATCACGGGCAGTATGATCGATTGGCCAAACATGGGCCAATAACAGGCCACATTATGGCCGTAAACAGGCTAGAGTTGGAATCGTCCGTTCATGGGCCGACCATAACGGGCCATCATTAATAGGCCGTATTTCATGACGCTATGAAAACGGCCCAACGTGTTAACAGACCACAAACGGGCCGACTGTAACCACGGGCTGAATTTGGCCCATAAGCAGAAAATGACAGTAACGGGCCGTAAGTAAACGAATGCTGGAAATGAGCCCAAGAATAAATGGGCTTTGAGAAGGCCGAAAGATAACATGGGCTGGAAACGGCCCGACGGAATAACGGGCCCTTAATGGGTATAAAGTGATACACTGTTCATTACGGGCCAGTTTCACCACGGGCCGTTAATGGGTGTAAAGTAATACACTGTTCATTATGGGCTAGTTTCACCACGGCCGTTAATAGGCCAAAAAGTTACATAGGGCCTCATATGGGCCGAAAGACGTCATGGGCCATACATGGGCGGTAAGTGGCAATTTGGAATCATATTGGGTGGCCCGGATGATCTTGGGCCTAATTCGGATAGGGCGTAACGGGCCTTGGGCTAGCGGGCTGTAAATGGGCTATATGCGAACATGCCATTAACAGGCTTTACATGGGCCGGCCCGCCACCTTTTGACCAAGTCAAACGGGCCGGCCTTTTCATAGGAATGAGCCTCTGTTGGGTCGTGCCACGTGTTGACGTATCATAGGCGCCTTATGTCCAATGAGTGGATGCCATCTGTCCCAACGGTGAGCCGACACGTGTTTCCTCCAGCCAATGATGATTTTACACGTGGAAAATCCCCATTGGTCGTGGCTGTTAACGGGTTATCGGATCCAAAACCCGACCCGATAGCTTAACGGCGTTTCATTACGGTGGATGCCACGTGTCGGTCACCCTTGACGAAAGCACTTCTGTGACGCGCGATTTAGCGTCATGGAAGTGGACACTTCTGTGATGATAATTTTTGTAATGTCATGGAACACTTCTACGACAGCACAGGTATGACTATCTTGATTTTGTCATAAATTTGTCATGGATGTACATGCATGACAAAAAACGCGACCTACTGTGACAAACACGTATCATCACGGAAGTGTATTTTTTTGTAGTGACCCTTCGTCGCCCCTCGACCCTCGCCCACGTGGTGGACGTGCAGCAATTCATTTGGTCTCATATAGCCAGAACGATATATACTGCACTACCATTATTGCTCGACTTCCCGAAGAGGCGAAGAGCCAATCGCAAGGTTAATATTTTGGAGATGCCAAGCGCAAGGTTAGTAGGTGCCGCGTCATTTATAAATAAATTTTTTCTTGATGCACGTCGCAATATGATAGGTTCATATGGAGAGAAAAGGAAACCGCTCCACTATATACATAGTCAGGACGGGCCAGCCTACACGGTTTCTTGCTGGGGTTGCTCTCTTCACAATCTCTCGCACAAAACGACTGTGGCCACATCTCTAACATCCCGGCGGATCTTTGGGGAAGGGGTGGATGCTTAGTGTAGATGCGGTGGCCATCGCCGACGGTGAAAACCCACTGTCGGCACGTCCCGATAAGGGGTCCCCGCCGTTCTCTCTCACAAAGCCGGTGAGGTTGCCTTGGTCCCTTGCTCACTGCCGCAACATGGGTAGTTGCCGCCTCCCGGCGCCCTCCTCAAGGTTGAGCTACATCCCTCAGGTACAACTCCCTTTACAGCCGGCTTGCACCACTGCTCCAGCTGCCCACATCACTTCCTGTGGATATTTCTCTACTTATTTGCCCCTTTTACATACGATACCTCTCGGCTTCTACGTCTTGTATTTGTGATGAGTTTATGTCTCATCAACTAGTCCCGATGATCTTATTCTAATCACGCTTCTTCAATTTCTTTGCCACGGGGATGCTCATCTCGATTTTGGTGAAACTGCACAAAATGATCCGATGGTCAAAAGGTTGTAAACTTCATTTATTAGGAAGCTTCGAGCGTTGCCCGAGAAATTGAAGCCCTGGTCGTGGTTCACGGTTCAAGGGCTAGGGACTGCATGGATCGTTTTTTCTTTAGCGACCTCTGTTCCAAAATAAGTGTCAACTTTAGTAGTAGTACAACTTTGTACTAAAGTTTGCACAAAGTTGAGACACTTATTTTGGAACGGAGGAGTACATATTTGCTATGATCATCAATCATTGAGATGCAATAGCATGCATGTTAGTCTCCTTTGTATTTGATGAAATGTTGCAACGGGCAACCTCGGCCATAAGATACATGTAACAGAGCTGGAAGCTTCATAGCATTGTACAAATTTATCTCATTGATAAATTACAAGATGCGTACTAGTACTATACTAGTACTTCCTCCGTTCCTAAATATAAGTCTTTGTAGAGATTTCACCATTAACCACATGCGGATGTATATAGATGCATTTTAAGTGTAGATTCATTCATTTTGTTCCGTATGTAGTTCACCTAGTGGAATCTCTACAAAGACTTATCTACTAGTAATAGCTAGCCCCCACTACTAGGAATTCTCTATCCTCTCCTTGAGCCACATCATCAAAATTGACGTAGCCGTTAGATGAAGTAAATCAGTCATAATAGTCGCCCCGATCTAGACGCGTTGAGAGGCTCCAGACTAAGCCACATGCAAGCATGCAGAAATACTGTGGCACATGCATGTGAGTGGGTTTTAAATCACATCAACATGTTCGCATGCAAGCATGCACCGGTAGCATGCATGTAAGTGAGCTTTTAAGTCCCATTAACATGTCAAAAGAAAAATATAATCCCATTATGCAAAGAGGAGTTGGCTGATCTTTTTTCCTTACGTGGGATGATCTAAATGATGATGGGAGTTTATTTAGTTTGGCTACCACATTTGTCATGCGGTTATAGATTTCTTTTTAGTTCTATGAAATCGATAATTTTCTTGCGCAGAGATATATCGCTGTTCATGACAGCAAGGACTCCATGCGATCGTATTACTTTAAAGTTATACTAAAGCTGCGACGATTAATATGGATTGGAGGGAGTATCTATTCTGAAACAGAACGAATCAGTTCATCAATAAGGACCAAGGTTTACCAAATGATGAGTGGATAAAACTACCAATAAGGTGTGAAATCAAGATCCAAGTGTGGCGTATGATGGGAAAGAACAATGAGCTAGGCTAAAAAAAGAAAAGAAACCGTTGATCAAATAAGTTGATGGGTGTTTATGATTTCAGTTCATAGGGAGATTTTTAAGGCTTATTGTACATCATTTGTAGAGCTGTATTTTCTTTTGGCGGGAAGAGTTGTATTTTTATGCTGTAGCTAAAACTTCTAATTGGTTAGAATCAAATTTTAGTGACTGGTCTTAAACTGCAGTACACACATTACATTGCTAAACACAAGTACCAGTGCCCTGTTTTGCTAATAAAAAATATTCGACTTGGTGTCCTTAAATCCAAGCAACTTATTTCGTATTTAACATCCATATTTCATTTCATCATATATTTGACGAATTTCCTAACATTATACTGCAGAAATGGGTGGGCGCAGCAACGCGCGCCAACGATGATCTAGTGTACGTATTAGTGGGGAACAATGGAAGTGCTTGTAGATTCTTTAGTCTTGACTAGCTCGGTTCTTACACCAGAAAAAACAACAGCAGTAATGAAGCTCACTTCCCGCGGTATTTTAAATATGTGGGATTTGAGTACATGAAGCATCCTGCAGGAAAATCCAACTGGTTTACCCGGTTGCAGCAGAGATCTGCTTTCACAGTGGAAACTTTGCCATTGGGCCGATTCCACGGCGTACGACACACCGCGTAATCAAAGAAAAAGTCCTCTGTACCCCTATCCGACTCGACAACGCGCGGTAGTAGTAGTGCAAAATTGATCTCCTCCTGGATTCGATTTCGCAAAGGCGGTGGCTCACAGTAGCCCTAAACTTTTGTATTACTTTTAAACCTCACCAATCATAATCTGGTCCGATGAAACTTGAAGCTGACTCAATTCCTTTCAAACCGGCTCTTCTTCATCCGGAAAATTATGAATTCCTAATTCCTAAGAGAGATCCCTCCAATAACTCAACACCACCGTGTGCAGGCCCCACGGTGGGCGCCAACTGTCGTGGAATTGTCACGACAGATTTCCTAATGTGAGGACTTAATCATGAGGCCAACGCATCTATGCGGTAGCTTGAAGGGGTTGGTCGGAATCAAGAGACGCGTCGGCGGATCAATACACAAGACAAGGGTTTAGACAACTTCGGGCCCCGGGAAACATCATCCGATAATAACCCTACATGCTGTTTGTGGCTAGGTCTCATTATGCTCATGAGGGAGACGTCGTAAATCCGGCTCTCCTCTAGTTGTGTTTAGCCCTAGAGATTGTTTCTCGCCTGTCCCTCTTGGGGTGCCCCGCCCCTCCTTATATAAGCTGAAGGGGCGGGTTACATGTAGAGTCCAACTCGGACTTAAGACTTAACCTTATTTTGACGTCTTACCATGGGCTTCTCACCATGGGCTTCTTAACGTCTTGGGCTTCTTACAATCTGGCTTACAATCTGACTTACGGTCTGGCTTACAATCTGACTTACCATCTGGCTTACCATCTGGCTTACCGTCTGGCTTAACATCTGCCGGCTTAACTGTCCGGCTTATATGACTGTGTCTGCCGGGTTACATGACTGTGTCTGCCGGGTTACATGACTGTGTCTGCCGGGTTATATGACTGTGTCTGCCGGGTTATATGACTGTGTCTGCCGGGTTACATGACTGTGTCTGCCGGCTTACAATGCTTAACTGTTCCCGCCGGCTTATAGTGTGTTGGATCACCAATGAAACATCAAGTCCCAGCCGGGTCATATCTTTGGCCGGGTCATACCGCGGGGTATATCCCCGACAATATATATGGTTATTGGTACATTCATAAGTATGATTGATCCTCCTACTTATATCAATCGAATTCTGAACAACAGACGAACAAACAGAATAGAGGATTATATGGCCATTTACCCATAAACCAACTGATTTATTACTAAGTAACTTCATAGGATATCTTCAGCAATACACGAACATAGGATCTGTGCAAATGTGATCCTGAAGAGAGGATGGAAGAACAGGGGCTGCATCAAGTGGATGATAGCATTGCCTTCCTCATTGGTAAGTAACATGGTTGATAAAAATCTAGAATTTTGCACAAACTCAACGTATCATGCAAAATCAAATCAATGGTACTACTCTTTGCAGATCTTAATTGATTCTTTTGGGGATCTCGGGTGTACACTAATATGTTTTTGAAATTAGGTTAATTTGTGACACCAGGGCCTCTATAGGGTGACTAAGAAATAGAATGAGCAATAACAATGTAATGTTCAACAAAGTCAATTCATTTTCTTAAGATACCATAATGTTGATAATTATAACACCACAAAAAGGTTTATAATTTCTGGAATACTGTTCTTAGTTTCCATTATCTGCCATCGACCATATGAAAGATAAAACTGTAGAAGAATCTATTTATGCAACCATATATAGTACATGATCTTTATCTGAAATCTAGACAGAAAACTTACAGAGGGAAGTATAGAGAAACTTTCGTTAAATTTCAGCAAAGAAAGGAAGCGAGCCATCATGATTAGCAGTACAAATGTATATGACTTACCCCAGAAACTTACACTTGCATATACCTTCACATTGTTGCGTGTGTGGGAAGTAATCTTCAGTAAGAAAACACAAATTAGAAAAAAGTTCGGAGTTAGACCGCACCAATTAACACATATCTTCGAAATTGCTTGAGTTATTTTATTTACCACCTAGCATGATGCTTATGATCTGTTCACTCGAATCATGAAGGAAGACAATGACTTTAGTGTAGCTTTAACGATGGATCAATATCATTAGTGTCCTGTGTATACATCAATATCTATTAAAGAGATTGATAGAGACATAGTGGAAACTTATAAATAGTGCCACCGGAGGGCACATATAGCTAAAATCAACGATAGTATCTTGTATCTTTTTAATTTAAGGCACGGAAAAATTAGGGTATGCACATGCATACATTTTCTGCATCCTCTCAAGTAACAATTAAGGGATAACACACCAAAAGTTAATCCAATTATCTACTGCCTAGGCGTCAACGACTTAGACCAACATCTTGGGAAAAAACACGGACATGATCTCTCACCTTATGAACAGCAGATGCTCACGGTTCCACAATAGCCCACAAATTTAGGATCAGATCTTGCATTATTCCGGTAGAAAACCAAAATCTCATGTATTTTCTCACCTTTCTTTAGGCTACATCTGGGTGACATTTAAAGATGGGGAAGGGAGGGAGGGCATACCTCGATTGTAGAAGGGGTTGGCGCAACTTGTCGTCCTCGAATCCATCAGCGGTCAGGTTAAGTCTAAAGTGGCGTCATGGCCACCAGGCAGTAGTGTCTCCATGGATTCGAAGATGGGGAAGGGAGCAAGGGTGGCCGAGCTCGGTTGTAGAGGGGGTTGGCACACTTCCTTACCACTGAATCCGGTGGTGCCAGGGGTCATCGCAACTGCTCACCGTCAAATCCCATGTGGCTGCGGCTGGGGAAGTCAGAGGGGTCTTTGCCATCAGGGGTAGCGAAGAGGTGGATCTGCTGTACATATTCATAGAAGTCCAAAAGATGGTTTGGGGTTTGGATGCGAACGTGCTACGTCTTGAGCTTGCGTTGGTTTTCCCCGAAGAGGAGAGGATGATGCAGCAGAGTAGCGTAAGTATTTCCTTCGGTTTTTTAGAACCAAGGTATCAATCCAGTAGGAGGCCACGCGTAAGTCCCTCGTACCTACACAAAGCAAATAACTCCTCGCAACCAACGCGAATAGGGGTTGTCAATCCCTTCACAGTCACTTACGAGAGTGAGATCTGATAGAGATGATAGATAATATTTTTGGTATTTTTGGTATAAAGATGCAAAGTAAAATAAAAGGCAAAGTAAAAAGCAAAGCAATAATAAAGCGTGGGAAGATTAATATGATGAAAATAGACCCGTGACCATAGATTTCACTAGTGGCTTCTCTCAAGAGCATAAGTATTTTATGGCGGGTGAGCAATTCTTGTTGAGCAATTGACAGAATTGAGCATAGTTATGAGAATATCTAGGTATGATCATGTATATAGGCATCACGTCCGAGACAAGTAGACCGACTCCTGCTGCATCTACTACTATTACTCCACTCATCGACCGCTATCCAAAGCATGCATCTAGAGTATTAAGTTAATGAAAAGCGAGTAACGCCTTAAGCAAGATGACATGATGTAGAGGAATAAATTCATGCAATATGATAAATACCCCATCTTGTTATCCTCGATGGCAACAATACAATACGTGCCTTGCAACCCTTTACATCCTTTGGGTAAGGACACAGCAAGATTGAACCCAAAGCTAAGCACTTCTCCCATTGCAAGAACTACCAATCTAGTTGGCCAAACAAAATGGATAATTCGAAGAGACTTGCAAAGATAACTCAATCATACATAAAAGAATTCAGAGAAGATTCAAATATTGATCATAGATAATCTTGATCATAAACCCACAATTCATCGGTCTCAACAAACATACCGCAAAAAGAAGATTACATCGAATAGATCTCCACGAGAGAGGGGGAGAACATTGTATTGAGATCCAAAAAGAGAGAAGAAGCCATCTAGCTACTAACTATAGACCCGAAGGTCTGAAGTAAACTACTCACACTTCATCGAAGAGGCTATGATGATGATGTAGAAGCCCTCCGTGGTGGAATCCCCTTCCCGAGCTCCTAACAGGCCCCAAGATGGGATCTCGTGGATCTGAGAAAGTTGCGGCGGTGGAATTAGGTTTTTGGCTCCGTGTCGATCTGTCGAGTGCGTGAGGTATATATAGGAGGAAGAATGCGTCGGTGGAGCTTGGGGCCCACGTGGCGGCGCGCCCTCCACCCTCGTAGTCGCCTCCCTCCTTTTTGACCGAGGTCCAAGTCTCCTGGATCTTATCTGATGAGAAAATCATGTTCCCGAAGATTTCATTCCGTTTGGACTCCGTTTGATATTCCGTTTCTTCGAAATACTAAAATAGGCAAAAAAAACAGCAATTCCGGGTTGGGCCTCCGGTTAATAGGTTAGTCCCAAAAGTAATATAAAAGTGGAAAATAAAGCCCAATATAGTCCAAAACAATAGATAATATAGCATGGAGCAATCAAAAATTATAGATACGTTGGAGGCGTATCGAGGCATCCCAAGCTTAATTCCTGCTCGTCCTCGAGTAGGTAAATGATAAAGAGAGAATTTTTATGCGGAGTGATACTTGGCATAATTTCAATGTAACTCTTCTTAATTGTGGTATGAATATTCAGATCCGAAGATTCAAGACAAAAGTTCATATTGACATAAAAATAATAATACTTCAAGCATACTAACAAAGCAATCATGTCTTCTCAAAATAACATGGCCAAAGAAAGTTATCCCTACAAAATCATATAGTCTGGCTATGCTCTATCTTCACCACAAAGTATTTAAAAGACGCACAACCCCGATGACAAGCCAAGAAATTGTTTCATACTTTTGACATTTTCAAAACTTTTTCAATCTTCACGCAATACATGAGCGTGAGCCATGGATATAGCACTATATGTGGAATAGAATGGTGGTTGTGGAGAAGAAAAAAAGAGGGAATATAGTCTCACATCAACTAGGCGTATCTACGGGCTATGGAGATGCCCATCAATAGATATCAATGTGAGTGAGTAGGGATTGCCATGCAACGGATGCACTAGAGCTATAAGCATATGAAAGCTCAACAAAAGAAACTAAGTGGGTGTGCATCCAACTCGCTTGCTCATGAAGACCTAGGGCAATTTGAGGAAGCCCATCATTGGAATATACAAGCCAAGTTCTATAATGAAAATTCCCACTAGTATATGAAAGTGACAAAACGAGAAACTCTCTATTATGAAGATCGTGGTGCTACTTTGAAGCACAAGTGTGGTAAAAGGATAGTAACATTGTCCCTTCTCTCTTTTTCTCTCATTTTTTTATTGGGCCTTTTCTCTCTTTTTTATGGCCTATTTTCCCCCTTTTTTTCGTCCGGAGTCTCATCCCGACTTATGGGGGAATCATAGTCTCCATCATCCTTTCCTTACTTGGGACAATGCTCTAATAATGATGATCATCACACTTCTATTTTTCTTACAACTCAACAATTACAACTCGATACTTAGAACAAAATATGACTCTATATGAATGCCTCCGGCAGTGGGATATGCAATGATTCATAAGTGACATGTATGAAATAATTATGAACGGCGGCTTTGCCACAAATACGATGTCAACTAAATGATCAAGCTAAGCAATATGACAATGATGGAGCGTGTCATAATAAACGGAACGGTGGAAAGTTGCATGGCAATATATCTCGGAATGGCTTTGGAAATGCCATGATAGGTAGGTATGGTGGCTGTTTTGAGGAAGGTTTTATGGTGGGTGTATGATACCGGCGAAAAGTGCGCGGTATTAGAGAGGCTAGCAATGGTGGAAGGGTGAGAAAAAGTGCGTATAATCCATGGACTCAACATTAGTCATAAAGAACTCATATACTTATTGCAAAAATCTACAAGTTATAAAAGCAAAGTATTACGCGCATGCTCCTAGGGGAATAGATTGGTAGGAAAAGACCATCGCCGTCCCGACCGCCACTCATAAGGAATACAATAAATAAATAAATCATGCTCCGACTTCATCACATAACGGTTCACCATACGTGCATGCTACAGGAATCACAAACTTTAACACAAGTATTCCTCAAATTTACAATTACTCAACTAGCATGACTCTAATATTATCACCTCCATATCTCAAAACAATTATCAAGTATCAAACTTTTCTTAGTATTCAACGCACTCAAAAGAAAGTTTTACAAATCTTGAATACCAAGCATATTATTATTTTAAGCAAATTACCATGCTATTTAAGACTCTCAAAATAATCTAAGTGAAGCATTAGAGATCAATAGTTTCTTTAAAACAAATCCACCACCGTGCTCTAAAAGATATAAGTGAAGTACTAGAGCAAAACTATAAAGCTCAAAAGATATAAGTGAAGCACATAGAGCAAAACTATCAAGCTCAAAAGATATAAGTGAAGCACAGAGAGTATTCTAACAAATTCCAATTCATGTATGGCTCTCTCAAAAGATGTGTACAGCAAGGATGATTGTGGTAAACTAACAAGCAAAGACGCAAATAATACAAGACGCTCCAAGCAAAACACATATCATGTGGTGAATAAAAATATAGCTCCAAGTAAAGTTACCGATGGAAGTGGATTAAAGAGGGATGCCTTCCGGGGCATCCCCAAGCTTTGAATTTTTGGTGTCCTTGGATTATCTTGGGGGTGCCATGGGCATCCCCAAGCTTAGTCTCTTGCAACTCCTTGTTCCATAATCCATCAAAAAAAATTCACCCAAAACTTGAAAACTTCACAACACAAAACTCAACAGAAATCTCGTGAGCTCCATTAGCGAAAGAAAACAAGAGACCACTTCAAGGTACTTTAATGAACTCATTCTTTATTTATATTAGTGTTAAACCTACTGTATTCCAACTTCTCTATGGATTATAAACTATTTTACTAGCCATAGATTCATCAAAATAAGCAAACAGCACACGAAAAACAGAATCTGTCAAAAACAGAACAGTCTGTAGTAATCTGTAACTAACGCAAACTTCTGGAACTCCAAAAATTCAGAAAAAATAGGAAGACCTAGTAAATTTGTTTATTGATAATCAGAAATTGGAATCACTATTTTATCACGTTCTGGTGATTTTTAACAATTGTTTTCGTAAACCGAAAGTTTCTGGAAATTACAGCAAGATCAAATAACCATTATCCAAGAAGATCCTATAGGTTTAACTTGGCACAAACACTAATTAAAACATAAAACCACATCTAAACAGAAGGTAGATGGATTATTTATTCCTAAACAGAAACAAAAACAAAAACTAAAAATAAAATTGGGTTGCCTCCCAACAAGCGCTATCGTTTAACGCCCCTAGCTAGGCATAAAAGCAAGGATAGATCTTGGTATTGCCATCTTTGGTGGGCAATCCATAGGTGGCTCTCATAATAGATTCATATGGTAATTTTATCTTCTTCCTAGGGAATTGTTACATGCCTTTCTTTAATAGGAATTGGAATCTAATATTCCCTTCCTTCATATCAATAATTGCACCAATCGTTCTAAGGAAAGGTCTACCAAGAATAATAGGACATGAAGGATTGCAATCTATATCAAGAACGATAAAGTCTACAGGCACATAATTCCTATTTGCAAAAACAAGAACATCATTAATTCTTCCCATAGGTTTCTTAATACTGGAATCCGCAAGGTGCAAGTTTAGGGAGCATTCATCAAAATCATGGAAATCTAGCAAATCACACAAAGTTTTGGGAATAGTGCAAACACTAGCACCCAAATCACATAAAACATAAAATTCATGATCCTTAATATTAGTTTTAATAGTTGGTTCCCACTCATCATAAAGTTTTCTAGGGATGGAAACTTCCAACTCAAGTTTTTCCTCATAAGATTGCATCAAGGCATCAACGATATGTTTAGTAAACGCTTTATTTTGACTATAAGCATGCGGAGAATTTAGCACGGATTGCAACAAGGAAATACAATCAATTAAAGAGCAAATTTCATAATTAAATTCCTTGAAATCCAAAATAGTGGGTTTAGCAACATCTAAGGTTTTACTTTAAAAGCTCCGAATTCTTAGAACGCCTTCTAGGTAAAGGTGACTCATATTCAATCTCATCATTATCAAGATTCATATTGCAAAACAAAGATTTGATGGGAGACACATCAATAACTTTTAGATCTTCATCTTGATTTTCATGGAAATTGGAAGAACACGCTTTAATAAAGGCATCTTTCATAGCACGCATCCTAGCGGTTCTTTCCTTGCACTCATCAATGGAAATTCTCATGGCTTTGAGAGACTCATTGATATCATGCTTAGGAGGAATAGATCTAAGCTTTAAAGAATCAACATCAAGAGAAATTCTATCAACGTCCCTAGCCAATTCATCAACTTTAAGTAATTTCTCTTCAAGCAAAGCATTAAAATTCTTTTGTGAATTCATAAACTCTTTAACACTATTCTCAAATTCAGAGGGCATCTTATTAAATTTTCCATAAGAGTTGTTGTAGGAATTTCCATAATTATTAGAAGGATTACTAGGATAGGGCCTAGGATTAAAATTCCCTCTATATGCATTGTTACCAAAATTATTCCTACCAACAAAATTCACATCCATAGATTCATTATTATTCTCAATCAAAGTAGACAAAGGCATATCATTAGGATCAGAGGAAACACTCTTAGTAGCAATTAGTTTCATAAGTTCATCCATCTTTCCACTCAAAACATTAATTTCTTCTATCGCATGCACTTTTTTAGTAGATCTTTCAGTTTGCCATTGAGAATAATTAACCATACTATTATCTAGGAGTTTAGTAGCATCTCCTAAAGTGATTTCCATAAAAGTGCCTCCCGCGGCCGAATCTAAAAGATTTCTAGAAGCAAAATTCAATCCGGCATAATTTTTTTGTATAATCATCCACAAATTCAAACCATGAGTAGGGCAATTACGTATCATTAAATTCATGCCATCCCAAGCTTGTGCAACATGTTCACGATCAAGTTGCTTAAAATTAAAAATATCATTTCTAAGGGAGATGATCTTAGCGGGAGGAAAATACTTAGAGATAAAAGCATCTTTGCACTTGTTCCAAGAATCAATACTATTTTTAGGCAAAGACGAAAACCAAGCTTTAGCACGATCTCTAAGTGAAAAAGGAAATAGATTCAATTTAACAACATCATTGTCAACATCTTTCTTCTTTTGCATATCACACAAATCCACGAAGCTATTTAAATGAGTAGCGGCATCTTCACTAGGAAGGCCGGCGAATTGATCTTTGATACGTCTCCAACGTATCTATAATTTTTTATTGCTCCATGCTACTTTATCTATTGTTTTGGACTATAATGGGCTTTATTTTCCACTTCTACATTATTTTTGGGACTAACCTATTAACCGGAGGCCCAGCCGTAATTGTTGTTTTTGCCTTTTTCGTTGTTTCAAGAAAGCAGAATATCAAACGGAGTCCAAACGGAATGAAACCCTTCGAACGTGATTTTCTCACCGAGCGTGATCCAGAGACTTGGACCCTCACGCCAAGGAACCAGAGAGGCGGTCACGAGGGTGGGGGCACGCCCCTAGGGCGCGCCCCTTCCTCGTGGGCCCCTGTTGCTCCACCGACGCGTACTCCTTCCTCCGATATATACCTACGCACTTCAAACGATCGTAACAGGAGCCAAAACCTAATTCCACCGCCGCAACTTCCTGTATCCACGAGATCCCATCTTGGGGCCTGTTCCGAGCTCACGGGAGGGGCATCCACCACGGAGGGCTTGTACATCAACACCATAGCCTCTCTGATGAAGTGTGAGTAGTTTACTTCAGAACTTCGGGCCCATAGCCAGTAGATAGATGGCTTCTTCTCTCTTTTTGGATCTCAATACAATGTTCTCCCCCTCTCTCGTGGATATCTATTCGATGTAATCTTCTTTTGCGGTGTGTTTGTTGAGAGTGATGAATTGTGGGTTTATGATCCAGCTTATCTATGAATAATATTTGAATCTTCTTTGAATTATTTTATGTATGATTGAGTTATCTTTGCAAGTCTCTTCGAATTATCCGTTTGGTTTGGCCAACTAGATTGGTAGTTCTTGCAATGGGAGAAGTGCATGGCTTTGGGTTCAATCTTGCGGTGTCCTTACCCAAAGGATGTAAAGGGTTGCAAGGCACGTATTGTATTGTTGACATCGAGGATAACAAGATGGGGTATTTATCATATTGCATGAATTTATTCCTCTACATCATGTCATCTTGCTTAAGGCGTTACTCTGTTTTCATTAACTTAATACTCTAGATGCATGCTTTGGATAGCGATCGATGAGTGGAGTAATAGTAGTAGATGCAGGTGAGTCGGTCTACTTGTCTCGGACGTGATGCCTATATACATGATCATACCTAGATATACTCATAACTATGCTCAATTCTGTCAATTGCTCAACAGTAATTTGTTCACCCACCGTAGAATACTTATGCTATAGAGAGAAGCCACTAGTGAAACCTATGGCCCCCGGGTCTATTCTCATCATATCAATCTCCATCACTTTTATACTTGCTTTGTTTTACATTGCCTTTTACTTTTCACTTTGCATCTTTATACCAAAAATACCAAAAATATTATCTCTATCAGATCTCACTCTAGTAAGTGACCGTGAAGGGATTGACAACCCCTAATCGTGTTGGTTGCGAGTAGCTATCGTTTTGTGCAGGTACGAGGGACTTGTGCGTGGCCTCCTCTTGGATTGATACCTTGGTTCTCAAAAACTGAGGGAAATACTTACGCCATCGTGCTGCATCATCCTCTCCTCTTTGGGGAAAACCAACGCAAGCTCAAGACGTAGCAAGAAGGATTTACAGCGCCGTTCTTGGGAGTCTATGCAAAAGTCAACATACCAAGTACCCATCACAATCCCTATCTCTCGCATTACATTATTTGCCATTTGCCTCTCGTTTTCCTCTCCCCACTTCACCCTTGCTGTTTTATTCGCCTTCCTCCGCTCAATCTTGTGTTACCATGTGCCTTCTTTTTGTTTGCATCTTAAGCTTGCTAAAAGTTTATGGATCCTCATCCACTTGCTAATCTCTTTAAGAGATCCAATTATGATGAACCTATTGCTAGTGAATTGAGTGCACTAGATTATCTTTATGAGGTTTTGCCTGAAATTCGTGAATCTAAAAATTGTGATGAAGTACTTTATGAAGCGATTCACGATAGATCTTTGAATAAAAAGCATGATTGCAATGATTTTACTATAAACTCTATTGATGTCAATTGTGCTAAAAATATGCAAAACCCTAAGCTTGGGGATGCTAGTTTTGCTATGTCCTCTACTTGTTGCAATGATCATGATTGGGGTGATTCTTCTTATGATCCTGAAAATTTTATTTAATCCCCATGATGAATATGAGATTGATAATATTGTTTGCAATAATATTGAAAGTGGGTTTGGAAGAGTGTCAACTTTAGATCCCACATATTTGGAGAATATTCAATCTTGTGAAATTTTTGATAAAAGTGGGTTTGGAGAGGTCATGACTTTAGTTAATGTTAATCCCACTTTTTCGGAAGAGTGTCAACTTTGCATGCATGTGGATCGTGTTGAAAATATTTTATGTGGTAGCTATTTTGTTGAATTTTCTTATGATCCCATATGCTATTATTATGAGAGAGGAAAATATGGTTGCAGAAATTTTCATGATAATAGATTACCTCTCGTTATGTTGAGATTGCTATTGTTCCTTTCCGCTTCCTTGCATATGCTAGTTTTTGCTTACTAGGATAATTTGTTTGCCTATAATATGCCTATGCATAGGAAGTATGTTAGACTTAAGTGTGTTTGTCACATGTTTTGTGATCTTTCTTTGTACCTCAATTCTTGTCTTTCTTGTGAGCATCATTGAAATCTCAATGCCTAGCTAGGGGCGTTAAACGATAGCGCTTGTTGGGAGGCAACCCAATTTTATTTTTAGTTTTTTAGTTTTTGCTTCTGTTTAGGAATAAATAATCCATATAGCCTCTGTTTAGATGTGGTTTTATCTTTTAATTAGTGTTTGTGCCAAGTTAAACCTATTGGATCTTCTTGGATGATAGTTATTTGATCTTGCTGTAATTTCCAGAAACTTTGCGCTCAAAGGTCTTAATTGTTAAAAATCACAAGAACGTGATAAAATATTGATTCCAATTGCTCCTGATCAATAAACAAATTTTCCAGGTCGTCTAAGTTTGGTAGAATTTTTGAGTTCCAGAAGTTTGCGTTAGTTACAGATTACTACATACTGTTCTGTTTTTGACAGATTCTGTTTGCGTGTGTTGTTTGCTTATTTTGATGAATCTATGGCTAGTAAAATAGTTTACGATCCATAGAGAAGTTGGAATACAGTAGGTTTAACACCAATATAAATAAATAATGAGTTCATTACAGTATCTTAAAGTAGTCTTTTGTTTTCTTTCTCTAACGGAGCTCACGAGATTTCTATTAAGTTTTGTGTTGTGAAGTTTTCAAGTTTTGGGTGAATTCTTTTGATGGATTATGGAACAAGGAGTGGCAAGAGCCTAAGCTTGGGGATGACCATGGCACCCCCAATATAATCCAAGGACACCAAAAATTCAAAGCTTGGGGATGCCCCGGAAGGCATCCCCTCTTTCGTCCACTTCCATCGGTAATTTACTTGGAGCTATATTTGTATTCACCACATGATAAGTGTTTTGCCTGGAGCGTCTTGTATTATTTGCGTCTTTGCTTGTTAGTTCACCACAATCATCCTTGTTGTACACACCTTTTGAGAGAGCTATACATGAATTGGAATTTGATAGAATACTCTATGTGCTTCACTTATATCTTTTGATCTTGATAGTTTTGCTCATAGTTCTTCACTTATATCTTTTGAGCATGATAATTTTTGCTCTAGTGCTTCACTTAGATCTTTTAGAGCACGGTGGTGGATTTGTTTTAAAGAAACTATTGATCTCTCATGCTTCACTTAGATTATTTTTAGAGTCGTTAATAGCATGGTAATTTGCTTAATATTAATATACTTGGTATTCAAGATATGTGAAACTTTCTTTTGAGTGTGTTGAATACTAAGATAAGTTTGATGCTTGATAATTGTTTTGAGATATGGAGGTGATAATATTAAAGTCGTGCTAGTTGAGTAGTTGTGAATTTGAGATATGCTTGTGTTGAAGTTGGCAAATCCCGTAGCATGCACGTATGGTTAAAGTTGTGTAACAAATTTGAAACATGAAGTGTTCAGGGCTTGTGCATCCTTATGAGTGGCGGTCGGGGACGAGCGATGGTCTTTTCCTACCAATCTATCCCCCTAGGAGCATGCGCGTAGTACTTGATTTTTGATGACTTGTAAATTTTTGCAATAAGTATATGAGTTCTTTTGACTAATGTTGAGTCCATGGATTATACGCACTTTTACCTTTCCGCCTTCTTTGGCCTCTTGATGCCGTGCATTGCCCTTTTTCACCTTGAGAGTTGGTGCAAACTTCACCAGTGCATCCAAACCCCGTGTTATGATACGCTCTATCACACATAAACCTCCTTATATCTTCCTCAAAACAGCCACCATACCTACCTATTATGGCATTTCCATAGCCATTCCGAGATATATTGCCATGCAACTTTCCACCGTTCCGCTCATCATCATCATGACATACTTTACTTTTGTCATATTGCCATTGCATGATCATGTAGTTGACATCGTATTTGTGGCAAAGCCACCATGCATTATTTTTCATACATGTCACTCTTGATTCGTTGCACCATCCCGATACACCGCCGGAGGCATTCATATAGAGTCATACCTTGTTCTAGTTTCGAGTTGTAATCCTTATGTTGTAATCAATAGAAGTGTGATGATCATCATTACTAGAGCATTGCCCAAAAAAAGAAAAAAAAGAAAGGCCAAAAAGAAAAAAAAGAAAGGCCCAAAATAAATAAATAAATAAAAAGGGCAATGCTACTATCTCTTTTTCCACACTTGTGCTTAAAAGTAGCACCTTGTTCTTCATGTAGTGAGTCTCATATATTGTGCTTCAAAGTAGCACCTTGTTCTTCATGTAGTGAGTCTCATATATGGTGCTTCAAAGTAGCACCATGTTTTTCATATAGTGAGTCTCATAAGTTGTCTTTTTATACTAGTGGGAATTTTTCATTATAGAACTTGGCTTGTATATTCCTACGATGGGCTTCCTAAAATGCCCTAGGTCTTCATGAGCAAGCAAGTTGGATGCACACCCACTAGTTTTATTTTGTTGAGCATTCATAGCTCTAGTGCATCCGTTGCATGGCAATTCCTACTCCTCATGTTGACATCAATTAATGGGCATCTCCATAGCCCGTTGATTATCCTCGTCAATGTGAGACTTTCTCCTTTTTTTGTCTTCTCCACACAATCCCCATCATCATATTCTATTCCACCCATAGTGCTATATCCATGGCTCACGCTCATGTATTGCGTGAAGGTTGAATTTTTTTGAGATCATTTAAGTATGAAACAATTGCTTGGCTTGTCATCGGGGGTATAGAAGTTGGGAACATCTTTGTGTGACGAAAATGAAACATAGCCTAACTATATGATTTTGTAGGGATGAACTTTCTTTGGCCATGTTATTTTGAGAAGACGTGATTACTTTGATTAGTATGCTTGAAGTATTATTATTTTTATGTCAAATGAACTTTTGTCTTGAATCTTTCGGATCTGAATATTCATACCACAATTAAGAAGATTTACATTGAAATTATGCCAAAGTATCACTCCGCATCAAAAATTCTCTTTTTATCATTTACCTACTCGAGGACGAGCAGTAATTAAGTTTGGGGATGCCTGATACGTCTCCAACGTATCTATAATTTTTTATTGCTCCATGCTACTTTATCTATTATTTTGGACTATAATGGGCTTTATTTTCCACTTTTATATTATTTTTGGGACTAACCTATTAACGAAGGCCCAGCCTAGAATTGTTGTTTTTGCCTTTTTAGTGTTTCAAGAAAGCAGAATATCAAACGGAGTCCAAACGGAAAGAAACCCTTGAACGTGATTTTCTCACCGAACGTGATCCAGAGACTTGGACCCTCGCCAAGGAACCAGAGAGGCGGTCACGAGGGTGGGGGGCGCCCGCCTCGTGGGCCCCTGTTGCTCCACCGACGCATTCTTCCTCCTATATACCCTCGCACTTCAAATGATCGTAGCAGAGCCAAAAACCTAATTCCACCACCACAACTTCCTGTATCCACGAGATCCCATCTTGGGGCCTGTTAGGAGTTCACGAGGGGGCATCCACCACGGAGGGCTTCTACATCAACACCATAGCCTCTCCGATGAAGTGTGAGTAGTTTACTTCAGACCTTGGTCCATAGCTAGTAGCTAGATGGCTTCTTCTCTCTTTTGGATCTCAATACAATGTTCTCCTCCTCTCGTGGAGATCTATTCGATGTAATCTTCTTTTGCGGTGTGTTTGTTGAGACCAATGAATTGTGGGTTTATGATCCAGCTTATCTATGAATAATATTTGAATCTTCTCTGAATTCTTTTATGTATGATTGAGTTATCTTTGCAAGTCTCTTGAATTATCCGTTTGGTTTGGCCAACTAGATTGGTAGTTCTTGCAATGGGAGAAGTGCATGGCTTTGGGTTCAATCTTGCGGTGTCCTTACCCAAAGGATGTAAAGGGTTGCAAGGCATGTATTGTATTGTTGCCATCGAGGATAAAAAGATGGGGTATTTATCATATTGCATGAATTTATTCCTCTACATCATGTCATCTTGCTTAAGGCGTTACTCTGTTTTTAACTTAATACTCTAGATGCATGCTGGATAGTGGTCTATGAGTGGAGTAATAGTAGTAGATGCAGAATCATTTCGATCTACTTGTCTCGGACGTGATGCCTATATACATGATCATACCTAGATATACTCATAACTATGCTCAATTCTCTGTCAATTGCTCAACAATAATTTGTTCACCCACCGTAGAATACTTATGCTCTAGAGAGAAGCCACTAGTGAAACCTATGGCCCCCGGGTCTATTCTCATCATATCAATCTCCATCACTTTTATACTTGCTTTGCTTTACTTTGCCTTTTACTTTTCACTTTGCATCTTTATACCAAAAATACCAAAAATATTATCTCTATCAGATCTCACTCTCGTAAGTGACCGTGAAGGGATTGACAACCCCTAATCGCGTTGGTTGCGAGTAGCTATCGTTTTGTGCAGTACGAGGGACTTGTGCGTGGCCTCCTACTGGATTGATACCTTGGTTCTCAAAAACTGAGGGAAATACTTACGCTATTGTGCTGCATCATCCTCTCCTCTTCGGGGAAAACCAACGCAAGCTCAAGATGTAGCAATCTTTCATAACAAGATTCAATAAAGCAGCATTGATTTCACACGATTCGGTATTAGCAAGAGGAGCAATCGGAGTGCTAAGGAAATCATTATTGTTGGTATTGGTAAAATCACACAATTTGGTATTATCTTGCGCCATGGCAACAAGTAATCCAACACACAAGCAAACAGAAAAAAGGCAAGCGAAAAGAGAGGAGGAGATTGGGAAAGAGAGGGCAAATAAAACGGCAAGGGTGAAGTGGGGGAGAGGAAAACGAGAGGCAAATGGCAATTAATGTAATGCGAGAGATAAGGGATTGTGATGGATACTTGGTATGTTGACTTTTGCGTAGACTCCCCGGCAACGGCGCCAGAAATGGCTCGTTGTCGGGAGTCCAAATCTTGACTTGACTTTTGCGTGAGACTCCGGCAATGGCGCCAGAAATCCTTCTTGTTACGTCTTGAGCTTGCGTTGGTTTTCCCCGAAGAGGAGAGGATGATGCAGCAGAGTAGCGTAAGTATTTCCCTCAGTTTTTGAGAACCAAGGTATCAATCCAGTAGGATCCCACGCGCAAGTCCCTCGTACCTACACAAAGCAAATAACTCCTCGCAACCAACGCGAATAGGGGTTGTCAATCCCTTCACGGTCACTTACGAGAGTGAGATCTGATAGAGATGATAGATAATATTTTTGGTATTTTTGGTATAAAGATGCAAAGTAAAATAAAAGGCAAAGTAAAAAAGCAAAGCAATAATAAAGCGTAAGAAGATTAATATGATGAAAATAGACCCGGGGGCCATAGATTTCACTAGTGGCTTCTCTCAAGAGCATAAGTATTTTACGGCGGGTGAACGAATTCATCGTTGAGCAATTGAGAGAATTGAGCATAGTTATGAGAATATCTAGGTATGATCATGTATATAGGCATCACGTCCGAGACAAGTAGACCGACTCTTGCTCGCATCTACTACTATTACTCCACTCATCGACCGCTATCCAAAGATGCATCTAGAGTATTAAGTTAATGGAAACAGAGTAACGCCTTAAGCAAGATGACATGATGTAGAGGAATAAATTCATGCAATATGATAAATACCCCATCCTGTTATCCTCGATGGCAAGAATACAATACGTGCCTTGCAACCCTTTCTGTCACTGGGTAAGGTATAGGGGATCGCAACAGCTTTCGAGGGTAGAGTATTCAACCCAAATTTATTGATTCGACACAAGGGGAGCCAAAGAATATTCTTGAGTATTAGCAGTTGAGTTGTCAATTCAACCACACTTGGATAACTTAGTATCTGCAGCAAAGTGTTTAGTAGCAAAAGTGGTATGATAACAAAGGTAACGGTAGCAAAAGTAAAGATAAATGTTTTTGGGTTTTTGTAGTAGTTGTAACAAAGAGCAACGGAAAAGTAAATAAGCAAAGAACAATATATGAAAAGCTCGTAGGCAATGGATCAGTGATGGATAATTATGCCGGATGCGATTCCTCATGCAATAGTCATAACATAGGGTGATATAGAACTAGCTCCAATTCATCAATGTAATGTAGGCATGTATTCCGTAAATAGTCGTACGTGCTTATGGAAAAGAACTTGTATGACATCTTTTGTCCTACCCTCCCGTTGAAGCAGGGTCCTAGCGGAAACTGAGGGATATTAAGGCCTCCTTTTAATAGAGAACCGGACCAAAGCATTAACACATAGTGAATACATGAACTCCTCAAACTACGGTCATCACCGAGAAGTATCCCGATTGTTGTCACTTCGGGGTTGTCGGATCATAACACATAATAGGTGACTATAGACTTGCAAGATAGGATCAAGAACACACATATATTCATGAAAACATAATAGGTTCAGATCTGAAATCATGGCACTCGGGCCCTAGTGACAAGCATTAAGCATAGCAAAGTCATAGCAACATCAATCTCATAACATAGTGGATACTAGGGCTCAAACCCTAACAAAGATAACTTGATTACATGGTGAATCTCATCCAACCCATCACCGTCTAGCAAGCCTACGATGGAATTACTCACGCACGGCAGTGACCATCATGAAATTGGTGATGGAGGATGGTTGATGATGATGGCGGCGACGAATCCCCCTCTCCGGAGCCCCGAACGGACTCCAGATCAGCCCTCCCGAGAGAGATTAGGGCTTGGCGGCGGCTCCGTGTCGTGAAACGCGACGAAACTTTCTCTGATTTTTATCTCCCGAGACGGAATATATGGAGTTGGAGTTGAGGTCGGAGGAGGTCCAGGGGCCCACGAGATAGGGGCGCGCCTAGGGGTGGGCGCCTGTCTCGTACAGCCCTGGGCCCCCGATGTATTTCTTTAAGCCCAATAATTCTTATAAATTCCAAAAAGTGCCTCCGTGGATTTCTGTGACATTCCAAGAACTTTTCTTTTCTACACATAAAACAACATCATGGTAGTTCTGCTGAAAACAGCGTCGGTCAAGGTTAGTTTCATTCAAATCATGCAAGTTAGAGTCCAAAACAAGGGCAAAAGTGTTTGGAAAAGTAGATACGTTGGAGACGTATCAACTCCCCCAAGCTTAAACCTTTGCTTCTCCTCAAGCAATTCAGTTGATAAACTGAAAGTGATAAAGAAAAACTTTTACAAACTCTATTTGCTCTTGTTGTTGTAAACATGAAAAGCCAGCATTCAAGTTTCAGCAAGTATTATGAACTAACCATACTAAGAATAACATGTAGGTCTCACAATTACTCATATCAATAACATAATCAGCTAGCGAGCCATAATAATAAAACTCGGATGACAACACTTTCTCAAAATAATCATAACATGATATAACAAAATGGTATCTCGCTAGCCCTTTCTGAGACTGCAAAACATAAATGCAGAGCACCTTTAAAGATCAAGGACTGACTAAATATTGTAATTCATTGTAAAAGAGATCCAGTCAATTCATACCCAATATAAACCAATAGTAATGAATGCAAATGACAGTGTGCTCTCCAGTGGGTGCTTTTTAATAAGAAGGATGATGACTCAACATAAAAGTAAATAGATAGGCCCTTCGCAGAGGGAAGTAGGGATTTGTAGAGGTGCCCGAGCTCGGTTTTAAAATAGAGACTGAATAACATTTTGGGCGGCATACTTTCACTGTCAACGCAACAACTATGAGATGGTTGTATCTTCCATACTACATGCATTATAGGCAGTTCCCAAACAGAATGGTAAAGGTTTATACTCCCTCCTCCACAAGCATCAATCCATGGCTTGCTCGAAACAACGAAAGTGCCCCCAACATTCAACGGGTCTCGTGGGGAGTTTTGTTTGCAATTATTTTGATTTAGTTTGCATAAAGCATGGGATCGGGCATCCCGGTGACTGCCCTTTCTCGTGAATGAGGAGCGGAGTCCACTCCTCTTGAGAATAACCCACCTAGCATGGAAGATATAGGCAGCCCTAGTTGTACCTAAGCTGCTCGAGCATACAAAACAGAATTTCATTTGAAGGTTTGGAGTTTGGCACATACAAATTTACTTGGAACGGAAAGTAGATACCGCATATAGGAAGGTATAGTGGACTCATATGGAACAACTTTGGGGTTTAAGGAGTTTGGATGCACAAGCAGTATACCCGCTTAGTACAGGTGAAGGCTAGCAAAAGACTGAAGCGAATTAACCAAGAGAGCGACAACAGTCATAAATATGCATTAAAATTAATTCACACCGAGTACAAGCATGAGTAGGATATAATCTACCATGAACATAATTATCATGAAGGCTATGTTGATTTGATTCAACTACATGTGTGAACATGTGCCAAGTCGAGTCACTCAATTCATTCAAAGGAGGATACCATCCCATCATATCATATCATAATCATTCTAATAGCATGTTGGCACGCAAGGTAAACCATTATAACTCAAAGCTGATCAAGCATGGCACAAGTAACTATAATCTCTAAATGTCATTGCAAATATGTTTACTTCATAATAGCTGACTCGAGAACGATGAACTCATCATATTTACAAAAACAAGAGAGGTCGAGTTCATACCAGCTTTTCTCATCCCAATAAGCTCATCATATATCGTCATTATTGCCTTTCACTCGCATCGACCGAGCGATGTGTATAATAATAAGAGTGCACATGCATTGGACTAAGCTGGAATCGCAAGCATTCAACTCAAGAGAGAAGACAGGGTAATATGGGCTCTAAGTTAAATAAACATTCATGCATATAAGAGGCACTAAGCATTTTCAATATGGTCTTCTCGACCCCCAAAAGAAAGAAAAGAAAATAAAACTATTTACACGGGAAAGCTCCCAACAATTAAGAAGAAGAACTAGAAATCTTTTTGGGTTTTCATTCTAATTCTACTACAAGCATGGAAATTAAACTAACTAATTTTTTTGTTTTTTCTTAAGGTTTATCAAACACACAAGAAGAAAACTAGAAAAAGAAATTTAAACTAACATGGATAATACAATGAAAGAGTATGAGCACCGACGACTAGTGTGTGAACATGAATGTAAAGTAGGTGAGAAATACGTACTCCCCCAAGCTTAGGCTTTTGGCCTAAGTTGGTCTAGTACCAAGGACCGCCTGGCTGATATCCATAAGTGAAGCTGGGGTTGTACTGAGATGCGGAGGCGATCGCCTCCTGAGCGGCAGCGTGTTGGCGAGCTGCCTCCATTCCTCTCTCATACTCAGTTGCTTCCGCCCTGGTGACAACGTAGCTTCCTCTTGCCTGATAATCAAAAAGATAGGGGGCAGGAAGAGTAACGGGGATGACATTGCGCCTGTCATAGATTAGTCGATAATGGAGGAATTGTTCATTCCTCTCAAGAAAATGATGATGGAACATAGCTTCTTTATCCAAATAAACAGGAGGTAAAATCATATCCCCCTCTCGTGGAGCTATATTAAGAAAGTTAGCTACACGGGTTGCATAAATTCCTCCAAATAAATCTCCCTTTCTACTATTATTCTGCAACCTACGTGCAACTATTGCACCCAAGTTATAACCTTTATAACCTGACACAAAACTCTTGAGGACAGCAAGATCAGGAGCACACATGTGACATACATCGTCCTTACCGTTAATGCTTCTACCAATAAAGAGAGCAAAGTAATGTATAGCAGGAAAATGAATGCTCCCTATGGTAGCTTGTGCTACGTCCCTAGATTCTCCACAGTAATACTAGCAAGAAAATCTATAAATTCAGATTTGGGAGGATCATTAATATTACCCCATCAAGGAGTTTGCAAGCAGTTGTGAAATCCTCTAAATCCATGGTATAAGATGTATCACAAATATAAAACATGACACTAGGAGAATTACGCGAGCAGTTGTATCTAAACCTCCGCACAAAAGAATCAGCCAATCGATAGTACTCATGGACACTTATCTTGTAAGAAGTCCTCCAGCTCGGCATTACGCACATATGCGTCAAATCCTCCTTGAAGCCTGCTTCGACCATAAAATCATCGGATGGCCACTCACAAGCCCGTACGTTTGCGTCCCTCGGCAATTCAACATCTTGCTCATGTATAGCAATCCTTGGCCCTTTCTTTGCCGACGAACCTCCTTGGTACATTCTTCTAAGCATATTTCTTTTTCTGAAAAAATTCTGAAATTTTAGTAACTTCAAAATAAAAGTGCATAAAACTAAACAAGATTGATAACAACTACTCCTACAAGTGCCTAGAGCCTATATAATGCATTGGAATTGCTTGGGACCTCAAAAATTTAACATGCAAGCTCAAGAACATGGTCGCCTATGCAGCAAAAATTTGCAATGAATAAAGCACTAGAACGAAAACTATTTGGACCAATGGAGGAGTCACATACCAAGCAACAATCTCCCAAAGCAGTTTTGCGAATGGAGCTTTGAGCTAAGAGATCGAAAATCACAGCAAGAACAGCTAGAACTCGTGCTTGAGCTGGATGGGGATTTTTTTGGGTAGAAGATGAAGTGTGTGGGTGCTGGCATAAGTGGAGGGGAGCCACCAGGGGCCCACGAGACAGGGGCACGCCCTCTGGGGGCGCGCCCTCCTCTCTCGTGGCCTGGTGCTTGCCCCTTCTGCAGTGTTTTCAGTGCCTAAAATCCTCAAATATTCCAGAAAAAATCATACTAGATTTGCAGGGCATTGGAGCACTTTTATTTTTGGGCTATTTTTTAATGCACGGATAATTCAGAAAACAGACGGATAATACTAATTTTGCTTTATTTAATCTAAATAACATAAAGTAAAAAGAGGGTACAGAAGGTTGTGCCTTCTAGTTTCGTCCATCTCGTGATCATCAAAATGAACCCACTAACAAGGTTGATCGAGTCTTGTTAACGAACTCATTCCGAATAACACAGAACCGGAGAAATTTCGAATAACACTAAGTTACCTCAACGGGGATATGAAAATTCCCAATGATAACCCACAAGTATAGGGGATCGCAACAGTTTTCGAGGGTAGAGTATTCAAACCAAATTTGTTGATTCGACACAAGGGGAGCCAAAGAATATTCTCAAGTATTAGCAGCTGAGTTGCCAATTCTACCACACCTGGAAACTTAATATCTGTAGCAAAGTGTTTAGTAGCAAAGTAATATGATAGTGGTGGTAACGGTAACAAAAGTAAAGACAGCAAAAGTAATGTTTTTGGTATTTTGTAGTGATTGTAATAGTAGCAACGGAAAAGTAAATAAGCGTAAACCAGTATATGGAAAACCCGTAGCCACCGGATCAGTGATGGATAATTATGCCGGATGTGGTTCATCATGTAACAGTCATAACATAGGGTGACACGGAACTAGCTCCAGTTCATCAATGTAATGTAGGCATGTATTCCGTAAATAGTCATACGTGCTTATGGAAAAGAACTTGCATGACATCTTTTGTCCTACCCTCTCGTGGCAGCGGGGTCCTATTGGAAACTAAGGGATATTAAGGCCTCCTTTTAATAGAGAACCGGAACAAAGCAGTAGTACATAGTGAATACATGAACTCCTCAAACTATGGTCATCACCGGGAGTGGTCCCGATTATTGTCACTTGAGGTTGCGGATCATAACACATAGTAGGTGACTATAGACTTGCAAGATAGGATCAAGAACACACATATATTCATGAAAACATAATAGGTTCAGATCTGAAATCATGGCACTCGGGCCCTAGTGACAAGCATTAGGCATAGCAAAGTCATAGCAACATCAATCTCGTAACATAGTGGATACTAGGGATCAAACCCTAACAAAACTAACTCGATTACATGATAAATCTCATCCAACCCATCACCGTCCAGCAAGCCTACGATGGAATTACTCACGCACGGCGGTGAGCATCATGCAATTGGTGATGGAGGATGGTTGATGATGACGACGGCGATGAATCCCCCTCTCCGGAGCCCCGAACGGACTCCAGATCAGCCCTCCCGAGAGAGATTAGGGCTTGGCGGCGGCTCCGTATGTAAAACGCGATGAAACTTTCTCCCTGATTTTTTTCTCCCCGAAAGGCAATATATGGAGTTGGAGTTGGCGTCGGAGGGCCACCAGGGGGCCCACGAGGTAGGGCGGCACGCCCAGGGGGGAGGGGCGCGCTCCCCACCCTCGTGGACAGGGTGTGGCCCCCCTGGTCTTCATCTCTGGCGAGGATTTTTTATTATTTATTATAAGATATTCCGTGGAGTTTCAGGTCATTCCAAGAACTTTTGTTTTCTGCACATAAAACAACATCATGGCAATTCTGCTGAAAACAACGTCAGTCCGGGTTAGTTCCATTCAAATCATACAAGTTAGAGTCCAAAACAAGGGCAAAAGTGTTTGGAAAAGTAGATACGACGGAGACGTATCAACTCCCCCAAGCTTAAACCCTTGCTTGTCCTCAAGAATTCAGTTGACAAAATGAAAGAGAAAAAGAAAAACTTTTACAAACTCTGTTTGCTCTTGTTGTTGTAAACATGAAAAGCCAGCATTCAAGTTTCAGCAATTATTATGAACTAACCATACTCACAATAACACGTAGGTCTCACAATTACTCATATCAATAATATAATCAGCTAGCGAGCCATAATAATAAAACTCGGATGACAACACTTTCTCAAAATAATCATAACATGATATAACGAAATGGTATCTCGCTAGCCCTTTCTGAGACCGCAAAACATAAATGTAGAGCACCTTTAAAGATCAAGGACTGACTAAACATTGTAATTCATGGTAAAAGAGATCCATTCAAGTCATACCCAAAATAAACCAATTATAATGAATGCAAATGACAGTGTGCTCTCCAGCGGGTGCTTTTTTAATAATAAGGGTGATGACTCAACATAAAAGTAAATAGATAGGCCCTTCGCAGAGGGAAGCAGGGATTTGTAGAGGTGCCAGAGCTCGATTTTGAAATAGAGATAAATTATATTTTGAGCGGCATACTTTCACTGTCAACGCGACAACTATGAGATGGCTGTATCTTCTATACTACATGCATTATAGGCAGTTCCCAAACAGAATGGTAAAGGTTTATACTCCCCCTCCTCCACAAGCATCAATCCATGGCTTGCTCGAAACAACGAGTGCCTCCAACATTCAACGGGTCCCAAGGGGAGTTTTATTTAATTATTTTGATTTGCTTTGATCTTTTTGGATCATGGGGCTGGGCATCCTGGTTACCGGCCCTTTCTCGTGAATGAGGAGCGGAGTCCACTCCTCTTGAGAATAACCCACCTAGCATGGAAGATATAGGCAGCCCTAGTTGCACATGAGCGGCTCGAGCATACAAAACAGAATTTTTATTTGAAGGTTTGGAGTTTGGCACATACAAATTTACTTGGAACAGTAGGTAGATACCGCATATAGGAAGGTATGGTGGACTCATATGGAACAACTTTGGGGTTTAAGGAGTTTGGATGCACAAGCAGTATTCCCGCTTAGTACAAGTGAAGGCTAGCAAAAGACCGGAAGCGACCAATCGAGAGAGCGACAACAACAGTAAACATGCATTAAAATTAATTTACACGAATATAAGCATGAGTAGGATATAATCCACCATGAACATAAATATCATGAAGGCTATGTTGATTTGATTCAACTACATGCGTGAACATGTACCAAGTCGAGTCACTCAATTCATTCAAAGGAGGATACCATCCATCATACCACATCATAATCATTCTAATAGCATGTTGGCATGCAAGGTAAACCATTATAACTCATAGCTAATCAAGCATGGCACAAGCAACTATAATCTCTAAATGTCATTGCAAATATGTTTACTTCATAATAGCTGAATCAGGAACGATGAATCATCATGTTTACAAAAACAAGAGAGGTCGAGTTCATACCAGCTTTTCTCATCCCAATAAGTCCATCATATATTATCATTATTGCCTTTCACTTGCGACCGAGCGGTGTGTATAATAATAAGAGTGCACGTGCATTGGACTAAGTGGAATCTGCAAGCATTCAACTCAAGAGAGAAGACAAGTAATATGGGCTCTAAGTTAGATAAACAATAACGCATATAAGAGCCACTAAGCATTTTCAATATAGTCTTCTCGACCCCCAAAGAAAGGAAAAGAAATAAAAACTATTTACACATGAAAGCTCCCAACAAGCAAAAGAAGAACGAAAAGTATTTTTGGGTTTTCTTTTTAATTATTACTACTACAGCAGGAAAAATAGACTAACACTAATTTTTTTGTTTTTTCTTAAGGTTTATTAAACACACAAGAAGAAAGCAGGAAAAAGAAATTTAAACTAACATGGATATTACAGTGAAAGAGTATGAGCACCTACATCTAGCAATGAGTGTGTGTGAACATAAATGTAATGTCGGTGGGAAATACGTACTCCCCCAAGCTTAGGCTTTTGGCCTAAGTTGGTCTATTGCCAGGGATAGCCTGGCTGATGCCCGTAGGTGTAGCTGGGGTCATACTGTGACGCAGAATAGTTAGGATCATAGTGTGATGAAGAGGACTCTGATTGCCACTGGCTGGCAACCGCCTCAGGATCCCAAGAATAAACAGACATTCGTGGAGGCTCATCTTGTGGCTCGGTTCCGGGGCTGGTGCAGGATTCCGATAGGCTTGAACAGCCGCCCACGAAACAATGTAAGGACCTGTAGACAAGTTAAACAAAGAGGGAGCAGGCAAAGTAATAGTCTCAGGGTGATGTTTATCAAAGTACAATTTATATTTAAGCTCCCCTTCACGACTCTTAACAAGAAAATCATGCGCTAGCATACTCTTATAATCTAAATAAGCATGGGGCAGCGCTTATTTCTTCTTTCTCCTCATGCCTAATAGGTATTTCAAAATATTCAGCTAGGCGTGAAGCATAAATGCCCCCAAAGATGGGGCCCTTAGTGCGGTTCGAGACTTAACCGTCTAGCAACAATTCCACCCATACTAATAGAGTTATTGCGGTATAAACCATGGAACAAAATAATGATATCAGAAAGCTAAGGTTCCCACAGCCTCATGACCAATCAAGCAACGACTAGCAAATAAGGCAAAGTAGCACAAAACAGGAAAATGTATGCTAGTAATTCTTGCATCAGAAACCTTTCTCGTTTCTCCCACAGTGATAGTGTTAATAAAAGATTCCACTTCATTACGGTGTGGTTCATCTAAGGTGCCCTCAAAAGGTAGCAAAATTCAGCTAATGTCATCTCCTTAACAACGTCACATAAATGGAACTCTACTGTTGGAGGTGATTTCTTAGGGAAAAAGTAGAAGTTCTGCACAAAAGTATTTGTGAGTGAGAGATACTGATGACGTTGGTCGCGGAGGAAGTTGGTGAGGCCGGCGTTCTCAATTAATAGATAGAAATCCTCATAAATCCCCGCTCTCCTCAAGAAGTCATCAGAAGGCCATTCACACGGCCGAACCTCCGCGATACGAGGCAAATTAAATTTGGGCTTATGTTCTTCTTCCTTTTGTTTTTCCTTAGAACTTCGGCTCGACGAGCCCCTCAAAAGTCTCTTCATTATTTCTGAAACAATCTGAAATTTTTAGTAACTTCAAATAAAAGTGAACCAACTTCAATAAAACTGATAGCAACTACTCATACAAGTGCCTAGAGCATATATCAAGCATTAGAACTACTTGGAACCATATAAATTTGACATGCAAGCTCAAGAACATGGTCACCTATGCAGCACAAATTTGCAATGAATAAAGCACTAGAACAAAAACTAATTGGAGCAATGGAGGAGTCACATACCAAGGAACAATCTCCCCAAGCAGTTTTGCTAGAGGTGCTTTGAGCAAGGAGATCGGAAATCGCAGCAAAAGTTGCTCGACATGAGCTTGAGTTGGTTTTTCGGGTTTGTGTGAGACAGAGGAAGAAGATGGGTGCAGGGATAAGTGGAGGAGTGCCACCGTGGGCCCATGAGGCAGGGGGCGCGCCCAGGGGGGTAGGGCGTGCCCTCCGCCCTCGTGGCCAGGCGGCAGCTCCCCCCGCGGTAATTTTTTGCACTAAAAATCCTCAAATATTCCCGAAAAAATCATATTAAATTGGCATGGCATTCTGAGGACTTTTATTTTCGGGATATTTTTATATTGCACGGATAAGTCAGAGACGTATGTAAAAATACTATTTTACTTTATTTTTACTAAATAACGAGAGAATATAAAGAGGGTACAGAAGGTTGTGCTTCTAGTTTCATCCATCTCATGCTCATCAAAAGGAATCCACTAACAAGGTTGATCAAGTCTTGTTAACAAACTCATTCCGATTAACATGAAACCGGAGAAATTTTGAATACCACTATGTTACCTCAACGGGGATATGGACATCCCCAATAATAAGTATATCATATTTCTTCTAGACAGTAGGGAGAGGAAATTCAAAACCTCCAAATATAATCGATGGAATTTTTCCAATAGAGTTGATACTATAAACTTGAGGTTGTCTCCTCGGTAAGTGTACCGTGTGCTCATTACCATTAACATGAAAAGTGACATTGCCTTTGTTGCAATCAATAACAGCCCCTGCAGTATTAAGGAAAGGTCTTCCAAGAATAATAGACATACTATCATCCTCGGGAATATCAAGAATAACAAAGTCCGTTAGAATAGTAACGTTTGCAACCACAACAGGCACATCCTCACAAATACCGACAGGTATAGCAGTTGATTTATCAGCCATTTGCAAAGATATTTCAGTAGGTGTCAACTTATTCAAGTCAAGTCTATGATATAAAGAGAGAGGCATAACACTAACACCGGCTCCAAGATCACATAAAGCAGTTTTAACATAATTTCTTTTAATGGAGCATGGTATAGTAGGTACTCCTGGATCTCCAAGTTTCTTTGGTGTTCCACCCTTAAAAGTATAATTAGCAAGCATGGTGGAAATTTCAGCTTCCAGTATATTTCTTTTATTTGTAACAATATCTTTCATATATTTAGCATAAGGATTTGTTTTGAGCACATCGCTTAATCGCATACGCAAAAGATAGGTCTAATCATTTCAGCAAAGCGCTCAAAATCCTCATCATCCTTTTTCTTGGATGGTTTGGGAGGAAAAGGCATGGGTTTACAACCCATGGTTCTCTTTCTTTACCATGTTTCCTAGCAACGAAGTCTCTTTTATCATAACGTTGATTCTTTGATTGTGGGTTATCAAGATCAACGGCGGTTCAACTTCTACATCATTATCATTACTAGGTTGAGCATCATCATGAACATCATCATTAACATTTTTACTAGGTTCATGTTCATTACCAGATTGTGTTTCAAAGATCGGACATAGAGATATCATTTGGATTATCGTGGTTCAAGCAATAGGTTCACAAGAAGTTTGCAGTTCTATCATTTTTCTTTTTCTTCCTCTTAGAAGAACTAGGCATATCAATATTATTTCTCCGAGAATCTTGCTCGATTCTCTTAGGGTGGCCTTCAGGATACAAAGGTTCCCTGAGTCATTCTACCAGTTCTAGTAGCCACTCTAACAAAGCATAATCATTTTTCTTACTATTCATTTCATTAAGCACTTCTTTTTGAGCTTTAAGTACTTGTTCTACTTGAGTGGTAACCATAGAAGCATGTTTGCTAACAAGTTTAAGTTCACCTCTAATATTAGCCATATAATCACTCAAGCATTTAATCATAAAGGTATTATGTTTTAATTGTCTACCAAAATAAGCATTAAAATTTTATTGTTTGACAATAAAATTATCAAACTCATCGAAGCATTGCCTAGCAGACTTATAATGAGGAATATCACCTTCATCAAATCTATAGAGAGAATTTACCTTTACTACCTGTGTCGGGATATCGGGGGGGTTCTTCAGTAAACAAGTAATTGAGATCATATACTTCTTCAACGGGCGGTGAATTAAGACCATGTATTTCTTCAATAGGAGGTAATAACATCTTCAGCTTTAATACCTTTTTCTTCCATAGATTTCTTTGCTTCTTGCATATCTTCGGGACTGAGAAATAGAACACCTCTCTTCTTCGGAGTTGGTTTAGGAGTAGGCTCAAGATGGCGGCTCGAGCTGGCTCTCGGAGTTGGCTCATGAGGTGCCCAATTATTTTCATTTGTCAACATATTATTCAATAAAATTTCAGCTTCATCCGTGTTCTTTCCCTGAAAAGAGAACCATCACAACCATCCGTGTAATCTCTGGAAGCATCGGTTAGTCCATTATAAAAGATATCAAATATTTCAGGTTTCTTAAGAGGATGATCGAGCAAAGCATTAAGTAACTTGAGAAGCCTCCCCAAGCTTGTGGGAGACTCTCTTCTTCAATTTGCACAAAATTATATATATCCCTCAAAGCAGCTTGTTTCTTATGAGCAGGAAATATTTAGCGAGAAGTAATAAATCATATCCCGGGACTTTGCACACAACCATGATCAAGAGAATTAAACCATTTCTTAGCATCACTCTTTAATGAGAACGGAAATATTTTGAGTAAATAAAGGTAGCGTGATCTCTCATTATTAGTAAACAGGGCAGCTATATCATCTAACTTACGAAGATGTGCCACAATAGTTTCAGATTCGTAGCCATAAAAAGGATCAGATTCAACCAAAGTAATTATATCTGGATCAACAGAAAGATCATAATAATCCTGATCAGGAACACAGATAGGTGAAGTAGCAAAAGCAGGGTCGGGTCTCATCCTACCTCTAAAAGATTCTTTACTCCATTTAACTAGCAACCTATTACGTTCAAGACTATCACGGCAAGCAAGAATAGCTTCAGAGATTCAGCATTAAAAAGGTAACCCTCGTGAATAGCAGGCCTATTTTCATCATCACTAACATCATCGTGTTCAGTTTCAATAATTTCTCTTTCTCTAGACCTAGAAATTTGTTCATCTAGAAATTCACCAAGAGGCACAGTAGTATCAAGCATAGAAGTAGTTTCATCATAAGTATCATGCATAGAAAAAGTGGCATCATCAATAACATGCGACATATTGGAACGAATAGCAGAAGCAGGTTTAGGTGTCGCTAGCTTACTTATAACAGAAGGTGAATCAAGTGCAGAGCTAGATGGCAGTTCCTTACCTCCCCTCGTAGTTGAGGGATAAATTGTTGTCTTAGCGTCTTTCAAATTCTTCATAGTGTCCAGCAGATATAAATCCCAAGTGACTCAAAGAATAGAGCTATGCTCCCCGGCAACGGCCTTGAGAAAAAGGTCTTGATAACCCACAAGTATAGGGGATCGCAGCAGTTTTCGAGGGTAGAGTATTCAACCCAAATTTGTTGATTCGACACAAGGGGAGCCAAAGAATATTCTCAAGTATTAGCAGCTGAGTTGTCAATTCAACCACACCTGAAACTTAATATCTGCAGCAAAGTGTTTAGTAGCAAAGTAATATGATAGTGGTGGTAACGGTAACAAAAGTAAAGACAGCAAAAGTAATGTTTTTGGTATTTTGTAGTGATTGTAATAGTAGCAACGGAAAAGTAAATAAGCGTAAACCAGTATATGGAAAATTCGTAGGCACCGGATCAGTGATGGATAATTATGCCGGATGTGGTTCATCATGTAACAGTCATAACATAGGGTGACACGGAACTAGCTCCAGTTCATCAATGTAATGTAGGCATGTATTTCGTAAATAGTAATACGTGCTTATGGAAAGAACTTGCATGACATATTTTGTCCTACCCTCCCGTGGCAGCGGGGTCCTATTGGAAACTAAGGGATATTAAGGCCTCCTTTTAATAGACAACCGGAACAAAGCATTAACACATAGTGAATACATGAACTCCTCAAGCTATGGTCATCACCGGAGTGGTCCCGATTATTGTCACTGAGGTTGCCGATCATAACACATAGTAGGTGACTATAGACTTGCAAGATAGGATCAAGAACACACATATATTGATGAAAACATAATAGGTTCATATCTGAAATCATGGCACTCGGGCCCTAGTGACAAGCATTAGGCATAGCAAAGTCATAGCAACATCAATCTCAGAACATAATGGATACTAGGGATCAAACCCTAACAAAACTAACTCGATTACATGATAAATCTCATCCAACCCATCACCGTCCAGCAAGCCTACGATGCAATTACTCACGCACTGCGGTGAGCATCATGAAATTGGTGATGGAGGATGGTTGATGATGACGACGGCGACGAATCCCCCTCTCCGGAGCCCCGAACGGACTCCAGATCAGCCCTCCCGAGAGAGATTAGGGCTTGGCGGCGGCTCCGTATCGTAAAACGTGATGAAACTTTTCTTTGATTTTTTCTCCCCAAAAGCCAATATATGGAGTTGGAGTTGGCGTCGAGGGCCACCGAGGGCCCACGAGGTAGGGCGGCGCGCCAGGGGAGGCGCGCCCACCTCGTGGATGTGGTGTGGCCCCCGGTCTTCATCTTTGGCGAGGATTTTTATTATTTATTATAAGATATTCCGTGGAGTTTCAGGTCATTCCGAGAACTTTTGTTTTCTGCACATAAAACAACATCATGGCAATTTCAAGAAAACAAAGCGTCGGTCAAGTTAGTTCCATTCAAATCATACAAGTTAGAGTCCAAAACAAGGGCAAAAGTGTTTGGAAAAGTCGATACGACGGAGACGTATCACCCAACAATAAGAATATCATACTTTTTCTTGACAGTAGGGAGAGGAAATTTAAAACCCCCAAAAATGATAGTTGGAACTTTTTCAATAGAATTGATGCTATGGACTTGAGATTGTTTCCTCGGAAAATGTACCGTATGCTCATTACCATTAACATGAAAAGTGGCATTGCCTTTGTTGCAATTAATAACAGCCCCTGCAGTATTAAGAAAAGGTCTACCAAGGATAATAGACATACTATCGTCCTCAGGAATATCAAGAATAACAAAGTCCGTTAAGATAGTGACATTTGCAACCACAACAGGCACATCCTCACAAACACCGACAGGTATAGCAGTTGATTTATCAGCCATTTGCAAAGATATTTCAGTAGGTGTCAACTTATTCAATTCAAGTCTACGATATAAAGAGAGAGGCATAACACTAGCACCGGCTCCAAGATCACATAAAGCAGTTCTAACATAATTTCTTTTAATAGAGCATGGTATAGTTGGTACACCCGGATCTCCAAGTTTCTTTGGTATTCCACCCTTAAAAGTGTAATTAGCAAGCATGGTGGAAATTTCAGCTTCCGGTATGTTTCTTTTATTTGTGATGATATCCTACATATACTTAGCATACGGATTTACTTTAAGCATATCAGTTAAGCGCATATGTAAGAAAATAGGTCTAATCATTTCAGCAAAACGCTCAAAATCCTCATCATCCTTTGACTTGGATGGTTTAGGAGTAAAGGGCATGGGTTTCTGAACCCATGGTTCTCTTTCTTTACCGTGCTTCCTAGCAACAAAATCTCTCTTATCATAATGTTGATTCTTTGATTGTGGGTTATCAAGATCAACAGCAGGTTCAATCTCTACATCATCGTCTTTGCTAGGTTGAGCATCAACATGAACATTATCATTAACATTATCACTAGTTTCATGTTCATCACCTGATTGTGTTTCGAGATCGTAAATAGAAATATTATTGGGATTCTCAGGTGTGTCTACAGTAGGTTCACTAGAAGCATGCAAAGTTCTATCGTTTTTCTTCTTCTTCTTTTTAGAAGAACTAGGTGCCTCTAAATCTGAGAATCTTGCTCGATTCTCTTACGGTGGCCTTCAGGATACAAAGGTTCCTGAGTCATTCTACCAGTTCTAGTAGCCACTCTAACAACAAAGTCATTTTTATTATTCAATTCATCAAGCAAATCATTTTGAGCTCTAAGTACTCGCTCGGCTTGAGTAGCAACCATAGAAGCATATTTGCTAACGCGGTGAAGTTCATCTTTAACTCTAGCCAGATTATCACCTACGCGTCCTATTTCGAAAGCATTATTCTTTAACTCTCTACCAACATAAGCATTAAAACTTTCTTGCCTAGCCATAAAGTCATCAAATTCATCTAAGCATGGGCTATGAAATTTAGTAGAGGGTATTTCAACTTTATCATATCTATAGAGAGAATTTACCTTTACTACCGTGGTCGGGTTATCAAGACAATGTGGTTCTTCAAAGTGATAATTAAGACCATGTATTTCTTCAATAGGAGGTAAATTCTTAACATCTTCAGCTTTAATACCTTTTTCTTTCATTGATTTCTTTGCCTCTTGCATATCTTCAGATCGAGAAATAAAACACCTCTCTTCTTTGGAGTGGGTTTAGGAATAGGCTCGAGGGCTGGCTCAGTTGGTTCGTGAATTACTTGAGAACTGGCTCAGGAAGAGTCCAATTGTTTTCATTAGTCAACATATTATTCAATAATATTTCAGCTTCGTCGACTGTTCTTTCCCTGAAAACACAACCAGCACAACTATCCAAGTCGTCCTTGGAAGCATCGGTTAGTCCATTATAAAAGATATCAAGTATTTCATTTTTCTTAAGAGGATGATCAGGCAAATCATTATAATCGGAGAAGCCTCCCCAAGCTTGTGGGAGACTCTCTTCTTTGATTTGCACAAAATTATATATTTCCATAAGGCAGCTTGTTTCTTATGAGCAGGAAAATATTTAGAAGAGAAATAATAAATCATATCCTGGGGACTACGCACACAACCAGGAGCAAGAGAATTATACCAAGTCTTAGCATCACCCTTTAATGAGAACGGAAATATCTTAAGGATATATAAATAGCGAGACTTCTCATCATGAGTAAACAAGGTGGCTATATCATTCAACTTGGTAAGATGTGCCACAAAAGTTTCAGATTCAAGGCCATAAAAAGGATCAGATTCAACTAAAGTAATAATATCAGGATCAACAGAGAATTCATAATCCTTATCAAGAATACGTATAGGTGAAGTAGCAAAAGCGAGGATCATGTTTCATTCTAGCATTAAGCATTGCTGCTTCCATTTAGCTAATAATTTCTTAAGATCATTTCTATCATTGCAAGCAAGGATTTCGCAGCAGCTTTTTCATTCATAACATAACCCTTAGGAACAACAGTAAAACATAATCATTGGGGAACCTTCATCATCACTATCATCAAGAATAGGATCTTGATAATTTCATCCCTCTAACTCTAACAAGTTGTTCATCTAGAAATTCACCTAATGGCAAAGGAGTATCACGCATGTAAGTAGTTTCATCATGCATAGCGAAGTGGCATCATCGATAACATGCGACATATCATAACTCATAGCAGTAGCAGGTTTAGGTGTCGCAAGCTTACTAATAACGGAAGGAGAATCTAGTGCAGAGCTAGATGGCAGTTCCTTACCTCCCCTCGTAGTTGAGGGACAAATTGTAGTTCGGTCGTCTTTCAAGTTCTTCATAGTGATCAACAGATATAAATCCCAAGTGACTCAGAGAATAGAGCTATGCTCCCCGGCGTGGCGCTTAAATTAGTCTTGATAACCCACAAGTATAGGGGATCGCAACAGCTTTCGAGGGTAGAGTATTCAACCCAAAATTATTGATTTGACACAAGGGGAGCCAAAGAATATTCTTGAGTATTAGCAGTTGAGTTGTCAATTCAACCACACCTGGATAACTTAGTATCTGCAGCAAAGTGTTTAGTAGCAAAAGTGGTATGATAACAAAGGTAACGGTAGCAAAAGTAAAGATAAATGTTTTTGGGTTTTTGTAGTAGTTGTAACAGTAGCAACGGAAAAGTAAATAAGTGAAGAACAATATATGAAAAGCTCGTAGGCAATGGATTAGTGATGGATAATTATGCCGGATGCGATTCCTCATGCAATAGTCATAACATAGGGTGATATAGAACTAGCTCCAATTCATCAATGTAATGTAGGCATGTATTCTGTAAATAGTCATACGTGCTTATGGAAAAGAACTTGTATGACATCTTTTGTCCTACCCTCCCGTTGAAGCGGGGTCCTAGCGGAAACTAAGGGATATTAAGGCCTCCTTTTAATAGAGAACCGGACCAAAGCATTAACACATAGTGAATACATGAACTCCTCAACTACGGTCATCACCGAGAAGTATCCCGATTGTTGTCACTTCGGGGTTGTCGGATCATAACACATAATAGGTGACTATAGACTTGCAAGATAGGATCAATAACACACATATATTCATGAAAACATAATAGGTTCAGATCTGAAATCATGGAACTCAGGCCCTAGTGACAAGCATTAAGCATAGCAAAGTCATAGCAACATCAATCTCAGAACATAGTGGATACTAGGGATCAAACCCTAACAAAACTAACTTGATTACATGGTGAATCTCATCCAACCCATCACCGTCCAGCAAGCCTACGATGGAATTACTCATGCACGGTGGTGAGCATCATGAAATTGGTGATGGAGGATGGTTGTTGATGATGGCGGCGACGAATCCCCCTCTCCGGAGCCCGAACGGACTCCAGATCAGCCCTCCCGAGAGAGATTAGGGCTTGGCGGCGGCTCCATGTCGTGAAACCAAAAGGATAATTCGAAGAGACTTGCAAAGATAACTCAATCATACATAAAAGAATTCAGAGAAGATTCAAATATTGCTCATAGATAATCTTGATCATAAACCCACAATTCATCGGTCTCAACAAACACACCGCAAAAAGAAGATTACATCGAATAGATCTCCACGAGAGAGGGGAGAACATTGTATTGAGATCCAAAAGAGAGAAGAAGCCATCTAGCTACTAACTATGGACCCAAGGTCTGAAGTAAACTACTCACACTTCATCGGAGAGGCTATGATGATGATGTAGAAGCCCTCCATGGTGGAATCCCTTTCGCGGAGCTCCTAACAGGCCCCAAGATGGGATCTCGTGGATACAGAAAGTTGCGGCGGTGGAATTAGGTTTTTGGCTCCGTATCTGATCTGTCGGGGGTACGTAGGTATATATAGGAGGAAGGAGTACGTCGGTGGAGCTTCGGGGGGCCCATGAGGCAGGGGGCGCACCCTCCACCCTTGTGGCCGCCTCCCTCCTTTCTTGACCGAGGGTCCAAGTCTCCTGGATCTTATCTAATGAGAAAATCACGTTCCCGAAGATTTCATTCCGTTTGGACTCCGTTTGATATTCCGTTTCTTCGAAATACTGAAATAGGCAAAAAAACAACAATTGTGGGTTGGGCCTCCGGTTAATAGGTTAGTCCCAAAAGTAATATAAAAGTGGAAAATAAAGCCCAATATAGTCCAAAACAATAGATAATATAGCATGGAGGAATCAAAAATTATAGATATGTTGGAGACGTATCAGAACGGGACACGGGAGAGAAATATATAATGCTGGGAAGAGCAATGGAATGGAAGGAGAAGATGGGAAGAGACGCGCGGAGGTGGGAGACGATAGGCTCTTCGATTTAACTGGTTCATCGGTTACGAAGAGTAAAAGACGGCAATGACTCACTTCGGTGACTAGGATGATTGCATAGTAAAAAAATTGACTCCCATGATTTATTATAATGAAGGCCTACGTGGCGGGGCTGATTGGCTGCTTTTGGAAACTGAATAATGACGTGGCACCTCGCTGATGTGGATAGTGTACATGATGAGAGAATAGGGAGGAGTGGGGAACAACTTCTTAAGAATGATAGATTTGTCATAAAATGAGTAATACAAGAACTACGTTATGGGAGCATCCAATTATCGCACACATCTTTTTTTCTGCATGATAATATGTGTCTCATTCATATCATAAAGACTAAAGTACAAGTCACATAAAGACCGGCATGACAAAACTGAAAAGATAGCAGAACGTCTCTGAGCTTGACACCAACGCCCGCACCTGCCTCCGGCACCATCATAGCAGCCACCGAAAGAAAAAATGGCGGATCACCTTCTCACACGAGCTCAACGCGGCTCCATCGCTGATAAGCAGCTTTGCGGACCTCCAAGGTGGCTCGCCAAAGGCGAAACCTTTGCCGTTGAACGAATCAGACCGGGGCAACACCCCGGACACGCCATCGAACTCCAGATCTGGCACCCCCACATGACTAAGACGTCGGAGGAGGAAACCATACTTGCCATCCGCGAACCACGAGCCCAGCACAGGTTCCATCTTTCAAATATCGTCGATGCAGACCACAATCTGCATCCGCTCCTCGACTACCTCCCAAGCTCCGCACCGATGTTGGAGCAGATGTCGATGCAACGGCGGAGCCCGAGGATACATGTCTACCACAAAGAATGCCGCCGCCGTCATGACATCCCCGCTTGAACAGACTGGTTCCCAGATCCTTCACCGACCATAGAGACGATCGCCTCGCCGGAGAAGAATCCGGAGCTTCTTTATTCAGTATCATCGTCGCCGCCGCCGAAGCCAAGATGTCGAACGATCCAAAACCCAAAGTTTTTTGGGCCCTAAAACCTAAAGCTATAAATGATCCACACGCGTGGGATCCGATGACCCCCCCTCACCACCGACGACCAAAAGGTCACTGACGGAGGAGAGCCGCCGGAAGACAGCGCGGGAAGGAGCGGCTCTCCTGTGGCCGCGGCTAGGTTTCTCGCTACAGTCGGGAACCCCTCGACCAATTTTTTTTGAGCGAATAAGGATTGTTGACGGTACACACCTCTTTAACTTCCGTCAATTACCCTCGCAAAAAAACTTCCGTCAAATACCGGAGCCTCCAACCACCGAGCATAATGCAACGAGGTCTCCACTCGGGGATACGGCTTCGCGCACCACCGTCAGGTACGCAATATCTATAGCGAGAGTCTCGCGACGATCAATTGTTATGCTTCTCTGTATTGCGAGGTCTCAAGTTCGATTAACCGTCACCGCGTATGGGGGGCTTCTACGCTACCGCGCACAATCGCAACACCTCCAACTATCGCGCACCACTGCCAAGTACTTACGCAACAAGCTATAGGAGCAAGACTCCTACATCGTGTTCTCTGTGATGCGAAGTCTTCAAACAGTAGCCACTTGTGCATGCGCAAAAAAAAACAGTAGCCACTTGTGCATGCGCAAAAAAAACAGTAGCCACTTGTGCATGCAACGGAGGTCTACAGATGCTACCAGACCTGGCCAAACGGGCCGGCCCGGCCCACCATAATCGTGCCTGGCCCGGCACGGCCCGCTAGGGCATGGTTACTGTACGAGCCGTGTCGTGCCGGCCCATGTGCCCAGGCTCCAGGCCCAGGCACGACCCGTTTAGCACGTGTCGTGCCTGGCCCATGGCGGGCCGTGCCGGCGTGCTCGCAGGCTAGCCCGTTTAGCCTGGCCCGTTTGGTCACCTATAGATGCTACCGCACATGATCATTGATCGATCAGGGGCCTCCAACTACCGTGCATGAGCATTGATAGAGTATCGTGTCGATCGATCGGGTTCACTAATGTGAAAGTCCCACATGCTAAAGCAAACTACCCTGCATCTCGCTCAGACATGACCACCCACCGTATACCGCCAGAGGTGGAACTCACCCAAGGAATCACCAAAGAAATCTCGCTATCACTTCTACCACTATTTTTTACGCCCTGGAAGGCCCAAAGAATGTCATCCAGGTGGGCCGACGGCCCACCTGATAGAATTCCAATTCCAATCATATTTTTTTATAACAGAAGTATGTGGCCGACACATCCATGGCAATACGTGTTTTCGTCAGTATTTATTGTCATGGAGTGTTACTTTCATGACAAAAATTGCCAACGATGTGTTTTCTTGTAGTGGCCCCCAATGGCGCCCAGTTGTCGTGAAGGAGGAGCCGACCTCCACATCGTCCAAGCCATGTCTGCGCGCCAATACTACCTCCAAGGAGGTGGCTCATGCTCGGTCCTCGCGGGGGGGGGGGGGGGGATGCCTCCCCGAGGCGGAGGCGTGCTGGTAACAGCGCTCAATAGTGTCTGCCAACTGCAAGATGGCGCCGGCCTGGGTCCTCGTGGACCCTGCACTGCCGGGGGCTTGGACCTCGATCAGTCTAAGACTACAGTGGAGTCCGCTGCCCGCCGCGGGCCCCCGCTCAACACCCAACTCTTTCAAGTTGGGTTGGCCGTGTCCGAGCGTGCCATCTGAAAGATCGTGGATGTCGCCTAGACGGGGGGGGGGGTGAATAGGCGCTTTAAAATAATTACGGTTGAGGCTTGAACAAATGCGGAATAAACCTAGCGGTTAATTTGTCAAGCACAAAACCTACAACAACTAGGGCTCACCTATGTGCACCAACAACTTATGCTAAGCAAGAAAAACTACTTAGGTGATAGCAAGATATATGACAAGAAACAATATGGCTATCACAAAGTAAAGTGCATAAGTAAAGGGCTCGGGTAAGAGATAACCGAGGCACGCTGGAGACGAGATGTATCCCGAAGTTCACACCCTTGCGGATGCTAATCTCCGCTTGGAGCGGTGTGGAGGCACAATGCTCCCCAAGAAGCCACTAGGGCCACCGTAATCTCCTCACGCCCTCGCACAATGCAAGATGTCGTGATTCCACTAAGGGACCCTTGAGGCCGGTCACCGAACCCGTACAAATGGCAACCCTTGGGGGCGGTCACCGAACCCGTACACTTTGGCAACCCTTGGGGGCAGTCACCGGTACCCGTCAAATTGCTCAAGCGATCTCCACAACCTAATTGGAGACCCTGACGCTTGCCCGGAGCTTTACACCACAATGATTGAGCTCCGAACAACACCAACCGTCTAGGGCGCCAAGGCACCCAAGAGGAACAAGCTCTAGGGTGCCCAAACAACCAAGAGTAATAAGCTTCTCAAACTTCACTTCCACGTATCACCGTGGAGAACTCAAACCTATGCACCAAATGCAATGGCAAGGGCACACGGAGTGCCCAAATCCTTCTCTCTCAAATCCCACCGAAGCAACTAATGCTAGGGAGGAAAATGAGAGGAAGAACAAGAAGGAGAACACCAAGAACTCCAAGATCTAGATCCAAGGGGTTCCCCTCACATAGAGGAGAAAGTGATTGGTGGAAGTGTGGATCTAGATCTCCTGTCTCTTTTCCCTCAAAACTAGCAAGAATCCATAGAGGGATTGAGAGTTAGCAAGCTCGAAGAAGGTCAACAATGGGGGAAGAACACGAGCTCAAAGGATAAGGTTCATTGGGGAAGAAGACCCCCTTTTATAGGTGGGGAAAAATCCAACCGTTATGCTTACAGCCCGCATCGAGCGGTACTACCGCTCCAAGGAGCGGTACTACCGCTAGGGCGGTAGTAGCCCTTTGAAACACAACAACGAGGAGGCAAAAAAGACTGCTAAGGGTAGCGGTACTACTGCTTGCGAGCGGTACTAAAAAATTACATCCGTGCCTACCACCGCTGGACTTGTGACGAGTTTTTGGTCCCGAGCGGAAGTAGCCACGGAAGTAGTCGCGGTAGTACCGCTCCCAAGAGCGGTACTAAAAAATTACATCCGCAGCAGCCCCTTTTAAGGACACCAAAACTGACACAACTTCTGCAAACGGACTCCGAATTCGACGAAACCAAGTTTGTTGGAAAGCTAGCGACAAGGGCTAACACAATCTTGATAGAAATACCAATAAGAAGCAAATTGGAAAAGGCCCAAAAGAAAATGGTGAGAACCCTTCCTCGGATAAGACCGGTAAAACCTCCAACACCGAAAACATCATAGAAGACGCATGCAAACTCCGTTTTCGATGAACTCAAGCTTGTCATCAAGATGACCATAAGCTCTAAGACTCACAAAGAGAACCAAACAAGAACTAAGAAACAAGATGCAAGGATGCAATGGTTTGAGCTCTCGATTTAACGATACAATCAAGCTACTCACTTGAGAGCCCCCTTGATAGTACGGCTATCGATCCTATAACCCGGTCTCCCAACTACCACCATGAGACCGGTAAAATAGAAAACCTATCAAGGGAAAACCTTTGCCTTGCACATGATCCACTTGAGCTAGATGATGACGATATTGTCCTCCTCAAGATGGACCACCTTTCTTGATTGCGTTGGGTCCATGGAGACTAGATGATTGCTCCCCCATACTCCACTATGGGCGAGCCACTCTTCGGCACAGCTTCACAAGTCCATTGACACGACTGTGGATGGCAAGCTTCAAGCACTTGATCTCTTCATGATGCTCCACTTGAACTTGCACACGACAATCTTAATGACGATCACCACTTGATGTCATCCTTTCCATGGGTTGTATGATTTCTTCCTCTTGACGCAAGCCCATGGACACGTACCTAACCCCACATAAACTCTCACATAGACCATGGGTTAGTACACAAAGTGCAATGGACAATGCTTACCATACCATGGGATCACTTGATCCCTCTCGGTACATCTTCTACGCTTTGTGAGTTGATCAACTTGATTCACTGTTGACTTAGTCTTGATCAACCTTGAATCTTTCCAACTCTCTTCGTTTGGATGATGTCTTGAAGGTAAACATGAATGATCACACAATCTTCTTCTTCAAGACATGCTTGCAATAAGCTCAACACTCACATGACCAATCTTTGGATAATTCCTTAATAGCACCTTGGTCAACCCATAAACTCCTTGAAACCAACACATGGACTTCAAGAAATGCCTATGGAAAAATCTTTCAAATATAACTCAATGCAACCATTAGTCCATAGAGAATGTCATCAATTACCAAAACCACACATGGGGGCACCGCATGTCCTTTCAATCTCCCCCATTTTGGTAATTGATGACAATCACTTTCAAGAGAGTTTATATAAGGAATTATGCATCACCATGCAATGCGACAACCAATAATGCATGCGTAGGAGATGCGCATGCTTAGGAACAAACCAAAGCCAGAAGAGACAACTCTCTAAACTTCTCCACAAAACTCTCTGAAACTTCTCCCCCATTGGCACTGTCGGTGTACTAGAGTAGGGGTACCCTAGTATCCCGAACTCGTGCACGGGCAGTTGCAGCACCCCGCGGCAAGGCTTGCCTGGTCACCGCCAAGATCCTCCGTGGTTCCCCTGGAGCCATTCAAGAACAAAGTATTTAACCAAGAAGACAAGGCCCGGCAAGAGGAGCTTGCCGGAAGGCCACTCAAGGCACGCAGAAGACAAGACCCCGGCAAGAGGAGCTTGCCGGAAGGCTCGGAGAGCGACAAGCCTCCGGGCGCGACAGGATTCAGCAGCGGCAAGGCACTTGCCGCGGCAGTAACCTCTCTTCATCTCCGCTCCAGCTCATCTACTAACGTGTCGCCATGGGACCATTCCATGCGCCACAGGTCAAGAGGTCAGCAGCCAGCGGGAGCAGCGATAAGCGGCCGACAAGCCTGCCATCGTGGCGAACGGTGGCGCCCCGACGGTCCTCACAGATCATGTTTAGGCGGCAGGACGGGCATTTAATGCTTTTGTCCCTTGCCGTCGTGGTTAGGTAGAGTACACCGTACACTATTCGTAGGTGTACCAACCATACTGTTTTTCCATTTGTACCCTCATCTACGTTGCCACCGTCGGAGACCCCTTGAGCATATAAAAGGAGGCCCATGCATACGTGAGGGGTTCAGTTCAGTTCGATCCCAACGTAACCAGAGAACACCCACGCTAGGTCTTGTAGCTCTCATCGCTCCCTAGCAAGAACACAATACAAATCAGACAAGCAGCAGTAGGAGTATTATCTCTCCGGAGAGCTCCGAAGTTGGGTAAACCGCTCATGTGCTTCGCCTCAATCCGCTCTTCGTGCGATCTCCGCCCCCCTCCGAACCAAAAGGGACCCGGCCCGTCGGTCCCATAGGTGTCCGTGGGTCCGATCAGCCTCCCCGACATCTTTGGCGCGCCAGGTAGGGGAGCGTCGAGGCTGTGTGAACCTGATCCGGCGTTCACACGAGCGACATCTTCATCATCTTCAACATCTTCATCAACATGCCACCGAAGAAGAAGGCTTCGGCGGCGGTGAGCCGTCCGCGTCGAACCCACCATCACCGGAGCGAACGGGTGGTGGAGCAGACGCTGGCGGAAGAACGGGCGCCGGCGAAGGAGTTCGTGACGCTGCCAAGTCCAAGGACAAGGCTGCGCAGACCTCGGCGTCCGTACATGTACCGCGCCCGTCTCAGGAGGCGCGGGACCGACAGCGTCATGGCATTCACAATGCCATACGCTCGTTGGACCGAGATCGAGCTGGAGGATCTCGGGACGTTCAAGACCAGCATGCGCGCCAACATGCTGGCACAAGCGAGGCACGGTCGCTCGGACGGGATACTGCTCCTTCTAACATAGATAGAAGTCCGAGCATATCCCGCTCCTCGCGCCGTTCGCCATTGCCACCCACTACTCCAGCGGAAGCCTTGGCGAGAGCTCAACTGCTCCTCGACTACCCTCCAACAGCCGACAAGGTTGACGAATGGAGGGCCACCATCCAGAGTCTCATCGGCTTCGCCAACGGCGACGCTCCGCGGCAACCGAGTGCGTCGCTGCCGCGGCAAGAACGCCAAACGCGAGCCGGTGGCGACGAGACCGGTGGGGGTGCAACCACCATGCACTCTCCACCCCGAAGGCCAAGATCGCCGACTCGCCGGATCCACCTTGACAATGACTCCACTGCGTCGCCGGATCCACGAGCTCGCCGCGATCAGCGCCAAGTTCTTCATGAACGGCAACAAGAAGACGCCGAACTCACATCGAAGCGCCAAGAGAAGCGCGCGTCGGTCGGACTAAGCGCTGGGCCTTCGTCGATATGCATGCGCCAGAGAACCAGCGACTTGCCGTACGCGGTAGGTTGCCCTGCGTTCACTCGTGAGCTGCGGCAAGTCCAGTGGCCCATCAAGAAGAACTTCAAGCCGGACGTGCCAGAGAAGTACGATGGCAGGACGCATCCGTCAGAGTTCCTCAGCATCTACACCATCGCGGTGCAAGCTGCGGGGGGACGAGACGACAAGATCCTCGCCAACTACTTCCCGCTGGTACTCAAGCCCAACGTCAGGTCCTGGCTCATGCACTTGCCGGACAGCTCCATATCCTCTTGGGCAGATTTATGCCATCGGTTTGTTGGCGCCTTCACAGCGACCACAAGCCTCATGGCTAAGAAAGTGACCTTCATCTGCCGCCCGAAGGAAGGAGAGTCCTCGCAAGTTCATTCAGAGATTCAGCCGTGTGCACTACAACATCCCGTATGTCCACCCCGCCGGTGATCAGCGCGTTTCATCGTAATACATGCGGAACCGCAAGATGAGGGAGGAGATGGCGATGTGCAAAGTCAAGGACGTCGCTGAGCTGTATGCCTTGGCCGACAAGTGTGCACGTCTTTGAGGAAGGAGGAGACTCGTGAGAGAATGCGTACAGGATCTCGACAAGGAGGAGACCGCCCGGCAAAGAAGAGCCGGGCGGGCAACAGGAAGAAGAAAGGCAGAGAAGTGCTAGCTGTTGAGCAGTCCGCAACGGAGGTGGCGACAAGAACGCCCAGCTGGTAGCTCCGGCAAGGAGGTTGCCGGCACCAACCACCAACTGTGGCGGCCGCCGACAAGCAGACGGCTCCGGCAAGCGATCTTGCAAGATCCACCGCACTAAGGGCCATGACCTCCGTGAGCTGCAAGAAGGTAGAGCAGCTTGTCGAGCAACATGTAAAGCTGAATACGGCGACGCGACAAGGAGAAGGCTCAGAGGGTGCCGGAGGAGCCAAGAAGAAGCGTCCGGCCGGGGAGGACGCCACAAGGCCAAGCAGCGACAAGGAGACAAACCTCCCGCCGCCGCGACAAGGATGAAGATGACGATGGCGACGAAGATATGGAAGGCAGCGAGGCGAAGAGCAGGAGTTTCGTAAAGCCACGGAGGTTCTCTCAAGGATTTGAGGTGCTTCCTCGCATACTTCCCACCGCCAACTCAAGCGGTGGATGCGGGAGGTCAATGCAGCGGAACCATCCGTAGAGTCACGCAAGCCTCAAGTGGTCCAAAGACGCCTATCATCTTTGATACTGAGGACCACCCTGATCGCGTAACCGCGGTCGGGTGCTTGCCGATGTTGGTCTCGCCAACTATCCGCAACCTCAAGGTCACCAAGATGTTAGTTGATGGCGGGGCCGGCTTGAATCTGATCTCCTCCGCGGTGCTCCAGAAGCTTCAAATCCTCGACAATGAAGCTCGAAGAGACCGCACATTCCAAGGAATCAATCCGGAAGGAGCAAGCGAAGGGGAAGATCACGTTGCCGGTAACATTTGGCAGCGAAGCTGAACTTTAGGACCGAGAGGGTCACATTCGACGTTGCTGATTTCCCATTGCCTTACAATGGGATACTTGGCCGCCCAAAGACTCGCCAAGTTCATGGCGGCCTCTCACTATGCCTACAACTTACTCAAGACGCCAGCCCGATAAGCATCATCTCCGCCCATGGCGACAAGAAGGATGCTCTTATCTGTGCCGACAAGATCTATCGGAAGCGCAGCCGCGACAGACAGTTGCAACCCACTTGTCCGAAGCTCCGGGGAAGAAGAAGACCAAGTCCGGCAAGAGCTCGATGCTCACTCCGCAAGCGCACCTCTTGAGTGTTGCGCTACCGTCGAGGACGCACCATCGAGCTCCACCGGCAAGTGCAAGAAGACGATGGCAGCTCCGCCAAAGACCAAGAAGGTGTATCGCCAGGAGGACGGCACCGGTGGTACCTTCACCATCGCTGCCTCTCTCGACCCTAAATAGGAAGGCGCGCTCGTTGCTTTCTGCGGCGCGAATGTCGACGTGTTTGCGTGGCAACCGTCGTCGACATCCCCGGTGTTCCCGTGAAAGTAATTGAGCACCGTCTTGCCGCTTGTCCTCATCTTGCGCGCGCCCGTCCGCGTAAAGTCGAAGCAAGCAAAGGAGCGCCAAGAGTTCATCGCAGAAGAGATCAAGAAAGCTGGAAGCAGCAGGCCTTGTCAGAGGAGTGCTCCATCCTACGTGGTTGGCCAATCCTGTCGTTGTGCGCAAGGCTAACGGGAAATGGAGGCTTCGTATCGACTTCACGGATGTTAATAAAGCTTGTCCCAAAGATCCATTTCCCTTGCCGCGCATCGACCAGATTGTTGACTCCACGGCTGGATGTGATTTGCTTTCGTTTCTTGATGCATATTCAGGATATCATCAGATCTTCATGGCAGAAGAAGATGAAGAGAAAACCGCATTCATTACTCCATGTGGCACATACTATTTCATACGGATGCCTTTTGGTTTGAAAAATGCTGGTTCAACATTTGCAAGAGTAGTCCATGACGCTTTTGAGCCGCAAATGCACAGAAATGTAGAAGCCTACATGGATGACATAGTGGTCAAGAGCAAGGACAAAGCAACTCTGGTTCAAGATTTGGATGAGACCTTTGCAAATCTGCACAAGATCAACCTCAAGCTCAACCCCGAGAAGTGTGTGTTCGGAGTCCCTTCCGGCAAGCTTCTCGGGTTCTTCGTGTCTCAGAGGGGAATTGAAGCCAATCCCGACAAGAACAAGGCCATTGAGCAGATTGAAGCACCAAAGCGCGTCAAGGATGTACGAAGAGTTGTAGGTTGAGTAGCTGCTGTCAGCAGGTTTATCTCTAGATCTGCTGAAGCATACCGCCATTTTTCAAGATTTTGAAAAAGGCAGGTCCAATGAAATGGACTCCTGAAGCAGAGGTTGCGCTGCAGGACTTAAAGAGATACCTGTCCTCCACTCCAATACTTGTCGCACCTAAGCCACAAGAGAAGTTGCTGCTATATATAGTGGCAACCAATCAAGTGGTTAGTGCTGCGTTAGTAGCGGAGAGGGAGGCGGATGATGAGCTAACAACCACGGCAGACACATCCAGCGACAAGCAGGGGGCTTCGCTGGCAAGCTCTGGTCCCGATAAGGACGGATCTGCGCAGACGCATGAGCAGATGCAGAAAAGGATGGTGCAGCGCCCAGTTTACTTTGTCGGGCCTTCCCTCCTGCAGGGGCTAGGTCAAGGTACTGGTGTGCGTAAATTGCTTTTCGGCCTCCTCATGGCCTCGAGAAAGCTGTGCCATTACTTTCAAAGCGCATGAGATCACAGCTTGTCACTCGCTTTCAACAAGAGGATACTGCAGAATCCGGGCGGCAGGCGAGATTGTCGAGTGGGCATCGAGCTGTCAAGCTTTGGCCTCAAGTTTGAAAGTACTTCAACTATCCAAAGCAGAGCATTGGCGGAGTTCATAGCAGAATGGACGCCAACACCAGATGAAGAAATTCCAGAGACGAGCATTCCCGTCAAGGAAGCAAGCAAAGAGTGGCTGATGTACTTTGATGGTGCCTTCTCGCTGCAAAGGCGCCCGGTCTTGCGGCGTCTTTGTCGCACCCACCGGAGAGCACCTCAAGTACGTAGTCCGGATGCACTTTCCCAAGGAGCAAGCAACAAACAATACTGCAGAGTATGAAGGTTTGCTTGCCGGTCTCAGGATCGCAGTGGACCTTGGGATCAAGAAGCTCATTGTCAGGGGTGACTCGCAGCTTGTCGTCCGCCAAGTGAACAAAGATTATCAAAGTCCATTGATGGAAGCCTACGTTGATGAAGTGAGAAAGCTAGAAGAACACTTTGACGGCCTACAAATGGAACATGTTCCAAGAGCTCAGAATGATATTGCTGATGGTTCGCCAAAGTGCGCTGCACTTAAGTTGCCTGTGGAACCAGGGATTTTTGTGCTCAAGCTAACTCAACCAACCGTAACACCATCAACTGGACATAACAAGAAGAGGAAGTTGATTTCTGGTGACTATTTTCCGGCAGAGCTTCCCGAAGCCGCCGCCAAGAAGGTCCCCAAGATCGACACCAACAGAGCTGAGGGGCAGTCTGCTCCGACAAGCCCCAGGGTTTGTTTCGTTTAAGCAGACGCTCCCGACAAGCTTTGCTCCGGCAAGCTTGTCGGGGAACATCAAGCTCCGGCTGAGCCGCAGATTCTTGCCGTGGAAGCTGATGTTCCCGCAGCAGCAGATGTGCCTTTAGTCCTTGTTGTCGAGCCGCAAGCTCCAACATGGGCGCAGAAGATTGTCCATTTCCTTCAGACAGGAGAGCTTCCTGAAGAGCAAGAAGAAGCGGAAAGAGTAGCCCGGCAGTCAAGTATGTACCAGTTTGTCGACAAGACACCGCATGTATGAGACTCAACGGTGTGAAATTGAAGTGTATTTGCCGAAGATGGACAAAAGCTGTTGGCAGAGATACACGGAGGCATATGTGGTCACCACATTGGCGCCAAGAGCACTTGCCGCAAAGCGTTGCCTCAAGGTTTCTTTGGCCGACAGCCCTCCGTGATGCAACCGCACAAGTAACCAAGTGTGAAGCGTGCGCCCATTCCAAACAGATACATCAGCTAGCTCAAGCTCTCCGTACGATCCCTTTATCTTGGCCATTTTCGGTCCGGGGTTTCGACATCCTCGCCCCTTCCCGAAGTTGTCGGGGCTTTGAGTACTTGTACGCCGCCATCGACAAGTTCACAAAGTGGCCGGAAGTGGAAGCGATGAGGAAGGTGACAGCAGATCAGCAAGTCAAGTTCTTCAGTTGATTGTTTGCCGTTTGGAATCCCTAACGGGATCATCACCGACAACGGCACACAATTTACGAGTCGCACCTTCATGCAGTACGTCCAAGATCTTGGCGCCAAGGTCTGCTTTGCTTCTGTTGCTCACCCGAGAAGCAACGGTCAAGCAGAGAGGGAAAATGCTGAAGTGTTGCGCGGGCTCAAGACCAGAACTTTCGACAGGTTGCACAAGTGCGGAAGAAACTGGATTGAGGAGCTGCCGGTGGTTCTTTGGTCGATCAGGACGACGCCAAATCGAGCCACTGGCCAGACACCTTTTGCTCTAGTCTATGGAGCAGAAGCAGTTCTCCCCACGGAACTCGTGGTAACGGATCGCCTCGAGTGCTCGCTTATGATGAGTTTGAGCAAGAGCAGCTGCGACAAGATGACGCTACCGCTCCTTGAGGAGGATCGCCTTTCAGTCAACAGACGAGCTGCTCGTTACCAGCAAGCTTTGCATCGCTATCATAGCCGCAAAGTTAGTGCCAGAATCCTCGAGGAAGGCGACCTTGTTCTTTGGCGCGTTCAGTCCGCCAAGAATTCAAACAAGTTGACGCCGAAGTGGGAAGGCCCTTATCGGGTGAAACGAGTCACTAGGCTCGCATCGTCACTTTGAGACCGAAGATGGCATTCCGGTGAGCAACTCCTGGAACATTGAGCATCTTCGTAAGTTGTACCCATAGGCGCGGTTGCCGAACCTGTTCCGCAACCACCTTTTGTACAAGTCTTGCCGCTGTTGCATGTAATCCTTTGTACAAAGCCGGGCAGCACCCGTGCATCAAGAAGCTCATGTGTTGCGCACAACTTGTCAAATTCATGCTTTCATCATTTTATTGCATGTTTTGGCTAACACTTTGTGCAGCACCCACACCCGTAAGCAATATCGAGCCACCGGGCTCCATAACTTTATTTTCTTCTTTCTCTTTTCTCAGTGAAAGGAAGGTTCCCTCGCGCACAAGTTAACCAGGGGGGAAGGAGAAGATAATACTATGGACCAAGCGTTGCTCGAGGAAGTTTCGCCTTATCGGGAAGCAAACGACAGAAAAGCTAAGTTGCCTGAGTTTGAGCAATCAGTTCTTAATACTATGGACCAAGCGTTGCTCGAGGAAGTTTCGCCTTATCGGGAAGCAAACGACAGAAAAGCTAAGTTGCCTGAGTTTGAGCAATCAGTTCTTAAATTTTTAAGTTATCTTCCTCGAACGATAGTACTTTGTATGGAAAACTCCGGCGCAGAGGAACCAACTCATGACTAGTCGGCGCCTTACTTTGTTTTGAGTCTGCTCAACAACTTAAGTGAGCTGCAGCTAGTCGCGACAAGGTTGCTTCTCGGAGGCGACACCGCCAAAGAATTGCCGACGTTCGCACTCGGCGCATGCAAAGGTGCCTGCACCGACAAGTTCCCTAAATGCGCAGGGCAAAAACGTACAAAGGAAGGAATCAAGTAAAGGAAATAACATTGCAATCATCACCTAAGATAGAGTATATTACAAAATAACTTGTCGCAGATCTAATAAATTGTTCTAAACATGATCAGCGACAAGGGAAAGATAAAATTGGCGGCCTAGTCTACGCGGGTCGCCATCAACCCGCTTGATCTTGTTCACCTTGTCCACAAAGGGTGCGACAAGGGCTTTGAGCGCCTCCACATCGGCATCTGGCGGCAAGGATCTGAGGACGCCGTTGAGGTTGAGGCCAGGATTGCGGAAGGCCACCTTCATCAACACCTTCTGGAGGGCTCCTGCACAGATCTGGCGTGATTCCTCGGCCAATTGCTTTGGGACCTCTTCCCGGAGTCGCTGGAGGCCCGTCACCACGCCCTTGAAGAATAAGCTAAGTTTGGCGCTGGGTTGGAGATGCTCGTCGGAGGAGTATCCGAGATCCACCATCCCCAGCTCCATCAGCTTGTTGTGGATGGCGGCAGCAGTATCCACAAGACCTTCGGTCCAGTGTTCCACACTCTCCCTCAAGGCGCTCTGGGTGGCAACAGCTGTCGCCCAGCCTCGTTGGCCTTGATCTGCTCCAACAGGCCCACCTCCCGCCTCCTTGGCGCCGTCCAGCGTCTGCTGTGGTGGTCACCAAGATCTGCCTTGGAATCCTTGGTGGCGTCGAGCTCCTTGCTCCTATCGGCGAGACTGCCCTGCAGCTCACCAAGGGTGTAGGCGCCCTTCTCGCGCTCGTGCTTAAGTGCAGCAAGCTCCTCGCCGCTCTTCTGGAGACTGGCCTCCAGTTGCGTCACCTTCACCTTCAACTCTTCCTTGGCGGCCTCGGCGGCTGCGGCAGCATCCTTCGCTTCCTTAAGAGCCCCGCCAAGTGACTCCTCGCACGCGACAAGCTCTTCCTCGTGGCTGTCCAGGTTGACCTTCCGCTGCGCCAGCTCACTTTCCTGCGCGGCCAGCTTCTCGGCAGCAAGCCGCTGCTCCTCCTCAGCTGCGGCCTTCTCGAGGATGAAGGTCGTGCGCTCCTCGACGAGGCGCTCCCGCTCTTCTGCTACGTTCCGGAGAGTTTCTTGGTTGGCACCCCGGAGCTCTTCTGCGCGCTTCTCCATGTCTGCTCCCGCCCTCGCGACAAGTGCTTCCCGGGACTCCAACTTGGCTTGTCGGGCGCGGTAGAGCGACAACAGCTTCTTCAAAGAATCGCCTCCTCAGACTCGCCGATGCTGCTGCTTGGCGCGTCCACCAGCGTCAGCCCAACGGAGGCGAGCAGCTCTCCATCGAAGGTCTCTCCTTCGACCGGCGCCCTGGAGCTCGACTCCCATGGGAGCTTGATGAAGACGCTGTCACCAGCCTTCAAGTAGGCGCCGGGCTGGGGCTCTTCGGAGCCTAACGCTGCAGCAGCGGCGGGGGAGTCGGCGGTCGGTGTAGCGCCTGGCGCTCCTGACCTCAGGCCATCGTCGATCGCTGCACCCCTCGCCAGCCTGGCGACAGCCTCGATGGCCTCTTCGCCGGCAGGCTCGTCACGGCCTCTTCTTCCACGACGGCGGCTTCAATGTTACAAGGCGTCCTCCTCGCCGGCGACCTCAGTCTCCATCGGCTCATGGAGGACAAAGAAAGAACAGTCAGCGAATATTCAAAGAAAACAGTAAGAAAACAAGCCCAAGGGAAATTTTTCGGCGTAAGGGGATTACCTGCAATGGGATCTGCAGCCATGGTCTCGACCTTTGGAGGATCATCGGTGCTGTCCCTTGCCGGAGGACGCCTCCCTTGCCGGAGAATCCTCCCTTGGCGGCGTGGTCAAGGCATGCAATTTCGGCGGCTTCCGGGCCTTCCTTCTGATGAGGCTGCTCTGCTCCTACACAAACCAACAGTCGAGATATCAATGAAGAAGGAGCACCCATGCACACCTAACAATAAGGAGAAAACCGCATACTTACCTCGGGGCCAGGCTGGGGCTGCTTGAGGAAGGGTTGCCGGTCCGCAAGGGGTCTCAGACACGCCTCCTGTTGCCACGGTGGATCATCCTCAACGACCACCACCGGGTCTTGGCTCTCTTCGACGCTCTACGGGCCAGCGTCACGAAAAGGAAAGAGTTCGGAACGAAGCAAATCAGATTCAAGATGAAGCAACAAAATTGAAGAAATACAAGCACAATATTGAAGCTTACTCTTCTTCTTCCTCCTCGGAGCTGAGCGCGGAGAAATCAAACTCCGGCTCGCCTCCAGTGCGACGAGGCGGAGGAGTGGGCTCTCTTGGCCGCTTGGCGGAGGCGTCGGCGGTGGCCTGGGAGGATCCCGCCCCAGTTGTCGCAGCAGTGTGGGGTGCTCCCGCGGCAACATCGCTTGCCGGTAGAAGCGCGTCATGTGGCGTTCGCGATTACAGGCCCGTCTGCCACCCGTCTCGTCTCCGGCCTTGCGGAGCGCCTCTTTGGCGGAGCAGGGCTCCGTTCTGCGGCAAGCCGGATGGTGGGGAAGAAGCGCCCTCGGCTGGTTCGCTCGACTCGCCTCGGGTTCGGCAAGCTCCTTCTCACCGCGAACTCCCTTCGCTCGGCAAGGCTTGCCGCCTCTGCTGCGTCCGCCTCCTCCACGGTGTGCCGAAGACGCCCGATGGCGGCTGCTGCCGCCTCCTCGAGCCTGGTGGCATTGCGCACCTTCTCTTCGTCGGTGGTGTCGCGGGTGAGCCTCTTCTTCTTGTCGGAGCGGATCAGCACTTCTTCCAAGCCGTCAAGAACTGCTGCACGATGTCGCCGGAAGGCTCTTGCCAGGTTGGAACGATCCCATGAGAATCGCATAACGGCATCATGGCACGGATGCGGTCGAGCGCAGAGTTGTTGCATTAACGGACGACCCCTCGGCAACCTAAACCACTCGGGGTGATCGGGTCATTCTTGAACAGCTCTAGCAGATCGCATCCAACTCCAAGACAGTGAAATTCCAATTGAGACCCGGGCGCAGCCTCATGATGTCCGCCGCATTTTGGAAATCCCAAGCAGGTCTCCTCCTCTCCTGCAAGGGAGCGATGCGGCGGCGAAGGAAATCTGCGCCAACTGCGCCTACGGTGAGTCCGGCAAGCCTAAGGCGCAAAATCCGGGTCACAGCTATCTTCAACCTAGCATCCTCCGGCGCCAAGTTGCTCCAATCGTTGCCGCGCACTATTGGGGTTTGGCGCAGGGCAGTGAAGGGATGCGGGTTCTCCTCTACGATCCAACACCAATTGGCTCTCCACTCCTCCCACTTGCTGCGGAACTCTCCTTCCAGATAGGCCTCCTTCTTGCCGACCCTGGAGACCCAAGCAATCCCTCCCAAGAAGCGGCTCTCCTCTCTCAACGCGGGGCATGAAGAAGTGGCGGAAGAGGGCTACATTGGGGTGGATCCCGACAAAGTTTTCGCAAAGGTGTGCGAAAACTGCCATGGTCAAGATGGCGTTGGGGGTGAAATCAAGGAGGCGGAACCCGTAGGTGTTCATAATATCGCAGAAGAACTCAGAGAAGGGCGGGCAGAGCCCGCAATAGAAGAAAAGCGCAAAGAAGGGATACCCAGTTGGGGCTAGTTCCGAAGCGGTGGCAGGGAGTACCTTCGTGCGCGGATGCACACGCGTCTCCGTCGACCAGAAGAGGTAGAAGCCCTCCCTCAGCTCCTTTGCGTCGAGCTGGGGGGAGAAGATGGCCCGCTCCTTTCGCAGCGCCGCGAGCCGCTGCGCCTCGGCCGATTTCACGCCCTTCCCCTTGTCGGCTTTCGGAGCCATGGCGGAGGCGGTGGAGGAGGTCGACGGCGTTGAGTGTGCTTGTGGCGAAAGGGGGCGGAGCGCTGCTCTCTTCGCACTAGAGAAGAAGGGGGGAGCGGCGGTGGTTTTTGGGACAAGACAGCAATGGCGAGGTGGACGACCTGCCCCTGTTTCCCCTGTTTATAAGGAGGGGGAGGCGGACGCCCGCTTTTCCTAATAAAGAAACCCCACGACCTCGCCCACGATCTTCTCACACGACGCCCACGTTCGGTGCGTGCCGTTAGTGGGGACGTGGTGGGTCCGGGGTGAGTTACTGGCGTGATCAAGGCAGCGTGTGTCCGCAGATCGTTTTGGGCCTGGCCCGACAGCGCTTCGGCACCGTGTGCCCAGTTCGGGGCTCCTGTCGGTGTACTATAGTAGGGGTACCCTAGTATCCCGAACTCGCAGACGGGCAGTTGCAGACCTCGCTGCAAGGCTTGCCCGGTCACCGCCAAGATCCTCCGTGGTTCCCCGGAGCCATTCAAGAACAAAGTATTTAACCAAGAAGACAAGGCCCCGCAAGAGGAGCTTGCCGAAGGCCACTCAAGGCACGATAAGACAAGACCCCGGCAAGAGGAGCTTGCCGGGAAGGCTCGGAGAGCGACAAGCCTCCGGGCGCGACAAGGATTCAGCCGCGGCAAGGCACTTGCCGCGGCAGGCAACCTCTCTTCATCTCCGCTCCAGCTCATCTACTAACGTGTCGCCATGGGACCATTCCATGCGCGCGTGTCAAGAGGTTGTGCAGCCAGCGGGGAGCAGCAATAAGCGGCGCTGACAAGCCTGCCATCGTGGCGAACGGTGGCGCTCCTGACGGTCCCTCACAGACGTTTAGGCGATGTGGACGGGCATTTAATGCTTTTGTCCCTTGCCGTCGTGGTTAGGTAGAGTACATCAGACACTATTCGTAGGTGTACCAACCATCGCTTTTTCCATTTGTACCCTCATCTACGTTGCCACCTGTCGGAGACCCCTTGAGCATATAAAAGGAGGCCCATGCGCAATGTAGAGGGGGTTCGGTTCAGTTCGATCCCAACGTAACCAGAGAACACCCACGCTAGGTCTTGTAGCTCTCATCGCTCCCTAGCAAGAACACAATACAAATCAGACAAGCAGCGGTAGGAGTACTATCTCTCCGGAGAGCTCCGAAGCTGGGTAAACCGCTCGTGTGCTTCGCCTCGATCCGCTCTTCGTGCGATCTCCGCCCCCCTCCGAACCAAAAGGGACCCGGCCCGCCGGTCCCATAGGTGTCCGTGGGTCCGATCAGCCTCCCCGACAGGCACCGATTGCCAAAATGGGCTAAAAGCTTAGAAGGCCAATATAAAATGTGTTCCTCCATAAATTTTGTATTTCTCAACAAGAGAGTGGAATGCAATACACATATCCAATGGTAAATACTTGGAGGAAGACAAACTATATTGAGGCCCAAAGATTGCAAAAGGAACATATGCCACAAAGACATAACAAAGAGAGAAACAAGCAATCAAGCAATCAAAAGATACCAATTGAAGCAAGCTATCAAAAGATACCAATTGAACCAACTAGGCCAATGATCCTACGAGCCACATGAATAAATGATATTATGATAAGAGCAGAGCAGTGTTCTAAAGAAACTAGAGAAGCTCCCCATGATTTGTGCACATAAAGAATTTTTGTATTTGGATACAAAGTGCACAAAATAGGATCATAGCTCCCCCAAAATCAATAGAAACTTACAACAAGTGCAAGAGAGCATATAGGAAACTAAGCCTAGTACTTGCAACAAACACATGGTTGAGCAACAAGTAAGAGAGGCAACTTAAGAGTGGGCTCAACCAAAAAGATGTGTGTGAGTCAAGGCAATGCACTTGAGAAGACTAATGTACATAAGAGCATTAAGCATCAATAAAGTCTTGAAAGAATGAGGCACACGGTGCAAGGCCTATCATTCCCACACACAACTAGCAAATGGGTTCACAAGCTTACTAATAAGCATATAGAGAACCTATGCTTGTGACAACCCGCGGTGAAGATAGAAGATGAAAGACTCATCAAGACTAGGGATACCAATTAAGATGGCAAAAACCTCGTAAAGATAAGCATGAGGAAAATAATCTTCACCACACAAGAGCGCATCAAGATGCAACGATACAAGACACACACTCAAGGCAAAAGCTTTCACGGAGCCACCAACGAAATAACATAAGAAAGACAAGGTGGACGTGAAAGAAAGGATATCATCTAGATATGCAACTTCTCTCAAGTGTATAAGATTCTAGGTAGATTTGAATCATGATGATATATATATATATATATATCTACAAAGAAGGATGTACACCGAAATAGTTACAACACGAAGGAACAAGATATCCAAAAGAAAGTCATACATATACCAATAAGATATTTGCTTGGAAGCATAGCACATGGCTAGATATGGTCTTACAGTATATAAATGAATCCCTACCACACACCCATCAAAGACATCACAACTAGCAACATGAGATCATCGTTGATATTCTTTGAGAAAGGAAACAAGTATCACAAGATGGAATGAAAATCATGCTAAGATGCAACCTACACAAGGTTGAATGCATGAAGAGATACTTGTTGCTGAGATATCATTGGAAGGATGTAGTAGATACCAATTAAAGGTAGGTAGTAGTTCATTGATCATCCTAGCTTGACTCCAATTAGCACATGATGACACCACCTTCCTTGTGAGTGAGCCGAGCATCCAATGCATCTCCAATTGCTCCTAGAACAACAACACAAACAAAATGGTACCCAAACTCATTGGGACCAAAGAGTTAGAGAACCAACAATACATAGGACAACCTCCACATAATTATGTGCATATATATATATATGAAAACGAATTTCATGCACATCTCATCCAATTTGAGACTTGGTGGAGTTTCCCCTATATATTGGGTCCAAGAAAGAAAGCATGCTAAAAATACTACATCAAATTAATATGCATGCTCAAGACTTTCAAAAACCGATACCAATTGACAAAGAAAAACCAAGTGAAGAAAAGATACCAAATGAATAAATCATCACTTGGAGGATATCCATAATAGATACATCGAGGAATGAGATATCGGTTAATACACACTAAATAAAAGATATCAAACTCCCAAAAGAGAGGATGGTTCCAAACAAACCAAGCTCTCTACAAAGTTTCATGATGGCACAAAGTACCAAAAAGAAAACGACTTGCCTTCCACCAACACACGCTTGATAAGGAGCGCAAGATGAGTGTTTTATAGAAAATAGGATAGCTCCTCCAAGACTAGTGCATTATAGAGAATTTGCATTTGAATACAAAATGCACAAGGTGGGATGACCACTTTCACTATATCTAGAAAACACTAGACAAGATCAAGAAATTAACAAGATCCACAAGTGGTATGGAAGACAAAGGGAGTTGATACATTCCTAGGCAAGAGATAAGGAAAATAAAAGCAAAGGCCAGAGTAGAGATGATCAATAATTTCTACCACACATAAGTGAGTACCAATTGTCAAAAGACAAGAAGTATTTGGAAATGATTCCCGTTGGTAGATAGCAAGGATATCCAACATCATCTTCACGCCGAACACAAGCAAATTGCAACTTGTAGAGCTAACATGCCACCTAAGAACAAGATAATTTACAATATCAATTCTAGGTGACAATATCTAAAATGTACACATTTTCTAGGCTTGTAATATGCACATAGCATATGACTCCCCCATAATGTGATACCAATAAAAACTTAACAAGAGGCAATAAGAGAATCCAACAAGAGATAATTAATGGACTATTTAGAGTTTGAATTTCTCATGAGAAGACATACCACATAGCTTAACTAGATAATCTTGAAATATCAATACTAGATGGTATTACTCATGTACACACATTTATAGGATTGTGAGGTGCACAAAGCACATCACTCCCCCATAATGGGATATTCCATTAATCTCTCACGAGCCAACTAAGATACAAACAAGATGCACAAAGGCTCAACGTACGACACACATGTACATGAAGTGCAAACCAACATACACAAACTTGATTACTCAATATAAGCAATTTGGAGACACAACATATACAAACACATGCAAGGAACAAAACCAAAACATGCAAAGGGGCAAGTAACTTTCAATGTAAACAATTTGAGTACAAGTTACCGCAAGGAGGCATAGTGGGTATAAGATAGAAACTTGATAACCCAATTGACTTGGCTTGAGACAATAAGAATGATGAAGTCCCCTTAATTCTTCATAATGTATAGCCAAGTATACAATGACCTCCAACAACACCTGTTGATAAAGTTTGAGCTAGTTGGTCCCCAACCAAGTTGGGTCCTAAGAGGTTAGTCACAATAGGCTTGGATACCCAAATGGTTCTTTTCTTGACACCACTTTGAGTACCAACAAATTTGGCAAACACATTGCCAACCTTATCCTTCCCAAGAGAATAATAGATATCACCAATTAGAATAGGGTTGGATAAGGTACCATTCGTGCATGAAGAAGCGACGTGACCTTTTTCACAACATAGGTAGCAACGTCTACTCTTCACTTTCTTCTCACTTGATTTCTCAACTTGAGAAGCATTAGATTGAGTCTTATTGGGAAGATGCCTTTCTTCAACTAGAGGTTGAGCATGAGAATGCACTTGTAGCCGCTTCCCTTGTTGCTTGTCACTAATGGCCTTCTTCTTCAATGGGCAAGATCTAACATGATGCCCTTCAATTTTGCACTTGAAGCGAATAATCTTGGCCGAACTCTTGACTTGTTTTTGGCCCTTCTTGTTGTTGCTCTTGGACTTCTTCTTCTTACTGGAGTTGAATCCAAGTCCACCTTTGTCAATAGGGGATTTTTGTACACTCAAGATATTGTTGAGTGTGGCCTTCCCTTCATGACACTTTTCCAAATCTTTCTTCAAAGAAGTGACTTGGGCCTTGAGCTCTTTGATTTCCTCTACATGGTTAGTCTCAACACAAGCACTAGAGGAAGTATAAGCTTCATCATTAGAGCAACAAGGCAAGGAAAGCAATTCATCACAAGATGTACCAACGTTATGCATGGATGAATCGCGAGGACTATGTCAGGACCCCGATTCCAAGTCACATCGATCTAGCCGGTAACACCTCATATCACTTTGCGGCCTCACGCACGGTATTCCCACGGGTGTCGCCTTACCATGGCCCGGGACCGTTTGCGCCTTTTGGCTCACGTATATCATAGTGTCGCTAGCATCCATATGACAGAGAACCCGGGCCGACATGGCTAGTCGTGAACCCAAAGCGGCACTAACCCGTGGGGACAGGCATACATGAATCAACCTCGAGCATGTCGGTCAGCAGCGTGTGAATCCTGGTTGTAGCACTGGGCTAACAGGACTCCGGGAACCCGGGCTATAGCAGGCTAGGCAGGACTCCGGATGTCACCGCGTGACATTTCCCGAAGAACCAGAACCACGAGCGAAGTGAAACACATGCCGGCCAGTCAAGTGTCCGGGCGGTAGTCTTTGGGCTAGCGGGACTCCGGTGAACCGGGCTGTGGACTACTATGGCTCAAGGAAGCACTAGACTACGTTTCCCCATAAGAGAAGCTGCCAAGGATAAACAACTAGACTGGCGGATCCCACACATACCAAGCATTACAAACATACACACAATATGCTCGATATGTGTAAATACAACATGGCATCACAACATAACTCTCGACTCAAGTATTTATTCATTAGGCTCCGAGGAGCGAGATATTACAAACATGGGTCTCTCGACCCGCATTGAAACATACAAGTCAAACACATGCGGAAGCTTAACATGTCTGAGTACAGACAACTATAAATGAAAAAGGCTGAGAAGCCTGACTATCTACCAGATCCTGCCGAGGGCACAAGATCGTAGCTGAGATAACAAGCTAAACGTCGGAGTCCACGCGGAACTACTAGCGAGACGGAAGTCTATCTGCAAAAACATAAATTAAGCAAACGTGAGTACAAATGTACCCAGCAAGACTTACATCAGAACTATCTACATATGCATCAGTATCAACAAAGGGGGGGGTGGAGTTTGACCGCAAGCCAGCCTTTGACTCGGTGGCTATCCTACACTACGACTGCAAGTAACTCTTTTGAGGTGGCGCGCACGAGTCCACATATTCACCATTTCAATACACCACTATGGATCTGCTCCCGCCTCCCTACGAGAACGTCATCCATAGCACTCACGCTTATCTTGCGTATTTTAGAGTATCCACTTTCACTTGTCTATGAACCTGCAGGCAACCCGTAAGTCCTTTACGCGGACACGGCTATTTGAATAGATCATATTAACCCTGCAGGGTGTACTTCTTCACACACGCTCTCGCCACTTACCGCCATGTACACCTCGTGTATCTCGGCAACCTTCAAGTCAAGCTTTGGCGAGGGAGTCGGCCATGACCTGACTAACCACACAAGTCTCTAGTCCAGGTTTATCGCCTATTCGGGTTCCATCCGCAAGGAGATCCGGCCGAGGTGTCGCTCACGGCCCCAAACGATGTGAGCAGGGTTCCCAAGCCCACCTCGACGGGTGGTTCTACGCTTGGTACACCGTGCCACGATGACTAGTCTGTCCCAAGCCCACCTGTACCAGGTGCCACTTGGTAGACTACTAACACTACCTACAAACGCCAGAAACTAGTTGCAACTCCTGGACAGAGATCAAGTTGATTAATAAGTCGAGAGAGCTTGGAGCGCCTGAGCCCAATGTGTGGTAGTAACTGTTCATGGATCACAAACACGTAACTCAGTTCTGAGGACGGCTGCAATGAGACAACCCACCATGTACTCCTACATGGCCTCTCACCGCTACCTTTACCAAATCGTGTTCACACACTTAGCTCTCAACAATGGGACATGTTCACCACATTCTAATTCATCCCCGATGAATCGGACACGACTCAACTCTAAGCAATAGCAGGCATGACAAACAAGCATGAATAAGTAGGCACATCAGGGCTCAAACAACTCCTACTCATGCTAGTGGGTTTCATCTATTTACTGTGACAATGACAGGTCATGCAGAGGATAAAGGGGTTCAACTACCGCAACAAGTAACAGTTGAAGCGTTGTTGTCCTAATGCAGTAAAAGAGAGCAGGAGCGAGAGAGTGGGATTGTATCAGAATGAACAAGGGGGTTTTGCTTGCACAGCACTTCGAAGATAATATAGTTCTTCATCGGTGTCATCGAATTCATCGTCGGTACGTCGTCTACCGAGAGGGATAAACACCGGCAACACAGAAGGAAACACCATCAATGCAATGCACAATATGATGCATGATCATGACATGGCAATATGATGTGGTTTGAGCTAATGCAACTAGCGAGGTTAAATGAAGTTGGTTTGAACCCTAGGTTCAAATTCAAACTCCATATGTGAAGATTTAAATGCCATTATAAGATTTGGCCTAAACAGCAGCCGTAAGTTGTTCTATCATGCATGAAAATGGTACAGATGGATAGACTGGATTTTTCTGATCATTTTTCATATATAATTTGTTTGATTTGGAGTTACGATTGAACTACTATGAATTTTTGAAGTTTTGGGTATTTTCTGGAATTTCCTGAATTAAAATTAATCCAGAAAATGAGTTATGGCGTCAGCACTACGTCACCGTGACGTCAGCAAGTCAACTGACCCGGTCCAGGTCAAACCTGACCAAAATTCGACACGTCGATGACACAATTAACTAACGAGGTTAATTAAATCTAACTAATCAAATTAACAGCCGGCCCCTTTATCGCTGTCGTGAAGGGGTAATTAGGCCCAACCTAATCTAGTCAGGGGCGGGGCCCACGTGTGTTGATCCCAGGGAGGTCAAACCCCAGGTCGAACGGGTCAAACCTGCCGGCGACTCGACGCCGGCGAGGCCAGACATGGCGGCGAGGCTCGAAAATCTTCCTCCGGCGACCAAATCAACGGCGGAGCCCATATACGAGTAGCTGGAGCTCGCACGCGTCGAGTGGTGCTCTCAGCTTCGCCGGAGATGGCCCAGAACTACGGCGATGATGGCAAGCGCGGCGGCCGGCGTTCGGGCGTCGAACGGATCGACGGTGCAGGGCATGGCAGGAGCCGCGGGTGGGCGCGTTAGACCCGTGGGGGTGCAGTGAGTTCAGTGGTGAGCTTGAACGCGTGCTTGCAGGGCTGTAGCCGTGGTGGCGACATGGCCGGCGGCGAGGAGCTGTCGGCTCCGATGGCCACGGTGGTTTAGAGGGCGCGGACGAGCACGGGGAGAGAGGGGAAAAGGAAAGGGGCTCACGGCGAATCCAGCAGAGGCGACGGCGAGGCCGGGGAGAGGCTGGAGCTCGCGAATCCCCGACGAGTCCGCCAGAGGTCAATGGTTGAAGACGAGGTTGGGGACGACGCTGCAGGGCTTCCGGAGGGGCGTGGCTTGGTGGGGAGGGAGAGGGGGTCGAGGCGGAGCTCCTGAGCTCAGGGCCGAGGCGGTAGGGGTGGCGCCACGGTGGTGCTCGTCGGCGGCGGCAAGGCGCGTTCAGACGCGTAGAGAAAGCGAGGGAGAGGAGAGGAGAGGACCGGGGAGAGTGAGAGGGGTACGGGGCGGCGCGTGGCGTCGCGCGGAGCATCCAGAGCGACGAGAGGGAGGACAGGCAGGCAGGGAGGGAGGAGGTGGCGCGGCGCGGCGGTGCGCGCGCGTCGGGCACGCGCCCGTCCTCCTGTCGGGGAGGAAGACGACAGATGAGTGGGGCCAGGTGGGCTGGGCTGGCCAACTGGGCCGGCCAGGCCGCACAGTGCTGGGCCAGACGGCTGCAGGTAAGCGACAGGTAGGTTTTCCCCCGTTTTTGTTTTCTTTTCTATTTTCTGACATTTGTTTCTGCTTTTAAAATAATACTAAACTAATTTATTTTCTTATACCAATTTTTGTAGGAGCTAGTGGTATTATTCCAGAGCTCCTCATCAACTAGCATAATTTTTGGACAATATTATGTATATATATATATATAACAATATATATCCAAAGCAAATAATTACTGCATTAATTCCAAATGGCCAAAATAAATATTTGTGAGCTCCTAAAATATTGGTTTGAATTTTACCTCTGCCCAATATTTTCGTGAGAGAGACATGAACATTTTCTTGGACCCTTTTGGAGCAATTTTTTTATCTGGGTCATTTCCAAAAATGATTCTGAGGGTTTCACAAATCCCCATTTTAAATTTAATTGGAGTTTAAACATGATGCACACATGACTATCTAGTCTAGGTCATACCAGAATTAGGGAAGTGACAGACTAGCACAAGGCAATATATCATTTTGACTAAAAGTACTGCTAGTGTCCACATGAGGCTCACTAGATGTTACCTTAGCAATCATGGCATCATGAGCTATCTTTAGCACATTATGGGATACTAGAAGATCATCATGAGAGCTTGAGAGCTTTTCATGGCTTTCTTCCAATTTCCCATAATTGCTAGATAGCAACTCAAGTTGAGCCCGTAGCTCAACGTTCTCCTTTAAAATGGATGCTTCACAATAAATAGAGTTAGTAGCACAAGCATCATCATTAACAACAAGAGGAGAAGGCAACTTGGCAAGCTCTTTTAAATAAGAAGCTTCAAGTTGAGCATGAGACTCGGTGAGTTTGATGAGCTCACCCTTGATGACCCTTGAGCCATTTTCGAGGTGCTCAAAATCCTCAAGGAGTCTAGCATGAGCAACTTCAAGCTTAGCATTTTTAGTTTCAAAAACATTGGCCACCTCAAGAGCTCTATCATGAGATTCATTCACTCTAGATAACTCTAGAGCAAAAGTCTCCTCAAGAGATTCCTTGGTGGTTTGTTCAAGTTCAAGAGCTTGAGAGAGGTCCGCAATCTCATTAGCTAATCACGCTCATGACCTTCCATTTTATCAATGGTGACCTCATGCTGTTGGAAATATGCCCTGGAGACAATAATAAAAGTATTATTATTATATTTCCTTGTTCATGATAATTGTCTTTTATTCATGCTATAATTGTATTATCCGGAAATCGTAATACACGTGTGAATACATAGACCACAATATGTCCCTAGTGAGCCTCTAGTTGACTAGCTCGTTGATCAACGAGATAGTCATGGTTTCCTGACTATGGACATTGGATGTCGTTGATAACGGGATCACATCATTAGGAGAATGATGTGATGGACAAGACCCAATCCTAAGCATAGCACAAGATCGTGTAGTTCGTTTTGCTAGAGCTTTTACAATGTCAAGTATCTCTTCCTTAGACCATGAGTTCGTGTAACTCCCGGATACCGTAGGAGTGCTTTGGGTGTACCAAAGCGTCCTGGCATCGGGTGACTATAAAGGTGCATTACGGTATCTCCGAAAGTGTCATTGGGTTGACACGGATCGAGGCTGGATTTGTCACTCCGTGTATGACGGAGAGGTATCACTGGGCCCACTCGGTAGTGCATCATCATAATGAGCTCAAAGTGACCAAGTGTTTGGTCACGGATCATGCATTACAAGATGAGTAAAGTGACTTGCCGGTTGAGATTGAACGAGGTATTGGGATACCGACAATCGAATCTCGGGCAAGTAAAATACCGATTGACAAAGGGAATTGTATACGGGGTTGTTTGAATACTCGACATCATGGTTCAACCGATGAGATCATCGAGGAGCATGTGGGAGCCAACATGGGTATCCAGATCCCGTTGTTGGTTATTGCCCGAGAGCCATCTCGGTCATGTCTACATGTCTCCCGAACCCGTAGGGTCTACACACTTAAGGTTCGGTGACGCTAGGGTTGTATGAATATGAGTATGCAGCAAACCGAATGTTTTTGAGTCCGGATGAGATCCCGGACGTCACGAGGAGTTCCGGAATGGTCCGGAGGTAAAGATTTATATATAGGAAGTCTTATTTTGGTCATTGGAAAAGTTTGGGCATTATCGGTATTGTACCGGAGTGCCGAAGGGGTCCGGGGTCCACCGGGGTCCACCTGCCCGGGGCCACATGGGCTGTAGGGGTGTGCCTTGGCCTATATGGGCCAAGGGCACCAGCCCCAAAGGGCCCATGCGCCAAGGAGACTTGGGAGGAGAGTCCTAAAGGGGAAGGCACCTCAGGGGTGCCTTGGGGAGGATGGACTCCTCCCCCCCCTCTTGGCCGCACCCCTTCCTTGGAGGAAGGGGCAAGGCTGCGCCCTCCCCCCCTCTCTTGCACCTATATAAAGGGTGTTGGAAATATGCCCTAGAGGCAATAATAAAAGCATTATTATTATATTTCCTTGTTCATGATAATTGTCTTTTATTCATGCTATAATTGTATTATCCGAAATCGTAATACATGTGTGAATACATAGACCACAATACGTCCCTAGTGAGCCTCTAGTTGACTAGCTCGTTGGTCAACAGATAGTCATGGTTTCACGACTATGGACAACAGATGTCATTGACAACGGGATCACATCATTAGGAGAATGACGTGATGGACAAGACCCAATCCTAAGCATAGCACAAGATAGTGTAGTTCGTTTTGCTAGAGCTTTCTCAATGTCAAGTATCTATACCTTAGACCATGAGATCGTGTAACTCCCGGATACCGTAGGAGTGCTTTGGGTGTACCAAACGTCACAACGTAACTGGGTGACTATAAAGGTGCATTACGGTATCTCGAAAGTGTCTGCATTGGGTTGACACGGATCGAGACAGGGATTTGTCACTCCGTATTACGGAGAGGTATCACCGGGCCCACTCGGTAGTGCATCATCATAATGAGCTCAAAGTGACCAAGTGTCCGATCACGGGATCATGCATTACGGTGCGAGTAAAGTGACTTGCCGTAACGAGACCGAGCGGTATTGGGATACCGACGATCGAAGTCTCGGGCAAGTAACATATCGTCTGACAAAGGGAATGGAATACGGGGTTGCTTGAATCCTCGACATCGTGGTTCATCTGATGACATCATCGAGGAGCATGTGGGAGCCAACATGGGTATCCAGATCCCAGTGTTGGTTATTGACCTGAGAGCGTCTCGGTCATGTCTGCGTGTCTCCCGAACCCGTAGGGTCTACACACTTAAGGTTTGGTGACGCTAGGGTTATTAGGAAGACTTGTATGTGATTACCGAATGTTGTTCGGAGTCCCGGATGAGATCCCGGACGTCACGAGGAGTTCCGGAATAGTCCGGAGGTAAAGATTTATATATGGGAAGTTGTCAAACGGACACCGGAAAGTTTCGGGGGCATACTGGTATTGTACCGGGGCCATCGGAAGGGTTCCGGGGGTCCACTTGGAGGGGCCACCCCTCCCAGGGGGCCACTTGGGCTGCGTGGGAAGGGGCCAGCCCCTGGTGGGCTGGGCGCACCCCCTCCATTGGGCCCTTGCGCCTAGGGTTGAGGGGGGAACCCTAGAGGGGGCGCCCCCCTTGCTTGGGGGGCAAGCCCTCCCTTGGCCGCCGCCTCTAGATGCATCTAGAGGCCGGCCGCCTCTCCCTTCCCCTATAAATAGAGGGGTGAGGGAGGGCTGCACACCCCAAGCCAAGGCGCAGCCCTCCCTCCCAACACCTCTCCTCCTCCGCGTGTGCTTGGCGAAGCCCCTCTGAGAATGTCACTCCACCATCATCACGCCGTCGTCTTTCTGCTGGAGCCATCTTCCTCAACCTCTCCTTCCTCCTTGCTGGATCAAGACGGAGGAGACGCCGTCTGCACTGCACGTGTGTTGAACGCGGAGGTGATGTCCGTTCAGTACTTGGTCATCGGTGATCCGAATCACGGCGAGTACGACTCCATCATCACCATCCCCTTGAACGCTTCCGCACTCGATCTACAAGTGGTATGTAGATGCAAACTCTCTCCCTTGACTCGTTTCTTAGATGAACTCATAGATGGATCTTGGTGAAACCGTAGGAAATTTTTTAATTTTCTGCAACGTTCCCCAACAGTGGTATCAGAGCCAGGTTTATGCGTAGTTCTCTATTGAACGAGTAGAACACAATTTTGGTGTGGGCGTAGATCTTGTCAACTTGCTTGCCGCTACTAGTCTTATCTTGCTTCAGCGGTATTATGGGATGAAGCGGCCCGGACCAACCTTACACGTACGCTTACGTGAGACCGGTTCCACCGACTGACATGCACTAGTTGCATAAGGTGGCTGGCGGGTGTCTGTCTCTCCCACTTTAGTTGGAGCGGATTCGATGAAAAGGGTCCTTATGAAGGGTAAATATAAGTTGACAAAATCACGTTGTGGTTATTCGTAGGTAAGAAAAGCGTTCTTGCTAGAACCCAATTGCAGCCACGTAAAAGATGCAACAACAATTAGAGGACGTCTAACTTGTTTTTGCAGCAATTGTCATGTGATGTGATATGGCCAGAAGTTGTGATGAATGATGAATGACATATTGTGATGTATGAGATTATGTTATTGTAATAGGAATCACGACTTGCATGTCGATGAGTATGACAACCGGCAGGAGCCATAGGAGTTGTCTTTATTTTTGTATGACCTGCGTGTCATTGAAAAACGCCATGTAAACTACTTTACTTTATTACTAAACACGTTAGTCATAGAAGTAGAAGTAGTCGTTGGCGTGACAACTTCATGAAGACACAATGATGTAGATCATGATGATGGAGATCATGGTGTCATGCCGGTGACAAGATGATCATGGAGCCCCGAAGATGAAGATCAAAGGAGCTATATGATATTGGCCATATCATGTCACTACTTTATATAATTGCATGTGATGTTTATTATGTTTTATGCATCTTGTTTACTTAGAACGACGGTAGTAAATAAGATGATCCTTACAACAATTTCAAGAAGTGTTCTCCCCTAAGCGTGCACCGTTGCTAAAGTTAAAGCGTTTGAAGCACCACGTGATGATCGGGTGTGATAGATCCTCACGCTCACATACAACGGGTGTAAGACAGTTTTACACATGCAAAACACTTAGGGTTAACTTGACGAGCCTAGCATGTACAGACATGGCCTCGGAACACGGAGACCGAAAGGTCGAACACGAGTCGTATAGAAGATACGATCAACATGAGAATGTTCACCGACGATGACTAGTCCGTCTCATGTGATGATCGGACACGGCCTAGTCGACTCGGATCGTGTAACACTTAGATGACTAGAGGGATGTCAAATCTGAGTGGGAGTTCATTCAATAATTTGATTAAGATGAACTTAATTATCATGAACTTAGTCTAAAACTTTTGAATAATATGTCTTGTAGATCAAATGGCCAACGCTCATGTCAACATGAACTTCAACGCGTTCCTAGAGAAAACCAAGATGAAAGATGATGGCAGCAACTATACGGACTGTGTCTGGAACCTGAGGATCATCCTCATAGCTGCCAAGAAGGCATATGTCCTAGAAGCACCGCTAGGTGACCCACCTGCTCTCCCAAAGACCGCAAGACGATTTGAACGTTTGGCGGACATATGCACGATGATTACTCCCTCGTTCAGTGCGGCATGCTATTCATCTTAGAACCGGGCTCCAAAAGCGTTTTGAGCATCACGGAGCATATGAGATGTTCGAGGAGCTGAAACTAGTTTTCCAAGCTCACGCCGGTCGAGAGATATGACGTCTCGACAAGTTCTATAGTTGTAAGATGGAGGAAAATAGTTACGTCGGTGAGCACATACTCGTAATGTCCGGTTGCACAATCGCATGACCCAAATGAATATTAACCTCCCCGATGAGGCGGTCATTGACAGAGTCCTTGATCGCTCCCACCAAGCTACAAGAGCTTTGTGATGAACTACAATATGCAAGGGATGGTGAAGACCATTCTGAAGTATTTTCAATCTTTGAAGTCAGCAGAGGTTGAGATCAAGAAAGAACATCAAGTGTTGATGGTCAATAAGACCACTAAGTTCAAGAAGGGCAAGGGCAAAAGAACTTCAAGAAGGACGGCAAGGATGTTGCAGCGCCTGCAAGCCGCCATCTGGGAAGAAGTCAAAGAATGGACCCAAGCCTGAGACCGAGTGCTTTTATTGCAAGGGAAGGGTCACTTTGAAGCGGAACTGCCCCAAAAACTTAGCGGATAAGAAGGCCGCAACACCAAAGGTATATTTGATATACATGTAATTGATGTGTACCTTACCGGTACTCGTAGTAACTCCCGGTATTTGATCTTTGGTGCCGTTGCTCATATTTGTAACTCACAGCAGGAGCTGCGGAATAAGCAGAGACTGGCGAAGGACGAGGTGACGATGCGCGTCGGGAATGGTTCCAGAGTCGATGTGATCGCCGTCGGCACGCTACCTCTACATTTACCTACGGGATTAGTTTTGAACCTTAATAATTGTTATTTGGTGCCAAGTTTGAGCATGAACATTGTATCAGGATCTCGTTTAATGCGAGATGGCTACTCATTTAAATCCGAGAATAATGGTTGTTCTATTTATATGAGAGATATGTTTTATGGTCATGCTCCGCTGGTCAATGGTTTATTCTTAATGAATCTCGGCGTAATGTTACACATATTCATAGCGTGAATACCAAAAGATGTAAAGTTGATAACGATAGTCCCACATACTTGTGGTAATCGCCGCCTATGGTCACATTGGTGTCAAGCGCATGAAGAAGCTCCATGCTGATGGACTTTTGGAGTCTCTAGATTATGAATCATTTGACACATGCGAACCATGCCTTATGGGCAAGATGACCAAGACTCCGTTCTCCGGAACAATGGAGCGAGCAACCAACTTATTGGAAATCATACATACCAATGTGTGCGGTCCAATGAGAGTTGAGGCTCGCGGAGGATATCGTTATGTTCTCACTCTCATAGATGACTTGAGTAGATATGGGTATGTCTACTTGATGAAACACAAGTCTGAGACATTTGAAAGGTTCAAGGAATTTCAGAATGAAGTAGAGAATCAACGTGACCGAAAGATAAAATTCTTACGATCGGATCGTGGAGGAGAATATTTGACTCACGAATTTGGTACACACTTAAGGAAATGTGGAATCATTTCACAACTCACGCCGCCTGGAACACCTCAGCGTAACGGTGTGTCGAACGTCCTAATCGCACTCTATTGGATATGGTGCGATCTATGATGTCTCTTACAGATTTACCGCTATCATTTTGGGGATACGCTCTAGAGACAGCTACATTCACTTTAAATAGGGCACCGTCTAAATCCGTTGAGACGACATCGTATGAATTATGGTTTGGGAAGAAACCTAAGTCATCGTTTCTAAAAGTTTGGGGATGCGATGCTTATGTCAAGAAACTTCAACCTGAAAAGCTCGAACCCAAATCGGAAAAATGCGTCTTCATAGGATAGCCTAAGGAAACCATTGGGTATACCTTCTACCTTAGATCCGAAGGCAAGATCTTTGTTGCCAAGAACGGATCCTTTCTGGAAAAGAGTTTCTCTCGAAAGGAGTAAGTGGGAGGAAAGTAGAACTCGATGAAGTACTACCTCTGGAACCGGAAAGTAGTGCAGCTCAGGAAAATGTTCCTGTGGTGCCTACACCAACTGGAGAGGAAATTAATGATGATGATCAAGGTACTTCGGATCAAGTTGCTCTTTGGACTTCAGAGGTCCACTAGGACACGTTCCGCACTGCAGTGGTACGGCAACCCCGTCACGGAAATCATGTTGTTAGACAACGGTGAACCTTCGAACTATGAAGAAGCGATGGCGGGCCCGGATTCCAACAAATGGCTTGAAGCCATGCAATCCGAGATATGATCCATGTATGAAAACAAAGTATGGACTTTGTGAGACTTGCCCGATGATCACGATAGAAAACAAATGGATCTTTAAGAAGAAGACGGACGCGGATGGTAATGTCACCATCTATAAAGCTCGACTTGTCGCTAAGGGTTATCGGCAAGTTCAAGGGATTGACTACGATGAGACTTTCTCTCCGTGGCGAAGCTTAAGTCCGTCCGAATCATGTTAGCAATTACGCATACTATGATTATGAGATATGGCGAGATGGACGTCAAAACAGCGTTCCTTAACGGTTATCTTAAGGAAGAGTCAGTATATGATGCAACGGAAGGTTTTGTCGATCCTAAGAATGCTAACAAAGTATGCAAGCTCCAATGATCCATTTATGGGCTGGTGCAAGCATCTCGGAGTTGGAACATTCGCTTTGATGAGATGATCAAAGCGTTTGGGTTTATCTTGAGACTTATGGAGAAGCCTGCATTTACAAGAAAGTGAGTGGGAGCTCTGTAGCATTTCTCATATTATATGTAGATGACATACTTTTGATGGGAAATGATATAGAATTCTTGGACAGCATTAAGGCCTACTTGAATAAGTGTTTTTCAATGAAGGACCTCGGAGAAGCTGCTTATATATTAGGCATCAAGATCTATAGAGATAGATCGAGACGCCTCATCGGTATTTCACAAAGCACATACCTTGATAAGATTTTGAAGAAGTTCAAAACGGATCAGTCCAAGAAAGGGTTCTTGCCTGTACTACAAGGTGTGAGCTTGAGCTCGGCTCAATGCCCGACCACGGCAAAAGATAAAGAAGAGATGAGTGTCATCCCCTATGCTTCAGCCATAGGATCTATTATGTATGCCATGCCGTGTACTGCACCTGATGTAAACCTTGCCGTAAGTTTGGTAGGAAGGTACCAAAGTAATCCCGGCAAGGAACACTGGACAGCGGTCAAGAATATCCTAAAGTACACGAAAAGAACGAAGACATGTTTCTCGCTTATGGAGGTAACGAAGAGCTCGTCAGAAGGGTTACGTCGACGCTTAGCTTCGACACAGATCTGGATGACTCTAAGTCACAAACCGGATACGTGTATATGTTGAATGGTGGAGCAAGATGGCTGGTGCAGCTGCAAGCGAAGCGTCGTGGCGGGATCTACATGTGAAGCGGAGTACATGGCAGCCTCGGAGGCAGCGCATGAAGCAATTTGGGTGAAGGAGTTCATCACCGACCTAGGAGTCATACCCAATGCGTCGGGGCCGATCAAACTCTTCTGTGACAACACCGGAGCTATTGCACTTGCCAAGGAGCCTGTGTTTCACAAGAAGACCAGGCACATCAAGCGTCGCTTCAACTCCATCCGTGAAAATGTTCAAGATGGAGACATAGAAATTTGTAAAGTGCATACGGATCTGAATGTCGAGATCCGCTGACTAAACCTCTTCATGGGCAAAACATGATCAACACCGTAACTCTATGGGTGTTCGCTGCATCACAATGTAACTAGATTATTGACTCTAGTGCAAGTGGGAGACTGTTGGAAATATGCCCTAGAGGCAATAATAAAAGCATTATTATTATATTTCCTTGTTCAGGATAATTGTCTTTTATTCATGCTATAATTGTTTTATCCGGAAATCGTAATACATGTGTGAATACATAGACCACAATACGTCCCTAGTGAGCCTCTAGTTGACTAGCTCGTTGGTCAACAGATAGTCATGGTTTCCTGACTATGGACATCAGATGTCATTGACAACGGGATCACGTCATTAGGAGAATGACGTGATGGACAAGACCCAATCCTAAGCATAGCACAAGATCGTGTAGTTCGTTTTGCTAGAGCTTTCTCAATGTCAAGTATCTATTCCTTAGACCATGAGATCGTAACTCCCGGATACCGTAGGAGTGCTTTGGGTGTACCAAACGTCACAACGTAACTGGGTGACTATAAAGGTACATTACAGGTATCTCCAAAAGTGTCTGTTGGGTTGACACGGATCGAGACAAAGATTTGTCACTCCGTATTACGGAGAGGTATCACTGGGCCCACTCGGTAGTGCATCATCATAATGAGCTCAAAGTGACCAAGTGTCTGGTCACGGGATCATGCATTACGGCACAGGTATTGGGATACCGACGATCGAGTCACGGGCAAGTAACCTACCGTCTGACAAAGGGAATGGAATACGGGGTTGCTTGAATCCTCGACATCGTGGTTCATCCGATGACATCATCGAGGAGCATGTGGGAGCCAACATGGGTATCCAGATGCCGTTGTTGGTTATTGACCTGAGAGCGTCTCGGTCATGTCTGCGTGTCTCCCGAACCCGTAGGGTCTACACACTTAAGGTTCGGTGACGCTAGGGTTATTAGGAAGACTTGTATGTGATTACCGAATGTTGTTCGGAGTCCCGGATGAGATCCCGGACGTCACGAGGAGTTCCGGAATAGTCCGGAGGTAAAGATTTATATATGGGAAGTTGTCAAACGGACACCGGAAAGTTTCGGGGGCATACCGGTATTGTCTGGGGCCACCGGAAGGGTTCCGGGTCCACTGAGGGGCCACCCCTCGGGGCCACTTGGGCTGCGTGGGAAGGGGCCAGCCCCTGGTGGGCTGGGCGCACCCTCCCTTGGGCCCTTGCGCCTAGGGTTGAGGGAACCCCAGAGGGGCGCCTGCTTGGGGAGCAAGCCCCTCCCCTTCAGCCGCCCCCTCTAGATGCCATCTAGAGGGGCCGGCCCCCCTTGCCCTCTCCCCTATAAATAGAGGGGTGAGGGGAGGGCTGCACACCCCAAGCCAAGGCGCAGCCCCTCCCCACCCCAACACCACTCCACCTCCGCGTGTGCTTGGCGAAGCCCTGCCGGAGAATCCATCACTCCACCATCATCACGCCGTCGTCTCTGCTGGAGCCATCTTCCTCAACCTCTCCTTCCTCCTTGCTGGATCAAGACGGAGGATACGTCGCCGTCTGCACGTCACGTGTGTTGAACGCGGAGGTGCCGTCCGTTCAGCACTTGGTCATCGGTGATCCGAATCACGCATGAGTACGACTCCATCATCACCATCCCCTTGAACGCTTCCGCACTCGATCTACAAGTGGTATGTAGATGCAAACTCTCTCCCTTGACTCGTTGCTTAGATGAACTCATAGATGGATCTTGGTGAAACCGTAGGAAAAAAATTTAATTTTCTGCAACGTTCCCCAACAAAGGGAGGGGAGGGAGGGGTGGCCGCACCCTGAAGCCCTTGGCGCCTCCCCTCTCTGCTACACCTCCTCCTCCTCCCGTAGTTGCTTAGCGAAGCCCTGCCGGAGTTCTGCTGCATCCACCACCACGCCGTCGTCTGCTGGATCATCATCAACCTCTCCTTTCCCTTGCTGGATCAAGAAGGAGGAGACGCCATCCGCTCCATACGTGTGTTGAACGCGGAGGTGCTGTCCGTTCGGCACTAGGTCATCGGTGATCTGAATCACCATGCGAAAGTACGACTCCATCAACCCTGCTCCATTGAACGCTTCGCACGCGATCTATAAGTGGTATGTAGATGCAATCACTCTCCCATGACTCGTTGCTAGATGAACTCATAGATGGATCTTGGTGAAACCGTAGGAAAATTTTTAATTCTCTGCAACGTTCCCCAACACATGCTCCTCAAGACGAGATTGCAACTCATCAATATATTTCTTGCCCTCAATGGCAATAGACATGATTTCCATGAAGTTGGAACGAGCAATTTTATTCTTAAGAAGAGCTTTGAAAATTATTTCCCCCTTAACTTTTAAGGAGGCAACATCATCATTCTCTTCATCATAATCGACATCATCATCACTCTTGCCATCATCAATATTATCACAAGATATATTGGGATTCAAAGTGGGAGATACCTTTGAAGCCTTGGCCATAAGGCAAAAAGCAATAGATGATGATGTGGGATCCCTTGAAGCACCATTCAAGACCACATCTTGTTCCATGGAGTGTTGGGTTTCCTCTACATTGTTATCACAACAACTCGAGGAAATACATGCATTTTTATCATGGCAACAAGACATAGCAAGCATATCATCATGAGATTTAGTCAAGCAATTTGTACATGATATGCAAGGACTATCAACACAAGCATGTGAAACATTTGGAGTGCTCGAAGTGCTAGAGTCCAAAGATGAAGCGTCGCAACAAGAAAGTGATGAAGGACTATCAAAACTAAGCCCACTATCATCATTGCAATGAACACCAACTCACCATGTCATTACCTTGTGGCAAACAACATGTAGGTGAAGTAGAAGAAGTTGAGAACACAACACGACCGGAGGTGGAGGGAGAACAATCATCCCCACAAAACTTGGGCACGCCATATTTATCTTGAAGCTTTGTCCACAACTCATGAGCATCCCGGAAAGGCATGAGTTGAAATATAACTACATTGCTCAAAGCATCGAGAAGCACATTAGAAGCTTGAGCATTGAGATAAGAGTTTTTCTCATCCTCTAAAGATAATCTTTGGGGATCTTTTGGAGGACAAAAACCCATATCTACAATTCGCTCTAAATTTGGGTCCATGACCCTAAAGAGATTAAGCATGCGGAATACCCAAACATCAAAATTTGTGCCATCGAAACTAAGTGTGTCACAGAATCCTAATCCCCTAGTTGACATGTTTACTCTCTAGGCAGTTAAGCCTAACAAAGAGAGACGAGGCTCTGATACCAATTGAAAGATCGTGGATGTCGCCTACAGGGGGGGGGGGTGAATAGGCGCTTTAAAATAATTACGGTTGAGGCTTGAACAAATGCGGAATAAACCTAGCGGTTAATTTGTCAAGCACAAAACCTACAACAACTAGGCTCACCTATGTGCACCAACAACTTATGCTAAGTAAGAAAAACTACTTAGGTGATAGAAAGATATATGACAAGAAACAATATGATTATCACAAAGTAAAGTGCATAAGTAAAGGGCTCTGGTAAGAGATAACCGAGGCACGCGGAGACGACGATGTATCCCGAAGTTCACACCCTTGCGGATGCTAATCTCCGCTTGGAGCGGTGTGGAGGCACAATGCTCCCCAGCAAGCCACTAGGGCCACCGTAATCTCCTCACGCCCTCGCACAATGCAAGATGTCGTGATTCCACTAAGGGACCCTTGAGGGCGGTCACCGAACCCGTACACATGGCAACCCTTGGGGGCGGTCACCAAATCCGTACACTTTGGCAACCCTTGGGGGCAGTCACGGTGCAATCAAATTGCTCGGGCAATCTCCACAACCTAATTGGAGACCCGATGCTTGCCCGGAGCTTTACACCACAATGATTGAGCTCCAACAACACCAACTGTCTAGCGCGCCAAGGCACCCAAGAGGAACAAGCTCTAGGGTGCCCAAACACCCAAGAGTAATAAGCTTCTCAAACTTCACTTCCACGTATCACCGTGGAGAACTCAAACCTATGCACCAAATGCAATGGCAAGGGCACACGGAGTGCCCAAGTCCTTCTCTCTAAAATCCCAATCAAGCAACTAATGCTAGGGAGGAAAATGAGAGGAAGAACAAGAAGGAGAACACCAAGAACTCCAAGATCTAGATCCAAGGGGTTCCGCTCACATAGAGGAGAAAGTGATTGGTGGAAATGTGAATCTAGATCTCCTCTCTCTTTTCCCTCAAAAACTAGCAAGAATCCATGGAGGGATTGAGAGTTAGCAAGCTCGAAGAAGGTCAACAATGGGGGAAGAACACGAGCTCAAAGGATAAGGTTCATTGGGGAAGAAGACCCCCTTTTATAGGTGGGGAAAAATCCAACCGTTATGCTCACAGCCCGCACCAAGCGGTACTACCGCTCCAAGGAGAGGTACTACCGCTAGGGCGGTAGTAGCCCTTTGAAACACAACAGCGAGGAGGCAAAAAATCCAGAAGAACCGTCGGAGCCGTAGTACCGCTTGACCTCACGGTACTACCGCTAGGGGTAGCGGTACTACTGCTAAGGGTAGCGGTACTACTGCTTGCGAGCGGTTCTAAAAAATTACATCCGTGCCTACCACCGCTGGACTTGTGACGGGTTTTTGGTCCCGAGCAGAATTAGCCATGGAAGTAGTCGCGGTAGTACCGCTCCCAAGAGCGGTACTAAAAAATTACATCCGCAGCAGCCCCTTTTAAGGACACCAAAACTGACACAACTTCTGCAAACGGACTCCGAATTCGACGAAACCAAGTTTGTTGGAAAGCTAGCAACAAGGGCTAACACAATATTGATATAAATACCAATAAGAAGCAAATGAGAAAAGGCCCAAAAGAAAATGGTGAGAACCCTTCCTCGGATAAGACCGGTAAAACCTCCAACACCGAAAACATCATAGAAGACGCATGCAAACTCTGTTTTCGATGAACTCAAGCTTGTCATCAAGATGACCATAAGCTCTAAGACTCACAAAGAGAACCAAACAAGAACCAAGAAACAAGATGCAAGGATGCAATGGTTTGAGCTCTCGACGAACGGTACGATCAAGCTACTCACTTGAGAGCCCCCCTTGATAGTACGGCTATCGATCCTATAACCCGGTCTCCCAACTACCACCATGAGACCGGTAAAATAGAAAACCTATCAAGGGCAAACCTTTGCCTTGCACATGATCCACTTGAGCTAGATGATGAAGATCTTGTCCTCCTCAAGATGGACCACCTTTCTTGATTGCGTTGGGTCGATGGAGACTAGATGATTGCTCCCCCATACTCCACTATGGGCGAGCCACTCTTCGGCACAACTTCACAAGTCCATTGACACCACAATGGATGGCAAGCTTCAAGCACTTGATCTCTTCGTGATGCTCCACTTGAACTTGCACACGAAAATCTTGATGACGATCACCACTTGATGTCATCCTTTCCATGGGTTGTATGATTTCTTCCTCTTGACGCAAGCCCATGGACACATACCTAACCCCACATAGACTCTCACATAGACCATTTGTTAGTACACAAAGTGCAATGGACAATGCTTACCATACCATGGGTGTTGGAAATATGCCCTAGAGGCAATAATAAAAGCATTATTATTATATTTCCTTGTTCATGATAATTGTCTTTTATTCATGCTATAACTGTATTATCCGGAAATCGTAATACACGTGTGAATACATAGACCACAATACGCCCCTAGTGAGCCTCTAGTTGACTAGCTCGTTGGTCGACGAGATAGTCATGGTTTCCCGACTATGGACATCGGATGTCATTGACAACGGGATCACGTCATTAGGAGAATGACGTGATGGACAAGACCCAATCCTAAGCATAGCACAAAGATCGTGTAGTTCGTTTTGCTAGAGCTTTTCCAATGTCAAGTATCTCTTCCTTAGACCGTGAGATCGTGTAACTCCGGATACCGTAGGAATGCTTTGGGTGTACAAACGTCACAACGTAATCGGGTGACTATAAAGGTGCATTACAGGTATCTCCGAAAGTGTCTGCATTGGGTTGACACGGATCGAGACAGGATTTGTCACTCCGTATGACGGAGAGGTATCATCAGCCCACTCGGTAATGCATCATCATAATGAGCTCAAAGTGATCAAGTGTCCGATCACGGGATCATGCATTACGGCACGAGTAAAGTGACTTGCCGATAACGAGACTAAACGAGGTATTGGGATACCGACAATCGAGTCTCGGCAAGTAACATACCGTCGACAAAGGGAATAGCATACGGGTTGCTTGAACCCTCGACATCATGGTTCATCCGATGACAACATCGAGGAGCGTGGGAACCAACATGGGTATCCAGATCCCGCTATTGGTTATTGACCGAGAGCGCCTCGGTCATGTCTCAAGATGTCTCCCGAACCCGTAGGGTCTACACACTTAAGGTTCGGTGGCGCTTAGGGTTAATAGGAAGACAAGTATGTGATTACCGAATGTTGTTCGAGTCCCGGATGAGATCCCGGACGTCACGAGGAGTTCCGGAATGGTCCGAGGTAAAGATTTATATATGGAAAGTGGTTAAACGGACTCGGAAAGTTTCGGGGTATATCTGTAATGTACGGGCCACCGGGAGAGTTCCGGAGGTCCACTGGAGGCCACCCCCGGGGCCACATGGGCTAAGTGGGAGAGGGAGTCAGCCTGGTGGGCTGGGTGCACCTCCCCACCTAGGCCCATGCGGCTAGGGCATGGGGAGGGAAACCCTAAAGGGGCGCCTCAGCTTGGGGCAAGCCACCCTCCCTCCTCCCTTGTCACGCCCCCATCTAGGGTTTCCCCTAGATGGCCGGCCCCCCTTGCCCTCTCCTCCTATAAATAGAGGGGTGGGGGGAGGGCTGCACACACCATTGAAGGCGCAGCCCCTCCCCTCCCCAACACCTCTCTTTCTCCACGCGAGCTTGGCGAAGCCTGGGAGAATCTGCCAGACCAACCGCATCACGCCGTCGTGCTGCCATTGGAGTTGTCTTCCTCAACCTCTCCTTCATCCTTGCTGGATCAAGACGGAGGAGACGCCATCGTCTCCGCACGTGTGTTGAACGCGGAGGTGCTGTCCGTTCAAAGACTTGGTCATCGGTGATCGGAATCACGTTGGGAACGTCTTCATCATCACCACTCCCTCGAGCAACTTCCGTACTCGATCTACAAGTGGTATGTAGATGCAAACTCTCTCTTGACTCGTTGCTTAGATGAACTCATAGATAGATCTTGGTGAAACCGTAGGAAAATTTTAATTTTCTCGCAACGTTCCCCAACAAAGGGTATCGAGCTAGGTCTATGCGTAGTTCTTTATTGCACGAGTAGAACACAATTTAGTTGTGGGCGTGGATCTTGTCAATTTACTTGCCGCTACTAGTCTTATCTTGCTTCCGGCGGTATTGTGGGATGAAGCGGCCCGGACCAACCTTACACGCACGCTTACGTGAGACCGGTTCCACCGACTAACATGCACTAGTTGCATAAGGTGGCTGGCGGGTGTCTGTCTCTCCCACTTTAGTTGGAGCGGATTCGATGAAAAGGGTCCTTATGAAGGGTAAATAGAAGTTGACAAGATCACGTTGTGGTTATTCGTAGGTAAGAAAACGTTCTTGCTAGAACCCAATTGCAGCCACGTAAAAGATGCAACAACAATTAGAGGACGTCTAACTTGTTTTTGCAGCAATTGTCATGTGATGTGATATGGCCAAGTTGTGATGAATGATGAATGACACATTGTGATGTATGAGATCATCTTCTTGTAATAGGAATCACGACTTGCATGTCGATGAGTATGACAACCGGCAGAAGCCATAGGAGTTGTCTTTATTTTGTATGACCTGCGTGTCATTGAAGAACGCCATGTAACTTACTTTACTTTATTGCTAAACGCGTTAGCCATAGAAGTAGAAGTAGTCGTTGGCGTGACAACTTCATGGAGGCACAATGATGGAGATCATGATGATGGAGATCATGGTGTCATGCCGGTGACAAGATGATCATGGAGCCTCAAGATGGAGATCAATGGAGCTTTATGATATTGGCCATATCATGTCACTACTATATAATTGCATGTGATGTTTATTATGTTTATACATCTTGTTTACTTAGAACGACGGTAGTAAATAAGATGATCCTTACAACAATATCAAGAAGTGTTCCCCCTAATCGTGCACCGTTGCTAAAGTTCGTCGTTTCTAAGCACCACGTGATGATCGGGTGTGATGGATTCTTACGTTCACATACAACGGGTGTAAGACAGATTTACACACGCAAAACACTTAGGGTTAACTTGACGAGCCTAGCATGTATGCATATGGCCTCGGAACACGGAGACCGAAAGGTCGAACACGAGTTGTATGGAAGATACGATCAACATGAGAATGTTCACCGACGATGACTAGTCCGTCTCACGTGATGATCGGACACGGCCTAGTCGACTCGGATCGTGTAACACTTAGATGACTAGAGGGATGTCTAATCTGAGTGGGAGTTCATTGAAATAATTTGATTAGATGAACTTAATTATCATGAACTTAGTCTAAAACTTTTGCATAATATGTCTTGTAGATCAAATGGCCAACGCTCATGTCAACTTGAACTTCAACGCTCCTAGAGAAAACCAAGATGAAAGATGACGGCAAAGAACTATACGGACTGGGTCCTAACACGAGGATCATCCTCATAGCTGCCAGAAACAATATGTCCTAGAAGGACCGCTAGGTGACGCCCGTCCTGCAGAGAACCAAGACATTATGAATGCTTGGCAAACTCACAACCGATGATTACTCCCTCGTTCAAAGGCGGCATGCTTTATGACTTAGAACCGGGCTCCAAAAGCGTTTTGAGCATCACGGAGCATATGAGATGTTCAAGAGCTGAAACTTGTTTTCCAAGCTCACGCCCGGTCGAGAGATATGACATCTCCGACAAGTTCTATAGTTGTAAGATGGAGGAAAACAGTTACTGTCGGTGAGCACATATCAAGATGTCCGGGTTGCACAACCGTATGACCCACCGGATATTAACCTCCCCGATGAGGCGGTCATTGACAGAATCCTCGATCGCTCCCACCAAGCTACAAGAGCTTTGTGATGAACTACAACATGCGAGGATGGTAAAGACCATTCCTGAAGTGTTCTCTATGCTGAAGTCAGCCGAGGTTGAAATCAAGAAAGAACATCAAGTGTTGATGGTCAATAAGACCACTAAGTTCAAAAAGGGCAAGGGTAAGAAGAACTTCAAGAAGGACGGCAAGGAAGTTGCCGCGCCCGGTAAGCAAGTTGCCGGAAGAAGTCAAAGAATGGACCCAAACCCGAGACCCAGTGCTTTTATTGCAAGGGAAGGGTCACCGAAGCGGAACTGCCCCAAATACTTAGCGGATAAGAAGGCCGGCAACACCAAAGGTATATTTGATATACATGTAATTGATGTGTACCTTACCAAGACTGTAGTAACTCCCGGGTATTTGATACCGTGCCGTTGCTCATATTTGTAACTCACGGCAGAGCTGCGGAATAAGCGGAGGCTGGCGAAGGGACGAGGTGACGATGCGCGTCGGGAATGGTTCCAGAGTCGATGTGATCGCCGTCGGCACGCTACCTCTTCATTTACCTACGGGATTAGTTTTGAACCTTAATAATTGTTATTTGGTGCCAAGTTTGAGCATGAACATTGTATCTGGATCTCGTTTAATGCGAGATGGCTACTCATTTAAATCCGAGAATAATGGTTGTTCTATTTATATGAGAGGCATGTTTTATGGTCATGCTCCGATGGTCAATGGTTTATTCTTAATGAATCTCGGCGTAATGTTACACATATTCATAGCGTGAATACCAAAAGATGTAAAGTTGATAACGATAGTCCCACATACTTGTGGGTAATCGCCGCCTTGGTCACATTGGTGTCAAGCGCATGAAGAAGCTCCATCTTGATGGACTTTTGGAGTCTCTAGATTATGAATCATTTGACACATGCGAACCATGCCTTATGGGCAAGATGACCAAGACTCCGTTCTCCTAACAATGGAGCGAGCAACCAACTTATTGGAAATCATACATACCGATGTGTGCGGTCCAATGAGTGTTGAGGCTCGCGGAGGATATCGTTATGTTCTCACTCTCACTGATGACTTGAGTAGATATGAGTATGTCTACTTAATGAAACACAAGTCTGAGACCTTTGAAAAGGTCAAGGAATTTCAGAATGAAGTAGAGAATCAACGTGACCGAAAGATAAAACTCTTACGATCAGATCGTGGAGGAGAATATTTAAGTCACGAATTTGGCACACACTTAAGAAAATGTGGAATCGTTTCACAACTAACGCCGCCTGGAACACCTCAGCATAATGGTGTGTCCGAACGTCGTAATCGCACTCTATTGGATATGGTGCGGTCTATGATGTCTCTTACCGATTTACCGCTATCATTTTGGGGATACGCTCTAGAGACAGCTACATTCACTTTAAATAGGGCCGTCTAAGTCCGTTGAGACGACACCGTATGAATTATGGTTTGGGAAGAAACCTAAGTTGTCGTTTCTAAAAGTTTGGGGATGCGATGCTTATGTCAAGAAACTTCAACCTGAAAAGCTCGAACCCAAGTCGGAAAAATGCGTCTTCATAGGATACCCTAAAGAAACCATTGGGTATACCTTATACTTAAGATCCAAGGGCAAGATCTTTGTTGCCAAGAACAGATCCTTTCTGGAAAAAGAGTTTCTCTCGAAAGAAGTAAGTGGGAGGAAAGTAGAACTCGATGAAGTACTACCTCTTGAACAGGAGAGTAGTGCAGCTCATGAAAATGTTTCTGTGATGCCTACACCAACTGAAGAGGAAATTCATGATGATGATCAAGGTACTTCGGATCAAGTTGCTCTTGAACTTCAGAGGGTCCACTAGGACACGCCCGCACCCAGTGGTACGGCAACCCTGTCTTGGAAATCATGTTGTTAGACAACAATGAACCTTCGAACTATGAAGAAGCGATGGCGGGCCCAGATTCCAACAAATGGCTAGAAGCCATGAAGTCCGAGATAGAATCCATGTATGAAAACAAAGTGTGGACTTTGACCGACTTGCCCGACGATCGGCGACGATAGAAAACAAATGGATTTTTAAGAAGAAGACGGACGCGGATGGTAATGTCACCATCTATAAAGCTCGACTTGTCGCTAAGGGTTATCGGCAAGTTCAAGGGATTGACTACGATGAGACTTTCTCTCCGTAGCGAAGCTTAAGTCCGTCCGAATCATGTTAGCAATTGCCGCATATTATGATTATGAGATATGGCGATGGACGTCAAAAACAGCGTTCCTTAACGGATATCTTAAGGAAGAGTCATATATGATGCAGCCGGAAGGTTTTGTCGATCCTAAGAATGCTAACAAAGTATGCAAGCTCCAATGATCCATTTATGGGCTGGTGCAAGCATCTCGGAGTTAGAACATTCGCTTTGATGACATGATCAAAGCGTTTGGGTTTATCTTGAGACTTATGGAGAAGCTGCGTTTACAAGAAAGTGAGTGGGAGCTCATAGCATTTCTCATATTATATGTAGATGACATACTTTTGATGGGAAATGATATAGAATTCTTGGACAAGATTAAGGCCTACTTGAATAAGTGTTTTTCAATGAAGGACCTTGGAGAATCTGCTTATATATTAGGCATCAAGATCTATAGGGATAGATCGAGACGCCTCATAGGTCTTTCACAAAGCACATACCTTGATAAGATTTTGAAGAAGTTCAAAATGGATCAGTCCAAGAAGGGGTTCTTGCACGTGTTGCAAGGTGTGAGATTGAGCTCACCAATGCCCGACCACGGCAAAAGATAAAGAAGAGATGAGTGTCATCCCCTATGCCTCACCCATAGGATCTATTATGTATGCCATGCTGTGTACCGGACACGATGTAAACCTTGCCGTAAGTTTGGTAGGAAGGTACCAAAGTAATCCCGCAAGGAACACCGGACAGCGGTCAAGAATATCCTGAAGTACCGAAAAGGACAAAGGACATGTTTCTCGTTTATGGAGGTGACGAAGAGCTCGTCAGAAGGGTTACGTCGACGCTTAGCTTCGACACGCATCCGATGACTCTAAGTCACAAACCGGATACGTGTATATGTTGAATGGTGGAAGCGATGGTAGATGCATTTGCAAGCGAAGCGTCGTGGCGGGATCTACATGTGAAGCGGAGTACATGGCAGCCTCGGAGGCAGCGCATGAAGCAATTTGGGTGAAGGAGTTCATCACCGACCTAGGAGTCATACCCAATGCGTCGGGCCGATCAAACTCTTCTCGTGACAACACCGGAGCTATTGCCCTTGCCAAGGAGCCTGTGTTTCACAAGAAGACCGAGCACATCAAGCGTCGCTTCAACTCCATCCGTGAAAATGTTCAAGATGGAGACATAGAAATTAGAAGTGCACACGGATCTGAATGTCGCAGATCCGTTGACTAATCCTCTCTCGGGCAAAACATGATCAACACCGTAACTCTATGGGTGTTCGATTCATCACAATGTAAACTAGATTATTGACTCTAGTGCAAGTGGGAGACTGTTGGAAATATGCCCTAGAGGCAATAATAAAAGCATTATTATTATATTTCCTTGTTCATGATAATTGTCTTTTATTCATGCTATAACTGTATTATCCGGAAATCGTAATACACGTGTGAATACATAGACCACAATACGTCCCTAGTGAGCCTCTAGTTGACTAGCTCGTTGGTCGACAGATAGTCATGGTTTCCTGACTATGGACTGTTGGAAATATGCCCTAGAGGCAATAATAAATTAGTTATTATTATATTTCCTTGTTCATGATAATCGTTTATTATTCATGCTATAATTGTATTGACCGGAAACAGCAATACATGTGTGGATACATAGACAACACCATGTCCCTAGTAAGCCTCTAGTTAACTAGCTCGTTGATCAATAGATGGTTACGGTTTCACGACCATGGACATTGGATGTCATTGATAACGGGATCACATCATTAGGAGAATGATGTGATGGACAAGACCCAATCCTAAGCCTAGCACAAAGATCGTGTAGTTCGTATGCTAAAGCTTTTCCAATGTCAAGTATCTCTTCCTTAGACCATGAGATCGTGCAATTCCGGATACCGTAGGAGTGCTTTGGGTGTATCAAAGCGTCACAACGTAATCGGGTGACTATAAAGGTGCACTACGGTATCTCCGAAAGTGACCATTGGGTTGACATGGATCGAGACTGGATTTGTCACTCCGTAAACGGAGAGGTATCTCTGGGCCCACTCGGTAGGACATCATCATAATGTGCACAATGTGACCAAGGGGTTGATCACGGGATGATGTGTTACGGAACGAGTAAAGAGACTTGCGATAGCGAGATTGAACAAGGTATCGGTACCGACGATCGAATCTCGGGCAAGTACAATACCGCTAGACAAAGGGAATTGAATACGGGATCGATTGAGTCCTTGACATCGTGGTTCATCCGATGAGATCATCGTGGAACATGTGGGAGCCAACATGGGTATCCAGATCCCGCTGTTGGTTATTGACCGGAGAACGTCTCGGTCATGTCTGCATGTCTCACGAACCCGAAGTGTCTACACACTTAAGGTTCGGTGACGCTAGGGATATATAGGAAGCTTGTATGTGGTTACCGAATGTTGTTCGGAGTCCCGGATGAGATCCCGGACGTCACGAGGAGTTCCGGAATGGTCCGGAGGTAAATATTTATATATGGGAAGTCCTGTTTTGGTCACCGGAAAAGTTTCGGGGTTTATCGGTAACGTACCGGGACCACCGGGAGGGTCCCGGGGGTCCACCAAGTGGGGCCACCAACCCCAGAAGGTTGCGTGGGCCAAGTGTGGGAGGGAACCAGCCCCAAAGGGGCTGGTGCGCCCCCCACAAGGGGCCCAAGGCGCATGGGCGAGTGGGAGGGGGCAAACCCTAGGGCGTATGGGCCCTAAGGCCCATCTAAGGGGCGCCTCCTCTCCCTCCCCTCTTGGCCGCCTCCCCTTCCCATCTAGGGCTGCCGCCCCTAGGGGTGGGAACCCTAGAGGCGCACCCTCCTCCCTCTCCCCTATATAAATAGAGGCACAGGGCTGCCCATAACACAAGAGAACTTCTCCTCTCGTTGGTGCAGCCTGCATCTCTTCTTCCTCCTCTTCTTCGTGGTGCTTGGCGAAGCCTGCAGATAGCCACTCTCCTCCATCACCACCACGCCGTTGTCTTTGCTTTCTGGATGGAGTCTTCCTCAACCTCTCCCTCTCTCCTTGCTGGATCAAGGCGTGGGAGACGTCATCGGGTTGTACGTGTGTTGAACAGCGGAGGTGCCGTATGCGTTCGGCACTTGATCATCGGTGATCTGAATCACGACGAAATGCGACTCCATCAACCCCTGTTCACTTGAACGCTTCCGCTTAGCGATCTACAAGGGTATGTAGATGCACTCTCCTTCCCTCGTTGCTAGTTTCTCCATAGACAGATCTTGGTGACACGTAGGAAAATTTTGAATTTCTCGCCACGTTCCCCAACAAAGGGCATCATGAGCTAGGTCTATTGCGTAGATTCTTTGCACGAGTAGAACACAAAGTAGTTGTGGGCGTTGATGATGTTTAATATGCTTACCGTTACTAGTCCAATCTTGTTTCGACGGTATTGTGGGATGAAGCGGCCCGGACCGACCTTACACGTACTCTTCGTGAGACCGTTCCACCGATGCACATGCACTTGGTGCATAAGGTGGCTAGCGGGTGCCGATCTCTCCACTTTAGTCGGAACGGATTCGATGAAAAGGGTCCTTATGAAGGGTAAATAGCAATTGGCATATCACGTTGTGGTTTTGCGTAGGTAAGAAAGCGTTCTTGCTAGAACCCATAGCAGCCACGTAAAACATGCAAACAACAATTAGAGGACGCCTAACTTGTTTTTGCGAGGGTATGCTATGTGATGTGATATGGCCAAGAAGAATGTGATGAATATATGTGATGTATGAGATTGATCATGTTCTTGTAATAGGATTCACGACTTGTATGTCGATGAGTATGACAACCGCAGGAGCCATAGGAGTTGTCTTTATTTATTGTATGACCTGCGTGTCATTGAACAACGCCATGTAATTACTTTACTTTATTGCTAACCGTAGCCATAGTAGTAGAAGTAATGAGTTGGCGAGACAACTTCATGTAGACAAGATTATGGAGATAATGATGATTTAGATCATGGTGTCATGCCGGTGACAATGATGATCATGGAGCCCAGAAGATGGAGATCAAAAGGAGCAATATGATATTGGCCATATCATGTCACTACTATATAATTGCATGTGATGTTTATTATGTTTATGCATCTTGTTTACTTAGAACGACGGTAGTAAATAAGATGATCCCTTACACAAATTTCAAGAAGTGTTCTCCCCTAATTGTGCACCGTTGCTACAGTTCGTCGCTTCTAAGCACCACGTGTTAATCGGGTGTGATGGATTCTTACGTTCACATACAACGGGTGTAAGCAAGATTTACACGCAGAAACACTTAGGGTTAACTTGACGAGCCTAGCATGTGAAGACATGGCCTCCGGAACACGGAGACCGAAAGGTCGAGCATGAGTCGTATAGTAGATACGATCAACATGAAGATGTTCACCGATGATGACTAGTCCGTCTCACGTGTTGATCGGACACGGCCTAGTTGATTCGGATCATGTAATCACTTACATGACCGGAGGGATGTCTATTCGAGTGGGAGTTCATAAGATGAACTTAATTATCCTGAACATAGTCAAAAGACCTTTTGCAAATTATGTCGTAAGCTCACGCTTTAGTTCCACTGTTTAGATATGTTCCTAGAGAAAATATAGTTGAAAGTTGAAAGTAGCGATTATGCGGACGATGAAAGCTTATGTCCTTAATGCACCGCTCGGTGTCTTTGAAACCCAAACGTCGTCGTGGATGTTGCGAACATCGGACATACACGTCTTGATAACTACGTGATAGTTCGCTTAAACGGTTTAGAGTTGAGGCACCAAAGACGTTTTGAAACGTCATGAACATATGAGATGTTTCGAGGGCTGAAATTGGGATTTCGTGCTCGTGCTTACGTCAAGAGGTATGAGACCTCCAACGATTTTCTTAGCCTACATACTAAGGGAGAAAAGCTCAATCGTTGAGCTTGTACTTAGATTGTCTGGGTACAACAATCACTTGAATCAAGTGGGAGTTAATCTTCCAGATGAGATAAGTGATGTTTCTCCAAAGTCATTGCCACCAAGCTGCTAGAGCTTCGTGATGAACTATAACATATCAGGGATAGATATGATGATCCTTGAGCCATTCGCAATGTTCGACACCGCGAATGTAGAAATCAAGAAGGAGCATCAATTGTTGATGGTTGGTGAAACCACTAGTTTCAAGAAGGGCAAGGGCAAGAAGGGACACTTCATGAAACGGCAAATTAGTTGCTGCTCCGGTGAAGAGACTCAAGGTTGAACCCAAACCCGAGACTAAGTGCTTCTGTAATAAGGGGAACAGCCAACGGAGCGTAATTACCCTAGATACTTGGTAGATAAGAAGGTGGCAAGGTCGATAGAAATATATTGGATATACGTTATGTTAATGTGTACTTTGCTAGTACTCCTAGTAGCACCAGGGTATTAGATACCGGTTCGATTGCTAAGTGTTAGTAACTCGAAATAATAGGCTACGGAATAAACGGAGACTAGCTAAAGGTGAGCTGACGATATGTGTTGGAAGTGTTTCCAAGTTTGATGAGATCAAGCATCATGCGCTCCCTCTACCATCGAGATTTGGTGTTTGCGTTGAGCATAGACTTGATTGGTTCATGTCTATCGCATTACGGTTATTCATTTAAGGAGAATAATGGTTACTCTGTTTATTTGAATAATACCTTCAATGGTCTTGCACCTAAAGGAATGGTTGATTGAATCTCGATCGTAGTGATACACATTTCCATGCCAAATGTATAAGATAGTAATGATAGTACCACTTACTTGTGGCACCGCCATGTAAGTCATATTGGTGTAAACGCATGAAGAAGCTCCATGTTGATGGATCTTTGGACTCACTCGTTTTGAAAAGTTTGAGACATGCGAACCATGTCTATTGGTGTATATGCATGAAGAAACTCCATGCAGATGGATCGCTTGGACTCACTTGATTTTGAATCACTTGAGATATGCAAATCATACCACATGGGCAAGATGACTAAAAAGCCTCGGTTTGATAAAATGGAACAAGATAGCAACTTGTTGGAAGTAACACATTTTGATGTGTGCGGTCCAATGAGTCTTTGAGGCATGCAAAGGAATATCGTTATGTTACGACTTCACAGATGATTCGAGTAGATGTTGAGTATATTTACTTGATGAAACACAAGTCTGAATTATTGAAAGGTTCAAGTAATTTCAGAGTGAAGTTGAATATCTTCGTGACAAGAGGATAGAATGTCTATGATATGATCATAGAGATGAATATCTGAGTTCTGAAGCTTTGGCACACAATTAAGACATTGTGCAAATTGTTTCACAATTAATACCGCCTGGAACACCATAGTGTGATGGTGTGTCCGAACATCATAGTTGCACCCTATCAGATATGGTGCGTACCATGATGTCTCTTATCGAATTACCACTATCGTTCATGGGTTAGGCATTAGAGACAACCGCACTCACTTTAATAGGGCACCACGTAATTCCGTTGAGATGACACCGTGAAAACTATGGTTTAGAGAAACCTAAGCTGTCATTTCTTAAAAGTTTGGGGCTGCGACGCTTATGTGGAAAAGTTTCAGTTGATAAGCTCGAACCCAAAGCGGACAAAATGCATCTTCATAGGACACCCAAACGGTTGGGTATACCTCCTAATTCAGATCCGGAAGCAATAGGGATTGTTTCTTAAATCGGGTCCTTTCTCGAGGAAAAGTTCGTCTCGAAAAGTTGAGTGGGAGGATGGTGGAGACTTGATAAGGTTATTGAACCGTCACTTCAACAAGTGTGTAGCAGGGCACAGGAAGTTGTTCCTATGGTACCTACACCAATTGAAGTCAAGGCTTATGATAGTGATCATGAAGTTTCGGATCAAGTCACTACCGAACCTCGTAGGGTGACTAGGATGCGTACTACTTCTGAGTGGTACAGTAATCCTGTCTTGAAGGTCATGTTGCTAGACAACTATGAACCTACGAGCTATGGAGAAGCGATGGTGGGCCCGGATTCCGACAAATGGTTAGAAACCATGAAATCCGAGGTAGGATCCATGTATCATAACAAAGCATGGACTTTGGTGGACTTGCCCGATGGTCGGCAAGCCATTGAGATAAATGGATCTTTAAGAAGAAGACGGACGTGGACGATAATATCACCGTCTATGAAGCTCGACTTGTGGCGAAGAGTTTTCACAAGTTCAAGGAGTTGACTACGATGAGATTCTCTCATTCGTAGCGATGCTTAAGTCCGTCGAGAATCATGTTAGCATAAGCTGCATTTATGAAATCTGGCGAGATGGATGTCAAAATGAGTTTCCTTACCGGTTTTAAATGAGGAAAGGTTGTATGTGATACAATCAAAAGGTTTTGTCGATCCTAAGGATGCTAAAAGGTATGCTAGCTCCGCAATCCTTCTAAGGACCGGAGTAAGCATCTCGGAGTTGGAATGTGCACTTTGATGAGATGATCAAAGATTTTGGGTTTATACAAAGTTTATGAGAAACTTGCATTTCCAAAGAAGTGAGTGGGAGCACTATAGAATTTCTGATGAGTATATGTTGTTGACATATTGATGATCAGAAATGATGTAGAATTTCTAGGAAGCATATAGGGTTGTTTGAAAAGTGTTTTTCAATGGGAAAACCTGGATTAGGCTACTTGAACAATAAGCATCAAGATCTATAAGGATAGATCAAAATGCTTAATAATACTTTCAAATGAGCACGTACCTTGACATGATCTTGAAAGTGTTCAAGATAGGTCGATCGAAGAAGGAGTTCTTGCCTGAGTTGTAAGGTATGAAGTTAAGAGTTAAAAGCTCGACCACGACAGAAAAGAGAGAAAGGACGAAGGTCGTCCCCTATGCTTCAGACGTAGGCTCTATAGTATGCTATGCTGTGTACCGCACCGGAAATGTGCCATGCCATGAGTCACTAGGGTACAAGAATGATCCAGAATGGGGATCATTGGACAGCGATCAAAATTGTCCTTGGATTAAATAAGGACATGTTTCTCGATTATGGAGGTGATAAAGAGTTCGGCGTAAAGGGTTACGTCGATGCAAGCTGTAACACCTATCCGAATGACTCTAAATAGCAAACCGGATACGTATAGTGGAGCAACCATTTGGAATAGTTCCAAATGGAGCGTGAAAGCATCATTTAAAATATGACATAGAGATTTGCGAAAATACGTATGGATCTGAATGTTCTGCACCGTTGACTAAGACCTCTCTCACAAGCAAAACATGATCAAACCCCGTAACTCATTGAGACTTAATCACATGGTGATGTGAACTAGTTTACGTATTACACTAGTAAACTCTTTGGGTCTTGGTCACATGGCGATGTGACACTGTCACTGTTGATCACATGGCGATGTGAACTAGATTATTGACTCTAGTGCAAGTGGGAGACTGTTGGAAATATGCCCTAGAGGCAATAATAAATTAGTTATTATTATATTTCCTTGTTCATGATAATCGTTTATTATTCATGCTATAATTGTATTGACCGGAAACATGCAATACATGTGTGGATACATAGACAACACCATGTCCCTAGTAAGCCTCTAGTTAACTAGCTCGTTGATCAATAGATGGTTACGGTTTCACGACCATGGACATTGGATGTCATTGATAACGGGATCACATCATTAGGAGAATGATGTGATGGACAAGACCCAATCCTAAGCCTAGCACAAAGATCGTGTAGTTAAGTATGCTAAAGCTTTTCCAATGTCAAGTATCTCTTCCTTAGACCATGAGATCGTGCAATTCCGGATACCGTAGGAGTGCTTTGGGTGTATCAAGCGTCACAACGTAATCGGGTGACTATAAAGGTGCACTACGGTATCTCAAAGTGACCATTGGGTTGACATGGATCGAGATCGATTTGTCACTCCGTGTAAGCGGAGAGGTATCTCTGGGCCCACTCGGTAGGACATCATCATAATGTGCACAATGTGACCAAGGGGTTGATCACGGGATGATGTGTTACGGAACGAGTAAAGAGACTTGCCGGTAACGAGATTGAACAAGGTATCGGTATACCGACGATCGAATCTCGAGCAAGTACAATACCGTTAGACAAAGGGAATTGAATACGGGATCGATTGAGTCCTTGACATCGTGGTTCATCCGATGAGAGCATCTTGGCACATGTGGGAGCCAACATGGGTATCAAGATCCCTCGGTTGGATATTGACCGAGAACGTCTCGGTCATGTTCGCATGTCTCCCGAACCCGTAGGGTCTACACACTTAAGGTTCGGTGGCGCTTAGGGATATATAGGAAGCTTGTATGTGGTTACCGAATATTGTTGAGTCCGGATGAGATCCCGGACGTCACGAGGAGTTCCGGAATGGTCCGGAGGTAAAGATTTATATATGGGAAGTCCTGTTTTGGTCACCGGAAAAGTTTGAGGTTTATCGGTAGCATCTGGGACCACCGGAGGGTCCCGAGGTCCACCAAGTGGGGCCACCAACCCCGAGAAGGTTGCGTGGGCCAAGTGTGGGAGGAACCAGCCCCAAAGGGGCTGGTGCGCCCACAAGGGGCCCAAGGCGCATGGGAGAGTGGGAGGGCAAACCCTAGGCGAGATGGGCCCTAAGGCCCATCTAAGGGGCCTCCCTCTCCCTCCCTCTTGGCCGCCTCCCCTTCCCATCTAGGGCTGCCGCCCCTAGGGGTGGGAACCCTAGAGGCGCACCTCCTCCCTCTCCCTATATAAATAGAGGCACAGGGCTGCCCATAACACAAGAGAACTTCTCCTCTCGTTGGTGCAGCCACGCATCTCTTCTTCCTCCTCTTCTTACATGGTGCTTGGCGAAGCCTGCGCAGATAGCCACTCTCCTCCATCACCACCACGCCGTTGTCTTTGCTGCGGATGGAGTCTTCCTCAACCTCTCCTCTCTCCTTGCCGGATCAAGGCGTGGGAGGCGTCATCGGGCTGTCACGTGTGTTGAGCAGCGGAGGTGCCGTGCTTTCGGCACTTGATCATCGGTGATCTCTATCACGTCGAGTACGACTCCATCAACCCCGTTCACTTGAACGCTTCCGCTTAGCGATCTACAATGGTATGTAGATGCACTCTCCTTCCCTCGTTGCTAGTTTCTCCATAGATGATCTTGGTGACACGTGGGAAAATTTTGAATTTACGCCACGTTCCCCAACATGGACATCGATGTCATTGACAAGCGGGATCACGTCATTAGGAGAATGACGTGATGGACAAGACCCAATCCTAAGCATAGCACAAAGATCGTGTAGTTCGTTTTGCTAGAGCTTTTCCAATGTCAAGTATCTCTTCCTTAGACCATGAGAACGTGTAACTCCCGGATACCGTAGGAATGCTTTGGGTGTACCAAACGTCCACAACGTAATCGGGTGACTATAAAGGTGCATTACGGTATCTCCGAAAGTGTCTGCTGAGTTGACCACGGATCGAGACGAGGATTTGTCACTCCGTATGACGGAGAGGTATCATCGGGCCCACTCGGTAATGCATCATCATAATGAGCTCAAAGTGATCAAGTGTCTGATCACGGGATCATGCATTACGGTGCGAGTAAAGTGACTTGCCGATTCGAGACTAAACGAGGTATTGGGATACCGACGATCGAGTCTCGGGCATGTAACATACCGTCGACAAAGGGAATAGCATACGGGGTTGCTTGAACCCTCGACATCATGGTTCATCCGATGACAACATCGAGGCGTGTAGGAACCAACATGGGTATCCAGATCCCATTGTTGGTTATTGACGGAGAGCGTCTCGGTCATGTTCGCATGTCTCCCGAACCCGTAGGGTCTACACATAAGGTTCGGTAACGCTAGGGTTAATAGGAAGACAAGTATGTGATTACCGAATGTTGTTGAGTCCGGATGAGATCCGGGGCGTCACGAGGAGTTCGGAATGGTCCGGAGGTAAAGATTTATATATGGAAAGTGGTTAAGCGGACTCGGGAAAGTTTGGGGTATACTGGGTAATGTCTGGGGCCACCGGAGAGTTCAGGAGGTCCACTGAGGGGCCACCCCTCCTGGGGCCACATGGGCTAAGTGGGAGGAGCCATCCCCTGGTGGGCTGGGCGCACCTCCCCACCTAGGCCCATGCGGCTAGGGCATGGGGAGGGAAACCCTAAAGGGGCGCCCCTAGCTTGGGGGCAAGCCACCTCCCTCCTCCCTTTGGCCGCCGCCCCCATCTAGGGTTTCCCCTAGATGGCCGGGCCCCCTTGCCCTCTCCTCCTATAAATAGAGGGGTGGGGGGAGGCTGCACACACCATTGAAGGCGCAGCCCCTCCCCTCCCCAACACCTCTCTTTCTCCTGTGAGCTTGGCGAAGCCTGCTTGGAGAAGCTGCCGTACCAACCGCATCACGCCGTCGTGCTGCCATTGGAGTTGTCTTCCTCAACCTCTCCTTCATCCTTGCTGGATCAAGATGGAGGAGACGCCATCGTCCGTCGTGTGTTGAACGCGGAGGTGTCAGTCCGTTCAGCACTTGGTCATCGGTGATCGGAATCACGTTGGGAGCGTCTTCATCATCACCACTCCCTCGAACGCTTCCGTACTCGATCTACAAGTGGTATGTAGATGCAAACTCTCTCTCTTGACTCGTTGCTTAGATGAACTCATAGATAGATCTTGGTGAAACCGTAGGAAAATTTTAATTTTCTGCAACGTTCCCCAACAATGGGATCACTTGATCCCTCTCGGTACATCTTCTACGCTTTGTGAGTTGATCAACTTGATTCACTCTTGACTTAGTCTTGATCAACCTTGAATCTTTCCAACTCTCTTCGTTTGGATGATGTCTTGAAGGTAAACATGAATGATCACACAATCTTCTTCTTCAAGACATGCTTGCAATAAGCTCAACACTCACATGACCAATCTTTGGATAATTCCTTAATAGCACCTTGGTCAATCCATAAACTTCTTGAAACCAACACATGGACTTCAAGAAATGCCTATGAAAAAATCCTTCAAATATAACTCAATGCAACCATTAGTCCATAGAGAATGCCATCAATTACCAAAACCACACATGGAGGCACCGCATGTCCTTTCACCATCTACCCCAAGTCAAGGAGGTGGCAGAGTGTCTGCGTCGCGGCGGCCGGGGAGGAATGTTGCAATGCCTGGCGGGCCTTCTGCCACTGGTGCGATGACGACTCGGATGGCAGCGACGACACCAAAGATGAGGACAACGACGGAGGTGTTGGCGGCCTCAGTGGCCATGCTGACAAGGTCATCGTCCTCTACATTGCCTAGCTTAGTTTAGGTTAATTCAAGTTTATGTCAAACTTGTTAATTTCGCATGTTTGCGTGAAATGTATCAAACTTTCCTATTACGTGTTCGGTCTGTTTCAAATATGCGGACATTTTTGAAAAAAAATTGAGAGGGGGGGGGGGAGCGGACATTTTTTAATGATCACGGGTGGATGACTGACATCCGACAGGATTTCCGTGGACATGTTCGGACGTGTCTATGGACATTTAGGGCTTGTTCTGATCTCCTCCAACTTCACAAAACTCCACAAAACCAGCTTCCCTAGCCAGCTTCTTGCTCCATCTGGCGATTCCCGAGCGTTCGACGTTGTGTGTAGCTTCTTCGAGCCCTGCAGCCCAGCTGGAAGGTTGTGGGCCAGTTTGGCGACAGTTTGGGCTGGTTGGAGGCAGCCCAGATTGGGTTAGACATTGAGGGAAGGCCCCCCTGTAGCGATTCGATGGAGGGAGCGAGGCGTGATATGTTTCCTGCGAGCGTATCGGTTCGATGGCTTGACTTGGCGGTGGCACTTCAGCTGTAATATTGGCTAACTCCTACTTTTCCTATCGGTGGAGCTGGGTCGAGGCTCCTCCGCGATTTTGCACTGCCACCGCTCGTAGCTTCGAGAATCCAGCTTCTTGTAGCAAAACCGTTCGGCACAAATTCATCTATGGAGTTGATGAAGCGTGGAGTTGGAGGACTTCAGAACAGGCCCTTAGTGATCCATGTTTTTTCACATGAATTTGGTGATCCATGTTGAACATGCCCTTAGTTTTTTCTAAAAAAAAACTGAAGATAACCTTGTTTTTTTTTTTTTTGAACAGGCCCAGACAACCCCTGGCCAGCCTAATTTCGTTTCGATTCTCAGGCCCAGACCAGGCACATATTTTTCCCCGCATAGAGCCCAGGTGGCCAACCAAGCAGGCCCTCCCACCGCCGCTGCCGATTACTTCAGCCGCCGGCCGCCGCCACTGCCGCCATCCTCGGCTGGAGCTTCTCCATCCCCTACCCCTACCCCTATAGACCGCGATCTCCTCCTGAACCACCGGCCGCGACTGCTGCTCCGCTTGCTCTTCCCCGTCGGAGATCCGCCCGGAGCGACTTTTGTCTTTCTGGGTAAACCCTAGCCTCAATCGGTTCTTGTTTTTCTTTCGTCCGTGCTGCGAAAAATCGAGTCTTTTCGAGGGATTCCGTGCGCCTCTCACGGAGTCTGCTGTTGCCGTGGACGTTTGTGCCGGTGCGACTGCGTCGGAAATTCGCGGGCGCATTCGCCGCTGGCCATAATGCTCGGGATCTCGGAGCTCGCAGGATTCTCATTTGGAGCGTAGAGCTGGGCGCCGGATCCCTTTGTTTATCTATTGTTTATTTTGAGATGCGCCAGAGAACTACTTGATCTTGCTGTCCGGAATGTGCTGCCCATTGCTTTCTGCTATTTTTGGTGGTGTAGGTTACTGCTTCTGTGACCATCTCATACGCCCAATCTTTTGCGCCAAACATTTTCCTAAACTGCAGTGTAGTTTGTTGAGAATGCAAATGAAATAGAATCTAGTGCCATAGTTTATTGCACATCCAAGTGACACAATCAAGTATGAAAAGAAAAAGAAAAGGCAAAAAGAAATTCCCACACGAATATCCGCATAAGATCAATGACATAGGGACTTAGATGTGCAATACTTACAGCACATCTAGATGTGCTTTAGCAAAACTGAATGAAATATGTTGGATAAGAGTTTGGATGTCATCTATGAGCGAGCTATGCCCAAAGGAGCCACCTGCAAAGATTTAATTTAGTTTTGTCGCTCTCCATGCTGTTTCAGGTTGTTCCGAAGGTACAGAAGCCCAAACCCGGAAACAGAGAAGACGACGCCACATCTACACTTGCACTCCCACGCTTAAAGCCCGGAGGCGGCGGAGGAAGCAGCGACAGCCATGGCGTCGTCGTTGGCAACGGCACCGGCTGCTGTACGCGATATGCAGCGCGACCTCGAGTCCCAGGCCAACGCCCTCAGCAAGATCCAGAAAGGCATGTGCGCTTTCCCGGCCCGCGAATCCCTCGAGAGGGGGAGAGGAACCTGTTCCTCCCTGCTCGCAACCCTAACTCTATCTCTTCTGCTCCCCTTGCAGACATCTCCAAGAACCACGAGGTCCATAAGCAGTTCACCATCCAGGTCGGCGAGAATGAACTCGTCCTCAAGGCATGAACCCATGCTTCCTTGGTTCAACTCCGTTCTGGTTGGTGATTTGCGTGAGTACCTGGTTTGATCTAGTTTGGTTTTGTGCGTAGGAGCTGGAGCTGCTGAATGAAGGGGCGAACGTGTACAAGCTGATCGGGCCAGTGTTGGTCAAGCAGGACAATGCGGAGGCGAAGGCCAACATCAAGAAGCGCATCGAGTACATCACGGCTGAGCTGTGAGTGGCTATGAGCTGATCTGTATCAGTTTTGAATTGTGTTGATGTTGTGATGAAGGTGTGGAATTACTTTCTTTGCAGAAAGAGAATGGATTGGGCGCTTAAGGACTTGGAGGAGAAACAGAATAGCAAGAAGGAATCGGTATGTTACTGTTTCCTTATCAATTTTGTTTGGGCTGCTTGACCACATAAGGAAAATCATTAGAAGATGATATGTGGAACTTACCTAGATTAATTTTTGGTATGTGAAAACTGTTTGGACTTGTTTGGAGTGCGGGAGCGACTTTAATTGTCTTGGTAAACCATATGTTCTGTCATCTCTGTGATTTTTTTGAACAACATAGTTATGGTGTCCTTGAATTTGTAGAGCTGCGCAATGCTAACATGCATGGCACTTTCTGAACTTTGTCTGTATAGTGCATTATAGTTTGAAAAAAAGTAAGTTGAGCTGGATACAGTGACACTGATGGAAATTGAAAAATGACAATGACGTTGTCTGAGAAAAATGATGATGAGGTGATGTGATAAAGGGGGAAACTACAGAAAACCTATGGTTCTGAGTGGAGAAGACATTAAGACAGGATTAAAATAATTCCAGCATCAGTACTAATTTAGACCTATGAGAGGATTCAGTGGATGAGAGAGAACGAAATGGTGTGATAAAAACGTGGTAGTACTTGTATATACTGTGAGCTCATGCTACCTTGTTTCCTTATCTCATTATCTGTTTTTAAACTTAATCCGGCTAGCTAGGATTATTTGGCAGTAGCCATCACATGACCAAATTCTGCAACATGAGATAACATCAATTTTGCACTCCTTCAGTTGTCAAGCTTTCCTGACTGTTATCCGCAGCTTGTCAGTACCATTCCGTGGCAGTTCCGGTTTGACTCTTGGTATATAGAATGATTTGGCAGCAGGCTAATCCAGTGCGCTATTCCAGGGGATAAATAATCAAATTTGTACATAAAACAACAAGGTTCTAGTTCCCGGGCTTGAATTCAAATTGGAAACCAAACCCAAGTAGCTTGCTGGCCCAGTGATACTGTGGTATCGTAGACAAACACTGATCAAGCAAAAATTTCAAACAGTAATGGTCTATATGTACCAATACCACAAACGTGCGCCCCCATAGGTACGGTCGCCAGTGCCGCACAACATGTACAAGGCCCATGAGCTCCCTCTCGTAGGCTGCTAGTTTGGCATGTTGCCAGAGGCCCTGAACCTTGATGCAAAATAGCCCCGAACCCGCTGCCCGACGTATCACTTTCCACCACAAAGTCGAGGGCGAAATCAGGGAGGTGCAGCACGGGCGATGTGGTGAGTGTGGTCTTCAAGGATGCAAAGGCTGTGGCGGCCTTAGTTGTCCATACAAATGCTTCCTTCCGGAGGAGCTTGGTGAGGGGTGCAGCGATGGTGGCATGGTGCCAAAGTAACAACAACAACAAAGCCTTTAGTCCCAAACAAGTTGGGGTAGGCTAGAGGTGAAACCTATAAGATCTCGCAACCAACTCATGGCTCTGGCACATGGATAGCAAGCTTCCACGCACCCCTGTCCATAGCTAGCTCTTTGGTGATACTCCAATCCTTGAGTCTCTCTTAACGGACTCATCCCATGTCAAATTCGGTCTACCTCCCTCTCTTGACATTCTCCATGCGCTTTAGCCGTCCGCTATGCACCGGAGCTTCGGAGGCTCATTTGAATATGCCCAAACCATCTCGCACGATGTTGGACAAGCTTCTCTTCAATTGGTGCTACCCCAACTCTATCTCGTATATCATCATTCCGGACTCGATCCTTCCTCGTGTGGCCACACATCCATCTCAACATACGCATCTCCGCCACACCTAACTGTTGAACATGTCGCCTTTTAGTCGGCCAACACTCAGTGACATACAACATTGCGGGTCAAACCGCCATCCTGTAGAACTTGCCTTTTAGCTTTTGTGGCACTCTCTTGTCACAGAGAATGCCAGAAGCTTGGCGCCACTTCATCCATCCGGCTTTGATTCGATGATTCACATCTTCATCAATACCCCCATCCCCCCTGCAAGATTGACCCCAAATACCGAAAGGTGTCCTTCCGGGAACCACACGGCCATCGTGGCTAACCTCCTCCTCACACCTAGTAATCTTTGAAACCGCACATCATGTACTCGGTTTTAGTTCTACTAAGCCTAAACCCTTCGATTCCAAGGTTTGTCTCCATAACTCTAACTTCCTATTTACCCCGTCAGGCTATATCGTCAACTAGCACCACATCATCCATAAAGAGCATACACCATGGGATATCTCCTTGTATATCCCTTGTGACCTCATCCATCACTAATGCAAAAGATAAGGGCTCAAAGTCGACCCCGATGCAGTCCTATCTTAATCGGGAGTCATCGGTGTCGACATCACTTGTTCGAACACTTGTCACAACATTATCGTACATGTCCTTGATGAGGGTAATGTACTTTCTTTGGGACTTTGTGTTTCTCCAAGGCCCACCACATGACATTCCGTGGTATCTTATCATAGGCCTTCTCCAAGTCAATGAACACCATATGCAAGTCCTTCTTTTGCTCCCTATATCTCTCCATAAGTTGTCGTACCAAGAAAATGGCTTCCATGGTCGACCTCCGGGCATGAAACCAAACTGATTTTTGGTCACGCTTGTCATTCTTCTTAAGCGGTGCTCAATGACTCTCTCCCATAGCTTCATTGTATGGCTCGTCGGCTTAATTCCACGGTAATTAGTACAACTCGACATCCCCTTGTTCTTGAAGATTGGTACTAATATACTCCGTCTCCATTCTTACCGCATCTTGTTTGCCCGAATAATGAGGTTGAAAAGCTTGGTTAGCCATACTATCGCTATGTCCCCGAGACCTTTCCACACCTCAATGGGGATACAATCAGGGCCCATCGCCTTGCCTCCTTTCATCCTTCTTAAAGCCTCCTTGACCTCAGACTCTTGGATTCGCCGCACAAAACGCATGCTGGTCTCATCAAAGGAGTCGTCTAGTTCAATGGTAGAACTCTCATTCTCCCCATTGAACAGCTTGTCGAAGTACTCCCGCCATCTATGCTTAATCTCCTCGTCCTTCACCAAGAGTTGGCCTGCTCCGTCCTTGATGCATTTGACTTGGCCAATATCCCTCGTCTTCCTCTCTCGGATCTTGGCCATCTTATAGATGTCCCTTTCGCCTTCCTTCGAGCCTATCCGTTGGTAGAGGTCCTCATATGCCCGACCCCTTGCTTCACCAACAGCTCGCTTTGCAGCCTTCTTCGCCATCTTGTACTTCTTCGTCATCTTTGCAGCTCGCTTTGGCATGGTGCCAAAGTCACGGTTGAATTCTGATAGTAGCTAGCTAATCCTAAGAAGCCAGACACTGCCTGTACAGATTTGGGTGCTGGTCAATGAGCTACACAGCCTGAACCTTTTGTTGATCTATAGCCCACACCCTTGGAAGAAATCACGTGCCCGAGATATGTGACAGTGGTCTCGCCGGAAGAGCACTTAGAGCGCTTGACGAAGAGGTGGTGTTGATGCAGTGTGAGGAGGACCACACAAACATGTCAGGAGTTGTTCTGACCAAGAGGTGCTGTGTAGGATGGAACAGCTACTTCCTATTCATGTGAGCGGCAATGGAGAAAAGTTATGTGGAGGTGATAGATCTGGAAAAGCAAATCGTGTTTTCCTATTTTACCCATGCATATACTTGCCTTAACAGAAAGCCTAACCAGAACTAACCAAAACTGGTTTTCCTAAAAATCCTCTGAAAACTCGTTTTCCAATATCCCACATCTAATTATCAGTATCCAAACAAACCACTTTGGCCTTTTTGATTCACATTAATCCAAGAACACAGGAATATGAAAAATCTAGGAATTAGATGGCATAACATGTTGAAGCATATATGCTCGTTGGTTACTAGAAACACATGAATACGAAATAGGAGTCTTTTTTGAAAGATTAGGTGTGCGCCATATTTTACACGGAAACAAAGGAAAATCTCTATGAGGTTGATCCAACAGAAATATTCCCTTGGAATTGCATACAAAGTAGTCCAAGATTTTATGGGTTCTAATCCTATAAATCAAATAAGCTTTGAAATAGGAAAAATATATATAACAGATTGCTTTTGAATAAAAGAGGCCCTTAAATTCTACCTCCATGATGGTCATCCTCGTCACGGCCATTCACTACTGTACCATGAAATTAACTACCCGCAATACTGTATGACTGCATTCAATTAACTCTGCAATGCTCAGAAGAATTGTCCAATTTCTTTTATTAATGTATTTTTTGCTAAGCAGATAATCAAGCTGCAACAGAAGATGCAGGCTGTACAAACGAAGGCGCAGGCGTAAATGAAGGGCTCCCTGCATTAGGGCATTTGTCCTCCCAAATGTTGGTTCTGTACAAGGCGAAGTTAGTTGCCTTGTGTTACCTATCGCCTAGAACAGTGAAAGAAATCTGTAGTGTTCAGAGATTGAGTCATGTTCAAGGTTTGTGTAGTGGGAGATTTTGTTTGGGAGTGGATACTTGGTTGAAGATGTACCTCTTGCTGGTTTCTAGTGATATGCTTGAATCGACTTTTGTTTCGAGAAGGAATTGGATCAATGTTTTCATGTACCATTTTATTTCTTCTATCTTTGCTTATGTTGATTAATAGATTCGTTTTTGGCAATGGTTTTGGGAAGTTTTTTATTTTGTGTGGGAGACCTTGATATTTGAGTATGTGAATTCTTGACGGTTATCATAATCTTTGAGCTAATTTTGATTGGAGCGCCGTGTGGGCTGGACTTTTGTTGATTCTAAAGTAAGTACTCTATATGTTAGACCCGATTGATATTGAACCATCAGAATAAGTATGCCTCCGGTGCAACACAGGAGCAGTCAACTAGTTGAACCCATATTCGTTGGAGCAAAGGTTTTCTTGGGATGTACCGAGTACCTCTGTACACTTCTGCGGTTCAATTTGAACTGCAAAAACGTCTTACAATAGTGTACAGGGGAGTATTAGAGTTGCCCTTAGGCAGGAAAAAACGGGAAACTAAAGCAGTAGCCGGAAACACAAGGTAGGAAAAAGAAGAAGAGAAAAGAACTACTCCCTCCGTCCCTTAATGTAAGAGCGTTTCTCAAAATGAGCTAGCGTGGCATGATATAAGTTGAGAGTACATGATACAACTCCCAGCACTAACTGGGCTAGCTTGTAAACCTAGCACAAGCCACACAAGAGCCCTTACTGAAAAGATAACAAAACTTTCAACCCAGAGTGTTTTCATCACTACACGTACTTGCCTCTGTACTTCGGCTTGGAATCTTTATCGAATTTTGGCTTCCCATCATGCTCCGCCGGGCTGAACACAGCAGAGTGCAGGTTGCCCTCCTCCATCCATTTCTGGTGGTTCTCCCTGAACTCCTGGTGCCGTTCCTCGCCTACCCTCTCGACCTCTTCTGTGTACGGCTCAACCTTCACCATCGTCAGCAGAACCCGGCTGTACCGCAGGCTTAGGATCTGCTCGCAGGAGGAGACCAGCTTGAAGCAGGGGTGCTCCGGGAATTTTGCTGCGTCGGCAACATCATCATCCCGCAAGACGGGGTAGAAGAAGACGAGTCTGCCACCAATCACCAGCATTCTCGCTGCAAGGAGGAGGAGGTCGTGAACGCATTCTGCAAGACTGTATGGCGCGGTTGACGGAATATGGTTCTCTCTCTTGTCGTCCGGAACTATGTATGGAGGGATGATGCCTTTTAGGGGCTTCCGGCCACCGGACTTCCGCCCACCAGCTCGGACACCATATGGAGGGTCGCAGATGATTGCATCAAATATCTGATGACAAAAACAGCAGTAGTTTATCATGTCTTCAGACCAAGATGATAGAATAAGACTGTATCCAAGGGGTAGCATGCAGCTTACACAGAAGATAACCTCCTAATTATAGCAGCATAGTACAATTGTTCTACCAGACAATAGTCTAAATGTTCATATATCACGCAGTAGTTTATAGATTATATGCTCCAAGTACCGCTTTCAAGGACTATTAAGGAAATAATAACCATCAATTATTTTCTCACGGGACTAAAAAACAAGCATTTCATGGTGAATTTGTTTCAAAGATGGCTATACCAACCACATGAAGGTCATATAAGCATTCAACTATGACTGTGACAGTGTGACTGAGTATCATGTCATGTGCGTCCATGGAAGACTTCAAGCACAACTACAACATTCAGTGGCATTAATTTGTGCAAAAGGGAAGTAGTTGCTGATACTTTTCTTCACTAATGAACAATTCCAAAGCTGTAACAGTGATGAACTGAAACACTGCATAAACAGCAGAAAATGCAGGATAGTACCTCCTTCAATCCTGGACGCCAAGGTGGCAGGTTGTTATCTGCTCGTAGCACACACAAAGGCTCTGGCAACTTGTACTGAATAAGATAACATGGTCAACACATTACTACATGAAAGAATCGGTATCCACCAACTCACGGACTAAATAAGATGTCACTACTTCAAGATACTAATAATGATTATTCAGATGATACTCATGACAGCCACACAAGAAGCTTCTCTGAAATAAAATTACCTGCTCAAAGTTGCTCCAAATATTGCAATCAGGGCCACGACCATCCCGCACAACTCTTATATCAATATCTGCACCCTGAAAGAACTTAATAAGCGAGACATTACCTAACAAAAGGATAGCGGTGTATTTATTTCTGCGATAAGAACAAACCATAGTCATGGCTCCAAAATGTGCAGCGGCCACTAAAATGCTACCGGTGCCAACAAAAGGGTCATACACAAGTTTCCCAGGCTGTGCGAGCCCTTGGTTGGCCATGAGAAACGCCATTTCACAGTCCATTGCAGTCGGACCAATGTACTTCCTGCTCTTCAACTCATATGTCGGCACTACATGCCTATCTGCTGCTCCAACCAGCCGGCCAAAGAATACCGTCTTCTGAGCAACTGGCGGAAGGCCATTTTGTGGCCCATAATCATCAGTCTCCAAGACAAAGAACTTGTGATCGGGCTTCTTCAAATTAACACGGCCCTAAACAAGAGGAACAGCACCGCTTTACAAAGTCAAGAACAATTGCCGTTCACAAATGCCTCGGAGTTAATAGCACAAGGTAGAAAAATTGTGGCAGTAACCTCGAATGGGATGTAAGTGAACCTCTTTATAATCGCATTCTGTTCTTCGAAGCTGACCGCCTTGCCGAAGCTGTCGACGATAATCTTGAACGAGCTTTCCGGCGTCAGGTACGGCAGCTTCCTTTCGTCGGGGTACACCCGTATCGCCTTCTCCAGTTCGTCGTAGGTGGCACCTTGCCCCCACAGTTCATAGATCCCCTTCACGAGCAGGCCTGGCACATGCGGTGTCCGGGATAAACGCGAGAAGCTAGGCAGTGACGCATATCATGCAGGTTGCAGGCATGGTACCAGAAATCAATAAACGATGACGAGGGCAGCTCGCTTACTGCGGTTGGCGATCTGCGCGGCAAGACGCTCGTCGCCGGGGAGGCGGACGAGGTGGAAGGGGGAGTCTTCATGGTGATTCTCGGGCATACGCCACTCCACAGCGGCCCCGGCGCCGGGGCCGCCGAAGAGCTCGGCGAGCGACTGCACTTCCGGCCGCCGGTAGTCGAGGAGCCTGTGGTAGAAGACGCAAAGGTACCACATCTCTCCACCTCTGTTTTCTGCGTGGCTCTGGCAGGTCGACGACGGCGGAGGGCGTGGCGTCTCCGGTGGCGGCGGGCGGAGGGAACCGAAGCTGCGTGCGGGAAGGAAAGATTGAAGAGAAAACCTACGTAAGCCACAGCGCACAGTGGGCTTGTGGACTCTACGGCCCAGACTGTAAATGAACTGCGCCCGCACTGCCAACAGCCCAGAAAATTAAGACAGCGCCAGCTGTGAATCTGCGCTCGTTTACGTTTTCCTTCTTCCAAGTTCCAACAGCTCCGGCAAGAGCAAGTACAATAGAGCTGAGTCAGCCGGCTATAAAAAATAAACTAGGATATTTCTATTTAGTTAAAGGAAAGAGAAGAGGAGAAAGAAGGTAAGCGGGCCCTTCGTGAAGGGCCAGCTCTAGCACATGCTCTAAACACTTTATGAGTATGAAATGCGTCCATATAATAAAAAAATAGTATATTTTTTAATCTACTATTATACATGTTGATTATAAGATGGGTTGTATATGATATGACATGCTATACTATTAACCATGTTGTAAACCATAAATGATTATCGTTTATAGAAAGTTGACGCAAAAGAAAGCTCTCCAACAACTCTAGTAAACTCAAATTTTTTCCATTCACGCATAATTTGGCGGTAAAAAATCGTCCGAAAGCCCCATGGCCTTGAGTCCTAGGTTGCCGCACGGCACCATGCCGACATGCCACCCGCCTCGGCATCCCAGCTCACCGTGCCTGCTGCCACCACAACCCCATGTCGCGTTGCTCATCGCCGGTTGCTCGACGACATTGTTGCCACACCTCCTAGCCTAGCGTCGTGTCAGCGACTTACGGCCCGAGACATCTAGTGAGAAATGTAAAAGCAGGAACAAGTTTTACAGGAACTGAGAAGAGTAGTTGTCTAACAACTTCCTGTAAATTATACAATTATCCTATAAAATCATTTTTATGGAAAGGTTTTACAGAAGTTGCTCCTAGCCTAAGAGCATCTCCAGCCGCGCCCTCAACAGGCCCTTTCCAAGTGTTTTTGCCGCTCCGACGCCTAAAAATCGGCCCAGTCGCGTCCCCAGTAGCCCGTTTTATGGCTCGGGCGAAAGCTGGTCTTGGCGGACCCGAACCGAACCTTATTTGGGCGCCTCGAAGCCGGCCTGGCGAAAGAGGCGTGGGGCCGCTCTGTCGGCGAGTCGAGAGCCTCTTCCCACTGTTTCTTCCCGCTTTTCCCCCACTTCCCTCCCATTCTCTCCATTCCTCCCGCCAATCTCCCTCCCGCTCGCCTCCCAGCCGGCCGCCATGCCGAAGAAATCACGTGATCCCGCGCCCATGACAATTGCGACCGCCACCGTCGCCCAGCCGTAGCAGAGGATGCCGAGGGCGCCGCCGTCCAAGCCACCGGGCCTGACCAACGCCGACTGTAGGGCGGAAGTTCAGCGATGGGAGGCTGTCACCGGCCGTGAGCAGAATAGCTAACGCCAAAGGCCGGAGACGGTAGCGGTAGCGTCTTGCGACTGCGGCGGATCAAGCCAATGCGTCTCGCGTGGGGATGAAGAATCCATCCGGCGGCCACGCCCAACATGCGCCCTGGAGCCAGCAAAGCATCGGCTCCCCGGCCGGCTTCTCGTCGTCATCGTGATGTCTACTACGCAACCTTCTCCTTGTAGACGTTGTTGGGCCTCCAAGTGCAGAGGTTTGTAGGACAGTAGCAAATTTCCCCCAAGTGGATGACCTAAGGTTTATCAATCCGTGGGAGGCGTAGGATGAAGATGGTCTCTCTCAAACAACCCTGCAACCAAATAACAAAGAGTCTCTTGTGTCCCCAACACACCCAATACGATGGTAAATTGTATAGGTGCACTAGTTCGTGAAGAGATGGTGATACAAGTGCAATATGGATGGTAGATATAGGTTTTTGTAATCTGAAAATATAAAAACAGCAAGGTAACTAATGATAAAAGTAAGCGTAAACGGTATTGCAATGCTAGGAAACAAGGCCTAAGGTTCATACTTTCGCTAGTGCAAGTTCTCTCAACAATAATAACATAATTGGATCATATAACTATCCCTCAACATGCAACAAAAGAGTCACTCAAAAATCACTAATAATGGAGAACAAATGAAGAGATTATGGTAGGGTACGAAACCACCTCAAAGTTATTCTTTCCAATCAATCTGTTGGGCTATTCCTATAAGTGTCACAAACAGCCCTAGAGTTCGTACTAGAATAACACCTTAAGACACAAATCAACCAAAACCCTAATGTCACCTAGATACTCCAATGTCACCTCAAGTATCTGTGGGTATGATTATACGATATGCATCACACATCTCAGATTCATCTATTCAACCAACACATAGAATCTCAAAGAGTGCCCCAAAGTTTCTACCAGAGAATCAAGATGAAAACGTGTGCCAACCCCTATGCATAGGTTCATGGGCAGAACTCGCAAGTTGATCACCAAAACATACATCAAGTGAATCACGTGATATCCCATTGTCACCACCAGATACGCATCGGGACATACATCAAGTGTTCTCAAATCTTTAAAGACTCAATCCGATAAGATTACTTCAAGGGAAAACTCAATTCATTACAAGAGAGTAGAGGGGAGAAGAAACATAAGATCCAACTATAATAGCAAAGCTCGCGATACATCAAGATCGTGCCAAATCAAGAACACGAGAGAGAGAGATCAAACACATAGCTCTTTGGTACATACCCTCGGCCAGGGTGAACTACTCCCTCCTCGTCATGGAGCGCCGGATGATGAAGATGGCCATCGGTGAGGGTTCCCCCCCTCCGTGAGTCTTGAGCAGGGTCCCGATTGGTTTTGGTGGCTCTGAGAGGCTTGCGGCGGCGGAACTCCCGATCTATTACATTCTCCGAAGTTTTTAGGGTATATGGAGTTATATAGGCGGAAGAAGTACGTCGGTGGACCTCCGGGCTGTCCACGACGTAGGGGGCGCGCCCCCACCCTCGTGGGCAACCCGGGACTCCCCCGGTGCAGCTCCGGTACTCCGTGGGCTTCTTTTGGTCCAAAAATAGGTTCCGTGGAGTTTCAGGTCAATTGGACTCTGTTTAATATTCCGTTTCTTCGAAACACTGAAATAGGCAAAAAACAGCAATTCCGGGCTGGGCCTCCGGTTAATAGGTTAGTTCCAAAAATATAAAAGTGGATGATAAAGCCCAATATTGTCCAAAACAGTAGATAATATAACATGGAGCAATCAAAAATTATAGATACGTTGGAGACGTATCAGGCATCCCCAAGCTTAATTCCTGCTCGTCCTCGAGTAGGTAAATGATAAAAAAGATAATTTTTGATGTGGAATGCTAATTGGCATAATTTCAATGTAATTCTTCTTAATTGTGGTATGAATATTCAGATCCGAAAGATTCAAGACAAAGATTTAATATTGACATAAAAATAATAATACTTCAAGCATACTAACAAAGCAATTATGTCTTCTCAAAATAACATGGCCAAAGAAAGTTATCCCTACAAAATCATATAGCTTTGGCCATGCTCTATCTTCACCACACAAAGTATTTAAATCATGCACAACCCCGATGACAAGCCAAGCAATTGTTTCATACTTTTGACATTCTCAAACTTTTTCAATCTTCACGCAATACATGAGCGTGAGCCATGGACATAGCACTATAGGTGAAATAGAATGATGGTCGTGGAGAAGACAAAAAAAGAAAGGGGGAAGATAGTCTCACATCAACTAAGCGTATCAACGGGCTATGGAGATGCCCATCAATAGATATCAATGTGAGTGAGTAGGGATTGCCATGCAACGGATGCACTAGAGCTATAAGTATATGAAAGCTCAACAAAAGGAACTAAGCGGGTGTGCATCCAACTCGCTTGCTCACGAAGACCTAGGGCATTTTGAGGAAGCCCATCATTTGAATATACAAGCCAAGTTCTATAATAAAAAAATCTCACTAGTATATGAAAGTGATATCATAGGAGACTATCTATCATGAAGATCATGGTGCTACTTTGAAGCACAAGTGTGGTAAAAGGATAGTAACATCGTCCCTTCTCTCTTTTTCTCTCATTTTTTGTTTATTTATTTATTTGGGCCTTTTCTCTTTCTTTTTCTTTGGCCTCTTTTTTTATTTTTTTTATTTTTTGTCCGGAGTCTCATCCCGACTTGTGGGGGAATCATAGTCTCCATCATCCTTTCCTCACTTGGGACAATGCTCCAAAAATGATGATCGTCACACTTTTATTTTCTTACAACTCAACAATTACAACTCGATACTTAGAACAAAATATGACTCTATGTGTATGCCTCGGTGATGTGCGGGATATGCAATGATTCATGAGTGACATGTATGAAAGAATTATGAATGATGGCTTTGCCACAAATACGATGTCAACTACATGATCGTGCTAAGCAATATGACAACGATGGAGCGTGTCATAATAAACGGAACGGTGGAAAGTTGCATGGAAATATATCTCGGAATGGCTATGGAAATGCCATGATAGGTAGGTATGGTGGCTGTTTTGAGGAAGGTATATGGTGAGTGTATGATACCGTGAAAAGTCTTGCGGTATTAGAGAGGCTAGCAATGGTGGAAGGAAGAAAAGTGCGTATAATCCATGGACTCAATATTAGTCATAAAGAACTCATATACTTATTGCAAAAATCTACAAGTTATCAAAGCAAAGTATTACGCGCATGCTCCTAGGGGATAGATTGGTAGGAAAAAGACCATCACTCGTCCCCGACCGCCACTCATAAGGAAGACAATCAATAAATAAATCATGCTCCGACTTCATCACATAACGGTTCACCATACGTGCATGCTACGGGAATCACAAACTTTAACACAAGTATTTCTCAAATTCACAACTACTCAACTAGCATGGCTCTAATATCACCATCTCCATATCTCAAAACAATCATCAAGCATCAAACTTCTCTTAGTATTCAACACACTCATAAGAAAGTTTTCACTATTCTTGAATACCTAGCATATTAGGATTATTTAAGAAAATTACCATGCTATTTAAGACTCTTAAAATAATCTAAGTGAAGCATGAGAGATCAATAGTTTCTATAAAACAAATCCACCACCGTGCTCTAAAATATAAGTGAAGATCAATGAGTAGTCGAATAATTATACAACTATGTGAAGACTCTCCCATTTAATAATTTCAGATCTTAGTACTTTATTCAAACAGCAAGCAAGGAAAAATAAAATGACATTTCAAGGATAGCACACATCTTGTGAAGAAACAAAAACTTAGGTTCAACCGATACTAACCGATAATTGTTGAAGAAGAAAGGTGGGATGCCTACCGGGGCATCCCCAAGCTTAGATGCTTGAGACTTCTTGAAATATTATCTTGGGGTGCCTTGGGCATCCCCAAGCTTGAGCTTTTGTGTCTCCCTAATTCCTCTCATATCACGGTTTCCTAAATCTCAAAAGCTTCATCCACACTAAACTCAACAAGGACTCGTGAGATAAGTTAGCATAAACCAATACAAAAACCTTATCATACTATACTGTAGCAAATCACTAAAATTATTATTCAACATTGCATACTAAATGCTTCTGCATATTTAATAGTCCTATCCTCAAATAGAATCATTAAACAAGCAAACATATGCAAACAATGCAAACATAACAGCAATCTGCCTAAACAGGACAGTCTGTAAAGAGTGCAGCAAGATCCATACTTCCCTAGCTCCAAAAATTATGAAATAAAATTGCCACTGTAGTAAATTTATCAGAGCTTATTATGCAAAAGGTTTCAACATTTTATCACATTCTTACTTTTCTAGGGATTTTGCAACAGCGGTAAACTTTCTGTTTTCAAACAGCAACATGTATACTTGCAAAATAAGCATAGTAAAGGCTATCCTTGACAATTTTATTGAAAATAAAGATGCAAAATATTAATATAAATAACAGCAAGAAAATACTAAAAAAATAAAATGACGCTCCAAGCAAAACACATATCATGTGGTGAATAAAAATATAGCTCCAAGTAAAGTTACCGATGAACGAAGACGAAAGAGGGGATGCCTTCCGGGGCATCCCCAAGCTTAGGCAACTTGGTTATCCTTGAATATTACCTTGGGGTGCCTTGGGCATCCCCAAGCTTAGGCTCTTTCCACTCCTTATTTCGTAGTCCATCGAATCTTTACCCAAAACTTGAAAACTTCACAACACAAAACTTAACAGAAAACTCGTAATCTCCGTTAGCGAAGGAAAACAAAACACCACTTCAAGGTACTGTAATGAACTAATTCTTTATTTATATTGGTGTTAAACCTACTGTATTTCAACTTCTCTATGGTTTATAAACTATTTTACTAGCCATAGATTCATCAAAATAAGCAAGCAACACAATGAAAACAGAATCTGTCAAAAACAGAACAGTCTGTAGTAATCTGTAACTAACGCAAACTTCTGGAACTCCAAAAATTCTAAAATAAATTGGTGGACCTGAGGAATTTGTCTAGTAATCATCTTCAAAAAGAATCAACTAAATAGCACTCTCCAGTAAAAAGTTTTGGTTAATCTCGTGAGAACTAAAGTTTCTGTTTTTTACAGCATGATCATAAAGACTTCACCCAAGTCTTCCCAAAGGTTCTACTTGGCACAAACACAAGCTAGATGGATTATTTATTACTAAACAGAACCAAAAAGCAAGAAAATAAAATAAAATTGGGTTGCCTCCCAACAAGCGCTATCGTTTAAAGCCCCTAGCTAGGCATGATGATTTCAATGATGCTCACAAAAAGATAAGAATTGAAACATAAAGAGAGCATCATGAAGAATATTACTAGCACATTTAAGTCTAACCCACTTCCTATGCATATGGATTTTGTGAGCAAACAACTTATGGGAACAATAATCAACTTGCATAGGAAGGTAAAACAAGCATAACTTCAAGATTTTAAGCACATAGAGAGGAAACTTGATATTATTGCAATATGTAGAAGCATATGATCCTCTCTCATAATAATTTTCAGTAGCAGCATGAATGAATTCAACAACATAACCAGCACCTAAAGCATTATTTTCATGATGCATAAGAATATAATTTTTATTACTCTCCACATAAGCAAATCTATTCTCATCAATAGTAGTGGGAGCAAACTCAACAAAATAACTATCATGCGATTGAAAATTAAGATCAAGATGGCAAGTTTCATGGTTATCATTATTCTTTATAGCATACATGTCATCACAATAATCATCATAGATAGGAGGCATGCTTTCATCATAGTAAATTTGCTCATCAAAGCTTGGGGACAAAAATATCATCTTCATCAAACATAGCTTCCCCAAGCTTGTGGCTTTGCATATCATTAGCATCATGGGTATTCAAAGAATTCATACTAACAACATTGCAATCATGCTCATCATTCACATATTTTATGCCAAGCATTCTATGTAATTCTTCTTCTAGTACTTTGGCACAATTTTCCTTTCCATCATACTCATGAAAGATATTAAAAAGATGAAGCATATGAGACAAACTCAATTCCATTTTTTGTAGTTTTCTTTTATAAACTAAACTAGTGCTAAAACAAGAAACAAAAAGATTCGATTGCAAGATCTAAAGACATACCTTCAAGCACTCACCTCCCCGGCAACAGCGCCAGAAACTGCTTGATGTCTACTACGCAACCTTCTCCTTGTAGACGTTGTTGGGCTTCCAAGTGCAGAGGTTTGTAGGACAGTACACTACAAAAAAAAGACACATCCGTGACATTTTGGGCCGAACGGATTTTTTTCTGTCATACATATGACACTTCTATGACGATAATTGTGACAAAACCGGTATCATCATAGATGTGGTGGGCTCCTACTTCTATGACAAAAATCATGACAGAAAATGGGCTTTTTCGTCACAGGCGGGCGGAGACGCCTTGCATGACATTCTTTGGGTTGTCCATGACGGAAAAAACCGTGGTAGAAGCGACGGGGAGGAAAATTTCGGGGATTTCCCGGTTACGGTGGGAGGTCGGGGGAGGTCGGGGACCGAGAGATGCGCGTTTCTCTCGTACACGTACGCTGCTGTGCGTAGGCGTTGGCTCTAATCGAACCCGAAGCGAGGCGTTGGGCTCTAATCGAACCCGGCGATTACGCTGCAGGCTATGCGTTCTTGAACCGGAGCGATCGATCGATGGATGTTAAATGAACCCGATCGAGCGATTCGCCGCTACTGCGCTTCATAAGCCGATCGATGCTGCCTCTGGGATGAGCGATTGGCGGTGGCGTTGCCTCTGGATGAACAGGACCCCGTGGTGTGGAGGGTTGGATGAGCGATGAAGCGGTGGAGGAGTGGCCGTGGAGGAGTGGTTGAACAGGACCCGTGGTGTGGAGGGCTGGATGAGCAGTGAGACGGTGAAGGGCTGCCCGTGGAGGGGTGGTTGAACAGTAGCCGGTGGAGTAGCGCGCGGTGGAGGCTGGATGAACAGGAGCCCGTGGAGGCTGGAGGAGGTCGACGATGGAGATGAACAGTATCTCGTGGAGTCCCATTTTGTGGTACGCCACACCCCTCCTGATGAACATGACCCCCATTTCGACCGTAGCGCTCCAACACAAGTCCGTTTCGTCCGTTTTGCGGTACGCCACACCCCTCCCGATCAACAGGACCCCCATTTCGACCGTAGGAGGTACGTGTCCTCCGTTTTGCGGTACGCCACACCCCTCCCGATCAACAGGACCCCCGCTTCGACCGTAGGAGGTCCGTTTAAATCCCGTTCTGCGATGCGCCCACACCCTCCTGATCAACAGGACCCCTCGTTTCGACCGTAGGAGGTCTGTTTCCTCCGTTTTGCGGTACGCCACACCCCTCCCGATCAACAGGACCCCGTTTCGAACGTAGGAGGTCCGCTTCCTCCGTTGTGCGGTACGCTAGGCCTCGTTTCCATCGTCTGTTCCGTCCAAGCCCTCCCGATGAACACGACCACGCATTTCGTACCGACTCAGCCGGTTGGCTCTCCATGAACACGACGACGACGCTGTTTCTCCGTTCCGACCCAACCATGTACATATGCGCGAGTAGGCGTTCGAGACCCTGCCCATATGTACGTACGTGGCCATATTTTTCTTTCTTGCACCACAGCGGCGTGCGTGCGTGTACATGCTACGTCGCGCGCCTCTACTACGACACGTGCGGCGCCTCTACATCGACCAAGATATATATGCGTACACGTTCGCGACCAGAATGACAACGCCACGTGCGCTTCGACCAGGTGGGTCCCGGTATCGCCGACACTTCCTTACTGCGAAGATGTAGCTGGTGGGTCCCAGCGGTCGAAGCGAATCGTTTTGTTTTTTGCCGGGGCACTTTCTTGCGTGCGAAGATGTAGCTGGTGGGTCCCAGCGGTCGAAGCGAATCATTTTTTGCCGGACGCACTTCCTTGCATGCGAAGATGTAGCTGGTGGGTCCCAGCAGTCAGAGGGGAAACATTTTTTTCGTGAAATACGGTGGCCCGTCCGGTGGGTCCCTGTTGTCAGATGGAGGAATAATTATTTTGCGCGTAATAAGGAGGCACTTCCTTGCGGCCGCCGTGGACCCAACTGTCAGCCTCTCCACGCACGGTACTCTTCCGATGGAAGTCGGTCATTGACCACATTGACCACGCCGCGCCGAGAGCATCACGGCGGTAGACGACGGTGAGGCCTAGGAAGGGGACAACGCGGAGCCGGGGAAGACGCAGCAGTGGATGCCCACGCGAAGAGGAGTACGAGGGTTCACTGGTTCGGCTGCGGTGTGAGGCTCCCGTCGCCGCAGAATAACAGGGGGTGTGGGTGAGTAGAGGGATGGCCTGGCCAGTGGTGGGAGTAGTAGGGGTGGTGAGGCCTCTGCGGCATCACAACTGTCCACGGGAGGCAGGAGCATGCGGCACGACTGACGCTGCTTTGGGCGGCTGGAGCACGAAGACCAGAGGTTGAAGAAGCACTACGGCCGTTGGATGGACATCGTACGGTCACTGGAGATAGAATCGTTCATATTGACTAAGTTGACAAAGCCCTCCGTCCCCGTAAACTTAGTAGGCCCACAAGTCAGCCTCCCACCAAGGTGAGTCCCAACTAGCAGGGGGAGTATTCCTTTTTTTGTGCGTAATATGGAGGCATTTCCGGTGGGTCCGAGCTGACAGCAGGGGGAACGTTTTTTTCGTGAAATACAGAGACCCTTCCGGTGGGTCCTAGCTATCAGGTGGAGGAATCATTATTTTGCGCGTAATAAGGGGGCATTTCCTGTGTGGGCCCCTCTTGTCGACCTCTTCCGATGCACATTGTTTGTTGACCATGTTGACCTCGCCGCGCCGAGAGCACAAAGCGTGGTGGACGAGGGCGAGGCCAGAAGAGAACCACCGGGCAGCGAAGCCACCGCAGCGGATGCCCACGCCGAGGGGAGAACGAGCCGATCGGTCGGCTGCGAGGTGAGGCTAACGTCGCCGGAAAATAACAGGATGTGGGGGTGGTTAGATGGATGGCTGGCGGCGGCAATGACCAACCACGGGAGGAGAAGCGGCGATCCCTTGTTGGTTTGGTAATTTGGAGCAGGAAGATCAGAGATTGAAGAAGCACGGCGGCCGTTGTATGGACATCCAACAGTCACTGCCGTGTGTTGACTAAGTTGATAAAGCCTTGCGTACGCGTCAAAGAAAAATTTAGGACAACGTCATCATCAACCTAGTAGGCCCAGAAGTCAACCTCCAAATCTGTGGAAAACAGCATACAGCCCATTAGCCATTATTTTCAATAATTTACAGCCCATTTGCTAATTCTTAAGGATATTTGAAGCCCATATTCTTTTTATTACCATTCTGAGACCATATATTCAGGCCTTTGCTAAAATTCAACGAAATTTTTCATATTTCGGTGGGGTCCGAACTCTTTTAATCACGAAATTCTGAGTCACGTTAAAAATAATTTTCAAAAAATTATATCAAAATAAGATTCAAAAAACAATTCTCTGCAAAAAAATGAATGAGATTTAGAATCTTAACTAGCAAGATGCCCATTCGTTGCACGGAACATGAAGATGCATTTGTATGAGTAGTTTATCTTGTGGGAGAAAAGATGATATTTTAATGTAATTGCAAGTTGGCTTTGGTTTTTATAAGAGTAGAGAGTAGAGAAATCCTGAAAAAATGATATTTTAATGCAATTGCGGTTGGCTTTGGTTTAAAAATTTATAGCCCATTTCTTACAACTTATAGCCCGTTTTAAGGAAGCCCATTTCTTACTACTTACATCCCTCCTCGTCTTGAAAGATTTGCAGCCAGTAATGAGAAAAAGCAAGTAGGCCTCGGTTTTGGTATTCTCCAAAAAAAAAAAGCTGGGCTAGCCAATTTCAGAAAGAAAAATATATCAACTGGGCTCGTCATGTGCTTAATAAAAGCGTAAGCATGGGCTAGACAGACCCTGACCCCCCTTACGGTATGAGCTCCGTCTCTAAAAGCGAAAAATAAGCTGGGCGTCTCTTTGGGTCCACAGTGTTATCCGCTCGTTGTGTAATTTTCTCGTTTATTGACTACATTGACAATGGCGTGGAACCTAGTTGTCAAACAATTAGGAGGAAGTATTTTTTGGCTTGTAATAACAAGGCACACCTTGCAATGCAATGACCACAGTGGGTCCCTCATCGACCTCTCCACGTACAATCATCTCCTAATTCCTCTTGGTTGTTGACCATGTTGACAATGCCAAACGGCGGCGGGCACAGCGAGCTAACCAAGGCGGAGAACGACGGCAAGGCCTCGGACGGGAACGAACATCATCCATGGAAGATGCGGCAATGTAGTGGCATGTGGAGGGGAGTACGAGGGCAACAACATGCAAGTCAAGCATACAAATGGTACAAAAAGCCCAAGGATTAATTGTTCATCAAATTTTTAGACAAAACCCATATTGAACATGACAGTAACATCTAACCCAACTACTATTTTTTGCAGTCACAAACAAATGGATCGGTCTGATCCATAAAATCAATATCCTGTGCAAAAAAATTTATTTCAGGATGTCTACAACTTATTGTAAATAGAAGCCGAGCACGTTTAGAAGCCCATTTGTCCATCTGAAACTTCTTTTTTTGCTGTTCAACATGTTCGTCCGTGAGAAATCTCTTGTTGTAAAAATTAAGCCTCATGGACTATAGTAACCTCGCATTCAACAGGAAGAATGTGACAAAGCTTCTGTTTGCCTGGTTGGATGCATATTGTCCCATCGTTATTGTCCTCAAACGAATGTCATGAGAACTGAGAAAATCCTTGTGCTTATTACGCCAACGATTGGTTATATGTTTTTCTCCATGTGGTTACGCCTAAGTAGACATGAAGACCGAAAGCAGTTAAGGTCTGAAAAAAGAGTATGTCGAAAGAACGACGGCAATTTGAGCAGTTAATTCTAGTACAATATATACGGGCTTTCAATGTGCATGAAATCATCACCTCTATGTATAAATTCTCCGGAGATCGAAAGCATCGTAGCAAGCCAATAATTATGTCCAGATCAAAACTATACATTACGATATATATGATCTTGGCAGAATCCGGCAAGATTGATAGGCTATCAATGGGCCGAACTCTTCATTGAGCGTATAACATAATATTAGTACCCAAAGTGTACTCCAAGATGATATAAAACTTATGCACACAAATGAAAAATGCAGCATATGATTACAAATGTGTAGATGATAATATACGGTACCTGAAAAAGTGAGGAGCCAAACACCAACTCCTTGTGATTATTAAGCGGGTCACGAATTACACCCAAGGTCTCCGGTTTAAGGCGCAGAGGCAGCGATTATTCTGAAGGTGTATAACAATTATGAAGGAGCAACCTTTCAAGTGAAGGGCATCTTCGATGATGAGCTGCTGTCCTTTAAAACAAATTCCAATGCTTTTAAGGTGAGGCGACTTTATTTGGAGACAAGCGATACCGATTTCTATTCCCAAAACAATCGACCAAGCGCTCGAGGCAGGGCAGGTGGAGTGGATGATCTTTGTGAAGTGAGGCCTCCGACGGATAAACCACCACAAGCGAAAGTTTTTTAGCGGTGGGAGTCGAAGCATTTGTACCCGGATCGTGCGGTAGATGGCACCGGGCGAAGGTGGCGGTGTGGAGAGAGGAGGAAAACCGCGAGATGGACAACGGCGGTGTGGGCACGAATTCTTGGTATGTTAGTGGTATGAAACTTTTGTGGTAATGGTAGAAATCAAACTGCTAGAGTTTTCCGAATTCAGGGGATGTCAGCCAAGCATCCACCTTGTCGGGTATGGACAGCAGATAGCTTGTCGGGATGCAGAGGCATTGAACGTGGCCCTGCTAGTGAGAAGAGACGATGGCTCTGATGAGATCAAATCCAGGAAGGACAGATATCTGACGACAATCGAGATTGAGGGGCGCGGTGCGCCATAGAGGGCGCCACCGAGTTGAGAGGACTTGTGTGCAGCAGCAATCCTTGGTGGGGAGAAGTGAGATGATCTCCTCAAGGATGACGCCCGGGAGATCGCTGATGCGGTCCACCGGAGATTCTACCGGTTCCTCGGATCCGGGGGGGGGGGGGGGCTCGCCGCTTCTCCCCGCGCTACCGGGTGCGGGATCTACAACCGGCGTCGCCGCTGGCGGGAGCCTCATCTTCTTGGAGCTAGGGCCAGCCGACTCCATTTTCCTTGTGGGCGTCGTGCCGAGCTCACGGGTTTGAGCAGAGTAGCCAGAGACAAGCCTAGTGGCAGTGCGAGTGGGGAAGAAGGAGGGCTGAGGATTTCTGTAGGAGTGGAAGAAGAGGAGCAGGCGTTTTCTGTACGAGTGAGGAAGAAGGTGAGCAGGGTTTTCTGGACGAGTGAGGAAGATTGGGGAGCGGGGGGTGGGTGGGGAGGCAGGCGGGAGGCGAGTTGTTCGTGTTTATAAGGCCGCTGCACTAACTACTCGCTTTTCCCAAGAACCGCTCTCTTCTTTTGCGTTCTTTGCATTGGAGCTGGCACATGGGCTTGGTGTTGGCCATGCATGTAGGATGCATGTGCCCTTGACCCTTTGCATGTGCCTGGTTTGTTACTAGGCCTATTTAATAGGGTGGTTATGGAGTAAATTAAGGAAATTTATTTTCTCTGTGTGCATCCACCAAATTAGATGATGCGGTACTGGATGCAGACACTCACATTAAACTAACATTCAGAAGAACAAAAGTTTAGCATGTCTATGCATCTCAATAAATCACCATACTATAACCAATATACAAAGCTGTGAGAAGGTGTGGAAATAAAGAAAATCGGTCGATGCTTCTCTGAGCAAAGGGCCTCCCTGCGCATGCATTAATTTCCTGGGCATGCTTGTTTCTTCTCAATGTTGCGAGCACTTTGAGCATGTTGGCAACTCCACAGCTAGCTAGCTGCCTCATCTTGAAACACATTTGCAGCAAACACATGAGGCAATAGAGATGACTCAACATGGGTCCATATTGTGCGATTCCCGATATCATATTCATTGTCCGAATCTGAAAAGATAGGAAAACAGTAGCTATACTTAAGCGGTGTTGCAAAACAGTAGCACATATCAATAGCTCGGCATGACAAAACACGATCATCTGGACGAGCGGGATCTTGACCTGCACGAGGAAGATTACATATAATTTCATAAGTCCTTGGTTGATTTCCACCTTGGTACCTTTGCTTGTTTGCTCCTCCACACATGAGAAGATCGTTCCGCACTGCATTCAGCAAGTCAACGTACGAATAAGCTAATTTCATCTTGCGGTGGTCATTGTACTGATACGTCTCCGTCGTATCTACTTTTCCAAACACTTTTGCCCTTGTTTTGGACTCTAACTTGTATGATTTGAATGGAACTAACCCGGACTGACGTTGTTTTTGAGAATTGCCATGGTGTTGTTTTATGTGCAGAAAACAAAAGTTCTCGGAATGACCTGAAACTCCACGGAATATCTTAGAATAAATAATAAAAAATCCTCGCCAAAGATGAAGGCCAGGGGGCCCACACCTTGTTCACGAGGGTGGGGGGCGCGCCCCCCTACCTCGTGGGCCCCCTGGAGACCCTCCGACGCCAACTCCAACTCCATATATTGGCTTTCGGGGAGAAAAAATCGGAGAAAGTTTCATCGCGTTTTACGATCTGGAGCCGCCGCCAAGCCCTAATCTCTCTCGGGAGGGCTGATCTAGAGTCCGTTCGGGGCTCCGGAGAGGGGGATTCGTCGCCGTCGTCATCATCAACCATCCTCTATCACCAATTTCATGATGCTCACCGCCGTGCGTGAGTAATTCCATCATAGGCTTGCTGGACGGTGATGGGTTGGATGAGATTTATCATGTAATCGAGTTAGTTTTGTTAGGGTTTGATCCCTAGTATCCACTATGTTTCGAGATAGATGTTGCTATGACTTTGCTATGCTTAATGCTTGTCACTAGGGCCCGAGTGCCATGATTTCAGATCTGAACCTATTATGTTTTCATGAATATATGTGTGTTCTTGATCCTATCTTGCAAGTCTATAGTCACCTACTATGTGTTATGATCCGGCAACCCAGTGACAATAATCGGGACCACTCCGGTGATGACCATAGTTTGAGGAGTTCATGTATTCACTATGTGATAATGCTTTGTTCCGGTTCTCTATTAAAAGGAGGCCTTAATATCCCTTAGTTTCCAATAGGACCCCGCTGCCACGGGAGGGTAGGATAAAAGATGTCATGCAAGTTCTTTTCCATAAGCACGTATGACTATTTACGGAATACATGCCTACATTACATTCATGAACTGGAGCTAGTTCTGTGTCACCCTATGTTATGGCTGTTACATGACGAACCGCATCCGGCATAATTATCCATCACTGATCCGGTGCCTACGAGTTTTCCATATCTTTGGTTTACGCTTATTTACTTTTCCGTTGCTGCTGTTATCATCACTACAAAATACCAAAAACATTACTTTTCTTTGTCTTTACTTTGTTACCGTTACCACCACTATCATATTACTTTGCTACTAAACACTTTTCTGCAGATACTAAGCTTCCAGGTGTGGTTGAATTGACAACTCAGCTGCTAATACTTGAGAATATTCTTTGGCTCCCCTTGTGTCGAATCAATAAATTTGGGTTGAAAACTCTACCCTCGAAAACTGTTGTGATCCCGTATACTTGTGGGTTATCAAGACCTTTTTCTGGCGCCGTTGCCAGGGAGCATAGCTCTATTCTTTGAGTCACTTGGGATTTATATCTGCTGGACACTATGAAGAACTTGAAAGACGCTAAGACAAGAATTTATCCCTCAACCACGAGGGAGGTAAGGAACTGCCATCTAGCTCGCACTTGATTCACCTTACATTATGAGTAAGCTAGCGACACCTAAACCTGCTTACGCTATTCGTTCCGATATGTCGCATGTTATTGATGATGCCACTTCGCTATGCATGATACTTATGATGAAACTACTTCTATGCTTGATACTCTCATGCCCTCGGTGAATTTCTAGATGAACAAATCTCTAGGTCTAGAGAAAGAGAAATTATTGAAACCGAACACGATGATGTTAGTAATGATGATAATATGCCTGCTATTCCTGAGGGTTATCTTTATAATGCTGAATCTACTGCAGCTATTCTTGCTTGCCAGGATAGACTTGAACTTAAGAGGTTGCTAGTTAAATGGAGTAAAGAATCTTTTAGAGATAGGATGAGACCCGACCCTGCTTTTGCTACTTCACCTATCTATGTTCCCGATCAGGATTATTATGATTTTTCTGTTGATCCAGATATAATTACTTTGGTTGAATCTGATTATTTTTATGGCTATGAATCTGAAATTGTTGTGGCACATCTTCGTAAGTTAAATGATATAGCTGCCCTGTTTACTAATAATGAGAGATCACGCTACCTTTATTTACTCAAAATATTTCCGTTCTCATTAAAGGGTGATGCTAAGAAATGGTTTAATTCTCTTGATCCTGGTTGTGTGCAAAGTCCCGAGGATATGATTTATTACTTCTCTGCTAAATATTTCCACGGTCATAAGAAACAAGCTGCTTTGAGGGATATATATAATTTTGTGCAAATTGAAGAAGAGAGTATCCCACAAGCTTGGGGAGGCTTCTCAAGTTACTTAGTGCTTTGCCTTATCATCCTCTTAAGAAACACGAAATACTTGATATCTTTTATAATGGACTAACCGATGCTTCCGGAGATTACACGGATAGTTGTCTTTGGTTCTCTTTTCGTGGAAAGAACACGGATGACGCTGAAATTCTATTGAATAATATGTTGGCAAATGAAAATAATTGGGCACCTCCGGAGCCAACTCCGAGCCAGCTCTGAGCCACCATTCTTGAGCCTATTCCTAAACCAACTCCAAAGAAGAGAGGTGTTCTATTTCTCAGTCCCGAAGATATGCAAGAGGCAAAGAAATCTATGAAAGAAAAAGGTATTAAAGCCGAAGATTTTGAGAATTTACCTCCTATTGAAGAAATACATGGTCTTAATTTACACTTTGTTGAAGAAGTATATGATCTCAATTACTTATTCTTTGAAGAACCTCCCGATATCCCGACCACGGTAGTAAAGGTAAATTCTCTCTATAGGTATGATAAAGTGAAGTCCCTCCTACTAAAATTGCTAGTCGATTGCTTGGATGAGTTTGATAACTTTATGTTTAAGCAAGATGAATTTAATGCTTATTTTGGTAGACAATTAAAACAGAATACCTTTATGATTAAACGCTTGAGTGATTACATGGCTAATATTAGAGGTGAACTTAAACTTGTTAGCAAACATGCTTCTATGGTTACCACTCAAGTAGAACAAGTACTTAAAGCTCAGAAAGAAGTGCTTGATGAAATGAATAGTAAGAAAAATGATTATCTTTGTTAGAGTGGCTACTAGAACTGTTAGAATGACTCAGGAACCTTTGTATCCTGAAGGCCACCCTAAGAGAATCGAACAAGATTCTCGGAGAAATAATATTGATGTACCTAGTTCTTCTAAGAGGAAGAAAAAGAAAAATGATAGAACTGTGCAAAATTCTAGTTAACCTATTGCTGAACCACCTGATAATCCAAATGATATCTCTATTTCTGATGCTGAAACACAATCTGGTAATGAACATGAGCCTAGTGAAAATGTTAATGATAATGTTCATGATGATGCTCAACCTAGTAATGATAATGATGTAGAAGTTGAACTCTTTGTTGATCTTGATAACCCACAATCAAAGAATCAACGTTATGATAAAAGAGACTTCGTTGCTAGGAAACATGGTAAAGAAAGAGAGGCATGGGTTCAGAAACCCATGCCTTTTCCTCCGAAACCATCCAAGAAAAAGGATGATGAGGATTTTGAGTGCTTTGCTGAAATGATTAGACCTATCTTTTTGCGTATGCGATTGACTGATATGCTCAAAATGAATCCTTATGCTAAATATATGAAAGATATTGTTACAAATAAAAGAAAGATACCGGAAGCTGAAATTTCCACCATGCTTGCTAATTATACTTTTAAGGGTGGAATACCAAAGAAACTTGGAGATCCAGGAGTACCTACTATACCATGCTCCATTAAAAGAAATTATGTTAAAACTGCTTTATGTGATCTTGGAGCCGGTGTTAGTGTTATGCCTCTTTCTTTATATCGTAGAGTTGATTTGAATAAGTTGACACCTACTGAAATATCTTTGCAAATGGCTGATAAATTAACTGCTATACCTGTCGGTATTTGTGAGGATGTGCCTGTTGTGGTTACAAACGTTACTATTTTAACGGACTTTGTTATTCTTGATATTCCCGAGGATGATAGTATGTCTATTATCCTTGGAAGACCTTTCCTTAATACTGCAGGGGCTGTTATTGATTGCAACAAAGGCAATGTCACTTTTCATGTTAATGGTAATGAGCATACGGTACACTTTCGAGGAAAAAAACTCAAGTTCATAGTATCAACTCTATTGGAAAAATTCCATAGATTATATTTGGAGGTTTTGAATTTCCTCTCCCTATTTTCAATAAGAAATATGATATACTTATTATTGGGGATGTCCATATCCCCGTTGAGGTAACATAGTGTTATTCGAAATTTCTCCGGTTCCATGATTATCGGAATGAGTTTGTTAACAAGACTTGATCAACCTTGTTAGTGAAACTAGAAGCACAACCTTCTGTACCCTCTTTATATTTTTTGTCCTTTAGTAGAAATAAAGTAAAAATAGTATTTTTCTGTCTGTTTCCTGACTTATCCGTGCAATATAAAAATTTCCCAAAAATAAAAGTTCTCAGAATGCCATGCCAATTTAATATGATTTTTTCGGGAATATTTGAGGATTTACTGTGCAAAAATTACCACGGGGAGCTGCCACACAGCCACGAGGGTGGAGGCGCGCCCCTGCCTCGTCAGGCCCACGGTGGCCCTCCTCCACTTATCCCTGCACCCATCTTCTTCCTCTGCCTCACAAACCCGAAAAACCAACTCAAGCTCGTGTTCGGCCGCTTTTCTTTGTGATTTTCGATCTCCTTGCTCAAAGCACCTCTCATAAAACTGCTTGGGGAGATTGTTCCTTGGTATGTGACTCCTCCATTGGTCCAATTAGTTTTTGTTCTAGTGCTTTATTCATTGCAAATTTGTGCTGCATAGGTGACCATGTTCTTGAGCTTGCATGACAAATTTATATGGTTCCAAGTAGTTCTAATGCTTGATATATGCTCTAGGCACTTGTATGAGTAGTTGCTATCAGTTTTATTAAAGTTGGTTCACTTTTGTTTGAAGTTACTAAAAATTTCAGAATTGTTTTTCAGAGAAAACAATATGCTTAGGAAGATGTTCCAAGGTGGTTCTTGAAGGAAGCAAGGTCCCAGGCTTGCAATGCGTGATGGTGATGAGGAACCACCAAGAGACGCTCTCGTGAGGCCCTGTGAATGGCCTTCGGAAAATTTTATGAATCAAGTGGGAATTAAAGAAGAATTCTACACATATTTGCGTAATGCCGGTCTTGAGGACTTTGAAGGCGATAAATGCCCTGATGTCGTGACCTCACAAGTTCTTTTGTAGGGAGGTTTGAGTTTTCATCTTCGCGTAATTCTCCTTCAGTCATGTTTGAACTTTATGACAAATCTTATACCATGGACTTAGAGGATTTCACTCTTGCATGCAAACTTCCATCTTGGGGTATTATTAGGGATCCCCCTAAATCTGAATATAGAGACTTTCTTGATAGAATAACTGTGGGGGAATCTAGAGATATAGCGCAGGCCACTATAGGGAGCATTCACTTTCCTGCTATACATTATTTTGCTCTCTTCGTTGGTAGATGCATAACTGCTAAGGATGACGCATGTCACATGTGTGCCCCTGATCTCAGCATTCTCAGAAGTGCTGTGTTAGGAGACCAATCTTATCATATAGAGCCATTGTAGATCGTAGGTTGCATCATAATAGACATAACGGAGATTTCTTTGGAGGAATTTATGCAACCCACTTAGCTAATTTTCTTGATGTAGACATTCGTGAGGGTGACATGGAGTTACCCCTGCTTATTTAGATCTTGATTCTATGTTTTCCCACCAGTTCATTGAGAGGACTGGACCACCTTTCCAGTATCGACTAATCTTTAACAAACGGCATGTTGTCCGTGTTACTCTTCCTGCTCCTGCCTTCTTTGATTTTCGAGACGAGAGGAAGATATATTATTACTAGAGAGGAGGCGGATGAGTACGAGAGGAGAGCGGAGGCAGCTCGGCGCCACGCAGCTGCAGCTCGAGGCGGTAGCCTCTGCATCGCCATGATCGACCCGGCTACACCTCTGGGTATCGGCCGGGCTATCCACGGCAATAGACCAACTTAGGCCAAAAGCCTAAGCTTGGGGGAGTACGTATTTCTCACCAACATTACATTTATGTTCACACACACTCATTGCTAGATGTCGGTGCTCATACTCTTTCACTGTCATATCCATGCTAGTTTATTTTCCCTTTTCCCGCTTTCTTCTTGTGTGTTTGATAAACCTTAGAAAAACCAAAAAAATTAGTAGTAGTTTATTTTTCCTGCTGTAGTAGTAATAATTAAAAATAAAACCCAAAAACATTTCCCGTTCTTCTTTTGCTTGTTGGGAGCTTTCCCGTGTAAATAGTTTTTATTTCTTTTCCTTTCTTTGGGGGTCGAGAAGACTATACTGAAAATGCTTAGTGGCTCTCTTATGCACGATCACTTATTTAACTTAGAGCCCATATTACTTGTCTTCTCTCTTGAGTTGAATGCTTGCAGATTCCAGCTTAGTCCAATGCACGTGCACTCTTATTATTATACACACCGTTCGGTCGTGCAAGTGAAAGGCAATAATGATGATATATGATGGACTTATTGGGATGAGAAAAGCTGGTATGAACTTGATCTCTCTTGTTTTTGTAAATATGATGATTCATCGTTCCTGATTCAGCTATTATGAAGTAAACATATTTGCAATGACATTTAGAGATTATAGTTGCTTGTGCCATGCTTGATTAGCTATGAGTTATAATGGTTTAGCTTGCGTGCCAACATGCTATTGAGATGATTATGATGTGGTATGATAGGATGGTATCCTCCTTTAAATGAATTGAGTGACTCGACTTGGCACATGTTCACGCATGTAGTTGAATCAAATCAACATAGCCTTCATGATATTTATGTTCATGGTGGATTATATCCTACTCATGCTTATATTCGTGTAAATTAATTTTAATGCATGTTTACGATTGTTGTCGCTCTCTCGATTAATTCGCTTCCCAGTCTTTTGCTAGCCTTCACATACTAAGCGGGAATACTACTTGTGCATCCAAACTCCTTAAACACCAAAGTTGTTCCATATGAGTCCTTGTACCTTCCTATATGTTGTATCTACCTGCCGTTCAAGTAAATTTGTATGTGCCAAACTCCAAACCTTCAAATGAAATTGCTTTGTATGCTCGAGCAGCTAATGTGCAACTAGGGCTGCCTATATCTTCCATGCTAGGTGGGTTATTCTCAAGAGGAGTGGACTCCGCTCCTCATTCACGAGAAAGGGCCGTAACCGGGATGCCCAAAGTCCCATGATCCAAAAATATCAAATCAAATCAAAATAATTAAACAAAACTCCCCACAGGACCCGTTGAATGTTGGAGGCACTTTCGTTGTTTCGAGCAAGCCAGGGATTGATGTTTGTGGAGGAGGGGGAGTATAAACCTTTACCATTCTATTTGGGAACTGCCTATAATGCATGTAGTATGGAAGATACAACCATCTCATAGTTGTTGCGTTGACAGTGAAAGTATGCCGCTCAAAATATAATTTATCTCTATTTCTAATTCGAGCTCTGGCACCTCTACTAATCCCTGCTTCCCTCTGAGAAGGTACTATCTATTTACTTTTATTTTGAGTCATCACCCTTCTTATTGAAAAGCACCCATTTGGAGAAACACTGTCGTTTGCATTCATTATGATTGGTTTATATTGGGTATGACTTGACTGGATCTCTTTTACCATGAATTACAATGTTTAGTCAGTCCTTGATCTTTAAAGGTGCTCTACATTTATGTTTTGCGGTTTCAGAAAGGGCTAGCGAGATACCATTTTGTTATATCATGTTATTATTATTTTGAGAAAGCGTTGTCATCCGAGTTTTATCATTCTGGCTCGCTAGCTGATTATATTATTGATATGAGTAATTGTGAGACCTACGTGTTATTGTGAGTATGGTTAGTTCATAATATTTGCTGAAACTTGAATGCTGGCTTTTCATGCTTACAACTACAAGAGCAAGCGAGTTTGTAAAAGTTTTTCTTTTCTCTTTCAGTTTGTCAATTGAATTGCTTGAGGACAAGCAAGGGTTTAAGCTTGGGGGAGTTGATACGTCTCTGTCGTATCTACTTTTCCAAACACTTTTGCCCTTGTTTTGGACTCTAACTTGTATGATTTGAATGGAACTAACCTTGGATGGCCATTTTTTTGTGAGAATTGCCATGGTGTTGTTTTATGTGCAGAAAACAAAAGTTCTCGGAATGACCTGAAACTCCACGGAATATCTTAAAATAAATAATAAAAATCCTCGCCAAAGATGAAGGCCGGGGCCCACACCACATTCACGAGGGTGGGGCGCGCCTACCTCGTGGGCCCCCTGGAGACCCTCGACGCCAACTCCAACTCCATATATTGGCTTTCGGGGAGAAAAAAAATCAGAGAGAAAGTTTCATCGCGTTTTACGATACAGAGCCGGCGCCAAGCCCTAATCTCTCTCGGGAGGGCTGATGTGGAGTCCGTTCGGGGCTCCAGAGAGGGGGATTCGTCGCTGTCGTCATCATCAACCATCCTCCATCACCAATTTCATGATGCTCACCGCCGTGCGTGAGTAATTGCATCGTAGGATTGCCGGGCGGTGATGGGTTGGATGAGATTTATCATGTAATCGAGTTAGTTTTGTTAGGGTTTGATCCCTAGTATCCACTATGTTACGAGATTGATGTTGCTATGACTTTGCTATGCTTAATGCTTGTCACTAGGGCCCGAGTGCCATGATTTCAGATCTGAACCTATTATGTTTTCATGAATATATGTGTGTTCTTGATCCTATCTTGCAAGTCTATAGTCACCTACTATGTGTTATGATCCGGCAACCCGAAGTGACAATAATCGGGACCACTCCCGGTGATGACCATAGTTTGAGGAGTTCATGTATTCACTATGTGATAATGCTTTGTTCCGGTTCTCTATTAAAAGGAGGCCTTAATATCCCTTAGTTTCCAATAGGACCCCGCTGCCACGGGAGGGTAGGACAAAAGATGTCATGCAAGTTCTTTTCCATAAGCACGTATGACTATTTACGGAATACATGCCTACATTACATTCATGAACTGGAGCTAGTTCTGTGTCACCCTATGTTATGGCTATTACATGACGAACCGCATCCGGCATAATTATCCATCAACGATCCGGTGCCTCTGAGTTTTCCATATCTTTGGTTTACGCTTATTTACTTTTCCGTTGCTTCTTTGTTATCATCACTACAAAATACCAAAAACATTACTTTTCTTTGTCTTTACTTTGTTACCGTTACCACCACTATCATATTACTTTGCTACTAAACACTTTGCTGCAGATACTAAGCTTCCAGGTGTGGTTGAATTGACAACTCAGCTGCTAATACTTGAGAATATTCTTTGGCTCCCCTTGTGTCGAATCAATAAATTTTGGTTGAAAACTCTACCCTTGAAAACTGTTGCGATCCCCTATACTTGTGGGTTATCATGTACCTAGTTACGAATGTAGGAATACCTGGAGCACCATGAGGTTAGCTGACAGCAGGTAGATGCAACCATATAAATTTTGTGCGGTGCTACCAAAATTTAGGTTTGTATCCCTTCCCGTTATGAGAATTATTCTTGAAGTTGGTAGAATGTGACGGCTTGTTCTTTGCATCAAACTTGCCTTTCCCCTGAGATTTGTTCTTGTTGTTTTGGGGCTGGTTGGGTTGGAAGTTCTTCTCGTGTACCATCTGGGCACTAGAAGCTCTCTCAGCGACCCGAGCACGTGTGTCTTTTGCTCTCGCCTTCTCCTCAAAATCAAGAGTGCTAATGAGATCCAAAACAGAAAACTCTTGTCTCTTGTTTTTTTAGAGAAGTAGCAAAATCGTTCCACGAAGGTGGAAGCTTGGCAATGATGGTCCCAGCAACAAATTTGTCCGGCAACACACACTTAAAGTACTCAAGTTCCTTAGAGAGTGACTGTAACTCATGAGTCTGCTGAACCACAGAGCGCTCATCAGTCATCTTGTAGTCACAAAATTGCTCCATGACGTACAACTTCGTTGCGGTACCGAGGGCCCAAGCGTGGCCTCGAAGCGCAACCCACATGTCTTTGCCATTTGTCAAACGACATATATGAATCCACAATGGAATCGTCAAGAACACTCAGCAGGACGGCTTTGAAGAGGGTATCCATGTTCTAAAAAGCTTCCTGCTGTGTAGGATTAAGATCGCCCTCAGGCTTACCCGTAGTGGCGTCATAGCAGTACATGATCTGAAACCAATATACTGCTCTTGTGCGCCACCTTTTATATTGCACCCCCTTAAAAGTAGGCGGCTTCAAAAGCGTAGCAAAACCACTCGGAGTAAATTGCCTATAATCGGGTTTTTGGATTGGATTGTTGAAGAGCAATTTAGTATGAGATTTAATCCGAATCAGCAGTAAATAGATCATGACGACAATTGCAAACATCAAAGTAATGATGCGGACTAAACCAGGAGGACAGAATCACATACTGTACAGTGGGAGCAGAACCGATGTGGTTGATGTTGTCACTCATGTCGTTGATGAAGAGGTTACCAAGGTCGGGGAAGAAGGCTGTCGTTGATGAAGTCGTCGCTGGCAGCAGTCACAGGAGTGTGCTCCCCAAAACCTAATCGCCCCTCTCCGTCTGTGATCACGAAAGGCGGGGTTCGGAGGATCACTGTCCCTTCTCGTGGTGCACGCCGGAAGGAGGGCTGGAGAAGAAGAATGCGTGGCGGCGCTAAGATGCAGAACGGTGCGAAACCATATGATACAATGGCGGCTAGGGTAGAGCATGTCGGTCGGTCAAATGCGAGTATAATAGTAGGCCTTTGGCCCCCAAACCCCACGTCCAAGTCAATAATAGCTCAAAAAAGTCAATAATAGCCCCACCAAGGTTTGTCTAAAAAAACAGAGTAATTAAGGCGTCCGTTAGTCCCTTTAGTATAAATACAATATCATTAGTAATGGCCCCACCTTTTGTCTCACAAAGTATGTTGGAGTACAACCGGCTACACGTTTACAATCCGCTTCTCTTCTCTCTCCTTCAACTAAGCACAAATACTATATTTAAATCCTTATAGCCTGCTTATGTCATCTAATTGTAGTACTTGCTCTAAAGTTACTATCCACTGTGTAGTCTGAAATGCCGGGCGTGCAGCGGGCGGTGCCCTCGGTCGGCGCGCCGCTTCAACGGCGGAAGCAATGAGAGGTCGCGTCGCCCTGACTTGCCATCAATGTGGAGCGGCGGGCTCAGCTGGCGCCAGGCGGGAAGCGCGCGCGGGAGGGGGGAGGGTTTTTTGTTGGGCCAAGAAGGTGAGAAGCCAACTTGGGATCGGTCCGGACGGGGAAATATCATGGAGAGAATTCCTTATTTGGCCCTTTCTTAAATTTTGCTTCCTTTTTTGGCCCTAAAAATATCATTTCCCCTTTTCGACGCACAATTTTTATTTTGTTCCCTTCATGACACTTCCGTCAATTTTGGCACATAACAGTGTTAAGTCTAACATGAAAAGACCATTCTACCCCTAATATATTATAGGACTAAAATATGTTTTGTCTTTTGACTACATGACTAGTGAAACCAAATCTACTATTTCAGTATCACGTAGCAGATTTGAGCTCACCAGATTCTCGCAAAAAAAAAAGATTTGAGCTCACCGGACATCTCCCTGCACTGCGTTTTACCAGTTGATGTATAGTAATTCCGTTGCATTCGGTTTACCACTTGCGAAGCCAGCCGAAATGAGACAGGTTAAGAGTGACCATGTAGTTTAAATAAAAAAGGGAAGCTGTAACAAGCAGTGATCAGTGTACGTACGACCCTGCAGTTGGTGTGTTGGTGCGTATCTGTCCGGCACCGACGAACAAGTAGATATTGTTGGCGTTCCGCGCAACAAGCGCGGGCGTGGTGTTGCCAGAGCCCGAGGTGAGTGCACGGTTGGCGGCAGCGCCCTTGGTCGAGGGCCTGTAGCCAGCTGCTAAGCCTGCCACGTAGGCATAAAATATGATGTGGCACCAATAAACTAAGCACCAATGCATTGAAGACTTGAGTTACTAAGCCATTTAATGCACTTAGCACCTCATCTAAAGAGCATTAGTAGTATAAGCCAGTGCCATGTCATCTACAGCCCATCTTATAGTCAACATGTATAATAGTAGATCAAAAGAGTGTACTACTACTTTTTTATTCTGTGGCCCACCTTTCATTCTCACAAAGTGCATAGGAGCACGTGCTAGAGCTGGCTCTTCATGAAGAGCCCGCTTACCTTCTCTCTCCTCTTCTCTTTCCTGCAACTAAGCAGAAATATACTAGTTTATTCCTTACTTGCTCTAAGCACATATAAGCACTTACTAGCACCCCCTTGACCGTGGACCTTGACGGTGTACGTCACCTTGTGTCTCATAATTTTCTTCGGCATCATCTGAGTCCTAGATGATCTCACCCACATCATCATTAGCATGCAGCCGCCTTGATAGACAACGTGCACAGAAGGAGTAGAGGCGACTGGGGACGCACCACCACCACGTCGTGGGCACTCCGTATGTGCTGGGTAATGCGTGCAGCGTGCGTGTTTTTTCATCGGTGCTAGCTCTAAGGCCGAGGCTGCGGTCGTCTTCGTCTCCGACTAGTAGTTGAGCAACGACGGCAAAGAGGTGCTGCAAGAGATGCGTATGCGCCGTTGCGTGCGAGCTTCGCCATAGCGCGACGAACGGGCGTCGCCAGCGGATGGCGCACGCCTCCATGCAATCGAGTGTGTGCGCATGCATGTGTTATTCACGTGCATTCTGCGGCCGGCGTGTGTGCATGCACGTCTTGTGTACGTCGTTGTGTGCTCCATCTTTGTCTTGGCGTCATGCATGAGTTGGATCGGATGGAGTTAGTGCGTTGGCTTGTGTACATGCGTGGCTGCATGCGTCCTGTACATGTGTGGCTTGTTGCGTGGTTATCAATAATTCAATATAAACTACTCCCTCCGTTCCTAAATATAAGTCTTTCTAGCCATTTCAAATAGACTACAACATACGGATGTATGTAGACATATTTTAGAGTGTAGATTCACTCATTTAGTTTCGTATGTAGTCCCTTATTGAAATATCTAAAAAGAATTATATTTGGGAACGGAGGGAGTATAAAACATCTTCAACTTAGCATCCTGATGTACCGTTTCTAGTGGTTAGCGAAAAGTTCATGTTCTTTTATTTGTTTATAGGTGGGCAGGTGGCAAAAAAACAGGGGAAACGCGCAAGGTTCCTTGCAGACGCTCCACCGCTAGGTTCCTTGCTCCTCCTCGGTCGTCGGGAATCTATGCTCTTCAACTCTTTTCTTTTACGTGAGCTTTGTTCATCCTTTTCCCAACACGAGACATCTAGCATCAAGGTGCACGTGTCATGCAAGAAAATGGAGATAATCAGATAAGCGGTGCGTAAGTGAGTCGTCTTGAGGGGGCGGAAACCCTTTTAAGTAAGTGATTCGTGCACTTCGATGGCACCTCATAATATTTTTTCTCCTCGATGGCACATGAATAGTGCACGTACTCAACGACGGAGCACGGGATGGTAGCAATGACATGGTCATCCCTTTTTTGGAGAGAGTACGTACTAGGGAGTAGTAAATAACTTTCATGTGTCCCGTCAACTCGCAGAACGACGAGAAGATTGATTACGCCTTCTCCCTCGCCAACGCGTGCGCGGTGGCTCGCAGCACGAGGAGAAACTTTTGCTTACAGCGGTGGACGTGCAGCAGTTCATTTGGTGTCAGATTGCCAGAAGCACTACTATAGAACCATCGACTTACGGAAGGCGAAGAGCCAAGCGCAAGGTCACCTACTAACCTTAGGCTAGGCGTAGTGGGAGTAACATAAGTAGGGTACCTCCTTTTTTATTCTAGAAACAACCACACGCGAATATCAAGGTGCTGTTACGTAGAACAAATTTCCTGCGATTCGTGCTCAGCCCTCCTCTATCTCTCTTCTCACCAGCCGGTAGACGCGGAGCCCATCGTCTGTTTGCTCACATGCGGTCCCACATGTCAGTGAAAACGCAAGCGGACCCACTGAACTTGCACATCTTTCACCTCGACGTGCTGGTGATGAAAAACAAATCCAAGAAAGATCTTCGGTGGCCGCTTTTGGAGTTACTCAGGAGTAGTAAGATTCTATTTACAGTTTAACCCAAGATGCACGTATCGTGGCTTCAACTACCACTCTATTTTCTTTCATGACACGACCTGGATGCTGGATGTCCCACATGTCGGCAAAAGGAGGAAGAACCCGACCAAATCTTTGGTTGTGCTCTCGGATTAGACTAGTTGTGCTAACTTAAAAATTTATTGTGTACTCCTCCGTTCCAAAATACTTGACTTCCATTTGTCCAAAAATGGATGTACCTATATACTAAAACATGTCTAAATACATATATATTTTGACAAATAGAAGGCATGTATTGTGCAACGGAGGGAGTAGAATGGATGCAAGTTTTTGTATTGGGAAGAAGAGTACATCCATATATTGATAGAGCGTTGGAGTTGGCCTTACAAGTGGGACCGCAGCTTGAGGAAACCGACTATCAAGAAACCCCACCTCGCCTGTCGTAGCGATGGCTGAGTTAGAGAAGCGATGAGGTTGAAGAGATTGCTCTAGCAGACTCCAAGAAATATGGTGTCGGATGGAAGTCGTCTTTGGTGGCGTGTGCCGTACTCCTGGACGTGAATGCTTGTTCGGCCCATGCCACCCTACTACTCCTACTACTTACTCTACTATATAGTACTAGTATCGAGGATTCGAGGTGTGGTGGGATTTTTCCTTCTCCGGTCTTGTTTGAGAGAGGAGAAAGGGAGGCGGCTCGAGGTGCGAGTTGGGGCTCGGCCCGATCTCGGGCCTTCGCCGCCCGGCTGCAGTTGGAGAGAAGATGGGGAGGTGCCCGAGCTACCGTGTACATACTAGTTGTAGGTGATCCATCGGAATTAGTTGCGAGCGCCAAAGAGTATATAGGCTGCTCGTCCTCATGCTCGTGATCATCACCATCGTCATCTCCCCTTGGTTATAAATTTTTTCAAGTATAGGTGGTGGAATGTTCACAGGACCTTGGAAACACAAGAAGAAGGTTAATTAGTAAAGGGAAACTTGCTAGCCCGCATGCATGTGGATGAAACAATTATAATTACGGTGGAAGACCCAAAATCATAACGATTCCATGCAAAAACAGTGCCACGAGTGGTGGCAGCAAACACAAGGCCCTCATATCAAATTGCATCACAGTACACATCCGTGTACAGAAACTGATTTTTGAGCAATATCCATCAAGTCAAACCACCAAGGACGGCAACAAGCTTGTCGAAGATAACAACAGCTTCATAGTTGTTGTAATTCCAAGAGAGGTTGGGAACTCAACAAATTGCTATCTTCCGTAGAAGACAGTCACCATGATTGTATTTGAACGTGCGTACAATACCGGTGTGCTCAACCTCTGGGTAGTCTACTGAGATTTTTGGAAGTGGAACCCGGTCACGAGTGTACACATTCACAAGTTCCCGCTCGCATGATTGGACCCAATGTAAACAACCCAATCTCCATTTGCGCCTGCCCAAGCCTTGCCCTCAAGCGATGGCATCTTAACATCATACGTATCATTATCAAGCGGAATCAACTTGCACAAGGCGAGGCCTCCGTCGTCCCCGCGCAAGTAGTCATCAGGGTCACGGCGAAGAAGATAGGGGAGATCAAACCGCTCCTTGACTCTTGGGTTCCTTGTAATAATGTTATTAGTTGAGTCGAGAATGGGCTCGAACGAACCTGCCATGGTAGCCGAGGTGATGACGTCGCACCGATCAATGAGTTCCTCCACCACACCATCTTTCAGATTGGGGCAAGAATAACGGGGTCGTTTCCATCCTGTTCCCTCCATGGAGAAGACGATCGAACAATGGCAGAAGAAAGGGTGAAGGGCTGAAGGAAAATGGAGGAGGGAGAGGAAGAGCGTGCGACAGCAGTTCCAAATCAAGAGGGAAAGGCGAAGAGTCGGTGGACGGTTGCCGGTTGCCACAGTTCACGAAGAGGCGCCCGGCCTACACGTCCGTTCGGTAATACTCCTCTACTCGCCGTCGTCTCACTGATATGTTGGAACGGGACCACATGTCAACGAAACATGGTGTGTAATTTCTCGTGCAAAATGCGATCTGGCCGCGTTGGCCCGAGGTGCCGCATTTTTTTTGAAAGTTTGCCGCATTAGTTATCGACCTTTTTTTTAACATGCAATCTGAATGGATAGCTCCTGTGGTCATCAGACGTGAGCGGATATAGTGATGGTTGATTCGCCCATGCAACTTATTACTGTGGGAATATGGGAGTACCAGTGGACTCAAGGAACATAGAAATGATGGTTGCTTCGTCCGAGCAACTTACTGTGGCGAAGGTGGGGCTCTGTGATTTGACTGCTCACTAGTCACTACTACTGCGGCGCAACGACCGGGGTGAATCTTTCCCTGAAGTTGTGTTGTGCACTGAATATTGCTGCATGGCTGAAAGTGCAACTATCCCTAGGTGGTTTTGGTAATTCCTAACAACATATAGCTCATTGAGCTAACATTATTCCAAGATAAATATTTCAGGAAAAGCTCAATGAATGGCATGGCATGGATGAGAAAAGTGGACCCCTCAAAATACTAAGGATAAAAGGATTGGCTCAAGCTCAAAGCTCAAGACTCTACATTTTATATTTTAGTGATCCAAGATCACATTGAGTCTATAGGAAAAGCCAATACTATCAATGAGGGATGAGGTGTTGCTTAATGAGGTTCTTGCTTCATAGTGCTTAGTGATATGCTCCAAAACCCTCAACTACTTTCCCACATCCACATATGACCTAAACCAAAAGTCTAACTCGGCCCCATCGATTCTTTCTATCCGGCGCCACCGAGTTCAGATGTCATAGCCACTGCCACAAACCCTAGGCAAATCGGTCTCACCGATAGGGATCTCGGTCTCACCGAGATGGGATTGTAATATCTCTGTTTCCCTTCGTAACGCTTCGGTCCTACCGAGATGAGCGATCGGTCCTACCGAAATGAGCAAATCAGTCCCACCGAGTTTACCTGACCAACTCTCTGGTTAGCTTATTACCAAAATCGGTCCCAACGAGTTTGTGTAATCGGTCTCACCGAGATTACGTTATGCCCTAACCCTAACCATATCGGTCCTACCGAGTTGCATGTCGGTCCCGCCGAAAATCCTAACGGCCACTAGATTTGCTGAATCGGTCCGACCGAGTTTAACAATTCGGTCCCACCGAGTTTGGCAAGTTGTGTTTAACGGTTAGATTTTGTGTGGAGGCTATATATACCCCTCCACCTCCTCTTCATTCATGGAGAGAGCCATCAGAACGAACCTACACTTCCAACCTACATTTTCTGACAGAGAACCACCTACACTTGTGTTGAGACCAAGATATTCCATTCCTACCATATGAATCTTGATCTCTAGCCTTCCCCAAGTTGCTTTCCACTCAAATCTTCTTTCCACCAAATCCAAATCCCGTGAGAGAGAGAGTTGAGTGTTGGAGAGACTATCATTTGAAGCACAAGAGCAAGGAGTTCATCATCAACACACCATTTGTTACTTCTTGGAGAGTGGTGTCTCCTAGATTGGCTAGGTGTCACTTGGGAGCCTCCGACAAGATTTTGGAGTTGAACCAAGGAGTTTGTAAGGGCAAGGAGATCGCCTACTTTGTGAAGATCTACCGCTAGTGAGGCAAGTCCTTCGTGGGCGACGGACATGGTGGGATAGACAAGGTTGCTTCTTCGTGGACCCTTCGTGGGTGGAGCCCTCCGTGGACTCACAAGAACTGCTACCCTTCGTGGGTTGAAGTCTCCATCAACGTGGATGTACGATAGCACCACCTATCGGAACCACGACAAAAACATGTGTCTCCAATTGCGTTTGAATTCTCCAAACCCTTCCCTTTACATTCTTGCAAGTTGCATGCTCTACTTTCCGCTGCTCATATACTCTTTGCATGCTTGCTTGAATTGTGTTAAGATTGCTTGACTTGTGCTAAGTTAGCTAAAATCTGCCAAAGACTAAAATTGGGAAAAGGATAAGTTTTTATTTGGTCAAGTAGTCTAATCACCCCTCTAGACATACTTTCGATCCTACAAGTGGTATCAGAGCTTTGGTCTCCATTTGCTTTGATTTCCATAGCTTTTGGTAGTCATAGCCTTGGTTTCACAACCTAGGAGAGTATGGCGTCTAGCGAGGGAAATTATCACCATAGAGGTCCTTACTTTGATGGTACTAATTTTCCTAGTTGGAAGCATAAGATGAAATTGCATATCCTTGGACATAACCCCACCGTTTGGGCTATTGTCTGTATTGGCTTGCAAGGTGAATTCTTTGATGGGAGAGAACCGAACCGTGAAGCTAGCGCGGAAGAGTTGAAGATGCTGCAATACAACGCTCAAGCTTGTGATATCCTCTTCAACGGATTGTGCCTCGAAGAATTCAACAAAATCAGCCATCTTGAGAATGCAAAGGAAATTTGGGATACTTTGATTGATATGCATGAAGGTACCGACTCCGTCAAGGAATCCAAGTTGGATGTGCTTCAAAGTCAACTTGACAAGTTCAAAATGAAGGATGGTGAAGGTGTCATTTGAAATGTACTCTAGGCTTGCTCTTATCACAAATGAGATTGCCGGCTTAGGAAGTGAAGAGATGACCGACAAATTCATCATCAAGAATATCCTAATAGCCTTGGATGGAAAATATGATACCGTGTGCACATTGATCCAAATGATGCCCAATTACAAAGATCTCAAGCCAACGGAAGTCATTGGAAGAATTGTTGCTCATGAGATGTCACTCAAGGATAAGGAGGAACTTCACAACAAATCAAGTGGTGCTTACAAAGCCTCATGTGAAGCTCCCACATCATCAAGTGAGAAACAAACCTTCAATGAAGAATTGAGCTTAATGGTGAAGAACTTTAACAAATTCTACAAGAGTAGAAACAAAGAGAGAAGCTCCAAGTCAAGGTCCTACAATGACAAAAGATCTTCTAGTCGTGAGCATAATTGCTACAATTGTGGAAGACCCGGACACTATTCCAATGAGTGTACGACACCCTAAAAAAGAAGAGAGGATTCTCCCAAGAGGAGAAGTAGAAGAGAAGAATCATCACCAAGAGAGAGGAGGAGTAGAGATGATCGAAGAACATCCCGGAGAAGCAAGGATTCAGAAAGGAAGGACTAGTCATCAAGGAGCTACACAAAACGAAGACATCAAGCTCATGTTGGTGAATGGGTATCCGGCTCCGACTCCGACAATCACTCCGAGAGAAGCTATCACTCCGACTTCGAATATACTCAAGATGAAGGTGTTGCCGGTCTGGCACTTGTGTCAACCAACTCCTACAACATATTTGATTCACCAAATGAAGGAATTGGAAGATGCTTCATGGCCAAAGGTCCAAAGGTATCACACCCCGAGTATGTTGATTTCAATAGTGATGAAGATGACTTGTTAGGTGATGATGATTTACTTGTTGACAACTCTAGTGATGAATACTATGATGAAACGTCAATTAATCATGCTAATCAAGATAAAATGAATGACAATGATAAAGAGAAGATTGAGCTTCTAACTAAAGAACTAAAAACTCTTAAGTTAGCTCATGAAACTATCTTAGAATATCATCGAGAACTTTCAAGGACTCATGAGAAGTTACGCTTTGAAAAGCCCAACCTTGAACAAGAGCATGAGTTCTTAAAGGCAATCAATGATGATCTTCGTCAGAAAAGTTCTTCTTACATTGCCAAGCGTTTACTCTTATCTACTTACATGCCTCAAGTCAAGTCTAGTAACAAGAACAAGAAGGATTCTTCCTCTAGTAGTAACAATAATCATGCTAAATCCAATGTTGTGGCTTCTAGTAGTTCTCTTGATTCCACTAATGATTCTCTTAGCCAAGTTACACTTGAGCAAGAAAATAGCTTATTGAAGGGAATTATAGAGAAAGGGGTTTACAAGAGCCTTGCCGGGAGTAAGCAATTTGAGGAAATTGTACGCAAGCAAGGAAGGCACCGGAAGAATCAAGGTGTTGGTTTTGAATGAAAGTTCAATGCCAATGGAGTTGAGTGGGAAGAATCAATACCCCAAGAGAAAGTTTGTTCCTCAACAAGAGAAGTATGATCCTACTTCCTTCAAAGGGACACAAGCTGAAGATGATCTTCCACCACAAGACCACAAGCAAAAAGGCAAGGATAAGCTTCAAAAGGAGATTGATGCATTTGAAGAAGCTCTTAAGGCCTTGGTCAAGTGGGTTCCCAAGACTACGTCAAGCTCTACTTCATCTAGTACAACTACAACTCCAAGGATTCCCATCAAGATGATGTGGGTCCCGAAGAAGAAGAACTAGAGAGTTCTTGAGGGTGACTCCGCCAACATATTTCACTCATATCATTTTGGCAATAACTAGTGCAATCAACTTCCACATCTTGCACTATTTCAAGGAGTCACAAACCCTCTTGTTGGTAAGACAAGGGACAAGGTAATCTAATGCTCTCATTGACATCATCTTGTGTGTGCATCACTCTATGTCTATGGATATCCTTGTTTGTTCCTTGTGGGACTAACCCGTGTAGGTATTGAAAGTGCAACTCACTCCAAAGGATTGCTCCAAATGATCTACATCAACATTGAGCATCCACATCTTCAACACCTACATGAAGTCATCATCGACAAAAACCAAGGTTAGTTCATCCCTCTAAGGGGGGATCTCACATCTAGGGGGAGCTTTACTCTAAGAATTGAGCTAAAGCGACTCTAATGGTGTGAACACAACAATGCATTATGTAAAAGTGGTAACCCCACTTGAGCTTAAACGATGAGTATGACCTATGATCAAATGTTCTCATTTGACTCCTAAGTCAATATACTCATATATAGATGACCTAGTCATCGCCAATTGCTTGATAGATGCTAGAATTGGTTGTGCATGCTTCGCCACATATTTCATTTGCCATTTTATTGTGTGAGCATGTTGGTTGCATATTTTACTCATTGGAGGACATCCACTTGTTGTTTTGATTGATTGGTTTCTTTTTCTTTTGCCAAGTGGATGGACAAGAAGGCCTAAGAACCTTCTCTAGCTATCTATGCTTTTCTTGTCTCAAACTCTATTCATTCTACACCACAAAATTTGATCAAGTCAGATTCGAATCACTCTGTGTGAGGAGCACTTGGAGTCCCCGATTCGTCATAGACTTAAACTTCCAAAACTTCTTTGTGCGTTTCGGTTTGACCGATTCCCATTTCGGTCATACCGAGATCACTAAGTCGATCTAGGTTTTCAATCTCGGTGCAACCGATTTGAACTTTCGGTCACACCGAGTTGTCAGAATCTTGCGATTATGCATCTCGGTGCCACCGAAGTTGTTCCACTTTCGGTCACACCGGCGTGGTCGGGCTATATATACCCACGGGCAAAACTTTGGAAATTTTCTCCGAACTCTTTCGCCCGCGCTCAGCCCGCTCTGCCTCCAGGGTCTTCGGATCGTCCTCCTCGTCGCCAGCTGCCTCCTGCCGCTGGTCTCCGCCGCCGTCGGCAGAATCATCCCCACAGCTTGCCGCCAGTGGCGAGTTCATTGCCGAACTAGGGTATGAACTTCGATCACTGTCTATCCCTATCGATTCCTAGCACATTGTGTTCGCCATGAATCTTGCCACGATTGAAACTATCTTATCTAGTCAAAACACTCCGTAGATTAGAGATGAATTGAAAATTTAGGGTTAAGTTTCACGAAACCATCTCGGACCAACCGAGTTGTAAAACTTCGGTACCACCGATTCGGCTAAGGCCATTGCACATGTAATTCTCGGTCGACCGAGAATTGCAAATCGGTGTGACCGAGTTCAGGACTTTGTGGAACCCTAGCAGTCTCGGTGCCACCAAACTGTGACTCGGTCTGACCGAGTTCACTAGTTTAGGTTCCAAAAGCTGCTTCGGTATCGTTTACAAATCGGTAGATCCGAAATGCTTTCTGCGGAAAACTAAAACTAAGTTTATGACTCATTCTTTTGCAAAAACCTCTGTATTTTGTGATGCTCATCCACTCTATCTCATCTATATCTACTCACAGGGTCAGTTGTCAGTGTTTGCAATATGTCTGATCAAGGTGACAGCCAGAACAGGCAAGAGGAGCAGGTTCAAGTGAGTGAGGGCACTAGTCCCTCTAGCAGCTATGATGATGGCAGCAGGAGCACCCCAAGCAACCTACCCAAAGCTGCCACCAGGGCCAGAAATAAGAGAACCTCAGAATCTGAGGATGAAGACTATGTGGCTGTTGAGGATGAGGCCACTTCCAAGAAGAAGGTGCTCAAGAAAGAATATGGCTCAACTGCAGCCACTAAGCCTGGTATGAAGACCAAAGCACCTGCCAAAAGGATTCCCATGTCTAAAGCCAGAGCCTCCACTCAAGCATCTTTGGAAGCTGAATCCAAAGAGGCTGCTCTGAAAGGAAGAAGAGGAAGGAAAGGGTCAAGAAGACCATGGCAGGGGTTGTTGGAAAGCCTTCCATGATGGAAGAGGAAGAAAAGAGGATGTTTGACCACCCAAAGCTCAGAAGCTTATGGGTGATGCCATCAGGTTAGGGGCTGCTTCATCAAAGCCCAAAGAAGCACCCAAGGCTGCCTCCAAGCCCAAGACTACACCTAAGAGGAGTACCAGGAACATTCCAGCTGCAGAGAAGAACAAGGCCCCAGTGCCTGAAGCTGCAATGGAAGAAGAAGATGATGAGTCGCATGTCTTGAGAAAATTGAAGCCTAAAATTCCAGATCATAATGATGCCCATCTTGTAGCTGAGAACATGAAGATAAGGAAGGATTCAGGATTGAGGCAATGGAGAGAGTCAGATCCATATGCCACCAGAAGGAGAACTGCTATAGACTATAGGTTCCACACAAAGGAACAACATGATTTCTATGAGACAGTGCTGCTGGACAAGAAGCCAATAGCGTGTGACATGAGATGGGTGAACTGGGAATACATCAAGGAGAATGAAGAACACTATCCTTGTGTGTATGACAGCTTCAGTGCTTGTGGAGTGGCAAACTTTGTTGGGCAGAAGCTCACAAAGTGGAATGATGAGCTAATAATGCAATTCTACTCCACAACACACTTCTAACCAGATGGCATGATAGTATGGATGTCTAAAGGTACTAGGTACCAATCATCAACTGAAGAATGGGCTAATCTGATCAATGCACCTAAGGAGAAAGAGGATGACTTGGATGTCTATGCCAAGAAGAAGATGGATCACAACACTATGACACATATGTACAAGGAGATCCCAGATGTCGCTATTGAAACACACAAGTTTGGATCAAGACATTACCTTCCGTCAGACTGCCAACCATCAACTGGATCCTCGTGCACACTCTCTTGCCCAAGTCGGTGATCACAACATGATCGTGAGGCCATGCAATAAATTTGCTACACTTATTTGATGTGCCACAAAAGTTCAAGGTCATGAGTCTTATAGTTGAAACTATCAAGAGGACAACCGCTGACCAAAAGAGAAGTTGTGGGTATGCCCCATGCATCCGTGAGCTGATTAACTTCAAGATGGGCACTGGCACATACTTGTTGGACAAGGATCATATGCCTATCTATCCAGATTTTGAGGACAACCAAGTGGTTATGGATGAAGATGAACCATCTTCTGTGCAAGCACAAGCAAAGAAGGAGAAGGCTGCCAAGATGCCAACAATGGAAGAGGCATCTCAGTACTTCTTGAAGAGCAAACAGGATCAGCTTGGCTACTTGATTGCATCCACTCTGAGGATTGAGAAGGGGCTGGCCACCTTGACTCAAAACCAGGAGAGCCTGGAGAGGATCATGGAGCATAAGTTCTATGACTTGGATGTGAAGGTAACTGAGATCCAGTCTGTTGTTGAGCAACTCCAGGATGATATGCAGGAGAGGAAGGGCAAGACAACCACTGAGGCATTTGCCAGAGTGCCTAGAGCTCAGAGGTCAGCCGCAGTGCCGTGATGCATACACGAGCCACTTCATCTGCACCAGCTACATGCCCCAAGGCAACCAGCTCCAAGACCTACTCCACCAGCTCCATCCACATCTACTCAAGTCTTCGTCCAAGGAGCCATCTCTACACCACCACCAAGATCAAGCCCGAGAGACGATTTAGTGCTATCATTTTCTATGAACTTTTTGGTAACTTGTTGCCAAAGGGGAGAAAATGTATAGATCATAGGCTTCGAGAGAGCATTGCTTTTATTCTCTCTTGCTTTGGTGGTTGAACTTTATTTGCTTGATTGACATACCTTACATGCATGTGATACTTGGATGATCATGTGTTTGATCATATGCTACATTAATGCTTGTTGGATGACATTATCCTTTTATCTCTATATGATCATTCACTTTGCTTGGTGATGACTGCATGTATTCTATTGTTATCATTTTGAGCGCTCCACCAAGATGTATGTGACATGGAAGAGTAACCCATGAGCCTAACTCTTTGTGCATTTGCAGTCCAAAGCAAATCTTAAACTATGCACAAATTTAGGGGGAGCTCTTGCTTATCACATACTTCTCAAAGAAAAAATGTTTTTCACTCTTATTATCATTTGTCGAAGTTTTGATCTATATGTTGTCATCAATTACCAAAAAGGGGGAGATTGAAAGTGCAACTATCCCTAGGTGGTTTTGGTAATTCCTAACAACATATAGCTCATTGAGCTAACATTATTCCAAGATAAATATTTCAGGAAAAGCTCAATAAATGGCATGGCATGGATGAGAAAAGTGGACCCTCAAAATACTAAGGATAAAAGGATTGGCTCAAGCTCAAAGCTCAAGACTCTACATTTTATATTTTAGTGATCCAAGATCACATTGAGTCTATAGGAAAAGCCAATACTATCAAGGAGGGATGAGGTGTTGCTTAATGAGGTTCTTGCTTCATAGTGCTTAGTGATATGCTCCAAAACTCTCAACTAATTTCCCACATCCACATATGACCTAAACCAAAAGTCTAACTCGGCATCACCGATTCTTTCTATCCGGCGCCACCGAGTTCAGATGTCATAGCCACTGCCACAAACCCTAGGCAAATCGGTCTCACCGATAGGGATCTCGGTCTCACCGAGATGGGATTGTAATCTCTCTATTTCCCTTCGGAACGTTTTGGTCCTACCGAGATGAGTGATCGGTCCCACCGATATTGCAATGTAAACTCTCTGTTTCCTTTTCGTAACATTTCGGTCCCACCGAAATGAGCGAATCGGTCCCACCGAGTTTACCTGACCAACTCTCTGGTTAGCTTATTACCAAAATCGGTCCCACCGAGTTTGTGTAATCGGTCTCACCGATATTACGTTATGCCCTAACCCTAACCATATCAGTCACCGAGTTGCATGTCGGTCCCACCGAAAATCCTAACGGTCACTAGATTTGCTGAATCGGTTCGACCGAGTTTAACAATTCGGTCCAACCGAGTTTGGCAAGTTGTGTGTAACGGTTAGAGTTTCTGTGGAGGCTATATATACCCCTCCACCTCCTCTTCATTCGTGGAGAGAGCCATCAGAACGAATCTACACTTCCAACCTACATTTTCTGAGAGAGAACCACCTACACTTGTGTTGAGACCAAGACATTCCATTCCTACCATATGAATCTTGATCTCTGGCCTTCCCCAAGTTGCTTTCCACTCAAATCTTCTTTCCACCAAATCCAAATCTTGTGAGAGAGAGTTGAGTGTTGGGGAGACTATCATTTGAAGCACAAGAGAAAGGAGTTCATCATCAACACACCATTTGTTACTTCTTGGAGAGTGATGTCTCCTAGATTGGCTATGTGTCACTTGGGAGCCTCCGACAAGATTGTGGAGTTGAACTAAGGAGTTTGTAAGGGCAAGGAGATCGCCTACTTCGTGAAGATCTACCGCTAGTGAGGCAAGTCCTTCATGGGCGACGGCCATGGTGGGATAGACAAGGTTGCTTCCTCGTGGACCCTTCGTGGGTGGAGCCCTCCGTGGACTCAGCAACTGCTACCCTTCGTGGGTTGAAGTCTCCATCCACATGGATGTACGATAGCACCACCTATCGAAACCACGACAAAAACATCCGTGTCTCCAATTGCATTTGAATTCTCCAAACCCTTCCCTTTACATTCTTGCAAGTTGCATGCTTTACTTTCCGCTGCTCATATACTCTTTGCATGCTTGCTTGAATTGCGTTAAGATTGCTTGACTTGTGCTAAGTTAGCTAAAATCTGCCAAAGACTAAAATTGAGAAAGGATAAGTTTTTATTTGGTCAAGTAGTCTAATCGCCCCCCCTCTAGGCATACTTTCGATCCTACAATGGTAGGTGGAGCCGGATGAAGGATGTCCAACATGTCCGGCGAAACGAAGTTGAATTGTTTCTGGCATTGCTATCAATCCTTCAGGATTTGTTTATATGTGCGCATAATTTTGATAAAATTGTACTGTGATGCTATGAAGGTTTCAACTTTGGTTCCCTTGAGGAAAAAAAGGTTTCAACTTAGGATTCATGTGTCTTGCCTCGAGATTATCTCGTTACAACATTCCATCAAATACAAATGAAACTACCATGGCTAATGCATCTCAATGGTTCGCAGATCAGCGCCAATATTCACATCACAACTGAAGACAAAGTTGTGAGAAGGTGTACAAATAAACAAAAAATATAATTTAGCAATGATGTTCGTAGGCATGGCTCCATTTCCTTGTACATGTGTTCATTGCTTGGCAGCTAGTTTCACCCAGCTCTGTAGCCAGAAAAGAGGTGTATGAAGGACACCACAATCCGATCATTTTGTGCAGCTCCACTAAAATCGAGCGGACCATCCCTGTTTGCAAAGATATCCAGTCAGTGTGATCACAATAATAATGGAACCAGATGATGAAACATAACACACATAAATAGAAGACGATCACCTCTATGATCTCTCTTTAGGACTAACTTCTTGTTGGAGAAGATTAGGCACGGAGTTGGATGAGGAGGATAGCAAAACCAATCTCCCTTTCCGCAGTCCCACGCAAATGTACAAACGTTGCCCGTGTGACATTTTGGTGGAACTGCACTAAACACTCTTCAGAAAAGTGATTTGTGCAGTTCACCAAAAGTCGCAATTACAACCAGTGAAAATGGATAGCCCTGTTTGCAAAAGGAGGTCGAAAAGGAAACAATTACTGCCCAATAACACGAGTTGAAGACACATACGCCGACAAAAAGAAGCATGTTCCATGTAAAAAGGAAAGATAGCACATGGTGGTTTATCAAAATGGTTTGAGGACGAGATTGCAAGATGGAAAGTACGCGGGCCGAGATACGTTTTAAGCAAACAACTAAAGAAGATCCACATGCAGCAACGTGGGAAGATGGGCAGTGGAGTAAGGCCGGAGGAAGCGGTACCTGAGGGTCGTCGGGATGTTACTAGGAGGGCGCCGGCAGTCGGGATCTGCCCATACCGCGGCAGCGAGCAAGTGGCGAAGGCCCTACCGCGCCGGAGCTTGGTCAGAGAGAACGGCAGGTACCGCAGATCGGGACGAAGCTGCCTCAACGCCCGTCGAGCGGAGAGATGATGCACATCCTCCCTTTTCGCGGCCGGACGGATGCGGCGAATCACTGACCAACACTGAGAGAGAGAGGCCACGGCGGCCTTGTGTGAGATGGTGTGACGAGAGACAAACCCGTTTTTCCATTTTCCCCACGGCAATCGTTTTATATTCTAGGCGTGGTACCCGACCCTCCTTCGAGTAAACAACTGCTACATGCGTCAAATTATCACGTGGGCTGCCTTTTCGTACAAAAACAAACTCCACCGTGTACCCGCGCGGGTGTGGCCGGGAACGAGACGTGAGTATGTGCGTCCTGCGTGCACTTCTTCTTTAGGTGCAGGTACATACGTGGGTGGGTGTGAGAGAGATGGTTTGTGCGAAACAGAGGCAATGTGTTGATGATATCTCAATCAGAAAAACGTAACATATGCAATGTGTGTGAAACGAGGTCATGGACGTGAGATATCGATAGAATTGAAAACAGGGATGAAGTGTGTGGCTGCGCGATCGATAAAGAGTGCCATCGATTTGTGTTTGCCCACGTCAAAGATACAGGCGGCTGGCCTCTTGGAATTTGAGAGAGGCAGAGGTGCAGTTCTTCTCCATGGCATGGATACCTACCTACAACGTTCGACTATCGGTGTGTGTGGGGGGGGGGGTAGAGACCGGTCGACTAGTATATGTGTGGGGAAGGAGAGAGACCTAGCTATGTATTGAGGGAGATCGACCGACATCCATGGATATGTGTAGCAGAGGAATAAGGTTGGGAAAAATACAAAGGTAGAGCGTCAGAGGGTTGGTGGTGGAGTGGCGTCTCACAAATGGTGGGAGAGGCCTGCTACAAAAACGGAGGGTATGCGTGCAATATCAATAAGAGAGGGCGGGGGATGTCTGTCTTTCTATGCACGTGCGTGTGAGAGACGGGTCGGGAGGTATTCAAGGATGATGAGGGGAGAAGGTATGGTTGTGGTAAGCATGCGTAACTACATAGGAAGATCAACCGTCGTGTGTCCGAGAAAATGAGAGACATAACTAGCGAGGTAAGTGTATCGGTGCTTGGTGAAAACGAATTATAGTCGACCTGGCTATATGTAGGGAGATCAGTTCATATACACACCTGCATGTGTTATAAGCAAATAAGGTCCGGAGAGGCAGACAGGGGGAGAGGGTGTGGCTAGGAGGTGGTGCGAGGCCTACCATGTCGAGGGGAGGAGGTGCGAGCATGTGATAAATGAAAAGAGGCGGGAGTGTGCACATGCGTGGAATCGTATTGGACATATGGGGGCATGGACGGTGAGAAGAGAAGAGGGGAAGTATATATGTGTTTGTTGTAGGCACACTTGGCTAGAGAGGTATATCGACCGCTGTGTGCCAGAAAGAAGGAGCCGGGGCCTACACACACATTGGTGGACGACCTAAAGAGAAATAATGAACGTCTTGTGATGGAGGCCGGGGACGCTAAGGGTGTGTGAGGGGGGCGGGCGTGTGCATGCACAATAGAAAGTTAGCGCTAGCTAGCTACAAATAGAAGAGTATCGTGAAGGTGTAAAAGACGAACAAAGATCATAATTCATTATAAAAAAAGTGGATACGGATACTTGAAGAAGATATCATAATGTAGAACATTGATTATAATTTGGGCTAATGTGTCGCTTTTGCAACTCAGGTCTAAATACTTGTCATAATGTAGGGGGCGGGGCACTATAATTTGTGTGATAAACACGGTGTACGTATGGAACATGGTTTAGATTATGAATATATAGTTAGTACATCAAATGTACTATTATTTGGAATCAACATCAAGTGTATTCAAAAAATAGAATTCGAGTTCATGTAGTACACATAGTTCATATCTATCTCTATAGTAATCATGTGGTGTGTTATTAAGGTAATACACGAATGATGGTTGAACTTGGCAACAATCATGATTGTAGATTCTTATTGAAATAGAGAAACGAATTCAAATTTAGTTCGAATTGCAGCGGTAGTATAGACATTTGGAATGCACTAAAATGTTGGTATGAGTAGGTTACATGCATTATACAACAAGCGAAAAAATTTAATCGGACATAACATGGATTCATACTCCTCCTTCCATCTATATAGGGCGTAATGAGATTTTTAAGACCACCTTTGACTATTGACAAGATTAATAGTACATGACATGCACAATGTGAAAATTATATCATTGAAAGAACCTTTCATAGACGGTTAACGGTGTGCTTTGTGTAAGTTGCATGTCATATATCATTGCTCTAATATTTGGTCAAAGTTAGCATCGAAAAACGCATTAGGCCCTATATAGATGGAAGGAGGGAGTAGCTTTGAATAGCATTTGTATAGTAAAACGGGGCAAGACTCTCTCTTTGTATGGTGTGAATATTTTTATTTTTTCGTTTTGTTTTTGGTTGAGGGAAGTGCGAATTGATTTGGTACGTACAAGTACAATATTACTACACGTTAGGCTTGTCCCTAAAATTCAACCCACGTCTTGTTATATCCCGAAAATTCAGATATCGTGCTCCCAAAACTGGTGCCTTCACAACCCGCGCCTTGCTATCCCAAAATTACAACGCGCGCGAAAACTCCCTCCAGCTGCCAAATCCCGACACCTAAATCCCCTTCTAACCTCGAGCCGAAAGGGCCGCTAGTTCAAATCGGTGGGGGTACTTTTGAAACACCCTACATTTTGGACAAGCGTCCCTAAGTCATGCTTCACCCTCCCATCGCCTTTTTGCCATTCAAATCCCAGGCCGCCATAACCTCTCCGCTCCAGCCGAAACCCCACCCTCCTCCGTCCGCCACGTCACCGCTGCCCAGTCGGAGCCTCTTCCCCGACGATGTCGTCCACCGCAACAGCTCGACGTCCCTCGTCCACCTCCCCGGATGAGGATCCGTCGTCCATCTCGCCGTCCCCCCAGTTCAGCCGCCCCGTCCTCCACCTCCAAGGAGCTGCTCCGATGATCGCCTCGTCTATCGCGGCTGCTCCATCCCCACAGCGCCGCCTTAACCTGCTCCACCAGAACCGCAGCATCCTCACCGACTTCTCGGACGAAGCCGAGGCCTACTCGGCACCACCAAAGAGGTTGTACACTCATCGCATCGCACCTTCTCCTTAACTCGACCTCCCGACGCCGACGGTGCTCCATCCCGCACCCCCATGGAGCGGCTACCTTGAAGCCGGCGCGCGGCGACATCTCCACGCGGCTCTGCCCGGTGCAAAAGGCCCCTTGGCGGCGGCCATACCGGCCGGATCTGCTGCTGCTGCTCGGCTCTCGCTTCGCTTCGCTCGCGTTCTTCTTCTTTGCTCCGGCTCTCGCTCGATCGCTTCGCTTCGCCCATCCTCTGCTCTCCCCTCGCTCATGTTGCTTTCTGCTCTGATTAAGCCATACTTGATCGACTGAATCGACTTTTGGGTCGATTGATTTTCGAGGGTTGGGGGGCTCACGGAGTTAAGGAAGAACCACCCAGCTGGGACGGGGCTCACGGAGAGGTACCCCACTATCTATCTTAGGGTTCGGGGTGGGGGCGGGGGCCTAGAGGGCTGGCCGGGCGGCGGTGGCGAGTTGTTTGAGGCGGGAGGCGGCTGGGTCAGCAGTTCGGCCGATGGTGGTGGCGGCTCGAGGGTGCATGTTGAAGATGAACTGCATGCCCTCCCTAAACTACATGTCAAGTGCCTCTCGCTACCATTATGCTCAGTTCCGATAAAGAGTATTCAGATTCCATAGTAAATTTCAGTTTTACGCTTAAGTTCGTAGTCAACAGCTTTTACCTCATCTGTTGTAGTCAAGTGGTTTTTGGTGATGTTAATTTTACATCCATTTTACATCATCTATTGGAGATGCTATTATAATCCCACTTGAGATTGACGATGTCTGCCTCTTGTGTCGCTTCAGTTTGACGTCTTACGGCTCATCGGAGCTGCTCCAACGACGTAATCCATCCATCACAATGTAGCAAAGGCCCTCGGACGCCGCTCTGCATTCCTCAGATCTTCCTCCACACCTCCGACAGCCACCTCTGCCTCAACTCGCTTCAAATGACCAACCCAATGATGCTGAGGTCGACACGGCTACGGCAAAGAGGTTGTACACTTGTTGCATCACTTATTACTATACATTCACGTCGATCCATTAGGGCTATTTTGGTTCAATGAAAAAACATAGCAATAGGGAATTTTCCAATGGCACTCTACTATTCAATTATTCATGCATTTTGTTGAAAGGAATGAAGCAAAACATCCACCTGGACCTACTTTTCAAAATCCTATGCATGAAAACAAGACCAAGTGCATTAGTGGCGGAATAACATTCTAACTGCACACGCTTTCATATGGTTTCACTTTATTTTGGCCATGTTTCTTTGCATTCCTCTGCTCTTCCAATTCCTGTAAACCAAACACCCAAGTTGATGAAATCCTGTGTTTACAAATGCTCTGCTTACCACGTGCATTTTCCTATCCTATTCGGTGTTTTTCCTATCCTGCGTTTAAGAATCATGCAAGCCAAATGAGCCCTTACAGAATTACTTCAATTACAGGTATGTGTCGAAGGGAACTTTGTGTGGTTTGTCCTGCTCCTGCCGCGACGTCGTCCACCTCACCTGAGCTGCTCCATTGACAGAAGCATCCACCAAACCAGACATCACGACTCCTGACCGTCTTTCGCCGCCTCAGATCTCCTTCCCTGCCGCCGGCACCCACCGCAACGGCATCACCATCATCGACTCAATAGATGAACCTGAGGAGTACACGGGTCCACAAGAGAGGTCGCACTCTTTTGTTTCTGCTTATGTTATGCATTGCTTAAACTTACCTGCTACTTTATCGTCATGTTCAGCTCTTGGACTCCCAAGTTAGGTCCAAATTAATGTTCGAACTTGAGTTCTAAATTAGTTGTGGGGCACATATCGAGGCAGCAATGAATAGTATGTCTGTCTAATATCTGGTTCACCTAGGGTATGCCTATGTTGTTCATCTTGGGTGGGAAACAAATAGTAAAGTAATCACCATCTTTCTTTTTATTAATTTAAAGCAATCATCAGCCTGCTATCATTATTTTTGGATCCATCCACTGGTTGTTACCATCACTCTAAATTTCTGCATGCTCTCCTTACATAATCTCACCATATTTTTTCGTATGCATGTCAGATATTGTACACAGTCATGCTGAACATGTAGAGAAAAAGAGAAGAGTTTTGCGCAGCAATACAATGTCATGCAGACATCGCTCCATGGTGGGTTCAATGGCAAACCCTCCCCACCCCTCTCCAGATTGTAATCCAGAGGAAGATATCTGTTCTGAGGCGGATTCGGGCCACCGACCACTCCTATTTACCCCCAAGGTGTTTGCTCTACCTTGGCATGATGATGTTAGTCATATCATGCATATGTTGCCTTGCATGCCTACTTTTGACATCAATATATGTCATCCGCTTAGTTTAGACATGTTACGTAATGCCACTGCTTAGTTTCTATATCATATATGGGAATTATGCAGTCTCATGTATTTTAGCCAGCCATAATATATGTGAAATGTGCAATGCCATCCTGTTTAACCAGGCATCATATATTTGAATGATATCTTGCCCATCCTTTTCTTCATTACATTTCCATTTGTCGACAATGTTTGTACATTAAACTACTCTTCCGTGAATCAGCCATTTGGGTGGGAGATGGAAAAATCTGGAGGAAAACAAGGCCTTGAGCGAGCGGTGCTACACTGTCGAACCAGATCTCTTGTTGGGTCCCAATAGCTCCTCGTAGATGGATTCGTAGACAGATGACCAGTCCTATTCCCCGATACATCTCCAACGTATCTATAATTTTGATTGCTCCATGCTATATTATCTACTGTTTTGGACCATATTGGGCTTTATTTTCCACTTTTATATTACTTTTGGGACTAACCTATTAACCGGAGGCCCAGCCAATTGCAGTTTTTTGCCTATTTCGGTGTTTCAAGAAATGGAATATCAAACGGAGTCCAAACGGAATGAAATCTTGAGAATGTGATTTTCTCATCAGATAAGACCCAGGAGACTTGGACCCTCCGTCAAGAAAGCCACGAGGCGGCCACGAGGGTGGAGGGCGCCCCCTCCTAGGGCGCGCCCCCTGCCTCGTGGGCCCCTCGAAGCTCCACCGACGTACTCCTTCCTCCTATATATACCTACATACCCCCAACAGACCAGTTACGGAGCCAAAAACCTAATTCCACCGCCGCAACTTTCTGTGTCCACGAGATCCCATCTTGGGGCATGTACTGGAGCTCCGCCGGAAGAGGATTCCACCACGGAGGGCTTCTACATCATCATCATAGCCTCTCCGATGAAGTGTGAGTAGTTGACCTCAGACCTTCGGGTCCATAGTTAGTAGCTAGATGGCTTCTTCTCTCTTTTTGGATCTCTATACAATGTTCTCCCCCTCTCTCGTGGAGATCTATTCGATGTAATCTTCTTTTTGCGTTGTGTTTGTTGAGATCGATGAATTGTGGGTTTATGATCAAGATTATCTATGAGCAATATTTTATTCTTCTCATAATTCTTTTATGTATGATTGAGTTATCTTTGCAAGTCTCTTCGAATTATCCGTTTGGTTTGGCCAACTTGATTGGTAGTTATTGCAATGGGAGAAGTGCTTAGATTTGGGTTCAATCTTGCGGTGTCCTTTCCAAGTGACAGTAGGGGCAGCAAGGCACGTATTGTATTGTTGCCATCGAGGATAACAAGATGGGGTATTTATCATATTGCATGAATTTATTCCTCTACATCATGTCATCTTGCTTAAGGCGTTACTCTGTTTTCATTAACTTAATACTCTAGATGCATCTTTGGATAGCGGTCGATGAGTGGAGTAATAGTAGTAGATGCAAAAGGTGAGTCGGTCTACTTGTCTCGGACGTGATGCCTATATACATGATCATACCTAGATACTCTCATAACTATGCTCGATTCTGTGAATTGCTCAACAAGAATTCGCTCACCCACCGTAAAATACTTATGCTCTTGAGAGAAGCCACTAGTGAAATCTATGGCCCCCGGGTCTATTTTCATCATATTAATCTTCCATCGCTTTATTATTGCTTTGCTTTTTTACTTTGCCTTTTATTTTATTATACCAAAAAATACCAAAAATATTATCTATCATCTCTATCAGATCTCACTCTCGTAAGTGACCGTGAAGGGATTGACAACCCCTATTTGCGTTGGTTGCGAGGAGTTATTTGCTTTGTGTAGGTACGAGGGACTTGTGCGTGGCCTCCTACTGGATTGATACCTTGGTTCACAAAAACTGAGGGAAATACTTACGCTACTCTACTGCATCATCCTCTCCTCTTCGGAGAAAACCAACGCAAGATCAAGACGTAGCAAGAAGGATTTCTGGCGCCGTTGCCGGGGAGTCTACGCAAAAGTCAACATACCAAGTACCCATCACAATCCCTTATCTCCCGCATTACATTATTTGCCATTTGCCTCTCGTTTTCCTCTCCCCCTCACCCTTGCCGTTTTATTCGCCCTCTCTTTTTTGTTTGCCTTCTCATTGCCATGGCCGAGTCAAAAAGAACTAAGGGTCCTTTCCTGGGCTCTAGTACCTTGGATAACCCTTCTATCCTCTCTAAGCTCATAAATAATGATGCTACGAAAAGACCCACCGGGGTTACCAATGAGAGCTTAAATAATTTTGATGAAGATGACTCTGGATTTTTCGTTATTTACTTGATGAGTCTTTAAAAGATGCTTAGGATAGGTTATTAAGGATTCGGGCTAGCTATGTACCACAATATCAAATTGAGGTTTACCTAAAAAGTTTCTATATTGGATTACCCGTTTCTTTTAAACAAGTTTTAGACTCTATTTTTGATGAAGGTTTTCTTGAAGGGGATGCTATAGATACCTATGAAAGAACGAAACTATATTTGGGCACCCCATGAATGATAAGGTTAAATCAACTACTCTCTTGTGCTTTTATCAAAATGAAATTATTAAAGAGATGAAGTCTAGTTTAGTGGCAAACTTCCGTAACGTGCTTAATCTTACTTCTTCCATTAATGGCCATGTGCTTACCTTAAATAGAAGAATGAATGCTATAGAGAGGAGACCCTCCTCTCCTAGTGCCAAAGATGGCACTCGCTAGATCTATCCTTGCTTTTATGCCTAGCTAGGGGCGTTAAACGATAGCGCTTGTTGGGAGGCAACCCAATTTTATTTTTAGTTTTTTGTTTTTGTTTCTGTTTAGGAATAAATAATCCATCTACCTTATGTTTAGATGTGGTTTTATGTTTTAATGTGTTTGTGCCAAGTTAAACCTATAGGATCTTCTTGGATGATAGTTATTTGATCTTGCTGTAATTTTCAGAAACTTTTGGTTCACGAAAACAATTGTTAAAAATCACCAGAACGTGATAAAATAGTGATTCCACTTGCTTCTGATCAATAAACAAATTTCCTAGGTCTTCCTATTTTGGCTGAAGTTTTGGAGTTCCAGAAGTTTGCGTTAGTTACAGATTACTACAGACTGTTCTGTTTTTGACAGATTCTGTTTTTCGTGTGTTGTTTGCTTATTTTGATGAATCTATGGCTAGTAAAATAGTTTATAATTCATAGAGAAGTTGGAATACAGTAGGTTTAACACCAATATAAATAAATAACGAGTTCATTACAGTACCTTTAAGTGGTCCTTTTTTTTTCTTTCGCTAACGGAGCTCATGAGATTTCTGTTGAGTTTTGTGTTGTCAAGTTTTCAAGTTTTGGGTGAAATCTTTTGATGGATTATGGAACAAGGAGTGGCAAGAGCCTAATCTTGGGGATTCCCATGGCACCCCCAAGATAATCTAATGACACCAAAAAGTCAAAGCTTGGGGATGCCCCGGAAGGCATCCCCTCTTTCGTCTACTTCCATCGGTAACTTTACTTGGAGCTATATTTTTATTCACCACATGATATGTGTTTTGCTGGGAGCGTCTTGTATTGTTTGCGTCTTTGTTTTTTAGTTTACCACAATCATCCTTGCTGTACACACCTTTTGAGAGAGCCATACATGATTTGGAATTTGTTAGAATACTTTATGTGCTTCACTTATATCTTTTGAGCTATACAGTTTTGCTCTAGTGCTTCACTTATATCTTTTAGAGCACGGTGGTGGATTTGTTTTATAGAAACCATTGATCTCTCATGCTTCACTTAGATTATGTTGAGAGTCTTAAATAGCATGGTAATTTGCTTAATAATATAATATGCTTGGTATTCAAGATTTGTAAAACTTTCTTTTGAGTGCGTTGAATACTAAGAAAAGTTTGATGCTTGATAATTGTTTTGAGATAGGAGGTAGTAATATTAGAGTCATGCTAGTTGAGTAGTTGTGAATTTGAGAAATACTTGTGTTAAAGTTTGTGATTCCCGTAGCATGCACGTATGGTGAACCGTTATGTGATGAAGTCGGAGCATGATTTATTTATTGATTGTCTTCCTTATGAGTGGCGGTCGGGGACGAGCGATGGTATTTTCCTACCAATCTATCCCCCTAGGAGCATGCGCGTAATACTTTGCTTTGATAACTTCAAGATTTTTGCAATAAGTATATGAGTTCTTTATGACTAATGTTGAGTCCATGGATTATACGCACTTTTCTCATCCTTCCACCATTGCTAGCCTTTCTAATACCGCACACTTTTCGCTGGTATCATACACCCACCATATACCTTCCTCAAAACAGCCACCATACCTACTGTAACATCCCAAATTTTCAATTTGGAATGTTATACATTAGGTCATCATGCATACCATATTTTTCTCGCATTTTTCCGATCCTAGAAATTTCATGCAACTCAAGGACCCTCGGAGAGAGTTGGAAGTTTCATTATTTTCATATTTGGGATTTTCCAAATTTTGAAAATAGGATCATTTGGATTTATTTAATTATCTTCATAAAGTTTTCCTATAAAAATATTTCGAGAGGGAATAATATGACTTTCCCAACATTTAGGAAAAATGAAGATATTATAAATAAACCAAATTTGGTTTTGGAAGATTTATTTTGCTTAGGCAAAAATGAGCATTTTAAAATTTTTATGCATGTATATTGTTTTTAAAGTTCATTTTGTTCGACTCATTTTTAGTCGTCGGGGAAATTTTTTTTTAATCAATTTGGAGTTCATTTGGTATTTTTTTATTTGTTTTGTTTTAAATTCTAATTTAAAAAAAAAATCAGCGCCCCCCCCTGGACCGAGGCCCAGCCGGCCCAGCCAGCCAGGCCCCAGGCCCAGCGCCCCCCCCGGCCCACCTCCGCCTCCTCCCTCGCCTTGGCCGCCCGCTCGAGTCCCGCCGCCCGGCCGCAGTGCCCGCCGCCGCCACGCCTCCGAGTCCGGCTCAGACCCGGACCCGTGGCCCCCTCCCAAGCCACCCGGCCCCTCCCCTTTACAACCGCCGCCGCCCCTCTCCCTCATCTCGATCCGCCGCCCTTGCCCACCCGCACCTGGCCCGCCCGCCGCCGTGACGCCCGCCGCCGCCCCTCGCCCGACGCCGCCCCTCGGCGCGGACCCCGCCGCCTCGCCCGAGCCCCGGAGAGCCCCTCCGGCGATCACCGGAGGTAGCCGCCCCGCCCGCGCCCGATTCGGTTTTTCCACCGTGAACCGTCCGGTTTATTTTAAAAAAAATGTGTTCGTTTTTTTTAAACCTAGATTGGTTTTATTTTTTTTGGTTTTCTTAATTAACGAACGTTCACCGAACCGTTCGCTTCGATGAACGCGTTCGTTAGATTCGTTCTGTTAACAAACGCTCACTTTTTAACCCGTTCGTCGTTTTTCTTTTAATCGGATTTAATCCGTTATTTTCTGATTTGATTTCAGATCTGATTTTCAAAACTGTTTTATTTATCGCTCGTTTATCTAATCAGGTGATTCAAGCGCTGAGTTTCAGAACGAAACCGCCCGTTCGACTACCCTACTTTCACAGAGTTTTGCTACTGTGAAATTTTGACCTATTTTCAGATTGCTAAACCGAGTCGTTCTCTCTCGAGTTCCGACTTTCGATGCTTTATTTGATTCGATTCTTTTGCAACCAGGGTTCTTAAGTTGAACTCTCTGGTTAGATCTTTTATTCGAGATTTCCTGTGCATTAGATGAGTACTTATTGTATGCTTGTTGATTGTTTGCGTTAGATCACCCGTGAGTGCGCCGCTTGTTACTTCAATCTTTAGGACTCATGGATCATCAGCAAGGCAAGTAACACTTTGATCATACCTTTTCTACTACCCAGTTTTATTGCATTAGATCAAACCCTCAAACACTTGCATGTTTAGGATCAAATTAAATTGTGGGATGGGAAGTAGATTGAGGTAGTACCTATTACCTGTTTTACTTATGAAACCTTGGGAGTTACTTCTACGTTTGCTTATTATGCCATGCTATGCTAGTAGACGTGGATTGGGTGAGTGAATATCCATGACAGATGTGAGATTGTTAATTAATGGTTTATCTAAGGTGGCAACCTAAACACACATCTGGGTGGATTGAGGCACCTGGTTTCTATCGAGGACTTGCCTGTATTTCTTCGGACCGCCACCCGGGCTCTAAGGGATCATAAGATTATTCAAACCGGAAACTTACGTGTGCAGCCACAAGCCAATTATGGGCTCTGGCGTAGTTGACTAAGTTGTGCGAACTCTTACGGGTAGGCTAGCTGATGTAGGGGATGTAGGTTGGTACGGTCTACCCACATGTAAGGTGCTAAGCGCTCGAAAGACTATGTCTCGGTCATCCGCTTCTCAAACACCATGTAGTGCGAGAACCAAGCGGAGGCGATCGAGTCTTGTGGGGAAACGTCGCAAACCTCTGCAGAGTGTATAAACTAATCATGATTAGCCGTGTCCCCGGTTATGGACAATTCGAGTATCCGTATTTGATTATCATGTGAATCTCAACATGTTACTTCTAAAATAAATGTATTGGGTTTTTAATGAGTACTTTTTAATTGGGATTGAGGATGCTGTCAACCATCTTCAATGTTTAACAACCACCATGATAGTTAAATAAAATTATTCCTTTGATGTAGGGAAAAATCAGCTTTATGCAAATGTAACCGTGAGAGCCTTACCACCAGCCAAATATGCATGTAGTATAGGCTATTTCATTCATTGCTCCTTACGTGTTACATTGCCGGCATATTCCATGTGTCGACCCGTTTGGGCTGCAACTTTTCATGTTGCGACTTTTCGAACGTCGAGTAAGGTGTTAGGTCGTGGTTCTATACTCAGTGATGCCGCTAGAGTTGATGGACTCACTCGTTTTCCAAGCCTTCCGCTGTTATTAGATGGCCTTAAGCCATATTATTGTATTAAGTTCCCTTGTGGATAACAATGTAATAAGTGTGTGATTGCTACTCTGCTATAAATCCTTCGGCATCTTGTCGTGTCAAGACATCGATCCAGGATGACACCGAGCACGTAGCGCTAGATCCATTCGGTCCGGTCATGACGAGAGAATGGTATCGAGCACACGCCGACTATAGGACACGACCACTAAGATAAAGCCATAGATCACTACTCTCTTCTCATTTTCTAACTCCTCATCTTTTCTACTCTCTTTAGGATGACGGACGCCAAGATCAAGTACACCCAACCGGATGAAGGCACACCATTTGGATTTCACTTGAAGGAAGTTACCAAGTACACGAACATTGGATTACCAAGCTTCACCGAACTTTCAACGCCACTCTGCTCAAGAGGAGCTGGAAGATTCATGCTCACGTTCCAGAAGGACATTCGCCCCAATCACCAAGCCTATAGATAGTGTTTTCGCACCAACTTGGAGTCCGGGAAAGAGCATGGCAGCTCACATCACCATGGGACGCATTGGAGAAGTTTACCAAGAAGACCTCAAGGACACAATCTACCAGATTTGCGGACGCCGAGACGACAAATGGGAAGTCGTCAACACTAAGAAGGATAGATCCATTGCAGCATTTATCCAGAGTTAAACCAGACATTCGACGCCAGAGAACCAGATGTGCAATGATATGTTGGAGTTGCGTAAGACAAAGGAAAGGATCATCGAATCGAAGAAGAACTAAAGACTACACGCAAGGACTACATGGACGAGATCGTAGCTCGGCAAGACACAATAACGATCTTAAGTACGAGATCGAAGAACTCAAGAAGAAGTTGGCGCCGTGAATGAAGACCAAGATGTCAATCACCCAGCGACTACATCAACATCGACGACACCGATTCGGATCCAAGTGAACCCGACTTTGAAGACGGCTGGAGCAGACATTATGGAGTCTTCCACCGGTTCAAATTAGTAGAAGTCCCCCACATATTAGTAGTATTTCCCTCCATGTAAACATTATAGTACACGCACTTTTGCGATAGTTAGATCGTTGTAAGCTTTTGTTTGATTGAATGAAGTGATTTTGTGTGTATTTGCTCATGTGCATTTGGGTAGTGATTCCCCTTAGACCTCATTCCATTCTACTTTCTCTTCTTTTCTAAACCCATCAGATGCCTCCGAGACGCGACCCCGGATTCGTTTTCCCGCCAGAGATCACCCAATTGATCCAGCAGCAGAATACCCTGATTCAAACACTGGTGCGTAACTGTGGCAACAACAACAACAACAACAACAACCCACCGCCACCACCACCACCTGCGGATCATCTGACACGTTTCCTTAGACTGAATCCGCCGGTGTATTCCAGTAGCACCGAGCCGATTGTAGCAGATGACTGGCTCCGCAAGATAGGAAGGGAGCTGACCACTGCAGGATGCACGGATGGTGAAAGAGTGAAGTTTGCAGCGCATCAGCTTGAAGGACCCGCAAAGATGGTGGGAGAATTTCACAGCCCACTTACCCCGTGAGACACCGCCACATGGGATCAATTTCAGCAAGCTTTTGCACCGCCCATGTTTCAAAGAGAGCCATGGCCATGAAGAAGCGTGAGTTTCGCAACTTACGCCAAGGAGGAAGGATCATACAAGATGCGGATGATTTTAGCAAATTAGCACGTTATGCCCCGGATGACGTTGCTACATGATGCAGCTAAACAGAGAAGTTTCTAGAAGGACTGAATGATGAGTTCAAGATGCCGTTGATGGTAGCAAGTTTCAATAACTACCAGGAGTTAGTAGACCGAGCCCTCATGATTGAAGGAAAGCAAAGAAGAATTGAGAACTGCAAGCGGAAGTATGGACAAGGGAAGTATAACTGGAGCTCAGCAGAAACCTCGTTATACCCCTAAATCAGAATTCAGTTTCAAAGATACCCATGGAGGAGGAAATTCGCATAACCATAACAGCACCAAGAATGGGAACGGAATGGAGGAAGCAACGGACAGAATCGCACCAACCCATCAACACCATCCAAAGTAGACCTGAGTCATGTTACTTGCTTTAAGTGCCGCAAGATCGGGCACTATGCAAATGACTGTCCGTAAGGCCAGAATGGAAATGGCAATGGAAGCTCTGAAAGAAGCCCAACCCTTTCAATAGAGGAGGTGAACCACCTTGAAGTGGAGGAGGTTGAAGATCACCGATGCGATGTCGGTAAGTTTTTGGTTAAGTCATTTCGCAGCTTGTTCTTTTTAAATCTTGGTGCATCGCATTCATACATATCAAGAGGATTTGTGGATAAGTACAAGTTACCAACCCAAGCCCTTAGGTCACCCATGCTAGTAACCTCACCCGAGCAGAGTACATGGCTAGTAAATGGTGTGATCGATCGCCACTAAGGATTGGACACTATGTTTTCCCTCGCACCTAATAGTTCGGAATCCCAAGGATTGGATGTGATATTAGGTATGGATTGGTTATCGAAGTATGGAGGAAACATAGATTGTACCGCAGGGTCAATTTTGCTCACCACACCTGAAGGAAGAAGGATTAAGTATGTATCACGGCACGAGCCGAGGAGAGCACAAGTTAATTGCTTATCGTGAGTGGTACAGAAGAAGTACCAGCAGTGAAGGATTATCCCGACGTATTTCCTAAGAGTTGCCGTGAATGCCGCCAGATAGAGACATTGAGTTTTTAATCGAAATGTTGCCGTGAACAGGCCCGATATCGGGAATCAGACAGATGCCCGCAAAGGATTTGGCAGAAATCAAGAAACAGATTAAAGAACTTTTGGATAAAGGTTTTATACGCCCAAGCTCTTCACCTTGGGGATCACCCGTTTTATTGGTGGAGAAGAAGGATGGATCTTTGAGAATGGTTGTTGATTATCGTGGATTGAATGAAGTAACAATCAAGAACAAGTACCCACTACCTATGATAAATGACCTGTTTGATCGCTTGCAAGGAGCCAAGGTATTTTCCAAGATCGACTTGCGATCAGGGTACCATCAGTTGAAGATTCGGGAGCAGGACATACCCAAGACAGCATTTACCACGAGATATGGACTATACGAGTATACCGTTATGTCATTTGGACTGACTAACGCACCAGCCTATTTCATGAACCTGATGAACAAGGTGTTTATGGAGTTTTTGGATAAGTTCGTCGTGGTGTTCATTGATGACATTTTGATTTTCTCGAAGAATGAAGAGGAACACAAGGAACATTTGCGATTGGTTCTGGAGAAACTGAGGGAACACAATTTGTATTCCAAGTTAAGCAAATGTGAGTTTTGGCTAAAGGAAGTTGGATTTCTCGGACATGTTATTTCCGGAGAAGGGATAGCAGTTGACCCCACGAAAGTTGAGACCGTAATCAAATGGGAAGCACCAACGACAGCTTGGAGAGATTCGAGTTTCCTTGGACTCGCAGGATACTACCAAGATTCATTGAGAATTTCTCAAGGATTGCTAAGCCTATGACAGAATTGTTGAAGAAGGAAAATAAATTCATATGGACCGAGGACCGTGAGGCAAGTTTTCGTGAGTTGAAGAAAAGATTGGTTACCTCACCAGTTTTGATAACGCTGCATCAAACTAAGGATTATGAGGTATATTGCGACGCTTCACGCCGAGGACTTGGAGCAGTGCTTATGCAGGAAGGAAGAGTTGTTTCGTATGCTTCACGACAACTTAAGCCCCATGAGTTGAATTATGCCACTCATGATTTGGAGTTAGCAGCCGTTGTGCATGCCTTGAAGACGTGGAGACATTTTCTCATTGGAAATCATTGTGAAGTATATACGGATCACAAGAGTTTGAAGTACATCTTCACACGTATGAAATTGAATCTCAGACAAAGGAGATGGTTAGAGCTTATTAAGGATTATGACATGAGATTGCATTATCACCCCGGGAAGGCTAATGTCGTAGCAGACGCATTGAGCCGTAAGAGCCATGCAAATACCCTAATGATGGGAGGAATACCCAATGAGTTAGCCGAGGACCTTCGAGAGCTATGTTTGGAAATAGTTCCAAGAGGCTATGTAGCAGCATTGGAGATTCAGTCGACACTGATGGACAAAATCAAAGAAGACCAAAAGGCGAGATAAGGAAGTTGCCACTATAAAGGAGAAAATGAGCAAAGGAAAAGCTAAAGGATTTCGTGAGGATGAACACGATACCTTATGGTTTGAAGACCGTGTTTATGTGCCCAATAACCCGTAGATCGTGAAGTTGATTTTACAAGAAGCCCATGATTCACCCTATTCGATTCACCCAGGAAATACCAAGATGTATTTGGACTTGAAGAATATTTTCCGTGGACCGGAATGAAGAAGGATATTGCAGTATGTAGCAGTTTGTGACGTATGTCAGAAAGTAAAGGCAGAGCATCAGAAGCCAGCAGGATTGTTACAACCATTGCCGATACCCGAATGGAAGTGGGATAAACTAGGCATGGATTTCATCACAGGTTTGCCAAAGACCCGTTCAGGATATGACTCGATTTGGGTTATAGTCGACCGTTTGACTAAGGTAGCTCATTTCATTCCAGTCAAGACTACCTATAGCGATTGCTAAGTTGGCAAAGATATACATGACCAGAATTGTGTGCTTACACGGAGTTCCGAGGAGCATTGTATCGACATGAGGAACCCAATTTACCTCGAAATTTTGGAACCAGCTTGCACGAAACATTGGGAACCCGATTGAATTCAAAGATGACTTTCCACCCACGCACCGATGGATGCACCGAGAGAGTCAATCAGATTTTGGAGGACATGCTGAGAGCTTGTGCACTAGATTATGGATCTAGTTGGGATGATAATTTGCCGTATGCAGAATTTTCCTACAATAACAGTTACCAAACCAGTTTGAAGATGGCACCTTTCGAGGCTTTGTATGGAAGAAGGTGCAGGACACCATTGTCATGGGACGAAACCGGAGATCGCCGCTTGTTTGGACCAGATTTGATTAAGGAGTCTCAACAGAAAGTTAAGTTGATTCGAGATGTGCTCAAGGTAGCCCAGTCCTGCATGTAAGAGCTATGCCGATTCAAAGCGCCAGCGATTGAGTATGAAGTTGGAGACAGAGTATATCTCGAGTATCCCCGCTTGAGGAGTTAAGCGTTTTGGAGTTAAAGGAAAGTTAGCACCCGTTTCGTTGGACCATATAAGATTTTGCAACGCATGGGAGAAGTTGCGTATAAGTTGGAATTACCGTAAGGACTGTCAGGAGTTCATGATGTATTCCATGTTTCTCGATTGAAGAAATGTCACCCGAGATAGCAGAGGTACCGTTAAGAGACACAGTACCATTGGAAGCAATACAGTTGAAGGATGACTTGACATATGAGGAAAAACCGTTAAGATTCTCGATTATGCCCAGAGTTACCCGCAGCAAGGTTATCAAGTTTTGCAAAGTTCAAGTGAGCCACCACACCGAGGATGAAGCCACCGGGAAAGAGAGGAAGTTTTGCTCAAGGACCACCTCACCTATTTTCTAGTTAACCCGAATCTCGAGGGCGAGATTCATCTTAAGAGGTAGGTTTGTAACATCCCAAATTTTCAATTTGGAATGTTATACATTAGGTCATCATGCATACCATATTTTTCTCGCATTTTCCGATCCTAGAAATTTCATGCAACTCAAGGACCCTCGGAGAGATTTGGAAGTTTAATTATTTTCATATTTGGGATTTTCCAAATTTTGAAAATAGGATCATTTGGATTTATTTAATTATCTTCATAAAGTTTTCCTATAAAAATATTTCGAGAGGGAATAATATGACTTTCCCAACATTTAGGAAAAATGAAGATATTATAAATAAACCAAATTTGGTTTTGGAAGATTTATTTTGCTTAGGCAAAAATGAGCATTTTAAAATTTTTATGCATGTATATTGTTTTTAAAGTTCATTTTGTTCGACTCATTTTTAGGAGTCGGGGAAAATTTGTTTTAATTAATTTGGAGTTCATTTGGTATTTTTTTTATTTGTTTTGTTTTAAATTCTAATTTAAAAAAAATCAGCGCCTGGACTGAGGCCCAAATTGCCCAGCCAGCCCTGTGCCCAGCGCCCCAGCCCACCTCCGCCTCCTCCCTCGCGCGCCGCCGCCCGCCGAGTCCCGCCGCCGCCCGCCCGGCAGTGCCCCGCCGACGCCTCCGAGTCCGGCTCGACCCGGACCCCGTGGCCCCTCCCAAGCCACCCGGCGCCTTCCCCTTTATAACCCGCCGCCCCCCTCTCCTCATCTCGATCCGCCGCCGCCCGACCCGCACCTCGCTACTGCCGCCCGTGGGCCGCCGCCAGCCTCGCCCTACGCCAGCCGCCCCTCGGCGCGGACCCGCCGCCCTCGCCCGAGCCGGAGAGCCCCTCCGGCGATCACCGGAGGTAGCCGCCCGCCAGCGCCCGATTCGGTTTTCCACCGTGAACCGTCCGGTTTATTTTAAAAAATGTGTTCGCTTTTTAAACCTAGATTGGTTTTATTTTTTGGTTTTCTTAATTAACGAACGTTCACCGAACCGTTAAGCTTCGATGAACGCGTTCGTTAGATTCGTTCTGTTAATCTAACGCTCACTTTTTAACCCGTTCGTCGTTTTCTTTTTAATCGGAATTAATCCGTTATTTTCGATTTGATTTCGGATCTGATTTTCAAAACTGTTTTATTTCTCGCTCGTTTATCGGAATCAGGTGATTCAAGCGCCTGGAGTTTCGTAACGAAACCGCCGTTCCGACTACCCTACTTTCACAGAGTTTTGCTACTGTGAAATTTTGACCTATTTTCAGATTGCTAAACCGAGTCGTTCTCTCTCGAGTTCCGACTTTCGATGCTTTATTTGATTCGATTCTTTTGCAACCAGGGTTCTTAAGTTGAACTCTCTGGTTAGATCTTTTATTCGAGATTTCCCTGTGCATTAGATGAGTACTTATTGTATGCTTGTTGATTGTTTGCGTTAGATCAACCGGAGTGCGCCCGCTTGTTACTTCAATCTTTAGGACTCATGGATCATCAGCAAGGCAAGTAACACTTTGATCATACCTTTTCTACTACCCAGTTTTATTGCATTAGATCAAACCCTCAAACACTTGCATGTTTAGGATCAAATTAAATTGTGGGATGGGAAGTAGATTGAGGTAGTACCTATTACCTGTTTTACTTATGAAACCTTGGGAGTTACTTCGCGTTTGATTATTATGCCATGCTTTGCTAGTAGACGTGGTTTGGGTGAGTGAATATCCATGACAGTTGTGAGATTGTTAATTAATGGTTTATCTAAGGTGGCAACCTAAACACACATCCGGGTGGATTGAGGCACCTGGTTTCTATCAGGACTTGCTCAGATTTCTTCGGACCGCCACCCGTGCTCTAAGGGATCATAAGATTATTCAAACCGAAACTTACGTGTGCAGCCACAAGCCAATTATGGGCTCTGGCGTAGTTGACTAAGTTGTGCGAACTCTTACGGGTAGGCTAGCTGATGTAGGGGATGTAGGTTGGTACGGTCTACCCACATGTAAGGTGCTAGCGCTTCTGAAAGACTATGTCTCGGTCATCCGATTCTCAAACACCATGTAGTGCGAGAACCAAGCGGAGGCGATCGAGTCTTGTGGGGAAACGTCGCAAACCTCTGCAGAGTGTATAAACTAATCATGATTAGCCGTGTCCCCGGTTATGGACAATTCGAGTATCCGTATTTGATTATCATGTGAATCTCAACATGTTACTTCTAAAATAAATGTATTGGGTTTTAATGAGTACTTTTTAATTGGGATTGAGGATGCCGTCAACCATCTTCAATGTTTAACAACCACCATGATAGTTAAATAAAATTATTCCTTTGATGTAGGGAAAAATCAGCTTTATGCAAATGTAACCGTGAGAGCCTTACCACCAGCCAAATATGCATGTAGTATAGGCTATTTCATTCATTGCTCCTTACGTGTTACATTGCCAAAGATATTCCATGTCTTGACCGTTTTGGCTGCAACTTTTCATGTTGCGCACTTTTCAGACGTCGAGTAAGGTGTTAGGTCGTGGTTCTATACTCGGTGATGCTACCGGAGTTGATGGACTCACTCGTTTTCCAAGCCTTCCATTGTTATTAGATGGCCTTAAGCCATATTATTGTATTAAGTTCCCTTGTGGATAACGATGTAATAAGTGTGTGATTGCTACTCTGCTATAAATCCTTGAAATCTTTGTCTTTGTGTCGACATTCGATCCGAGGATGACACTGAGCACAGAGCGCTAGATCCATTCGGGTCTGGTCGCGACACCTACCTATCATGGCATTTCCATAGCTATTCCGAGATATATTGCCATGCAACTTTCCACCGTTCCGTTTATTATGACACGCTCCATCATTGTCATATTGCTTAGCATGATCATTTAGTTGACATTGTATTTGTGGCAAAGCCACCGCTCATAATTCTTTCATACATGTCACTTATGAATCATTGCATATCCCGCACATCACGGAGGCATACACATAGAGTCATATTTTGTTCTAAGTAATTGTTGAGTTGTAAGAAAAATAAAAGTGTGATGATCATCATTTTTAGAGCATTGTCCCAAGTGAGGAAAGGATGATGGAGACTATGATTCCCCCATAAGTCGGGATGAGCCTCCGGACAAAAAATAAAAAAAGAGGCCAAAAAAAGAGAAAAGGCCCAATAAAAAAATGAGAGAAAAAGAGAGAAGGGACAATGTTACTATCCTTTTACCACACTTGTGCTTCAAAGTAGCACCATGATCTTCATAATAGAGAGTCTCGCTTTGTCACTTTCATATACTAGTGGGAATTTTTCATTATAGAACTTGGCTTGTATATTCCAATGATGGGCTTTCTCAAATTGCCCTAGGTCTTCGTGAGGAAGCGAGTTGGATGCACACCCACTTAGTTTCATTTGTTGAGCTTTCATATACTTATAGCTCTAGTGCATCCATTGCATGGCAATCCCTACTCACTCACATTGATATCTATTGATGGGCATCTCCATAGCCCGTTGATACGCCTAGTTGATGTGAGACTATCTTCCCTCTTTTGTCTTCTCCACAACCACCATTCTATTCCACATATAGTGCTATATCCATGGCTCACGCTCATGTATTGCGTGAAGATTGAAAAAGTTTTGAAAATGTCAAAAGTACGAAACAATTTCTTGGCTTGTCATCGGGGTTGTGCATGATTTAAATACTTTGTGTGGTGAAGATAGATCATAGCCAGACTATATGATTTTGTAGGGATAACTTTCTTTGGCCATGTTATTTTGAGAAGACATGATTGCTTTGTTAGTATGCTTGAAGTATTATTATTTTTATGTCAATATGAACTTTTGTCTTGAATCTTTCGGATCTGAATATTCATACCACAATTAAGAAGATTTACATTGAAATTATGCCAAGTAGCACTCCGCATCAAAAATTCTCTTTTATCATTTACCTACTTGAGGACGAAAGCGTGAATTAAGCTTAGATGTCTCGATACGTCTCCAACGTATCTATAATTTTTGATTGCTCCATGCTATATTATCTATTATTTTGGACTATATTGGGCTTTATTTTCCAGTTTTATATTACTTTTGGGACTAAACTATTAACCGGAGGCCCATCCCGTAATTGTCGTTTTTGCCTATTTCAAAGAGTTTCAAGAAATGGAATATCAAACGGAGTCCAAACGGAATGAAATCTTCGGGAACATGATTTTCTCATCAGATAAGTCCCAGGAGACTTGGACCCTCCATCAAGAAAGCCACGAGGCGGCCACAAGGGTGAGGGCGCGCCCCCCTAGGGCGCGCCCCCTGCCTCGTGGGCCCTCGAAGCTCCACCAACGTACTCCTTCCTCCTATGTATACCTCACGCACTTCAATGCACTGTGACACGGGCCAAAACCTAATTCCACCGCCGCAACTTTCTGTATCCACGAGATCCCATCTTGGGGCCTGTTAGGAGTTCACTCAAGGGGATTCCACCATGGAGGGCTTCTACATCATCATCATAGCCTCTCCGATGAAGTGTGAGTAGTTTACCTCAGACCTTCGGGTCCATAGTTAGTAGCTAGATGGCTTCTTCTCTTTTTGGATCTCAATACAATGTTCTCCCTCTCTCGTGGAGATCTATTCGATGTAATCTTCTTTTTGCGGTGTGTTTGTTGAGACCGATGAATTGTGGGTTTATGATCAAGATTATCTATGAGCAATATTTGAATCTTCTCTGAATTCTTTTATGTATGATTGAGTTATCTTTGCAAGTCTCTTGAATTATCCGCTTGGTTTGGCCAACTAGATTGGTAGTTATTGCAATGGGAGAAGTGCTTAGCTTTGGGTTCAATCTTGCGGTGTCCTTTCCCGATGTGATGAGGGGCACAAGGCACATATTGTACTGCTGCCATCGAGGATAACAAGATGGGGTATTTATCATATTGCATGAATTTATTCCTCTACATCATGTCATCTTGCTTAAGGTGTTACTCTGCTTTCATTAACTTAATACTCTAGATGCATGCCGGATAGCGGTCAATGAGTGGAGTAATAGTAGTAGATGCAAAGGAGTCGGTCTACTTGTCTCGGACGTGATGCCTATATACATGATCATACCTAGATACTCTCATAACTATGCTCAATTCTGTCAATTGCTCAACAGTAATTCGTTCACCCACCGTAAAATACTTATGCTCTTGAGACAAGCCACTAGTGAAATCTATGGCCCCCGGGTCTATTTTCATCATATTAATCTTCCATCGCTTTATTATTGCTTTGATTTTTTACTTTGCCTTTTATTTTAATTTGCATCTTTATACCAAAAAATACCAAAAATATTATCTATCATCTCTATCAGATCTCACTCTCGTAAGTGACGTGAAGGGATTGGCAACCCCTATTCGCGTTGGTTGCGAGGAGTTATTTGCTTTGTGTAGGTACAAGGGACTTGTGCGTGGCCTCCTACTGGATTGATACCTTGGTTCACAAAAACTGAGGGAAATACTTACGCTACTCTGCTGCATCATCCTCTCCTCTTCGGGGAAAACCAACGCAAGCTCAAGACATAGCAACTATCATTTGAAACACAAGAGCAAGGAGTTCATCATCATCAACACACCATTTGTTACTTCTTGAAGAGTGGTGTCTCCTAGATTGGCTAGGTGTCACTTGGAGCCTCCGACAAGATTGTGGAGTTGAACCAAGGAGTTTGTAAGGGCAAGGAGATCGCCTACTTCGTGAAGATCTACCGCTAGTGAGGCAAGTTCTTCGTGGGCGACGGCCATGGTGGGATAGACAAGGTTGCTTCTTCGTGGACCCTTCATGGGTGATAGCCCTCCGTGGAATCACGCAGCCGTTACCCTTCGTGGGTTGAAGTCTCCATCAACGTGGATGTACGATAGCACCACCTATCGGAACCACGACAAAAACATCTGTGTCTCCAATTGCGTTTAAATTCTTCAAACCCTTCCCTTTACATTTCTTGCAAGTTGCATGCTTTACTTTCCGCTGCTCATATACTCTTTGCATGCTTGCTTGAATTGTGTTAAGATTGCTTGACTTGTGCTAAGATAGCTAAAATCTGCCAAAGACTAAAATTGGGAAAATGATAAGTTTTTATTTGGTCAAGTAGTCTAATCACCCCCCCCCTCTAGACATACTTTCGATCCTACACGGACGACAACAAAGGGGCCAAGAAGGGGAAACACACCGACGCGGCTACCGCGCAAGTGCAGGAGTCCATCGAGCATTGCCTCGCCGACGCAGAGGCCCGGGCGGCCCTGCGTGATGAGAAGACCGAGGCGCGGTGGTCGGCGTTGATGACGAACAACGCCGTCAAGCTCGACCTGCTCCGGACCAACGTCGCCGCGAAGAAGAGGAACACCGACCTGGCTTTTCTAATGTGCGGGGCGGACATGCTCCAGAGCAACGACGAGAAGCTCAAGGTGTGGTACATGGCGGAGCATGGCCTCATCCTGAACCAGCTACCGACGAGGGCGCCGCCAACTCCCGCGCCCACGCCGACACCGCCGCCAAGCCCGAGTGATGATGCCTCCATGATGCCCAGCAGCACCGAAGCCGAACCGACGCCGCCCAACACAGAAGCAGCTCCGACACCGCCAAGCCCGCGCATGCCGACTCCACCGACGCCGGAGGCCGACCCCGCCGAGTGATGCACGCGTCCAGACTTGTGGCTTTCTTTTTTTTTGTACGCCGGACTATTTATTATCCGATCGCCGAACTATGGCCTACGATCGCCGAACTGTGGTGGCCTATGATCGTCGGACTTGTGGTGTCTTATGTGATGAGCGGGAACGACCAAGTTTGAAATTGCCGCGTCCTGGGGGCGGCGCCTGGGGGCGTGACTGGGAGCTAGGTCGCCCCTAAAGGCCAATCTAGCGCCGGTTCGCCCCCAGGCCGCTCCTTTTAGGCGCCCTGGGGGCCCGAACGTCTGGAGATGCTCTAAGTCTTTTTTGAAGTTTGTCTTCTATGTCGCTTGCACGGTTCCACATTTCAACCATTTGTTCTTAGTTTTCTGGTTTTCTTTGAGTGGGTTTCTCTTTCTTCTGGGTTTTGCTTTGTTTTGGTTTTTAGTTTTTTTGTTTCTTTTATTTTCCTATGTTTTCTATTTATTATGCTTTCCGTTCTTTTTTCATTTCTTGATTTTCTCTTTTTCATTTTTCATTTCAGTTATCCACTTCAAATATTTTTTGAACTAATTTTACTTTAAAATAAATCTTATCTTTTAATATTTTTTAGTTTTTCTATTCGAGTTTGAACATTTTTCCACAATAGGAACATATATTTACATGTGTGAAAACAATATGTTCAATATTTTATTTTAAAAATACATAAACTTTTAACATATAAATAATTCAAGAAAATACGTGACAATTATTTTCAAATACGTGAATACTATATTGGTTACGCGATGAACAGTTTTCAGCGATGTTGAGAAAAATATAAATACGTGAACACGTGAACATTGTTCAAGTATGTGATGAACATTATTAAACTACACGATGGACTTTTGGATGTTATGAACAAGTTCAAGAACGCGGTGAACATTTTCAAAATATGCGATAAACATTTTTTAACACATAATGAATATTAATTTTTAATAAACGGTAAAATATTTCAAATAAGTGATGAATATTTTCAAAATACAAGATGAATATATTTCCAAATATGTGATGAACATCTCTCACATATGCAATGAAAGTTTTCTAAATATACGATAAATATTTTTCAAAGTACATGTACATTTTGTTATTCACCACAATATAATTATTTTCCTTTTCAAAATAATTTTCATTTTTGTGTGAAAATATGTTAGATAAAAAATATTTAGCCGGAACATTCATACTCCGTACGTCGCGTGGGAGTGGGGGTAGCGACCACTCCCGTACCAACGGAGTACAACAAACATAATCAAAATGGCTCTGGCGGGTGGTTTGTCTACTGTAATCGATACGAGATCACTAATTAAGAGGTACCTTTTGCAAATGTTACTCCCACCTTCTTAAACATTAACAAATGACGTGTTGCATATGCGTCACTTGTCGCAACCTTAGAGATTTTTTGGTACATTGGTTTATTAAAAACGTTTTATCTTTTAAACCGTGCGTGCAAATCCCTAATCTTGTCATCGTTGGATTTCTCGCATTGATATATTCAAAACTAGATTCGATGTTAATAGACTTCAACAAACCTTTTTCATGAACACCCCAAAAGAAAAAGAAAAACGAGCCGGAAACATATTTTATTTCTCACCTTTTCTTCTCTTTTCGAAAGGCACGACTGTGCCTCTTGTGGAAGCTAATATGCGCCTTCACAAGAAACAAATATGCATCCCTCGTGGGAGAAAAAAAAAGCATTTTTTTCCTTTTCTAAGAGGCATAGTTGTGCCTCTCGCGGAAGCAAATTTTTGCCTCTCACAGAATCAAAAAAAGTTTTTTTTCTCCTTCTACAAGCCGCACAGTCGTACTTGTCACAGGAGCAAATCTGTGCCTCCCGTGGAAGAAAAACACATTTTTTTTTCTTTTCCGAGAGGCACAGTTGTGGCTCTCAGAGAAGCAAATCTTTGCCTCCACAAGAAGCAAATCTGTACCTCCCGCTAAAGTAAAAAAATATTTTTTTGCATTTTTTCTCTCTATTAAAACATAGGAAAAACAAGGTGAAAACCAAAACCCTGAAAAACCAATCTAGAACCCGAAACGGCCAGAAAAATAAAAAAAGTCCGGAGAGAGCACCAGCGTGTGATACGTGTCGATGTCTGAAAGCACACCAAGTGACGCGCTCTCAGCCCACCGAAATGATCTTAGTGGGCCCCCGCAAAGGGGTACCCCTTGATTAGTTGCTATCATGATACTAAAATCCCTGTTCCATGGGGGTGGGTGTAGCGACCACTCCCGTACCTACCGGGCGCTTGTGGGAAAGCCCAGAACTGTGGCCCCGGTTTTCCTTTTTCATTCTAGGTCTCGTTTCTTTTTACCAGGTTTTCTCATTTCACGTGGTTTTATTTTTCTTTGTTTAAAATCAATTATTGTAAAATAATCCTTAACATTTTGTAGAAAATTGGTGAATATTTTTATAATTCTTAAGCATGTTTATTTTTTTTACTATTTTCGCAATTATTTGTGGAAACTTTATTAAATTTGCACCAATTTTAAATTAATTAATTCTTTGTAGATTCATAAACATTTTTATAAATTACGGATTGTTTAAAATTATGAGATGTTTATGTTAATATTTAAATATTTTTTCAGTTGATGTACTCCCTCCTTAGAGAAATATAAGAGCGTTCGGACTACTAGCTCTTATATTTCTTTACAGAGGGTGATCTAAACGCTTTTATATTTCTTTACGGAGGGAGTACATTTTAAATTGTTCCAGCAATTTTAAGTTAAACATTTTTTAACTCCATGATCTTTTATAAAATTCTAAAACATTTTCAAATCATGATCATTTTTTTAATTCAGGGAACATCTTGAAAATTTTGGACAGACACATTTCGAATGTATGATTTTATTTGTGCATATATTTTCTAAGTGTACGTAATGTTTGTTATTTCCACATTAAAAAGTATATTTTCCTATGAAGAATTGATTAACGTTTTCCGATTTGTAGAGGTCTCATGCGAGGCCATGATGCCATGGACAACTGTTATATAGGCCGAAAGGATGTGTGGTCCTAGGGTTCTTCGCTTCATGCTTTTCTTGTTCGGCTTTTTTGGTACGACTCTTGTGATTTGTCTAGATTACACCAGTTTTCTTTTCATATTTATTGTTTATATTTTCTATTTTCATTTCCCGGGTTTCTACTTTTTTTTAGATTGGCGCTCATACGTACACGCATATACTTACTCCTATGAATATATAGGTGCACACCCTACATCTACGAGCACCTTCGAAAGACTGAGCCGACACATTATCTTGAAATTGAGGAAGTCAAAACAGGTTCGTTGTCACAGGCGCCTTCGTAGTCGACGAGAAAGTCTCCTTTCATTGGAGGCACACCGCTGGATGGAATAAAATAAATCCAGAAAAATGCGAGCACCGATGTCAAATCTAGGACTTGAACCCTGGTGGGCTGGGGATACAATTCTCCTCATAACCATCCAATCACAGATTGGTTCGCAATTTCAATATTATATGTTTGTTTTACTTTCATTTTTTATTTTCCCACCTTCAGTTATTTTTACCTTTTTTGTTGCTTTTCATAGTTTTGTGAGTGAATGTTTTTAATTTTTGTCCTTTTAATCTCTCCATTTTCCTTTTTGCAAATACACAAAGCTTGCGTATCATTAATCGATAGATGGGAGAGAAATAACAAAGGCATACATGAGAAATGAGAGGAGCACCACACAAGGTGTGGGAAAAACAATGAGAGATACAGCACGACACAAAGCTCTCGTAGCTCGAACTCCAGTTGACAAGGCAAAGAAACGAGATACAAAGAGATACAACATAACAGAGACATACATTTGTTTGTTGCTGGCAAGCCTTAGTGTTGTTGGTCTCGATTTATTCTTCTTGCATCGGCTTCGCTTCTTAGGTGTCTATGTGAGAATATGTCTTTTGTTTTGTTGCTACCACTGATTTGCTTGCAGGAGATATCAGGTATGGGTTACGAACAAGAGATAATAACATGACCCTGATAAGTGTACAAAATTAAAGAAACTAATGTTGTTGTAAGGAGCTTTTCTATCTTCAAATCGGATTTCTATTTCAATATTGATATAAAAGTTTTATTTTGCGAGGACACATATAAAAGCTTATGGTATATTGCAAATTCAGGTTAGCTCGGGTGGTAATTTTGTTTTAACTATTTCTTATGTAGCTTAACCAGCTTATGAGTTGCCTACTTGCCTTCCATCTCTCCTCATGGTGCGGTGAAAACTTTTTATTCTTTGATTGTCACACGCCACCATCCGCCGCACGGAGAGACATTCATTCACTTTGATGCAACTGGGGCATCTACACCTTTAGCTTTAGCCTGTTATATCATCAAGCCATAGCCCCACTCTCTTTTGCATTGGCATGAGATAGCTCGATCTGCATATAGCCTACCACAGCCACTCGGAAAGTTTAGTACAGCAGGCATTGAGTTTTGGAGTTATGACCATATGCAGGCCCTGTTCGGATATCCACCAGATCCGTGGAATTAAAGGAGTTGCGGAGCACCTATTTCCAACTCCAGTATTTTAGTCTACAACTACGCCGGTTCCGCGGAGCCGAGTCTGGGAGCGGAGGGACTCCGAACACTCACGCAGATTGATGTAATTTCAGTTTATGATGAGAGGTTGGATTATAGGTTCTTTAGGTATTTTGGAACGAAGGCATCTGCTGCCCGAGTTGATCATCAGCGCATTAGCTTGATGTTTATTTCTACGACCAAACGTCAGTAGAATCATTTCTGCATACTGAAACAGTCCTTTGTATTATCTACGACTGTGTTCAGAGCTTCTATTTCGTTTTGTTTCATTGATGCATTTTTCTTTGTATAATTGTATCAAATGTTGCCACTTCAGCATTAATTTGTCCGTGGCAAAAGCACTTCTAAATTGGTGTACACTTCCGTTTCAAATAAGTACTTTGTTGTGCATTCAAGTTAAAGTTCAAAAGATAAATTGATGTACTTCTGTTGTTTTATGAAGTGTGTGCTTCTCAGAACTGGTACATGATATCTCATATTCAGTTATTTTCCTTCTACCATATCAAATGGGTGCGAGATCATCACCGTGGCACCTGAGTTTGCACAAGCACCACCAAGAAGATCCGAAAATGACTACATAAGACATTATAAAAATTGTATTACCATTTCCCACGGACTGTGACAAAGTGTGAGGGATGCACATAAATATCTTAATGTGCATACATGAACTTAAATGGTTCTTTGAAACCACCCATATACTTACATTGTTGTCTTCTATGATTCTTCTTCATACATAAATTCTACAATAATTTCCCGACCACGTCATCTAATGCCAGAGTTGGTGCTTCTTCCAACACAAATCGATCGTGTCATCTTGCCTGTGTTCAGCTTGACTGAATACGATCCATAACCACCTTCCCTGCCGGAGCCACGACCTCAACATTCAAGTGATGCATTCAACTAGTATTTGTATTTTATATCACTAGCAAAAGAGTCCGTATTGTTGCAACGGAAGAAAAATAATACCACATGCCCCTTACTCAATAATCATGGTTTACGACCCCAATAGGTCCACATCCTTTATTTCAACATGAAATTCCATCCGTCTTGCCGCTTATCCTCCTTCCCACCCTCACCGATGGTGTCTTTCATGCTCACACAATCACAATGCGTTTAAATATGGTCAATCTTAAGGCTTCCTTTTTCCTCTGCGATATTTTGCCGAGGCATGCGTGGTTATAGATGGTTTCTTCCGTCTCCAATCTGTTTTGCTGAGGTGTTTATTTCCAATCCGAATCAACACCGGTATGAAAGAAAGATAGATTGTGCGCTATTAATTACTAAGTTGCATCACAAATAGATTGAAAAAATGGCTAGCAGGTAAAAATAACATCATATTCACATTCTACACATTTGTCTAATCAAAGTCCATATATAACATGTTAAATTTGGACTCGGGATTTAAAAGATATGATTTTTTTTTGAAAAACATTTATATGGATTGTGGGTTGATTAACTCAAATGTCAGGGGTAGTTTTGCAAAAAAAAAAGGTTTTTCTGGATGACTTAAACCGGCACCATGGGTTGATTTCTAGTAACCGTAGAGGGATTTCTACAAAAACCAAAACATTTTTTCACTTAAACGTGGACTATGTGTTAATTTCATGAAACAACATGGGCTTTTCTAAAAAAAAAGTGCGACCGACGGGCGGAAGCACTAATTTCTTTATTAGTAAAAAAAGTATATATAGATATAGATACGAATTAGTAGGTATAGATATAGATATAGATATAGATTGATGCTATACGAAAGATTGAACATTTATAATAGCAAATACATGCAGGCGACTTGGGAGGGCTCAGCCGCCGCCGCCTAGTCCCTCCAGCGCCCTTCTCCCCCTCCGCCGTTGCCGATGGTCGGCGCCGGGCAAAGCCCGTGAGTGCGACGGCGGCGGCGGAGGGTCTCTCCTCCTGCTCTCGGATCCGTGGCGGCGCGGGCGTCCTGATCTGCGGGGTGCGGCCCTCCCGACGGTGTGGCGGATCCCGGAGGCGGCGGACTCGCGGCGGTGCACGGGTGCCCAGATCCATGAACGTGGGACTCCAAGCAGCGTGCGGGCTCCCGACGGCGGCGTGATCGGTCGACGGCGGGCTTGGGCGATGGCATCGGCCGCGCGGTGCCGGATCTTGTCGCTCGTGGAGGATCTCGCCACTCCATCCTTCGTGGAGGAACCTGGACCAGCGCCAGCGCCCTCGGCTAGCGACGTTCACGGGGGGTGGATGGACGGCGTCTTGACCGCGTGGGCGGTGAGTCGCCGGTGGATCTCCTCCACGCTGCAGGCTCTCTCTCGCTGCACTTGGTGGCTTACGATCGCGGTCGTCGGCCTCAGTGCGTTCGTGGGGGCTGGTAGAGGTAACATCGGACTGGAGGAAACTCTGGATGAGTTGTTCACCCCGACGGTGGCGACGACCAGGATCGCCGTTCTCATCCTTGCAGGCGCCGTCGAGGTCCCTGCCCTCCACCCCGACCCCATGCCCGGGTGAAAACCCTAAATCTCCTTAGATTGGGCGGCGGCGGCACTGCGTGTGTCGTACCCTTCTTGGAGGCGCCGCTTGGGGCGTTTGGGTGCTCGGTTTGAGGAACTGCAGACGGAGGGGATGGAACCAGTGGCAACAGGTGGTGTTTCGCGTCGGAGGAGCCGCGTGGCATCTGGCACGTCGACAACGGCAGGTCTCAGCGTCATGGAGCAGCGGGGTCTCGCCGGTGGGCGTGTGATGATGGACGAGTGCAGGATGGTGATGTTGTCTAGCGTCGTGGTGGCGTCGACGACAGCTAGACCGGGCAAGGTAGATGCAAAGAAGACATCATCAAGATGGATTGGTGGCGGTGGTCATGGGTGGCCTCATACCCGGCAGCGCCCCTGTTGAGGAGTGCGCCGATCGGTGGGTGCCCCATACCCGGCAGGCATCCTGGTTGGGACCTCAGGTCTTAGATGTTAGGTTTGGTTGCGAGGTCTGTTTGGTATTAGGCCCAGACTATCAACATCCCTACATCAACTGGATAGGAGTAGAGACAGATATTGCCTAGACGGTAGCTTTAGTTACTGTTGTATAACTTTGTAAGATCTTGTGTGAATAATTAATAAAGTGGTTGCATGCATCGTCCAGATGCAGAGGTCGGGGGTCCTCCTCCTTTAAAAAAAAAACATAATCAAATCATTGGTGAAATATGAAAGATTGAGATTTATAACAGCAAATATACCCCAAATATACGAAGAAATAACTGAGAAATACAGGCCAAAGCATTTTCCGCCAGGACCAGGTGCTATTTATACACCATAGTTACCATCCCATTGCGTTGCTTCCAACAGATCGTGGCATGCATCTTGCCGGACGGTAGTGTTGCTTCCTCTTAGCTTGACTGACTCCACTAACTTACATTGTTGTCTTCTATGATTCTTCTTCATACATAAATTCTACAATAATTCTCACAATCCGAACGGACACCGCCATGAAAAAAAGACGGGTTGTGCTAATTAAGTTGCATCATAAATAGTAGAATTTTAAAAATGGCTAATGGATAAAAATAACATCTTATTCACATTCTACACAATTTTTGAATCAAAATTTATATATAACATGTTAAATTTGGACTTAAGATTTAAAGATGTGATTTTTTTTGAAAAAAAATACTTGATATGAATCATGGGTTGATTAACTCAAATGTCAGGGGTGATCTTGCAACAAAAAACAAAAGGTTTTTCTGGATGACTTAAACCCGTACCACCGATTGATTTCTAGTAACCGCATGGGTTTCTACAAAAAGCAAAAAGTTTTTCCCCGATGACTTAAACATGGACTGCAGATTAATTTCAAGAATAGCAGAGGCTTTTCTGAAAAAGAGTGTGACGGAAGCCGAAACACTAATTCCTTTATTAGTAGGTATAGATATAGATATAGAGGGTGCTTGGATACGTTTTAGTCCCATGACTAAAAGTAGTGGGACTAAAATTTGCTAGCCTCACCCATGCTTGGATACAAATACTAAATAGACTAAAATGAGTCAATGAGCATTTATTATCCTTCAAACCTCCAATCCCGAACTCGCATGTGTTAACAGAGGAGTTAAATGAGGAGAGAGAGGACTAATCCACATTTTAGTAGGGTTCCCTGACTAAAAAGTTTTAGTCTCAAGACTAGTTCTAGCCTCTCTTTAGTCAGGGGTGATTGAAACTTTAGCCTCTAAAAGAGACTAGTTTTAGTCAGACTAAAAATAGTCCCTTGAATTCAAGCATGGCCATAGACTAGCACAAATGCTCGTGCGTTGCAACGGGAGAAACAAACTCTCGCACACCCATAGCGAGTCATCTGCTTGTCACTTCTCCTCCTCGTCATCATCTTCCATGATGGTCACTTGCCCACCTATTTCATCCGATGTGATCAGTCCAAAGGCGATGATCTTGGTCATCACACTCACCATGCCTATTTCTCGAGCCCCTACTTGCACCAGCTTGTAATTCCTTGTGTGCCGCAACCGCATATACATGTTCATGTGGTTGAACACCAATCATGTCTTAATATACCAGGCGATGCATTTCTTTATTGAGCGCTCACAATAATAATTATTAATGCAAAATTAAATTAAGGTGTGTGGTCATCAACTTGTTGACTCAACTTAAACCGCATACACTTCACTGTCGCCATCGTCCATCTTCTTCATCTCTAACATGAACTTGGGCATGTTTCTAGCAGTGAACCATGTTGTGTTGTTCTGCCATGCCATCGAACCATGCATTTGGATGTCTGTATACGAGCTCCAAACCGTGATTTGGTATTTGAGCAGGTCAGATTCAACTATTTGGATTTGTTCTACATTAACTCCCAAAAATGAATCGAATATGGCTCAACCCTTGCCAATGCGTGCGTGACCTTCCGCAATACAGAGCACCGGTGTCCGGTGCAACGGTTTGGGGTGACTTCATTTTTTTGCCTCCACTGCCGCAAAACTTGCAAATAAATTCATAGTTGAGAAGTGACTGGATCACCTATAATAGTAAAAGGTAGATTGACATATACCTATTGTCAGCTCTCACGTACATCATATGAGATTCAACAAAAACACCATCATCAGGAGATTCAAAAGTAACATGGTCACTTTTGACAAGCTCCTCCAGGAGTCTTTTTTTGATGTAATTAGGGTGACCCCATATATTCCTAGGCAGAGTCACAATGGGACTTCTTTTATGCATGCACAACCGATGATATATATAATCGGTCCACAATGGAATTTATTTTGTTCTGTTAATTTCTTAACAGTGAAATTTTTATTTATTATTTTAGTTCCTAGCGAATTTCATTTCCTCTTTAATTCCTTCCCTTCATGCCTCATGTAATTATAGCAAAATTTATTCTGTCTTTTATTCTTTCCTTATGAAATTCCTTTCTTCTTAAATTCCTTTCTTCATGCTTCGTATATAATAGGGAAATTTGTTTATTCCTTCTTTCATTCTTTCCTTTAATTCCCCTTCCCTTCCTGCCTTATCATAAAGGATGAAATTTATTTCATCTTTTATTCTTTCCTTTAATTCCTTCCCTTTCCGCCTCATCATAAGGATGAAATTTATTCCTTATTTTTTCTTCTTTCCTTCCGTGCTCATAACGGCGGAACTTACTCCTCCATTTAACTCGTTTCCTTCATTGAATATTTTTTAACAAAATTCGTTTAACCCATATAAAAGGATATCTTCTTCTTTCTCAAACAACATGATAGGTAGGTGGATCGGTTCGTGTGGGCGGATTCGAGCCCCACCTGAGGAACTTTATTTTTCGCCACGACCACGGTTACCATACCATTGCGTTGCTTCCAACAGATGCCGGGCGGTAGTGTTGCTTCCTCCCAGCTTGACTGACTCCACCAACTTCGCTGACAAAGCCAAATCAGCCATGTCCGGCGATGGCCAGAGCGGCTCCGCAAGGGCGCACTTCGTGCTGGTCCCGATGATGGCGCAGGGTCACATCATTCCCATGACCGACATGGCGCGACTGCTGGCCGAGCACGGCGCGCAGGTCACCTTCATCACCACGCCAGTGAACGCGTCCAGGCTGGCGAGCTTCGCCGCCCACGTGGAGGAGACAGGCCTGGCGGTCCGGCTCGTGGAGCTCCATTTCCCGGCAGCCGAGTTTGGGCTACCGGACGGGTGCGAGAACATCGACATGATCCAATCTAAGGATCTGCTGTCGAACTTCTTCGAGGCATGTGCCGCCCTCGGGGAGCCGCTCAAGGCACACCTCCGTGAGGAGCAACAGTCGCCTCCGAGCTGCATCATATCTGACACGACGCATTGGTGGACCAATGATGTCGCAAGAGAGCTTGGTATCCCGAGGCTCGCCTTTAGCGGCTTCTGTGGCTTCTCGTCCCTTGCCAGGTACAATCATAAGAGGGAAATCCCGTGAGTAGTTAATTTTGTACTGGGCAAATTAACTGCTATTAGTATCTTTTGTTTTGCAGATCAATTGCAGTTTGTTGACTTTAAGCCTGCAGTTTTATGCGATTTTAACAACTATTACCATCTTGCAGTTACATCATTTGCCGCGACAACTTATTGAAACACGTCGCAGATGAGAATGAGCTCATTACGATCCCAGGGTTCCCTACACCACTGGAGTTGGCAAAGGCTAAATGCCCTGGGCGCATTCCCATTCCAGGTATGGAGCAAATTCGTGAGAAGATCTATCAAGAGGAGCTGAGATGCGATGGCGTAGTCCTTAACAGCTTCAAAGAGCTGGAGACATTGCATATCGAATCCTTTGAGCAGGTGACAAGGAAGAAAGTATGGACGGTCGGGCCAATGTGCCTCTGCCACCAGAACAGCAACACAATCGCCAAGAAGAGGAAACAAGGCGCCAATAGATGAGGCAGACTGCTTGCAGTGGCTTGATTCAATGAAGCCAGGCTCAGTGATCTTTGTCAGCTTTGGCAGCCTCACCTGCACTGCACCTCAGCAACTTATTGAGCTCGGCCTGGGACTTGAAGCCACCAAGAAACCATTCATTTGGGTGATCAAAGCGGGAGATAAGTTTCCAGAAGTTGAGGAATGGCTCTCAGACGGCTTCGAGGAACGTGTCAAAGAGAGAGGCATGATCATAAGGGGCTGGGCACCACAGGTGATGATCCTGTGTCACCAAGCCATTGGAGGATTCATGACACACTGTGGGTGGAACTCAACAATAGAGAGCATCTGTGCAGGTGTGCCCATGATCACATGGCCACACTTCTCGGAGCAGTTTTCAAACGAGAAGTTGGTGGTGGATGTGCTGAACATTGGGGTGGAGGTTGGAGTGGAAGGAGTTACATGGTGGGGACATCAACACAAAGAGGCGATGGTTACAAGAAATGATGTGGAGAGAGCAGTGTACGCCCTGATGGATGAGGGGAAAGCTCAAGAGCAGTTCCGGGTGAGAGCAAAAGACTGTGCCATCAAGGCAAGGAGGGCTTTCGATGAAGGTTCTTCATATAACAACATAAAGCTACTGATTCAAGAAATGGGAAACAAGACGAATGCATGTGGTTGATGCACATGGTGTAAACTTAATAAAGAAATTTATTTTCCAAATAACCAGTAGCTTGTATCAGGGTCACTGGTGGTGGCCTAATTGTTTAGAGATTAGGCATGGTCCAAATGAGTTGACAGCAATATCGATTATCCATACTGTTACACAGGTTCCATGGCAGTCAATATAATGTTACACACAGTCTGATTTTCCAGATGTTATGTTCTCCCTTCCCTTTGTTTCCCACTAGCTCATCAGAGTTGATAAGAGTTGGAAAAGGGCAAAAAATAAATAAAATGTATGCACAGAATCAAAACTGACACTGAAAGCAAGAGGTAATTCGAGGTGAATAATAGAAAGAAAAGAAGGAACTAGAACCAACATAAAGCAAGAAATTAGAAGCTTATGTTTGACTGAGTAGTGTGACGAACATTAAGTTTCAAGGATCTCCCCCATCTTAATCCAAGAAAAAGTTTGAGGGCCAAACTCAAGATTAATGAGGAACGCAATTACTTCAGGTGCCACATTCCTGCTAAATATGCACTTTAACCTTCTAAATATTCTTTTCGGATAAAAGTATGTATTTACTCTCTCCGTACCAAAATATAAGACGTTTTTGCACTTCAATTTGAAGTGCAAAAATGTCCTATATTTTGATAAGGAGGTATCTAACAACTCTGGGCACAAAGATGTGTGAATAACTTATACCATGGTATAAATAAATGCGTCTAAATAGAGTGGCTGTTCCACAAAATGTTTCAAGATTTACTGAGCAACTATGAACAAGCATGGTGAAATATTCTACAATCAAAGCAGGTCAACGTTTTTGAGTTCATTACAAATTCAACTACCAACTAGGCAACGGGATTGAACATATGAAAGCTGCAGATTGGTGGAAATAGAACGAACCTGGTTTCACTAAGCACCAATCAGTAAAAAGCTTCAGCAGACACCCAGATTTGCTACCAAGTGAATGGCAGAACGCTGTTGCACCATGATCATCAGCTTCAAGCCAGAAGTTAAATAATGTTACTGAAAGAATTTCCCCACTGAAACTTTCTGCAGAGCCAGTGAATCATGTATCACATGTTGATGAAAAAAATTAAGAAGAGCAGACAAATTCCTTTGGACTAATAAAATATAAGAATTGAATTGGAACCTCTCTCAAATAACAGTCTAAGAACAACAAATTACTCAGAGGAACAGAGTAAAACTTACTAGTATCTAACAAGGAAAAAGAGTACAGATTGCATGACATGCAATAACTCACCTTTGTTTTAACAGAAATTGTGCCAAACTGTCAATATAACAATCATCATTCAGCAACAGAGAAGATTAGACCAAGATGTTTGGGGATGATCCCAAATGAGAACTTAACATGTATGGCTTCCATTGGTGTGAGAATACTGCCTTAATTATCACTTCGTCCTCTGAAGTACAGATTTGCAGCCAGTGCAAAATTTGAAATGAAAAATGCTTGTTAATCATTGAGTGATATTACTCAGACTTTAGGACAACTGATATTCCCTTGTTTTACATCATCGATGCATGATGAGTCACCAATAGTCCTTACAAGAGCAGAGTCCATGTCTAAAATGATGGAAGCGTGTCCTGTCCCTCACAACAATCTCTCTCATATACAACTTCGTGATCAATTTAATTGCATTGTGGCAGTCCAAACACATCCTCAAGTTTTTCACGATCCTTATTGTCACGCTGGATTCTGATATGAGTAATGCAAAAGCGACAGCCAACTTCTCGCTGTGCCAATAAAGAACTTTTTGTTTTTCTTCTTCTGTGACTTGAACAAAGACCTCGGTTACATCAGGTACATGCCCATCATTCTTCAAATCCATGAGTACCTTGTCCAATTTAGAATAGATTTCTTCGCTCATAGGATGAGATCTATCGCCAGCTACAAATTCATGAATTGTGCCGTTCATTTCAATAAGACTGCAACCAGGCTCTTTCTTGATTCCTTTCTCCATCATTAATTGCCTAAGCCACCGGACATCTCCCCATCTATTAGATTTTGCATACAGGTTGGACAAAAGTACGTAAGCCATGCTGTTCTCAGGTTCCAACTCAAGGAGACGTTCTGCTGCCAATTCACCTATCTCTGAGTTACCATGGACCCTACAAGCTGCCAGCAGGGTCCCCCAAATTGCAGAGTTGGGTTTCATGGGCATTTTACCTATTGTCTCCAATGCTTCTCTTAGTTTCCCAGCTCGGCCAAGGAGGTCGATTATGCATCCATAATGCATCACATTAGGAGCAATCCTGTAGGTCACAGTCATGCTGAGAAAGAAGTCTCGTCCTTTGTCAACCAAGCCAGCATGAGTACAGGCAGTGAGAACGCCAATGAAGGTCACCTCGTCTGGAGCTTCAAACGCCCTAAGCATCCTGTCAAACATATCGATAGCCTCCTCACCATGGCCATTCACTGCAAGACCAAGTATAACAGCGGTCCAAGTAAATTTATCTCTACTGTGCATCTCATTGAACACGCCCAATGCACGCTCGATGCTCCCACACTTTGAATACATGTCTATGAGTGCATTCCCGACAAAAGTATCCATCTTGATCCCATGTCTGTTCATGTAAATTCTAGCCCACTCCCCTGTCTCTAAAGCACCAAGCTGCGCGCATGCCGTGACTATGCTGACCATGGTGAACTCATCTGCCCTCACCTTGCTAAGTTGCATCTCACGAAACATCTCCAATGCCCCTCGGAACTGGCCAGCTTGTACATAACCATCAATCATTGCAGTCCATGAGACGGTGTCCCTCTCAGGCATACGATCAAACAGTACTCTGGCTCGATCAACCTGACCTAGTCTTACAAACCCAGAGATTACCGACGTCCAGGACACAATGTTCCTCACCTGCATGCCCTCAAACAGATCCCAAGCTGCTTCCATCTCGCCACACTCGGCATACATATCAATGAGCGCATTCTCCACCTTGAGGTCAGGCAGCACCCCACTCTCAATGATGCGCTTGTGCAGCTGCATCCCGAGCAGGACGTCGTTGCCTTTGCCACATGCTGACAGCACCGTGATGTAGGTGACCGGCGTGGGCAGAACGCCAGCCCTCACCATATCCAGGAAAGAGCAGCATGACAGCCTGAACTGCCTGCTTCTCTTGTGACCGGACATAAGCGCATTCCACACAACGGGCATGCTGCCACCTCTGGCGGGCTGCACGTCCAGCAACGCACGCGCAGTCACGCCGTCGCCCCTGGCTGCATACATGAGCACCAGCGAGCTTGCCACGTGGGCGTTGAGCTCCAGCCCAAACTTAACCACATGCGCGTGGACAGAGTCTCCGACGGACGGCGGCACGGCGCCCCGCTCCGCCACCATCGCCTTGAGCAACGGCGGGAACGTGTACGCGTCAGACCTGGCTCCGCGTGCCAGCATGCCCACGTACGCCCGCAAGGGCATCCTCGGCCCTGGCAGCCGAACCACCACCGGGAGGCGCCCCGGCTGGGAATTCCGTCGAACAGGCCGCGGGCGCAAAACAATGCGCGTGCCAGCCTTCCGCGCGCACCCCGCGTTAACCGCGGGTAGATTGATTTACCACTGCAGGGAAAGAAAGGATCAGCCGACGAGATGGAGTGCACTGGGGGTGGCGCACCGCGCACGTCTGGTCTACGAATGACAGCGGCAGCAGATTAGAAAACACGGGCGAGCGAGGAGGTCCCGGCGCATCGCGACGGCGGGAGCGGTGGAGCAAGAGTGGAGCCTATCGCTGGACGTGCTGACGTGGAGCTGCGCTCCGGCGAGCAGGGTCGGCAAGACGGCAACCGACAGGACCGGTGGGTGGCCTTCCGGCCGCGGGATAGCGGGGAACGAAGACTTCGCTCGCCTTCCGCTCTGTTCACTTTTTCCTTTTGTCTTTTAGAGGCTCTTTGGAGTCGGTGTAAAATTTGCGTGGCCACCAATATTTAGCTCAAGCTTGAGTTAAATATCAGTGTACACAAAACAATACATCCATTTCAAACGGGGTCTTAGGTTTTAGTGAGATATATGTATATGATTTTGTAGATATCCGACCCGGATGGATATAATATATGTACTAGGAATCCATCTTTTTTTTTACAAGCTATAGTATATTATAGAGTTCATATCATTTTTAGCTCATAAACTTGTCGTGATGGGAACAGATTCATGCAAGAACTAAATAACCTCATAAAAATGGTCCTCAAACTTGCCTAACAGAACATTTTCATACAATTCCGTCAATTCTGCCGGTGCACCGTCTCTTGCTGCTCTAAGACCGTAACGTGCTAGCCACTCCAACCGAATTGACTTATTGACTTAGAGAGAGTTGAACCTTTTATATTCTTTTCGCGACGCAAAGTTTACACTCATATTTTTTTTCCTTACTGAGAGATGTATTCCTCGCTGCCTCTCATTCCGCGCAGTCACGCATCCTCGCCCTCCTCCGGAGTTCGTGCGCCCGGCGATGCACGACGCCTCCTTTGGCGTCACGTGTGGCTCCCCTCCCCACAGTTGCAGCTCCGGCTAACGCACGATGACCTCCTCTTCGACCCGTGTTCCAATGGCTTGGGTTCATTTGGAATTGGCCAGGGCGAAATCCTTGCATTTTGTGCTGGCAACGGCGACACCCGCGGGTGCCGTTCCCTTCCTGGAGGCGCTGCCATGGCCGTTCTGCGACCTTCGAGCATCAGGGGAAACCCTAGGTCTGGGTCTCCGGATCGGATGACGATTGCGTCTCGGTGTTGTTCTCCTTCATGAAGGCGTTGTCTTGGTTGTTCGTGGCGTCCTCGGTGCCGACTTCGGAGTTTTGGTCGTCTAGTTGGCGTCTCGGTGTTGTTCTCCTTCATGAAGGCGTTGTCTTGGTTGTTCGTGGTGTCCTCGGTGCCGACTTCGGAGTTTTGGTCGTCTAGTTGTTGTTTGGTTTGCTTCTCTGATTGGCGAGTTTAGCCGTGTTCTTTTTTGTTTGGGTCGAGTATCTTATATCTCTCCTCCGCTTTGGGCATCATGTTTACGCCCTTGCGTCCGTGACATGTGTTGTACCATCCCATGTATTTATTCTAACTTCTTCTATCAATGCAATGATACGCAGGCATTGCGTATTCGCGAAAAAGAGATGTATTCCTCGCTAAATATATGTTTAGTGGTCCATTTTTATTTTTTTGCGAAAATTATCAGATTTATTATAAAGATTCACCAGAAGTATAAAACATCTCAAACATAATAAAAATTACATCGAGGTCCATGGACCACCGAACGATCATTGTCGCCGCTAGAACGAGCCGTTGTCACCGCTCCCATACCGAAGCCGGCCTAACCTTGTCGATGACAGACGGGAAGGCTTCGTGCACGTGTCCCTGTGGACCAGCACCCTGGAGTCGTAGTCGTCGCGTTGAATTCTTGAAGCGGAAGAACCTCACACCAAATATAGTCGTTACGTACGCATGACGAGAAACACTAACCTCGCCGCCCCGAGGAGCTGGCAGGAATCTTCGCCGGAGCTCCGTCTAATCCGTCCCAGCGGACGGACTTGAGGAGGATCGGGGCCCGGAAGACTGACTCGAAGAAGAAACACCGCCATCCATCCAAACGCCACCCCCATGAGGACTAAAACCCTATCAATCTACTAGCCAGATCCGAGGCACCAGAAATCCCCTCCCCGCCACCGGCCGTCGGAGCGACGGATGGAGGGGAGGCGAATCCACGGGCCGCCGGTGAAGATTGAGGGGAAGAAAGGCTTTCTCTAGTCGCCTTGCGAGGGGGGAAATAAAAGATGTGGTATCTGCTTGGACAAAAGTTATATATGTCCAATGGTCCATTTGAGTGTGTATGCTCCACGTTTGAGCCAAGGTTTCTTTCTTTTTTTGCGAGAAAAATTGTTGATCTATTTATCAATTGTTAAGACAGTACAAAGAACACTAGAAGTAACAATTGCATCTAGGTCCATAGATCACCTAGCGGCGACTACAATCACTGGAACGAGCCAAAGACGCGCCACCGTCATCGCCCCTCAATCATCGGAGTCGGACAAACATTGTTGTAGTAGACAGTCGGGAAGTCGTCGTGCTAAAACCCAAGAGCACCAGCGCGTCCGAACAGCAGCCGCTGCAGATGAAGAGAAGCGTAGACCGGAAGGATCTAACCTGAAGACACACAAACACATACGAACGAAGACCGGATCCAAGTGGATCCACCGAAGACAAACGCCAACCGAATCCCGCGAAATCCGCCGGAGACAAATCTCCACACGCCCTTTGATGATGCTAGACGCATCGCCGGAACGGGGCCTAGGCAGGAAGAACCTTATTTCAAATTCAAGAAGCCACCACCGTCTCGTCTTCCTGAGCAGAACGTAAACACTAGACAAATAAAAAAGAGAAAAATATACTTTTTGTCCCTCAACTCTTGGTGAAGTCTAGATTTGGTCCCTCAACTCCGAAACCAGACAACTTGCACCCCCAACAAACGAAATCGGACAAGGTTTGTCCCTGGTCTCGATTTTGACCGGTTTTGGTGCTGACTGACCCCGGTTTTGACCGGTGCTGACTAAAGTAATTTTTTCATATACATACTCTTTTCAAATCCACATAGTTTTTTCAAGGTCATGCAACTTTTTTAAAAATAAATATACCTTTTTCAAACCCGTGAACTATTTTGAAATTTGTGTACTTTCTTCAAATCCATGATTTTTTTAATTTGTGTACTTTTCTCAAATCAGTGTATTTTTTCAAGTTCGTGTAATTTTATCGAATCCAAGTATTTTGTTTCAAATCCATTTTTGAAATTCACGTATTTGTTTCAAATCTACATACTTTTTAAAGTTCGTGTATTTTTTTCAAATCCGTGTTCCTTTTCCAATCCATGAACTTTGTTTGAAATTCACATACTTGTTTCAAGTTGACATAATTTTTCAAATCCCACACATTTGTTTTCTAATTCGCGTAAAAGATATTCAAATCCGCGTACATTTCAAGTTCGCATAAAATTTTCAAATCCAAAAAAATATACGTGAAAATGAATAAGTACGCAGATTTGGAAAAAGTACACAAACTCTTAAAAAGTGCATGTATTTGAAGAAAGTACCCGAATTTCAAAACATTAAGCGGACTTGGAAAAGGTACGCGAATTTGAGTCGACACGGTCAAAACTGGGTTGGGACAGCACCAAAACCGGTCAAAACCGTGACCAAGATTGGGATGAATCTTAGCCAGTTTCAGTAGTTAAGGATGCAAATTGTCTGATTTTGAAGTTGAGAGATCAAATCTAGACTTCACCAAAAATTAAGAGATGAAGAGTATAGTTTTCTTTTAAAAAAACACCTAAAATCAATATAGAAGCCCTCGCGCTGGCAAGGGTCAAAGACCCACTGCGCTTTCATGTCCTAACAACACAGCACGGAAGACGAAGCTGATCTACGGCGGCGTCGGCGGGAGGCGTGGGTTCCGATCGCCCTCGCGCGAGTGCACGAGGCGAAGGCCAGGAGACGTAACAACCAGCTGTAGAGTAAAATCAGTGACACAACTTTCCCAAACATCATATAATATTTTGGAGAGTTAATAACACTTTTAGTACACAAAGTTGAAAAATGACACAAAGTAGTCCAACAATTTGTGTTTGAAGTACATTTACATACATTTCCGTCCCTAGTTGTTATCTCCCTGTTAACTCTGCGTGGTCTCTTAAGTATGTGACCCACCTGTAAGTGGGAAATGTTCTAAAAAAATTGTAAGTGGGAAAAGAGGAAGAAAAAATAAAGAAGAGTTGTGCGTTGCTCCCGCAAGACTAGAACTCGAGAGTCCGCGACACGCACGTGATCGACTAGGCAGTGAGCTACAGATTCTTACTGCTTCAGATGGTACTTTATATATCTTTCAGAAGGAAAATTGATCTGAATAAAAAACTATGCACTGCACGCGAGCGACAATTTGGCTTCAAGCTATTGTTTGGCTCACTGGTCCACTGAAACAGGCGTGTGTTTTTTTTTTACAAACCGGGGTTAAAAACAAAGCCGTTGAAGGATATTTTTGAAGTTTACTGATTTCCTTTCCGAGTCCATTCGTGAGCTAGAAGTAATGACCAAAAGAATCAAAAACCGGCTCAGGCATGTCATCGAACACGTAGAGCGTGGGGTAAAAATATGGGGGAGTTTGACGTACCTGTTGGGGAACGTAGCAGAAATTCAAAATTTTCCTACGTGTCACCAAGATCTATCTATGGAGAAACCAGCAACGAGGGGAAGGAGAGTGCATCTACATACCCTTGTAGATCGCTAAGCGGAAGCGTTCAAGAGAACGGGGTTGAAAGAGTCGTACTCGTCGTGATCCAATTCACCGGAGATCCTAGTGCCGAACGGACGGCACCTCCGCGTTCAACACACGACAGTGGCGTGACGCCTCCCACGCCTTGATCCAGCAAGGGAGAGGGAGAGGTTGAGGAAGACTCATCCGTCAAAGCAAAGACAACGGGCGTGGTGGTGATGGAGGAGCGTGACAATCCCCGCAGGGCTTCGCCAAGCACCGCCAGAGGAGAAGGGAGAGAGGTAGGGCTGCGCCAAGAGGGAGAGGTTCTCATGTGTTGGGCAGCCCCCAAACCCCACTATTTATAGGAGGAGGGGAGGTGGCTGCGCCCCCATCTAGGGTTCCCACCCTAGGGGTGCGGCAGCCCTAGATGGGACGTGGAGGGGGCGGCCAAGAGGGGGAGAGAGGGCGCGCCTAGGTGGGCCTTTAGGCCCATCTCGCGCCTAGGGTTTCCCTCTCCCTCCTAGGCTGTGCCTTGGGCCTTGGTGGGGCGCACCAGCCCACTCTGGGGCTGGTCCCTTTCCACACTAGGCCCATGCAAGCCTCCGGGGCTGGTGGCCCCTCCCGATGGACCCCCGGAACCCTTCCGGTGGTCCCGGTACATTACCGGTGACCCGCGAAACGCTTCCGGTGGCCAAAACCTCACTTCCTATATATTATTCTTTACCTCCGTACCATTCCGGAACTCCTCGTGACGTCCGGGATCTCATCCGAGACTCCGAACAACATTTGGTAACCACATACAAACTTCCTTTATAACCCTAGCGTCATCGAACCTTAAGTGTGTAGACCCTACGGGTTCGGGAATCATGCAGACATGACCGAGACGTTCTTCGGTCAATAACCAACAGTGGGGTCTGGATACCCATGTTGGCTCCCACATGTTCCACGATGATCTCATCGGATGAACCACGATGTCAAGGACTCAATCAATCCCGTATACAATTCCCTTTGTCTAGCGGTATTGTACTTGCCCGAGATTCGACCGTCGGTATCCCGATACCTTGTTCAATCTCGTTACTGCAAGTCTCTTTACTCGTTCCGTAACACATCATCCCGTGATCAACCCCTTGGTCACATTGTGCACATTATGATGATGTCCTACCGAGTGGGCCTAGAGATACCTCTCCGCTTACACGGAGTGACAAATCCCGATCTCGATTCGTGCCAACCCAATGCACACTTTCGGAGATACCAGAGTGCACCTTTATAGCCACCCGATTACGTTGTGACGCTTGGTACACCCAAAGTATTCCTACGGTATCCGGAGTTGCACAATCTCATGGTCTAAGGAAAAGATACTTGACATTAGAAAAGCTTTAGCATATGAACTACGATCTTTGTGCTAGGCTTAGGATTGGGTCTTGTCCATCACATCATTCTCCTAATGATGTGATCCCGTTATCAATGACATCCAATGTCCATGGTCAGGAAACCGTAACCATCTATTGATCAACGAGCTAGTCAACTAGAGGCTTACTAGGGACATGGTGTTGTCTATGTACCCACACATGTATCGAAGTTTCCTTCCAATACAATTATAGCATGGATAATAGACGATTATCATGAACAAGGAAATATAATAATAACTAATTTATTATTGCCTCTAGGGCATATTTCCAACAGTCTCCCACTTGCACTAGAGTCAATAATCTAGTTCACATCGCCATGTGATTAACACTCACAGGTCACATCGCCATGTGACCAACATCCAAAGAGTTTACTAGAACCAATAATCTAGTTCACATCACTATGTGATTAACACTCAATGAGTTCTGGGTTTGATCATGTTATGCTTGTGAGAGAGGTTGTAGTCAACGGGTCTGCAATATTCAGATCCCTATGTGTTTCGCAAAACTTTATGTCATATCGTAGATGCTGCTACCATGTTCCACTTAGAGCTATTTCAAATTGTTGCTCCACTATACGTATCCGGTATCTCTACTCAGAGCTATCCGGATAGGTGTTAAGCTTGCATCGACGCAACTCTTTACGTCGAACTCTTCATCACCTCCATAACCGAGAAACATATCCTTATTCCTCTAAGGATAATTTTGACCGCTATCTGATGATCCATTCCTGGATCATTCTTGTACCCCTTGACTGACTCATGGCAAGGCACACTTCCGGTGCGGTACACAGCGTAGCATACTATAGAGCCTACGCTCAGCATAGGGGACGACCTTCGCCCTTTCTCTCTCTTCTGCCGTGGTCGAGCTTTAACTCTTAACTTCATACCTTACAACTCAGGCAAGAACTCCTTCTTTCGATCGATCCATCTTGAACACCTTCAAGATAATGTCAAGGTATGTGCTCATTTGAAAGTACCATTAAGCGTTTTTGATCTATCCTTATAGATCTTGATGCTCAATGTTCAAGTAGCTTAATCCAGGTTTTCTATTGAAAAAACACCTTTCAAATAACCCTGTATGCTTTCCGTAATTCTACATCATTTCGATCAACAATGTGTCAACAACATATACTCATCGAAATTCTATAGTGCTCCCACTCACTTCTTTGGAAATAGAAGTTTCTCATAAACTTTGTATAAACCCAAAATCTTTGATCATCTCATCAAAGCACACATTCCAACTCCGAGATGCTTACTCCGGTCCTTAGAAGGATCATCGGAGCCAAGATACCTTTTAGCATCCTTAGGATCGACAAAACTTTCTGATTGTATCACATACAACCTTTCCTTACGAAGACCGGTAAGGAAACTCGTTTTGACATCCATCTCGCCAGATTTCATAAATGCAGCTAATGCTAACATGATTCCGACGGACTTTAAGCATCGCTACGGATGAGAAAATCTCATCGTAGTCAACTCCTTGAACTTGTGAAAAACTCTTCGCCACAAGTCGAGCTTCATAGACGGTGACATTACCGTCCACATCCGTCTTCTTCTTAAAGATCCATTTATCTCAATGGCTTGCCTATCGGGCAAGTCCACCAAAGTCCATGCTTTGTTCTGATACATGGATCCTATCTCGGATTTCATGGCTTCTAACCATTTGTCGGAATATGGGCCCACCATCGCTTCTCCATAGCTCGTAGGTTCATTTAGCAATATGATCTTCAAGACAGGATTATTGTACCACTCTGAAGTAGTACGCATCCTTGTCACCCTACGAGGTACGGTAGTGACTTGATCCGAAACTTCATGATCACTATCATAAGCTTCTACTTCAATTGGTGTAGGCGCCCACAGAACAACTTCACGTGCCCTGCTGCACACTAGTTGAAGTGATGGTTCAATAACCTCATCAAGTCTCCACCATCCTCCCACTCAATTCTTTCGAGAGAAACTTTTCCTCGAGAAAGGACCCGTTTCTAGAAACAATTACTTTTGCTTCCGGATCTTGAGATAGGAGGTATACCCAACTGTTTTGGGTGTCCTATGAAGATGTATTTATCCGTTTTGGGTTCGAGCTTATCACGATGAAACTTTTTCACATAAGTGTCGCAGCCCCAAACTTTTAAGAAACGACAACTTAGATTTCTTCAAACAGTGCCGTCTCAACGGAATTACGTGGTGCCCTATTAAAGTGAGTGTGGTTGTCTCTAATGCCTAACCCATGAACGATAGTGGTAATTCGATAAGAGACATCATGGTACGCACCATATCTGATAGGGTGCAACTATGATGTTCGGACACACCATCACACTATGGTGTTCCAGGTGGTATTAATTGTGAAACAACTTCCACAATGTCTTAATAGCGTGCCAAAGCTCGTAACTCAGATATGAAGGAAATATGCCCTAGAGGCAATAATAAAGTTATTATTTATTTCCTTATATCATGATAAATGTTTATTATTCATGCTAGAATTGTATTAACCGGAAACATAATACATGTGTGAATATATAGACAAACAAGATGTCACTAGTATGCCTCTAATTGACTAGCTTGTTAATCAAAGATGGTTATGTTTCCTAACCATGAACAAGGAGTTGTTATTTGATTAACAAGGTCACATCATTAGTTGAATGATCTGATTGACATGACCCATTCCGTTAGCTTAACACTTGATCGTTTAGTATGTTAATGCTTTCTTCATGACACATACATGTTCAAGTAACTATGTGATTATGCAACTCCCGATTACAGGAGGAACACATTGGGTACTACCAAACGTCACAACGTAATCGGGTGATTATAAAGGAGTACTACAGGTGTCTCCAAAGGTACTTGTTGGGTTGGCGTATTTCGAGATTAGGTTTTGTCACTCCGATTGCTGGAGAGGTATCTCTAGGCCTTCTCGGTAATACACATCACTTAAGCCTTGCAAGCATTACAACTAATGAGTTAGTTGTGAGATGATGTATTACGGAACGAGTAAAGAGACTTACCGTAACGAGATTGAACTAGGTATTGGATACCGACGATCGAATCTCGGGTAAGTAACATACCGATGACAAAGGGAACAACGATATCGTTATGCGGTTTGACCGATAAAGATCTTCGTAGAATATGTAGGAACCAATATGGGCATCCAGGTTCCGCTATTGGTTATTGACCGAGAATGGTTCTAGGTCATGTCTACATAGTTCTCGAACCCGTAGGGTCCGCACGCTTAACGCTTCGATGACGATTCATTATGAGTTTATAAGTATTGATGCACCGAAGTTTGTTCGGAGTCCCGGATGTGATCACGGACATGACGAGAAGTCTCGAAATGGTCGAGACATAAAGATTGATATATTGGAAGCCTACATTTGGACATCGGAAGTGTTCCGAGTGAAATCGGGATTTTCTAGAGTACCGGAGGTTACCGGAACCCCGGGAGGTCCATGGGCCTTAATGGGCCATAGGAGAAGAGGAAGGGCCGGCCAAGGTGGGCTGCGTGCCCCCCTCCCCCCTCTAGTCCGAATAGGACAAGGAAGGGGGGCGGTGCCCTCTTCCCCCTCCTCCAATCCTAGTCCAACTAGGAGAGGGGGGGAGTCCTACTCCCGGTGGGAGTAGGACTCCTCCTTGCGCGCCTCCCCTAGGGCCGCCACCTCCCCTTGGCTCCTTTATATCTGAGGCAGGGGGCACCCCATGATACACAAGTTGATCTACGGATCGTTCCTTAGCCGTGTGCGGTGCCCTCCACCATATTCCACTTCGGTCATATCGTCATGAGCTTAGCGAAGCCCTGCGCCGGAGAAGTCATATCGTCGCGGAGCTTAGGCGAAGCCCTGCGTCGGTGGAGCATCATCATCGCTACCACGCCGTCGTCTTGACGGAACTCATCCCGACACTTTGCTGGATCGGAGTCCGGGGATCGTCATCGAGTTGAACGATGTGCGTAACTCGGAGGTGCCGTGACGTTCGGTGCTTGGATCGGTCGGATCGTGAAGCCGTCGACTACATCAACCGCGTTGTTATAACGCTTCCGCTTCGGTCTCACGAGGGTACGTGGGCGGACACTCTTCCCTCTCGTTGCTATGCCATCACCATGGTCTTGCGTGATCGTAGGAAATTTTTGAAATTACTACGTTCCCCAACAAAGGCATCCGAGCCAGGTTTTATGCGTTGATGTCATATGCACGAGTAGAACACAAGTGAGTTGTGGGCGATACAAGTCATATACTGCCTACCAGCATGTCATACTTTGGTTCAGCGGTATTGTGAGATGAAGCGGCCGGACCGACATTACGCCAGACGCTTACGCGAGATCGGTTTCACCGCTCCGAGCACTCGTTGCTTAAAGGTGACCGGCGGGTGTCTGTCTCTCTCACTTTAGTTGAACTGAGTGTGGCTACGCCCGGTCCTTGAGAAGGTTAAAACGGAGTCTATTTGACGAAGTATCGTTGTGGTTTTGATGCGTAGGTAAGAACGGTTCTTGCTCAGCCCGTAGCAGCCACGTAAAACTTGCAACAACAAAGTAGAGGACGTCTAACTTGTTTTTGCAGGCATGTTGTGATGTGATATGGTCAAGACGTGATGCTATATTTTATTGTATGAGATGATCATGTTTTGTAACCGAGTTATCGCTAATCAAGGCAGGAGCCATATGGTTGTCGCTTTATTGTATGAAATGCAACCGCCATGTAATTGCTTTACTTTATCACTAAGCATTAGCGATAGTCGTAGAAGCAATAGTTGGCGAGACGACAACGATGCTACGATGGAGATCAAGGTGTCGCGCCGGTGGCGATGGTGATCATGACGGTGCTTCGGCGATGGAGATCACAAGCACAAGATGATGATGACCATATCATATCACTTATATTGATTGCATGTGATGTTTATCCTTTATGCATCTTATCTTGCTTTGATTGACGGTAGCATTATAAGATGATCTCTTACTAAAATTATCAAGAAGTGTTCTCCCTGAGTATGCACCGTTGCGAAAGTTCTTCGTGCTGAGACACCACGTGATGATCGGGTGTGATAGGCTCTACGTTCAAATACAACGGGTGCAAAACAGTTGCGCACGCAATACTCGAGTTAAACTTGACGAGCCTAGCATATAATGATATGGCCTCTAACACGGAGACCGAAAGGTCGGCGTGAATCATATAGTAGATATGATCAACATAAGATGTTCACCATTGAAAACTACTCCATCTCACGTGATGATCGGTTATGGTTTAGTTGATTTGGATCACGTGATCACTTAGATGACTAGAGAGATGTCTCTAAGTGGGAGTTCTTAAGTAATATGATTAATTGAACTTTAATTTATCATGAACTTAGTCCTGGTAGTATTTTGCAAATTATGTTGTAGATCAATAGCTCGCGTTGTTGCTTCCCTATGTTTTTATATGTGTTCCTAGAGAAAATTGTATTGAAAGATGTTAGTAGCAATGATGCGGATTGGATCCATGATCCGAGGTTTATCCTCATTGTCATGCAGTAAGAATTATGTCCTTGATGCACCGCTAGGTGATGTACCTATTGCAGGAGCGGTACATGACGTTATGAACGTTTGACTAGCTCAATATGATGACTACTTGATAGTTTAGTGCACCATGCTTAACGGCTTAGAATCGGGACTTCAAAGACGTTTTTGAACGTCATGGACCATATGAGATGTTCCAGGAGTTGAAGCTAATATTTCAAGCAAATACCCGAGTTGAGAGATATGAAGTCTCCAACAAGTTCTATAGCTAAAAGATGGAAGAGAATCGCTCAACTAGTGAGCATGTTCTCAGATTGTCTGGGTACTTCAATCGCTTGAATCAAGTGGGAGTTAATCTTCCAGATAAGATAGTGATTGACAGAATTCTCTAGTCACCATCACTAAGTCACTAGAACTTCGTGATGAACTATAGTATGCAAGGGATGACGAAAACGATTCCCGAGCTCTTCGTGATGTTGAAATCGACGAAGGTAGAAATCAAAGAAAGAGCATCAAGTGTTGATGATTGACAAGACCACTAGTCTCAAGAAAAAGGGCAAAGGGAAGAAGGGGAATTTCAAGAAGAACGGCAAGCAAGTTGCTGCTCGAGTGAAGAAACCCAAGTCTGGACCTAAGCCTGAGACTAAGTGCTTTTGCTGCAATGGAACTGGTCACTAGAAGCGGAACTACCCCAAGTTTTTGGCGGATAAGAAGGATGGCAAAGTGAACAAAGGTAAATTTGATATACAGATTATTGATGTGTATTTTACTAGTGTTCGTAGCAACCCTCGGTATTTGATAATCGGGTTCAGTTGCTAAGAGTAGTAACTTGAAACGGAGTTGCGTAATGAACAGAAACTAGTTGAAGGGAAGTGACGATGAGTGTTGGAAGTAGTTCCAAGATTGATATGATCATCATCGCACTCCCTATACTTTCGGGATTAGTGTGGAACCTAAATAAATGTTATTTGGCGTTTTCGTTGAGCATAAATATGATTTGATCATGTTTATTGCAATACGGTTATTCATGTAAGTTAGAGAATAATTGTTGTTCTGTTTACATAAATAAAGACCTTCGATGGTCATACGCCCAATAAAATAGTTTGTTGGATCTCGATCGTAGTGATACACATATTCATAATATTGATGCCAAAAGATGCAAAGTTAATAATGATAGTGCAACTTATTTGTGGCACTGCCGTTTAGGTCATATTGGTGTAAAGCGCATGAAGAAACTCCATGCTGATGGGATTTTGGAATCACTTGGTTATGAATCATTTGATGCTTGCGAACCGTGCTTTTTGGGCAAGAAGATCTGAAACTCCGTTGAACAATGGAACGAGATCTTGACTTATTGGAAATAATACATACCGATGTATGCGATCCAATGAGTGTTGATGCTCGTGGCAAGTATCGTTATTTTCGACCTTCACAAGATGATTTGAGCAGATATGGGTATATCTTCTTGATGAAACATAAGTCTGAAATAGTTGAAAGGTTCAAAGAATTTCAGAGTGAAGTGGAAAATCATCGCAACAAGAAAATAAAGTTTCTGCGATCTGATCGTGGAGATGAATATTTGAGTTACGAAGTTTGGTCTTCAATTAAAACAATGTGGAATAGTTTCACAGCTCACGCCACGGAACACCACAACGTTATGGTGTGTCCGAACGTCAGAATCAACCGCACTTTATTGGATATGGTGCGATCTATGATGTCTCTTATCGGTTTACCACTATCATTTTGGGGTTATGCATTAGAGACAGCTGCATTCACGTTTAATAGGGCACCATCTAAATCCGTTGAGACGACACCATATGAACTATGGTTTAACAAAGAAACCTAAGTCTGTCGTTTCTTAAAAGTTTGGAGTTGTGATGCTTATGTGAAAAAGTTTTCACCTGATAAGCTCAAACCCAAATCGTAGAAGTGCGTCTTCATAGAATACCCAAAGGTAACTATTGGGTACACCTTCTATCACAGATCCGAAGGCAAGTTTTTCGTTGTTAAGATGGATCCTTTCTAGAGAAGAAGTTTCTCTCGAAAGAAGTGAGTGGGAGGAAAGTAGAAACTTGATGAGGTAATTGTACCTTCCCCTTATTGGAAAGTAGTTCATCACGTAAATCAGTTCTAGTGATTCCTACACCAATTAGTGAGGAAGTTAATGATGATGATCATGAAACTTCAGATCAAGTTGCTACCAAACCTCGTAGATCTTCCAGAGTAAGATCCGCACTAGTGGTACGGTAATCATGTTCGGAAGTCATGTTACTAGACCATGATGAACCTACGAACTATGAGGAAGCGATGATGAGCCCAGATTCCGCCGAAATGGCTTGAGGCCATGAAATCTGAGATAGGATCCATGTATGAGAACAAAGTATGGACTTTGGTTGACTTGCTCGATGATCGACAAGTCAAGTTAAATAAATGGATCTTCAAGAGGAAGACAGATGCTGATAGTAGTGTTACTATCTACAAAGCTCGACTTGTCGCAAAAAGGTTTTCGACAAATTCAAAGTGTTGACTACAATGAGATTTTCTCAACTGTAGTGATGCTTAAAGTCTGTCCGAATCATGTTAGCAATTGCCACATTTTATGAAATCTAGCAAATGGATGTCAAAACTACCTTCTTTAATGGATTTATTAAAGAAGAGTTGTATATGATGCAACCAGAAGGTTTTTCAATCCTAAGGGAGCTAACAAAATGTGCAAGCTTCAAAGAATCCATCTATGGACTGGTGCAAGCATCTCGGAGTTGGAATAAACGCTTTGATAGTGTGATCAAAGCATATGGTTTTATACAGACTTTTGGAGAAGCCTGTATTTACAAGAAAGTGAGTGGGAGCACTACAAAATTTCTGATAAGTATATGTGAATGACATATTGTTGATCGGAAATAATATAGAATTATTCTGCAAAGCATAAAGGAGTATTTGAAAGGAGTTTTTCAAAGAAGGACCTCAGTGAAGCTGCTTACATATTGAGCATCAAGATCTATAGAGATGGATCAAGACGCTTGATAAGTTTTTTCAATAAGTACATACCTTGTCAAGATTTTGAAGTAGTTCAAAATGGAACAGTCAAAGAAAAGTTCTTTTTGTGTTACAAAGGTGTGAAATTGAGTAAGACTCAAAGCCCGACCACGGCAGAAGATAGAAAGAGAATGAAAGTCATTCCCTATGCCTCAGCCATAGGTTCTATAAAGTATGCTATGTTATGTACCAGACCTATTATATACCTTGCTCTGAATTTGGCAAGGGAGTACAATAGTGATCTAGGAGTAGATCACTGGTCATTGGTCAAGAACATCCTTAGTGAGGACTAAGGAAATATTTCTCGATTATGGAGGTGATAAAAGAGCCCGTCGTAAAGAGTTACATCGATGCAAGCTTTTTACACTGATCCAGATGACTCTAAGTCTCAATCTGGATACATATTGTAAGTGGGAGCAATTAGCTAGAGTAGCCCGTGCGAGCATTGTATACATAGAATATTTGCAAAAATACATACGGCTCTGAATATTACGCACCGTTGACTAAACTTCTCTCACGAGCAAAACATGATCATCCCTTAGTACTCTTTGGGTGTTAATCACATAGCGATGTGAACTAGATTATCGACTCTAGTAAACCCTTTGGGTGTTGGTCACATGACGATGTGAACTATGGGTGTTAATCACATACAGATGTGAATATTAGTGTTGAATCACATGATGATGTGAACTAGATTATTGACTCTAGTGCAAGTGGGAGATCAAGGAAATATGCCCTAGAGGCAATAATAAAGTTATTATTTATTTCCTTATATCATGATAAATGTTTATTATTCATGCTAGAATTGTATTAACCGAAACATAATACATGTGTGAATATATAGACAAACAAGATGTCACTAGTATGCCTCTACTTGACTAGCTTGTTAATCAAAGATGGTTATGTTTCCTAACCATGAACAAGGAGTTGTTATTTGATTAACAAGGTCACATCATTAGTTGAATGATATGATTGACATGACCCATTCCGTTAGCTTAACACTTGATCGTTTAGTATGTTAATGCTTTCTTCATGACACATACATGTTCCTGTAACTATGAGATTATGCAACTCTCGTTTACCGGAGGAACACTTTGGGTGCTACCAAACGTCACAACGTAACTGGGTGATTATAAAGGAGTACTACAGGTGTCTCCAAAGGTACTTGTTGGGTTGGCGTATTTCGAGATTAGGTTTTGTCACTCCGATTGTCGGAGAGGTATCTCTAGGCCTTCTCGGTAATACACATCACTTAAGCCTTGCAAGCATTACAACTAATGAGTTAGTTGTGAGATGATGTATTACGGAACGAGTAAAGAGACTTACCGTAATCTAGATTGAACTAGGTATTGGATACCGACGATCGAATCTCGGGTAAGTAACATACCGATGACAAAGGGAACAACGATATCGTTATGCGGTTTGACCGATAAAGATCTTCGTAGAATATGTAGGAACCAATATGGGCATCCAGGTTCCGCTATTGGTTATTGACCGAGAATGGTTCTAGGTCATGTCTACATAGTTCTCGAACCCGTAGGGTCCGCACGCTTAACGTTTCGATGACAGTTCATTATGAGTTTATAAGTATTGATGCACCGAAGTTTGTTCGGAGTCCCGAATGTGATCACGGACATGACGAGAAGTCTCGAAATGGTCGAGACATAAAGATTGATATATTGGAAGCCTACATTTGGACATCGGAAGTGTTCCGAGTGAAATCGGGATTTTACCGGAGTACCGGGAGGTTACCGGAACCCCGGGAGGTCCATGGGCCTTAATGGGCCATAGGAGAAGAGGAAGGGCCGCCAAGGTGGGCTGCGCCCCTCCCCTCTAGTCCGAATAGGACAAGGAAGGGGGCGCCTTCCTCTTCCCCTCCTCCAATCCTAGTCCAACTAGGAGAGGGAGTCCTACTCCGGTGGGAGTAGGACTCCTCCTTGGTGCGCCTCCCCTAGGGCCGCCACCTCCCTTGGCTCCTTTATATCTGAGGCAGGGGCACCCCATGATACACAAGTTGATCTAAGGATCGTTCCTTAGCCGTGTGCGGTGCCCCCTCCACCATATTCCACTTCGTCATATCGTCATGAGCTTAGGCGAAGCCCTGCGCCGGAGAAGTCATATCGTCATGGAGCTTAGGCGAAGCCCTGCGTCGGTGGAGCATCATCATCGCCACCACGCCGTCAGGTCGACGGAACTCATCCCGACACTTTGCTGGATCGAGTCCGGGATCGCCATCGAGCTGAACGTGTGCGTAACTCGGAGGTGCCGTGACGTTCGGTGCTTGGATCGGTCGGATCGTGAAGACGCGTCGACTACATCAACCGCGTTGTTATAACGCTTCCGCTTTCGGTCTCACGAGTGCGTGGACGGACACTCTTCCCTCTCGTTGCTATGCCATCACCATGGTCTTGCGTGATCGTAGGAAATTTTTTGAAATTACTACGTTCCCCAACAAGATACTCATCTCTATGATCATATCATAGACATTTTATCCTCTTGTCACGATGATCTTTAACTTCACTCTGAAATTACTTGAACCATTCAATAATTCAGACTTGTGTTTCATCAAGTAAATACACTCAGTATCTACTTAAATCATCCGTGAAGTAAGAACATAACGATATTCACTGCATGCCTCAAAGACTCATTGGACTGTACACATCAAAATGTGTTACTTCAACAAGTTGCTATCTTGTTCCATCTTATCAAACCGAGGCTTTTCAGTCATCTTGCCCATGTGGTATGATTTGCATATCTCAAGTGATTCAAAATCAAGTGAGTCCAAACGATCCATCTGCATGGAGTTTCTTCATGCGTATACACCAATAGACATGGTTCGCATGTCTCAAACTTTTCAAAACGAGTGAGTCCAAAGATCCATAAATATGGAGCTTCTTCATGCGTTTTATACCAATATGACTCAAATGGCAGTGCCACAAGCAGGTGGTACTATCATTACTATCTTATATATTTGGCATAAAAATGTGTATCACTACGATCGAGATTTCAATACACCATTCATTTTAGGTGCAAGACCATTGTAGGTATTATTCAAATAAACAGAGTAACCATTATTCTCCTTAAATGAATAACTGCATCATGATAGACATAATCCAATCATGTCTATGCTCAACGCGCAAACACCAAATAACAATTATTTAGGTTTAACACCAATCTCGATGGCAGAGGGAGCGTGCGATGCTTGATCACGTCAACCTTGGAAACACTTCCAACACATATCGTCGGCTCACCTTTAGCTAGTCTCCGTTTACTCCGTAGCTTTTATTTCGAGTTACTAACACTTAGCAACCGAACCGGTATCTAATACCACAGTGCTACTAGGAGTACTAGTAAAGTACCCATTAACATAATGTATATCCAATATACTTCTATCGACCTTGTCAGCCTTCTCATCTACCAAGTATCTAGGGTAGTTCCGCTTCAAAGGACTGCTCCCTCATTTCGTAAGCACTTAGTCTCGGGTTTGGGTTCAACCTTGGCTTTCTTCACTAGAGCAACAACTGTTTTGCCGTTTCATGAAGTATCCCTTGTTGCCCTTGCCCTTCTTGAAACTAGTGGTTTTACCAACCATCAACAATTGATGCTCCTACTTGACTTCTACTTTCGCGGTGTCAAACATCGCGAACACTTCAAGGATCATCATATCTATCCCCGATATGTTATAGTTCATCACGAAGCTCTAGTAGCTTGGTGGCAATGTCTTTGGAGAAACATCACTATCTCATCTGGAAGATTAACTCCCACTCGATTCAAGTGATTGTTGTACCCAGATAATCTGAGTACAAGCTCAACGATTGAGATCTTCTCCCTTAGTTTGTAGGCTAGAAAACTCGTCGGAGGTCTCATACCTCTTGACGTGGGCACGAGCCTGAAATCCCAACTTCATCCCTCGTAACATCTCATATGTTCCATGACGCTTCAAAAAGCGTCTTTGGTGCCTCAATTCTAAGCCGCTTAACATTACCGAACTATCACGTAGTCATCAAAACGTGTGTGTCGATGTTCGCAACATCCACAGACCACGTTCGAGGTCCAAAGACACCGAGCGGTGCATTAAGGACATAAGCTTTCTACTTGACCGCATAATTGCTACTGTCAACTTTCAACTATATTTTCTCTAGGAACATATCTAAACAAGAGAACTAAAGCGCGAGCTATGACATAATTTGCAAAGGGCTTTTGACTATGTTCGTGATAATTAAGTTCATCTAATGAACTCCCACTCAGATAGACATCCCTCCAGTCATCTAAGTGATTACATGATCCGAGTCACCTAGGCCGTGTCCGATCATCACGTGAGACGGACTAGTCATCATCGGTGAACATCTTCATGTTGATCGTATCCACCATACGACTCATGCTCGACCCTTCGGTCTCTTGTGTTCCGAGGCCATGTCTGTACATGCTAGGCTCGTCAAGTTAACCTAAGTGTTTCAGCGTGTGTAAATCTGGCTTACACCGTTGTATGTGAACGTAAGAATCTATCACACCCGATCATCACGTGGTGCTTCAAACGATTTAACTTCGCAGAACGGTGCACGCTTAGGGGAACACTTTCTTGAAATTTTAATGAGGATCATCTTATTTACTACCGTTGTTCTAAGCAAATAAGATGCATAAACATGATAAACATCACATGCAATCAAATAGTGACATGATATGGCCAATATCATTTTGCTCCTTTTGATCTCCATCTTCGGGGCTCCATGATCATCATCATCACCGGCATGACACCATGATCTCCATCATCATGATCTCCATCATCGTGTCTTCATGAAGTTGTCTCACCAACTATTACTTCTACTACTATGGCTACCGGTTAGCAATAAACTAAAGTAATTACATGGCGTTGTTTAATGACATGCAGGTCATACAATAAATTAAGACAACTCCTATGGCTCCTGCCGGTTGTCATACTCATCGACATGCAAGTCGTGATTCCTATTACAAGAACATGATCAATCTCATACATCACATATCATTCATCACATTCTTCTTGGCCATATCACAACACATAGCATACCCCGCAAAAACAAGTTAGACGCCCTCTAATTGTTGTTTGCATGTTTTACGTGGCTGCTATGGGTTTCTAGCAAGAACGTTTCTTACCTACGCAAAACCACAACGTGATATGCCAATTGCTATTTACCCTTCATAAGGACCCTTTTCATCGAATCCGTTCAGACTAAATTGGGAGAGAATTGCACCCGCTAGCCACCTTATGCACCAAGTGCATGTCGGCCGGTGGAACTCTGCCTCACGTAAGTGTACGTGTAAGGTCGGTCCGGGCCGCTTCATCCCACAATACCGCTGAAACAAGATTGGACTAGTAACGGTAAGCATATTGAACAAAATCAACGCCCACAACTACTTTGTGTTCTACTCGTGCAAAGAATCTACGCAATAGACCTAGCTCATGATGCCACTGTTGGGGAACGTAGCAGAAATTCAAAACTTTCCTATGTGTCATCAAGATCTATCTATGGAGAAATCAGCAACGAGGGGAAGGAGAGTGCATCTACATACCCTTGTAGATCGCTAAGCGGAAGCGTTCAAGAGAACGGGGTTGAAGGAGTCGTACTCGTCGTGATCCAAATCACCAGAGATCCTAGTGCCGAACGGACGGCACCTCCGCGTTCAACACACGTACAGCCCGATGACGTCTCCCACGCCTTGATCCAGCAAGGGAGAGGTTGAGGAAGACTCCGTCCAGCAGCAGCACAACGGCGTGGTGGTGATGGAGGAGTTGGCAATCCTGCAGGGCTTCGCCAAGCACCGCGGGAGAGGAGAAGGGAGAGAGGTAGGGCTGCGCCAAGAGGGAGAGGTTCTCATGTGTTGGGCAGCCCCAAAACCCCCACTATTTATAGGAGGAGGGAGGTGGCTGCGCCCCATCTAGGGTTCCCACCCTAGGGGTGCGGCAGCCCTAGATGGGACTTGGAGGGGCGGCCAAGAGGGAGAGAGGCGCGCCTAGGGTGGGCCTTTAGGCCCATCTGCGCCTAGGGTTTCCCTCTCCCTCCTAGCTGCGCCTTGGGCCTTGGTGGAGGCGCACCAGCCCACTCTGGGCTGGTCCCTTTCCACACTAGGACCATGCAAGCCTCCGGGCTGGTGGCCTCTCGATGGACCCCGGAACCCTTCCTGGTCCCAGATACATTACCGTGACCCCCAAACATTTCCGTGGCCAAAACCTCACTTCCTATATATTATTCTTTACCTCCGGACCATTCCGAACTCCTCGTGACGTCCGGGATCTCATCTGGGACTCGAACAACATTCGGTAACCACATACAAACTTCCTTTATAACCCTAAGCGTCGCCATCGAACCTTATGTGTAGACCCTACGGTTCGGGAATCATGCGCATATGACCGAGACGTTCTCCCGTCAATAACCAACAGCGGGATCTGGATACCCATGTTGGCTCCCACATGTTCCACGATGATCACATCGGATGAACCATGATGTCAAGGACTCAATCAATCCCGTATACAATTCCCTTTGTCTAGCGGTATTGTACTTGCCCGAGATTCGATCGTCGGTATCCCGATACCTTGTTCAATCTCGCTACGGCAAGTCTCTTTACTCGTTCCGTAACACATCATCCCGTGATCAACCCCTTGGTCACATTGTGCACATTATGATGATGTTCTACCGAGTGGGCCCAGAGATACCTCTCCGTTTACACGGAGTGACAAATCCCAGTCTCAATTCGTGCCAACCCAACAAACACTTTCGGAGATACCTGTAGTGCACCTTTATAGCCACCCGCCATTGCCAGGACGCTTTGGTACACCCAAAGTATTCCTACGGTATCCGGAGTTGCACAATCTCATGGTCTAAGGAAAAGATACTTGACATTAGAAAAGCTTTAGCATATGAACTACGATCTTTGTGCTAGGCTTAGGATTGGGTCTTGTCCATCACATCATTCTCCTAATGATGTGATCCCGTTATCAATGACATCCAACGTCCATGGTCGTGAAACCGTAACCATCTATTGATCAACGAGCTAGTCAACTAGAGGCTTACTAGGGACATGGTGTTGTCTATGTACCCACACATGTATCTGAGTTTCCTTCCAATACAATTATAGCATGGATAATAGACGATTATCATGAACAAGGAAATATAATAATAACTAATTTATTATTTCCTCTAGGGCATATTTCCAATAGTACCGGAAAGCCGTCTGGTGGCGGCAACCTTGTTCGGTGGCGACCTGGTCGACAACAGTGTGCGTTGGGGCGTCCGGTGGCGAAGCACTGATGGGATAGCGGCGGAGCACCGATACCGGTGGAAGTCCGGTGACGGCAATGCAGAGGAGGGTGAACAAAGAAGAGAAAAGTGTTGCTCAAGCAAGGAGAGGGGAGGCAGATATGACTGAATTGGCGCGAACACCAGCCGCCATCCCTACTTAAGGTGCATGCTCAAAGCGCGTCGAGACTCCCCATATCTGCTCCATATATGGCCTGATATGGAGAGTGCCGGTCAGTCCGGACGTTTAGGCCGGATATGGGTAGCACGGTTGGGTGGCCTTTTTTGATCCGCATAAAGGCTCGTGCAGCCCGTCCGGACGTTTAGGGCAAGTATGAAGTGTCCGATTATAGATGCTCTTACTAAACAATACATCCTAATTTATAGTGCCTAAAAAACCAGCTGATGAACCAGTAAAGGGGCAGTACCTCCGTAAAAATCTGAACCGGGAGTCACGCCGGTTTGGTTTCAAAAATTATATGAAGAAAGAACAAGAACAATTCTATAAATTATATAAGAAGGAGACTATGACAAATTAAACAGCATGTAACAATTTGTGCACTGGCTAGCCTCTCTATGTCAATGTTGTGCGGTCTTTGGTTCGAATACCGTCGGCTTCACTTGTCAAGTAAACAGAGATAACAGCCCGGGACGGAAATGTATGTGAATGTACCTCAAACGCAAGTTATTGTACTATTTTGCTACATTTTTCAACTTTATGTATGAATTTGTACCCACCGTATAAGTTCATGTACTAAAAATGTAATTAACTCTATTTTGGAACATCTGTTGTGTAAGATTGAGTTCTTGTTTTGTGAACTGATAAGATCGAGTATTAGTATTAAGTATGTACGTATGTATTTCTCACAAAAAACATTAAGCATGTATTTCTTTTAGGTATAACAATCCGTGGTATTTGAAGCGTTCTCGCGCCATTAGTCAGTCGAAACTGTGCATCATGCAAAGAATATAAGAATTAATTAAACTTTGCTTCAAGAAACTAATATAAGAGCTGCAACTCAACGTAGTACAAGTGTCGTTGACTCGGGTGGTTAGCTCGCTGGCGCCTCGGAGTTCGATTCCCTGCGGCGAGCTTGCTTTGTTGTTTTGTTTATTCATTCTCCATTACACTTGTTGAGTATTATGTTTAGTTAGAAAATATAAGATAGATTAGGATATATCCCGCCTTGTTTTATACTTAAGTTGACCATATACTCCCTCCTTCTCAAAATATAAGGCGCGGTTTGACTTTCCTGGTCTTCATTGCACAACTTTGACTATGATTTTCATTTATTGTATGTCTATAGAATTAATATACATACATATGAAATAATATTGTTTTGCAAGACAAATACGACGATGCCATTTATACGCGTTCAATCCATATACTTTTATATATATTAGTGGTCAAAGGCGTGCATCAAAGACCGTAAAAAGTCAATCACGCCTTATATTTTGGGAAGGAGGGAGTATCATGGTATCAGTCTTACCTCGATTCTAAACCTTAGGCCCCGCCGCTTCCACACCCGCGCGCCACCCTCGGGGTGGTTCGCCTCCATGACCACCGCCAGGGGCCGCGCTGCCCGTATCTAGGGTTCGACTGCCGATCGTGTTGATCGGCTGCCCTAGAGAATCTTTTTCCCGAGCCCTTGCTTCGGATTTTTTCGCTCTCTCGTCGGTCGTTTTGATCGACGTTCTTCTTTTTGATTTTCCGATCTATGCTTGATCAGTTTGTGTCGCCCGCCGCCGTCGTCGACCCCCGTGCGCCTCTACTCCAACACCGGCACGACCGGCCGGCCTCTTCACCGACCCGGCGGCCTCGCGCGACAGACATTCCCTAACGGTCGTCGTCCGCGCGTCTGCCCGCCCGTCGCCCCGATCCGGCGGCCTCGCGCGACAGGCGACCCCTCACGACCGTCGTCCGCACGCCGGCCTGCTTGTCGACCTACACCGGCCGTTACCACCCTGTCCCCGAGTTTAGCACGCCCCTCCACCGATCGAGCAACGGGTTGCCGCTGCGTCGCCCCATTGGGCCGCAGCCGCCGCTTCGCCGCGGTTCTTCCTGCGTTTACACCGACTGCGCCGCCGCTACGCCGCCTTCAAAGTCAGCGCGCGGCACGTGGTCCCCGCCGCCGCCCTGAGGCTGTTCCCGTGGTTTCACCACATCGCGCGTTGCCGCTGCGTCGCCCCTTCGGGCCGTAGTGCCGCGGCCCGCGGTCAACCGCCGCACCGAGGCCGTCCGCTCCTGGCCGTCCCCGAGGCTGTACCGACCCTCGCGCTGCCGTTGCGTCGCCCCGTCGGGCCTTAGCGAGCGTGGCACGCGATCCTTGCAACCGCCATGAGGTCTTCCCCATCGTTGCCCCGACCAGCCTGCTGCTATTACATCGCCCCCTCGGGCCGTAACGCTGCGGCCCGCGGTCCACCACCGTCCACGCGCGTTGACTTCCACGTGATATGCGTCGCGCCGCCTCCCTTGGCGCGGGAACGTCACCGTCCGCGCCGGTCTTCTCACGCTGTCGGGTTCATATCGCCTACTCCGAGCACCGGCGGCTAGAGGCGCCGCGCTCCTTCTCTAGCCACCGCTGCCTCCTCCTTAGACCGCCGCCGCCGCCGCAGCTCTTCTTCCGCGGCTCCACGGCGACTACCTCGACACCGGCGACCCCCGACTCGACACCGACCACGGCGTTCTTCGCACAACTACCTCGACTACGGCTACACCACCTACGCTCTCGGCTAACTCGACAAACGGCACAAAGGGCTACCGCCTTGCTTGAGCAACCTCACTCCAGCCACGACTTCCGCGATGCATCGACCATTACGACTGCGGGGGGTGTCCATCGGCTTGCCTTCGGATTCTTCTCCAGTCTCACCGTCTGCGTCGCTATCGTTGTGACTGCGGGGGAATGTTGAGTATTATGTTTAGTTAGGAAATATGAGATAGACTAGGATATGTCCCGGCTTGTCTTGTACTTCAAGTTGACCATGTACTCCTATATATATGCCCACGAGGCTCAAGCAATACAACTACCTATTCCACCAATCTCTCTCTATCCCTTCTAACAACACTGACAAGTGGGCTTGGTTCCAACCTGACGCGCTGTTATAACAACAGGAGACGGTGCACAGGCAGAATTGATGGAATTGTATGAAAATGTTCTGTTAGACAAGTTTAAGGACCACTTTTATAGGGGTTTTTTAGTTCTTGTATGAATCTATTCTCACCAGGACAAGTTTATGTACTAAAAATGGTATTAACTCTATATTCTACAAATGTATTGGATCATTGATAGCGTGTATTGCCGCACTCATCCATTTTGAGAAAAGCTAGTAGGAACGTTACAAAAATGTATGCACCAGAAGTTTATAGTTCTTTTTTCAAGCGTTCACTTTTATGGTCCCTTGATATAGACAAGCAATATTGCCAAACAAACTCAAGGTAATCGAAGATTTCAAAAATTCATTAACATCAAATAGCTTTGTTTTTTCATCCAGAAACTAATAAGTTGGTTACTAAGAAAACTGATGGCCACATAAACATGTTTAAAGAATATACTGGATACGCCAATCATCCTTTAAAACCTAGGACAATCTGAAAAATGTGCAAACTTTCGAGGGCATTGTTTCTATATCTGAAACTTTTGTGTTGGATGTTGCTTTCACATCCAAAGAATTTGCGCACACTTGGAACCTGATTAACGTTTACGGACAATACCAAGGGGAAAATAGGGATCTCTTCGCCAACTGGCCTTCGGGCTAGATATCCCACCTTGTGAAGATTGGCTCCTATTAGGGGACTTCAACTATATTGGAGCATCTATAGCCGGACTCCTCAAATTGACCGGATGGGCAGGAACCACTGACCGAACAGGAGAGAGAAGCAAAAGGTAGCAACAAGTTGACCCAACCGGACCCCTCAAAGCCTCCTTAAATGCTCGGGCCGTCCTGCAACCCTCATATTCATCTCACATATGGGATGAGTATGAGGAGTGTCCGGGTGTGCCCGGTCAGTGGTCCTGCATCCGCCACATAGGATTAAGCCCCCATAGAGCATCTTTTTTCTTTCTTTATTATATCTTTTCTTTTCTTTCTCTCTTTCTCCACCAATCGCATGCATGTGACTGGATATATAAAGAAAAAAATAAGGGACATGACTGCGTGAACAAAAAATAAGGGTCAAAGTGGACACGCCCGGGCACTGATCAGGCGCGTCCGCGAGCATTTGAGGGGCCAAATTTGTTTAGTTCGGCTGTAGATACTCTTAGATCTCCTGATAACCGTAACAAGCTGGGAGAAAATGCCCATGATATGTTCACTTTCAATGACCTTATCAGAGAACAACAGCTGATTGAACTTCCCATTAAAGGCCGCAACTACACATGGAGTAATATGCAACAAGAACCATTTTTGAACAACTTGATTGGTTTTTCTCGTCCATCAATTGGATAACCTCTTTATCCAACACTTAAACCCTTGGGTCACCCAGTTTCCGACCACATTCCCTAGACCGTTGTCATTTAAACAAATACCCCAAAAAGTAGGATGTTCCGTTTTGAAACTTTCTGGTTGGCCCACCCTGGATTTATGGGGCCTGGGAAAACCTGTCAAGCATGGTAAGAACAATAATGCTGCCTCGATATTGTGCCAGAAATTTAAATTAGTTAGACAGGCCCTGAGTAAATGGATTAAAAAAATCTCTCGCCTCTCAGTTGCGATAGAAAATACCAACAAAGCCATCCTGAAACTGGACACACTTGAAGATAAAAGAACTCCGAGCCTATCGGAATCCAATTATAGGCGTATTCTAAAATCACCTCCTGAGATTACTGAACTATCAGAAGGAATACTAAAAGAAATGTTGTACTATTCACTGGATCTGCTTCAGAGACAAAAACACCAAAAAAAATCAAGCTGTTGCATCTGAGCGTTACAGGAGAAACTGCATTACTACCCTTCGAGCTGAAGATGGATCGGAAGCAGAAGACCATGTTGGCAAAGAGTCCTATCTTCACTGCATTCAAACATCGTTAGGGTGGTTGTTTGGGGTTACCTTTCTCGTGCCCTCCATGGCGCAACCCTAGGCCGTTGACCACCATTATGCAACGGTGGCGGCCACTCCGGCCCCCTCGGCCACCCCACCGCTGTGCTGTGTCCCGGCCAGCATGCTGCCGCCGCCTCCTGCCGAGCTGCCCGGGCCTCATGCCGTGCATTCTCCCGTTGCCGCCCCCATCCTCTCTTCGTTCCGATCTGGATCAGGATCCGCCGCCGCCGACGACGACGCTGGCCTGCTCTGCCAAGGGATGTAGCGTGCTCAAGGCTGGTCCAGCGATGCCCCCAAGCGAGCCACCAGGCCCACGTCGCTGCCGCCTCCGCGCCGCTTCGACCAAGTCCACCTCGGCTTCCGCCGCCAACAGGTTGCTTCGCTGCCTTGCCCTCCCGCAGGGCCGACCCGGCCATTGGAGGTCGCGCTCGCCACCTGCCAAGTTCCGTGACGACGGCCGCTACGGAGCCGCTGCCCGTCGTCCCTCCAGCAGCTGCCAGTCTTCCTCTGCACCCGGCGCCTGTTCCAGATCGGGAGAAGATAGTTTGTGCCGCGGCGTCGGCCCCGTCGGACCTGCTGCTCGATGCTACCAAGACCTCCACGACGCTGCGTTGGGGTGAAGATTTACCATGCCTCCTCCCGGCGGCAAAGATTGGCCGCCTCAGAGGCGCTAATTCCGGCGAGGCTCAAAGAACTGACGATGGGTGCAACGACGAGAAGACACCAGAGAAGATGGGCTCTCCTCTGCTTGGTCCGTCTTCAGCGCCGGCATGCAACGACCTCTCTGCTGCTGTCGCCGCTCTTGTAGGCGGGGCGGACTGGGAGCATGTGGGTCGGGGCGCCTGCCCGACCGCACGCCACCCCGAGCTGCCGAGGGAAGGTCTCGAGCGTAGCCTCGCCTTCGAGCGTTGGGCTCGAGGAAGGTGCTTTCATTGCCTCAAGCTCGTTGCCTCGAGCGTGGCCACCAAGTTAGTGCATGCCGTGAGCCATTCAGATGCATTCGTTGTCGTCGCGCTGGTCATCGGGAGAGGTTCTGTCGTGCTCGCTCTCCGGTCACTTGCGGTGGCTCTCCGGTCGCTTGCGCTCCTCGCCAGCGGAGCCGCTCCCCGCCCGTCCAGCCTTGTCCTCCGCTGACTAGGAGTTGGGCTGAGGTTGTAGGTCACTCGTTGTTGTGTGTGTCGGTGCCGCCAAGGTCCCAATATGGGTGTTGCAAGGATTCCAGTGTCAACGCATCTTTGGTCTTTGCTTTGGAGTCACAGCTTGCCCTGCTGCGCACGGAGCTCCTTCAGGAGGTTGAGCTACTCAAGACCGAAGCCATGACGCCTTGCCAAGCTTGAGGTTGCGTCGGTTGTGCCTTTGCTGCCTGAGCTCCAGGTTGTTTCCGTTGATGAGGATGCTGAATGTTACTTTGGAGATTTTTCTCCTCGTGCTCTGGATGTGACACCGATTGTTCATGGGAGTGCGGTTATCAGCGAGGTCGTAGCTCTAATTCTGCAGATTATGCCTGAGTTACAGGAGCTTTGTGGGGAATCATCTATTGTGTTACCGATGCAGCTGAGCGCTTTGGAGTCCTTGGCAGTGGCCATGACACCCTCACTTCCACCGCCAGAGTCCCATCACCACGCCTTTGCATATAGTGAAGACTTGGTTGGTTCTATCACTGCCTCATCTATGACCATTGGGCATGTGGTGTCTTTGAGTGGCAAGGTTGATGCGACAGGTGTGTTGGCACCTAACGGCACCTAACTCTGAGGCTATATCATGTGAGCAATTGGAGACGTCTGAGTCCATCGTGTCAGTGGTACCTATGACTGATGATGTTGAGGCGGTTGGTATGTTCGCGCCTGACCCTTCGAAGCCCAACCAGCCGCTCGCCTCTGTGGAGCATGGAGGATCCGATGTTGCAGTCACCCGCCCGCAGGTGACCGTTGGGCAGGTTTCTGTGTGTGACAAGGTCAATGAGATTCTATTCGAGATAGAGCTTCACAGCTTGCTCAAAAGTTTGGAGAGGGTGAGCCCTGGATCTGGCAAGGCGATAGTGGAGGAGGCTCTCAGGAGCGAAGGAAAGAAAAGTGATGCCACAGGAAAGGCGCCCGCAGCTGCTTGAAGGATGGTTATTAGTCTCTTGGCTTGTCCTTATGGTCTGACTTGTCTTCGTGGATTTGGTGGTGCATGTGGTCTTCGGCCGAGCAGTGTGGGGGATGGTGGACATTAGGTGTTGGGTATGGCTGTCAGGCGATCATGTGTGTTTGGGTTGCATGTTGTGTGAGTAGTCCACGTGTAGTTGGTCTGTATCGGTTTTCGCCCGGTTTAACTGGGCAATTCTCTTCTCATTAATTAATCATGAGACAAATCTTTTGCCTCCGTTTCAAAAAAAAACACCGTTAGGCAGTTCAACTGACCCGGATATGAAATTTAACCTGCCTGACATTACCACTCCATCCTCTCACTTGGATCACTTGACAGATCCGATCACCACTAAAGGGATCGACGACGTCATAAAAGAAATGCCGGCTGATCGCGCTCCGGGCCCAGATGGTTTTAACAAGCATTTCTGAAGGCTTGCTGGCCCATAATCAAACATGATTTCTATCAATTGTGCTCCGAATTTCATTAAGTATCTCTAAACATTGAAAGCCTAAACTATGGATTCATAACTTTGATCCCTAAAACAAACTCGCCAGAATCAGTTAAGGACTAGTCCAATTACCGTGTTGAATTGTTCTGAAGGTCATCACTAAGCTTCTAGCTAATCGTTTGCAAAAAATTATACTAAGCTTGGTTCACCAAAATCAAAAAGGATTTCTGAAAAACGGTCCATTCAACATTGTATCGCATGGGTGTTTGAATTCATCCATCAGTGTCAAGCCTCAAAACGGGAAATTTTCTGCTCAAACTTGACTTCGCAAAGACATTCGATACAATTGAACATGACACCATGATCAAAATCATGAAAAAATGGGATTCAACGACCGATGGATCAATTGGATGCGCTGCATCTTGTCCTCTGGAAAATCATCCGTCCTCCTTAACGGAGTTCCTCAGTTTCAGTTTCACTGCCGCCGAGGTGTTTGATAGGGAGATCCATTGTCGCCGCTCATCTTCGTGCTGGCCGCCGATCTCCTACGATCGGCCATCAATGACGCGTGCCGGAAAAATCTTATAAGGCATCCTATACCACTTGTGGTGATGCAGATTATCCGGTCATCCAATACGCCGACGATACAATTATCGTGATGCCGGTCTGCCCTACGCAAGCAACCCTAATGAAGAACATCCTCTCGGACTATGCGACCTTCATTGGGCTAAGAATCAACTTTCACAAATCCAAGCTGGTGCCCATTAACATTAGTCCAGAGCTCCACGATGAAATTGCGGCCATCTTTGGGTGCACGACGGCCTACATGCCGTTCACGTACCTTGGACTTCCACTTGGAACCTCTCAACCAACTGTACACGATCTGCTGCCACTTGTTTTCCGGGCCAAACGCAAGATCGCTACCACCATGAACTTGATGTCATATGCTGGCAAACTATCACTCTCAACTCGTTCATCACATCCCTCGCAATTTATGCCATGTGCACCATCAAAATCCACCCCCAGATCGTTGCTCGATTGGATAAGATCAGAATATTCTGTCTTTGGATTAAGAAAACTGAGAATGGAGACAAATGTAACTCACTTGCGGCGTGGAATATAGTATGTCGCCCCCAAACAACATGGCGGTCTCGGTGTGCTCAACATCCAAGTTCAAAATGATGCCCTGCTACTAATTTTTTTGCACAAATTCTACAACCGCCACGATATCCCTTGGGTAAACCTGATATGAAACATGTACTACTGCTCCAAGGTACCACATGCCACGGACCTTTGTGAATCCTTTTGGTAGCGAGATGTAATGCAACTAAGCCCTATATACAGAGGGATCATTATGGTACAGATCCACTGCGACATGACTCTTTTTTGGAAGGATTTATGGCTTGATAACATAATCTCTGAGTCACATCCGAGAGCATATTCTTACACCACCCGTGAAGATATCTCAGTTCATGACTTCTTGACCATTAATGAGTTGAATGATGCATTCCAGCTTCCACTGTCAACACATAGAGAATGAAAGTGCATTGAGGATCGATTTAAGAAAAAACTAAGCTGCTGGAAGGGCAAGCTTATGTCATACGGAGGCCGACTAATTCTTATTAACTCGGTTCTCATGAGTATGCCTATGTTTCTCTTGTCCTTTTTTGAGGTGCCAGTTGGAGTCCGAAAAAGGATTGATTTCTATCGATCGCGCTTCTTCTGGCAGAGCGATGAACTCAAACGAAAATATAGCCTCGCTAAATGGGACATCATATGTAGGCCGAAAGAGCAAGGGGGCCTCGGCATTGAAAATATAGAGGTGAAGAACAGATGTCTTCTCAGCAAGTGGTTGTATAAGCTATCTGTAGGGACGGATGCCACTTGGGCTCAGATTCTCCGTAATAAATACCTTCATTCCAAAACATTGTCCCAGGTGATGGTGAGGCCGACTGACTCGCCTTTTTAGAAAGGACTGACGAGAGTAAAATTAGTCTTTTTCAATAGGACAAAGTTTATAGTTGGAAATGGTACTACCACGAGATTCTAGGAGGATACCTGGCTAGGGGAGACGCCCATTGCAATCCAATATCCCTCTCTCTATAGTATTGTTCAGCGAAGAGACGCTTACGTTGCAACAGTACTACAGTCCATTCCTCTCAATATTCAATTCAGGAGGACGCTAGCGGGAAACCGTTGGGAAGCCTCGCTCCATCTTGTGAGAAGATTGATGGATGTTCAGCTTTCTCAACAGCCCAATCAATTGTGCTGGAAACTAACTAAGAAGGGCAAGTTTTCAGTTAAATCCATGTATTTGGACGTTATCAACTCTAGCTCTATTCCTCGATCGAAACATGTTTGGAAAGTCAAAATGCCTTTGAAAATTAAAGTCTTTATGTGGTTTGTCCATAAACAAGTCATTTTAACTAAGGATAACTTGGCAAAACGCAACTGGACATGATGTACAAGATGTAGCTTCTGTGATCGTGTTGAATCCATCAAACACCTCTTTCTTGACTGTCATTTGGCAAAAAATTTGTGGCGATCGGTTCACATAGCCTTTAATATTACTCCTCCGAATACTATCAGCATGTTATTTGGGACGTGGCTAGACGGGATAGATTCGGAAACAGCGAGACACATCCGTGTAGGAGTATGTTCTTTATTATGGGTAGTCTGGAACTGCAGAAATGATTTGGTTTTTAACATAACAACAAATATTCATCTCTTGCGGGTTATTTTCCGAGCCATTATATTGATCCGTATGTGGTCGCTACCCACTCCGACGGAGGCCAGAGAGCATTTGGTTACTGGATTTATCCGATGGATGACGGTAGCATGGGCTATCTTCAACCGGTTTGGATGACGGTCATGTAATAGGATAGGCATTTAGTGTCCCTATCTTTTTTTATGCCGGCCGTTTGTGGCTTTCCTGTATTTTTGTGCTCTTTGTGAGCCCTTTTTCCGTTCCTTTTTGAGACCTGAAGACTTATGTCGAACCTTTTGCTTATTAATAATATGGTTGTATGCATCATTCTGATGCAGAGGCCGGGGATCAACCTCCTTTTCAGAAAAACAGTCAACACAAGCATATGAGAAAGTGAGACAGCTACAAAATGAAACACTTGACGTTGATATATTTCTAGTGAGACTACTATGCGTTCTACTGCAGAAATGTTCATGCTCATGAAGCCTTCAAGTGGCTCTGGAAGTCCAAAAGCATTCCCAAGATCAAATTCTTTGGATGGTTGCTCCTCTCAGATAGAATCAACACTAGAAATATGCTCAAGAGACGTCACTACAACATTGGCAATAACTTGGACTTCCGGCTATACGAAAATCATACTAAAGAGATGGTGGGACACCTTTTCTTTCACTGTTCTTTTAGTGCTGAATGTTGGCAGAAACTTGGGATATGTTGGGCTACTCAAGGTGATAGACTCCGACTAATTGAACAGGCTAAGACAGCTTGGAGGAGACCCATGTTCATGGATATATTTTTGGTAGCGGCCTCTGGAAAGAACGCAACAACAATTACTTTTGCCGGATCAGTCTTCCATTTAGGGCTGGGCATAAAAACCGACCAACTGAAAACTGAACCGAAACCGAGAACGAATAAACCGAATTTTCGGTTTTTTTACTGACAGAAAAAATCGGTTAGCTGGGCTACTAACCGAACCAAATTCGGTCGGTTCGGTATATTTCCCGGTTAACCAAATAACAGCCCACTCCACTCCCCAGCCCCGGCCCAGTACAGCCCACCGCCCCACCCACCAGCTACCAGGCACGCCACAAGTCCACGAACGACCCACGATCCCCCGCACCCACAGCCCAACGCGGATTTTCCTATTTGACGCATTTTGCGTCAAGTTGTCGGGGCGCCGCACATGCATCGACCGTGAAGGGCCGGCCCAGTTAAAAGCGCCACATGCTTTACAACGATCCCGGTTTTAGGAAAGTTCTGGAAGGTTCCAGTCGGTTTTTCCGGTTTTGGGAACCTTCTAGCAGGTTCCTGAACCGGATTTTTATTTTATTTTTCTGTTTCTTTTTTATTTTCCTTTTTTTCTTTTTCCCTGTTTCAATTTTCTGTTTTTTTCTTGTTTCAGTTTTCCGGTTATTTCACTGTCAGAAAATGTTCCCACTGTCAAAATTAGTTCACAATTTGTTAAAATGTTCATGTTTTGGAACTTGGTTTATACATTAAAAAAAGTTCTCACCTTCAAGATTTTGTTCACAAATTTTAAAAATGTTCATGTTGCCGATTTTTTTTAAATGTTCCCACTTTCAAATTTTCTTCATGAGGAAACAGGAACATATTTCGTAAATTCAAAAAAATGTTCGAAATTATAAAAGTGTTCCAGTTTTCCAAATTTGTTGACAAATTCAGAAAAACGTCCGTGCTTTGGAAAAGTATCATAACTTCGAAAAGTGTTGTCATTTTCAATTTTTGTTCCTGATTTTCAGAAAATGTTTGCATCTTTTCTAAAATTCTTCATAATTTCAAAAAATGTTCCCACTTTCAAATTTTGTTCACTAGGAGACACAAACTTATTTCAGAATTCAAAAAATGTTCGGAATTATAAAAATGTTCCAGTTTTCCAAATTTGTTCATAAATTCAGAAAAATGTTCGTGCTTCGGAAAAGTATCATACTTCGAATAAGTGTTGTCAAGTTCACAATTTTAAAAATATTTGTGTTTCAAAATATATTTACCTTTTTCAAAAAAGAAATCAAGTTCAAACTTTCAAAAAAGTTTACATCTGCCGTTGATTATAGTTCGTATAGGACAAGCTCCCATTGAGACATAGACACCCAGGAGCTATAGTTAGCAAGCTACCTTGTTCACCTACACTTTAGTTTTTGGGAAATTTTCATGAGAAATAAAATTTACAAGTCAAATTTGAAGATTATTTTTTGTGAATGTTCAGTTTTTGCCACTGTCGTTGGTTTCTTTAATCATTGCGCTGCAAAAGTAGCACAAGAGGTACCTTGGGGCAGCAGAACAGCTGCTCCAGCTGACCGCGTAGTCAAGGGTTCGAATCCTCAGCTAGCTCAGTTTTTTTAACATTTTTTTCACCTCGCCAACGGAAAATGGGCCGGCCCAGGCGAAACCTACCTATGCGAAGCGTCGACTCTATCCCGACGTCATACTTGCTACATCACCGAAATATGTCCACAAGCACACGGTGTGGCTTGTGCGGGGCAGAAGATTCATGGCAACACTCTTTACTACACTGTACAGTTGCCCGTTGCGTGTGGGCGCTGCAAGACCCGGAGCTAGTTGAGGCTTTGAACAACACAACAGAGCCGGACGCGAAGAGATGGTTGTTTGCCCTCTTGGATATGCTTTCGCCCACAGAGTTCATTCAAGTTGCGGTCACCATGTGGGCGCTTTGGCACTCACGGAGACAGGCGCTGCATGAGAACATTTTTCAGAGTCCTTTGTCAACGCATGGCTTCATCTCCAAGTATGTCCGGGAAATCGAGGAATGCAAGCCCAAAGTAATTCGAGGAGCTGTGATCCCAAACGGGGTCCAGGGTCAGGCCAAATGGATACCTCCGCCGACGGGAATGGCGAAGATCAGAGTTGATGGAGCAACTGCGAGAGATACTCCCGAGGGTACGTTCAGTGCAGTGTGCAGGGATGATACGGGATTCTTCCTAGGAGCCTCGGTGATCAAGATTCCAGGAGTGGCGGATCCGGCTACGCTGGAAGCCTTGGCGTGTCGTGAGGCGCTTGCCCTAGCGTCGGACTTGCATCTTTCCCGCCTTGTTATTGCTTCAGACTTCCAGGGGGTAATCAGGGACATCAAAGAAGGCACAGGAGGATTATATGCTAGTACTATCAAGGAGATCAAGGAGACGGCACAGGTTTTTGATCAATGCACCTTCATCTTTGAGGGCAGATCGACAAACATCGAGGCACATAGCCTCGCTAAACATGCTTTGGGACTAGATTATGGGCGCCATGTGTGGCTTATAAACCCACCAGACATTCATTGTATCCCTATGAACTTCTATGATCAATAAAGTGTGTTTTAGCCTAAAAAAAAGGAGCTCCCGCCTAACGCCCTAACCCACGATCCCCCACGCCCGCCCGGCCGCCCTTGCACTACTCAGCCGTCGCCGCTTCTCATCTGAGGCACGGACGCAGCCGCGTGCCGCCGCTTCTCATCTGAGCTGCATGGACGCCGCCGCTGGCGCCACCGGCCACCGCATCTTCTCCGGTTCTCCCCCACTCGGCCATCCCCGACGCAGTGAACACCGTCGCGCATCCGTCGGCAGCATCTCGGCCTCATCTCGGAGTCCAGTTCGTCATCACGTCTTCCACAATAAACCGAGCATTCAACAACGTAATAAGCTCAATCTCCCATCCTTTGTGTCCAGTTTTTTGTTCTTTGTGAGTAGATGGTAAAGGTGGATCTGGAATTCTGGATGCTCTTGTTGTTTAGTTTTTGCTCATTCCCTGTCTCCAGATGCCATCTTTTGTGCTGCTCCACTGTTGAGTGTTGACATCTCTGCGTATATCACTAGGAAATCCTACTTGAATGACTAACTGTTCACAAATACAACTTGTGAACGCTTCTATTATCTTGTCATGAAAATAACATTTGAACTGCAGTGGAGTGGATTCAGCTTTTAATGTATTGCAGAAGCAGAATGGAAATGACTGTATAGTGTATATCACTCGGAATTTAATCCAAAGAGATAATGTCTGCTGCCACATTTTCGCTTGGTTGAATACAGTCCCAATCCCATGCCGTAAGGCCCGTAACCATTAGTAGTCTGTGAATTATTAATATGGTCAGTTTGCTTTTATGTTGTCATATGATTCTGCCGGCTTCTTTTTATTCCTAATCTGTTATTACTTGCTGGAAGCTGCTGATAAGGAACATGTTATTTAATTCTTCTCCGAAGTAATTAGTATAGAAGAATGATGACATGAATTCTAATTAAGTTACTATTTTGTAGATGGTTGAAACTGGTGGACTTGGTGATGACATGACCGAAGAGGAGATGCAAGTTTATGAGGAAGAACAAAGAAAGATTGATGAGTATGAAAAGGAAAAGAAGGAGATGGAGGAACGACATACAAGAAGGCAGATGAAGAAAAGATCACCGATGTGGGATCACTTTTCTGAGGTACTAGTTGGTGGTATGCTCAAGTTTGGAAAGTGTAAGCATTGCAATCGTGATATCAAGGCCGTTCCAGAGATTAACAACACATCTGCCACTTGCAAGTATAATCCTCATAATGATACGAATAAGAATCAAGGTACTTTGCAAGTTATCCAAGGGGAAAGTCCTTCAGTGCATAAATTTGATCCCGAAGCACTAAGAAAAGCTATTTCTAAGATGATTATAGTAGACGAGCTTCCATTTGCATTTACTGAAAAAGCTGGTTTTAGAGAAGTGATGTCAATTGCATGTCCACGTTTCAATATGCCTTCTAGAAGAACATGCACTAGGGATGTTGTGAAGGTTTATTTTGAAGAGAGAGCAAAGCTGAAACTTTTTTTTCAAACAATCATGTCAAAGAGTGTGTCTCACTACTGATGGTTGGACTTCTCAAACACAAGATTGTTATATGACAGTCACGGCACATTTTATTGATCCTGAATGGAATTTGCACAAGAAAATCATTAGTTTTTTCCTAGTAAAAGGTCATAAGGGAGATGATATAGGAAAAGCCATAGAGCAATGCTTGATGGAGTGGGGAATAAACAAAGTTATGACAATAACTATTGATAATGCTAGCGCGAATGATGGTGGTGTGGGTTACATACGGAAGAAAATGATTAAAACTGGAAATAGCATAGCTGAAGGTAAATATTTTCATATGAGATGTGCTGCCCATATTATAAATCTGATTGTTACTGATGGTCTAAAAGAGTTGGATGAATCAGTTAAGAGTGTGCGAGCTGCAGTTAGATATATAAGACATGGGCCATCTAGAATTACAAGATTTAAAGAACTTGCTCAGTTTGAAAAGGTGGACAGCGAGGCATTCTTGAGTTTGGATGTATGCACTAGATGGAATTCCACATACCTAATGTTAGCAACCGCAATCAACTTTGAGAAAGTGTTTGCGAGGTATGAGGAAGAAGATCCCTCTATACATTGGATTTAACTAGTGAGAAAGGTCCTGGTATTCCTGTTGATAGTGATTGGGAGAATGCTAAGAAAATGGCTGAATTTCTTGGACAGTTTTATCACCTTACTCTTAGTGTTTCCGCCACACTCCATGTGACCGTGAATCAATTTGTTATCGATATTGCTGAAGTTAATGTTGTGTTGGAAGAGTGGGCTGATAGTGATGATATTTTGCGCAAAACAATGGCCAAGAAAATGCAAGATAAGTATGATAAGTATTGGGGACGCTGGCATGAGGAGGTGGAGAATGAAAGGGGGAAGGGGAAAGGAAAGAAAAAGGAAGAGGAGAATGTGAACATGTTTGTATTGGCTGCAACTGTTCTTGATCCAAGATTCAAGCTATCAAATTTCACAAAACTAGCAATTGAAGAAATGTATGGTGAGTTAAATGGAGGCAAAGCTTGGGAGGCGGTGAAAACATTTATGCATGCTTTGTTTGAAGAGTACAAAGCTAAGTATGCACCAAGTGATGCAAGCAAGCATGTGGGTGCTCCACAATCTGAACAAACTCAAAAAAGGGAAGGAAGGAAGTTGGTGTCTCGGATAAATAAAAATTTGAGAATTGGTGATGGTGAAGCTAGCATGAGCAAATCTGAATTTGAGAAATACCTACATGAAGAGAATGAACTAAATAGGGATGATTTTAACATTCTAAAATGGTGGAAGGACAATGCTGCTAGATTCCCAATATTGGCTAGAATGGCCCGTGATGTGTTGGCTGTTCCGGTATCAACGGTTGCGTCTGAGTCGGCATTTAGCACAAGTGGTCGCATTCTAAATGAATTTAGAACCTCTCTTACACCATTCATGGTCCAAGCTCTTGTTTGTTCCCAAGATTGGCTAAGGGGTTCTATTACTATCAACATTGAAGAAGATGAGGAGGAATTGTTAAGATTGGAAAAGGGTAACATATTGTGATTGTTTTCTATGTAATTTTCTATATTTATAACTTCCTATGCTTATTACATGTTCATTTCATTCTTTTTCAGAACTAATTGAAGAGTTTGGTAGTACAAATTCATCCAAGTCAAAAGCAAGCAGTAGCAAGTCTGTTTGCAAGCCATCTGGGGCTGTGCCATCTTACCCACCTCCATCCTCTACTTAAACGCTGGTGAGTGAGTTGCAAGAAATTGTCCTGCTCTTGTTCATGTTTTTAGCTTTTTTTCTGTAGTATGATTCAAAAGATGCACAACACAGCCATGTAAATGCAAGTGTTGCTCACTTGCTTGCTATAATGAACCTCATGTAGATGCTGTTGTAGTCCAACATATTATGTTTTACATATATGTAGTTCTTTTAATTGAATCATGTGAATCCTTGTAATGTGCCATCTGCTATTCTATTTCACATGTATATATATAGTTATTTTATCTGAATTCTGCGTCATGTACTATCTATTCTAACCGAATTCTGCACCATGCACAGAACATTACAGATTCGCAACGCTTGGCTGGAAGCTGGGATGGTCAACATTCTCTGGATATGTCAAGATGTTCCTGTTCATGATGGCAAATTGGGATTCTTATTTGTGGCTGCTCTTGAAGTGCACTTCAATCTCCTTCCTTCCTGTGTGCTTATGTTTTGAAGTGTAGTAATAAGTAAACTTTAAACTTGGTTGTGTTTTGTTGAACTTGGACTTTGGTTATGTGTCCTGGAACTTGGAATTTGGTTATGTGTTGGGCTGGAAATCTGGAACATGAACTTGGCTCTATTACTTGTCAGTTTGTCACTTGTCAGTGTGGACTTTGGAAGTTTTACATTTGATGATTGGTTATGCATCTGTTCTGAAATCCTAGTATTTGATATTATGTGATATTTGAATAGATGCGAATATGCTATATGCATTTTACAATTTTGCGTTGTTATGCTGTCAAATTTTTTCTTTAAACCATGCATGTTCATGTTACTGTCAACTATCAACTATCCTGAAAGTGCATTTTCTGTACATGGTACATAATTCGGTTTAAACCGAAAACCGAACAGAAAATTCGGTTAGCTGAATTTTAGTGCCAAATTCGGTTTTCACTTATGCAAACCGAATTCACAAAAAAACGAACAACAGAAACCGAAATTTCGGTTTCTACCGAATGCCCAGGCCTACTTCCATTGAATCCTGTAAATACCCAAGCCCTTATTTCTAACCAAGTTTCTTTCACCACGTTGACCCACTTATTCTGATAGAAATGGGTGACCAACCGCCAGTCGCCACGTGCATTTGTTTGGGACAAGGTGGGGTAGAATTGTGAGTGTCCTTGGGAATTTTTGTAAAATTTTGTTAACTTCCCTAAATTTAATGGGTACGCAAACGGTGAACGTTGCGATTTTCAAGCAACTTCTCGGGTCAAACCTTCTCTTTGTCCGGCGGTGGATCTGCCTGATGTGGTGAGCGGACTACATGGCATGGTGGAAGTGCATGCATGCAGCCGTTTGCGTAGGTACCAAGGCGTGATGTGACCACATGGTTTTATCTCCATTGCTCTAGAAGAATCCGGTTAAATCATGTGCCGCCCATTCGCCGTTCTACACGCCCATAAAAGCCTCTCTTGGTGTCGGCCTCCGTCTCCCTCCCCCCACTCCCTGTCCCATCTTGTGCGGCCGCTCCATTCTCTGCTCCCTCATCTAGAGATGAAAAAGGCCGCCGAGTACGCGATGACGGCGAGCATGCACACCGGCAAAGGTGGAGGCCCTGGTTGTCGCTAGAGTGCGGCTTGCGGACTCGCCGGCCTACCACGTGGTCTTCACCATGGTCGGCGCGTCGTCATCGGCTGCGCTCTGTCGGCGGATCGTCCGCAAGAAGTTGCGCGAAGGGATGTGCGTGCCGGGGGCTGGGAGGCCTGCCCCGCCGTCTTGCTAGGCTTGCAGCCGCAGGGCTGGCCGGCAGTCCCGGCGCGCGGCCCGCCTTGTGTACCACTGCATGCTGGACATCACCTTCTGGGGGCCCCGCCATCCTTGCACACGCAGTGGCTCGACGCTCTTCCCGTCCGGCGGTGTGGCAACCCGACTTCCGCCTTTCTTGGCATCGCCATAGCGGTGCGGAGCGTCCTATGCGTGGCGAGCTCACGGCCAGCACTATGAAGTCCTGCCTGGACGACGCTCTTGGCTGTGTACCTTGTGCGTGATGCCGAAAGAAGAAGATATTATGTGTGTGCTGGATCATACGTGTGCACCAGCAGCACGTCAGCGCACGGACCGCTCTCCATCGACTCCTCGCTGCCGAATGAGGCGTCGGCGCCAACGCTCGACGAGCATCCGGTCCTCTTCTTCCAGGCATAGGGATGGCCAGCCCGTCACCGCCTGCACGCGACCCTGGTCTGTAGCCCCCGCGTCCGCTCTCATGGGGCCAGCCGCCTACGACAGCTATGGTGGCGACGTCATAGCGATACATGCGCCATCGATTGGACCAGTTGCGGCAATATGGCGGTCTGGCGACATAATCGACGGGAACTGAAGACTTGCGGCCGATGCCACGGGATGGACACGCTGAAGTGGCGGGCCACGCAAGCTGTGCATGCGGCATCCGCTATAGGATGGGCACCGAGAGATGGTCGGGAGCGACGAGCAACCCGGGGTGGCAAAACCTAGGGAGAATGATTCAGGGCAGTTGGCGCCCAACACGGACGAACTCCTGCACCGTTATATCTGCAGCTAGCTAGCTGTGCATGCCATGCGTTACATGAGTTTGGTAAATTAGATAGCAAATCATCGGTAGTAGGACCAAGTAGCAACCAGCTAGATCAGTTCTTCAGTCTGTTTCTGATCTGTACATGGATATGTTATGTGCGATGTTAGCGCCCTCGCTGTCCTCGGGGAGGAACACACGGGACGACGCGTCCCTGTGCGCTGTGAGCTATATATGGCTCGCGTCTCCATGGACAAAGCCAGCTACCGCCCGCTAAGTGTTATTGATTTTCCCAGACACTTTGTTTCTGAACTATTTAGCACGATTTGCTGGCTAGATCAGAACGGGTTTTTGTTTTGTCAAGGTGAGTACACAGATGATATGCAAATGCAATGTGCTCTTAACTGGGGCCTTTTCTCTTGCCCTCTCTTCCGGGGATTTTTTTTTGCTTGCATGCAAGATTTTACCATTTATGGTGACCGTATGTAGATTACAAGCAGTATGATTTTTTTGTTTGTTTGACAAGATGAGTAGATGATACTCATAAGCAGTTCGTCCTTAATTGTAGCCTTTCTCTCCCAGGCTTACATAGATTCTCACTTCTAGCTACTCATTCAAATATACTTATGTTTTTTCTATGGTTTTGCTTTTGTGTTCTGCAGCGTGCAAGTACAAACATCTGGAGTTGGTATGCCATGATATTGTACTGAGTTGTGTGATTTCAAAAGTAGTTCCCCATTGATCATGATTAACTTTAGAATTTTGAACTATGAACTTGATATAGCTGTAGCACAAAGATGATTTTTTTGCTTAGTGCTTAGAGAAATAGACGATCTTGGAGACTTATGGTCTTCATTAAACAAATTGGTATAAAAAATGTAGTTTCTAAACACAGTTACGTTTACCCCCAAATCTGAAGCTGATCTCCAATTTGTTGTAAACATTCATGGATCTTTTTGACTAAGTAGTAAATTTTCACATAATAGGATTGTATTCCTTGGTACAAGTGATTGTTCAATGCCTATTTGTACTTCATTTTTTCTTGCAAGATGTACCACTCATGGTGATAATAAATGTATACTTTTCAAATTGCTTATGTGCATGACTTGCCTTTTTGTGACTACAAACTTATGCTCATAAATGTATTATTAGGCCTAATTTTTCACACGAAATAACAAATAATATATAAAGACATAGTGTATCTACATGGCGCGGCGTGCCGCCGCGCGGGTATGGCTAGTAAAGGTTTAGGCAGGACTTCTCCAACCTAGTCTACAGAATTTCTGATAATAAGAAGCACTTTGTTGTTTCTTTTCTTAATACGACCCATTAAATAAAACCCTAGCTAGCTTTTTTGTAGCCTTTTCTCTCCCACACCCAACAGGGTGGTGGGTCTTTGTGTAAACATGTAACTTGTACAGTTTTGCCTTTAATATAAAAAGATGCAGTAGGGGGCTCCCCTACTGTTACAGGTGTCAAAAAATGTACAAACTTGGAATACACTTCTAATTGATGTGACAATTACCGAAGACAGTAAACTTTTCCACCATGTAGGTCCAGGCTTTGCTCCGATTTAGGCATTACCGTGGGGGTCACCTTCTTCTTTTTGCTCTGCAGCCTGAGTGTCAGAATTTATACAATCTGGTCATTAGTGGCATGCAGCAAGAGATCACCCGATTAGTGAAAAAATCGTTTGCATAAGTTTGTGGAGCTAGAATATTCTTTCCAAACCTCAGTGCTGGAACAACCAAATGAAGTTGTAAAGTGTCGACTTGAATGAAAACTACTACAAACAGATAATTTCATTTTTCTGCGGGGATACAATAAAACATTTCGATGGTGCAAGGACAGTATCAGTAGTGCACCAAAAATATCTTCATTTTTCTCCTCCTTCCCTTTGCTCCTCCTCTCCTCCCTCACTTTCTTTTGACTCATCATGTTCTCCAAAGTTCCTTGCAAAGCTATGGAAGACGCATCATGCTTCTCGTCAGCATTCGAGCTTGTCTTGCCTCTCAACCTCTTGAGCAAGTCTCCCTCATCAGCCACGGCCACCTTCCCTCCTTCTTCTGACAAACGGCATATTGGTCTTTGAACTTGGGGAAATCTTTGATGAGCGACCAACAATGCGTGAGAGTAAACAACTTGTTCTTGTGCCGGGCCTTGAAGGCTTCCAAAGATAGGAATGCCTACACAATCAAAGATGCGGCCCCAATTGTAACATGAAAGGACACAAGATGCATCAATCATAAATGGCATGACAACATGAAAGGACACAAGATGAAAAAACGAGAGGTTCATACCAAGTCACCAAGGCCTAGGCCGCTCACAGGACGGGCTTCGACGCTCTCAAGTGCGGCACAATACTTGTTGCACTCTTGTTGAATGAACCCCCATCTTTGTTGGATTGAGTTGATGTCGCGGGTGCTCGCAAATTGGTAGGGGGAAAACTTCCTTCGCTCATAAAAGGTTTTGTGCACTCTCGCCCAAGAGATGGATCTTTTTTGCTCGGCGCCTTTCGTGGGATCTTGGCCTATCTCCATCCAACTCTCGCAAATCAAAGTGTCCTCCTCTAGTGTATGATCCCGTGCGAATGCTTTGCCTCCTCTTTTTTGTGTCGGTCCTTTGGGAGAGCTCATCAATAAACACCAATGGTTCCGCCAAAATGTCGACATCTTCTTCCTCATCTTTTTCATCATCTTCATGCCATAAGCTGCCATGGTCGTCCTCATCTTCATCATGGCCGGCGAACTGAGTGTCATTATTGTTGGGGAACGTAGTAATTTCAAGAAATTTCCTACGCACACGCAAGATCATGGTGACGCATAGCAACGAGAGGGGAGAGTAATGTCCACGTACCCTCGTAGACCGTTAGCGGAAGCGTTATGACAACGCGGTTGATGTAGTCGTACGTCTTCACGATTCGACCGATCCAAGTACCAAACGTATGGCACCTCCGAGTTCAGCACACGTTCAGCTCGATGGCGATCCCGGACTCGATCCGGAAAGTGTCGGGGATGAGTTCCGTCAGCACGACGGCGTGGTGACGATGATGATGTTCTACCGGCGCAGGGCTTCGCCTAAACTCCGCGACGATATGACCAAGGTGGAATATGGTGGAGGGGGGCACCGCACACGGCTAAGGAACGATCACGTAGATCAACTTGTGTGTTCTAGGGTGCCCCCTGCCCCCGTATATAAAGGAGGGAGGGGGAGGTGCGGCCGGCCCCAAAGTGCGCTGGAGGAGTCCTACTCCCACCGGGAGTAGGACTCCCTCTTGCCTTGGTGGAGAAGGAAAGGGGGAGGGAAAGAGGAAGAGGCGCCCCTTCCTTGTCCTATTCGGACTAGGGGGAGGCGCGGCCTGCCTGGCCGGCCCTCCTCTTCTCCCTCATGCCCCATGTAGGCCCAATAACCCCGGGGGTTCAGTAACCCCGGTACTCGGAAAAATCCGGTTTCTCCGGAGCGATTCCGATATCCAAATACAGGCTTCCAATATATCAATCTTTATGTCTCGACCATTTCGAGACTCCTCGTCATGTCCTGGATCACATCCGGACTCCAAACAACAACCGGTACATCAAAATATATAAACTCAGAATAAAACTGTCATCGTAACGTTAAGCGTGCGGACCCTACGGGTTCGAGAACTATGTAGACATGACCTAGAACTATTCTCGGTCAATAACCAATAGCGGAACCTGGATGCTCATATTGGCTCCTACATATTCTACGAAGATCTTTATCGGTCAAACCGCATAACAACATACGTTGTTCCCTTTGTCATCGGTATGTTACTTGCCCGAGATTCGATCATCGGTATCTTAATACCTAGTTCAATCTCGTTACCGGCAAGTCTCTTTACTCGTTACGTAATGCATCATTCCGTAACTAACTCATTAGCTACATTGCTTGCAAGGCTTATAGTGATGTGCATTACCGAGAGGGCCAGAGATACCTTTCCGAGCAATCGGAGTGACAAAACCTAATCTTGAAATCGCCAACCCAACATGTACCTTTGGAGACACCTGTAGTACTCCTTTATAATCACCCGATTCACGTTGTGACGTTTGGTAGCACCCAAAGTGTTCCTCCGGTAAACGGGAGTTGCATAATCTCATAGTTACAGGAACATGTATAAGTCATGAAGAAAACAATAGCAATATACTAAACGATCAAGTGCTAGGCTAACGGAATGGGTCATGTCAATCACATCATTCTCCTAATGATGTGATCCCGTTAAAAATGACAACACATGTCTATGGTTAGGAAACATAACCATCTTTGATTAATGAGCTAGTCAAGTAGAGGCATACTAGTGACGTTATGTTGGTCTATGTATTCACACATGTATTATTGCCTCTAGGGCATATTTCCTTCAGTCTCCCACTTGCACTAGAGTCAATAATCTAGATTACACAGTAATGATTCTAACACCCATGGAGTCTTGGTGATGATCATGTTTTGCTCGTGGAAGAGGCTGAGTCAATGGGTCTGCAACATTCAGATCTGTATGTATCTTGCAAATCTCTATGTCTCCCACCTGGACTTGATCCCGGATGGAATTGAAGCATCTCTTGATGTGCTTGGTCCTCTTGTGAAATATGGATTCCTTTGCCAAGGCAATTGCACCAGTATTGTCACAGAAGATCTTCATTGGTCCCGATGCACTAGGTATGACACCTAGATCGGAAATAACTCCTTCATCCAGACTCCTTCATTTGCTGCTTCCGAAGCAGTTATGTACTCTGCTTCACATGTAGATCCCGCCATGACGCTTTGTTTAGAACTGCACCAACTTACAGCTCCACCGTTTAATAAAAACACGTATCCGGTTTGCGATTTAGAATCGTCCGGATTAGTGTCAAAGCTTGCATCGACGTAACCATTTACGACTAGCTCTTTGTCACCTCCATATACGAGAAACATATCCTTAGTCCTTTTCGTATTTCGGGATGTTCTTGACCCTGTCCGATGATCCACTCTGGATTACTTTGGTACCTTCCTGCCAAGCTTATTGCTAAGCACACGTCAGTCTGGTACACAGCATTGCATACATGATAGAGCCTATGGCTGAAGCACGAGGAACATCTTTCATTTTCTCTCTATCTTACATTGTGGTCGGGCATTGAGTTTGACTCAACTTCACACCTTGTAGTACGGGCAAGAACCCTTTCTTTGCACGATCCATTTTGAACTTTTTCAAAACTTTATCAAGGTATGTGCTTTGTGAAAGTCCAATTAAGCGTCTTGATCTATCTCTATAAATCTTGATGCCCAATATATAAGCAGCTTCACCGAGGTCTTTCATAGAAAAACTTTTATTCAAGTATCCCTTTATGCTATCCAGAAATTCTATATCATTTCCAATTAATAGTATGTCATCTACATATAATATCGTAAATGCTACAGAGCTCCCACTCACTTTCTTGTAAATACAAAGCTTCTCCAAAAGTCTATAAAACCATATGCTTTGATCACACTATCAAAGCGTTTATTCCAACTCCGAGATGCTTGCACCAGTCCATAAATGGATCATTGGAGCTTGCACACTTTGTTAGCACCTTTTGGATCAACAAAACCTTCGGCTGCATCATATACAACTCTTGTTCCAGAAATCCATTCAAGAATGCAGTTTTGACATCCATTTGCCAAATTTCATAATCATAAAATGCAGCAATTGCTAACATGATTCGGACAGACTTAAGCATCGCTACGGGTGAGAAAGTCTCATCGTAGTCAACCCCTTGAACTTGTCGAAAACCTTTTGCAACAAGTCGAGCTTTATAGACAGTTACATTACCATCAACGTCAGTCTTCTTCTTAAAATCCATTTATTCTCAATGGCTTGCCGATCATCGGGCAAGTCAACCAAAGTCCATACTTTGTTCTCATACATGGATCCCATCTCGAGTTCATGGCCTCTAGCCATTCTGCGAGAATCTGGGCTCATCATCGCTTCCTCATAGTTCGTGAGGTTCATCATGGTCAAGTAACATGACTTCCGTAATAGGATTACCGTACCACTGCAGTGCGGATCTTACTCTGGTAGACCTCTACGAGGTTCGAGTAACTTGATCTGAAGTTTCATGATCAATATCATTAGCTTCCTCACTGATTGGTGTAGTTGTCACAGGAACCGATTCTTGTGATGAACTACTTTCCAATAAGGGAGCAGGTACAGTTACCTCATCAAGTTCTACTTTCCTCCCACTCACTTCTTTCGAGAGAAACTCCTTCTCTAGAAAGGATCTGAATTTTGCAACGAAAATCTTGCCTTCAGATCTGTGATAGAAGGTGTACCCAACAGTCTCTTTTGGGTAGCCTATGAAGACACATTTTTCCGATTTGGGTTCGAGCTTATCTGGTTGAAGTTTCTTCACATAAGCATCGCAGCCCCAAACTTTAAGAAACGACAACTTTGGTTTCTTGCCAAACCACAGTTCATGAGGCGTCGTCTCAATGGATTTTGATGGTGCCTTATTTAACGTGAATGCGGCCGTCTCTAAAGCATAACCCCAAAACGATTGCGGTAAATCAGTAAGAGACATCATAGATCGCACCATATCTAGTAAAGTACGATTACGACGTTCGGACACACCATTTCATTGTGGTGTTCCGGGTGGCGTGAGTTGCGGAACTATTCCGCATTGTTTCAAATGTAAACCAAACTCGTAACTCAAATATTCTCCTCCACGATCATATCGTAGAAATTTTATTTTCGTGTTACGATGATTTTCCACTTCACTCTGAAATTCTTTGAACTTTTCAAATGTTTCAGACTTGTGTTTCATTAAGTAGATATACCCATATCTGCTCAAATCATCTGTGAATGTGAGAAAATAACGATACCCGCCGCGAGCCTCAACATTCATTGGACCACAAACATCAGTATGTATGATTTCCAACAAATCAGTTGCTTGCTCCATAGTTCTGGAGAACGGCGTGTTAGTCATCTTGCCCATGAGGCACGGTTCGCAAGTACCAAGTGATTAATAATCAAGTGATTCCAAAAGCCCATCAGTATGGAGTTTCTTCATGCGCTTTACACCGATATGACCTAAACGGCAGTGCCACAAATAAGTTGCACTATCATTATCAACTCAGATCTTTTGGTTTCAACACTATGAATATGTGTATCACTACTATCGAGATTCAATAAAAATAGACCACTCTTCAAGGGTGCATGACCATAAAAGATATTACTCATATAAATAGAACAACCATTATTCTCGACTTAAATGAATAACCGTCTCGCATCAAACAAGATCCAGATATAATGTTCATGCTCAACGCTGGCACCAAATAACAATTATTTAGGTCTAAAACTAATCCCGATGGTAGATGTAGAGGTAGCATGCCGACCGCGATCACATCGACTTTGGAACCATTTCCCACGCGCATCGTCACCTCGTCCTTAGCCAATCTTCGCTTAATCCGTAGTCCCTGTTTCGAGTTGCAAATATTAGCAATGTATGTATCAAATACCCAGGTACTACTGTGAGCATTAGTAAGGTACACATCAATAACATGTATATCACATATACCTTTGTTCACTTTGCCATCCTTCTTATCCGCCAAATACTTGGGGCGGTTCCGCTTCCGATTAGGTCTGCTTGCGATAGAAGCACTTTCGATCTCGTGCTTAGGTCCTGACTTGGGTTTCTTCTCTTGAGCAGCAACTTGTTTGCTGTTCTTCTTGAAGTTCCCCTTCTTCTTCCCTTTGCCCTTTTTCTTGAAACTGGTGGTCTTGTTAACCATCAACACTTGATGCTCCTTCTTGATTTCTACCTCCGTGGCTTTTAGCATTGCGAAGAGCTCGGGAATAGTCTTGTCCATCCCTTGCATATTATAGTTGAAGCTCTTGTAGCTTGGTGGCAGTGATTAAAGAATTCTGTCAATGACACTATCATCAGGAAGATTAACTCCTAGTTGAATCAAGTGATTATTATACCCAGACATTTTGAGTATGTCTTCACTGACAGAACTATTCTCTGAAGGAAATATGCCCTAGAGGCAATAATAAAGTTATTATTTATTTCCTTATATCATGATAAATGTTTATTATTCATGCTAGAATTGTATTAACCGGAAACATAATACATGTGTGAATATATAGACAAAGCAGTATGTCACTAGTATGCCTCTACTTGACTAGCTTGTTAATCAAAGATGGTTATGTTTCCTAACCATGAACAAGGAGTTGTTATTTGATTAACAAGGTCACATCATTAGTTGAATGATCTGATTGACATGACCCATTCCGTTAGCTTAACACTTGATCGTTTAGTATGTTAATGCTTTCTTCATGACACATACATGTTCCTGTAACTATGAGATTATGCAACTCCGTTTACGGAGGAACACTTTGGGTGCTACCAAAGCGTCACAACGTAATCGGGTGATTATAAAGGAGTACTACAGGTGTCTCCAAAGTTACTTGTTGGGTTGGCGTATTTGAGATTAGGTTTTGTCACTCCGATTGCTCTGGAGAGGTATCTCTAGGCCTTCTCGGTAATACACATCACTTAAGCCTTGCAAGCATTACAACTAATGAGTTAGTTGTGAGATGATGTATTACGGAACGAGTAAAGAGACTTACCGGTAACGAGATTGAACTAGGTATTGGATACCGACGATCGAATCTCGGGTAAGTAACATACCGATGACAAAGGGAACAACGATATCGTTATGCGGTTTGACCGATAAAGATCTTCGTAGAATATGTAGGAACCAATATGGGCATCCAGGTTCCGCTATTGGTTATTGACCGAGAATGGTTCTAGGTCATGTCTACATAGTTCTCGAACCCGTAGGGTCCGCACGCTAACGTTTCGATGACAGTTCATTATGAGTTTATAAGTATTGATGCACGAAGTTTGTTCGAGTCCCGGATGTGATCACGGACATGACGAGGAGTCTCGAAATGGTCGAGACATAAAGATTGATATATTGGAAGCCTACATTTGGACATCGGAAGTGTTCCGAGTGAAATCGGGATTTTCTGGGAGTACCGGAGGTTACCGGAACCCCCGGGAGGTCCATGGGCCTTAATGGGCCATAGGAGAAGAGGAAGGGCCGGCCAAGGTGGGCTGCGCCCCCTCCCCTCTAGTCCGAATTGGACTAGGAAGGGGTGGGCGGCGCCCCTTCCCTCTTCCCCCTCCTCCAATCCTAGTCCAACTAGGAGAGGGGGGGGGGGAGTCCTACTCCCGGTGGGAGTAGGACTCCTCCTTGGTGCGCCTCCCCTAGGGCCGGCCACCTCCCCCTTGGCTCCTTTATATACGGGGGCAGGGGGCACCCCATGATACACAAGTTGATCTACGGATCGTTCCTTAGCCGTGTGCGGTGCCCCCCTCCACCATATTCCACTTCGGTCATATCGTCGCGGAGCTTAGGCGAAGCCTGCTTGGAGAAGTCATATCGTCGCGGAGCTTAGGCGAAGCCCTGCGTCGATAGAGCATCATCATCGCCACCACGCCGTCAGGCCGACGGAACTCATCCCGACACTTTGCTTTGGATCGAGTCCGGGATCGTCATCGAGCTGAGCGTGTGCGAGAACTTCGGAGGTGCCGTCGTTCGGTGCTTGGATCGGTCGGATCGTGAAGACGTCACGACTACATCAACAGCGTTGTTATAACGCTTCCGCTTTCGGTCTCACGAGTGCGTGGGCGGACACTCTTCCTCTCGTTGCTATGCCATCACCATGGTCTTGCGTGATCGTAGGAAATTTTTGAAATTACTACGTTCCCCAACAAAGGCATCCGAGCCTGGTTTTATGCGTTGATGTCATATGCATGAGTAGAACACAAGTGAGTTGTGGGCGATACAAGTCATACTGCCTACCGACATGTCATACTTTGGTTCAGCGGTATTGTGAGATGAAGCGGCCGGACCGACATTACGCCAGACGCTTACGCGAGACTGGTTTCACCGCTCCGAGCACTCGTTGCTTAAAGGTGACGGCGGGTGTCTGTCTCTCTCACTTTAGTTGAACCGAGTATGACTACGCCCGGTCCTTGAGAAGGTTAAAAGCGAGTCTATTTGACAAACTATCGTTGTGGTTTTTGATGCGTAGGTAAGAACGGTTCTTGCTCAGCCCGTAGCAGCCACGTAAAACTTGCAACAACAAAGTAGAGGACGTCTAACTTGTTTTTGCAGGCATGTTGTGATGTGATATGGTCAAGACGTGATGCTATATTTTATTGTATGAGATGATCATGTTTTGTAACCGAGTTATCGGCAATCGGCAGGAGCCATATGGTTGTCGCTTTATTGTATGAAATGCAACGCCATGTAATTGCTTTACTTTATCACTAAGCGGTAGCGATAGTCGTAGAAGCAATAGTTGGCGAGACGACAACGATGCTACGATGGAGATCAAGGTGTCGCGCCGGTGACTATGGTGATCATGACGTTGCTTCGGCGATGGAGATCACAAGCACAAGATGATGATGACCATATCATATCACTTATATTGATTGCATGTGATGTTTATCCTTTATGCATCTTATCTTGCTTTGATTGACGGTAGCATTATAAGATGATCTCTCACTAAAATTATCAAGAAGTGTTCTCCCTGGTATGCACCGTTGCGAAAGTTCTTCGTCTTTGAGACACCACGTGATGATCGGGTGTGATAGGCTCTACGTTCAAATACAACGGGTGCAAAACAGTTGCGCACGTGGAATACTCAGGTTAAACTTGACGAGCCTAGCATATAACAGATATGGCCTCGGAACACGGAGACCGAAAGGTCGAGCGTGACTCATATAGTAGATATGATCAACATAGTGATGTTCACCATTGAAACTACTCCATCTCACGTGATGATCGGACATGGTTTAGTTGATTTGGATCACGTAATCACTTAGATGACTAGAGAGATGTCTATCTAAGTGGGAGTTCTTAAGTAATATGATTAATTGAACTTTAATTTATCATGAACTTAGTCCTGGTAGTATTTTGCAAATTATGTTGTAGATCAATCTCGCGTTGTTGCTTCCCTATGTTTTTATATGTGTTCCTAGAGAAAATTGTATTGAAAAATGTTAGTAGCAATGATGCGGATTGGATCCGTGATCTGAGGTTTATCCTCATTGCTGCCTGAAGAATTATGTCCTTAATGCACCGCTAGGTGACAGGCCCTATTGCGAGGAGCAAATGCACGAGGCGTTATGAGCGTTTGGCTAGCTCAATATGATGACTACTTGATAGTTTAGTGCACCATACTTAACGGCTTAGAATCGGGACTTCAAAGGCGTTTTGAACGTCATGGACCATATGAGATGTTCCAGGAATTGAAGTTAATATTTCAAGCAAATACCTGAGTTGAGAGATATGAAGTCTCCAACAAGTTCTATAGCTAAAAGATGGAATGGAATTGCTCAACTAGTGAGCATGTTCTCAGATTGTCTGGGTACTTCAATCGCTTGAATCAAGTGGGAGTTAATCTTCCAGATAAGATAGTGATTGACAAAATTCTCTAGTCACCATCACTAAGTTACTAGAACTTCGTGATGAACTATAGTATGCAAGGGATGACGAAAATGATTCCCGAGCTCTTCGTGATGTTGAAATCAACGAAGGTAGAAATCGAGAAAGAGCATCAAGTGTTGATGATTGACAAGACCACTAGTCTCAAGGAAAAGGGCAAAGGAAGAAGGGGAACTTCAAGAAGAGCGGCAAGCAAGTTGCTGCTCGAGTGAAGAAGCCCAAAGTCTGGACCTTAGTCTGAGACTAAGTGCTTTTGCTGCAATGGAACTGGTCACTAGAAGCGGAACTACCCCAAGTATTTGGCGGATAAGAAGGATGGCAAAGTGAACAAAGGTATATTTGATATACAGATTATTGATGTGTGCTTTACTAGTGTTTATAGTAGCCCCTGAGTATTTGATACTTGTTCGGTTGCTAAGATTAGTAACTCGAAACAGGAGTTACAGAATAAACAGAAACTAGTTGAAGAGGAAGTGACGATGAGTGTTGGAAGTAGTTCCAAGATTGATATGATCATCATCGCACACTCCCTATACTATCGGGATTAGTGTTGAACCTAAATAAATGTTATTTGGCGTTTGCGTTGAGCATGAATATGATATGATCATGTTTATTGCAAAACGGTTATTCATTTAAAGTTAAAGAATAATTGTTATTACATTTACATGAATAAAACCTTCGATGGTTAAACACCCAATGAAAATGGTTTGTTGGATCTCGATCGTAGTGATACACATATTCATAATATTGATGCCAAAAGATGCAAAGTTAATAATGATAGTGCAACTTATTTGTGGCACCGCCGTTTAGGTCATATTGGTGTAAAGCGCATGAAGAAAACTCCATGTCTGATGGACTTTTGGAATCACTTGATTATGAATCATTTGATGCTTGAACCGTGCCTTTTGGGCAAGATGACTAAAACTCCGTTCTCGGAACAATGGAACAAGCTCTTGACTTATTGGAGATAATACATACCGATGTATGCGATTCAATGAGTGTTGATGCTCGTGGCAAGTATCATTATTTTCGACCTTCACAGATGATTTGAGCAGATATGCGTATATCTTCTTGATGAAACATAAGTCTGAAATAATTGAAAAGTTCAAAGAATTTCAGAGTGAAGTGGAAAATCATCGTAACAAGAAAATAAAGTTTACGCGATCTGATCGTGGAGATAAATATTTGAGTTCTGAGTTTGGTCTTCAATTAAAACAAAGTGGAATAGTTTCACGAGTCACGCCACAGAACACCACAACGTTATGGTGTGTCCGAGCATTAAATAACCGTGCTTTATTTTGATATGGTGCGATCAATGATGTCTCTTAACGATTTACCACTATCGTTTTGGGGTTATGCATTAGAGACAGCTGCATTCACGTTTAATAGGGCACCATCTAAATCCGTTGAGATGACACCGTATGAACTATGGTTTAGCGATAAACCTAAGTATCGTTTCTTAAAGTTTGGAGTTGTGATGCTTATGTGAAAAAGTTTTCACCGATAAGCTCAAACCCAAATCGGAGAAGTGCGTCTTCATAGAATACCCAAAGGTAACTATTGGGTACACCTTCTATCACAGATCCGAAGGCAAGTTTTTCGTTGCTAAGATGGATCCTTTCTAGAGAAGAAGTTTCTCTCGAAAGAAGTGAGTGGGAGGAAAATAGAAACTTGATGAGGTAATTGTACCTTCTCCCTTATTGGAAAGTAGTTCATCACAGAAATCAGTTCTAGTGATTCCTACACCAATTAGTGAGGAAGTTAATGATGATGATCATGAAACTTCAGATCAAGTTGCTACCAAACCTCGTAGATCTTCCAGAGTAAGATCAGCACTTTTGAGTGGTACGGTAATCATGTTCTGGAAGTCATGTTACTAGACCATGATGAACCTACGAACTATGAGGAAGCGATGATGAGCCCAGATTCCATGAAATGGCTTGAGGCCATGAAATCTGAGATAGGATCCATGTATGAGAACAAAGTATGGACTTTGGTTGACTTGCTCGATGATCGACAAGTCAAGTTAAATAAATGGATCTTCAAGAGGAAGACAGATGCTGATAGTAGTGTTACTATCTACAAAGCTCGACTTGTCGCAAAAAGGTTTTCGACAAATTCAAAGTGTTGACTACAATGAGATTTTCTCAACTGTAGTGATGCTTAAAGTCTGTCCGAATCATGTTAGCAATTGCCACATTTTATGAAATCTGGCAAATGGATGTCAAAACTACCTTCTTTAATGGATTTATTAAAGAAGAGTTGTATATGATGCAACCAGAAGGTTTTTCAATCCTAAGGGAGCTAACAAAATGTGCAAGCTTCAACAATCCATCTATGGACTGGTGCAAGCATATCGGAGTTGGAATAAACGCTTTGATAGTGTGATCAAAGCATATGGTTTTATCTGAGACTTTTGGAGAAGCTTTGTATTTACAAGAAAGTGAGTGGGAGCACTCTGACATTTCGATAAGTATATGTGAATGACATATTGTTGATCGGAAATAATATAGAATTATTCTGCAAAGCATAAAGGAGTATTTGAAAGGAGTTTTTCAAAGAAGGACCTCAGTGAAGCTGCTTACATATTGAGCATCAAGATCTATAGAGATGGATCAAGACGCTTGATAAGTTTTTCAATAAGTACATACCTTGTCAAGATTTTGAAGTAGTTCAAAATGGAACAGTCAAAGAAAAAAGTTCTTGCCTGTGTTACAAAGGTGTGAAATTGAGTAAGACTCAAAGCCCGACCACGGCAGAAGATAGAAAGAGAATGAAAGTCATTCCCTATGCCTCAGCCATAGGTTCTATAAAGTATGCTATGTTATGTACCGGACCTATTATATACCTTGCTCTGAATTTGGCAAGGAGTACAATAGTGATCTAGGAGTAGATCCTTTGGACATTGGTCAAGAACATCCTTAGTGAGGACTAAGGAAATATTTCTCGATTATGGAGGTGATAAAAGAGCCCGTCGTAAAGAGTTACATCGATGCAAGCTTTTTACACTGATCCAGATGACTCTAAGTCTCAATCTGGATACATATTGTAAGTGGGAGCAATTAGCTAGAGTAGCCCCGTGCAGAGCATTGTATACATAGAATATTTGCAAAAATACATACGGCTCTGAATATTACAGACCCGTTGACTAAACTTCTCTCACGAGAAAAACATGATCATCCCTTAGTACTCTTTGGGTGTTAATCACATAGCGATGTGAACTAGATTATTGACTCTAGTAAACCCTTTGGGTGTTGGTCACATGACGATGTGAACTATGGGTGTTAATCACATACAGATGTGAATATTAGTGTTGAATCACATGATGATGTGAACTAGATTATTGACTCTAGTGCAAGTGGGAGACTGAAGGAAATATGCCCTAGAGGCAATAATAAAGTTATTATTTATTTCCTTATATCATGATAAATGTTTATTATTCATGCTAGAATTGTATTAACCGGAAACATAATACATGTGTGAATATATAGACAAACAGTATGTCACTAGTATGCCTCTACTTGACTAGCTTGTTAATCAAAGATGGTTATGTTTCCTAACCATGAACAAGGAGTTGTTATTTGATTAACAAGGTCACATCATTAGTTGAATGATCTGATTGACATGACCCATTCCGTTAGCTTAACACTTGATCGTTTAGTATGTTAATGCTTTCTTCATGACACATACATGTTCCTGTAACTATGAGATTATGCAACTCCGTTTACGGAGGAACACTTTGGGTGCTACCAAGCGTCCTAACGTAATCGGGTGATTATAAAGGAGTACTACAGGTGTATCCAAAGTTACTTGTTGGGTTGGCGTATTTCGATATTAGGTTTTGTCACTAGTATTGTGGGAGAGTTATCTCTAGGCCTTCTCGGTAATACACATCACTTAAGCCTTGCAAGCATTACAACTAATGAGTTAGTTGTGAGATGATGTATTACGGAACGAGTAAAGAGACTTACCGATAGCTAGATTGAACTAGGTATTGGATAAAGCGATCGAATCTCGGGTAAGTAACATACCGATGACAAAGGGAACAACGATATCGTTATGCGGTTTGACCGATAAAGATCTTCGTAGAATATGTAGGAACCAATATGGGCATCCAGGTTCCGCTATTGGTTATTGACCGAGAATGGTTCTAGGTCATGTCTACATAGTTCTCGAACCCGTAGGGTCCGCACGCTTAACGTTTCGATGTGATTCATTATGAGTTTATAAGTATTGATGCACGAAGTTTGTTGAGTCCCGGATGTGATCACGGACATGACGAGGAGTCTCGAAATGGTCGAGACATAAAGATTGATATATTGGAAGCCTACATTTGGACATCGGAAGTGTTCCGAGTGAAATCGGGATTTTCTGAGATGCAGGGAGGTTACGGAACCCCGGGAGTTCCATGGGCCTTAATGGTCCATAGGATTAGATGAAGTGCTTGCCAAGGTGGGCTGCGCGCCACCCTCCCCCCTCTAGTCCGAATAGGACAAGGAAGGGGGGGCGGCGGCGCCCCTTCCTCTTCCCCTCCTCCAATCCTAGTCCAACTAGGAGAGGGGAGTCCTACTCCGGTGGGAGTAGGACTCCTCCTTAGTCTTGCCTCCCCTAGGGCCGCCACCTCCCCTTGGCTCCTTTATATCACGGGGCAGGGGCACCCCATGATACACAAGTTGATCTACGGATCGTTCCTTAGCCGTGTGCGGTGCCCCCTCCACCATATTCCACTTGGTCATATCGTCGCGAGCTTAGGCGAAGCCCTGCGCGGAGAAGTCATATCGTCGCGGAGCTTAGGCGAAGACCTGCGTCGGTGGAGCATCATCATCGTCCTGCGCCGTCGTCTTGTGGAACTCATCCCGACACTTTGCCGGATCGAGTCCGGGATCGTCATCGAGCTGAGCGATGTGCAGAACTCGGAGGTGCCGTCGTTCGGTGCTTGGATCGGTCGGATCGTGAAGGCGTCTGACTACATCAACAGCGTTGTTATAACGCTTCCGCTTTCGGTCTACGAGGGTACGTGGACGGACACTCTTCCCTCTCGTTGCTATGCCATCACCATGGTCTTGCGTGATCGTAGGAAATTTTTTGAAATTACTACGTTCCCCAACATTCTCCTCCATCTTGCAGCTATAGAACTTATTGGAGACTTCATATCTCTCAATCTGGGCATTTGCTTGAAATATTAACTTCAACTCCTGGAACATCTCATATGCTCCATGACGTTCAAAACATCGTTGAAGACCCGGTTCTAAGCCGTAAAGCATGGCACACTGAACTATCGAGTAGTCATCAGCTTTGCTCTGCTAGACATTCTTAACGTCGTCAGTTGCATCAGCGGCGGGCACGGCACCCAGCGGTGCTTCGTAACATAATTCTTACGTGCAGCAATGAGGATAATCCTCGTGTTACGGACCCGATCCGTGTAATTGCTACCATCATCTTTCAACTTTGCTTTCTCAAGGAACGCATTAAAATTCAACGGAACAACGACGAGCCATCTATCTACAACAAACATAGACAATCAATATACTATCAGGTACTAAGTTCATGATAAATTTAAGTTCAATTAATCATATTACTTAAGAACTCCCACTTAGATAGATATCCCTCTAATCTTCTAAGTGATTACGTGATCCATATCAACTACGCCATGTCCGATCGTCACGTGAGATGGAGTAGTTTCAACGGTGAACATCAATATGTTGATCATATCTACTATATGATTCACGCCGACCTTTCGGTCTCCGTGTTCGAGGCCATATCTGTTATATGCTAGGCTCGTCAAGTTTAACCTGAGTATTCGGCGTGTGCAACTGTTTTGCACCCGTTGTATTTGAGCGTAGAGCCTATCACACCCGATCATCACGTGGTGTCTCAAAGACGAAGAACTTTCGCATAGCGGTGCATACTCAGGAGAACACTTCTTGATAATTTAGTGAGAGATCATCTTAAAATGCTACCGTCAATCAAAGCAAGATAAGATGCATAAAGGATAAACATCACATGCAATCAATATAAGTGATATGATATGGCCATCATCATCTTGTGCTTGTGATCTCCATCTTCGAAGCACCGTCGTGATCACCATCGTCACCGGTGTGACACCTTGATGTCCATCGTAGCATCGTTGTCGTTACGCCATCTATTGCTTCTACGACTATCGCTACCGCTTAGTGATAAAGTTAAGCATTTACAGTGGCATTTGCATTTCATACAATAAGCGACAACCATATGGCCCTGCCGATTGCCGATAACCCGGTTCTGAAACATGATCATTTCATACAATAAAATATAGCATCACGTCTTGACCATATCACATCACAACATGCCCTGCAAAAACAAGTTAGACGTCCTCTACTTTGTTGTTGCAAATTTTACGTGGCTGCTACGGGCTGAGCAAGAACCGTTCTTACCTACGCATCAAAACCACAACGATAGTTCGTCAAGTTAGTGTTGTTTTAACCTTCGCAAGGACCGGGCGTAGCTGAAGGAAATATGCCCTAGAGGCAATAATAAAGTTATTATTTATTTCCTTATTTCATGACAAATGTTTATTATTCATGCTAGAATTGTATTAACCGGAAACATAATACATGTATGAATACATAGACAAACATAGTGTCACTAGTATGCCTCTACTTGACTATCTCGTGAATCAAAGATGGTTAAGTTTCCTAGCCATAGACATGAGTTGTCATTTGATTAACGGGATCACATCATTAGGAGAATGATGTGATTGACTCGACCCATTCCGTTAGCTTAGCACTTGATGCGTTTAGTATGTTGCTATTGCTTTCTTCATGACTTATATATGTTCCCTGTAACTATGAGATTATGCAACTCCCGTTTAACGGAGGAACACTTTGGGTGCTACCAAAGCGTCACAACGTAATCGGGTGATTATAAAGGAGTACTACAGGTGTCTCCAAAGGTACATGTTGGGTTGGCGTATTTGAGATTAGGTTTTGTCACTCCGATTGTCGGAGAGGTATCTCTGGGCACACTCGGTAATGCACATCACTATAAGCCTTGCAAGCATTGCAACTAATTAGTTAGTTGCGGGATGATGCATTACGGAACGAGTAAAGAGACTTGCCGGTAACGATATTGAACTAGGTATTGGATACCGACGATCGAATCTCGGGCAAGTAACATACCGATGACAAAGGGAACAACGTATGTTGTTATGCGGTTTGACCGATAAAGATCTTCGTAGAATATGTAAGAGCCAATATGGGCATCCAGGTTCCGCTATTGGTTATTAACCGAGAATAGTTCTAGGTCATGTCTACATAGTTCTCGAACCCGTAGGGTCCGCACGCAACAACGTTACGATGATAGTTTTATTATGAGTTTATGAGTTTTGATGTACCGAAGGAGTTCGAGTCCCGGATGAGATCGGGGACATGACGAGGAGTCTCGAAATGGTCGAGGCGTAAAGATCGATATATTGGACGACTATATTCGGAGTTCGGAAAGGTTCGAGTGATTCGGGTATTTTTGGAAGTACCGAGAGTTATGGGAATTCGTATTGGGCCTCTTTGGGCCATACGGGAAAGGAGAGAAAGGGCCAAAGAGTGGCCGCACCCTCCTTGGACTAGTCCGAATTGGACTAGGGAGGCGCACCCTTCCTTCCTTCTCCTTCTCTCTTCCCTTTCCTTCTCTCCTACTCCTACTACATGGAAGGGTTCCTAGTTGGACTAGGAAGGGAATCCTACTCCCGGTGGGAGTAGGACTCCCCTAAGTGCGCCATAGAGAGGCGGCCCTCCCTCCTCCACTCCTTTATATCTCTGAGGCAGGGGGCACCCCATGACACACAAGTTGATCTACGTGATCGTTCCTTAGCCGTGTCTGGTGCCCCTCCACCATATTCCACCTCGGTCATATCGTCAGCGGAGTTGAGGCGAAGCCCTGCGCCGTAGAGCATCATCATCGTCCACCACGCCGTCTTGTGGAACTCATCCCGACACTTTGCTGGATCGGAGTCCGGGATCGTCATCGAGCTGAGCGTGTGCTGAACTTCGGAGGTGCCGTCGTTCGGTACTTGGATCGGTCGGATCGTGAAGACGTCACGACTACATCAACCGCGTTGTCATAACGCTTCCGCTTCTGGTCTCACGAGTGCGTGGACATACACTCTCCTCTCGTTGCTATGCCATCACCATGATCTTGCGTGTGCGTAGGAAATTTTTGAAATTACTACGTTCCCCAACGATGGTATCGAGCCTGGTTTTATGCGTAGATGTCATATGCACGAGTAGAACACAAGTGAGTTGTGGGCGATACAAGTCATCTTGCTTACCGGCATGTCATACTTTGGTTGGCGGTATTGTGAGATGAAGCGGCCGGACCGACATTACGCGTCAGCTTCTGCGAGACTGGTTTCACCGCTGCGAGCACTCGTTGCTTAAAGGTGGGACGGGTGTCTGTCTCTCTCACTTTAGTTGAACCGAGTGTGGCTACGCCCGGTCCTTGCGAAGGTTAAAACAGCACCAACTTGACAAACTATCGTTGTGGTTTTGATGCGTAGGTAAGAACGGTTCTTGCTCAGCCCGTAGCAGCCACGTAAAACTTGCAACAACAAAGTAGAGGACGTCTAACTTGTTTTTGTAGGGCATATTGTGATGTGATATGGTCAAGACGTGATGCTATATTTTATTGTATGAGATGATCATGTTTTGTACCCGAGTTATCGGCAACTGGTAGGAGCCATATGGTTGTCGCTTTATTGTATGAAATGCAAACGCCATGTAATTGCTTTACATTATCACTAAGCGGTAGCGATAGTCGTAGAAGCAATAGTTGGCAAGACGACAACGATGCTACGATGGAGATCAAGGTGTCGCGCCCGGTGGCGATGGTGATCACGACGGTGCTTGAGATGGAGATCACAAGCACAAGATGATGATGGCCATATCATATCACTTATATTGATTGCATGTGATGTTTATCCTTTATGCATCTTATCTTGCTTTGATTGGCGGTAGCATTATAAGATGATCTCTCACTAAAATTATCAAGAAGTGTTCTCCACGAGTATGCACCGTTGCGAAAGTTCTTCGTGCTTTGAGACACCACGTGATGATCGGGTGTGATAGGCTCTACGTTCAAATACAACGGGTGCAAAACAGTTGCACGCGGAATACTCGAGTTAAACTTGGCGAGCCTAGCATATAACAGATATGGCCTCGGAACACGGAGACCGAAAGGTCGAGCGTGAATCATATAGTAGATATGATCAACATATTGATGTTCACCGTTGAAACTACTCCATCTCACGTGACGATCGGACATGGTGTAGTTGATATGGATCACGTAATCACTTAGAAGATTAGAGGATGTCTATCTAAGTGGGAGTTCTTAAGTAATATGATTAATTGAACTTTAATTTATCATGAACTTAGTCCTGGTAGTATTTTGCAAATTATGTTGTAGATCAATAGCTCACGTTGTTGCTTCCCTATGTTTTTACTTCCCGATGTTTTTATATGTGTTCCTAGAGAAAATTGTATTGAAAAATGTTAGTAGCAATGATGCGGATTGGATCCGTGATCTGAGGTTTATCCTCATTGCTGCCTGAGAAGAATTATGTCCTTAATGCACCGCTAGGTAGCAGACCTATTGCAGGAGCGGATGCATACGTTATGAGCGTTTGGCTAGCTCAATATGATGACTACTTGATAGTTTAGTGCACCATGCTTAACGGCTTAGAATCGGGACTTCAAAGGCGTTTTGAGCGTCATGGACCATATGAGATGTTCGATGGTGAAGTTAATATTTCAAGCAAATACCGAGTTGAGAGATATGAAGTCTCCAACAAGTTCTATAGCTAAAAGATGGAGGAGAATCGCTCAACTAGTGAGCATGTGCTCAGATTATGCAGGTACTTCAATCGCTTGAATCAAGTGGGAGTTAATCTTCCGGATAAGATAGTGATTGACAGAATTCTCTAAATCACCATCACTAAGTTACTAGAACTTTGTGATGAACTATAGTATGCAAGGGATGACGAAAAAGATTCCGAGCTCTTCGTGATGTTGAAATCGTGAAGGTAGAAATCAAGAAAGAGCATCAAGTGTTGATGATTGACAAGACCACTAGTTTCAAGAAAAGGGCAAAGGGAAAGAAAGGAAACTTCAAGTAGAATGGCAAACAAGTTGTCACTCCCTTGAAGAAGCCGAAGCTGGACCAAAGCACGAAACTAAGTGCTTCTACTGCAAAGGAAATGGTCCTTTGAGCGGAAATGCCACGAATATTTGGTGGATAAGAAGGATGGCAAAGTGAACAAAAGTATATTTGATATACAGGTTATTGATGTGTGCCTTACTAGTGTTTATAGTAGCCCCTGAGTATTTGATACTCGTTCGGTTGCTAAGATTAGTAACTCGAAACAGGAGTTCTGAGAATAAGCAGAGACTAGTTGAAGGGGAAGTGACGATGAGTGTTGGAAGTAGTTCCAAATTTGATATGATCATCATCACACTCCCTATACTCTCGGGATTAGTGTTGAACCTAAATAAATGTTATTTGGCGTTTGCGTTGAGCATGAATATGATTTGATCATGTTTATTGCAATACGGTTATTCATGTAAGTTAGAGAATAATTATTGTTACATTTACATGAATAAAACCTTCTATGGTCATACACCCAATGAAAATAGTTTGTTGGATCTCGATCGTGGGATACACATATTCATAATATTGAAACCAAAAGATGTAAAGTTAATAATGATAGTGCAACTTATTTGTGGCATCGCCGTTTAGGTCATATTGGTGTAAAGCGCATGAAGAAACTCCATAAAGATGGATCTTCGGAATCACTTGGTTATGAATCATTTGATGCTTGCGAACCGTGCCTTTTGGGCAAGATGACTAAAACTCCGTTCTACTGGAACAATGGAGCGAGCTCTTGACTTGTTGGAAATAATACATCTTGATGTATGCGATCCAATGAGTGTTGATGCCCGTGGCAAGTATCATTATTTTCGACCTTCACGAGATGATTTGAGCATATATGCGTATATCTTCTTGATGAAACATAAGTCTGAAATAGTTGAAAGGTTCAAAGAATTTCAGAGTGAAGTGGAAAAATCATCGTAACAAGAAAATAAAGTTTACTGCGATCTGATCGCGGAGGCGAATAATTGAGATTCTGAGTTTGGTCTTCAATTAAAATAATGTGGAATAGTTTCACAGCTCACGCCACAGAACACCACAATGTTATGGTGTGTCCGAGCGTCGTAACCGCACTTTATTGGATATGGTGCGATCTATGATGTATCTTACCAATTTACCACTATCGTTTTGGGGTTATGCATTAGAGACAGCTGCATTCACGGTTAATAGGGCACCATCTAAATCCGTTGAGATGACACCGTATGAACTATGGTTTAGCAGTAAACCTAAGCTGTCGTTTCTTAAAAGTATGGAGTTGTGATGCTTATGTGAAAAAGTTTTCACCTGATAAGCTTGAACCCAAATCGGAGAAGTGTGTCTTCATAGAATACCCAAAGGTAACTATTGGGTACACCTTCTATCACAGATCCGAAGGCAAGTTTTTCGTTGCTAAGATGGATCCTTTATAGAGAAGAAGTTTCTCTCGAAAGAAGTGAGTGGGAGGAAAGTAGAACTTGATGAGGTAATTGTACCTTCTCCCTTATTGGAAAGTAGTTCATCACGAAATCAGTTCCGATGATTCCTACACCAATTAGTGAGGAAGTTAATGATGATGATCATGAAACTTCAGATCAAGTTGCTACCAAACCTCGTAGGTCTTCCAGTAAAATCCGCAGAGTGGTACGGTAATCGTGTTCTGGAAGTCATGTTACTAGACCATGATGAACCTACGGACTATGGGGAAGCGATGATGAGCCCAGATTCCGTGAAATGGCTTGAGGCCATGAAATCTGAGATAGGATCCATGTATGAGAACAAAGTATGGACTTTGATTGACTTGCTCGATGATCAGCAAGCCATGTTAAATAAATGGATCTTCAAGAGGAAGACGGACAACGATAGTAGTGTTACTATCTACAAAGCTCGACTTGTCACAAAAAGGTTTTCGACAAGTTCAAGGTGTTGACTACAATGAGATTTTCTCAACTGTAGCGATTCTTAAGTCTGTCCGAATCATGTTAGCAATTGCCACATTTTTATGAAATCTGGTAAATGGATGTCAAAACTACATTCTTTAATGGATTTATTAAAGAAGAGTTGTATATGATGCAACCAGAAGTTTTTGTCAATCCTAAAGGAGCTAACAAAATGTGCAAGCTCCAATGATCCATCAATGGACTGGTGCAAGCATCTCGGAGTTGGAATATACGCTTTGATGAGTTGATCAAAGCATATGGTTTCTCTGAGACTTTTGGAGAAGCACAGATTTACAAGAAAGTGAATGGGAGCACTACTGACATTTACGATAAGTATATGTGAATGACATATTGTTGATCGGAAATAATGTAGAATTATTCTGCAAAGCATAAAGGAGTATTTGAAAGGAGTTTTTCAAAGAAGGACCTCGGTGAAGCTGCTTACATATTGAACATCAAGATCTATTGAGATAGATCAAGACGCTTGATAAGTTTTTCAATAAGTACATACCTTGTCAAGATTTTGAAAAGGTTCAAAATGGAACAGTCAAAGAAAGAGTTCTTGCCTGTGTTACAAAGGTGTGAAATTGAGTAAGACTCAAAGCTCCACCACGGCAGAAGATAGAAAGAGAATGAAAGTCATTCCCTATGCCTCAGCCATAGGTTCTATAAAGTATGCTATGCTATGTACCAGACCTATTGTATACCTTGCTCTGAATTTGGCAAGGGAGTACAATAGTGATCTAGAAGTAGATCCTTTGGACATTGGTCAAGAACATCCTTAGTGAGGACTAAGGAAATATTTCTCGATTATGAAGGTGATAAAAGAGCCCGTCGTAAAGAGTTACATCGATGCAAGCTTTTTACACTGATCCAGATGACTCTAAGTCTCAATCTGGATACATATTGAAAGTGGGAGCAATTAGCTAGAGTAGCTCATGCGAGCATTGTAGACATAGAATATTTGTAAAATACATACGGCTCACGAATATGAGACCCGTTGACTAAGCTTCTCTCACGAGCAAAACATGATCATACCTTAGTACTCTTTGGGTGTTAATCACATAGCGATGTGAACTAGATTATTGACTCTAGTAAACCCTTTGGGTGTTGGTCACATAACGATGTGAACTATGGGTGTTAATCACATACGAGATGTGAATATTGGTGTTGAATCACATGATGATGTGAACTAGATTATTGACTCTAGTGCAAGTGGGAGACTGAAGGAAATATGCCCTAGAGGCAATAATAAAGTTATTATTTATTTCCTTATTTCATGATAAATGTTTATTATTCATGCTAGAATTGTAGTAAGAAACATAATACATGTGTGAATACATAGACAAACATAGTGTCACTAGTATGCCTCTACTTGACTAGCTCGTGAATCAAAGATGGTTAAGTTTCCTAGCCATAGACATGAGTTGTCATTTGATTAACGGGATCACATCATTAGGAGAATGATGTGATTGACTCGACCCATTCCGTTAGCTTAGCACTTGATCGTTTAGTATGTTGCTATTGCTTTCTTCATGACTTATATATGTTCACTGTAACTATGAGATTATGCAACTCCGTTTACGGAGGAACACTTTAGGTGCTACCAAGCGTCTGGCATGCGGGTGATTATAAAGGAGTACTACAGGTGTCTCCAAAGGTACATGTTGGGTTGGCGTATTTGAGATTAGGTTTTGTCACTCCGATTGTCGGAGAGGTATCTCTGGGCCCACTTTCGGTAATGCACATCACTATAAGCCTTGCAAGCATTGCAACTAATTAGTTAGTTGCGGGATGATGCATTCTGGAGCGAGTAAAGAGACTTGCGATAGCGAGATGGAACTAGGTATTGGATACAAGCGATCGAATCTCGGGCAAGTAACATACCGATGACAAAGGGAACAACGTATGTTGTTATGCGGTTTGACGATAAAGATCTTAAATAGAATATGTAGGAGCCAATATGGGCATCCGGGTTCCGCTATTGGTTATTGATGAGAATAGTTCTAGGTCATGTCTACATAGTTCTCGAACCCGTAGGGTCCATAAACAACGTTACGATGACAGTTTTATTATGAGTTTATGAGTTTTGATGTACCGAAGGAGTTCGGAGTCCCGGATGAGATCGGGGACATGACGAGGAGTCTCGAAATGGTCGAGACGTAAAGATCGATATATTGGACGACCATATCATATCACTTATATTGATTGCATGTGATGTTTATCCTTTATGCATCTTTATGTCTCCCGGAACGATTCCGATATCCAAATACAGGCTTCCAGTATATCAATCTTTATGTCCCGACCATTTCAAGACTCCTCGTCATGTCCTGGATCACATCCGGGACTCCAAACAACCTTAGGTACATCAAAATATATAAACTCATAATAAAACTGTCATCGTAATGTTAAGCGTGCGGACCCTACGGGTTCGAGAACTATGTAGACATGACCTAGAACTATTCTCGGTCAATAACCAATAGCGGAACCTGGATGCTCATATTGGCTCCTACATATTCTACGAAGATCTTTATCGGTCAAACCGCATAACAACATAACGTTGTTCCTTTGTCATCGGTATGTTACTTGCCCGAGATTCGATCATCGTATCTTAATACCTAGTTCAATCTCACACGGCAAGTCTCTTTACTCAAGCTACGTAATGCATCATTCCGTAACTAACTCATTAGCTACATTGCTTGCAAGGCTTATAGTGATGTGCATTACCGAGAGGGCCCAGAGATACCTTTCCGACAATCGGAGTGACAAAACCTAATCTTGAAATACGCCAACCCAACATGTACCTTTGGAGACACCTGTAGTACTCCTTTATAATCACCCCATTACGCAGGACGCTTGGTAGCACCCAAAGTGTTCCTCCGTAAACGGGATTAGCATAATCTCATAGTTACAGGAACATGTATAAGTCATGAAGAAAGCAATAGCAATATACTAAACGATCAAGTGCTAGGCTAACGGAATGGGTTTATGTCAATCACATCATTCTCCTAATGATGTGATCCGTTAATCAAATGACAACACATGTCTATGGTTAGGAAACATAACCATCTTTGATTAATGAGCTAGTCAAGTAGAGGCATACTAGTGACGTTATGTTGGTCTATGTATTCACACATGTATTATGTTTTCGGTTAATACAATTCTAGCATGAATAATAAACATTTATCATGATATGAGGAAATAAATAATAACTTTATTATTGCCTCTAGGGCATATTTCCTTCAATTATAGTGGCCATGGTCGTCCTGGCTTTGGGTTGCGTCGGGATCGAAAGCTTGGCCTTGTCCGTCGACGTGGAAGGCCTCACCATGGCCCTCGAAGATGACGTTCTCCATGAACGCCGCGTAGTCAGGGTCGTCGACCGTCGGCGTCGACATTGGCTTTTCGTCGAACAACCTGCTATCACCGGCCAGGTTGGTTGAAGGGACCGGCCGGGACTGCTTCCTTTGCATCCTGTCAGGCGGCTGGCTAGCGCAACTGTACCCCTGCGTGATGTTGAGGTCGATGAAGCCCGCAGGCGTGGCTGGAGCGACCATATTAACGTCCGGTGACGTGGAGAACCATGTTTGCCCATGGCCATGCAGCGGCGCCGCATGATACCCTGGCGTCTCGGGTGTGACGGACGAGCTCGGGGACCGGTGCTGCGGAGGACGAATGGCCGACGAGCCTGTGCTGGCTGCGGCCATGGCAGCGGCCGACGGAATGGCCAGTGATGGTCGGCACAACCCTAGCATGACAAGGGCGCGTGCCTTGGTGATGATGGACTCCTTGTCGACGTCGGACAGGTGCTGCGTGGCACACCGCGCGGCCACCTTGGTGGCGTAGTCGGCAGCGGCCTTCTTCTCCGCCACCTTTGTCCATCGATTCCTCCTATTGGCCGATTCGGCGTCGAGTTTGGCGAGCTCCGCCGGTGTGAGCTTCAACCGCGGCTTCTTCGTAGCCTTCTTCTTCGCCGCGGGGCGCGCAGCCACGGCCGGGTCGCCAGGATTCGTCGGGTTGTCGGCCATGAAAGAGGGGGGAGGAGGCGCGCGGGAGGGTTTTGGGTAGAATGGAGGGACAGCGGGGAGGGTGTGTCCTCGACGAGCGGGCCAGGGAAGGACAAGGGCGCGCGTCCCGCCCGTCCGCGCGCTATCCGTTTGGACGCAAGAGTGGCCGAAATTTGGGCCAGGAATGGCCCGAAAGTGGATCGAAAACGAACATTGGCCAGTTCGCTTCCGCGCATTGGGCCGCCTGTTCTGTCCATTTATCCCCAAACAAACGTGACCAGACGGTTTGGGGTCACGCGTTGGATTTGCCCTGACCCACTTCACAGCAACACAGTAGCATGCCACCATCGTGGGCATGGAAACATTACTGCACGCACAGCCGGGCCCATTATTCGGCCACCACGCAGAAACCAGTTCTTTTGGCAGCTTAAGAAGTAAGCTGCCCCCTCCCCAACTTTTTTCATAAACCGACTTCCTCATTCATCGAGGCTTCTGAACTAGTTATGAGATTATTAATCTAGAAGTCTTAACAAATTTCGGGAGTAGCTTATTTTTTGAACTTGGGAGAGGTGATGCCTACTACACAACCTTCTTCTTGTAGACGTTGTTGGGCCTGCAAGTGCACAGGTTTGTAGGACAGTAGCAAATTTCCCTCAAGTGGATGACCTAAGGTTTATCAATCCGTGGGAGGCGTGGGATGAAGATGGTCTCTCTCAAACAACCTGGAACCAAATAACAAAGAGTCTCTTGTGTCCCCAACACACCCAATACAATGGTAAATTGTATAGGTGCACTAGTTCATGAAGAGATGGTGATACAAGTGCAATATGGATGGTAGATATAGGTTTTTGTAATCTGAAAATATAAAAACAGCAAGGTAACTAATGATAAAAGTGAGCGTAAACAGTATTGCAATGATAGGAAACAAGGCATAGGGTTCATACTTTCACTAGTGCAAGTTCTCTCAACAATAATAACATAGATAGATCATATAACAATCCCTCAACATGCAACAAAGAGTCACTGCAAAGCCACTAATAGAGGAGAACAAACGAAGAGATTATGGTAGGGTACGAAACCACCTCAAAGTTATTCTTTCGGATCAATCTATTCAAGAGTTCGTACTAGAATAACACCTTAAGACACAAATCAACCAAAACCCTAATGTCACCTAGATACTCCATTGTCACCTCAAGTATCCGTGGGCATGATTATACGATATGCATCACACAATCTCAGATTCATCTATTCAACCAACACAAAGTACTTCAAAGAGTGCCCCAAAGTTTCTACCGGAAAGTCAAGACGAAACGTGTGCCAACCCCATGCATAGGTTCATGGGCGGAACCCGCAAGTTGATCACCAAAACATACATCAAGTGGCACGTGATATCCCATTGTCACCACAGATAAACACGGCAAGACATACATCAAGTGTTCTCAAATCCTTAAAGACTCAATCCGATAAGATAACTTCAAGAGGAAAACTCAACTCATCACAAGAGAGTAGAGGGGGAGAAACATCATAAGATACAAGTATAATATCAAAGCTCGCGATACATCAAGATCATGCCATAGAGAGAACACGAGAGAGAGAGAGAGAGAGATCAAACACATAGCTACTGGTACATACCCTCAGCCCCGAGGGTGAACTACTCCCTCCTCGTCATGGAGAGCGTCGGGATGATGAAGATGGCCACCGGTGATGGATTACCCCCTCCGGCGAGGTGCGAACGGCTCGAGAGGTTTTGGTGGCTCTGAGGAGGCTTGCGGCGGCGGAACTCCCGATCTATCTTCGTGATCTGATGTTTTTAGGGTACATGGACTTATATAGGCGAAAGAAGTCGGTCGGGGAGCCTCGAGGGGCCCAGGAGGCAGGCGCCCGGGGTGGGCGCCCTCCTATCTCCTGGCTTCCTCGAGCCTTCCACAACGAACTCCAAGTCTCCCGGATCATATCCTTTGAAAAATCACGCTCTGAAGGTTTCATTCCGTTTGTACTCCGTTTGATATTCCTTTTCTTAGAAATACTAAAACAGGCAATAAAACAGCAATATGGGTTGGGCCTCCGGTTAACAGGTTAGTCCCAAAAGTAATATAAAAGTGTATAATAAAGCCCATAAACATTCAGAACAGATAATAAAATAGCATGAATGCTTCATAAATTATAGATACGTTGGAGACGTATCAGCATCCCCAAGCTTAATTCCTGCTCGTCCCCGAGTAGGTAAATGATAAAAGAAAGAATTTATGAAGTGTGAATGCTAGAAGGTGCACAAGTTTGATCAATGATAATTTCAATCACCTTTTCTAGCATGATTATATGTCATATCAGTAGTTTATCTCATAAAACTTCTCACAAACAAGTAACAAGCAATTCACATGTTGAAAGCATAGACCATAAACTAGCAAACTTCATTCTTAGTCATCAAACAATTACAATTCTTCTTATTTTTAGGAAGGGTCTATGTCAGAGCTTTGATTTAGCAAACTCCACATACTCAACTATCATATAGTCTTCTACAATTGCTAACACTCACGCAATACTAACGGTTATGGAGTTTTAATCGGACACTGAGAAAGATAGGGGCTTATAGTGTTGCCTCCCAATGTATTCACCTTTGGGTGATGTCAACAATAATAGTTCATGCTAACTTACATCCAATTGGATATATATATATATATATATATATATATATATATATATATATATATATATATATATATATATATATATATATCAGGATCTTTCCAACATGAGGTGCTTGCCAAAGGATAAAATGAAAAAGGGAAAGGTGAAGATCACCTTGACTCTTGCATAAAAGTAAAAGATAGGCCCTTCGCAGAGGGAAGCAGGGATTTGCAGAGGTGCCAGAGCTCAATTTTGAAATAGAGATAAATAATTTTGAGAGGTATGATCTCATTGTCAACATAACAACCAAGAGTTCCCAATATCTTCCATACTACATACATTATAGGCGGTTCCCAAACAGAATGGTAAAGTTTTTACTCCCCCTCCACCAACAATCATCAATCCATGGCTTGCCCGAAACAACGGGTGCCTCCAACTAACATCAAACCTGGGGGAGTTTTGTTTGCAATTATTTTTTATTTGATTTTGATCTTTTGATCATGGGACTGGGAATCCCGGTTACCAGCCATTTTTCTCGTGCATGATGAGCGGAGTCCACTCATCTTGAGAATAACCCACATAGCATGGAAGATACTGAAAGCCCCTAGTCGCTACATGAGCGATTCGGGCATACAAAACAGATTATTATTTGAAGGTTTAGAGTTTGGCACATGCAAATTTACTTGGAGCAGCAGGTAAATACCGCATATAGGTAGGTATGGTGGACACTCATGGCAAAAACTGGGTTTAAGAATATTTGGAAGCACAAGTAGTATCTCTACTTGGTGCAAGGAATTTTGGCTAGCATGAGGGGGAAAGGCAAGCTCGACATGTTTGAATGATCTATGACGATATACTTTAACTGAGATGTGAGAAAACATAACCCATTACGTGTCTTCCTTGTCCAACATCAACTCTTTAGCATGTCATACTTAATGAGTGCTCACAATTATAAAAGATGTCTAAGATAGTATATTTATATGTGAAATCTCTCTTCCTTCAATATTCTTTCATGAATTGTTCAAATGACCAATACAATGCTTGCTAACCTTCAATAAATTTACAACCTCTACTTCTTAGATGTGAAGCCATTACTCCCCATGGGATAAGCAAATGAAACATATATAATTTCAGATTTATGACATTCAACTCATTCAACCATTTACTCATAGGATATAAGTGAAGCACACGAGTAAATGAAAACTACTCCAAAAAAAGATATAAGTGAAGATCAATGAGTAGCTAAATAATTATGTAACTATGTGAAGACTCTCTCTCATTTAAGAATTTCAGATCTTGGTATTGTATTCAAACAGCAAGCAAAACAAAATAAAATGACATTACAAGGATAGCACAACTCATGTGAAAAGAAGCAAAAACTTAGGTTCAACCGATAGTTGTTGAAGAAGAAAGGTGGGATGCCTACCGGGGCATCCCCAAGCTTAGATGCTTGAGACTTCTTGGAATATTATCTTGGGGTGCCTTGGACATCCCCAAGCTTTTGTGTCTCCTTAATTCCTCTCATATCACGGTTTCTCTATTTCTCAAAAACTTCATCCACATAAAACTCAACAAGTACTCGTGAGATAGGTTAGTATAAACCAATGCAAAACCTAATCATTTTCTACTGTAACAAATCACTAAAATTATTATTCAACATTGCATACTAAATGCCTCTGCATATTTAATACTCCTATTCTCAAATAGAATCATTAAACAAGCAGACATATGCAAACAATGCAAATATAATAGCAATCTGCCAAAACAGTACAGTCTGTAAAGAATGCAAGAGTATCAATACTTCCCTAACTCCAAAAATTATGAGAAAAATACTACGCTGTAGAATATTTATCAGAGCTCAACATGCAAAAAGTTTCAACATTATATCATTCTCTGACTTTTCTAGGGATTTTTTGCAACAGGGGTAAACTTTCTGTTTTCAAACAGCAACATGTATACTAGCAAAATAAGCATGGAAAAGGCTATCCTTGCCATTTTTATTGAAACTAAAGATGCAAAACATTATTCTAAATAACAGCAAGCAAATACTAACAAAAGAAAATGACGCTCCAAGCAAAACACATATCATGTGGCGAATAAAAATATAGCTCCAAGTAAAGTTACCGATGAACGAAGACGAAAGAGGGGATGCCATCCGGGGCATCCCCAAGCTTAAGCTTTTGGTTATCCTTGAATATCTTGAGGTGCCATTGGCATCCCCAAGCTTAGGCTCTTTCCACTCCTTATTCCATAGTCCATCGAATCTTTACCCAAAACTTGAAAACTCCACAGCACAAAACTCAACTGAAAACTCGTAAGCTCCGTTAGTATAAGAAAATAAAACCACCACTTAGGTACTGTAATGAACTCATTCTAAATTCATATTGGTGTAATATCTACTGTAATCCAACTTATCTATGGTTCATACCCTTCGATACTACTCATAGATTCATCAAAATAAGCAAACAACACATAGAAAACAGAATCTGTCAAAAACAGAACAGTCTGTAGTACTCTGTATCAAATGTATACCTATGGAACTCCAAAAATTCTACCAAATTAGGAAGTCCTAAGAAATTTGTGTACCAATCCAGAGCAAAAATAATCAGATCAGAAGCACGTTTCTGTGAATTAACAAAACTAATTTACTGGGTGCAAAAGTTCTGATTTTCAGCAGGATCAACACAACTATCACCGTAAGCTATCCTAAAGGTCTTACTTGACACTTTATTGAAACAAAAGCTATAAAACATGATTACTACAGTAGCATAATCATGTGGGCATACAAAAACAGTAAAGATAAATATTGGGTTGTCTCCCAACAAGCGATTTTCTTTAATGCCTTTCTAGCTAGGCATGAAGATGGCAATGATGCTCACATAAAAGATAAGGATTGAAACATAACGGGAGCATCATGAAGAATATGACTAGCACATTTAAGCCTAACCCACTACCTATGCATAGGGATTTTGTGAGCAAACAACTTATGGGAACAATAATCAACTAGCGTAGGAAGGTAACACAAGCATAGCTTCAAGATTTTAAGCACATAGAGAGGAAATTTGGTACTATTGCAATTCCTACAAGCATATGTTCCTCCCTCATAATAATTTTCAGTAGCATCATGAATGAATTCAAAAATATAACCAGCACCTAAAGCATTCTTTTCATGATCTACAAGCATAGAAATTTTATTACTCTCCACATAAGCAAATTTCTTCTCATGAATAGTAGTGGGAGCAAACTCAACAAAATAATTATCACGTGGGGCATAATCCAATTGAAAACTAAAATCATGATGACAAGTTTCATGGTTATCATTATTCCTAATAGCATACAAGTCATCACAATAATCATCGTAGATAGCAACTTTGTTCTCAAAATCAATTGGAACCTCTTCCGAAATAGTGGAATCATCACTAAATAAAGTTGACACTCTTCCAAATCCACTTTCATGCTCATCACAATAAGATTCAACATCCTCCAAAATAGTGGGATCACTACTTCCTAAAGTTGACACTCTTCCAAACCCACTTTCATCAATATAATCATCATAAATAGGAGGCATGCTTTCATCATAATAAATTTGCTCATCAAAACTTAGGGGACAAAAAATATCATCTTCATCAAACATAGCTTCCCCAAGCTTGTGGCTTTGCATATCATTAGCATCATGGATATTCAAGGAATTCATATTAACAACATTGCAATCATGCTCATCATACAAAGATCTAGTACCAAACATTTTAATGCATTCTTCTTCTAGCACTTGAGCACAATTTTCCTTTTCATCATACTCACGAAAGATATTAAAAAATGAAGCGTATGAGACAAGCTTAACTCCATTTTTTTAGTTTTCTTTTATAAACTAAACTAGTGATAAAACAAGAAACAAAAAGATTCGATTGCAAGATCTAAAGATATACCTTCAAGCACTAACCTCCCGGGCACCGGCCCTAGAAAAGAGCTTGATGTCTACTACACAACCTTCTTCTTGTAGACGTTGTGGGGTCTGCAAGTGCACAGGTTTGTAGGACAGTAACAAATTTCCCTCAAGTGGATGACCTAAGGTTTATCAATCCGTGGGAGGCGTAGGATGAAGATGGTCTCTCTCAAACAACCCTGCAACCAAATAACAAAGAGTCTCTTGTGTCCCCAACACACCTGTCGGTGTCAAAACCGGCGGATCTCGGGTAGGGGGTCCCGAACTGTGCGTCTAGGCGGATGGTAACAGGAGACAAGGGACACGATGTTTTTACCCAGGTTCGGGCCCTCTCGATGGAGGTAAAACCCTACTCACCTTGATTAATATTGATGATATGGGTAGTACAAGAGTAGATCTACCACGAGATCAAGGAGGCTAAACCCTAGAAGCTAGCTTATGGTATGATTGTTGATGTTGTAGTTGTTGTGTCCCTCGGACTAAAACCCTCCGGTTTATATAGACACGGATAGGTTAGGGTTACACAGAGTCGGTTACAATGGTAGGAGATCTACATATCCGTATCGCCAAGCTTGCCTTCCACGCCAAGGAAAGTCCCATCCGGACACGGGACGAAGTCTTCAATCTTGTATCCTCATAGTCTTGGAGTCCGGCCGTGACGATAGTCCGGCTATCCGGACACCCCCTAGTCCGGACTCCTCGGTAGCCCTGAACCTGGCTTCAATGACGATGAGTCCGGTGGCGCATATTGTCTTCGGCATTGCATGGCGGGTTCCTCCTCCGAATACTTCATAGAAGGTTTTGAACACAAGGATAGTGTCCGGCTCTGCAAAACAAGTTCCACATAACATCGTAGAGAGAATAACTTTTGCACAGATCTGCTGACGTATTCCGCGGCGTGACATCACACCACGGCCAAGCCTTTACATGAATCATTTTTCTTGTTCCACCTCAAAGGTGTTTAGCGAGGCGGTTTCTTGGCACGTCCTATCAAAGCATAGATCGTGCCCCTTATTCCGGGATTCCCATCAATACGGACGTGGGTAACCCAAGGGCCCTTTAGCGCCTCCTCTATCAAAGGCGAGTCCTAATCGACCACGGGTGGGCTCTTAGTATTCAACCTCTTTATAATGAGACCAAGGCCCTCTTCTTTTTACACCCTCCATCGAGTTAGCCTCGCCGAAGTTCCAACACTCAAAGCTTCAGATTCAGGTGCTTCGGACCTTTGGCGATGTCCGGATCCGACCCAGACGGCCGATGGATGTCTTCCTCATCACGTAAGAAGATGTGCTAAAGCTGCAACGCCAGTACCTAACCGCGAGATCTCGCCTGAGCTGCCTGCTCGGGGCAGGTCATTCCCACTCTGAGCCCGGCGAGAGCGTGGTGTTCGTGTCCCACTTCCTTGAGGTTTAGGATTCCAACGGATCCCTTTGTGAGGGGCTCATGTTTTATTATGGGCTTGATTTCCATGACTTGAATCCGGAGTCCATCCTCCATATCTCGTCATTCATTGTTGTATGTGAGGCCTTCCTCCATATTACCCCCATTTTGGATTGTGGCTCAAGACCTTCAAGGTGGAGCCAAAGATGATCGAGGGCAACAAATAGAGTGCGGAGGGCGGTCATAAGCAAATGTGCTGATGCTCCGTGGCACGAGGGCTCTTTTCAAGAGGAGCTTGATTTGTGGCAACGGGGTGGTTTTATATCACCACTCGGGGGCACCAAATGGGCGGCGCTCCGCCTTCCGCTCAGTCCACCACAGTGGTGGCATCATGGGTCAACAAGGGGCTCGGCCGGGGTCGTCCAAGGGCGTTCCCTTGCTGCGAGGCCGTGTCGAGACCTCCGGGAAAGAGGAATCAATCTGGTTGCGATGGCGCGAGTTATGGTGATCCGCGCCTTGACCACCTGGCGTCGCCCCTCCGCTGTGGGAATTCAATCCGGAGGGACCACGAGCTCTCAAAATTTTATGGGCACGACGCCCATGGAGATGTATAAACTGTTCTTGGATCACAAGAAAAGTGTCCGGACTTGGCGAGGACGCAGGACTAAGCTGCAATCGCTTGAATACTTAAGTAAGTAGTCCACCTGTAACGGACCAGCTGTTCATTTATTTATTTTGTATACGTGCCCTTTAAAGGAGCTGTTTTTGAACAGGAATGGATAGCCAAGGCAAAGTTAATAAGGTGTCCGGCTCCTCCCGGAGACCATGCGGATCCCATCTTGACCGAGGATGTTGAAGGTCGCACCTTTTGAAGAAGGCGAAGGGGGGAGCGGGGAAGCAACTGCCTCTTTGAAGGAGGCCATCGAGGAAGGAGGGATTAAGAGTCCCACCTTCCAAGGAGAGAAGAGGACCGCTTCGGAAGATCCGGAGGTCAAGGCCTCAAAGAGGGAAAAGGGATCTTCGGCAAAGAGTCCGGCGCCGGGAAGTAACCCAGCCGCATTGTTTCCCCAAGGGGGTCAGCCCTCCAACGAGCCGTAAGTTAAAAAGAAGGGGTTTTTGTAAATAAGGAACATCCCTATATTTATTCATGAAGATAACCGAAATTGTACCTTGTAGTTCGGACCTCAGCCCTTCTCAGTGAGCTCGTCTTGAGGATCTTCTTCCGGAGATGATGGAGAGCAAACGCCTCCACCGTCGTACCCTCGTGTGAAGTGGGCGACCCGGAGGTGTCGTCGCGGAGGTTCCCCTAAATCCGTGAAATTTGGAAGGTCGGCGCCAAGTGGTGTCTTGCGGCGGAGGTGATGGATCTGCTCGGGCGAGCAGCTATTCGAGAGGATCACCGTGCTCTAATGGGTACGGTGATTGAAAGAATTGCATCCGGAGAGCGGATTGCATGAAGCCGTCGAAGCTTCTTGTGGGGTTTGAGAATGCGTAAAAATGATGTACCTTCTAACAGTTATGCATATAAAATGCACCACCTGTATAGATAGTAGCCCACGAGACTCGGTATGTTGTCAAAATTGACGACGTGCGAGATCAAATCTCGATTATAACATATCGCCGCTCCTAAACAGGTGGCGGGCGTCCGGAGGCAGCCGGATGATGAATATGCCGAACTAATGCGGCGACTTGACGAGGCGGATCACGGACATTCTGCTGGTCAATAAGCGGTTCGACGAGTCACAAGGTATGTGACTTCTATGCGGACACACAGTAAGGGCTGGCGCCCATGTCTTACTATTCGTATGCTTAATGCAGATGGTGCCATTGCCCGTGGAGGAGCTGCGGGCGGAACTTCGCCCGAGCAAAAGAGCAGGCCGAATCAGCAATCTGGCTGCTTTAAAAGGCAGCCAAGAGCTAGAAGCGAGCAGGCTGCTCACCGCCGAAGCAAGAGGAAATGGCCGATGTGGCCAAAAAGTTAAGGAATACTACCGATCGCTGCGAGGTTCTTGAAAAAAACGTCAAAGCGGAACAAGAAGAACCTAAAAGGCCGCCGCCGAATCCAAGAATGCCCAAGCGGCGTTGAGAGCTGCCAAGGAGGAGCTGAGTCGGGCCGGGGCAATTGCGGCTGGAAAACCGTTTCTGCTGCGGAGAAAATACACAGATCCAAAGTATGCTCAATTGGATAAGTTGTGGAGTTCGGAGGATGCTTATCTGGACTTGGCGGCGAGCGCTGCGGACGCGGTTGAGCACTTCCAGGGCCAGAAGGGGCACAGAAGGGAAGAGCTATATTGGTCTCAATCCCATAGTCCGGATCGTCCTCTGTCGCTGACCGATCGGTTGGCCGAATGGGCCGAACTGAATCGGTTGTCCGGCTTTGCCATGAAGCATGTCTGACCCACTTGTGGCGGGCGGACCCAGTAGAAGAGCTATTTTGGTTTAGTGCAGCGGTTCCTTGGTGCGGTGTCGCGTATCAACGAAATGAGGCGGTCGGCGTGTATTGAGGAGCGCGGATGGCTCTTGCCGTGTCAAGACATCTTTGGCGAAGATGAAGGCCACCGATGTTGCATCCCAAGATTCGGACAGAAGCCGAGTACCGCCGAGCACTACTTTGAAGAAGTACAACCGGGCGATCGTTTAATAGAGTCGGATTGCTCGAAGGATATTATTTTTTAGATGACATTTATGATTTGTGAACACAATGTTACAATATCATATAAGAGCTTTTTATACTTGTGCGTTCAAGTAGTAAACTACTCCTGTCTGACGTTTATGTATATGTGTATATAACTGAAAGATGGCAGTCCTTGGCCCATTTACGCACATAGTGCTTGCGGGGTGTTTGTAAAGAAAGCGCTTTTTCACACTTAATCCAACGTCTTGGTCCATTAAGGAGGTGATAGCGTAGCAAATCGAGCAACCGGACTATAATGCTTTATCACTTTCACTTAGCCATAGGAGTTCGAGGGTGGGGCTACGATATAGCCCCTGAGGGCACCGCTTTTCGCCCGCATTAAAGAGTGCGTATGTGCTGACCGAAAACCGGTCCTTCGTTAATGCGGAGGAATCCTAAACATTCCTGTAAGTCATCAGTGGTTGACCAGTCTCTCGCTATATCATGACAGTCAATTTTGGCTTTCTCCTTTGAGGTGCTTTCGCCCGGCGAACTGGGCACAATCGCGATGGTTCTCCTGATGCCGCGTTAGCCGTGAAAGCGGGCGTAAGGCAGCAAAACACGAGCCGGGCAAACCAACATTTGACCAAAGACATGATTCGGAGCTGATGCATATAAGTCCTAACTCGAGACGCCGAATACTCCCTAAGGTATTCGGTCTTTATGAAAATGGGCAGAATAATGCCCTAAGCCCCTGATGTCCAGGTACGTGCAAAAATTCTGATGCGGTCAATGCCAAAACACCAGCCTCCTCCTCGGTTATAGTAAGGAACCGGGGTATGTATATCAACAAGAGACAGTAAAAAAAGGTTTACACAGGGTCTTAATCTGAAAAGAATCCTTGCAACGGGTCCCTACTGCACATCTGCGCCTGTGTCTCCGTTGTGCCGTATCCTGGACGTGTGTAGCACGTTGTTCATCTGTAAAAGAGAGGAACTTAGTTTTTTTTTAAAGGATCGTGCAAAATATGTACTTAATTGTGAATAAACAAAGTATTGTTCGAAGAAGTGAATGAAGTTGAGCTTTATTGTCTCTTATTATACATGCATGCAGCCCCTCGTATGGAGGTGTGCCGCAAGTAGGCGCCAGACTTGTCTAGCCGTGTCCGGAGAGTGAATGACCAATTCAGGTTCTTTGCCTAGTAGAGCCGGATAGCTGTGGGGTTGTCAAGGCAGTCTCCCGTTTTTCCGTGCTCGAGTAACACTTAATACTTCCTTTTAACGAGATGATGCCGCGTGGACCGGGCATTTTAAGTGTTAGAGATGCATAGTGCGGTATTGCGTTAAAGTGTCACGAAAGCTTGGCGTCCCAATAGTGCTTGATGGCTGCTTTTAAGCGGGCGATATGGAAGAGTAACCTTTCGCGGCGGAAGTTGCGGATGAACCGAACACAACTTCTAGCGATATGGAGCCCGTGCAATGGGCATATGGGCTGGCATTACTCCTTTAAAGGAGGTGTTGCTTTCGGCCGAATTTTGGTTGGGTTTATCCCCATCCTGCGGATTGTGTCCTGATATATCAGGTTTATGTCACTGCCGCCATCCATGAGGACTCGTGTAAATTGGAATCCGTTGATTACAGGATCCAATATCAGGGCAGTCCATCCTGCATTCCGGATATTTCCGGAATAGTCCTGATGGTCGAAGGTGATTGGTTTTGACAACCCGGTGTGTGGCGCCTTTTAGTGGGCGCCCGCTCTGTTTTCCCTTTGATCACGTGAAGTGAGTTTACGATTTTGACCTCTTGTGGGAAGTCTTTTTTGTTTCGGGGCTCGCTTGTGGTGCTCGTCGTCATCTTCACTTGGTGTGTCGAGCCCCTTGTGTTTTGGCGTTGATCTGCGGACTGTTTGAAGACCCAACAATTTGATTGGGTATGGTTAGCGTGCCTCCTGAAGTACTGTGTATTTGACATACCTTGTCCAGGATTTTGTTGAAGTTGGATAGCTCATCGCTATTGTCCTTAAGGGGCAGTTTTTTGTTGTTCTGCCGTGAGCTTTTGAATCCGGCGTTGACTGCCGTGCTCTCTGGACTGTTCCTTTTAATCCGATGTTGGTCCTTGTTGCGCCGTGGTTTCCCATTTCCATCCCTGATTTCGGATGTACTTGGGTCGCTGGTGCTGCATCTTGCTAGCCAGCTGTCCTCTCCTGCGCAGAAGCGGGTCATGAGGCTTGTTAGAGCGGCCATTGTTCTTGGCTTTTCTTGGTCGAGGTGTCTGGCGAGCCATTCGTCTCGGACATTGTGTTTGAAAGCTGCTAAGGCTTCGGCGTCCGGACAGTCGACTATTTGGTTCTTTTTAGTGAGGAACCTGTTCCGAAATTTCGGGCTGACTCTCCATTTGTTGAGTTATGTGACTTAGATAAATACGCATCCGGAGGCGGACATAAGTCCCCTGAAGTTTGCAAAATGCATCCTCGAGCTCTTCCAGCTTCCAATGGTATTTTCGGGAGGCTCTTAAGCCAATGCCGAGCTGGCCCTTTGAGTTTAAGGGTAAGTATTTTATGGCGTGGAGATCATCTCCTCTAGCCATGTGTATGTGGAGGATGTAATCCTCAATCCAGACACCGTGGTCTGTTGTTCCGTCGTATGCCTCTATGTTTACGGGTTTGAATCACCGAAATTCATGATCCGGCACCTCATCGGTAAAACATAGGGGTGTCTTGGCGCCCAGATTTGGGTGTGCCGTAATCTTCGGAATTTTGGCATGTTGCATTGCTTTGTGAGCATGCTTTCTTGGCCCATAGATGGACCTAATCGGGCCATCCTTCCGATGTGAATCCTTATGCGGATCGCATATTGGCTTGTGTGCGGCACCATTCGCTGCTCTCTTCTTGCTGTGAGGTCGTCCATCCGACCGGGTGGCTTTCTTGCTTTTTGATTGTGGGGGCTCTAAGGCCTCTTCGTCGAATTCGGGCAGTAGCTTTCTTTTTGGGTAGCTCTTTGTTCGGCGACTGTTGCCGTACTTGTCTGCGGTGCTGAATACTTTTCTCCATCTGATCCTGAGTGCATCTTCCGCTGTTTTGAGCTTTCGCTTCTGCTTTTTTAGGCTGCGCGCAGTGGCGACAAGCCTTTTCTGGAGGTCGTTTTGCTCCAATAGCTTGTCCGGTGTCAGATCGTCCGGACTGTTGTCTTCGTCGGGGACAGATTGTTTATCCAAGTTGTTTTGTTCGGACGATTGCTCAATAGCTTGTTCGTTGTCCATCGGTTTGCCCTGCTTTATGGCTGGGTCTTTGTTGAGGCGGGACTTTGTTCGGCGTTTACGTTGCCGTTTTGACTGCCTTTCGAGGGATTTATCCTTCGTGGCGTCCCGTTGTTCCTCGTCTTCATTTCCTTGAGGTGTATCCACCATGTATACATCATGAGGTGAGGTGGTTGTCCAGCATCCTAGAGGTGCTAGCTCATAGTTTTCTCCTGCATCGTCGTCCATACCGTCGATGTCTTCGGAGTCGAGGTCGAGCATGTCGTGTAAACTTTCGACGGTGGCTACGAAGTGGGTGCTGGGTGGGCGTTGAATTTCTTCGTCGTCCATGTCCCAACCTTCCTGACCGTAGTCCGGCCAGGGCTCTCGGATAAAGAGAGAGACTTTATTGAATTCAGGATGTCGCCAAAGGGCGTAATCTTGAAAAGATGTCCGCGACCGTGAACTCCATGACGGCGCCCAATCGGATTCGATTGGCGAGGCGCTGAGGGTTCGGGGTCCGGAGAGGAGTCCGCACCACAGGTCGAGGTCTTCGCAGCGAGACAGGATGGAGTTCGCTCAATCGCCGTAGAGATTGTAGCCCCGAGGCGGTATCCAACCATTCATCCTCGATCGGGGAATCCGGCTCCGGATTAAGGGTCGGGCGGATCTTGAGTGCGGCCTCGAGGCCTTTATTGCAGAGTGAGATCATGCCCATCGAGACAAGTCACGGCACGCTTAGCTGCGGCTCGAATCCGTCGAAGATCAAGTCCCGCGGATATCGGTCGTCTGATTTGAACTTCCAAATCGACTGATGGCGGGCGTAGCTTCGATCTGCTCCGGATGACCAAGCGAATTGGCCCGCAGCAAAGCCGCCCGAACACGAAGATCTGTCCGGGAGAAAAGTCTCACCTGGACCGCGTCGTTGTTGATGATCGAAGGAGCCATCGGGCCTATCGGTGGCGACGGAGGAACTCTCAATGAAAGCACCAATGTCGGTGTCAAAACCGGCGGATCTCGGGTAGGGGGTCCCGAACTGTGCGTCTAGGCGGATGGTAATATGAGACAAGGGACAAATGTTTTTACGCAGGTTCGGGCCCTCTCGATGGAGGTAAAACCCTACTCCTGCTTGATTAATATTGATGATATGGGTAGTACAAGAGTAGATCTACCACGAGATCAAGGAGGCTAAACCCTAGAAGCTAGCTTATGGTATGATTGTTGATGTTGTAGTTGTTGTGTCCTACGGACTAAAACCCTCCGGTTTATATAGACACCGGATAGGTTAGGGTTACACAGAGTCGGTTACAATGGTAGGAGATCTACATATCCGTATCGCCAAGCTTGCCTTCCACGCCAAGGAAAGTCCCATCCGGACACGGGACGAAGTCTTCAACCTTGTATCCTCATAGTCTTGGAGTCCGGCTGTGACGATAGTCCGGCTATCCGGACACCCCCTAGTCCGGGACTCCCTCAGTAGCCCCTGAACCTGGCTTCAACCCTGCAACCAAATAACAAAGAGTCTCTTGTGTCCCCAACACACCTGTCGGTGTCAAAACCGGCGGATCTCGGGTAGGGGGTCCCGAACTGTGCGTCTAGGCGGATGGTAACAGGAGACAAGGGACACAATGTTTTTACCTGTGTTCGGGCCCTCTCGATGGAGGTAAAACCCTACTCCTACTTGACTAATATTGATGATATGGGTAGTACAAGAGTAGATCTACCACGAGATCAAGGAGGCTAAACCCTAGAAGCTAGCTTATGGTATGATTGTTGATGTTGTAGTTGTTGTGTCCTACGGACTAAAACCCTCCGGTTAATATAGACACCGGATAGGTTAGGGTTACACAGAGTCGGTTACAATGGTAGGAGATCTACATATCCGTATCGCCAAGCTTGCCTTCCACGCCAAGGAAAGTTCCATCCGGACACGGGACGAAGTCTTCAACCTTGTATCCTCATAGTCTTGGAGTCCGGCCGTGACGATAGTCCGGCTATCCGGACACCCCCTAGTCCGGGACTCCCTCAACACCCAGTACAATGGTAAATTGTATAGGTGCACTAGTTCGGCGAAGAGATGGTGATACAAGTGCAATATGGATGGTAGATATAGGTTTTTGTAATCTGAAAATATAAAAACAGCAAGGTAACTAATGATAAAAGTGAGCGTAAACGGTATTGTAATGATAGGAAACAAGGCATAGGGTTCATACTTTCACTAGTGCAAGTTCTCTCAACAATAATAGCATAGATAGATCATATAACAATCCCTCAACATGCAACAAAGAGTCACTGCAAAGCCACTAATAGCGGAGAACAAACGATGCGATTATGGTAGGGTACGAAACCACCTCAAAGTTATTCTTTCGGATCAATCTATTCAAGAGTTCGTACTAGAATAACACCTTAAGACACAAATCAACCAAAACCCTAATGTCACCTAGATACTCCATTGTCACCTCAAGTATCCGTGGGCATGAATATATGATATGCATCACACAATCTCAGATTCATCTATTCAACCAACACAAGAGAGTAGAGGGGGAGAAACATCATAAGATCCAACTATAATATCAAAGCTCGCGATACATCAAGATCGTGCCATAGAGAGAACGAGAGAGAGAGAGAGAGAGAGAGAGAGAGAGATCAAACACATAGCTACTGGTACATACCATCAGCCCCGAGGGTGAACTACTCCCTCCTCGTCATGGAGAGCGCCGGGATGATGATGGCCACCGGTGATGGATTCCCCCTCCGGCAGGGTGCCGGAACGGGCTCCCGAGAGGTTTTTGGTGGCTATAGAGGCTTGCAGCGGCGGAACTCCCAATCTATCTTCGTATTCGATGTTTTTAGGGTGCGTGGACTTATATAGGCGAAAGAAGTCGGTCGGGGGAGCCTCGAGGGGCCCAGGAGACAGGGGGCGCGCCCAGGGGGTGGGCGCGCCCTCCTATCTCCTGGCTTCCTCGAGCCTTCCCTGGCTTGAACTCCAAGTCTCCCGGATCATATCCTTTCGAAAAATCACGCTCCCGAAGGTTTCATTCCATTTGGACTCCGTTTGATATTCCTTTTCTTCGAAATACCGGAACAGACAATAAAACAGCAATATGGGCTGGGCCTCCGGTTAATAGGTTAGTCCCAAAAATAATATAAAAATGTATAATAAAGCCCATAAACATTCAAAACAGATAATAAAATAGTATGAATGCTTCATAAATTATAGATACGTTGAAGACGTATCAAGAGGCAGCTTATTTTTTATGCCACCAAAAAAATCTGGCCCAAGCAAGTGATCCCACAGAACGAACCCATTAAACAAATCCATACACACTCATCACACATCGACGGACACGACACATCACATCCGTAATAGGAACCCCATGTCTCATCCCATAGGCCCAGATACAGTCACACGAAGTGAATGAGCGATTTTTCTATGGAAACTAGCAATAGGCTCATGTGTTGCACGAAAAATCAAGATGCATTTATACGAGTTGTTTATCTTGTGGGAAACAAAGATGAATGAGGGAATACCTTATCTGCAAATGAAGGGTGCGGGTACTTTTTTGCAAATTTGCCATAGTTTGCTTTCTATCCGTTAGATATAGATCAGACGGTCTATATTGCAGGATGGCAGGCACACCATCATCACTAACTTAGTCTTTTTATAAGAGCAGAGATAACCATCATGCACGACCAATCGGAAGGCCCACTGTCCAGCCTGAGCGAGCACCACACCCCCTGAGCGTTGGCATATCTAGCCACTTATAAACTTGTAGGGGATGCCGGCATGAGACATGGTACTATGCAAAAAATGTTAGATTTATTTTGCTTAATCTATTTGCTATGTTTGATTAAAAAACCCAGAGAAAGCATACCAAGTGGATCGCACGTTGGGTGCACTGCCCAGGGAAGGATGGACGCCCATCACAAACCGCATCTGTTTGGGTCAGCTTGTTGGAGTTGCCCCTAGTTGTTCTGTAATTTTCAAGACAGGGAGATAGGAAGTCAGAATAGGGTACCAGATTTCCTAGCTTAACTTTCACGCTCCAAGCATCGAACCGACCTGTGGTTTACAAGATGGCCCTGAGAACCTCCAATGCCTTTTTGGCTTTGGATTGTATAATCCTATTCATTAATCAATAAAGCTCTTCACGCAAAGGAAAAAAGAAAGCAAATTTCTCTCGCTCTCACCAACTCAACGGGGTCGTGCCCAAGCACTGAAGCACATACAGGGAAAGAGCAGACTACAAAAAGCCAAGGCATCCAAGATCCTACAGGACCTCCCAACTCTGCACTAACCAGCACTAGCGCAAAATAGCCACATGCACCTTACATCATCGAAGAAGTCAACCTACCTACTGGGGATGAGCAATGCTAGATCAACGGACAGTTTACTGAGGTTTTACGGATGAATCCAATATGGCAGTCTGTGATTGGATGTTGCTTGGGGTACTCGGCCCACCCCCCTGGGGATAGGCCTCGTAATCGTCCGTTGATCTAGCATTTTCGACTGGGGATAGATCAATCAGCAGATCAAACAGCATACTGCGCCGGCTCCTGAGGCTATGTTAGCCCCTGGAGTGGCGAGGGTCACACAGAGAGCAGAGTGTGCCATCATGAACTAATCCATGTTTGAGATGCATTTAATCAATTTGCTCAATGATTGAAAATGCAAAAGTACTCATCCAAAATAAAAGTAATTGCATACGGCAAGCACAATCCACAGGCAATATGAGAAATTTCATACAAAGTCTTATTTTAGCAGTCTGCAGTTTCGCATGAATTTCAAATCAAAAACACAAGGATTAGAAGTTCCTGCTAGCTCTACTTCGGTGAAAGTAGAACATGTTCCAGCCTGCGCCCGCCCGCGCCTCACTGCTCACCTGAAGGATTCTTCATGAGCTCCTTAGCCTTCCTGCAAGAAATTCAGCCCGATGGAAGGGAAATGTCAGCGCTAACAATAGTCCCTCAATATACAACTCAATGACTACATGATTCCTCTTTCTAGGTCTGACATAGTCACTAATGGCAGTCCTACACGTTACTGAACCACAAGTGCCGCATAAGAAAAAGTTCTTCAAAGTCATGCTTAATGGCATTCTACATGTATAGTCAAGTATGCAACTGCAAGTACTCCCTCCGTCCAAGAATATAAGAGCGTTTTTTACACTAGTGTAGTATAAAAAAACGCTCTTGTATTATGGGACGGAGGGATTGCTAGCCTAAACCCATACTTGCATTTGGAAGACACGGAAAAGAGATAAGCAAAGAGAGAAGGTTACCGTAGTTCACCCTCAATTTCAACATTTTTAGGATCCAGTTGTTGTGCATCCAAGAAAGCATTACGGGCTTGTTCATACTCCTGGGTGCATGGCAAATCAAGGAACGTGACCAGAATGTAAGACTAATATGTAAATAGTGAACGCACTGGCAAGCTAGACTCACCTGGAGTAGCATGTAAGCTGCACCTACACGATAGTAAGCTGTTGCCCAACGAGGTCGTAGCATTGTGCACCTGAGAGCATCTGACAAAGCACCTTTACCATCACCCATGTGCAGTTTACAAAGACTCCTGTTGCTGTACAGTGTTGCAGACTCTTCATGACAGATTGCCTATGGTCAAACATGAGAGGCAATGAAAATATTATTTTCAACTTAAAATAATCGTATACAGGAGTTTTATTCTAATGCTTATTTATGGACAAGTAGAAAACCGTCTAAAAACTTTCCTACTAAGTAATACTGCAGAATGGAGTTATGGAACACATTCTCTTACTAGGCTTCAATTTACATTTACGGTCAATTTGAACATGTAGTTAACAATCCTAAGTAGACATCGTCACATCAGACGCAAACAGTGGGCAACAATCAAAATTTCATATTAGCTGAGAAGAGAAACCAAGTTCTCATGGATTCTGGAGATGTAAGAAGTCAACAAAGTTTGACATGCACAAAGAATGTCAAACATGTTTCTCAAGTGAAGTCAAATTTGCTTAATATGCATGATCCACGTCGGTTAAGATTAGTCCAAATGAGTGACCAATCAAGTCAAGTACATACATGGCATACTAACTAGATTGCTACCTGCCATATACATGTGACCCATTATTGGTCATTCCATGTCCATAATGATATGCATCGAGAACCAGACAGACATTGTTTTTATTCATTGATTGCCGCCCCCTAAATGGGCACCCCAAGAGAAATTTCTTTCATTCTACCACATACTACCTCCATCCGGGTTTATAGGTCCGGACAGCAGGTTTGCACGGAGCAAAGACGCAGTGGGATTAACTACTCTGGGCTCCCTTTAATCCTTGGAACCCCACACCCAGCGTATTCTCTCTCATGCTAGTTAGAGCATGCAACCAATCAAGCAGCAGCCATGTAGTGTATAGGTTCTTCTCACAGAAGCAAGCAAGGGGACCAGCAATGATTCATCTGCATGCAACCAATGGAACGGCAGCATGCCCGTAGCAACCCAACACACGGCCTTAAAAAAGCGTACACCGTGAAGCTGCTATCCGGCCCAGTATACCCGGACGGAGGTAGTAATTATTAAGATGCATGAATTTCAGCACATTCTTAAAGTAAGGTTGCTTCAAATTATAGCAATCTAGATGGGTCTATGTCAGATCTAGTTGTAATTTTAGTTGGTCTTCAATCAGATATATTCATGGCCGCATACACAACACTGCATTCAAAATACATGGAGCTCATGGAATCATTGTCCCCTAGTTACACATTTCATTTCTTGATCACCAGATATTTTTTCAGTATTTGTGCCATTCACAGCTCATATGCTACATTAAAAAAACTGTTGGATATCCAAAGTGGTTAAATAATGTAAATTACTACAGAGTATATAGTAAGAAACCCAATATTCAACCCGGAGCCCGGGCTCTGATGAACCTGGTGAACCGTACCGCGATTCCAAATTTTTTTGTGGTGCAAGATGCTTCTGTGCGTGAACTCCGTGCAAAATTTTGTGAAGTTTGGACATTCGAGGAGCTCATGGCAAAAAAGACAAAATCTGGCATGAACAGTGCGATTTTCAAAAGTTTCTCAGACATCCGAAATTTGTCTTTTTTGCCACGAGCTCCTCGAATGTCCAAACTTCACAAAATTTTGCACGGAGTTCACGCACAGGAGCATCTTGCACCACACAAAAAAAATTGGAATTTTTTGAACTTTTTTGCTATTTTAAATCGCGGTACTGTTTATGCCCGGGTTCATCTGAGCCCGGGAGCCAAATCGCTGCTCTCATAAGAAACCTAGTTAGTTAGAAAAGAAAATGATTTTAATTTAGTTCCCATTGACAGCAAAAACTTGCTCATCTAAACCATCATAGCATAAGTGGAAGAGGTTTACCATATCATAGAACTGTGATGCAATCTTATACTCCTTCTGTTTGAATGCCGCATCACCTTGTGACTTCAAGAACTCTTTTCTTTTATGATGGTCCTTTAGCTCCTGGACATTACATAATGAAACATGAATTAAATGTTCGAATTGCGGAAATAATAATCATTCACTATGATGATTTGCTCGAATGCCGTAAGGCTATTTTCTCAGACAAGTATGCTACTATAGACCATCCTTTTCTTTATCACGGATTGTTATCGTGAAAGTCAGAACAATGTTACAATCTACCAAACACCAGGTGAGGCCTGCAGTGCACAGTAGATGCCAGGCAACAGGAAACATGACAATATGAGCACAGATCAAGGTGTTCCTTCTTTCACAGAAACAACAAAGGAGAACACATTATTACTAGACCATATGCTAGCCAGTTAGGTACATAATAGGATGAAGGGCTCAGACATATACATGACAGATAGCATTTGTCCACGCCTAAAGAGAAAGGACTGCAGCATAATTTACAATTAGTATGCCACTGAAATAAAATATAATTGTTCAAAAGGGCACTGCAATTGTCCTATTTTGCACTTTTGAAGCTTGGAAGCAGCAGAACTCTTTTTTTACTTTATGATTTTCACCGAGTTTGGAAAGCATTTTTTTTATTCATTACAATCCAGGGTTTGTTTATATTATGTTCCATTAAACTATATTTGATGGTGCGTATCACACATGGTTCATGATGTCTATTCGCTCTATTGTTAGGCAGCCCTGCCGTTATGCCGGTGATAGATGTTATCTCAGCGTGATCATATTACCCTTCTAAATTACAGTTAGGTTTTCTAGGCTACTCAGCAGTTAAAAACTATCTTTATGATATATCCCAAGTTGGGAGACCTAAGATTACTCCAATAAATAAGCATATGGGGTCATGCATATAATGACCAATTGACCACAGGTTATAATAACATTAATGGATAATAAATTCAGAACTGAAGAACAAAATAAAGGTTTAGCTTTCAAACAATATTCAGTACTAAAACAACACCAGAACAGACACAGCATACCATTGGCTTTTTATCTTCAGCTTCTGCATGAGAAACTACTCCGTCAACACTCCAGTTTAGGACATTTGGATTTGGGGAAGTTAAAGGAAACAGCATTTTAACCTCTTCCATGCAACCACGTACTGCAGCAAGCTCTACTGGCAACCTACCCAACTGGTCAACAGAAGGAAAAGTAACTGTCAATTATTTCAGAAAGTAAGAACGTCATTCAAGAAAGGAAATATTTAGAATATAGAAAAAGAACATGGACAGGATGCAAGTATAATCAATGGAAGAATCATAATGAATACTAACACTAGGGATGGAGAACACGAAGTTAAAAAAATCAATTTATTTTATTGTTTATTGCATGAATACAATTGAGAAATGCTGCTACCCAGAATGGTGAGAACTCAGTAGCTCATCAACTGTTGAGTTATGACGATATGACCTTTCAAAAGGGAAAAATACAGATATATGTTGCAACATTGTTGGATACAAGCAAGTAGCAACATTTTTAGAATGTTATTATATGATAGAAGAGAGTAGATATGGTCAACGGCACAAAACAACTTAAATTCATTCCCAAAATAGCTCACCAACATAATAAGAGGAGTTGCATAATAGTATCGGCATAAGCTTTAATGGAATACGGTGATACAGTCAGCAAAATACATAGAAAAAAATACAAACCATACATCATCAGGGATATTAGGATCTGCTCCAGCCTCCAACAAAAACCGAATGAAGTTGGTATAATCTTCTCGTTTTGTGGCATATACCAATGGAGACATGCCGCAACCCTTGCAGTTAACATCGGCACCAGCCTATGAAAAAGAATTATTCAATACAATGTTAACGATGGTATCTCCATGTATATGAAAGTACAGAGATGGTAGAGTAAGCAAAATAAAATAGGAATGGACAAATAATCAAATAATCCAGAGAATTCTCACCTTAAATAGTAACTCCATGCACTTGAGAGAACGTTGAGTAAGCGCCATAAACAACGGACTTCCCAAATTGATAACACCGGTATTAGGCTGAAAGAGGGTATTATGTATTAATAAACGTGACAGTGATCTACTATAAAATGTTGACAATGATTCGGTTTGGGGTGGGGGGGGGGGGGGGGGGGGAACAGATGCTAAGTGACAATCCAATCCTAATCCTGACATAAAAAGTATATGTGCAAATCATTGGTTGTAAAGTGCATGTAGTCTGTAGAGCAAGCACTCCAAGGAGCCAAAGCGTCGACCTCGCCTTGGACAGGAGCCTAAAGCGGATTAGTAAGGCGTCCTCATGCTCGCATTAGCCAAAAGCAGACGCTTAGGCAGGGCCCACACGGTTCAGGCGGGAAAACTGCATCTGGCGGGAACAAAGGGGCAGGAAAGACTGTTTGCGCACCAACAGGTAAGACACGGGGCAGAGAGAGAATCTAAACAGAGTAACAAACAAATCAAAACAGATCAAGAGGGGGCTCTGGACTTTCGACGGCACCGGCAAGACCAGATCGCCAAATCCTCCTCTCCTCTCCGGCAGCTTCTCTCCCTCCTCTCTCTTCTCCTCTCCAGCAGCTTATCCCTCTCCTCTCCCGGCAGCTCATCCCTCCATCTCCAGCAGGCAACACGCAGCAGCTTATTCCCCTCCTCCTCTCCAGCAGCTCATCACCCCATCTCCAGCAGCTTGTTCCTCTCCTCCTCTCTAGCACAGCAGCAAGGCATGGCTCCCCCCCCCCCCCTCCTCTCATGTGTTGTTATTGTGTTATTGTAGACTTCTGGCTGTGCCTGCTGCCCTGCTTTGTTATGCAGCTCACTGCCTCTCTTATAGTAGATTAGTAGGGTGCTTGTGACTTAGTGATAAGTTGTTCCTGTTTATGCAACTTTCTCTTGGGGAGAAGAGCAAGTGGAAAGAGGGTGTGGGCTCTACAACCAGCAAATTCAATGTATGTATGTCTCACTAAATGGTACTCTATTGTACTGCCCATTAGGCTCAGAACTATCTAAGGCGTCGCCTTGCTTTACCCTATCTAAGGCCTCGCCTCGCTTTACCGCTTTAAAAACATTGGTACAAATTAACTCAGAATCAAGAGAAATAAGAAAAGTGAAGGCCATATACATTTGCGTTGTGATCCAACAAAATCTTCAGTGTGTTATCCTTCCCATTTGCAGCAGCCACAAATGCTGGTGTTCCACAGCCATTGTCAATGTCGACTGGAACTTCTTTTGAAAGTAGGAACTCTGTCACCTCGCAGCATCCTGTAGCAAACAAAATGATCCCATTAGTCATGTTTTGCCACAATAATTAAACAGTGTACTAGAGTAGTAGAGTAAATAGCTACTAGTAAATCTTAGTAAAACGACCAGCTTCGAGAAATCATGGGTGTGTGTGTCAGGGAGAAGAACCTGCAGCCACAGCATGGTGGAGAACCGTGCGTCCTTTGTCATCTGCTTTGAACACATCACCACCACGATCAAGAAAATATTTGACAGTAGCAACATCACCAGACGAGGCTGACAGCATAAATGGAGTTGAACCTGTTATCACACACATTGTCAGCGCAATCATAGATGTCATGCTAGCAACCATTGAGATGGCAGCCACCAGTTTTAAAAATGAAGAAAGGGATAGATAAAGACCTAGAGCACCAGGTCCATATCCAGGAGCATTTACATCTCCCTTGAGCTCCTCCACCAAATACTTGCAAATCTCCAGACAGCCAAAGAGGGCCGCGGTGTGCAACACAGAATATCCTTTGATGTTGAAAGAAAAAATCGCCGACGGGTCACCATTTCCTTTGGTGAGGTTCTTTATAACAACTTCCACAAAAGAAAACAGAATGAAATTATAGAAGCGAATAGACCAATTAACAAGATAGAAAACCAAAAGAAAAGAAGCAAGCATGTGAAATGGACAACAACTTCATGAAGTTCAAGGGACCAATCTTATGATTGCTGGACAGCCAGTGAAAAACTGAAAATACATGACAAAACACAACATTTAAGTGTACTTCTACACTATAAATTTGGATGTGATGGACAGTTAGGTCGTTTCATCCAAAGTTGTCACATTTATACCATCACTTTTCAGCTGATCTGTAGAGTAGTGCACTGCAAACGATCTAGTCATGTGAGCGCGGTGGTCGGTCCTAAAACTACATGCCATGATTCAAAAAAAAAAATACAGCAGATTCAGTGCTATTCAAGGAAATCTAATTTTCCATCGCTGCTAAGTGCTAAGACAAAGCATATGTTTGTAACGCATTATCACCAAAGTACTTTCTGATGGCGATGCAGCATTTCTTAACAACCTCCGGCCCCACGAAACTAAGCAGCCACGACCGAAGTGAGGAAAAAGCACAAGAATCGACGCGGTGGAAAAGAGGAAGGGGCTACCTTTGAGAAGAGCAAGGTTTCCGCCGATTGCCGCGTTCATCAGATCCTTCATAACTGCACGCGCGCGCGCACGATCGCCATTAGAAACGAAGGCAGGGTCAGGCAGAGGGGAACGAAAACAATCAGGGGCTAGGGACGTACGGTCATCGTCGGGGCGGTCGACGAACGGCTGAGGCATGGCTCAACCCCGCCGATCTAGCTTACCCGCTCGCGGGGTGGAAGCTTCCGGAGGCGGCGATGAAGAACCCTAGGGACCGGCGGAATGCGGTGCGCGTGCGGTGCGGGTGAGTTGGGGGCTTTCTCTTTTGCGGGTGAGTTGGGGGCTTTTGCCCTGTTTCGGCGACGAAGGGGAGGACTCGGTGGAGTGAATGAACCCGGTGTTGGTGGACAATCAGCGCTCTCGAGTTCTTCGTGCACCTGGTGTTCCGACCCTGTGCACCCGGTATTGCGGCGGATATACTTGCGCAGGAGAGATCAGGATGACTCCGGTATTCGAGTCAATGACATAAGGGGCCCACGAACACGAAAGAATCTGGACAGAAGGTAGGCGAGCAGCGGCCTAGCGGGTGAGATGGGGAGAGGAGACGGCAAAATAATTAGGGTACTGTGGGTCCTTCCGCGGAACATTTATTTATTTATTTAAGGATAGTATAACCGCATCTAATCGCTGCCCTCACAGCGATTTGCGTTTTGGATCGTCCGTTTTCGTGATCTGGGAGTTCCTGGCCGTCAGATCCGGTCTGCAAAGCAACCTGTGTCGCACTGGCCCAGCTGTCCTGTGGGCTGCTATTCTAGAGGCCGAAACGAAGGCCTCTGGTACAATGGGCCGTCGGCCAGCCGCTAACCCATTCCAGAGCTGCTGGGCGCTAAGGGGGATCCAGTGGATGCGAGGCCATACAGAGAGGAGCGACTGCGTCCATCCATCCAGTCCCGATTCGAGGCGCAGTGGAGTAACCGCGTCCAATCCATCCGGCGTCGCTCGATTGGATCCACCGGAGGTGCGGGATGGGATCGAGGCAAGTCGATGCGTGCGCTCGATCGACCGGAGGAGCGGAGCAGCCCTCGCGTGCCGGCCGTCGCAGTGCGTGCGATCCGACCTCCGCCGTGGCCTACAGTGCGTTCAGGGGGTGGGGGGCATGGAATCCCAGGCGACGACACGAGGCGGTGGCGCGAGCATTGAATCATCCGCTGTCGATTCGAGTTCGTTTGTTGGCGATTCCGTAGTTAAATTGCAGTTTCTACACGCCATTGCTGGTAATCGTATGTGCGGCTCGAGTCCTCCAATAATTCAGAGCTATGTCTTTACTGTAAGCGCCTCCATGTAATCCGTTTTGCTGCTCTTTGTCCATTCCCCTCCAGCGCTCCCACAAAATCTTCTCCCGCAACCATGACTGATGCTTACTCATCTTCCCCGTGGCCTGTCTGACATACTTCCTACTACCTCTTCCTTTCCCCAAACTTGTGCATATCCATGTTCTTATTTAGACTGTTCTTTTTGTTCCCAAATGTTTGCAGGTTTTCTAGCTCATTAGAGTTTGCTTGCGGTGGGCTTGCTCTTCGTTGGTTCTGCTTGATTGCAAGGTGAAGCACTACCCCAGTGCTCCGTGGTGCTATTCCTTCAACCTTGCACGCCCCCCACCCCTCGCAGTAGCAGGCGACACCAGGAGATGGCGACGGCAGCGTTGCCAGCTGCACTCATGCGCCTCTTCCCCCGTCAGACTGACTTTCGTCCTTGGTGACTCATGCTGCGGCCTCTATCTTTATGATTTTCTTTTTCCACCGATGATTACATTGTCTCCTCTCAATCTAAATTTTGTACAGTAATTATATATACTGGGAGGTGGTCAATTGATTTGGCCAGTTATTGGAGAGTGGTATCGATTTTTTATTCCAAATTCTTCGGCTGATAATCTCTAATGGCTTCCCAACAGGTAATTACTTCACGTGTACTGCTATGTCTTATGGCTTCATGTTTTACCATCTATGTTTTTACCGCATACGATTGCTCAGGTAACATGTTTTGGTGTTATTCATAACATGGTGCTATTTGTTGCTGTATGTGACAGGTTAATTAGAACAGTATAGTGAAATGTGCAAAAAAATGTAGCCATACTGTTCTAGAGGAGGGGTGAAGCCTCAATATGGTCTGCTTCTATCCATAAATGAGCAAAGCTCAATAATCTTGCGGACATTTGTACATATGTATGTGGATTTTCAAGACAGGTACAGGCTTTGCATCATTCCAAGCATAAGGTGAGTTTCTTTCTAGAATTTGAACAGAATATGAATCAAGCTGCAAGGAACTTCACTTCAAGAGATCTCAGATCCATGCCTGAAACTGAAACTTATCAGTTCTTGACAAACTAATAGTATTTCACAATTTGCTCACGTTTTTGTCACCTTCCATGTAGATGTAGCCTTTTCCTTCTGGTATGTTCATGTGCAGCTTTGTCTAACTTTCAGTATTGAATTGTCATCCAGATTACCACCGATGGAACCACCAGCTAATAAAACTAGGAGTTAAGGCGCGCTCGTGGCACGCCTCTTGAGGTGGAGCTGGGCGGTGCCAGCTAGTGGGCAACCCTTTAACATACTTTTCTGTTCTGATTAGCATGTGTGATGATGTTGTTAATTAAGAAATTCAGATTTGAAACAAATAGTAGCAGCAGAAAAAAAAATATATACAAAGAAGCCCGATTATGGATCTTAACAGGTGGATATTAAGTTGTTAAGCATCTGACTGAGAACAGTACAATTTACATAAGCAACGGCATAGGTTTAGTATCTTCAAAAGGATTGGATAGCAGGGTCCAAAAGTAAACCATACGTTCATCATGGGATTGAGCATAATTAGGAGTACTTTGTGCTAGATTATATTCACCCAGGAGTTGTGGTGTCTTCGATGGTGCATCTAGAGGCGGTGCACAGTGAGACAAGGTGGCGTTTTGAAGTGACCCTGAAACGAAAAGCGTAGACGTCTCCTCCGCGAATGTTGGCACGACTACGGAACTCGGACCAGTTGGTGGTTATAGTGGCCCTCTTGCCAGTTCCTAGCATAATTCGACATTCAGCGCGCAGACGGCCAATTGCAAGTCTGGCCATGAGCGTATCATTGTGTGGGTCAATATAGTCCAGCATAATTCGACATTCAGCGCGCAGACGGCCAATTGCAAGTCTGGCCATGAGCGTATCATTGTGTGGGTCAATATAGTCCAGCAGGTTCTCTTTAGTATAGTGTACCCAGAAATACTGTTACAAGAAAGCGAGTGATTTAGACGAACACAGATTGTTGTGTGATATGGAAGATAAGAGTGTGTATTTTATGTTACCATGCACTGGTCTGGCTTGGCAAATGTTTTATTGACTGTGCACACGTAGTACTTGATCTCTGGCTCTTTGTGCCAGAACATAGCAAAGAGAGTGTCTACCTGGCGCTCATAGAGCTTAATCTCATTACCCCAATAACAGTGGTCTTCAAGATCTCCAAAGTACTGAATCCCACCAGGTGTTCCTGCATTTGGTTCAATGTATGTGGGAAGCAAGTTAAGTAGCGTTTGCAACAGCCGTAAATGTCATTGTTTGTTTGGGAAAAGAATTATAAGTTATATAGGTACAACCTGGTTCACGTACTGATCATGCAAAGTAGGCAGTATAACCTACCGTTGAGTTGCAGAGCCTGCTCTAGCCTTTGCCTGAATCATAAGTGAAAAGAGGATGTGAAACTCAAATGGAGAACAGAAAATGAACTGACACTGGAACTGTGAAAGTAAGACTGGGAATAGTTTCACATCCAGACCAAACCATATGACTACACACCCAGGATCCAAACCAAATTGATCCAAAAAAGTTCAGCTAGAAACCAAACCAAACTGTAGGGTTTTTGAACCCAATCCAATCTAGATCGTTTATCAATTTTGGATTGAATCCACAAACTCAAACCAAACCGTACTATCTTAGAATTTACAGAACAGGGAGTTGATGTGCTGACTGTACACAACATGTCATACAAAACAGAGAAGGTTCTCTATAAATGGTGAGAACAACTGAAATCGGACCAGCTGTGTCTTGACGAGCTTGGTCACTCGACGGCGACATCTCGGCTACCGAGCTCCAGCCGGTGGCAACTGCAGCGGCAGCCAGCGATCCCTAACGGTAGCGGACACGGCCAAGCTACAACCAAGGGAGGGGAAGACGGCCATCCACTGTCCGGATGGTGTCAGAGGGAGGGGAAGGCAGCGACCAAGTGCCAGTCGGCAGCAACGACAGCGGCAGCTGAAATCCTTCATAGCGGCGGGCGGCGGCTGTCGCCCATCCAGGCGCTCCTCACCTCCTCCTCCTATCGATTTGGTTGCAGGATTTGGTTATCATCCATGGGTCGAAATGGTTTGAGACTGTTCAGTCACAGTGAAAGTTTCAGACACGGAAAACTAAAAGGATATGGAACTATGTAACTGTGTGCGGTACTACATCGTTGAGTACTGCAGAAACTTCATCTTCCTTACCTAACAAGGTTTGTATATTACATTTCCTAAAATATCTCGATCCACTCAACATCTACTATCAGTGCTGGTAATTGAGTCTGTTAACTGTAAATCCTTCAGAAACTATTAACACTAATTCATAGAGGGCATGGATAAGGATATGCATCTGGTAGCTCATAAAATATCACTTACAGTAATCTGTGGTTGCAGTCTCAGTATTTGTACTTACAAGGATATCTGTCCAGGAGAAATCCAACGCCATATGCACTATCCTGCAAGTAACCCTGGAAAGCAACATAACAAATAGCCAGTAAATCTGTGATTGCAGCCTCAGCATTTGTAGTTACAAGGGTATCTGCCCAGGAGCAACCCAACGCCATATGCACTATCCTACACGTAACCCTGGAAAGCAAGATAACAAATAGCCAGTAAATGTACACACATTATTTAAATTGTATCCTCAACCTTGCAAATCTCAATGGCATCTAGGTTATATTATATCTCCTATATGCAACGTTTTACAATTTCGTCAAACATTCTTTTTGATTGAAAAGAACATTGACAAGCACCTCTAGAAAACATCTGACTAACATGTGCTAAAAAAATTAAAGCTCGAGATGGAGCAGAAAAGAAGCAACCCACTTGGTATATGAAGTGCATATGTGATTGTTCGCCCTCAGGCTCAAATATTTATTTAGGCTCGAATATAACTGGTTGAATTGCCAAGTGCACATGAACTAACTTAATTAAAACTATTTTTCTAACAAAACACATGATAAACTTCAGGAAGTTGGAACCATTCTAATAGGCTCGGATTTAAGCCATCTACCTGCAAGGATCGCCAGATCCCATGCTTATGAAGTGTAGCATTGCGGATAACATTTGATCTCATATCAGAAAGATGATCTTCATGCTATAATAAAGTACATCAAAAAAATGATGCTTCTTCAGGCCACCATAAGAAAGCAACTGAAATCAAGTGCACAGAAAGACAACAATTGGATTGACGGCCATTTACTTGCAAGATGTTCGTAACTCCAGCTCGATTGCAAGGTGCTTGTGCCCAGCGGCGGGACTCTCCAACAGCCGGGACTGGATAAGCAGCGGAGGGATGATGGACGGGGGCGTGTGCCGGGGAGTGGAGACAGTGGCGTGGCCGAGGATCTCATCATCTTTTAATAGTAGGGTGACAACTAACTTGCAAATAAAAAAGTGGGAGATGCATCATATCACTTGATAAGAATATACTTGCAAATATTGCCACTGACATTAGCAAAAAATGTGCAACCAAAGCCAATGTCAAGGTTCGTTTATATTTAAATTTGCAGTTAGTGAAAACTAACTTGGCAATTGTAATACTGTTTGATCCAGAGTTACCGGACCTTCCTCTTGTCTAGTGTTGCCACTCAGATGGAAAACTCACAATGGATGATTTTATCCATCAGCAATAAAGAAGTGAACACCCGTCGTCCTACATACCAGGCAATCACTTCTCTCCAGGATATAGCATGACAACCACGCTTCAATGCAAATAAAAAGAGCAATACCAACATGCAGGAGGAATATACCTGAACTTTCAAGAGGGATATAGCTCCTGCCTGGTCATCTTCTTCTCACTGAAATTTGATTTTTGCCCTGAATATATGTGCAATGGTGAGCACTGCACTTACTTTGCCAGTCCCTGCTGCAATCAAATTTGTCAACATCAATAGACCATATTCCATGAAAACTCTGGCTTTCTCAAGGGGATTAAAATTTAGGGGTCAAACAATTTCAGATTTGGGAAAAAATCGAAGGTGAATGTGTAGCCAGCCGTGAAGCCTGATGCCCCTTGTTGTCTTGAAGTTCCTGCACCATAAAACAAATATCAGTGCATTGTTGTACTAATCCAGACCAAACAAATCAAGTGAACAATCCTAATCGGGCCATACTTATCCTGAACCTCCTCTGCCGGCAACCGCCCGCTTCCTCTGCCAGTATAGCACCACACACACGAACACAAACGCACGTTGGCTGGCGCACATTTCGCACGCACGCCACACGCATCACAGCCGAGAGCACACAACACGGACGACCGCATATGCCATACCGGACTGGACAGAGCCGCTGCCTGTGTATATACCACCATGGATAGTTATTCTCAACACTTCTAAACCAAAAATCTGAAGTTAGTTCATGACACATACTTGCCTCGTACATAAAACTCAACACAACAAAAGTTCCTGAAAAAATTGTATCATGTTCATCAATTAGTCGAGAAAGCCAGAAGTATCCAGGGGGATCAAATGCATAGTCGTACTTGAGAGGTCCCAGGTTCATGAAAGGCGAGTCAGCCTTTAGAAACCTAGTGATTTCTTGCACGACATACCTCCATTCCCTGTATTCAGCTTCCTGCAACATGTCATCTTCTTAATTAGAGCCAGAGAATGAAAAGAGAGCTGATTGCATCGGTATGGGAAGAAATGAAGGGGAAAAAAGAGAATAATCCAGAAATAAGAGAAGAAGCCTCCACCGAGCCTCCTCAGAGCTCAGTGATTCTCGGCCGTTGGATCATTTCCCTTGATGCGTTTTCGTCCGTTCGATCGAGATCTGGAGAAGGCTGGGCCGTTGGATCTGGATCAGCACTGCTGGAATGAATAGTTACCGTCTCGCGGTAAAAATCTCGTGCCACCGCGCGTAATTCCTGACCCCCGCCGAGGACATTTTCGTAATTTCGCTATGGGGTATAAAAGCCCAATGCCCATAGGGTTTCTCCCCAATCCTCATCCTCCCTCTTCCTGTTCATGGAGGGGAGCCGCCGCCGCCCCTTCCCCTTCCAGAGCTCGTCCTCTTCCTCTCTTCCCCGCCCCCCTCACACCGCTGGAGCCACCGCCGCCCCTTCCCCTTCCACAACTCGTGCTCTTTCTCTCTTCCCCGCCCCCTCGCACCGCTGGCCGCCGGCCCGCCGACTCCTTCACCTCCGGGAAGCACCGCCTTGTTTGCTCATGTTCGGCGGCGGTCGTGGTTGAGCTCGAGCCCGGATGCGGTAGTGCGTTGTTGAGCACGGCTGCGGCCCGAAGCGGCGGGGGTAGAGGCGCAGGGTGATGCGAGGCACCCACTGAGTGCCTCCCCACCAAATCCGGCCGCCACCAGCTCGTCTCGGCCTCCTCATCTTCGTGCATCTTCGGAAGAAGACGACCCATGTTGAGGCGCCTCGATCCGCGGTGAGAAGACAAGTGGTGAGTGCCCTTTCCACTTCCCCGTTTCCACGGTATGTCTCTCAGATTATCTGTTCACCCCTCGAGATTTGATTGCGTGTCTGCATACATTTCATTTGCGAGGAAATTTGGATCCCGAGGCAAAGTTGCGATCCTCTAGAGCTGCGGGGAAGAAGAAGAAGATGTGACTCATATATTGCCTCTCTCTGGTGGTGAAGACTCTTCCTTGGAATCAAAGATATGCCTATCCCTGCATCATATAAACTGTGGCCTGCAGGTATCCCCTTACTTCTATGTTGCTATGTGCCTGCGTTGCTATGTGCCTGCGTTGTTCAAGTGCATACTATGTTAGTTGCTACCTGCTGCAAGGAAAATTTAATATCTTTTAATATTCATGATCCACTGCTAGATTCTCAAAGGAGAGATTTTTTGGTCTTTGTTGTTTTGTTGGTACCTTGCTGACAAAGAAAGATCTTCAGGTCTGGCTAGGTTCCAAAGAAGAGATTCTTCTTTGTCTTTGTTGTTTTGTTAGCGCTTTACTATAAAGCATGGCCTTTGCTTTGTCTGGCAAAATATAATACTCAAGAGGAAATGGAAAAGGTACAACATGGACGGATCTACACCATGGCCAGACCCAAAAAATGATGGAGATGTGGTTACTGGAAGTAACCCGACCTTTCAAGATCGCCAATTAACATGCTTACTTTCATTATTTGAGGTGGTGGTAGACAACGGCTGCCTAGCAGATAGTTTAAGTCAGGTCAAGTCCTTCTTTTTTGTGGTTGGATCTTAAGCATCGTCGGCTCTAAATTTGAGTTAGCTAGCCCATGTTACTCTGTGAGAGGCGGGCTTAGATTTCGTGTTCAGTTTATGTGTTTCAAGAACATATGCATGTAGATTGTCACTAATATTTGGCTGCTTCATTCTTATCTAAAATTGCAGGTATATTCCCACACTGAGTTGGATTATTGCTATGATTCGGTTGATTGGACATATACTTTATCATGCAGCAAAGCAACAGAGCCATCGATGCAGTGAGAGCTCGATGTCGCGTCATTGGCTGAGCAGCAAGCTAGAGCTGCAGTAACAGAATATAGTGGTTCTACAGTGAGAATCTCATGTCTCTCTCACTATGTCTGTATCTCTCTCTTTCATGTCCCTTTTTGCCAATCATTCATGCCTTTCATGATCACTAAGGTTTTTTTTGGGGTTTTGTAGTTGTGGATTGCTGGGAGAATGATTACCCTGATTAGTTAGGATTTAAACATGTTAGCCCAGACCAAGATGGATTAGTTTTGATGTATTTTTTGGGTTAGAAAAATGTCAAGCCTTAACATTTACAGGAGCTTTACATATGTTCGGATTATGGTTCTGATGTAGGTTTGCATAGATAAATAAATAGCACTCTTGCTATCAAAGTGTGTGTTTCATGGGCCTTTCTTTGTTTAAGGGAAATAACTCAATTTTTGTATCAGCTATAATTCTGCTGTATGGAAACAAGCGGTGACTATTTCTTTTTTATCTGAACTGAGACATAATTCTGATGTATGTAAACAATCATTGGTTCTTTCTTTTTATCTGAACTGGGAAATAACTCTAATCAGTTGTTTTTACTGTCTAAGTATCTTCCTTACCTGAAACTTGTGCCAAAACTGGTATTTCTTTCATGTGTGCCTTGTGTCATAGATTATCCAACCCCCTCTACTTCTGTACATTTTTTGTGGTGACAGATTGCTGGCACCATGTGAATCTTAAGCTCCACCATTTCCTAATTTTGCTCTCCTGGTCGCCTCTAGGTTTCCTGGCAAGGCGATGATGTGTGAACCCTCTGCGCATGCCTAGCTGTATTGTGGGATGCAGCGGAGGTGGCACATGAGCAGATGAAAGAGGAATAATTGAAGCCCCAATGCCTCCACACATTCTTGCTCCCTGACAATGGGAGTACTAGGTTGCAAACTCCTTCCCCTTCCCTGACATTTACAATTCATTTTCGATTAGCCATCACCGATGTTGACTATTGACTGAAATATTTAGTTCTGCCGCTGCACACCTAATATCTACACACTGTGCGTTTATCGATTTAGTTGGTCCTCACTGTTTCTGAAAATAGATAGATTGTCCATGATGGATGCCAAATTTGTTGTTGGAATAGTTAATGAGAATCTAGAGTGTCGAATGTTACATCAATCTTTCGTTTGCCCGGATAAACTATTAGTGTTGATCAGCTACAAAGAACATAAAATAATGTGGCTGGATTAAAATGGAGGTACATGGATTTAGAACAGAGTAAGATATGCTTCTGTACAACAACTATTGAATCAATAATACAAAATACATTTCTTGAATGGATTTATTATTAAGAATAAAATAAGGCGTGAGAGTTCTAAAGCATCCACTAATAAATCTATGTAATATTTCGAGAAAGAGTTAAACCTGTATATGTTGTGTTCTTGTTATCTAATATCTAGATTCTCAGTCGTATGGAAGTAATAGTACACTTAAGACTATGATAACCATTTATTTAATAGTCACTTGAAACCGTCGCGGTCCTGACGCTTCTATCGAACTAGATTATTTCTTTTTGTACGCTACATTTGTTTTTCTGCATAGAAGTGGTGATGATAATAACATGTTTGGTACTGGGTTCATGTGCGCTTATGCAGGAATATGTATCAGGTTGCATCCTCAAATATAATGTCTTTCTCACCTTCCCTCACTGCTCAGTCTCCTGGATGTGCCACACATCACCTTCTCGCGTCCTTGGCCGCTTCGGTGCCCGTTCATGCTCATCGGTGGGACGGTGCAAGGCGCAACTCCGATGCGGTTCCTCGCCGGTTGGACGGCGTTGAGGCGCAACCCCGGCACCCACTGAGTACTGCCTCGGCTACAAACTCCCTCGGTGAGCTCCATCTTCCTCATGTTCCTCTTCTTCGGGACATGGTCGTGGCTATATTGATGTGGTGCTCGTCTGGTTGATGCTCTATGCCCTACTCATGCATCGGTTCCTGCTTGAGCTCTGTAGGTGTCGATCCATGCTATTCTAGGGTTCGCAGGCTGCTGTTCATGTTTGGTTGCTATCATAGGAGCTCATGTGATGCTCTGGTTTACATGTGGATGCCCTGGTCCTATAGCTATGCTACTAGATCTGCTAAATTGATCAATGTCGATCGTGCTAGGGCGATGATGATTAACCGTGGCTGAAATATGTATGCCTTTGAGTAATCGAGGCATCTGCGGGTATCAAGTTGGATCCTCCCTCTTGTCTCTAGGATCCTTTTTGATCCTGTAATACTTGTTGTTCTGTCCTTGGATGGTCATTCTTGTTGAGTGATAACCAGGGCAGCTCCCCTGTATTAACAGATTGATCTGGTGATAAGAAATGACGGGGGTAGGTTATATGACCGAGGAAAGGCCAATCTGAGCCCACTATGCAATGAACCCTGAACATTTTTTATTTGTATTTAAAGGTGTTGCTTATCCAGAAACATCCAGAAATAAGAGAAGAGTGTCTCACCGAGCCTCCTCGGAGCTCAGGCGATTCTGGTCGTCCGATGCGTTTGCTTGATGTGTTTTAGACCGTCGGATCGAGCCACTGGATGACCTCGGCCGTCGGATCAAAGCCGAGGCATTGTAGGAATGAATAGTTACCGTCTCGCGGTAAAAATCTCGTGCACCACGCATAATTCCTGTCCCCCGCCGAGGGCATTTTCATCATCTCATGTACAGGGGTATAAAAGGGGGCCCACGCTCGTGGTAAAACCCTAGCCTCCTCTCTCCTCTGCTACAACCATCCTCGGTGAGCTCCATCCTCGTCCTGCTCCTCTACTTCGGCTATTGTATGTAACATGGTTGTGGCTATATTGATGTGGTGCTCGTCTGGTTGATGCTCTATGCCCTACTCATGCATCGGTTCCTGCTTGAGCTCTGTAGTTGTGGATCCATGCTATTCTAAGGTTCGCAGGCTGTTGTTCATGTTCATTTGCTATCATAGGACCTCCTGTGATGCTCTGGTCTACATGTGGGTGCCCTGGTCCTATAGCTATGCTCCTGGATTTGCTAAATTGATAAGTGACGTTCGTGCTAGGGCGATGATGATTAACCGTGGCTGAAGTAAGTGTGCCTTTGAGCAATTGAGGCACCTGTGGGTATCAAGTTGGATCCTCCCTCTTGTCTCTAGAATCCTTTTTGATCATGTGATACTTATTGTTACGTCCTTGGATGGTCGTTCTTCTTGAGTGATAACTGAGGGCAGCTTATTGTATAAACAGATTAATCTGGTGAAAAGAGACGACGGGGGTAGGTTATATGATCGAGGAAAGATGAATCTGAGCCCACTATGCAATGAACCCTGAACCATTTTTTTAAATGTAAAGGTGTCGTTTATTTATGCTCCAGTGGTTATACCCATATTATGTAAATATTTCTTCTCTCTCATACCTTTATTGCATATCAAAGTGCTGCTTTCAGGTGCTAGATTAATTTGGTCCTTGCTTAGCCATATAATCATATGCCAGATAGGTCGCATGGTTGATTAGAAAAAGATCATTTGAGGGTCCATGCGTATTGTGGTTGTACTTCTGCGAATCAAAATGTTATTCTTGTTAGGGAACGTAGTAATTTCAAAAAAATTCCTACGCACACGCAAAGATCATGGTGATGCATAGCAACGAGAGGGGAGAGTATTGTCCACGTACCCTCGTAGACCGTGGCCAGGCGTTATGACAACGCGGTTGATGTAGTCGTGCGTCTTCACGATCCGACCGATCCAAGCACCGAGCGTCACGGCACCTCCGAGTTCAGCACACGTTCAGCTCGATGGCGATCCCCGGGCTCCGATCCGCAAAGCTTCGGGATGAGTTCCGTCGTACGACGGCACGGTGGCGATGATGATGTTCTCTGCGTAGCGAGGCTTCGCCTAAACTCCATGACGATATGGTGAGGTGGAATATGGTGGAGGGGGCACCGCTGCGGCTAAGGAACAATCCGTAGATCAACTTGTGTGTCTAGGGTGCCCCTTGCCCCGTATATAAAGGAGGGAGGGGGAGAGGTGCGGCCGCCCCCAAGTGCGCTGGAGGAGTCCTACTCCCACTGGAGTAGGACTCCCCCCTGTTGGGGAACGTAGTAATTTCAAAAATTTCCCTCGCACACACAGGACCATGGTGATGGCATAGCAACGAGGGGAGAGTGTCTGCCCACGCACTCGTGAACCCGAAAGCGGAAGCGTTATAACAACGCGGTTGATGTAGTCGTGCGTCTTCACGATCCGACCGATCCAAGCACCGAACGTCACGGCACCTCCGAGTTCTCGCACACGTTCAGCTCGATGGCGATCCCGGACTCCGATCCAAAGCAAAGTGTCGGGGATGAGTTCCGTCGGACGACGGCGTGGTGGCGATGTTGATGCTCCACCGACGCAGGCTTCGCCTAAGCTCCGCGACGATATGACTTCTCCGGCGAGGGCTTCACCTAAGCTCTCTGACGATATGACCGAAGTGGAATATGGTGGAGGGGGCACCGCTGCACGGCTAAGGAACGATCCGTAGATCAACTTGTGTCATGGGGTGCCCCCCGCCTCAGATATAAAGGAGCAAGGAGGAGGTGGCCGGCCAAAGGGAGGAGGCGCACCAAGGGGGGAGTCCTACTCCCACCGGGAGTAGGACTCCTCCTTTCCTAGTAGGAGTAGGAGAGAAGGAAGGGGAAGAGAAGAAGGGGTGCGGCCCCCTCCCCTAGTCCAATTCGGACTAGGCCTTGGGGGGGCGCGCGGCCTGCCCTAGGCAGCCCCTCTCTCTCCCGCAGGGCCCAATAAGGCCCAATACTTCTCCCCGGCGAAGTCCCGTAACTCTCCGGTACTCCGAAAAATACCCGAATCATTCGGAACCTTTCCGAACTCCGAATATAGTCGTCCAATATATCGATCTTTACGTCTCGACCATTTAGAGACTCCTCGTCATGTCCCCGATCTCATCCGGGACTCTGAACTCCTTCGGTACATCAAAACTCATAAACTCATAATATAAGCATCGCCGAAACCTTAGCGTGCGGACCCTACGGGTTCGAGAACTATGTAGACATGACTTAGAACTATTCTTGGTCAATAACCAATAGCGGAACCTGGATGCCCATATTGGCTCCTACATATTCTACGAAGATCTTTATCGGTCAAACCGCATAACAACATACTTTGTTCCCTTTGTCATCGGTATGTTACTTGCCCGAGATTCGATCGTCGATATCCAATACCTAGTTCAATCTCGTTACCGGCAAGTCTATTTACTCGTTCCGTAATGCATCATCTCATAACTAACTCATTAGTTACAATGCTTGCAAGGCTTAGGTGATGAGTATTACCGAGAAGGCCCAGAGATACCTCTCCGACAATCGGAGTGACAAAACCTAATCTCGAAATACGCCAACCCAACATGTACCTTTGGAGACACCTGTAGTACTCCTTTATAATCACCCGATTCGTTGTGACGCTTTGGTAGCACCAAAGTGTTCCTCCGTAAGCAGAGTTGCATAATCTCATAGTTACGGGAACATGTATAAGTCATGAAGAAAGCAATAGCAGCATACTAAACGATCAAGTGCTAGGCTAACGGAATGGGTCATGTCAATCACATCATTCTCCTAATGATGTGATCCCGTTAATCAAATGACAACTCATGTCTATGGTTAGGAAACATAACCATCTTCGATTAACGAGCTAGTCAAGTAGAGGCATACTAGTGACACTGTTTGTCTATGTATTCACACATGTATTATGTTTCCGGTTAATACAATTCTAGCATGAATAATAAACATTTATCATGATATAAGGAAATAAATAATAACTTTATTATTGCCTCTAGGGCATATTTCCTTCAGCTCTTGCCTTGTTGGAGAAGGAAAGGGGGAAGGGGAAAGAGGAAAGGGGGGCGCCCCCCCCCCCGTCCTTGTCCTATTCGGACTAGGGGAGGGGCGCGGCCCGCCTGGCCGCCCTCCTCTTCTCCCTTATGGCCCACTAAGGCCCATTAACCCCGGGAGGGTTCCAGTAACCCCGGTGTTTGATAAAATCCGATTTCACCCGGAACCATTCCGATATCCAAATATAGGCTTCCAATATATCAATCTTTATGTCTCGACCATTTCGAGACTCCTCGTCATGTCCGTGATCACATCCGGGACTCCGAACAATCTTGGGTACATCAAAACTTATAAACTCATAATAAAAGCGGTCATCGTAGCGTTAAGCGTCACGGACCCTACGGGTTCGAGAACTATGTAGACATGACCTAGAACTATTCTCGGTCAATAACCAATAGCGGAACACGGATGCTCATATTGGCTCCTACATATTCTACGAAGATCTTTATCGGTCAAACCGCATAACAACATATGTTGTTCCCTTTGTCATCGGTATGTTACTTGCCCGAGATTCGATCGTCGGTATCCAATACCTAGTTCAATCTAAATTCTTGTACGTAATGCATCATTCCGTAACTAACTCATTAGCTACATTGCTTGCAAGGCTTATAGTGATGTGCATTACCGAGAGGGCCCAGAGATACCTCTCCGACGGTCGGAGTGACAAAACCTAATCTCGAAATCGCCAACCCAACATGTACCTTTGGAGACACCTGTAGTACTCCTTTATAATCACCCGATTACGTTGTGACGTTTGGTAGCACCAAAGTGTTCCTCCGATGGCAGGAGTTACATAATCTCATAGTTACAGGAACATGTATAAGTCATGAAGAAATCAATAGCAATATACTAAACGATCAAGTGCTAGGCTAACGGAATGGGTCATGTCAATCACATCATTCTCCTCATGATGTGATCTTGTTAATCAAATGAAAACACATGTCTATGGTCGTGAAACATGACCATCTTTGATTAATGAGCTAGTCAAGTAGAGGCATACTAGTGACTATATGTTTGTCTATGTATTCACACATGTATCATGTTTCCGGTTAATACAATTCTAGCATGAATAATAAACATTTATCATGATAGGAGGAAATAAATAATAACTTTATTATTGCCTCTAGGGCATATTTCCTTGATCTCCCACTTGCACTAGAGTCAATAATCTAGATTACATAGTAATGATTCTAACACCCATGGAGTCTTGGTGCCGATCATGTTTTGCTCGTGAGAGAGGCTTAGTCAGCAGGTGCGCAACATTCAGATCCGTATGTATCTTGCAAATCTCTATGTCTCCCACTTGGACTTGGTCCGGATGGAATTGAAGCGTCTTTTGATGTGCTTGGTCCTCTTGTGAAATCTGGATTCCTTTGCCAAGGCAATTGCACGATATTATCACAGAAGATCTTCATTGGTCCCGATGCACTAGGTATGACACCTAGATCGGTAATGAACTCCTTCATCCAGACTCCTTCATTTGCTGCTTCTGAAGCAGCTATGTACTCCGCTTCACATGTAGATCCCGCCATGACGCTTTGTTTAGAACTGCACCAACTTACAGCTCCACCGTTTAATAAAAACACGTATCCGGTTTGCGATTTAGAATCGTCCGGATTAGTGTCAAAGCTTGCATCGACGTAACCATTTACGACTAGCTCTTTGTCACCTCCATATACGAGAAACATATCCTTAGTCTTTTTCAGGTATTTCAGGATGTTCTTGACCGCTGTCCAGTGATCCACTCCTGGATTACTTTGGTACCTTCCTGCCAAGCTTATTGCTAAGCATACATCAGGTCTGGTACACAGCATTGCATACATGATAGAGCCTATGGCTGAAGCATAGGGAACATCTTACATTTTCTCTCTATCTTCTGCAGTGGTTGGGCATTGAGTCTGACTCAACTTCACACCTTGTAACACGGGCAAGAACCCTTTCTTTGCCTGATCCATTTTGAACTTTTTCAAAATTTTATCAAGGTATGTGTTTTGTGAAAGTCTATTAAGCGTCTTGATCTATCTCTATAAATCTTGATGCCGAATATGTAAGCAGCTTCACCGAGGTATTTCATTGAAAAACTTTTATTCAAGTATCCTTTTATGATATTCAGAAATTCTATATCATTTCCAATTAATAATATGTCCTCTACATATAATATTAGAAATGCTACAGAGCTCCCACTCACTTTCTTGTAAATACAGGCTTCTCCAAAAGTCTGTATAAAACCATATGCTTTGATCACACTATCAAAGCGTTTATTCCAACTCCGAGAGGCTTGCACTGCACCATAAATTGATCGCTGGAGCTTGCACACTTTGTTAGCCCTTTTGGATCAACAAAACCTTACGGTTGCATCATATACAACTCTTCTTCTAGAAATCCATTCAAGAATGCAGTTTTGACATCCATTTGCCAAATTTCATAATCATAAAATGCAGCAATTGCTAACATGATTCGGACAGACTTAAGCATCGCTTCTGGTGAGAAAGTCTCATCGTAGTCAACCCCTTGAACTTGTCGAAAACCTTTCGCAACAAGTCGAGCTTTATAGACAGTTATATTACCATCGTCATCCGTCTTCTTCTTAAAGATCCATTTATTCTCAATGGCTTGCCGATCATCGGGCAAGTCAACCAAAGTCCATACTTTGTTTTCATACATGGATCCCATCTCAGATTTCATGGCTTCTAGCCATTTTGCGGAATCTGGGCTCATCATCGCTTCCTCATAGTTCGTAGGTTCGTCATGGTCAAGTAACATGACTTCCAGAATAGGATTACCGTACCACTCTGGTGCGGATATTACTCTGGTAGACCTTCGAAGTTCAGTAGAAACTTGATCTGAAGTTTCATGATCAATATCATTAGCTTCCTCACTAATTGGTGTAGGTGTCACAGGAACCGGTTCATGTGATGGACTACTTTCCAATAAGGGAGCAGGTGCAGTTACCTCATCAAGTTCTACTTTCCTCCCACTCTCTTCTTTTGAGAGAAACTCCTTCTCTAGAAAGGATCCATTCTTAGCAACGAATGTCTTGCCTTCGGATATGTGATAGAAGGTATACCCAACTGTTTCTTTTGGGTATCCTATGAAGACACATTTCTCCGATTTAGGTTCGAGCTTATCTGGTTGAAGTTTCTTCACATAAGCATCGCAGCCCCAAACTTTAAGAAACGACAACTTTGGTTTCTTGCCAAACCATAGTTCATAAGGCGTCGTCTCAACGGATTTTGATGGTGCCCTATTTAACGTGAATGCAGCCGTCTCTAAAGCATAACCCCAGAACGATAGCGGTAAATCAGTAAGAGACATCATAGATCGCACCATATCTAGTAAAGTACGATTACGATGTTCAGACACACCATTTCGTTGTGGTGTTCCGGGTGGCGTGAGTTGCGAAACTATTCCGTATTATTTCAAATGTAAGCCAAACTCGTAACTCAAATATTCTCCTCCACGATCAGATCGTAGGAATTTTATTTTCTTGTTACGATGATTTTCCACTTCACTCTGAAATTCTTTGAACTTTTCAAATGTTTCAGACTTGTGTTTCATTAAGTAGATATACCCATATCTGCTTAAATCATCTGTGAAGGTGAGAAAATAACGATATCCGCCACGAGCTTCAACATTCATCGGACCACATACATCTGTATGTATGATTTCCAACAAATCTGTTGCTCTCTCCATAGTACCGGAGAATGGTGTTTTAGTCATCTTGCCCATGAGGCACGGTTCGCAAGTACCAGGTGATTCATAATCAAGTGATTCCAAAATTCCATCAGTATGGAGTTTCTTCATGCGCTTTACACCGATATGACCTACACGGCGATTGCCACAAATAAGTTGCACTATCATTATTAACTCTGCATCTTTTGGCTTCGACATTATGAATATGTGTATCACTACTATCGAGATTCAACAAAAATAGACCACTCTTCAAGGGTGCATGACCATAAAAGATATTACTCATATAAATAGAACAACCATTATTCTCTGATTTAAATGAATAACCGTCTCGCATTAAACAAGATCCAGATATAATGTTCATGCTCAACGGCGGCACCAAATAACAATTATTCAGGTCTAAAACTAATCACGAAGGTAGATGTAGAGGTAGCGTGCCGACCGCGATCACATCGACTTTGGAACCGCTTCCCACGCGCATCGTCACCTCATCCTTAGCCGGTGCTCGCTTATTCCGTAGTCCTGCTTTGAGTTGCAAATGTTAGCAATGTAACCAGTATCAAATACCTAGGTGCTAATGCGAGCTCTAGTAAGGTACACATCAATAACATGTATATCACATATACCTTTCTTCACCTTGCCATCCTTCTTATCCGCCAAATACTTGGGGCAGTTCCGCTTCCGGTGTCCGATGGCTTGCGGTAGAAGCACTCGATTTCAGGCTTAGGTCCAGACTTGGGTTTCTTCTCTTGAGCAGCAACTTGCTTGCTGTTCTTCTTGAAGTTCCCCTTCTTCTTCCCTTTGCCCTTTTTTCTTGAAACTAGTGGTCTTGTTAACCATCAACACTTGATGCTCCTTCTTGATTTCTACTTCCGCAGCTTTTAGCATTGCGAAGAGCTCGGAAATTGTCTTGTTCATCCCTTGCATATTATAGTTCATCACGAAGCTCTTGTAGCTTGGTGGCGATGATTGGAGAATTACATCAATGACACTATCATCGGGAAGATTAACTACTAGTTGAATCAAGTGATTATTATACCCGGACATTTTGAGTATGTGTTCCTTGTAACTATTCTCCTCCATCTTGCGGCTATAGAACTTATTGGAGACTTCATATCTCTCAATCCGGGCATTTGCTTGAAATATTAGCTTCAACTCCTGGAACATCTCATATGCTCCATGACGTTCAAAACGTCGTTGAAGACCCGGTTCTAAGCCGTAAAGCATGGCACGCTGAACTATTGAGTAGTCATCGACTTTGCTCGCCAGACGTTCTTAACGCCGTCGGTTACATCGATGGCGAACTGGCACCCGGTGCTTCCAGGGCGTAATTCTTCCGTGCAGAATGCGGATAATCCTCAAATTCTGGACCCAGTCCGTGTAATTGCTACCATCATCTTTCAACTTTGCTTTCTCAAGGAACGCATTAAAATTCAACGGAACAACAGCACGAGCCATCTATCTACAACAAACATAAATAAGCAAAATACTATCAGGTACTAAGTTCATGATAATTTTAAGTTCAATTAATCATATTACATAAGAACTCCCACTTAGACAGACATCTCTCTAGTCATCTAAGTGATCACGTGATCCAAATCAACTAAACCATAACCGATCATCACGTGAGATAGAGTAGTTTTCAATGGTGAACATCACTATGTTGATCATATCTACTATATGATTCACGCTCGACCTTTCGGTCTCTGTGTTCCGAGGCCATATCTGCAAATGCTAGGCTCGTCAAGTTTAACTCGAGTATTCTGCGTGTGCAAAACTGGCTTGCACCCGTTGTAGATGGACGTAGAGCTTATCACACCCGATAATCTCGTTGTGTCTGGTCACGACGAACTTTGGCAACGGTTCATACTCAGGGTGAACACTTCTTGATAATTAGTGAGAGATCATCTTAAAATGCTACCGTCAATCAAAGCAAGATAAGATGCATAAAGGATTAACATCACATGCAATCAATATAAGTGATATGATATGGCCATCATCATCTTGTGCTTGTGATCTCCATCTTCGAAGCACCGCCGTGGTCACCATCGTCACCGGCGCGACACCTTGATCTCCATCGTAGCATCGTTGTCGTTACGCCATCTATTGCTTCTACGACTATCGCTACCGCTTAGTGATAAAGTAAAGCAATTACAGGGCGTTTGCATTTCATACAATAAAGCGACAACCATATGGCTCCTGCCAATTGCCGATAACTTCGGTTACAAAACATGATCATCTCATACAATAAAATATAGCATCACATCTTGACCATATCACATCACAACATGCCCTTCGAAAACAAGTTAGACGTCCTCTACTTTGTTGTTGCAAATTTTACGTGGCTGCTACGGGCTGAGCAAGAACCGTTCTTACCTACGCATCAAAACCACAACGATAGTTCGTCAAGTTAGTGATATTTTAACCTTCGCAAGGACCGGGCGTATGCACTCGATTCAGCTAAAGTGAGAGAGGCGGACACCCTTGATCACCTTTAAGCACGAGTGCTCGTAGCAGTGAAACCGGTCTCGGCGTAAGCGTATCGTAATGTCGGTCCGGGCCGCTTCATCTCACAATACCGCCCGAACCAAAGTATGACATCTGGTAAGCGGTATGACTTGTATCGCCCACAACTCACTTGTGTTCTACTCGTGCATATGACATCTACGCGCATAAAACCAGGCTCGGATGCCACTATTGGGGAACGTAGTAATTTCAAAAATTTCCCTACGCATGCGCAAAGATCATGGTGATGCATAGCAACGAGAGGGAGAGTATTGTCCACGTACCCTCGTGAGCCGTGGCGGAAGCGTTATGACAACGCGGTTGATGTAGTCCGACGTCTTCACGATCCGACCGATCCAAGCACCGAACGTCTGGCACCTCCGAGTTCGACACGTTCAGCTCGATGGCGATCCCCGGACTCCGATCCAGCAAAGCTTGAGGATGAGTTCCGTCAGCACGACGGCGTGGTGACGATGATGATGTTCTACCGGCGCAGGGCTTCGCCTAAACTCCGCGACGATATGACTGAGGTGGAATATGGTGGAGGGGGGCACCGCACACGGCTAAGGAACAATCCGTAGATCAACTTGTGTGTCTAGGGTGCCCCCTTGCCCCCGTATATAAAGGAGGGAGGGGGGAGGTGCGGCCGGCCCCCAAGGGGTGCGCCTGGAGGAGTCCTACTCCCACCGGGAGTAGGACTCCCCCCTCTTGCCTTGTTGGAGAAGGAAAGGGGGAAGGGGAAAGAGGAAGAGGCGCCCCTTCCTTGTCCTATTCGGACTAGGGGGGAGGCGCGCTGACCCCTGGCCGGCCCTCCTCTTCTCCCTTATGGCCCACTAAGGCCCATTAACCCCGGGAGGTTCGGTAACCCCGGTGTTCCGTAAAATCCCGATTTCACCGGAACCATTCCGATATCCAAATATAGGCTTCCAATATATCAATCTGTATGGCTCGACCATTTCGAGACTCCTCGTCATGTCCGTGATCACATCCGGGACTCGAACAATCTTGAAGACATCAAAACTTATAAACTCATAATAAAAGCTGTCATCGTAGCGTTAGCGTGCGGACCCTACGGGTTCGAGAACTATGTAGACATGACCTAGAACTATTCTCGGTCAATAACCAATAGCGGAACCTGGATGCTCATATTGGCTCCTACATATTCTACGAACATCTTTATCGGTCAAACCGCATAACAACATACGTTGTTCCCTTTGTCATCGGTATGTTACTTGCCCGAGATTCGATCGTCGGTATCCAATACCTAGTTCAATCTCATTACTGGCAAGTCTCTTTACTCATTACGTAATGCCTCATTCCGTAACCAACTCATTAGCTACATTGCTTGCAAGGCTTATAGTGATGTGCATTACCGAGAGGGCCCAGAGATACCTCTCCGACAGTCGGAGTGACAAAACCTAATCTCGAAATCGCCAACCCAACATGTACCTTTGGAGACACCTGTAGTACTCCTTTATAATCACCTAGTTACGTTGTGACGTTTGGTAGCACCAAAGTGTTCCTCCGTAAACGGGAGTTGCATAATCTCATAGTTACAGGAACATGTATAAGTCATGAAGAAAGCAATAGCAATATACTAAACGATCAAGTGCTAGGCTAACGAAATGGGTCATGTCAATCACATCATTCTCCTAATGATGTGATCTCGTTAATCAAATGACAACACATGTCTATGGTCAGGAAACATGACCATCTTTGATTAATGAGCTAGTCAAGTAGAGGCATACCAGTGACTATATGTTTGTCTATGTATTCACACATGTATCATGTTTCCGGTTAATACAATTCTAGCATGAATAATAAACATTTATCATGATAGGAGGAAATAAATAATAACTTTATTATTGCCTCTAGGGCATATTTCCTTCAATTCTTGGTTGCAAGATTAATTTGGTTATCCAGTCGGCTCCCAATTTCCAGTTTCTAATTATATGAGGAGATGGTGTTTTAATGTTAATTAATTTGTTCGGTACTTCTGTTTTCTAATTCTTTGCTTGATGTGTTTTCAATTGGGAGCTCTCCACTCGAAAGATACCTCAACGCCCGACCACCTCTTCACCACCACACGCCGCCCGGTCAGACGAGGCAGCGGAACTGGGTTTGTCTTCGTCGAGGAAGTGAAGGTCTACCCTTCTCTCTCTCCTTTCTCTGTTCTTGTTAGTTTGTAGGCCTGGGCTTGTAGATTTTTTGTCTTCTCTATTTGGAGATGCTGTTGGACTGAGACTATATTCCAAATACAGGGGCCTTTTGTGCTCTCTGGTTTGGCTAGATTCTAAGTATTAGGATTTTTTGGGCTCTATGGTCTGATCTTTGTTAGTTTCGCTTATTGTAGCTTGAAATGATCAATTTTGGACGTATTGAATTGGAATTTTCTCTCTGTTGGGCCCATCGGTGGAGTTCGCCCTGGGGCCTTTGAAATCCTAGAGCCGGCCCTAGGTTTAGTATGTCATTTTTCCTGAGCGTTTTCCTGAGTATGAGCCGCTGATCCTTAGAGCCATTTGCTACTGAGTGTGATCATAAGATTAAATAATGGTCTCTTACACAACAATTTGCTTTCTTACACTGTTTGTTACTTAGTTAGTCTTTATTATATCATAACTCACGGCTTCTCTACCTCTTTTTTGTAAAGAAGAATTAAATCAATCCTAAGCCTGCACCACAAATATTTGTTTTAGCACCACAATTATCGTATGGAGCTGATATTTGTTTAAAAGTTATTGTGCTCTATGTCTCTTCTTCTACTTGATTTGTGCTACATTTTGTGCCGCCAAGAAACTTTCTTTGCTATTTCATTAGGCTCGATTAGTGATTTGTCTCGGGCATTTTCATCAAAAAGGGAGCACTTGTGAGCGGCTACCACCAGGAGGTGACCAGTACACGAGCAGCTGCATACGACAAGAGGAGAGGCACACAAATGACGTAATATTCAGGTTGACCTGACCACCCAACCTTTTGCTAGGTCTGATTCTTATGCAGACTTCTCTTGCAATGTGAAGCAGCCTAACCAATTCATTACTGCCGATTCATTTATTACGATGTAGTATTAGCTAGAAATACTTGCTTTTTTGCGGGGTATAAATACTTGCTTCTGTGATGATAAAAGAAATGGTTATAGCATATTCAACATGTTCTCTTTAGCCTTGCGGCTCATAGTATTCGCTTGATTTAGTGACTTCGATTCAGCTACATTAGAACAAATAAATATGGGTCAAAACATTAGTCACAGTAATTTGGTTACTTACATCCCTCGGATTAGATGCATAATATTGTGTGGACACGACAAGACAATTTTTTAGAAAAAAGCGATCAGATCTGAAGCCTATATGCTATCGACGGAGTGATTTTTTATGACCTTAGACACATGTAGTTTGTTCCCTCTCTCCAATATGCTTTGTTATCAAGAGATTTGCTAAAGAACTAAATGGTGCTGCCTAGCCTACTGCATGTAGCCACAAATTGAATCAATTAATAGCGGAAGCACAAAATGTTTTACTTGCAGAGTTTTATGCTCCACTTTCAACTACTTGCATGTTTATGTTGCCTTTGACGTGACTTGTACAAGCCTATATTACTGTCTTCTCTCCTATAGTCGGTATAAATAGACCCCCCCCCCTCCCAATTTAGGAGGGCTACTCTAATGTAAGTGGTGCATAATGTATATCTTTTTACTTCTGATCAGAGAATAGATAACTTTGGCCTTCTATGTGTTGATAAAATGGTGAACACCTTGTGGCACAATACCGACAACCAATGGTTTTTATATGCTATACTAGCAGCCCACCAAAAGAATTTTGTACATAAATACAAGGTTTTAATGTTCTGCCAGCCGGTCCATTGAAGATGTGCCATATTAAAAGATGCTGGCTGCCAATTTCACTTACAGAAACATAGTATATCAGTGAGTTTTGGACAAAAGCACATACTGCTTTAGTTTTTATTTTCTGTCAACATGATGACGCTTCACAATTTCTCTTCATAACACATTATTCCCAGAGTGCAATTCCTTTAGTTGAATCTGAGTGACGCTGTGTGTGTGTGTTTTTTATTTTCCGTCTTGTATTTTTGTTCTTGCTCGGCAGGGTCGACGAGGAGCTAGCAAGATTATTTAGTGTGTGATTCCTTTAGTTGAATCTGAGTGATGCCGTGTGTGTGTTTTAATTTTAGTTTTGTATTTTTTTTCTTGCTCGGCTGGGTCGATTAGGAGATGGAATCATGGTTTTTATCATCCCATTTCTTCAGTTCAATTGCCAGATTGTTGTGGCCTAACTTCATCTCTATCGCTTGTGTTCAGCATTTGCAGCATATATGTTGCACATTCTGGAGTTTGTGCCTGCAAAATGAATGGGTAGGCCAGCCGACTGTTGTGATGCGTCCTTCCAAGCGCCTTCCACCCTCAGTGTTCCTGTTTCAGTCACGGCAAATATTCGTGTGTAGAGGCTGATAAAGCCTTTATGCCTTGTTTGTGTTTGTAAATATGCGGATGATATGTACAATCTGCCGCCGGTGTTGTTTCGATGCTATGTATTCTAACAACTTATGTACTTGGGCTTTTATCTGAATCAATTCAATTGTGTATGTCTTTTCACTTGTGGATCGTTTCCTCTTCATTTCTATGGATCATGTTATTTTGCATCTATACTTTTCTTTGGAACTGACATGTGCACTTCGCCTTTGTTTGTACTCATGTGACATATGAGTTGAACCTTACTGCTTTTCTTGGAACCGTCAGTGTATGAGTGAACAACATTATGCTCCTGTTATGTCGTCTATAACCTGTCTATCAATGTACTGTTCTTTCCTTATTAGCTATCTATTTGGTTTTGCACAAAAAGGTTATGTTATCCATCAATGGCACAACAACATGTGATTTTTTCATCGCCAGGCTTTCTTCTCGCCAGCCGCAATTGAATGTTTCTTCTTCTCTTCATTGTTATCCTCTATGAATGCATATGCTAAATCTGAATTACTACTAACGTATACGTGCTTGACCAAAACGTTCGGACCGGCATCCTCGTGCCAAGGCGCGATCTTGATCTAGTTGAATTAGATTTGGAGGTTCTTCTTGGATTCGTCGAGGAGCGTCCGGATTTGGGCAGCGAGTTGGGGTACAGTTTGTACGCGGAGGGCGAACATAAGCGCGACGAGGAGGAACTTGTCGAGGAAACGCAGATGATTGATGGAGGCCCTGAGGTGGTCGTCCAGGAAGAAGCCCGGTGGAGGACGGGTTCCACGAGAGCGGGGGAGCCACGCATCCGGCCACCGCGGGCACGGAACGCCACGCCGCCCTCTTCCGACCTCCCAGATTTTTCAACGACGCCAAACGCAGCCATCCATCCTCTGTCTCTCGCCACCACCACCCTGTCTCGTCTCGGCAACGCGCACGTCGCCTCTCTCCCGCGTGCTCCCAAGATGCAGACCGAGAAGATCTCGGGGGAGATTGGGCTGGAGGAGGTGGAGTTCGGGGCAGAAGATGGAGAGGGCACGAGTGAGGGAGAAGCCGGCCACGGCGGCGGTCTAGTCGCCGGCGCCGAAGGAGCTCTGAGATGGGCTGATAGGGGCGAGGCGGCGGCAGCAGGGAAGGGGAAAAACGAGGAACGGAAGTGGAGTGCGTCAGCGGGGCTCGGGCGATTTCCTCCGCCTCCCTATTTCTTTTTTTTGGAAATCGATCGCCTCTCTATTTCTTATGGACGAAGCGAATCATGGTCATATCTTTTTGTCTGTAGCTAATCCAACGTGGATGCAACGAGCGAGCGCTCCTTACGCGACTCTTATTGAGTTTAATTAATAATGAGGAAGAAATGCGTCCTCTATTTGTTCATACCATGCACGAATGGATAATGAAATAAGTTATTTACTCTTCAGTTACACATAAATCTAGATAGTTCTTTTCTATTTTCTCCCTACCATGCACGGAGTAGTTATTTACTCTTCAGTTACACATAGCATCTACTCCCTCCGTTCCGAATTACTTGTCTTGGATTTGTCTAGATACGGATGTGTGCTAGATACATCCGTATCTAGACAAATCCAAGACAAGTAATTCGGAACGGAGGGAGTAAATAGTAGTGATTGATATCCTATAAAAACCTTAATTTGGACCGATCAATTGATAATCATGCAATCAGTTAACCTCGCTGCTCACATGCCATCCCTCTATTTATATACATGTGTTGTAGCTAAAAAGTAGCAACTTACATCCGATAAATATGATTAATTTCCCCCAGCCATTAACAATTCTGCATCCATTTAAATTGACTGCTACGTGCCATCCCTCTGCTTATTATAGAACATCTGTAGTAGATATTGGAACACTCAACAATTCCTACTCGTAGGTACCATGCCTACACTCTCCTTATGTATTACGCTGGTGCTGTGGGAAATCTGGCTGGAGCGAAACCATTGCATTTTCGAGCAAAACATGCATCATTTAACGACATGGTGGCCATGGTGACAAGCCGTCCAACTATGGCCACCGAGCGAATTGCTTAGAACTACCTTTTGCGTAGCCACCGTAGAACCGACTAGTGTAACTTTTCATTTTGTTTGGACCCTTTGATCTTCGGATCTACGCTATGTATTTGCTTTTCGCATCGCTTCCTGCTTAATATATGAATGCCGGCAGCGTTGTATCTTAAAAAAAAATACTCTCCTTATATATATTTGTTAGGATCCAACTCGCGAATCACTCCATTACAAGAAATCAAGCTCGAGTACAAGGGAATTGAGGAGGGAGAAAGGAGAAATCTGATGGGTAGGGAGAGAGGAGCCATGGTTGCGTTTAAATGATCCAAGCCGGATGACCCGTTCACGCTTCTCTTGGTACTTGTAGTCGGCAATGATTGCTTGTGTATAGCCGGGCCGGCCCATGTACGAGGACGCTGCCAAGCCCATGTACGAGTGCGTGTAGGGAAGGTCCCTAACATCCCTCCCTTCTTGAAATGCGGCTTGCCCCCAAACCGCTATCACGAAGAGTTTGCCAGGATCCCATGGTGCTTGAAGATTTTTGATCATGTCCGGGTCGCCATGGTAGTTGTCATGGTCGCAACCATGGTTGAGGTGGACTTGGGCGAGCTCGGAGAAGTAGTCGGGGTTGAGGTAGTAGTGGTCATTGCAGATGAATACCCGGTTGAAGTAGGTGTTGTGGTTGTTGGAAACCTTGGTGAAGAAGGCGATGGAGAAGTAGCCGTCATAGTCGAAGCCGAAGTAGTACTTGCGACCGACCAAGCCTTGCGCGAAGACAGTGGCGAAGGCGATGACGCCGCCACCGAGGATGTAGCCGTTGTCATCATAGTTGTGGTCGAAGCTGAGGCGACACTCGTGAAAGATGAAGCCTTGCGCGAAGACGACATCAACAGCGATGATACTCCTCCCTTCTTGAAAATCCAGAAATAAGAGAAGGATGGATGCACAAGGCTCCTTAGAGCTCAGGCACTCTCGGCCGTCGGATGCGTTTGCTTGATGGGTTTTGGGCCGTCGGATCGACCGCATGGAAGAGCTGGGTCATCGGATCTGGGATGGGCACTATAGAAATGAATAGTTACCCCCGTTTCGTGCCATCGCGTGTAATTATACTGCCCCGCCGAGGGTATTATGGTCATTTTACATACAGGCGTATAAAAGGCAGTTGACGCCGCGGTGGAGACCTATCTGCTTCCTCCCGTCGCGCGACCTTATCCCGTCCTCCCGCATCCCAGCCCCCACCTCGCCGCCGCCGCCAACACCGGGCGAGTCCGGCAAGTTCCGGCGGCCCTCGCCAGAGTGCAGCACACCCACGAGCTCCCCTCGTGGTGGTGCTTCCTTCCCTCCGTCCAGATCCGCTCCTCACGGCCGCAAACGTCGCTCGCGCCACCCCTCCCCGTGGCTAGGGTTTCGGCTGCCTCCAACTCCGGCGCGGTGAGCTCTCCTCTTCCCTTGATTCATGCCCCCTCCTCTCCCCTTCTTCTTTCTCTTCCTGCCCCACTCACTTCTTCGATTCGGTGCAGCAGACACCCTCCTCCATGGACGAGGACAACCACCACGGCCCACACATGGTCGAGCTCGCCGTCGTCTGCTCCGGTACGGTGCTGGGCCAACGATCTCCGCCTCCACGGCTGCTAGCTCGGGTAAGCACTCCCATCCTCATGGCCGTTTCACTTTCCAGAGCCTCCTTCTCTTATCTGTTGAGTGTGTGTGTGTGCTCATGAAGCTTCTCTTCTCCATGGACGAACCTCACAGGCAACAGCAAGCCATCTCAAGGGAGGGGATTCTCAAGTCACCCCACGCCCAATCCATGGCGCCGTCCACAGGTGCTTAATAAATTGTTGGGGTGGGCTAATGAGTGTTTTTTGCTTGTGGCTTGGTCTATGATTAAGACTGGGGGGGCAATACGTGGCCTACATGAGCTTGTTGGCTTGGGCGTCTGGGCCTGCTATGGCATGGACGATGTCCGTGTCAAGATGAGTGACTGGGTCTGCGATAGATGATTATATTCTTAAAATTTTAACTTCCAACTGGAGTCAGTTTATTATTTAATCTGAAAGTTTGATTCTTCTTCTGAGCTAGATACTCAAATTGTGCAACCATCCATTTACGTGTATACATAGTTTTGAAATCTTACTCTGTACAGTTGAAGTAGATAATAGGACAGGGTGCCATGACGTTTAGCAGCTCCTTCCAGAACCAAGTGTGGGATTTTTTCGATGAGGATGATCGCTCGATTCGATCTTCGTCAGCTGTATAATTATCCTCTACGTCATCTTTGTCAGCAGCAGGTTGGGGCTCGACTCGATCTTCGACCCAAGTGTGAGATTATATCATTTTATATGAAAATATGAATCTAGCCGAAGCATTTCTGTACTTTTGGGGCGAGATCCTGAAAATAGGATATCGAGGGGCTGAAATCGTTAATGATATCGATGTACTGGATCAGTAGTCGCTGAAAAGTTCTAGATTGGTTCTGTGTTTTACCTAATTAGAAATACTCCCCCATTTTGATTTCGTCAATTTTTTGGACAGCGGTCCTTAATGTTGTATTATATATAGTTCATTCGGTGTCATTGGAACAACATGATTATGTCCAGAAGAAAAGTAGTAATATAGCACAGCCAACAATTGACAGATTAGATTACAGAGCTACTTGCCTTCAAAACTTAGTTTCACTAAAATTCTTTAGTGCTGCAGGATATGTTGTAAGTCTACTAATAAAGTAAACTGGTTTTGGTTTTACTTCCCGTTTGCAGCCTCTTATATCATAGGTATGTGTAGTAAGTCTGTTTTCATATTCCAGAGGCACATGGGAGTAAGCTCGAGCCGCAGCCGAGTTCAGACTCTTCCTCTCACTTGGTGCTCCATAGGAGGAGCATGGTCTGCTGTGCCTCTCCCACCTCCTCAGCACTCAGTAAGATGGCCAGTGCCGCTTAGTACCAGGGTGTTGATCACACAATACAGGGTTACCATTTTAATTTGGTCTGGAAATGGAGCTGAACCTATCAAAAGGCTTCTGGGGTATTGTTGTTTCAGAGATTTCAAGGTATGGTGTTGTTCACATCAAGACTATGCCTTTGTTTTTGAAATACTGCTAAATTTCTCTATCATGTTACTTTATTGCTATTTATTTCACTAATTACTTCTTGGTAGAAATCAGTATAAGATAATTGATTTATCTATTTAGTCACTCCTTACTGTTATTTAAAGTAGATGGATTGTACATGATGGAAGCTGAAGTTACTCGGATTATTGGTTTATCAATTTAGTTGGTCCTTACTGTTTTGACAACTATTGACCACTATCTTCATTTTTTATGCCCCTCTTCCACCCAAAAATCCCTTATGAGAATGTATTTCATAAAATGGTAGATATTGTTCTTTTCCTAGCTCATTGGTACTTATAGCCTTATAGGAGACTGATTCTTAAATTGGTTAATAAGACAGCAGATGATTGTCCTTTTGTTACTCTTTAATATATAATATAGCTGATTTTGTTTTTCATTTTTTGTTCGTGGCAAAGAAGTGTCTGTGTGTGGGCGTGTGTGTTGCCATTGAATTACGATTTAAAGTTTGGGTCTCCTTTGATTTATTTACATACGTACCTTCCACTGAATGATCTTCCCCCGTCCTACAGACCATATACATGCAGGTGTTGGAAGGCTGATCTTTCCCCTTTCTATCCGCAGATTTTTGTTGCTCTCTTTGTATGATTACATTTTTCAGAAAAATACTGCTGTATGATTATATCGGTTTAACTCCAGTTCACATTCTTATACATATTCCTCCTACTTTTGCTTCATATAAGTGTCTTGATAAACTATTATCACCATTAATTAATTATCTAATCACACTAAATACGATATTTTTTCCAGTTTATCTATTTGAATGTTTATATATTTACATGTGTATAAATATATGAATAAATAGTCAAACTCAACTTGAACAACTCACTTAACACTTCGGAATAAATTTTAGTTGACCAATTGAATTCCAAAATGCATTCTTTTTATTTGAACAAAGGTGAAATTTTTGAGCTTTTCTAAGCTGGAACAACAACACATGTTAGATGCTTGCGAATGAATACATGATGAATTTAGGAACCAAAGATTAGGTAGACACTCAAACTTATCGATATGAAGTATACCTTTTATAAAAAGTATTGTATGAAGTCCAAAATGCCCTCTTCGATTCTAACTTATATTCAATGTTTCACGTGTTATATATTCCTTTGGTGAAGTTGTCTAAACAATATAGTAGAATAAGTCAGCCATAAATCTCATTTCCTATAAAGTTTTGTTGCTGAGTGATCAGTTTTTGCATGTCTATTACTTATATTTTGAAAAAAAAACTGTGTACAACTCTCCCCCTGAAAGAAGCAATGCATTTGGTTTTGAGAATTTTGAGATTTATAATGAGTTCTTCTCCCTTGGTGGTCAGCAGACGACGAGGAGGCTGCAAGAAAAGGCGGGCTGCGAAAGAAGGTGGACCATTCTTTCTAATCTGAACTGAATTGGTGTTCTCAACAATGAATTTTCCATGTTATTGACTTTTGCATCTGCATTATCCATCATGTGTAGGCTTACATTCAGCAGCTTAAGAGTGGTAAGCTGAAGCTTGCTCAACTGGAACAGGATCTCCAGCGGGCTCGTTCTCAGGTGCTTCTCATTTCTGCAGCTAATTCACCATGTGCAGCTGTGCATATATGATCATAAAATATCACTCGAGTTAGAAAAATATCACTCGAGTTTTTGTTCACATGTTGGTACAGGGCCATTTCACATGAGGATGCCAATTTTAAGTCTGTAGATCATATCTTTTACATTCCTCTTTGATTTTTGACTTGGATTTCTACTTACTGTTGACATGGTAGACATTGAGTACATGGCAATTATTTGTTTGATTTTCTTTGAACATGGCAAATTGATTAAAACATGTAGAATACAACATGGCAAAATGTTGAACATTAGTAGATTTTTATAGTACTTTACACGAAATGTTTTGCTTACTGGAAATGTTATCTAGAACTTGACACATTTTGTTCAAACATGTTTGGTATTTTAGTTTTTATGGCAAATTTAGGAACAATTGGCGGCTGTGTTGCCGCGCTCCTTGGCATCGAGAAGATGTCGCTCCCGAGTCATTTCTGTACCACCTCCAGGTATACCGGATGCTTCTACTATTCTCCCTACCCCTTCCACCGTGGTCAATTGTTCACTAGGTTGTCCCATGGGAGAATTGATACCATTACTTCGTTCAATTATGTGTGCAATGATAGTATGATTTGTTTTACAAATGAACATTTGTCTTCTAAGAGCATAGCCTACCGACAGGCTGAAGCAAAGGCTAATTTCGTTGTTCATTCATCCTTCCTATTTATTGGGTACCTCTGCTTTTAGAAACAAACCAAACCCACTATATATATTTGTTCTGTTCCAAGAAAATGCATAAGAGGAATTTAATGGTTCTTATATTTGCACAACTACACTAACATTGTCACAGAGCAAGCACAAAAGTCTAAACTTAATGGTTTCATTTAGTTTTGGTCTTCAAACTGGCAGTTGGTGCTTGGAAATTGGAATCGAGTCCGAGGACAAGTATCAAGTATTTTCACACAATGTGAAGTTTAGTTTTTTAAACAGTGCGAATATATGATTCATTTTTTCCCTTTTGACAGGTCAAATACATACCCAACTTTATGTAAATAGACCGTTGGTGTCTTATAGATATACTATACCTTCATTGCAGGTGTGACTGATTAACAGACAAAATCGTGGCCATTGTTCAGGTGGTGATTATGCCTTTCCTCTTTTGTAACAAGATGATTATGTATCAATGCGACTCTGAGACTTTACTATACCCATTCTGTATATAGAACATTCTCTTAGGAGATTGTTTTATTTGTTCTGGTTGACGTATACTAAAGGTTGTGTACCTATAAAAAGAAAAGACACTTCCAAGTTTTGTATGTAGTTCTTGATGTATGTCTCAAGTGCAGCTTATAATGCTCCTACTCTTAGTACTTGCTCTCGCATGTTTATGCTCTTAGTACTGAGATTAGTGTTAAGTCATTAGCTTTTGTGGTCTCATGAAAACTTGATGTGGCCTTACAATCCCATGACCATGTTGAACTTGATGATGGATTGCTTTTCATACAAGTGAATGTTTCTCCTTTCTCTTGAACCAGAATATCATTGTCCCGTTGGATACGTGCGCCAAACTATGCTCCCTACTAACTTTTTTTAAAAGGTGCTTTTGGTCTGAAACTTCTGTGGTCTGATGAACACACTGAAATTGATTTTTCCTTATAGTTACACGCCAATGCTTTTGGTTTCAAACTTACGTGGTCTGATGAACGCACTAAAATTGATTCTGCCTTATAGTCTCATGCTGATATTGAGCACCATTACGTCTCGCTCCTATTACAATTGTATGTTTCTTTTTCATTGGATTTCTATTGACTTAGCACTACCTGCTTGACCAAAACGTTGGGACCGGCACTAGTGCTCGATCTAGTGATCTTGATTGTAGCAGGTAGAGAACGTCATACCGCTCATGGCCAGTGCACTAGTGCTGATAGCCATCGCCATTAGAATCCAACTGCAAATATGTTGTGCCATCAGACATGCCAGAAGGGCCAAGATATCACCGTAATGTTCAGAAGTGTCCTCTGGATACTGTTGCTCGTCACCTGGATCCCAGTGCTGAAGAAGTATACTTACACTGGACAATTGTGCAAACCACCTGTGATCAAATATTTCTTCTTCAGTTCCCATAGGCCATAATTTTTCAAACTGAACATGGGGATGCTGATGATTGTAATCCCCAGAGGCATTGACTGCACAAGAATTCAGATATGCTCGAAGGTTTTCCACCAGAATATCTGTACATGGAAGTAACGGCCACTCAAGTTGTAACACCATCAATGTGCTACTAGCACTCACGCACAACGGATGCAGCCCGGGTTTTATTCCATAAGAAATTGTTTCAGTGTACTGCTCCAGATTAATCAGAAGCAACCAAATCCCTTCATGTGAGCGCACTATATAATCTGGATAAAATTGTATGCCTGTGTAGTTCGCTGCCTCCCTAGAAATAGCTGCTAGCCTGAAACAGGTAAGATAACCTGCATGTGCAAGAAGGGTTCCAATGCAATACCTTTCCTGTACCACTGTTAGACTGAAACTTGCTTGTTTAGACAGATTAACATCTATCACACGATCTGGAGGGCGTCCAGACTGCAACTTCGCATCCGGCAAACAACAGAAAGAATCTTCCGTGGAATTCGACCGACAATAAGAAATAAGAGGGGAACCCACATTTTTGAATTGCAACCAAACTAGCCGAACACTGAACCCTGAAACTTTATGTGGTTGGCGACATGTACCCGAATATGGTTTTTGATATGCACTTTGCAGGTAACACCAGGGTTTTCTCATGAGATTGGGATCACTAGAACCGGGAGGACCAGACTGAAATTCCACTTTCGGCAACTCTGACCATAGATGCACTGCTTAGCAATTGCTTGAAGATGATGAACATAGTAGTTTCAGGTGCACACTTCGACGACATCTCAAGGATTCTGTCAGAGAATTCAGAGTACCAGCAAAATGATGCATAACATAAGAAATTTTCGGCCATGTGTACCTCAATTGCGAGCCTTCGTCAAAGCAACCAAATGACGGCCATGGGCATGGTCTGGACATACAAGAAATGAGATAAGTTGTTTGCATAGCAGATGTTTTTTGATCACCCAGATTCTGGAACTGCCATTGGGTACCGTGGAAACAACTGAAGGGTTCATCTACGAGAATTAGCTTGCAACAATCAACTTGTAGAGGATCACCATATCTGAGTGACATCTGAACTGGTTTAGATCTGACAAATGGAACTTCATGCGACTGACTACAGTTGAAAGGTTCAGGATAGTCTACATCTGAATGGACAAAGAGTTCCTCCAAGGATGTCTTTCTGAAACCTGCAGAATTATCCAACGCGCAGCACTGCACAGATTGGGTGAAGTGTTTCTCAGTGTTCTGTACTGCTGCACATTTGGTTGCACAATCCGGTCGACATGAAGACTTGACTGATTGAGGGGATGCCATTTTTCTGATCAGGGACACAACAAGGCTGAACCCAATTGTACACTCAAGCTGCATCTCCGAATCTGGAAAATAATGGACAGGCTCCTCCCGGGGAACATCTCTAAACATCAACCTAAGTAACCAAGGACTCAAGCAGGGACCTCCATGTGATTGACAATGTATACCTGGATATGGCCTTTCCGGGTAGATTGTGTTTGACAGAGGTGTGAACGACGGCCATGGATTTGGCCTGAAGAGGTGTCCCATGTAATTGATCCGCACATGTACAGGCGGTGGCCATGGTCGATGTTCGAAGGAAGGTGCTTGCAGGTGCTCAGTGGTGGTGTCATATGTCTCATCGACCCTGTCGATGGTGGCGATCGGAGGCTGCACCCAGTCACTCGTATAGGCGGGAGCTTCTGCCGAGCACTTGGTCGGAGCTGGTTTGGCTGCCATAGCAGCAGTTGTGGCTGCCATGGGAACACTAGGGATGGTGTCGGTGGTGGTTGCCGCGGAGGAAACAACCTTGGCGGAGAAGTTGCTGATGCCGATGGAGGGTGTTTCCTGCACCGGACCGAGCTGCGTGACCTCCTTGGGGTTGAGGTTGACCACGGGCTCGGGATGGACGGTGGTGGCGCCGTCCTGGAGCTCGTCGATGTGGGTGCCGGTGTCGACCTGCGTCGAACACTTCGTCGAACAGGTGATGTGCGCCATCTCGGTGCAGGTCGGGGGTTCGTCAGGGGAGACCACAAGGATCTCCTGGGCCTTGGCGGTGAAGCAATAGACGTCGGGGGTGACCGCAACGACAGGGGCGTCGATGGAGAGGCCGCCATCGGAGGCCACGATGGCCGAGCACGTCGGCGGCGAAGGTGGAGCTCCTGTGGAGGGCTGGGCGGGCATGGCTGCCCAGAGTTGGAGCTGCCTATTGAACTCGTCGTATAGCGCCCTAGTCTCAGCCCTGAGTTTGTCTAGGTAGGCCTTCAGCTCAGAATTCATGGTGCTGGAGGTGGAGGGAAAAGTGGGGAAAAAATTAGGCAGGATTTTTGGACGAACTCGTGAAGACTTGCGGTGAATCGGAAGGGTGGAGGGAGGCTCTGATACCACGATGTTAGGATCCAACTCGCGAATCACTCCATTACAGGAAATCAAGCTCGAGTACAAGGGAATTGAGGAGGGAGAAAGGAGAAGAACAGTAGGTAGGGGGAGGGAGGAGCCGCTGTTGCCGTTTCGTGATCCAAGCCCGGATGACCCGTTCGGTGCTTCTCCTTCAGGTACTTGTAGTCGACAGCAGTTGCTTGCGTATAGCCGGGCCGGCCCATGTACGAGGACGCTGCCAAGCCCATGTACGAGTGGGCGTAGGGAAGGTCCCTAACATTTCGCATCGCTTCCTGCTTAATATATGCATGCCGGCAGCGTTGTATCTTAAAAAAAAAACTCTCCTTATGTATATTTGTCTACTTTGCACTCAAACGTAGATGAATCAATCTGGGGATGAGTCTCATCCAAGGATGGCTTAAAGCATAGAGCATGCATTAGATGATACGTTGAACCACGATGAATCTACTCACTCCTTCTCAAGGGTACCGGCTATTGAATACTGTTATGCTTCGTACCTTGCACCTTTTCCTTCACAGATCCTTTCTCAACTTTATTTGTACATATATCATGTGGTGACAAAACCTATGCAAGAAACCTTCAAGCCACCGATCCTAAAGGTAATGTCCAACTAAGTACGAGGCGTACAAGGATCCTTCCGCGTTCAATTCCTTTCACAGAATTAGACACAAGTTCTTCACTTGGAAGTTATTATTAAGCCAACATATGTTTTTGCTGCCACCTAATTATGAAACCAAAATTTGTATATTGTCAGGAAAGATTGGAAATAACGTACATGAATTCTGTGAAAGGAATTAGACATGTAACGTTTTAGATCATATAGTCCCAGTATTGTTAAGCCATCATGTACTTGAAGTTATTTGTGCCCTTAGAATGTTGCGTTTAGCAAATCTAAGAACATGCCCTTCCTTCAATTATGTACTCATAAGTATTTGGCAGATTTGAACGTGCAATCATCTGGAAGCTCACTCCTTTCATTTCTGCTTTCATTATAGGGAAACCCTTCCTATCTATAGTCTGATAGGAAACGAGCGCCAGACTAGTCGACGGCCGCCGATTCAATTTAAATCTGACGGTCACAACGTGCTCTTCATATATGTTAAAAAAGGAGAAGAAAATCCCAACATCCGGGCATTAACTTCCCGCAACCCCCGCATCTAACCTCTTCCTAATTTCTCGCCCCGCATTCCTCCCGATTCCATTCGCCGCCAACAGCACGCACAGGCCCAAGCTCGCCTCGCCCAGATCCCTTCCACCCCCGGCCTCCATCGCCCATCGTCGTTGTGTATCGTGGGCACCTCATCGGTCAGTCCTCTTCCTCTACTCCTCCCCACCACATCGTCTGTTCATTGATCTACCGAGCTGCTAATTCTGCATGACAATCATGGCCGTGATCTGCCGAGGTGCTAATTCTCCACGACACCACGACCGTGATCCGCCAAGGCCGATGTGAGCGGGCACCAACAATCGTGAGCAAGAAGTTTGATGGCCGTTCCCTTTGGCATGGTGAGCGTCACAAAGAGTTGATTCCAATGTGTGTTCCTCACTGATTTTGCTGGTTGCGTCACAATGATGGATAGGCATCGGGCAATCACCAAGTGACAGGATAATGCTCCCTTCTCGACAGCGACCAGAGCACGCCCGGCCGGTTGCACATCGGCTTCACGTCCTCGGTTGACCTCATTTTAATTTGATATTCAGCTGTACTACTTTGTGGTAAAGGAGGTCTCGGCTAATGGTTCATCGTTGTTGTAGCGCCGCTCCATGCATGCCAATCCTTCTTAGTACCGCTAACCATGGCGATAAAGGAAGCATGCCTACCATGCACTTCAAGCATTGGCAGGATGCACGTCCGACATCAAATAGAAGCACGATTACAATCGCAACAAAGCACGACCAACTTCTCCATACCAAGTTCCCTAACGTTGAGTTTCCATATTTTCATGCATATAATTATATGGTGATGAATTTTGGCCATAACCGAGTTCCCATAACATGTTTTTACTCTAGTGTGTCTTTTATATATGTTGTGAGAAAATGAAGATATTACATCCTAGCAACCATGCTTCATAGATTATTGCATATGATTCTATGGTGATGAATTTTTGCTTCCACCATTGTAAGTGTGTGCTACTCTGACTGTACATTTTTTTTGCTTCAACCATTATCCGATACTAGTGTCTCTTCAACCACTACTACTCTCTGCTTCAACCATTATTTGCTTTTGTTCATGAATTTCATTATACAACCATATTGCTTTATTTAGTGGATTTTTGTACAAGCTACTAAATTTTGTGCTTCCTTCTTTCTCACTGAATGCTTCAGTTGTACAGATTCCCAATAATGATGCAATGTGTGTTGATTACTAGACCAACCGGGCTCTAAGTTGTCGGTTCTACGACGAGCGATGCAGAGCTCATGGCAAACACAAACATTGTCATGATCGGATTGCCGCCCTCCGCTATGACGACTACAACAAAATGAAATTATTGTTGTAATAGTATTTTACTATTGTTGTAAATGAATTTGTAAATTTGTGTTCACAAAGTATTAGTCTGTTACAATGTGTCATCATACATGTCCTGCTGCCACATGGTTTGTGAAGCAGAAAAAAATCTGTATACGAAAAGATCGTTTCATTTGCAATTTTATTACTACTTTGGTTGGAAGCAATTTTATAGTTGATGGAAACAAGAGATTGATGCTTTTGAAACAGGTCTAAATAATTTTTCTTTTTGATGGAAGCAAATCACTGTTTGGTTGATGAAATCTCTAGTCCATGGAACAATGCTTCCGACAGAAAATATTTGATACTATGAGATAGTTTTATATGGAAGAAAATATTACAAACGAAGATGGAAGCAAATATTGGTGTGCGGAAGATGCTCAATGTCATACATTATGCTTCCTTGATCGACGAAACTCTGTTATGCACTAGCAGCAAAATTTCCAGTATCTAGAAAAAACAAAGTTGAATATAAGCAAGTGCACGAAGCATATAAAATTGTGTATGAAGCAACTAAAATTATAGTAAACCAAATAAAATGTGCCCACAAAACATAGTTTTGCAAAGCAAGCAAATTAATCTATCTATGGAAGCATAGTTTTTTTTTCAAGGATGCACGGGAACATACAGTGTTGTGCTGGAAGCAAAATAACGAAGTAGGAAACATGGGCATGGATAGAGGACGGAGAATACGGTAGTTCACACGTGATTGACGGAAGCCGAGATCCATGCATCATGCATGTAAGCTAACTACCGGCCCACGTTACCTCAAGCCTACGTATTACTCGCGTAAAAGCCGGAAGTGTGATGGATGAGGGGACAGTTATGACGAAGCACTCAATTAACGAAACAAATTAGCTAAACTCACGGCCTGACTAGTAGTACTACTTACATCGGAAGTCTACCGTGCCTTGGATCGAACGGACAAGGACTGGTCTGACAGGGAGCCAAACATCAATAGTCTGATGCCTAGCGGTGCCCTTCATTATAACCATTCAGGGACCTTGAATCTGATTTGTCCAATGTGATCTTACATTAGAAAAAAAACATGCTTCATTATGGGGAAACAAAGTTGATTTAAGCAATAGAACATTGATAACCAAATTTATTTTCTCTTTAGTCAATCCTCCATAGTAACTTCTTTTTCTTTCGAATTGACCAAAAAAGCCTATATCAGTATTGCTTATAATGTGCAAACAGATTTATCCCACACAATAAGACACTGCTACAATTGATGTGCAAAATTATTCCATATGTATTAATGGACTGGCTATTATCAGCTTTATGGGAGACACTATCACCTTGTATCAACATATTATTATAAGTATAAACTCTATGTTTGTACATAGATTTCTAACACTCTCATGCAACATTCAAAATAGACGGGCGCCATCGACGATCTAGTATCCCATAAACCCGTTTTGTATTTATTATGCAGGATGCATCTATAAAATCTGTTCCGCGTCGCAGAGCTGGCGGTACCGTAAATTTTACATAACTTTAAACAGATTACAAGTTTCAATAATGTAAGCCGGATGAAATCATAATATAAATTCAACATATGAATATAAATGATTCAAAAAGCAATTCACAATACAACAATATTTTTCACTACAACAAATGTTTAAATTCAAATAATTATTACAAGACCAAATTGTTCAAATCACACACAAATACATATGAAATGGGAATCTATCCCCATAGAGTTGCCAACGATGCTTGATAAGATCATGCTTGAGTTGGTTGCGTGAATCACGGTTCTTGATCTTTCGGTAGGTGTCAAGAAATGCAGTGATCTCATTTGCGTCCGTGGTAGGCTTCACATGGCTACCAACATTGTCACAATTAACCTCTAAGTCCAAATCTCTCTCATCCTCAACGATCATGTTGCATAAATTTACACAAGCAATCATAATGTTTCTAAGTGATTTTTATCCCGAAAGCGAACATGATCTCAAGCAATGGCAAAACGAGCTTGCAACACACCAAATGCCCTCTCAATGTCGGTCAGTCGTGGATTCACGTCGCTTTTTCTTCGGGCCCTTCTCAAATTCCTCCACAAGATGCAACAACACTAGGTTGTCGACATTGTCATCGAGAATCATCTCTTCTATGTCTGAATCATCCAACGAAGACGGCGAGGACGAACTCCAATCCATCTAAAAATGCACGCCTGTGAATTTCACCTGAACCTCACAGAGCCAAATTGAGTCAAAATTCCGTGGGTGTTGGACATACCTCGTCCGAAGCCCGCCGACCCTTTCTTCTCCCCCACCGGCCCAAGCAAAGATGGTCGCCCCTTTTGTTGGGAAACATAGCATGCAATTTTAAAAAAATTCCTACGCTCACGCAAGATCTATATAGGAGATGCATAGCAACGAGAGGGGGAGAGTGTGTCCACGTACCCTCGTAGACCGAAAGCGGAAGCGTTTGACAACGCGGTTGATGTACTCGAACTTCTTCTAGCTCCGACCGATCAAGCACCGAACGTACGACACCTCCGAGTTTTGCACACGTTTAGCGCGATGGCGTCCCTCGCCTTCTTGATCCAACAAGGTGTCGAGGAACTAGATGAGTTCCGTTAACACAAGCGTGTGGTGACGGTGATGGTGAAGTGATCCGCGCAGGGCTTTGCCTAAGCACCGCGAGAATATGATCGAGAGTGTAAACTGTGGAGGGGGGTGCCGCACACGGGTAACAATTGATGTTGTGTGTTTTAGGCGCCCCTCCCCACGTATATATAGGTGGGAGGGGAGGAGAGGCAGCCATTGTTGGAAATATGCCCTAGAGGCAATAATAAAATGGTTATTATTATATTTCCTTGTTCATGATAGTTGTCTATTGTTCATGTTGTAATTGTCTTATGCGGAAATCGTAATACATGTGTGAATACATAGACCACAACATGTCCCCAGTGAGCCTCTAGTTGACTAGCTCGTTGATCAATGGATGGTTACGGTTTCCTGACCATGGACATTGGATGTCATTGATAACGGGATCACATCATTGGGAGAATGATGTGATGGACAAGACCCAATCCTAAGCATAGCACAAGATCGTGTAGTTTGTTTGCTAGAGCTTTTCTAATGTCAAGTATCATTTCCTTAAACCATGAGATCGTGTAACTCCCGGATACCGTAGGAGTGCTTTGGGTGTACCAAACGTCACAACGTAACTGGGTGGCTATAAAAGTATACTACAGGTATCTCCGAAAGTGTCTGTTGGGTTGACATGGATCGAGACTGGGATTTGTCACTCCGTATGACGGAGAGGTATCTCTAGGCCCACTCGGTAATGCATCATCATAATGAGCTCAATGTGACCAAGTGGTTGGTCACAGGATCATGCATTACGGTATGAGTAAAGTGACTTGCCGGTAACGAGATTGAACGAGGTATTGGGATACCGACGATCGAATCTCGGGCAAGTAACGTACCGATTGACAAAGGGAATTGTATACGGGATTACTTGAATCCTCGACATCGTGGTTCATTTGATGAGATCATCGTGGAACATGTGGGAACCAACAAGGGTATCCAGATCCCGCTGTTGGTTATTGGCCGGAGAGCTGTCTCGGTCATGTCTGCGTGATTCTCGAACCCGTAGGGTCTACACACTTAAGGTTCGGTGACGCTAGGGTTATTAGGAAGACTTGTAAGTGATTACCGAATCTTGTTCGGAGTCCCGAATGATATCCCGGATGTCACAGGAGTTCTGGAATGGTCCGGAGGTAAAGATTTATATGTGGGAAACTGTCATATGGTCACCGGAAAAGTTCGGGGGCATATCGGTATTGTACCGGGGCCACCGGAGGGGTTCCGGGGGTCCACTTGGAGGGGCCACCTCTCTCGGAGGGCTTCATGGGCTGTAGTGGGCAGGGAACCAGCCCCTGGAGGGCTGGGCGCACCCCCCGTGGGCCCATGCGCCTAGGGTGGGGGGGGTTACCCTAGAGGGGGCCCCTTGGCAGGGGCAAGCCCCTCCCTTGGCCGCCCCCCCCACTAGATCTCATCTTGCGGGGGCCGGCCCCTTCCCCTTCCCTATAAATAGAGGGTGAGGGAGGGCCGCACACAACATCCAAGGCGCAGCCCTCCCTCCCCAACACTTCTCCTCCTCCGTTAAGAGCTTGGCGAAGCCCTGCCGGAGTACTACCTCTCCACCACCACCACGCCGTCGTGCTGCTGTTGGAGCTCTCTTCCTCAACGTCTCCCTCCTCCTTGCTGGATCAAGGTGCGAGAGATGTCTCCGCTCCATACGTGTGTTGAACGCGGAGGTGCCGTCCGTTTGGCGCTAGGATCATCGGTGATTTGGATCACGATGAGTACGACTCCATCAACCCCGTTCTCTTGAACGCTTCCGCTCGCGATCTACAAGGGTATGTAGATGCACTCCTCTCTCTCTCGTTGCTAGATGACTCCATAGATTGATCCTGGTGATGCGTAGAATTTTTTTTATTTTCTGCAACGATCCCCAACAGTGGCATCATGAGCTAGGTCTATGCATAGTTTCTATGCACGAGTAGAACACAATTTTGTTGTGGGCGTAGATGTTGTCATTTTTCTTGCCACTACTAGTCTTATCTTGTTTCAGCGGCATCGTGGGATGAAGCGGCCCGGACCGACCTTACACGTACGCTTACGTGAGACAGGTTCCACCGACTGACATGCACTAGTTGCATAAGGTGGCTAGCGGGTGTCTGTCTCTCCTACTTTAGTCGGATCAGATTCGATGAAAGGGTCCTTATGAAGGGTAAATAGAAATTGGCATATCACGTTGTGGTTTTGGCGTAGGTAAGAAACGTTCTTGCTAGAACCCTATTGCAGCCACGTAAAAACATGCAACAACAATTAGAGGACGTCTAACTTGTTTTTGGCAAGATATGCCTTGTGATGTGATATGGCCAAAAGGATGTGATGAATGAAATATATGTGATGTATGAGATTGATCATGTTCTTGTAATAGGAATCACGACTTGCATGTCGATGAGTATGACAACCGCGGAGCCATAGGAGTTGTCTTTATTTTTTTATGACCTGCGTGTCATTGAATAACGCCATGTAATTACTTTACTTTATTGCTAAACCATTAGCCATAGTAGTAGAAGTAATCGTTGGCGTGACAACTTCATGAAGACACGACGATGGAGATCATGATGATGGAGATCATGGTGTCATGCCGGTGACGATGATGATCATGGCGCCCCGAAGATGGAGATCAAAAGGAGCAAAATGATATTGGCCATATCATGTCACTATTTGATTGCATGTGATGTTTATCATGTTTTTGCATCTTGTTTGCTTAGAACGACGATAGTAAATAAGATGATCCCTCATAATAATTTCAAGAAAGTGTTCCCCCTAACTGTGCGTCGTTGCGAAAGTTCGTTTTTTCGAAGCACCACGTGATGATCGGGTGTGATAGATTCTAACGTTCACATACAACGGGTGTAAGACAGATTTACACATGCAAAAACACTTAGGTTGACTTGACGAGCCTAGCATGTACAGACATGACCTTGGAACACAAGAGACCGAAAGGTCGAACATGAGTCGTATAGAAGATACGATCAACATGAAGATGTTCACCGATGATGACTAGTCCGTCTCACGTGATGATCGGACACGGCCTAGTTGACTCGGATCATGTATCATTTAGATGACTAGAGGGATGTCTATCTGAGTGGGAGTTCATCATATAATTTGATTAGATGAACTTAATTATCATGAACTTGGTCTAAAATCTTTGCAATATGTCTTGTAGATCAAATGGCCCACGCTAATGTTGCCCTCAACTTCAACGCATTCCTAGAGAAAACCAAGCTGAAAGACGATGGCAGCAACTATACGGACTGGGTCCGGAACTTGTGGATCATCCTCATAGCTGCCAAGAAAGCATATGTCCTAGATGCACCGCTAGGTGAAGCACCCGTTTTCCCAAAGAACTCAAGACGTTATGAACACTGGCAGCTATGCGTAGTGATGAGTACTCCCTGGTTCAGTGCGGCATGCTTTACAGCTTATAACCGGGGCTCCAAAAGCGTTTTGAGCAGCACGGAGCATATGAGATGTTCCAAGAGCTGAAAATGGTTTTCCAAGCTCATGCCCGGGTCGGGAGATATGAAGTCTCCGACAAGTTCTACAGTTGTAAGATGGAGGAGAATGGTTCTGTCAGCGAGCACATACTCAAAATGTCTGGGTTGCACAACTGCTTGTCTCAGCTAGGAGTTAATCTCCCAGATGACGCGGTCATTGACATAACCCTCCAGTCGCTCCCACCTAGCTACAAGAGCTTTGTGATGAACTACAATACGCAGGGGATGGTGAAAACCATTCTTGAGGTATTTTCAATGCTGAAATCAGCGGAGGTGGAGGTCAAAAAGGAACATCAAGTGTTGATGGTCAATAAAACCACTAGTTTCAAGAAAGGCAAGGGTAAGAAGAACTTCAAGAAGGACAGCAAGGGAGTTTCCGCGCCCGGTAAGCCGATTCTTGGGGAAGAAGCCAAAGCATGGACCCAAACCTAAGACCGAAAGTGCTTTTATTGCAAGGGAAGCGGACCTTTGGAAGCGGAACTGCCCCAAGTACTTAGCGGACAAGAAGGCCGGCAACACCAAAGGTATATGTGATATACATGTAATTGATGTGTACCTTACCGATGCTCGTAGTAGCTCACAGGTATTTGATACGGTGCGGTTGCTCATATTTGTAACTTTCGAAGCAGAGCTGCGGAATAAGCGGAGACTGGCGAAGGGCGAGGTGACAATGCGCCGTGGGAATGGTTCCATGGTCGATGTGATCGCCGTCGCACGCTACCTCTACATTTACCTACGGGATTAGTTTTAAACCTCAATAATTGTTATTTAGTGCCGACTTTGAGCATGAACATTGTATCTGGATCTCGTTTAATACGAGATGGGTACTCATTTAAATCCGAGAATAATGGTTGTTCTATTTATATGAGAGATATGTTTTATGGTCATGCCCCGCTGGTCAATGGTTTATTCTTAATGAATCTCGAACGTGATGTTACACATATTCATAGTGTGGATACCAAAAGATGTAAGGTTGATAACGATAGTCCCACATACTTGTGGCACTGTCGCCTTGGTCACATTGGTGTCAAACGCATGAAGAAGCTCCATGTTGATGGACTTTTGGAGTCTCTTGATTACGAATCATTTGACACATGCGAACCATGCCTCATGGGCAAAATGACCAAGACTCCGTTCTCCGGAACAATGGAGCGAGCAACCAACTTATTGGAAATCATACATACTGATGTGTGCGGTCCAATGAACGTTGAGGCTCACGGAGGCTATCGTTATGTTCTCACTCTCACTGATGACTTAAAGTAGATATGGGTATGTCTACTTGATGAAACACAAGTCTGAGACCTTTGAAAAGTTCAAGGAATTTCAGAATGAGGTAGAGAATCAACGTGACCGAAAGATAAAGTTCTTACGATCAGATCGTGGGGGAGAATATTGAAGTCACGAATTTGGTACGCACTTAAGGAAATGTGGAATTGTTTCACAACTCACGCCGCCTGGAACACCTCAGTGTAACGGTGTGTCCGAACGTGGTAATCGCACTCTATTGGATATGGTGTGACCTATGATGTCTCTCACCGATTTACCGCTATCTTTTTGGGGATACGCTCTAGAGACAGCTACATTCACTTTAAATAGGGCACCGTCTAAATCCGTTGAGACGACACCGCATGATTTATGGTTTGGGAAGAAACCTAAGCTGTCGTTTCTAAAAGTTTGGGGATGCGATGCTTATGTCAAGAAACTTCAACCTGAAAAGCTCCAACCCAAGTCGGAAAAATGCATATTCATAGGATACCCTAAGGAAACCATTGGGTATACCTTCTACCTTAGATCCGAAGGCAAGATCTTTGTTGCAAAGAACGGGTCCTTTCTGGAGAAAGAGTTTCTCTCGAAAGAAATAAGTGGGAGGAAAGTAGAACTTCGATGAAATCTTGCCTCTTGAACCGGAAAGTAGCGTAGCTCAGAAGATGTTCCTTTGGTGCTCGCACCGACTAGAGAGGAAGTTAATGATGATGATCAAGGTACTTGGATCAAGTTGCTACTAAACTCGAAGGTCCACAAGGACACGTTCCACACCAGAATGGTATGGCAACCCTGTCCTGGAAATCATGTTGTTAGACAACGGTGAACCTTCGAACTATGAAGAAGCGATGGCGGGCCTAGATTCCAACAAATGGCTAGAAGCCATGCAATCCGAGATAGGATCCATGTATGAAAACAAAGTATGGACTTTGACAGACTTGCTCGATGATCGGCGAGCGATAGAAAACAAATGGATCTTTAAGAAGAAGACAGACACGGATGGTAATGTTACCATCTATAAGGCTCGACTTGTCGCTAAGAGTTATCGACAAGTTCAAGGGGTTAACTATGATGAGACTTTCTCTCCCGTAGCAAAGCTGAAGTCCGTCCGAATCATGTTAGCAATTGCCGCATTCTACGATTATGAGATATGGCAAATGGGCGTCAAAACGGCATTCCTTAACGGTTTCCTTAAGGAAGAATTGTATATGATGCAGCCGGAAGGTTTTGTCGATCCTAAGAATGCTAACAAGGTATGCAAGCTCCAGCGATCCATCTATGGGCTGGTGCAAGCATCTCGGAGTTGGAACATTCGCTTTGATGAAATGATCAAAGCGTTTGGGTTTATCTTGCACTTATGGAGAAGCCTGCGTTTACAACAAAGTGAGTGGGAGCTCTGTAGCATTTATCATATTATATGTGGATGACATACTTTTGATGGGAAATGATATAGAACTTTTGGACAGCATAAAGGCCTACTTGAATAAGTGTTTTTCAATGAAGGACCTTGTGGAAGCTGCTTATATATTAGGCATCAAGATCTATAGAGATAGATCGAGACGCCTCATAGGTCTTTCACAAAGAACATACCTTGACAAGATATTGAAGAAGTTCAATATGGATCAGTCTAAGAAGGGGTTCTTACCTGTATTGCAAGGTGTGAAATTGAGCTCGGCTCAATGCCCGACCACGGCACAAGATAGAGAAAAGATGAGTGTCATCCCCTATGCCTCGGCTATAGGGTCTATTATGTATGCCATGCTGTGTACCAGACCTAATGTAAACCTTGCCATAAGTTTGGTAGGAAGGTACCAAAGTAATCCCGACATGGAACACTGGACAGCGGTCAAGAATATCCTGAAGTACCTGAAAAGGACTAAGGATATGTTTCTCGTTTATGGAGGTGACGAAGAGCTCGTCGTAAAGGGTTACGTCGACGCTAGCTTCGACACAGATCTGGATGACTCTAAGTCACAAACCGGATACGTGTATATTTTGAATGGTGGGGCACTAAGCTGGAGCAGTTGCAAGCAAAGCGTCGTGGCGGGATCGACATGTGAAGCGGAGTACATGGCAGCCTCGGAGGCAGCACATGAAGCAAACTGGATGAAGGAGTTCATTACCGACCTAGGAGTTATTCCCAATGCGTCAGGGCCGATGACTCTCTTCTGTGACAACACTGGAGCCATTGCCCTTGCCAAGGATCCTAGGTTTCACAAGAAGACCAGGCACATCAAGCGCCGCTTCAACTCCATTCGTGAAAATGTTCAAGATGGAGACATAGATATTTGCGAAGTGCATACGGATCTGAATGTCGCAGATCCGTTGACTAAACCTCTTCCGCGAGAAAAACATGATCAACACCAGAACTCTATGGGTGTTTGATTCATCATAATGTAACTAGATTATTGACTCTCGTGCAAGTGCGAGACTGTTGGAAATATGCCCTAGAGGCAATAATAAAATGGTTATTATTATATTTACTTGTTCATGATAATTGTCTACTGTTCATGCTGTAATTGTGTTATCCGGAAATCGTAATACATGTGTGAATACATAGACCACAACATGTCCCTAGTGAGCCTGTAGTTGACTAGCTCGTTGACCAATGGATGGTTACGGTTTCCTGACCATGGACATTGGATGTCATTGATAACGGGATCACATCATTGGGAGAATGATGTGATGGACAAGACCCAATCCTAAGCATAGCACAAGATCGTGTAGTTTGTTTGCTAGAGCTTTTCTAATGTCAAGTATCATTTCCTTAAACCATGAGATCGTGTAACTCCCGGATACCGTAGGAGTGCTTTGGGTGTACCAAAGCGTCCTGGCGTAACTGGGTGGCTATAAAAGTATACTACAGGTATCTCCGAAAGTGTCTGTTGGGTTGACATGGATCGAGACTGGGATTTGTCACTCCGTATGACGGAGAGGTATCTCTAGGCCCACTCGGTAATGCATCATCATAATGAGCTCAATGTGACCAAGTGGTTGGTCACATGATCATGCATTACGGTACGAGTAAAGTGACTTGCCGGTAACGAGATTGAACGAGGTATTGGGATACCGACGATCGAATCTCGGGCAAGTAACGTACCGATTGACAAAGGGAATTGTATACGGGATTACTTGAATCCTCGACATCGTGGTTCATTTGATGAGATCATCGTGGAACATGTGGGAGCCAACAAGGGTATCCAGATCCCGCTGTTGGTTATTGGCCGGAGAGCTGTCTCGGTCATGTCTGCGTGATTCTCGAACCCGTAGGGTCTACACACTTAAGGTTCAGTGACGCTAGGGTTATTAGGAAGACTTGTAAGTGATTACCGAATCTTGTTCGGAGTCCCGGATGATATCCCGGATGTCACAGGAGTTCCGGAATGGTCCGGAGGTAAAGATTTATATGTGGGAAACTGTCATATGGTCACCGGAAAAGTTCGGGGGCATATCGGTATTGTACCGGGGCCACCGGAGGGGTTCCGGGGGTCCACTTGGAGGGGCCACCTCTCTCGGAGGGCTTCATGGGCTGTAGTGGGCAGGGAACCAGCCCCTGGAGGGCTGGGCGCACCCCCCTTGGGCCCATGCGCCTAGGGTGGGGGGGGGGGGGAACCCTAGAGGGGGGCCCCCTTGCTTGGGGGGCAAGCCCCCTCCCCTTGGCCGCCGCCCCCCCTCTAGATCTCATCTAGAGGGGGCCGGCCCCCTTTCCCCTTCCCCTATAAATAGAGGGGTGAGGGGAGGGCCGCACACAACATCCAAGGCGCAGCCCCTCCCCTCCCCAACACTTCTCCTCCTCCGTTAAGAGCTTGGCGAAGCCCTGCCGGAGTACTACCTCTCCACCACCACCACGCCGCCGTGCTGCTGTTGGAGCTCTCTTCCTCAACCTCTCCCTCCTCCTTGCTGGATCAAGGTGCGGGAGACGTCTCCGCTCCGTCACGTGTGTTGAACGCGGAGGTGCCGTCCGTTCAGCTAGGATCATCGATGATTTGGATCACGACGAGTATGACTCCATCAACCCTGTTCTCTTGAACGCTTCCGCTCGCGATCTACAAGGGTATGTAGATGCACTCCTCTCTCTCTCTCGTTGCTAGATGACTCCATAGATTGATCTTGGTGATGCGTAGAATTTTTTTTTATTTTCTGCAACGATCCCCAACTGCCATGGAGCGCCCCAAGTAGGAGGAATCCTACTTGGGGTCCTCCCCAATTCGGCCTCCCCCTTTCCTTATTTCTGGAGAGGGGGGAAGGGAAGAGGAAGGAGAGAAGGAAAGGGGGGCCGAACCCCCTCTTTCCCTTCTCCAATTCGGCCTCCTTCCTTGGGGGGGGCACCTCTTTTGGGCTGGTGTGCTCCCCTGCTATGGCCCATATGGCCCATATCTTTTCCCCCGGGGATCCGGTAATCCCCCCGGTACTCCAATAAATACCCGATACTATCTGGAACACTTCCGGTGTCCGAATACTATCATCCTATATATCAATCTTTACCTCTCGACCATTTCGATACTCCTCGTCATGTCCGTGATCTCATCCGGGACTCCGAACAACATTCGATCACCAAATCACATAACTCATATAATACTAAATCATGAGAACTATGTAGACATGACTGAGACACCTCTGTGGTCAATAACCAATAGCGGAACCTGGGTGCTCATATTGGCTCCTACATATTCTACAAAGATCTTTATCAGTCGAACCGTTATGACAACATACGTTATTCCCTTTGTCATCGGTATGTTACTTGCCCGAGATTTGATCGTCGGTATCCACATACCTAGTTCAATCTCGTTACCGGCAAGTGTGTTTACTCATTTCGTAATACATCATCTTGTAACTAACTCATTTGTCACTTTGCTTGCAAGGCTTCTTATGATGTGCATTACCGAGAGGGACCAGAGATACCTCTCCGATACTCGGAGTGACAAATCCTAATCTCGATCTATGCCAACCCAACAAACACCTTTGGAGATACCTATAGAGCACCTTTATAATCTCCCAGTTACTTGTGACATTTCATAGCACACAAGGTATTCCTCTGGTATCCGGGAGTTGCATAATCTCATAGTCGAAGGAATATGCATTTGACATGAAGAAAGCAATAGCAATTAAATTGAACGATCAATATGCTAAGCTAACGGATGGGTCTTGTCCATCACATCATTCTCCTAAAGATGTGATGTCGTTCATCAAATGACAACACATGTCTATGGTTAGGAAACTTAACCATCTTTGATTAACGAGCTAGTCTAGTAGAGGCTTACTAGGGACACGGTGTTTTGTTTATGTATCCACACATGTATCAAGTTTCCGGTTAATACAATTCTAGCATGAATAATAAACATTTATCATGATATAAGGAAATATAAAATAACAACTTTATTATTGTCTCTAGGGCATATTTCCTTCAGTCTCCCACTTGCACTAGAGTCAATAATCTAGTTCACATCGCCATGTGATTTAACACCAATAGTTCACATCTTTATGTGATTAACACCCATAGTTCACATCGCCATGTGACCAACCCCCAAAGGGTTTACTAGAGTCAATAATCTAGTTCACTTCGCTATGTGATTAACACCCAAAGAGTACTAAGGTGTGATCATGTTTTGCTTGTGAGAGAAGTTTATTCAACGGGTCTGCCACATTCAGATCCGTATGTATTTTGTAAATTTCTATGTCTACAATGCTCTACATGGAGCTACTCTAACTAATTGCTCCCACATTCAATATGTATCTAGATTGAGACTTAGAGTCATCTAGATCAGTGTCAAAGCTTGCATCGATGTAACTCTTTATGACAAACTCTTTATCACCTCCATAACCGAGAAACATTTCCTTAGTCCTCTTTAAGGTAACTAAGGATAATTTTGACCGCTGTCCAGTGATCTAGTCCTGGATCACTATTGTACCCCCTTGCCAAACTCAGAGGCAAGGCACAATAGGTTTGGTACACAACATGGCATACTTTATAGAACCTATGGCTGAGGCATAGGGAATGACTTTCATTCTCTCTTTATCTTTTGCCCTGGTCGGGTTTTGAGTCTTTACTCAACTTCACACCTTACAATACAGGCAAGAACTCCTTCTTTGACTGATCCATTTTGAACTCCTTCAAAATCTTGTCAAGGTATGTACTCATTGAAAGTCTTATCAAGCGTCTTGATCTATCTCTATAGATCTTGATGCCCAATATGTAAGCAGCTTCACCTAGGTCTTTCATTGAAAAATTCTTATTCAAATATCCTTTTATGCTATCCGAAATTCTACATCATTTCCAATCAACAATATATCATCCACATATAATATCAGAAATGCTACAGAGCTCCCAGTCACTTTCTTGTAAATAGAAGCTTCTCTGAAAGTCTGTATAAAACCATATGCTTTGATCACCTCATCAAAGCGTATATTCCAACTCTGAGATGCTTGCACCAGTCCATAGATGGATCGCTGGAGCTTGCACACTTTGTTAGCACCTTTAGGATCGACAAAACCTTCTGTTGCATCATCTACAACTCTTCTTTAAGAAATCCATTAAGGAATGCAGTTTTGACATCCATTTGCCAGATTTCATAATCATAAAATGCGACAATTTCTAACATGATTGTAGATAGTAACACTACCATCAGTGTCCGTCTTCCTCTTGAAGATCCATTTATTCTCAATGGCTTGCCGATCATTGGGCAAGTCCACCAAAGTCCACACTTTGTTCTCATACATGGATCTTATCTCAGATTTCATGGCCTCAAGCCATCTATCGGAATCTGGGCTCATCATAGCTTCTTCATAGTTCATAGGTTCGCCATGGTCTAATAACATGAATTCCAGGATAGGATTACCGTACCACTCTGGTGCGGAACATGCTCTATTTGACCTACGAGGTCCAGTAGTAACTTGATCCAAAGTTTCATGATCATCTTCATTAGCTTCCTCTCTAGTTGGTGTAGGAATCACGGGAACGGATTTCACTGATGTGCTACTTTCCAATTCGAGAGAAGGTATAATTACCTCATCAAGTTCTACTTTCCTCCCACTCACTTCTTTTGAGAGAAACTCCTTCTCTAGAAAGGTTCCATTCTCGGCAACAGAGATCTTGCCTTCAGATCTGTGGTAGAAGGTGTAGCCAATTGTTTCCTTAGGGTATCCTATGAAGATGCACTTCTCCGATTTGGGTTCGAGCTTATCAGGCTGAAGCCTTTTAACATAAGTGTCACAACCCCAAACTTTAAGAAATGACAGCTTAGGTTTCTTGCCAAACCACAGTTCATACGATGTCGTCTCAACGGATTTAGACGGTGCCCTATTTAACGTGAATGCAGCTATCTCTAATGCATAACCCCAAAACGATAGTGGTAAATCGGTAAGAGACATCATAGATCGCACCATATATCTAATAAAGTACGGTTACGACGTTCGGACACACCATTACGCTGTGGTGTTCCAGGTGGCGTGAGTTGTGAAACTATTCCACATTGTTTTAAATGAAGGCCAAACTCGTAACTCAAATATTCACCTCCGTGATCAGATCATAGAAACTTTATTTTCTTGTTACGATGACTCTCCACTTTACTCTGAAATTCCTTTGAACTTTTCAAATGTTTCAGAGTTGTGTTTCATTAAGTAGATATACCCATATCTGCTCAAATCATCTGTGAAGGTCATAAAATAATGATACCTGCCGCGTGCCTCAACACTCATCGGACCGCATACATCGGTATGTATTATTTCCAATAAGTCATTGGCTCGCTCATTGTTCCGGAGAACGGAGTTTTAGTCATCTTGCCCATGAAGCATGGTTCGCAAGTATCAAATGATTCATAATCAAGTGATTCCAAAAATCCATCCGTATGGAGTTTCTTCATGCGGTTTACACCAATATGACCTAAACGACAGTGCCACAAATATGTTGCACTATCATTATCAACTTTGCATCTTTTGGCATCAATATTATGAATATGTGTATCACTACGATCGAGATTCTATAAACCATTTACATTGGGTGTATGACCATAAAAGTTTTTATTCATGTAAACGGAACAACAATTATTCTCTGACTTAAATGAATAACCGTATCACAATAAACATGATCCAATCATATTCATGCTCAACGCAAACACCAAATAACATTTATTTAGGTCCAACACTAATCCCAAAGGTAGAGGGAGTGTGCGATGGTGATCTTATCAACCTTGGAATCACTTCCAACACACATCGTCACCTCGCCCTTAACTAGTCTCTGTTCATTTTGCAACTCCTGTTTTGAGTTACTAATCTTAGCAACTGAACCGGTATCAAATACCCTGGGGTTACTATGAACACTAGTAAAGTACACATCAATAACATGTATATGAAATATACCTTTGTTCACTTTGCCATCCTTCTTATCCGCCAAGTATCTGGGGTAGTTCCGCTTCCAGTGACCATTCCCTTTGTAGTAGAAGCACTCAATTTCAGGCTTAGGTCTAGCTTTGGGCTTCTTCACGGGAGTGGCAACTTGCTTGTCATTCTTCTTGAAGTTCCCTTTCTTTTCCTTTGCCCTTTTTCTTGAAACTATTGGTCTTGTTAACCATCAACACTTGATGCTCTTTCTTGATTTCTACCTTTGCCAATTTCAGCATCACGAAGAGCTCGGGAATCTTTTCCGTTATCCCTTTCACATTATAGTTCATCACGAAGTTCTAGTAGCTTGGTGATAGTGACTAGAGAACTCTGTAAATCACTATCTTATCTGGAACTAGAAGATTAACTCCCACTTGATTCAAGTGATTTGTAGTACCCAGACATTCTGAGCACATGCTCACTTGTTGAGCTATTCTCCTCCATCTTGTAGGCAAAGTACTTGTCAGAGGTATCACACCTCTCGATAGGGGCATGAGTCTGAAATACCAATTTTAGCTCTTGGAACATCTCATATGCTCCGTGGCATTCAAAAAGGTTTTGAAGTCCCGGTTCTAAGCCGTAAAGCATGGCGCACTAAACTATCAAGTAGTCATCATATCGAGCTTGCAAAACGTTCATAACGTCAGATTCCGCTCCCGCAATGTGTTTGTCACCTAGTGGTGCATCAAGGACATAATTCTTCTGTGCAGCGATGAGGATAATCCTCAGATCACGGACCCAGTCTACATCATTGCTACTATCATATTTCAAAATTTCTCTAGGAACATATCAAAAATATGTAGGAGCTATATCGCAAGCTATTGATCTACAACATAGATATGCAAATACTATCAGGACTAAGTTCATGATAAATTAAGTTCAATTAATCAAATTACTTAAGAACTCCCACTTAGATAGACACCCCTCAAGTCATCTAAATGATACGTGATCCAAATCAACTAAACCATGTCCGATCATCACGTGGGATGGATTAGTCATCAATGGTGAACATCTCTCTGCTGGTCATATCTACTATATGATTTTACGTTCGACCTTTCAGTCTCCAGTGTTTTGAGGCCATGTCTGTACATGCCAGGCTTGTCAAGTTTAACCCGAGTATTTCGCATGTGCAAAACTGTCTTGCACCCGTTGTATGTGAACGTAGAGTCTATCACACCTGATCATCACGTGGTGTCTCAACACGACAAACTGCCGCAACAGTGCATACTCAGGGAGAACACTTATACCTTGAAATTTAGTGAGGGGATCATCTTATAATGCTACTGCCGTACTAAGCAAAAAAAGACGCATAAAAGATAAACATCACATGCAATCAAAATATGTGACATGATATGGCCATCATCATTTTGTGCTTTTGATCTCCATCTCCAAAGCATCGTCATGATCTCCATCGTCACTGGCTCGACACCTTGATCTCCATCATAGCGTCGTGATCGTCTCGCCAACTATTGCTTCTACAACTATTGCTAACACGTAGTGATAAAGTAAAGCAATTACATGGCGTTTGCATTTCATACAATAAAGAGACAACCATAAGGCTCCCGTCGGTTGCCGATAACTTTTACAAAACATGATCGTCTCATACAACAACGTATATCACATCATGTCTTGACCATATCACATAACAACATGCCCTGCAAAAACAAGTTAGACATCCTCTACTTTGTTGTTGCAAGTTTTACGTGGCTGCTATGGGCTTCTAGCAAGAACTGTTCTTACCTATGCATCAAAACCACAACGATGATTTATCAAGTTTTCTGTTTTAACCTGCAACAAGAACCGGCCGCAGTCAAATTCGATTCAACTAAAGTAGGAGAAACAGACACCTGCCAGCCACCTTTATGCAAAACTAGTTGCATGTCTGTCGATGGAACCGGTCTCATGAACATGGTCATGTAAGGTTGGTCCGGGCCGCTTCATCCAACAATACCGCCGAATAAAAATAAGACATTGGTGGTAAGCAGTATGATTATCACCGCCCACAACTCTTTGTGTTCTACTCGTGCATATCATCTACGCATAAACCTGGCTCTGATACCACTGTTGGGAAACGTAGCATCCAATTTCAAAAAAATTCCTACGCTCACGCAAGATCTATCTAGGAGATGCATAACAACGAGAGGGGGAGAGTGTTTCTACGTAACCTCGTAGACCGAAAGCGGAAGCGTTTGAAAATGCGGTTGATGTAGTCAAACTACTTCTAGTTCCGATCGACCAAGCACCGAACGTACGGCACCTCTGAGTTCTGCACACGTTCAACGCGATGACGTCCCTCGCCTTCTTGATCCAGCAAGGTGTCGAGGAAGTAGATGAGTTCCGTCAACACGACGGCGTGGTGACGGTGATGGTGAAGTGATCCGCGCAGGGCTTCGCCTAAGCACCGCGAGAATATGACCGGGGGTGTAAACTGTGGAGGGGGGCGCCGCACACGGCTAACAATTGATATTGTGTGTTATAGGCGCCGCCTCCCCACGTATATATAGGTGGGAGGGGAGGAGAGGCAGCCATGGGGCGCCCCAAGTAGGAGGAATCCTACTTGGGGTCCTCCCTAATTCGGCCTCCCCCCTTTCCTTATTTTTGGAGGGGGGGAAAGGGAAGAGGAAGGAGAGAAGGAAAGGCGACCGAACCCCCTCTTTCCCTTCTCCAATTTGGCCTCCTTCCTTGGGGGGCGCCACCCCTTGTGGGCTGTTGTGCTCCCCTCATATGGCCCATATGGCCCATATCTTCCGCTCCGGGGGTTCCGGTAACACCCCCGGTACTCCGATAATTACCCGATACTATCCAGAACACTTCCGGTGTCCAAAGACTATCATCCTATATACCAATCTTTACCTCTCGACCATTTAGAGACTCCTCGTCATGTCTGTGATCTCATCCGGGACTCCGAACAACATTCGGTCACCAAATCACATAACTCATATAATACTAAATCATCATCGAACGTTAAGCGTGCGGACCCTACGGGTTCGAGAACTATGTAGACATGACCAAGACACCTCTCCGGTCAATAACCAATAGCGGAACTTGTATGCTCATATTGGCTCCTACATATTCTACAAAGATATTTATCGATCGAACCGTTATGACAATATACGTTATTCCCTATGTCATCGGTATGTTACTTGCCCAAGATTCGATCGTCGGTATCCACATACCTAGTTCAATCTCGTTACCGGCAAGTCTCTTTACTTGTTCCGTAATACATTGATGTCACTTGAAGCTACGTCGGTATTTCCCCAAAGAGGAAGTGATGATGCATCACAGTGGCGGTAGGTATTTCCCTCGGATATGAAACCAAGGTTATCGAACTAGTAGGAGAACCAAGCAACACAAGGTAAACAACCCCTGCACACAAATAACAACACCTCGTAACCCGACATGTTAAAGGGGTTGTCAATCCCTTTCGGGGTACAGCGCCTCAAGATAGGCAAAGGACGTGAGGTAAATTTGTAGATGGGATAAATAGATCGTGGAACAAATAAATTGTAGCAAGATATTTTTTGTAATTTTGGTTTAATAGATCTGAAAATAAACGCAAGGAAAAAAGTAGATCGCAAGGCAAATATATGAGAAAGAAGACCCGGGGGCCGTAGGTTTCACTAGTGGCTTCTCTCGAGAAAAATAGCAAACGGTGGGTGAACAAATTACTGTTGCGCAATTGATAGAACTTCAAATAATCATGACGATATCCAGGCAATGATCATGACATAGGCATCACGTCCAAGATTAGTAGACCGACTCCTACCTGCATCTACTACTATTACTCCACACATCGACCGCTATCCAGCATGCATCTAGTGTATTAAGTTCATGGAAAAATGGAGTAATGCAATAAGAACGATGACATGATGTAGACAAGATCCATTTATCTATTGCGGCAGATATGGATCCCATCTTTTTATCCTTAGTAGCAATGATACATATGTGTCGGTTCCCTTTCTGTCACTAGGATCAAGCACCGTAAGATCGAACCCACTACCGGGCACCTCTTCCCATCGCAAGATAAATAGATCAAGTTGGCCAAACAAAACCCAAATATCGGAGAAGAAATAAGAGGCTATAAGTAATCACGCATATAAGAGATCAAAGAAACTCAGATGACTTTCATGGATATAAAAAGATATAACTGATCTTAAACTCGAAATCCATCAGATCCCAACAAACACACCACCAAAAGACTTACATCACATGGATCTCCAAGAGATCATTGTATTGATAATCAAGAGAGAGAGAGAGGAAGCCATCTAGCTACTAACTACGGACCCGAAGGTCTACAAAGAACTACTCACGCATCATCGGAGAGGCACCAATGGAAGTGGTGAACCCCTTCATGGTAGTGTCTAGATTGGATCTGGTGGTTCTGGACTCTGCGGCGGCTGGATGAATATTTCGTCGACTCCCCTGGGTTTTCTGGAATATTGGGGTATTTATAGAGCAAAGAGGCGGTCCAGGGGGCACCCGAGGTGGGCACAACCCACCAGGACGCGCCTGGGCCTCCTGGCGCACCCTGGTGGGTTGTCCCTTCCTCGGGACTCCCCCCAGGTGCAACCAGGGCCCAACTTCTTCCTTCTGGTCCATAAAAAGTCATCGTAAATTGGCGTGGCATTTGGACTCCGTCTAATATTGATTTCCTACGATGTAAAAAACATGCAGAAAACAGTAACTGACACTTGGCACTATGCCAATAGGTTAGTACTAAAAAATGATATAAAATGACTATATAGTGATTATAAAACATCCAAGATAGATAAAAACAACATGGAATAATAAAAAATTATAGATACGTTGGAGACGTATCACCATCCCCAAGCTTAACTCCTGCTCGTCCTCAAGTAGGTAAGTGATAAAAACAGAATTTTTGATGTGGAGTGATGTTTATCATGTCATATCATATTCTTTTCTTTATAGCATGGACATCTGGACTTTTATGTGATTCAAAGCAATAGTCTAGTTTCGACATAATAATTTAGATACTCAAGCATATCAACAAGCAACCATGTCTTTCACAATATCAATGCTAAAACAAGTTATCCCTAGCCCATCACGCTCAAACATTGATCCATTCATGAAACACACTCGAATATTAGCTACACCCAATACTTAAGTACGATCATATTGCCCCCTAGTTGGTGCTTTTATAAGAGAGGATGGAGACTCAAAAATAAAAATTGCATAAAGTAAAAGAAAGGCCCTTCGCAGAGGGAAGTAAGGATTTGTAGAGGTGCCAGAGCTCAAAGCGAAAAATTAGAGATAAAAACATTTTGGGAGGTGTATCCATCCCACCAACGAAAATGACTTGGAGCATCCCAACACTTTCCATGCTAGATATATCATAGGCGGTTCCCAAACAGAAAATAAAGTTTATTCCTTTATCCACCATAACTTTCACTTTCCATGGTTAGCCATATTCACGGGTGCCCTCCATACCAACACTTTCCAAGGAATTTATTATTTGACAACATAAAGTAAATTCATTTTTGCATTTCGGGACTGGGCATCCCTAAAACCTTTGCCTTACTCTCGTGCAATGACAAGTGAATAAACACTCGTCGTAAGAATAACACATCTAGCATGGAAAATATTAGCCACCCGTTACTGCTCATGGCCGAAACAAACACACAAAAGAGAAGTTTATTTTGAAAATTAGAGATGGCACATGCAAATTTGCTTAGAACGGTAAAATAATACCACATATAGGTAGATATAGTGGACTCATGTGGCAAAACTGGTTTAAAGGATTTTGGATGCACAAGTAGAGGTCATACTTGGTGCAAAATGAAGGCTAGCAAAAATATTGAGAAGTGACCAACCAAGAAACGAATAATCTCATAAGCAAGCAGTAAGCATAATTAACACCGAATAATGCACCATAAGTAGGATATAATTTCCGTTGCATGAGTATTGACTTTCGTGCTTGCATAGGGAATCACAAACCTTAACACCAATATTCTTACTAGAGCACAATTACTCATTAACATAACTCACATATCACATCATCATATCTCAAAACTATTACTAAGAATCAAGTTTATTTTGTCCAATGATCTTCATGACACATTTTTTTGTTTCTTTATCCTTCTTGGATATCTATCACTTTGGGACTAATTTTCATGTGTTGCTTTCCATAAGCTCAAACAAATATAAGTGAAGATCATGAGCATAACATATTTTCTTTCCCTCCAAATAATTTAAGTGGAGCAAGAGAGAATTTCTTCAAAATTTTATTAACTCTCAAATAAATCTAAGTGAAGCATGAGAGCATTTCTTCAAAATTACTAAGCACACCGTGCTAAAAAAGATACAAGTGAAGCATTAGAGCAAGTCCATTGCTCATAAAAATTTAAGTGAAGCATAGAGAGCAATTCTAACAAGTCATGACATAATTTTGGCTCTCTCAAATAGGTGTGTCCAACAAGGATTGATGACTTGAAACACAAAATAAAACAAGCAAAGACACATATCATACAAGACGCTCCAAGCAAAACACATATCATGTGACGAATAAAAATATAGCCCCGAGTAAAATACCGATGGTCGTTAGAAGAAAGAGGGAATGCCACTCGGGGGCATCCCCAAGCTTAGTTAGTTGCTCATTCTTGGATAATAGCTTGGGATGCCGGGGCATCCCCAAGCTTAGGATCTTCTATCCTTCTTTCATCCATCGTAAGATAACCCCAAACTTGAAAACTTCAATCACACAAAACTCAACAAAACCCTTGTGAGATCCGTTAGTAAAAGAAAGCAAACCACTACTATAAGTGCTGTGTCAAACCAATTCTTATTTTATTTTTTTATTATCTCTACTGTATTCCAACTTTTCTATTGCAAAAACTCATCAAAGAAAACCATAGAGCCATCAAAATAAGCACACAACACAAAGAAAACAGAATCTGTCAAAACAGAACAGTCTGTAGTAATCTGGAACTTTCAAATACTTATGTAAATCAAAAAATTCTACCAAATTAGGAAGACCAGAATAATTTATATAATAATCTTCTGCAAAAAGAATCAGGGCAAAATCTCTTTACTGTGATTTATGAAAATTATTTTCGTGAGTGCAAAGTTTCTGTTTTTTTTTCAGCAAGATCAAACAACTATCACCCCAGAAGATCCTAAAGGCTTTACTTGGCACAAACACTAATTAAAACACAAAAAACACAATCATACTAGTAACATAATTGTGCTAACACACAAGAACAACAAGCAAAAACCAAAAATAAATTTTTATTCATTGGGTTGCCTCTCAACAAGCGCTATAGTTTTACGCCCTTAGCTAGACATAAAGCAAGGATCTAAGTTTTGTCTTCCGAAGTTTTGGCAACTTTTGCAAGGGTTTTATCAAACCCGGAGGCTCTTTACGCTTCCCTAAATTCTCCGGAAAAGAAACCATCTTAAGATCCAAAATATCCAATCGCTTGTTGCAAAGAGTAATCAAGGTATTCATGCGATTGATACTACCATTGAGGTGCTTGAGGGGTTCATTATATTTCTATATTTCGACCATATGTTTATGTAAATCACCAAGTTTGTCCAACATTTGAACTCCCTCAGGGGTAAAGGAAAACCCCTTCTTTTGAGGAGGAATTCCCAAAATTCCTTCCAAGATTTCATAGGCAGCATTTGCATCAAGCTCAAATTTTTTTCCTTTAGCGGCAAAATCAAGAAGTTGTCTATGATGCAAAGCTAATCCTATGTAAAAATTACGAAGCAAAACCTTAGCATCCCCCTTTAGGTTGGATACACGATACAATTCCATAAGCCTATACTAGGCATCTTTCAAATTTTCTCCTTGTCTTTGCTTGAAGTAAAGAACTTCAAAATCTGATGACAAAGGAGGAGTAGGGACGCTAGCCATCGAGACTAGAGACAAGAGATCGATGAAAAAGAGATGCGAATAAAACAACAAATTTTTGTGAAGTGGGGGAGAGGAAAACGAGAGGCAAATGGCGAATAATGTAAATTGCAAGGAGATGAGATTTGTGATTAGGAACCTGGTTATGTTGAAGATCCTCCCCGACAACAGCGCCAGAAATTCCTTTTGATGTCGCTTGAAGCTACGTCGGTATTTCCCCAAAGAGGAAGGGTTGATGCAGCACAGCGGTGGTAGGTATTTCCCTCAGATATGAAACCAAGGTTATCGAACCAGTAGGAGAACCAAGCAACACAACGTAAACAGCCCTTGCACACAAATAACAACACCTCACAACCCGACGTGTTAAAGGGGTTGTCAATCCCTTTCAGGGTACGACGCCTCAAGATAGGCAAAGGACGTGAGGTAAATTTGTAGATGGGATAAATAGATCGCGGAACAAATAAATTGCAGCAATGTATTTTTGTATTTTTGGTTTATTAGATCTGAAAATAAATGCAAGGAAAAAAGTAGATCGCAAGGCAAATATATGATAAAGAAGACCCGGGGGCCGTAGGTTTCACTAGTGGCTTCTCTCGAGAAAAAATAGCAAACGGTGGGTGAACACATTAATGTTGGGCAATTGATAGAACTTCAAATAATCATGACGATATCCATGCAATGATCATTACATAGGCATCACGTCCAAGATTAGTAGACCGACTCCTGCCTGCATCTACTACTATTACTCCACACATCAACCGCTATCCAGCATGCATCTAGTGTATTAAGTTCATGGAAAAACGGAGTAATGCAATAAGAACGATGGCATGATGCAGACAAGATCCGTTTATCTATTGAGGTAGATATGGATCCCATCTTTTTATCCCGAGTAGCAACAATACATACGTGTCGGTTCCCTTTCTGTCATTGGGATCAAGCACCGTAAGATCGAACCCACTACCGGGCACCTCTTCCCATTGCAAGATAAATATATCAAGTTGGCCAAACAAAACCCAAATATCGGAGAAGAAATATGAGGTTATAAGTAATCACACATATAAGAGATCAAAGAAACTTAAATAAATTTCATGGATATAAAAAGATATAACTGATCATAAACTCGAAGTTCATCATATCCCAACAAACACACCGCCAAAAGACTTACATCATATGGAACTCCAAGAGACCATTGTATTAATAATCAAGAGAGAGAGGGAGGAAGCCATCTAGCTACTAACTACAGACCCGAAGATCTACAAAGAACTACTCACGCATCATCGGAGAGGCACCAATGGAAGTGGTGAACCCCTCCGTGATGGTGTCTTGATTGGATCTGGTGGTTACGGACTCTGCTGGCTGGATGAATATTTAAATCGACTCCACAGGGTTTACGGGATATTGGGGTATTTATAGAGCAAAGAGGCGCTCCAGGGGGCACCCGAGGTGGGCACAACCCACCAGGGCGCGCCTGGGCCTCCTGGCGTGCCCTGATGGGTTGTCCCCTCCTCGGGACTCGCCCAGGTGCAACCAGGGCCCAACTTCTTCCTTCTGGTCCATAAAATCATCGTAAATTGGCGTGGCATTTGGACTCCGTCTGATATTGATTTCCTGCGATGTAAAAAACATGCAGAAAACAGCAACTGGCACTTGGCACTATGTCAATAGGTTAGTAGCAAAAAATGATATAAAATGACTATATAATGATTATAAAATATCCAAGATTGATAATAAAATAGCATGGAATAATAAAAAATTATAGATACGTTGGAGACGTATCATACATCATCTTGTAAGTAACTCATTAGTCACTTTGCTTGCAAGGCTTCTTATGATGTGCATTACCGAGAGGGCCCAGAGATACCTCTCCGATACTTGGAGTGACAAATCCTAATCTCGATCTATACCAACCCAACAAACACCTTTGGAGATACCTGTAGAGCATCTTTTATATTCACCCAGTTACGTTGTGACGTTTGATAGCACACAAGGTATTCCTCCGGTATCTGGGAGTTGCATAATCTCATAGTCGAAGGAATATGTATTTGACATGAAGAAAGCAATAGCAATAAAACTGAACGATCAATATGCTAAGCTAACGGAAGGGTCTTGTCCATCACATCATTCTCCTAATGATGTGATCCCGTTCATCAGATGACAACACATGTCTATGGTTAGTGTTGGGGATATAACTAATAGGTATGACCCGCCCAGGAGGGGATGGGTTATACCACTGGCGATTCATCATGAGAAGGCCAAAGAAGGTGTTGAAGATGGGGATATAACTAATAGGTATGACCCGCCCATGAGGGGCTGGCGATCCATGGCGAGCTTACTGAAGGCCCAAGACCCGGAGGCGACTTGAGGCCCATGGGTATAAACCGCCATATGTTTAACTTGTATGTTAAGGAAAGTTTAGTTGGTCACCGAGCCGGACACGTTGTGTATGAGTCGGCCGGGACTCTGTAAGCCGTCGGGCATCGACTTGTGTATATAAAGGGGTGACCCGGTGGCGGGTTAAGGCAGAGAAACAACAAGTCGAGAACTAGGTCAAGCGTATTCGCTCCCTGGTAATCGAGACCCAAGCAATACAACCTAAAGCAGGAGTAGGCTTTTACCTCGTTGAGAGGGGCCGAACCTGGGTAAAAACTCTCTGTGTCCTTTGTCCCGTTTAACCCCTTCAAGCTAACCTAAGCGGTGATGGATCCACACCTAAGTCCTCTTGCTAGGGCATATGCCGTGTTAAGTCCACGACAGTTGGCGCCCACCATGGGGCCAGCGCACCGTGGTTTCGAGTTCTTGAAGGGCAACTTCGTAGGGCTCATGGGATACCACTACAAAAAAAATACATTTCCGTGATAATACGTGTTTGTCATAGTAGGTCGCGTTTTTTGTCATGCATGTACATCCATGACGTTTTATGACAGAATCAAGATAGTCATACATGTGCTGTCGTAGAAGTGTTCCATGACATTACCAAAATTATCATCACGGAAGTGTCCACTTCCATGACGATAAATCGCGTCCACAGTGCTTTCGTCAAGGGTGACCGACACGTGGCATCCACCGTAACGGAACACCATTAAGCTATCGGGTCCAGTTTTGGATCCGATAACCCGTTAACAGCCCAGACCAATGGGGATTTTCCACGTGTAAAATCATCATTGGCTGGAGGAAACACATGTCAGCTCCCCCTTGGCACAGGTGTCACTCATCCAATGGGCAAGATGCGCTTATGAAATGTTGACACGTGGACCGACCCAAAAGTGGCCCATAAAGTCTAAATGGGCCGACCCAACTAAAGGCCCACAAGATTTTGCGGTCCATAATGGTCCGGCCCAGCAAAAGGCCACGAGATTTTGCAGGCCATAATGGGGCGGCCCAGCTAAGGGCCCACAAGTTTTTGCAGGCCATAATGGGCTGGCCCAGCTAAAGGCCCGTGAGATTTTGCGGGCCATAATGGGCCGGCCCAGCTAAAGGCCCCCAAGACTTTGCGGACCATAATGGGCCGGCCCAGCTAAAGGCCCATGAGATTCGGCCGAAATGGGCCGGCCCAGCTGAAGGCCCAAAAGATTTTGATGACACTAGTAGGCCGACCCATTAACAGGCTGCCATTTTTTGGGCCAAATGCCGGCCCATATTTGATCCGGTCCATTAACAGCCTGCCACATTTCGGGCCTAATAAAGGCCCATATGAGATCCGGCCCATTAAATAATTATATGCATGAAATAACTCATTTTAAAGTTGGAAAATCATAAATATTGCAATGACACCATTAAAATGTTGGTGTGGCTTGCCTTAGTTCAGAGGTGATTCTCCCTGTGAAAATAAATAAATAAAATCACAAAAACAAAAAATATCAAGAACACTTATGAAAATCACCAAAAATTCTAGGCAGCATAGAAAATTCTCATTTTTGGTGTGCTGCTAGATCTTTTCAATTAGAACACAATGCAAAAAGAATCAACTCATTTGGACTTATGGTTAAAAAGTTATCGTTGGTTAAAGTTTTTGGTCAAAATTTGATTAAATTTGAATAAAAAGAAAAACCAAAGGGGGGTGGCGTCGATGGCGTATTGCAGGAATATGCCACCACTCATACCGCTTCGGGTGTGAGCGGTGAGGCTGACAGCGGGCCCCACACATCAGGTCGGGGGGAGAGAAAGAAAAATAGAGACAAGGGCGCTTCGCCGGTGCGTTCTCCGGCGAGGAGTGCTCGGCGGCCAGATCCAGAGGGATAGAAAGAGAGAGTGGGTCGAGGCGCACCTGCCTGTACCCGTGGTTTGGCTAGAGGTGGACGGACGGGGTCGGAGCGAGCTTCTCCAGCGGCTGCAGAAAGCGGAGCTCGCCGGAGTTGAAGACGAAGGCGACGTGTGGCTACACCAGGGGCTCCAACGAGGTCGGACGGCACCAGTGAACCACCAGAGGGTCGCCGGAGGAGTGGATTGAGATCGAGAGGCACCAGAGTGACGAGGAGGAGTTGCGGGGATCGCCGGTGAGCTCGGGTCGGGGCGGCAGCCAGAGGCACGCCCGGCCGGGCTGCGGCTTAGCTACGGGTTTGTGGAGGTTGCGTGGGAGTGTGGTGATGCTCGGAGAGGCCGGGGATGGCCGTATTTATAGGCGAGGGAGGAGGGCGGTTCGGCTCCGCCGTAGAGCTTCTGGAAGCGGCGCCCGGCGACGAACAACATCAGTGAGAGGGGGAGAAGGAGATACAGCTCACGCAGCCACTATGGGAGGACGGAGATGAGCACAGGAGCGCGGGTGGCGACGAGCACAGTGGCACGGGCGCACTATGCGCTTGGCCGCGTCGTGCCCGTGCCCGCTGCGGCTAGCTCCGGTGTCGGCGAGTGCCAGGGGAGAGTTAATGGTGTCGGGACGGTGATTGTGGCAAGGTTTGGCAAGGTGCAGCGAGCGGGGAAGCGAGCACGAGCTCAACAGAAGCTCGGGCGCGACATAGAGCGCATCGTCGGCATGCTAGCACGCTTGGACGAACGCGGTCACCGCGTGAACTCTGGCATCATGCCGCGCCTTGCATTAATTTCATGTCTGGCGTGTAGTCCTTGATGGTTTGAGCTTCTCCAAGGCTTTGAGTTGATCATAGGTGCGCTATGCGAGTGGGTTTCTTCCTGGTAAGTTTCTGGACAGTAACTTGTGAGGTTTACTAGGAGAGATCTAGGAAGAGTTTTGGATTGAGCTTTGGGGTTTAGAGGTTACTTAGGAGGGTGATGAAGCTCAAGAAAAATCAGTCTCATTGGGCCAAGGAAAAATATACTTGCTGCGTAAAGTGCCTTTTCTGTCCAGAACAGAAATGATTTTCTGTAGCAAAAATATTCCAAAAAGTGATGCAAAGTTTTTGCTTAGAGAGGTGCCCTAGGGTTCAAAGAATATTTGGAAATTTTCTCAGGATTTTAGAGGCAATAAAAATGAGGGTTGCTTTGGAGCACAAGTTTCTGAATTGAATTTCAAAGAAGAAAATGAATATTTTCTTTTATGAAAAATATTCCTTGGGTCATTTTGGGATTTTTCAGAGAAAGAATGATGATTTAGAGATGGATGGGTCACTTCGGTGAAAATCAAAGACATGCCCAAGTGTTTAAGTCCATTTGAATTGATTCAAAAACCCCAAATTCAAAGCAGAAGCAAATGAAGTTCGGAAAAAGAGGGAAGGCAAAAACCAGGCTGTCACAAACCTCCCCCACTTAGGATGAATCTCATCCTCGAGATTCAGTTGCTTGGGAAAACAATTCTAGGTAGGATGTCCTTAAAAATTCCTCTCTTTCCCAGGTTGCTTCTTCCTCGGTGTGATGCTCCCACTGAACCTTATAAAACTTGATCACTTTACTACGAGTGACTCTTTCTGTCGCATCCATTATTCTGAACGGTCTCTCCTCATATGTTAAATCCTTTGCAAGCTCTATTTCTGCCATATCAGTCCTTTTCTAGGTTGGCGAAATACATCTTCTTAGTTGTGAGACATGGAACACATTGTGTACTTCTAACAATTCCGGTGGCAATTTCAACTGATAAGCAATTATGCCCACTCTGGTCATAACTGGGAACAGACCAATATATCTGGGTGCCAATTTTCCTCAAGTCTGAAATCACTTGATTCCCTTCATTGGTGTGACTCGGAGATACACATGCTCTCCCGATTCAAAACTGATTTGACGATGTTTCGCATCATAGTAACTCTTCTGTCGAGACTTTGCCAACTGTAGTCTATCTCTAATCTCCTTAACTTTCTTTTCAGCCTCCATTATTAAATCAGTTCCAAAAATGCGGCTATCTTTGGTTTGAGACCAGTTTAACGGAGTGCGGCACTTACGGCCATACAAAGCTTCATATGGGGACATCTTTAGACTGGTCTGGAAAAACTGTTGTTGTATGAGAACTCCGCATATGGCAGACAATCTTCCACTTGGGCCCATGGGCTAAAGCACCTGCTCAAAGGATATCTTCAAGTATATGATTTACTCGCTCAGTATGACCGTCTGTCTGCGGGTGATAGGCTATGCTGTACTTGAGGACGATCCCCAAGGCTTGATGGAGGCGTGACCAGAACGCGGAGGTAAAGAGTGATCCTCGGTCTGAAGTGATCGTTCTTGGCACTCCATGCAAACTGACTATCCTGGATACATATACCTGTGCGAGTTGATCGGATCGATATGTGGTGCGAATGGGAATAAAATGAGCTACCTTAGTTAGCGTGTCCACCACGACCCATACTGCATCGTTGCCTCGGTGAGTCCTGGGTAGACCGGTGACAAAGTCCATGCAGACATCATCCCACTTCCATTGCAGAACGGGTAGAGGTTGGAGAAGTCCGGCGGGTTTCTCGTGTTCCGCCTTCACTTTGTTGCATACATCGCAACAAGCGACAAAGTATGCGATGTCCTTTTTCATCCCATCCCACCAAAATATCTGTCGAAGGTCTTCCTACATTTTGGTACCTCTGGGGTGAATTGAATACGAGGATTCGTGTGCTTCTGCCAAAATCTTCTTTCTCAGGTCTGCTTGCTCAGGTACACAAATCTGTCCTCGAAACCTTAGCATACCTTGCGGATCCTTAGAGAAGTCCTGGGTCTTGCCTTCTTGCAGACGCTTGATATGGTGTTGTAGCGTTGAGTCGTCTGCCTGGGCCATGCGAATCTCATCCTCGAGGATAGGAGTCATTTCTAACACATTTGCAAGACCGGCATTCATAATCACCAAGTTAAGCTGAGCAATCTCTTGTTGGAGTTCGGGAGGCAAGGACACCATTATGGCATTTAAACTGGCAGGCTTGCGACTGAGGGCATCAAAAACTATGTTGGCCTTACCCGGATGGTAACCAACTCGAGCCATCTTCACTGTCGAAAGTTCAAGTATGGTTGAGTGAATATGTATTTGAGAGTCTTGTGGTCGGTAAATATCTGGCACCTTTTTCCAATGAGGTAATGTTTCCAAATTTTTAGAGCGTGCACAACTATGGCCAACTCCAAATAATGTGTAGGATAATTCCCTTCGTGGGGTTGTAGCTGGCGAGATGCGTAGGCTAAAACCTTGCCATCTTGCATGAGTACGCATCCAATACCTTTCCTGGATGCGCACAGTACACATCAAAGCTGTGGTAGATGTCCGGGAGAGTTAATACTGGTGCTGATGTTAATCTGGTCTTTAGCTCGTTAAAGCTGCTCTCACAGTCCTCAGTCCATTCAAACTTCTTGTCTTCCTTGAGGAGCTCTGTCATAGGCTTGGCAATCTTGGAAAAACCTTCGATAAAGCGGTGGTAGTATCCGGCTCATCCAAGAAATCCAAGAAAACTTTGGATTTCGGATACGGTCGTGGGTGCTGCCCAATAAAGCACGTCTTTCACTTTGCTGGGATCCACAGCTATGCCTTCTGCTGACTGAACATGTCCTAAAAATCCGACTTGCTTGAGCCAAAACTCACACTTGCTGAATTTTGCATAGAGTTGATGGTCACGGAGTCTCTGCAAGACTGCTCTGAGATGTTCCTTGTGCTTTTCTTCACTTTTTGAGTATATGAGGATGTCATCGATGAAGACCAGCACAAACTTATCCAAGAAATCCATGAATACCTTATTCATCATATGCATGAAAAACGCATTCGATAGTACTTCTTGTATAATGGTGTGGTCCCGGGTACAAGGTCAATTGCAAACTCAAGCTCTCAGTCTGGCGGCATTCCTGGTAATTCCTCAGGGAATACATTGGGGAACTCACTGACCATAGGAATTAATTCCAATTCTTCGGCTATAGCGGGGAAGACCAATTATCTCTTGGGGATGCTTCTACGGGCATAGAATTTTGTGTGTCGCCCTTCCTGGCTTGTCAAGGTGACTTCTCGGGTCGCACAGTTGATGCATACTTGATATTGGGTCAACCAGTTCATTCCCAAAATAACATCCAACCTGGCAGACTTGATGACTATCAAAGAAGTTGGAAAACGGATTACCTTTACATCAATTTCCAAATTACGGCAGACCATATTGCTTCTGAGCATGGATCCCGGGGATTGTACCATCATACTTTTTCCCAAAATCGAGCAAGGAAATTTGTTTTGGGTAAAGAGACTCCGCGAAACAAAAGAGTGGGAAGCCCAGAGTCAAACAAAATTATTGCAGGTATGCTATTAACAGGAAACATACCAATGACGACTTCTGGGTCCTCTTGGGCTTCGTCTGTGGAGAGGTGGTGAACTTGCCCTTGGATGGTCCTCTGGACAGGGTATGACCCCATGTGGTTGACTTGCGGCGGGAATGGGGCGTTTGACTTGCCGTTCTTGGGGCACTGTCTGGCATAATGTCCAGTTTGTCCACGATTGAAACACGAATTGTTGCACTGACACTCTTCGTGCACTGGACTGGTCACGACATCCTTGACTTGAGTAGTGGTATTGTTCACATTCTGCTGCCAATTTGGTTTGTACTCAACTTGAGTCTGGTGCCAGGTACGAGCTTTCTGCACTGGTTGTCCGTCCTTCTTAGGCTCGAATTTACACTTGTGGTCATTATTCGTTGGGCGGTTGTCGTGCATAGCCTTGTGCTCCCTCTCTACAATGAGGGCTTTGTTTACCAAAGTCTGGAAGTCCAGAAAGTCGAGCATACTGAGAGTGCACCTGAGGTGTTGGTTTAGTCCTCCAAGAAACCTGTCGATCTTCCTTTCTTCCGTGGCCACATCATAGAGAGAATAATGGGCCAAATAGTTGAACTTGTGCAAATATTCACTTACTGATAGACTTCCTCGGGTAAGAGCGAGGAATTCACGTTGCTTTACCTTCATAATACCGGCGGGAATATGGTACTTGCGGAAATGGTCCTTGAAATTAGTCCAAATGATTTCTTCGTCCGCAGGTCACATAGCTTTAGCATTATCCCACCATATAGCAGCAGCTCCCTCAGGATAGTGTGTAGCGAACGGAACCTTGTCAGCTTCTTCAGTATGAGCAATCTCAAGATTTTTCTCAATAGTTCGCAACCAATCATCGACTTCCAAAGGATCAACCACTTGACTGAAACTAGGAGGTTTAGCCTTTGAAAATCTGACAGCTTTGAGTGATGACCATTCTGAGTTCCATTCTGCCCAACCATAGCTTGCACACTTTTTAACAGCTCAATCAGATTGTTGTTTCTTCTTTCTTCAAACATGCACATAATTTGTTCAGTGGAGGGAAGATGTGGCGGTGGAGGCGGTGGTTGCGGATACGGCTCGGGGGAATGTCCTGCCTGTCTTGCTGAGTGACGAATAGGGACATCCTCACAAGCATGCATGTTGCAGCCTCCCCGCGTCATCCTATTGTTTGTTTTTCCCAATAAAAAGCAACCACGATGAGCAACATCCAAAAATGGGAAGAAAAGCCAGCGACAAACTCGAAAGAAGCAAAAACAAAATATCGAGAAACAAAGTGAATAATAAAAAGTTCCAACATAATTGTACATAGACTCGTACATGAAAGGTAGACATCATGACGGGTGTGACTACTCTCATACATGAAACGAAACATCATGGTTCGGACAACTACATCCGTACATCACGTGACAACTGCGGATACTCAGGTGCTCTAGTGCTCTGCTAGCACTACTGGGTCCTCTCCTGGGTCGGACTTAGATCCTGAACTGACGACGTTAACCGAGATCTCCGGGTTAAAGGTAACACAACGGCGCTGCCTCGAGGGCTCTCCCTCAAGGGTAGGCGCGGGATGAGATGGGAGCATGGGGGCTAGGGGGGTAGCGAGAAGAGACAACCACTCAGCAAGGGCACTGTGAGGAGTCACTGTCGAGGTGCCCGAGCTACTCGGAAGAGTAACCGGGGAAACAGGCGAGCTAGAACTGGGCACAATATAGGGAGTAAATCCCATAGAAGGGGGAGTGGGATAGGACCTAGCGGCTACTAAAGCAATGCGAGCACAAGTCAGTTCTCGAGCCAGCTCGTGAATCAGAAGATAACTAGCAGTGATGTATCGAGAAAGGTGGCTAGTATCACTATCGGACGTCGGATCAATGATAGTAAAACGGACACGACCATCGTTGTGCAAGGATGGATAGTAGCGAAAACTTGGGTGAATGTATACGGACCTCAGTATAGCGTAGCTCAACGAGGACCTCAAACGCAGCAAACTTAGCGGCCTGAGCGGCAGTGGAAACAAAACCACTCCGAGAGGTACGAGTGTAAGAGCCTGATGATGAACTGGTCCGCAGAGTAACCACGGCGTGATACTTGTACACTGAGCCGGCTAGACGCTCCCGGTACACCCGATACGCTGGGTCGTCACCGTGAGGGTAAAGTCAACGCCATACATTCTGAAGAAGATGTGGCAAAGTGTATGGCAATAGACCGAACTGGCACGGATACGGTACTGGATCCATCTACACTCACAACCATTAGTCGGTTAGAAATAATAATAAACCAAGAGCATGCAATGCAGCAAATAGATGCAAACACTATCGTCACTCAATTAGCAAGCTAGCTAACATAAACTTTACCCAGGAAAGTTCTAATTCTTTTGTAAATTCATATGAATTTATTACTAATGCAATTTCTTCTGTAAGTTTATCTTTGGTTTATTCATAGCATATATCTTCTATGGATCCGCTTATTCTCTTTTTTAGAATTTGGATTTAATAAACTCTTTTTACAATACTAACGTGTCAGGGGTCTAGCGTGTCCTACAATTAGCATGGCTCTGATACCAAGCGTTGTGGCACCCCAGCTCAAAGCAACCGGTTTACCTTGCATTGCCAGCCCAGAGACCAAGTCTTCTGGCAACACACAACAACTTAGTATAGAAAACAACCACTTTATTGATGCTAGCGGAAACATAGTGCGATATTACATCAAGTATCAAGGCCAAGCGGCACGCACACGGTGTGGCTGAACAATACACTACAAAAAAAGACACATCCGTGACATTTTTGGCCGAACAAATTTTTTTCTATCATACTTATGACACTTCTATGACGATAATTGTGACAAAACCCGTTATCATCATAGATGTGGTGGGCTCCTACTTCTATGACAAAAATCATGACAGAAAATGGGCTTTTCGTCCTGGGCGGGCTGGAGGTGACACGTCTCCATCGTATCTATAATTTTTGATTGTTCCATGCCAATATTATTCACTTTCATATACTTTTTGGCAACTTTTTATATTATTTTTGGGACTAACGTATTGATCCAAAGGCTGCCAGTGCGGTTCTGCATTGCATGTTTTATGTTTCGCAGAATATCCATATCAAACGGAGTCCAAACGGGATAAAAACGGACGGAGCTTATTTTTGGAAAATATGGAAAATTCCGGAAGAAAAATCCACGCGAGACGGTGCCCGAGGTGGTCACGAGGTAGGGGGCGCGCCCCCTACCCTCGTGAGCCCACCGTAAGGCGGTTGATGCTCTTCTTTTGCCGCAAGAAAGCTAATATTCGGAAAAAAAATCACGGCGAAGGTTTCAGGCCAATCGGAGTTACGGATCTCCATATATACGAAGCGGTGAAATAGAGCCGTAATGTAACGCAGAAATAGAGAGATAGATCCAATCTCGGAGGGCTCACGCCCTCCCAAGCCATGGGAGCCAAGGACCGGAGGGGAAACCCTCTCCCATCTAGGGAGGAGGTCAAGGAAGAAGATGAAGAAGGGGCCTCTCCCCTTGCTTCCGGTGGTGCTTAGAGTCGCTGGGGCCATCATCATCACCGCGATCTTCACCAACACCACCATCATCTTCACCAACATCTCCATCACCTTCCCCACTCTATCTACAGCGGTCCACTCTCCCGCAACCCGCTATACCCTCTACTTGAAAATGGTGCTTTATGCTTCATATTATTTTCCGATGATGTGTTGCCATCCTATGATGTGTGAGTAGATTTTCGTTGTCCTATCGGTGGTTGATGAATTGCTATGATTGATTTAATTTGCTTGTGGTTATGTTGTTGTCCTTTGGTGCCCATCATATGAGCGCGTGGATCACACCATAGGGTTAGTTGTATGTTGATAGGACTATGTATTGGAGGGCAAGAGTGATGAAGCTTCAACCTAGCATAGAAATTGATGCATACGGGATTGAAGGGGGACCAATATATCTTAATGCTATGGTTGGGTTTTACCTTAATGAACGTTAGTAGTTGCGGATGCTTTCTAATAGTTCCAATCATACGTGCATAGAATTCCAAGTAAGGGATAACATGCTAGCAGTGGCCTCTCCCACATAATACTTGCTATCGGTCTAGTAAAGTAGTCAATTGCTAAAGGGACAATTTCGCAACTCCTACCACCACTTTTCCACACTCGCCATATTTACTTTAGTTGTGTTTTTATCTTAGCAGCCCCTAGTTTTATTTTCGTGCTCTTTACTTTCTTGCAAGCCTATCAAAAATTCACCTACAAAGTACTTCTAGTTTCATACTTGTTCTAGGTAAAGCGAACGTCAAGTGTGCGTAGAGTTGTATCGGTGGTTGATAGAACTTTAGGGAATATTTATTCTACCTTTAGCTCCTCGTTGGGTTCGACACCCTTACTTATCGAAAACTGTTGCGATCCCCTATACTTGTGGGTTATCAAGACACAGCTGCATGACATTCTTTGGGCCGTCCATGACGGAAAAAACCGTGGTAGAAGCGAGGGTGAGGAAAATTTTGGGGAGGTCCCGGTTACGGTGGGTGGTCAGGGGCCGACAGATGCGCGTTTCTCTCGTACACGTACGCGCATGTGTGCGAGGCATTGGGCTCTAACTGAACCCGAGCGAGGCATTGGGCTCTAACTGAACCCGAGCGATTGCACTAGCTATGTTACTAAACCAGAGTGATTCCTTTGATACTGCTGCTAACTGAAGCCGATCGAACCCTGTTGCCTCCTTCCCTTGATGAACAGTGTGCGTTGCTGGGGGGGGGGGGGGTGTCGGTGTCAAAACCGGCAGATCTCGGGTAGGGGGTCCCGAACTGTGCGTCTAGGCGGATGGTAACAGGAGACAAGGGACACGACGTTTTACCTGTGTTCGGGCCCTCTCGATGGAGGTAATACCCTACTCCCGCTTGATTAATATTGATGATATGGGTAGTACAAGAGTAGATCTACCACGAGATCAGAGAGGCTAAACCCTAGAAGCTAGCCTATGGTATGATTGTTGTTCATCCTACGGACTAAAACCCTTCGGTTTATATAGACACCGAATAGGGTTAGGGTTACACAGAGTCGGTTACAATGGTAGGAAATCTACATATCCGTATCGCCAAGCTTGCCTTCCACGCCAAGGAAAGTCCTATCCAGACACGGGACGAAGTCTTCAATCTTGTATCTTCATAGTCCAGGAGTCCGCCAACGGTTATAGTTCGCTATCCGGACACCCCCTAGTCCAGACTCCTCAAGAGCCCCTGAACCAGCCTTCAATGACGACAAGTCCGGCGCGCATATTTTCTTCGGCATTGCAAGGCGGGTTCCTCCTCCGAATACTTCATAGAAGATTTTGAACACAAGGATAGTGTCCGGCTCTGCAAAACAAGTTCCACATACCACCGTAGAGAGAATAATTTTTACACAAAATCAATCTGCTGACATATTCCGCAGCGTGCCATCACGCCACGGCCAAGTCTTCGTTCAATCGCTTTTTCTTGTACCACCTCAGCGCGTTTAGCCAGGCGGTTTCCTTGGCACGTCTTGTCAAAGCAGAGATCGTGTCCCCCTTATTCCGGGATTCTCATCAATACGGACGTGGGTAACCCAGTCGTGCCCGTTGGCACGCCTCCTCTATCGGCGCGAGTCTCGAGCGGTCACGGGAGGGCCCTTGGTATTCAACCTCTTTATAACGAGACCAAGGCCCTCCTTTCTTTCAATCTTAATCGAATCCGCCCCTCGCTTCGAGTTCCAACACCCAAAGCTCCAGATTCAGCGCCGGACCTCCGAGGATGTCCGCTCCGACCTGCAAGGCGGTGGATGCCTTCCTCCGTTCACGGAAGAAGACGTGCTAAGGCTGAGAGACGCCTGCGTATCTAACCGCGAAATTTCAAGACAGCTGCCTGCCCAAGGGCAGGTTATTCCTACTCCCAAGCCTGGTGAGAGCGTGGTGTTCGTGTCTCACTTCCTTCGGGGGTTAGGCTTCCCGACGGACCCCTTCGTGAGGGGGCTCATGCTTTATTATGGGCTGGAATTTCATGACTTGGATCCAGAGTCCATCCTCCACATCTCATCGTTCATTGTCGTATGTGAAACCTTCCTCCATATTACCCCTCACTTTGGATTGTGGCTTAAGACCTTCAAGGTGGAGCCGAAGATGATCGAGGGGCAACAAGCAGAGTGCGGAGGGGCGGTCATAAGCAAGTGTGCTGATGCTCCGTGGCCCGAGGGCTCTTTTCAGGAGGAGGTTGGTTTGTGGCAACGGGAGTGGTTTTATATCACCGCCCTGTGGGCACCAAATGGGTGGCGCCACCCGCCTTCCGCCCAGGTCCACCACAGCGGCTGGCATCATGGGTTAACCGGGGGCTCGACTGGGGGCCGTCCAAGGACGTTCCTCTGTTGCAGGGCCGTATTCGAGACCTCCAGAAAAGAGAGATCAATCTGGTCGTGGCGGCGCAGGTTATGCTAATTCGACGCCTTCTGCCCTGCAAACGTCGCCCCTCCATCTGTGGGAGTTTAATCCGGAGGGACCACGACCTCTCCAACATTTTATGGGCGCGACGCTCGTGGAGATGTATAAACTGTTCTTCGGATCACAAGAGAAGTGTCTGGACTTGACTGAGGACGCAGGACTAAGCTGCAATCGCCCAGATACTCAAGTAAGTAGTCCTCAGAACCGGACGGGCTGTTCATTCATTTACCATATATATGCCCTTTAAGGGAGCCGTTTTGAACAGAGTGGATAGCCAAGGCAAAGTTGATAAGGTGTCCGCTCCCTCCCAGAGACCACGCCGGATCCTATGCTGACCAAGATGTTAAAGGCCGCGCCTTTTGAAGAAGGCGAAGGGGGGAGCAGGGAAACAACTGCCTCCATGAAGGATTTTTTCAAGGAAGGAGGAATCAAGGATCCTACCTTCCAAGGGGAGAAGAGGACCACCTCCGAAGACCCGGAAGCCAAGGCCTCAAAGCGGGGAAAGAAGTCTTCGTCGGACAGTCCGGCGCTGGGAAATACCCCAGCCGCACTATTTCCCTGAGGGGATCAGCCCTCCAAATGAGCCGTAAGTAAAAAGAAGGGTCTTGTGAATAAAGGATATCCTCATATTTATTTTCAAGATAACCGAAATTGTACCTTGCAGTTCGGATCTCAGCCCTTCTCAGCAGAGCTCGTCTTGGGGATCTTCGTCCGAGATGATAGAGAGCGAAACGCCTCCACCTATCGCGCCTTCATGCGAGGCGAGGGATCCTGAGGTGTCGTCATGGAGAGTTTCCCCGAGTCCGGCGGGGCCGGAAGGTCCGGCGCCAACTGGCGCGCGGTCGGAGGAGTTGAAGGACCTGGTCGGGCGAGTGTCTATCTCAGAAGATCACCGTGCGCTAATGGCTACGGTGATTGAAAGAATTGCATCCGCTGAGAGCGGATTACGCAAGCCGCCAGTTCTTTACCGACGGGTTTGAGGTACAAGAGAAAAAGATGATGTATCTTCCGATTATGCATATAGAATGCGCCTGTATAGATAGTAGCCCCGAGACTCGGTATGTTGTCAAACCGACAGCGGCGTGCGAGGATCATAATCTCGATACTAACATGTCGCCGTTCCTATGTAGGTGGCGGGCGTCCGATGGCCAGCCGGATCGACGAATTTGCCGAACTAAAGCGGCAACTTGACGAGGCGGATGCGACATCGCTACCGTCAATAAACGGTTTGACGAGTCACAAGGTATGCGACTTCTCCGCGGGCACCTGGTAAGGGAGCTTGAGGCCCATGCCTTACTACTTGTATGCTTTGATGCAGATGGCGATGCTGCCGTGGAGAGGCTGCGGGCGGAACTCGCCCGAGCTAAAGAGCAAGCCCGAAAGAGTAATGCGGCCGCTTTAAAGGCGGCCGAAGAGCTGAAAGCCGAACGGGCTGCTTACTACCGAAGCAAAGAGGAAATGGCCAATATGGCCCTGAAGCTGAAGGATGCTACCGACCGCTGCGGGGTTCTTGAAAACGAACGTCAAGCGGAACAAGAGGGCCTGAAAAAGGCCACCGCCGAAGCCAAGGATGCTCGTTCCGCTGCGAGAGCTGCCAAGGAGGAGCTGAGTCAGGCCGGGGATATTCGTTTCTGCTGCGGAGGAAATATACGGATCCGAAGTATGCTCAGTTGGATAAGCTGTGGAGTTCGGAGGATGCTTATCTGGACTTAGCGGCGAGCGCCATGACGCGATTGAGCACTTCCGAGGCCAGAAGGGGCACAAAAGGGAAGAGCTATTTTGGTCGCAATTCCATGGTCCGGAGCGTCCTCTTCCGTTGGCCGATCGGTTGGCCGAATGGGCCGAGCTGAATCGATTATCCGGACTTGCCATGAAGCATGTCATGACTCATTTGTGGCCAGGCGGACCCCAGCCGAAGAGTTATTTTGGCTTAGTGCAACAGTCCCTTGGTGCGGTGCCGCATATTGGTGCAATGAAGCGGTCAGCATGCATAGAGGGTGCGCGGATGGCTCTTGCCCGTGTCAAGTCATACTGGGCGGAGATGAAGGCCACCGACGTTGCATCCCGTGATTCGCATGAGCCAGTACCTGCCGAGCACTATTTTGAGGAAGTCCTGCAGGGCGCTCGTTTAATAGAGACGCAGTGCTCGAAGGATATTATGTTCTAATGACATGTATGATTTGTGAAACAATGTTTCAATTTAATGTAAGAGCTTTTTATACTTGTGCCTTCAAGTAGTAAACTACCTCCTGTGCGGCCGTTGATGTATATATGTATATAACCTGAAAGATGGCAGTCCTTGGCTTCAGCCCCCACGCACATAGTGCGGGGGTGTTTGCAAAAAAGGCGCATTTTCACACTTAATCCAACGTCTTGGTCCTGCGAAGGAGGTGATAGCGTAGCAAACTAGGCAACCGGACTATAATGCTTTATCACTATCACTTAGCCATAGGAGTACTATGGTGGGGCTACTATATAGCCCCTAGGGGCACCGCGCCTCCCGAGTTCGGGCGTATGTACTGACCGGGAAACGGTCCTTCGTTAATGCGGAGGAATTCTAAACATTCCTGTGGGTCATCGAGTGGTTGACTAGTCTCACGCTACATCATGACAGTCAGTTTTCGGCTTTCTCTACTGAGGTGCTCACCAGGCCGAACCGGGGCACAATCGCAGTAGTTCTCCGGTGCCGTTAGCTGTTAAAACGGAACGTAAGGCAAAAAACACAGGAGCCGGGCAAACCCAACATTTGACCAAAGACATGATTCGGAGCTGATGCATATAAGGCCTAACTCGAGACGCCAACACTCCCTAAGGTATTCGGTCTTTATGAAAACGGGCGTAACAACGCCCTAAGCCCCGTGTCAGTGCAGCATAAAAAATTCTCGCCGCCCGATGCCAAAACGCCACCTCCTCCTTGGTTATAGCAAGAAACCGGGGATGTGTATCAACAAGAGACAGTAAAAAGGTTTACGCAGGGTCTTAATCTGAAAGAATCCTTGCAACGGGTCCCTATCAGCACGTCTGCGCTGTGTCTCCGTTGTGCAGCCGTATCTCGGGCGGGTGTAGCATGGTGTTCATCCGTAAAGAGAAGAACTTAGTTGAAGAAAGATCGTGCGAAAAATGTACTTGATATTAAATAAACGGAGTACGATTCAAAAGCGAATACAATTGAGCCTTATTGTCTCTTGTTGTACATGCATGCAGCCCCTTATGCGGGGTGTGCGGCTAGTAGGCCTTTATATGTTTACGCCGGACTCGTCTAGCCGTGTCCGGGGTCCGAATGACCTGTTCAGGTGCTTGGTTTAGCAGAGCCGGATTTGTGTGTGACTGTCCAGGCAGTCTCACGTTCTTCCCTGCTCGAGCAACACTTGATACTTCCCGTTAATGAGATGATGCCGCGTGGACCGGGCATTTTAAGTGTAAGAGATGCATAATGTGGTATTGCATTAAGGCGGGCGAAAGCTTCGCGTCCCAATAGTGCTTGATAGCTACTTTTGAATGGGGCGATATGGACCGTTAACTTTTCGCGGCGGAAGTTGTCGGATGAGCCGAACACAACTTCTAGCAGTAGGGAGCCCGTACAATGGGCATGTAGGCCTGGCATTACCCCCTTGAAGGAGGTGTTGCTGTGGCGAATTTTGGTTGGGTCTATCCCCATTTTGCGGATTGTGTCCTGATATAGCAGGTTTAGATCACTTCCGCCGTCCATTAGGACTTCTGTGAATTGAAGACCGTCGATTATAGGTTCTAGTATCAAGGCAGTCCATCCTGTGTTCCGGATACTTTCGGAGTAGTCCTGATGGTCGAAGGTGATTGGTTTTGACAACCGGTGTTGGGACTCCGCTGGGCTAGACTGTGCGGCGCGTAATTCAATGGGCGCCGCTCTATTTTCCCCTTTTGTTACTTGAAGTAAGTTTACTATTTTGACCTCTTGTGGGAAATTCTTTTGTTTTCCGGGGCTCTGCTTGTGGTGCTCGTCATCATCCTCACTTGGTGTGTCGAGCCCCTTGTGTTCGGCGTTGAGTCTGCCGGATTGCTTGAAGACCCAACAATCTGTGGGTATGGTTTGCGTGCTTCCGGAGTACTGTAGATTTGGCATATCTTGTCCAAGATTTTGTTTAAGTTGGATAGCTCATCGCTATTATCTTTAAGGGGCAGTTTTTATTGTTCTGCCGTGAGCTTTTGAATCCGGCGTTGACTGTCGCGCTCTTTGGACTGTTCCCCTTAATCCGGCGATGGTCCTTGCTGCGTCGTGGTTTCCCGTTTCCATCTCTGACTTCGGATGTACTTGGGTCGCTGGTACTGCATCTTGCTAGCCAGCTATCCTCTCCCGCGCAAAAGCGGGTCATGAGGCTTGTTAGTGCGGCCATTGTTCTTGGCTTTTCCTGGCCAAGGTGTCTGGCGAGCCATTTGTCTCGGACGTTGTGTTTAAAAGCTACTAAGGCTTCAAGTCCTGGACAATCGACTATTTGGTTCTTTTGGTGAGGAACCTGTTCCGAATTCTTGGCTGACTCTCCGGGTTGTTGAGTTATGTGACTTAAATCGCTCGTGCATCCGGAGGGCGGACATAAGTCCCTTGAAAATTCGCCTCAAAAGCATCCTCGAGCTCTTCCCAACTTCCAATGGTATTTTCAGGAGGCTTTTAAGCCAGTGCCGTCTTGGCCCTTTGAGCTTGAGGGGTAAGTATTTTATGGCGTGGAGATCATCTCCTCTAGCCATGTGTATGTGGAGGATGTAATCCTCAATCCGCACTCCGGTCTGTTGTTACGTCAGATGCCTCTATGTTTACGGGTTTAAACTCACCGGAAATTCGTGATCCAACACCTCATCGGTGAAACATAGGGGGTGTGCGGCACCCCTATATTCGGGTGTGCCGTAAGGTCTGGATATTTGGCGTGTTGCATTGCTTAGAAGAGCTTGCTTTCTTGGCCCGAAGATGGACCTAACTGGGCCATCCTTTTGATGCGAATCCTTATGCGGATCGCGTGCCGGATTGTGTGCGGCGCCGCTTGCCGCTCTATGCTTGTCATGTGGTCGTCTATCCGACCGGGCGGCCTTTTTGTTCTTTGATTGCGGGGGCTCTAAGGCCTCCTCATCGAATTCGGGCAGTAGTTTGCGCTTCGGGTAGCTCTTTGTTTGGCGACTATCGCCGTATTTGTCTGCGGTGTTGAGTACTTTGCTCAATCTGATTCTGAGTGCATCTTCCGCTGTTTTGAGCTTCCGCTTCTGCTTTTTCAGCTACGCGATGCAACGAGCCTTTTGTGGAGGTTCTTCTGCTCCAACAACTTGTCCGGTGTGAGATCGTCCGGACTGTTATCTTTGCCGGGGACGGGTTGTTTATCCAAGTTGTCCTGTTCGGACGGTTGTTCAGTGGCGTGTTCGTCGTCCACCGGTTCGACCTGCTTGATGGCTGGGTCTGTGTGGCTGCCGTTTTTGTCGAGGCGGGACTTGGTGCGGCGTTTGCGTTGCCGTTTAGACTGCTTTTCGAGGGATATATCCTTGATAGCGTCCCGTTGTTCCTCGTCATCACTTCCTTTAGGAGTATCCACCATGTATACATCGTGAGATGAGGTGGCTATCAAGTATCCTGTAGGTGCTGGTTCGTGGTTATCTCCTACATCGTCGTCCATACCGTCGATATCTTCAGAGTCGAAATTGAGCACGTTGTTTAAACTTTCGACAGTGGCTACAAAGTGGGTGGTGGGTGGGCGTTGAATTTCTTCTTCTTGCGCATCCCAACCTTCCTGACCATCGTCCGGCCGGGGCTCTCCTGACAAAGAGAGAGACTTTAGTGAATTCAGGATGTCGCCAAGGGGCAAGTGCTGAAAGATGTCCGCGGTGAACTCCATAACCGGCGCCCAGTCGGATTCGACTGGTAGGGGCGCGGGAGGTTCGGAGTCCGGAGAGGAGTCCGGCGCCTCGGAGTCACGGGCTTTGTAAAGGACAGGGATGGTGTTCGGCTCAATCGCCATAGAGATCGTAGCCCCCGAGGCGGTGTCCAGCCACTCGTCCTCGATCGGCGAAGTCGGCTTCGAGCTAAGGGTCGGAGCGGACGCTGGTGCGGCCTCCAGGACACTGTTCGGCGGCAGAGCTGGATCATACCCATCAAGACAGTGCGGCACGCTTGGCTGTGGCTCGAATCTGTCGAAGATCAAGTCTCCGCAGATGTCAGCCGTGTAGTTCAAACTCCCAGATCTGACCTGATGGCCAGGGGCGTAGCTTTCGATATGCTCCAGATGGCCAAGGGAATTGGCCCGCAGTGCAAAGCCGCCGAATACGAAGATCTTTCCGGGGAGAGAATTCTCACCCTGGACCGCGTCGTTGTTGATGATGGAAGGAGCCATCGGCCTAAAGGTGACGGCACAGAGGAACTCTCAACGAAAGCACAAATGTTGGTGTCAAAACCGGCGGATCTCGGGTAGGGGGTCCCGAACTGTGCGTCTAGGCGGATGGTAACAGGAGACAAGTGACACGACGTTTTTACCTGTGTTCGGCCCTCTCGATGGAGGTAATACCCTACTCCCTCTTGATTAATATTGATGATATGGGTAGTACAAGAGTAGATCTACCACGAGATCAGAGAGGCTAAACCCTAGAAGCTAGCCTATGGTATGATTGTTGTTCATCCTACGGACTAAAACCCTTCGGTTTATATAGACACCGAATAGGGTTAGGGTTACACATAGTCGGATACAATGGTAGGAAATCTACATATCCGTATCGCCAAGCTTGCCTTCCACGCCAAGGAAAGTCCTATCCGGACACGGGACGAAGTCTTCAATCTTGTATCTTCATAGTCCAGGAGTCCGGCCAAGGTGATAGTTAGGCTATCCGGACACCCTCTAGTCCAGGACTCCCTCAGGGGGGTTTGGATGAACAGTTCCCGGTGGGGGTGGATGAACAGGGCCCCGTGGTGTTGCCTCTGGATGAACAGGACCCCGATCGATCGAGTCAGTTGGGGCTGGATGAACGGGACCCTATCGAGGGCTGGATGAACAGGACAACCCTGTGGAGGGTTGGATGAATAGTAGAAGGTGGTGGGGTGGATGAACAGTAGCCCGTGGAGGGGTGGTTGAACAGAAGCCCGTGGAGAGGGGTGGTTGAACAGAAGCCCGTGGAGTACCGCGCGGTGGAGGCTGGATGAACAGGAGCCCGTGGATGAACAGGAGCCCGTGGAGGCTGGTGGAGGTCGACGGTGGATGAACAGTAGCCCGTGGAGGCTGGAGGAGGTCGACGGTGGAGATGAACAGTATCCCGTGGAGTCCCGTTTTGGCGGTACGCCACACTCCTCCCGATGAACAGGACCCCTGCTTCGACAGTAGCGCTCCAACACAAGTTCATTTCCTCTGTTTTGCGGTACGCCACACCCCTCCCGATCAACAGGACCCCGTTTCGACCGTAGGAGGTCCACCACAAGTCCGTTTCCTCTGTTTTGCGGTACGCCAGACCCCTCCCGGTGAACAGGATCCCATTTCGAACGTGGCCGGTCGAACACAAGGCTGTTTCCTCCGTTGTGTGATACGCCATGCCTCGTTTCCATCGGCTATTCCGTCCAAGCCGGTTGGCTCCCACGTGTTCCGTTGCCTCCCGATGAACATTACGCATTCCGTTGCCTCCCGATGAACACGACGCATTCCATTGCCTCCCCATGAACACGCCGACGACGCAATTTCTCTGTTCTGACCCAGCCATGTACACGAGCCCTGGCCGTACGTATGCGCGAGTAGGCGTTCGAGACCCCGCCCGTATGTACGTATGCGACCATATTTTCTTTCTTGCACACTGGCCGCTAGACGTACGTGTACATGCTACGTGCGCGCCTCTACTACGACACGTGTGCGCCTGTACATTGACCAGTATGTACGTACATGTTCGCGACCAGAATGAAAATGCTATGTATGCTTCGACCAGGTGGGTCCCAACTGTCAGGCCTTTCCTTGCGTGCGAAGATGTAGCTGGTGGGTCCCGGCAGTCAGGGGGGCGAATGTTTTTTTTGCCCGGACGCACTTCCTTGCATGCGAAGATGTAGCTAGTGGGTCCCAGTAGTCAGGGCGGAAACATTTTTTTTGTGAAATACGGTTGCCCGTCCGATGGGTCCCCGCTGTCAGGTGGAGGAATAATTATTTTGCGCGTAATAAGGAGCCAATTCCTTGCGGCTGCCCTGGACCCAGCTGTCAGCCTATCAACATACAGTACTCTTCCGATGGAAGTCGTTCCTTGACCACGTTGACCACGCCGCGCCGAGAGCACCAGGGTGGCGGACGACGACGAGGCCTAGGAAGGGGACGAGCGGAGCCGGGGAAGACGCGACAGTGGATGCCCACGCGTAGAGGAGTATGAGGGTTCACTGGTTCGGATGCGGTGTGAGGCTGCCGTCGCCGCATAATAACATGGGGTGTGGGTGAGTAGAGGGATGGCCTGACCAGCGGTGGGAGTAGTAGGGGGCGGTGAGGCCTCTGCGGCATCACAGCCGGCCACGGAAGGCAGGAGCACGCGGCACGACCGGCGCTGGTTTGGGCAGCTGGAGCAAGAAGACCAGAGGTTGAAGAAGCGCTACGGCCGTTGGATGGACATCGTAGGGTCACTGGAGCTAGAATCGTTCATATTGACTAAGTTGACAAAACCCTCCGTCCCCGTCAACTTAGTTGGCCCACAAGTCAGCCTCCCACTATGGTGGGTCCCAGCTAGCAGGGGGTATTCATTTTTTTGTGCATAATAAGGAGGCACTTCCTTGCGTGCAAAGATATAGCTGGTGGGTCTGACCTGTCAGCAGGGGGAACATTATTTTCGTGAAATACAGAGGCCCTTCCGGTGGGTCCCAGCTGTCAGGTGGAGGAATCATTATTTTGCGCGTAATAAGGAGGCATTTCCTTGTGTGCAGCCTTGGAACCAGCTGTCAGCCTCTCCACGTACAGTCCACGTCCGATGGATGTCGTTCGTTGACCACGTTGACCATGCCGCACCGAGAGCACCATGGCGGTGGACGACGGTGAGGCCTAGGAAGGGAACGACACAGAGCTGGGGAAGACTCGGCAATAGTTGCCCACGCGGCGGGGAGTACGAGGGTTTACTGGTCCGGCTGCCGTCGCCGGAAAATAACAGGAGGTGTGGGTGAGTAGAGGAATGGCCTGTCCAGCAATGAAGTAGGGTGGGGCGGTGCAGCCTGTGGCAAAGACAAATGCCAACCACGGGAGGCGGAGCAGTGCAGTCCCACCGGGCGCCGGGTTTGGGCGGCCGGAGCAAGAAGATCGGATATTGAAGAAGTAGCACGACCGCTGGATTAACATCCAACGATCATCGCCGCTAGAATCGCTTAGGAATAAGTTGACAAAGCCTTTCAGACATCGCCAACCTAGTAGACCCACAAGTCAGCCTCCAAATCTGTCCCAAACAGCATACAACCCAAAATTTCTAGCCAGATTCAAATTAATTTTAAAACTATATATACCTTAATTTAAATTCAATGAAATTTTACCTGCACAAAAACAATGAAATTTAAAATATCAAAATCCAAAAGAAAAAAGTATTTTCGAACTAATTGCCTATTTGCTGTATTTTTTCATTTTACAGCCCATTTATTATTACTTATAGCCCATTTCTTATTACTTATAGCCCATTTTCTCGGGCGTAATGCATCCTCCTCGCCTTGAAAGATTTCCGGCCAAATAGGCGTAGAAAAGCAAGTAGGCCCTCGTTGGTTATTCTCAAGAAAAACAAAATAGCTAGCTAGCCATTTTCGTAAAGGAAAAACAAACTGGGCTGGTCATGTGCTAAACATATGAAATAAAAGCACAGGCTAGACGGGCCACAGTGTCCCTTACAAACCAGTTGATACCCTTCTCCGTCACGAAAAAACAAAATTACTGCGCGCGCTGCTGGGTCCCTACTGTCATCCTCACCATGTACAGTCATCTCCATATTCCTCTCGGTTGTTGACCATGTTGACAAACACCGGAGGGTGGCGCCGCGGCGAGCGAACCAAGGGAGAGGACGATGGTGAGGCCTCAGACGGGAACGAACAGGAGCCGGGGAAGATGCACAGAGTTTTAGGGTGCGATGTGGCCACGATGCGTGCGCGGCAGCACAGTCGGCCGTGGGAGGCGGGAGCAGGCGGTCCTGATACGTCTCCAACGTATCTATAATTTTTGGTTGCTCCATGCTACTTTATCTACTATTTTGGACCATATTGGGCTTTATTTTTGATGTCTACTACACAACCTTCTTCTTGTAGACGTTGTTGGGCCTGCAAGTGCACAGGTTTGTAGGACAGTAGCAAATTTCCCTCAAGTGGATGACCTAAGGTTTATCAATCCGCGAGAGGCGTAGGAGGAAGATGGTCTCTCTCAAATAACCCTGCAACCAAATAACAAAAAGTCTCTTGTGTCCCCAACACACCCAATACAATGGTAAATTGTATAGGTGCACTAGTTCAGCGAAGAGATGGTGATACAAGTGCAATAGGGATGGTAGATATAGGTTTTTATAATCTGAAATAATAAAAACAGCAAGGTAACAAGTGATAAAAGTGAGCGTAAACGGTATTGCAATGATAGGAAACAAGGCCTAGGGTTCATACTTTCGCTAGTGCAAGTTCTCTCAACAATAATAACATAGATAGATAATATGACAAGCCCTCAACATGCAACAAAGAGTCACTCCAAAGCCACTAATAGCGGAGAACAAACGTAGAGATTATGGTCGGGTACGAAACCACCACAAAGCTATTCTTTCGGATCGATCTATAAAAGAGTTCGTACTAGAATAACACCTTAAGATACAAATCAACCAAAACCCTAATGTCACCTAGATACTCCATTGTCACCTCAAGTATCCGTGGGCATGATTATACGATATGCATCACACAATCTCAGATTCATCCAACCAACACAAAGTACTTCAAAGAGTGCCCCAAAGTTTCTACTGGAGAATCAAGAACGTGTGCCAACCCCTATGCATAGGTTCCCAAGTGTCACGAAACCCGCAAGTTGATCACCAAGACATACATCAAGTGTTCTCATAAAAGACTCAATCCGATAAGATAACTTCAAAGGGGAAACTCAATTCATCACAAGAGAGTAGAGGGGGAGAAACATCATAAGATCCAACTACAATAGCAAAGCTCGGGATACATCAAGATCGTGCCATAGAGGGAACACGAGAGAGAGAGAGATCAAACACATAGCTACTGGTACATACCCTCAGCCCCAAGGGAAAACTACTCCCTCCTCGTCATGGATAGCGCCGGGATGATGAAGATGGCCACCGGAGATGGATCCCCCCTCCGTGAGTACCGGAAAGGGGTCCCATTGGTTTTGTGGTTCTCGAGGCTTGCGGGCGGAACTCCCGATCTAATCTCTGTTCTGGAAGTTTTAGGGTACGTAGGTATATATGGGTGAAGGGAGAACGTGGTGGAGCTACGGGGGCCCCACGAGGCAGGGGGCGCGCCCAGGGGGGAGGGGCGCGCCCTCCATCCTCGTGGACAGCCCGAGGCTCCCCTGGCATGCACTCCAAGCCCAACAGATTGGTTTCCTTCCAAAATTAACTTCTCCAGTTGATTTCGTTCCGTTTTGACTCCGTCTGATATTCCTTTTCCTCGAAACACTGAAATAGGCATAAAAGCAGAAATCTTTGGGCCTCCGGTTAATAGGTTAGTCCCAAAAATAATATAAAAGTGGATAATAAAGCCCAATATTGCCTAAAACAGTAGATAAAGTAGCATGGAGCAATAAAAAATTATAGATACGTCGGAGACGTATCAATTTTCCACTTTTATATCATTTTTGGGACTAACCTATTAACCGGAGGCCCAGCCCAGAATTGCTGTTTTTTTTCCTATTTCAGTATTTCGAAGAAAAGGAATATCAAATGGAGTCCAAACGGAATGAAACCTTCGGAACGTGATTTTCTCACCGAACGTGATCCTGAGAACTTGGAGTGCAAGTCAAGAAGCAACCGGAGCCTCCACGAGATAGGAGGGCGCTACCGTCTCGTGGGCCCCTCGGGTGGCCACCGACGTACTTCTTCTTCCTATATATACCTACGTACCCCAAAATCATCCAGGGGCACTACGAAACACAATTCCCACCACCGTAACCTTCTGTATCCGCGAGATCCCATCTTGGAGCCTTCACCGGCACTCTGCCGGAGGAGGAATCAAGCACGGGGGGCCTCTACATCAACATCCTTGCCCCTCCGATGAGTTGTGAGTAGTTTACCACAGACCTACGGTTCCATAGTTATTAGCTAGATGGCTTCTTCTCTCTTTTTGGATCTCAATACAATGTTCTCCCCTCTCTTGTGGAGATCTATTCGATGTAATCTCTTTTTGCGGTGTGTTTGTCGAGATCCGATGAATTATGGGTTTATGATCAAGTTTATCTATGAATAATATTTGAATCTTCTCTGAATTCTTTTATGTATGATTAAGTTATCTTTGCAAGTCTCTTCAAATTGTCGGTTTAGTCTGGTCTACTAGATTGATCTTTCTTGCCATGGGAGAAGTGCTTAGCTTTGGGTTCAATCTTGCGGTGTCCTTACCCAGTGACAGAAAGGGTTGCAAGGCACGTATTGTATTGTTGCCATCGAGGATAACAAGATGGGGTTTATATCATATTGCATGAGTTTATCCCTCTACATCATGTCATCTTGCTTAATGCGTTACTCTGTTCTTATGAACTTAATACTCTAGATGCATGCTTTGGATAGCGGTCGATGTGTGGAGTAATAGTAGTAGATGCAGGCAGGAGCCGCCTACTTATTATGGACGTGATGCCTATATACATGATCATGCCTAGATAATCTCATAACTATGCGCTTTTCTATCAATTGCTCGACAATAATTTGTTCACCCACCGTAATACTTATGCTATCTTGAGAGAAGCCACTAGTGAAACCTATGGCCCCCGGGTCTATCTCTTATCATATTTTCTTCCAATCTACTTTTATTTGCATCTTACTTTTTGCATCTATATTATAAAATACCAAAAATATATTTATCTTATCATACTATCTTTATTAGATCTCACTTTTGCAAGTGGCCGTGAAGGGATTGACAACCCCTTTATTGCGTTGGTTGCGAGTTCTCGCTTGTTTGTGTAGGTGCGTGGGACTTTTGAGGAGCCTCCTTTGGATTGATACCTTGGTTCTCAAAACTGAGGGAAATACTTACGCTACACTTTGCTGCATCACCCTCTCCTCTTGAGGAAAACCAACGCAAGCTCAAGACGTAGCAAGAAGGATTTCAGCGCCGTTGTCGGGAGGTCTTCGCTCAAGTCAAGACATACCAAGTACCCATCACAAACCTATCTCCCTTGCATTTACATTATTTGCCATTTGCCTCTCGTTTTCCTCTCCCCCACTTCACCCTTGCCGTTTTATTCGCCCTCTCTTTCCCAATCTCCTCCTCTCTTTTCGCTTGCTTTATTTTGTGTGCTTGTTTGACCTTATGGCTGCGCCTAAGGGTCCTGACCACCTTCTCAGAAGGATGGATGAGATTGAATCAAATATTAGAAGCTTTATGAATTTGCAATTTGAGCATAATAATTTCTTTAGAAAAGAGCTTAAGGAACAAAAAAGTTTTCTGGGGTTTATGAACAAAGAGCTTGATGATATGAATAAAGAATTCATATGGTGTTAACGCTCAAATTACCCGGCTTGAAAATGCTATAGCCAAAATTTCTGACAAGCAAGCCACCTTAGTCAATAAGATGGCTGCTAAACCAGAAAAATTACATGAAAATAATGATGAGGATCTTAAAGTTATTGATGCTTCTCCAATTAGATCTATGTTTTGCAATATGAACTTTGATGATTATGGGACTGATGATGAATCAACTTTGCCTAGAAGGCGTCCCAAGAATTCGGAATCTTTAGATCTTAATGATAAATTTGGTAAAAGTGAGATTGGAGAATCCTCAACTTCTAATAATGTTGAACCCACTATCTCGGACTTCAAGGAATTTAATTATGATAATTGCTCTTTAAAGGTTGTATTTCCTTGTTGCAAGCCGTTGTTAATTCTCCTCATGCTTATAGTCAAAATAAAGCTTTTACCAAGCATATCGTTGATGCCTTGATGCAATCTTATGATGAAAAACTTAATTTGGAAGTTTCTATACCTAGAAAACTTAATGATGAATGGGAACCTACTATAAAGATTAGAATTAAAGATTATGAGTGTTTTGCTCTGTGTGATTTGGGTGCTAGTGTTTCCACGATTCCGAAAACTTTATGTGATATTCTAGGTTTCCATGATCTTGATGATTGTTCTTTAAATTTGCACCTTGCGGATTCCACCATTAAAAAGCCTATGGGTAGGATCAATGATGTTCTTATTGTTGCAAATAGAAATTTGGTGCCCGTAGATTTTATCGTTCTTGATATAGATTGGAATCTTTCATGTCCTATTATTCTTGGTAGACCTTTCCTTAGAACGATTGGTGCGATTATTGATATGAAGGAAGGGAATATTAGATTCCAATTTCCCTTAAAGAAAGGCATGGAGCACTTTCCAAGAAATAAAGTTAAATTACATTATGAATCTATCATGCGTGCTACTTATGAGTTTAATGCCAAAGATGGCACTACTTAGATCTATCCTCGCTTTTATGCCTAGCTAGGGGCGTTAAACGATAGCTCTAGTTGGGAGGCAACCCAATTTTCTTTATGTTTTATGTTTTTGTTTCTGTTTAGGAATAAATAATCCATCTAGCCTCTGTTTAGATGTGGTTTTATCTTTTAATTAGTGTTTGTGTCAAGTTAAACCTATTGGATCTTCTTGGATGATAGTTATTTGATCTTGCTGTAATTTCCAGAAACTTTGCACTCAGTGCCCGAATTGTTAAAAATCATCAGAACGTGATAAAATAGTGATTCCAATTGCTGCTGATCAATAAACAAATTTTCTAGATCTTCTAATTTTGGTAGATTTTTTGGAGTTCCATAAGTTTGCGTTAGTTACAGATTACTACAGACTGTTCTGTTTTTGACAGATTCTGTTTTGCGTGTGTTGTTTGCTTATTTTGATGAATCTATGGCTAGTAAATTAGTTTATAATCCATAGATAAGTTGGAATACAGTAGGTTTAACACCAATATAAATAAAGAATGAGTTCATTACAGTACCTTAAAGTAGTCTTTTGTTTTCTTTCTCTAACGGAGCTCACGAGATTTCTATTGAGTTTTGTGTTGTGAAGTTTTCAAGTTTTGGGTAAAGCTTTTATGGACTATGGAACAAAGGGTGGCAAGAGCCTAAGCTTGGGGATGCCCATGGCACCCCAATATATTCAAGAATAGCCAAAATCCTAAGCTTGGGGATGCCCCGGAAAGGCATCTCCTCTTTCGTCTTCGTTCATTGGTAACTTTACTTGGGGCTATATTTTTATTCACCACATGATAAGTGTTTTGATTGGAGCGTCGTGTATTATATTAGTCTTTGCTTTTTAGTTTACCACAATCATCCTTGCTGTACACACCTTTTGAGAGAGCCATACATAAATTGTAATTTGATAGAATACTCTATGTGCTTCACTTATATCTTTTGAGCTTGATAGTTTTGCTCATAGTGCTTCACTTATATCTTTTGAGCGTGATAATTTTTGATGTAGTGCTTCATTTAGATCTTTTAGAGCACGTTGGTATATTTTTTTTAAAGAAACTATTGATCTCTCATGCTTCACTTAGATTATTTTGAGAGTCATTAATAGCATGGTAATTTGCTTAATGTTAATATACTTGGTATTCAAGATATGTGAAACTTTCTTTTGAGTGCGTTGAATACTAAGAAAAGTTTGATGCTTGATAATTGTTTTGAGATATGAAGATGGTGATAGTAGAGTCATGCTAGTTGAGTAGTTGTGAATTTAAAGAATACTTGTGTTGAAGTTTGTGATTCCCGTAGCATGCACGTATGGTGAACCGTTATGTGATGAACTCGGAGCATGATTTATTTATTGATTGTATTCCTTATGAGTGGCGGTGGGGGACGAGCGATGGTCTTTTCCTACCAATCTATCCCCCCTAGGAGCATGCGTGTAGTACTTTGCTTTGATAACTTCTAGATTTTTGCAATAAGTATATGAGTTCTTTATGACTAATGTTGAGTCCATGGATTATACGCGCTTTTTCCCATCCTTCCACCATTGCTAGCCTCTCTCTAATACCGCGCACTTTTCACGGTATCATACACCCACCATATATCTTCCTCAAAACAACCACCATACCTACCTATTATGGCATTTCCATAGCCATTCCGAGATATATTGCCATGCAACTTCCCACCGTTCCGTTTATTATGACACGCTCCATCATTGTCATATTGCTAGCATGATCATGTAGTTGACATCGTATTTATGCAAAGCCACCATTCATAATTCTTTCATACATGTCACTCTTGATTCATTGCATATCCCGGTACACCGCCGGAGGCATTCATATAGAGTCATATTTTGTTCTAAGTATCAAGTTGTAATTCTTGAGTTGTAAGTAAATAAAAGTGTGATGATCATTCTTTAGAGCATTGTCCCAAGTGAGGAAAGGATGATGGAGACTATGATTCCCCCACAAGTCGGGATGAGACTCCGGACGAAAAAAAGGCCATAAAAAAAGAGAAAAGTCCCAAAGAAAAAAAAAGAGAGAATAAGAGAGAAGGGGCAATGTTACTATCCTTTTACCACACTTGTGTTTCAAAGTAGCACCAAGATCTTCATGATAGAGAGTCTCTCATTTTGTCACTTTCATATACTAGTGGGAATTTTCATTATAGAACTTGGCTTGTATATTCCAATGATGGGCTTCCTCAAATGCCCTAGGTCTTCGTGAGCACCCGAGTTGGATGCACACCCACTTAGTTTCTTTTGTTGAGCTTTCATATACTTATAGCTCTAGTGCATCCGTTGCATGGCAATCCCAACTCACTCACATTGATATATATTGATGGGCATCTCCATAGCCCGTTGATACGCCTAGTTGATGTGAGACTATCTTCTCCCTTTTTGTCTTCTCCACAACCACCATTCTATTCCACATATAGTGCTATATCTATGGCTCACGCTCATGTATTGTGTGAAGATTGAAAAAGTTTTGAAAATGTTAAAGTATGAAACAATTGCTTGGCTTGTCATCGGGTTGTGCATGATTTAAATATTTTGTGTGGGGAAGATGGAGCATAGCCAGACTATATGATTTTATAGGGATAACTTTCTTTGGCCATGTTATTTTGAGAAGACATAATTGCTTAGTTAGTATGCTTGAAGTATTATTATTTTTATGTCAATATGAACTTTTGTCTTGAATCTTTCGGATCTGAATATTCATACCACAATTAAGAAGATTTACATTGAAATTATGCCAAAGTATCACTCCGCATCAAAAATTCTCTTTTATCATTTACATACTCGAGGACGAGCAGGAATTAAGCTTGGCGATGCCTCGATACGCCTCTAATGTATCTATAATTTTGATTGCTCCATGCTACTTTATCTACTGTTTTGGACCATATTGGGCTTTATTTTCCACTTTTATATCATTTTGGGACTAACCTATTAACCGGAGGCCCAACCCGTAATCATTGCTTTTTTGCCTATTTCAAGATTTCAAGAAAAGGAATATCAAACGGTGTCCAAACGGAATGAAACCTTCGGGAACGTGATTTTCTCAAATGAACGTGATCCGTAGAACTTGGAGTACAAGTCAAGAAGCAGCGGAGCCTCCACGAGATAGGAGGCGCCCCCCTATAGGGCGCCCCCCTGTCTCGTGGGCCCCTCATGCCACCGACGTACTTCTTCTTCCTATATATACCTACGCACTCGAAAACATCCAGGGCACCACGAAACACAATTTCACCACCGTAACCTTCTGTATCCGCGAGATCCCATCTTGGAGCCTTCACTGGCACTCTGCCGGAGGAGGAATCAAGCACGGGGGGCCTCTACATCAACATCCTTGCCCCTCCGATGAGTTGTGAGTAGTTTACCACAGACCTACGGGTCCTTAGTTATTAGCTAGATGGCTTCTTCTCTCTTTTTGGATCTCAATACAATGTTCTCCCCCTCTCTTGTGGAGATCTATTCGATGTAATCTCTTTTTGCGGTGTTGATACGTCTCCGTCATATCTATAATTTTTGATTGTTCCATGCCAATATTATTCACTTTCATATACTTTTTGGCAACTTTTTATATTATTTTTGGGACTAACATATTGATCCAGTGCCCAGTGCAGCCTCCTGCATTGCATGTTTTATGTTTCGCAAAATATCCATATCAAACGGAATCCAAATGGGATAAAAGCAGACGGAGCATATTTTTGGAAAATATGGAAAATTCGTAAGAAAAATCCACGCGAGACGGTGCCCGAGGTGGTCACGAGGCAGGGGGCGCGCCTCCCCCCTGGGCGCGCCGCCTACCCTCGTGAGCCCACCGTTAGGCGGTTGATGCTCTTCTTTTGCCGCAAGAAAGATAATATTCAGAAAAAATCACGGAAAAGGTTTCACTCCAATCATAGTTACGGATCTCCATATATACGCGAAACGGTGAAACAGAGCCAGGGGAGAACGCAGAAACAGAGAGATAGATCCAATCTCGGAGGGTCTCTCGCCCCTCCCAAGCCATGGGAGCCATGGAACAGAGGGGAAACCCTCCTCCCATCTAGGGAGGAGGTCAAGGAAGAAGAAGAAGGGGGGCTCTCTCCCCCTCGCTTCCGGTGGCGCCGGAACACCGCCGGGGGCCATCATCATCACCGCGATCTTCACCAACACCTCCGCCATCTTCACCAACATCTCCATCACCTTCCCCCCTCTATCTACAGCGGTCCACTCTTTCGCAACCCGCTGTACCCTCTACTTGAACATGGTGCTTTATGCTTCATATTATTTTCCGATGATGTGTTGCCATCCTATGATGTCTGAGTAGATTTTCGTTGTCCTATCGGTGATTGATGAATTGCTATGATTGGTTTGAATTGCATGTTTTATTATTGGTGCTGTCCTATTGTGCCCTCCGTGTCGCGCAAGCGTGAGGGAGTCCCGCTGTAGGGTTTGCAATATGTTTATGATTTGCTTATAGTGGGTTGCGTGAGTGACGGAAACACAAACCCGAGTAAGTAGGTTGTTTGTGTATGGGATAAAAGGGGACTTGATACTTTAATGCTATGGTTGGGTTTTACCTTAATGAATCTTTAGTATTTGCGGATGCTTGCTAGAGTTCCAATCATAAGTGCATATGATCCAAGTAGAGAAAGTATGTTAGCTTATGCCTCTCCCTCAAATAAAATTGCAATAGTGATTACCAGTCTAGTAACATAGTCAGTTGCCTAGGGACAATTCCACAACTCCTATCACCACTTTTCCACACTCGCCATTTTTACTTTATTTGTGTCTTTACCTTAACAGCCCCTAGTTTTATTTACGTATTCTTTACTTTCTTGCAAGCCTATCCAAAAACACCTACAAAGTACTTCTAGTTTCATACTTGTTCTAGGTAAAGCGAACGTCAAGCGTGCGTAGGGTTGTATCGGTGGTCGATAGAACTTGAGGGAATATTTGTTCTACCTTTAGCTCCTCGTTGGGTTCGACACTCTTACTTATCGAAAACTGTTGCGATCCCCTATACTTGTGGGTTATCAGGTGTGTTTGTCGAGATCCGATGAATTGTGGGTTTATGTGACGCCCCCGACTCAATCGTACACTAATCATACATGCAAATGTGTATGATTAAGATCAGGGACTCACGGGAAGATATCACAACACAACTCTAGACACAAATTAAAATAATACAAGCTTTATATTACAAGCCAGGGGCCTCGAGGGCTCGAATACATAAGCTCGAATACACAAGAGTCAGCGGAAGCAACAATATCTGAGTACAGACATGAGTTAAACAAATTTGCCTTAAGAAGGCTAGCACAAAAGCATCTACGATCGAAAAGGCAAGGCCTCCTTCCTGGGAGCCTCCTAACTATTCCTGGTCGTCAACGGTCTCCACGTAGTAGTAGGCATCGGCGGTGGCATCTGGCTCCTGGGCTCCGACATCTGGTTGCATCAACCGGAAAGAAGAAGAAAGGGGGAAAAGGGGGAGCAAAGCAACCGTGAGTACTCATCCAAAGTACTCGCAAGCAAGGATCTACACTACATATGCATCGGTATCAATGAAAAGGGTAGTATATGTGGACTGAACTGCAGAATGCCAGAAGAGAAGGGGAAAGCCTAGCCTATCGAAGACTAGCATCTTCTGGAAACCACCTACTTGCAGCAACAGGAGGGAGTAGAGTAACATAAAGTAAAGTAGTAGAAGTGTTATCAACCTCGGCCAGAGATCCTTTCTCGACTCCCTGCGAGAAAGCAATCCCAGAGCCATACTATCCAGTTATCACCTCATCATCATCCAATTCTCATCACAAGTATCCAGTTCTAGTTGTATCGATCGGGATACAACTCCAAGTGTCCGTTACCGTAGGACAGGCTATCGATAGATGTTTCCTTCCCTGCAGGCATGCACCAACTTACCCACCACGCTCGATTAACTCCGGCCGGACAAACTTTCCTGGTTCATGCCCGGCCTCGGCCAAACAATACGCCGCAACCCGACCTAGGCTTAATAGAGAGGCCAGCATGCCGGACTAAACCTATGCCCCAGGGGTCATGGGCCATCTCCCCGGGAACTCCTGCACGTTGCAAGGGCGGCCGGTGAGCAGACCTAGCTACCTCATTCAAAAAGCAGGTGCTTACGCAGTCCAACCCGGCGCGCGCCGCTCAGTCGCCGACGTCTATTAAGCTTCGGCTGATGTATACGGCACAGAACGCCCATACTATGCCCACGTGATGGTTAGTGCTATCAGGCCAGAGGCCCCTCGGATCAAATATCCAAATCGTAGTGGATTAGGAACGCGCGGTAACCAGCAGAGACTCACGAAAGATGTGACCCGTTGTCTCTGCCTCGAGGACTTGCGGCAAGGGCTAGGAATGCCCGACCACGCCTCGTAATTATCTCATGGGCACCCTCCGTGTCAACCCGACTCCACATCACTGCAATTAAGCTCGCGGGTACCCCTCGTGGTCGACCCGTCTTTAGTAACATGGCTCAGTGTAAAGTCATAGTAATCATAGTAACTGTGTGTCTAAACATCAAGGGGAAAGCCCGAGGAATCACCCCCGGCGAATTCCACTAGATGTAATCATCAAGGTGAACGTAAGAGGAATCACCCCCGAGGTTCACACTTGAGGGGTTGCACGACAGAGTCGTATCGGAAGTAGTTAAGGAGGAAATCACCCTCGATGACCATGACCGAATGACTACACTACAGGGTTAACATCAGAAGTGCTGAAGAGGTCTCACCCTCGGTACTCGATAGTAACCCAGTAGTGTCGAACAACTAAGGGAAAAGTGCTGTGCGGTGCCTGGTCTTCGATCCCATTGTTCGGGTCTTCGATGATGAAGTGGGGGCAACAAGGACAAGGTGGGGGGGGGGGGTCACTGATGGGTCACTAACCAACCTATACTAAGCAGTTTAGGATAAGCAGGTAGGTAACAATAAGCAGGTTACAAAAGCAGGCTATGCATCAGAATAGGAGCAATCAATAACAGTAGCAAAATCTAATGCAGGCATGAGAGAATGGAATGGACGATATTGGGATGATCAAAGGGGGGGCTTGCCTGGTTGCTCTGGCAAGGAGGGGTCATCGTCGACGTAGTCGAACACAGGGGCAGCATTAGTCTCGGGGTCTACCGAAGAGAAGAGGGTGAAGTTGCTCTGGCAAGGAGGGGTCGTTGTCGACATAGTCGAACACAGGGGCGACATTAGTCTCGGGGTCTACCTGAGAGAAGAGGGGGAAGAAACAATAAATACAGAGCAAACAAGGCATCACAAGGCATAACATGGCAATACGCGGTGCTAGAGGTGACCTAACGCAGTAGGAGGTGATACCGGCGAAGGGGGGAAACATCCGGGAAAGTATCCCCGGTGTTCCGCGTTTTTGGACAGATGAACCGGAGGAAGAAAGTTGCGTGTTTGGTATGTTAGGAATGTGTGGCAGACGAACGGGTTGCGTATTCAGATTCGTCTCGTTTTTCTGAGCAACTTTCATGTAGAAAACATTTTCATCCGAGTTACGATTTATTTTATATGATTTTTCAAAGTTTTACACATTTCTGAAATTAATTTAATAATTAAAATCGAATTAAGCAAAAGGGCAGAATAGGCTGGGTGCACCCGCAAAGGCACCCAGAGTCGCGCTTAGTGGTCGACAATGAGGCGATCAACTGCCCACCAACAGTTGATCGGTCAGTTTGACTAGTCAAAGAGGTCTAGTGGGACCCGCATGTCATTGTCTCTAACTCTAGTAGGTTAGGTAATTTTGTTTAATTAACAATGAGGCCCATCTGCCCTTGAGTTAGTAGTCTAACTAATGTAGACAATTAAGTTAATTACCCTAATTAGTGGGAGGGTTATGCTAATGCGGAGTTAGCACCCCCAAATTAGCGAGGCGGCTGAGTAGGCAACGGCCAGCGGCTGGGAAGCACGACGCATGCGCATGCTGGCGGAGGAACCCACCGGCCGGCGCGAGCAGACCGGCCGGTGGAAGCAAAGGAAGCGGCCGCGCCTCAGCGTGGCGCCAGCCCCCAATGTGGCTAAGCGCGGGCGAGGCATGGCGGGGCACGGGCGGAGACGGCCACGGCCGGCAGTGGGTGACGGCAGGCGGGGCGAGGGGCTAGCAGTGAGTAAGGCGAGGCCAGGACGCAGGGTGCGGGGGATACGCGGGCGACAGGAACCAGTACGCAGCGGCAGCAACGTTAACAGCAGCAGTATGCAGCGACAACAGCTTCAGTAGTAGAAGTACGCAGCGCAACAGCGAGCGTGGCTCGGGAGGCGGCAGCAAAGGCGTTTTGCGCGAACGTGCGGGTCAGGCGCGTGCGGGCGGGGGAAGGCCGGCGCCGCTAACGGCCACGATGACCGCGACGAGGGTGCACGGCGACTGCGGCTTCGGTCAAAAGAGCGGGTGGCGCGGACGACGACCTATGGCGGTGAATCGAGAAGGGGAAGGGGTGGAGCATCCGCGGGAGCTTACAAGGGAGGTCGTGGGTGACTCGGGGAGGTGCAGGGTGGCGGAGGCGAGCGGATCGAGCGGCGAGGTGATGACGGCCGTGGCGGAGAAGACCCGCGATGGCGAGGCAGTAGGTCGTCCGAGCTCCAACCGATATGCGAGGGCGACGAAGACGACGATGGCGGAGCTCCCGGACGTCTTGGCGCGACGAAGGGAGGCCGGTGGCCACGAGATCGACGACGATGACGACGACCGCGAACTCGGCCTCTTCCAGGTCATCGAATATGAGTGAGGGAGAGGGGGATTTGGGGACTAGGGTTAGCAGAGGGGGTCACAGGGGTCCTTATCCATCCAGGGAATCGCACGATGGTTGATGTGTGGAGATCGGAGGAGCGAACGCACCGGCGAGCTCCACGCTGACATGATGAACAGGAGGTTGAAGAGATCGCGGTTGGGCTGGGCTGGGTACTGTTCCTTGTGGGCCAAAAATACATAGGGTCATTTCTCCTCTCTAATTTTTAATAAAACTGCTACCGTTTCCTATTTAGTTTAGATAGCAATTGAATTTTGTTGGAGCTCAAACTTTGCACAAAAGTGCTATGCAATATCCTAGGGCTGCACAAAAAGTTTTGGGGCATTTGCAAAGGCTAAACAATTAGTTTATTTTGAAAAGGCCAAATTAAATACCTTTGGACCACTTATTAAAATCCTAGGAATTTATCTTTGAGCCAAATTAAGTTGGTTTCAACATGACAATGATCAGGGGAATTTATAGAATTATTTGAACATTTTAGCTTCTCTGTTCGAAGAAAAATAATTTCACTTGCAATTTAAATTTGAATTTGACTTTGATTTTTGGACAAGTGGTAATTTGCATAGTAAGCACGATGACATGGCCACCATTAGGGGAGATTACTGTAGCAAGATTCTCGGGGTGTTACAGTTTATGATCAAGTTTATCTATGAATAATATTTGAATCTTCCCTGAATTCTTTTATGTATGATTAAGTTATCTTTGCAAGTCTCTTCGAATTGTCGGTTTAGTTTGGCCTACTAGATTGATCTTTCTTGCCATGGGAGAAGTGTTTAGCTTTGGGTTCAATCTTGCGGTGTCCTTACCCAGTGACAGAAAGGGTTGCAAGGCACGTATCGTATTGTTGCCATCGAGGATAAGAAGATGGGGTTTATATCATATTGCATGAGTTTATCCCTCTACATCATGTCATCTTGCTTAATGCGTTACTCTGTTCTTATGAACTTAATACTCTAGATGCATGCTAGATAGCGGTCGATGTGTGGAGTAATAGTAGTAGATGCAGGCTGGAGTCAGTCTACTTGTCATGGACGTTATGCCTATATACATGATCATGCCTAGATAATCTCATAACTATGCGCTTTTCTATCAATTGCTCGACAGTAATTTGTTCACCCACCGTAATACTTATGCTATCTTGAGAGAAGCCACTAGTGAAACCTATGGCCCCCGGGTCTATCTCTTATCATATTTTCTTCCATCTACTTTTATTTCCATCTTACTTTTTGCATCTATATTATAAAATACCAAAAATATATTTATCTTATCATACTATCTTTATTAGATCTCACTTACGCAAGTGGCCGTGAAGGGATTGACAACCCCTTTATTGCGTTGGTTGCGAGTTCTCTGTTTATTTGTGTAGGTGCGTGGGACTTTTGAGAAGCCTCCTACTGGATTGATACCTTGGTTCTCAAAACTGAGGGAAATACTTACGCTACACTTTGCTGCATCACCCTCTCCTCTTCGAGGAAAACCAACGCAAGCTCAAGACGTAGCAGGCCCCGCCGGCGCTGGTTTGGCTTTCGGCTCAAGGAAGAAGATACTGAAGAAACACGACAGACGTTGAATGTCAATCCAACGGTCAAGGTTCGCACAATCATTTGTTGACTAAGCCGACACCAAGTAGCATACTTTTTTAAATATAGGAAGAAAAGAAAAACTGGGCTCGTTCGCCTGATAACATTCCCGAAACAACGATCGTTCGATCTTGTGTTGCAACTAAAACTGCAAGGAAAATGCGTTCGTCTGCCGTCCTCCTCCCAGGGAACGTTCGCCACATAAGTGACTAGCACCCTTGGTTTTCAACCCAGAGGTCTTGGGTTCGAGTCCCAGGAACTCTCAATTTTGTCCTCCTTCCTTCCTCACAAAAAAGGGAAAGAAATCCAAAGACTTGAGAAGGCGTTCAGAACAAGCTAGTGTACCAGTAAAGAGACGTTATTGAGTTTTAGAAAAAAGAGAGATGTGCTCCTGTAGCTGGTTCGAATCCAAACCTAGACTATGACTATATATGGTGCTATGCTACTCTGCAAGTAACGAAACTGACATATCCAACGTTCGTTTCTCCTCTTCTCTACTTACTCTGCCTAGCATCAGAAGCTCTGGCCACAGCAACCATGTCCGCTGGCTGCTCGTCCACCTGCTCTTCAGCAGGCAACAACTAGATATGCGCTAAGTCGCCACCCATACCATCGCCTGTGGGTCTCATCAGACCCCCGCCGGCACGCGCACTGCAGCCGATTGCTCGTCGCAATCCGCTGCCATTGGTGTGGTGCCACTGCTGCAAATCACGCAGAGTCATCCGTCGCGTCTCAACCACAATCCTCAACCCTGGCCGAGTCTTCTACAAATGCCCGAATCATGGGGTAATAATATGTTTAAGTGTTGTTCGCTGGTTTCAGCTTGCTGATTTTTAATAGTTTGGTTGATGATCTTCCAATTTGATTCATGCAGAAAAGGGAAGATTCGTGTGATTTGTATTTCTGGGAAGTTGCTGATGTGGGGGAATGCAACTACGCTGATTATTTGGTTAGCCGAGGAATCCCAATACCAGTAGGTTGGGGTGTTGGACAAGTAACTGAAGGAACAATAGAAGAGGAAGATGCAGAGTAGAAGGTTAAAGATGCAGTTCCTCTGATCATGGCCAAGCAACAGCTGCTGAACGACCTTGACAACAATGAGGAGATGATAGAGCTTGTGAAGATAATGGGAAAAATCGATGTGCTCTGTAGGATGATTGTCTCTTTATTTGCAGTGTATGTAGCACTCGTGATGTATTCAGTGGCTATGACATGAGCACTTTGCTGAAAATAGTAATGAATGAAACCTGTGTAGCAGGTTGGGTGTAGTGTTGTGAACATCTAATGATTTCTATTAACGGAAATCAGGGGGTATCCCCTTTTGCTCATAAATAAATAAATAGCAAAGGCCCTTTTGGTAATAAATAAATAAATTAGCAAAGGCCCTGTCGGGTCAGCTTTGTTCTCATTCGAAGACGTCGAGCAAATTGCAGTCCAACAGCAAACTATGTCATCAAATTCAAGTTTCAAAGCCAAATATGAGTACAACTAAACAACAATGTCATCATGTTTTAGTCGTCATACAATCACCAAACATAAATCAGCATACATAACAATTGATGTTCTCACAACAAAATACTAAACAACATGTTCATCAGGTTTCAGTTGTCATAGCAAACACAATTTCACATAGTAGATAAAAAAACGTCTTCTGACAGGAAAATACGACAAAAGCAATGTAATCATCATCCGCAGCATCAGCGTCAACATCTTCACCATGTGTATCAGTCTAAATCATAATTCCCCATGGTGTCATCTTCTTCTTCGTCCTCAACGTCCTCGAACGTTGGCTTCTTCTTGATCAACTCTTGTATGTCCACAGCACAACAAGCAATCTTTTCGCCGGCGTCATTGACGTGATGGTTCTCAAAGTTATTAGGAACATCTGTGTTATCTTGTACATCAGGAGCAGTGTAAGCATCATCTTGTTGTGCAACTTCATTAAATGAATTCCTCTGCTCAAACCTTTGCAATACTCTCCAGTCATCACTATGTGCAAATGTGTCTTCCAAGAAAAAAATATGTGTTGCTTGATTTGCCAAAATAAAAGGCTCGTTGGTCTGGTACACCGCCTTGACATTGATGGATTAGAAATAATCATCAGCTCTGGGTTTTGCGATCCTGGAAAACAGGTTATACCAACGACAACACAACAGAACCACACACCGATGATCCTCAAAACTGGAGATATACTGCAACTAAACAATGTCTGTTATGTTAACATACATTTCGGTTGTCTCTTTGTCATACGTATCCGTGCTCATGACGGCACTGTTTTGTGTCTTCCTGCCTTCGTCTCATGCAAGGGTGTTGTAGCGCACATCTCCAAGAATGCAAGATTCATAATGTCTTACCCGAGTATCAGGACGCATTGCTAGTGAGTAAAGAGCATCATCAACTGCCTGCCCATCCTCCCGCATCTTCTTAACCTATGGTTAGAAAATAGACAAGCTGATCATCTTATGTACTCAATATATTGAAAAAACTGATAGTGCTTACATGGTTCTTGAACCATTTCGCAAATTCTGCCATAAACAGTTTGTCAATGTTTCTTGGATTTTGCGGCAGTAACTCCTTTTTGTAGATGCTGCAAAACATAGTGATCGCGTCAAACATATAAATATATAAGAATGTGCTGCAAGTTTAGTAGATTACGATGTATAAGCTGCGATTTAGCACTTACTTGATATAAGGTAGTATCTCAGGATAGTTATTCAACACATACCAAACCATTTTGTCCAAATCTTTAGGTTTGTCCTCTTGTCGACTCTTCCCTGTAACTCGAACAGAATAATAGAAAACATTGAGCCCGGGATTGTCTTCACCCACTTCTTTGCTAAGTTGATCAGCTATTTCAATGTATTTGAGCAAAATGTCAACGCTTCTGTAGCAATGTAGGCCTCTGCAATGGAACCCTTGGGTCTATCTCTGTTCCTAACATAGCCCTTGAAAGTTCCTAGCCGCCTTTCAATAGGGTACATCCAACCATACTGTAGTGGACCTCTCAGTAGTGCCTCATAAGGTAGATGAACAACCAAATGCACCTTCACATCAAAGAAGGCTGGAGGATATATCTTCTCAAGGTCGCATAGGATAGTTGGTATCTTGTCTCTAAGACGCTCCAAAGCATCTATCCTGATATTTATACTGCAGAGTTCCTCAAGAATTGTCCCAACTCTGCTCAGATAAGTCGTATGCCCAATCCTCTAAGGATAACAGTAAAACCCTTTGAAGTAGGACGTGATACCATGAGTTTCCAACCCTTGTACCTTGTTTCCATCTACACTAACTCTCCTTTCGTGGTTGGAAGCAAATCCATGTGGGAATCTCACACGTGAGGACTCGCATAATTCTTTTCTTTTTACCTTGTCCAAGACGCATTACAGCTGGTGCCATATCCCGTGGTTTACCTTCATCTTGCACACCGCAAATCCTGCCCCGATACCAGTGTGTCAAATCATTCCTAGATTTTAAGGTATCTTTCGTCTTGCCTTCAATATTAAGAAGTGTGCCGATAATGTTGTCACATATATTTTTCTCGATGTGCATCACATCAAGATTATGCCGCAGATCCAAATCTTTCCAATACTCCAAGTCCCACAAAGTGGACCTCGGGTAAACAATAATCTCTTCTCGCCTCGCCACACTTCCTTTTCCCGCTACCATTACCGGGATGGTTTCACGGTGTAATATGCCCCGACCTTCTCTAATTCCACTTGCAACTCATCGGGCGGTGAGCCTCTTTGGCACATCACGGTTTTCATGCTTTGCATTGAACACATGTCTTCGGTATTTTCTAGGATGCGGCTTGTCCTTGGCAAGGAAACGGCGGTGTCCAATGTAACAGATCTTGCTAAGTATTGCGTATGACAGCGGATTCCTATCATAGCGAACACATGCATTGTAACCATGTGTCGTTCGCCCTGACAAAGTGCCCAAAGCCGATAATCATGGATGCACCAAATTATAACAACACACAGAAAGAAATTAGCTGGTGGGCTGCTATATAGGTCTCGAGTGAGAACACCCCTCCATAGCTGTTGAAGTTCCTCCACAAGAGGCTTCATGAACAAGTCAAAATCCTTTCCAGGACTTTTTGGACTTGGAATGAGCAAGGCCATCATGTAGTTTGATTCTTTGGTGCAGACATTTGGAGGCATGTTGTAAGGGATAACAAGCACTGGCCACATGCTATATGTGGCACTCTGGTGGCCAAATGGGTTAAATCCATCTAAAGCTAAGCCAAGTCTAATGTTTCTCGGGTCAGCAGCAAACTTTTTGTGTTTATGATTGAAGCTTTTCCACTCACTACCATGAGATGGATGGCTCATTACATTATGATCTCTATACTCCTCGTTCCTAGAATGCCACAGTACATCCTCTCTTGTTTCAGCATCATGAAACAACCTCTGCAATCTTGGTATAATTGGAAAATGTCTCAGAACATTATGATGAATCCTCTTCATAGCATCGCCATCTTTCCATCTTGATGATTTGCATTTCGGGCATTCACTTAAGTTGGCATAATCCTTTCGGAATAGAACACAATTATTCTTACAAACATGGATCATATCATATCCAATTCCAACTGCACGAAGGAAATTCTTCATTTTACTGTAGGTTTGTGGCGGCTCAGACGCATCTGGGAAAGATTTGCGGAAAGCAGCCAACATCACATCGAATGATTTGTTGTTCATCCGCTCTGATGCCTTCACCTGAAGAAAGGTGACCATAGCTGAGAATACTGACAGCTTATTTCCTGGGGTGACAGCCATGTTGCATTGTTCCAACATGCGGGCCCACCATTTTTCCTCTGCAGGTGAAAGTTCACGGAATGCACGAGCATTTCATAGCATTGTTTCAATGTTGGTCAAAATCACTAGCTCCGCCACCACCACCTCCTCCTCCTCCTCTTCCACCTGAGCATCAGGCAGATCAAGATGGTGATCTGCTGTTTCCACGTAGTCAATAACATTGACGTTCACAGCTTCACCATGATGAACCCACCTAGCATATGTGACCGACATCCCATACAAGTGTAGATGATTTTGCACAGATGACCGGGGTCTTGTAACTGAATTCATACAACTGCTACACAGGCAGAGAACATCTTATTTCGGACCACCGTACTCAGCTCTGATAAAGTTCATGAAGTTTTCAACCCCCTCGACATATGCAGCAGAGAATCTTCGAGCAGAAGTTATCCAAGTCCTGTCCATTTGTTAGACATACAAATTAGTTCTTCTACTAGATATTACAGGAAAAACATATATGCTTTTTCATGAAGTCCAGAAAAAAATACCTAGGTCGATGTCTAAAGCTATGGCAAGATATTTGGACGAGCAGATCTAAGTAACGAAATATATGTAAAGCTAATTCAACAAACAGATTTGAGTGCTAAATTATGGCAGGCTATTTTAGCAGTCAATGAGGCCGAGCACACAACCATCGAACTACCGAAGGCCATCGCAACAACAAAGATCAAATATAAAACGATGTAGAGCTATTTCACCTAACAGATTGGCTACTAGACCATGGCAATCTACGTCACAATAAATATATGGCAGGATATTTTAGCAACTAATCAGCCTTGGCATGCCATTCAGCTAAGAAGATTGGGTGCAGAATAGGGCAAGGAAGCTTCTTAAGCAGAGCATATTGACTGTAAACTACTTCGGCAAACAGTGAGATTAACAACGTCTATCAGCTAACATTCAGCGCTACACCAACATGCACGGGGCCTCAGTCTAGAATGCGTGTACCGTGGGAGAAGCTGACCGCCGTGCGTCTCCACACGAACGTCACCAGCGGTGGCGGCGCTGACCGCCGTGCGCCTCCACAAGAACGTCACCAGCGGTGGCGGCGCGACTAGAGGACGGCAGTCTACGAGAGCCTACTAGGGGAGCGAGAGGATCGCCGTGCGTCCCCTCAATGAACCGCGGCGCCGTCGTATCAGCGCGGCGGGGAGGACGGCTTTGGCAGAGCGAATGGAGTGGAGGGGGGCGGGGGGGGGGGGGGGTTTGGGAAATATTATTGGCTAGTTGGCCGAAGGGCGGTTGAATCTAGGATTTGGGGGGAATTTTTGGGTGGGGGAGGATTTTCACACGGTGGGCGGGGGAGTTTAGCGCATGGTCGATCTCTCCAAGTGCAGTCCCACGTGTGAGTGAAGAGGCAAGCGAGCGCTGCCCGTTATGCGTGAGCCGTGTGCAGGACCGAACGTGTGTGGGGTGCAATGTGACCGTGACAGGGGTGCTGTGAGTGTACCGCCTTTTCTCCTTTTAAACTAGGTGCTTCGCCCCCTAAAAAAACTTGTTGCTTCGCATGATCCATCGATACTACTACTAGTAATCCAGTAATCCTGACTAAAACGGCGCGACTGGGTCTTTTCCCGCGCGATATGCTGGGAGGTTGGCTTAGTTGGGTTTTTTAGGACGAGTAATGCTACACCTACGTAATCCTAGTTACGTAATTAACGTAATGTGAAACGTGTGAGCTGTTAATTGTAGATTGGGGGGAGGGAGGGGCCCACCACCATGAAAATCAGGGGAGGAGAGAGAGAGAGGCAATTTACGTTAACCCTTTTGTAGGTTCCTGTAGACGTAGAAAGATGTGAAATGCGTGAATGTCTAGTGGACATACTATTGGAGTGCCTAAGATAAATTGTGTATGTATAGACTCTATGTGTTTATTTTACTTCGCATGTTAGCTTTGTCTTGGTTCAATAAAAAGCAGAGTTGGTGATGATGGTGTGCCTGTCATCCTGCAATATAGGCCGTCCGATCTATATCTAACGGATAGGAAGGAAACTATGACAATTACCCACACTCCTCTCCACATTTGCAGATAAGGCCTTCCCTCGTTCATCCTTTTCTCCCACAAGATCTAGATCTTCCATGCAACGCACGGGCATCTTGCTAGTACTCCTACAATATACTATATTATTGTGAAAGTTTATATACACCGGCCGAGATTAATGCAAACACGGCAGATTTTCATTACATTTCAAAATTTTCTAGGACAGAAAAATAAAAGAAACCCGACCCTAAACCTATTCTACGGCGGCGACCGACGTCCTCCACCTGCGATCTCTATGTACGGGGGCGGGGTTGAAGACCAGTGAAGTGAAGCTACGGTCTCCAGCGAAGAAGAGCAGAACACGAGATACAGACCGGCCAGTTGGCACACCATGCCCTGCCGCCTCCCATGCCCTACTCATCCTCGGAGGAGTCCCCGACCTCGGTGGTGCCGGACGTTGGACGGCGGCAAGTAGGACGCGTGGCTAACGGTGCTCCCATCGTCGCTTGTGCGGCCGCGTCCGCTTCTGGCTACGCCGCTATTGCATCGCGAGAGGCGACTTGAGCAAGGGCGGCGACCTCGAGCTTCATCCCCGAAGACAAGCATTCCCGTAAAGCGTTCGCGCTTGCGGTCATGGCGGATGTGGTGCCAGGTAGGAGGACGATGAGCTATGGTGTGGAGGTTAGCTGGGCGTTGTCGCTTTAAGTAGCGCATTCCGGTGAGGCCAAGCATCCGGGTGCGTCATTAAGTCACCGAAGTTGGTTCCTCGGGCACCGAGCCTCTTAAAAATGGCATACGGACGGACGGCATGAATGCGGGCAGCTGGCGCCGGCTGGGAACGCACCGCACGATGGCGCGAGGGACGAGGGTTTTTGGTGTGCCAGGGTAGTTAGCTGCGGTCATGGCAACGTTGGAGATGCCCTTTTCTCACATGCGATCCCCGCATGTCATTGAAAAAGCAAGACGACCCAGCATGGTCTCAGGTTCTGAGGATGCAGTTAGCCGTGCTACACCACCCCGTGGACGCGTCGCGGCGCCCCGTGCATCCTCGATGAGCCGGGTGTTGGGGTGTGTTTGGATTATGGCCAAAGTGCACCTTACCAAAATTTTGGTCATGACCCAAAGATTGGTCTTTGTTTGGATGGTTGCCATTTTTTGGCATGCCAATGAACTCTAGCCAACTCTAGTTCATTTTTCTTGCCAATGTCGGCCAAATCATGGGCAACAAAACCTCAACCAAAATTTTGGCTACCCAATGCTTTGATGGGGCAACCTTGGGCACAAACCAAACATATTGTTGGTCGTGCCACAACACTAACACCACCCTCGGCACACTGAAACTGACCGTGTCTAGCGACGATGAGCGTGTCGCTCACCGCGGTCGTCGTGTCCAGAGGCGGTGCTGGAGCTGCGCCACGTTGTTGGCCCCCACGACCCACATGAACGGTTGCCGGTGGCGAGGAGGTCGTGGGCCAGCTCCTCCATTGGACTAGTCTGTGCTACTTGTCCTGACAGGTGTGCCCCACATGTCGGTTTCCCTGTTTTTCCGGCCATATTCGAGCGTCAGTGCTCCGCGTTGCGCATAGGCCTTTCACTATGTAGACCAAGCGAGACAACTTATTGTTTATTTGAGCCATTCAAGTATAATCATGTGGCGTTTTCTTATTTCTCATTCCTCTCCAAGCCTCTTCTCCATCGATCATGTCACCCTCCGGTCGAGTCCATCCTCCCGCATGCCTCATTTGAACATTCCGCCGAGTATCATTCGCATGTGGGCCTAGACCATGCTTGTATTTCTAATGTTGTAATTTGTCCGACATGCATACAAACAAACGATTCGTTTAAAGTTTCACTTTGCCTCCACTACGTGTCGCTTCGCGTCTTAGTTTTGACATCGCATTCAGTTCATGCCCCGACACATGTTGACGAGATCGATTGATGTTCAGAGATCAATTGCGTGTCGTGCAAGGAGATAAAGGTTCAGTCTGTTTCTATGATAGAAATGACCCGCGGGGGGGTCTGTGGGGATCAGAGCGAGTATATTGTACATTCATAAGCAAAATGAACGTATTGTACCCAACCTACTCCTCTTTCAATCGATCTCCGGACCCCGAGATGAAATCGAGAGAGAACGAGTGCGGGCACGTGATACCTAAGGCGGATTCAAAATTTTGAACCGGTGATCATAGCATCCGCAAATCATATATAAAGGGTATTCAATGTTCGTTTCTTTATTGAACGTACAATATATTCCCTCCTATCCTTTCTAGTTTACATATAAGTTTTATGTGTAGTCAAAGTATCTCTACTTTGATTAAAAAAGTATCAACATTCAACAACGCCCAATCAATATTGTTAGATTCGTACGTACTCCTAGATTTGTACTCGAGATGGTTTCTAATTTGTTTTCAACTACGGGAATGTGCTTGTTCTCGCACATGCTCTTCCTACTAGGATTTCGCCACGTATAGCCAGTCCAATAGTAACTTTTTTTAAGCTCCCTGTCCAATAGTACTAGTGGAGTACTGACAACATCTGTACTAGAGTATGCAGTGCTCATAGTAGTACTCCCTCCTTCCATTTATATAGGGCCTATGTGGAGGAGAGATATGTGAAAAAGTAAGGGGAGCGAGCTCTCATGCAACAGCCTTGCTATATACGCATTCCTAGTTAAATACAATAAATATGAAGAAAGAGATAGAGAGGAGATGGAAAAAATTACTAATACAATAGCCAACCTTATTAATTTTTTTGCGGGAAATAGCCAACCTTATAGCCCACACTACTGTATGAGTGCATATAATAGATGATGGCTATAGATGACATGGCAGTCCCTCATAGCCATCGACTGGCTATATTATTAACCATGCTCTAATGCGTTTTTAAAACCGCATTTGACTATTGACAAGATTAATAGTACATGAGATGTATAATGTGAAAATTATATCATTGGAAGCTCCTTTCACATACGAATTTGACCGTATGCTTTGTGTAAGTTGCATGTCATATGGTCAAAGTTAGCCTCGAAAAACGCATTAGGCCCTGTATAGTAAATGGAAGGAGGGAGTAATAGTGGAAGTGGATCCTCTGACGTAGGTATCCCTGCCTTACCCTCTCTTTCGGTTACTAACTGGCGGACCCCATGCTTCCTAGGCCCCGCATGTCAGTTACTCAATGGGTTCGTCCACGTCAGGGGATCCTCATCCGTAGTATACTCCCTCTGTTTTTATTTACTCCGCATAAAAGGGTGGGTGTGGTAGTATAATTGACGGGGGGGGGGGTGGGGGAGGGATGTCGGTTTGCTCTCAACTGCGGTCCCACAAGCGAGCGAAAATGCAAGACAAAGTGCGTTCCTTTCGGTGAGCGACGTGGAGGGTCCAGCGTGCCGGGCTGCAACACGAACGCGACAAGAGCGATGTCTGATCAAAACCGATTGACCGTCGTCACCGGAACCACTATTCACACTAGAACCTTCGCTGCTCGGCCTACGCCAGCCACTGCCCTAAAACCACACCTAATCTCCAGCCCATTCCCCCACCTTTCGAGCCCCTAGCCCGCATCAAGCGTCCCCTAGTTCGCCGGAAAGCCATGGGGTGCAGAAATCGCGGCGTCGGTCGGTGCCACAGACCTCCGTTCCCAAGCTCGCTTTGCGGCGGGCCAATCCCCGAGTTCTCTGGAGCCAAGATACGAGGAGGAGGAAGCCGATCCAATGTTCATGGCAGAGGTCGCGGCGCAGAAGGCCACCGATGGGTATGAGATGATGGACGTCAACTTCATGCTGGCGTCCGAGTCCCCCATGGTGCAGGCGGACCAGCGGTTCAACCTTGCGATACTAAAGGAGGACCGGGAGGCAGAGGCTCAACTCAACGCGGAGCGCGCGCATGCCGCTGCCATCGAGGCTCTCCTGCAGGCGGAACCGTATGTCGTGGATGTGAACCGGGCGGCGGAGGCTCAACTTGAGGCGGAGCGCGCGGATGCCGCTACCATCGAGGCCCTCCTGCAGGCGGAATCGGACGTCCTGGAATTGAACAGGGAGGCAGAGGCTCAACTCGACATGGAGCGCGTGGATGCCGCTCTCACCGACGCCCTCCTGCAGGCGGAACCGGACGTCCTGGACTTGAACCGGGTGGCGGAGGCTTGACTCGATGCGGAGCGCGCGGATGCCGCTGCCATCGAGGCCCTCCTGCAGGCGGAATCGGACGTCCTCGACTTGAACCGGGCTGTGCTCTCGTCCGTGCAGAGCGCTCGCACGCTCCACGTGAACGAGTAGCTGGAGGCCGAGAACAACCACGGTGCAGAGACACACGTCGGCAGCTACGGCTAGTTCGCGCCGGCAGCCAAAGACGACGAGGCCGTCTCGTTACGCGAGGAGTGATAGTTTTTCTTTATGTTGTTGTTTTTATGGATCTTTTGCTGTGTAAAAACATATATTGTTATGCAAGTCGCCTGACTTGGGTCAGTCTACCATTTCAGGCGGTTGGATGAATATCCTACGTCTCCTAACCCTTCTTCCTCACCTCTTCTTCTTCCCCAACAGACCACCGCACGGGCCATACTGATACTCCCCAACATGCGGTTGGATAAACATACTCTATGAACGAAAATTATGTGTCAGTGGTAGGATGGCTGAGTTTGGTTTGTTCACATGCGACAGCACGTGTCAGTGAGGGTGCGTTCCCTTGGTTGGGTTTTTGGCATGCAGGAGCGACTGTGTGAGGGTGCGGTGTGACCGCGGCGTGCAGGAGTGACCGTGTGAGGGTGCGGTGCGACCGCGACAGCCATGCACAAGTGTACCTCCTTTTCATTTTGAAAAATTTAGGCAAGCTTGGCAAAAATGTGTGGTGAAGTATGGCAATGCAAGGCCTAGACCCAAACAGGATAAGTAATGCGCATTACTAGGAGTACTAGTGTTAAAAAGAAAGGCGGGGTTTTCCTTCGCGGGATTAATCGATGCAAATCCTTGTTTCACGTGTCAATTAATGCGTATTTTTTTCTCCAAAGCCCAAAGAGCTAACCATCTCATTCCTCATCGCTTGATTAATGCAGCGCCATGAAAACCAACCTTCTCACTTCCGCATGCATGCACGGGATATTAATGTCCTTGATTGCTAGTACGAGGCAGTTCGCATAGTACGTTCCTTGTGGGTCCCACCTGTCAGTTCGCATAGGGAAAAGGTCAGATAAACACAAATTTACGTAGGCGTGACAAGATCCAACCCGTGCGTGGGAATCACCTGGTTGTGTATGTGTCTGTCAGGGCCTGATGTGTGCGCATGCACGTGTAGGTTGAGCACTTGAGCGTGAGTGTGTGTGTTGGTCATGTGGTGTACTGGTGTGTGCATGCATGCGTGCGTGTGTGCGTGTGAGTGTTGCGTGCGTGCGTGGCTGCGTGTGTACGTGTGATTGTTGCGTGCGTGCGTGGGTGCATGTGTTCGTGTGAGTGTTGCGTGCATGCAGTTCGTGTGCATGCGTGCGTGTGTATATAATCACCACACCAGCTCCTGTGTGTCAAAACAGATGGTTCAGCATACCAATACAAGGCCACCTTGTTTGCTATGCCCACGGTCATGACTTCGAACCACCGTCCAATATTTTTTTGTCGTTTGTTTTCATTCTTACTAGCAAGATGCCGTGTGTTGCACGTAACATCAAGATGCATTTGTATGACTAGTTTATCTTGTGAGAGAAAAGGATGAACGAGGGAAGGCCTTATTTGCAAATGTGGAGAGGTGTGTGGGTACCTTTTTGCAAAATTGCCATAGTTTTTTTCCTATCCATCAGATATAAATCGGACGACCTATATTGCAGGATGGCAGGCACACCATCATCACCAACTCTGTTTTTTATAAGAGTGTAGATGTAGAGTAGATACAAGCCAATAGGTGGGCCGGATGGTAGTGAGATAATGTGATGCAACACTAGAGGTGCCACGTGGAGCGTTTAACTGGTCAACTAGTCATGTCTTGAGCAAATAGATAGTTGTACTGTGAGCCCGTGACTGTATAATAACCACAAAATGTAAATGGTGACCGTAATGAGTGGATTCTGAAGTCCAATGTACGTATCGTGCTTTCGCTTCAATTACAATGATCGTCATTTTATATATAGCGAGAGAAAGATGAAACATGTGTGAATGTGCTGGGAGCTTACTTTTAGAGGACGTGGAGATAGTTTGTTTGAGTATGTGAAAGGGGCATAGAGGGGGGGGGGGGGTATGCGATGGAGGGAGAGATGCTCTTCATTTATCTTTATTATGACTAACTTTGTATATAGTATAAAAATATACAAATTCACTGTGCGGAATAAATATCATTGTGGGCACCATGTAATTAAAATTAGCGTTCATACTCCTCCATATAACTTTGTAATGTTGTATATATGTAGAAATTCTAAAATAATTTTTTGGCCACACTTTATTCAAAAGGAATGTTGTATGCGAAATAAACGTGAAGAGAGGGCTTTTTAGATCAATGGGGTACGTGATGTAACATGTCTGAATGTGTAGTTGATGCATTTGGCAGGGCCTAGAGAGGTATGTGTGTGTATTATGTATTCGAGAGAGGCATGGATAGAGGGGCCGGTGGGGGGGGGGGGCGTGGGAGAGATAGCACAAGAAATGAGAGTGGTCTAGAGAGAGAGACGAATATGACATCATGGCGAGAGATTCCCTTGAGTGTGTATATGCAAGGTGGGAGGGGATAGAGGCACCAGGAGAATTGTTTTTTGTGTGTGGTGTCTGTGTTGGTATTTGTGGGTGTGAGAAGATAACAAGACGTGGGGGCAGAGGGTGTGTCACCGCGTGAGGTCCGGTGGGTCGAGGTGAGGCCCTTCGTTCGGTTCTGTCCTGTGCCACATTGGTCGGCCCGGGACGCATTTAGGGAGACCCATGGATGACTAGTCGTACAAGACAAAGATAGCAGAATTGTGAAGGACTCCGTGTCCACTGACAAAGTCGGCTAGGATTTGTAACCCTAGGTTCTCGGACTAAGATAACCCCTTTATCTCTGATATTACTATTCATCCAACCTAACTTTAAGGGGCATCCTATAGAATGCTCTGCTAGAATCATACTCATCGATTAGGAAGAGAGGTGTGAGACAATGCGTGAGAGACAGGCCTAAAGATAATGTGCGTACAGGAGACACGTAGGTAGGTCTATGTATATAGAAAGGGTCGATGGGGATTGTGCGTGTGTATGCTTGCGAGAGGAAGAGTGCTTGTGATAAAGGTTAGTGAAAACAGTCGTAAATGGTTACGAGAGGGAGGGAGGGTTATATCGAGAGCATGTATGTGAGAAAGACACGTCGGGAGAGAGTGTGTGAGCATGTGTGAGAGACCACCAACGGAGAGTGAAACTACACGTAAAAGACTGTTGTACACATTGATTAAAGATATAAATTGTATCAAAATATTAGGATGGGATCATGATATTTGCAATTCACGTAAGGAACGGTCATTGATCCATCATACATCTAGATTCTATCAAATTTGAGCATGTCTATGTTATTATTCGACACAATTGATCCACATAGTTAGTATTTTGAACTCCAGACAGTGCATCGCTTTAGCAATCGAATATAAACGTGAGGATAGTTCATGTTGTGTGTGTAAAGCACATTATACATATTAAAGTTACACAATGAACATTATAAATAGCTACCTATGAACTAGCATACATTTGAATTCAACTTAAGGTGGTTTAAAAAAATCGAATTCAACATGAAGTCCATTCAATTATTTGAATTTGATATCATGGCATTTGTAAATCATACCTAAATTAAGGGGGCGCCAATCTTTGCTCTGATTTTGTACATAATAGCATATGTAGTCGTGTACAAAATAGATTCAAATTTAGCTCCTCCATTCCAAAATAATTGTAGTTATAGGATTTTCAAGTGTCAAAATTTCAAAAAGAAGCGGATAATTTAATGAGGCTTTCAAACATACAAGGTCAAATATAACGTTGTCTATTTAGGTCAATCCTCATAGTTCAAGAGTACTCTAAAGGTCAATGCTTGTGTTTCAAAATTTTGAACGAAGCGCCAAAAGAGCGTCTACTCGCCTGAAACTGCGTGAGACCAATGTTTGGTAGTACAAGGAAATTACTTTTCTAATAACTCCGACCCGTGAAACCTACCGGCCCTACGTCCAAAGGTCTAAACCGGGGTAGGTTTGTAGCTTCATCTAGACACCATGCAACCGCCTCCGAAAAACATTCATACACAATGGCCGCGTAAGCACACATGCGCGCGACCGTAATCGCTCCCGCCCACTATTTGGGACACCTGGGATACCATCATACCCCCGACCCGCAGTAGGTCGGAAATTTAAGAGGGGGCAAAGTTTGTAATTTACCCAAATTTCAAACAAGCGCGTCCCATCTTCTATTAAAAAAAGCCAAAAACAAGCACGTCCCAGACCAAAACATGGTTCCCCCTCCCTCCCGCCCATCCGTCTGATTCCCCATTCATACTCCATGGGCGCAAAAACTACCTCTCCACCAGTCGCGAAACCCTGGAGTCCTCCGTCCGCCACCCCATCCCACCCATCAACCGCCGCCCTCCTCCATCACGCCGGAGCCGAGACCCCGACACCATCGTCCATCGCAACCTCAACCGCAATGCCCTCCATGGCTAGTAGTTGAAGCCGAGGCCAAGCCGTCCGTACCCGAGCCAGTTCAACCACGCCGTCCTGCGCCTCACCGTTGCCGCTCGAACTTCGCCACCGTCCACCGCACCGGAGATGTTTCTGCTATGCCGTCCTTCGCCGCCTCGGATCTCCTTCCCCTCCGCCGATATACGGCCACGACAACACAGTCAACAATTTGGCCATGGGTTTGTCCAAGGATCCACGGCTCTCCAAACATCGGTTCCCCCAGGAGAAAAAAGAAGATCGCCGCGACATATGGAGGAGACCACACTGGCAACCGATAAGGGTACTCCTCTTCCCTTATTTGTGCAAATCTTACGTGTCTGCTTGCACGGTATTCATCCCAGAGAATACACTAGTTGACTGCTTCTTCTTGATACTAGATGTACTCCCGATGCACAAGGTTTCTCCTCATATACTATTTCACCTTAGCTAGAGGTCCGCCGCCCCCCTGAATTTCAATTCCTGGTCTGTTGATTCCCAATCAACGGAAGCATTCCCCAGCGTAACAGGCGCTAGTACGCCTATTACGCCTGGGAAGCAGCGCCTCGGTGTTTATCTTAGGGGCGTGTGGGGCCTAGAGCTACTGGCGCCCGATCTGGAGGTCGGCCGGGATTAAAGGGATGGCATGGGGGCGCTGCCAAGCACGGCGGTGGTGTGAGGTCGAGGGAGGCGGGCAGCGGAGGCGAGGTTCTGGGCCGATGGTCACGGCGGTTCGAGAAAGATCGTCAACGATGACTAGCGGGAGGTGAAGCGAAGGCCATGTGCCCGTTCCTTATAGATCGGACGGTTTATTAAAAAATCGATCGACCAATTTATTTTCAATGACCGTTATCTTGATATGACCACATGTGGTGGTGTGCTGGAGGAGTACCTGCATTTCCTGTGCTCATATATACAAAATCATACGGATTAGAATCTAATTTTGTTTGCCATGCAATGTTGTAGAGCTACCATATGTCTCCTGTCATTTATTTTCAACCACCTGCTATCTGCTACTTTTGCAGTGCACTAGTTCTGCACACACTTCACCCATATTCTCACTATTGTGTTTTTATGCAAGGGTATTTCAAAGTCTTCCTCGAGAGAAGCAGCAAAGAAAAGAGAGAAGTAGCGCCGATTTCTTCGCGGGTAGGCACGGCACTTTAAAACGCTATAAAGGTGCGATGTCGTGAGATAGAGGCGATAGCGTAGCTCTGGAGTTGATGACCTCGCTGTAATGAACCACCATCCGGTGCTTGCTTTAACCCAGCGATGTCATATGTGGTTGCATGTTCCACATGGTGTCTAGCTTGTATTCGAAAGGCCAAAGTCGGTCTTTATTAAGATAAGGACAAATATTTTTTTACATGAACCACCACCCCGTGAGCACCATAAGACAAATAGCTAGTCAGGGCACTGGCCGAGCTAGTGACAAGCCCAACAAAGACAGGCATCACCTGTAAGCCAACTAAAAAGCCGCGATGGTGGCGAAGCAGCCCGCCTCCCACCAGGCTCTCAGGTCCTAGATGATCATGCTCACCACTCCAGCCGGATGTCTAGCTTGTATTGCTTCCAATTTGGTTAAATTGCATCTGCTTAGCTTACACATTATACCCTTGAATATGACATGCCTTTCTGTTTTGGGTACATGCTACTACATCTGTGTATTAACCATGTTCTTACATCAAACTAATGTTCGTGTGTATCCCTCATCAATCACTTATGATGAGGCAGTCAGGCAAGTGGACTACTCCTTATTTAAAGAATGCAACGTCAGCCTCCTGACATGATTCTCAAGAAACAGCAAGGCTAGATGAAGATAGTGAACATAGCTTTGTAGTTGATTACCGCATTTCCCCCACACTAGCATCGCAGGTGCTTGCTCTAACTTGGCAGCGTGATATGTGGTTGCCTGTTGCATATGGTGTCTAGATTGTAATTCTTCCAATCTAGTTAAACTGCATGTGTTATTCTGCTTAGCTTATACATTATACCTGTTAATGTGACATGCCTTCCTGTATTTAGTACATAGTACATCTGTCTATTAAGCATGTCCTTGAATAAAACTATTGTTTTTTTGTATCCCGCATCAATCAATATGACGAGACACCTTTAGTATATGCAATGTGATATTAGTTGCATCTTTCATATGATTTATAGCATGCGCTGCTTCTAATTTGTTGAAATTCCATTTATGATAGGACGCTTTTAACTTGGCAGAGTCATATTTGTTGCATCTTTCATGTGGTGTCTAGCTTGCATTGCTTCTTATTTGTTGGAATGGTTTCTGCTTAGTTTACACAAACAGTTGTGAACATGCCATGTCGTCCTGTTTTTCGTACATATTCCATCCTGGTATCATGTGTTTGCCTTACATCAAACTAGTGATTGTCAGGATCATCCATGAATGAGTTCTGAAGAGAGAATTTTATTGCTTTTTCTTGTTGGTTTTACTTGGCAATTCAAAATCAATAAAGCAGAAGGAAGTTAGCAAGGCAGCAGATAAAGGTGCTCCTTCCAAACGGAGGTCCTCTATAGTTTCTACTCCTCCACCCCCCAAGATGATTTCCAAGACAACACATGCGTAGACACTCAACGTAGTTGTGTTTATGATGAGCACGTCTCCCCTAGTGCACCATCACCGGTGCTCCCTCTAACTTGGCAATATTATATGTGGTTGCATGTTATGTGTGATGTCTAGCTTGTATTGCTTCGAATTTTGTTGAATTACATCTGCTTACTTTACACATTATACTTGAATAAGACATGTGTTCCTGTTTCTAGAACATACAATATCATCTATCACACCATGTTCTTACATCAAATTACTACTGTTGTGTAACCTGCAACAATCACTTATCATAAGACACATTTGACTTCGGAGTGTGATATAGGTTACATCTCGCATTCTTTTCTAGCTTGTACTACTAATTTGTTGAAATGGCACTTATGACGAGAAAGTTTTAACTTGGTAGAGTGATATTTGTAGCATCTTTCATATGGTGTCTAGTTTCCATTGCATTGTTTCTAATTTAGTGAAATGTCTTCTGCTTAGTTTACACATCATAGTTCTGGTTATCTCTTCCGTCACATTTTTTTCGTACATATTACATCCTCCTATCATGTGGTTGTCTAACATCAAAGTTCAGTTAAATGCATCACGCATCAATTTGTTCTGAAGAACTAAATTGTTATTCGTTTTTCTTGTCGGCTTGACTTAACATGGCACCGAGAAAGAGGAAGAAACACAGAATGGCAGGGAATAGGAAGCGGATGAATCCTGTAGATTCTGCTGGTACTGATGGTGCAATAGAAGGTCAAGGTCCAGCAGAAAATTCTACAAACAGGGTATCCCATGCTACACGAGCTGCAGAAAAAGCCAAACAGAAACAAATAGCTCCCACCAAACAAGCAGAGACAACCCTAGTTCTTGCAACACCTTCCACAGTACTACCAGCTGCACGAGTTACTCGTGCGTCAACTGAGCTAGCAGCACGTTCCCAAGCTCCCTTGCCACCTGACACTACTTCCCAAGCACTCTTGATGCAAGATGAGTTGGCAAGATCAGATGAACCTTGTGAGCTTCAACAACAAGAAGGTAGTTGCTGGAGTCAAGTTACAGTTGCATGCTTCTTTATATGTAGTCTCACAGTTTGATGTACACTAAGACTTCCTATGTTTGTTGTTGGACTAGCACCTAGGCATAAGAGGAAACAAACACCAGGGATAATGCTCGATAGTTTAACTAAATCTAGAGGAGGAAGAATGGAGATCCGTTTTGAGGCAGGTTTAAAAAGACCACGTGATGCTACAGAGTCAGCCAAGTTAGTATCAGAGGCAGCGGTTGCCGTTAGGTGTCATGTACGTATCCCCCCAACATGGATTTAGTACATGAATGACAAAGACGAAACCTAGTTCAACACCTTCCTCGACCATTTATTTGTAAGTATGGTTATGTATGGAAACTAGTAATATCATCTTGCTCTGTCTCATACTTTCTAGGTTGCTGATAATGAGACTCCCATAATTTTCAACATATGAGGTTCAAGTTGTATAGCCAAGATGATGCAACCAGACAAGCTTGCACCCATGTTTTCAAGTCTGCTCTGCGACAGTATCGGTATAACTTGAGGAAAAATCACTTTGAAGGCAAGGCTAATAGTGAACTTTCCCAAACATCTCTAGTGGAAAATATATAGGATGAAGACTGGAAGGGCCTCGTTAAACACTGGTCCGATCCGAAGTATCAGGTACATTATATATATGTGATCAGATCACATGTTGAAGTCCTATTTACGCATGTGCCACACAAATCTATCTTCTTGTAGGTGAACTGTTCAAAGAACAAGGCCAGCCATGTGAAAGTGAAATTCCAACAGATGATAGGATCTCGTAGCTATATTGCACACTGCGAGGCTCTTGTAATTAGCTGCTGTTTCACTCTTTTTGCTGTACCATATTATCAGATCTATATTGACTTGTTCCAAATGCAGAGGAAAGCCCGCAAGGACCAAAAAGTACCTGAACCAAATGCTGTGGAAATCTTCAAGGACTGTCACACCGGCAAGAAGAAGGGATGACTACACCAGTCAAATCCTCATGCCTTTTAACTACTACTTACTCTGACTTGTGCCTTGAACTGCATGGTTTGCAGCCAATGTCTATTACTCTTTTCAATTTTATACACAATTGTCTTAGCGTATCATTGCACCTTACAAGGTTTAAAAGAGAGGAGTGATGTTCCTTTGATCTTGACCTGTAATCTAGTTCCGTTCTGGACTTGCCCACACAACGTTACAATTGCCTGTTTGTCTGTTCTCAGTTGTTTTGTGATATGAATGATGGCATACTATGCTTACCGTATTATAAACTTCGTTTGTTTGTCCTTAGCCCTCAATACAATGTGAAGAAATAGACAATACATTAGCGATGGTACATGGTCATATGTTTGGAACCTGGTTTTATTATGTACTTTGCAATAAAATACAACTAATATTTTACATGGGTTCACCAGAATAAGTTATGTATATAGACCAAAGCTATTTTGTTTGGTTTTGCTGCCTCCTTAATATCTTCTGTTCTGGTACTACTAATTTAAAAACTCAACTTTTTAGCAAGCTATGGAAAAAATGGTGGAACCGCCACCTTCTAAAGGTGGCGAGGCAACTATAACCGCAATGTCAGCTCTTGCTGTAGTGGGTTAGAACATGTCCACTAACAGTGCCAAAAGCACGTTCTGCGTATCTTGGGTTGGTTGTTAAGGCAATCTCGTCCAAACTGCCTCATGATCAAGATATGCAAGATCAAAGCAATGTTGTATCTGCGCTCCAGACACAAGTCCATTCCCTAACAGAGACCCTTTGTGAAACAAGGAGATACATTGTTCGATGTCGTCAAGATATGCATGGTTTTGAAACCTGACTATCAGACATTTGCTATGTTGTTCAGGAGCCTAGGAGAAATGAAGGTGAAGGTTATGGTGCTCCATCGGACAATACAAAGATGAAAACATATGATCGAGGTCAAATGAACTGAGCTTACGAATTTCTGGTGGTGCATTTATACGCTAGACTGTTAAGTTTTATGCCAACCTTCCTTTTGTTTTATAGTTGTAATTTGTTTTGGTGCGATACAAAATTTGTTCTTAACGTGCAGCCACCGGCTGAAGAAAACAGTAAGCCATTTTTGTACAGTGTGGGGTGTTCCCTATATTTGCACTGGTGGCGATCTTTGATGCCGAGTGTATGTAATCTGTGCAATCGCCTTAATAGCCTAGTGTTAGTTTCGGCCTTATTTATTTCCTAGTCTTCTTTTTCCCTGGTTTGCTAGTGGCCGCAACAACCATGGGCCGTATACGGGCCGTAGGATCCATGGTTCTCCTACGGGCCGTCGATAAATGGGCCTCCAACAGGGTCGTAGAATCGGTGGGCCTCGGGCCGTCGGATAAATGGGTCTACATGGGCCGTGAACGAGTATAATTGGTATCGGCCCAGCATGGTAACGGGTAGATTAACGGTGAGGGGACAACAAAGGCTTAAATCTGTCACGAGCATAACGATCGTTAATGGGCGGAATATAGGGCCAGGCTGGAAAGCAGGCAGCAGGTTAACGAGCCCGACGGGCCGACTCTTGCCATGGGCTGAATTTGGCCCATTAGGGGAACATGCCGATAACGGGCGAAGTAATCGAGGGCGAAAGGAGCCCAAGAACGTATGGGCGTCAATAGGCCGAAGCTAACACGGTGGAAACGACCCATGTGAATCACGGGCCGTTAACGGGTACAAAGAAATTTACTGTTCATTATGGGCTAGAGTCACCGTGGGCCTCTAAAGGGCCTAAAGATACGAAGGCCTCATAAGGGCCGAAAGTGAAATGGGCTGGTGTTATATTCGACGGCCCACATGACGTCATTGGGCCGATTTCGGTTAGGGCCTAACGGGCCGTAAAATGGGCCATTTGCAAAGAGACCGTTAACAGGCTTTTCATGGGCCAGCCCATTAACTTTTGACCAAGCCAAACGGGCTGACTTTGTCAGCTAAATGGGCCAGTGGTGGGCCGTCGCACGTGTCAACATATCACAGGCGCCTATCTGACCCACTAACGAGCTGACACGTGTTCCGTCCAGCCAATAAGAATTTTACACGTGGAAATTTCCCATTGGGCCGGGCTGTTAACGGGTTATCGGATCCAAAACCCGACCCGATAGCTTAATGGTGTTCCGTTACGGTGGATGCCACGTGTCGACCACCCTTGACGAAAGCACTTCTGTGACGCGCGATTTATCGTCATGGAAGTGGACACTTCCGTGATGATAATTTTGGTAATGTCATGAAACACTTCTACGATAGCAAAGATATGACTATCTTGATTCTGTCATAAAATCGTCATGGATGTACATGCATGACAAAAAACGCGACCTACTGTGACAAACACGTATCATCACGGAAGTGTATTTTTTTGTAGTGATATGTACACTATTTAGTGAACATAAAGGGGCCTCGATCACAACAACTACGCGGCAGCGGAACGACGACGAAGCGGGACTCCATACCACCGGGACACCGATGTGGACATGATCTAGACACGGTAGCACTCCGATCCGGTTAGACTTTCCTGAAAGCTGGCATAACACGCCAGGTCAGTACATTGAATGTACTTGCAAGCTCACAACAAGCATAAACATAATGGAAAACAATATCATGACATTTAATCAAGTTAAATGTAGATAAAAACATACTACTGATGGAGTGCAAACAAACTTGTGCACCGAGTCCCTCGGACTGTCTTACCGACGGGTTACCTCGTAAACAAATGGTGATCATTCACGGATCACAAACTAAACTAACACTTATGTTTCCACAACAAACAGTCTCACCGATCTCATCACTTAACAAGTACCAAACATATGACTTAGTGTGCAAGATTAATTAATAATGTTGAACCATGGTGTGACTTACTCATGAGTTGTGTCTGTAACCGAGGACGCGACTATCGATAGATTTAAATAACACTCTGCAGAGGTAGTACACTAGAGCCACATCACGGAACCCATGGCCTCACACTCCCATTCGGGTGGACCAACGGCGTTCCGACAGAACCCTCCCATTGCCATGACACTCTCCCGGCTACTCCGACTAACTCCCCACTGGGCTAAGTCATGGGTGACCCGTGCCTACCAAAGGCATCAACGGCCACCGTCGTGGCAAAACTTAAACGGTCCCAGACGGGGACAAGGTACCATAACAACGAACGGGCACACAAGGTTATGTCTGCTTACCGGGCTAGGGTACCGCACTCCCGTAACCTTCCCTCATTGGAGGCACCGACCAGAGGCATGACAACGGACCGAATAAAGGCCTTCCCATAAAGGCAAATGTGGTTGCACTGGGAAAACTCGATTCAGTGACACCTTGACTCGATCAACTTTATGTTCAAGTTCAATTAACATCAGGTTTAACTTGAAATGAAAATACTCGAGTCACCATATGTCATGATCATGCAACCATTCGACATGCATCACATATCACTTAGGATAAACAGATCAACATCATCAAAAGTTCTACTTGCACAAGTCATCACTAAACTTTACTGATTCTTTTTCACCGGTTATTAGCACTCATTATTTTTAGTTATAGCATTATCATATGAAACCAATCCATCACATAAGAAAAATAATACCGATACTAGTCATATCATAGCCATAGCAAAAATCACATAGTCAAACTAATCATGCTAGCTCACACTAGTCTAGGTACTCACTTTTGTAGACTAGGCATTTTACTCATGACAAAATAACTAACATAAGCATTATTCATTAAATAATTATATGCATGAAATAACTCATTTTCAAGTTGCAAAATCATAAATATTGCAATGACACCATGAAATGTTGGTGTGGCTTGCCTTAGTTCAGTGGAGGTTCACACTCCTCCAGGTTCTCCTAAAGACAAGCTTCTCCCTCTGAAAATAAATAAAATCACAAAAAGAAAAAATATCAAGAACACTTCTGAAAATCACCAGAAATTCTAGGCAGAAGAGAAAATTCTCATTTTTGGTGTGCTGCTAGATCTTTTCAATAAGAACACAATGCAAAAAGAATCAACTCATTTGGACTTATGGTTAAAAAGTTATAGCTGGTCAAAGTTTCTGGTCAAAATTTGATTAAATTTGAATAAAAGGAGAAACCAGAGGGGCGGTGACGTCGATGGCGTATTCCAGGAATAGGTGTAACACCCTGGATGTAACTTTCCACAATTGTAACTCCAACTCTTGCCATTTCCGGCTATGGGTTATGTTATTTCCTCCGTTGTTGGGTTTTTGTCTTTCATTTTGCATTTTGTTCATGTCATGCATTTCATCTCATGTCATCATCCGCATTGCATCCGCATGTTTTCATAAAACTCCTAGTCGTTCTCGCTTCGTCTCCGCTGACCTTTGTCAGGCCCCTTTGTCTTTGTCGGCCCCCCTCGCGTGTTCGAAACCTGCCCCGGACCTAACCGCTCAGTCATCATTGTTGGATTCGGATCATCCCCCAAACACCCCTAAAATACCTTCGGCTCTTTGTTTGGGCTTCCCTAGCCATATTTTCCGTCCGCCCGATCCTGATCCGATGACACAAATCCTCCCTCCTATTACCTACCTTCTATATAAAGAGATGAACCCTAGATCCTAGGGAGCTTGTCCCATATGTCCCGTCCCGCCGCCAGCCAACGACCCGCTTGCCAGATACAACTCGTTTTCCCCATCAACCTGAGCGCCTCCACCTTGCTTTCAGTGCCGCCCAACCAGATCACAGCCTCCTTCTCCTCTTGCCGAGCCACCACGCCCGCAGCCTCGCTGCCGCAAGCCTCCTATCCCGACCGCACAGGCCTCCACGTTCCTCTCCCGAGCAGGAGCTCGCCTGAGGCTCCCGCAGCCACCTCAATAACACGCAGGAGCTCGCTCCCGAGCTTAGCTGCGTTCACGCTCGAACCCCGCGCTCGTCCTGCGACTAGCTGCGTCACCGGTGACCACCTCCAGCAGGCCCGTACCGCCCCTCTCTTCTCTGCCTCCTCTACTCTCGATCTCCCTCTCTCTCATGTTCCAGGCTCTCTCTCCCGCAGGGAACACCTGTGGACCTCCCACGCCGGCCATGGAGCTTCGTCACCGGCCGGTACCGGCGCTGACCGACCAGATCCGGTCGTCCCTCGACTTCTCCGCCTCGCAAGCCCCTGCGAGCCACAACATCTTCCCGGAGCCCCTCGCTGTGTCTACACCAAGTCCATCTTCCTCCCGCACCCCTACATCGAGCCGCTAGAGCTGCACGTCGCCGAATCCCGTCCCTGCCGCCTGGATCCGCGCGTCCGCCACCGTAGGCTACCTCGAGGAGCGTCGCCGCCCTGCTGCCATGTCCAGCCACCTCGCTGGAGTCCCTCGCCGCGCGGCTCCTCTGTTTCATTGGAGCAGAGATGAGACGACCGCTTCAGCCGCTGCCCTGCTTCCGTTGACCGCGCCATCGCCAAGTCCCGCGGCTGCCTTCTTCGTCCACAGACGCACGCACCTAGGTCGCCTCCCCTTCACTCGTTGACTGCGGCCCAGCCCACACCTTCCCACCGCCCTGGGCCAGGCCCAGCTGGGTGAGCCTCCAGCGCCCATTCTCCCATCGGGTGAGTCAGATTCGGCCAGATTCATGTTTTTTTTTGCGGAACGATTTTAGCTATTTATCCTAGGAGTGCAGTTTTGCAGAAAAAACCCTAGTGTTGATGCATATAATAACTATTTAATCATGCATCATATGTAAATAATTCATATATGAAAAATGCTTAGTTTTTCATCTAGTTTCACATTATGCCACTTTCATCCATGGTTGAAATGTTAAAAATGCTGTTTGATTAAACTTGCTCAAATGCCTTGTTAAAATGATTTATTTCATAACTAATTAACCATAGCTCGATTTTTAATAAACTTTATATGTAAATTGTCGAATGTTTATGTGATGGTTGTTTACCATATTGTTTGCTTCTTTCCGGTGTTGCTTCTAGTTCCGGTAATGTTGCGATTGTGAGAATTCGTTCGACTACGCCCGTTCGTCGTCTTTATGGATTCGGTCTTCTTCCTAGCGGAATTTCAGGCAAGATGACCATTACCCTCGATATCACTTCTATCTTTGCTTGCTAGTTGCTTCCTTCTATCGCTAGGCTGCGCTACCTATCACTTGTTTACGATGCCTCCCATATTGCCATGCCAAGCCTCTAACCCACCTTTCCTAGCAAACCGTTGTTTGGCTAAGTTACCGCTTTTGCTCAGCCCCTCTTATAGCGTTGTTAGTTGTAGGTGAAGTTGAAGATTGCTCCATGTTGGAACATGATTATGTTGGGATATCACAATATCTCTTATTTTTAATTAATGCATCTATATACCTGGTAAAGGGTGGAAGGCTCGGCCTTATGCCTGGTGTTTTGTTCCACTCTTGCCGCCTTAGTCTCCATCACACCGGTGTTATGTTCCTTGATTTTGTGTCCCTTACACGGTTGGGTTTATGGGAACCCCTTGACAGTTCGCTTTGAATAAAACTCCTCCAGCAAGGCCCAACCTCGGTTTTACATTTGCCTAACAACCTATTACCTTTCCCTTGGGTTTTCGTGAGCCCGAGGGTCATCTTTATTTTAAACCCCCCGGGCGAGTGCTTCTCTAAGTGTTGGTACGAACCGAGTAGACTTTGGGGCCACCTCGGGGAAACTTGAGGGTTGGTTTTACTCATAGGATGTCTCATCCGGTGTGCCCTGAGAATGAGATATGTGCAGCTCCTATCGGGATTTGTCGGCACAGTCGGGCGGTCTTGCTGGTCTTGTTTTACCATTGTCGAAATGTCTTGTAACCGGGATTCTGAGACTGATCGGGTCTTTCCGAGAGAAGGAATATCCTTCGTTGATCGTGAGAGCTTGTGATGGGCTAAGTTGGGACACCCCTGCAGGGCATAAACTTTCGAGAGCCGTGCCATGATTTATGTGGCGGATGGGAATTTGTTAATATCCGGTTGTAGAGAACGTGACACTTGACTTATTTAAAATGCATCAACCGCGTGTGTAGCCTTGATGGTCTCTTTTCGGCGGAGTCTAGGAAGTGAACACGGTTTGGGTTATGTATGAACGTAAGTAGTTTCAGGATCACTTCTTGATCACTTCTAGCTTCACGACCGTTGCGTAGTTTCTCACCTTACTCTTGTACTCGTATGTTAGCCACCATATTTGCTTAGTGCTTGCTGCAACTCCACCTCATTACCTTATCCTACCCATAAGCTTAATAGTCTTGATCTTGCGGGTTTTGAGATTGCTGAGTCCTCGTGACTCACAGATACTACAAAAACAGTTGCAGGTGCCGATGATACCAGTGCAGGTGATGCTACCGAACTCAAGTGGGAGTTCGACGAGTACCTTGGCCGTTACTACATGTCTTTTCTTGATGATCAGTAGAGGAGCCCAGTTGGGACAATCGGGGATCTAGCATTTGGGGTTATCTTCTTTTAATTTGGACTTGTCCGTAGTCGGACTATGTGTGTACTCTGAATGATGTATGAATTAGTTGATCATTGTGTGAAGTGGCGATTGTAAGCCAACTCTATTTATCCCTTGCTTGTTCATTGCATGGGATTGTGTGAAGACGACCCTTCTTGCAACAAAACTACAATGCGGTTATGCCTCTAAGTCGTGCCTCGACATGTGGGAGATATAGCCGCATCATGGGCGTTAGAAGTTGGTAATCAGATCCATCCCCGACTTAGGAGCCCTCTGCTTGATCGAATCGCTGACGTTGTCGAATCTAGAACAAAATGTTTTGAGTCTAAGGATTATATATATCAGAGAGTAGGATTCTTTTTACTCCTCAGTCCCTTCGTCACTCTGGTGAGGCCTCCTGACGTAGATGTTTTGTCTTTCCTCTCCCCAAATTTCACTAACTTTTTTTAGGATCACGCGGGTATCTTGGAATCGTTCTGATAGTTTTGTGATGAGAACATTGTTCTTGGTGCCTCCTGACATTTAGGGGTTGTGGTAGTGTCCCGGGGAGTTGAGCTCCGAGGTGTTGTCATCACAATTTTATCGTTGCAGTTCTGGAATACCTGAGTTTTTCGCCGACATCGAAAATCTCTTTTATGCAGCTAGTGGTGAGATAACCTCGATGCCACCCAGTACTGGGGCAGTAGTTCGGGAGTATTGCCATAGCTCGTATAACGGATGCTTTTCGAAGGTTGAGGTACACAATTTCCGTAGTTTTCTTGGTTATGTGTTGACGGATGGATACAACTGGATGTAGGGATTATAGTTTGGGTGAGATATATTGCTTCCCCTGTATCCCCAACACCGGATTGCATAACGAGAAATTTCAGGCGTTTATAGGTGGGAATTCAAGTAGCTCCTAGAGTATCTTTCCGACAGATGCATGATATGGGATTGGGTAAATCTCTATCATATGTATTTGTTCCAGCGTACTCTGTAAGCCAAATCTTTGTTTTGTTTTGACTGGTGGTATTCAAGTTGCTTCAATGTCAATTGTTGATTCCATACCTTTCCAAAGCAGTGTTCTCATATTCCTATGTGAATACTAATCCTTCTTGTTTATCGAGATTGTCATCCCAATTCTATTTCCAACCGATGCGCTTCTCTTCGAGATGATCCCATCATTCTCCCCATCCGCAGGATCATTTCTAAGTTTTCTCAATGGTGTTTCTTCCATCCGTCCCAAGTTGCCTTTGTTTTTTCCCGCCCTCCCACCCTTTTTCTTCAAGGACTCGGATTTATTAATCAAGTATCCTTTTATTGACGGGAAGTCTCTCCATTCTTTTTTTCGTCAATGCTCTTATCCGGTGATTCTCAGGAAGATACTAACGGAGCTTCAAGTTTATTATTCTTCGTTCTCTTTTCTTCTCCACTGGATTCAATTCAAGCTTGGTCGATCATATCCTTTCCCTGTTTCAAATGTTTTCCCATGCCGGTGCACCTCTTAATTGCTCACCTCTCTCTCTCTCTTCATATCCGAAGTGCCGAGGATATCTCAGAAGATTTGTGTCTCCATTATCAATCCGTTCAAGCTATTTCGAGATTATTATCTCATTCAAGTCATTTAATTCAACCGGTGCAATCTCTCTGTAAAATCATTCAACGGTGTTTCCTTTTGAGTGGGCCCTAACCCACAGGTCTTTTCCCAGGATCTTACCTGACTCTTTTATTTTTTCGGAGCTATTCCCAAATTCTTTTCGAAGTTTGACGTAAGAATGAATTTCATCAGTCAGATGTTTTCCAAGATCGATTTAAAATTATTTTCATTGTGGGCTCAACCTCTTTGTCTTTCATTCTCCCGGAGTATCTCAACAATTCATGGTGGTGTTTCTCGTCGTCATTCTCGGATTTTGAAGACCGAAGAAGAGTTCCTCTTAAATCCTTACCCGTTCTTCCAAAGATGCGTAGTTCAAGCTCGATGCCATCCTCTCATAATTGTTTTCGATTGTGAGAATTCTTTTCACCCATCCGGAGCATTTCATGAGTTGTTTCCATTTCTTTCCTCCGAAGGCCATCATGTCATAATTCTTCATTCTCAACGTGTAGCTATCATTCTCCAAATCTTACCGGTGCATCGTGCAAATATCCTCTAATCAGTTCATGATCTCCTAGTTCTCATGTATCTAAATCCCCTCAAGTATCTTCATTCATTTTCCAATTCTTCCCGGTGAATTGTGCCTTTGCTACTTCCATTTTCAATTCTTACGGTGGTTCTTTCAACATTCCTCTTCTGTTGTTATCGTATCAATTAATTCGTTTTCTCCGAATCCTACCGGTGGTTTGTTCAAGTTTTTCCCAAGTTTGCGCTATATCTCTCGTAATCCTTTCTACGAGAATATGTAGTATGCCAAATCCGTTGCTTGTCATCAATTTAAATTGGTGAAGTATACGCATAACATAATTCGTATTATTGTTTCATCCAAGTGATTAATTTCTTCTTTTTGGAGTTGTTCATCATATCACATTCTCGGTTCGAGATGCTTCATCTTTTGTTTCCGGAGTTCCAAGCTCTCAATTATCTCGTCCCGAAGTTCCATCTAAATCATCGCAAGGCTTCATCTTGTGTTTTTAACTTCTCTTTCTTTTTTATCATCCTTTTTTTACCGGAGTTCTTCATGGAGGCTCTACATGGTGGTTCGTCAAGGATTCTTTTCATTCTTCAATTGTTCTTCAAGATTTCTCTTGAAGCTAAGATCCGCCTGAAGGAAATATGCCCTAGAGGCAATAATAAAGTTATTATTTATTTCCTCCTATCATGATAAATGTTTATTATTCATGCTAGAATTGTATTAACCGGAAACATGATACATGTGTGAATACATAGACAAACATATAGTCACTAGTATGCCTCTACTTGACTAGCTCATTAATCAAAGATGGTCATGTTTCGACCATAGACATGTGTTGTCATTTGATTAACGAGATCACATCATTAGGAGAATGATGTGATTGACATGACCCATTCCGTTAGCCTAGCACTTGATCGTTTAGTATATTGCTATTGCTTTCTTCATGACTTATACATGTTCCTGTAACTATGAGATTATGCAACTCACGTTTACGGAGGAACACTTTAGGTGCTACCAAACGTCACAAGTAATGGGGTGATTATAAAGGAGTACTACAGGTGTCTCCAAAGGTACATGTTGGGTTGGCGTATTTCGAGATCAGGTTTTGTCACTCCATTTGTCGGAGAGGTATCTCTGGGCCATCTCGGTAATGCACATCACTATAAGCCTTGCAAGCAATGTAGCTAATGAGTTAGTTACGGAATGATGCATTACGTAACGAGTAAAGAGACTTGCCGATGTGAGATTGAACTAGGTATTGGATACCGGCGATCGAATCTCGGGCAAGTAACATACCGATGACAAAGGGAACAACGTATGTTGTTATGCAGTTTGACCGATAAAGATCTTCGTAGAATATGTAGGAGCCAATATGAGCATCCAGGTTCCGCTGTTGGTTATTGACCGAGAATAGTTCTAGGTCATGTCTACATAGTTCTCGAACCCGTAGGGTCCGTGACGCTTAACGTTCACGATGACAGTTTTATTACGAGTTTATAAGTTTTGATGTACCGAAGATTGTTTGGAGTCCGGATGTGATCACGGACATGACGAGGAGTCTCGAAATGGTCGAGACATAAAGATTGATATATTGGAAGCCTATATTTGGATATCGGAATGGTTCCGGGTGAAATCGGATTTCTTAGGAACACCGGGGTTACTGGAACCCTCCGGGGTTAATGGGCCTTAGTGGGCCATAAGGGAGAAAGAGGAGGGCCCGCCAGGAAGGCCGCCCCCTCCCCTAGTCCGAATAGGACAAGGAAGGGGGCGGCGCCTTTCCTCTGTTCCCCTTCCCCTTTCCTTCTCCAACAAGGCAAGAGGGAGTCCTACTCCGGTGGGAGTAGGACTCCTCGGCCTGCCTTAGGGCCGGGCCGCACCTCCCCTCCCTCCTTTATATCACGGGGCAAGGGGCACCCTAGACACACAAGTTGATCTACGGATTGTTCCTTAGCCGTGCTGTGCCCCCTCCACCATATTCCACCTCGGTCATATCGTCATGAGTTTAGGCGAAGCCTGCGCCGTAGAACATCATCATCGTCACTGCGCCGTTGTCTTGTGGAACTCATCCCCGAAGCTTTGCGGATCGGAGCCGGGGATGCGTCATCGAACTGAGCGTGTCTGAACTTCGGAGGTGCCGTACGTTCGGTGCTTGGATCGGTCGGATCGTGAAGACGTACGACTACATCAACCGCGTTGTCATAACGCTTCCACTTACGGTCTACGAGGGTACGTGGACAATACTCTCCCCTCTCGTTGCTATGCATCACCATGATCTTTGCGTGTGCGTAGGAAATTTTTTGAAATTACTACGTTCCCCAATAGTGGCATCCGAGCCTGGTTTTATGCGTAGATGTCATATGCACGAGTAGAACACAAGTGAGTTGTGGGCGATACAAGTCATACTGCTTACCAAAGATGTCATACTTTGGTTGGTATTGTGAGATGAAGCGGCCGGACCGACATTACGCGTACGCTTACGCGAGACTGGTTTCACCGTTACGAGCACTCGTGCTTATAGGTGACTGGCGGGTGTCTGTCTCTCTCACTTTAGCTGAATCGAGTGTGGCTACGCCCGGTCCTTGCGAAGGTTAAAACATCACTAACTTGATGAACTATCATTGTGGTTTTGATGCGTAGGTAAGAACGGTTCTTGCTCAGCCCGTAGCAGCCACGTAAAATTTGCAACAACAAAGTACAGGACGTCTAACTTGTTTTTGCAGGGCATGTTGTGATGTGATATGGTCAAGACGTGATGCTATATTTTATTGTATGAGATGATCATGTTTTGTAACCAAAGTTATTGGCAATGGCGAGAGCCATATGGTTGTCACTTTATTGTATGAAATGCAACGCATACTGTAATTGCTTTACTTTATCACTAAGCGGTAGCGATAGTCGTAGAAGCAATAGATGGCGTAACGACAACGGTGCTACGATGGAGATCAAGGTGTCGCGCCCGGTGACGATGGTGATCACGACGGTGCTTCGAAGATGGAGATCAGAAGCACAAGATGATGATGGCCATATCATATCACTTATATTGATTGCATGTGATGTTAATCCTTTATGCATCTTATCTTGCTTTGATTGACGGTAGCATTTTAAGATGATCTCTCACTAAAATTATCAAGAAGTGTTCTCCACGAGTATGCACCGTTGCCAAAGTTCGTCGTGCCCGGACACCACGTGATGATCGGGTGTGATAAGCTCTACGTCCATCTACAACGGGTGCAAGCCAGTTTTGCACACGCAGAATACTCAGGTTAAACTTGACGAGCCTAGCATATGCAGATATGGCCTCGAAACACAGAGACCGAAAGGTCGAGCGTGAACCATATAGTAGATATGATCAACATTGTGATGTTCACCATTGAAAACTACTCCATCTGTCGTGATGATCGGTTATGGTATAGTTGATTTGGATCACGTGATCACTTAGATGACTCGAGAGATGTCTGTCTAAGTGGGAGTTCTTAAGTAATATGATTAATTGAACTTAAATTTATCATGAACTTAGTACCTGATAGTATTTTGCTTATCTATGTTTGTTGTAGATAGATGGCTCGTCTTTGTTGTTCCGTTGAATTTTAATGCGTTCCTTGAGAAAGCAAAGTTGAAAGATGACGGTAGCAATTACACGGACTGGGTCCGTAACTTGAGGATTATCCTCATTGCTGCACGGAAGAATTACGCCCCTGGTAGCACCGCTGGGTGCCAGCTCGTCATTGATGTAACCGACGGCGTTAAGAACGTCTGGCGAGCAAAGCTGATGACTACTCAATAGTTCAGTGTGCCATGCTATACTGCTTAGAACCGTGTCTTCAACGACATTTTGAACGACATGGAGCATATGAGATGTTACAAGAGTTGAAGCTAATATTTCAAGCAAATTACCGGATTGAGAGATATGAAGTATCCAATAAGTTCTATAGCTGCAAGATGGAGGAGAATAGTTCTGTTAGTGAACACATACTCAAAATGTCTGGGTATAATAATCACTTGATTCAACTGGGAGTTAATCTTCCTGATGATAGTGTCATTGACATAATTCTCCAATCACTGCCACCGAGCTACAAGAGCTTCGTGATGAACTATAATATGCAAGGGATGAACAAGACAATTCCCGAGCTCTTCACAATGCTAAAAGCCGCGGAAGTAGAAATCAAGAAGGAGCATCAAGTGTTGATGGTTAACAAGACCACTAGTTTCAAGAAAAATGGCAAAGGGAAGAAGAAGGGGAACTTCAAGAAGAACAGCAAGCAAGTTGCTGCTCAAGAGAAGAAACCCAAGTCTGGACCTAAGCCCAAATCGAAGTGCTTCTCTTGCAAGCGGTGGACACTTTGGAAGCGGAACTGCCCCAAGTATTTGGCGGATAAGAAGGATGGCAAGGTGAACAAAGGTATATGTGATATACATGTTATTGATGTGTACCTTACTAGAGCTCATGATAGCACACAGGTATTTGATCTTTGGTTACATTGCTAACATTTGCAACTCGAAGCAGGGACTACGGAATAAGCGAGCACCGCCAAGGATGAGGTGACGATCTTGGCGTGGGAAACAGTTCCAAAGTCGATGTGATCGCGGTCGGCACGCTACCTCTACATCTACCTTCGAGATTAGTTTTAGACCTGAATAATTGTTATTTGGTGCCAACGTTGAGCATGAACATTATATCTGGATCTTGTTTAATGCGAGACGGTTATTCATTTAAATCAGAGAATAATGGTTGTTCTATTTATATGAGTAATATCTTTATGGTCATGCACCCTTGAAGAGTGGTCTATTTTTGTTGAATCTCGATAGTAGTGATACACATATTCATAATGTCGAAGCCAAAAGATGCAGAGTTAATAATGATAGTGCAACTTATTTGTGGCACTGCCGTTTAGGTCATATCGGTGTAAAGCGCATGAAGAAACTCCATATTGATGGAATTTTGGAATCACTTGATTATGAATCACTTGGTACTTGCGAACCGTGCCTCATGGGCAAGATGACTAAAACACCGTTCTCCGGTACTATGGACAGAGCAACAAATTTGTTGGAAATCATACATACAGATGTATGTGGTCCGATGAATGTTGAAGCTCGTGGCGGATATCGTTATTTTCTCACCTTCACAGATGATTTAAGCAGATATGGGTATATGTACTTAATGAAACACAAGTCTGAAACATTTGAAAAGTTCAAAGAATTTCAGAGTGAAGTGGAAAATCATCGTAACTAGAAAATAAAATTCCTACGATCTGATCGTGGAGGAGAATATTTGAGTTACGAGTTTGGCTTACATTTGAAACAATACGGAATAGTTTCGCAACTCACGCCACCCGGAACACCACAACGAAATGGTGTGTCCGAACGTTGTAATCGTACTTTACTAGATATGGTGCGATCTATGATGTCTCTTACTGATTTACCGCTATCGTTCTGGGGTTATGCTTTAGAGACGGCTGCATTCACGTTAAATAGGGCACCATCAAAATCCGTTGAGGCGGCGCCTTATGAACTATGGTTTGGCAAGAAACCAAAGTTGTGCGTTCTTAAAGTTTGGGGCTGCGATGCTTATGTGAAGAAACTTCAACCAGATAAGCTCGAGCGTAAATCGTAGAAATGTGTCTTCATAGGATACCCAAAAGAAAGCAGTTGGGTATACTTTCTATCACAGATCCGAAGGCAAGACATTCGTTGCTAAATTGATCCTTTCTAGAGAAGGAGTTTCTCTCGAAAGAAGTGAGTGGGAGGAAAGTAGAACTTGATGAGGTAATCGCACCTGCTCCCTTATTGGAAAGTAGTTCATCACATGAACCGGTTCTGTGACACCTACACCAATTAGTGAGGAAGCTAATGATATTGATCATGAAACTTCAGATCAAGTTTCTCTTGAACTTGAAGGTCTACCGAGTAAGATCCGCACCAGTGGTACGGTAATCCTATTCTAAGTCATGTTACTTGACCATGACGAACCTACGAACTATGAGGAAGCGATGATGAGCCCAGATTCCATAAAATGGCTAGAAGCCATGAAATCTGAGATGGGATCCATGTATGAAAACAAAGTATGGACTTTGGTTGACTTGCCCGATGATCGGCAAGCCATTGAGAATAAATGGATCTTTAAGAAGAAGACTGATGCTGATGGTAATATAACTGTCTATAAAGCTCGACTTGTTGCGAAAGGTTTTCGACAAGTTCAAGGGGTTGACTACGATGAGACTTTCTCACCCGTTGCGATGCTTAAGTCTGTCCGAATCATGTTAGCAATTGCTGCATTTTATGATTATGAAATTTGGCAAATGGATGTCAAAACTGCATTCTTGAATGGATTTCTAGAAGAAGAGTTGTATATGATGCAACCGTAAGGTTTTGTTGATCCAAAAGGGCTAACAAAAGTGTGCAAGCTCCAGTGATCAATTTATGGTGCAGTGCAAGCCTCTCGGAGTTGGAATAAATGCTTTGATAGTGTGATCAAAGCATATGGTTTTATACAAACTTTTGGAGAAGCCTGTATTTGCAAGAAAGTGAGTGGGAGCTCTGTAGCATTTCTAATATTATATGTAGATGACATATTATTAATTGGAAATGATATAGAATTTCTGAATAGCATAAAGGATACTTGAATAAAAGTTTTTCAATGAAAGACCTCGGTGAAGCTGCTTACATATTCGGCATCAAGATTTATAGAGATAGATCAAGACGCTTAATAGGACTTTCACAAAACACATACCTTGATAAAATTTTGAAAAGTTCAAAATGGATCGAGGCAAAGAAAGGGTTCTTGCCCGTGTTACAAGGTGTGAAGTTGAGTCGGACTCAATGCCCGACCAACTGCAGAAGATAGAGAGAAAATGAAAGATGTTCCCTATGCTTCAGCCATAGGCTCTATCATGTATGCAATGCTGTGTACGGACACGATGTATGCTTAGCAATAAGCTTGGCGGGAAGGTACCAAAGTAATCCAGAGTGGATCAATCGGACAGCGGTCAAGAACATCCTGAAATACACGAAAAGGACTAAGGATATGTTTCTCGTATATGGAGGTGACAAAGAGCTAGTCGTAAATGGTTACGTCGATGCAAGCTTTGACACTAATCCGGACGATTCTAAATCGCATAAACCGGATCGTGTTTTTATTAAGCGGTGGAGCTGTAAGTTGGTGCAGTTCTAAACAAAGCGTCGTGGCGGGATCTACATGTGAAGCGGAGTACATAGCTGCTTGAAGCGACAAATGAAGGAGTCTGGATGAAGGAGTTGATTACCGATCTAGGTGTCATACCTAGTGCATCGGGACCAATGAAGATCTTCTGTGATAATACTGGTGCAATTGCCTTGGCAAAGGAATCCAGATTTCACAAGAGGACCAAGCACATCAAAAGATGCTTCAATTCCATCCGGGACCAAGTCCAAGTGGGAGACATAGAGATTTGCAAGATACATACAGATCTGAATGAGGCAAACCCGTTGACTAAGCCTCTCTCACGAGCAAAACATGATCAGCACCAAGACTCCATGGGTGTTAGAATCATTACTATGTAATCTAGATTATTGACTCTAGTGCAAGTGGGAGACTGAAGGAAATATGCCCTAGAGGCAATAATAAAGTTATTATTTATTTCCTCCTATCATGATAAATGTTTATTATTCATGCTAGAATTGTATTAACTGGAAACATGATACATGTGTGAATACATAGACAAACATATAGTCACTAGTATGCCTCTACTTGACTAGCTCATTAATCAAAGATGGTCATGTTTCACGACCATAGACATGTGTTGTCATTTGATTAACGAGATCACATCATTAGGAGAATGATGTGATTGACATGACCCATTCCGTTAGCCTAGCACTTGATCGTTTAGTATATTGCTATTGCTTTCTTCATGACTTATACATGTTCCTGTAACTATGAGATTATGCAACTCCCTTTTACCGGAGGAACACTTTGGGTGCTACCAAAGCGTCCTGGCAACGTAACTGGGTGATTATAAAGGAGTACTACAGGTGTCTCCAAAGGTACATGTTGGGTTGGCGTATTTCGAGATTAGGTTTTGTCACTCCGATTTGTCGGAGAGGTATGTCTGGGCCCTCTCGGTAATGCACATCACTATAAGCCTTGCAAGCAATGTAGCTAATGGTTAGTTACGGAATGATGCATTACGTAACGAGTAAAGAGACTTGCCGATGCGAGATTGAACTAGGTATTGGATACCGACGATCGAATCTCGGGCAAGTAACATACCGATGACAAAGGGAACAACGTATGTTGTTATGCGGTTTGACCGATAAAGATCTTCGTAGAATATGTAGGAGCCAATATGAGCATCTAGGTTCCGCTATTGGTTATTGACCGAGAATAGTTCTAGGTCATGTCTACATAGTTCTCAAACCCGTAAGTCCGCACGCTTAACGTTACGATGACGGTTTTATTATGAGTTTATAAGTTTTGATGTACCGAAGATTGTTGAGTCCGGATGTGATCACGGACATGACGAGGAGTCTCGAAATGGTCGAGACATAAATATTAATATATTGGAAGCCTATATTTGGATATCGGAATGGTTCGGGTGAAATCGGGATTTTAGGAACACCGAGGGTTACGGAACCCTCCCGGGGGTTAATGGGCCTTAGTGGGCCATAAGGGAGAAGAGGAGGGCGGCCAGGGCAAGCCGCGCCCCTCCCCTAGTCCGAATAGGACAAGGAAGGCGCCCCCTTCCTCTTTCCCCTTCCCCTTTCCTTCTCCAACAAGGCAGAGGGGAGTCCTACTCGGTGGGAGTAGGACTCCTCGGCGCACCCCTTGGGGCGGCCGCACCTCCCCTCCCTCCTTTATATCACGGGGCAAGGGGCACCCTAGACACACAAGTTGATCTACTGGATTGTTCCTTAGCCGTGTGCGGTGCCCCTCCACCATATTCCACCTCAGTCATATCGTCGCGGAGTTTAGGCGAAGCCTGCGCGATAGAACATCATCGTCGTCCTGCGCCATCGTCTTGTGGAACTCATCCCGAAGCTTTGCTAGATCGGAGCCGGGGATCGTCATCGAACTGAGCGTGTGCTGAACTTCCGGAGGTGCCGTACGTTCGGTGCTTGGATCGGTCGGATCGTGAAGACGTACGACTACATCAACCGCGTTGTCATAACGCTTCCGCTTACGGTCTACGAGGGTACATGGACAATACACTCCCCTCACGTTGCTATGCATCACCATGATCTTTGCGTGTGCGTAAGAATTTTTTTGAAATTACTACATTCCCCAACACCGCCAAGCTATTCTCAAAAATAAACATGGTGCCCAACACATGTTTTTTTCTGAGGAGTTCAAGTATTCTTCTTCTCGCATTTCGAAGTGCAATTCTTTCTACCTTATCTTTTGAGGTGGTGTTATGTTATTCTTGATAAATTCCCTTCGTGTTTTATGATTCACCAGTTTTCAAGAGTGACATATTTTAAACCCATCATTTTCAATTCGTTCACAAGATCTTTTCAACCCAATAATCTCTTCGTTGGAGTTATCTTGTGTCATATTTCACCTAAAGCCTTCCCTAAGGAATGTTGCTATTGTGGTGATTATCGATGGTCCAAGTTATCTCTCTATCTTCTTGGTGGAAGAATTTTTTCATCTCGTTGGTGTTATCAGTTATATTATTTGTTTCTGTAGTGGCAGAATTTCGCCTCAATTTTGAGAAGTTTTCCATAATCCCACTACAAGCTTATTCGTTTCGTTGTTGGTTTTCCAACAACTCCGTTATAACCTTCTTGGAAGGGTGCTTTCCAAGTTCATTTGTGGCAGAAGTTGGCATTTTCTTCTCCATTCTTTTATTCCAATGATCTATCTTCTACTCCCTCCGTTCCATAATGTAGTGCCTATAGATTTTTTCAAAAGTCAAACGTTATAAAGTTTGACCATATTTATAGAGAAAAATAGGTACATCTAGAATACCAAATACACATCATTGGATACATCATGAGTTATATTTTTGAAATGTACATGTTTGCTATTATATATGTATATAGTTTTCTCTATAAACTTGGTCAAAGTTGGCAAAGTTTGACTTTCAAAAAAATCTATAGGCACTACATTGTGGAATGGAGGGAGTATTATTTATTCCGGGGGCATTGTGATATTGCTCTTTCCACTCATCATCTCGAATTGTGAGGATCATGTTCTTTTCGTGCTTATTCATTTAACCGGAGTGTTGTGTCATCTTTTCAAGTTCTTTTCATCTTATCAAGTCTTGCATCTCTTTTCAACCGGAGCACTGTCCGAATTCGTTCTTCCTTGTTCCTTGTTTATCTCGTTTCAACCAGAGTGGTTTCAATTCCTTCTTGTCCATTGTACTGGTCATTCATAGCTTTGCAACCTCCAAGGTTCACATGATGTTCCTTGTTCCTCTCATGTAACGGAGTGTTTTCAACTCCATTCATCTATGGTGTATTCTTTTCTTGAAATAGTTTAAGCTCTCAAGGCTCGTGGTTTCACTCTTTTGTCAACAAGCAACTTTGTTTTACCTCTTCTCTCCCTCTTCCGTTTCTCTCCGGTGCCATCCTAGATCTCGGGACGAGATCCTCTTGTAGTGGTGGAGTGTTGTAACACCCCGGATGTAACATTCCACAATTGTAACTCCAACTCTTGCCATTTCCGGCTATGGGTTATGTTATTTCCTCCGTGGTTGGGTTTTTGTCTTTCGTTTTGCATTTCATCTCATGTCATCATCCGCATTGCATCCGCATGTTTTTATAAAACTCCTAGTCGTTTGTAGTTGCCGCTTCTCGCTTCGTCTCCGTTGACCTTTGTCAGGCCCCTTTGTCTTTGTCGGCCCCTCTCGCGTGTTCGAAACCTGCCCCGGACCTGACCCGCTCAGTCATCATCGTTGGATTCGGATCATCCCCCAAACATCCCTAAAATACCTTGGACTCTTTGTTTGGACTTCCCTAGTCATACTTTTCATCTGCCCGATCCCGATCCGATGATCCAAATCCTCCCTCCTATTACCTACCTGCTATACAAACGGATAACCCTAGATCCTAGGGAGCTTGTCCCATATGTCCCGTCCCGCCGCCCAACCAGATCGCAGCCTCCTTCTCCTCTTGCCGAGCCACCATGCCCGCAGCCTCGCTGCCGCGAGCCTCCTGTCCCGACCGCGCAGGCCTCTGCGTTCCTCTCCCGAGCAGGAGCTCGCCTGAGGCTCCCGCAGCCACCTCCATCCCGCGCAGGAGCTCGCTCCCGAGCTCAGCTGTGTTCACGCCCAAACCCCGCCCGTCCATGCGACCAGCTGCGTCGCTGGCGACCACCTCCAGCAGGCCCGTAGGCACCCCTCTCTTCCTTGCCTCCTCTACTCTCGATCTCCCTCTCTCTCATGTTCCGGGCTCTCTCTCCCGCAGGAAACACCTATGGACCTCCCACGCCGGCCATGGAGCTCCGTCACCGGCCGGTTCTGGCGCCGACCGACCAGATCCGGTCGCCCCTCGACTTCTCCGCCTCGCAAACCCCTGCGAGCCACCGCATCTTCCCGGAGCCCCTCGCCGTATCTGTGCCAAGTCCCACGGTTTCCTGCGCCCCTGCATCGAGCCGCCAGAGCTGCACGTCGCCGGATCCCGTCCCTGCCGCCTGGATCCGCGCGTCCGTCACCGTAGGCTACCTCGAGGAGCGCCACCGCCCTGCTGCCATGTCCCGCCACCTCGCTGGAGTCCCTCGCCGCGCCACTCCTCTGTTTCGTTGGAGCAGAGACGAGACGACCGCTTTAGCCGCTGCCCTGCTTCCGTTGACCGCGCCTTCGCCAAGTCCCGCTGCTGCCTTCTTCGTCCACAGACGCACGCACCTGGGCCGCCTCCCCTTCACCCATTGACTGCGGCCCAGCCCACACCTTCCCACCGCCCTGGGCCAGGCCCAGCTGGGTGAGCCTCCAGCGCCCATGCTCCCATTGGGCCAGTCAGATTCGGCCCGATTCATGTTTTTTTTCCGGAACGATTTTAGCTATTTATCCAGGGAGTGTAGTTTTGCAGTAAAACCCCTAGTGTTCATGCCTATAATAACTATTTAATCATGCATCATATGTAAATAATTTATATATGAAAAATGTTTAGTTTTTCATCTAGTTTCACATTATGCCACTTTCATCCATGGTTGAAATGTTAAAAATGTTGTTTGATTAAACTCTCTCAAATGCCATGTTAAAATGATTTATTTCATTACTAATTAACCGTAGCTCGGTTTTTAATAAACTTTATATGTAAATTGTCTAGAAAAATGCATAGATTAACTTGGTGCACTTTGTTTTACTATTTAACAACATTAAAATATGGTTTAGGGCAGAACAGTAGCAAATTCAAATATGCACATGAGGATTTCCCGGAATTGTTGTTTGTTGTTTCCGGCCTCATTTAAACTTGCCTGAATTGTTAGTTTACTTATGCTTCACCTCATGCCATGTTTAACAACATTTAATATTGTTGTGTACCTAAACAAGGGCAAACTAAATAACTCGAATGTGGTGTTTCGTCAATATGCAACTCGTTGCATATTGAGCTCCACTTAATTTGTAGTATTGTTTGTTGCATTTTTCATGACATGCCTCATTAAACCGGACACGCATCATACTTGGTTGTGCATCGTGCCATGTTTATGTGATGGTTGTTTACCATATTGTTTGCTTCTTTCTAGTGTTTACCATATTGTTTGCTTCTTTCCAGTGTTGTTCCGGTAATGTGGTTGGGTTTATGGGAATCCCTTGACAGTTCACTTTGAATAAAACACCTCCAACAAGGCTCAACCTTGGTTTTACATTTGCCTAACAACCTATTACCTTTCCCTTGGGTTTTCGCGAGCCCGAGGGTCATCTTTATTTTAACCCCCCCGGGCGAGTGCTTCTCTAAGTGTTGGTCTGAGCCGAGTAGACTACGGGGCCACCTCGGGGAAACTTGAGGGTTGGTTTTACTCATAGGATGTCTCATCTGGTGTGCCCTGAGAACGAGATATGTGCAGCTCCTATCGGGATTTGTCGGCACAGTCGGGCGATCTTGCTGGTCTTGTTTTACCATTGTCGAAATGTCTTATAACCGGAATTCCGAGACTGATCGGGTCTTTCCGGGAGAAGGAATATCCTTCATTGATTATGTGGCAGATGGGAATTTGTTAATATCCGATTGTAGAGAACTTGACACTTGACTTATTTAAAATGCATCAACCGCGTGTGTAGCCGTGATGGGTTATGTATGAACGTAAGTAGTTTCAGGGTCACTTCTTGATCACTTCTAGCTTCACGACCGTTGCGTAGTTTCTCATCTTACTCTTGCACTCGTATGTTAGCCACCATATTTGCTTAGTGCTTGCTGCAACTCCACCTCATTACCTTATCCTACCTATAAGCTTAAATAGTCTTGATCTCGTAGGTTTTGAGATTGCTGAGTCCTTGTGACTCACATATACTACCAAAATAGTTGCAGGTGCTGATGATACCAGTGCAGGTGATGCTACCGAACTCAAGTGGGAGTTCGACGAGGACCTTGGCCGTTACTACGTGTATTTTCCTGATGATCAGTAGAGGAGCCCAGTTGGGACGATCGGGGATCTAGCATTTGGGTTATCTTCTTTTCATTTGGACTTGTCCGTAGTCGGACTATGTGTGTACTCTGAATGATGTATGAATTAATTGATCATTGTGTGAAGTGGCGATTGTAAGCCAACTCTATTTATCCCTTTCTTGATCATTGCATGGGATTGTGTGAAGACGACCCTTCTTGCGACAAAACTACAATGTGGTTATGCCTCTAAGTCATGCCTCGACACGTAGGAGATATAGCCGCATCGTGGGCGTTACAATATGCCACCACTCATACCGCTTCGGGTGTGAGCGGTGAGGCTGACAGCTGGCCCCATACATCAGGTCGGGGGGAAGAGAGAAATAAAAACAGAGATAGCGGCGCTTCGCCGGTGCGTTCTCCGGCGAGGACTGCTCGGCGGCCAGATCCAGAGGGATAGAAAGAGAGAGGGGGTCGAGGCGCACCTGCTTGTACTTGTGGTTTGGCTAGAGGTGGACGGACGGGGTCGGAATGAGCTTCTCTACCGGCTGCAGAAAGCGGAGCTCATCGGAGTTGAAGACGACGGTGACGTGGGGCTGCACCAGGGGCTCCAACGGGTCGGACGGCACTAGTGAACCACCAGAGGGTCGCTGGAGGTGTGGATTGAGCTCGAGAGGCACCAGAGTGAGGAGGAGGAGCTGCGAGGATTGCCAGCGAGCTCGGGTCGAGGCGGCGGCCAGAGGCCTGCCCGGCCGGGTTGTGGCTTAGCTACGGGTTTGTGGAGGCTGTGTGGGAGTGTGGTGATGCTCGGGGAGGCTGGGGATGGCCGTATTTATAGGTGAGAGAGAAGGGGGGGGGGGGGGTTCGGCTCCGCCGGAGAGCTTTTGGAAGCTGCGCCCGGCGATGAACGACGTCAATGAGAGGAGAAGAAGGAGATGCAGCTCACGCAGCCACTGTGGGAGGACGGAGACGAGCACATGAGCACGGGTGGCGACGAGCACAGTGGCACGGGCGCACTGTGCGCTTGGCCGCGTCGTGCCCGTGCCCGCTGTGGTGAGCTGTGGCGTCGGCGAGCACCAGGGGAGAGTTAATGGCGTCGGGACGATGATTGTGGTGAGGTTTGGCAAGGTGTGGCGAGCGGGGAAGCGAGCACGAGCTCAACAGAAGCTCGGGCGCGACACAGAACGCATCATCGGCATGCCATCACGCTTGGACGAACGCGGTCACCGAGTGAACTCTAGCATCACGCCGCGCCTTGCATTAATTTCATGTCTGGCGTGTAGTACTTGATGATTTGAGCTGTTCCAAGGCTTTGAGTTGATCACATGCGTGCTGTGCGAGTGGGTTTCTTCCTGGTAAGTTTCTGGACAGTAACTTGTGTGGTTTACTGGGAGAGATCCAGGAAGAGTTTAGGGCTGAGCTTTGGGGTTTAGAAGTTACTTAGGAGGGTAATGAAGCTCAATAAAAATCAGCCTCATTGGACCAAGGAAAAATATACTTGCTGTGTAAAGTGCCTTTTCTGTGCAGAACAGAAATGATATTTCTGTAGCAAAAATATTCCAAAAAGTGATGCAATTCTTTTGGTCAGAGAGGTGCCCTAGGGTTCGAAGAATATTTGGAAATTTTCTCAGGATTTTAGGAGCAATAAGAATGAGGGTGTCTTTGGAGCACAATTTTCTGAATTGAATTTCAGAGAAGAAAATAAATATTTTTCTTTTATCAAAAATATTCCTTGGGTCATTTTGGGATTTTTCAGAGAAAGAATGATGATTTAGAGATGGATGGGTTGGGTGAAAATCAAATACATGCCCAAGTGTTTAAGTCCATTTGAATTGATTCAAAAACCCCAAATTTAAAGCAGAAGCAAATGAAGTCCGAAAAAAGAGAGAAGGCAAAAACCCAGGCTGTCACATTCAGTGTGCCGAGGGTGGCGTTAGCGTTGTGGCACGACCAGCAGATCAACACCCGGCTCGTCGAGGATGCATAGGGCACCGAAGTGCGCGCGCACCGCTACGTGTCCGCGGAGTGGTGTAGCACGGCCAACTGCATCCCCAGGACCCGAGACCATGCCGGGTCATCTTGCTTTTTCAGTGACATGTGGGGATTGCATGTGAGCAAAGGGCATCTCCAACGTTGCCATGACCAGAGCTGACTAGCCTGGTACACCAAAAACCCTCGCCCCCCGCGCTGTCGCGCAGTGTGTTCCCAACCGGCGCCAGCTGCCCGCATTCATGTTGTCCATCCGTATGTCGTCATTAAGAGGATCGGTTCCTGAGGAACCAACTCCAGCGACGCGCCTAGACGCTTGGCCTCACCGGAATGCGCTACTTAAAGCGGAAAGCACAGCTAAACTCCACACCATAGCGCATCGTCCTGCTACTTGGCACCACATCCGCCATGACCGCGAGCGCGAATGCTCTACGGGAGAGCTGGTCTTCGGGGATGAAGCTCGAGGTCGCCACCCTCGCTCAAGTTGCTGCTCGGGATGCAATAGTGGCGTAGCCGGACGCGGATGACCGCTGGCAAGATGGCGGTGGCGGCGACCGGGCGTCGCAACGGAGCACCGTCGACCACGCAGCGTCCCTAATGTCGCCGTCCAATGTTCAGTGGCGCATGTGGCAGGTGAAGCGACGGACCGTCCACGTCCATCATCATCAAACTCACATCCACCGGCACCACTGAGGTCGGGGACTCCTCCGAGGATGAGTAGGGCATGGGATGTGGCAGGGCATGGTGTGCCAACTGGACGGTCCGTCTCCCGTGTTCTACTCTTCCTCGCCGGAGACCGCACCTTCACTTCACGGGTCTTGAACCCCGCCACCGTACATGGAGATCGCAGATGGAGGACGTCTGTCGCCGCCGTAGAATAGGTTTAGGGTTGGGTTTCTTTCATTTTTCTGTCCTATAAAAGTTCAAAATTTAATGAACATCTGTCGTGTTTGCATTAATCTCGTCCGGTGTATATGAACTTTCACAATAATAGTATGATATATTGTAGGAGTATATGGAATGATGATTCGTTTTTGTGTGTATAAACTTAGAAGGTTTGACCCGAGCCAAAGCTAACATGCGAAGTAAATAAACACATAGGGTCTACATACACAATTTATCTTAGGCACTCCAATAGTACGTCCACTACACATTCACGCATTTCACATCTTTCTACATCTACGGAAACCTACGAAAGGGTTAACGTAAATTGCATCTCTCTCTCCCCCCTGATTTTCATGGTGGTGGGCCCCTCCCTCCCCCCAATCTACAATTAGCAGCTCACACGTTTCACATTACATTAATTATGTAACTGGGACTACGTAGGTGTAGCATTACTCGTCCTAAAAAAACCAACTAAGCATATCTCCCAGCATATCGCGCGGGAAAAGACCTGGCTGCGTCGTTTTAGTCGGGATTAGCGGATTACTAGTAGTAGTATCGATGGATCGCGCGAAGCACCAAGTTTTTTTAGTGGGCGAAACACCAAGTTTAAAAGGAAAAAAGGTGGTACACTCACAGCACCCCTGTCGCGGTCGCATTGCACCCCACACACGGTCGGTCCTGCAAAAGGCTCACGTAAATGGAACGCGCTTCGGCTTGCCTCTTCACTCGCACGGGACTGCACTTGGAGAAACCGAACATGCGCCAAACTCCCTAAGGGTGTCCTGGATTAAGGGGTCCTCGGACGGCCGGACTATATACATGGGCGGGACTGTTGGGCTATGAAGATACAAGGCAAAAGACTTCTTCCCGTGTTCGGAGGGGACTCTCCTTTGCGTGGAAGGCAATCTTGGCGATGTGGATATGTAGATTCCTTTCTCTATAACCGACATTGTACAACCCTAGCCCCCTCCGGTGTCTATATAAACCGGAGGGTTTAGTCCATAGGGCACAATCATAATCCCATAGGCTAGACTTCTAGGGTTTTAGCCATTACAATCTCGTGGTAGATCAACTCTTGTAATACTCATATTCATCAAGATCAATCAAGCAGGAAGTAGGGTATTACCTCCATAGAGAGGGCCCGAACCTGGGTAAATATCGTGTCCCCCGTCTCCAGTTACCATTGACCTTAGACGCACAGTTCGGGACCCGCTACCCGAGATCCGCCGGTTTTGACACCGACATTGGTGCTTTCATTGAGAGTTTCGTTGTGTCGTCACCAAAAGGTTTGATGGCTCCATCAATCATCTACAACGACGCTGTCCAGGGGGAGATTTTCCTCCCCAGATAGATCTTCATATTCGGCGACTTCGCACTGCGGACCAACTCGCTTGGCCATCTAGAGCAGATCGACAGCTATGCCCCTGGCCATCGAGTCAGATTTGGAAGCTTGAATTATGTGGCCGATATCCGCGGAGACTTGATCTTCGACGGATTTGAACCCATGACGGCTGCTCCTTGTCACCACGATGAACATGACCTAAATCTGTCATCAGACCGTGCTCGAGAGATAGCACCAGCAACTGCTTTGGCACTAGATCCGGAGCAGATCACGCCATCCGAGGATGGGATGCTCAACCCCGCCACAGAAGCCGCCAACTCAACGGCGTTGGAGCCACACACAGGTCCAACCTCGAGTGGGGCCTGTGTCATCGGAACCACGGATCCGTCTCCGGCCTTAAGTTCCGAACCGCGTGCATCCGCGCCCATCGAGCCTTATTAGGTGCCGATCGTAGAGTTCAGCTCCGCGGACATCTTCCATCACTCACCTTTAGGCGATGTGCTAAACTCACTAAAGGCCCTCTCTTTGTCAGGAGACTCGTGGCCGAATTATATCTGGCTTGAATTTGAAGCTGATGACAGAGAATTTCACTTCCCACTCACCACCCACTACATAGCCACTGTCGAGGACTTAACCGACATGCTCGACTATGACTCCGAAGACATTGACGGTATGGACGACGATGCCGGAGAGGAGCAGGCACAAAAACCACCGCTTACAGGGCGCTGGACAGCCACCTCCTCGTATAACGTATACGTGGTGGATACACCCAAAGAGAACAACGGCGACAATGAAAATCCAGTCGAGGATAAGCCTCCCGAGATACAGCCAAAACTTCGACATCAGCGGCGCTGCTCTAAGCCACGCCGTGGTAAAAACAGCAATACCGTCACCGGAGAAAATAATACTCCGGACGATGCCGAAGACAATGAAGACCCCGTTGAGCCAACCTCCGAACAGGACGAACAGGAAGTCAGGTGAGTCAGCCCTGACGAACAAGCCCTGAATGAAGACTCGGAGGATAGCAACTACCTTCCGCTCTCCGAGGACGAGGTGAGCCTCGGTGAAGAAGATTTTATCGTGTCTGAGGAGCCCGCCGAACAGGAGCGCTTTAAGCGCCGGCTAATTGCAACTGCAAGGAGACTGAAAGAGAAGCAGCAGCAGCTTCGAGCTGATCAAGATCTGCTCAATGATAAATGGACTGACGTCCTAGCAGCCGAAGAATATGGCCTCGAGCGCCCAACCAAAAGCTACCCGAAGCGTAAACTGTTACCACAGTTTGATGATGAGGCGCTGGAGCCCGTCCTACCAGCGCATAATGCGGCTGACCTGCCACCACGCAGCCGGGACAAAGTGGCACCTTGAGCCGAACACCAGCCCGCACTACCTCACCGTAGAAACAGAAATGCAACAGCTCGGGGATACACACATGACCTGCGGCGTGACTTGGAAAACAGAGCAGGTCATACAAGATCGATCTACGGATCGCGGGGGCGTGCCCCTACGCGCTATGACAGCCACCTGGCCGGACGTGACAAACATAATCACGACCGCGCCGATGACCGTAGACGAACTCCATCCGAGCTATGTCATAACCTGGCCCGATACAGAGGCGCCGCACACCCCCTCTACTTCACAGATGAAGTAATGGAAATCGATTTCCCAGAAGGGTTTAAACCCATGAACATCGAATCATATGATGGGACAACAGACCCCGCGGTATGGATTGAGGATTTTCTTCTCCATATTCATATGGCCCGCGGTGATGATCTTCATGCCATCAAATACCTCCCACTAAAACTCAAAGGACCAGCTAGGTACCGGTTGAACAGTCTGCCCGAAAACTCCATTGGCAGCTGGGAGGACTTGGAGGATGCTTTTCTCAACAACTTCCAAGGTACATATGTCCGACCTCCGGATGCCGATGATTTAAGTCACATAGTCCAACAACCCGGAGAGGTAGCCAGGAAATTCTGGACTAGGTTCTTAACTAAAAAGAACTAGATCGTCGATTGTCCGGATGCCGAAGGCCTAGCAGCCTTTAAGCACAACATCCGTGACGAATGGCTTGCCCGACACCTCGGCCAGGAAAAGCCGAAGTCCATGGCAGCCCTCACGGCACTCATGGCCCGCTTCTGTGCGGGCGAAGATAGCTGGCTAGCCCATAGCAATAACAATAAAAGCGAATCTGGCACTTCTAAAGCCAGAAACAGCAACGGCAAGCCCCGACGCAACAGAGACAAGCGTCGAAACAACGGTGAAAACACCGAAGATACGGCGGTCAATGCCGGATTCAGTGGCTCTAAGTCTGGTCAGCGGAAGAGGCCATACAAAAGAAACAATCCGAGCCCGTACAGTTTGGACCGCATACTCGATCGTCCATGTCAAATCCACGGCACCCCTAATAAACCGGCCAGTCATACCAACAGAGAGTGTTGGGTCTTCAAATAGGCCGGCAAGTTAAATGCCGAAAACAAGGAGAAGGGGTCCCAAAGCGAGGACGATGATGAGGAACCTCGGCCACCGAACACAGGGGGACAGAAGAAGTCCCACCCGCCCCCCAGTCAAAATGATGAACATGATATATGCTACCCATATCCCCAAGAGGAAGTGCAAGCGCGCACTCAGGGACGTCTACGCAATAGAGCCAGTCGCCCCAAAGTTCAACTCATGGTCATCCTGCCCGATCACTTTTGATCGCAGGGATCATCCGACCAGTATCCGTCATGGTGGCTCAGACGCACTGGTTCTTGACCCGATTATTGATGGGTTCCACCTGACTCGAGTCCTCATGGACGGTGGCGGTAGCCTGAACCTGCTTTATAAGGATACAGTGCGCAAAATGGGTATCGATCCCTCAAGGATCAAACCCACCAAAACCACCTTTAAAGGTGTCATACCAGGTGTAGAGGCCTGCTGTACAGGCTCAATCACACTGGAAGTGGTCTTTGGATCCCCGGACAATTTTTGAAGCGAAGAATTGATCTTTGATATCGTTCCCTTCCGTAGTGGCTATCACGCACTGCTCGGACGAACCGCATTCGCTCGATTCAATGCTGTGCCACACTACGCCTATCTCAAGCTCAAGATACCCAGACCACGCGGTGTCATAACAGTCAATGGAAACACGGAATGCTCCCTCCGTACTGAGGAGCACACCGCCGCCCTTGCAGCAGAAGTACAGAGCAGCCTTTTTAGGCAGAACCTCAATTCGGCAGACAAACTCCCGGACACCGTCAAGCGAGTCCGAACTACTCTGCAGCAGGACAGTCTAGCTCGTCCAGAGCTTGACTAGCAATCCGACCTCCGTCCCAGTCCCGACCAAGCGGCGGAACTCGTGCCGCGCGTACATAGTTACGCACTTAAAATACCATGGGCATAGACGGAGGCACAACTAGATTGCGGTCCATAGTACGGCTCAACCGCTCCTGGATCCGCATACTTTTACTTTTCCTTTTCTTTTTAGGTCTCTTTTTCTTTCTCAGGTAGTTCCTGGTGACCTAATTGACGGACCTATAGAGGGACGAATACACCAAGATGGCAAGAAGCATTGATGTATGGGGAAATTTCCAGGTGGTTTCTTTAAATAATCATTATACCTGTCTTAGGGACCCGCATGCAGCTCTCCCTTGGTCGTTGCATGTTAAATAGCCCTTCTTGCTTATTGCACTATTTGTACAAAATACGCTCTGACGTATTAATCAAACAACAATGGAAAACGGTTTGCGGCTCAATTTCTGTGGCATTAGCCTATTACTTTATTTTCCTTTTTCCTTGATATTTTTTGCATCCGTACACTAAGGTATGTCTCAATTCACCAGGGGCTTCATTATGACCCATACTACAGCAACAAAGTTTGAACAACTTTTATAGTACAGTTCGGCACCCCAAACTTATAACATTATATGCATCGGCTCCGAATCATGTCTTTGGTCAATAGTTGGGTTGCCCGGCTCCTGTGCTTGCTACCTTACGTTCCGCTATATCGGCTAGGGTAGTAAAGGGAGAACTACTGCGATTGTGTCCCGGTTCATCCAGATGAGCACCTCAGTAGAGAAAGCCGAAAACTAACTGTCATGATGCGGCGCGAGCCGGTCAGCTGTTCAAAAGGTGTTTTTTAAATCTTTTGCGATTGTTTCCGCATCATGCGATGAAATGGTTTTTATCCGACCAGGTATTGACAGCATCCCAAGTTCGGACTTTCGAAGGGGCTGCGCCTGCATTTTATCTGTCAAACTCCTATGGCCAAGTGAGGGTGATAAAGCTGTATAGTCCGATTGCCTTGTTCGTTGCGCTGAACACCTCCTTTAAGGACCAAACTTTGGAGTAAAGAGTGTTTAAATTTATCCTGAACACCCCCGTACTATCAACGTGGGGCGGAAGCCGATGACTGGCCAACTCTCAGATTTAACAATATGGCCGCACAGGAGATAATTTTTTTTAAATAAAAAGCATTATATTACATAACGATCTTGTTTCATCGTACAGGACAGGATAATATGAATGTATTCATGGAAAGATTACATCCTTAACGCATTGCTCGGCCACAAGGCGGGACCCCTCCATGACATTTTCAAAGTATAGCTCAGGGGTGCGGTGCTCCTTGCCCACGGGAGGTCCCTCAGTCATGAGCTTCGCGGCATCCATCTTCGCCCAATGCATCTTGACTCGGGAGAAGGACATTTGTGCGCCTTCGATGCAGACCGACCACTTGATGGCGTCCAGCCGAGGGCAGGCATTAACGATCCGCTTCACGAGCCCGAAGTAGCTGCTGGGGATGGCTTCGGCAGGCCATAACCGGATTATTAAATCCTTCATGGCTAGTTCGGCCGCCTTGTGCAGTTCGACCAACTGTTTTAGCTGATCGCTCAACGACACCGGATATTCTAGCGCAAGGTATTGCGACCAGAATAGCGCCTCCGTAGAGCTCCCCTCTTCGGCTCGGAAAAATTCTGCAGCATCGGAAACGCTGCGCGGCAGATCTGCAAACGCCCCTAGAGAGCTCCAAATTCGGGTCAGTAATAGGAACCCTTTCTTCACACATTCGCTCTGCGTAATAAAGGCCTTACCCGCCGCGATTTTTCTGGCCTCCTGGATTTCAAGGAGGGCGCCCTGCGCTTCAGCCCGGGCATCCTATGCGCTTTGGCGGGCCTTGGTGAGCTCGAACCCTTGATCTTTAAGGTCGCGGTCCAAGGACTCACACTTCTTGACGCCATCCTGGAGCTCCTGTTGGACCTCACTGACCCTGGTCTCGTGTTGCTCACGGGCTTCTTGACGTCATCCTTGGCCGCTTTGTCCTCGGCCTTGGCCAGCACCTTCTTGAGGGTCTCCACCTCAGTCGCCGCTCCTAACAAACAAAATGGAACTTTGGTTAGCTCAAACCATTTCATCCTTCCTGACTATATGCAAGATTGTTGCATACCTTGGCTATCCTCTAGCTGCTTTTTAACGCGGCCGAGCTCCTCCTCGGTCCGCTCCAGACTTTTCTTTAGTACGGAGACTTCCGCAGTATGTGAGGTCGCAGCCAGCAGTGATGCCTGGTTATTCACATAGACATATTAAGTTAGACTCCTGCGAAAATTATTTGATCCTCTGTTCGGCTTTCCTTTTCGAACACCAGACAGAGTATCAGGGGCTACTGTCTATACAGTGACATTCTTTTTATAGTTGCGTTGCTTACCTCAAAGCCTGTTAGAAGGCTTGTGCACGCTTCGGTCAGTCCGCTCTTCGTAGACTGGATCCTCTCACTCACCATACCCATAAGGGTACGGTGTTCGTCAACAATGGAAGCACCTTGCAGCGCTTCTAGTAAACTGTCCGGTGCCTCTGGATGGACAGAGGTCATCGGTGGAGTAAGCGTGCCTCCGTCTTTCAAAAGAGGCGGCCTACCTAATTCCGGATCCGCATGGGTCTCCGGAACCGTATTCGGCTGATGGCCAAATTGGATATGGCCCCCATCATCGGTGTCCATGGGGGTTTGCTCCCCCATGTGTCCGGCAACCGAGGTTTCACCCTCCGGCGCTGCCAGGACGGCCTCCTGAGCCTCTCCTTGGCCTTCTATCCCTGGAGACAACACCTCGGTGTTGTCCACAATCTTGGGGGAGGAGGCCGCCGGAAGGGACCCGCTGTCCATCGCCTCTGGGTCCAGCGAACCCTCTGAAGAGGAGGATAGCTCGAGGTTGGACCGAGCCGGACTACAAATGCATAATTCAGCACATTAAAACAATGAAATAAATTGGCCGGATATATGAACATGTCCGAACACTTACAATTTGGCTAGGGGCTTGTCCCTGGGCTCCCACTCCCAGCTGCTGTCGGTGCCCGCTACGGAGCTGTCCGAAAGGGAGGTTTTCCCCTTCCTGGACGCCTCGGCTTCCAGATGTGTGGAGGCTGTCCTCTTCTTTCTCCCCCCTGCAGGGGGGTAATGGCTTTCTTCTTCCTCCTCCTCTTCCTCGTCGTCCTCGGTGGCGGAGGAGTGAGCCTCGGCTTCTTCGGACATCACGTCCGAATTGCCCTTGTGACGGAGACCACCTCTGGTCCCCTTGGCCTTCTTCTCCGGCACCTGATAAGGCACCGAAACCAGCATCTTTTTCAGGAGTGGAACTTTTGGGTCTTCGGGCAGCGGAGCCGGATAGTTAATTCGCTCCGCATCTCTGTCTAGGCCTGAACAAATTAATAGGGAGGCTTAGATGCCTTCCTCGAGTATGCAAGTAAAGGGTATACCTTGAAGCATGAAAGAACTTACCAGACTAGCAGGGTGTGTCAAGTCATGCCCGCGATCCTCCTCGTGGGCGGCGGCGCCTCGTTGGCCTTGAAGAGCACCTTCCAGATATCTTCGTGCGTCGTGCCGAAGAGCTCCAGTAGGCTGGTGCTTGGTCGGATCGAACTCCCATAGATGGCAAGTCCGGCGTTGGCACGGAAGGATCCGGCGAACAAGCATCACCTGGATCATGTTGACAAGCTTGATTCTCTTATTTATCATGTTCTGGACGCGCGTCTGGAGCCCCGTTAGCTCATCCGAGGAAGACCAGGTCAGGCCTTTCTCTTGCCAAGAGGTAAGCCGCATCGGGACTCCGGACCTGAATGCGGGAGCCGCTGCCCAGTTGGTGCCGCGCGGCTCTATGATGCAGAACCACCTCGACTGCCACCCTTTGACAGTCTCCACGAAGGAGCCTTCAGGCCAGGTGACATTGGGCATCTTGCCCACCATGGCGCCTCCGCACTCTGCTTGCTGACCGCTCACCACCTTTGGCTTCACATTGAAGGTCTTCAGCCATAGTCCGAAGTGAGGTGGGATGCGGAGAAAGGCTTCACACACAACAATAAATGCTGAGATGTTGAGGATGGAGTTGGGGGCCAGATCATGAAAGTCTAGCCCGTAGTAGAACATGAGTCCGCGGACAAACCGGGGAGAGGGAATCCCAACCCGCGGACAAAGTGTGAGATGAACACCACCCTCTCCTGGGGCTCCGGGGTGGGGACGATCTGTCCCTTGGCCGGAAGCCGATGGGTGATTTCCTTGGCCAGGTACCCAGCCTCCCGGAGCTTCGTGATGTCCTTCTCCTTGACAGAGGAGGCCATCCACTTGCCTCCTGCTCCGGATCCGGACATGGTTGGAGTGCTTTTTTGGATGGAAAAGGTGAGAGCTTGTGCGCTGGAGCTCAAGAATGGATGGGCAGAGGAAGGAGAAGGCATGGGTAAAAAAGGGGTGAATCCTTATCCCTTTATAAAGGCAGTGAATATTAAGCGCCTCCCCACTTGCCTTAAAACTCATCTATTCCCCAAGGATCGTGCGTATGGCACGGTTGGGTTACCCATGCCCGTATTGATGAGAATCCCGCAATAAGGGGACACGATCTATGCTTTGACAAGACATGCCAGTGAAACCGCGCCTCAAAATACGGAGCGGCGGGTTAAAAAATGGTTCGAATAATGGCCGGACGGTGACGTGATGTCATGCTATAAAAAGTTGTTAGCGGATTGGACTCGTGAAATATTATACTCTCTACAGTTCTGTGTGGAACTTGTTTTACAGAATCGGACACGATTCTTGTGTTCGAAGTCTACTTTGAAGTATTCGGAGAAGGAACCCGCCTTGCAATGCCGAAGACAATCTGCGCGCCGGACTCCTCGTCATTGAAGCCTGGTTCAGGGGATACTGAGGGAGTCCTAGATTAAGGGGTCCTCGGACGACCGGACTATGTACATGGGCCGGACTGTTGGGCTATGAAGATACAAGACATAAGACTTCTTTCCGTGTCCGGAGGGGACTCTCCTTTGCGTGGAAGGCAAGCTTGGCGATGTGGATATGTAGATTCCTTTCTTTGTAACTGACATTGTACAACCCTAGCCCCCTCCGGTGTCTATATAAACCGGAGGGTTTAGTCCATAGGGCACAATCATAATCCCATAGGCTAGACTTCTAGGGTTTTAGCCATTACAATCTCGTGGTAGATCAACTCTTGTAATACTCATATTCATCAATATCAGTCAAGCATGAAGTAGGGTATTACCTCCATAGAGAGGGCCCGAACCTAGGTAAACATCGTGTCCCCTGTCTCCTATTACCATCAACCTTAGGCGCACAGTTCGGGACCCCCTACCCGAGATCCGCCGGTTTTGACACCAACACTGCCCCCGCCCACCGCGCAAAAATCCCCTCCAAAAATTCCCCCCAAATCCCAAATTTAACCGCCCTTCGGCCAACTAGCCAATAATATTCCCCAAACCCCCCGCCCCCCTCCACTCAATTCGCTCTGCCAAAGCCACCCTCCCCGCCGCGCCCATACGTCGGTGCCGCGGTTCATTGAGGGGACGCACTGTGATCCTATTGTTCCCATAATACGCTCCCGTAGACTGCCGTCCTCTAGCCGCGCCGCCACCGCTGGCGCTGTTCTTGTGGAGACGCACGGCGGTCAGTGCCGCCACCGCTGGCGATGTTTGTGTGGATACGCACGGCGGTCAGCTTCTCCCACGGTACGCACATTATAGACTTAGGCCCCGTGCACGTCGGTGTAGCACTGAATGTTAGTTGATAGGCGCTATTAATCTCACTGTTTGCCGAAGTAGTTTACAGTCAATATGCTCTGCTTAAGAAGCTTCCTTGCCCTGTTCTGCACTCAATTTGCTTAGCTGAGATGGCATGCCAAGCCCGATTAGTTGCTAAAATATCCTGCCATATATTTATTGTGACGTAGATTGCCATGGTCTAGTAGCCAATCTGTTAGGAGAAATAGCTCTACACCGTTTTATACTCGATCTTTGTTGCTCAGATGGCCTTCGATAGTTTGATGGCTGCGTGTTCGGCCTCATTGACTGCTGAAACAGCCTGCCATAATTTAGCACTCAAATATATTTGCTGAATTAGCTCTACATATATTTCGTTACTTAGATATGCTTGTCCAAATATCTTGCCATAGCTTTAGACATCGACCTAGGTATTTTTTCTGGACTTCATAAAAAAGCATATATGTTTTTCCTGTAATATCTAGTAGAAGAACTAGTTTGTATGTCTAACAGATGGACACGACATGGATAACTTCTGCTCGAAGATTCTCCGCTGCATATGTCGAGGGGGTTGAAAACTTTATGAACTTTATCAGAGCGGAGTACGGTGGTCCGAAACCAGATGTGCTTTGCCCGTGTAGCAGTTGTATGAATTCAGTTACAAGACCCCAGTCAACTGTGCAAAATGATCTACACTTGTATGGGATGTCGGTCACATATACTAGCTGGGTTCATCATGGTGAAGCTGTGAACGTCAATGTTACTGACTATGTGGAAGCAGCAGATCACCATCTTGATCTGCCTGATGCTCAGGTGGAAGAGGAGGAGGAGGTGGTGGTGGCGGAGCCAGTGAGTTTGAACAACATTCAAACAATGCTACAAAATGCTCGTGCATTTCATGAACTTTCACCTGCAGAAGAAAAAGGTGGGCCCGCATGTTGGAACAATGCAATGTGGCTGTCACCCTAGGAAATAAGCTATCAGTATTCTCAGCTATGATCACCTTTCTTCAGGTGAAGACCTCTGAGTGGATGACCAACAAATATTTCGATGCGATGTTGGCTGCTTGCCACAAACTTTCCCCAGATGCGTCTGAGCTGCCACCCACCTACAGTAAAATGAAGAATTTCCTTCATGCATTTGGAATTGGATATGATATGATTGTAAGAATAATTGTGTTCTGCTCCGAAAGGATTATGCCAACTTAAGTGAATGCCCAAAATGCAAATAATCAAGATGGAAAGATGGCGATGCTGTCAAGAGGATTCCTCATAATGTTCTGAGAAATTTTCCAATTATACCAAGAATGCAGAGGTTGTTTCATGATGCTGAAACAAGAGAGGATGTACTATGGCATTCTAGGAACCAGGAGTACAGAGACCAGAATGTAATGAGCCAGCCATCTCATGGTAGTGAGTGGAAAAGTTTTAATCAGAAACACAAAAAGTTTGTTTCTGACCCGAGAAACATTAGACTTGGCATAGCTTCAGATGGATTTAACCCATTTGGCCACCAGAGCGCCACATATAGCATGTGGCCAGTGCTTGTTATCCCTTACATCATGCCTCCAAATGTCTGCATCAAAGAATCAAACTACATGATGGCCTTGCTCATCCCAGGTCCAAAAAGTCCTGGAAAGGATTTTGATTTATTCATGGAGCCTCTTGTGGAGGAACTTCAATAACTATGGAGGGGTGTTCTCACTCGAGACCCACCAGTTGATTTCTCTCTGTGTGCTGTTATAATTTGGTGCATCCATGATTATCCGGCTTTGGGCACTACGTCAGGGCGAGCAACACATGGTTACAATGCATGTGTTATTTGTGTGAGAATCCATTGTCATCGCAATACTTAGCAAGATCTGTTACATTGGACACCGCCGTTTCCTTGCCAAGGACAAGCCACGTCCTACAAAATACCAAAGATATGTGTTTAGTGCAAAGCATGAAAACTGTGATGCGCCAAAGAGGCTCACCGTCGATGAGTTGCAAGTGGAATTAGAGAAGGTCGGGCATATTACACCAGGAAACCATCCTGGTAATGGTAGCGGAAAAAGGAAGCATGGCAAGGCAGAACAGAGATTATTGTTTACCCGCAAGTCCACTTTGTGCGACTTGGAGTATTGGAAAGATTTGGATCTGCGGCATAATCTTGATGTGATGCACATCGAGAAAAATATATGTGACAACATTATCGACAAACTTCTTAATATTGAAGGCAAGACGAAAGATACCTTAAAATCTAGGGTTGATTTGACACACCTGAGTATCAGACAGGATTTGCAGGTGCAAGATGAAGGTAAACCACGGGATATGGCACCAGCTGTGTACGTCTTAGACAAGGTAAAAACAAAAGAATTCTGCGAGGTCCTATCATGTGTGAGATTCCCACATGGATTTTCTTCCAACACTGAAAGGAGAGTTGGTGCAGATGGAAACAAGGTACAAGGGTTGAAAACACATGACTGCCATGTCCTACGTCAAAGGGTTTTACCTGTTATCCTTAGAGGATTGGGCATACGACTTATCTGAGAGAAGTTCTTTGAGTTGGGACAATTCTTCAGGGAACTCTGCACTATAAATATCATGATAGATGCTTCGGAGCGTCTTAGAGACAAGATACTAACTATCCTATGCGACCTTGAGAAGATATATCCACCAGCCTTCTTTGATGTGATGGTGCATTTGGTTGTTCATCTGCCTGATGAGGCACTACTTAGAGGTCAAGTACAGTATGGTTGGATGTACCTTATTGAAAGGCGGCTAGGCACTTTCAAGGGCTATGTTAGGAACAGAGCTAGACCCGAGGGTTCCATTGCAGAGGCCTACATTGCTACAGAAGCGTTGACATTCTGCTCAAAATACATTGAAACAGCTGATCAGCTTAGTAAAGAGGTGGGTGCAGACAATCCCGGCCTCAATGTTTTCGATTGTTCTGTTCGAGTAACAGGGAAGAGTCGACAAGAGGACAAACCTAAAGATTTGGACAAAATGGTTTGGTATGTGTTGAATAACTGTCCTGAGATACTACCTTATATAAAGTAAGTGCTAAGTACTGCAGCTTATACATCATAATCAACTAAACTTGAAACACATTCTTATATATTTAGATGTTTTACGCGATCACTATGTTGTGCAGCATCTACAAAAAGGAGTTATTGCCACAAAATCCAAGAAACATTGACAAACTGATTATGGCAGGATTTGCGAAATGGTTCAAGAGACATGTAAGCTTTTGAATTGGACTGTCAGTTTTTTTAATATATTGAGTACATAAGATGATCAGCTTGTCTATTTTCTAACCATAGGTTAAGAAGATGCAAGAGGATGGGCAGGCAGTTGATGATAATTAGCTTGTCTATTTTCTAACCATAGGTTAAGAAGATGCAGGAGGATGGGCAGGCAGTTGATGATACCCTTTACCCACTAGCAATGGGTCCTGATACTCGGGTAAGACATTAAGAATCTTGCGTTGTTGGAGATGTGCGCTACAACACCTTGCACGCGATGAAGGCAGGAACACACAAAATAGTGCCATCATGAGCATGGATACGCACGGCAGAGAGACAACTGATAAGTATGCTAACATAACAGACATTGTTCAGTTGTAGTATATTCCAGTTTTGAGGTTCATCGGTGTGTGGTTCTATTGTGATGTCGTTGGTATAACCTGTTTTCCAGGATCGCAAAACCCAGAGCTGATGATTATTTCAAATCCATCAATATCAAGGCGTCGTACCAGACCAACGAGCCTTTTATTTTGGCAAATCAAGCAACACAGATATTTTTCTTGGAAGACACATTTGCACGTAGTAATGATTGGAGAGTATTACAAAGGTTTGAGCAGAGGAATTCGTTTAATAAATTTACACAACAAAATGATGCTTACACTGCTTCTGATGTACAAGATTCTGTAGATGTTCCTAATATCTTTGAGAACCATCACATCAATGACGCTGGTGAAAAGATTGCTTGTCGGGGTATGGACATACAAGAGTTGTTCAAGAAGAAGCCAAAGTTTGAGGACATTGAGGATGAAGAGAAGATGACATTGTGGGGAATTATCATTCAGACCGATACACATGGCGAAGATGTTGACGCTACTGCTGCGGATGATGAATAGATTGCATTTGTCGTATTTGCCTGTCAGAAGACATTTTTTTATCTACTATGTGAAATTGTGTCTGCTATGACAACTGAAACCTGATGAACTTGTTGTTTAGTATTTTGCTCTGAGAACATCACTTATTATGCATGTTGATTTGTGTTTGGTGATTGTATGATGACTAAAACATGATGGCATTGTTGTTTAGTTGTACTCATATTTGGCTGTGAAACTTGAATTAGATGACATAGTTTCTTGTTGGACTGCAATTTGCTTGACGTCTTCGAATGGGAACAAAGCTGACCCGATAGGGCCTCTGCTAATTTATTTATTTATTAGCAAAAGGGCATCTGCTATTTATTTATTTATAAGCAAAAGGGGATACCCCCCGATTTCCGTTAATAGAAATCATTAGATGTTTGCAACACTACGCCCATCCTGCTAAACAGGTTTTATTCATTACTAGTTTCAGGAAAGTGCTCATGTCATAGCCACTGAATACATCACGAGTGCTACATACACTGCAAATAAAGAGACAATCATCCTAGAGAGCACATCGATTTTTCCCATTATCTTCACAAGCTCTTTCATCTCCTTATTGTTGTCAAGGTCATTCAGCAGCTGTTGCTTGGCCATGATCAGAGGAACTGGATCTTTAACCATCTACTCTGCATCTTCATCTTCTGCCATTCCATCAGTTACTTGTCCAACACCCCAACCTGCTGGTATTGGGATTCCTCGGCTAACCAAATAATCAGCATAGTTGCATTCCCCCACATTAGCAACTTCCCAGAAATACAAATCACATGAATCTTCCCTTTTATGCATGAATCAAATTGGAAGATCATCAACCAAACTATTAAAAAAATCAGCAACTGAAAGCAGCAGAACAACACTTAAACATATTATTACCCCATGATTCAGGCATTTATAGAAGACTCGGTCAGGGTTGAGAATTGTGGTTGAGACACGACGAATGACTCTGCGTGATTTGAAGCAGTGGCACCACACCAATGGCAGCGGGTTGCGATGAGCAACCGGTTGTGGTGCGTGTGCCGGCGGGGGTGTGATGAGACCCACATGCGATGGTACGGGTGGCAACTTGGCGCATATCTGGTTGTTGCCTGCTGAAGAGCAAGTTGACGAGCAGCCAACGGACATGGTTGCTGCGGCCAGAGCTTCTGATGCTAGCCAGAGTAATTAGAGAAGAGGAAAAGTGAACGTTTGATATGTCAGTTTCATTACTTGCAGAGTAGCATAGCACCATATATAGTCATAGTCTAGGTTTGGATTCGAACCAGCTACAGGAGCACGTCTCTCTTTTTCTAAAACTCAGCAACGTCTGTTTACTAGTACATTAGCTTGTTCTGTACGCCTTCTCAAGTCCTTGATTTTCTTTCTTTTTTTTGCGAGGAAGGAAGGAGGACAAAATTGAGAGTTCCTAGGACTCGAACTCAAGACCTCTCGGTTGAAAACCAAGGGTTCTAGTCACTTATGTGGCGAACGTTCCCTGGGAGGAGAACGGCAGACAAATGCATTTTCCTTGCAGTTTTAGTTGCGACGCAAGAGCGAACGGTCGTAGTTTGGAGAATGTTATCAGGCGAACGAATCCAGTTTTTCTTTTCTTCCTATATATAAAAAAGTATGCTACTTGGTGTCGGCTTAGTCAACAAACGATTGTGCTAACCTTGACCGTTGGATTGACATTCAACGTATGTCATGTTTCTTCGGTCTCTTCTTCGTCCAGCCACCAAAGCCAAATCAGTGCCGGCGGGACCGCCTGCTCCCGCCTCCCAAGGTTAGCTGTGCTGCCGCACACGCATCGTGGCCACATCGCACCCTAAAACTCTGCGCATCTTCCCCGGCTCCTGTCGGTTCCCATCCGAGGCCTCACCATCATCCTCCGCCTTGGTTCGCTCGCCACAGCGCCGCCCTCTGGTGTTGTCAACATGGTCAACAACCGAGAGGAATAAGGAGATGACTGTACATGGTGAGGATGACAGTAGGGACCCAGCAGCGCGCGTAGTAATTTTGTTTTTTCGGGACGGGGAAGGGTATCAACAGGGTTGTGCCGGAGCTGTGGCCCATCTAGCCCAGGCTTTTGTTTCATATGTTCACCATATGACCAGCCCAGTTTGTTTTTTTCCTTTCTGAAAATGGCTAGCCTAGCTATTTTGTTTTTTGCAGAATAACCAACTTAGGCCTACTTGCTTTTCTACGCCCTGCTCGGCTGGAAATCTTTCAGGACGAGGAGGGATGCATTCGGGCTTGCCCTGAAAATGGGCTATAAGTAATAAGAAATGGGCTATAAGTAATAATAAATGGGCAGTAAAATGAAAGAATACAACAAACAGGCAATAGGTTCCGAAATTCTTTTTTCTTTCAGATTTTGGTATTTTAAATTTCATTGTTTTTGTGCGGGTAAAATTTCATTGGATTTATATTAAGGTATGTTTAGTTTTTAAATTAATTTGAATCTCGCTAGAAACTTCGGGTTGTATGCTGTTTGGGACAGATTTGGACGTTGACTTGTGGGTCTACTAGGTTGACGTGTACGAAAGGCTTTGTCAACTTAGTCCACAAACGATTCTAGCAACAGTGACCGTTGGATGTTAATCCAATAGTTGTGTTGCTTCTTCAATATCTGATCTTCTTGCTCCAGCTGCCCAAACCAGCGCCGGTGGGACTGCCTGCTCCCGCCTCCTGTGGCTGACTGTGCTGCCGCGCAGGCCGCACCTCCCCACTCTACTCCATCGCTGGCCAGGCCATTCCTCTACACACCCACACCTCCTGTTATTTTCTGGCGACAGCAGCCGAACCAGTAAACCCTCATACTCCCCACCGTGTGGGCAACTGTCGGTGTTCTAGGAACGGGGGTCCCCAGACTTGCCTGCCTGCGGCCTGCAGCATGGCTCAACCAGTGGCCTAGTACGACCCGTCTTCATCAACCAACACTCAAGACCCTCGCGAGGGGCCAAGCCTCGTGGGGCGGACGACGCAAGGCCTCCTCAGGGGCGGCCTCACTAGGCAGGCTCGCGAGGAGGCGGAGAGATCAAGGCAAGGGGTACCTCGCGAGATCCTCGTGATGCAAGCCATGACGACCAAGGCCAGGCGGGCGCCAGCCCGCGCAGTGTCCTCGTTTCCTCTTTGGTGGAAAGGGGGCAAGCGCAGGCGCGGAGTACCAAGGCATCAGGCAAAGGTTTCCATATCGGTGCAACAAGACCAAGACCAGTAGGATGGCAGGACGGAGGTCACCATGGAGCCCAAGACGGCGTCACCACCAGCGCCTTTGGCAGACGAAGACCACATTTAGTCAGGATAGCTTGTACTAGCTGTCCTCTTTCAAAATGGCTGTTGTTGGATCCCTTCCTGCTCAATATTTGGGAAGAGGACCAGGGCCTCTATAAATACGGCTAGCCACCACAGTAGAGAGGGATCCGAACCCAGTTCATCTACACACCACCAAGCACAAGAACACCTCTCCTCGCGAGGCTGTTCTTCCCTTGTACTGTTCATCATCAGCCCAAGAGCCAATCCACCACACCACAAACAGGAGTAGGGTATTACACCACAACGGTGGCCCGAACCTGTATAAATCTCGTGTCTCTTGTGTTGTTCATCGATCTAGCTTAGAGATCGCGGCGAGGCTGAGGGCATGTTTCGGTAGGGAGAGATGTTTGTGCGCACCCCAGTGTTCGAACCTTAAGGGTTTTGCTGGAACCCGATATCCGACATTTGGCGCGCCAGGTAGGGGTGCGCCGAAATCTTCTTTCCGCTGATCTATGTCCATCGCTTCGTCGCATCCATAGCGGACGCTCGCCGAGCCCGCGCCGAGCGCCGGGCTACTCTCGCTGCCCGCATCGCCCAGACAGCTCCTGTCGGCGGGCCTCCTCCTCGTTCTCCGTCGCCTGCCGCCACCGGCCCGGTGGGGAACGAGCAGCAAGCATCTTCGCTACACCCTTCGGTGCGGCGAGAAGGCCGCACTGCCACCCCGTCGCTGACCCTATCTGGTTCGTCGTCCCATGCTCGTCGCGCCCCCACGGACGCACATGCCTCGTTGCTCCTGGCACGTGAGCTCCTGCACTACCGCCCCATCGACGACCTCTATGAAGAATGGCTCGCTCGCATCACCGAGCTCGTCAGCGCCGCTGGGGGCTCTCCCGCGCCGTCCCTCTCGCTTCCTCACCCTCCGGACATGGGCGACGCGGCTCAGGGAGCGCCTCCACCACCTCCGCCCCAAGACGGCGCCCTGGCTCCAAGGCGCGCGGCCCCTTGGCATGACCCACCGCATCCAGCGCCCGCGCGACAAGAAAGAAGCTGCCAAGAAATCCCTTGACCTCAAGAAGGCGCTCCCGTGCTCCATGCACCAGCATGACAAGACCACGTCCCTGCACCGGTGCGCCAAGACCCCGTGCTACCCCTGGCGGCAGTGCGCGGGTACCATCAAGAGCAAGCTCCACGTCAGCAAAGGGCTCTGCTGACCACAACAGGTTGTCGCGCCTTCACCACCAAGCTGCGTAGCGTCGCCTGGCCGGGCAAGTTCAAGCCGGATCTGCCTCCTCGCTACAACAGTACCGCCGACCCCACGGAGTTCTTGCAGCTCTACGAGCTGGGCATCAAGGCGGCCAACGGAGACGAGAATGTCATGGCAAACTGGTTTCCCATGGCGCTCAAGGATGGTGCCCGCACCTGGCTCCTGAACCTGCCTCCCGGCTCGATCTCCTCCTGGGACGAGATGCGTAGCCGCTTCATCGCCAACTTCCAGGGCACTCGCGACCACCCCCTGTCCGCGGGTGACTTGCGCCGCATCAAGCAGTAGCCTGGAGAGACCCTGCAAAAATACATCCAGCGCTTTAACAGCGCCCGCCTCAAGATCCCCAAGGTGACGGACGAAGCCATCATCTCCGCGTTCTCTGATGGCGTCCGTGACGTCAAGATGAAGGAGGAGCTCGCCATCCACGAGGAGTTGTGCACCTCCCTGGAGCCGTTCAACCTGGCGACCAAGTGCGCAAGAGCCGAGGAGGGACGCCTCTCCCTCCTCGAGCTTCTAGCTGCAGACCCAGAAGAGAAGAAGACCAAGACCAAGGACGTGAAGCGCAAGGGAGTAGCCGTGCTTGCGGCAGAACCAGACACAAAGTGCGGCAGGGACCAGCCGGAGTCGTGCAAGGGCAGCCGACCGTTCTGCGCCTACCACAACCTCCACACCCACAACACCAATGAATGCCAAGAGCTCCGGGCCGTTCGAGAAGGACGCTTCGGTCGACGCCCTGAGCGCAACTTCCGAGGCTACGACCGAGGAGGAGGACGTGGTGGAGGACGATGGGACGACCGTGGCCCTCGCCAGGAGTGGCGTGACCGACCTCGTGAGAATCGCTGGCAGGACCAGCCTCGCGAGGGCGCCTGGAGGGATCAGCCTCGCGAGGACCGCCCATAGGGCAACGCAGGCCTTCCTCCTCTGCCACCGCCGCCAGGAAGGAACTATGACCACCACCAGGACGAGGGGGCTGGGGGCTTCCAGGAGCCACGTGCTATTGCTTGCATCTTGGGCGGAGCTCAGGCCCCAGCCTCTCAGCGCATCTTCAAGCAGTTTGCTCGCGAGGTGAATGCAGTCCTCCCCAGGCTTGAGGCCACGCGCTCGCTCAGGTGGTCCAAGTGCACCATCACCTTCAACTCGGCGGATCAACTCAAGTGTGTACCTACTACTGGTGTCCTCCCGATGCTTTGTTCCCCAGTCATCAGCAACGTGCAGGTCACCAGGACCCTCATTGATGGCGGCGCAGGGCTTAAATTCCTGTCCGTTGAGATGTTCGACAACCTTCAAGTGCCATATGATCAACTTCAGCCTACCAAGCCTTTCTCAGGAATGACTGATGGCTCCACCACCCCGATTGGGCAGGCCCGCCTCCCTGTCACCTTCGGACAGCGTAACAACTACCGCACCGAGCTCATCGACTTCGACATCGCCCACATCCACCTGCCGTACAATGCCATCCTCGGGTATGCAGCCCTGGCCAAGTTCATGGCGGTGACCCACCACGGCTACAACGTCCTCAAGATGCCAGGAAGCGGCGGGATCATCACGGTCCTCTGCGAGGAAAGAGATGCGTTGTGCTCCCTTGAGCGTGCCTTCCAAGCTACATCAATCGAGGAACCGGACAGCAAGGGCGAGAACCCTCCGGAGGCCATCCCCAAGAAGAAGAAGACACCGCTCAGCTCAAGGCCTCATGAGGTTGGCATCTCAGGTGGTGCCGCATCAGGATCCGCGCCCATGCAAGGGGCGCCTCTTTCCATCGTATAGGAAGGCGCGCCTGGCACCCTCCTCGGGCAGGGCTCGGGGGCTCCCTTCTGGAGGGCCTTAGACCTTGCCAACATCACGAGGGAGGCGCTCGGGCACCACTTGGAGGCGTGCTTCACAGCACGTTTCCCTCAGGAAGGCACAGGGCGTGGAAAGCCCAACCCTCAGGAGTTCATAACCAAGACCACTCAGGAGCTTCAAGAAGCAAGAGCCATACACGGCGATCGCCATTTGCCTGGCGTGGCTCCCCATCCAGGCGAGGATGGTGGGCTGCGCGTCTGCATCGATGTCCCAAGGCTCAACCGAGCTGCATCTCAGGAGCGCCTCTGGCCTTCACGCGTGGGACGCTGCGAGGGTTCGCCGCACAGCTATGTTCGCATGCCTTTTGGCCTGCCGAACGCTGCTGCCACTTACCAGCGTCACCCGCGGAGCATTCTGGCGGCTCAGGAGGCCAGGCATTGCTACGTCTTGAGCTTGCATTGGTTTTCCTTGAAGAGGAAAGGGTGATGCAGCAATAGTAGCGTAAGTATTTCCCTCAGCTTTTGATAACCAAGGTATCAATCCAGTAGGAGGCTCCTCAAAAGTCCCACGCACCTACACAAACAAACAAGAACTCGCAACCAATGCAATAAAGGGGTTATCAATCCCTTCACGACCACTTGTGAAAGTGAGATCTAATAGAGATAATATGATAAGATAAATATATTTTTGGTATTTTATGATATAGATTGGAAAAGTAAAGATGCAAATAAAAGTAGATTGAAAGCTTATATGATAAGAGATAGACCCGGGGGCCATAGGTTTCACTAGTGGCTTCTCTCAAGATAGCATAAGTATTACAGTGAGTGAACAAATTACTGTCGAGCAATTGATAGAAAAGCAAATAATTATGAGATTATCTAGGCATGATCATGTATATAGGCATCAGGTCCGTGACAAGTAGACCGACTCCTGCCTGCATCTACTACTATTACTCCAAACATCGACTGCTATCCAGCATGCATCTAGAGTATTAAGTTCATAAAGAACAGAGTAACGCATTAAGAAAGATGACATGATGTATAGGGATAAACTCATGCAATATGATATAAACCCCATCTTTTTATCCTCGATGGCAACAATACAATACGTGCCTTGCTGCCCCTGCTGTCACTGGGAAAGGACACCGCAAGATTGAACCCAAAGCTAAGAACTTCTCCCATTGCAAGAAAGATCAATCTAGTAGGCCAAACCAAACTGATAATTCAAAAGGACTTGCAAAGATAACTTAATCACACATAAAAGAATTCAGAGGAGATTCAAATATTTCTCATAGATAAACTTGATCATAAACCCACAATTCATCAGATCTCGACAAACACACCGCAAAAAGAGTTACATCGAATAAATCTCCAAGAAGATCGAGGAGAACATTGTATTGAGATTCAAAGAGAGAGAAGAAGCCATCTAGCTAATAACTATGGACCCGAAGGTCTGTGGTAAACTACTCACAACTCATGGAGAGGCCTTGGAGATGATGTAGAGGCCCTCCGTGATCGGTTCCCCCTCCGGCGGAGCGCCGGTGAAGGCTCCAAGATGGGATATCGCGGATACAAAAGGTTACAGTGGTGTAAATAGTTTTTCATGGTCGCTTCTGATGTTTTCGGGGTACATGGGTATATATAGGAGGAAGAACTAGGTCGGTGGATGCTCGAGGGGCCCACGAGGGTGGGGGGCGCACCCAGCCCTAGGGGGCGCGCCGGGCACCCTCGTGGCCGCCTCGCTTGTTTCTTGACTTCCACTCCAAGTCCTCTGGATCACGTTTGTTCCAAAAAGATTGCTCCCGAAGGTTTCATTCCGTTTGGACTCCGCCTGATATTTCTTTTCTTCGGAACACTGAAATAGGCAAAAAAATAGCAATTCGGGCTGGGCCTCCGGTCAGTAGGTTAGTCCCAAAAATGATATAAATGTGTAAAGTAAAGCCCATAAACATCCAAAACGAGTAATATAATAGCATGGAACAATCAAAACTTATAGATACGTTGGAGACGTATCAAGCATCCCCAAGCTTAATTCCTGCTCGTACTCGAGTAGGTAAATGATAGAAACAAATTTTTTTGATGTGGAATGCTACCTAGAATAATTCTCAATGTAATTTTCTTTATTGTGGCATGAATGTTCAGATCCAAATGATTCAAAATAAAAGTTCATATTGACATAAGAAATAGTAATACTTCAAGCATACTAATCAAGCAATCATGTCTTCTCAAAATAATATGGCTAAAGAAAGTTATCCCTACAAAATCATATAGTCCGGCTGTTGCTCTATCTTCATCACACAAAGTATTTAATCATGCACAACCCCGATGATAAGCCAAGAAATTGTTTCATACTTTAGTAATCTCAAACTTTTTCAACTTTCACGCAATACATGAGCGTGAGCCATGGACATAGCACTATATGTGGAATAGAATGGTGGTTGTGGAGAAGACAAAATGGATAAGATAGTCGCACATCGACTAGGCGTATCAACGGGCTATGGAGATGCCCATTCATAGATATCAATGTGAGTGAGTAGGGATTGCCATGCAACGGATGCACTAGAGCTATAAATGTATGAAAGCTCAACAAAAGAAACTAAGTGGGTGTGTATCCAACTCGCTTGCTCACGAAGACCTAGGGCATTTTGAGGAAGCCCATCATTGGAATATACAAGCCAAGTTCTATAATTAAAAATTCCCACTAGTATATGAAAGTGACAACATAGGAGACTCTCTATCATGAAGATCATGGTGCTACTTTGAAGCACAAGTGTGGTAAAAAGGATAGTAACATTGCCCCTTCTCTCTTTTTCTCTCATTTCATTTTTTCTTTCTTTTTTTTCTTTTCTTTTTGGGCCTTTCTCTTTTTTTTTCTTTTGGCCTTTCTTTTCTTTTTTTCCTTTTTTGTTTGGCGGGCTCTTTGGCCTCTTTTTTTTAGTCCGAAGTCTCATCCCGACTTGTGGGGGAATCATAGTCTCCACCATCCTTTCCTCACCGGGAGAATGCTCTAATAATGAAGATCATCACACTTTTATTTACTTACAACTCAAGATTACAACTCAATACTTAAAACAAGATATGACTCTATATGAATGCCTCCAGCGGTGTAGCGGGATATGCAATGAATCAAGAGTGACATGTATGAAAATTATGAAGATGGTCTTGCCATAAATACAATGTCAACTACATGATCATGCAAAGAGCAATATGACAATGATGATGCGTGTCATGTAAAGGGAACAGTGGAAAGTTGCATGGCAATATATCTCGGAATGGCTATGGAAATGCCATAATCGGTAGGTATGGTGGCTGTTTTGAGGAAGGTATATGGTGGATGTATGGTACCGGCGAAAGTTGCGCGGCACAAGAGAGGCTAGCAATGGTGGAAGGGTGAGAGTGCGTATAATCCATGGACTCAACATTAGTCATAAAGAACTCATATACTTATTGCAAAAATCTACAAGTTATTGAAAACAAAGTACTACGCGCATGCTCCTAGGGGGATAGATTGGTAGGAAAAGACCATCGCTCGTCCCCGACCGCCACTCATAAGGAAGACAATAAATAAATAAAATTGTGCTCCAACTTCATCACAAAGTGGTCCACCATAAGTGCATGCTACAGGAATCACAAACTTCAACACAAGTATTCTTTAAATTCATAATCACCCAACTAGCATGACTCTAATATCACCGCCTCTATATCTCAAAACAATTATCAAGTATCAAATTGATCATAGCATCCAATTCACTTCATATGATAGTTTTTATTATACCCAACTTGGATGCCCATCATTCTAGGACCAATTTTATAACCATAGGAAATACCATGCTGTTCTAAGAGACTCTCAAAATAATACAAGTGAAGCATGAGATGAAAACAATTTCTTCAAAATTAAGCCACCGCCGTGCTCAAGTGAAGCACTAGAGCAAAAAATTATCTAGCTCAAAAGATATAAGTGAAGCGCATAGAGTATTCTAATAAATTCTAATCAAGTGGGCTTCTCCCAAATGGTGTGTACAACAAGGATGATTGTGGTAAACTAAAAATCAAAGACTAATATCATACAAGACGCTCCAAGCAAAACACATATCATGTGGCGAATAAAAATATAGCTCCAAGTAAAGTTACCGATAGACGAAGACGAAAGAGGGGATGCCTTCCGGGGCATCCCCAAGCTTAGGCTTTTGGTAATCCTTGAATATATTGGGGTGCCATGGGCATCCCCAAGCTTAGGCTCTTGCCACTCCTTATTCCATAATCCATCAAATCTTTACCCAAAACTTGAAAACTTCACAACACAAAACTCAACAGGAAACCTCATAAGCACCGTTAGTGCAAGAAAGAAAAAACACCACATAAGGTACTGTAATGAACTTATTATTTATTTATATTGGTGTTAAACCTACTGTATTCCAACTTCTCTGTGGTTCATACCCCTACATACTAGCCATAGATGCATCAAAATAAGCAAACAACACACGAAAAACAGAATCTGTCAAAAACAGAACAGTCTGTACCAATCTGTAACTCTCGAATACTTCTGGAACTCGAAAATTCCTACCAAAATAGGAAGTCCTGGGAAATTTGTCTATTAATCTACAGCAAAAAGAATCAATCCAAAAGCACATTTTTGTGAATTACTAAAATTATTTTGGTGCGTGCAAAGTTTCTGTTTTTCAGCAGAATCAAATTAACTATCACCATATGTTATCCTATAGGTTCTACTTGGCACAAACACTAATTTAAACATGAAAATACATCTAAACAGAAGATAGATGCAAAATTATTACTAAACATAAGCAAAAACAAAAAACAAAGATAAAATTGGGTTGCCTCCCAACTAGCGCTATCGTTTAACGCCCCTAGCTAGGCATAAAAGCGAGGATAGATCTAAGTAATGCCATCTTTGGCACTCAATTCCTAAGTAGCTCGCATGATAGATTCATAAGGTAATTTGACTTTCTTTCTTGGAAAGTGCTCCATGCCTTTCCTTAATGGAAATTGGAATCTAATATTCCCTTGCTTCATATCAATAATCACACCAATCGTTCTAAGGAAAGGTATACCAAGAATAATAGGACAAGAAAGATTGCAATCTATATCAAGAACGATAAAATCTACGGGCACCAAATTCCTATTTGCAACGATAAGAACATCATTGATCCTTCCCATAGGCTTTTTAAAGGTGGAATCCGCAAGGTGCAATTTTAAAGAGCAATCATCAAGATCATGGAAACCTAGAATATCACATAAAGTTTTCGGAATCGTGGAAACACTAGCACCCAAATCACATAAAGCATAGCACTCATGATCTTTAATTTTAATCTTTGTAGTAGGTTCCCACTCATCATTAAGTTTTCTAGGTATAGAAACTTCCAAATTAAGTTTTTCATCATAAGGTTGCATCAAGGCATCTACAATATGTTTTGTAAAAGCTTTATTTTGACTATAAGCGTGAGGAGAATTCACAACGGATTGCAACAAGGAAATACAACCTTCTAAAGAACAATTATCATAATTAAATTCCTTGAAACCCAAGATAGTGGGTTCAATGCTATTTAAAGTCTTGACCTCTCCAATCCCACTTTTACCAAATTTAGCATCAAGATCTAAGAACTCCGAATCATTGGGACGCCTTTTAACTAAAGTTGACACATCTCCAGTCCCATCATTATTAAGATTCATATTGCAAAACAAAGATTTAATAGGGGACACATCAATAACTTTTAGATCTTCATCAGTATTTTCATGGAAACTAGAAGAACACACTTTTACAAAGCAATCTTTCTTAGCACGCAATCTAGCGGTTCTTTCTTTGCACTCATCAATGGAAATTCTCTTAGCTTTGAGAGACTCATTGATATCATGCTTAGGAGGAGTAGATCTAAGTTTCAAAGAATCAACATCGAGCGAAAGTCTATCAACGTTCCTAGCCAAATCATCAACTTTAAGCAATTTTTCTTCAAGCAAAGCATTGAAATTCTTTTGAGAGATCATAAATTCTTTAACACTATTCTAAAAATTAGAGGGCATCTTATTAAAATTACCATAAGAATTATTGTAGGAATTTCCATAATTATTAGAGGAATTACTAGGGAACGGTCTAGGATTAAAGTTTCCTCTATATGCATTGTTACCAAAATTATTCCTACCAACAAAATTCACATCCATAGATTCATTATTATTCTCAATCAAAGTAGATAAAGGCATATCATTGGGATCAATAAAAGCACTCTTACTAGCAAACAATTTCATAAGTTCATTCATCTTTCCACTCAAAACATTAATTTCTTCCATAGCATGCACTTTTTTACTAGTAGATCTTTCGGTGTGCCATTGAGAATAATTAGCCATAATGTTATCAAGGAGTTTAGTAGCTTCTCCTAAGGTGATTTCCATAAACGTGCCTCCATGGCTGAATCTAAAAAGATTTCTAGAAGCAAAATTCAATCCGGCATAAAATTTTTGTATGATCATCCATAAATTCAAACCATGAGTAGGGCAATTGCGAATCATCAATTTGATTCTTTCCCAAGATTGGGCAACATGCTCATGATCAAGTTGTTTAAAATTCCTAATATCGTTCCTAAGAGAGATGATCTTAGCGGGAGGAAAATACTTAGAGATAAAAGCATCTTTGCACTTATTCCACGAATCAATACTATTCTTAGGCAAAGAGAAAACCAAACTTTAGCATGATCTCTAAGTGAAAACGGAAATAACTTCAATTTAACAATATCATTATCCATATCATTCTTCTTTTGCATCTCACACAAATCAACAAAGTTGTTTAGATGGGTAGCGGCATCTTCACTAGGAAGGCGGAGAATTGATCTTTCATAACAAGGTTCAGCAAAGTAGCATTGATTTCACAAGACTCAACATCATTAAGAGGAGCAATCAGAGTACTAAGGAAATCATTATTATTGGTATTGGAAAAATCACACAATTTGGTATTATCTTGCGCCATCGCAACAAGTAATCCAACACACAATCAAACAAAAAGGCAAGCAAAAGAGAGAGGAGATTGGGAAAGAGAGGGCGAATAAAACGGCAAGGGTGAAATGGGGGAGAGGAAAACGAGAGGCAAATGGAAAATAATGTAAGTGCGAGGGAGATGAGTTTGTGACGGGTACTTGGTATGTCTTGACTTGAGCGAAGATCTCCCCGGCAACGGCGCCATAAATCCTTCTTGCTACGTCTTGAGCTTGCGTTGGTTTTCCTTGAAGAGGAAAGGGTGATGCAGCAATAGTAGCGTAAGTATTTCCCTCAGTTTTTGAGAACCAAGGTATCAATCCAAGAGGGAGGCTCCTCAAAAGTCCCACGCACCTACACAAACAAACAAGAACTGCAACCAACGCAATAAAGGGGTTGTCAATCCCTTCATGGCCACTTGCGAAAGCGAGATCCGATAGAGATAATATGATAAGATAAATATATTTTTGGTATTTTATGATATAGATTGGAAAGTAAAGATGAAAATGAAAGTAGATTGAAAGCTTATATGATAAGAGATAGATTCAGGGGCCATAGGTTTCACTAGTGGCTTCTCTCAAGATAGCATAAGTAGTACGGTGGGTGAACAAATTACTGTCGAGCAATTGATAGAAAAGCGAATAATTATGAGATTATCTAGGCATGATCATGTATATAGGCATCACGTCCGTGACAAGTAGGCCGACTCCTGCCTGCATCTACTACTATTACTCCACACATCGACCGCTATCCAGCATGCATCTAGAGTATTAAGTTCATAAAGAACAGAGTAATGCATTAAGAAAGATGACATGATGTAGAGGGATAAACTCATGCAATATGATATAAACCCCATCTTTTTATCCTCGATGGCAACAATACAATACGTGCCTTGCTACCCTAACATCCTTTGGGAAAGGACACCGCAAGATTGAACCCAAAGCTAAGCACTTTTCCCATTGCAAGAAAGATCAATCTAGTAGGCCAAACCAAACTGATAATTCAAAGAGACTTGCAAAGATAGCTTAATCACACATAAAAGAATTCAGAGGAGATTAAAATATTTCTCATAGATAAACTTGATCATAAACCCACAATTCATTGGATCTCGACAAACACACCGCAAAAAGAGTTATATCGAATAGATCTCCAGGAAGATCGAGGAGAACATTGTATTGAGATTCAAAGAGAGAGAAGAAGCCATCTAGCTAATAACTATGGACCCGAAGGTCTGTGGTAAACTACTCAGAACTCACCGGAGAGGCCTTGGAGATGATGTAGAGGCCCTCCGTGATCGATTCCCCCTCCGGCGGAGCGCCGCGAAAGGCTCCAAGATGGGATCTCATGGATCTGAGAAGGTTACTGCGGTGGAAATAGTTTTTCGTGGTCGCTTCTGATGTTTTCGGGGTACATGGGTATATATAGGAGGAAGAAGTAGGTCGGTGGACGCTCGAGGGGCCCATGAGGGTGGGGAAGCGCCCAGCCCTTGGGGCGCGCCGGGCATCCTCGTGGCCGCCTCGCTTGTTTCTTGACTTCCACTCCAAGTCCTCTGGATCACGTTTGTTCCAAAAAGATCGCTCCCAAAGGTTTCATTCTGTTTGGACGCCAGTTAGTAGGTTAGTCCCAAATATGATATAAATGTGTAAAGTAAAGCCCATAAACATCCAAAACGGGTAATATAATAGCATGGAACAATAAAAAATTATAGATACATTGGAGACGTATCACGCATCATGCGGTCCTAGCGGAGATGGAGATGGTCCTCAAGTAACCGCCTGGACCCCCAGAGCCTCCCAAGGCTCAGGGCTCCGGTGGCTCGTGAGGGTCGGCCTCTTCACCGCGCGTCTTCAGCTACTCCAACACCCCCTCTACAATGGTACCAGGTGACATCTTCCAAGTTCATTTCAGCTGGGAGCGCCCTAAGGGTGCATCATTCCCAGGCCGCATGGGTCCGTCCCTGCGGCATGTATCCCTTTTGCTTATGTCTTTAGTTTACCTTACTAGGAGCACCCCTCGGGCTGCATCATCCCCAAGCCGCTCGGGCCTGACCCAGTGGCATGTATCACTCCTGCATTTACCGAAGCTGATTAGCCTTCCATGCTTAACCTGCCCATGATTATCACCTGCCGCCTACCACGGGCCTCCTTGCCCTCATGCAAATCGCTTGAGCGTTAAAAGGGGGGCTCCTGAGCATCGCGACTCAGAAGCTCTTACTGGCTCTCCAGCCCTCACCCCCTGGCCTTGACCACGGCATCGCGACTTGGCATACCAGCGGCGGCTGAGCTCGCTCGAGGGCCGGGACCTGAGGACGTAGAGCATTTGTATCTAACCATCTCGCAGGAACACACAGCCGTCCAAGACTCAAGACCAGGTGCAACCCGCCTTGAGGTAGGGCCTCGTGAGTCCGCGCTGGCTCACGAGTGCCCAGATACACCTCGTCTAGCCCTGCCATGCAAGCCACGTGTCAGGGCGGGGCTGTACACGCCCCGGGGGCTCCTCCCGGAGGGCCCCCCCACCCACGTACTAGTGGAAGCACCATGCTCCGCGCTGGCTGACGACACTGCCGAGGAGCAGCTATGCCCATACGCATACGGAAGCGCTATGCTCCGCGCTGGTGATAAACAACCGAGGGCGGCCCACGGCCGTATCAACCTCAGGGAGCCCAGAGCTCAGTGTCTGGCCTCACCGCAACACCTCCCCTCGGGAGCGTCGTGCGAGGGGGCTAGACACGGGGGCTACGCCCGGGTCACGCCCGAGCGCACGCCACCCAGCCAGGTCCGTCGGACCTGGTTGTCGCGCGCCCCTCCCCGACCGGAGCCAAGGTATGAAGATCGTTTGAACGTCAAGGGGGACTCCTGAGCATCGCGACTCAGGAGCCTAACTGGTCACGTAGCCCCTCATTCCTTGGACCCGTCCTGGTGATCCGGTCGGAGCCAACGACAGTTGAGGTATGCGCGGGGCCGGGCTCTGCCGACGTAGAACGCCAGGTCTACTCCTACGTTCCCTCCCTATTTGCTGTTTGCGCATCGAGGGGGACTCCCGAGCATCGCATATCAGGAGCCTAACTGGTGCACATTGCAGGAGTTAAAACAGGAAAGAAGCCGCGAGAAGATCACCCTTGGACAACGCCGTCATTCGCCAGGGGCTCCACCCCCGTGGTGGTGTTGCCCCTACCAGCTCCACCTCCCGAGGCTGCGGGATCATCAGCACTTGCCGTGGGTGCAGTAGCAAAGGTGCGGAAATTCCCCAGCAAGGCTTCCACCTGGCTCTTCACAGCTTCAGCAGCAGCGGTGAAGTGCTCGCTGTCCACGGGCTCCAGCAGCTCGTCAAGATTGGCGTCAGGGTCGCGAAGGTGAACGTGGCTGAAAACGCGCGTTAGCGCTGCAGAAGAAAGGACGCGAGCTTCTACCTCAGCCATGGGGCCGACGCCGCTCACGACTTCCTCGAGCGCCTCGACCAAGAAGGGAAGCAGCTGGGCGGGGCCGTCCTTGGCGCCAGCCAACGGCTTCTCCAAGTCATTCTCGTAGAGCGTCTTCAGTGCCGCGCGAGACCTCTCCTCGAGGAGCGCGAAGGCCACGCGGTCCTCGGCCAGGACCTTCGCCTTGGCGTCCAGCTCGGCCCTCTTCGCCCTCAACTTCTGCTCTAGTGTCTCCAGCCGGCCGCGCTCAGCGGTCTGCGAATCCGCCAGCCGCGTCCAGCCCTTGGGGCGCTTCCGTATGCGTACGGGCATAGCTGCTCCTCGGTAGTGTCGTCAGCCAGGGCGCTCCTCCAGGCCTCGCGAGGATGATCGGGCAGGGGAGGTGTGAACGTCATCGCCTCCCCTTCCCACGGATGAAGGAGCGGCCACGGCAGATGAGTCTGCCCCAGACAGAGTCACCGTGTCCCCCTTCTTCTTCTTCGTCGCAGGCGGCGGCCTAACCAATTGATGGAGAACGTCAAGCCCCGGCAGCATAATCAAGAACAAGATGGAGTTCGAGCACTTACTGGTCAATCGCGGCATAGTTCACCGCCCTCTTGCCGAGCTTGAAGCCCGAGAGCCTCGTGGCCCGGGGCGCCGTTGCAAGAGGTCCAGGAGCGGAAGAGGGAAGAGCAGAAGGGCTGGAGGCTGCTCCAGGCGGTGCCTGGGTAGAAGCAGCCTCTCGGGAGATCAGTGCTGACCTGTCCTTCTTCGGGATCGCGGGTGGATCCTCCTCCTCCCGCGTGGCGTCGGTCTCGTCGTCGTCCGGCAAGGTGCAGAGGATGTTGACCCTATGCCGGGGACAGGTCTCCCCCGTCCCCTCAAAGGTCGCCTCCGAGTCGTGCTCCTCTTCTTCTTCTTCCTCTCCTCCTCCACGTGAGTCGCTCGAGGACACGTCCACCGGCGCTGTTGCCCCCTGGGCCACAGGAGGCGCTGCCGGCACCAGGCCGCGGCCATCAAAGGTGGGCATAATAGCCACCATCTGTGCCCAGTCCTCACGGAGGAACAAGGGGGCTGGGACACCCTCCAGACATTCCTGGTCATCTCCAACCAAGAGGTGAAGAGCTGAGGCCAGTTCATCATCAGCCAGAGACACCGAATTCAGGCGGAGCTTCTCGTCTGCATCCCCAAGCGTCCATAAGGGGCGCGAGTGCGCCTGAAGCGGAGCCACTCGCTGTGTCAGGAACTCCCTCAGGAGTGTGGCCCCCGTCAGCTTCGCCGCCTTCACGTTGCCCGGCTTCAAGTCGGCGTTCATCTTCTCCAGCACCAACTTTGCCGGATCATCGGCAAGCTTCGCGCGAGACCACCCTTCGTCAGGGTGGGGCGCCTCCATTGGCAGCACTAACCGTGGGTGGACACACTTGGCGTTCACCATGACCCACTTGCTCCGGAAGTTCTCGGCCCTCTTCCCGGCCTTCGATGTCACGTTGGCCTTGCCACGGAAGTTCACCATGACGCCGTTGATTCGGAGAGAGAAGAAGTGGCGCAGCAGAGCCACGGGCGGCATCACCCCAACATGCGCCTCGCAGTAGTAGGCAAAAATTGACAAGAGGAGAACATAGTTGGGATGGAGATGAAGGGCCTGCAACCTGTAATGGCGAAGGAAAACGTAGAAGAAGTCAGAGAAGGGAGGAACCAGGCCTGCGACGATGGCGTTCATGAAGAAGGGGTAGAAGGTGCTCCCCTTAGCCTCTGGCTCGGTAGGGCCAGCCCGAAGTTCGGTCTCCCCCCTTTCCCTGCCCTCCACCGCTGTCATCAGGCGCGTGGCGGCGAGATTCTTCTCCGACATATATGGGGCATCGACCTTGACCTTGCGAGTACCAAGCCGGCAGCGCATCGGCCTTGACCTTGCGGGGCACCATCACTCACCGGAAGGGAAGGAGTGGAGCAGATCTGGAGATTGCGGGAGCAAGGAGCAAGGAAGGGGATCTGGAGCAAGGCGAAGGAGAGCAATGAAGGCAAGCCTTGCCCACGCCAGCCTTCTGTCAGTCGGGCAGTTGCCGAGACAGTGTGGGGAAGCGGAGATGCCCACGTCCAATCAGTCGCCACGCGTCGACCAAGGCCGCAGGCTGTGGGGCCCGCGGCGCTCCGCACTTGCCCTTTGGCTTCGCTGCTAAGCCAAGTCCGAGCACGCCTTGGGCCCGGGGGCTACTGTCCGCGTTCTGGGAATGGGGGTCCCCGGAATTGCCTGCCTGCGGCCTGTAGCGTGGCTCAACCAGTGGCCCAGTACGGCCCGTCTTCATCAACCAACACTCAAGACCCTCGCGAGGGGCCAAGCCTCGCGGGGTGGACGACGCAAGGCCTCCTTAGGGGCGGCCTCACCAGGCAGGCTTGCGAGGAGGTGGAGAGATCAAGGCAAGGGGTACGTCGCGAGGTCCTCGTGACGCAAGCCATGATGACCAAGGTCAGGCGGGCGCCAGGCAGGCACCAGCCCGCGCAGTGTCCTCGTTTCCTCTTTGGTGTAAAGGGGGCAAGTGCAGGCGCGGAGTACCGAGGCATCAGGCAAAGGTTTCCATATCGGTGCAACAAGACCAAGACCAGTAGAACGGCAGGACGGAGGTCACCATGGAGCCCAAGACGGCGTCACCACCAGCGCCTTTGGCAGTCGAAGACCACCTTTAGTCAGGATAGCTTGTACTAGTTGTCCCCTTTCAAAATGGTCGTTGTTGGATCCCTTCCTGCTCAATATTTGGGAAGAGGACCAGGGCCTCTATAAATAGGGCTAGCCACCACAGTAGAGAGGGATCCGAACCCAGTTCATCCACACACCACCAAGCACAAGAAAACCTCTCCTCGCGAGGCTGTTCTTCCCTTGTACTGTTCATCATCAGCCCAAGAGGCAATCCACCACACCACAAACAGGAGTAGGGTATTACACCACAACGGTGGCCCGAACCTGTATAAATCTCGTGTCTCTTGTGTTGTTCATCGATCTAGCTTAGAGATCGCAGCGAGACTGAGGGCATGTTTCGGTAGGGAGAGATCTTCGTGCGCACCCCAGTGTTCGAACCTTAAGGGTTTTGCCGGAACCCGATATCCGACAGCAACCACTGCCAAATCTTCCCCAGCTCCGTGTCGTTCCGTTCCTAGGCCTTGCCATCGTCCACTGCCCTGGTGCTCTTGGCATGGCGTGGTCAACATGGTCAATGATCGACATCCATCAGAAGTGGACAGTACATGGAGAGGCTGATAGCTGGGTCCACGGCTGCACACAAGGAAATGCCTCCTTATTACGCGCAAAAAATGATACCTCCACCTGACAATTGGGACCCACCGGAAGGGCCTCTATATTTCGCAAAAAAAATGTTCCTCCCGCTGTCAGCTCGGACCCACCAGCTATATCTTCGCATGCAAGGAAGTGCCTCCTTATTACGCACAAAAAAAATGAACACTCCCCCTGCTAGCTGGGACCCACCATAGTGGGAGGATGACTTGTGGGCCTACTAAGTTGACGGGGACGGAGGGCTTTGTCAACTTAGTCAATATGAACGATTCTAGCTCCAGTGGACCGTGACGATGTCCATCCAATGGCCGTAGTGCTTCTTCAACCTCTGGTCTTCTTGCTCCAAAGAGCCCAAACCAAAGGCTTTGGTCGTGTTACCGCCTCCCTGCCTCCCATGGCCGGTTATGCTACCACGGAGGCCTCACTGCCCCTACTACTCCCGCCGCTGGCCAGGCCATCCCTCTACTCACCCACACCCCCTGTTATTTTGCGGCGGCGACAGCCTCACACTATAGATGAGCCATTGAACCCCCGTACTCCTCTCCGTGTGGGCATCCACTGCTGCGTCTTCCCCGGCTCCGCGTCGTCCCCTTCCTAGGCCTCGCCCTCATCCACCGCCTTGGTGCTCTTGGCACGGCGTGGTCAATGTGGTCAAGGAATGACTTTCATCGGAAGAGTACTGTACGTGGAGAGGCTGACAGCTGGATCCATGGCCGCAGCAAGGAAGTGCCTCCTTATTACGCGCAAAATAATGATTCCTCAACCTGACAGCAGGGACCCACCGGATGGGCCATCGTATTTCACAAAAAAAATGTTCCCCCTGACTGCTCGGACCCACCAGCTACATTATCGCATGCAAGGACATGCCTCCTTATCCTCCCTGACAGTGGGGACCCACCTGGTCGAAGTGTATGTAGCGTTGTCATTCTGGTCGCGAACGTGTACGTACATACTGGTCGATCGATCTGTATGTAGGTTGCAGGGATGAACTGTGGCCGAGTAAGGAAGGCACGTGTCGTAGAAGAGGCGCGCACATAGCATGTACAAATATGTACAGCCACGGTGCAAGAAAGTAAATACGGCCACGTACGTACAAAGGGGCGGTGTCTCAAACGCATACTCGCGCATATGTACGGCCAGGGCTCGTGTACATGGAGAGGCAGCGACGGTGTCCTGTTCATCGGTAGCCAACTGGCTGGGTCGGAACGGAGAAGTTGCGTCATCATGTTTATCAGGAGGCAATGGACGCGTGCTGTTCATCGGGAGCCGACCAGCTTGGACGGAACAACCGATCGAAACGAGGCCTGACGTACCGCAGAACAGAGGAAACGACCTTGTGTTCGACTGCCTACGGTCGAAACAAGATCATGTTCACTCGGAGGGGTGTGGCGTACCGCAAAACAGAGGAAACAGACTTCTCTTCGACCTCCTACGGTTGAAACGGGGTCCTGTTTATCGGGAGGGGTGTGGCGTACCGCTAAACGGAGGAAATAGATTTGTGTTGGAGCTCTACAGTCGGAACGGGGGATCTGTTCATTGGGGGGGGGGGGGGGGTGTGGCGTACCGCAAAACGGGACCCCACGGGCTACTGTTCATCTCCACTGTCAACCTCCTCCAGTCTCCACGAGCTACTGTTCATGCACCGTCGACCTCCTCCAGCCTCCACCTACGACTGTTCATCCACGGGCTCCTGTTCGTCCAGCCTCCACCGCTCCTCCACCAGCTACTGTTCAACCAGCCATCTCCACAGGGACCTGTTCAACCACCCCTCCATGGGCTACTATTCATCCAGCCCTCCACCAGTTACTGTTCAACCAGCCCTCCAAGGGGTCCTATCATCTAGCCCTCCACGGGGTCCTGTTCATCCACCCCCAACCGGCTCGATCGATCGGGGTCCTGTTCATCCAATGGCAACGACCTCTACTACCACGGGGTCCTGTTCATCCAACCCCCACCAGGAACTGTTTATCCAATCCCCAAACAACGCTCATTGTTCATCAAGACGCAGTAGGTTCGATCGGCTTCAGTTAGCAGCGGTAGTGAAGGAATCGCTCGATAGGGTTCAGTTAACAGCCAGGGATCAATCGATCGCTCAGGTTCAGTAACGTGTAGCCTGCAATGCAATCGCTCGGGTTCGGTAGGCGAACACCTCGCTCTTGTTGAGTTAGAGCCCAACGCCTTGCACCCACGCGCGTACATGTACGCGAGAAACGCGCATCGCTCGGCCCCCGACCACCCACCGTAACTGGTAACTCCCCGATATTTTACTCGCCCTCGCTTCTACCACAGTTTCTTCCATCATGGATGACCCAAAGAATGTCATGCAGCTACGTCTCCGGCCCAGCCAAGACAAAAATCCCATTTTCTGTCATGATTTTTTTGTCATAGAAGTAGGAGCCCACCACATCTATGATGATACCGGGTTTTGTCACAATTATCGTCGTAAAAGTGTCATAAGCATGAAAGGAAAAAAATCGTTCGGCCCAAAATGTCACGAATGTGTCTTCTTTTGGTAGTGTAGGTATAGGTAGAGTGGACGACTATTTTGCAAAAATATCGAGACAAAAACTTAACTTTAGTTTTCCGCAGAAAGCATTTCGGAGCTACCGATATGACAAACTCGGTGACACCGAAGCATTAACAGAATCTAAACATGCAATTTCGGTCAGACCGAAATGCAGTTCGGTGACTCCGAGATGCTAGGGTTTCATAGAGTAACTGATTTCGGTCACACTGATTATTACGCTTCGGTCAGACTGAGTTATGCTTGTGCAATGGCCTGAGCCAAATCGGTGAGACCGAGATTCTCAGATTGGTCGGTCCAGGATGAGTTCGGTGGAAACCTAACCCTAAGTTTTTGCATCAAATCTATTCTAATGGAACTTTTTGGTGGATAGATTGATCTCATTTGTAGTAAGAATAATGGTAGGGATCTTTGTGCAAGCATCGGAAAAAGAGAACGCACAAAGAGGTCGAGTTCGTACCCTAACTTGGCGACGAACTCGCTGCGGTGACAACGACAGTGAGATTTCCGTTTACAGCGACGGAGACCAGCAGCAGGAGGACACTGGCGACAACGGTGACGATCCGGAGACCAAGGGAGCGGCAGAGCTGGGAGGCGCGGATGAGTGGTTTGGAGGAATTTCCAAAATTTCAACCCGCGGTATATATACCCAGTCATTGTCGGTGTGACCGATTGGAACGACTCGGTGGCACCGAGATGCAAAACTGCTAGTAGTTATAGCAACTCGGTGTGACCAAATTGTTCAAATCGGTTGCAACGAGATGAAAACCTAGATCAACTTAATGAATTTGGTGAGACCGAGTGTGATGAGTTTGTCTGACCGAGATACATTAAGAGGTTTTGTAAGTTTAATCCCTTGACAGATCGGTGGCTCCGAGTGCTCCTCACCCAGAGGGTCTAAATTCGACTTGTTCAAGCTTTGTGATGTAGCATGAATAGAGTTTGAGACGAGAAAAGCATAGATAACTAGAGGGAGAACTTAGGCATTCTTGTCCGTCCATTTGGCAACAGAAAAAACCAAACAATCAAGGCAACAAATGGATGTCCACGAATGGAGAAAATTATGCAACCAACATGCTCACACGATAAGATAGCAAATAAAATATGTGGCAAAGCCTGCACAAACACTCTAGCATCTATCAAGCAATTGGCGATGACTAGGTCATCTATATATGAGTGTATTGACTAAAGGAGTCAAATGAGAACATTGGATCGTAGGTCATATTCAACGTTTAAGCACAAGTGGGGTTACCACTTTTACATAAAGCATTGTTGTGTTCACATCATTAGAATTGCTTTAGTTCAATTCTTGGAGCAAAGCTCCCCCTAGATGTGCTATCCCCCCTAAGAGGGATGAACTAACCTTGGGTTTTGTCGATGATGACTTTATGCAGATGTTGAAGATGTGGATGCTCAAGGTTGATGTAGATCATTTGGAGCAATCCATTGGAGTGAGTTGCACTTTCAATACCTACATGGGTTAGTCCCACAAGGAACACACAAGGTTATCCATATGATGTTGTCCATGAAAGCATTAGGTTACCTTGTACCTTGTCTTACCAACAAGAGGGTTTGTGACTCCTTGAACTAGTGCAAGATATGTAAGTTGATTGCACTTGTCCTTGCCAAAATGAATATGAGTGAAGTATGTTGGCGGAGTCACCCTCAAGAACTCTCTAGTTCTTCTTCTTTGGGATCCACATCAACTTGAAGGGAATCCTAGGAGTTGTAGTCGTACTTGATGAAGTAGAACTTGATGTAGTTGCCGGAGGGATTGACCATGGGTAGCGTCATCAACACCCTATAGTATTTCAAGACATCGGGTCCAGCTGTGCCCCTCATACCTTCTATATGAAAGGCCGACCCTTTAGGTCATTTGGTCCAACGGGCTGGCTGCTAGAAGACAGCGTGATTCCAACAGGCGGCCCCAAGGAGCCGGCATATAGCAAGCGGCCCCAGGGAGCCAGCCTCTAATAGGCGGCCCTACGCCTCCTCAAAGTTATCACCCACTCACTCACTACAAAAAAAAGACACATCCGTGACATTTTGGGCCGAACAAATTTTTTTTCTGTCATACATATGACACTTCTATGACGATAATTGTGACAAAACCTGGTATCATCATAGATGTGGTGGCATCCTACTTCTATGACAAAAAATCATGACAGAAAATGGGCTTTTCGTCCTGGGCGGGCCGGAGACGCAGCTGCATGACATTCTTTGGGCCGTCCATGACGAAAAAAACCATGGTAGAAGCGAGGGGTAGGAAATTTTGGGGAGTTGCCCGTACGGTGGGAGGTCGGGGGACGAGCGATGCGCGTTTCTCTCGTACACGCAACGCTGCAGGTAAAAGTAGGTATTGGCTCTAACTGAACCAGAGCGAGGCGTTGGGCTCTAACTGAACCCAAGCGATCGATCGATGGCTGTAAACTGAACCCAATGGAGCGATTCCTTCGCTACTGCTGCTAACTGAAGCCGATCGATTGGATGAACAAAGGCGTTGCGGGGGGTTGGATGAGCGATGGCGGTGGCGTTGCCTCTGGATGAACGAGGAACCCGTGGTGTGGAGGGCTGGATGAGCGATGAAGCGGTGGAGGGTGGCCGTGGAGGGGTGGTTGAACAGGACCCCGTGGTGTGGAGGGCTGGATGAACAGTAGACGGTGGAGGGGTGCCCATGGAGGGGTGGTTGAACAGGACCACGTAGTGTGGAGGGCTGGATGAACAGTAGATGGTGGAGGGGTGCCCGTGGAGGGGTGGTTGAACAGTAGCCAGTGGAGTAGCGCACGGTGGAGGCTGGATGAACAGGAGCCCGTGGAGGCTGGAGGGGGTCGACGGTAGCCCGTGGAGGCTGGCGGAGGTCGACGGTGGAGATGGACAGTATCTCGTGGAGTCCCGTTTTGCGGTACGCCACACCCCTCCCGATGAAAAGGACCCCCGTTTCGACCGTAGCGCTCCAACACAAGTCCGTTTCGTCCGTTTTACGGTACGCCACACCCCTTCCGATGAAAACAGGACCCCCGTTTCGACCGTAGCGCTCCAACACAAGTCTGTTTCGTTCGTTTTGCGGTACGCCACACCCCTCCCGATCAACAGGACCCCCGTTTCGACCGTAGGAGGTCCGTTTCCTCCGTTTTGCGGTACACCACACCCCTCCCGATCAACAGGACCCCCGTTTCGACCGTAGGAGGTCCGTTTCCTCCGTTTTGCGGTACGCCACACCCCTCCCGATCAACATGGCCCCGTTCCGAATGTAGGAGGTTCGTTTCCTTCGTTGTGCGGTACGCCATGCCTCGTTTCATCGCCTGTTCCGTCCAAGCCGGTTGGCTCCCACGCGTTCCGTTGCCTCCCGATGAACACGACGCATTCCGTTGCCTCCCCATGAACACGATGCATTCCGTTGCCTCCCCATGAACACGACGACGATGCTGTTTCTCCGTTCCGACCTAGCCATGTACACAAGCCCTGGCCGTACGTATGTGCGAGTAGGCGTTCGAGACCCTGCCCGTATGTACGTACGTGGCCGTATGTTCTTTCTTGCACCCTTGCCGCTATACGTACGTATACATGGTAATGCGTCGCGTTTCTACTACGACACGCGGCGCGCTTCTACAACGACCAGTATGTACGTACACTTCGCGACCAGAATGACAACTCTCACGACGCTTCGACTAGGTGGGTCCCGACCGCCGTGCACTTCCTTACTGCGAAGATGTAGCTAGTGGGTCCCAGCCGGTCGGTGAATCGTTTTTGCCGGACGCACTTCCTTGCGTGCGAAGATGTAGCTGGTGGGTCCTAGCAGTCAGGGGGGCAAATCGTTTTTTTTTCCGGACGCACTTCCTTGCGTGCGAAGGTGTCGCTGGTGGGTCCCAGCGGTTAGGGGGGCGAATCATTTTGTTTTTTTGCCCGGACGCACTTCCTTGCGTGCGAAGATGTAGCTGGTGGGTCCCGGCGGTCGAGAAACATTTTTTCGTGAAATACAAAGGGTCTGTCCGGTGGGTCCCAGCTATCGGTGGGGAATCATTATTTTCTGCGTCATAAGGAGGCACTTCCTTGCTGCGGCCGTGGACCCGGTATCGACCTCTCCACGTCTGATCCACGTCCGATGGAAGTCGTTCCTTGACCACGTTGACCACGCCCGCGCCGAGAGCACCGAGGCGGTGGACGATGGCGGCCTAGGAAGGGATGACGGGAGCTGGGGAAAACGCGCGGCTGGAAGCCAGCGGAGAGAATCTGAGGTTCACCGTTCGGCTGCGGTGTGAGGCTGCCGTCGTCGCGAGGGCACAGCCATCGGTGGGAATAGTAGGGGCGGTGAGGCCTCCGTGGCAGCACTGACCGCCACGGGAGGCGAGGAGCATCGGCACGATCGGTGCTTTGCTGGGCAGCTGGAGCAAGAAGACCAGAGGTTGAAGAAGCACTACGGCCGTTGGATGGACATCGTGCAGTCACTGGAGCTAGAATCGTTCATATTGACTAAAGTTGACAAAGGCCCCGCCCCATCAACTTAGTAGGCCCATTAAGTCAGCCTCCCACCATGGTGGGTCCCGGCTAACAAGGGAGTATTCATTTTTTGTGCGTAATAAGGAGGCACTTTCGGTGGAGTCCGAGGCGGCTGAGGAACGCGTTTTTTTCGCGAAATCGCTGGCTTGTCCAAAGGGTCCCAGCAATCGGGGAAACGTTTTTCGCGAAATAAGGTGGCCCGTCCGGTGGGTCCCTGCTGTCAGGTGGAGGAATAATTATTTTGCGCGTAATAAGGAGGCACTTCCTTGCGGTCGCCCGGACCCAGCTGTCAGCCTCTCCACGTACAGTACTCTTCCGATGGAAGTCGGTCGTTGATCACGTTGACCACGCCGCGCCGAGAGCACCAGGGCGGTGGTCTGGACGACGGCGAGGCCTAGGAAGGGGACGACGCGGAGCCGGGGAAGACGCATCAGTGGTAGCCCGCGCGGAGAGGAGTACGAGGGTTCACTGGTTCGGCTGTGGCGTGAGGCTGCCGTCACCGCAGAATAACAGGGTGTGTGGGTGAGTAGAGGGATACCCTGGGCCAGCGATGGGAGTAGTAGGGGGCGGCGAGGCTTCCGCGGCATCACAGCCGGCCACGAGAGGCAGGAGCACGCGGCACGACCGGCGCTGCTTTGGGCGGCTGGACCAAGAAGACCAGAGGTTGAAGAAGCACTGTGGCCGTTGGATGGACATCGTACGGTCACTGGAGCTAGAATCGTTCATATTGACTAAGTTGACAAAGCCCTCAGTCCCCGTCAACTTAGTTGGCCCACAAGTCATCCTCCCACTATGGTGGGTCCCATCTAGCAGGGTGGGTATTCATTTTTTTGTGCGTAATAAGGAGGCACTTCCTTGCGTGCGAAGATATAGCTGGTGGGTCCGACATGTCAGCGGGGGGATCATTTTATCACGAAATACTGAGGCCCTTCCTTTGGGTCCCAGCTGTCAGGTGGAGGAATCATTATTTTGCGCGTACAGTCCATGGCCCATGGATGTCGTTCGTTGACCACGTTGACCAGGCCGCGCCGAGAGCACCATGGCGGTGGACGACGGCAAGGCCTAGGAAGGGAACGACACGGAGCCGGGGAAGACTAGCAATGGTTGCCCACGCGGTGGGGAGTACGAGGTTCTTGGTCCATCGTCCGCCGCCGCCGGAAAATAACAGGAGGTGTGGGTGAGTAGAGGAATGGCTGGCCAAGAATGAAGTAGGGTGGGCGATGCGGCTGTGCAAAGAAGACAATGGCCACGGAGGCGGAGCGAGCAGTCCCACCGAGCTGGTTTGGTAATTTGGAGCAAGAAGATCATATATTGAAGAAGCAGCACGGCCGTTGGATTAACATCCAACGGTCACTGCTGCTAGAATCGTTTCTGGACTAAGTTGACAAAGCCAAAGTACACGTCAACCTAGTAGACCCACAAGTCAGCCTCCAAATCTGTCCCAAACAGCATACAGCCCGAAATTTCTAGCCAGATTCAAATTAATTTTAAATCTAAATATACCTTAATTTAAATTCAATTAAATTTTACCCGCACAAAAACAATGAAATTTAAAATATCAAAACCCGAAAGAAAACAGTATTTGGGAACTAATTGCCTGTTTGATGTATTTTTTTCAATTTACAACCCATTTATTATTACTTATAGCCCATTTCTTATTACTTATAGCCCATTTCTTATTACTTATAGCCCATTTTCTGGGCAAAATGCATCCCTCCTCGTCTTGAAAGATTTTCGGCCCAGCAGGCGTGAAAAGCAAGTAGGCCTATGTTGGTTATTACGCAAAAAACAAAATAGCTGGCTAGCCATTTTTTCAAAGGAAAAACAAACTGGGTTGGTCATGTGCTAAACATATGAAATAAAAGCCTAGGCTAGACGGGCCACGGGTCCCGCACAACCCTTGATACCCTTCTCTGTCCGAAAAAACAAAATTACTGCAGCCTTGCTGGTCCCTCTTGTCATCCTCACCATGTACAATCATCTCCTTATTCCTCTCGGTTGTTGACCATGTTGACAACACCGGAGGGCGGTGCCAAGCGAGCGAACCAAGGCGCAGGACGATGGTGAGGCCTCGGGCGAAACGAGCAGGAGCCGGGAAGATCACAGCCACCGTGGGAGGCGGAGTAGGCGGTCCCGCCGGGCGCTGGTTTAACTGGCGGCTCGAGGAAGAAGAGATCAAGAAACGCGACAGACGTTGAATGTCAATCGAACGGTCAAGGTTGGCACAATCGTTTTTGACTAAGCGGACACCAAGTAGCATACTTTTTATATATAGGAAGAAAACTGCGAGGAAAATGCGTTAAATGCGCCGTCCTCCTCACAGGGAACGTTCGCCACATAAGTGACTAGCACCCTTGGTTTTCAACTGAGAGGTCTTGGGTTCGAATCCAAACCTAGACTATGACTATATATGGTGCTATGCTACTATGCAAGTAATGAAACTGACATATCCAACGTTCGCTTCTCCTCTTCTCTACTTACTCTGCCTAGCATCGAAGCTCGCCGCGGCAACCATGTCCGGCGGTTGCTCGTCCACCGCTCTTCAAAGAAAGTAACAACCGAATATGCGCCAAGTCACCACCCGTACCATCGCTTTGTGGGTCTCATCACACCCCCATCAAGACAAGACCGCAGCCGATTGCTCATCGCAACCCGCTGCCGTTGGTGTGGTGCCACTGCTGCAAATCACGCAGAGTCATCCGTCGCGTCTCAACCACAATCCGCAACCCTGGCCGAGTCTTCTACAAATGCCCGAATCATGGGGTAATAATATCTTTAAATGTTGTTCTGCTGCTTTCAGTTACTGATTTTTTTTAATAGTTTGGTTGATGATCTTCCAATTTGATTCGTGCAGAAAAGGGAAGATTTGTGTGATTTGTATTTCTGGGAAATTGCTAATGTGGGGGAATGCAACTACGCTGATTATTTGGTTAGCCGAGGATTCCCAATACCAGGAGGTTGGGGTGTTGGACAAGTAACTGAAGGAACGGCAGAAGAGGAAGATGCAGAGCAGAAGGTTAAAGATGCAGTTCCTCTGATCATGGCCAAGCAACAACCTGAACGGCCTTGACAAAGAATGAGGAGATGAAAGAGCTTGTGAAGATAATGGGAAAAATTGATGTGCTCTGTGGGATGATTGTCTCTTTATTTGCGGTGTATGTAGCACTCGTGATGTATTCAATTGGCTACGACATGAGCTCCTTCTTGAAACTAGTAATGAATGAAACACATGTAGCAGCACAGGCGTAGTGTTGTGAACATCTAATGATTTCTATTAATGTAAATCAGGGGTATCCCTTTGCTCATATAATTAAATAGATAGCGAGAGGCCTGTCGGGTCAGCTTTGTTCTCATTCGAAGACGTCGAGCAAATTGCAGTCCAACAACAAACTATGTCATCAAATTCAAGTTTCACAGCCAAATATGAGTACAACTAAACAACAATGTCATCATGTTTCAGTTGTCATACAATCACCAAACACAAATCAACATACATAACAAGTGATGTTCTCACAGCAAAATACTAAACAACATGTTCATCGTGTTTCAGCTTGTCATAGCAAACACAATTTCACATAGTAGATACAAAACGTCTTCCGACAGAAATACGACAAAAGCAATGTAATCATCATCCGCAGCAGCGTCAACATATTCGCCATGTGTATCGATCTGAATCGTAATTCCCCATGGTGTCATCTTCTTCTTTCGTCCTCAACGTCCTCGAGCGTTGGCTTCTTCTTGATCAACTCTTGTATGTCCACAAGATGACAGCAATCTTTTCGCGGCGTCATTGACATGATGGTTCTCAAAGATATTAGGAACATCTGTGTTATCTTGTACATCGGGAGCGATGTAAGCATCATCTTGTTGTGCAACTTCATTAAACGAATTCCTCTGCTCAAACCTTTGCAATACTCTCCGGTCATCGCTACGTGCAAATGTGTCTTCCAAGAAAAATATCTGTTGCTTGATTTTCCAAAATAAAATGCTCGTTGGTGCAGTACGCCGCCTTGACATTGATGGATTTGAAATAATCATCAGCTACGGGTTTTGCGATCCTCGAAAACAGGTTATACCAACGACAAAGACAATGTAACCACACACCGATGATCCTCGAAACTGGAGATATACTACAACTGAACAATGTCTGTTATGTTAGCATACATTTCAGTTGTCTCTTTGTCATACGTCTCCATGCTCATGATGGCACTATTTTGTGTCTTCCTGCCTTCGTCTCGTGCAAGGGTGTTGTAGCGCACATCTCCAACAACGCAAGATTCATAATGTCTTACCCGAGTATCAGGACCCATTGCTAGTGAGTAAAGGGCATCATCAACTGCCTGCCCATCCTCCCGCATCTTCTTAACCTATGGTTAGAAAATAGACAAGCTGATCATCTTATGTACTCAATATATTAAAAAAGCCCGGCGATGCGCTTCGAAAGCTTACATGGTTCTCGAACCATTTTGCAAATCCTGCCATAACCAGTTTCTCAATGTTTCTTGGATTTTGCGGCAGTAAGTCCTCTTTGTAGATGCTGCACAACATAGTGATCGCGTCAAACATCTAAATATATAAGAATTTGCTGCAAGTTTAGTAGATTACGATGTATAAGCTGTAGTACTGCACTTACTTGATATAAGGTAGTATCTCAGGACAGTTATTCAACACATACCAAACCATTTTGTCCAAATCTTTAGGTTTGTCCTCTTGTCGACTCTTCCCTGTAACTCGAACAGAATAATCGAAAACAATGAGTCCGGGATTGTCTTCACCCACCTCTTTGCTAAGCTGATCAGCTGTTTCAATGTATTTTGAACAGAATGTCAACGCTTCTGTAGCAATGTAGGCCTCTGCAATGGAACCCTCGGGTCTATGTCTGCTCCTAACATAGCCCTTGAAAGTGCCTAGCCGCCTTTCAATAGGGTACATCCAGCCATACTGTACTGGACCTCTAAGTAGTGCCTCATCAGGTAGATGAACATCCAAATGCACCATCACATCAAAGAAGGTGGAGGATATATCTTCTCAAGGTCGCATAGGATAGTTGGTATCTTGTCTCTAAGACGCTCCAAAGCATCTATCCTGATATTTCTACTGCAGAGTTCCCTGAAGAATTGTCCCAACTCTGCAACTGCTCTGTTTAAGTCAGGGCGGCCCAATCCTCTAAGGATAACAGGTTAAACCCTTTGAAGTAGGACATGGCAGTAATGAGTTTTCAACCCTTGTACCTTGTTTCCATCTGCACTGACTCTCCTTTCAGGGTTGGAAGCGAATCCATGTGGGAATCTCACACGTGACAGGACCTCGCAGTATTCTTTTCTTTTTACCTTGGCCAAGACGTACACAGCTGGTGCCATATCCCGTGGTTTACCTTCATCTTGCACCTGCAAATCCTTTCCGATACCAGTGTGTCAAATCAATCCTAGATTTTAAGGTATCTTTCGTCTTGCCTTCAATGTTAAGAAGTGTGCCGATAATGCTGTCACATATATTTTTCTCGATGTGCATCCCATCAAGATTATGCCGCAGATCCAAATCTTTCCAATACTCCAAGTCCCACAAAGTGGACCTGTGGGTAAACAATAATCTCTCTTCTACCGTGCCACGCTTTCTTTTCCCGCTACCATTACCAGGATGGTTTCACGGTATAATATACTGACCTTCTCTAATTCCACTTGCAACTCATCGGCGGTGAGCCTCTTTGGCGCATCATGGTTTTCATGCTTTGCATTGAACACATGTCTTCGGTATTTTCTAGGATGCGGCTTGTCCTTGGCAAGGAAACGGCAGTGTCCAATGTAACAAATCTTGCTAAGTATTGCATATGAAAGCGGATTCCTGTCACAACGAACACATGCATTGTAACCATGTGTCGTTCGCCCTGACATAGTGCCCAAAGCCGGATAATCATGGATGCACCAAATTACAACAGCACGCAGAAAGAAATCAGCTGGTGGGCTGCTATATAGGTCTTGAGTGAGAACACCCTTCCATAGCTGTTGAAGATCCTCCACAAGAGGCTCCATGAGCAAATCAAAATCCTTTCCAGGACATTTTGGACCTGGGATGAGCAAGGCCATCATGTAGTTTTATTCTTTGGTGCAGACATTTGGAGGCATGTTGTAAGGGATAACAAGCACTGGCCACATGCTATATGTGGCGCTCTGGTGGCAAAATGGGTTAAATCCATCCGAAGCTAAGCCAAGTCTAATGTTTCTCGGTCAGACAAACTCTTTGTGTTTATCATTGAAGCTATTCCACTCACTACCATGAGATGGATGGCTCATTACATTCGATCTCTGTACTCCTGGTTCCTAGAATGCCACAAGACATCCTCTCTTGTTTCAAGCATCATGAAACAACCTCTGCAATCTTGGTGTAATTGGAAAATGTCTCGAGAACATTATGAGGAACCCTCTTCACATCATCGCCATCTTTCCATCTTGATGATTTGCATTTCGGGCATTCACTTAAGTTGGCATAATCCTTGAATGTAACACAATTATTCTTACAAACATGGATCATATCATATCCAATTCCAACTGCACGAAGGAAATTCTTCATTTTACTGTAGGTGTGTGGCAGCTTAGACGCATCTGGGAAAGATTTGCGGAAAGCAGCCAACATCGCATCGAATGATTTGTTTGTCATCCGCTCAGATGTCTTCACCTGAAGAAAGGTGACCATAGCTGAGAATACTGACAGCTTATTTCCTGGGGTGACAGCAACGTTGCATTGTTCCAACATGCGGGCCCACCGTTTTTCTTCTGTAGGTGAAAGTTCACGGAATGCACGAGCATTTCGTAGCATTGTTTCAATGTTGGTCAAACTCACTGGCTCCGCCACCACCTCCTCCTCCTCTTCTTCAACCTGAGCATCAGGCAGATCAAGATGGTGATCTGCTGCTTCCACGTAGTCCATAACATTGACGTTCACAGCTTCACCATGATGAACCCACCAAGTATATGTGACCGACATCCCATACAAAGTGTAGATGATTTTGCACAGTTGATCGGGTCTTGTAACTGAATTCATACAACTGCTACATCGCCTTGAGCACATCTGATTTCGGACCACCGTACTCAGCACCGATAAAGTTCATGAAGTTTCCAACCCCTCGACATATGCAGCGGAGAATCTTCGAGCGAAGTTATCCAAGTCCTGTCCATCATTAGACATACAAATTAGTTCTTCTACTAGATATTACAGGAAAAACATATATGCTTTTTATGAAGCCCAGAAAAAATACCTAGGTCGATGTCTAAAGCTATGGCAAGATATTTGGACGAGCAGATCTAAGTAACGAAATATATGTAAAGCTAATTCAGCAAACAGATTTGAGTGCTAAATTATAGCAGGCTGTTTCAGCAGTCAATGAGGCCGAGCACACAGCCATCGAACTATCAAAGGCCATCGCAGCAACAAAGATCGAGTATAAAACGGTGTAGAGCTATTTCACCTAACAGATTGGCTACTAGACCATGGCAATCTACGTCACAATAAATATATGGCAGGATATTTTAGCAACTAATCGGCCTTGGCATGCCATCTCAGCTAAGCAGATTGAGTGCGAATGAGGAAGGGAAGCTTCTTAAGAAGAGCATATTGACGTAAACTACTTGAAAACAAAGAGATTAACAGCGTCTATCAGCTAACATTCAGCGCTACACCGACATGAATGGGGCCTCAGTCTAGAATGCGCGTACCGTGGGAGAAGCTGACCGCCGTGCATCTCCACACGGACGTCAACAGCGGTGGCGGCGCTGACCGTCGTGCGCCTCCACAATAACATAGCCAGAGGTGGCGGTGCGGCTAGAGGACGGCAGTCTACGAGAGCGTCCTGTGGGAGCGAGAGGATCGCCATGCGTCCCCTCGATGAATCGCGGCGCCGACGTATCGGCGTGGCGGGGAGGGCGGCTTTGGCGGAGCGAGTGGAGTGGAGGGGGGATGGGGGGAGGGGGTTTGGGGAATATTTGTCCAAGGGCGGTTGGATCAATTTGGGGGAATTTTTGTGTGTGTGGGGGAGGATTTTCCTGCGGTGGGCGGGGAGTTTGGCGCATGGTCGGTTTCTCCAAGTGCAGTCCCACGCGTCAGTGAAGAGGCAAGCCGAAGCGCGTTCCGTTTGCGTGAGCCGTGTGCATGACTGAACGTGTGTGGGGTGCAATGCGACTGCGACAGGAGTGCTGTGAGTGTACCGCCTTTTTTCCTTTTAAACTAGGTGCTTCGTCCCCTCAAAAAAATGTTGCTTCGCGTGATCCATCGATACTACTACTAGTAATCCGGTAATCCCGACTAAAACGGCGCGGCCGGGTCTTTTTCCGCCGCGATATCTTTGGGAGGTTGGCTTAGTTGTGTTTTTCAGATTTGTCTCGGTTCAATAAAAAGCAGAGTTGGTGATGATGGTGTGCCTCTCATCCTGCAATATAGGCCGTCTGATCTATATCTAACGGATAGGAAGGAAACTATGACAATTTACCCGCTCTCCTCTCCACATTTGCAGATAAGGCTTTCCCTCGTTCATCCTTTTCTCCCACAAGATCTTGATCTTCCGTGCAACGCACGGGCATCTTGCTAGTACTCCTACAATATGTACATTATTATGAAAGTTCATATACACCGGCCGAGATTAATGCAAACACGTCAGATTTTCATTACATTTCGAACTTTTATAGGACAGAAAAATAAAAGAAACCCGACCCTAAACCTATTCTACGGCGGCGACCGACGTCCTCCATCTGCGATCTCTATGTATGGGGGCGGGGTTCAAGACCCGTGAAGTGAAGGTGCAGTCTCCAGCGAGGAAGACTAGAACACGGGATACGGATCGGCCAGTTGGCACACCATGCCCTGCCGCCTCCCATGCCCTACTCATCCTCAGAGGAGTCCCCGACCTCGGCGGTGCCTGACATTGGATGGCGGCAAGTAGGACGCGTGGCTGACGGTGCTCCCATCGCCGGCCGCCAACGTGGTCACCGCTTGTGCGGTCGCGTCCGCGTCCGGCTACGCGGCTATTGCATCGCGAGAGGCGACTTGAGTGAGGGCAGCGACCTCGAGCTTCATCCCCGAAGGCAAGCTCTCCCGCAGAGCGTTCGCACTTGTGGTCATGGCGGATGTGGTGCCAGGTAGGAGGACGATGCACTATGGTGTGGAGGTTAGCTGGGCGTTGCCGCTTTAAGTAGCACATTCCGATGAGGCCAAGCGTCCGGGTGCGTCATTAAGTCGCCAGAGTTGGTTCCTTGGGCACCGAGCCTCTTAACGACGACATACGAACGGACGGCATGAATGCGGCAGCTGGCGCCGGCTGGGAACGCACCGCGCGATGGCGCGAGGGACGAGGGTTTGGTGTGCGGGGTAGTCGATTGCGGTCGTGGCAACGTTGGAGATGCCCTTTGCTCAAATGCGATCCCGCATGTCGTTGAAAAAAAGCAAGACGACCGGCATGGTCTCAGGTCCGGAGGATGCAGTTGGTCGCTACACCACTCCGCGGACGCGTCGCGGTGCCCCGTGCATCCTCGACGAGCCGGGTGTTGGGGTGTGTTTGGATTGTGGCCAAGGTGCACCTTACCAAAATTTTGGTCATGACCCAAAGATTTGTCTTTGTTTGGATGGTTGCCATTTCTTTGGCATGCCAATGAACTCTAGCCAACTGTTCATTTTTATTGCCAATGTCGGCCAAATCATGGGCAACCAATACCTCAACCAAAATTTTGGCTACCCAATGCTTTGATGGGGCAACCTTGGGCACAAACCGAACATGCCGTTGGTCGTGCCACAACACTAACACCACCCTCGGCACACTGTAACCGACCGTGTCTATCGACGATATGAGCATGTCCTTCACCGCGGTCGCCGTGTCCAAAGGCTGTGCTGGAGCGGCGCCTCGTTGTTGGTCCCAACGACCCACATGAACGGTTGTCGGTGGCGAGGAGGTCGTGGGCCAGCTCCTCCATTGGACTAGTCTGCGCTACGTCGTCCCGACGGGTGTGCGACACATGTCGGTTTCCCTGTTTTCCCGACCATATTCGAGCGTCGGTGCTCCGCGTTGCGCATTAGGCCTTTCACTATGTAGGCCAAGCGAGACAACTTATTGTTTATTTGAGCCGTTCAAGTGTAATCATGTGGCGTTTGCTTATTTATCATTCCTCTCCAACCCTCTTCTCCATCGATCATGTCGCCCTCCAAACGAGTCCATCCTCCCGCATGCCTCATTTGAACATTCACGAGTATCATTCGCATGTACCCACCCTAGTCCTCTTTCAATAGATCTCCGGACCCGAGATGAAATCGAGAGGAACGAGTGGGGCACATGATACCTAAGGCGGATTCAAAATTTTGAACCGGTGATCATAGCATCCGCAAATCACATATAAAGGGTATTCAATGTTCGTTTCATTTTTGAATGTACAATATACTCCCTCCTTTCCTTTCTACTTTACATATAAGTTTTATGTGTAGTCAAAGTATCTCTACTATGATAAAAAAGGTATCAACATTCAACAACGCCCAATCAATATTGTTATATTCGTACGTACTCCTAGATTTGTACTCGAGATGGTTTCCAATTTGACTATTGACAAGATTAATAGTACTCCTTTCACATAGGTGAGTAAGTCATCTTAGGCTGTGCACCGTGACCAAGGAGGAGGGGAAAACGAGAGACATTAATGTTGATTTGCTAATTAATAATATTGCGTGCCATGAACTAACAACTGCATGTCATGTTTGATAGTCTCAGGTCATTAAAAGCATGCACACCCTCATCTCTTATTGGTTCATATGTCAAGAAACAAGAATCGAGGTAGAAGTTAATGCACCACGCCTACGTGTTTTGGGATTATTTGGTTTTTAAGTAAGATGACTTACACACCTAGACGGAGGGAGTACATGAGATGTATAATGTGAAAATTATATCATTGGAAACTCCTTTCACATACGAAATTGACCATATGCTTTGTGTAAGTTGCATGTCATATATTATTACTCTAACATTTGGTCAAAGTTAGCCTCAAAAAACGCATTAGACCCTGTATGCTTTGTGTAAGTTGCATGTCATATATTACTAGTATTACTCTAACATTTGTGTAAGTTGCATGTCATATATTATTACTCTAACATTTGGTCAAAGTAGTATAGTGGAAGTGGATCCTCTGATGTGGGTATCCCTGCCTTACCCTCCCTTTCGGTCACTTATTGGCGGACCCCATGCTTGTTAGGCCCCGCATGTCAGTTACTCAATGGGTTCGGCCACGTCAGGGGATCCTCATCTGTAGTACACTCCCTCTGTTTTTATTTACTCCGCATAAAACATTGGTTGTGGTGTTATAATAATTGCCGGGGGGGGGGGCGGGGGAGGGACGTCGGTTTGCTCTCAACTGCAGTCCCACAAGCGAGTGAAAATGCAAGACGAAGCGCGTTCCATTCGGTGAGCAATGTGGAGGGTCCAGCGTGCCGGGCTGCAACGCGAACGCGACAAGAGCAATGTACAGTCAAAACTGATTGACCGGTCATCACCAGAACAACTATTCACACCAGAACCTTCGCTGCTCGGCCTACGCCAGCCACTGCCCTAAAACCACACCAAATCTCCAGCCCATTCCCCCACCTTTCGATCCCCTAGCCCGCATCAAGCGTCCCTTAGTTCGCCGGAAAGCCATGGTGCGCCGCAAGATCACTTACTACAAGATCTTGTGGCCGAGCGCCCAGCGCAGAAATCGCGGCGGCGGTCGGCGCCTGCACTCCGTTCCCAAGCTCGCTTGCGGCGGGCCAATCCCGAAGTTCTCTAGAGCCAAGCTACGAGGAGGAGGAAGCCGATCCAATGTTCATGGCAGAGGTCGCGGCGCAGAAGGCCCCCGATGGGTATGAGACGATGGACGTCGACTTCGTGCCGGCGTCCGAGTCCCCCATGGTGCAGGCGGACCAGCGGTTCAACATGGCGATACTAAAGGAGGACCGGGAGGCAGAGGCTCAACTCGACGCGGAGCGCGCGCATGCCGCTGCATCGAGGCTCTCCTGCAGGCGAAACCGGATGTCGTGGATGTGAACCGGGCGGCGGAGGCTCAACTTGAGGCGGAGCGCGCGGATGCCGCTGCCATCGAGGCCCTGCTGCAGGCGGAACCGGACGTCCTGGACATGAAACGGGCGGCAGAGGCTCGACTCAACGCACAACGCACAGATGCCGCTCTCATCGACGCCCTCCTGCAGGCGGAACTGGAAGTCCTGGACTTGAACCGGGCGGCAGAGCCTCGACTCGACGTGGAGCGTGTGGATGCCACTCTCATCGATGCCCTCCTGCAGGCGGAACCGGAAGTCCTGGACTTGAACCGGGCGGCGGAGGCTCGACTCGACGCGGAGTGCGCGGATGCCGCTGCCATCGAGGCCCTCCTGCAGGCGGAACCGGACGTCCTCGACTTGAACCGGGTTATGCTCTCGCGTGCAGAAGCGCCCGACGCTCCGCTTGAACGAGTAGCTGGAGGCCAAGGACAACCACGGTGCGGAGACACACATCGCCAGCGCCCGGCTGGTTCAAGGCCGGCAACCAAAGACGACGAGGCCGTCTCTTTCCGCGGCGTGATAATTTTTCTTTATGTTGTTGTTTTTATGGATCTTTTGCTGTGTAAAAACATACTATTTGTTATGCAAGTCGCCTGACTTGGGTCAGTCTACCATTTCAAGCGGTTGGATGAATATTCTACGTCTCCTAACTCTTCTTTCCTTCTTCCTCACCTCTTCTTCTTCCCCAACAGACCACCGCACGGGCCGTACGGATACTCCGGTTGGATAAACATACTCTATGAACGAAAATTATGTGTCAGTGATAGGATGGCTGAGTTTGGTTTGTTCACATGCGACAGCACGTGTCAGTGAGGGTGTGTTCCCTAGGTTGGGTTTGCGGCGTGCGAGAGCAATCGTGTGAGGGTGCGGTCGCGACCCATGGCGTCAAGGAGCGACCATGTGAGGGTGCGGTGCGATCGAGACAGCCGTGCGCAAGTGTACCTCCTTCTCATTTTGAAAAATTTAGGCAAGCTTGGCAAAAATGTGCGGCGAAGTTTGGCAATGCAAGGCCTAGACCCAAACAGGATAAGTAATGCGTGCATTACTAGGAGTACTAGTGTTAAAAAAGAAAGGCGGGTTTTCCTTCGGATTTAATCGATACAAATCCTCGTTTCACGTGTCAATTAATGCGTATTTTTTTCTCGAAAGACCAAAGAGCTAACCATCTCACTCCTCATCGCTTGATTAATGCAGCGCCATGCAAACGAGCCTTCTCACTTCCGCATGCATGCAGGGGGTACTAATGTCCTTGGTTGCTAACCCCATCAATTTTGCCTCGATTAGTATTAGTGGCTGTTTGCAAATTGTAATGTTGATATACTGGCCCTATGTACAAAAAAATGGAGGTAGTAACTATATTTGAATTCCTTGCCCATTGCGGTGACGTCGACGATTTTTTTTTGTGGTTTGGCGAAGTGCGTTCGACGGAGAACACCATTGAGGGAGACCACGGTAAGTCGTTCGCAAGTGCCGCCTGCAAGCCAAGACAACCGCCTTATTTGCATCGAGGAAGTCCTTTACTAGTACTACTACTAGGAGTACTAGTGCGGTGAGATGGTTTCTCGAAGAAGACGATGGAGAAGCGGAGTCGTGAAGAGTGAAATGATGGTTGCTTCGTCCGTGCTTTGTGATTTGACGCCTTACTGGTTTGTGATTTGTGATAGAAGGGACAGGGGAGTAGACTCTGTGCTCTATACTGTACTACATGCGTCCAAGCATGGGAGAAAGAGGAGAGACGTTGCATTTTTCTATTCCTTCAATCAATCAATCAGGCAGCTTCGGTTCCAACTTTTTGGCTTTGGCAACACCGTGCACAATGGTTCCCATGATGCCAAAAGCTATTTTCACATTTGGCTACACATTGTGGATGCCCTTAACCGTACCACTTGGTTTTGCTCCTGTGTGCTATCTATACAAATCTCAATTATATTGATCTAAAAAATTATAGAATCAAAGATTAGTAAAACGGAGGTGATTTTGCCGCGCGGATGGCGGGGGAGGTTTCTTATTTTCGGAGGGCGTTGTCCTGGCGGTTTGCTAACATGCGGTCCCACGTGTCAGTGCTTTACCAAGCTGATCCGCGTCCCACATGAGGCAGAACAACGGCAGAAGCAACACGTGGTTAAGTTGAAGAAGATGAGGGAGAAGCCGATTCAGCAACGAGTGAAATGATGGTTGCTTCGTCCCCCAACTTCTTTTTTTTAGCATCATTACTTCGTCCCTCCAACTTAACTGCGGGAAAGGTGCAACTTTGTGATTTGACGCCTCATTGCTCATTACTACACCAGCGCCATGGTAGGGTGCTTCACCACAGCTGCTCTGCCTTTGTATTCGGTATGGCACGTGGACCCGGTAGCTTGATGTCCCACATGTCGACGAAAGGGACTAGAGGAATTATGAAAGCGGCGCTCCACTCTTCTGACGAAGGAGTAGGCGACATAATGACCCGATGAATCGTCACTTGTCTTGTATAGTACTATAGTTTTCTTTGTTTCGCATACGATCCATCAATACAAACCCGATTAAACAGGAAAGGCGGGATTTTTCCTGCGCGGTAGATGATACTGGCCATACATTTCAAAGGCAATTTTAATGTATGCAAACTGAATAATTATAAGTAACAATATGATATCTAGTAAAACTAAAAACACATATGATTTATTGTGTTAGAGTGTAGTAGTAGTGCTGTATTGCATAGTTGTTAGATGTAACATGCGAGAACGTGTAGAGATGTAGTTCTGGAGGGCCTACAGAGAGAAAAGCGTAATACGATCACCGAACTTCAGAATAAGCTGATTACGGTCACTATATACGTTTTGCGGTGATTATCCGGTCACTTGCTCACAGTTCAGCATCGGATTGCACTCTGTTGACCGGCCAAATAGTCTGCGTGGCGCCATGTTGACTAGTTAAATTGACCATGTTCCTTGTGGGTCCCACCTGTCAGTTCGCATAGGGAAAAGGTCAGATAAACACAAATTGCGACAAGGCTCCAACCGTGCGCGGGAATCACCTGGTTGTGTATGTGTCTGTCAGGGCCTGATGTGTGCGCATGCACGTGTAGGTTGAGCACTTGAGCGTGAGACTGTGTGTTGGTCGTGTGGTGTACTCGTGTGTGCATGCATGCGTGCGTGTGAGTGTTGCCTGCGTGCGTGGCTGCGTGTGTACGTGTTAGTGTTGCGTGCGTGCGTGGGTGCATGTGTTTGTGTGAGTGTTGCGTGGATGGAGTTCGTGTGCATGCGTGCGTGTGTCTATAATCACCACACCAGCTCCTGTGTGTTAAAACAGACGGCTCAGCATACCAATACAAGGCCACCTTGTCCGCTGTTCCCGTGGTCATGACTTCGAACCACCGTCAAAATATTTTTTTGTCGTTTGTTTTCATTCTTACTAGCAAGATGCCCGTGCGTTGCATGTAACATCAAGATGCATTTGTATGACTTGTTTATCTTGTGAGAGAAAAGGATGAACGAGGGAAGGCCTTATTTGCAAGTGTGGAGAGGTGTGTGGGTACCTTTTTGCAGAATTGCCATAGTTTCTTTCCTATCCGTCAGATATAAATCGGATGGCCTATATTGCAGGATGGCAGGCACACCATCATCACCAACTCTGTTTTTTATAAGAGTGTATTTTATGTATTTTATAATATTGTAGATGTAGAGTAGATACAAGTCGGCTGTGTGGGCACGATGTTAGTGAGATAATGTGATGCAACACTAGAGGTGCCACGTGGAGCGTTTAACTGGTCAACTAGTCATGTCATGAGCAAATACAAAGTTGTACGGTGAGCCCGTGAGTGTATAATAACCACTAAACGTAAACGGTGACCGTAAACGTAAACATGTCATGAGCAAGCTTGGTGATATAGATATGTAGATCTCCTACCGATGTAACCGACTCTGTGTAACCCTAACCCTATTCGGTGTCTATATAAACCGAAGGGTTTTAGTCCGTAGGACGAACAACAATCATACCATAGGCTAGCTTCTAGGGTTTAGCCTCTCCGATCTCGTGGTAGATCTACTCTTGTACTACCCATATCATCAATATTAATCAAGCAGGAGTAGGGTATTACCTCCATCGAGAGGGCCCGAACCAGGGTAAAACATCGTGGCCCTTGTCTCCTGTTACCATCCGCCTAGACGCACAGTTCGGGACCCCCTACCCGAGATCCGCCGGTTTTGACACCGACATTGGTGCTTTCATTGAGAGTTCCTCTGTGTCGTCACCTGTAGGCCCAATGGCTCCTTCGATCATCAACAACGACACGGTCCAGGGTGAGACTTTTCTCCCCGGACAGATCTTCGTATTCGGCGGCTTTGCACTGTGGGCCAATTCGCTAGGCCATCTAGAGCAGATCGAAAGCTACGCCCCTGGCCATCAGGTCAGATTTGGGAGTTTGAACTACAAGGCTGACATCCGTGGAGACTTGATCTTCGACGGATTCGAGCCATAGCCAAGCGCGCCGCACTGTCTCGATGGGCATGATCTAGCTCTGCCGCCGAACAGTGCCCTGGAGGCCGCACCAGCGTCCGCTCCGACCCTTAGTCCGGAGCCGACTTTGCCGATCGAGGACGAGTGGCTGGACACCGCCTCGGGGGCTACGATCTCTGCGGCGATTTAGCCGAACATCATCCCTGTCCTTTGCGAAGCTCGTGACTCTGAGGTGCCGGACTCCTCTCCGGACTCCGAACCTCCCGCGCCCCTGCCAGTCGAATCCGATTGGGCGCCGGTTATGGAGTTCACCGCTGTGGATATCTTTCAGCTCTCGTCCTTTGGCGACATCCTGAATTCACTAAAATCTCTCTCTTTATCAGGAGAGCCCTGGCCGAACTATGGTCAGGAAGGTTGGGATGCGGACAACGAAGAAATTCAATGCCCAACCACCACCCACTTTGTAGCCACTGTCGATGATTTAACCGACATGCTCGACTTCGACTCCGAAGACATCGACGGTATGGACGACGATGCAGGAGACAACCAAGAACCAGCGCCTACAGGGAACTGGAAGGCCACCTAGTCATACGACATATACATGGTGTACATCCCAAAAGATGGGAATGGCGATGGAACAGCGGAGGATGACCCCTCTAAGAAACAGCCCAAGCGCCGACATCAGCGGCGCCGCTCTAAATCCTGCCACAGGAAAAACGGTGATTCCGGCAAGGGAGATAATAACACCCCGGACAGTGCCGAAGACAACCCTCTCCAGCAGGATTCAGCACAGGAGGAGGGAGAAGCCAGCCCTCATGATGGAGAGGCGCATGAGAGGTAGAGGACGATAATTATATGCCTCCCTCCGAAGATGAGGCAAGCCTCAACGACGACGAATTTGTCGTGCCTGAGGATCCCGCCGAACAGGAGCGTTTAAAACGCAGGCTTAGGGCCACGACAAGCAGCCTCAAGAAAAAGCAGCAGCAGCTTAGAGCTGACAGATGGACTGAAGTCCTTGCGGCCGAGGAGTACAAACTCGAACGCCCCTCCAAAAGCTACCCAAAACGCAAGCTGCTACCCCAATTAGAGGAGGAAGCACACAACCCTACATCACCAGCGCATGATGCGGCCGACCGGCCACCTCGTGGTCATGACAGAGAGGCCTCTAGGCCCTCCACCAAAGTCGCACTCCGGCGTCGCTCGAAAAGTACAAAGCCACGAGGAAATGCGCCAGACTTGCGAGACATATTGGAGGACAAGGCAAGGCAAATAAGATCGATCTATGGATCGCGTGGGCGCCCCACAACATGTGATGACAACCGTCACGTCGGATACAGCAATTCCGGCCGGGCCGAACACAGTAGACAAAGCTCATATGAGCTACGTCGTGATATAGCCCAATACAGAGGCGCCGCACACCCACTATGCTTCACAGATGAAGTAATGGATCATCAAATCCCCGAGGGCTTCAAACCCATAAACATCGAATCATACGATGGTACCACAGATCCTGTGGTGCGGATCGAGGACTATCTCCTCCATATCCACATGGCCCGGTGATGATCTACATGCCATCAAATACCTCCCACTCAAGCTTAAAGGACTAGCTCGGCATTGGCTTAACAGCTTGCCCGGTAGTCAATCGGTTGTTGGGAGGACACGGAAGCCGCATTCCTCGATAACTTCCGGGGCACATATGTGCGACCACCGACGCCGATGACCTTAGCCATATAATTCAGTAGCTGTAAGAATCGGCCGGACAATTACGGACGCGGTTCCTAACAAAGAAAAATCAGATCGTCGACTGTCCGGATGCAGAGGCACTAGCAGCCTTCAAACACAACATCCGTGACGAGTGGCTAGCCCGGCACCTAGGACAGGAAAAGCCGAAAACCATGGCAGCCCTCACCACACTCATGACTCGCTTTTGCGCGGGAGAGGACAGCTGGCTAGCTCGAAGCAACAACTTGGCCAAACACCCTGGTAGTTCGGATACCAAGGACAGCAATGGCAGGTCGCGTCGCAACAAGCATAAACGCCGCATTAACGGTGACAATGTTGAAGATACGACAAGAATGCAGATTCGTGAGGCTCTATACCCGGTCAGTGGAAGAAGCCATTCAAAAGAAATACCTAGGGCCCGTCCAACTTGGACCGAATACTCGATCGCTTGTGCCAGATACATGGCACCCCCGAAAAACCAACCACACCAACAGGGATTGTTGGGTGTTCAAGCAAGCAGGCAAGCTAAACGCCGAAAACAACGACAAGGGGCTGCATAGCGATGACGAGGAAGAGCCCCGGCCGCCGAACAATAGAGGACAGAAGGGCTTTCCCACACAAGTGCGGACGGTGAACATGATATACGCAACCCACATACCCAAAAGGGAGCGGAAGCGTGCACTAAGGGACGTATATGCGATGGAGCCAGTCGCCCCGAAGTTCAACCCATGGTCTTCCTGCCCGATCACCTTTGATCGAAGGGACCACCCCACTAGCATCCGCCACGCGGTTTCGCCACATTGGTTCTTGACCCAATTATTGACGGATTTCACCTCACCAGATTCCTGATGGACGGCGGTAGCAGCCTGAACCTGATTTATCAGGATATAGTGCGCAAAATGGGCATAGACCCGTCAAGAATCAAACCCACAAAGACGACCTTTAAAGGCGTCATTCCAGGTGTAGAGGCCAATTGTACAGGCTCAGTCACACTCGAAGTGGTCTTCGGATCCCCGGATAACTTCCGGCGAAGAGTTAATCTTCGACATAGTCCCGTTCCGCAGCGGCTATCACCCATCGCTCGGACGAACCGCATTTACGGTAAAGTTCAATGCGGTGCCGCTTTTCGCATACCTCAAGCTCAAAATGCCAGGCCCTCGAGGAGTAATCACGGTCAATGGAAACACCGAACGCCTTCTCCGAACGGAGGAGCATACGGCGGCCCTAGCGGCCGGAAGTACAAAGCAGCATCTTAAGGCAATTCTCGAGTCCGGCTATTAAGCGACCGACACCGCTAAGCGCGCCGGAGTAACCTACAACAAGACCGCTGGCATGATCCGGAGCAAGCGTGAGTAATGCGGCTAACCCCAGCCCTCGCGAACTCGCTGAAGCGATTACGCTGGCCGCGTAATTGCGCTCAAGCACCATGGGCATAGGGGCCGGGCCACGACCACGGCGTGCGCCCGTAATGTGGCTAGACCGCACTAGGGGCTACCGCTTGTGTCATTCCTTTCTTTCTTGTTTTCTTGTTCTTTTCCTTTCAGACTCTGTTCTCCGAAGCCCTGTCCGCATTCGTGCCGACTACACGATACAACAGCCAGGGAAGCAGAAAACTGCCTCAAGTGTCCAGGTGGTCTCTATTATGAGCAGTACACCTGTTTTACATACCACACCGCAAACTTACCCATGGAAGGGGGACATGTCAAAAGTCCCGTACCTTGCTTATCGCCAAATTTGTATCGTTCTGCTTTTATTTGCAGTTTCTTTTGAATAAACAATATATAGCTCTTGCCTAATATTGCATTCTTTCACATTGTATATGTTCATCTATGACATTGCACAACCGTACAATTTGGTACGGCAACCACACCAGGGGGTTATGTACCCCAAAAACATGGTGTGACAAGTCCGAACACTTTCACAAGTGCGGCACCCCGAACTTATAGCATTATATGCATCGGCTCCGAATCATGTCTTGGGTCAATAGTTGGGTTTGCCCGGCTCCCATGTTTTGGTACCTTACGTTCCGTTATATCGGCTAAGGTAGCGCCGGGAGAACCACTGCGATTGTGCCCCGGTTGAGCTGGGTTGAGCACCTCAGTGGAGAAAGCTAAAACTGACCGTCATGATAAGGCGAGAGCCGGTCGCTGTTCGAGAGGTTTCTTCGAGTCCCTAAAGACTTATGCTGCTTAGAGCGAGGAACCGGCATTGTCCGGCCAAGGCGTGGATAGCGCCCCGAACTCGGTCTTCCGAATACTAGGGGCTTCGCCGAAATTTAAAATTATAGAATTCTATGGCTAAGTGAGAGTGTTCAAGCACTATAAGTCCGGTTGCCTTGTTCATTGCGTTGAGCGCCTCCCTCGAAGGACCCAAGAATGGGAACAAGAGCACTCAAGTTTATCCCGAACACCCCAGCACTCGTGGCATGAAATTTGAAATAACGACTTGCCATCTCTCAAATTTTGATAAACAGCCGCACGAAGGTAATATTTTAAATTCTGGCGTTGCTTAGCGCATATGAACAAGTTTTCAGCATACAGGATAACAAATGTGAGTCTATTCAAAAATTACATCTTTGGAGCATTCACCCGCTATAAGGCGGGCACCCTTCAGGACGCCCTCATAATACATTTCAAGCGTGCGATGCTCCTTGCCCGGTGGTGGTCCGTCCTTCACAAGCTTCTCACCGTCCAGCTTGCCCCAGTGCACCTTAGCACGGGCAAGGGCCCTACGGGCACCTTCAATGCAGACGGAGCGCTTGATGACTTCAAACCACGAACAGGCGTCCACCAGCCGCCGCACTAGACCGAAGTAGCTCCTGTGCATGGCTTCATAATACAAAGAACTATGAGGCCCTTCATGGCCTGTTCGGCGACCTTGTGGAGCTCGACCAGCTGCTTCAGCTGGTCGCTCGAGGCACTGGATGTCCGCCTCAAAGATATCGAGACCGTAACACCTTCTCTGTCGAGCTCCCCTCTTCGGCTCGGTAGAAAGCGGCGGCATCGGATACACTGCGGGGCAGATCTGCGAAGGCTCCTGGAGAGCTCCGGATTCGGGTAAGTAACAGATAATTGACTTTTACATTTTTGCTTTGCATAAAGAATGCCATACCCGCCGCTATCTTCCTCATCACCTCAATCTCCTGGAGGGCTTTCTGGGCTTCGGCCTTAGCGGCCTTGGCAGTCTCAAGAGCCGATGCAAGCTCGGACTCTCGGGTCTTCGAGTCACGCTCCAAACCCTCGTGTTTTTCCACGAGAGCCTGGAGCTCTTGCTGTACCTCCGCCAGCTGCGCCTCCCCCTTCTCTCGCTCGGTGCGCTCCGCGGCCGCTTTATTTTCGGCCGCGGTCCGCTTCCTTCAGGGTCGCCACCTCGTTCGTGGCCCCCGCAATACCCACGTTATTCCTGTTATCTTTTGCAACCACATTTTTCATAATTCCATAAGTTACTACTTACCTTCCTTGTCCTCGAGTTGCTTCTTGGCTTGGGCGAGCTCGTTCTCGGACCGCTCGAGGTTCTCCTTCAATGCATTGACCTCCGCAGTCAGTGCGGCAGAGGTCAGCACGACAGCCTACATTCCCTTATTGACATATTTATATTAGACTCCTGCGTGTATCTTTTTAGATCCTCAGTCCGGCTTTTCTTTCCGAACACCGAACTAAGCATCAGGGGCTACTGTCTATGCGGTAATATTTTTACATATTCGAAACTTACCTCAAAGCCTGTTAGAAGGCTGTTGCAGAGCCAGTCAGCCCGCTCTTGGCGGATCGAACTTTCTGGATCACCACACTCATAACACTGCGGTGCTCCACCTCGATGGAGGCGCTGTTAAGCGCCTCCAAGAGCTATCCGGCGCCTCGGTTGGGACGGAGGACACGGCGTCTTACCCTTCTTACGAAGGGGCCGCTTGCCGGACTTCGGAACCGCTGAAGGTTCCGGTATGGAGTCCGGACAAGGGTCGGGCTTAGAGCCCCTGGGGGTCTTGCTCCCCTCGCGCCTAGAGTCCGGGAGGCTGCCTTGTGGCGCCTCCTGCGCCACCTCCTCTTGACCAGGCCCCCCTTGGGGCCCCACCTCGGCATCGTCGGCGGCGCGAGGCGAGGAGGCGGCCGGAAGAGAAGTGCTCTCCACTTCGGACGAATTCAGGGACCCGCTTGACGAAGCGGCAAGCTCGCCCTTGGGCGGGCTGCATGATTGTTCGGCATTAGAGAACACTATGCAATGAATAAAAAAAACCATGGGTATCCGGACACTTATGATCTTGCCAGGGGCTTGGCCCTCGAGGGCCACTCCTCCTCGCCGTCGTTGGCGTTGGTGGAGACGTCCGGAGGAAGGGTTCTTCCCTTCTTGGACCCTCCGGCCTCCCCAGTCGGGGCAGCCTTCCTTTTCTACTCTTCCCCCGCTGGGGGAGAGGCTTCTTTTTCCTCCTCCTCGTTCTCAGGAGAGGATTCTGCTTCAGAATCTGACAGCACCTGGCGCCGGGAGCTCCTTTGAGTTCCCGTGGCCTCCTTCTTGGCCTTCTTCTCCGTCACCACGTGAGGTGCCGGAACCAGCAGCCCCGTCAAGCGGGCATCCCCTGGGTCTTCTGGCAAAGGAGCCGAACAGTTAATCTGTCCGGATGTCTTCAGCCAGTCCTGTCAAAGGTTAGGGAGTTTTAGATCCTGCATAGAGTCAAACTATGAAAAAAGAATCCCATAAAGGGTAAAATAACTTACCTCGTTGGCTTGACGCTGCGAGCTGAATCCGCGATCTTGATGGCGGATGCGGAGCTTCGGCGCCTTGAACAAAGACCTTCCTGGCATCTTGTACGTAGTGTCGAAGAGCCGGCTCAAGGTCCGGTGTTGTGCCGGATCAAACTCCCACAAATTGAAGGACCGTTGCTGGCATGGGAGAATCTGGCGGATGAGCATAACCTAGACTACGTTGACAAGCTTGAGCTTCTTGTCCACCAGGTTTCGGACACAGGTTTGGAGTCCGGTCAACGTCAGGCCCGTCTCTTTCCATGATGTGAGCCGTGTGGGGGAGCCAGATCTGAATTCGGGGGCCGCCGCCCATTTGGAGTCGCGCGGCTCGGTGATGTAGAACCACCCCGATTGCCACCCCTTTATGGTCTCCACGAAGGAGCCCTCAAGCCATGTAACGTTGGGCATCCTGCCCGCCATGGCGCCTCCGCACTCCGCTTGTTGGCCGCCCACTATCTTCAGCTTGACGCTAAAGGTCTTCAACCATAAACCGAAGTGGGGCTAGATGCAGAGGAAAGCCTCGCACACGACGATAAATGTCGAGATATTGAGGATGAAGTTGGGGGCCAGATCGTGGAAATCCAGGCTGTAGTAGAACATGAGCCCCCGGACAAATGGGTGAAGTGGAAAACCTAGTCCGCGGAGGAAGTGGGTGAGGAACACCACCCTCTCATGAGGCCTGGGGGTGGGGATGAGCTGCCCCTTGTTGGGGAGCCGACACGCGATGTCGCCGGACAAGTATCCGGCCTCCCGCATCTTGGTGATGTGCCCCTCCGTGACGGAGGAGGCCATCCACTTGCCTCCCGCTCCGGACATAATTGGAGAAGGTCGAGTGCACGGAGGTGGATGAGCAAAGGAGGAAGAAGGCGTATGTGGAAAGGTGGATCCTTATCCCCTTATATGGACGGACGCAACTAAGCACCCCCACCAGCCTGGTAAAACTCGTTTGCCTCCCAAGCGCCGCAATCAATGGCGCGCTTGGGTTACCCACGTCCTTATTGATGAGAATCCTGGAATAAGGGGGACACGATCTCTGCTTTGACAAGACGTGCCAAGGAAACCGCCTCGCTAAACGCGCTGAGGTGGTACAGTAAAAACGATTCAAACGAAGACTTGGCCGTGGCGTGATGGCACGTTGCGGAATACGCCAACAGATTGATTTTGTGTAAATATTATTCTCTCTACGGTGTTATGTGGAAATTATTTTGCAGAGCCGGACCGTCCTTGTGTTCAAAATCTTCTATGAAGTATTCGGAGGAGGAACCCGCCTTGCAATGCCGAAGACAATATGCGTGCGGACTAAATGCGTCATTGAAGCCTGGTTCGAGACTCTTGAGGAGTCCTGGACTAGGGGATGTCCGGATAGCCGAACTATCATCTTTGGCCGGACTGCTGGACTATGAAGATACAAGATTGAAGACTTTGTCCCGTGTCCGGATAGGACTTTCCTTGGCGTGGAAGGCAAGCTTGGCGATACGGATATGTAGATCTCCTACCGATGTAACCGACTCTGTGTAACCCTAACCCTATTCGGTGTCTATATAAACCGAAGGGTTTTAGTCCGTAGGACGAACAACAATTATACTATAGGCTAGCTTCTAGGGTTTAGCCTCTCTGATCTCGTGGTAGATCTACTCTTGTACTACCCATATGATCAATATTAATCAAGCAGGAGTAGGGTATTACCTCCATCGAGAGGGCCCGAACCTGGGTAAAAACATCGTGTCCCTTGTCTCCTGTTACCATCCGCCTAGACGCACAGTTCGGGACCCCCTACCCGAGATCCGCCGGTTTTGACACCAACAATCGTGCTTTCGCTTCAAATACAATGATCATCATTGCATATATCGCGAGAGAAAGATGAAACACGCGTGAATTTTCTGGGGGCTTACTTTTAGAGGACCTGGAGATAGTTTTGTGTGCATACGTGAAAGGGGCGACACTGGGGTATGCGATGGAGAGAGAGATGCTCTTCGTTTCTCTTTATTATGACTAACTTTGTATATAGTATAAAATATACAAATTCACAATATGGAATAAATATCATTGTGGGCACAATGCAATGCAAATTAAGCGTTCAGTACTCCTCCATATAACTTTGTAATGTTGTATATATGTAGAAACTCTAAAATAATTTTTTGGCCACACTTTATTCAAAAGGAATGTTGTATGCGAAATAAACGTGAAGAGAGGGCTTTTTAGATCAATGGGGTACGTGATGTAACATGTATGAATGTGTAGTTGATGCATTTGGCGGGGCCTAGAGAGGTATGTGTGTGTATTACATATTCGAGAGAGGCATGGATAGAGGGGCCGATGGGGGGCGTGGGAGAGATAGCACGAGAAATGAGAGTGGTCTAGAGAGAGAGAGACGAATATGACGTCACGACAAGAGATTCCATTCCCTTGAGTGTGTATATGCAAGGGGGGAGGGAATAGAGGCACCAGGAGAAATTTTCGGTGTGTGTGGTGTTTGTGTTGGTATGTGTGGGTGTGAGAAGATAATGAGACGTGGGGGCGGAGGGTGTGTCACCGCGTGAGGTCGATGGGTCGAGGTGAGGCCCTTCGTTCGGTTCCGTCCTGCGCCACATTTGTCGGCCCATGACACATTAAGGAAGACCCATGGATGACTAGTCGTACAAGACAAAGATAGCAGAATTGTGAAGGACTCTGTGTCCACTAACAAAGCCGGCTAGGATTTGTAACCCTAGGTTCTCGGACTAAGGTAACCCCTTTATCTCTGATATTACTATTCATCCAACCTAACTTTAAGGGGCATCCTACAGAATGCTCTGCTAGAATCATACTAAATCGATTAGGAAGAGAGGTGTGAGACAATGCGTGAGAGACAAGCGTAAAGATAATGTGCGTACATGAGACGCGTAGGCAGGTCCATGTATATAGAAAGGGTTGATGAGGATTGTGCGTGTGTATGTTTGCGAGAGGAAGAGTGCTTGTGATAAAGGTTAGTGAAAACAGTTGTAAATGGTTACGAGAGGGGGGAGGGTTATATCTATAGCATGTGTGCGAGAAAGACACCTCGGGAGAGAGTGTGTGAGCATGTGTGAGGGACCACCGATGGAGAGTGAAACTACACGTAAAGACTGCTCTACACATTGATTAAAGATATAAATTGTATCCAAATATTAGGATGGGATCATGATATTTGCAATTCAGCGTAAGGAGCGGTCATTGATCCATCGGACATCTAGATTCTATCGAATTTGAGCATGTCTATGTTATTATTCGACACAATTGATCCACATAGTTAGTATTTTGAACTCCAGACAATGCATCGCTTTAGCAATCGAATATAAACGTGAGTATAGTTCATGTAGTGTGTGTAAAGCACATTATACATACGAAAGTTACACAATGGACATTTATAAATAGCTACCTATGAACTAGCATACATTTGAATTCAACCTAAGGTGGTTTAAAAAAATCAAATTCAACGTGAAGTCCATTCAATTATTTGAATTCGATATCATGGCATTTGTAAACCATACCTAAACTATGGGGGTACCAATCTTTGCTCTGATTTTGTACATAATAGCATATGTAGTCGTGTACAAAATAGATTCAAATTTAGCTCCTCCATTCCAAAATAATCATAGTTATAGGATTTTCAAGTGTCAAAATTTCAAAAGGAAGCGGATAATTTAATGAGGTTTTCAAACATACAAGGTCAAATATAACGTTGTCTATTTAGGTCAATCCTCATAGTTCAAGAGTACTCTAAACGTGAATGCTTGTGTTTCAAAATTTGAACGAAGCGCCAAAAGAGCCTCTACTACTTGAAACCGCGTGAGACCAATTTTTGGTAGTACAAGGAAATTACTTTTCTAATAACTCCGACCTATGAAACCTACCGGCCCGACGTCCAAAGGTCTAAACCGGGGTAGGTTTGTAGCTTCATCTAGCCGCCACGCAACCGCCTCCAAAAAACATTCATACACAATGGCCGCCTAAGCACACATGCGCGCGGCTGAAATCGCTCCCGCCCACTATTTGGGACACCTGGGATTACCATCCTAGCCCCGACCCGCAGTAGGTTCGAAATTTAAGAGGGGGCCAAAGTTTGTACTTTCCCCAAATTTCAAACAAGCGCGTCCCATCTTCTGTTCAAAAAAGCCAAAAACAAGCGCGTCCCTGCATCAAACATGGTTCCCCCACCCGTCCGATTCCCCATTCAGACTCCCTGGGCGCCAAAACTACCTCTCCCCCCGCCGCGAAACCCCGGCGCCCTCCGTCCGCCACCCCATCCCACCCATCAACCGCCGCCTTCCTCCATCACGCCGGAGCCAATACCCCGATGTGGTCGTCCACCGCAACCTCAACCGCAACGCCCTCCACGGCTAGTAGTTGAAGCCGAGGCCGAGCTGTCCGTACCCGAGCCAGTTCAACCACGCCGTCCTGCGCCTCACCGCTGCCGCTCCAACTTCGCCACCCTCCACCGCACCAGAGTTGTTCCTGCTACGCCATCCTTCGCCGCCTCGGCTCTGCTTCCCCTCCGCCGACTTACGGCCACGGCAACACAGTCAACAATTTGGCCATGGGTTCGTCCAAGCCTGCACCCTCCAGAACACCGGTTTCCCCGGTAAAAACAAGAAGATCGGCGTGACATGTGGAGGTGACCACACCGGCAACTGAAGAAGGTACCCCTCTTCCCTTATTCGTGCAAATCTTACGTCTCTACTTGCACGGTATTCATCCCACAGAAGACACTAGTTGACCACTTCTTCTTGATATTAGATGTTTCTAGTAACTCGTGATGCATAAGGATTCTCCTCATATACTATTTCACCTTAGCTAGAGGTCCGTCGCCCCCCTGAATTTCAATTTCTGGCCAATTGATTCCCAATTAACGGAAGCATTCCCCGACGTAACAGGCGCTAGTACGACTATTATGCCGGGGAAGCAACGCCTTGGTGTTTATCTTAGGGGCGTGTGCGGCCTAGAGCTACTGGAGCCCGATCTGGAGGTTGGCCGGGATTAAAGGGATGGCTTGGGGGCGCTACCAAGCACGACGGTGGTGTGAGGTCAATGGGAGGGCGGGGCGGCGGAGGCACGGGTCTGGGCCGGTGGTTGAGGGCGGTTCAAGAATGATCGTCAACAGTGACTGGCGGGAGGTAGACGAAGGCCATCTGCCTATTCCTTATAGATCAGACGGTTCATTAAAAAAATCGACTGACCTATTTATTTTTAGTCGACTGTTATCTTAGATATGACCACATGTGGTGGTGTCTTTGGAGGAGTACCTGCATTTCTGTGCTCATATATTACAAAATCATATGGAGTAGAATCTAATTTTGTTTGCCATGCAATGTTGTAGAGCTATCATATGTCTCCTGTCATTTATTTTTCAGCCACCTGCTATCTGCTACTTTTATACGGTAATCGTTCTCGCACACACTTCATCCATACTCTCACTATTGTGTTTTTATGAAAGGGTATTTCAGAGTCTGCCGAAAGCAAAGCAAAAAAGAAAAGAGACAAGTCGTGCCAGCTTTCTATGCGGCTAGGCACGGCATGTTACAGCGCTTTAAAGGGTGTAGTGTCAGCAGATGGAGACGGTAAATGTTGCACTGGAGTTGATGACCTCGCTCGCAATGAACCACCATCCCAGGTGCTTGCTTTAACTTCGTGGTGTCATATGTGGTTGCATGTTCCATATGGTGTCTAGCTTGTATTCGAAAGGCCGAAGTCGGTCTTTATTAAGATGAGGAAAGATATTTTTTACATGAACCACCATCCCGTGAGCACCAGAAGACAAATAGCTAGTCGTAATCGCCGAGCCAGTGACAAGCCCAAAGAAAGACAGGCATCACACGAAGCCAACTAAAAGCCGCGATGGTGGCGAGCAGCCCGCCTCCCACCGTGCTCTCGTGTCCTAGATGATCATGTTCACCACTCCAGCCGGATGTCTAGCTTATATTGCTTCCAATTTGGTTAAATTGCATCTGCTTAGCTTACACATTATACCTTTGAATATGGCATGCCTTTCTGTTTTTGGTACATACTAGTACATCTGTGTATTAACCATGTTCTTACATCAAACTGATGTTCTTGTGTATCCCTCATCAATCACTTATGACTAGGCAGGAAGGCAAGGGGACTACTCTTCATTTAAAGAATGCAGCGTCAACCTCCCGACATGATTCTCAAGAAACAGAAATGCTAGATGAAGAGTGTGAACGTAGCTCTGTAGTTGATTACAACATTTCCCCTACACTAGCATTGCAGGTGCTTGCTCTAACTTGGCAGCGTGATATGTGGTTGCATGTTGCATATGGTGTCTAGATTGTAATTCTTCCAATCTGGTTAAACTGCATGTGCTAGTCTGCTTAGCTTATACTCTTGTAAATGTGACATTATACCGATTAATGTGACATGCCTTCCTGTATTTAGTACATAGTACATCTGTCTATTAAGCATGTCCTTACATAAAACTATTGTTTTTTTTTGTATCCCACATCAATCAATATGACGAGACACCTTTAGTATATGCAGTGCGATATTAGTTGCATCTTTCATATGATTTATAGCATGCGCTGCTTCTAATTTGTTGAAATTCCATTTATGATGGGACGCTTTTAACTTGGCAGATTCATATTGTTTGCATCTTTCATGTGGTGTCTAGCTTGCATTGCTTCTTATTTGCTGGTATGGTTTCTGCTTAGTTTACACAAACAGTTGTGAACATGCCATGCCGTCCTGTTTTTCGTACATATTCCATCCTGGTATCATGTGTTTGCCTTACATCAAAGTAGTGATTGTCAATATCATGCATGAATGAGTTCTGAAGAGAGAATTTTATTGCTTTTTCTTGTCGGTTTTACTTGACAATTCAAAATCAATAAAGCGGAAGGAAGTTAGCAAGGCAGCAGATAAAGGTGCTCCTTCCAAACGGAGGGCCTCTACAGTTTCTACTCCTCCACACCCCTAAGATGATTTCCAAGACAACACATGCATAGACACTCAACAAAGCTGTGTTTATGATGAGCACGTCTCCCCTAGTGCAGTATCACCGGTGCTCCCTCTAACTTGGCACTATTATATGTGGTTGCATGTTATGTGTGATGTCTAGATTGTATTGCTTCTAATTTTGTTGAATTCCATCTGCTTACTTTACACATTATACTTGAATAAGACACGTGTTCCTGTTGCTAGAACATACAATATCATCTATCACACCATGTTCTTACATCAAATTACTACTGTTGTGTAACCTGCAACAATCACTTATCATAAGACACGTTTGACTTCGGAGTGTGATATAGGTTACATCTCACATTCTTTTCTAGCTTGTACTACTAATTTGTTGAAATGGCACTTATGACGAGACAGTTTTAACTTGGTAGAGTGATATCGTTGCATCTTTCATATGGTGTCTAGCTTTTATTGCTTCTAATTTGTTGAAATGCCTTCTCCTTAGTTTACACATCATAAGTTGTGAATATGCAATGCTGTGAATATGCAATGGCACTAATGACGAGAGACCTCTAACATGGTAGTGTGATGTTGTTTGCATCTTGCATATTATTTATTTCTTGTACTGCTTCACATTTGTTTAAACACCATTTATGCTGAGACACTGTTAACTTGGCAGAGCGATATTTGTAGCATCTTTCATATGGAGTCTGCCTTCCATTGCATTGCTTCTAATTTGGTGAAATGTCTTCTTCTTAGTTTACACATCATAGTTATGGTTATCTCTCCCGTCATGTTTTTCATACATATTACATCCCCCTATCATGTGGTTGTCTAACATCAAAGTTCAGTTCGTCTGCATCACTCATCAATTTGTTCTGAAGAACTAAATTGTTATTCGTTTTTCTTGTCAGCTTGACTTAACATGGCACAGAGAAAGAGGAAGAAACACAGAATGGCTGGGAATGAGAAGCGGATGAATCCTTCAGATTCTGCTGGTACTGATGGTGCAATAGAAGGTGAAAGTCTAGCGGAAAATTCTACAAACACGACATCCCATGCTACACGAGCTGCAAAAAAAGCCAAACAGAAACAAATAGCTGCCACCAAACAAGTAGAGACAGCCCTAGTTCTTGCAACACCTACCACAGTACTACCAGCTGCACGACATACTCGTGCGTCAACTGAGCTAGCAGCACGTTCCCAAGCTCCCTTGCCACCTGACACTACTTCCCAAGCACTCTTGACACAAGACGAGTTGGCAATATCAGATGAACCTTGTGAGCTTCAACAACAAGAAGGTAGTTGCTGGAGTCAAGTTACAGTTGCATGCTTCTTTATATGTAGTCTCACAGTTTGATGTACACTAACACTTCCTATGTTCATTGTTGGACTAGCACCTAGGTGCAAGAGGAAACAAACCTATGGATAATGCTCGATAGGTTACCTAAATCTAGAGGAGGAAGAATGGAGATCCGTTTTGAGGCAGGTTTAAAAAGGCCACGTGATGCTCTGAGTCGCCCAAGTTAGTATCAGAGGCAGCGGTTGCCGTTAGGTGTCATGTACGTATCCTCCCAACATGGATTCAGTACAGGAATGAAAAAGACGAAACCCAGTTCAACACCTTCCTCGACCATTTATCTATTAGTATGGTTATGTATGGAAACTAGTAATATCGTCTTGCTCTGTCCCATACTTTCTAGGTTAACGATAATGAGACTCCCATAATTTTCAACAGATGAGGTTCAAGTTGGATAGCCAAGATGATGCAACCAGAAAAGCTTGCACCCATGTTTTCAAGTCTCGCTCATGCGGCGATTTCGGTATAACTTGAGGAAAACTCACTTTGAAGGCAAGGCTAACATGAACTTTCCCAAACATCTCTAGTGGAAAATATATCGGATGAAGACCGGAGGGCCTTGTTAAACACCGGTCTCGATCCAAGTATCAGGTACATTATATATATGTGATCAGATCACATATTGAAGTCCTATTGACGCATGTGCCACACAAATCTATCTTCTTGTAGGTGAACTGTTCAAAGAACAAGGCCAACCGTACGAAAGTGAAATTCCAACAGACGACAGGATCTCGTAGCTATATTGCACATTGCGAGGCTCTTGTAATTAGCTGCTGTTTCACTCTTTTCGCTGCACCATATTATCAGATCTATATTGACTTTTTCAAAATGCAGAGGAAAGCCCGCAAGGACCAAAAAGTACCTGAACCAAATACTGTGGAAATCTTCAGGGACTGTCACACCAGCAAGAAGAAGGGCATGACTACACCAGTCAAAGCCGTTGTTGTAAGTCCTTAATCCTCATGCCTTTTAACTACTACTTACTTTGACTTGTGCCTTGAACTGTATGGTTTGCAGCCAATGTCTATTACTCTTTTCAATTTTATACACAATTGTCTTAGCGTATCATTGCACCTTACAATGTTTAAAAGGGAGGAGTGATGTTCCTTTGATCTTGACCCCTAATCTAGTTACATCTTTGGACTTGCCCACACAACGTTACAATTGCTCGTTTATGCATTTCTAAGTTGTTTTGTGATATGAATGATGTCATACTATGCTTACCGTATTATAAACTTGGTCTCTTTATCCTTAGCCCTCAATACAATGTGAAGAAATAGACAATACATTAGCGATGGTACATGGTCATATGTTTGGAACCTGGTTTTATTATGTACTTTGCAATAAAATACAACTAATATTTTACATGGGTTCACCAGAATAAGTTCTGTATATAGACCAAAGCTATTTTGTTTGGTTTTGCTGCCTCCTTAATATCTTCTATTCTGGTACTACTAATGTAAAACCTCAACTTTTCAGCGAGCTATGGAAAAAATGGTGGAACCGCCACCTTCTGAAGGTGGCGAGGCAACTATAACCGCAATGTCGCTCTTCTTGCTGCAGTGGGTCGATGCACATCCACTAACGATTGCCAAAAGCATGTTCCTGCCAGTATTCTTTGGGTTGGTTGTTAAGGCAATATCGTCCAAACTGCCTCATGATCAAGATATGCAAGCTCAAAGCAATGTTGTATCTGCACTCCGCACACAAGTCCATTCCCTAACAGAGGCCCTTTGTGAAACAAGGAGAAACATTGCTCAATGTCGTCAAGATATGCATGGTTTTGAAACCGGACTATCGGACATTTGCTATGTTGTTCGAGAGCCTAGGGAAATGAAGGCAAGGGTTATGGTGCTCCATCGGACAATACAACATGAAAGCATGTGATCGGTCAAATGACCCAAGCTTCTGAACTTCTGGTGGTGCATTTATCTGCTAGACTGTTAAGTTTTATGCCAACCTTCCTTTTGTTATATAGTTGTAATTTGTTTTGGTGCGATACAAAATTTATTCTTAACGTGCAGCCACCGGTTGAAGAAAACAGCAAGCCATTTTTGTATAGTGTAGGGTGTTCCCTATATTTGCATTGGTGGCGATCTTTGATGCTGAGTGGATGTAATCTGTGCAATTGCCTTAATAGCCTAGCGTTAGTTTCGGCCTTATTTATTTCCTAGTCTTCTTTTTCCCTGGTTTGCTAGTGGCCGCAACTACCCATGGGCCATATACGGGCCGTAGGATCCATGGGTCTCCTACAGGCCATCGATAAATGGGCTCAGAATCGGTGGGCCTCGCCGTCAATAAATGGGCTCAGAATCGGTGGGCCTCGGGCCGTCGGATAAATGGGTCTACATGGGCCGTAATCGGGCGTAATTGGTATCGGCCCAGCACGGTAACGGGCCGTTAACATGCCGTAGGACTGCAAAAGCTTAATTTCTGTCACAGGCATAACGGGCCGTTATTTGGCCAGAATATAGGACGGGCTGGCCAGAAACGGGCCGACTCTTGCCATGGGCCGAATTTGCCCCATTAGGGTAACAGGCCAGTAACGGGCCGACTCTTTCCATGCGCCAAATTTGGCCCATTTGGGGAACATGCGAGTAACGGGCCGACTCTTGCCATGGGTCGAATTTGGCCCATTAGGGGAACAGGCCAGTAACGGGCCGGAAGTAATCGAGTGCCGAAAAGGAGCCCAAGAACGTAGGGGGCGTCAATATGCCGAAAGCTAACACGGGCTGGAAACGGCCCATGTAAATAACGGGCCGTTAACGGGTACAAAGAAAATTACTATTCATTATGGGCTAGAGTCACCGTGGGCCTGTAAAGGGCCGAAAAATACGAAGGCCTCATATGGGCCGAAAGACGTCGTGGGCCATAGATGGGCCGAAAGTGAAATGGGCTGGTGTTATATTCGACGACCCACATGACGTTGTCGGGCCGATTTCCTTTAGTGCCTAACGGGTCGTGAGTTAACGGGCTGTAAAATGGGCTATTTGCGAAGAGACCGTTAACAGGCTTTTCATGGGCCAGCCCGTTAACTTTTGACCAAGTCAAACGGGCCGGCTTTGTAAGCTAAATGGGCCAGTGGTGGACCGTGGCACGTGTCGACATATCATAGGCGCCTTATCTCGACCCAATCGACGAGCCGACAAGATTTCGTCCGACCAATAAGAATTTTACACGTGGAAATTTCCCATTGGTCGGGGCTGTTAACGGGTTATCGGATCCAAAACCCGACCCGATAGCTTAACGGCGTTCGATTACGGTGGATGCCACGTGTCGGTCACCCCCCGATTTAAAGCACTTCAGGACATCGCGATTTATCGTCATGGAAGTGGACACTTCCGTGATGATAATTTTTGTAATGTCATGGAACACTTCTCTGACGACAAAGATAGGTATGACTATCTTGATTCTGTCATAAATTTGTCATGGATGTACATGCATGACAAAAAACGCGACCTACTGTGACAAACACGTATCATCGCGGAAGTGTATTTTTTTGTAGTGACTGCGACAAGACGGGGCCTGGCTACAGTGCGACCTGCCACCCCCGAATCCAGGGCGAAATGTGGCCACAGTGCGGGTGTACGAAGCGGACACCCCTCGCCCAACGTGGCACTATAGCTACGCAACCCATGACATCACCTACGTCAGAGGGAGCCATGCTCCCACGATGGGCAGTCGGTACGGCCCACAGACGGTGGGCCCTACTTGTCCACAAACCACCGGAAGATGGCAAACCCCGAGTAGGCGACCTCTGGGGTGGGCCGACTCCTACCATGCGGCCTTCCCTACCCTTGGAGTACGTGCACCGTTAACCCGATGAGATGGGTTGTGGCTACAGTGAGCGCCCACCGCATGGCGGGACTGTAGCCATGCGCCCCTCGACAAAGACTTCGTCATCAAGGACGAGGCTCCAGTATAACACAGTTAATCTAGCCCAATGGTAGCGGGCCCTACCTGTCGGCCGAGTTCACGGCTGTCGACGAGACCCACTGAGGGAGTCCTGGACTAGGGGGTGTCCGGATAGCCGAACTATCATTGTTGGCCGGACTCCTAGACTATGAAGATACAAGATTGAAGACTTCGTCCCATGTCCGGATGGGACTTTCCTTGGCGTGGAAGGCAAGCTTGGCGATACGGATATGTAGATCTACTACCATTGTAACCGACTGCAGTAACCCTAACCCTATTCGGTGTCTATATAAACCGAAGGGTTTTAGTCCATAGGACGAACAACAATCATACCATAGGCTAGCTTCTAGGGTTTTGCCTCTCTGATCTCGTGGTAGATCTACTCTTGTACTACCCATATCATCAATATTAATCAAGCGGTGAGTAGGGTATTACCTCCATCGAGAGGGCCCGAACACAGGTAAAAACATCGTGTCCCTTGTCTCCTGTTACCATCCGCCTAGACGCATGATTCGGGACCCCCTACCGAGATCCGCCCGGTTTGACACCGACATTGGTGCTTTCATTGAGAGTTCCTCGTATGCGTCACACTGTAGGCCGATGGCTACTTTGATCATCAACAACGACGCGGTCCGTGGTGAGACTTTTCTCCCGGACAGATCTTCAGATTCGGCGGCTTTGCACTGCGGGCCAATTCACTTGGCCATCTGGAGCAGATCAAAGCTACGCCCACAGCCATCAGTCAGATTTGGGAGTTTGAACTACACGGCTGACATCCGTGGAGACTTGATCTTCGATGGATTCGAGCCACAGCCAAGCGCGCCGCACTGTCTCCATGGGCATGATCTAGCTCTGCCTCCAAACAGTGTCCCGAGGTCGCACAATCCGCTCCGACCCTTAGTTCGGAGCCGACTTCGCCGATCGAGGACGAGTGGCTGGACACCGCCTCGGGGGCTACGATCTCTGCGGCGATTGAGCCGAACACAACCCTTGTCCTTTGCAAAGCCCGTGACTCTGAGGTGCCGGACTCCTCTCCGGACTCCGAACCTCCCGCGCCCCTGCCAGTCGAATCCGATTGGGCGCCGGTTATGGAGTTCACCGCCGCGGACATCTTTTCAAGACTTCGCCCTTTGGCGACATCCTGAATTCACTAAAGTCTCTCTCTTTATAAGAAGAGACCTGGCCGGACTATGGTCAGGAGGGTTGGGATGCGGACGACGAAGAAATTCAACGCCCACCCACCACCCACTTTGTAGCCACTATCGATGATTTAACCGACATGCTCGACTTCGACTCCAAAGACATCGACGGTATGGACGACGATGCAGGAGACAACCAAGAACCAGCACCTATAGGGCACTGGAAGGCCACCTTGTCATACGACATATACATGGTGGACATCCCAAAAGATGGGAATGGCGATGGAACAACGGAGGATGACCCCTCTAAGAACAGCTGAAGCGCCGGCGTCAGCGGCGCCGCTCTAAATCCCGCCACAAGAAAGCGGTGATTCCGCACGGAGATAATAACACCCCGGACAAGTGTCGAAGACAACCCTCCAGCCAGGATTCAAGATAGGAGGAGGGAGAAGCCAGCCCTCATGATAGAGAGGCAGACAGAGAGGTAGAGGACGATAATTATATGCCTCCCTCCGAAGATGAGGCAAGCCTCAATGACGACGAATTTCTCGTGCCTGAGGATCCTGCCGAACAAGAGCATTTTAAACGCAGGCTCATGGCCACGGCAAGCAGCCTCAAGAAAAAGCAGCAGCAGCTTAGAGCTGACCAAGACTTGCTAGGCGGCGGATGGACCAAGTCCTTGCAGCCGAAGAGTCTGATCGAACGCCCCTCAAAAGCTACCCCAAATGCAGGCCGTTGCCTCGATCGGAGGAGGAAGCACCCGCATCACCAGCGACGACATGGTAGATCGGCCACCCGTGGTCAGCGACGAGAAGCCTCTCGGCCCTCCGCTCAAGCCACGCCCCGACGCCGCTCAAAAAGTACCAAGGCATGGGAGAACGCGCCGGACTTGCGAGATATACTGGAGGATAAGGCAAAACAAACAAACAATCATTGACGGATTTCACCTCACTAGAGTCCTGATGGATTGGCGGCGGCCGAACCTGCTTTACCAGGATACAGTGCACAAAATGGGCATAGACCCCTCAAGGATTAAACCCACAAAGACGACCTTTAAAGGTATCATTCCAGGTGTAGAGGCCAACTGTACAGGCTATGTTACACTTGAAGTGGTCTTCGGATCCCCGGATAACTTCCGGAGTGAAGAGTTAATCTTCGACATAGTCCCGTTCCACAGCGGCTATCACGCACTGCTCGGGCGAACCGCATTCGCAAAATTCAATGCGGTGCCGCACTACGCGTACGTCAAGCTCAAGATGCCAGGCCCTCGAGGCGTAATCACGGTCAATGGAAACACCGAACGCTCCCTCCGAACGGAGGAGCACACGGCCGCCCTTGCGGCAGAAGTGCAGAACAGCCTCTTAAGGCAATTCTCGAGTCCGGCTACTAAACGTCCGGACACCGTCAAGTGCGCCCGGAGTAACCTACAACAAGACCACCTGGCACGATCCGAGCAAGCGTAGCAATCCGGCCCCAACCCCAGCCCTCGCGAACTCGCGAAGCCAGTACAACGCGCACGTAATTGCACTCTGAAGCACCACGGGCATAGGGGACGGGCCACAACCATGGCGTTCCCAGAATGCGGCTAGACCGCACTAGGGGCTACCGTTTGTGTCATTCCTTTGTTTCTTTTTTTTCTTCTTTTTTTCTTTTTCTTTTTACTTTCAGGACTCTGTTCTCCAGAAGCCCTGTCCGGCATTCGCGCCGACTACACGATACAACAGCCAGGGAAGCAGAAAACTGCGTCAAGTGTCCAGGTGGTCTCTATTCCGAGCAAAGACACCTGTTTTACATACCACACCGCAAACTTACTCCTGGAAGGGGGACATGTCAAAAGTCCTGTACCTTGCTTATCGCCAAATTTGTATCGTTCTGCTTTTATTTGAAGTTTCCTTCGAATAAACAATATATAGCTCTTGCCTAATATTGCTTTCTTTCCCATTGTATATGTTCATCTATGACATGTTGCACCCATACACTTTGGTACGGCCACTGTCATGGAATTGTCACGGCAGATGTCCTCATGAAAGGACTTAGTCGCGGGGCCATCGTACGGGTTAACTTAGAGGGGTTAAAGTGGACGCAAAGACACGAGAGTTTATACTAGTTCGGCCCCTTCGATGAAGGTAAAAGCCTACGTCTAGTTTGTGATGGGATTGATATGATTTCGGCGACTAGGGAGCAATAGCTTCGCCTAAGCCTCGAATTATGGTTGTCTGTCCTTAAACCGCCGCCGGGTCGTCCCCTTATATACACGGGTTGACGTCCGGCCGGTCTACAGAGTCCCGAGGCCGGCTCATACAAGTGTCCGGCTCGGTCTCTCCTTTCTCTTATCTTACAACACAAGTTACATGGTTAAGGCGGTTTTACCATTATGGGCCCTAATTCGCCCCTGGGCTCCGGGCCTCTAGTCTCTACGGTCATCGCCACCCTTGGAGCCTTCGTGGGCCCTTATTATGGCCGAGGGTAAACCGGCCCCTTCAGGGCGGTTTATATTCAGTAGTTACATCCCCAACATTAGGCCCCAGATTGACTTGAACCTGTTCATGTTAATCTTCAACATCTTAGGAACTCTGAATATCTTCCTTCATATTTCGTGAACCGCCATCCGCTTGAACCGCCGCGTGACGTCATCCTCCCACCACAAAGCAATGCAGCATCTTGACATCATCTTTATTAAGGAAGCCCAAACAAGAAGATTCCCTTCATTTAATACTATCCCGAAATCAAAGGCGACCAACTGCGCCGTCCGCCGCTTTCAACTCCTCGATTCTCGTGGCTCATTAATTACTCCGTTTCCTTATAAATAGACCGGAAGGCCCTTTCTCTTCTTCCTCCTTCCGCGCTTCTTCTTCCTCGCGACGCTCCAGCTCTGAAGCTCCGCCGTCGCTTCCGACCTCCGAACGCCGCGTCAGTGCAAGGCCGCTGCATCAACCTGGTTGTGCCAGAGGCTCTCGACGCTCCTCCGCTGTTCTGTGCATCGGGTAAGGCTCCTCCTCATGCCCTAGATCTGCATCTTGAGGCTCCTGTTCATCTCGTCGTTCATAGGTGTTCATCCCTAGTTTCTTCATACCTGCTCTGCCATGGCTTTTTGATCCAACCGTAGCATATATCCTGTGTAGTAACTGCTCCGCCGTCAGTTTAGTACTTTGCACATCTTTCTTTTTGTTCAGACCCTCTTGTTAGAATGCACGAACTTTCCTGCCGTTTATAAGGTTTGCATGGGTCGCAGAATTTTTCCTTACTGAATCTTCGGTAGATCCAAATTAACTCCATTCATATGTGAAACCTGTTTCTGCCCACAGTTAGCAGATTTTCCAGTTCTGTCTCTTCGGCCGGTTTAACTTTTGATAGCTAATCCACCATACTCCATTAGTCCTCAGTTAAACCGGAATTTGGAACTGACTGCCAAATTGTCGGTTTAACATTTTATAATGTGTCTGAACCGTTAACGGTGAACCGTTTTTTACTTTCCCTTTCGCAGTTTCTTCTTCCGGAATGGCCAAACAATTCTCAGCTTGCAATTGGGTCCGGTCCAAGATCACCGAGACGCAACTCAATGGATACGTCACCACCGGGCGCTTTAGCCTCCAAAATGTCCTCCATTGGCGTGTTCCGGATGCCGAATGCCCTCCTGAACCTCAAGAAGGAGAAGTAATTGTATTTATGCAGCACTTAGACCGGGATTCAGCCCGCCGGATCAAAATTCTTCCGGATGTCCTTGCAAGTTTTCAACTCCATCCACAAGATATTGGTCCGAACTACGTGTCCAATATATGCAATTTCCAAGTTTTCTGTGAAGTCTATCTTCAAGAAGAACCATCTGTGGAGCTGTTCCGGGATTTCTTTCATTTGAACCGCCGTACGGAGTTTTCAGATGGTCCTAACACGGAACTGGGTGGCCTTTCAATCCAGAAAAGGAAGGAAGTAGACTTTCCTCACGCAAAACACTATAGCCATCCGAAAGATTGGAACCAAACCTGGTTCTATTGCCGGAATACCGCTCCTAACAGCGAGAACCCCTTGCCGGGCTACCGCCCTCACCGGCTCAGCAACCATCACCCATTGCCTTTACGCTTGACCGCCGCAGAACGGAAGAATTTTGCGCCTCAGATTGTCAAACTCCGGGCTCTAATGGCCAATGGCTTAACTGGTATCGACCTTGTTCGATGTTGGGTTTCTTGGGGCATCTTGCCATTAAGCCGCCGCCCCGGATTGATGCACGAATACACTGGTAGCGTCCAAGACCCTCAAAGACGTCACGAGCTACCAATAACTGAGCTTGAAGTCACTGAGACAGTGAAGAAGATGCTTGATGAGCCGATCTCCGTCTGCAGCCAAACCGGGTTGGCCCCATTCTGTGTTGCCAACAAACCGCCTGCGGTAAGGCTCCGCTCACCGCTCTTCTGATATTAATGCCTTATTGATATATATTAATCCTTGTTACTTCCCAGGCTTACAGCTCCTTCTGGAAACGGACCAAACCGGCCTGGGTTCCTCGTGTAAAGTCCAAGACCACCAAGAAAGCTGGTAAGAGGAAAACCGCCGAGTCTTCTGATCCGCCGGAAGACGAAGATTCGTAAGCGAGGTAAAGCTTGATTTATCTTGTCCCTTTTATCCTTCATCCTATTAACAATTTTAATTCCCGGGATGATGCTTTGAAGCCCGATCATGCCGATCCTGTTGAGGTAATCCTTCTTTCTTCCGAATCTGATCTTGTGCCGGTTAAAAGAATTCGCCGCACGGTCCGGAAAGTGAAAAAATCTCACTCCTGTGCTCATTTGAATCCAAACCTTTCTTTGAAGACACAGCGGGCTGAAGAGCGCCATACGACCCGGCACAGTGGTCAACAAATTACATCGTCCGATTTACCTGATACACCAACCCGGAAGCGTCATCCAGAGGTGATTTGTTCTCCTGAAAAGCGTTATCCTTTGAAAGGTTTCTTCCGATGTCCTCTCAATCCGTCTGACCCGAATTATCAGGCCTCTTCCAACTCATCTGGCGGTTCATCAACCACTCAACTGCCTCCTCTTAAAGTTGCTGCGGGGTAAGCATCATACTTCTGCCGGGTCGATCCGGTTTATCTTCGCATTGGTCGGTTTATCTTACTCTAATTCTGAACATTGCAGCACCAAGGCTCGCTTGAGTAAGAAAGCGAAAACCCTTGATCCTACTGTGGATGTTGATCCGGAGAAGACTCCAGAGCAGCATGGCGAAAAGCCTGAAGTTGCTAAAAACAGCTCTGCCGGGTTGAACCAAGACGACAATGCTGATCCGCCAGAATTTGAACCGGATGCCCAAGTGGAAACCTCACATCCTGCTCCACCGAGTCCTGCCACGGAGCGGGTCGTAATTGTTGAGCCGCCGAGCCTGAGTATGAAAACACCAAGCCCAAAGAAGAATGCCAATCTGGCCAGCCCGGCCAAAAATGATGATGTTGTAGTGACGGGCACCGCCTACACCGCCTCGCCATCCGGTCGCTTTAGCAAAACACAGCGCCAAGGAAGAGTCTACTACCATGAGTAAAGAGAAGGGAAAAACTGATCTGTCAGCTTATGACAACTTCTCTGCCCAAGAACTTCACTCCGGCTTCCTGAACCGACTCTACACAAGTCGTGACTTTGAAGCCGGTCTGTTGAATCGTATGAAGGAACACTATGAGGTAAGGAGTTATGCCTCTCTTGTACTTTTGTTGTGTAGTAGCCCCCAAGGGCTGGTTCAACTTAGCATAGGTAAACCGGGACTTAATATAAAACTCACACGCCTCAAACTTCAGTGCTGTAGCCCCCAAGGGCCGGTTCAACTCAGCATAGTTAAACCGGGACTTAACTTTGTATCACCATAGCAAGCTGAGATCAACTAGCCATTAGCCCCCAAGTGCCAAGTTGAATACCTGTATTGAGCTTGGGACTTCATAATGAAACAACTAACGTGATCCATTTGTTATCGTGAGTGAGATATACCAAGAAACCGTACAACTCAAGGACCTTCGTGCTAACTGGAGACTCAACAAGCGAAGCCACCAAGGCCAAGGATGAATTGAAAACCGCCTTGACCACTATGGAACAGCTCAAGGAGTGGTATAAATCCGAGCAGCAAACCGGGACACCGAGAAGGCTGGTTTGCTAAAAGCAGGCGGAAGATCTTTGAAGCGGCTCTTAAACCGTGATGTAAGAGCTCACCGGACTAAAAGCGCCAAATTAACGCCATGACCTCTGCCATCTTTGGTAAGAGATTTTTCACCGATTACTATTCCGCTTTGATATTTCCGCCCGGTTTAACTCGAGCTGTCTTAAACCGGTATAGGGAAGCGTATTGCTCATCTGGGCTCTGATATGCGGAAGAAGCTCAAGGCCGCATACACGCTGATTGAGCAGCTGTATACCGGCACCCAGCGAGTCATATGCGCTATATCGTATGATAACACAGCTCCGTCCTTGATCAAAGATACGCTGGACTGGCTATCCATGATTCCGGCACAACTTGAAGAGTTGAAACGATCCATGACCGGGCTGGCACTTTATTGGCTCTAACTCGCGCCAAGGCGTGGATAGCGGACCTTGATCCGGCTGACATAGCCAAGGGTTTCCCCAGCGCTCAAGAAAACGGCGAAGCCTCTGATAATGACGCCCTCAAACGAATAACAAAGGAGATGCGTCCTCTGGCGAGTCAACTGGCAGCAGAAGCCAACCTGGCGGTTCACCGCTCTTTCTATGATGCAAACAATAGGCGGGTGGAATTTGTCATTCCGTATGCGTAACCTTGTTCCTCCAATCCGTAAGCACACTTATGCCCCGACGTTGATCCGGCTGAGCTTATAAGTGAAGAGGTCATCTTCGGGCTTTAAACCGGATTGACTGGTCTACCAATGACTTCCAGCCCTTGGGTGAAGAGGAAGAAGCTGAACCGACGCCAGACGACCCATCTTCCTCACGTCAACCCGGCGAGGAAGCTTAATCCGTCAAGCCGGTTGATGCATCAGAAGCTGCTAGTCATAACGCCATGCGAAATATCGGGCCTTGGAAGGCCTTGTAATAGAATAGCCAGCACTTTTGTATTTGAATATGCCAGTCTGTAACCTTCGCGCAGAGGTGCTGATACTTTTGATTGAATAATCAAAACCTTCAATTTATTTTGCCTGCAATCACAAATTCTTAAACTGCCACGGTGGCTTGTGTCGCCAGCCGGCTTGTGACGCTTATCTGCATATGTAAGGAAATATTGAGGTATATGATCAAAATTTTGTGATGCAAAAATACCTGCCAGCGTCGGGCATGCAGTTGGCTGAGCCATCCTTGAAGCGGAGGTTTGTATAAACCATTACTGTCAAAGGATGCCGGTTTACCAAGTAAACCATGCCGGGTCATGTTAAGCCCCCTGTTACTCCATAATGGGATGTTTAACAGGAAAAAATTAAACCGGAAAAGTTATCTCCGGATTAAAAAATAAACCAAATTCCGTCAATATACTGGTTGAACCGATTTGAATAACAGTTATGAAAAAATATGGAAGCAAAGGCAATGATAAAACCGTTTGCACAAAGAGGCTTTACTAAACCGATCAGATGGCGTTACCATGGTCGGACACGACCAAGCTCCCAATAAGGTGTAGCTATGGTTCAAGTCAGCCAGGTCCCCAACTGAAACCGTGGCATTATGCCGATCAAGTGGCGTGGCAATGGTTCGGGTTCAACCAAGCCCCCAAGTGACTCTATGACCTTTAGGCCGATCAAGAGGCGTAACTGGTTCAGACTTGACCATGTCCCCAAGTGATCTGGTGGCTTTCGCCTATCAAAAGGTGTTACATTGGTTCGGACACGACCAAGCCCCCAGATGACATCTAAAAACTTCTGAAAAACAAGCTCAAGGGATAAACCGGAGGCCGTTTTAAGAAAACAACTACATGTACCCAAGCCGGTTTTTTACAGAACGGATACCCCGCTTTAACCGAGGCTCCGGTTTATTGCTTTTATTCATAATATATACATTGTCATAATATGTACATAAGGAGAGCCGTTGGCTCGGGTATAATAAGGCCGAAGATGAGCTATGTTCCATGGCCTGTTGGTCTCCTCTTCTGACGTGCGTGAGTCTTTATGCTCTCGAACATCAATCAGATAGTATGACCCGTTGTGCAGATTCTTGCTGACCACAAAAGGCCCTTCCCAAGGTGGGGATAACTTGTGCATATCTGTCTGGTCTTGAATGAGCCAAGCACCAAGTCTCCTTCTTGAAAGGTTCTGGTTACGACCCGTCACGATCGTGATACCGACGAAGATCCTGCTGGTAAATCGCCGAACGAGCAGCCGCCATATCCCGTTCTTCATCCAGTCGATCCAAAGCATCCTGTCGTGCTGCCTCGTTATCTGCCTCAACATAGGCTGCCACGCGAGGTGAGTCATGACGGATATCGCTGGGGAGGACCGCCTCCGCTCCATAGACCATAAAGAACGGTGTGTATCCAGTGGATCTGTTAGGGGTAGTATTTATACTCCATAACACAGATGGTAGCTCTTCCACCCAACAGCCCGGCGTCCTCTATAAAGGGACCATAAGCCGGGGCTTGATACCTCTCAGGATCTCCTGATTAGCTCGTTCTGCTTGACCATTGGACTGTGGGTGAGCCCTGCGGAAGAAACGTCAAGCCGGATGTGCTCACGTTCACAAAACTCCTTCATGGAACCTTTGGACAAATTGGTACCATTATCTGTGATGATACTGTGTGGAAACCCAAACCGGAAGATCACCCCTTTGATGAACTGAACCGCCGTGGCCACATCACACTTGCTAACAGGCTCTGCCTCGACCCACTTTGTAAATTTGTCAACTGCTACCAGCAAGTGTGTCTTCTTGTCCTTGGACCTTTTAAAAGGTCCCACCATGTCCAAATTTCTGTCGCAAACGGCCAAGTAATTGGAATCATCCTCAATTCTTGGGCCGGTATATGAGCACATCTACAAAACTTCCGCAACCATCACATCGCCTGACCAGATCTTCCGCATCAGGATGGGCAGTCAACCAATAAAAACCATGGCGGAACGCCTTAGCCACCAAGGATTTTGAACCGGCGTGGTGACCACAGTCCCCTTCGTGGATCTCACGCAATATTTCACAGCCTTCCTCAGGGGACACACAGCGCTGAAATGCCCCTGACACACTGCAATGATGCAACTCGCCATTAACAATGGTCATAGACTTAGACCGCCGAACTATCTGTCGGGCCAACGTCTCATCTTTCCGTAACTCGCCTCGCTCATGTACGCCAAATAAGGGAGCGCCCAATCCGAATGACATGCAAGGCTGCCACCAACTGAGCCTCCGGATCAGGAATAGCCAAATCTACTTCATCGAGGAAGCTTTATCGACGGATTGTGCAAGACATCAAGGAAGACATTAGGCGGACCGGTTTATGCGTTGAGAGCCCAGCTGGCTTAAAGCATCCGCCGCTTCGTTCTTCCGACGATCCACATGGTCCACCTGATAGCCTTTAAAGTGACCTGCAACAACATCCACCTCCCGACGATATGCAGCCATGAGTGGGTCTTTGGAATCCCAAGTACCTGACACTTGTTGGGCCACCAAGTCCGAGTCACCGAAGTACTTAACCCGGCTTAGATTCATCTCCTTAGCCATCCGAAGACCATGGAGCAAGGCTTCATACTCAGCTGCATTGTTAGTACAAGGGAACATTAAGCGGAGGACGTAACAAAACTTTTCACCTCGTGGGGATTTTAACACGACTCCAGCCCCCGAGCCTTCCAACCGCCTCGGACCTGGCCAAAGTGGATGGTCCAATAGGTATGATCCGGCTTTTCTTCAGCGCTTGTAACTCCGTCCAATCATTAATGAAATCCACAAGTGCTGGATTTTATCGCCGTCCGAGGCACATACCTTAAACCGTATGCCCAAGCTCTATGGCCCACTTAGCAATCCGGCAGTCGCTTCCCGGTTCTGTATGATATCGCCCAAGGGAGCTGAACTGACCACCGTGATGGGATGCCCTTGAAAATATTGCTTCAGCTTCCGGCTTGCCATAAAAACTCCATACACCAGCTTCTGCCAATGCGGATATCTCTGCTTGGACTCAATGAGCACCTCGCTGATGTAATAAACCGGACGTTGAACCAGATACTCCTTCCTGCCTCCTTCCGCTCTACAACAATGGCTACGCTTAACGCCCGGCATTAGCAGAACATATAGCGTAAGCGGCTCCTTGTCAATGGGAGCGGCGAGAACAAAGCGGGTTGGCCAATTGCCGCTTTAAATCCTCCAATGCTTCATCGGGCGGTGAACTCCGGACAAACCGATCCGTCTTCTTCAAAGATCTGGTACAAAGGAATGGCCTTCTCTCCGAGGCGGCCGATAAACCGGCTTAGCGCAACAATCCGACCCGCCAAACGCTGGACATCATTAATGCACTTTGGCTTAGCCAAGGAGGTGATAGCCGTAATTTTCTCCGGATTAGCTTCAATCCCCTGTTGGACACAAGAAAACCCAATAACTTGCCGGAACACGAAAACACATTTGGCCGGGTTAAGCATCATCTTGTACACCCGCAAATTGTCAAAGGTTTCTTTCAGATCCTCAACCAATGTCTCCTTCTTCCTTGATTTAACCACAATATCATCCACATAAGCATGCACGTTACGGCCGATCTGTTCATGCAAGCAATTCTGCACGCAACGCTGATAAGTCGCTTGGGCGCTCTTGAGCCCAAAAGGCATAGACACATAGCAGAAGGCTCCAAAGGGAGTGATAAATGCTGTCTTCTCCTGGTCCTTAACCGCCATCTTGATCTGATGATATCCAGAATACGCATCCAAAAAGATCAAACGCTCACAACCCGCCGTAGCATCAATAATCTGGTCAATGCGGGGGAGGGCGAAAGCATCTGCTGGACAAGCCTTGTTAAGATCTGTGTAATCCACACACATGCGCCAAGTGCCGTTCTTCTTAAGGACCAACACCGGATTAGCAAGCCACTCTGGATGGACCTGCTGCTAAGATCCTGGCAACCTCTTCTCCAATGGCCTTGCGCCTTTCCTCGTTAAACCGGCGAAGAAACTGCTTTACCGGTTTGTACTTGGGATCAACATTAAGAGTGTGCTCAGCGAGTTCCCTCGACACCCGGCATGTCGGCGATTCCATGCAAAATGTCCCGATTCTCACGGATGAACTTCGATGGTAGCGCTTTCCTATTTAGGATCCAAGTTAGAACTGATGATGAACTGCTTGGACGAATCACCGGGCACAAAGTCAACAGGTTTAGTCTCAGCCGCCGATTTAAACTTCAAATCCGGATCGTGCTCTATGGTTGGCTTCTTCAACGGGGTCATATCCACCGGATCAACATTGTCTTTATAGTACTTTAGCTCTTCGGTGGCACAAACCGACTCTGCGTAAGCCGCATCACCTTCCTCACACTCTAAAGCGATCCTGCGGCTCCCATGAACCGTTATCGTCCCTTTGTGACCCGACATTTTTAGCTGCAAATAGACATAACAAGGCCGTGCCATAAACTTAGCATAAGCCGGCCGCCCAAATAGGGCGTGGTAAGGGCTTTGAATTTTCACCACTTCAAATGTCAATGTTTCCGATCTGGAGTCATGTACATCCCCAAAGGCCACCTCCAGAGCTATTTTACCGACCGGATATGCTGACTTGCCAGGCACCACACCATGAAACACTGTATTGGATGGCTTGAGATGCTTATCCGTTAACCCCATACGACGGAAGGTCTCATAATACAGGATGTTGATGCTGCTCCCTCCGTCCATAAGCACCTTGGTGAACTTGTATCCTCCCACCTGAGGCGCCACCACTAGGGCTAGCTGACCCGGATTGTAAACCCGGGGAGGATGATCCTCTCTACTCCACACAATAGGCTGCTCTGACCAGCATAGGTAATGCGGCGCGGCCGGTTCAACAACATTGACTGCCCGCTTCTGAAGTTTCCGGTCTCACTTGTCCAAGCTGGTGGTAAAGACGTGATACTGTCCACCATTCAACTGCTTCGGATTGCTTTGATAACCTGACTGCTGCTGCTGCTGATTGTAACCACCTTGGTTCTGATTGTCCTGATTGCTCTGATTGTTCTGATTGTTCTGCCCGCCCGGATTACCACTAAACCCTGGGCCGAAATTTCCTCCACCGTAACCCGGGCCGGACCCTGAACCGCCGCTGGGCCCTTAATCATACCGGAAAGCATTAGAACTTTTGAACTCCTGCATAATGTAACAATCCTTCCAGAGGTGGTTTGTCACGCCTCCTTCGTCCCATGCTTCGGACAGGGCTGATTCAACAGATAATTCAACCGGTCCGGATTGTGATTAGGCGCACCACCTCGGTTTGGATGTTTACCCTTGCGCTGTTGACCCTTGTCCCCGGCGTTGGTGTTGGCTACGAAGCCCATGTTACCATTCGCCTTACGCTTGTTTCCTCCATTACCCGCCGACTGATGCTGCTGGCCTCTGGAGTTGCTGTTTTGTTTTCCCTTCCCTGTTTCATCATCCTCCTCAGACTCGGGATCCTTGGTACTATCAGAATTAGCATACTTCACTAAAACGCCCATGAGAGTGCCCATGTCATTGCAAAAACGCTTCATGCGACCCAGCTTCAATTTTAAAGGTTTGAACCGGCAGTTGCCTTCTAGGGTTAAGATCGCAGAATCAGTGTTGATCCGGTCTGAAGAATGTAAAACTTCCGAAACACGGCGTACCCACCGGGTTGTGGATTCTCCCTCTGCTTGGACACAAGCCGCCAAGTCCACCATGCATATGGGCTGCTTACAGGTGTCTTTGAAATTTTGAATGAACCGGGTCCGCAACTGGGTCCATGAACTGATGGAGTTGGGTGGCAAGTTCTTCAATCAAGTACGGGCCGTACCTTCTAGCATCATGGTGAAATACTTCGCACACGCAGCTTCATCCACATCCAGCATCTCCATGGCCATCTCATAGCTTTCTATCCACGCTTCTGGAGCCAAATCGGCTGTGTAATTGGGCACCTTGCGTGGCCCCTTGAAGTCTTTGGGCAAGCGTACATTGCGTAAAGCGGGGACGAGGAAAGGCACCCCCAAAGAGCCAGATGTAACCCCGGGCTCGAAGATGGTCGGTCGAACCGGCGCGAGCTGATGATCCTCATGTTGTGCTGCTAACTCGGCCTCCCTACGTGCCCTGGCCCGGTCCACCACCTCTTGAGCGTTTTCGAAGCCACCCGCCGGGTTGTTGCCGCGAGGCGGACCACGCTGCGCATTACTTGACACGGCCGGTTCATCTGCGTGCCGGCTATAACTCCGGCTTGGACGAGGGGTGGAGTGGATCCGATCACGGCTGTATGAGTACGCTTCCTGTTGAGCCAGGGCCGTCCTGAGGAGCTCTTTCACCCGGCGTGTTTCTACCGCTGTGGTGAATCGCCGATTGAATCGCCTCCAACCGTGCCGCAGCCGCAACAAGGTTATCCATCGGGTTGGAGTAGTGACTGGAGGCGTTTACAGCCGAGGCGCGCCGGCATGATGGCGAGGCAGATGTATCACACGGGCTGAATCGGCGCGCCGTCCCAGTGCTTCCGCCGTTCACCATCAAGCGGCGGATTACTGGTCCCCGCCCCTGGGGTGTTGAAGAGGTCTCTTCCCTCCAAAACCGAGGGCAAACGGGATCTGTACTTTCTTTTCATGACTTCATGCGGCGCGTTCTGATCCAGCATGAGCCTATAAGCCTGCGCATCCAAAGCGGCCCGCTCTGCCACCATCCTAACGTCTGCGGCTGCCAGATCCGCTTTAGCCTGGGTGATCTGCTCCTTCACCTTTGCAATCTCCGCATTATGCGGTCTTGATTCGCCGGGTTAGCCTCTCGCCATGAGCACAGCCAATGCATCAAATAGTTCTCGATAAAACTTGAGCCGGCGGGCGACAGGGCCTCCTCGCCTACCGCCATCGCCGCTGTTGAACCGGCGACCATTGGCGCGGCGGTCGAAGAGTGAAGCGTCGCTTGTGTACCGGCCATGAATATTCCAACCCGGTTGGGCAGATCAAAGGGGTCCGGAATACTCTCATTATTGGAATAGCCCCCGATCTGGCCATCTTGCAGCTGGTATAGAGACTCAGTTTCCCGGGTCGACGACTCATCATCAGAGTAGACAACGGTTTCGCCACCAGATGTTGATCCGCGCTCATAGTCTCCTCCGTGGATGACTCCAATGAAAGCATGCCTGACAACCGGTTTAGCCAGGGCAGGATTCTTCTTTGCCCGCTGAGCCGTCTCGACGAGGTCGGTGCAGATGTCCGGCCCAGGCCCTGGCTCACCGATCTTGCCGATGAACACGTGTATGCCACCAAAGGGGACCCGGTACCAGACTCAATCGAGCCGGCCTCGGGCCCCAGCCTGCATCGTCGATGTAGAGCTTGCCGCGACGACTCTTGGTCATCCGCCCACAAAGATAGCCTTCGAGTCCTTCGAACTTGCCCTCTAAGATCATCAAACCATCGCGGCGATAGCCCCACGGTGGGCGCCAACCGTCGTGGAATTGTCACGGCAGATGTCCTCATGAAAGGACTTAGTCGCGGGGCCATCGTGACGGGTTAACTTAGAGGGGTTAAAGCGGACGCAAAGACACGAGAGTTTATACTAGTTCGGCCCCTTCGATGAAGGTAAAAGCCTACGTCTAGTTTGTGATGGGATGGATATGATTTCGGCGGCTAGGGAGCAATAGCTTCGCCTAAGCCTCGAATTGTGGTTGTCTGTCCTTAAACCGCCGCCGGGTCGTCCCCTTATATACACGGGTTGACGTCTGCCGGTCTCTGAGAGTCCCGAGGCCGGCTCATACAAGTGTCCGGCTCGGTCTCTCCTTTCTCTTATCTTACAACACAAGTTACATGGTTAAGGCGGTTTTACCATTATGGGCCCTAATTCGCCCCTGGGCTCCGGGCCTCTAGTCTCTACGGTCATCGCCACCATTGGAGCCTTCGTGGGCCCTAATTATGGCCGAGGGTAAACCGGCCCCTTCAGGGCGGTTTATATTCAGTAGTTACATCCCCAACAGCCACCACACCAGGGGCTTATGTACCCCAAAAACATGGTGTGACAAGTCCGAACACTTTCACAAGTGCGGCACCCCGAACTTATAGCATTATATGCATCGGCTCGGAATCATGTCTTGGGTCAATAGTTGGGTTTGCCGGCTCCCATGTTTTGGTACCTTACGCCCGTTATATCGGCTAAGGTAGCGCTGGGAGAACCACCGCGATTGTGCCCGGTTGAGCTGGGTGAGCACCTCAGTGGAGAAAGCTAAAACTGACCATCATGATAGGGCGAGAGCTGGTCGCTGTTCGAGAGGTTTTTTGGGTCCCTAAAGACTTATGCCGCTTAGAGCGAGGAACCGGCATTGTCCGGCCAAGGCGTGGATAGCGCCCCGAACTCGGTCTTCCGAATACTAGGGGCTTCGCCAAAATTTAAAATTATAGAATTTATGGCTAAGTGAGAGTGTTCAATCACTATAAGTCCGGTTGCCTTGTTCGTTGCGTTGAGCGCCTCCCTCGAAGGACTCAAGAATGGGAACAAGAGCGCTCAAGTTTATCCTGAACACCCCAGCACTCGTGGCATGGGGGCTGAAGCCAACGACTTGCCATCTCTCAAATTTTGATAAACAGCCGCATGTAAGGTAATATTTTAAATTAACAAGCGTTATGTGGCGCATATGAACAAGTTTTCAGCGTACAGGATAACAAACGCGAGTCTATTCAAAAATTACATCTTTGGAGCATTCACCCGCTATCAGGCGGGCACCCTTCAGGACGCTCTCATAATACATTTCAGACGTGCGATGCTCCTTGCCCGGTGGTGGTCCGTCCTTCACAAGCTTCTCACCGTCCAGCCTGCCCCAGTGCACCTTAGCACGGGTAAGGGCCCTACGGGCACCTTCAATGCAGACGGAGCGCTTGATGACTTCAATCCATGGACAGGCGTCCACTAGCCGCCGCACTAGACCGAAGTAGCTCCTAGGCATGGCTTCCGTTGGCCTGGCCGAACTATGAGGCCCTTCATGGCCTGCTCGGTGACCTTAGGGAGCTCGACCAGCCGCTTCACTGGTCGGTCAGGGCACGGATGTTCGGCCTCAAAGATATCGAGACCGTAACACCTTCTCCGTCGAGCTCCCCTCTTCGGCTCGGTAGAAAGCGGCGGCATCGCATACACTGCGGGGCAGATCTGAGAAGGCTCCTGGAGAGCTCCGGATTCGGTTAAGTAACAGATAGTTGACTTTTACATTCTTGCTTTGCATAAAGAATGCCGTACCCGCCGCTATCTTCCTCATCGCCTCAATCTCCTGGAGGGCTTTCTGGGCTTCGGCCTTAGCGGCCTTGGCACTCTCAAGAGCCGAGGCAAGCTCGGACTCTCGGCTCTTCGAGTCACGCTCCAAACCCTCGTGTTTTTTCACAAGAACCTGGAGCTCTTGCCGTACCTCCGCCAGCCGCGCCTCGCCCTTCTCTCCCTTGGATCGCTCTGCGACCGCTTTGTTTTCGGCCGCGGGCACTGCTTCCTTCAGGGTCGCCACCTCGTTTGTGGCCCGTGCAGTACCCACGTTATTCCTGCTATCTTTTGCAACCACATTTGTAACAATTCCATAAGGTATTACTTACCTTCCTTGTCCTCAAGCTGCTTCTTGGCTTGGCTGAGCTCGTTCTCAGACCGCTCGAGCCTCTCCTTTAGTACATTGACCTCCGCAGTCAGTGCGGCAAAGGTCAGCAGGGCAGCCTGCATTCCCATATTGACATAATTATGTTAGACTCCTGCGTATATCTTTTTAGATCCTTAGTCCGGCTTTTCTCTCCTAACACCGAACCAAGCATCGTGGGCTACCGCCTATGCGGTAATCTTCTTACATATATTGAAAAGTTACCTCAAAGCCTGTTAGAAGGCTGTTGCAGGCTTCACCAGCCCGCTCTTGGCGGATCGAACTTTCTGGATCACCGCACTCATAACAGTGCGGTGCTCCTCCTCGATGGAGGCACTGTTAAGCGTCTCCAGTAAGCTGTCCGGTGCCTCCGGTTGGAAGGAGGACACCGGCGTCTTACCCTTCTTACGAAGGGGCCGCTTGCCGGACTTCGAGTCACCAAGGTTCCGTATGGAGTCCGGACAAGGGTCGGGCTTAGAGCCCCGGGGTCTTGCTCCCTCTCGCTCGAGTCCGGGAGGCCGCCTTGTGGCGCCTCTGCGCCACCTCCTCTTGACCAGGCCCCCATGGGGCCCCACCAAGGCCATCATGACGCGAGGCGAGGAGGCGGCCGGAAGAGAAGTGCTCTCCACTTCGGATGAATTCAGGGACCCGCTTGACGAAGCGGCGAGCTCGCCTTGGGCGGGCTGCATGATTGTTCGGCATTAGAGAACACTATGCAATGAATAAAAACCATGGGTATCCGGACACTTACGATCTCGCCAGGGCTTGGCCTCGAGGGCCACTCCTCGCCGTCGTTGGCGTTGGTGGAGACGTCCCGAGGAAGGGTTCTTCCTTCTGACCCTCCGGCCTCCCCGGTCAGGCGGCCTTCCTTTTCTTCTCTTTTCCCCATCATGGAGAGGCTTCTTTTCCTCTTCCTCGCTCTCGTAAGAGGATTCGCTTCAGACCGACAAGACTCGGTGCCAGGAGCTCCTTCGAGTTCCCGTGGCCTCCTTCTTGGCCTTCTTCTCCGTCACCACGTGAGGTGCCGGAACCAGCAGCCCCGTCAAGCGGGCGTCCGCTGGGTCTTCTGGCAAAGGAGCCGGACAGTTAATCTGTCCGGACGTCTCCAGCCAGTCCTGTCAAAGGTTAGGGAGTTTTAGATCCCGCATAGAGTCAAACTATGAAAAAGAGTCCCATAAAGGATAAAATAACTTACCTCGCTGGCTTGACGTCATGCGAAATGAATCCGCGATCTTCGGTAGCGGATGCGGGGCTTCAGCGCCTTGAACAACACCTTCCGTGCATCTTCGCATATAGTGTCAAGAGCCGCTCAAGGTCCGTGCTGTGCCGGATCAAACTCCCACAAATTGAAGGCCTGTTGCTGGCATGGGAGAATCCGGCGGATGAGCATAACCTGGACTACGTTGACAAGCTTGACCTTCTTGTCCACCAGGTTTCGGACACAGGTTTGGAGTCCGGTCAGCTCTTCCGAATCACCCCACGTCATGCCCGTCTCTTTCCATGATGTGAGCCGGGTGGGGGAGCCAGATCTGAATTCGGGGCCGCCACCATTTGAGTCGCGCTGCGGCTCGGTGATGTAGAACCACCCCGATTGCCACCCCTTTATGGTCTCCACGAAGGAGCCCTCAAGCCATGTAACGTTGGGCATCCTGCCCGCCATGGAACCTCCGCACTCCGCTTGTCGGCCGCCCACTATCTTCGGTCTGACGCTAAAGGTCTTCAACCATAAACCGAAGTGGGGCTGGATGCAGAGGAAAGCCTCGCACACGATGATAAAGTCGAGATATTGAGGATGAAGTTTGGGGCCAGATCGTGGAAATCCAGGCCGTAGTAGAACATGAGCCCCCGGACAAATGGGTGAAGTGTAAAACCTAGTCCACGGAGGAAGTGGGTGAGGAACACCACCCTCTCATGGGGCCTGGGTGTGGGGATGAGCTGCCCCTTGGTGGGGAGCCGACACGCGATGTCGCCGGACAAGTATCCGGCCTCCCGCAGCCTTGTGATGTGCCCCTCCGTGACGGAGGAGGTCATCCACTTGCCTCCCGCTCCGGACATAATTGGAGAAGGTTGAGGTGGAATGTGCGGACTTGGGCGCTGGAGCTCGAGTGCGCAGGAATGGATAAGCAAAGGAGGAAGAAGGCGTAGGTAAAAAGGTGGATCCTTATCCCCTTATATGGACGGACGAAGCTATGCTACCCCCACCAGCCTGGTAAAACTCGCTTATCTCTCAAACGCCGTAAATTGATGGCGCGGTAGAGTTACCCACGTCCGTATTGATGAGAATCCCGGAATAAGGGGGACACGATATCTGCTTTGACAAGACGTGCCAAGGAAACCGCCTCGCTAAACGCGCTGAGGTGGTACAGAAAAAACGATTCGAACGAAGACTTGGCCGTGGCGTGATGGCACGCTGCGGAATATGTTAGCAGATTGATTTTGTGTAAATATTATTCTCTCTACGGTGTTATGTGGAAATTATTTTGCAGAGTCGGACACTGTCCTTGTGTTCAAAATCTTCTATGAAGTATTCGGAGGAGGAACCCGCCTTGCAATGTCGAAGACAATATGCGCGCCGGACTTGTCGTCATTGAAGCCTGGTTCAGGGGCTACTGAGGGAGTCCTGGACTAGGGGGTGTCCGGATAGCCGAACTATCATCGTTGGCCGGACTCCTGGACTATGAAGATACAAGATTGAAGACTTCGTCCCGTGTCCGGATGGGACTTTCCTTTGCGTGGAAGGCAAGCTTGGCGATACGGATATATAGATCTCCTACCATTGTAACCGACTCTGTGTAACCCTAACCCTATTCGATGTCTATATAAACCGAAGGGTTTTAGTCCATAGGACGAACAACAATCATACCATAGGCTAGCTTCTAGGGTTTAGCCTCTCTGATCTCGTGGTAGATCTACTCTTGTACTACCCATATCATCAATATTAATCAAGCAGGAGTAGGGTATTTCCTCCATCGAGAGGGCCCGAACCTGGGTAAAAACATCGTGTCCCTTGTCTCCCTTTACCATCCGCCTAGACGCACAGTTCGGGACACCCTACCCGAGATCCGCCAGTTTTGACACCGACACCCACCAAGCGGCGGGCCCCAGCAGCCGGCGGAGAAGCCGGAGCCCAGAGACACTGACGGCCGGGTACTACACCCGGACGGATTACCATTGTACCCCTGGGGAGTAGGCCTATAAACCCACCCACCCCCCTCCCCCAGACTCACCCATGCAGAGGGTTCAGAATCCCAGCCAGCTTACACCCACATAGAGAGAAGGGAGATAGAGCTAGCCTTGCCCTTCTTCCTCCTCTAGCCGAAACAGCTCAAGGAGCACTCTTGTAGCAACTCTATTGACGATAGTCATCATGCGGAGACCCCGCAGAGCAGGATTAGAGGTGTTATCTCCACGGAGAGCCCCGAACCTGGGTAAGACTCGTTGGCGTTCGAGGTCTCGCTCACTCCGGCTTCTAGAGCCCGGTGATGTACTCTTGTCCCCATCCATGATAAGCCACCCCTTGGCATATGTCGCTAGATATCCCTGACATTTGGCGCCCATCATGGGGCATTGTGCACCGTTGGCCGGAAACACGTTTTAGACAGGAACCCTCTTCCTTCCTAGCAAGCGCAGCCCGCCCGGCATGCCTGATGGCGTTTGCGTCCATGCGATGCACGGCGTGGAAGCCGCTTGCACCGCAGGCTCCCTCGCTGATCTCATCGGCGAGATCCGCCTCTCCGACGAGCCCGCGCCCGACGCAGGGACGACCAACTCTGAAAGCTGTCTCATCGACCTCCTCACCAAGCTCCACATTGCCAACGAGCCCGCCTTCGACCTGGATTCCGTCGGCTCCACCGACCCGCCTGTCGAGATGCTCATCGACTCCTACGCGGCGAACATAGACGCCTTCCCTGACAACATGGTGACTATCGACGACCCGCTCCCTCCCGCGGTTAGCAACGCCAGCGCCAGCACCGTTATGGAGGTGCTGGTCATTTGCCAGGACGGAGCCTCTGACGGGGCGGGCCAGGACCCACTGCAGGCAGCAATGTGCGGTCTGTCCGCTCCCATAGAAGCGGGCACTGATGGTGCGATGCTGGAAACGTTCCGCGTCTTGCTCCTCAATAGTGCCAACAAGTTGGCGGCCATGAGGCGTGTCAGGACGTACCCCGATACTATGCCACACCGACATAGCATGTAACACCTCTTATCACTTTGCGGCCTCATGCATGGTATTCCCACGGGTGTTGCCTTACCAGGCCCGGGACCGTTTGCGCCTTTTGGCACACGTATATGATAGTGTCAATAGCATCCATATGACAAAGAACCCTGGCTGACATGGCTAGTCATGAACCCAAAGTGGCACTAACTTACAGGGACATGCATACATGACCCAGCAATGAATGTGTCGATCAACATCGAATGAACCCAAGTCGTAGCAAGCTACAAGGACTTAAAGGAACACCGCGTGAGATTTCCCCGAAGGGACATACACAGGAACGAACAAGGACACATGCCGGCCAACCTAACTGTTCCGGAGCAGTAGCAAGCTACCATGGCTCAGTGGAAGCACTAGGAGACATTTCCCGGTAAGAGAGGCTACCAAGGATAAACAACTAGGTAGTCAGATCCCACACATACCAAGCATTTCAAACATACACACAATAAGCTCGATATGTGCAAATACAACATGGCATCACAACAAAACTCTACAACTCAAGTACTTTATTTAAAAGGCTCCAGAGAGCCATACATATCATTCATACAGATAGGGGTCTCACTACCCAACATTCAAGTCATACAAACATACAAGCCATAAGCGGAAGCAACATGTCTGGGTATAGACATCTAGAAAGTAAAAAGGCTTGAGGAAGCCTATCTATCCTACAAGGGTCCTCCATGTGCTCAGGATCACCACCTGGGCCTCAGGCTACTTGTCGACGTCAAGGTCTACGTAAAACCCATCGGAAGGGGCGGTAGTATCTTCTGCAATTGTAATTAAGCAAACATGAGTACAAAGGTACTCAGCAAGACTTACATCAGATCCTACATACATGCACATTATTAATAAAGGGATGGTAGGGTTATTGCAGCAAGCCAGCTTTGACTCTTGGCTAAACTATCTTACAAGACACCAACTTGTAATTGTTTTGCGCACTCGAGTCCACTACTCACCACGACAATACACTACTGAGGGTCCACTCCCGTCATCCTACGGAAGGGCCATCCACGACACTCACACTTGTCTTGAGGCTTTTAGTAGTTTCCATTTACTTGTCTATGAACTGTATAGGCAACCAAGTAGTCCTTTACCGCGGACGCGGCTATTCGAATAGATGATGCTAACCCTACAGGGGTGTACTTCTTCACACACGCTTCCACCACTTATCACCGTTTACATGACATGTACTCGGCAACCTTCAAGTGGAATACCAACGAGGGTGTCAGCCGTGGCCTGCCTAAACACTCAAGTCTCTAGTCCAGGTTTATCGCCTATTCATGTTCCATCCGCAGGGAGTCCGGCCGAGGTTTCCACATAAGGCCCCGAACGATGTGTGCAGGATTCCCGAGACACCAAACGGGCGTCCGGTACACCGCGCCACGTACCTACCGCATCACAGCCCACCCCGAGGGTCAGCGCTGCGCATGGCCTCCAGTATACTACAGACACTAGAAACTACTTCCAACTCTTGCACAGAGGACTAGGGTGGTTAAGAAGCCGAGAGGGTCCATTGGTTTCGGGCCCAATGTAAGGTAATAGCTGATTCTTAAATCACACATACAGATCTCAGTGCTTAAGGACGGTTCCAATGAAACAACCCACCATGTACTCCTACATGGCCTCTCATCGATACCTTTACCAAATCGTGTTCAACACATCACTCTCATTACCGACATGATCATTTCACTCTAGCCCATCACCCAGATGAACCAGACCTGACACAACTCTATGCATAGCAGGCATAGCAAGGTAGGAAACACAAACATGGCTCAATCAACTCCTACACATGCTAGTGGGTTTCATCTAGTTACTGTGACAATGACAGGTCATGTAGAGGAAATGGGTTCAACTACCGCAGCACACAGCAGTTTGAAATGCGGTTGTCTTAAATGCAGTAAATGAGAGCAGCAACAAGAACAACGGATTTTATCAATATGATCAAATGGGTGGTTGCTTGCCTGGCAGGTCTGCAGACTGGTACTGTCCTTCGATCGGGTACTCATGGTAATCCTCCCGGACAGAACCTACCGCAGAGAGAAACGATAACACAATCAATACACAACATTATGCAACAATATGATGCATGCATGTGACATGGCAAAATGAGTGTGTTGGGCTAATGCAACTATAACCAGATAGGTTTGAGCTATTTTGAACCAAAGATTCAAACCCAAACTCATTTTGTGATCTTAAATAGTGCCTTATCATGTTTTGCACTAAATAGAAAGGTTAACTTGTTTAAACATGCATGAAACCAGTACAGATGGATAGATTGGATTTTTATGATAATTTTTCATATATAACACTTTGCATTTGGAGTTACAGATTAATTTCTATGAATTTTTGAAGTTGGCACTATTTTCTGGAATTTCCTGAATAAAAAAACCCAGAAAATGTATTACTGCGTCAGCAGGTCAACAGGGCGGTCCAGCTCAAACCTGACAAGTGGGACCCACTCGTCAGTGTCACTGTCGTGGAATTGTCACGGCAGATGTCCTAGTGCGAGGACTTAGTCGTGAGGGAAGCGCATCGATGTGGTAGCTTGAGAGGGGTTGGGCGGAATCGAGAGACGCAACACGCAAGACAAAGATTTAGACAGCTTCGGGCCCCGGGAAACATCATTCGGTAATAGCCCTATATGCTGTTTCTTGCTAGGTCTCATTATCATCACGAGGGAGTCGCCGTAAACCGACTCCCCTCTAGTTGTGTCTAGCCCTAGAGATTATTGAGCTCTTGTTGCCTGTCCCTCTTTGGGGAGCCCTGCCCCTCCTTATTTATGTTGAAGGGGCGGTTTACATGGCTAGTCCTAGTTGGACTAGGACTACTCTATTACAAGTGGAGTCCTAGTCTTGCTTCCTTTGTAGGAGAATAATCCTTACGCTTTCCTCATAAACTGGCCCACCATTAAACGTGAACCGGCCTTCTGGGACTTGGGCCTCGTCATCCATTTGACCCGCTCGCCGGGTTATAAATGAACCGCCAAGATCGGGCGGGTTTCCCGTGAATCGCCAAGCTCCGGGCGGGTTACCAGTGAGTCGTCCAGTCCGGCCGGGTTATACTTCCGGCCGGGTTACGTCGCAGGGTATATCCCCGACATTTGCCCCCAGTTTAATTTGGATTTATCCATGTTAAACTGATCTGCAACATAAACACAAGAACAAATTTGGCGGTTTGTGCTCCGGTTTAAATATTCTTATAAACCGGCACTTGATCATCCTTAAGTCCTTGTCATTTCTTCCTTCTGAAAAATCCGAGTCAATAACCATCTTCATAATCAATTTTCTTGCAGAAGATATTTTGTAAATAAAGAATCCCTTTGAATCGGCCTTCAATGCTCCGATTTGACAAAAATATTGGTCTTCAAATATTCAACTCATATTCAGTCGGCTTGAAAATATAGAACTTGCCGATCTATGATTTCCAAAATCGCCGGGTTATAAAAACTGATAATTCTGGGTCATGATTGTTTCCAATGTTGGTTCATGCTTGTCGCCAACGCCGGTTCATGATTGTTGATGACGCCGGGTTATGATTGTTGTAGACACCGGGTCAATCTGCTTAGCTCAAAACTGAAAATTGGAAGATATTTCTCCCTTATATCCATATTACATGTAGCCCCCAAGTCTTGAACAGAACAAAGTGATGATTTGAGACTTGTTTCCATATAATTACTGCCACTTTGAAGAAATCCATGTTGCTCATCTTAGTCACTAGTAAAAACTGAAGACTCCATATATGTAGCCCCCAAGTGCCGGGTTGTCATGCTTGCAGCAACCTGGGACTTGTAATTGCCTGATGCTCATAAAAACTTCAACCAGTGTAGCCCCCAAGGGCCGGGTCATTATGCAATAATGAGCAGGGACTTTGTAAATATAATCATGTAAACTTTGAACAGCAACGGTGTAGCCCCCAAGGGCCGGCTCAGTAAGATAATATTAAGCCGGGACTTGATATATAATTCAATAAAAATAATATCATATGATGTAACCCCCATCATGGGGCTTGAACCCATGTCCATAAGGTTAAGAGCTTTGTACTCTACCAACTGAGTAGTGGATCTTTCAATATAATGGATTGAGGCTTGTGTACCTTGAATTTTTGATAGGGAAACTTGGTAGCCCCCAAGGACCGGCTCATTACGATGTGATGAGTCGGGTCTTCAATAAGGTGAGCAAACAATGACTTTGCATTAGCCCCCAAGTGTCATGGTGCATGCTTGCAGCGACATGAGACTTGTGTATTTGATGTAATCTCAACTTAAATAATGTACCACCCAAGTGTCGGGTCGTAAGCCTGCAGCGACTCGGGATTATTCCCTCCATTGTAGACTAAATCATATCCATTGATAAAATAATAGCCATTGCGCTAAAGCGACTTTGAAAACCTTAATCATAATACTGGTTACTGATAACCATAATAAAATCCAGCCATGTTGGCTATTTGAAGATTTGAATAATATAATCCAATGATTTATGAGCGCATGATTCCAATGGCGCAATCCAAATATATACTGACGACTTATAGTCCCAAGTCAGGCCGGGTTAACAAACACCGGATAATTTCTCATCATATACTGGCGACTTATCGTCTTGAAGCCAGGCCGGGTTAATAAATGCCGGTGATTTATAATTATGCTTTATTCAACCTATTTCTGCATACAACAAGTTTAAATTCTCCTGGCGGTTTACCGCCGGACGGGTCATAATGCCCAACATATAACCCGGGTTTATAACCAAGGCTGCACTTAAGAATAATCAAATATGAAATATATCATACCTATGACATTGAATCACATTGTTGGTTTACCAACTTTTGTAGTAAAGGTGATAACCCAAATCTGGAGTGCTGATAACTCCCACCATGCTTTGCTGGTAATTCCCACCATGCTTTGCTGGTTTACAATGAAGCCATGCCGGGTTATAATAAACACCGGATGATCATCCTGGCGACTTATAGTCAAAGCCAGGCCGGGTTAACAAACACCGGTTCATATTTAATTGTGTACTGACAACTGATAGTTGAAAGCCACACCGGAGTAATGAACACCAAGTTACATTGATGACTTATAGTCAGGCCGAGTCAATAGACGCCGGTTTACTTCAAATCTTATCAAAGGAGAAAAACTTTGACAAATAAAAGCAAATGAAAACTTGTAGCCGAGGCTTTTCACAGGCTGCCAGGCCCCAAATCGAGGCTTTTCATGGGCTACCAGGGCGCTGAGTTAAACCATTTTACAAACCCTTTTAAGATGGGCCTCCAATTAACCAATCGTCGTTTTAACTTTGACAAGTTCAGGGTCTGTATAAGATTGACTTGTCAAACGTTCATGGTCATACCAGATTACCTGGACAGGAGTGGCTTACTTGATGAAGGCAGGTTAACCCGGGGTTCTAGGTGAATACACCAGGCTTCCAAGCCGTGGCTTGATAGCCTATTACAAGGGTCCTTTCCAACTCTTTGTTGTTGTGCACAAAGAGCCCCCAAGTAACATTGTGAGCTGTGCTCAATGGGTGCCTATGTTTGAGTTGTGCTTTTGCAACACTCTCTTTGGCCCCTAAGTAAATTCCCTGGTGGCCTTACGCCGGTCAAGAGGTGTAGCTATGGTTCGAATGCGACTAAGCCCCCAAGTGATCAATTATATGATAAGCCAATAAGGTTGGATACCCATGTTTTAACCGCACATCATGGCAACAGGTCCTCTTTGGCAACTTTTAACTTTTTGCAAGAGATAAATTCTTCTTGAACCGGGACTTTGAACCGGATATTGAGAGCGTTAGAGCTGTATGCGAGACATCTTTCCCTTGAACCGGGCCTTAAACCGGAATCTTTATTTTCAGCCGGAATTTTTCTGACGGCCTTTAAACTCGAACTTGCGAGAAGTTAATTATTTTTTAACCGGAGCTTTAAACCGGATTTCAGAGCTTCATAGCTTTGTGGGAGAACAGATTTCCCTTGAACCAGATTGTAAACTGGATATTTGAGATCTTCAGTGAGACTGACTTCCCTTGAGCCGGATTTTAAACCGAAATCCTTTCTGATGACCCGGAACTTCTTCCTTAAGCCGAGATTTTGTAACTGTCATATCCTTTCTAAGCCGGAAATTTTCTGACGGCCTTTAAACTTTCATAAATATAATGATAGCCTCCGGGACCTGGTTATCTTTTCCTCCATCGTCCTGGGGTTCTTAAATTTGCTGAAACTGGCAAGATTTGCTGAGTCTTGTCATCGTAGCCCCCGAGTCCCAAAGGTGACTAAAGGAGTTGGCTTGAGACTTTCCATATTTAACCGTGATGTAAATCGGCATAACTTGTATATCATTGGTGTTGATAGCACGATGTGAATCCATAGAAGGTTGAGGTGATTGCGGCGGGTTATAAACGATCCCGCATGAGCCGTGTCAGCAACTCGGCCAATGGTTCTTTCCAATTGGTGATTTGAAGTTAACCAAAAATGCAGTGGCGGCGGCGCCTGCCTGTTGAACCACCCAGTGCAGACGGCGGTTGGGAGTATATGATAATTTGCCTCCATTTTGTTGAAAGAAAAACCGGGATACCCAAGCTGTGACTTGCTTATACTCAATGAACAGCTCATGCAGACAGGTGCGGCCTGGCGTGTTGATGTAGACCAGGTCGCAAGAGATGGACGGGAAATACGTCCGCAACATCAGAGGTGGCACAGACAGATGAATCGGCCACGGCGTTGTAAGCCGGTGCGGACGAGCAAGTTGTCCTCCTCATTGTAAATTGGCAAGGACGCGTGAGCCCGCCGCGAGAGCAGACGGGCGAGTCATCCGTGGCGTTGTAAGGCGGTGTGGACGCGAGAGTCAATCACAGGCGCAGTCCCGGCTAGTTGATGTAGACCGGGCCATACGGGCGGCGGCTCGCACGCTTCCACTCGCTGGGTAATGTGGCACGGACAAACACCGGGCGCAAAGGTTGCTAGCGCGTGCTCCGTACCCGTGGCATAAACCACATTTGAGTGAATAATTGTCCTGCATACAAATACATCGCAAACCAGAGTAACTATTCGCAGACAAATCATTATATACAGATGAAATAAATAGGATGGGTATCACCTGGTATATTTTTCGGATGAAGTGACTGCACAACAACTTGACCAAATAATAACCACGCATGCATCCAATTTTTAAATGAATCATGCCCCTCGAGCAACGCATCGAACTTTGGGTGTCCTTATCAATTTGGCCTTTATGTAAATAGTAATCATGGAGTACTACTCCGTAACTGAATCTGCTTTGCTCAAACAATAGTGAATAGTACCAACTCGATTGACCCCTTGTGTGACAAGGTGGAAAACAGCAACACAAACAAACGCCTTGGTGGCTTGAGCGTTTACTGGTGGCCTTAAGAGCTGATCCTTGGCGACATGCAACACTGCATGGACGTGAGTAGCTTGGTGCGCTACGGAGCGGGCAACGCCAATGGAAGTAGCGGCGCGAGGCGCTCGTCGGCGCTCATCAGAGACTGTGGTTCTAGGCCGGAGTGGCGACCCGGTGCAGGAGCAACACACGGCAGAGCCGGGTTGAAGCAGAGGTGAGCACGACGGTAGATCAATGGTGGCGGTTGACAAAGCACAAGGGCGGGGCTCGACAGAGTCCATCTCATGGTGGTTTGGAGGAAGCCAAACCGAGGGGTCGCGGTGGTTTCAAAAGGAGGTGGCGACGGCGCAATGGGCGGCTCAGCGGAAGAGCAACGCGAGGCCATGGCGGCTTGCAGCAGGGGACCGGAGGCAGCGGAGGCTTGGGGCGTTCAGCAGTAGATGCAGAGACCGCAGAAGGTCATGGCAATTCTGCAGAGGCGAGCAGCAGCAACTCCGGTCAACGGCGGCTTGCGGCGTACGAGGCGAGTGCGGTTCGGTCAACGGCAACTTGGAGCAGGCGACGGTGACTCGTCGCGTGACAGCCAAGGGGGACCAAGGCAGCTCGAGGTGTAGTCAGGTAGTGAGGGTCGGCTCAACGGCTGCCGGGACGAGCGAGCGAAACAGGGCGGTTTCGGGGCCGGCCACGGCGGCGAAGGCAGTGACGCCAAGCAACTCGAGGTCAGTCGTGACTGAGGCAGAACCATGGCTTGAGGCCCAGTGAGGCGAGGAAGTGATTTGAAGCGGGCCAAGGCCATGATGGTCGATGGTAACAGGAGGCTTGACGAGGCCGCAGAAGCGGCGGAGGCACCGGTTCACGAAGTGAGTCATGCGGGGCGGCTTAAGAGCAAACAGCGGCTTGAGGAGGCACCAGACCAGCAAGCCACTGTGGGGGTTGGTGATTTGGTAGAGACCGAGACGACAATCAAGGTGAAAAGCCCGCAGAAACCAAGGCGGGATGGCGCGGTGAACCAGCAAGGCAAAAAAACCGAGTCCTCCTAGTCGTTGTAATCGAAACCGAGTTGAAAAGCTGATATTTACGCGAACCCGGGGCAGAGAAGGTTTGTGAGTCGACGACTTGGCGAGTCAAGGTTACTTGACGAAGCGGTGACCATGGCTGAACCACAATGGTTGCGGCGACTTGCATCTGCAAGGGTGATTCGGCAAGGCAGGGTATGGGTTATAACTGGAGGCAGGTGATGCCGGCGAGGTTGACTCGGAAACATCTGTTGATCCCAGCAACTTGAAATCCAGCGAACAAGCCACACGATGGCGATGTAACCCTAATTCCTTTTGACTGACGAACTTGAAACTGATCCAAATCTTTTCAAATCGGCTCTTCTTTATCCGGAAAATTGCCAACTTCTCGGTCCTTAGGAGAGATCCCTCCAAAAACTCAACACCACCGTGCGCGAGCCCCACGGTGGGCGCCAACTGTCGTGGAATGGTCACGGCAGATGTCCTTGTGTGAGTACTTAGTCGTGAGGACAGCGCATCGATGTGGTAGCTTGAGAGGGGTTGGGCGGAATCAAGAGACGCAACACGCAAGACAAAGATTTAGACAGCTTCAGGCCCCGGGAAACATCATCCGGTAATAGCCCTACATGCTATTTGTGGCTAGGTCTCATTATCATCACGAGGGAGTCGCCGTAAACCGGCTCTCCTCTAGTTGTGTCTAGCCCTAGAGATTATTGAGCTCTTGTTGCCTGTCCCTCTTTGGGGAGCCCTTCCCCTCCTTATTTATGTTGGAGGGGCGGTTTACATGGCTAGTCCTAGTTGGACTAGGATTACTCTATTACAAGTGGAGTCCTAGTCTTGCTTCCTTTGTAGGAGAATAATCCTTATGCTTTCCTCATAAACCGGCCCACCATTAAACGTGAACCGGCCTTCTGGGCCTTGGGCATCGTCATCCATTTGACCCGCCCGCCGGGTTACTAATGAACCGCCAAGATCGGCGGGTTACCCGTGAATCGCCAAGCTCCGGGCGGGTTACCAGTGAGTCGTCCAGTCCGGCCGGGTTATACTTCCGGCCGGGTTACGCCGTGGGGTATATCTCCGATAGTCACTGTTAGTTAACTAACTTAATTAGGATTAGTTTAACCCTAATCTAGGTTTGACTAAAGGGCAAGGCCCACATGTCAGTGACCCAGGGGGGTCAAATCCATGGTCAAACTGGGTTGACTCATCGGTGTTTAGTCGCCGGCGATGTCCAGACGCGGCGGAGGGTGCGGGTTTCGCCCTCTGGTGACCAAATGGACGGCGGAGGTCACCTACGAGCAGCTGGGAGCAAGCTGCATCGAGGGGTGGTGGTGGTTGAGCTCAAGGTCGCCGGAAACGACACCGGCAACAAGCTTTGCGGCTGCCGGAGTTCATGCAAGGCCGAACTCATCGTTGCAGTGGTTCTAGAGGCACGGTGCCAGCTCCCACGTGGTCTACGGGGTGCGGTGAGGTTGTTGGACAGGGTGGCGTGGCCGTTGGGTGGCCGGAGTTTCCGGACACGGCGAGGCGGCATGGAGAGAACGGTGGCCGCGGCTACGACGGTGGTGCGGCTTTGGCTGCGTCGGCCATGGTGAGAGGGGGCGAGGGAGAGGCTCTGGGGGAGAGTGAGGTGTCGGGAGGTCGGGGCGACGACGTGGAGATCATCCACGCTTCCAGCAGCTCAAGCGGCAAGCAGCTGGCGCCGTGGTGAGCTGGCACGCACCGGCGGGCACCTCCCTACCTGCGTGGCGGGGAAGAAGCAGCTGGCTGGCACGGGCCAGCACAGTGCTGGGCCGCCAGGTGGGTCGACTGGGTAAGTTGGCCTGGTGAGTTCCTTTTCCTTTTCTTTCTGTTTTTCTTTTCTTTCTATAAGTTTGTGGCTTTTCTAAAAAATACTTAAGCACTTCCAAAAATCATGAAACTAATCATGGCTATTATTTAGAATATATCCAACAGTAAACATTTTGGTTTATGAATATTTGGGCATTTAAAATATTTTATAGCATTTAAATGTCCAAATGCAATTTACATATGATTTAATCCAGTGACCTTAGGATGTCCTAGAAAGTTGTGCACCATTTTTGTCAGGGGTTTTAGACCAAGGCAAAGATGATGAACATTTTAGATGGGCATTTTAGGTTCATTGAAAAAGATTTTAGTAAGCCCTAGTTGGATTAAGGGGGGTGCTGGGGGTTCTGCCATCCCCATTTCAAATTTCTGAGTAAAGTAAACATGATGCAGTCACTCTAATGCATGTACTAACTAGGGTTGTGCCAACTCACCCCCACTCAGAAAAATCTTGTCCCGAGATTTAGGATCCTTCGGGAAGAAGGTGGGGTACTCAAGTCGAAGACGATCCTCCCTTTCCCAAGTGGCTTCTTTCTCGGAATGGTGTGACCATTGAACCTTGAGAAACTTGATGTTATGGCGTCGAGTGGTACGCTCGGCTTGATCAAGGATACGAACGGGATATTCTTGGTATGTGAGATTATCTTGGAGATCAAGGTTTCATGGTCCACTCCACGGATAGGATCCAGAAGCAACGCCTGAGTTGAGAAACGTAGAAGACATCATGGACTCTGGAGAGGTGCGGAGGTAGTTCCAATTGGTAGGCAACTTGTCCTTGTTTGGCAAGAATGCGAAAAGGTCCAATGTAGCGAGGAGCCAATGTGCCCTTGATACCGAAGCGATGGGTTCCCTTTAGAGGAGTAACCCGAAGATAAGCCTTCATCAACTTCAAAAGTCATAGCCTTATTTTTACGAACATATTGGCTCTTTTGACGAGATTGGGCTGTTTTCAGCTTTTCACGAACAATGCAAACTTGCTCTTCTGCTTCTTGGATCATATCCGGGCCAAAGAATTGTCTTTCCCCGGTTTTTGACCAGTTAAGAGGTGTTCGACACCTTCCTCCATAGAGAACTTCAAAAGGAGCTTTGCCCAAGCTAGATTGATAGCGATTGTTATAAGCAAATTTGGCAAATGGAAGGCATTTCTCCCAATCCATTCCGAATGAGATAACAGAAGCTCGGAGCATATCTTCCAGAATTTTATTGACGTGTTCTACTTGACCACTTGACTGAGGGTGGAAGGCGGTGCTAAAGGAGAGACGAGTTCCCATAGCATTTTGGAAACTTTCCCAAAATTGAGAGGTGAAGATACTTCCACGAACCGAGTTAATTTCCAATGGAACACCATGAAGAGACACTATTCAGGAGATATACATATCTTCTAGCTGACTAGCAGTTATACTCTGTCGAACAGGTAGGAAATGGGCTACTTTAGAAAGATGATCGATAACAACGAAGATAGCATTATTCCCTCTTTTGGTCCTTGGAAAACCGGTGATGAAGTCCATACCAATTTTATCCCATTTCCTTTCAGGAATAGCAAAGGGTTGAAGGGTGCCAACAGGCCGTTGATGCTCTTCTTTAACACGACGACAGACGTCGCAATTAGCAATATACTGAGCAATTTCTCTTTTCATCCTAGTCCACCAGAACCTCTGACATAGGTTCTGATACATCTTAGTACTACCGGGATGATGTTGGCAAACTGACACCCGCTAGCCACCTGTGTGCAAAGCACGTCGGTAGAACCAGTCTCGCGTAAGCGTACACGTAATGTCGGTCCAGGCCGCTTCATCCAACAATACCGCCGAACCAAAGTATGACATGCTGGTAAGCGATGACTTGTATCGCCCACAACTCACTTGTGTTCTACTCGTGCATATAACATCAACGCATAAAACCTAGGCTCAGATGCCACTGTTGGGGAACGTAGTAATTTCAAAAAAATTCCTACGCACACGCAAGATCATGGTGATGCATATCAACGAGAGGGGAGAGTGTGTCCACGTACCTCGTAGGCCGAAAGCGGAAGCGTTAGCACAACACGGTTGATGTAGTCGTACGTCTTCACGGCCCGACCGATCAAGCACCAAAACTACAGCACTTCCGAGTTCTTGCACACGTTCAGCTCGATGACGCCCCCCAGATCTCGATCCAGCAGAGTGTCGAGGAGAGTTCCACAAGACGACGGCGTGGTGACGATGATGATGTTCTACCATCGCAGGGCTTCGCCTAAGCACCGCTACGATATTATCGAGGAGGACTTTGGTGGAGGGGGGCACTGCACACGGCTAAGAGATCAATGATCAATTGTTGTGTCTATGGGGTGCCCCCCTCCCCCGTATATAAAGGAGTGGAGGAGGGTGTCGGTGTCAAAACCGGCGGATCTCGGGTAGGGGGTCCCGATCTGTGCGTCAAGGCCGATGGTAACGGGAAGCAAGGGACACAGATGTTTACCTGTGTTCGCCCTCTCGATGGAGGTAAAACCCTACTTCCTGCTTGATTAATATTGATGATATGGGTAGTACAAGAGTAGATCTACCACGAGATCGTAGAGGCTAAACCCTAAGAGCTAGCCTATGATGGTATGAATGTAATTGTGATCGGCCTTCTAAGGACCAACCTCTCCGGTTTATATAGACACCGGAGAAGGCTAGGGTTTACATGGAGTCGGTTACAAGGAAGGGAATATAATATCCGGATCGCCAAGCTTGCCTTCCATGCAAAGGAGATTCCCATCCGGACACGGGCCAAAGTCTTGAGACTTGTATCTTCACGCTTCAATAGTCCGGACGTTATTACACAGTCCGGCTGTCCGGATACCCCCTAATCCAGGACTCCCTCAGTAGCCCCTGAACCAGGCTTCAATGACGATGAGTCCGGTAGCGCGATCTTGTTTTCGGCATTGCAGGGTGGGTTCCTCCTCCGAATACTCCAAGGTAATTACCGAACACTTGAACAGTGTCCGGATCCACAAAATGATCTTCACATGCCACCGTAGAGAGAATGGTATTTCACAAATGCAATCTGCTGACAACTTTTTAGGCAATGCGACATGTCATTACGGTCGGGTCATTATTCGAACCATTTTCCCACAATTAGCCATAGCGCACATCGCGAGGCGGTTTCTTTCACACGTCTTGTTGAAGCAGAGATCGTGTCCCCCTATCACGGGATTCTCATCAATACGGGAATGGGTAATCCGACCACATCATCAATCGTGGCGCTTGGGAAGCAAGCAATTTCCAACGGGCAAGTGGGAAGGCGCACCGCTTTCGTCGCCTCTATAAAGGGATAAGATTTCTCCATTTTTACCCATGCCTTCTGTAACGCCCTCGATGCGGCTATATCTCCCACGTGTCGAAGCACGACTTAGAGGCATAACCGCATTGAAAGCAATGTCGCAAGTGAGGTAATCTTCACACAACCCATGTAATACATAAGGGAAAGAGATACATAGTTGGCTTACGATCGCCACTTCACACAAGACATAAATAAACATCCATCATTCAGATTACACTCAAGGTCCGACTACGGAACCAAAATAAAAGAAGATACCCCAAATGCTACATGTATCCCCGATCGTCCCAACTGGCTCCACTATCGATCATCGTGAAAGACACATAGTAACGACCACGTTCCTCGTCGAACTCCCACTTGAGCTCGGTTCGTCACCTGCACCGGCCTCGCTTTAAGACCGCAACTGTTTTGGTAGAATCTGTGAGTCACGGGGACTCAGCAATCTCACACCATGTAGATCAAGACTATTTAAGCTTATAGGAAGGACAGAGTTTTGAGGTGGAGCTGCAGCAGTTTACTAGCATATAAGGTGGCTACATTCGCATAAGAGAGCGAGAAGAGAAGCAAAGCACGGTCGTGAAGCTAGTAGCGATCAAGAAGTGATCCTGAACTACTTACGTCAAACATTACTCCAACATCTGTTCACTTCCCGGACTCCGAGAAGAGACCATCACGCAGTTACACACGCCGTTGATGTGTATTTTAATTAAGGTCAACTTCGGGTTTTCTACAACCGACATTAACAAATTCCCATCTGCCTCATAACCGCTGCACGGCTTTGAAGATAATACCTGCAGGGTGTCCCAACTTAGCCGATTATAAGCTCTCTCGGTCAACGAAGGATTTTCCTTCTACCGGGAAGAATCTATGTATCTCGGAATCCCGGACTACATGACATTTCGACAAAGCAATAAAACAAGACCAAGAAAGCCACCCGACAGCCGACAAATCCCGATAGGAGCTGCACATATCTCGTTCTCGTGGCACATCCGGATGAGACAAAGCTGAGTAAAACCAAGCCTCGAAGTTTCACCATGGTGGCCCTTCGGCTCGGTTTGGGGCCAAAGACTCGAAGGAGCGCTGGTCCGGGGGTTAAAATAAAGATGACCCTCGGGCTCGCGAAAACCCGGGGGAAAAGGCTTAGGTGGCAAATGGTAAAACCAATGTTGGGCCTTGCTGGAGGAGTCTTATTCAAAGCGAACTGTCAAGGAGGTCCCATAAATCACCCAACCGTGTAAGGAACGCGAAATCAAGGAACATAACACCGGTATGACGGAAACTAGGGTGGCAAGAGTGGAACAAAACACCAGGCATAAGGCCGAGCCTTCCACCCTTTACCAAGTATATAGATGCATTAATTATAGCAGATATATATTGTGATATCCCCAACAAGTAAACATGTTCCAATAAGGAACAACATCTCCATGTTCCAACAAGGAACAAACTTCAGCTTCACCTGCAACTAGCAACGCTATAAGAGGGCTGAGCAAAGCGGTAACATAGCCAAACAACGGTTTGCTAGGAAAGGATGGTTAGGGGCTGACATGGCAATATGGGTGGCATGATATAGCAAATGATAGGCATCGCAGCATAGGCATAGCAAAAGAGCGAGCAACTAGCATAGCAAAGATAGAAGTGATTTCGAGGGTATGGTCATCTTGCTCGCAATGTTCTCGAGTTGTCGAAAGCTTGATCCTCGTAAGCGTTCTCAACAGGTTCCTCGTTCACGTACTCGTCTCCCGGCTCTACCCAAAGCAAGAACACAAACAAAGGAACCACAATAAATCACGGTGCAATGCACAAGCAACATGATGCAATATATGGCTTGATATGCGAGATGTGATATGCAATGCGTATGTGCGCTCCGGAAGGAAAATGATGAACCAGGCATCAACTTGGAAAACCAAGTATGCCGCTGGAAAGATCAGATGATTTTGGTTGAAATCGATATAAAGATCACCGGAAACGGATGCACGGTTTGCAAATGACAAGCAAAACAAGAATGGCACATATCTGCCATTAACAGCATGATGCCACTTGGCAAGCAACAAGAAATTAAGCTACTGCACCCAAACATATCAACAAAGCATATGGCAGTGATTTACTCAATATGCTTGACAAAAGATGAACACTGAGCTACGGCTAATTCACAACAAAACAGGTTCAAACAAGTATGGCAAAAGTGCAAAAAATATCAGGCTGGACATGGCAAAAACAGCATCAGGTAGCAATGTTCAGAGCAAGAAAACTACATGCTACAGGAACTTATAATAGCTAAACATGGCATGGCATGAATCTAATCAAAGCATAGAACAAAAGTCCCTTACTGACCATAAGCCAAAAAGGATCAGAAAATATAGTAACACCCATGTCAATATCGCAAGTTCCGTTAACAGATTCAGCAACATGGCATGTTAAAAACAGATAACAAGTAGGCATGTTTGAGAGCTCAAAGCACTCACTACAGAGCCTTTCATGATAAACTAAGCATACATACATCAAGAAGACATGGCATAGAAGACATACATGGCAAGAACAACATCATAGCATACACGGATCAACCACAACAACCTTGGCAAAATTGAATAACATGTAAACAATCTGTCAGGAAACATTTCGTAGCAAAAGTAGAGCTCGATTGAATCAAGCTATGGCACTCCATAATTGCAAACAAAGGCATGGATGGAAAGAGCATAACCATATGTTCAAAACATCCTTACTGAAGTATCTCAAAATATGCATGGATCTCTTGGTAGTATCAAGTTAACATGGCATCAAAACATCAGCAAAACAGAGCTGAAATCAGCAACATCAGGAAGCCTACTTTGCATGCTTGTGCTAGTCACCACAGAGATCACAAAACTACATGGCATACACCACTGGAAAGATGGAATGGCATATTACAAAACACATGTAGGACTCAAATTCATAGGGTGCACACATCAATCATAGCAAAAATAACAAAAGTGCATGTTCTGTTAAGAAACAAAAACTAACATCACATAGCCCTCTTATAACAGCATTTCGGGCATCAAGATGAGCTCAAATGAAAATGATGCAGTGAGATGAAATGATCTACTCTTCGAGGCGAACATTTTGACATATTACACGCACGAAACGGAGCTACGGGTGCAGAGTTATGATGCGTTGAAAATTCCACAAAATAATCAACGGAATAAAAACTTAGATGGATTTTGAGGGGGGGAAGAAGTCAACCCTGTCGGCTAGATCCGATCGGATCCGATCCGGCGCGGCCGGCGGCCGGCTCGCCGGAGCTCGGCCGGGGCGAGGAGGAGGAGGGAGAGGCCGGGGCGGGGCCGGAGGAGGGCGCCCGGCCGGAGACGGGCGCGCGGCCTTGGCGCGGTGGTGGCCGGAGACGACGGGCGCTGCAAGTGGCGGCGGCAGGCCCGGCCGGGTGGCGAGGCGGCGAGCGGGAGGCTGGCCGCTGGGCCGGGAGGCGCGGCAGCGACGGGTCATGGGGCCGGCCATGAGCTCGGAGGGCTGGCGGCGCCAAGGTGGCCGGGTGCCACGTGTCGCGCCCTGGTTCACGGGCGGGCGGCGGGCGCGGGCGGACACGTCCGGCGGCGCGGTAGTTTTGTCCGGGCGCGAGGTAGGGGAAGGCTAGGGTTGGACCCGGATTTGGACGGGGGAGGTGTTTAAATAGGCATAGAGGGACCTAGGAGAGTCCAAATGAGGTGCGGTTTTCGCCCACACGATCGTGATCGAACGACGGAGAGCATGGAAGTGACTTAGATGGGTTATTGGACTATTTTGGAGGGGTGTTGGGCTGCAACTTAAAAGAGGCCTTTGCGAGGGTCAAGGTTAACCGTTGGAGTACCAAACGAGCTCCAAATGACCCGAAACTTGACCGGTGGTCTACCGGTGGTATACCAAGGCCACTTGACAAACCTCGGTCCATTCCAAGAAAGTTTAGTACCCGCTCACGGAAAAACGTAAAAGGGGACGCCGGGGGACATAGGAGTGCCGGATTGCAAAACGGACAACGGGAAAAATGCTCGGAATCATGAGACGAACACGTATGCAAATGCGATGCACATGATGACATGATATGAAAATGCATGACATGGACAAAATGCAAAAATAAGGAAACCCAACCACGGAGGGAATATCATATCACAATGCCGAAAATGGCAAGAGTTGGAGTTACAAATATGGAAGGTTACATCCGGGGTGTTACACCTTCTTCCTCCTTTGCCCACTCTTTCCCTCTCGAGCTCCAGCGGCCAAGCCCAAGTCTTCTCCGCACAGCTAAACATGTCCAGAGCAGGAGGCAAGTGGGTGGCTTCCACCGTCAAGGAGAAGCATATAGCAAATCTTCGGGCGGCCGGATACTTGGCCGCAGACATAGCGCACCGGCTACCGGACGCTGGGCAGGTCATCCCGACCCCGGGACCCCGGGAGAGGGTCGTGTTCGCCACCCACTTCGTCCGTGGACTGGGGTTTCCACTTCACCCCTTCGTTCGCGGGCTCATGTTCTACTACGGGCTAGATTCCCACGATCTAGCCCCGAATTTCATCCTCAACATCTCGGCGTTTATCGTCGTATGCGAGGCTTTCCTCCGCATCCGGCCTCACTTTGGCCAGTGGCTACAAATCTTCTACGTGAAGCCGAAGATTGTACGCGGCCAACAAGCGGAGTGCGGAGGGGCCATGGTGGGAAAGATGCCTAACGTCACATAGCGCACCCGTAAAAGGGTGGAAATCGGGGTGGTTCTACATCACCGAGCCGCACGGTGCCAACTGGGCGGCGGCCCCCGAGTTCCGATCCGGAGCCCCCATGCGGCTCACCTCCTGGGAAAAGAAGGGCCTGACTTGGGGTGAACCTACAGAGCTGGCCGGACTCCAAACCTGCATCAAGAGCACGAAGGACAAGAACATCAAGCTTGTCAACGTGATCCAGGTCATGCTCGTTCGCCGGATTCTGCCGTGCCAAAGGCGGGCATTCAATCTGTGGGAGTTCATCCCGACCGAACACCAGACGCTTCAGAGGCTCTATGGCATGAAGCACAAAGACGCATGGAAGGAGTTGTTTAAGGCCTCTGAAATACCTCCTCCCACATCCGAGGACTGCAGACTTCATGTAGCGCGGCCCCCGCGTCCGGTGAGTTTTGGGACTACCACCGGGTTCGGTTTTTCCCAATACATTCATGGGGGAGTCTTAAGTATTTGTGTATATTTGCCTCAGGATTATGTGAAGACAACGGAGCGGATTGACTGTCCGGCTCCATTGCCAGAAGATCCAGCTGATGCTCTCCTGACGGAGATGCTAGTCCCGGCGCCCTACAAGGTGCCGGAGAAGAAGGCCGAAAAGAAGGCCCCGGGGACCAGGAAGGGTCTCCGACGTAAGGTTGCGTCCGAAGCCTCGTTCGAAGACGAGGAGGCAGACTCCTCCCACGAAGGGGAGGAGGAAGAAGAAGAAGACGCCCCATCCGGAAAGGATGAGGGGCCCGGAGAGGCGGTCCACGGGGCCGGAAAAGGCCCCCGGCACAAGGCCGTTATACCCCTGTCGTCTGATGATGATGAGACAGATCCCTCCCGCGGAGGCGGGCGGAATCAAGAAGAAATTCCACCTCCCCGCACTGGGGGGGGGGGAGAAGAAGAGAAAAGCCGCCCCGGAGGGGGAGGTCAAGGCCCAAGAAGGGAAGGTACCCCTTCCAGACTACTCCGCCACTACCGCTCATAGTGAGGAAGGGTGGCTGCCCAGGGGGAAGCCCCCGGTGCGATCGTAAGTGTCCGCACTCCATCATAACTTCATTCTATAGCTTTTGTTTAACGCCGGACATATGTGCAGTCCGGCCAGGGCTTACCCCGAAGTGTCTTCCTCCGGATCCCTGAGTGATTCGGAGATCAATTCGCTTCCGACAGCCACTACTCCTCAACCCGCGGATGACACGGAGGTGTTGTCCCAAAGGCTCCCCGAGCGGGGGGAGGTGACTCTGGAGACGCCCCAAGGCGGGGTCCCAGACGTCGGACACGTGGGGTTCAAGGTCCCCGCGGATCGTGTCGGTGAGAGCCACAATAGGCCGGGCTCTCAGCCGAACACTGTCCCGGAACCTTCAATGGTTCCGAACTCAGGCGGGCAGCCCCTCGTCAGAGAGAGCGAGCCGTCTGCATCGAGGACTTCCGGTGCGCCCGAGGCGCCGGATTGTCTGCTGGAAGCGCTTCGCGGCGCTTCCATAGATGAGGAGCACCGTACTCTTATGAGTTCGCTGATTCGGAAGGTTTCGTCCGCCAAGAGCGGACTAACTGAAGCTTGCACCAGCCTCTTGACATGTTTTGAGGTAAGTAATAAATATGTGTAAAATTACCACCCAATAGGTAGTAGCCCCTGATACTCTGTTTGGTGTTCGGAAAGAAAAACCAAACGGAGGGTCAATTATAATCCGCAAGGGTCTAACAATAAACACTCGTGTGCATAAACAGGTTGTGCTGCTTGCTGCTGCTGCCCGCACTGCCGAAGTCGCCGAACTAAAGCGGGATCTGGAGCAGGCGCAGGGAGAGCTCGGCCTCACGAAGAGGCAGCTCGAGGAGAATAAAGGTAAACGATTCCCCGTTCGTACGTATTTGAAGATAGGCAAAATTGGTCAGTCTAACGCCTAAAGCATCGTCACTGTGTAATAGGGGCCACCGCCGAAGTGGCGTCCCTGAGGAAAGCGTTGTCCGAGGCCGAAAACAAAGCGGCCTTGGAATGCAAGGAGCGTGAAAAGCAAAGTGGTAGGGTAGGCGAGGTACAACAAGAGCTCCAGGACCTCGGCAAGAAGTGCGAGTCCGTGGAGCATGATCTGAAGATGAAGGAGGCCGAGCTTGCGAAGGCCCTTGTAAATTTGAAAGATGTCAAGGCCGAAGCCGAGAAAGCACAGCAGGAGATCCAAGAGGCCAAAAAGATAGCAGCCGGTAAGAAATTCTTTATGCAAAGCAAGCATGTGGAGGAGGTGTTTCTTTTACTTACTCGAATTCGGAGCTCTCCAGGGGCATTTGCAGATCTGCCACGCAGCGTCTCAAACGCTGCGGAGTTCTACCGTGCCCAGGAGGGGAGCTCAACGGAGAAGCTGTTCTGGTCCCAGTATGCTGGGGCCGATCATCCGATGCCTCTGAATGACCAACTGAAGCAGTTGATCGAACTCCACAGGGCAGCCGAACTGGCTATGAAGGACTTCATAGTCAGGATGTGGCCTGGTGAACTCCTGCTCAGTAGCTACTTTGGCCTGATCAAGCGGATGGTGGATGCCTGCCCGCGGCTTGATGTGATCAAGCGGTTCGTTTGCATCGAAGGTGCCCGCCGAGCCTTTGCCCGTGTCAAGGTGCATTGGGGTAAGCTGGATGCGAAGAAGCTGGTCAATGACGGGCCGCCGGAGCGCAAGGCGCATCGCCATACCGAAATGTACTACGATGGCGTGATGAAGGGTGCTCGTCTCATCGCCGATGAGTGTACAAAGGGCGCCATTTTGGAATGAATTCACTTCTGTCATGTTTGTAATTAAAGACGAAGTTACTTGCGCTATGTAGCGCTTTTGTTATTTAAAATATTACCTTCTGTGCGGCTGTTTATAAAATTCTGAAAGTAGGCGTCGTCGGCTTCCTCCCCCACGCATCTTTGGGGTGTTCGTGGAAAACCGGACACTCTTTATCCAAATGTTTGGTCCCTTAAGGAGGTGTCCGCGCAGCGAACAAGGCAATCGGACTATGCGGCTTTATAACTTTCACTTAGCCATAGAAGTCTACAATTTTAAATTTCGAAGCCCCTAGAATCGGAAGGCGAATCGGGCGCTATACACGCCTAGATCAGACAAAGCCGATTTATCGCCTAAAGCGGAAAATCTTTAAGGATTTTAAAACCTTTCGAACAGCGACCAGCTCTCGCCACATCATGCCGGTCAGTTTTCGGCTTTCTCTACTGAGGTGCTCGTCCGGAAGAACCGGGACACAATCGCAGTAGTTCTCCATGCGCTACCTTAGCCGATATAACGGAATCTAAGGCACCAAAACAAGGGAGCCGGGCTATCCCAACTGTAGACCCAAGACATGATCCGGAGCTGATGCATATAGTGCTATAAGTTCGGGGTGCCTCACTATTGAAAGTGTTCGGACTTTATTTTCCATATTACAGGGCGCCATGAGAAGCCGCTGGCAAACTGACCGCACCAAGGTGTACGGAAGCAATATCAAATGAACATTTATAAAAGAAAAAATGCTCAAATAAGAATAATAAGCTGACGCTATAGATAATCTCCCATTGACGACAAATACGTTTAAGCGTACGTTTACAATGGATGCGTTAAGCAGAGATAAAATAGGACTATTTAACATGTCCTATGCAGGGGCAGGCTGTGTTCAGATAGATAAAGCAGGTATCATGATCGTACATAGATTCCACCTGGGTATTTCCTTCTGTGCACAACGTCTGTTGCCTCCTTGGATGTCTCTCCCCTATAAGTCCGGCAAGTCGGCTCTTCTGAGGATGCTGCACTAACACGGTGTCCTGAAAGGTAAGAGGGAAAGAGTACGAAGGTATTTGGCGGTTACCCCGCAATATTGACTGAGTCGTTGATGCGCGTCCGCCTATGCCCACGGTATCTTGAGTGCGTAATTGTGTACGCGTGGGACGAATGCTGCTTTGGAGGGGCTTGAGCGGAGGCCGGACTGCTAATCACGCTCTTGGCGTTCCTGATGATCCTGTTGCGGGGTGCTCTGGACTTGCTTGACGGTGCTCGAAGTTGTTGCCGGATTGGTTTGTCGGAGTAGGCCGCATTGTACTTCTGCCGCGAGGGCTGCCGTATGCTCTTCTATTCGAAGGGAGCTGTCGGTGTCAAAACCGGCGGATCTCGGGTAGGGGGTCCTGAACTGTGCGTCTAGGCGGATGGTAACAGGAGACAAGGGACACAATGTTTTTACCCAGGTTCGGGCCCTCTCGATGGAGGTAAAACCCTACTCCTGCATGATTAATATTGATGATATGGGTAGTACAAGAGTAGATCTACCACGAGATCAAGGAGGCTAAACCCTAGAAGCTAGCCTATGGTATGATTGTTGATGTTGAATTTGTTGTCCTACGGACTAAAACCCTCCGGTTTATATACACCGGATAGGTTAGGGTTACACAGAGTCGGCTACAATGGTAGGAGATCTACATATCCGTATCGCCAAGCTTGCCTTCCACGCCAAGGAAAGTCCCATCCGGACACGGGATGAAGTCTTCAATCTTGTATCTTCATAGTCTTGGAGTCCGGCCGTGACGATAGTCCGGCTATCCGGACACCCCCTAGTCCGGGACTCCCTCAGTAGCCCCTGAACCTGGCTACAATTACGATGAGTCTGGCGCGCTTATTGTCTTCGGCATTGCAAGGCGGGTTCCTCCTCCGAATACTTCATAGAAGGTTTTGAACACAAGGATAGTGTCCGGCTCTGCAAAACAAGTTCCACATAACACCGTGAGAGAATAACTTTTGCACAGATCTGCTGACGTATTCCGCGGCGTGACATCACACCACGGCCAGGCCTTTACATGAATCGTTTTTTACTGTTCCACCTCAGCGTGTTTAGCGAGGCGGTTTCCTTGGCACGTTTTATCAAAGCATAGATCGTGCCCCCTTATTCCGGGATTCTCATCAATACGAACGTGGGTAACGCATCCGCGCCATTGATTACGGCGGTTGGGGAATAAGCGAGTTTTACCAGGCTGGTGGGGGACGCATAGCTTCGCCCGTCCATATAAGGGGATAAGGATCCACCTTTTCACCTATGCCTTCTTCCTCCTTTGCTTATCCATTTCCGCGCACTCGAGCTCCAGCGCCCAAGTCCGCACATCCCACCTCGACCTTTCTCCCACCATGGCAGGTGGATGGCCTCCTCCGTCTAGGAAGGGCACACCACCAAGCTGCGGGAGGCTGGATACTTGTCCGGCAACATCGCGTACAGGCTGCCCGAAGCGGGGCAGCTCATTCCAACCCCCGGGCCCCATGAGAGGGTAGTGTTTCTACCCCACTTCCTCCACGGACTAGGTTTTCCACTTCACCCTTTCGTCCGGGGGCTCATGTTCTACTACGGCCTGGACTTCCACGATCTGGCCCCGAATTTCATCCTCAACATTTTGGCGTTTATCGTCGTGTGTGAGGCCTTCCTCTGCATCCAGCCCCACTTCGGCTTATGGCTGAAGATCTTCAATGTCCGGCCGAAGGTAATGGGCGGCCGCCAAGCGGAGTGCGGATGCGCCATGGTTGGCAAGATGGCCAAGGTCCTATGGCTCGAGGGCGCTTTTGTGGAGACAATAAAGGGGTGGCAATTGGGGTGGTTCTACATCACCGAGCCACGCGACCCTGAATGGGCGGCGGCCCCCGAATTCAGATCTGGCTTCCCCACGGCTCTCGTCATGGAAAGAAAGCGGGCCCGACGTGGGGGATTCGGAAAGAGCTATCCGGACTCGGACATGCGTCCAAAACCTGGTGGACAAGAATCTCAAGCTTGTCGGCGTAATCCAGGTGATGCTCATCCGCCGGATTCTCCCCACCAACGAGCGGGCCTTTAATTGTGGGAGTTCGATCCGGCACAACACCGAACCTTGAGCCGGCTCTTCGACACTACGTACGAAGATGCCTGGAAGGTGCTGTTCAAGGGCGTTGAAGCCCCAACATCCGCTACCAAAGATCGCGGGTACAGCGCAGGGCGTCCAACCGGCGAGGTAAGTTATTTTACCCTTTACGGGACTCTTTTTTCATAGATTGACTCTATGCGGGATCTAAAACTCCCTAATTTTTGACAGATCGGCTGAAGACGGCCGAAAAGATTAACTGTCCGGCTCCTTTGCCGGAAGACCCGGAGGATGCCCGATTGACGGGGCTGTTGGCTCCGGCGCCTCATGTGGTGCCAGAGAAGAAGGCCAAGAAGGAGGCCACGGGAACTCGAAGGAGTTCCCGACGCCAAGTGCTGTCAGGTTCTGAAGCAGAATCTTCTCCTGAACATGAGGAGGAAGAAGAAGAAGAAGCTCCTCCCCTAGTGAGGGAGGAGAAGAAAAGGAAGGCCGCCCCAACGGGGGTGGCCGGAGGGTCCAAGAAGGGAAGAACCCTTCCTCCGAACTTCTCCACCAACGTCGACGACGACGAGGAGGACTGGCCAACAAGGACCAAGCCCCTGGCGAGATCGTAAGTGTCCGGATACCCATGGTTTTTCATAATTGTATAGTGTTCTCTAATGCCGAACAATCATGCAGCCCACCCAAGGGCGAGCTCGCCAATTCATCAAGAGGGTCCCTGGGCTCGTCGGAAATGGAGAGTGCCTCGCCTCCGGCCGCCTCCTCGCCTCACGCCGCGGACGACACCGTGGTGGGGCCCCAAGGAGGGCTTGGTCAAGAGGACGTAGCGCAGGAGGCGCCACAAGGTGACCTCCCGGATTCCAGGCGCGCGGGGGGCAAGACCCCCAGGGGCTCTAAGCCCGACCCTCGTTCGGACTCCATGCCGGAACCATCAGTGGTTCCGAAGTCCGGACAGCGGATCCTTCACAAGAAGGGTAAGACGCCGGTGTCCTCCGTCCAACCGGAGGCACCGGATAGCTTACTGGAGGCGCTCAACGGCGCCTCCATCGATGAGGAGCACCGCACTATTATGAGTGCGGTGATCCGGACAGTTAAGTCCGCCAAGAGCGGACTGACCGAAGCCTGTACCAGCCTTCTAACAGGCTTTGAGGTAAGTTTAAAACATATAAAAATGTTACCGCATAGACAGTAGCCCCTGATGCTTAGTTCGGTGTTCGAAAAGAAAAGCCGGACTGAGGATCTAAAAAGATATACGCAGGAGTCTAATATAAGTATGTCAATATGGGAATGCAGGCTGCGCTGCTGACCTCTGCCGCACTAATCGCTGGAGGTCAATACGCTGAAGGTAACCTCGGCGTTCGAGAACGAGCTCGGACAAGCCAAGAAGCAGCTCGAGGACAAGGAAGGTAAGAAATACCTTAATAAAGAAATACCTTTTGGAAAAGGTTTTGGTTGCAAAAAATAACAGGAATAACATGGGTACCGCAGGGGCCACGAATGAGGTGGAGACCCTGAGGGAAGCGGTGGCCGTGGCCGAAAACAAAGCGGCTGTGGAGCGCACCGAGTGAGAGAAACGGGAGGCGCGGCTGGCGGAGGTGCGGTAAGAGCTCCAGATTCTCGTGAAGAAACACGAGGGTTTGGAGCATGACTCAAAGACCCGAGAGTCCGAGCTTGCCTCGGCTCTTGAGAGTGCCAAAGCTGCTAAGGCCGAGGCCCAAAAAGCCCTCCAAGAAATCCAAGCACTAAAGAAGATAGCGGCGGGTAAGGCATTCTTTATGCAAAGCAAGAATGTAAAAGTCAATTACCTATTACTTACCCGGATTCGAGCTCTCCAGAGCATTCGCAGATTTGCCCCAGAAAAGGCCCGATGCTGCCGCGTTCTACCGCACCCAGGAGGGGAGCTCAACGAAGAAGGTGTTCTGGTCTCAGTATGCTGAGGCCGGACATTCGGTGCCCCTAAGCGACCAGCTGAAGCAGCTGGTCGAGCTCCACAAGGTCGCCGAACAGGCCATGAGGGGCCTTATAGAGCGGCTGTGGCCATTGGAGGCCATGCCCGGGAGCTACTTGACTTGGTGCAGCGGCTGGTGGATGCCTGTCCGCGGCTTGAAGTTATCAAGCGCTCCGTCTCCATTGAAGGGGTCCGTCGGGCCCTTGCCCATGCTAAAGTGCACTGGGGAAGCTGGATGCGGAGAAACTTGTGACGGACGGGCCCCCGAGGGGCCATGAGCATTGTACGCCCGAAATGTATTATGAGGGCCTCCTGAAGGGTGCTCGCCGAATAGCGGATGAGTGCTCTAAGGATGTAATTTTTGAATAGACTCGCGTTTGTTATTTTGTACACTGAAAACTTTTTCATATGCGCTAAGCAACGCTTATTAATTTAAAATATTACCTTCTGTGCAGCCTTTATCAAATTTGAGAGATGGCAAGTCGTTGGCTTCAGCCCCCATGCCACGCAGTCTTTGGGGTGTTCGGGATAAACTTGAGCACTCTTGTTCCCATTCTTGGGTCCATCTAGGAGGTGCTCAACACAGCGAACAAGGCAACCGGACTTATAATGCTTGAACACTCACTTAGCCATAGAATTCTATAATTTTAAATTTCGCGAAGCCCCTAGTATTCGAAAGACCGAGTTCGGGGCGCTATCCACGCCTTGGCCGGATAATTCCGGTTCCTCGCTCTAAGCGGCATAAGTCTTTAGGGACCCGAAAAAACCTCTCGAACAGCGACCGGCTCTCGCCTTATCATGACGGTCAGTTTTGGCTTTCTCCACTGAGGTGCTCGACCCAGAATAACTGGGGCACAATCGCAGTGGTTCTCCCGGTGCTACCTTTGCCGATATAGCGGAATGTAAGGTACCAAAACACGGGAGCCGGGCAAACCCAACTATTGACCCAAGACATGATTCGGAGCCAATTCATATAACGCTATAAGTTCGGGGTGCCGCACTTGTGAAAGTGTTCGGACTTTATCACACCATAATTTTGGGATACTTAAGCCCTCGTGTATTGGCGGTACCAAAGTGTACGGTTGCAGCATGTCGTGAAATGAACATATGTATATATATAAAGGAATTAAAGCAATAATAAGCAAGAGCTATGTATTATTTATTCAAAAAGGTACTGCAATGGAAGCAGAACGATACAAATAGTGCGGTAAGCAAGGGATGGGACTATCTAACATGTCCCCCTCCGTGGGTATGTCATGCGGGATGGTATGTAAAACAGGTATAATGCTCATAACAGAGACCACCTGAGCACTTGACGTGACCTTCCGCTTCCCTGGCTGTTGCATCGTGAGTTCGGCGATTCAAGTGCCGGACAGGACTGTTCGAAGACGGAGTCCTGAAAGTAAAAAGAAAAGAAAAAAGGAAAAAAAGGACAAAAAGAAATGACACAGACGATAGCCACTGGTGCGGTCGAGCCGCACTCTTGGCGTGCCATTGTCTTGTCCCTCCCCATATGCCCATGGTATTTCCAGAGCGTAATTATGTGAGGGCTGGGGTTGGGGCCGAATTGCTACTCGTGCTTGAATCATGCTAGGTGGTCTTGTTGCAGGTTACTCCGGGCGCGCTTGGCAGTGTCCGGACGCTTAGTGGCCGGACTCGAGAATTGTCGTGAGAGGCTGCTTTGCACCTCCGCCGCGAGGGCCGCCGTATGCTCCTCCGTCCGGAGAGAACGTTCGGTGTTTCCATTGACCGTGATTACTCCTCAAGGGCCTGGCATCTTGAGCTTGAGGTATCGTAGTGCGGCACCGCATTGAACTTGGCAATGCGGTTCGTCCGGCAAAGGCGTGATAGCCGCTGCGGAATGGGACGATGTCGAAGATTAACTCTTCGCTTTGCAAGTTATCCGGAGATCTGAAGACCACTTCGAGTGTAATCGAGCCTGTACAACTGGCCTCTACACCCGGTATGACGCCTTTAAAGGTCGTCTTTGTAGGTTTAATCCTTGAGGGGTCAATGCCCATTTTGCGCACTTTATCCTGGTAAAGCAGGTTCAGGCTGCTGCCGCTGTCCATCAGGACTCTAGTGAGGTGAAATCCGTCAATAATTGGGTCAAGAACCAATGCGGAGAAGCCGCTGTGACGGATGCTAGTGGGGCGGTCCCTTCGATCGAAGGTGATCGGGCAGGAAGACCATGGGTTGAACTTTGGGGCGACTGGCTCCATCGCATATATGTCCCTTAGTGCACGCTTCCGCTCCCTTTTGGGTATGTGGGTTGCGTATATCATGTTCAACGTCCGCACTTGCATAGGAAAACCCTTCTGTCCTTTATTGCTTGGTGGCCAGGGTTCTTCCTCATCATCGCTATGTAGCCCCTTGTTATTGAGTTCGGCACTTAACTTGCCTGCTTGTTTGAACACCCAACAGTCCCTGTTGGTGTGATTGGCTGGGTTTTCGGGGGTGCCATGTATCTGGCACAAGCGGTCGAGTATTCGGTCAAAGTTGGACGGGCCTCGGTATTTCTTTTGAATGGCTTCTTCCACGACGGGTGTAGAGCCTCTGAATCCGGCATTGACGGCCGTGTCTTCAGTATTATCGCCGTTAATGTGGCGCTTGTTCTTGTTGGGACGCGATTTGCCATTGTTGTCCTTGGTATCCGGACTATCAGGATGTTTGGCCAAGTTGTTGCTTCGAGCTAGCCAGCTATCCTCTCCCGCACAAAAGCGAGTCATGAGGGTTGTGAGGGCTGCCATAGATTTCGGCTTTTCCTGTCCTAGGTGCCGGGCAAGCCACTAAATCACGGATGTTATGTTTGAAGGCTGCAAGGGCCTCTGCATCCGGACAGTCAACAATTTGATTTTTCTTTGTTAGGAACCGAGTCCAGAATTGTCTGGCCGATTCTTCTGGCTGCTGAATTATGTGGGTAAGGTCATCCGCGTCTGGTGGTCGCACATATGTGCCCTGGAAGTTATCAAGGAATGGGGCTTCCAGGTCCTCCCAACAACCAATTGATTCTGCTGGCAAGCTGTTGAGCCAATGCCTAGCTGGTCCTTTAAGCTTCAGGGGGAGGTATTTGATGGCATGTAGATCGTCACCGCGGGCCATGTGGATATGGAGGAGATAATCCTCGATCCGCATCAGAGGATCTGTGGTACCATCGTATGATTCGATGTTTACGGGCTTGAAGCCCTCGGGATTTGATGATCCATTACTTCATCTGTGAAGCATAGTGGGTGTCTTGGCGCCTCTGTATTGGGCTATATCCTCGGCGTAGCTCATATGAGCTTTGTCTCATCGTGTTCGCCCACCGGGTTTTATCGTATCCGCGCGATGGTGATCATCCCGTGTTGCTGGGCGCCCACGCGATCCGTAGATCGATATTGTATGTTTTGCCTTATCCTCCAATATATCTCGCAAGTCCGGCACATTATCCCTTGCCTTGGTACTTTTTGAGCGGCGTCGGGGTGTGGCTTGAGCGGAGGGCCGAGAGGCTTCTCTGTCGCGGCCACGAGGTGGCCGAACTGCCATGTCGTGCACTGGCGACTTGGGTGCTTCCTCCTCTAGTTGAGGCAACGGCCTGCGTTAGGGGTAGCTTTTGGAGGGGCGTTCGAGTTCATACTCTTCGGCTACAAGGACTTACAGTCCATCTGTCAGCTAGCAGGTCTTGATCAGCTCTAAGCTGCTGCTGCTTTTTCTTGAGGCTGTTTGCCGTGGCTATAAACCTGCGTTTGAAACACTCCTGTTCGGCGGGATCCTCAGGCACGACAAATTCGTCGTCGTCGAGGCTTGCCTCATCTTCGAGGGAGGCGCGTAATTATTGTCCTCGACCTCTCTTTCTGCCACACTGTTGTGCGGACTTGCTTCTCCCTCCTCTTGCGCTGAGTCCTGCTGGAGGGGGTTCTCTTTGGCACTGTCCGGAGTGCTATTATCTCCCGTGCCGGAATCACCATTTTTATTGTGACGGGATTTAGAGCGGCGCCCTTGGCGGCGTCGGCGCTTGTTTCTTGGAGGGGTCATCCTCCGTTGTTCCATCGTCGTTCCCATCATTCGGGATGTCCACCATGTATATGTCATATGATGAGGTGGCCTTCCAGTGCCCTGTGGGCGCTGGGTCTTGGTTGTCTCCTACGTCGTCGTCCATACCGTTGATGTCTTCGGAGTCATAGTCGAGCATGTCGGTTAAATCATCGACAGTGGCTACAAAGTGGGTGGTGGGTGGACGTTGAATTTCTTCGTCGTCCGCATCCCAACCTTCCTGTCCATAGTCCGGCCAGGGCTCTCCGGATAAAGAGAGAGACTTTAGTGAATTAAGGATGTCGCCAAAGGGCGAGTGCTGAAAGATGTCCGCGGCAGTGAACTCCATGACCGGCGCCCAATCGGATTCGATTGGCAGAGGCGCGGAAGGTTCGGAGTCCGGAGAGGAGTCCGGCACCCTGGAGTCGAGGTCTTCGCAAAGGATAGGGATGGAGTTCGGCTCAATCACCGTAGAGATTGTAGCCCCCGAGGCGGTGTCCAACCATTCGTCCTCGATCGGGGAATCCGGCTCTGGTTTAAGGGTCGGGCCGGATCTTGAGTGCGGCCTCCGAGCCTTTGACCGGCTGCAGAGCGAGATCATGCCCATCGAGACAAAGGCGGCATCGCTATTGCGGCTCGAATCCGTCGAAGATCAAGTCCTCGCGGATATCGGCCGTATAGTTTAAACTTCCAAATCTGACCTGATGGCCAGGGGCGTAGCTTTCGATCTGCTCCAGATGACCAAGTGAATTGGCCCGTAGTGCAAAGCCGCCGAACACGAAGATCTGTTCGGGGAGAAAAGTCTCACCCCGGACCGCGTCGTTGTTGATGATCGAAGGAGCCATCGGGCCTATCGGTGACGACACAGAGGAACTCTCAATGAAAGCACCAATGTCGATTGTCAAAACCGCGGATCTCGGGTATGGGGTCCCGAATCGTAAGGCCAAGGCGGATGGTAACGGAGACAAGGGACACAATATTTTTACCCAGGTTCGGGCCCTCTCGATGGAGGTAAAACCCTACTCCGCTTGATTAATATTGATGATATGGGTAGTACAAGAGTAGATCTACCACGAGATCAAGGAGGCTAAACCCTAGAAGCTAGCATATGGTATGATTGTTGATGTTGAAGTTGTTGTCCTACGGACTAAAACCCTCCGGTTTATATAGACACTAGATAGGTTAGGGTTACACAGAGTCGGTTACAATGGTAGGAGATCTACATATCTGTATCGCCAAGCTTGCCTTCCACGCCAAGGAAAGTCCCATCCGGACACGGGACGAAGTCTTCAATCTTGTATCTTCATAGTCTTGGAGTCCGGCTGTGACGGTAGTCCGGTTATCCGGACACCCCCTAGTCCGGGACTCCCTCAGGAGCGGTCCATATTTCCATTGACAGTGATGACCCCGCGCGGTCCTGGCATCTTGAGCTTGAGGTATGCATAATGTGGTACCGCATTGAATCTAGCGAATGCGGTTCGTTCGAGCAGTGCGTGGTAACCACTGCGGAAAGGGACGATGTCGAAGATTAACTCTTCGCTCCAGAAGTTGTCCGGGTATCCAAAGACCACTTCCAGTGTTATAGAGCCCGTACAGCGGGCCTCTACTCCAGGAATTACACCCTTGAAGGGTCAATTCCCATTTTGCGCACTGTGTCCAGATAAAGCAGGTTCAGGATGCTGCTGCCATCCATAAGGACTCGCGTGAGGTGGAATCCGTTGATGATTGGGTCTAAGACCAATGCGGTTGAGCCGCCATGACGGATGCTAGTGGGATGATCCTTACTATCAAAGGTGATCGGACAAGCTGACCATGGGTTGAATTTGGGGGCGACTGGCTCCATCGCATAGACGTCCCTTAGTGTCCGCTTCCGTTCCCGCTTGGGGATGTGCGTGGCATACATCATGTTGACCGTTTTCACCTGGGGGGGGGGGGGGGGAATTTCTTCTGTCCCCCCGTGTTCGGACGTCGGGGCTCCTCGTCATCGTCACTGTGCAGCCCCTTGTCCTTATCTTCGGTGTTTATCTTGCCGGCCTGTTTGAATACCCAGCAATCTCTATTGGTGTGGTTGGCTGGCTTGTCCGGGGTGCCATGAATTTGGCACGAGCACTCCAGTATGCGGTCCAGACTAGACGGTCCCTGATTATTTCTTTTAAACGTCTTCTTCCGCTGACCGGGCTTGGATCCAATGAATCCGGCGTTGACTGCCGTGTCTTGATCTTTGTCGCCGTTGTTCCGTCGCTTATGTCTGTTACGCCGTGGCTTGCCGTTATTGTCGCGGCCATCCGAATTGCCAGACTGTGGCGTAGTGCTGCTGCGAGCCAACCAACTGTCCTCGCCCGTGCAAAAGCGGGTCATTAGTGTTGTGAGAGCTGCCATGGACTTGGGTTTTTCCTGGCCGAGGTGTCGAGCAAGCCACTCGTCACGGATATTATGCTTGAAAGCCGCCAGGGCTTCGGCGTCCGGACAGTCAACTATTTGGTTCTTTTTAGTTAGGAACCGAGTCCAGAATTTCATGGCTGACTCTCCGGGCTGTTGAGTAATGTGTCTCAAGTCATCGGGCGTCGGTGGTCGCACATATGTGCCTGGAAGTTGTCGAGGAATGCGTCTTCCGAGTTTTCCCAACTGCCAATGGAATTTCTTTGGCAGGCTGTTTAGCTAGTGCCGGGCTGGTCCTTTGAGCTTAAGGGGAAGATACTTGATGGCGTGTAGATCGTCTCCGCGGGCCATGTGAATGTGGAGAAGAAAATCTTCGATCCATACTGCGGGTTCTGTTGTGCCATCGTATGATTCGATGTTTACGGGTTTGAACCCTTCTGGGAATTCATGATCCATTACTTCGTCAGTGAAGAAGAGGGGGTGCGCGGCGCCTCTGTGCCGGGTTATGTGGCTACGCAGGTCGAATTGCTCTGGGTGGCTATATTCGGCCTGGCCGGACTTGTTGAAGGTTTGTCCGGCGTGACGGTCGTCTTCGCGTGCCGAGGCGCGCCCCCGCGATCCGTAGATCGATCTTGGCTGTCCTTTTTTGTTGCCCCGGGCCGTAGTGTGTTGGCGTGGGGGTGTTGGCTGGTATGCAGACTGGTATGCCGTTTTATCCCGGCCACGAGGTGGCCGGTCAGCCGTATGGTGCTCGAGTCCGTATTCCTCGGCTGCCAGGACTTCAGTCCATCTGTCTGTGAACAGGTCTTGATCGGCTTGGAGTTGATGCTGCTTCTTTTTCAGGCTCCTCGCAGTGGCTATAAGCCGACGCTTGAAGCGCTCCTGCTCTACGGGATCCTCAGGCACGCCGAACTCATCGTCGCTGAGGCTAATCTCGTCTTCGGAGGGGGGCATGTAGCTGTCCTCCTCCGGTATTCATCCGTCACCGCTTTCTTCTGGGCTGACCTGCTCATCCTCCTGTTCGGCCTGCTCGAAGGCGGGCTGATCAGGGTTGTATTCTTCTTCGGCACCATTCGGATTGTTTTCGTCTCCTTGGCCAGTATTGCTGTGGCGGGACTTGGAGTGGCGCCGACGACGCCCCTTCTTTGCTTTTTTGCCTGAGGTATTATCCTCCGTTGCCTCGTCGCCATTTGTTTCCTTCGGAGTATCCACCATATATATATATCATAGGAAGAGGTGGCTGTCCACCGCCCAGTGAGTGGTGGCTCATGTTCTTCTCGTGCATCGTCGTCCATACCGTCGATGTCTTCAGAGTCGAAGTCCAGTACCTCGGTTAAATCATCGACCGTGGCAATGAAGTGGGTGGTGGGTGGGCAACGAATTCCTTCATCGCCTGCTTCCCACTCGAGCCGGACATAGTTCGCCCCGAGCCTCCCGACAAAGAGAGAGACTTTAATGAGTCCAAAGCATGTCACCAAAGGGCGAGTCTTTGGAAGATATCCACAGCGGTGAACTCCATTACCGGAGCCCAACCTGGCTCGCTGGCTCGAGTGCGCCGGATCGAACCCTCGTCCGGATACGAATCCAGGGGTCCGGAGTAACAGGTCACCATAGAGGTAAGACCCGTGTTCGGCTCCATCGCCGATCAGTGCGCGACCAGCGGGGCGGGGTCCATCCCTCCGTCCTTAGGCGGCGCGGCCTGCTACGGATTTAGGTCCGGGGATACTACGGGGGTGATACACCGAGCTTCGTCCGACGGTAGGACTAAGCCATGCTCATCGTGACTGTTCGGTGCTAAAGGCATAGGCCCAAATCCATCGAAGATCAAGTCTCCGCATATGTCCTCCGTGTAGTTCAGGTTTCCAAACCTGATCTGGTGGCCAGGGGCGTAGCTGTCGATCTGTTCCAAATGGCCAAGCGATTTGGCCCACAGTGCGAAGCCGCCGAACAAGAAGATCTGTCCGGGGAGAAAAGTCTCGCCCTGGACAACGTCGTTGATGATGATTGAAGGAGCCATCGAGCCTGACAGCGACGGTCACAGAGGAACTCTCAATGAAATCACCAATGTCGGTGTCAAAACCGGCGGATCTCGGGTAGGGGGTCCCGATCTGTGTGTCAAGGCCGATGGTAACAAGAAGCAAGGGACACAGATGTTTACCCAGGTTCGGGCCCTCTCGATGGAGGTAAAACCCTACTTCCTGCATGATTAATATTGATGATATGGGTAGTACAAGAGTAGATCTACCACGAGATCGTAGAGGCTAAACCCTAAGAGCTAGCCTATGATGGTATGAATGTAATCGTGATCGGCCTTCTAAGGACCAACCTCTCCGGTTTACATAGACACCGGAGAAGGCTAGGGTTTACATGGAGTCGGTTACAAGGAAGGGAATATAATATCCAGATCGCCAAGCTTGCCTTCCACGCAAAGGAGAGTCCCATCCGGACACGGGCCGAAGTCTTGAGTCTTGTATCTTCACGCTTCAATAGTCCGGACGTTATACACAGTACGGCTATCCGGATACCCCCTAATCCAGGACTCCCTCAGAGGCGGCCGGCCAAGGGGGGTGGCGCGCCCTAGGGGGGGAGTCCAACTCCCACCGGGAGTAGGACTCCCCCCTTTCCTAGTAGGAGAGGGAGAGGGAAGAAAGAGGAAGGAGGGAGGGAGGAAAGGGGGGGGCCGGCCCCCCTCCCAATTCGGATTGGGCTTGGGGGGGGGGTGGCGCGCCCCCTCCCTTGCTCCTTTCCCCTCCTTTCCACTAAGGCCCAATAAGGCCCATATACCTCCCGGGGGGTTCCGATATCCTCCCGGAGCTCCGGTATTGTCCCAATCTCACCCGGAACCTTTTCGGTGTCCAAATATAGTCGTCCAATATATCGATCTTCATGTCTCGACCATTTCGAGCCTCCTCGTCATGTCCGTGACCACATCCGGGACTCCGAACAACCTTCGGTACATCAAAACACATAAACTCATAATGTAACTGTCATCTTACTTTAAGCGTGCGGACCCTACGGGTTCGAGAACAATGTAGACATGACCGAGACACATGTCCGGTCAATAACCAATAGCGGAACCTGGATTCTCATATTGGTTCCTACATATTCTACGAAGATCTTTATCGGTCAAACCGCATAACAACATACGGTGTTCCCTTTGTCATCGGTATGTTACTTGCCCGAGATTCGATTGTCGGTATCTCAATACCTAGTTCAATCTCGTTAACGGCAAGTCTCTTTACTTGTTACGTAATGCATCATCTCGTAATTAACTCATTAGCTACATTGTCGATGTGCATTACCGAGAGGGCTCAGAGATACCTCTCTGACAATCAGAGTGACAAATCCTAATCTCGAAATATGTCAACTCAACAAGTACCTTTGGAGACACACCTTGAAACACCTTTATAATCACCCAGTTACATTGTGACGTTTGGTAGCGCACAAAGTGTTCCTCCGGTAAGCGGGAGTTACATAATCTCATAATCATAGGAACATGTATAAGTCATGTAGAAAGCAATAACAACATACTAAACGATCAAGTGCTAAGCTAACGAAATGGGTCAAGTCAATCACATCATTCTCCTAATGATGTGATCTCATTAATCAAATGACAACTCATGTCTATGGTTAGGAAACTTAACCATCTTTGATTTATGAGCTAGTTAAACAGAGGCATACTAGTGACACTATGTTTGTCTATGTATTCACACATGTATTATGTTTCCGGGTAATACAATTCTAGCATGAATAATAAACATTTATGGTGATATGAGGAAATAAATAATAACTTTATTATTGCCTCTAGGGCATATTTCCTTCAGTCTCCCACTTGCACTAGAGTCAATAATCTAGATTACACAGTAATGATTCTAACACCCATGGAGCCTTGGTGTTGATCATGTTTTGCTCGTGGAAGAGGCTTATGTTGGAAATATGCCCTAGAGGCAATAATAAAATAGTAATTATTATATTTCCTTGTTCATGATAATTGTCTATTGTTCATGCTGTAATTATGTTATCCGGAAATTGTAATACATGTGTGAATACATAGACCACAACATGTCCCTAGTGAGCCTCTAGTTGACTAGCTCGTTGATCAATGGATGGTTACGGTTTCCTGACCATGGACATTGGATGTCATTGATAACGGATCACATCATTGGGAGAATGATGTGATGGACAAGACCCAATCCTAAGCATAGCACAAGATCGTGTAGTTCGTTTGCTAGAGCTTTTCTAATGTCAAGTATCATTTCCTTAGACCATGAGATCTTGTAACTCCCGGATACCGTAGGAGTGCTTTGGTGTACCAAACGTCACAACGAATCGGGTGGCTATAAAGGTATACTACAGGTATCTCCGAAAGTGTCTGTTGGGTTGACACAGATCGAGACTGGGATTTGTCACTCCGTATGACGGAGAGGTATCTCTGGGCCCACTCGGTAATGCATCATCATAATAAGCTCAATGTGACCAAGTGGTTGGTCACGTGATCATGCATTATGGTACGAGTAAAGTGACTTGCCGGTAGCAAGATTGAACAAGGTATTAGGATACCGGCGATCGAATCTCGGGCAAGTAACGTACCGATTGACAAAGGGAATTGTATACGGGATTACTTGAATCCTCGACATCGTGGTTCATTCGATGACATCATTGTGGAACATGTGGGAGCCAACAAGGGAATACAGATCCCGCTGTTGGTTATTGCCGGAGAGCTGTCTCGGTCATGTCTGTGTGATTCCCGAACCCGTAGGATCTACACACTTAAGGTTCGGTGACGCTAGGGTTATTAGGAAGACTTGTAAGTGTTTACCGAATGTTGTTCAGAGTCCTGGATTAGATCCCGGACGTCACGAGGAGTTCCGGAATGGTCCGGAGGTAAAGATTTATATGTGGGAAATTGTCATACGGTCACCGGAAAAGTTCGGGGCCACTGGAGGGGTTTCGGGGGTCCACCGGCAGGGGCCACCTCTTTTGGAGGGCTTCATGGGCCGTAGTGGGCGGGGAACCAGCCCCTGGAGGGCTGGGTGCACCCCCCCTTGGGCCCATGTGCCTAGGGTTTGGGGGGAACCCTAGAGGGGGCGCCCCCCTTGCTTGGGGGGCAAGCCCCCTCCCCTCGGCCGCCGCCCCCCCTCTATATCTCATCTAGAGGGGGCCGGCCCCCTTTCCCCTTCCCCTATAAATAGAGGGGTGAGGAGAGGGCTGCACACAACATCCAAGGCGCAGCCCCTCCCGTCCCCAACACCTCTCCTCCTCCGTTAAGAGCTTGGCGAAGCCCTGCCGGAGTACTGCCTCTCCACCACCACCATGTCGTCGTGCTGCTATTGGAGCTCTCTTCCTCAACCTCTCCCTCCTTGTTGGATCAAGGTGCGGGAGACGTCTCCGCTCCGTACGTGTGTTGAACGCGAAGGTGCCGTCCGTTCGGGGCTAGGATCATCGGTGATTTGGATCACGACGAGTACGACTCCATCAACCCCGTTCTCTTGAACGCTTCCGCTCGCGATCTACAAGGGTATGTACATGCACTCTCCTCTCTCTCGTTGCTAGATGACTCCATAGATTGATCTTGGTGATGCATAGAATTTTTTTATTTTCTGCAACGATCCCAACATCTTAGTCAACGGGTCTGCAACATTCAGATCCATATGTTTCTTGCAAATCTCTATGTCTCCCTCCTGGACTTGGTCCCACATGGAATTGAAGCGTCTCTTGATGTGCTTGGTTCTCTTGTGAAATCTGGATTCCTTTGCCAAGGCAATTGCACCAGTATTGTCACAAAAGATTTTCATTGGACCCGATGCACTAGGTACGACACCTAGATCGGATATGAACTCCTTCATCCAGACTCCTTCATTTGCTGCTTCCGAAGAAGCTATGTACTCCACTTCACATGTAGATCCCGCTACGACGCTTTGTTTAGAACTGCACCAACTGACAGCTCCACCGTTCAATATAAACACGTATCAGGTTTGCGATTTAGAATCGTCCGGATCAGTGTCAAAGCTTGCATCGACGTAACCATTTACGACTAGCTCTTTGTCACCTCCATAAACGAGAAACATATCCTTAGTCCTTTTCAGGTATATCAGGATGTTCTTGACCGTTGTCTAGTGATCCACTCCTGGATTACTTTGGTACCTCCCTGCTAAACTAATAGCAAGGAACACTTCAGGTCTGGTACACAACATTGCATACATGATAGAGCCTATGGCTGAAGCATAGGGAACTTCTTTCATTTTCTCTCTATCTTCTGCAGTGGTCGGGCATTGAGTCTGACTCAATTTCACACCTGGTATTACAGGCAAGAACCCTTTCTTTGCTTGATCCATTTTGAAAATTTTCAAAACTTTATCAAGGTATGTACTTTGTGAAAGTCCAATTAAGCGTCTTGATCTATCTCTATAGATCTTGATGCCTAATATGTAAGCAGCTTCACCGAGGTCTTTCATTGAAAAACTTTTATTCAAGTATCCTTTTATGCTATCCAGAAATTCTATATCATTTCCAATCAATAATATGTCGTCCACATATAATATTAGAAATGCTACGTAGCTCCCACTCACTTTCTTGTAAATACATGCTTCTCCAAAAGTCTCAGATAAAACCATATGCTTTGATCACACTATCAAAGCGTTTATTCCAACTCCGAGAGGCTTGCACCAGTCCATAAATGGATCGCTGGAGCTTGCACACTTTGTTAGCATCCTTTGGATTGACAAAACCTTCTGGTTGCATCATATACAACTCTTCTTCCAGAAATCTATTCAGGAATGCAGTTTTGACATCCATTTGCCAAATTTCATAATCATAAAATGCGGCAATTGCTAACATGATTTGGACAGACTTAAGCATCGCTACGGGTGAGAAAGTCTCATCGTAGTCAACCCCTTGAACTTGTCGAAAACCTTTCGCAACAAGTAGAGCTTTGTAGACAGTAACATTACCATCAACGTCAGTCTTCTTCTTGAAGATCCATTTATTCTCGATGGCTTGCCGATCATCGGGCAAGTCAACTAAAGTCCACACTTTGTTCTCATACATGGATCCCATCTCATATTTCATGGCTTCAAGCCATTTTGTGGAATCTGGGCTCATCATCGCTTCCTCATAGTTCGTAGGTTCGCCATGGTCAAGTAACATAACCTCCAAAATAGGATTACCGTACCATTCTGGTGCAAATCTTACTCTGGTTGACCTACGAGGTTCTGTAGTAACTTGATCTGAAGTTTCATGATCATCATCATTAGCTTCCTCACTTATTGGTGTAGTCGGCATAGGAACCGGTTTATGTGATGAACTATTTTCCAATAGAGGAGCAGGTACAGTTACCTCATCAAGTTCTACTTTCCTCCCACTCACTTCTTTCGAGAGAAACTCCTTCTCTAGAAAGGATCCATTCTTGGCAACAAATGTCTTGCCTTCGGACCTGTGATAGAAGGTGTACCCAACAGTTTCCTTTGGGTATCCTATGAAGACACATTTCTCCGATTTGGGTTCAAGCTTATCAGGTTGAAGCTTTTTCACATAAGCATCGCAGCCCCAAACTTTAAGAAACGACAACTTTGGTTTCTTGCCAAACCACAGTTCATAAGGCGTCGTCTCAACGGATTTTGATGGTGCCCTATTTAACGTGAATGTGGCCTTCTCTAAAGCATAACCCCAAAACGATAGCGGTAAATCAGTAAGAGACATCACAGGTTGCACCATATCTAGTAAAGTATGATTACGACGTTCGGACACACCATTACGCTGTGGTGTTCCGGGTGGCATGAGTTGCGAAACTATTCCGCATTGCTTCAAATGTAAACCAAACTCGTAACTCAAATATTCTCCTCCATGATCAGATCGTAGAAACTTTATTTTTTTGTTACGATGATTTTCAACTTCACTCTGAAATTCTTTGAACTTTTCAAATTTTTCAGACTTATGTTTCATTAAGTAGATATACCCATATCTGCTCAAATCATTTGTGAAGGTGAGAAAATAACGATATCCACCGCGAGCCTCAACATTCATTGGATCATATACATCAGTATGTATGATTTCCAACAAATCAGTTGCTTTCGCTCCATAGTTCCGAGAACGGCGTTTTAGTCATCTTGCCCATGAGGCATGGTTCGCAAGTACCAAGTGATTCATAATCAAGTGATTCCAAAAGTCCATCAGTATGGAGTTTCTTCATGCGCTTTACACCAATATGACATAAAAGGAAGTGCCACAAATAAGTTGCATTATCATTATCAACTCTGCATCTTTTGGCTTCAACATTATGAATATGTGTATCACTACTATCGAGATTCATCAAAAATAGACCACTCTTTAAGGGTGCATGACCATAAAAGATATTACTCATATAAATAGAACAACCATTATTCTCAGATTTAAATGAATAACCGTCTCACATCAAACAAGATCCAGATATAATGTTCATGCTCAACCCTGGCACCAAATAACAATTATTTAGGTCTAAAACTAATCCCGGAGGTAGATGTAGAGGTAGCGTGCCGACGGCGATCACATCGACTGTCGGGGGTTGGGTGCGACATATGCCAAAGGATGGCTTATAATGGAGGGGGCGAGTAGAACGTCGCCGGTGCCTGGAAACGGGATGAGGCGAAGGCATGCACGCCGGCGAATCTTACCCAGCTTCAGGGCTCTCTGTGGAGATAATACCCCTACTGCTGCTCTGCGGGGTCTCCGCATGATCACTATATCAAAGTGGGTACAGGGTTGCTCCTTGAGCTGTTCGAGGTGAGGAAGGAGAAGGGCACAGCTAGCTCTTCTCTTCCCTCTGTCTGTGTCTAAAACTATTAGGGTCCAACCTCTTGCATGGGTGCTCCGGGGGGTTTATATAGGCCGACCCCCCGGGGGTACAACGGTAATCCGGCTGGACGTGGGTCCCAGCCGTCTGTCTCTTAGGTCGCGGTCTTCTTCGCCGACTCTGGGGCCCACGACTAGCGGACCGCCAACGGGCCCGCATGGGGCCGACAGTTTTGTCCACCGCTAGCGGGTCTTGCCTCATGCGGATTACCGTAGTCGTGCTTCATTGACGCTGGTTTGGTCGTGGGGTCATGGCTACTGATGCCGCCCGCGACGGGCGATCACTGTTGCCATCCCCTGTCTCGTCTGGTTTATGGCGCGCGGGACTCGTGGGAGGAGTCGGCCGACTCCCGGGGGCCGACTCTGGGACTCGGCCGTCTGGCGGCACTCTTGCCGTCTTCAGTACTTCCGCCGACAGGCGGGTCCCGCTGTCTCCGGATCGTACAGACAGGCAGTCGTGGGCATAGGGGTCTGCCCATGGGGCTGACGTCAGGGTCGGCGTGGCTACAGTACCGCGCCGAACGGAGATCTCCGTCAGTACGGCGCACTGTGGCCATGCCCGCCCTTCGTGAGCGGGGCAGGGATGGGCCATGCGGCGGCCACACCCCATCCCGTCTGCAGTTGCGTGGGTCGAAGGTGGTTGGAGTCGCGGGCCGACTCCCCATAGCCGGCCTCTCTGGAGATCGCCAGTTGGGAGTCGGCTTTCCTCAAGGCCGCCTCTGGGACTCGGCTGCGAGGGGTAGTCAGCGGCTCTGTCGCCGACTCTCAGAAAGTAGCTCTTTGTCTTGAGGTCTCAAGGGGTGCAGCCTGCCCCGATGTTTCGAAAGGTCTGGGGACTCGGGTTTGCCTACCCGTGGCCCATTACTCCGATAGTAGTCCCCGAAGCTAGTGAGGCGCCGAGAGCAACTTGTCGAGGAGCCTCAACGGCTTCATCCCCATAGTGGAAGAATCTGGGCCTTGCTTGCCGTCCTCTTCCAGGCCGACTAGCTGAAGTCGGACCCGTAGGAGGCTGTCTTGCTCCCCACAGGGTCTCAAAAGTCGCAGGGGGAACCAGACGGCGTGTCTGATAAGCTTCCTAGCGGCGCCTCGTGGTGGACCTGCCGTGCGGCGCCACGTGGCTGGGCCGGGCCTGCTTTCACGCCGCCGACGGACGGGCTGTCAAAGGGCCCGCCACCACTGCCGCTTTGGGGCTCGAACGGATCCGTTGCGGCCGTGCGGGCGGTTGGGGTCCCCACGGTGTTACTGCGCGCAGTAACGTCGTGGGTTACATCGTGGGGGTCATGGGGTGCTGGGCGCAGTTAATCCCACGCCCGCCCCATCGGCTTCTCAGCCCACGAGGCTATAAGTAGGCGGGGGAGGCGGGGCGGCGAAGCACGCGCGCCCATCTCCCTGCTTCCCCCGCTTCCTCTTGCCCATCCTCCTTCTTGCCTCCTCTTCCTCTTGCCGTTGCGCCGAACCACGCCGTGCCGCGGAGATGAGCTCTTCCTCCGCCGTTACTCCTCCCGCCGCGCGCTCCGGCGTTTGGGACGGGTCCGAGGTCGACGATGACCAAATCGAGTTCCTCCGCCAGACGCGTCGCCTCCCCGGCAAGCACCTCGTGCAGACCCGCGCCGCGCCGGCGGGCGAAATAACGCCGGCGCCGGAGGAGGGCGAGCGGGTCGTGTTTCGTTCGCACCTCATGCGCGGCCTAGGGCTGCCGGCGAACGGTTTCTTCCGCTCGTTCCTGGAGTTCCACGGGCTCCAGCCGCACCACCTCACTCCGAACACGGTGGTGCTGCTGGCCGCCTTCGCCGCCCTGTGCGAGGGCTTTCTCGGCGTCCTCCCCACAATTGAGCTGTGGGGGGAATTCTTCCAGGCCAAGCTTGGCACGCACGTCGCCGGCGTGCCGGCTCTGTGCGGCACCTTCATCGCGATGAGGAGGTCAGTGGCGGATAATCCCTTCCCCACCATCGCGCTGATCAAGTCGGTGAAGATGTGGCAGCGCTCATACTTCTACGTGAAGAACATCGCCCCGGAGGGCGATTGGGTCAACCTGCCGCCTTACGAAGCCGGCGCGCTGGCCGGGAGGCTTCCCAGCTGGTCCTACCGGGCCAGGACGCTGACTCCGGCTGGCGGTGCCGCCGTCACGCGAATCCGAGTGCTGACGCAGTCGGAGGGATTGACTGGGGCCGACCTTCTGGCCTCCTTCGTGGCGCGCCGAGTCCTGCCGCTCCAAGGCCGGCCTCATATGATATGCCAGATGAGCGGCCATCGGGACCCCAGTCGAATGTGCTCGAAGGACATGCCCCCCGGGGAGGTGGCGGACACGGTGAACTTCATGGCGAACTGCAACCTTACGGCGGATTGGCAGTTCGGCAAGAAGTCATACTCGCGCGCCAACCCCCCCCCCCCCCCCCCACCGGTGGTAAGTCGTCTTCTTTCCTCTTCTGCTTTTCTTTCTCGGCCGAGTTCATCCTCTGATTCTTCTGGCTCTTTTGAGTCAGAACCCCCTCATGCAGCCCTCGTTGGGACCACGGGGCCGGCCCGTGAGTTCGTCCCCGACCGAGCGGAGAGCGACGCCGATGACCCTGACTTGGGGGCGGCGGCGATGGAGGCCGACGCCGAAGGCGGAGGAGGAGGAGAGGCTGACGACTTCAGGACCTCGGCCACCTTCGCCGACTGGCCTGGGGATGTCGGCGTAGGTGAAGTCGTCCCCCACCGCCAGCCGAAGGCCGGCCACCCCGGGGCGAGCTCCTCCGCCGTCTTGGGTGGTCGACGCGGCGCGAGGAAGCACCAGGCCAGGCCGAGCTTGCCAAGCAGCCGGTCGAAGAAGCTCAAGGGGACGGCCGCCGCGACCAAGCGGGAGGAGGCGGTCGCAAAGGCTAGCCGCTTCCATAAGGAAGTGAAAAAGCCGCCGCTGGTCTCCGCGTAAGTGCTTCTGCTTCGTCTTGTTTTCCTTCTGATAAATCTTGTTCAATTTTCTCATACGTCTTCTTCGCATCAGGGCTCCTCTTACTTTGGAGAGAGTCGCCGCCGCCTCCGTCATGGGGTCGGCAGAAACGTCTGCCAATACTCGGCGGATTGACCCCGCAGCCGACCTCCGGGAGGCGACGGAGAGGAATGCGCGGGAGAAGCGCGACGAAGAAGAGGCCGCCCGCCTGGAGAAGGTGGAGGCCGAAAAGGCGGCTGCTTCCGCCCAGAGGAAGCTGGAAGAAACCGAAGCCGCAGCCACAGCCAAGCGGCAGGCCGAGGAGGCCGCGCGTCTCCACTCGGCGCTGCTTGTCACCCCGCTGAGCTCCGCGCCGCCGCTGCCGGAGCTCACGGGGCAGACGGAGGGAGCAGGCGGCGGGTTCCCCATCATGGAGAGGGACGGCGCCGAGACTTCTCTGTCGGGCACGGCCACGCCGCCCCCGCCGCCTCCGCCGCTGTCTGAGGTCGCGCGAGGCAAACAGCAGGCGGACCCGCCGGTGCCGCCGACTGAAGACGAGGCCATGGCAAGCCTGCTTCTTCAAGTTGCCTCGCCAGCACGCCGTCGTCTTGGAGACCGGCGCCGCCGGCTCGGCCATCCCAGACGCCGAGGTGACGAGCGCCGCGCCTGCTGGGTGGGTGCGAGGAGGTGGCACAGGCCCGCTGAACCAGGCGCTTCTGGATGTCCAGCGGTTGCAGCCGAGGGCGACGCCATCCACAATCGCACTAAGCGCACTGGCGTCGCGAGCCGCCGTCCGCACGATTCTTTTGAGTTTTTTTCTTACTCTTCTCTGGGGCGCGCCAACACTCCACCGGGTGTAGTCCTCGAGTTTCGGGCCGGCCGAAAGTGCGGCTCGGAACTCTACTTGGTGAGTTCCAAATGCTTATCTTTGTCTTGAAATGCTTGTCACAGAATATCACAACCTCCGCGCCACCGCCTTCAACCGCAACGTTGAGGAGTTCAAGAAGCGGATCGCCGACTTGTCGAGGAGCCGAGGTGGGTCTTGTTTCTTCTTCGGGCGCTACTGCACACCAGCGGGCTGTAGTCCTCGAGATTCGGCCGATCGCCTGAGCAATGGGCCGGATCTTCCTAGCGACCTTCTTAGTTTATGACTTAACGTCCTTTTTCCTTTTTATTCTTCAGAGGCCAACGCTACTCTCCGACGGCAGTTGGGCGTGGCCGGCACGGCCTTGCGCGCCAAAGGGGAGGAGTGCGACAAGCTCGCCGCAGAGCGTGACCTGCTGGCTACGCAGCTGGCGGAGCAGAAGGCGCTGCTGAAGGCGGCGCAAGACGAGGCGGCGAAGAGAGAGGCTGCTCTCTTGGCTGAGTTCGAAAGTGAGCGCTCCTCCTGGACTGACAAGGAGGCGCTGCTGACCTCCGGCTTCCATGAAATCGAGGACATCGTCGATGGTGAGTTTCTCTTTCTTTGTTTCTTTGAACTGCCGACTATAGGTCAGGCAGACTGTCGGTTTTCTGACTTGCTCCTTTTCCGTCTTGGCAGACTTCTTCCCTGGCCATACGCAGGTGGCCAATGAAGCCATCGAGGCTGATCGCGAGGTGCGGAGTGCGCGTGGCGCGAAGATTGCTGCCGATGCCCCCCGGACCCTCGATGAGCAGCTTCTGAGCATCGAGGCTCGTCTGCGGCCGGCCCATCGGATGCTGCGCCGGCTTCAACGCGTCGGTGCTCAGGCGGTTGCTGCCCTGTGGCCGGACATGCCGGTTCTGCGCACTCCTAGTCGGACTGCCGACTGGCTGGAGGTCGTAGCTGGCCGTCTTGAAGCTTGGAAGGGTTACTCAGCCCGTGCTGGAGCGTGCCGGGCCTTGGAATTTGTCAAGGCGTGGTATCCAGGGCTAGATCTGGACCGGCTGGCTGCGTTCCGGTCAGAGGCTCAGGCGGAGCTGCTGGCTGCGGAAGATGCCCTTGTTGAGCATGCGGCAGCGATCGCCGACTATACGGACACCAGCGTCTTCGTTCCTGAGCGGGCTGAGGACGGCCAGGAGGCGCCGCCGGAGTGGTTCGGGATGAACCCGGACTACGACGAGGACTCGGCGGAGGTGATTGGCTCCAGCGCCGAGGAGGAAGGCGAGGCGGAGGACGGAGATGAGATGGAGGCGCCGGAAGACGGAGCGGGCGACCAGCCTCAGCTCGACCGCGCCTCCAGCAACGAGCCACACCCTTCTCTGCCGACTGCCGCCGGAGGTGACCGAGCCTAGACTGCTCAGCCGGCCGCCCCGGCGCCTGACACCGCCGTCTCCTCCGGCCCTCCAAACCCACCTGCCGCTTCCTAGGCTACCGTTGTCCCTTAATTTTATCTGCTTTGATAGTCTCGGAAAAAACTTGTTAATTCGCACAATTCCACCCGCCGGGTGTATTTTGAACTTCTGCTCGAAGATTCGGCCGAGAGCCTATGCTATGTAAATATTATCTTAATTCTATCTTTCCTTGCTTATTGCTCTTATGGCTTTTCCTTTGCCGCCTTTCCTTAGCTGCCGCCTTGCCCGTTGGACCACCGCTCTGGGATCGCCGTTTGGATCAAGCGCTTGGCTATTTTGGGAAGGCAAGTACTTGGCCATTTCAGAGTTTTTAACAAGTTGGATAGAAGGCGGCAAGCCGACTACTCAAGAGTCGGTTTGCGCAGAGGGGCTGGAAGCCGGCTTTAGCTATGTTTATGTTTTGGGTCCTTAGTCATTTTTCATGTGAGCGCCCATTCTTCCTTACTCCTGTCCACCAAACAGTCGCTCTGCGAGCTGCGGCTTCTGACAAGAGACGGCTTAGGCACTACACACTACTCGTCCGACTGCAGGAAGCATTTCATAGCGCGAGGCGGCGAGTCCCCAGGCCGACTGGTCGAACCCGGTGCCAGGATTCATAACAAAAGATGACATACTCGAAGGCATGATTCTCATCATACACATAACACAAAAGGGCAGTCCCCGAGCTCGTCTCGGGGGGCCCAAAGTCTTAGTATTTTAACACGAAAGGTAGCGTGGCACATACTGCATTTGACTGAAAAATCTTCGGAGAAGATTTGCGTTCCATGGCCGTTCCCTCTCTTTGCCGGAGTCATCTCTCTTGCATGCTCGGGGCTTCTGGGCGTCGATCAGGTAGTAGGAGTCGTTGCCCAACACTTTGCTGATGATGAAGGGGCCTTCCCAAGGCGCCGACAGCTTGTGCTGACCGGCTGTTCGCTGGATCAGCCGGAGCACAAGGTCGCCCTCTTGGAAAGATCTTGGCTTGACCTTCCTGTTGTAATAGCGGCGCAGGCTCTGCTGGTAGATGCTGGACCGGCTGAGTGCCAACAGCCGGCCCTCTTCCAGCAGATCGACGTTGTCTTATCATGCTTCTTCTGCTTCCTCCTCGGTGTACATGGTGACTCGCAGGGAGTCAAACTCTATGTCCGTTGGGATGACGGCTTCAGCACCGTAGACGAGGAAGAAGGGTGTGAAGCCAGTTGACTTGTTCGGAGTCGTCGCCAAACTCCAGAGGACCGGCAGCTCCTCAAGCCAACAGCCGCCGAAGCGCTTCCAATGGTTCGACCAATCGAGGTTTGATACCGGATAGGATGAGGCCGTTTGCTGCGCCGACCTGGCCATTTGATCATGGATGGGCAACGGACGCTAAGTCCAGTCGGATGCCTTGCGTCGCGCAGAAACGGGCCAAGGCGCCTTTGGCAAAATTTGTGCCATTGTCGGTGATGATGCTGTGTGGTATGTCGTACCGAGTTGTGATGTCGGCGATGAAAGTCACTGTAGTCGGACCGTTCAGCTTCTTGATGGGCTTCGCTTCTATCCATTTGGTGAACTTGTCCACCACGACAAGTAAGTGAGTTAGGCCGCCTCGTGTCGCTTTTGAATGGTCCCACCATGTCCAGGCCCCATACGGCAAAGGGCCAAGCTATAGGGATAGTCTTTAGTGCAGAAGCCGGCTGGAGCGGCTTGGAGCGGAACACTTGACACCCCTTGCATTTCTGGACTAATTCCTTGGCCTCTTCTAGGGCGGTTGGCCAGAAGAAACCATGTCGGAAGGCTTTGGCGACGAGTGCTCTTGAAGCCGCATGGTGACCGCATTCGCCTTGATGAATGTCTTTGAGGATTGCTTGGCCTTGTTCTGGCTCGACACAACGCTGGTAAACACTAGTGACACTGCGTCTAACCAGCTCTCTGTTGACTATGGTGTAGGCTGCCGCTCGGCGTTGCACTTGCCGGGCCGAGATTTCATCGGTTGGTAGCTCTCTGCTTACTAAGAACTTCAGGATGGGCTGGGCCCATGAGGGTGCTGCTATTTCTTCAACTGCCAGTACTGCTACTTGGACGAGGGCGGCTGGGCTGGGAGGCGGCGGGCTGGAGTCCACGGCCGCTTGCTTGGTTGATGGAGTCCCCGGGCCGGCTGGTGCAGTCCCCAGGCCGAACTCTGGAATCTTCGTAATGGTTGCCGCAGTCCCCGGGCCGGGTTCTGAAGTCCCCGGGCTGGCTTCGACTGCGGCGATCTTTGGGCCATCTACGAGGATTCTCGTGCCGTCTGTGAGGCTTTGGAGTCGGATCTGACTTCCTCAGGGCTTGAGGAGGCGCTGGAGGGCGACGCCGGATGGTATTGCCTGGCGGGTTGAGCCGATTCGTGCCAGGGTGTCGTCTTGAGGCGGGTTGAGTCGTTTCTTGTTATGTGAAGGAATTCGCATCCCTCAAAATATCCACTGAGTTGCTGTACCAGGAAACGGTAGCACGCCATGTTCGCGTCCTTGGCATCCCAGTCGCCAGATGACTGTTGGACCACCAAGTCGGAGTCCCCATAACACAAGATCTGGCGAATGCCAAGTTCTTTGACAAGCCGGAGCCCGTCAATGAGCGCCTCGTATTCGGCGACGTTGTTGGAGGCGGCGAAATGGATTTGCAGCGCATATTTGAGCTTGTCGCCCTTGGGGAGGTGGAGGACGACGCCGCTCCCAAGCCGGTGCGCATCTTGAGTCGCCGAATGCATCCGCCAATGGGTGGAGTCGGCCGGGCGGCGTATCGGGTCTCGCCCAATAACGAGGAAGTCGGCCAGTGCTTGCGACTTGATGGCGGTGCGGGGCTGATAATGGATGGTGTAGGGGGCCAACTCTATGTCCCATTTGGCCACTCGGCCAGAAGCATCTCGGCTTCCGATGATCTGGGCCAGTGGGGCTGTGCAAACCACAGTGATTGGATGCTCTTGAAAGTAAGGCTTCAACTTCTTGGTGGCAAAGTGTACGCCATAGCACATCTTCTGGTAGTGGGGGTAGTTCTGCTTGGAGGTCGACAAGATTTCTCTCGTGTAATATACCGGTCTTCGGACAGGTAGCGCCTTGCCTTCCTCCTTGCGCCGACTACGATGATCAGGCCGACTACTCGGCTAGTGGCGGCAATGTACAGGAGCATGGGCTCTTTAGGGGCTGAAGCCACCAGCACGGGGGGAGTAGTCAGCATTTTCTTCAACTGGAGAAAAGCTTCATCTGCCTTGGGGTTCCAATCGAAGAAGGTGGTCTTCTTCATGAGCTGGTATAAGGGGAGGGCCTTCTCGCCCAGCCGACTGATGAACCGGCTGATGGACGCTAAGCAGCCGGTGAACTTCTGCACATCTAGTAGTCGGCGGGGTAGCTCCATCCTCTCGATGGCCTTGATCTTCACAGGATTGCATTATATGCCGCGTTCAGAGACCAGGAAACCAAGGAGCTGGCCGGCTGGTACTCCGAAGACACGCTTCTCGGGGTTGAGCTTGATCTGGAATCGGCGCAGATTCTCGAAGGTCTCCTTAAGGTCTTCCAGCAGTGTTCCTCGCTTCTCCGTCTTCACCACCACATCATCCACGTAAACATTGGCGTTCCTGCCGAGCTGCTTGAGGAGGCACTTCTGCATGCAACGCTGAAAGGTGGCACCGGCATTTCTCAAGCCGAACGTCATGGTCAGGTAGCAGAAGGCTCCGAACGGTGTGATGAAGGCGGTCTTCAGTCTATCGGCCGGGTTCAGCTTGATCTGGTGATATCCTTAATATGCATCTAAGAACCTCAACAGCTCGCATCCGGCTATGGAGTCTATCACCTGATCAATCCTCGGCAGAGCGAACGGGTCCTTGGGACAGGCTTTGTTGAGGCTTGTGTAGTCAATACACATCCCCACTGCTTGTTCTTTTTCAGTACCAGGACCGGGTTTGCTAACCATTCTGGAAAGAACACTTCCATGATGAAACCGGCTGCCAAGAGCCGGGCTATCTCTTCTCCAACAACTCTTCTCTTCTCTTCCGGCAGACGGCGCAAGGGCTGCCTGACGGGCTTCGCATCAGATCGGACATGTAACTTGTGCTCGGCGAATTCCGTCGGTACACCCGGCATGTCTTTGGGAGACCATGCGGAAATGTCCCGATTCTCACAGAGGAAATCAATGAGCTCGCCTTCCTATTTGCTGTCAAGGTTTGCACCTATGACAGCGTACCTCTCCGGGTGCTCCGGGTCCAATGGTATCTTCTTTGTCTCCTTGGCCGGCTTGAATGAACCCTCAGCTTCCGACTCCTTGGGGTCGGTCGACATCTCAGGCTGCTTGCCGGCCATCGCCACGACCCGATCGAGAAGCCGTTTCTCGGCTGCGATCACCAGGGACTCGGCTAGCTAGCCGGCCGGCCAAGAAGCGGACGACTTCAGAATCGCCAGCTACGGTCAGGATCCCCTTGGTGCTCGGCATCTTCATCTTGAGGTAGGCGTAGTGGGGGACCGCCATGAACTTGGCCAATGCAGGTCGGCCGAGCAGTACGTGGTACGGACTTTCGAGGTCCACCACTTCGAACCAAACTGGCTCTTGGCGAAAATGATCCTTGTCCCAAAAGAGGACGTCTATCTGGATCTTGCCAATCGGTGAGCAGGAAAGGCCAGGTACAACGCCGTGGAACACCGTCCGGCTGCTCTGGAGCTGTCTCTGCTTGATTCCTAACTTCTCCATCGTGTCCTTGTACAGGATGTTGATGCTGCTGCCTCCGTCTATCAGGACTCGCGAGAAGCGAGCAGCCCGCCTATCCGCAGCAAGGGTGGCTCCCAAGACCAGGGCGTAGGAACCTGGATTCGGCATTATCTCGGGGTGATCAGCTCTGCTCCAACTGATAGGCTTCTCAGACCAGTGCATGAACTCTGGAGTGTCTGATGCCATTGCATTCACTTCTTGCTGCTGCAGCAGCCTGCTGCGTCGGTCGTCGGCCATACTGGTGAACACTACGTAGGCTCCATGCTCTTCTGGGTACTCGTCTTGTATTGCGCCGACTGGCCTGACAGCCGGCTGCTGAGGCCGCGGTGGAGGCGGCGGCCCAGCGGGATGCGGAGGCTGGAGGCCGGCTCCCTTGGCGATCCTGGTGAGCCAGTGACACGTCCGGGTGGTGTGGTTCGACGGCTTCGCGCCGCTGTGGAACTTGCAGGGCCATCCAGTTCTTTCGTAGGAAAAAGCCGGCAACCAGTTGGATTTGCCGCCTTTCTGCCGCTTGGTCAGAGGCTGTCCTTCCGGCTGCTGGTCTTCGACCGTCGCAACCTGCCGGCTGTGGGAAGCCGGCTGCAGGGCCTTGCGCTTGTGGTCGTTCTGCTGTTGTCGCCGACTGGTGTCTCCAGCCGGAGTCCTGGGAGCTTGAGGGGCCACCTTGCCTGTCGCGCTGACTTCAATCTCCGTCTTCATGGAGGAGTCAGCTGTAGCGTACTTGTCTGCTATGACCAGCATGTTGGAAATATGCCCTAGAGGCAATAGTAAAAGCATTATTATTATATTTCCTTGTTCATGATAATTGTCTTTTATTCATGCTATAACTGTATCATCCGGAAATCGTGATACACGTGTAAATACATAGACCACAATACGTCCCTAGTTAGCCTCTAGTTTACTAGCTCGTTGGTCAACAGATAGTCATGGTTTCCTGACTATGGACATCAGATGTCATTGACAACGGGATCACGTCATTAGGAGAATGACGTGATGGACAAGACCCAATCCTAAGCATAGCACAAAGATCGTGTAGTTCGTTTTGCTAGAGCTTTTCCAATGTCAAGTATCTCTTCCTTAGACCATGAGATCGTGTAACTCCCGGATACCGTAGGATTGCCTTGGGTGTACCAAACGTCCACAACGTGAATCGGGTGACTATAAAGGTGCACTACAGGTATCTCCGAAAGTGTCTGTTGGGTTGACACGGATCGAGACAGGATTTGTCACTCTGTATGACGGAGAGGTATCACCGGGCCCACTCGGTAGTGCATCATCATAATGAGCTCAAAGTGATAAACTGCAGTCACGGGATCATGCAATACGGAACGAGAAAAGTGACTTGCCGGTAACGAGACAGAACGAGGTATTGGGATAACGACGATCTAGTCTCGCGCAAGAAACATACCGTCTGACAAAGGGAATAGTATACGGGGTTGCTTGAATCCTCGACATCGTGGTTCATCCAATGACATCATCGAGGAGCATGTGGGAGCCAACATGGGTATCCAGATCCCGCTATTGGTTATTGACCTGAGAGCGTCTCGGTCATGTCTCAAGATGTCTCCGAACCCGTAGGGTCTACACACTTAAGGTTCGGTGGCGCTTAGGGTTATTAGGAAGACTTGTATGTGATTACTGAATGTTGTTGAGTCCCGGATGAGATCCCGGACGTCACGAGGAGTTCCTAAGGGTCCGGAGGTAAAGATTTATATATGGGAAGTTGTCAAACGGACACCGGAAAAGTTTCGGGTAATATCGGTATTGTGTAGGGGCCATCGGAAAGGTTCCGGAGGACCACCGGGAGGGGCCACCCCTCCCGGGGGGCCACTTGGGCTGCGTGGGAGGCAGCCAGCCCCTGGTGGGCTGGGCGCACCCCCTCCCCTTGGGCCCATGCGCCTAGGGTTGAGGGGGGAACCCTAAGGGGGCGCCCCCCTTGCTTGGGGGGCAAGCCCCCCTCCCCTTGGCCGCCGCCCCCCTCTAGATGCATCTATAGGGGTCGGCCCCCCTCCTCCCTTCCCCTATAAATAGAGGGGTGAGGGGAGAGCCGCATACACAACTTGAAGGCGCAGCCCCTCCCCTCCCCAACACCTCTCCTCCTCCGCGTGCGCTTGGCGAAGCCCTGCCAGAGAACTGTCACTCCATCATCATCACGCTGCCGTGCTGTTGTTGGAGCCATCTTCCTCAACCTCTCCTTCCTCCATGCTGGATCAAGACGGAGGAGACGTCGTCCGTACCGTACGTGTGTTGAACGCGGAGGTGCTGTCCGTTCAGCACTTGGTCATCGGTGATCCGAGTACGACTCCATCATCACCATCCCCTTGAATGCTTCCGCACTCGATCTACAAGTGGTATGTAGATGCAAACTCACTCCCTTGACTCGTTGCTTAGATGAACTCATAGATGGATCTTGGTGAAACCGTAGGAAAAATTTTAATTTTCTACAACGTTCCCCAACAGTGGCATCATGAGCTTGGTCTATGCGTAGTTCTCTATTGCACGAGTAGAACACAATTTAGTTGTGGGCGTGGATCTTGTCAACTTACTTGCCGCTACTAGTCTTATCTTGCTTTTGCGGTATTGTGGGATGAAGCGGCCCGGACCAACCTTACACGCACGCTTACGTGAGACCGGTTCCACCGACTAACATGCACTAGTTGCATAAGGTGGCTGGCGGGTGTCTGTCTCTCCCACTTTAGTTGGAGCGGATTCGATGAAAAGGGTCCTTATGAAGGGTAAATAGAAGTTGACAAAATCACGTTGTGGTTATTCGTAGGTAAGAAAACGTTCTTGCTATAACCCAATTGCATCCACGTAAAAGATGCAACAACAATTAGAGGACGTCTAACTTGTTTTTGCAGCAATTGTCATGTGATGTGATATGGCCAAGTTGTGATAAATGATGAATGACATATTGTGATGTATGAGATCATGTTCTTGTAATAGGAATCATGACTTGCATGTCGATGAGTATGACAACCGGCAGGATCCATAGGAGTTGTCTTTATTTTTGTATGACCTGCGTGTCATTGAAGAACGCCATGTAAATTACTTTACTTTATTGCTAAACGCGTTAGCCATAGAAGTAGAAGTAGTCGTTGGCGTGACAACTTCATGGAGGCACAATGATGGAGATCATGGTGTCATGCCGGTGACAAGATGATCATGGAGCCCCGAAGATGGAGATCAATGGAGCTATATGATATTGGCCATATCATGTCACTACTATATAATTGCATGTGATGTTTATTATGTTTATGCATCTTGTTTACTTAGAACGACGGTAGTAAATAAGATGATCCTTACAACAATTTCAAGAAGTGTTCCCCACTAACTTTGCACCGTTGCTAAAGTTCGTCGCTTCTAAGCACCACGTGATGATCGGGTGTGATGGATTCTTACGTTCACATACAACGGGTGTAAGACAGATTTACACACGCAAAACACTTAGGGTTAACTTGACGAGCCTAGCATGTACAGACATGGCCTCAGAACACGGAGACCGAAAGGTCGAACATGAGTCTAAAACTTTTGCATAATATGTCTTGTAGATCAAATGGCCAACGCTCATGTCAACTTGAACTTCAACGCGTTCCTAGAGAAAACCAAGCTGAAAGATGACGGCAGCAACTATACGGACCGGGTCCTAACTTGAGGATCATCCTCATAGCTGCCGTGAAACAATATGTCCTAGAAGGACCGCTAGGTGACGCTCCGTCTCTGCAGAGAACCAAGACATTATGAATGCTTGGCAGTCTCGTGCTGATGATTACTCCCTCGTTCAGTGCGGCATGCTTTACAGCTTAGAATCGGGGCTCCAAAAGCGTTTTGAGCATCACGGAGCATATGAGATGTTCAAGGAGCTGAAACTAGTTTTCCAAGCTCACGCCCGGGTCGATAGATATGACATCTCCGACAAGTTCTATAGTTGTAAGATGGAGGAAAATAGTTCTGTCAGTGAGCACATACTCAAGATGTCTGGGTTGCATAACCGTATGACCCAAATTGAATATTAACCTCCTCGATGAGGCGGTCATCGACAGAATCCTTCGCCGCCCCACCAAGCTACAAGAGCTTTGTGATGAACTACAATATGCAGGGGACGGTAAAGACCATTCTTGAAGTATTCTCTATGCTGAAGTCAGCAGAGGTTGAACTCAAGAAAGAACATCAAGTGTTGATGGTCAATAAGACCACTGAGTTCAAGAAGGGCAAGGGCAAGAAGAACTTCAAGAAGGACGGCAAGGAGGTTGCCGCCCGTAAGCAAGTTGCCGAAGAAGTCAAAGAATGGACCCAAGCCCGAGACCGAGTGCTTTTATTGCAAGGGAAGGGTCATCGAAGCGGAACTGCCCCAAATACTTAGCGGATAAGAAGGCCGGCAACACCAAAGGTATATTTGATATACATGTAATTGATGTGTACCTTACCAAGACTGTAGTAACTCCCCGGTATTTGATACCGTGCCGTTGCTCATATTTGTAACTCACAGCAGGAGCTGCGGAATAAGCGGAGATCGGGCGAAGGACGAGGTGACGATGGCGTCGCCGAATGGTTCCAGAGTCGATGTGATAGCCGTCGGCACGCTACCTCTTCATTTACGTACGGGATTAGTTTTGAACCTTAATAATTGTTATTTGGTGCCAAGTTTGAGCATGAACATTGTATCTGGATCTCGTTTGATACGAGATGGCTACTCATTTAAATACGAGAATAATGGTTGTTCTATTTATATGAGAGATATGTTTTATGGTCATGCTCCGATGGTCAATGGTTTATTCTTAATGAATCTGGAGCGTAATGTTACACATATTCATAGCGTGAATACCAAAAGATGTAAAGTTGATAACGATAGTCCCACATACTTGTGGCAGCCGCCTTTGGTCACATTGGTGTCAAGCGCATGAAGAAGCTCCATGCCGATGGGCTTTTGGAGTCTCTAGATTATGAATCATTTGACACATGCGAACCATGCCTCATGGGCAAGATGACCAAGACTCCGCTTCTCCTAACAATGGAGCAAGCAACCAACTTGTTGGAAATCATACATATCGATGTGTGCGGTCCAATAACTGTTGAGGCTCATGGAGGATATCGTTATGTTCTCACTCTCACAGATGACTTGAGTAGATATGGGTATGTCTACTTGATGAAACACAAGTCCGAGACCTTTGAAAAGTTCAAGGAATTTCGTAATGAAGTAGAGAATCAACGTGACCGAAAGATAAAATTCTTACGATCAGATCGTGGAGGAGAATATTTAAGTCACGAATTTGGTACACACTTAAGAAAATGTGGAATCGTTTCACAACTCACGCTACCGAACACCTCAACAGAACGGTGTGTCCAAACGTCATAATCGCACTCTATTGGATATGGTGCGATCTATGATGTCTCTTACTGATTTACCACTATCATTTTGGGGATACGCTCTAGAGACAGCTACATTCACTTTAAATAGGGCACCGTCTAAATCCGTTGAGACGACACCTTATGAATTATTGTTTGGGAAGAAACCTAAGCTGTCGTTTCTAAAAGTTTGGGGATGCGATGCTTATGTCAAGAAACTTCAACCTGAAAAGCTCGAACCCAAGTCGGAAAAATGCGTCTTCATAGGATACCCTAAGGAAACCATAGGGTATACCTTCTACTTAAGATCCGAGGGCAAGATCTTTGTTGCTAAGAACGGATCCTTTCTGGAAAAAGAGTTTCTCTCGAAAGAAGTAAGTGGGAGGAAACTAGAACTCGATGAAGTACTACCTCTTGAACGGGATAGTAGTGTAGCTCAGGAAAATCTTCCTGTGATGCCTACACCAACTGAAGAGGAAAATAATGATGATGATCAAGGTACTTCGGATCAAGTTGCTACCGAACTTCAGAGGGTCCACAAGGACACGCTCCGCACTGCAGTGGTACGGCAACCCTGTCCCGGAAATCATGTTGTTAGACAACGGTGAACCTTCAACTATGAAGAAGCGATGGCGGCCCAGATTCCAACAAATGGCTAGAAGCCATGAAATCCGAGATAGAATCCATGTATGAAAACAAAGTATGGACTTTGACCGACTTGCCCGATGATCGGCGGCGATAGAAAACAAATGGATCTTTAAGAAGAAGACGAACGCGGATGGTAATGTCACCATCTATAAAGCTCGACTTGTCGCTAAGGGTTATCGGCAAGTTCAAGGGATTGACTACGATGAGACTTTCTCTCCCGTAGCGAAGCTTAAGTCCGTCCGAATCATGTTAGCAATTGCCGCATACTATGATTATGAGATATGGCAGATGGTCGTCAAAACAGCGTTCCTTAACGGTTATCTTAAGGAAGAGCTGTATATGATGCAGCCGTAAGGTTTTGTCGATCCTAAGAATGTCGACAAAGTATGCAAGCTCCAAATGATCCATTTATGGGCTGGTGCAAGCATCTCGAGTTGGAACATTCGCTTTGATGAGATGATCAAAGCGTTTGGGTTTATGCTTGCGCACTTATGGAGAAGCCTGCGTTTACAAGAAAGTGAGTGGGAGCTCAGTAGCATTTCTCATATTATATGTAGATGACATACTTTTGATGGGAAATGATATAGAATTCTTGGACAGCATTAAGGCCTACTTGAATAAGTGTTTTTCAATGAAGGACCTTGGAGAAGTGCTTATATATTAGGCATCAAGATCTATAGAGATAGATCAAGACGCCTCATAGGTCTTTCACAAAGCACATACCTTGATAAGATTTTGAAGAAGTTCAAAATGGATGAGTCCAAGAAGGGGTTCTTGCCTCATTGCAAGGTGTGAGATTGAGCTCGGCTCAATGCCCGACCACGGCAAAAGATAAAGAAGAGATGAGTGTCATCCCCTATGCTTCAAATGCATAGATCTATTATGTATGCCATGCCGTGTACTGCATCTGATGTAAACCTTGCCGTAAGTTTGGTAGGAAGGTACCAAAGTAATCCCGGCAAGGAACACCGGACAGCGGTCAAGAATATCCTAAAGTACCGAAAAGGACGAAGGACACGCTTCGCTTATGGAGGTGACGAAGAGCTCGTCAGAAGGGTTACGTCGATGCTAGCTTCGACACAGATCTGGATGACTCTAAGTCACAAACCGGATACGTGTATATGTTGAATGGTGGAGCAAGAGCTGGTGCAGCTGCAAGCGAGCGTCGTATGGATCTACATGTGAAGCAGAGTACATGGCAGCCTCGGAGGCAGCGCATGAAGCAATATCGGTGAAGGAGTTCATCACCGACCTAGGAGTCATACCCAATGCGTCGGGGCCGATCAAACTCTTCTGTGACAACACTGGAGCTATTGCACTTGCCAAGGAGCCCAGGTTTCACAAGAAGACCAGGCACATCAAGCGTCGCTTCAACTCCATCCGTGAAAATGTTCAAGATGGAGACAGAAATTTGCAAAGTGCACACGAATCTGAATGTCGCAGATCCGTTGACTAAACCTCTTCCGCGGGCAAAACATGATCAACACCAGAACTCTATTGGTGTTCGATTCATCACAATGTAACTAGATTATTGACTCTAGTGCAAGTGGGAGACTGTTGGAAATATGCCCTAGAGGCAATAATAAAAGCATTATTATTATATTTCCTTGTTCATGATAATTGTCTTTTATTCATGCTATAATCAGTATCATCCGGAAATCGTGATACACGTGTGAATACATAGACCACAATACGTCCCTAGTGAGCCTCTAGTTGAGTAGCTCGTTGGTCAACAGATAGTCATGGTTTCGACTATGGACATCGATGTCATTGACAGCGGGATCACGCCATTAGGAGAATGACGTGATGGACAAGACCCAATCCTAAGCATAGCACAAAGATCGTAGTTCGCTTTTGCTAGAGCTTTTCCAATGTCAAGTATCTCTTCCTTAGACCATGAGATCGTGTAACTCCGGATACCGTAGGGATTGCTTTGGGTGTACCAAACGTCACAACGTAATCGGGTGACTATAAAGGTGCACTACGTGTATCTCCGAAAGTGTCTTGGGTTGACACGGATCGAGACAGGATTTGTCACTCCGTATGATGGAGAGGTATCACCGGCCCCACTCGGTAGTGCATCATCATAATGAGCTCAAAGTGATCAAGTGTCCGGGTCACGGGATCATGCATTACTGATACGAGTAAAGTGACTTGCCGTGTAACGAGACCGAACGAGGTATTGGGATACCGACGATCGAGTCTCGGGCAAGTAACATACCGTCTGACAAAGGGAATAGTATGCGGGGTTGCTTGAATCCTCGACATCGTTGTTCATCCGATGACATCATCGAGGAGCATGTGGGAGCCAACATGGGTATCCAGATCCCGCTATTGGTTATTGACCTGAGCGCCTCGGTCATGTTCAGATGTCTCCCGAACCCGTAGGGTCTACACACTTAAGGTTCGGTGACGCTAGGGTTATTAGGAAGACTTGTATGTGATTACCGAATGCTGTTCGGAGTCCCGGATGAGATCCCGGATGTCACGAGGAGTTCCGAAAGGGTCCGTAGGTAAAGATTTATATATGGGAAGTTGTCAAACGGACACCGAAAAGTTTCGGGGGCATATCGGTATTGTACCGGGGCCACCGAAAGGGTTCCGGGGGTCCACCGGGAGGGGCCACCCCTCCCGGGGGGCCACATGGGCTGCGTGGGAGGCAGCCAGCCCCTGTGGGCTGGGCGCACCCTCCCCTTGGGCCCATGCACCTAGGGGTTGAGGGGGAACCCTAAGGGGCGCCTTGCTTGGGGGCAAGCCCCTCCCTTGGCCGCCCCCCTCTAGATGCATCTAGAGGTCGGCCCCCTCCTCCCTTCCCCTATAAATAGAGGGGTGAGGGAGGGCTGCATACACAACTTGAAGGCGCAACCCTCCCTCCCCAACACCTTCTCCTCCTCCGTGCGCTTAAGCCTCCCTGCCGAGAATCTGTCACTCCATCATCATCACGCCGTCGTGCTGCTGTTGGAGCCATCTTCCTCAACCTCTCCTTCCTCCTTGCTGGATCAAGACGGAGGAGACGCCGTCTGCACTGCACGCGTGTGTTGAACGCGGAGGTGCTGTCCGTTCAGCACTTGTTCATCGGTGATCCGAGTACGACTCCATCATCACCATCCCCTTGAACGCTTCCGCACTCGATCTACAAGTGGTATGTAGATGCAAACTCACTCCCTTGACTCGTTGCTTAGATGAACTCATAGATGGATCTTGGTGAAACCGTAGGAAAAATTTTAATTTTCTGCAACGTTCCCCAACACAGCAGCTCGTCGAGGGTCTCTGGCTCGTCGCAAAGGAGCTTGTGCTTGAGGAGGGTGCCTTCTCTGCACCCGGCGGTGAAGTACTCGATAGCTTGCACCTCGTGCATGCCCTCGCAGGAGTTCCGAGTCGCCCCAGCGTGAGGTAGTCGCTGGCCGACTGCTGGGGCCCCGCTGACGCGCAGGAAAGTCAAGCGAGGCTTGGGAGGTCGCTTGTACGTGCTCGTGAAGTTGCGGATGAAAGCTTCGGTGAAGTCGACCCAGCTGTTGATGCTGCGGGGCTTCAGGCTGTTCAACCACGTCCGGGCCGTGCCCTGGAGCATGAGCGGAACATATTTCACGGCGACACGCTTATTGCCGTTCGCTATGCTGACGGCCGTGGAGTAGTCGACCAGCCAGTCTTCCGGCTTAACCGAGCCGGTGTACTTGGGTGTGTCTCGGGGGAGCGTGAACCCTTTAGGGAAGGGCTTGTCTCGGATGCGGGGTCCGAAGCACGGCGGACCCAGCTCGTCCTCTGCTTCCAGCGCCAGGGACCGGTGAAGTCGGTTGATCCGGTGGCGGGCGTCGTTTTCTCCGACTCCCTCTCGGCGGCCAAGGCGTTCGCCGAGAGTCGGATGCTCGACGGGCGGCGGGGAGACTCGCCTTTCTCTGCGTGGAGGGGGAGGCAGGTAGTCGTCCCGCCGCTCCACTGCTCTGGGGCGGCCGTCTTGGTCACGCTCGATGGTGCCGTGAGTCCGACTGTGGCTGACAGCCGGATCCTTGTCCTTTCTTCCGCGGACACCACCAGTCGGCGTCCGAGACGTCGCGCCTTGGTCTTGGCGGGGTGGCGGGCCATCATTCTGTCGTTGCGGCGCCTCAGTGCGGCAGCCGGTCTCATTTTGCGCAGCAGCCGCGTCGAGGAGCTGCTGGACTCGCTCCGTCATGAGGCGGCGTTCTTCGCCTTCGAAGTTATCCAGCTCGTCCGCCGCCGCCTGGGCGGCGCGGATGTTCTCGGCCGGCGTGGCATATACGGGGCGATCGGCCCCGAACAGGTTGGCGATGGCCACGCCGCGCTGCCGGACTGCGCCTAAGCGGCTAGGCCCAGTTGGAGCCGGCGAGCCGCCCTGGCGCGATCCATCTCGCTACCGGTAGGCTTCCGACAAAGCGCCTCATGCTCGCCAGCTTCTTCGCCTTGACGAGCCGAAGGCGGCACGCCTCAGCGTCTCGGCGCCGTCTTTCCTCGAATAGGCGCGGTTAGGTCTTGCAGAGCCGCGTCGAGGGGGTCGCGAACTCCTTCGCCGGGGGGCTCGCCGTGACTGATGACGAGCACCTCCGTGACGGCGCTTTCGCCGCTCTCCGCGCAAGGGAGCGGCTCGTCGTAGACCACCACGTTGGTGGGGAACGCGTCGAGCGACGCGGCGTCAGAGTCGACCAGCATCGGGTCGGTGGAGCCTACGGACTCCAAGTCCGCGGGCGTGCTCGCCAAATGACGTGGAGTTGTTCGAGGAGGCCCGCAAGGAGGCTCTCGGGGCCGCCCGTGCCTGCGTCGGATGCAGGCTCGTCGGAGAGGCGGACCTCACCGACAAGTTCGGCGAGGCAGCTGGCCGCGCAGGCGATCTCAGCGCCATGCAGCGCGTCGATGCAGACTCCGTCTGGCGTGCCGGGCTGGCTGCGCTCGCCAGGGAGAAAAAGGGTTCCCGTCCAGAGCAGGTCTCCGGACGACGGTGCACCTAGCCCCACGGTGGGCGCCAAATGTCGGGGGTTGGGTGCGACATATGCCAAAGGATGGCTTATCATGGAGGGGGCGAGTAGAACATCGCCGGTGCCTGGAAACGGGATGAGGCGAAGGCATGCACCTCGGCGAATCTTACCCAGCTTCGGGGCTCTCCGTGGAGATAATACCCCTACTGCTGCTCTGCGGGGTCTCCGCATGATCACTATATCGAAGTGGGTACAGGGTTGCTCCTTGAGCTGTTCGAGGTGAGGAAGGAGAAGGGCACGGTTAGCTCTTCTCTTCCTCTGTCTGTGTCTAAAACTATTAGGGTCCAACCTCTTGCATGGGTGCTCCGGGGGGTTTATATAGGCCTACCCCCGGGGGGTACAACGGTAATCCGGCTGGACCTGGGTCCCAGCCGTCTGTCTCTTAGGTCGCCGTCTTCTTCGCCGACTCATCGGGGCTCCGTGACTAGCGGACCCGCCAACGGGCTCCCGCATGGGGCCGACAGTTTTGTCCGCCGCTAGCGGGTCTTGCCGGCCGCGGATTATCAGAGTCAGTGCTTCGATGACGCTGGTTTGGTCGTGGGGTCATGGCTACAGCCGCCACCGACGGGCGATCACTGTTGACATCCCCTGTCTCGTCTGGTTTATGGCGCGCGGGACTCGTGGGAGGAGTCGGCCGACTCCCGGGGGCCGACTCTGGGACTCGGCCGTCTGGCGGCGCTCTTGCCATCTTCAGTACTTCTGCCGACAGGCGGGTCCCGCTGTCTCCGGATCGTACAAACAGGCAGTCGTGGGCATAGGGGTTCCGCCATGGGCCGACGCTGGTCGGCGTGGCTATAGTACCGCCAACAGAGATCTCCACAAGACGGCGACAAGGGCTATGCGCCCGCTTCGTGAGCGGGCAGGATGGGCCATGCGGCGCCACACCCCATCCCTGCCTGCAGCTATGGGTCGAGGGTGGTTGGAGTCGCGGGCCGACTCCACATAGTTGGCCTCTCTGGAGATCGCTAGTTGGGAGTCGGCTTTCCTCAAGGCCGCCTCTGTGACTCGGCTGCGAGGGGTAGTCAGCGGCTCTGTCGCCGACTCTCAGAAAGTAGCTCTTCGTCTTGAGGTCTCGAGGGGCGCAGCCTGCCTCGATGTTTCGAAAGGTCTGGGGACTCGGGTTTGCCTACCCGTGGCCCATTACTCCGACATTGACTTTGGAACCATTTCCCACGCGCATCGTCACCTCGTCCTTAGCCAGTGTACGCTTAATCCGTAGTCCCTGTTTCAAGTCGCAAATATTAGCAATAGAACCAAGATCAAATACCCACGTTATCATGCGAGCTCGTAAGGTACACATCAATAACATGTATATCACATATACCTTTGTTCACCTTGTCATCTTTCTTATCCGCCAAATACTTGGGGCAGTTCCGCTTCCAAAGGACTACCGCTTGCAAGAGAAGCACTGAGTCTCAGGCTTAGGTCCAGACTTGGGTTTCTTCTCTTGAGAAGCAACTTGTTTGATGTTCTTCTTGAAGTTCCCCTTCTTTTTCCATTTTCCCTTCTTCTTGAAACTGGTGGTCTTATTGACCATCAACACTTGATGCTCCTTCTTGATTTCTACCTCCGCAGCCTTTAGCATCATGTAAGAGCTCAGGAATTGTCTTTTCCATCCCTTGCATATTATAGTTCATCACGAAGCTCTTGTAGCTTGGTGGCAGTGATTGAAGAATTCTGTCAATGACGCAATCACCCGGAAGATTAACTCCCAGTTGAATCAAGTGATTGTTATACCCAGACATTCTGAGTATATGCTCACTGATAGAACTATTTGTTGGGATCTACGGTAGGGTGCATCGACTGCAAATTAAAAATTCCTACGCGCAGAACATCCAGGAACATGCTACGGGAGATGGATCACAGTTCGTTACCACTAGACGCCAAGCAGCATCGCAGCGGAAGAAGAGTTGGGGCAGCGTCGCGTGTATCGCCTCCTCCTCGCTCGATCTCCCTCGAGCGGTCGGCCGTCCGATCCCACGACGAAGTTCGCCGAGCGCGCAAGTGCACCGCCTCTAACGGTATCCGCGCGTGCGGGAGGAACACCGTGCGGCGGACTGCTAGGTCCGATCACACAGTCGGGGCGAGTGGAGGTGGCTCCTGAGGCCAAAGCGATCAACCTCCTGAGGCCGAAGTGATCTGCCTCCTGAGACCAAACCGATCTCGCACCCCTCAGCCAAAAAGCCATCGCGAGTGTGCCGCACCTCCACTTTATATAGGCGTCCATCGCGGGCTCAACACTTGGGCCTCGCACGGACCCTAAAGCCCAAAGTCTATTCAGTCACGTTCCTAGTCCAGTTCGGATCACATCCGACCAAAGGTCCTACGAATCGACCTCATAGGTTCCTTCCCTTAAGCGCGCCGACCCCTTAGGTTCAAGTCAGCTTGGTCACAGCTCGGATCACCTCCGACCAGACGGTTGGTAGCGGCCTCTAGCAAGGCGTGCCGACCACGAAGCGAGCGATGAAGCTGGTTAGGCGAACTCAGTACATCATACGCCCATTCCTTTTGCCACACGATATATGTTGTCGGGCTCAAGGCGAGACTGCCATCCTTGTGCTAGCCCGACCTCTTTCTCGTTCCAGTGATACCGACCACTGTCCGGATTATCTCATAATACTTGTCGCATGGCCATGCTGTTCCTGGTCAGATCACACGAGGGGCCCAGAGTATATCTCTCCTGATCGGAGGGGCAAATCCCATCTTGCTCGACCATGTCTCGCAGCATGGGATTGGACAAACCCGAAACCTACCTTTGTAACTACCCAAATACGGAGTAGCGCTTGGTCGGCCCAAAGCAAGTCTATCACCATCTCGAGTACATGCGTCACCTCAGGTCTTAGGACATAGAACGATGTTGTACTAGAGACTCACATATGACATATCGCTGCGTCTCATAGTTGGGTCCGTCCGACTCGGACCTTATCTCGACTCGGATCCGACTATGTCGAATCCGACCAGACCTTTCCAAGTCCATATTATCCGGTTAGCATCCAATGCTCCATGGCTAGTGAGACCGAGCCATCGACCGTGTCATATGCTAATCTAGTCGGCTGCGCGTCCACACAGCCCTTTCGACTAGGGACCTTTTAGGACAGTCATCATACAATGCATAGTCCCACAAACAAGTCACGCATTTGCCGATACACATCATTGATAATGTCCAAGGACTATCTTTACTCATAAACACATAGGAAATATCATCATACATGATTGCCTCTAGGGCATATCTCCAACAGTCTCCCACTTGCACTAGAGTCAATCAAATAGACATCGAATGCCCATAGCTCTAACGTGCCCCTCATGCTTGGGTTGTGGAAGCGGCTTAGTCAACGGATCTGCAACATTTGCATCCGTGTGAATCTTGCATAACTCTACATCACCATTCTTTACGATCTTTCGTATCGGTGATATTTCCGGTCTATGTGTCCGACCTTGTGGTGATTCCTCGGCTCCTTGGCTTGTGCGATGGCACCGTAATTATCACAATAAAGGTCCAACGGTTTCACCGAGGCTGGGAAGACACCAAGATCATCCGAAAATGCCGGATCCAAACACCTTCCTTTGCGGCTTCACAAGCCGCAATGTATTCGGCTTCGTGGTAGAATCGGCCACCAGATCCTGCTTGGAACTCATCCAAAGGTAATCGCTCCTCCATTCAGACGACACGAATCCGCACTATGATCGACAATCATCTCGCCGGTTTGGAAACTAGCATCGACGTAACCTCACGACGGCGCTTCCTCACCTCCATAAACTAGGAACATCTCTTTAGTCCTTTTCGTGTACTTCAAAATAGTCTTTACCGCTGCCCAGTGACTCTCACCGGGTTGGCCTCGGTATCTACTTGTTAGGCTTATTGCAAAAGCAACATCAGGCCTTGTACATATCATGGCATACATGATGGATCCGATTGCCGAGGCATACGGAATCCTACTCATCCCGCTTCGCCATCGATGTCGAAGGACTCGAGTCTCGCTTAGCCTTATACCATGTGAGAGCGACAAGAACCCTTTCTTCGCCTCACTCATGTTGAACCGCTTCAACACTTTATCTATGTACGTGCTCTGGCTTAAGCCAAGCAGCCTCCTCGATCTATCTGTATAGATCTTAATGCCTAAAATATAGACTGCCTCACCAAGGTCTTTCATCGAAAACTTGCCATTCAATGATTCCTTGTCCGAGTTTAGCATTGAAACATGATTTCCGATCAGTTGTTTGTCGTCCACATACAAGTTCAAAAACACTATCGAGCTCCCACTTAACTTCTTGTATAAACAAGAATCCTCTTCGCTTTTGATGAAACCGAGACCAAAGGACGACCTCGTCAAAACGAATGTTCAAACTCCGAGATGCTTGCTTCAACCCATAAATGGATCTCTTGAGCTTGCATACCTTACTAGTGCTAGTCGGATCGACAAAACCCTCGGGCTGTATCATATACACGTCCTCGATTAAATTTCCGTGAAGGAAAGCTGTCTTGACATCCATCTGCCATATCTCGTAATCGAAATATGCAGCTATAGCTAGTATGATCCTTACCGATTTCAAAGATCGCTATCAAGTAGTAAGTCTCGTCAGTAGTCAACTCCTTGAACTTGTCCATAACCTTTAGCGACAAGCCGAGCTTTGTGGATCTGAACATTTCCATCCACATCGGTTTTCTTCTTAAAGACCCATTTGCAACCAATGGCGATTACGCCAGTGGCGGATCAACCAAGTCCTGCATTTGATTCTCATCCATGGACTTTAACTCGGATCTCATGGCCTCTAGCCATGCCTCGAATCTGGGCTCACCATCGCTTCGCGTGACAGGCGGCTCGTCGCTTTCTAGCAACAATACATCGCGCACTTTGCACAATCTTTCCGACCTCCGTGGTTCCGTGCCGCTTCCACTCACGGGTTCCCCGACAGATTCCTAGATGATCTCATCACCACCGAGCCGTCCCTCGAGTGGTCCTCGAATTTCTTCGAGTCGAACCGCCCTCCCACTGGCCTCCCGATTAAGAAACTCTTTCTCAAGGAAAACCCTGCTCGAGCAACAAACACTTTGTTCTCTTCCGGTTGTAGAAGCTATATCCCAAGGTTTCTCGGGTATCCCACGAATATGCATTTATCCGACTTGGGTGTAAGCTTGTCCGACATAAGTCGCTTGACAAATGCTTCACAACCCCAAATCTTTAGAAAAGACAAACCGGGACTCTTCCCACCACATCTCATGCGGTGTCTTGTCTACGGATTTTGATGGTACCCTATTAAGTGTGAAAGCTGCGCTTTCTAGAGCGTATCCCCAAAATGACAAGGGTAAATCCGATTTGCTCATCATAGACCGGACCATGTCCAACAAGGTCCTATTCCTCCGCTCGACATGCCATTTCTCCGTATGCATCTTGAGGTGTGAGCTGAGGTACTATACCTCGACTTTTCAGATGATCATCGAACTCCTGGCTCATGTACTCACCTCCACGATCAGATCGCAGAAGCTTTATAGTCTTGCCGAGCTGATTCTCAACCTCGCTTTTGAAACTCTTTGAACTTTTCAAAAGTCTCCGACTTGTGCCTCATCAAATAGATATATCCATATCTACTCAAGTCGCCGGTAAAAGTCAATGGCATCGATAGCCACCTCTGGCGGTTGTGCTCATTGGACCACACACATCACTATGTATAAGTTCCAATAGCTCGGACGCCTCTCGCAACTCTTTGTGAAAGGAGACTTAGTCATCTTGCCGAGCAAGCATGATTCACATGTCTCGAACGACCCGAAGTCGCACGGGTTAGGAGCCCATCATCATGGAGCTTCTTCATGCTTCGCACTAATGTGTCCAAGCCGGCAATGCCGTAAGTATGTCGGATTTATCTCATTAGGCTTATGCCTCTTGACATTTACGTTATAGACCGGTTCCTGTTCTAGATTCAATATAAATAGCCCATCAACAATGGGTGCATAGCCATGGAACATACCATTCAAAAATATCGAACAACCATTGTCCTTTAAATTGAATTCATAACCTTGACTCATCAAACATGAGGCGTAAATAATGTTCCGACTAAGTGCAAGAATGTAATAACAATTATTCAATTCCATAATGAATCCGTATGAAGTCGAGCTGCATCATGCCGACCTCCAACGCAGCAACTCTTGCTTTGTTGCCGACCACGATGTCAATCTCCCCTTGTGCCACACGCCTAGTTCTTACCAGCCCCCGCATCGAGTTGCAAATATGAACAACCGATCCGGTATCAAATACCCAAGAGCTACTAGGTATGTCAAGAAGGTAAATGTCTATAACATATGCAACAAGTGTACCTTTGCCTCAAGAAGCATCTCCGCCTTCTTGCCATGCTCGCAAGCCACTTGCTACAGTTCCTCTTCCAAAGGACCGGTCTCCTTGCGGTGAAAGCAAAGCGGTCTTCGAAGTCTGGTCCAGACTTCGGGCAGCGGCAGAGGTTACCGCCTCCGTGCCCTTTGCCTTAGCCTTCTTCTTAGACCAACTCTTCTTGAACTTAGCCGATTTCGCACCATCAACACTTGATGCGTGCCTTTCTTAATATCCTGCTCGCCACCTTGAGCATCCCATGCAATTCGTGAGCTTCTTATCCATGCCATGCATATGATAGTTCGAGATGAACGCCCCATAGCTGGGCGGAAGAGAACCCGTAATCGCATCTCAGAGCTACTCATCCAAGAGCGGGAAGCCCAAACGATCCAAAGCTTGCACATATCCGATCATCTTGATCACATGTGGGCTTAGTGGATCACCTTCCTTCAGCTTGCAATCAATCAAGGATCGCCAGACGTTGAACCTTTCGGTCCTGAAACATGCTCTTGAGACTCTCGATCATATCGTAAGCCTCAACGTTTTTGAAATGCTGTTGCAAATCGGCTCCATACAAGCCAAAGATCGACACCTGATCTCCGCTGATTCATCAACGAAGTTTCGTAGGCATTTTTAGTCGTGGCACTAGCATTATCAGCAGGTTCCTCCGAAGTGGATCCTCTAGAACATGTTCCTTTTATCGTGCTTGAGAACAATTCTCAGATTACTATACCGTGGTAAAGTTTGTTCCATTCAGTTTATCCTTTCCGAATTGATTTCAATGCAAAGTTGGGTTGAGCAGGTGGTGCCATTGATCTACAATGTAGAATATGCAATCACTAAGCAATGTGTTTATGTAGAGTAATTCTAGCCTAAACAGTAAATACTCCCATCAAGTCAAGATCCCTTCGCAAGAACTCTCGGTGATTCAGGATCCGACTAGCGCATGTGACTAGTGATCTTTAGCATCACTGCTAGCCAACATACCTATCCGGTAAGCAACTCCTTGCTAATCGTATCTCTATACGACTCCTGTCGGTCGGGAAGGTATCTCATACCCCGGCTCCCAACCTTCTTTGCCACAAGGCCCAAAACCGCTTTTGATAGCCTTGTCAAGTTAACTCGATGCAATGCATGTCCGTGTCCGACATTTAACCCTTCAGTTCAAGGACACCTAGCAGCACCCCAATTTTATGAGCCCACTACTAGACGTACTTGACGCGTGCGAAGGTGCAACATCGGGGATGGCAATTCGCTTGATATTCATGAGGGATCATTCTATCATTTTAACATGCATAGAAACAAAGAAGCATAACAATCACAAATATAACGCATATTGTGAAATAGTATGGCTCCTTCATGGACGTTCTTCCAGGTCGGCTCAATTCCGATGACCATCTACGAACTCCATCTTGTTTGTCATGCCGGAACGCCAAGCCGCCAACCTGATCTCTATTATCCAACTACTACAACTAGTAATGAATTTTACATAGAGTCAAAAGTCGACACGCAGGTCGTTATACAATATAATGACAACACTTTATTCTCGCCGGTGACAAACATGACACGCAGGCCACGTATAAATTAAACACATGCATCACATACACATGAGCCATACTATCCACATCAAACCTGCAAAACAAAGTTATGCATAGAATCGCATTCTACAGGTTTGTGTGGCGGGTACGAAATACACGGCGCTACATTTTCAGAAATCACAGATCACATCTGAACTCCGATCACGCCGAATTCTCTGATCTGACTGATCTTATCGATCATCGCGAATCCGATTCGGATTTACGTTTCACTTTTAACCCCGATGGCGGATGACCGACCGGTAGGGGTAGATCGTGTCACGACCTCATCGATCCCGATTTACAGAAAACATAGCCTCAACGATCCCCATGTGCAGTTGATCACATCAATCGTGCACATAGCCGATCTCTTAAAGGACAACAGATCTCATCTGCCGCCTCCACATATCTAATATGCATACGATCTGAATCCAAATCCTATAGCAGAGGCTCGATACCACCGCTGGGTTCTACGGTAGGGTGCATCGATCGCAAATTAAAAATTCCTACGCGCAGAACATCCAGGAACATGCTAAGGGAGATGGATCACAGTTCGTTACCACTAGACGCGCAGTGTCGTGCAGCGGAAGAAGAGTTGGGGCAGCGCGCCCGCGTGGATCATCTCCTCCTCGTTCGATCTCCCTCGAGCGGCCGGTCGTCCGATCCCACGCACGAGTTCGCCGGAGCGGCGCAAGTGCACCGCCTCTAACGGTATCCGCTGCAGCGGGAGGAACACCGTCTGGCGGACTGCTAGGTCCGATCACACGATATGCGAGTGGAGGTGGCTCCCGAGGCCGGCGATCAACCTCCCGAGGCGAAGTGATCTGCCTCCACGAGACCAAAGCGATCTCGCACCCTCAGCCAAAAAGCCATCGCGAGTGTGCCGCACCTCCACTTTATATAGGCGTCATCGCAGCTCAACACTTGGGCCTCGCACGGACCCTAAAGCCCAAAGTCTATTCAACACGTTCCTAGTCCAGCTTCGGATCACATCCGACCAAAGGTCCTCTGAACTGACCTCATAGGTTCCTTCCCTTAAGCGCGCGACCCCTTAGGTTCAAGTCAGCTTGGTCACAGTTCGGATCACTTCCGACCTGTACGGTTGGTAGCGGCCTCTAGCAAGGCGTGCCGACCACCAAGCAGACGATGAAGCTGGTTAGGCGAACCTGTACATCATACTTCCATTCCTTTTACCACACGATATATGTTGTCGGGCTCAAGGCGAGACTGTCATCCTTGTGCTAGCCCGACCTCTTTCTCGTTCCAGTGATACCGGCCACTATCCGGATTATCTCATAATCCTTGTCGCATGGCCATGCTGTTCTGGTCGGATCACACGAGGGGCCCAGTATATCTCTCCCGATCGGAGGTGCAAATCCCATCTTGCTCGACCATGTCTCGCAAAGATGGGATTGGACAAACCCGAAACCTACCTTTGTAACTACCCGGTCATGGAGTAGCATTTGGTCGGCCCAAAGCAAGTCTATCACCATCTCGAGTACATGCGTCGACCAGGTCTTAGGACATAGAACGTATGTTGTACTAGAGACTCACAGATGACATATCGCTGCGTCTCATAGTTGGGTCTGTCCGACTCGGACATTATCTCGACTCGGATCCGACTATGTCGAATCCGACCAGACCTTTCCAAGTCCATATTATCCGGTTAGCATCCAATGCTCCATGGCTAGTGAGACCGAGCCATCGACCGTGTCATATGCTAATCTAGTTTGCCAAGCGTCCACACAGCCCTTTCGACTAGGGACCTTTTAGGACAGTCATCATACAATGCATAGTCCCACAAACAAGTCACGTACTTGCTGATACACATCATTGATAATGTCCAAGGACTATCTTTGTTCATAAACACATAGGAAATATCATCATACATGATTGCCTCTAGGGCATATCTCCAACACTATTCTCCTCCATCTTGCAGCTATAGAACTTATTGGAGACTTCATATCTCTCAGTCCGGGCATTTGCTTGAAATATTGACTTCAACTCCTGGAACATCTCATATGCTCCATGACGTTCAAAACGTCGTTGAAGTCGTGGTTCTAAGCAGTAAAGCATGGCACACTGAACTATCGAGTAGTCATCAGCTTTGCTCTGCTAGACGTTCACAACATCTGGTGTTGCTCCTGCAGCAGGTTTGGCACCCAACGGTGCTTCTAGGACGTAATTCTTTTGTGCAGCAATGAGGATAATCCTCAAGTTACGGACCCAGTCCGTGTAATTGCTACCATCATCTTTCAACTTTGCTTTCTCAAGGAACGCGTTAAAATTCAACGGAACAACAACACGAGCCATCTATCTACAATAGACATAGACAAGTAAAATACTATCAGGTACTAAGTTCATGATAAATTGAAGTTCAATTAATCATATTACTTAAGAACTCCCACTTAGATTGACATCCCTCTAATCATCTAAGTGATCACGTGATCCAAATCAACTAAACCATAACCGATCATCACGTGAAATGGAGCAGTTTTCAATGGTGAACATCACTATGTTGATCATATCTACTATATGATTCACGCTCGACCTTTCGGTCTCAGTGTTCCGAGGCCATATCTGCATATGCTAGGCTCTTCAAGTTTAACCTAAGTATTATGCGTGTGCAAAACTGGCTTGCACCTGTTGTAGATGGACGTAGAGCTTATCACACCCGATCATCACGTGGTGTCTGGGCACGACGAACTTTGGCAATGGTGCATACTCAGGGAGAACACTTTTATCTTGAAATATAGTGAGAGATCCTCTTATAATGCTACTGTCAATCAAAGCAAGATAAGATGCATAAAAGATAAACATCACATGCAATCAATATAAGTGATATGATATGGCCTTCATCATCTTGTGCTTGTGATCTCCATCTCCGAAGAACCGTCATGATCATCATCATCATCGGCGCTACACTTTGATCTCCATCGTAGCATCATTGTCATCTCGCTAACTATTGCTTCTACGACTATCGCTACCGCTTAGTGATAAAGTAAAGCAATTACAGGGCGATTGCATTGCATACAATAAAGCGACAACCATATGGCTCCTACCAATTGCCGATAACTAGGTTACAAAACATTATCATCTCATACAATAAAATATAGCATCATGTCTTGACCATATCACATCACAACATGCCCTGCAAAAACAAGTTAGATGTCCTCTACTTTGTTGTTGCAAGTTTTACGTGGCTGCTACAGGCTGAGCAAGAACCGTTCTTACCTACGTATAAAAACCACAACGATAGTTCGTCAAGTTCGTGCTGTTTTAACCTTCTCAAGGACCGAGCGTAGCCACACTCGGTTCAACTAAAGTTGGAGAAACTGACACCCGCTAGCCACCTGTGTGCAAAGCACGTCGGTAGAACCAGTCTCGCGTAAGCGTCTGGCGTAATGTCGGTCCGGGCGCTTCATCCAACAATACCGCCAACCAAAGTATGACATGTTGGTAAGCGGTATGACTTGTATCGCCCACAACTCACTTGTGTTCTACTCGTGCATATAACATCAACGCATAAAACCTAGGCTCGGATGCCATCATGGGGAACGTAGTAATTTCAAAAATTCCTACGCATACGCAAGATCATGGTGATGCATATCAACAAGAGGAGAGTGTGTCCACGCACTCGTGAGACCGAAGCGGAAGCGTTAGCACAACGCGGTTGATGTATTCGTACGTCTTCACGGCCCGACCGATCAAGCACCGAAACTACGGCATCTCCAAGTTCTTGCACACGTTCAGCTCGATGATGTCCCCCGCACTCCGATCCAGCAGAGTGTCGAGGGAGAGTTCCGTCAGCACGATGGCGTGGTGACGATGATGATGTTCTACCGTCGCAGGGCTTCGCCTAAGCACCGCTACAATATTATCGAGGAGGACTTTGGTGGAGGGGGGCACCACACACGGCTAAGAGATCAATGATCAATTGTTGTGTCTATGGGGTGCCCCCCTCCCCCGTATATAAAGGAGTGGAGGAGGGGGCCGGCCAAATGGGTGGCGAGCCCTAGGGGGGGAGTCCAACTCCCATCGGGAATAGGACTCCCCCTTTCCTATTAGGAGAGGGAGAGGGAAGGAAGAGGAAGGAGGGAGGCAGGAAAGGGAGGGCCGGCCCCCCTCCCAATTCGGATTGGGCTTGGGGGGGGGCGCCCCCTCCCTTGCTCCTTTCCCCTCCTTTCCACTAAGGCCTAATAAGGCCCATATACATACCGGGGGGTTCGATAACCTCCCGGAGCTCCGGTATTGTCCCAATCTCACCCGGAACCTTTCCGGTGTCCAAGTATAGTCGTCCAATATATCGTTCTTCATGTCTCGACCATTTCGAGACTCCTCGTCATGTCCGTGATCACATCCGGGACTCCGAACAACCTTCGGTACATCAAAACACATAAACTCATGATATAACTGTCATCTTACTTTAAGCGTGCGGACCCTACGTGTAGCGACCAGACCTCAAACAGTCTGATCTCTGTGCTCAGTGTCATCCCTGGATCAGTAATGCTGACACCACACAGTACTTGAAGGATTTATAACAGAGTAGCAATCACACACTTATTACATCGAATGTCTCAAGAGAGAACTTAACCAAATAAATATGGCTTAAGGCCATCTAAATACGATAACAGCGGAAGACTTGGAAGAATAAGTGAGTCCATCAACTCCAACGGCATCACTGAGTATAGAACAACGACCTAAGCACCTTACTCGTCGTCTGAAAAGTCTGCAACATGAAACGTTGCAGCCCAAAACGGGTCAGCACATGGAATATGATGGCAATGTAACACATAGAGAATAATAATGGAATAAGCTATACTACATGCATATTTGGCTGGTGGAAAGCTCTACGGTTACAGTTTTGTGTAAAGCCAATTTTTCCCTACTGCAAAGGAATAAATTTATTTAATTATCATGGTGGTTGTTAAACATTGAGAATGGTTGACAGCATTCTCAATCCCAATTAAAAATACTCATTAACAACCCAACAATATTAAATTAGAGAAACATGTTGAGATTCACATGATATCCAAGCAGTAGATACTCAAGATGTCCATAACCGGGGACACGGCTAACCATGATTAGTTTATACACTCTGCAGAGGTTTGCGCACTTTTCCCCACAAGACTCGATCGCCTCCGTTCGATTTCTCGCACTACATGATGTTTGAGAAACGGATGACCGAGACATAGTCTTTCGGAAGCGCTAGCACCTCACGATGGATAGACCGGTACACCTACTTTCCCCTACATCTGCTAGTCTACCCTGTAAGAGTTCGCACGACCTAATCAACTATGCCAGAGCCCATAATGGCTTGTGGCTGCACACGTACGTTTCTAGCATGAACAATCGTATGATCCCTTTGAGCACAGGTGGCGGTCCAAGAAAAAGCAGCCAAATCCTGGAAACCAGGTACCTCAATCAACCCAGATGTGTGTTTAAGTTGCCACCTTAAGTAAACCATTAATTAACAATCTCACATCTGTCATGGATACACTCACCCAATCCACGTCTACTAGCATAGCATGGCATGATAAGCAAACGTAGAAGTAACTCCCAAAGGTTTGATAATAAAACAGGTAATAGGTACTACCTGATCTACTTCCCATCCCACAATTTAATTAGATCCTAATCATGCAATGTTTGAGGGTTGATCTAATGCAATAAAAACTGGGTATGAGAAAGGTATGATCAAGTTTTACTTGCCTCGTGATGATCCATGAAACCTAGAGACTCAAGTAACAGTAGCGCACTCGGGTATTCTATCGCAGACAAACAAACAAGCATACAATAAGTACTCATCTAATGCACAGGTAAAACTCAAATAGAAGATCTAACCAGGAAGTTCAACTTAAGAACTCCGGTTTGCAAAAAGAAACAGATCAAACAAAGCAACGGAAGTCAAACAACGAAGGAAAACAACTTCATTTTACTAATCTTGATCTAAGTCAAATTTTACAAACGCAAAAACTTGTTTCAGTTGGTTATTCGGAAAGAGGGTTTCGAGACGAAACTCCAGGCGCTTGAATCGCCTGATTCCGATAAACGAGCGAAAAGTTATACTAAAACGAAAATCGGATAAGAAATCACGATCAGAAAAATCGCGGATTAAATCCGAGAAAAAGAAAAACGACGAACAGGTTAACGAACGAACGTTCATTAACTAAACCTAATCTGACGAACACGTTCGTTAAAACGAACGAACGAGCGAATGCTCGCTAATTAAACTAAACAGAAAAAAACCGACAAAAAACCGATCAGTTTTCTAAAAAAAACCGGCACGGACTTCGAGGCGGCGGCGAACCTCATGGGATCGACGACGGCCGGGCGGCGGCGGCTGGGCGGGTCTGGGGCGGCTAGGGTTTGGGGGGGCGGCTGGGCCTCGGGCTGGCTCCCCCCGGCTTATAAAGCCCCCGCGGCCCGGAGTCCCGGGCGGACACGGCCCGTAGGTCGGTTCGCTTTTTCTTTTTTAAATAATTACGCGCAGAAAATCAAACGAAAGAAATATTAAACGGACTCCAAAAATCCCGAAATAAATTTTCCCCGGCTTCTAAAATCAAGCCGGACAAGATGGACATTTATTTGGGGCCTAAATGCAATTTTAAAAAACGCGCATTTTTCCTAAATTCAAAATAAAAGGCGAAAAACTCCAAAATAAAATCTTATTTGATTTTTTTATTCAATCTTCATTATTTCTTTATTTTGGGAAAGTCATTTTATTCCGTCTCTCATATTTGGTAGTAGAAATAATTGAAGATAAAATAAATAAAATCAAATGATCCTATTTTCAAAATTTGAGAAAACTCAAATATGAAAATAACGAAATCCCCAACTCTCTCCGTGGGTCCTTGAGTTGCGTAAAATTTCTAGGATCGAGCCAACAATGCAACAAAAATATGATATGCAATGATGATCTATGTATAACATTACAGATTGAAAATTTTGGATGTTACAAACCTACCCGCCTTTAGATGAATCTCGCCCTCGAGATTCGGGTTGGCTAGAAAATAGGTGAGGGTGGGCCTTGAGCAGATCGTCCTCTCACTCCGAGGTGGCTTCTTCCTTGGTGTGGTGACTCCACTGAACCTTGCAAAACTTGATAACCTTGCTACGGGTGACTCGGCTGGCATACTCCAGAATCTTAACTGGTTTATCCTCGTAGGTCAAATCATCATTCAACTAAATCGCTTCCAGTGGCACTGTATCTCTTAGTGGTATATCTGCCATCTCTGCATGACACTTCTTTAGCTGAGAAACATGGAACACATCGTGAACACCTGACAATCCATCGGGTAATTCCAGCTTGTACGCAACTTCTCCCATGCGCTCCAAAACTTTGTATGGTCCCACAAAACGTGGCGCTAACTTTCCTTTAACTCCAAAACGCTTAACTCCTCGAAGCGGAGATACTCGAAGATAAACTCTGTCTCCGACTTCATATCTGTCTCCTTGCATTTTGAATCCGCATAGCTCTTACGCCTCATTTGGGCTACCTTGAGCCTATCGCGAATTAACTTCACTTTCCGCTCGCACTCCTTAATCAAATCCGGTCCAAACAACTGGCGGTCTCCAACTTCATCCCACAACAAAGGGGTCCTGCACCTCCTTCCGTACAAGGCTTCGAAAGGGGCCATTTTCAAACTTGATTGATAACTGTTGTTGTAAGAGAACTCCGCATAAGGCAAGTTATCGTCCCAGCTAGATCCATAATCCAAGGCACAAGCTCTAAGCATATCCTCCAAAATCTGATTGACTCTCTCGGTCTGTACATCTGTCTGTGGATGGAAAGTTGTGCTAAACTCCAGCCTGGTACCCAAAGTTTCGTGCAACTGCTTCCAGACCTTTGAGGTGAATTGGGTTCCTCTATCTGATACGATACTCCTCGGAACTCCATGTAAACATACAATCCTGTTCATGTATATCTTAGCCAATTTGGCACTGCTGTGGGTAGTCTTTACTGGAATGAAATGAGCTACCTTCGTCAAACGATCGACTACAACCCAAATCGAGTCATAGCCTGAATGAGTCCTAGGCAATCCCGTGATGAAATCCATGCCTAGTTTATCCCACTTCCATTCGCCTATCGGCAATGGCTGTAACAATCCTGCTGGCTTCTGATGTTCTGCCTTTACTCTCTGACATACATCACAAACTGCTACATACTCTGCAATATCCTTCTTCATTCCTCGCCCACCGTAAAGTATTCTTCAAATCCAAGTACATCTTGGTATTTCCTGGGTGAATCGAATATGGTGAATCATGTGCCTCTTGCAGAATCAACTTCCTGATCTCCGGGTCATTGGGCACATAAACACGGTCTTCAAACCATAGGGTATTGTGCTCATCCTCACAAAATCCCTTAGCCTTCCCTTCGCTCATTTTCTCCCTTATAGAAGCAACTTCCTTATCTGTCTTTTGGGCTTCTCTGATTTTATCCATCAAAGTAGACTGAATCTCCAATGCTTCTACATAGCCTCTCGGAACTATTTCCAAACATAGCTCATGAAGATCCTCGGCTAACTCCTTTGGTATTTCTCCCGTCATTAGTGTGTTGACATGGCTCTTACGGCTCAATGCGCTCACATAAATAAGTTAGCCTTTCCGGGATGGTAATGCAATATCATATCATAATCCTTGATGAGCTCCAACCATCTCCTTTGTCGGAGGTTTAATTCCTTCTGCGTGAAAATGTACTTCAAACTCTTGTGATCCGTATACACCTCACAATGGTTTCCAATGAGGAAATGTCTCCATGTCTTCAATGCATGCACTACGGCTGCTAACTCCAAATCATGTGTGGCATAATTCAACTCATGAGGCTTAAGCTGTCGGGAAGCATACGAAACAACTCATCCACCTTGCATAAAATCGCTCCAAGTCCTCGACTTGAAGCATCACAATACACCTCATAATCCTTGGTCCGATCTCGCGAGAATTAACCGGTGAGGTAACCAAACGTTTCTTCAACTCCTGGAAACTAGCCTCACACTCCTCCGTCCATATGAACTTGGTATCCTTCTTCAACAATTCTGTCATAGGCTTCGCAATCCTCGAGAAGTTCTCAATAAATCTCCGGTAGTATCCTGCCAGTCCAAGAAAACTCCTGATCTCCCCAACCGTAGTTGGCGCTTCCCAATTGGTCACGGTGGCAACTTTAGTGGGGTCTACTGCTATACCTTCTCCGGAGATAACATGTCCGAGAAATCCAACTTCATTCAACCAAAACTCACATTTGCTGAACTTGGCATGTAACTGATGTTCTTTGAGCTTCTCCAGTACCAATCGCAAATCTTCCTTATGTTCCTCTTCATTCTTCGAGTAAACCAAAATATCGTCAATGAACACCACGACGAATTTATCCAAAAACTCCATAAACACCTTGTTCATCATATTCATAAAATAGGCTGGTGCGTTAGTCAGACCAAATGACATAACGGTATATTCATACAGCCCGTACCTGGTGGTAAAAGCCGTCTTAGGTATATCCTGCTCTCGAATCTTCAACTGATGGTACCCTGATCGCAAATCGATCTTGGAAAACACCTTAGCTCCTTGCGACCGGTCAAACAGATCATTGATCATCGGTAGTGGGTACTTGTTCTTGATTGTTACTTCATTCAATCCGCGATAATCAACAACCATTATTAATGATCCATCCTTCTTCTCTACTAGAAGTACAGGTGATCCCCAAGGCGAAGAACTTGGGCGAATGTAACCTTTATCCAGTAACTCCTTAATCTGCTTCTTAATCTCCACCAAATCCTTTGCGGGCATCCTGTAGGGTCTCTTCGATATCGGCCCAGTGCCTAGCAAAAGCTCAATCAAAAACTCAATATCTCTATCCGGTGGCATGCCTGGCAACTCTTCTGGAAATACATCGGGGAAATCCCTTACCACTGGTACTTCCTCCTGCACAACTCCTGATAAGGAATTTACATGTGCCCTCCTCGGCTCATGCCGTGATACATACTTGATTCTCCTTCCTTCTGGTGTCGTAAGCAAAATTGTCTTACTGGCGCAATCGATGTTTCCTCCATACATCGACAGCCAATCCATACCAAGAATTACATCCAAACCTTGGGATTCCAAAGATAATTAAATCCGTTGGGAAAACATGCCTTCCTATACTTAATGGCACTTGAAAACATCCTTGATCGGCCATATACTCTGCTCCTGGTGAGCTTACTAGCATGGGTGTCTTAAGAGTCCTAGTGGGCAGGCTAAACTTATCCACAAATCCCCTTGATATGTATGAATGCGATGCACCAGTATCAAAAAGAACAACTGCAGTAAATGTCTTAACCAAAAACTTACCTATTACTGTGTTTGGCTGAGCTTCAACCTCCTCCACGGTAACGTGGTTCACTTGTCCTTTGTTGAAAGGGTTCAGCTTCTTTCCTGAGCTTCCATTGGCATTACCATTTTGGGCTTCTGGACATTCATTTACATAATGCCCCGTCTTACGGCACTTAAAACAAGTGATGTGGCTCAGGTCTACCTTGGTTGGTGTTGACGGGTTGGTGAGGTTTTGTTCATTGCTTCCTCCATTCCCGTTTCCATTCTTTGTGCCATTGTGATTGTGCGAGCTACCTCCTCCGTGAGTATGCTGAAATTGCCCTCCTGGCTTCCGGGTAAAGCGTAGCTTCTGCTGAGCTCCAGAATTGTACTTCCCCTGTCCATACTTCCTCTTACTATTGTCAATCTGTTGCTGGTTCCCTTCAATCATAAGAGCACGATCTACTAACTCGTGGTAGTTATTGAAGGTGGCTACCATCAACTGCATGCTCAGCTCATCATTCAGTCCTTCTAGAAACCTCTCCTGCTTAGTCGTTCGTAGCAACGTCATCCGGCATAACGTGCTAGCTTACTCAAGTCATCCACATCTTGTGGCTGTCTGTCCTCCTTGGCGTAAGTTATGAAACTCACGCTTCTTCATGGCCATAGCTCCTCTTTGAAACATGGGCGACGGAAAGCTTGTCAAACCGATCCCATGTGGCGGTGTCTCTGTGGTAAGTGGTCAGAAATTCTCCCACCATGTCAGCGGGTCCTTCAAGCTAATGTGCAGCAAATTTCACCTTTTCCCCTTCTCAGACATCCTGCGGTGGTCAACTCCCTCCCTATCTTACGGAGCCAATCATCTGCTACTATCATTTCGGTGCTCTTTGGAAAACACCGCGGATTCAAATTTTAAGAAACGAAATCAAATGGTCAACAAGTGGTGGTGGTGGTGGGTTGTTGTTGTTGTTGTTGTTGTTGTTGTTGTTGTTGTTGTTGTTGTTGTTGTTGTTGTTGTTGTTGTTGTTGTTGTTGTTGTTGTTGTTGTTGTTGTTGTTGTTGTTGTTGTTGTTTCCTTGGTTCTGTACCAATGTTTGAATCAAGGCATTCTGTTGTTGAATCAACTGAGTGATCTCCGGCGGGAAAACAAATCCGGGGTCGCGTCTCGGAGGCATCTGAGGGGTTTATAGAAAAGACGAGAGTTAAGAATAGAATAAGGTCTAGTGAGAAACACTACCCATATGCACATGAGACAAAAGCACATAATATCACTCCAATTAATTCAAACAAGGGCATACAATGGTCTAACTATCGTTACAAAAGTGCTTGGACTAAAACTAATTTTTAATTGGGGGAAATTCTACTACTGTTATGGTTGTCAACTAGAAAAACTGCTCCGATGAAGATTCCATGATATCCGCTCCACCTTCATCAACAAAGTCATCATCGTTGTCGTCGGGATCCGAGTCGGTGTCGTCGATGATGATATAATTATCCGGGCAAGTGGATGCGTCCTCTTCTCTTTTGGGTGCTGAACCTCCCATGAATACTCCAATCTTCTCCTTTAGGTCGCCGTTCTGTCTCACTAGGGCGACGATCTCTTCCATATAGTCTTCACGTGTAGCCTTCAGTTCTTCTTCTAGATCCTTGATCTTGGTCATAGCCTTCTGCAGATCCTCCATATCTGCGCACATCTGATTTTCCTGGCGTCGGATGTGTTGGTTTAATTCCTGGATATAAGCTTCGATTGATCTGTCCCTCCTGGTGTTGATCATCTCCCATTGCTCATCTCGGCGCCCACAAATCTGATAGATAGTATTCTTGAGATCATCGTGGTAAACTTCTCCAATTCGTCCCATGGCGATGTGAGCTGCCATGCTCTTTCCTAGGCTCCATGTTGGTGCATCAAAGGAAAACTCTATGAGCTCCGTGACTGGTGCAAATGTCCTTCCTGGAATGTAGACTTGAATCATCCAAATAGCTCCTCTTCGGGTAAAGTGGCGTTGAAGGTCCGGTGAAGCTTGGTACTCCTATGTTCAGTATCTAGTGACTTCCTTCAAGTGATATCCAAAAGGTGAGTCTTCATCCGGTTGTGTGCACTTGTTCCTTGCATCCGCCATCCTAAAGAATAGAAAAGATGAGGAGTCAGAAATGAGAAGAAAGAGTAGTGATCTAGGGCTTTAGCTTAGTGGCCGTGTCCTACAGTCAGCGTGTGCTCGATACCATCTTTGTAGCGACCAGACCTCAAATACCGATCTCTCGTGCTCGATGTCATCCTGGATCAAGAATGCCGATACCACACAAGACTTGAAGGATTTATAACGAGTAGCAATCACACACTTATTACATCGAATGTCTCAAGAGAGAACTTAACCAAATAAATATGGCTTAAGGCCATCTAAATACGATAACAATGAAGACTTGGAAGAATAAGCGAGTCCATCAACTCCAAAGGCATCATCGAGTATAGAACCACGACCTAAGCACCTTACTCGTCGTTCGAAAAGTCTGCAACATGAAACGTTGCAGCCAAACGGGTCAAGACATGGAATATCTTTGGCAATGTAACACATAGAGAATAATAATGGAATAAGCTATACTACATGCATATTTGGCTGGTGGAAAGCTCTACGGTTACGCTTCTGCGTAAAGCCAATTTTTCCTTCGCAAAGGAATAAATTTATTTAACTATCATGGTGGTTGTTAAACATTGAGAATGGTTGATGACATTCTCAATCCCAATTAAAAATACTCATTAACAACCCAACAATATTAAATTAGAGTAACATGTTGAGATTCACATGATATCCAAGCACTAGATACTCAAGATGTCCATAACCGGGGACACGGCTAACCATGATTAGTTTATACACTCTGCAGAGGTTTGCGCACTTTTCCCCACAAGACTCGATCGCCTCCGTTGGATTTCTCGCACTACATGATGTTTGAGAAACGGATGACCGAGACATAGTCTTTCAGAAGCGCTAGTCTACCCTGTAAGAGTTCGCACGACCTAATCAACTATGCCAGAGCCCATAATGGCCTGTGGCTGCACACGTAAGTTTCTAGCATGAAAAATCTTATGATCCCTTTGAGCCTGGGTGGCGGTCCGAAGAAAAACAGGCAAATCCTGGAAACCAGGTACCTCAATCCACCCAGATGTGTGTTTAAGTTGCCACCTTAAGTAAACCATTAATTAACAATCTCACATCCATCATGGATACACTCACCCAATCCACGTCTACTAGCATAGCATGGCATGATAAGCAAACATAGAAGTAACTCCCAAAGGTTTGATAATAAAATGTAATAGGTACTACCTGATCTACTTCCCATCCCACAATTTAATTAGATCCTAATCATGCAATGTTTGAGGGTTGATCTAATGCAATAAAAACTGGGTATGAGAAAGGTATGATCAAGTTTTACTTGCCTCACTGATGATCCGCGAAACCTAGAGACTCGAAGTAACAAAGTGGCGCACTCACTATTCTATCGCAGACAAACAAACAAGCATACAATAAGTACTCATCTAATGCACAGGTAAAACTCAAATAAAAGATCTAACCAGGAAGTTCAACTTAAGAACTCCGGTTTGCAAAAAGAAACAGATCAAACAAAGCAACGGAAGTCAAACGACGAAGGAAAACAACTTCATTTTACTAATCTTGATCTAAGTCAAATTTTACAAAAGCAAAAACTTGTTTCAGTTAGTTATTCGGAAAGAGGGTTTCGAGACGAAACTCCAGGCGCTTGAATCGCCTGATTCCGATAAATGAACGAAAAGTTATACTAAAACGAAAATCGGATAAGAAATCGCGATCAGAAAAATCGCGGATTAAATTCGAGAAAAAGAAAAACGACGAACAGGTTAACGAACGAACGTTCGTTAACTAAACCTAATCTGTCGAAAACGTTCGTTAAAACGAACGAACGAGCGAACGCTCGCTAGTTAAACTAAACCGGAAAAAAGACTGACGGAAAACCGATCGGTTTTCTAAAAAAACTGGCACGGACTTCGAGGCGGCGGCGAACCTCGGTGGCGGGATCGACGGCGGCGGCGGCGGTGACGGGTCGGGCAAGGCTGGTCGACGGCGCATGCGGCGGCTTGGCGGGGCTGGGTCACTAGGGTTTGGGCGGCGGTGCCTCGGGCCGGCTCCCCTATAAAGCCATGGTGAGTCTCATGACACGGCCCGTAGGTCGGTCCGTTTTTTTTTAATAATTACGCGCAGAAAATCAAACGAAAGAAATACTAAACGGACTCCAAAAATCCCGAAATAAATTTTCCCCGGCTTCTAAAATCAAGCCGGACAAGATGAACATTTATTTGGGGCCTAAATGCAATTTTGAAAAACGCGCATTTTTCCTAAATTCAAATTAAAAGGCGAAAAACTCCAAAATAAAATCTTATTTGATTTTTATTAAATCTTCATTATTTCTTTATTTTGGGAAAGTCATTTTATTCCCTCTCTCATATTTTGATAGTAGAAATAATTGAAGATAAAGTAAATAAAATCAAATGATCCTATTTTCAAAATTTGAGAAAACTCAAATATGAAAATAACGAAATCCCCAACTCTCTCCGTGGGTTCTTGAGTTGCGTAAAATTTCTAGGATCGAGCCAACAATGCAAAAAAAATATGATATGCAATGATGATCTATGTATAACATTCCAAATTGAAAATTTGGGATGTTACACTACGGGTTCGAGAACAATGTAGACATGACCGAGACACATCTCCGGTCAATAACCAATAGCGGAACCTGGATGCTCATATTGGTTCCTACATATTCTACGAAGATCTTTATCGGTCAAACCGCATAACAACATACGTTGTTCCCTTTGTCATTGGTATGTTACTTGCCCGAGATTCGATCGTCGGTATCTCAACACCTAGTTCAATCTCGTTACCGGCAAGTCTCTTTACTCGTTATGTAATGCATCATATCGTAAATAACTCATTAGCTACGTTGCTTGCAAGGCTTATAGTGATGTGCATTACCGAGAGGCCCAGAGATACCTCTTCGACAATCGGAGTGACAAATCCTAATCTCGAAATACGTCAACTCAACAAGTACCTTTGGAGACACATGTAGAGCACCTTTATAATCACCCGATTCGCCAGGACGCTTTGGTAGCACACAAAGTGTTCCTCCGGTAAGCGGGAGTTACATAATCTCATAGTCATAGGAGCATGTATAAGTCATGAAGAAAGCAATAGCAACATACTAAGCGATCAAGTGCTAAGCTAACGGAATAGGTCAAGTCAATCACATCATTCTCCTAATGATGTGATCTCGTTAATCAAATGACAACTCATGTCTATGGTTAGGAAACTTACCCATCTTTGATTTACGAGCTAGTTAAGTAGAGGTATACTAGTGACACTATGTTTGTCTATGTATTCACACATGTATTATGTTTCCGGGTAATACAATTCTAGCATGAATAATAAACATTTATCATGATATGAGGAAATAAATAATAACTTTATTATTGCCTCTAGGGCATATTTCCTTCAAATGAATGGTGAGAGGGGATTCATGAGCTTCCTGAAGGATCAATCGCTCGTACCTTGGGAACCACTAAGCGGTTTCCGAAGTAAACAACACCTTGATCATCAACGAAGAAACAATTTGTAACTCCTTTCTTGGTGTTTCTCTTGATACGGGAGATTCCCCGATCTACCTTATGAGCTTTGATGATCTGATCCGTAAGGGTAGGTTTCGCCACCAAGGTGGAAAGGAATCCTTGAGGAACAATGTGAAGGTTAAGCTTCCAAAATTCCTCATGGAGAAGTGGTTGACTTTCTTGTAACATCAGGTTGTTACAATAAGATTTGCGACTTAGTGCATCAGCCATGACATTGGCTTTTCCTAGGCTGTAAGTTATTCCTAAGTGTTAACTTTTGATCAACTCGACCCAACGTCTCTGTCTAAGATTCAAACCCGGTTGGGTGAATATATATTTCAGACTCTGGTGATCAGTGAAAATTTCGCAACGATTACCGAGAAGGTAATGTCGCCAGGTTTTGAGTCCATGGACTACAGCTGCAAGCTCTAGTTCATGTGTAGGATAATTTTCCTCATGTGGGTGCAACTGCCGTGAAGCATAGGCAATTACATGACGATCTTGCATGAGTATGCAGCCTAGTCCTTGTCACGAGGTGTCGCAATAGATAACAAAATCCTTGGAGAAATCTGGTGGTACCAGTACGGGAGCAGATGTCAGGCATCTTTTAAGTTCCTAAAAACTGTGCTTGCACTATGGGGTCCACTCAAACTTTTTATCTTTCTTGAAGAGTTCACTTAGAGGTTTAGCAACCTTGGAGAAGTTCTCGACAAAGCGACGACAGTAGCTCACTAAGCCAAGGAAACTCCAAAATTGCTTGACCGATTCAGGTGGAGTCCAATTAAGAACAGCTTGAACTTGCTTGGGATTGACAACAATACCCTTACCAGAGATTACATGGCCTAGATAGGTCACTTTCGGCAACTAAAATTGACATTTGGAGAATTTGGCATAAAGGCGATGCTCTCGAAGTTTCATCAATACTAGCCTTAGATGCTCGGCATGTTCTTCCTCATTCTTGGAGTAGATGAGTATATCATCGAGGTATACCATGATGAATTTATCCATGTTCTTCCTCATTCTCTCATATGCATTATTGTTGGTTTAACCAAGAGCCCATGTTACCTTGTCTTCTCCTTTGAATTGAATGCTTGGAGATTCCAGCTTAGTCCAATGCACGTGCACTATTATCATTATACACGCCGTTTGGTTGTGCAAGTGAAAGGCAATAATGACGATATATGATGGATTGACTGAGATGAGAAGCTGGTATGAACTCGACCTCTCTTGTTTTTGTAAATATGATTAGTTCATCTTTCCTGATTCAACCTATTATGAATAAACATGTTTTCAATGACAATTAGAGATTATAGTTTCTTATGCCATGCTTAATTAGCTAGGAGCTTATAATGGTTTACCTTACGTGCCAACATGCTATTAAAATGGTTATGATGTGGTATGATAGGGTGGTATCCTCCTTTGAATGACTCGAGTGGCTTGACTTGGCACATGTTCATGCATGTAGTTGAAACAAAATTAACATAGCCTTCACAATATTTATGTTCATGGTGGATTATATCCTACTCATGCTTGCACTCAGTGTTGATTAATTTTAATGCATGTTCATGACTGTTGTCGCTCTCTAGTTGGTCGCTTCACAATCTCTTTCTAGCCTTCACTTGTACTAAGCGGGAATACTGCTTGTGCATCCACTTCCATAAACCCCAAAGTTATTCCATATGAGTCCACCATACCTTCCTATATGCGGTATCTACCTGCCGTTCCAAGTAAATTTGTATGTGCCAAACTCCAAACCTTCAAATGAAATTCTGTTTTGTATGCTCGAACAGCTCATGTATCAACTAGGGCTGTCTGTATCTTCCATGCTAGGTGGGTTATTCTCAAGAGGAGTGGACTCTACTCCTCACTCACGAGAAAATGGCTGGTCACCGGGATGCCTAGTCCCATGCTCAAATCAAATCAAAATAATTGCAAACAACCCCCCCCCCCCCAGGATTGTTGTTAGTTGGAGGCACCCGTTGTTTCGGGCAAGCCATGGATTGATGATTGTTGGTGGAGGGGGAGTATAAACTTTACCATTCTGTTTGGGAACCGCCTATAATGTGTGTAGCATGGAAGATATCGAGATCTCTTGGTTGTTATGTTGACAGTGAAAGTATACCGCTCAAAATATTATTTATCTCTATTTCAAAATCGAGCTCTGGCACCTCTACAAACCCTTGCTTCCCTTTGCGAAGGGCCCATCTATTTACTTTTATGTTGAGTCATCATCTTCTTACTAAAAGCACTATTTGAGAAACCTTTGCTATCATTTGCATGCATTACTATTAATTTATATTGGGTATGACTATGATCGGATCTCTTTTACCATGAATTACAATGTTTAGTCAGTCCTTGATCTTTAAAGGTGCTCTGCATTTATGTTTTGCGTCTCGTAAAGGGCTAGCGAGATACCATCTTGTTATATCATATTATGATTGTTTTGAGAAAGTGTTGTCATCCGAGATTTATTATTATTGCTTGCTAGTTGATTATGCCATTGATATGAGTAAACATGAGACCTAAGTGTTATTGTGAATATGGTTAGTTCATAATCTTTGCTGAAATCTAGAATGCTGGCTTTACATATTTACAACAACAAGAGCAAACAGTGTTTGTAATAGTTTTCTTTATCACTTTCAGTTTGTCAACTGAATTGCTTGAAGACAAGCAAAGGTTTAAGCTTTGGGGGAGTTGATACGTCTCCGTCGAATCTACTTTTCCAAACACTTTTGCCCTTGTTTTGGACTCTAACTTGCATGATTTGAATGTAACTAACCCGGACTGACGCTGTTTTCAGTAGAACTGCCATGTTGTTATTTTTGTGCAGAAATAAAATTTCTCGGAATGACCTGAAAATCCATGGAGCAACTTTTTGGAATTAATAAAAAATATTGGCGAAAGAATCAACATCAGGGGGCCCACACCCTGTCCATGAGGGTGGGGGCACCCCCCCAGGGCGCGCCCCCTGCCTCGTGGGCCCCCTGGAGCTCCACCGACCTCAACGCCAATTCCATATATTCACGTTCGGGGAGAAAAAAATCAGAGAGATGGATTCATCGCGTTTTACAATACGGAGCCACCACCAAGCCCTAAACTCTCTCAGGAGGGCTGATCTGGAGTCCGTTCGGGCCTCCGGAGAGGGGAATCCATCGCCGTCGTCATCATCAAACATCCTCCATCACCAATTTCATGATGCTCACCGCAGTGCATGAGTAATTCCATCATAGGCTTGCTTGACGGTGATGGGTTGGATGATATTTACCATGTAATTGAGTTAGTTTTGTTAGGGTTGATCCCTAGTATCCACTATGTTACGAGATTGATGTTGCTATGACTTTGCTATGCTTAATGCACATCACTAGAGCCCGAGTGCCATGATTTCAGATCTGAACCTATTATGTTTTCATGAATATATGTGAGTTCTTGATCCTATCTTGCAAGTCTATAGTCACCTATTATGTGTTATGATCTGTTAACCCCGAAGTGACAATAATCCGGATACTTACCGGTGATGACCATAGTTTGAGGAGTTCATGTATTCACTAAGTGATAATGCTTTGGTCTGGTACTCTATTAAAAGGAGGCATTAATATCCCTCAGTTTCCAATAGGACCCAGCCACGGGAGGGTAGGACAAAAGATGTCATGCAAGTTCTTTTCCATAAGCACGTATGACTATATTCGGAATACATGCCTACATTACATTGATGAACTAGAGCTAGTTCTGTGTCACCCTATGTTATATCTATTACATGAGTAATCGCATCCTACATAATTATCCATCACTGATCCAATGCCTACGAGCTTTTCACATATTGCTCTTTGCTTAGTTACTTTGCCGTTACCATTACTTACATACTACTTTGCTACTAAATACTTTGCTGTAGACACTAAGTTATCCAGGTGTGGTTGAATTGACAACTCAACTGCCAATACTTGAGAATATTCTTTGGCTCCCCTTGTGTCGAATCAATAAATTTGGGTTGAATACTCTACCCTCGAAAGCTGTTGCGATCCCCTATACTTGTGGGTTAGAGGAGTTTATGGTCAAAGCAGGTATAAATGATGAATTTGATGCATATGTGCGTAACGCTGATCTTGAGGACTTCATGCAAGATAAGTGCCCTCAATATTACCATCTAACTGATTCCTTTGTGAGAAGGTTCAAATTTACATCTTCACGGAATTCTCACACTGTCCTATTTGATCTTTATGATAAATCTTATACCATGGACTTAGAAGATTTTAATACTGCTTGTAAACTCCCGCAGTGGGGCAATGTTAGTGAACGTTGCAAATCTGAATATAAAGATTTTCTTGCTAGTATCACTGTGGGGGAATCTAGAGAAACATCACAAGCTACCATAGGGAGCACTCATTTTCCTGCCATACATTATTTTTCTCTCTTCATAGGTAGATGCATAAATGGCAAGGACGAGGCATGCCACATGTGTGTCCCAGATATTAGTGTTCTCAAGAGTGCTGTGTTAGGAGATAAACAATATAACATGGGGGCCGTCGTTGCACGTAGGTTGCATAATAACGGTTTAATTGGAGACTTGTTTGGTGGGATTTATGCAACTCGTGTAGCTAATTTTCTTGAGATACCCATACATGAAAGGGATATGGAGGTGCCTCCTGCTTATTTAGATTATAATGCCATGGTTAGCCATCAGTTTCTTGAGAGGAATGAACAGTTCCTTCAGTATCGACTAATCTTTGACAGACGTCACACTGTCATGTTGCTCTCCCTGCTCCTGGTTTCTTTGACTTTCAGGCAAAAAGGAGATACTTTATAACCAGGGAGGAGGCGAACGAGTATGAGAGGAGGACGGAGGCAGCTCGCCTCCAAGCTGCAGCCCGTGAGGCAATGGCTGCTGCATCTCAGTACGACCCCAGCTACAAATTTAATCCATGGGCGTAGACCAACTTAGGCCAAAAGCCTAAGCTTGGGAGAGTAAGTATTTCTCACCGATATTACATTCATGTTCACACACTTATGCTAGTTGTCGGTGCTCATATTTTTTCATTGTACCATCCATGCTAGTTTATTTTCTTATCTTGCTTTCTTCTTGTGTTTTTGATAAACCTTAAGAAAAACCAAAAAATTTAGTTGTAGCTTTTAGCTAGTTTACTTTCCATGCATGTAGTAGTAGTAATTAATAGAAAACCCAAAAAGATTTATCATTCTTCTTTTACTTGTTGGGAGCTTTCCCGTGTAAATAGTTTCATTTCTTTTCTTTTCTTTGGGGGTCAAGAGGAGAATACCACGATGAAAAATGTTGTGTGGCTCTCATATGCATTATTGTTGGTTTAACCAAGAGCCCATGTTACCTTGTCTTCTCCTTTGAATTGAATGCTTGGAGATTCCAGCTTAGTCCAATGCACGTGCACTATTATTATTATACATGCCGTTCGGTTGTGCAAGTGAAAGGAAATAATGACGATATATGATGGACTGACTGAGATGAGAAGCTGGTATGAACTCGACCTCTCTTGTTTTTGTAAATATGATTAGTTCATCTTTCCTGATTCAACCTATTATGAATAAACATGTTTGCAATGACAATTAGAGATTATAGTTGCTTATGCCATGCTTAATTAGCTAGGAGCTTATAATGGTTTACCTTACGTGCCAAAATGCTATTAAAATGGTTATGATGTGGTATGATAGGGTGGTATCCTCCTTTGAATGACTCGAGTGGCTTGACTTGGCACATGTTCATGCATGTAGTTGAAACAAAATTAACATAGCCTTCACAATATTTATGTTCATGGTGGATTATATCCTACTCATGCTTGCACTTAGTGTTGATTAATTTTAATGCATGTTCATGACTGTTGTCGCTCTCTAGTTGGTCGCTTCCCAATCTCTTTCTAGCCTTCACTTGTACTAAGCGGGAATACTGCTTGTGCATCCACTTCCATAAACCCCAAAGTTATTCCATATGAGTCCACCATACCTTCCTATATGCGGTATCTACCTGCCGTTCCAAGTAAATTTGTATGTGCCAAACTCCAAACCTTCAAATGAAATTCTGTTTTGTATGCTCGAACAGCTCATCTATCAACTAGGGCTGTCTGTATCTTCCATGCTAGGTGGGTTATTCTCAAGAGGAGTGGACTCTGCTCCTCACTCACGAGAAAATGGCTGGTCACCGGGATGCCCAGTCCCATGCTCAAATCAAATCAAAATAATTGCAAACTACCCCCCCCCCCCAGGATTGTTGTTAGTTGGAGGCACCCGTTGTTTCGGGCAAGCCATGGATTGATGATTGTTGGTGGAGGGGGTGTATAAACTTTACCATTCTGTTTGGGAACCGCCTATAATGTGTGTAGCATGGAAGATATCAAGATCTCTTGGTTGTTATGTTGACAGTGAAAGTATACCGCTCAAAATATTATTTATCTCTATTTCAAAATCGAGCTCTGGCACCTCTACAAATCCTTGCTTCCCTTTGCGAAGGGCCCATCTATTTACTTTTATGTTGAGTCATCATCTTCTTACTAAAAAGCACCCGCTGGAGAGCACTGCTATCATTTGCATGCATTACTATTAATTTATATTGGGTATGACTATGACTGGATCTCTTTTACCATGAATTACAATGTTTAGTCAGTCCTTGATCTTTAAAGGTGCTCTGCATTTATGTTTTGCAGTCTCAGAAAGGGCTAGCGAGATACCATCTTGTTATATCATGTTATGATTGTTTTGAGAAAGTGTTGTCGTCCGAGATTTATTATTATTGCTTGCTAGTTGATTATGCCATTGATATGAGTAAACATGAGACCTAAGTGTTATTGTGAATATGGTTAGTTCATAATCTTTGCTGAAAACTTGAATGCTGGCTTTACATATTTACAACAACAAGAGCAAACAGTGTTTGTAAAAGTTTTCTTTATCACTTTCAGTTTGTCAACTGAATTGCTTGAAGACAAGCAAAGGTTTAAGCTTTGGGGGAGTTGATACGTCTCCGTCGTATCTACTTTTCCAAACACTTTTGCCCTTGTTTTGGACTCTAACTTGCATGATTTGACTGTAACTAACCCGGACTGACGCTGTTTTCAGCAGAACTGCCATGGTGTTATTTTTGTGCAGAAATAAAAGTTCTCGGAATGACCTGAAAATCCATGGAGCAACTTTTTGGAATTAATAAAAAATATTGGCGAAAGAATCAACATCAGGGGGCCCACACCCTGTCCATGAGGGTGGGGGCACCCCCTGTAGCGCCACGCCTCGTGGGCCCCACTGAGCTCCACCGACCTCAACGCCAATTCCATATATTCACGTTCGGGGAGAAAAAAATCAGAGAGAAGGATTCATCGCGTTTTACAATACGGAGCCACCACCAAGCCCTAAACTCTCTCAGGAGGGCTGATCTGGAGTCCGTTCGGGCCTCCGGAGAGGGGAATCCGTCGTCGTCGTCATCATCAACCATCCTCCATCACCAATTTCATGATGCTCACCGCAGTGCGTAAGTAATTCCATCATAGGCTTTCTGTACGGTGATGGGTTGGATGAGATTTACCATGTAATTGAGTTAATTTTGTTAGGGGTTGATCCCTAGTATCCACTATGTTCTGAGATTGATGTTGCTATGACTTTGCTATGCTTAATGCCTGGCACTAGAGCCCGAGTGCCATGATTTCAGATCTGAACCTATTATGTTTTCATGAATATATGTGAGTTCTTGATCCTATCTTGCAAGTCTATAGTCACATATTATGTGTTATGATCTGTTAACCCCGAAGTAACAATAATCCGGATACTTACCGGTGATGACCATAGTTTGAGGAGTTCATGTATTCACTAAGTGTTAATGCTTTGGTCCGGTACTCTATTAAAAGGAGGCATTAATATCCCTCAGTTTCCAATAGGACCCCGCTGCCACGGGAGGGTAGGACAAAAGATGTCATGCAAGTTCTTTTCCATAAGCACGTATGACTATATTCGGAATACATGCCTACATTACATTGATGAACTAGAGCTAGTTCTCAGGTCACCCTATGTTATAACTATTACATGAGTAATCGCATCCGACATAATTATCCATCACTGATCCAATGCCTACGAGCTTTTCACATATTGCTCTTTGCTTAGTTACTTTACCGTTACCGTTACTTACATACTACTTTGCTACTAAATACTTTGCTGTAGATACTAAGTTATCCAGGTGTGGTTGAATTGACAACTCAACTGCCAATACTTGAGAATATTCTTTGGCTCCCCTTGTGTCGAATAAATAAATTTGGGTTGAATACTCTAACCTCGAAAACTGTTGCGATCCCCTATACTTGTGGGGTTATCAGACATCCGAAATTCACGGACTACCGGAACGTCTTCGAGGTCTGGCAAAGGACTAGCATTAAGAGAGTAGAGTTGACGTTTAGTTACTCGTGTCAAGACATTGACTGCCTTGCCCGATGGATGTGTAAGTTGAACAGTCCTAGAGAAGCAATCAATCTTAGCATGATGGGCTGATATCCAGTCCATAACCAAGATGATATTAATGTACGAGGATTTGAGAGCTATCAAAGATGCAAGAAAAACAAGTCTATGGACATGAATTTCATTCCCATGGCTCACTCTAGAAGTTTTCCATTTGGACCCCGGGGTTTGAATTACCTTGGAAGTGGGCATATCACAAAATGCGGTGTTGTGCAAATGAGCATAGCTCTCAGATATAAATGAATGAGATGCTCTAGTATAAAAAAGAACAGATACCGGATGGCAATTAAGAAGGAGCATACCAAGAACGATGTTGGGATCATCCTGAGCCTCTTCAGCTGAGACACACTTCACATGGCCACGTGCAGCGGTGGCCAGCTTGGCATAGTACACCTTCCCTGTTGGCTTGCCACGGCCAACAGCCTTTCCAGACTGGTTGGGGTTGTTCTAGGGACACTCCCGCATGTAGTGACCCGGTTCTCCACACTTGAAGCATGTCACAGTGTTGGTGCGTGGAGGAGCTTTGGCGGTTGGTCCACCATAAGACTTGGGCGGTGCATACTATTGGGTTGGACGAGGCGCCTGATAGGATGGCCTCGGTGAGAACCTGGGTGGCAGAGCTGTGTTAGGCACCCACACCCAGCGCTTCTGAGAGCCAGAACCGGATGAGGAACCAGTGTCACGAGCATGCTTGAGTGTAGCTTCGAAGTCAGTCTGACCTGTCTCAGCACCGATAGCCTTGTTCACTAACTTCTGGAAGGAAGTGCACTTGTGCAGTCGGAGATCACGGCGAAGCTCGGGGCTAAGTCCCTTGTGGAACCTCGCCTGCTTCTTGGCGTCGGTGGATACTTCTTCAGGTGCATAGCATGCTAGATTTCTAAACTCTCTATTGTATGCATCCATGGTGAGTCTACCCTGGGTGAAGTTGCAGAACTCCTCCCGCTTACGATCCATAAGACCTTCCGGGATGTGATGCTCACGGAAAGCCTTCTTTGAACTCTGCACTGGCTGGTAACACAGCCATTTGGGCGCATGGCCTCATAGTTCTCCCACCAAAGGCTGGCGGGGCCTTCAAGATAATAAGCAGCGTATGTGACCTTGTCAGCTTCGGCTACATGTGAAGAGCGTAGCTTGTGGGTGATGCTGTGGAGCCAATCATCAGCATCGAGGGGCTCGGCGGAATGATGGAAGGTGGGTGGGTACAGCTTGATGAAGTCATTGAGAGACACCAAGTCGTTCCTCTGGTGATGTGCTGTGTTCTGCTCAATGTATTCCAGCAAACGGTTGGTCTCACGTTTGTTCCTTTCAGCCTCCAACATGACCTCAGCCAAGGAAGGAGGTTGAGGCAGGTTCGCATTTCTAGCCCCACTGCCTTCAGCCTGCTCTGGGGTAGCGGGGTTGTTTCAGGTGTTGACCATCCTAGGAAAACAAAACAACGGTTTAGACAAGGATGAAAAAATTCTGACATAGAAGTGCAGAATGTAATGGATGACATGGAATGCAAAGATGTTCATTCGTACGACATGGTAATACAGAAACTGCCATATATATACCATCGGTCATACACACCATACACGGTTTAGTACAAGACCAAACTAAAGTACAACTACGGTGAAAGAAGGATTACATCTCATCGGAGGCATTCCAAGCTCCTATACATTATTTTTCTACACCTCCGGATCCAGTACACCCTAAGTCATATTCCACAAGATACGCACAACTGTGGAGATACAACTACTAAATACTACTAGTGTCGTGATCCAGCTCAGTCGTCTTCGTCTCAATAGTAGTCCTCATAGAGATTACCCGCATAGCCTGGAAGTGGAACATGCGGATCCGGAAACTCACGGTCACGTCGGGCCTGTGGACCGTATGGACTCGGATGAGTCCTTGGCCCCACGAACGGCGGCAGACGGCGCCCACATGGAGGCGTGATACCTCCAACATCTGGATAGTCTATGCGAGCTAGTAGGCGAGTGCGAACGGGGTACAAATCCCGCATATCAAGGTAATCGGTATGCACGGCAGGAGCGAGCCGTGTCATGGTAGCCCAGTGGTCCGCGCAGGCATTGTACAGCTCCAAGCGTAGGGCACGGTTCTCTCGGTCCCTCTCCTCCAACATCTCAGTGGTGGTGCGAAGACGTGGCTCCTCATGAGAAGCATCAGCATAAAGCCCAGTGTAATAGCCCTCCGGCGATGTGTGCTGCGGCGGAATAGCGGAACTCGATATCCTGAAGTGATGCATACCGGCTCGAATGATGGTGATCATAGAGTAGGCAGCATCCTGCATGGACATCTCCACGGTAATACCAAGCCCGTGGGACCGGTTCGAGGGCTCGGTAGCTCCGGGATAAGAAGGAAAGATCCTCACGGTGCGAGATATCGACTACGATTAAAGTCGCGAAACTGCTCTTCGACGGTATATTCAAGATACCATCTATAGCCTGTCTCGGTCATCACTCGGACTAGCATGGTCGTGTGCCGAACGCGTCAATGCACTTGGTCGGTCGTACCACACGGTGAGTCGTGCGAAGGCATCTGAAACACCAAATAATGCAAAGGCATTAGAATTTCTAGCAGAAATTAGACATCATAACGGTTGTAAATGCTCAAAAAGGATTTTGAGAAACTTTGCAAAAGATTGCATAGACACTCAACAACATCATATCAAGGTTCTGGGTCCAACTAACAAGATACTGAAGTAGTAGACCTGAACTGGGGCTTGTAACCAACAATCCTATAAGTTACTACAGATTAGTAACACGTGAACCTGATAAAGAGAAGAGATCCTGGTCCTTAACCCCTGTGGAAAGAATGGACTGACTCAGATCAGAATGCCATGAGGTATGGGAGCAAAAAGAGCCTTACGTTCCATTCCACAATCAATTCCCCTACATATAACTAAAGCATTTCTAGACTCGACATAGAACAGTTTGGCTTGAAGAACCTACAAGCATTCTGGCTCTGATGCCAACGCTGTCAGGACCCTGACTCTATGCCACGCCGATCTAGCATGTAACACGGCATATCACTTTGCGGCCTCACGCACGGTATTCCCACGGATGTCGCCTTACCAGGCCCGTGACCGTTTGCGCCTTTTGGCACACGTATATGATAGTGTCGCTAGCATCCATATGACAAAGAACCCTGGCTGACATGGCTAGTCATGAACCCAAAGTGGCACTAACTTACAGGACAGGTGATAACTCACAAGTGTAGGGGATAATTGTAGCCTCTTTCGATAAGTAAGAGTGTCGAATCCAACGAGGAGCTAAAGGTAGAACAAATATTCTCTCAAGTCCTATCTCCCACTGATACGACTCTATGCACGCTTAGTGTTCGCTTTACCTAGAACAAGTATGAAACTAGTAGTACTTTGTAGGTGTTGTTGGATAGGTTTGCAAGATAATAAAGAGCATGTAAATAAAAAGTAGGGGCTGTTTAGATAAAGAAGCAATAAAGTAAATATAGCGAGTGTGGAAAAGTGGTGGTAGGAGTTGTGAAATTGTCCCTAACCAATTGACTACGTTACTAGACCGGTAATCACTATTGTAATTCTATTTGAGGGAGAGTGTCGGTGTCAAAACCGGCGGATCTCGGGTAGGGGGTCCTGAACTGTGCATCTAGGCGGATGGTAACAGGAGACAAGGGACATGATGTTTTTACCCAGGTTCGGGCCCTCTCGATGGAGGTAATACCCTACACCTGCTTGATTAATATTGATGATATGGGTAGTACAAGAGAAGATCTACCACGAGATCAAGGAGGCTAAACCCTAGAAGCTAGCCTACGGTATGATTGTTGTTCGTCCTACGGACTAAAACCCTCCGGTTTATATAGACACCGGATAGGTTAGGGTTCACAGAGTCGGTTACAATGGTAGGAGATCTACATATCCGTATCTCCAAGCTTGCCTTCCATGCCAAGGGAAGTCCCATCCGGACACGGGACGAAGTCTTCAATCTTGTATCTTCATAGTCTTGGAGTCCGGCCACGACGATAGTCTGGCTATCCAGACACCCCCTAGTCCGGACTCCTCGGTAGCCCTGAACCAGGCTTCAATGACGATGAGTCCGGCGCATATTGTCTTCGGCATTGCAAGGCGGGTTCCTCCTCCGAATACTTCATAGAAGGTTTTGAACACAAGGATAGTGTCCGGCTCTGCAAAACAAGTTCCACATAACACCGTAGAGAGAATAATTTTTGCACAGATCTGCTGACACATTCCGCGGCGTGACATCACACCACGGCCAGGCCTTTATATGAATCGTTTTTACTGTTTCACCTCAGCGTGTTTAGCGAGGCGGTTTCTTTGGCACGTCTTATCAAAGCATAGATCGTGCCCCCTTATTCCAGGATTCTCATCAATACGGACGTGGGTAACCCATCCGCGTCATTGATTAGGGCACTTGGGAAATAAGCGAGTTTTACCAGGCTGGTGGGGGACGTATAGCTTCGTCCGTCCATATAAGGGGATAAAGATCCACCTTTTCACCTACGCCTTCTTCATCCTTTGCTTATCCATTTCCCAGCACTCGAGCTCCAGCGCTCAAGTCCGCACATCCCACCTCGACCTTTCTCCAACCATGTCGAGGCGGGAGGCGGGTGGATGGCCTCCTCCGTCGAGGAGGGCACATCACAAGACTGCGGGAGGCTGGATACTTGTCCGCAACATCAGCGTCTGAGCTGCCCGATGTGGGGCATCTTATTCCAACCCCCGGGCCCCATGAGAGGGTAATGTTTCTACCCCACTTCCTCCGCGGACTAGGTTTTCCACTTCACCCATTTGTCCGGGGGCACATGTTCTACTACGGCCTGGACTTCCATGACCTGGCCCCGAATTTCATCCTCAACATCTAGGCGTTTATCGTCGTGTGTGAGGCCTTCCTCTGCATCCAGCCCCACTTCGGCTTATGGTTGAAGATCTTCAACGTCCGGCCGAAGGTAGTGGGTGGCCCTCAAGCGGAGTGCGGAGGTGCCATGGTTGGCAACATGGCCAAGGTCCTATGGCTCGAGGGCACCTTTGTGGAGACAATAAAGGGGTGCCAATCGGGGTGGTTCTACATCACCGAGCCACGCGACCCCGAATGGGTGGTGGCCCCCGAATTCAGATATGGCTTCCCCACACGGCTCTTGTCATGGAAAGAGACGGGCCTGACGTGGGGGGATTCGGAAGAGCTATCCGGACTCCAGACATGCGTCCGAAACCTGGTGGACAAGAGTCTCAGGCTTGTCGACGTAATCCAGGTGATGCTCATCCACCGGATTCTCCCATGCCAACAACGGGCCTTTAATTTGTGGGAGTTCGATCCGGCACAGCACCGAACCTTGAACCGGCTCTTCGACACTACGTACGAAGATGCCTGGAAGGTGCTGTTCATGGGCGCTGAAGCCCCAGCATCCGTTACCAAAGATCACGGGTACAGCTCGCGGCGTCCAGCCGGCGAGGTAAATTATTTTACCCTTTACGGGACCCTTTTTTCATAGATTGACTCTACGCGGGATCTAAAACTCCCTAATCTTTGACAGGACTGGCTGAAGACGTCCGGACAGACTAACTGTCGAGCTCCTTTGCCGGAAGACCCGGAGGACGCCCGATTAATGGGGTTGCTGGCTCCGGCGCCCCATGTGGTGCCGGAGAAGAAGGCCAAGAAGGAGGCCACGGGAACTCGAAGGAGCTCCCGGCGCCAGTCTTTGTCAGATTCTGAGCAGAATCTTCTCCCGAGGACGAGGAGGCGGAAGAAGAAGAAGCTCCTCCCCGGTGGGGAGGAGAAGAAAAGGAAGGCCTCCCCAGCAGGGAGGCCGGAGGGTCCAAGAAGGGAAGAACCCTTCCTTCGGACTTCTCCACCAACGCTTGTCGGCGACGAGGAGGATTGGCCAACAAGGGCCAAGCCCCTGGCGAGATCGTAAGTGTCCGGATACCCAGCTTTTCATAATTGCATAATGTTCTCTAATGCCGAACAATCATGCAGCCCGCCCAAGGGCGAAGTTCGCCGATTCGTCGGCGGGTCCACAGGCTCGTCGGAAATGGAGAGTACTTCGCTTCCGACCGCCTCCTCGCCTCACGCTGCGGACGACGCCTCGGTGGGCCCCCAAGGGGGGCTTGGTCAAGAGGAGGTAGCGCAGGAGGTGCCACAAGGCGACCTCCCGGACTCCAGGCGTGCAGGGGGCAAGACCCCCAGGGGCTCTAAGCCCAACCCTCGTCCGGACTCCATTCCGGAACCATCAGCGGTTCCGAAGTCCGGTCAGCGGATCCTTTGCAAGAAGGGTAAGACGCCGGTGTCCTCCGTCCAACCGGAGGCACCGGATAGCTTACTGGAGGCGCTCAACGGCGCCTCCATCGAGGAGGAGCACCGCACTGTTATGAGTGCGGTGATCCAGACAGTTCAGTCCGCCAAGAGCGGATCGACCAGCTGCACCAGCCTTCTAACAGGCTTTGAGGTAAGTTTAGAACATATAAAAATATTACCGCATAGACAGTAGCCCACGATGCTTAGTTCGATTGTTCGGAAAGAAAAGCCGGACTAAGGATCTAAAAAGATATACGCAGGATTCTAACATAAGTATGTCAATATGGAAATGCAGGCTGTATTCTTGACCTCTGCCCGCCTTGATGCGGAGGTCAATGCATTGAAGCGAGAACCTCGGCGGTCCGAGAACGAGCTCGGACAAGCCAAGAAGCAGCTCGAGGACAAGGAAGGTAAGTAATACCTTATTAAAGATATACCTTATGGAAAAGGTTTTGGTTGCAAAAAATAACAGGAATAACATGGGTACCGCAGGGGCCACGAACGAGGAGGCGACCTTGAAGGAAGCGGTGTCCGTGGCCGAAGACAAAGCGGCTGCGGAACGCACCAAGCGAGAGAAGGGAGAGGCGCAGCTGGCCAAGGTACGGCAAGAGCTCCAAGCTCTCGTGGAAAAACACGAGGGGTTGGAGCGTGACTCGAGGACTCGAGAGTCCGAGCTCGCCTCGACTCTTGAGAGTGCCAAAGCTGCTAAGGCCGAGGCCCAAAAAGCCCTCCAAGAAATTGAGTCTTTAAAGAAGATAGCGGCGGGTAAAGCATTCTTTATGCAAAGCAAGAATGTAAAAGTCAATTACCTATTACTTACCCGGATTCGGAGCTCTCCAGAGCATTCGCAGATTTGCCCCAGTGGCGTCGATGTCAGCCGCATTCTACCGCCCTGTGAGGGGAGCTCCATGGAGAAGGTGTTCTGGTCTCAATATGCTGAGGCCGGACGTCCGGTGCCCCTAGGCGACCAGCTGAAGCAGCTGGTCGAGCTCCACAAGGTCGCCGAACAGGCCACGAAGGGCCTTATAGCGCGGCTGTGGCCATTGGAGGCCATGCCCGGTGCAGCGGCTGGTGGATGCCTGTCCGCGGCTTGAAGTCATCAAGCGCTCCGTCTGCATTGAAGGGGTCCGTCGGGCCCTTGCCCGTGCTAAAGTGCACTGGGGCAAGCTGGATGCGGAGAAGCTCGTGACGGACGGGCCACCGAAGGGCCATGAGCATCGCACGCCCGAAATGTACTATGAGGGCCTCTCAAGGGTGCCACTTGAATAGCGGATGAGTGCTCCAAGGTTGTAATTTTTGAATAGGCTCGCGTTTGTTATCCTGTCGCTAAAAACTTGTTCATATGCGCTAAGCAACGCTTATTAATTTAAAATATTACCTTCTCATGCGGCCGTTTATCAAATTTGAGAGATGGCAAGTCGTTGGATTCAGCGCCCATGCCACGAGTGCTGTGGTGTACGGGATAAACTTAAGCACTCTTGTTAAAATTCTTGGGTCCATCTAGGGAGGCGATCAACACAACGAACAAGGCAACCTTACTTATAATTCTTGATCAATCTCAATTAGCAAGATAATTCTATAATTTTAAATTTAGTCGAAGCCCCTAATATTCGGAAGACCGAGTTCGGGGCGCTATCCATGCCTTGGCCGGACAATTCCGGTTCCTCGCTCTAAGCGGCATAAGTATTTAGGGACTCGAAAAAACCTCTCGAACAGCGACCGGCTCTCGCCTTATCATGACGGTCAGTTTTAGCTTTCTCCACTGAGGTGCTCGACCCAACATAACTGGGGCACAATCGCGGTGGTTCTCCGGTGCTACCTTAGCCGATATAGCGGGCGTAAGGTACCAAAACACGGAGCGGGCAAACCCAACTATTGACCCAAGACATGATTCGGAGCCAATTCATATAATGCTATAAGTTCGGGGTTCCGCACTTGTGAAAGTGTTCGGACTTATCACACAATAATTTTGGGATACTTAAGCCCCTGCTGTATTGGCTGTACCAAAGTGTACGATTGCAACATGTCGTGAAATGAACATATGTATATATAAAGGAAGTAGAGCAATAGTAAGCAAAAGCTATGTATTGTTTATTCAAAAAGGTACTGCAATGGAAGCAGAACGATACAAATAGTGCGATAAGCAAGGGATGGGACTATCTAACATGTCCCCCTCCAGATGTAAGTTGCGGGATGGTATGTAAAACAGGTATAATGCTCATAACAGAGACCACCTGAACACTCGACGTGGCTTACCGCTTCCCTGGCTGTTGCATCGTGAGTTCGGCGATTCAAGTGCCGGAAAGGACTTCTCAAAGACGGAGTCCTGAAAGTAAAAAAAAGGAAAAAAAAGGGAAAAAGAAAAAAAGAAATGACACAAGCGGAGCCCACAGTGCGGTCGAGCCGCATTCTTGGCGTGCCGTTGTCTTGCCCTCCCCATATGCCGATGGTATCTCCAGGGCGAAATTATGTACGCGTAATACTAACCGCCAATTTCGCGAGGGCTGGGGTTGGGGCCGGATTGCTACTCGTGCTTGAATCGTGCCAGGTGGTCTTGTTGCAGGTTACTCCGGGCGCGCTTGGCGGTGTCCGGACGCTTAGTGGCCGGACTCGCGAATTGCCTTGAGAGGCTGCTTTGTATCTCCGCCGCGAGGGCCGCCGTGTGCTCCTCCGTTCGGAGAGAGCGTTCGGTGTTTCCATTGACCGTGATTACTCCTCGAGGGCCTGGCATCTTGAGCTTGAGGTATATGTAGTGCGGCACCGCATTGAACTTTGCAAATGCGGTTCGTCCGAGCAATGCTTGATAGCCGCTGCGGAATGGGATGATGTCGAAGATTAACTCTTCGCTTCGGAAGTTATCCGGGGATCCGAAAACCACTTCGAGTGTAACTGAGCCCGTACAACTGGCCTCTACACCCGGTATGACGCCTTTAAAGGTCGTCTTTGTAGGTTTAATCCTTGAGAGGTCAATGCCCATTTTGCACACAGTATCCTGATAAAGCAGGTTCAGGCTGCTGCCGCCGTCCATCAGGACTCTGGTGAGGTGAAATTTGTCGATAATTGGGTCAAGAACCAATGCGGCGAAGCCGCCGTGTGAATGCTAGTGGGGTGGTCCCTTGATCGAAGGTCATCGGGCGGGAAGACCATGGGTTGAACTTGAGCGGCTCCGCTCCATCGCATATACGTCCCTTAGTGCACGCTTCCGCTCTCTTTTGGGTATGTGGGTTGCGTATATCATGTTCACCGTCTGCACTTGTGTAGGAAAACGCTTCTATCCTTTATTGTTCGACGGCCGGGTCTCTTCCTCGTCATCGCTATGCAGCCCCTTGTCATTGAGTTCGGCACTTAACTTGCTCGCTTGCTTGAACAACCAACAGTCCCTGTTGGTGTGATTAACTAGTTTTCGGGGTGCCATGTATCCGCACAAGCGATCGAAAGTATTCGGTCCAAGTTGGCCGGGCCTGGGTATTTCTTTTGAATGGCTTCTTCCGCTGACCGGGTTTAGAGCCTCTGAATCTGGCATTGACGGCCGTATCTTCAGTATTATCGCCGTTAATGCGGCGATTGTTCTTGTTGCGAGGCGACCTGCCACTTCTGTCCTTGGTATCCGGACTATCAGGATGTTTGGCCAAGTTGTTGCTTCGAGCTAGCCAGCTGTCCTCTCCCGCACAAAAGAGAGTCATCAGGATTGTGAGGGCTGCCATAGATTTCGGCTTTTCCTGTCCGAGGTGCCGGGCAAGCCACTCGTCGCGGATGTTATGTTTGAAGGCTGCAAGGGCCTCTGCATCCGGACAGTCAATGATTTGATTTGTCTTTCTTAGGAACCGAGTCCAGAACTGTCTAGCCGATTCTTCTGGCTGCTGAATTATGTGGCTAAGGTCATCGGCGTCTGGTGGTCGCACATATGTGCCCTGGAAGTTATCAAGCAATGCGGCTTCCAGGTCCTCCCAACAACCAATTGATTCTGCTGGCAAGCTATTGAGCCAATATCGAGCTGGTCCTTTAAGCTTGAGTGGGAGGTATTTGATGGCATGTAGATCATCACCACGGGCCATGTGGATATGGAGGAGATAATCCTCGATCCGGACCGCGAGGATCTGTGGTACCATCGTATGATTCGATGTTTACGGGCTTGAAGCCCTCGGGGATTTGATGATCCATTACTTCATCACGTGAAGCATGGTGGGTGTCTGGCGCCTGTATTGGGCTATATCACGGCGTAGCTCATATGAGCTTTGTCTCTTGTGTTCGGCCGGCCGGCTTTCTTTGTATCCGCGCGACGGTAATCATCCCGCGTTGCTGGGCGCCCATGCGATCCGTAGGTCGATCTTGTATGTTTTGCCTTATCCTTCAATATATCTCGCAAGTCCGGCGCGTTTTCCCGTGCCTTGGTACTTTTTGAGCAGTGTCGGGGTGTGGCTTGAGCGTAGGGCCGAGTGGCTTCTCTCTCGCGGCCACGGGGTGGCCGGTCTGCCTTGTCGTTCGCTGGCGACTTGGGTGCTTCCTCCTCTAGTCGAGGCAACGGCCTGTGTTTGGGGTAGCTTTTGGAGGGGCGTTCGAGTTCATACTCTTCGGCTGCAAGGACTTGATCCATCACATCCTAGCGTGTCTTGATCAGCTCTAAGTTGTTGCTGCTTTTCTTGAGGCTGCTTGTCGTGGCTATAAGCCTGCGTTTGAAACGCCTCTGTTGGCGGGATCCTCGAGCCACGACAAATTAAATGCTGTCGTCGAGGCTTGCCTCATCTTCGGAGGGAGGCGCATAATTATCGTCCTCGACCTCTCTTTCTGCCGCACTGTCGTGCGGACTTATTTCTCCCTCCTCCTGCGCTGAGTCCTGCTGGAGGGGGTTCTCTTCGGCACTGTCCGGGGTGTTATTATATCCCGTGCTGGAATCACCATTTTTATTGTGGCGGGATTTAGAGCGGCGCCGCTGACATCGGCGCTTCGGCTGTTTCTTGGAGGGGTCATCCTCTGTTGTTCCATCGTCGTTCCCATCTTTTGGGATGTCCACCATGTATATGTCATATGACGAGGTGGCCTTCCAGTGCCCTGTAGGCGCTGGGTCTTGGTCGTCTCCGGCGTCGTCGTCCATACCGTCGATGTCTTCGGAGTCGTAGTCTAGCATGTCGGTTAAATCATCGATAGTGGCTACAAAGTGGGTGGTGGGTGGGCGTTGAATTTCTTCGTCGTCCGCATCCCATCCTTCTTGTCCGTAGTCTGGCCAGGGCTCTCCGGATAAAGAGAGAGACTTTAGTGAATTCACGATGTCGCCAAAGGGCGAGTGCTAAAAGATGTCCGGCGATGAACTCCATAACCGCGCCCAATCGGATTCGATTGGCGGTAGCGGAGGGTTCGGAGTCCGGAGAGGAGTCCGCACCCTTGAGTCAAGGTCTTCGCAAAGGACAGGGATGGAGTTCGGCTCGATCGCCGTAAAGATTGTAGCCCCCGAGGCGGTGTCCAACCACTCGTCCTCGATCGGGGAATCCGGCTCCGGATTAAGGGTCGGAGTGGATACTGGTGCGGCCTCCAGGGCACTGTTCGGCTGCAGAGCTAGATCATGCCCATCGAGACAGTGCGGCACGCTTGGCTGCGGCTCGAATCCGTCGAAGATCAAGTCTCCGCGGATATCGGCCGTATAGTTTAAACTTCCAAATCTGACCGATGGCTATGGGCGTAGCTCGATCTGCTTCCAGATGGCCAAGCCGAATTGGCCCTTGCAGACAAAGCCGCCGAACACGAAGATCTGTCCGGGGAGAAAAGTCTCACCCTGGACCGCGTCATTGTTGATGATCAAAGGAGCCATCGGGCCTACCGGTGACGACACAGACTAAAACCCTCCGGTTTATATAGACACCGGCCTCTCTGGAGATCGCCAGTTGGGAGTCGGCTTTCCTCAAGGTCGCCTCTGTGACTCGGCTGCGAGGGGTAGTCAGCGGCTCTGTCGCCGACTCTCAGAAAGTAGCTCTTCATCTTGAGGTCTCGAGGGGCGCAGCCTGCCCCGATGTTTCAAAAGGTCTGGGGACTCGGGTTTGCCTACCCGTGGCCCATTACTCCGACATCGACTTTGGAACCATTTCCCACGCGCATCGTCACCTCGTCCTTAGCCAGTGTATGCTTAATCCGTAGTCCCTGTTTCAAGTTGCAAATATTAGCAACAGAACCAGTATCAAATACACACGTGCTACTGCGAGCTCTGGTAAGGTACACATCAATAACATTTATATCACATATACCTTTGTTCACCTTGTCATCCTTCTTATCCGCCAAATACTTGGGGCAGTTCCGCTTCCAGTGACCAATCTGCTTGCAGTAGAAGCACTTTCGATCTCGTGCTTAGGTCCGGACTTGGGTTTCTTCTCTTGAGCAGCAACTTGTTTGCTGTTCTTCTTGAAGTTCCCCTTCTTTTTCCCTTTGCCCTTCTTCTTGAATCTGGTGGTCTTATTGACCATCAACACTTGATGCTCCTTCTTGATTTCTACCTCCGCAGCCTTTAGCATTGCGAAGAGCTGAGGAATTGTCTTTTCCATCCCTTGCATATTATAGTTCATCACGAAGCTCTTGTAGGTTGGTGGCAGTGATTGAAGAATTCTGTCAATGACGCAATCACCCAGAAGATTAACTCCCAGTTGAATCAAGTGATTGTTATACCCAGACATTCTGAGTATATGCTCACTGATAGAACTATTCTCCTCCATATTGCAGCTATAGAACTTATTGGAGACTTCATATCTCTCAATCCGGGCATTTGCTTGAAATATTAACTTCAACTCCTGGAACATCTCATATGCTCCATGACGTTCAAAACGTCGTTGAAGTCGTGGTTCTAAGCCGTAAAGCATGGCACACTGAACTATCGAGTAGTCATCAGCTTTGCTCTGCCAGACGTTCATAACATATGGCGTTGCTCCTGCAGCGGGTTTGGCACCTAGCGGTGCTTCGAGGACATAATTCTTCTGTGCAGCAATGAGGATAATCCTCAAGTTACGGACCCGGTCCGTGTAATTGCTACCATCATCTTTCAACTTTGCTTTCTCAAGGAACGCATTAAAATTCAACGGAACAACAAAGACGAGCCATCTATCTACAACAAACATAGACAAGTAAAATACTATCAGTAATAAGTTCATGATAAATTTAAGTTCAATTAATCATATTACTTAAGAACTCCCACTTAGATTGACATCCCTCTAATCATCTAAGTGATCACGTGATCCAAATCAACTAAACCATAACCGATCATCACGTGAAATGGAGCAGTTTTCAATGGTGAACATCACTATGTTGATCATATCTACTATATGATTCACGCCGACCTTTCGGTCTCGGTGTTCCGGAGGCCATATCTGCATATGCTAGGCTCGTCAAGTTTAACTTCAGGTATTATGCGTGTGCAAAACTGGCTTGCACCTGTTGTAGATGGACGTAGAGCTTATCACACCCGATCATCACGTGGTGTCTGGGCACGACGAACTTTGGCAATGGTGCATACTCAGGGAGAACACTTTTATCTTGAAATATATGAGAGATCGTCTTATAATGCTACTGTCAATCAAAGCAAGATAAGATGCATAAAAGATAAACATCACATGCAATCAATATAAGTGATATGATATGGCCATCATCATCTTGTGCTTGTGATCTCCATCTCCGAAGAACCGTCATGATCATCATCGTCACCGGCGCGACACTTTGATATCCATCGTAGCATCATTGTCATCTCGCTAACTATTGCTTCTACGACTATCGCTACCGCTTAGTGATAAAGTAAAGCAATTACAGGGCGATTGCATTGCATACAATAAAGCGACAACCATATGGCTCCACGCCGATTGCCGATAACTCGGTCAGAAAACATGATCATCTCATACAATAAAATATAGCATCACGTCTTGACCATATAACATCACAACATGCCCTGCAAAAACAAGTTAGACGTCCTCTACTTTGTTGTTGCAAGTTTTACGTGGCTGCTACAGGCTGAGCAAGAACCGTTCTTACCTACGTATAAAAACCACAACGATAGTTCGTCAAGTTAGTGTTGTTTTAACCTTCTCAAGGACCGAGCGTAGCCACACACGGTTCAACTAAAGTTGGAGAAACTGACACCCGCTAGCCACCTGTGTGCAAAGCACGTCGGTAGAACCAGTCTCGCGTAAGCGTACGCGTAATGTCGGTCCGGGCGCTTCATCCAACAATACCGCCGAACCAAAGTATGACATGCTGGTAAGCAGTATGACTTGTATCGCCCACAACTCACTTGTGTTCTACTCGTGCATATAACATCAACGCATAAAACTAGGCTCGGATACCACTGTTGGGGAACGTAGTAATTTCAACAAAATGCCTACGCACACGCAAGATCATGGTGATGCATATCAACGAGAGGGGAGAGTGTGTCCACGTACCCTCGTAGACCGAAAGCGGAAGCATTAGCACAACGCGGTTGATGTAGTCGTACGTCTTCACGGCTCGACCGATCAAGCACCGAAACTACGGCATCTCCAAGTTCTTGCACACGTTCAGCTCGATGACGTCCTTCGTACTCCGATCCAGCAGAGTGTCGAGGGAGAGTTCCGTCAGCACGATGGCGTGGTGACGATGATGATGTTCTACCATCGCAGGGCTTCGCCTAAGCACCGCTACAATATTATCGAGGAGGACTTTGGTGGAGGGGGGCACCACACACGGCTAAGAGATCAATGATCAATTGTTGTGTCTATGGGGTGCCCCCCTCCCCCATATATAAAGGAGTGGAGGAGGGGGCCGGCCAAGGGGGGTGGCGCGCCCTAGGGGGGAGTCCAACTCCCACCGGAAATAGGACTCCCCCCTTTCCTATTAGGAGAGGGAGAGGGAAGGAAGAGGAAGGAGGGAGGAAGGAAAGGGAGGGCCGGCCCCCCTCCCAATTCGGATTGGGCTTGGGGGCGCCCCTCCTTGCTCCTTTCCCTCCTTTCCACTAAGGCCCAATAAGGCCCATATACCTACCGGGGTTCTGATAACCTCCGAGCTCTCGGATTGTCCCAATCTCACCGGAACCTTTCCGGTGTCCAAGTATAGTCGTCCAATATATCGATCTTCATGTCTCGACCATTTCGAGACTCCTCGTCATGTCCGTGATCACATACGGGACTCGAACAACCTTGGTACATCAAAACACATAAACTCATAATATAACAGTCATCTTACTTTAAGCGTGCGGACCCTACGTGTAGCGACCAGACCTCAAACAGTCTGATCTCTGTGCTCAGTGTCATCCCTGGATCAAGATGTCGACACCACACAAGATTTTGAAGGATTTATAACAGAGTAGCAATCACACACTTATTACATCGAATGTCTCAAGAGAGAACTTAACCAAATAAATATGGTTTAAGGCCATCTAAATACGATAACAGCGGAAGACTTGGAAGAATAAGCGAGTGCATCAACTCCAACGGCATCACTGAGTATAGAACCACGACCTAAGCACCTTACTCGTCGTCTGAAAAGTCTGCAACATGAAACGTTGCAGCCGAACGGGTCAAAGACATGGAATATCTTGGCAATGTAACACATAGAGAATAATAATGGAATAAGCTATACTACATGCATATTTGGCTGGTGGAAAGCTCTCTGATTCTGATTCTGCGTAAAGCCAATTTTTCCCTACTGCAAAGGAATAAATTTACTTAACTATCATGGTGGTTGTTAAACATTGAGAATGTTTGACAGGATTCTCAATCCCAATTAAAAATACTCATTAACAACCCAACAATATTAAATTAGAGTAACATGTTGAGATTCACATGATATCCAAGCACTAGATACTCAAGATGTCCATAACCGGGGACACGGCTGACCATGATTAGTTTATACACTCTGCGGAGGTTTGCGCACTTTTCCCCACAAGACTCGATCGCCTCCGTTGGATTTCTCGCACTACATGATGTTTGAGAAACGGATGACCGAGACATAGTCTTTCAGAAGCGCTAGCACCTTACGATGGATAGACCGGTACACCTACTTTCCCCTACATCTGCTAGTCTACCCTGTAAGAGTTCGCACGACCTAATCAACTATGCTAGAGCCCATAATGGCTTGTGGCTGCACACGTAAGTTTCTAGCATGAAAAATCTTGTGATCCCTTTGAGCCTGGGTGGCGGTCCGAAGAAAAACAGGCAAATCCTGGAAACCAGGTACCTCAATCCACCCAGATGTGTGTTTAAGTTGCCACCTTAAGTAAACCATTAATTAACAATCTCACATCTGTCATGGATACACTCACCCAATCCACGTCTACTAGCATAGCATGGCATGATAAGCAAACATAGAAGTAACTCCCAAAGGTTTGATAATAAAACAGGTAATAGGTACTACCTCATCTACTTCCCATCCCACAATTTAATTAGATCCTAATCATTCAATGTTTGAGGGTTGATCTAATGTAATAAAAACTGGGTATGAGAAAGGTATGATCAAGTGTTACTTGCCTCGCTGATGATCCGCGAAACCTAGAGACTCGAACTAACAGGCGGCGCACTCCGGGTATTCTATCGCAGACAAACAAAGAAGCATACAATAAGTACTCATCTAATGCACAGGTAAAACTCAAATAGAAGATCTAACCAGGAAGTTCAACTTAAGAACTCCGGTTTGCAAAAAGAAACAAATCAAACGAACCAACGGAAGTCAAACGGCGAAGGAAAACAGCTTCGTTTTACTAATCTGGATCTAAGTCAAATTTTACAGAAGCAAAAACTTGTTTCAGTTGGTTATTCGGAAAGAGGGTTTCGAGACGAAACTCCAGGCGCTTGAATCGCCTGATTCCGATAAACGAGCGAAAAGTTATACTAAAACGAAAATCGGATCAGAAATCGCGATCAAAAAAATCACGGATTAAATCCGAGAAAAAGAAAAACGACGAACAGGTTAACGAACGAACGTTCGTTAAAACGAACGAACGAGCGAAGGCTCGCTAATTAAACTAAACAGAAAAAAACCGACGGAAAACCGATCGGTTTTCTAAAAAAACCGGCACGGACTTCGAGGCGGCGGCGAACCTTGGCGGCGGGATCGACGGCGGCGGCTCATGGCGGCGGTGGCGGCACAATGGCGGCGGCCAAGGGTCTGGGCGGCTATGGTTTGGGGGCTGGGCCTCGGCTGGCTCCCTATAAAGTTCTCATGTCGAGTCCCAAGTGACACTACCAGTAGGTCGGTTCGCTTTTTTTTAAAATAATTACACGCAGAAAATCAAACGAAAGAAATACTAAACGGACTCCAAAAATCTCGAAATAAATTTTCCCCGGCTTCTAAAATCAAGCCGGACAAGATGAACATTTATTTGGGGCCTAAATGCAATTTTGAAAAACGCGTGTTTTTCCTAAATTCAAAATAAAAGGCGAAAAACTCCAAAATAAAATCTTATTTGATTTTTTTATTAAATCTTCATTATTTCTTTATTTTTGGAAAGTCATTTTATTCCCTCTCTCATATTTTGATAGTAGAAATAATTGAAGATAAAATAAATAAAATCAAATGATCCTATTTTCAAAATTTGAGAAAACTCAAATATGAAAATAACGAAATCCCCAACTCTCTCCGTGGGTCCTTGAGTTGCGTAAAATTTCTAGGATTGAGCCAACAATGCAACAAAAATATGATATGCAATGATGATCTATGTATAACATTACAAATTGAAAATTTGGGATGTTACAAACCTACCCGCCTTTAGATGAATCTCGCCCTCGAGATTCGGGTTGGCTAGAAAATAGGTGAGGGTGGGCCTTGAGCAGATCGTCCTCTCGCTCCCAGGTGGCTTCTTCCTCGGTGTGGTGGATCCACTGAACCTTGCAAAACTTGATAACCTTGCTGCGGGTGACTCGGCTGGCATACTCCAGAATCTTAACTGGTTTCTCCTCGTAGGTCAAATCATCATTCAACTAAACCGCTTCCAGTGGCACTGTATCTCTTAGTGGTATATCTGCCATCTCTGCGTGACACTTCTTTAGCTGAGAAACATGGAACACATCGTGAACACCTGACAATCCATCGGGTAATTCCATCTTGTACGCAACTTCTCCCATGCGCTCCAAAACTTTGTATGGTCCCACAAAACGTGGCGCTAACTTTCCTTTAACTCCAAAACGCTTAACTCCTCGAAGCGGAGATACTCGAAGATAAACTCTGTCTCCGACTTCATATCGCCTCCTTGCGTTTTGAATCCGCATAGCTCTTACGCCTCATTTGGGCTACCTTGAGCCTATCGCGAATCAACTTCACTTTCCGCTCGCACTCCTTAATCAAATCCGGTCCAAACAACTGGCGATCTCCAACTTCATCCCACAACAAAGGGGTCCTGCACCTCCTTCCGTACAAGGCTTTGAAAGGGGCCATTTTCAAACTGGATTGATAACTGTTGTTGTAAGAGAACTCCGCATAAGGCAAGTTATCGTCCCAACTAGATCCATAATCCAAGGCACAAGCTCTAAGCATATCCTCCAAAATCTGATTGACTCTCTCGGTCTGTCCATCTATCTGTGGATGGAAAGCTGTGCTAAACTCCAGCCTGGTACCCAAAGTTTCGTGCAACTGCTTCCAGACCTTTGAGGTGAATTGGGTTCCTCTATCTGATACGATACTCCTCGGAACTCCATGTAAATATAGAAACCTGGTCATGTATATCTTAGCCAATTTGGCACTGCTGTGGGTAGTCTTTACTGGAATAAAATGAGCTACCTTCGTCAAACGATCGACTACAACCCAAATCGAGTCATAGCCTGAATGAGTCCTAGGCAATCCCGCGATGAAATCCATGCCTAGTTTATCCCACTTCCATTCGAGTATCGGCAATGGCTGTAACAATCCTGCTGGCTTCTGATGTTCTGCCTTTACTCTCTGACATACATCACAAACTGCTACATACTCAGCAATATCCTTCTTCATTCCGGTCCACCAGAAAGTATTCTTCAAATCTAAGTACATCTTGGTATTTCCTGGGTGAATCGAATATGGTGAATCATGTGCCTCTTGCAGCATCAACTTCCTGATCTCCGGGTCATTGGGCACATAAACACGGTCTTCAAACCATAGGGTATCGTGCTCATCCTCACGAAATCCCTTAGCCTTCCCTTCGCTCATTTTCTCCTTTATAGAAGCAACTTCCTTATCTGTCTTTTGGGCTTCTCTGATTTTATCCATCAAAGTAGACTGAATCTCCAATGCTTCTACATAGCCTCTCTGAACTATTTCCAAACATAGCTCATGAAGATCCTCGGCTAACTCCTTTGGTATTTCTCCCGTCATTAGTGTGTTGACATGGCTCTTACGGCTCAATGCGTCTGCTACAGCGTTAGCCTTTCCGGGATGGTAATGCAATATCATATCATAATCCTTGATGAGCTCCAACCATCTCCTTTGTTTGAGGTTTAATTCCTTCTACGTGAAAATGTACTTCAAACTCTTGTGATCCGTATACACCTCACAACGGTTTCCAATGAGGAAATGTCTCGATGTCTTCAATGCATGCACTACGGCTGCTAACTCCAAATCATGTGTGGCATAATTCAACTCATGAGGCTTAAGCTGTCGGGAAGCATACGAAACAACTCTTCCCCCTTGCATAAGTACTGCTCCAAGTCCTCGACTTGAAGCATCACAATACACCTCATAATCCTTGGTCTGATCTGGCAGAATTAACACTGGTGAGGTAACCAAACGTTTCTTCAACTCCTGGAAACTAGCCTCACACTCCTCAGTCCATATGAACTTGGTATCCTTCTTCAAAAATTCTGTCATAGGCTTCGCAATCCTCGAGAAGTTCTCAATAAATCTCCGGTAGTATCCTGCCAGTCCAAGAAAACTCCTGATCTCCCCAACTGTAGTTGGCGCTTCCCAATTGGTCACGGTGGCAACTTTAGTGGGGTCTACTGCTATACCTTCTCCGGAGATAACATGTCCGAGAAATCCAACTTCATTCAACCAAAACTCACATTTGCTAAACTTGGCATATAACTGATGTTCTCTGAGCTTCTCCAGTACCAATCGCAAATATTCCTTATGTTCCTCTTCATTCTTCGAGTAAACCAAAATATCGTCAATGAACACCACGACGAATTTATCCAAAAACTCCATAAACACCTTGTTCATCATATTCATAAAATAGGCTGGTGCGTTAGTCGCACCAAATGACATAACGGTATATTCATACAGCCCGTGCACTGGTGGTAAAAGCCGTCTTAGGTATATCCTGCTCTCGAATCTTCAACTGATGGTACCCTGATCGCAAATCGATCTTGGAAAACACCTTAGCTCCTTGCGACCGATCAAACAGATCATTGATCATCGGTAGTGGGTACTTGTTCTTGATTGTTACTTCATTCAATCCGCGATAATCAACAACCATTCTTAATGATCCATCCTTCTTCTCTACTAGAAGTATAGGTGATCCCCAAGGCGAAGAACTTGGGCGAATGTAACCTTTATCCAGTAACTCCTTAATCTGCTTCTTAATCTCCACCAAATCCTTTGCGGGCATCCTGTAGGGTCTCTTCGATATCGGCCCAGTGCCTAGCAAAACCTCAATCAAAAACTCAATATCTCTATCCGGTGGCATGCCTGACAACTCTTCTGGAAATACATCGGGGAAATCCCTTACCACTGGTACTTCCTCCTGCACAACTCCTGATAAGGAATTTACATGTGCCCTCCTCGGCTCATGCCGTGATACATACTTGATTCTCCTTCCTTCTAGTGTCGTAAGCAAAATTGTCTTACTGTCGCAATCGATGTTTCCTCCATACATCGACAGCCAATCCATACCAAGAATTAAATCCAAACCTTGGGATTCCAGTATAATTAAATCCGTTGGGAAAACATGCCTTCCTATACTTAATGGCACTTGAAAACATCCTTGACTGGCCATATACTCCGCTCCTGGTGAGCTTACTAGCATGGGTGTCTTAAGAGTCCTAGTGGGCAGGCTAAACTTATCCACAAATCCCCTTGATATGTATGAATGCGATGCACCAAAGATCAAAAAGAACAACTGCAGTAAATGTCTTAACCAAAAACTTACCTATTACTGCGTCTGGCTGAGCTTCAACCTCCTCCACGGTAATGTGGTTCACTTGTCCTTTGTTGAAAGGGTTCGGCTTCTTTCCTGAGCTTCCATTGGCATTACCATTTTGGGCTTCTGGACATTCATTTACATAATGCCCCGTCTTACGGCACTTAAAACAAGTGATGTGGCTCAGTCTACCTTGGTTGGTGTTGGCCGGGTTGGTGCGGTTTTGTCCATTGCTTCCTCCATTCCCGTTTCCATTCTTTGTGCCATTGTGATTGTGCGAGCTACCTCCTCCGTGAGTATGCTGAAATTGCCCTCCTGGCTTCGGGGTAAAGCGTAGCTTGTGCTGAGCTCCAGAATTGTACTTCCCCTGTCCATACTTCCTCTTACGATTGTCAATCTGCTTTGGTTCCTTCAATCATAAGAGCACGATCTACTAACTCCTGGTAGTTATTGAAGGTGGCTACCATCAACTGCATGCTCAGCTCATCATTCGGTCCTTCTAGAAACCTCTCACGCTTAGGCATGCGTCAGTAGTAACGCTATCTGGGGCATAACGTGCTAGCTTCAAGTCATCCACATCTTGTGGCTAACTGTCTGTCCTCCTTGGCGTAAGTTATGAAACTCACGCTTCTTCATGGCCATAGCTCCTGCTAAAACATGGGCGACGGAAAGCTTGTTGGCCCGATCCCATGTGACAAAGTGTCTCTGGTGGTAATCGGTCAGAAAATTCTCCCACCATGTCGCTACGGGTCCTTCAAGCTGATGTGCAGCAAATTTCACCTTTTCCCTTCTCAGACATCCTGCAGTTGGTCAACTCCTCCCTATCTTACGGAGCCAATCATCTGCTACTATCGGCTCGGTGCTACTGGAAAACACCGGCGGATTCAGCCTTAAGAAACGAGTCAAATGGTCAACAAGTGGTGGTGGTGGTGGGTTGTTGTTGTTGTTGTTGTTGTTGTTGTTGCCTTGGTTCTGTACCAATGTTTGAATCAAGGCATTCTGCTGTTGAATCAACTGAGTGATCTCCGGCGGGAAAACAAATCCGGGGTCGCGTCTCGGAGGCATCTGAGGGGTTTATAGAAAAGACAAGAGTTAAGAATAGAATAAGGTCTAGTGAGAAACACTACCCATATGCACATGAGACAAAAGCACACAATATCACTCCAATCAATTCAAACAAGGGCATACAACGGTCTAACTATCGTTACAAAAGTGCTTGGACTAAAACTAATTTTTAATTGGGGGAAATTCTACTACTGTTATGGTGGTCAACTAGAAAAACTGCTCCGATCAAGATTCCATGATATCCGCTCCAGCTTCATCAACAAAGTCATCATCGCTGTCGCCGGGATCCGTGTCGGTGTCGTCGATGATGATATAATTATCCGGGCAAGTGGATGCGTCCTCTTCTCTTTTGGGTGCTGAACCTCCCATGAATACTCCAATCTTCTCCTTTTGGTCGTCGTTCTGTCTCACTAGGGCGACGATCTCTTCCATATAGTCTTCACGTGTAGCCTTGAGTTCTTCTTCTAGATCCTTGATCTTGGTCATAGCCTTCTGCAGATCCTCCATATCTGCGCACATCTGATTTTCCTGGCATCGGATGTGTTGGTTTAATTCCTGGATATAAGCTGCGATTGATCTGTCCCTCCTGGTGTTTATCATCTCCCATTGCTCATCTCGGCGCCCACAAATCTGATAGATAGTATTCTTGAGATGATCGTGGTAAACTTCTCCAATTCGTCCCATGGCGATGTGAGCTGCCATGCTCTTTCCTAGGCTCCATGTTGGTGCATCAAAGGAAAACTCTATGAGCTCCGTGACAGGTGCAAATGTCCTTCCTGGAATGTAGACTTGAATCATCCAGCGCTCCTCTTCGGGTAAAGTGGCGTTGAAGGTCCCGGTGAAGCTTGGTACTCCAATGTTCAGGTATCTAGTGACTTCCTTCAAGTGATATCCAAAAGGTGAGTCTTCATCCGGTTGTGTGAACTTGTTCCTTGCATCCGCCATCCTAAAGAATAGAAAAGATGAGGAGTCAGAAATGAGAAGAAAGAGTAGTGATCTGGGGCTTTAGCTTAGTGGCCGTGTCCTACAGTCAGCGTGTGCTCTGATACCATCTTTGTAGCGACCAGACCTTAAACAGTCTGATCTCTGTGCTCAGTGTCATCCCTGGATCAGTAATGCTGACACCATACAGTACTTGAAGGATTTATAACAGAGTAGCAATCACACACTTATTACATCGAATGTCTCAAGAGAGAACTTAACCAAATAAATATGGCTTAAGGCCATCTAAATACGATAACAGCGGAAGACTTGGAAGAATAAGCGAGTCCATCAACTCCAACGGCATCATTGAGTATAGAACCACGACCTAAGCACCTTACTCGTCGTCTGAAAAGTCTGCAACATGAAACGTTGCAGCCCGAAACGGGTCAGCACATGGAATATGCTGGCAATGTAACACATAGAGAATAATAATGGAATAAGCTATACTACATGCATATTTGGCTGGTGGAAAGCTCTACGGTAACAGTTCTGCGTAAAGCCAATTTGTCCCTACTGCAAAGGAATAAATTTATTTAACTATCATGGTGGTTGTTAAACATTGAGAATGGTTGACAGCATTCTCAATCCCAATTAAAAATACTCATTAACAACCCAACAATATTAAATTAGAGTAACATGTTGAGATTCACATGATATCCAAGCACTAGATACTCAAGATGTCCATAACCGGGGACACGGCTAACCATGATTAGTTTATACACTCTGCAGAGGTTTAGACTTTTCCCCACAAGACTCGATTAGCCTCCGTTGGATTTCTCGCACTACATGATGTTTGAGAAAGCGGATGACCGAGACATAGTCTTTCTAAGCGCTAGCACCTTACGATGGATAGACCGGTACACCTACTTTCCCCTACATCTGCTAGTCTACCCTGTAAGAGTTCGCACGACCTAATCAACTATGCCAGAGCCCATAATGGCTTGTGGCTGCACACGTAAGTTTCTAGCATGAAAAATCTTATGATCCCTTTGAGCCTGGGTGGCGGTCCGAAGAAAAACAGGCAAATTCTGGAAACCATGTACCTCAATCCACCCAGATCTGTGTTTAAGTTGCCACCTTAAGTAAACCATTAATTAACAATCTCACATCTGTCATGGATACACTCACCCAATCCACGTCTACTAGCATAGCATGGCATGATAAGCAAACGTAGAAGTAACTCCCAAAGGTTTGATAATAAAACAGGTAATAGGTACTACCTCATCTACTTCCCATCCCACAATTTAATTAGATCCTAATCATGCAATGTTTTGAGGGTTGATATAATGCAATAAAAACTGGGTATGAGAAAGGTATGATCAAGTGTTACTTGCCTCGCTGATGATCCGCGAAACCTAGAGACTCGAAGTAACAGGCGGCGCACTCCGGGTATTCTATCGCAGACAAACAAAGAAGCATACAATAAGTACTCATCTAATGCATAGGTAAAACTCAAATAGAAAATCTAACCAGGAAGTTCAACTTAAGAACTCCGGTTCTCAAAAAGAAACAAATCAAACGAAGCAACGGAAGTCAAACGACGAAGGAAAACAGCTTCGTTTTACTAATCTGGATCTAAGTCAAATTTTACAAAAGTAAAAACTTGTTTCAGTTGCTTATTCGGAAAGAGGGTTTCGAGACAAAACTCCAGGCGCTTGAATCGCCTGATTCCGATAAACGAGCGAAAAGTTATACTAAAACGAAAATCGGATCAGAAATCGCGATCAGAAAAATCACGGATTAAATCCGAGAAAAAGAAAAACGACGAACAGGTTAACGAACGAACGTTCGTTAACTAAACCTAATCTGATGAACACGTTCGTTAAAACAAACGAACGAGCGAACACTCACTAATTAAACTAAACCGGAAAAAAAACCGACGGAAAACCGATCGGTTTTCTAAAAATACCGGCACGGACTTCGAGGTGGCGGCAAACCTCGGCGGCGGGATCGACGGCGGCGGCGGTGGCGGCCCGCGACGGGTCGGCGGCGACGCTGGTCGGCGGCGGCAAGGCGGCGGGCGCGGGCTCGCGGCTTAATGGCGGCGGCGGCGGCGGGCGGCGGCGGCGGTGGCGGGGCGGGGCTGCGGCGGCTAGGGTTTGGGAGGGCGGTGGCTGGGCCTCAGGCTGGCTCCCCCCGGCTTATAAAGCCCCCGCAGGCCGGAGTCCCGGGCGGACACGGCCCGTAGGTCGGTTCGCTTTTTTTTAATAATTACGCGCAGAAAATCAAACGAAAGAAATACTAAACGGACTCCAAAAATCCCGAAATAAATTTTCCCCGGCTTCTAAAATCAAGCCGGACAAGATGAACAATTATTTGGGGCCTAAATGCAATTTTGAAAAACGCGCATTTTTCCTAAATTCAAAATAAAAGGCGAAAAACTCCAAAATAAAATCTTATTTGATTTTTATGAAATCTTCATTATTTCTTTATTTTGGGAAAGTCATTTTATTCCCTCTCTCATATTTTGATAGTAGAAATAATTGAAGATAAAATAAATAAAATCAAATGATCATATTTTCAAATTTGAGAAAACTCAAATATGAAAATAATGAAATCCCCAACTCTCTCCATGGGTCCTTGAGTTGCGTAAAATTTCTAGGATCGAGCCAACAATGCAACAAAAATATGATATGCAATGATGATCTATGTATAACATTCTAAATTGAAAATTTGGGATGTTACACTATGGGTTCGAGAACAATGTAGACATGACCGAGACACATCTCTGGTCAATAACCAATAGCGGAACCTAGATGCTCATATTGGTTCCTACATATTCTACGAAGATCTTTATCGGTCGAACCGCATAACAACATACATTGTTCCCTTTGTCATCGGTATGTTACTTGCCCGAGATTCGATCGTCGGTATCTCAATACCTAGTTCAATCTCGTTACCGACAAGTCTCTTTACTCGTTATGTAATGCATCATCTCGTAAATAACTCATTACCTACGTTGCTTGCAAGGCTTATAGTGATGTGCATTACCGAGAGGGCCCAGAGATACCTCTTCGACAATCGGAGTGACAAATCCTAATCTCGAAATACGTCAACTCAACAAGTACCTTTGGAGACACCTGTAGAGCACCTTTATAATCACCCAGTTACGTTGTGACGTTTGGTAGCACACAAAGTGTTCCTCCGGTAAGCGGAAGTTACATAATCTCATAATCATAGGAACATGTATAAGTCATGAAGAAAGCAATAGCAACATACTAAGCGATCAAGTGCTAAGCTAACGGAATAGGTCAAGTCAATCACATCATTCTCCTAATGATGTGATCTCGTTAATCAAATGACAACTCATGTCTATGGTTAGGAAACTTACCCATCTTTGATTTACGAGCTAGTTAAGTAGAGGCATACTAGTGACACTATGTTTGTCTATATATTCACACATGTATTATGTTTCCGGGTAATACAATTCTAGCATGAATAATAAACATTTATCATGATATGAGGAAATAAATAATAACTTTATTATTGCCTCTAGGGCATATTTCCTTCATATGAATGGTGAGAGGGGATTCATGAGCTTCCTTAAGGATCAATCGCTCGTACCCTGGGAACCACTAAGCTGTTTCCTAAGTAAACAACACCTTGATCATCAAGGGAGAAACAATTTGTAACTCCTTTCTTGATGTTTCTCTTGATACGGGAGATTCCCCGATCTACCTTATGAGCTTTGATGATCTGATCCGTAAGGGTAGGTTTCGCCACCAAGGTGGAAAGGAATCCTTGAGGAACAATGTGAAGGTTAAGCTTCCAAAATTCCTCATGGAGAAGTGGTTGACTTTGTTGTAACATCAGGTTGTTACAATAAGATTTGTGATTTAGTGCATTAGCCATGACATTGGCTTTTCCTAGGCTGTAAGTTATTCCTAAGTGTTAGTTTGTGATCAACTCGACCCAACATCTTTGCCTAAGATTCAAACCCAGTTGGGTGAATATATGTTTCAGACTCTGGTGATCAGTGAAAATTTCGCAACGATTACCGAGAAGGTAATGTCGCCAGGTTTTGAGTCCAAGGACTACAGCTGCAAGCTCTAGTTCATGTGTAGGATAATTTTCCTCATGTGGGTGCAACTGCCGTGAAGCATAGGCAATTACATGACGATCTTGCATGATTATGCAGCCTAGTCCTTGTCACGAGGTGTCTAATAGATAACAAAATCCTTGGAGAAATCTGGTGGTACCAGTACGGGAGCAGATGTCAGGCATCTTTTAAGTTCCTAAAAACTATGCTTGCACTATGGGGTCCACTCAAACTTTTTATCTTTCTTGAGGAGTTCAGTTAGAGGTTTAGCAACCTTGGAGAAGTTCTCGACAAAGCGACGACAGTAGCTCACTAAGCCAAGGAAACTCCAAAATTGCTTGACCGATTCAGGTGGAGTCCAATTAAGAACAGCTTGAACTTGCTTGGGATTGACAACAATACCCTTACCAGAGATTACATGGCCTAGATAGGTCACTTCCGGCAACTAAAATTGACATTTGGAGAATTTGGCATAAAGGCGATGCTCTCGAAGTTTCATCAATACTAGCCTTAGATGCTCGGCATGTTCTTCCTCATTCTTGGAGTACATGAGTATATCATCGAGGTATACCATGATGAATTTATCCATGTTCTTCCTCATTCTCTCATATGCATTATTGTTGGTTTACCCAAGAGCCCATGTTACCTTGTCTTCTCCTTTGAATTGAATGCTTGGAGATTCCAGCTTAGTCCAATGCATGTGCACTATTATTATTATACACGCCGTTCGGTTGTGCAAGTGAAAGGCAATAATGACGATATTTGATGGACTGACTGAGATGAGAAGCTGGTATGAACTCGACCTCTCTTGTTTTTGTAAATATGATTAGTTCCTCTTTCCTGATTCAACCTATTATGAATAAACATGTTTGCAATGACAATTAGAGATTATAGTTGCTTATGCCATGCTTAATTAGCTAGGAGCTTATAATGGTTTACCTTACGTGCCAACATGCTATTAAAATGGTTATGATGTGGTATGATAGGGTGGTATCCTCCTTTGAATGACTCGAGTGGCTTGACTTGGCACATGTTCACGCATGTAGTTGAAACAAAATTAACATAGCCTTAACAATATTTATGTTCATGGTGGATTATATCCTACTCATGCTTGCACTCAGTGTTGATTAATTTTAATGCATGTTCATGACTGTTGTCGCTCTCTAGTTGGTCGCTTCCCAATCTCTTTCTAGCCTTCACTTGTACTAAGCGGGAATACTGCTTGTGCATCCACTTCCATAAACCCCAAGGTTATTCCATATGAGTCCACCATACCTTCCTATATGCGGTATCTACCTGCCGTTCCAACTAAATTTGTATGTGCCAAACTCCAAACCTTCAAATGAAATTCTGTTTTGTATGCTCGAACAGCTCATGTATCAACTAGGGCTGTCTGTATCTTCCATGCTAGGCGGGTTATTCTCAAGAGGAGTGGACTCTGCTCCTCACTCATGAGAAAATGGCTGGTCACCGGGATGCCCAGTCCCATGCTCAAATCAAATCAAAATAATTGCAAACAAACCCCCCCCCCCATGATTGTTGTTAGTTGGAGGCACCCGTTGTTTCGGGCAAGCCATGTATTGATGATTGTTGGTGGAGAGGGAGTATAAACTTTACCATTCTGTTTGGGAACCGCCTATAATGTGTGTAGCATGGAAGATATCGAGATCTCTTGGTTGTTATGTTGACAGTGAAAGTATACCGCTCAAAATATTATTTATCTCTATTTCAAAATCGAGCTCTGGCACCTCTACAAATCCTTGCTTCCCTTTGCGAAGGGCCCATCTATTTACTTTTATGTTGAGTCATCATCTTCTTACTAAAAAGCACCCGCTGGAGAGCACTGCTATCATCTGCATGCATTACTATTAATTTATATTGGGTATGACTATGACCGGATCTCTTTTACCATGAATTACAATGTTTAGTCGGTCCTTGATCTTTTAAAGGTGCTCTGCATTTATGTTTTGCGATCTCGTAAAGGGCTAGCGAGATACCATCTTGTTATATCATATTATGATTGTTTTGAGAAAGTGTTGTCATCCGAGATTTATTATTATTGCTTGCTAGTTGATTATGCCATTGATATGAGTAAACATGAGACCTAAGTGTTATTGTGAATATGGTTAGTTCATAATCTTTGCTGAAATCTAGAATGCTGGCTTTACATATTTACAACAACAAGAGCAAGCAAAGGTTTGTAATAGTTTTCTTTATCACTTTCAGCTTTGTCAACTGAATTGCTTGAAGACAAGCAAAGGTTTAAGCTTTGGGGAGTTGATACGTCTCCGTCAATCTACTTTTCCAAACACTTTTGCCCTTGTTTTGGACTCTAACTTGCATGATTTGAATGTAACTAACCCGGACTGACGCTGTTTTCAGTAGAACTGCCATGTTGTTATTTTTGTGCAGAAATAAAAGTTCTCGGAATGACCTGAAAATCCATGGAGCAACTTTTTGGAATTAATAAAGAATATTGGCGAAAGAATGAACATCAGGGGGCCCACACCCTGTCCATGAGGGTGGGGGCACCCCCCCAGGGCGCGCCCCCCTGCCTCGTGGGCTCCCTGGAGCTCCACCGACCTCAACGCCAATTCCATATATTCACGTTCGGGGAGAAAAAAATCAGAGAGATGGATTCATCGCGTTTTACAATACGGAGCCACCACCAAGCCCTAAACTCTCTCAGGAGGGCTGATCTGGAGTCCGTTCGGGCCTCCGGAGAGGGGAATCCATCGCCGTCGTCATCATCAAACATCCTCCATCACCAATTTCATGATGCTCACCGCAGTGCATGAGTAATTCCATCATAGGCTTGCTTGACGGTGATGGGTTGGATGATATTTACCATGTAATTGAGTTAGTTTTGTTAGGGGTTGATCCCTAGTATCCACTATGTTCTGAGATTGATGTTGCTATGACTTTGCTATGCTTAATGCCTGTCACTAGAGCCCGAGTGCCATGATTTCAGATCTGAACCTATTATGTTTTCATGAATATATGTGAGTTCTTGATCCTATCTTGCAAGTCTATAGTCACCTATTATGTGTTATGATCTGTTAACTCAAGTGACAATAATCCGGATACTTACCGGTGATGACCATAGTTTGAGGAGTTCATGTATTCACTAAGTGATAATGCTTTGGTCTGGTACTCTATTAAAAGGAGGCATTAATATCCCTCAGTTTCCAATAGGACCCCGCTGCCACGGGAGGGTAGGACAAAAGATGTCATGCAAGTTCTTTTCCATAAGCACGTATGACTATATTCGGAATACATGCCTACATTACATTGATGAACTAGAGCTAGTTACGTGTCACCCTATGTTATAACTATTACATGAGTAATCGATCCTACATAATTATCCATCATCGATCCAATGCCTACGAGCTTTTCACATATTGCTCTTTGCTTAGTTACTTTGCCGCTACCATTACTTACATACTACTTTGCTACTAAATACTTTCTTTGTAGACACTAAGTTATCCAGTGTGGTTGAATTGACAACTCAACCGCCAATACTTGAGAATATTCTTTGGCTCCCCTTGTGTCGAATCAATAAATTTGGGTTGAATACTCTACCCTCGAAAGCTGTTGCGATCCCCTATACTTGTGGGTTAGAGGAGTTTATGGTCAAAGCAGGTATAAAGGATGAATTTGATGCATATGTATGCTTGGCTGATCTTGAGGACTTCATGCAAGATAAGTGCCCTCAATATTACCATCTAACTGATTCCTATGTGAGAAGGTTCAAATTTACATCATCACGGAATTCTCACACCGTCTCTATTTGATCTTTATGATAAATCTTATACCATGGACTTAGAAGATTTTAATACTGCTTGTAAACTCCCGCAGTGGGGCAATGTTAGTGAACGTCGCAAATCTGAATATAAAGATTTTCTTGCTAGTATCACTGTGGGGGAATCTAGAAAAACATCACAAGCTACCATAGGGAGCACTCATTTTCCTGCCATACAAAATTTTGCTCTCTTCATAGGTAGATGCATAAATGGCAAGGACGAGGCATGCCACATGTGTGTTCCAGATATTAGTGTTCTCAAGAGTGCTGTGTTAGGAGATAAACAATATAACATGGGGGCCGCCGTTGCACGTAGGTTGCATAATAACGGTTTAATTAGAGACTTGTTTGGTGGGATTTATGCAACTCGTGTAGCTAATTTTCTTGAGATACCCATAATTATCCATCACTGATCCAATGCCTACGAGCTTTTCACATATTGCTCTTTGCTTAGTTACTTTACCGTTACCACTACTTACATACTACTTTGCTACTAAATACTTTGTTGTAGATACTAAGTTATCCAGGTGTGGTTGAATTGACAACTCAACTGCCAATACTTGAGAATATTCTTTGGCTCCCCTTGTGTCGAATCAATAAATTTGGTTTGAATACTCTAACCTCGAAAACTGCTATGTATCCCCTATACTTGTGGGGTTATCAGACATCCGAAATTCACGGACTACCGGAACGTCTTCGAGGTCTGGCAAAGGACTAGCATTAAGAGAGTAGAGTTGACGTTTAGTTACTCGTGTCAAGACATTGACTGCCTTGCCCGATGGATGTGTAAGTTGAACAGTCCTAGAGTAGCAATCAATCTTAGCATGATGGGCTGATATCCAGTCCATACCCAAGATGATATTAATGTCCGAGGATTTGAGAGCTATCAAAGATGCAAGAAAAACAAGTCTATGGACATGAATTTCATTCCCATGGCTCACTCTAGAAGTTTGCCATTTGGACCCCGGGGTTTGAATTACCTTGGAAGTGGGCATATCACAAAATGCGGTGTTGTGCAAACGAGCTAGCTCTCAGATATAAATGAATGAGATGCTCCAGTATAAAAAAGAACAGATACCGGATGGCAATTAAGAAGGAGCATACCAAGAACGATGTTGGGATCATCCCGAGCCTCTTCACCGAGACACACTTCACATGGCCACGCAGGCCACATGCCTTGGCATAGTACACCTTCCCTGTTGGCTTGCCACGGCCAACAGCCTTTCCAGACTGGTTGGGGTTGTTCTAGGGACACTCCCGCATGTAGTGACCCGGTTCTCCACACTTGAAGCATGTCACAGTGTTGGTGCGTGGAGGAGCTTTGGCGGTTGGTCCACCATAAGACTTGGGCGGTGCATACTATTGGGTTGGACGAGGCGCCTGATAGGATGGCCTCGGTGTGAACCTGGGTGGCAGAGCTGTGTTAGGCACCCACACCCAGCGCTTCTGAGAGCCAGAACCGGATGAGGAACCAGTGTCACGAGCGTGCTTGCGTGTAGCTTCAAGTCGATCGACTGTCTCAGCACTGATATCCTTGTTCACTAGCTTCTGGAAGGAAGTGCACTCGTGCAGTCGGAGATCACGGCGAAGCTCGGGTCTAAGTCCCTTGTGGAACCTCGCCTGCTTCTTGGCGTCGGTGGATACTTCTTCAGGTGCATAGCGTGCTAGATTTCCAAACTCTCTATTGTATGCATCCATGGTGAGTCTACCCTGGGTGAAGTTGCAGAACTCCTCCCGCTTACGATCCATAAGACCTTCCGGGATGTGATGCTCACGGAAAGCCTTGCTGAACTCTGCACAACTGGTAACCTGGCCAGCTGGGCGCATGGCCTCATAGTTCTCCCACCAAAGGCTGGCGGGGCCTTCAAGATAATAAGCAGCGTATGTGACCTTGTCAGCTTCGGCTACATGTGAAGAGTGTAGCTTGTGGGTGATGCTGTGGAGCCAATCATCCGCATCGAGGGGCTCGGCAGAATGATGGAAGGTGGGTGGGTACAGCTTGATGAAGTCATTGAGAGACACCAAGTCGTTCCTCTGGTGATGTGCTGTGTTCTGCTCAATGTATTCCAGCAAACGGTTGGTCTCACGTTTGTTCCTTTCAGCCTCCAACATGACCTCAGCCAAGGAAGGAGGTTGAGGCAGATTCGCATTTCTAGCCCCACTGCCTTCAGCCTGCTCTGGGGTAGCGGGGTTGTTTCAGGTGTTGACCATCCTAGGAAAACAAAACAACGGTTTAGACAAGGATGAAAAAATTCTGACATAGAAGTGCACAATGTAATGGATGACATGGAATGCAAAGATGTTCATCCGTACGACATGGTAATACAGAAACTGCCATATATATACCATCGGTCATACACACCATACACGGTTTTGTACAAGACCAAACTGAAGTACAACTACGGTGAAAGAAAGATTACATCTCATCGGAGGCATTCCAAGCTCCTATACATTATTTTTCTACACCTCCGGATCCAGTACACCCTAAGTCATATTCCACAAGATGCGCACAACTGTGGAGATACAACTACTGCATACTACTAGTGTCGTGATCCAGCTCAGTCGTCTTCGTCTCAATAGTAGTCCGCATAGAGATTACCCGCATAGCCTGGAAGTGGAACATGCGGATCCGGAAAATCACGGTCACGTCGGGCCTGTGGACCGTATGGACTCGGATGAGTCCTTGGCCCCACGAACGGCGGCAGACGGCGCCCACATGGAGGCGTGATACCTCCAACATCTGGATAGTCTATGCGAGGTTGTAGGCGAGTGCGAACGGGGTACAAATCCCGCATATCAAGGTAATCGGTATGCACGGCAGGAGCGAGCCGTGTCATGGTAGCCCCGTGGTCCGCGCAGGCATTGTACAGCTCCAAGCGTAGGGCACGGTTCTCTCAGTCCCTCTCCTCCAACATCTCAGTGGTGGTGCGAAGACGTGGCTCCTCATGAGAAGCATCAGCATAAAGCCCAGTGTAATAGCCCTCCTGGCCAGTGTGTGCTGCTGGCAGATAGCGGAACTCGATATCCTGAAGTGATGCATACCCGGCTCGAATGATGGTGATCATAGAGTAGGCAGCATCCTGCATGGACATCTCCACGGTAATACCAAGCCCGTAGGACCAGTTCAGGGGCTCGGTAGCTCCAGGATAAGAAGGAAAGATCCTCACGGTGTAGATATACTGACTCTGATTAAAGTCGCGAAACTGCTCTTCGACGGTATATTCAAGATACCATCTATAGCCTGTCTCAGTCATCACTCGGACTAGCATGGTCGTGTGCCCGGGCACGTCAATGCACTTGGTCAGTCGTACCACCTGGTGAGTCGTGCGAGAAGGCATCTGAAACACCAAATAATGCAAAGGCATTAGAATTTCTAGCAGAAATTAGACATCATAACGGTTGTAAATGCTCAAAAAGGATTTTGAGAAACTTTGCAAAAGATTGCATAGACACTCAACAACATCATATCAAGGTTCTGGGTCCAACTAACAAGATACTGAAGTAGTAGACCTGAACTGGGGCTTGTAACCAACAATCCTATAAGTTACTACAGATTAGTAACACGTGAACATGATAAAGAGAAGAGATCCTGGTCCTTAACCCCTGTGGAAAGAATGGACTGACTCAGATCAGAATGCCATGAGGTAAGGGAGTAAAAAGAGCCTTAGGTTCCATTCCACAATCAATTCCCCTACATATAACTAAAGCATTTCTAGACTCGACATAGACCAGTTTGGCTTGAAGAACCTACAGGCAGTCTGGCTCTGATGCCAACGCTGTCAGGACCCTGACTCTATGCCACACCAATCTAGCATGTAACACGGCATATCACTTTGCGGCCTCACGCACGGTATTCCCACGGATGTTGCCTTACCAGGCCCGGGACCGTTCGCGCCTTTTGGCACACGTATATGATAGTGTCGCTAGCATCCATATGACAAAGAACCCTGGCTGACATGGCTAGTCATGAACCCAAAGTGGCACTAACTTACAGGACAGGTGATAACTCACAAGTGTAGGGGATAATTGTAGCCTCTTTCGATAAGTAAGAGTGTCGAACCCAACGAGGAGCTAAAGGTAGAACAAATATTCTCTCAAGTCCCTATCTCGCCATCGACACGACTCTACGCACGCTTAGTGTTCGCTTTACCTAGAACAAGTATGAAACTAGTAGTACTTTGTAGGTGTTGTTGGATAGGTTTGCAAGATAATAAAGAGCATGTAAATAAAAATTAGGGGCTGTTTAGATAAAGAAGCAATAAAGTAAATATAGCGAGTGTGGAAAAGTGGTGGTAGGAGTTGTGAAATTGTCCCTAAGCAATTGACTACGTTACTAGACCGGTAATCACTATTGTAATTCTATTTGAGGGAGAGTGTCGGTGTCAAAACCGGCGGATCTCGGGTAGGGGGTCCCGAACTGTGCGTCTAGGCGGATGGTAACAGGAGACAAGGGACACGATGTTTTTACCCAGGTTCGGGCCCTCTCGATGGAGGTAATACCCTACACCTGCTTGATTAATATTGATGATATGGGTAGTACAAGAGAAGATCTACCACGAGATCAAGGAGGCTAAACCCTAGAAGCTAGCCTATGGTATGATTGTTGTTCGTCCTACGGACTAAAACCCTCCGGTTTATATAGACACCGAATAGGTTACGGTTACACAGAGTCGGTTACAATGGTAGGAGATCTACATATCCATATCGCCAAGCTTGCCTTCCACGCCAAGGATAGTCCCATCCGGACACGGGACGAAGTCTTCAATCTTGTATCTTCATAGTCTTGGAGTCCGGTCGCGACGATAGTCCGGCTATCCGGACACCCCCTAGTTCGGGACTCCCTCAGAGAGGCATAAGCTAACATACTTTCTCTTCTTGGATCATATGCACTTATGATTGGAACTCTAGCAAGCATCCGCAACTACTAATGATCATTAAGGTAAAACCCAACCATAGCATTAAAGCATCAAGTCCCCTTTATCCCATACGCAAACAACCTACTTACTCGGGTCTGTGCTTCTATCACTCACGCCACCAACCATAAGCAAATCATGAATATATTGCAAACCCTACAGCAGGGATCCCTCACGCTTGCGCAACACGGAGGGCACAATAGGACAGCACCAATAATAAAACATGCAATTCAAACCTATCATAGCAATTCATCAATCACTGATAGGACAACGAAAATCACGGCGCGCATATTGTCTTCGGCATTGCAAGGCGGGTTCCTCCTCCGAATACTTCATAGAAGGTTTTGCACACAAGGATAGTGTTCGGCTCTGCAAAACAAGTTCCACATAACACCGTAGAGAGAACAATTTTTGCACAGATCTGCTGACGCATTCCGCAGCGTGACATCACACCACGGCCAGGCCTTTATATGAATCGTTTTTACTATTTCACCTCAGCGTGTTTAGCGAGGCGGTTTCCTTGGCACGTCTTATCAAAGCATAGATCGTTCCCCCTTATTCCGGGATTCTCATCAGTACGGACGTGGGTAACCCATCCGCGCCATTGATTATGGCACTTGGGAAATAAGCGAGTTTTACCAGGCTGGTGGGGGACGTATAGCTTCGTCCGTCCATATAAGGGGATAAAGATCCACCTTTTCACCTATGCCTTCTTCCTCCTTTGCTTATCCATTTCCGCGCACTCAAGTTCCAGCGCCCAAGTCCGCACATCCCACCTCGACCTTTCTCCAACCATGTCAGGAGCGGGAGGCAGGTGGATGGCCTCCTCCGTCAAGGAGGGGCACATCACAAGACTGCGGGAGGCCGGATACTTGTCCGGCAACATCGCGTACAGGCTGCCCGATGCGGGGCAGCTTATTCCAACCCCCGGGCCCCATGAGAGGGTAGTGTTTCTACCCCACTTCCTCCGTGGACTAGGTTTTCCACTTCACGCATTTGTCCGGGGGCACATGTTCTACTACGGCCTGGACTTCCACGACTTGGCCCCGAATTTCATCCTCAACATCTAGGCATTTATCGTCGTGTGTGAGGCCTTCCTCTGCATCCAGCCCCACTTCGGCTTATGGCTGAAGATCTTCAACGTCAGGCCGAAGGTAGTGGGCGGCCGTCTGCCGGAGTCGGAGGCGCCATGGTTGGCAAGATTGCCAAGGTCCTATGGCTCGAGGGCGCCTTTGTGGAGACAATAAAGGGGTGGCAATTGGGGTGGTTCTACATCACCGAGCCACGCGACCCCGAATTCAGATCTGGCTTCCCCACACGGCTCTCGTCATGGAAAGAGACGGGCCTGACGTGGGGGGATTCGGAAGAGCTATCCGGACTCCAGACATGCGTCCGAAACCTGGTGGACAAGAATCGCAGGCTTGTCGACGTAATCCAGGTGATGCTCATCCGCCGGATTCTACCATGCCAACAACGGGCCTTTAATTTGTGGGAGTTCGATCCGGCACAGCACCGAACCTTGAACCGGCTCTTCGACACTACGTACGAAGATGCCTGGAAGGTGTCGTTTCATGGGCGCCAAGCCCGGCATCCGTTACCAAAGATCACGGTACAGCTCGCGGCGTCCAGCCGGGCGAGGTAAATTATTTTACCCTTTACGGGACCCTTTTTTCATAGATTGACTCTCGCGGGATCTAAAACTCCCTAATCTTTGACAGATCGGTGAAGACGTCCGGACAGATTAACTTTCCCGCTCCTTTGCCGAAGACCCGGAGGACGCCTGATTAATCTGGGTTGTTGGCTCCGGCGCCCCATGTGGTGCCGGATAAGAAGGTTAAGAAGGAGGCCACGGGAACTCAAGGAGCTCCCGGCGCCAGTGTTGTCGATTCAAGCGTAATCTTCTCCCGAGGATGAGGAGGAAGAAGAAGAGTAGCTCCTCCCCAAATGGGAGGAGAAGAAAAGGAAGGTCACCAACCGGGGAGGCCGGACGGTCCAAGAAGGGAAGAACCCTTCCTTCGGACTTCTCCACCAACGCCGACGCATTTACGAGGAGGATTGGCCAACAAGGGCCAAGCCTGGCGAGATCGTAAGTGTCCGGATACCCACGGCTTTTTTCATAATTGCATAATGTTCTCTAATGCCGAACAATCATGCAGCCCGCCTAAGGGCGAAGTTCGCCGATTCGTCGGCGGGTCCTCAGGCTCGTCGGAAATGGAGAGTACTTCGCTTCCGACCGCCTCGCCTCACGCCTGCGGACGACGCCTGGTGGGCCCCCAAGGGGCTTGGTCAAGAGGAGGTAGCGCAGAGGTGCCACAAGGCGACCTCCCGGACTCAGGCGTCAGGGGCAAGACCCCAGGCTCTAAGCCCAACCCTCGTCCGGACTCCATTCCGGAACCATCAAGTTCCAAGTCCGGCCAGCGGATCCTTTGCAAGAAGGTAAGACGCCGGTGTCCTCCGTCCAACCGAGGCACCGGATAGCTCTTGAGGCGCTCAACGGCGCCTCCATCGAAGGAGGAGCACCGCCTTTATTATGAGTGCGGTGATCCGGACAGTTCAGTCCGCCAAGAGCGGATCGACTGAAGCTTGCACCAGCCTTCTAACAGGCTTTGAGGTAAGTTTAAAACATATAAAAATATTACCGCATAGAGAGTAGCCCCTGATGCTTAGTTCGGTGTTCGGAAAGAAAAGCCGGACTAAGGATCTAAAAAGATATACGTAGGAGTCTAACATAAGTATGTCAATATGGAAATGCAGGCTGCTGCCGACCTCTGCCAAGACCGATCATGGAGGTCAATGCATTGAAGCAGAACCTCGAGCGGTCCAAGAACGAGCTCGGACAAGCCAAGAAGCAGCTCGAGGATAAGGAAGGTAAGTAATACCTTATTAAAGAAATACCTTATGGAAAAGGTTTTGGTTGCAAAAAATAACAGGAATAACATGGGTACCGCAGGGGCCACGAACGAGGTGGCGACCTTGAAGGAAGCGGTGTCCGTGGGTCGAAACAAAGCGGCTCAAGTGAACACACCGAGCGAGAGAAGGGAGAGGCGCAGGCTGGCCAAGGTACGGCAAGAGCTCCAAGCTCTCGTGGAAAAACACGAGGGGTTGGAGCGTGACTCGAGGACTCGAGAGTCCGAGCTCGCCTCGGCTCTTGAGAGTGCCAAAGCTGCTAAGCCGAGGCCCAAAAAGCCCTCCAAGAAATTGAGTCTTTAAAGAAGATAGCGGCGGGTAAGGCATTCTTTATGCAAAGCAAGAATGTAAAAGTCAATTACCTATTACTTACCCGGATTCGGAGCTCTCCAGGAGCATTCGCAGATTTGCCCCGTAGTGCGTCTGATGCTGCCGCATTCTACCGCGCCTAGGAGGGGAGCTCCATGGAGAAGGTGTTCTGGTCTCAATATGTTGAGGCCAGACGTCCGGTGCCCCTAAGCGACCAGCTGAAGCAGCTGGTCCAGCTCCACAAGGTCGCCGAACAGGCCATGAAGGGCCTTATAGCGCTGGCCGTGGCCATTGGAGGCCATGCCCGGAGCTACTTGGCTTGGTGCAATTGGTGGATGCCTGTCCGCGGCTGGAAGTCATCAAGCGCTCCATCTGCATTGAAGGGGTCCGTCGGGCCCTTGCCCGTGCTAAAGTGCACTGGGGCAAGATGGATGCGGAGAAGCTCGTGACGGACGGGCCACCGAAGGGCCATAGCATCGCACGCCTGAAATGTACTATGAGGGCATCCTGAAGGGTGCCCGCCAAATAGCGGATGAGTGCTCCAAGGATGTAATTTTTGAATAGGCTCGCGTTTGTTATCCTGTACGCTGAAAACTTGTTCATATGCGCTAAGCAACGCTTATTAATTTAAAATATTACCTTCATGCGGCCGTTTATCAAATTTGAGAGATGGCAAGTCGTTGGCTTCAAATTTCATGCCACGAGTGCTGGGGTGTACGGGATAAACTTGAGCACTCTTGTTCCCATTCTTGGGTCCATCTAGGGAGGCGCTCAACACAACGAACAAGGCAACCGGACTTATAATGCTTGAACACTTTCACTTAGCCATAGAATTCTATAATTTTAAATTTCGCGAAGCCCCTAATATTCGAAGACCGAGTTCGTATGCGCTATCCACGCCTTGGCCGGACAATTCCGGTTCCTCGCTCTAAGCGGCATAAGTCTTTAGGGACTCGAGAAAACCTCTCGAACAGCGACCGGCTCTCGCCTTATCTTGACGGTCAGTTTTAGCTTTCTCCACTGAGGTGCTCGACACAGCATAACTGGGGCACAATCGCAGTGGTTCTCCCGGTGCTACCTTAGCCGATATAGCGGAACGTAAGGTACCAAAACACGGGAGCCGGGCAAACCCAACTATTGACCCAAGACATGATTCGGAGCCAATTCATATAATGCTATAAGTTCGGGGTTCCGCACTTGTGGAAGTGTTCGGACTTATCACACAATAATTTTGGGATACTTAAGCCCCTGGTGTATTGGCCGTACCAAAGTGTACGGTTGCAACATGTCGTGAAATGAACATATGTATATATAAAGGAAGTAGAGCAATAGTAAGCAAAAGCTCTGTATTGTTTATTCAAAAAGGTACTGCAATGGAAGCAGAACGATACAAATAGTGCGATAAGCAAGGGATGGGACTATCTAACATGTCCCCCTCCAGACGTAAGCTGCGGGATGGTATGTAAAACAGGTATAATGCTCGTAACAGAGACCACCTGAACACTCGACGTGGCTTACCGCTTCCCTGGCTGTTGCATCATGAGTTCGGCGATTCAAGTGCCGGACAGGACTTCTCAAAGACGGAGTCCTGAAAGTAAAAAAAGGAAAAAAAGGGAAAAAGAAAAAAAAGAAATGACACAAACGGGAGCCCCTGGTGCGGTCGAGCCGCATTCTTGGCGTGTTGTTGTCTTGCCCCTCCCCATATGCCCATGGTATCTCCAGAGCGAAATTATGTACGCGTAATACTAGCTTCGCAATTTCGCGAGGGCTGGGGTTGGGGCCGGATTGCTACTCGTGCTTGAATCGTGCCAGGTGGTCTTGTTGCAGGTTACTCCGAGCGCGCTTGGCGGTGTCCGGACGCTTAGTGGCCGGACTCGCGAATTGCCGTGAGAGGCTGCTTTGTACCTCCGCCGCGAGGGCCGCCGTGTGCTCTTCCGTTCGGAGAGAGTGTTCGGTGTTTCCATTGACCGTGATTACTCCTCGAGGGCCTGGCATCTTGAGCTTGAGGTATATGTAGTGTGGCACCGCATTGAACTTTGCAAATGCGGTCCGTCCCCAAGATGCATGATAGCCGCCATGAATGGGACGATGCCAAGATTAACTCTTCGCTTCGGAAGTTATCGGGGATCCGAAGACCACTTCGAGTGTAACCAAGCCCGTACAACTGGCCTCTACACCCGGTATGACGCCTTTAAAGGTCGTCTTTGTAGGTTTAATCCTTGAGGGGTCAATGCCCATTTTGTGCACTGTATCCTGATAAAGCAGGTTCAGGCTGCTGCCGCCGTCCATCAGGACTCTGGTGAGGTGAAATTTGTCGATAATTGGGTCAAGAACCAATGCGGCGAAGCCGCCGTGACGGATGCTAGTGGGGTGGTCCCTTCGATCGAAGGTGATCGGGCAGGAAGACCATGGGTTGAACTTCGGGGCGACCGCTCCATCGCATATACGTCCCTTTAGTGCACGCTTCCGCTCCCTTTTGGGTATGTGGGTTATGATATCATGTTCACCGTCCGCACATGTGTAGGAAAACCCTTCATCCTTTATTGTTCGGCGGCCGGGCTCTTCCTCGTCATCGCTATGCAGCCCTTGTCATTGAATTCGGCACTTAACTTGCTCCTTGCTTGAACACCCAACAGTCCCTGTTGGTGTGATTGGCTGATTTTTCGAAGTGCCATGTATCCGCACAAGCGATCGAGTATTCGGTCCAAGTTGGACGGGCCCTGGTATTTCTTTTGAATGGCCTCTTCCACGACCGGTTTAGAGCCTCTGAATCCGCATTGACGGCCGTATCTTCGTGATATCGCCGTTAATGCGGGCGCTTGTTCTTGTTGCGACGCGACCTGCCATTGTTGTCCTTGGTATCCGGACTATCAGGATGTTTGGCCAAGTTGTTGCTTCGAGCTAGCCAGCTGTCCTCTCCCGCACAAAAGAGAGTCATGAGGATTGTGAGGGCTACCATAGATTTCGGCTTTTCCTGTCCTAGGTGTCGGGCAAGCCACTCGTCGCGGATGTTATGTTCGAAGGCCGCAAGGGCCTCTGCATCCGGACAGTCAACGATTTGATTTTTCTTTGTTAGGAACCGAGTCCGTAACTGCGCCGATTCTTCCGGGCTGCTGAATTATGTGGCTAAGGTCATCGGCGTGCGGTGGTCGCATTACATGTGCCTTGGAAGTTATCAAGGAATGCGGCTTCCAGGTCCTCCCAACAACCAATTGATTCTGCTGGCAAGCTATTGAGCCAATATCGAGCTGGTCCTTTAAGCTTGAGTTGGAGGTATTTGATGGCATGTAGATCATCACCGCGGGCCATGTGGATATGGAGGAGATAATCCTCGATCCGCATCACAGGATCTGTGGTACCATCGTATGATTCGATGTTTACGGGCTTGAAGCCCTTGGGGATTTGATGATCCATTACTTCATCTGTGAAGCATGGTGGGTGTCTTGGCGCCTCTATATTGGGCTATATCACGGCGTAGCTCATATGAGCTTTGTCTCATCGTGTTCGCCCGGCCGGCTTTCTTTGTATCCGGCGCGACGGTAATCATCCCGCTGTTTGGCGCCACGCCGATCCGTAGATCGATCTTGTATGTTTTGCCTTATCCTCCAATATATCTCGCAACCGGCGCATTTTCCGTGCCTTGGTACTTGTTGAGCAGTGTCGGGTGTGGCTTGAGCGTAGGGCCGAGAGGCTTCTTCGTCAGCCACGGGTGGCCGGTCTGCCTTGTCGTCTTGGCGGGCGACTTGGGTGCTTCCTCCTCTAGTCGAGGCAACGGCCTGCGTTGGGGGTAGCTTTTGAGGGGCGTTCGAGTTCATACTCTTCGCCGCGAGGACTTCATCCATCTGTCACTAGCGTGTCTTGATCAGCTCTAAGCTGTTGCTGCTTTCTTGAGGCTGCTTGCCGTGGCTATAAGCCTGCGTTTGAAATGCTCCTGTTGGCGGGATCCTCGGGCACGACAAATTAAATCGTCGTCGAGGCTTGCCTCATCTTCGGAGGGAGGCGCATAATTATCGCCCTCGACCTCTCTTTCTGCGCCGTCAGGCGGACTTGCTTCTCTCTCCTCCGCTACCGAAGTCCTGCTGAGGGGGTTGTCTTCGGTACTGTCCGGGGTGTTATTATCTCCAGTGCCGGAATCACCGTTTTTATTGTGGCGGGATTTAGACCGGCGCCGCTGACGTCGGCGCTTCGGCTGTTTCTTGGAGGGGTCATCCTCTGTTGTTCCATCGCCGTTCCCATCTTTTGGGATGTCCACCATGTATATGTCATATGACGAGTTGGCCTTCCAGTGCCCTGTAGGCGCTGGGTCTTGGTAGTCTCCGGCGTCGTCGTCCATACCGTCGATGTCTTCGGAGTCGTAGTCTAGCATGTCGGTTAAATCATCGACAGTGGCTACAAAGTGGGTGGTGGGTGGGCTTTGAGTTTCTTCGTCGTCCGCATCCCATCCTTCATGTCCGTAGTCGGGCCAGGGCTCTCCGGATAAAGAGAGAGACTTTAGTGAATTCACGATGTCGCCAAAGGGCGAGTGCTGAAAGATGTCCGCGGCAGTGAACTCCATAACCGGCGCCCAATCGGATTCGATTGGCGGTAGCGGAGGGTTCGGAGTCCGGAGAGGAGTCCGGCACCTGAGTCGAGGTCTTCGCAGCGACAGGGATGGAGTTTGGCTCGATCGCCGTAGAGATTGTAGCCCCCGAGGCGGTGTCCAACCACTCGTCCTCGATCGAGGAATCCGGCTCCGGATTAAGGGTCGGAGCGGATACTGGTGCGGCCTCCAGGACAGTGCTCGGCTGCAGAGCTAGATCATGCCCATCGAGACAGTGCGGCACGCTTGGCTGCGGCTCGAATCCGTCGAAGATCAAGTCTCCCCAGATATCGGCCGTATAGTTCAAACTTCCAAATCTGACCTGATGGCCAGGGGCGTAGCTTTCGATCTGCTCCAGATGGCCATGCGAATTGGCCCGCAGTGCAAAGCCGCCGAACACGAAGATCTGTCCGGGGAGAAAAGTCTCACCCTGGACCGCGTCGTTGTTGATGATCAAAGGAGCCATCGGGCCTATCGGTGACGACACAGAGGAACTCTCAATGAAAGCATCAAGGTCGGTGTCAAAACCGGCGGATCTCGGGTAGGGGGTCCCGAACTGTGCGTCTAGGCGGATGGTAACAGGAGACAAGTGACACGATGTTTTTACCTGTGTTCGCCCTCTCGATGGAGGTAATACCCTACTCCTGCTTGATTAATATTGATGATATGGGTAGTACAAGAGAAGATCTACCACGAGATCAAGGAGGCTAAACCCTAGAAGCTAGCCTATGGTATGATTGTTGTTCGTCCTACGGACTAAAACCCTCCGGTTTATATAGACACCGAATAGGTTACGGTTACACAGAGTCGGTTACAATGGTAGGAGATCTACATATCCATATCGCCAAGCTTGCCTTCCACGCCAAGGATAGTCCCATCTGGAGACGGGACGAAGTCTTCAATCTTGTATCTTCATAGTCTTGGAGTCCGGCCGCGACGATAGTCCGGCTATCCGGACACCCCCTAGTCCGGGACTCCCTCAGAGAGGCATAAGCTAACATACTTTCTCTTCTTGGATCATATGCACTTATGATTGGAACTCTAGCAAGCATCCGCAACTACTAATGATCATTAAGGTAAAACCCAACCATAGCATTAAAGCATCAAGTCCCCTTTATCCCATACGCAAACAACCTACTTACTCGGGTCTGTGCTTCTATCACTCACTCCACCAACCATAAGCAAATCATGAATATATTGCAAACCATACAACAGGGATCCCTCACGCTTGCGCAACACGGAGGGCACAATAGGACAGCACCAATAATAAAACATGCAATTCAAACCTATCATAGCAATTCATCAATCACTGATAGGACAACGAAAATCTACTAAGACATCATAGGATGGCAACACATCATTGGATAATAATATGAAGCATAAAGCACCATGTTCAAGTAGAGGGTACAGTGGGTTGCGGGAGAGTGGACCGCTGAATATAGATGGGGGAAGGTGATGGAGATGTTGGTGAAGATGGCGGAGGTGTTGGTGAAGATCGCTGTGATGATGATGGCCCCCGGCGATGTTCCGGCTCCACCGGAAGCAAGGGGGAGCGAGCCCCTGTCGGTGTCAAAACCGGCGGATCTCGGGTAGGGGGTCCCGATCTGTGCATCTTAGGCTGATGGTAACAGGAAGCAAGGGACACAATGTTTACCCAGGTTCGGGCCCTCTCGATGGAGGTAAAACCCTACTTCCTGCTTGATTAATATTGATGATATGAGTAGTACAAGAGTAGATCTACCACGAGATCGTAGAGGCTAAACCCCAGAAGCAAGCCTATGATGATTATGATTGTGATCGTGATCGGCCTTCTAAGGACCAACCTCTCCGGTTTATATAGACACCGGAGAGGGCTAGGGTTTACACGGAGTCGGTTACAAGGAAGGAAATACAATATCCGGATCGCCAAGCTTGTCTTCCACGCCAAGGAGAGTCCCATCCGGACACGGGATGGAGTCTTAAGTTCTTGTATCTTCACGCTCCAATAGTCCGGATGGAGTATATAGTCCGGCCGTTCGGATACCCCCTAATCCAGGACTCCCTCAGTAGCACCTGAACCAGGCTTCAATGACGATGAGTCCGGCGCGCAGTCTTGTCTTCGGCATTGCAAGGCGGGTTCCATCTCCGAATACTCCCAAGTACCTGTTACGATGAATAGTGTCCTGCTTCCCATCAATGTTTGTACTCCTCAGCTTCTGTGCCTCAATAATGACCATCTCCACATATCGAGCGAACGCGAGTAGCCGAGGCATTTTTGCATCTGCCACCCCCTATCCTTCGGGTTAGCGGTCTATTTGAAGAGACGGGGATTCTCAGATCCAAACCTCACTCTCCCCCCTGGAGCAAGCATCCAACAGAGCGCTCCAGAAAAACCATTCCAACATAGCCGTTTTTGCATTTTTGCATTTTTGCATTTGCCACCCCCTATCCTTCGGGTTAGCGGTCGTCGCAGCTCTTCTTCCCGCTCTCCTCGCTCCAAGTCGGGGGACTGGGAAGAGTGCTCAGTTCCTCATAGCCGTTTGATAGAGTTACAAACCCAAGGGTTTCTGCCACCGGCGTTCATGGTCCCCGTCCGAGCTGGAATAGCCACCTATAATGGCGGGGAACAAGCAGAGGGATCTCCTAATCCATCTCCAGAGGAGTGAAAATGCCTCATCCCACATCTGCTAAGGGGCGTCGGGTTTCCAATCCACCCGCTCCTTCGCGGGCTCCTGGAGTTCTATGGCCTCCAGTTGCACAACTTTACCCCTGCCTCCGTGCTACATATAGCAGGATACGTCGTCCTTTGTGAGCTATTTCTAGGCTGCGAGCCTCACTTCGGGTTATGGAAGAAGCTGTTCTGCCTTGTCCCTCGCAACCAGGGAGAATCCCTATGTCAAGTGGGCGGGGCTGAAGTATGGCGCATTGCCGAGACCGGATACCTATCCGGCACTCCCAGGAAGGCACCAGAGAACTGGCCTTCGGAGTGGTTTTACGTTGATGATGTTCCCCTTCTGAATCCAGTCCGGACAGGTCTCCCCAAGTTCAGTAACGCACCGCTGAGGGAACGTCTAAGCTGGCGCCCCCGGGGCCCCCAAGAGGAGGATACCAGGCAAAATACACTTCCTGATGAGCAGGATAAAGTTACTGGCTAAATCCGGACTGACGATAGTCGAGGTTATGGCAATATGCATAATGCGGGGAGTGCAACCGCTTCAATATCGGGGGAAGCCCATGTGGCACAACAATGGGGAAGATGATGCCACCCGCTGTGGCCGGACTCCGCCACTGCTTTGGCAAGGATATTGTCCGATTTATACAAAGGAGAAGAGGAAGAATTCCTTCACATTAAACCACGGGATGGATTCTCCATGTACAACCCCCCAAACTGGGTAAGTCGTCGTTCCCTTCCCCGCTTCACTTATTGTGGCATTCTTTGCTAAGATTATCTGCCTCGATATTTCCGAACAGGAACTGAGGAGGGCCATAGAAGGAATCTCCAGCCCTTCCCCGTAGCCAGAGGACCCTGGAAGCACCCTCGATCGAGGACGCAAAGAAGATCCGGATATTACCGTGGAGCTTGTCAACGGGATATTTTATCAGGCGAGCTGCGATGGCGCCTCAGTGGCTATTATTGCCGACTATCCCAGACTGCTACCTACGTCGCATGTAAGCCAAGCCTAAAACTCTATCCTCCGAAGAGGACTCCTTTCTGATGTCGTGCCTTACCCCTGAAGTGTCGTGTTTTTGCAGAGACGACAATCGGAGCTCGGGGCCGAGCCCCTAGGGACCCGTCGGCCACGGGCGTCCGGATCGGGCAGGCTCAAGAGGAAGGCGGTTAGGGTTGAAATGCCGCTACAGAGGTAAGGAAAAAACCTGTTCTGTGATTATTGTATTTGAAGTGTAACAGCACCCTTCGTGTCCTGGCAGGAAGAGGAGTAGCCAGACTATATCCGGGGATCCTGCCAATCACGCCTCCACCGGCCGGATTCCAAAACCGGCTTTGAGAGAGGAGGCGGACGTGGGGCCGGTGCCGCATAGTTTTCCGACAGAGGACACGGATATGCTCTCTGCCACGAATTCCGAAGTAGAGAGCGCCATCAATCACCGGCACCGACGGGCCGTACTTCGCAACAACATCTCTTCCGAAGAGGCATTTAATGCTTTCAATTCGGGAGACGCATACATCCGAGCTGCTTAAGGCGGGCTTGCCCGAGCGATGGACCAGTATACCAAAGATATACGGGTAAGAAAATTTGATAAGCATGTATAACAGTAGCCCCTGAGACTTGAAACGGTTGGAACAACTGTTTTAAGGATCAATATATGCCCAGGTCCTTGTAGATAAGAATGAGCAATTGTCTCGGGAGCTGGAGGAGTGCAAGGCCCAGCTGAGGGCCACGGTTGCCAAGTTAGAGGGATCCCAGAAGGCCTCATCTGGTAACATTTGTCTCAATTGTACGAAGATGCACCAGTTAGTAAGTGGCTGGTATGACAAATCTAACAGAAAATTCTGCAGACAATCCCGGGGTGAATCCGTAGGGCGTAAGAGATGACGAGTCGCATCTCAAAAGGCAGCTAAAGGCTGGCGAGCGCGTTCTTACGCAAGTTAGGCAGGAGAAGAACAATCTTTAAGATGCCAATGTACAGCCGGACGTGGAATTAAAAGATGTCCACGCTCAGCTGGCGGACTCCGTGAAGGAGAACAAAAAGCTTCGACGCGGCATTCATGGTAAGTGCCTAGACGAACTGTAGTACAGCTCGGCGAGGAAGCATATTGAAAGAATTTTACTTGCAGGAATGTTAACGGGCCGCCCTGAGAAGGATATGCCCTCGTCTGCAGGCGATTTACTGCAAGACCTCTCTCAACTGCACGAGCGAGCTCGACAAGTGATGCAGGGCGTTGCTCAGGCCTTGTGGCCGTCAAGCTTCCTGCCGAATGGCATGGGGGAGCTTGTGGATATGCTTCAAGGAGCACGGCGGCGCTTCCGATTGTGGAAGATGTCAGCCTGCCGGCAAGGTGCAAGAGAAGCCTAGGCTATGGTGAAGACGCGCTACACCAAGCTGGACCCGAACCATATGGCCGAAGTCGGACTGGCGGGGCGGATGGGCAAGAAATTCCCGTGAGTCTGGTGTATGACCAGGTAGCGTTAGCCGCAAAGTATTCTCAACAAGATTGTAAGCTAGATAGCATGTTGGTTGGTATAGAGGAGGAATATAGTCAGTCCAAGTGACTGTGTAATTCAATGGACATAAGTAGTCCCTAGCGGGATTAAAATCATTTGTCGTGGCGGACCTTTTCGCTTCAGCCCCCGGATCCTACAGTCCGCGGTGTGTTCGAATACCCGCTCAGTTATACAGAACCGGGGTATGCGCGGAAACCAGGCGTAGGGGTCATAAGTGCTTGAACAGACAAGTACCCAACTAGTTATGTTATATTACATGGATAGTAAGAAACATCTTCCAGGGGGAATAGTTCCGTTAGGGGTTCCTTTCCCTGGGTAAGCCTGCGACGATGCACATGTCCGGACTGCAAACAAGGACGCAGGATACAAAACTTCTGGGCATTTACGTTGTAATAAACGAATACATCTTTTGTTCACCGACCGAATATTCCCTTAAGGACGCTAGCTTTCAGCTTCACCCAGTCTGAGGTACACATCCGGCTGAACCGGCAGTAAAAATCGCAGAGGTGCTCCCCTTATGCCCTAGCCGAATTAACGGGAACGTAGGGCATATACACAAAGGCCAGGCAACCCAGCTTGGCCACATCTTAAGTCATATCGATGCATATAATGGTGAAGAAAAGGCACATATGGCAAAAGGAACGCATATGTGATGGGCAAAAGGCCATTAGAGTAATTATTTTTAGCTTCCGTATAGGAAGCACCCAGGTATTGCTTACACACATAGTGCGGGCGGAGTGATCCGGGCGTCTGTACTGTATTAAATACTTTGTGTGAAGAGGAAAAAGGGTCGAGAAAGGAAAAGGGAGGGAGCATAATTAAAAAGGAGGGGGTAAGGAGATGAACATTGAGTTCGGCGCTAGGCGTAGAATCTCCGGAGTCTGGCCGCGTTCCATGGGTTCGGCTCGATTCTGTTATCGGATGCATTACGAAGCGATGCAGCTCCTCCGGTGAGAACTTTATCAATGACGAAGGGAACTTCCCACTTGGGTTTGAGTTTGTCCTTCTTCTTCTCCGGTCGGTGTAGAACGAGCTCGCCAATATTATAAGTTTTGGCCCACACTTCTCTGCTTTGGTACCGTCGAGCCTGCTGCTGATAGAATGTGGAGCGGTCTTTTGAGACATCGCGCTCCTCCTCCAGGGCATCCAAGTTATCCTGCCCATCTAACTCGGCTTCCTTCTCTTCGTACATGCGTACGCGAGGCGAATCATGTATTATGTCGCGGGGTAATACTGCTTCCGTGCCGTACACCATAAAAAATGGTGTATATCCGGTGGTGCGATTTGGCGTGGTCCGCAGCCCCAGTCTGAGTCGAGCTCTTCGACCCAGTGCGTGTCCGACTCTGTCAAGGATCGCACTAGTCTGGGTTTGATGCCGCTCATGATGAGACCGTTTGCCCGTTCGACCTGGCCGTTTGTTTGGGGATGGTAGATGGAAGCGTAGTCGAGCTTAATGCCCATTTTGCCACACCAAGTTTTCACTTCATCGGCTGTGAAATTTGAGCCATTATCAGAGATGATGCTGTGGGGGACGCCATATCGGTGTACGACCCCGGATATGAAGTCTATTACTGGTCCGGATTCGGCCGTTTTGACTGGTTTGGCGTCTATCCATTTGGTGAACTTGTCCACCATGACCAATAAGTATTTTTTCTTATGGCTTCCCCCTTTAAGGGGTCCGACCATATCCAGCCCCAGACCACAAAGGGCCAAGTTATGGGGATTGTTTGGAGAGCGGTAGGGGGCATATGACTCTGATTGGCAAAGAGCTGGCAACCGACGCAGTGTTGGACAAGGTCTTGTGCGTCTGCTCGGGCCGTCGGCCAATAGAAGCCTATACGGAAGGCCTTGCTGACTAGTGCTCGAGCCGCGCGTGGTGCCTGCCAAGTCCGGCATGGATTTCAGCCAAGAGCTGCCGCCCTTCCTCTTCAGAGATGCACCTTTGGAGCACTCTAGACGTGCTTTTGTTATAGAGTTCCCCTTCATGGACTTAGTAAGCTTTAGAATGCCGAACGATGCAACGTGCTTCATTTTGGTCTTCCGGGAGCTCCTGCCTATTTAGGTAGGCCAAGAAAGGCTCAGTCCACGGGATGATTACAGCCATGATTTCGTGGGCTGAGGATGTTATTTCGGTGGTGGAGCCTCTGATTATGTCTGATAGTTCGGAATCTGGGGGTGTATTCGGATCCATGCTAGTATTGCCCGACTCCCCTTCCCATACTACGGATGGCTTGAACAGCCTTTCCAGGAATATGGTAGGTGGGACAGGGTCGCGTTTAGCGCCAATGCGGGCGAGGACATCCGCCGCTTGATTGTTTTCTCGAGCCACATGGTGGAATTCGAGCCCCTCGAACCGAGCTGACATTTTGAGGACGGCATTACGGTGAGGTCAGCCATTTTCGGATCCTTGGCATCAAAGTCTCCGTTTATTTGTGATATTTCGAGGTTTGAATCCCCGCGCACTTCTAGGCGTTGAATGCCCATAGAGACTGCCATCCGAAGACCTTGCAACAGAGCCTCATATTCGGTTGCATTGTTGGAGTCTGTGTATAATATTTGGAGGACGTACTGGACCGTGTCTCCAGTGGGAGACGTCAGGACTACACCTGCTCCCAGTCCGGCCAGCATTTTAGAGCCGTCGAAGTGCATGATCCAGTTAGAGTACGCGCCGTACTCTTTAGGGAGTTCAGCTTCTGTCCATTCGGCGACAAAGTCAGCCAAGATTATGCGACTTGATGGCCCACCGTGGTTTGTATGTTATGTCGAACGGAAGGAGCTCGATGGCCCATTTAGCAATCCGGCCCATAGCGTCGCGGTTATTTATTATGTCATTGATGGTACTTCGGAGGCCACCGTAATCGAACACTCTTGAAAGTAGTGTCGTAGCTTCCGGGATGCCATGAAGATCGCGTATGCTATTTTTTGATAGTGTGGGTATCGGGATTTGCATGGGGTGAGGACCGTGGATACGTAATAAACCGGCTTCTACAGCGGGAATTTGTATCCGTCAACCTCTCGTTCGACGACGAGCACTGCGCTTACAACTTGATGTGTTGCAGCTATGTACAGCAGCATAGGTTCGCCAATATTTGGCGCTGTTAGGACTGGATTACTGGCCAATAAGATCTTTATTTTATCCAGTCCGGCCGCGGCTGCATCCGTCCACATGTAGTTTTCAGTGCGCCGAAGAAGGCGGTAAAGAGGTAGTGCCTTTTCTCCTAACCTGGAGATAAAGCGGTTTAAGGCAGCCACGCATCCAGCTAGTTTCTGGATGTGCTTGAGGTCTGTTGGTATAGCCAATCGCGACGTAGCTTCGGATTTTTGCGGATTCGCTTCAATTCCTCTATTGGAAACAATGAAGCCCAGCTTCCTGCAGAGGGACGCCTTGAAAACACATTTTTCCGGGTTCAGCTTGATGTCGTATGTTCGGAGGTTATCGAACGTAAGCATCAAGTCGTCTATTAAGGTTTCGACGTGTCTTGTTTTTATGACCACGTCGTCCACATATGCCTCCACTGTTTTGCCGATTTGCTTTTCCAGGCATGTTTGAATCATGCGTTGATAGGTTGTGCCGGCATTTTTAAGCCCGAAAGGCATAGTGTTGAAGCAGAAAGGACCATATGGCGTTATGAAAGCTGTTGCAGCTTGGTCGGACTCTGCCATCTTTATTTCATGGTATCCAGAGTATGCGTCGAGGAAACACAGCGAGTCATGTCCTGTGGTGGCGTCGATGATTTGATCAATGCGAGGGAGGGGAAAGGGATCCTTGGGGCAAGCCTTGTTGAGGTCTTTGAAGTCGACGCATAGGCGCCAGGATTTGTCCTTCTTTCGTACCATTACCAGATTTTCCATCCAATCCGGATGCTTGATATCTCTGATGAATCCGGCCTCGAGTAGCTTGGCTAGCTCTTCCCCCATGGCTTGCCGTTTGGGATCTGAAAACCGCCTTAGAGTCTGCTTGACAGGTTTGTATCCTTTTAGTATATTGAGGCTGTGTTCGGCCAATCCACGTGGGATGCCCGGCATGTCCGATGGGTGCCAGGCAAAAATGTCCCAATTCTCGCGTAAGAAGTCTCGCAGTGCGGCGTCCATTGCGGGGCTCAACTATGTCCCGATGGAAGCTGTCTTTGTGGGGTCCGTTGGATGGACCTGAAATTTGACTATCTCGTCTGTGGGTTTGAATGAGGTGGACTTGGGTCGCTTGTCGAGTATCACGTCGTCCCTGTCCACGGTGGCACGCAGCGTTGTTAGTTCTTCGGCTGCTAAGGCTTCGGATAATGCTTCCAGGGCTAGTGTTGCGGTTTTGTTTTCGGCGCAAAGTGCGACGTCCGGATCACTGGCTAGAGTGATGATTCCATTGGGTCCGGGCATTTTAAGCTTCATGTACCCGTAATGGGTATAGCTTGAAAGCTTGTAAACGCGTCCCGTCCTAAAAGGGTGTGGTATCCGCTGCTGAAAGGAGACACTTGGAATGTAATTTCTTCGGACCTGTAATTCTCCGGGGTGCCGAATACCACATCGAGTGTGATTTTTCCCGCACACCGCGCTTCCCGACTAGGGATAATTCCCCTGAAGGTTGTGCCGCTTTGTTCAATGCGGCTTTTATCAATTTCCATCTTGTTGAGTGTTTCTTTGTAGATCAAGTTTAATCCGCTTCCGCCGTCCATGAGTACTTTAGTGAGCCGAAAGCCGTCCACGATTGGGCTAAGGACGAGCGGTGGTGCGGACGATGGAATCGAGGTTCATCACTGGCATTGAAAGTTATGGCAGTGTCGTTCCACGGGTTTATTTTTGCCACATGGCAGATTTCAGCGAAGCTTCGATGAGCTCGCTTGCGCCTATTGTTTGAGGCGAAAGTCTCGAAGACTGTTAGTACCGTATTGTGTTCGTTGGCGGGATGTTGTTCTGCTTTATGGCTTACCAGAAGATCATCGCCACTTTTTGCAACCTGTCGGAGTATCCAACAAGCCCTAAGGCTATGAGTTGGTGCTATGTCCGGCGTACTGTGGAGTTTACATGGCCCATTGAGCCATTCTTCCAATACGGTTCCACGCCCTGGGGTGGGCTTTGGTTTCTTGGGGATTGGATTGGCCGACTTACGAGAGTTCGCCCGTTTAGCTCGAACAAAGGTTTTGGTGAGAGCCGGACTATCCCAAAATTCTGTTTGGGTTTTCCAGACGCTTTCCATCACAAAGTACTTCTGTACTATGGTTGCCAAGTCAGCAAAGTGTACTACGTCACGGCGACTTATAGCATTAAGGATTCCTTTGTTCGTGCAATTTTTGCAGAAAAGTGAGACTACGTCCTCCTCACGACAGTCCTTGACCTTATTTAGCATAAGGAGGAATCGCCCGATGGCGATGTCTTTGTCTCCACAGGGCTCTTATGCGATATGGGAGAGACGGTTTAGAAATGCAGGTGGGTGGGCGTAGCTGAATCCGGATTCTGATCCGATCTAGCGCCCAGGGGCATGGGAGCTTCCGAGTTTGACAGCTCGGGATCCGGGGTGCTGCCCAATTTTTCCGGCCCAATACCCGATTCTAAGTCCGGGACCTGGGTCATGTCTTCCCTTGAGCGGGTGTCCGTCTCAGGAAGCTCGGTGATCCGGACATAATTCGTCCTCAAAATAGAGGGGTAATCCGTGTGTGGTTCCTCCACTAATGCTATCTCATGGGTGGACGGCGGGGATATAATGTCCCTTTGGTCGGGTCTAAGCCCGATCTGGTCATAGTCTGTAGCGACTCCCAAAGCGGCGATGCGATCCAAGAGCTCATTAAGGGAGGAGATCTCTATCGGATCCATCTATTCGACGAGTTCCGAATTGACGTGAAGGTTATGCATGATGACCCGAGAGGTCATCGTCGGCGCGACAACCGATGAGGCAGCCATGATGAAGCCGTCTAGTCGGAGTGTTTGGCCTGCAGCCAGCGCTCCCCTCGAAGTGATGTTGTCCTTGACAACGAGACGAGCTATCGAGCCTTGCAGCGACGACACAGAGGAACTCTCAATGAAAGCACCAATGTCGGTGTCAAAACCAGCGGATCTCGGGTAGGGGGTCCCGATCTGTGCGTCTTAGGCTGATGGTAACAGGAAGCAAGGGACACAATGTTTACCCAGGTTCGGACCCTCTCGATGGAGGTAAAACCCTACTTCCTGCTTGATTAATATTGATGATATGAGTAGTACAAGAGTAGATCTACCACGAGATCGTAGAGGCTAAACCCTAGAAGCTAGCCTATGATGATTATGATTGTGATCGTGATCGGCCTTCTAAGGACCAACCTCTCCGGTTTATATAGACACCAGAGAGGGCTAGGGTTTACACGGAGTCGGTTACAAGAAAGGAAATACAATATCCAGATCGCCAAGCTTGTCTTCCATGCCAAGGAGAGTCCCATCCAGACACGGGACGGAGTCTTAAGTTCTCGTATTTTCACGCTCCAATAGTCTGGATGAAGTATATAGTCCGGCCGTCCGGATACGCCCTAATCCAGGACTCCCTCAGCCCCCCGCCCTTCTTCTTCTTCTTCCTTGACCTCCTCCCTAGATGGGAGAAGGGTTTCCCCTCTGGTCCTTGGCTCCCATGGCGTGGGAGGGGCGAGAGCCCCTCCGAGATTGGATTTATCTCTCTGTCTCTCTCATTTCTCCATTCTCAGATTCTGCCCTAGCACTGTTTCTTTTATATCCGGAGATCCATAACTCCGATTGGATTGAAACCTTCACCCAGATATTTTTCCAAAAATTAGCTTTCTTGCGGCCAAAGTAGAGCATCAACCGCCTTACGAGGGGCCCACAAGGTTGGGGGGCGCGCCCACCTGGAGTGGTGGCGTGGTCCACCCTCGTGGCCACCTCGAGCACCGTCTCGCGTTGATTCTTCCCCCAAAAAATCACAAATATTCCAAAATAATTCTCTGTCCATTTTTATCCCGTTTGGACTCCGTTTGATATTGGGTTTCTGCGAAACATAAAACATGCAACAAACGAGAACCGACCTTTGAGCCTTTGGATCAATATGTTAGTCCCAAAAATAGTATAAAAAGTTCCCAAAAGTATATGAAAGTTGTAGAATATTGGCATGGAACAATCAAAAATTATAGATACGACGGATACGTATCAGCATCCCCAAGCTTAATTCCTGCTCGTCCTCGAGTAGGTAAATGATAAAAAAGATAATTTTTGATGTGGAATGCTACCTAGCATAATCTTGATCATGTAACCTAATCATGGCATGAATATTAAGACATGAGTGAATCAAAGCAATAGTCTATCATTTGACATGAAAATGATAATACTTCGAGCATACTAATAAAGCAATCATGTCTCCTCAAAACAACATGGCCAAAGAAAGTTATCCCTACAAAATCTTATAGTCTGGCTGTTGCTCTATCTTCATCACACAAAGTATTTAATCATGCACAACCCCGATGACAAGCCAAGCAATTGTTTCATACTTTAGTAATCTCAAACGTTTTCAACTTCCACGCAATACATGAGAGTGAGCCATGGACATAGCACTCTATGTGGAATAGAATGGTGGTTGTGGAGAAGACAAAAAGGAGAAGATAGTCTCACATCAACTAGGCGTATCAACGGGCTATGGAGATGCCCATCAATAGATATCAATGTGAGTGACTAGGGATTTCCATGAAACGGATGCACTAGAGCTATAAGTGTATGAAAGCTCAAACTGAAAACTAAGTGGGTGTGCATCCAACTTGCTTGCTCATGAAGACCTCGGGCATTTAAGGAAGCCCATCGTCGGAATATACAAGCCAAGTTCTATAATGAAAATTCCCACTAGTATATGAAAGTGAAAGCATAGGATACTCTCTCTATGAAGAACATGGTGCTACTTTGAAGCACAAGTGTGGTAAAAGGATAGTAACATTGCCCCTTCTCTTTTTTCTCTCTTTTTTTATTTTCTTTTTTTATTATTATTTTGTGGGCTTCTTTGGCCTCTTTTTTTATTTGGGCTTCTTTGGCCTCTTTTATTTTTCATAAAGTCCGGAGTCTCATCCCGACTTGTGGGGGAATCATAGTCCCCATCATCCTTTCCTCACTGGGGCAATGCTCTAATAATGATTATCATCACACTTTTATTTACTTACAACTCAATATTGCATCTCGATACTAGAACAAAGATATGACTCTATATGAATGCCTCCGGCGGTGTACCGGGATGTGCAATGATCCAGCATAGCAAAGACATCAAAAAACAGACAAGCCATGAAAACATCATGCTAGCTATCTTATGATCATGCAAGGCAATATGAAAATGAATGCTCAAGTCATGTATATGATGATGATGGAAGTTGCATGGCATTATATCTCAGAATGGCTATGGAAATGCCATGATAGGTAGGTATGGTGGCTGTTTTGAGGAAGATATATGGTGGGTGTATGGTACCGGCAAAAGTTGCGCCGCACAAGAGAAGCTAGCAATGGTGGAAGGGTGAGAGTGTGTATAATCCATGGACTCAACATTAGTCATAAACAACTCATATACTCATTGCAAAAATCTACAAGCCATTGAAAACAAAGTACTACGCGCATGCTCCTAGGGGGATAGATTGGTAGGAAAATACCATCGCTCGTCCCCGACCGCCACTCATAAGGAAGACAATCAATAAATAAAATTGGGCTCCAACTTCATCACAAAGCGGTTCACCATACGTGCATGCTTCGGGAATCAGAAACCTCCACACAAGTATTTCTACTAATCCTCAATCACCCGCTAGCATGACTCTAATATCACCACCTTTATATCGCAAAACTATTGCAAGGAATCAAACATATCATATTCAGTGATCTACAAGTTTATGTAGGATTTTATGACTAACCATGTGAATGACCAATTCATGTCATCTCCCTAAATTGATATAAGTGAAGCAAGAGAGTTTAATTCTTTCTAAAAAAAGATATCACTACAAAAAATTACACTTCCGTGATGATACGTGTTTGTCATAGTAGATCGCGTTTTTTGTCATGCATGTACATCCATGACAATTTTATGACAGAATCAAGATAGTCATACCTGTGCTGTCGTAGAAGTGTTCCATGACATTACCAAAATTATCATCACAGAAGTATCCACTTCCATGACGATAAATCGCGCGTCCGCGAAGTGCTTTTCGTCAAGGGTGACCGACAAGTGGCATCCACCGTAACGGAACGCCGTTAAGCTATCGGGTCGGGTTTTGGATCCGATAACCCGTTAACAGCCCCGACCAATGGGGATTTTCCACATGTAAAATCATCATTGGCTGGAGGAAACACGTGTCTGCTCATCGTTGGGACAGATGTCATCCACTCATTGGACGGAAGGCACCTATGATACGTCGACACATGGCATGGGCCAACAGAAGCCCATTCCTATGAAAAGGCCGGCCCGTTTGTCTTGGTCAAAATGTGGTGGGCCGGCCCATGGAAAGCCTGTTAACGGCCTGTTCTCATATAGCCCATTTACAGCCCGCTAACCCAAGGCCCGTTACACCCTATCCGAATTAGGCCCAGTAGCGTCATCTGGGCCAGCCAATATGATTCCAGCCCGTTTTCACTTCTGGCCCATGTATGGCCCATGACGTCTTTCGGCCCATATGAGGCCCTATGTAACTCTTGGCCTACTAACGGCCCGTGGTGAAACTGGCCCGTAATGAACAAAGTGTATCACTTTACACCCATTAACCGCCTGTGGTGAAATCGGCCCGTAATGAACACCGTGTCACTTTATACCCATTAACGGCCCGTTATTCCGTTGGGCCGTTTCCGCCCATGTTATCTTTCGGCCTTCTCGAGCCCATTTATTCTTGGGCTCATTTCGGCGATTGGTTTACTTACGGCTATTCGTAATTTTCGCTTATGGGCCAAATTCAGCTGTGGTTACAGTCGGCCCGTTTGTGGTCCGTCAATACGTTGGGCCGTTTTCATAGCGTCATGAAATACGGCCTATTAACGATGGCCCGTTATGGTCGGCCCATGAACGGATGATTCCAACTCTAGCCCGTTTACGGCCATAATGTGGCCTGTTATTGCCCATGTTATCATACTGCCCGTATAAGGCCCATTGATGATACGGCCCGTAGAAGGCCCATTGTTTCTACGGCCCTTAGAAGGCCCATTGTTTCTACGGTCCGTTGAAGGCCCACTGTTTCTACGGCCCGTAGGAGCCCAGTGTCACTACTGTAAATATTACCCATGGTTATTGTAGCCTAGTTTTAAAAAATAGGTTATTGCAGCCACTAGCAAACCGCGGAAAAAGAACTGCAATGACTACAAGCAAACAAATAAACAAGACAACAAGGAAATAAATAAGCAAGCAAATTACGCTAGGCTATCACGGCTATCACATATTACATCAACTGGGCATCAAAGTTCGCCACCAGTGCAAATAAACGAGCCGACAAAAGAATATACAAAACTGAGAGCACTTCAGAAGGCACTAGGCCTGGCCAGGAAGGGCCCCCCAAACAGCTGAAGAAGCTGAGTAGACCTCAGTTGTGTCAACGATAGATGCATCAACACTAGATTTAAGGCTTGATGGTGCGCACGGCAATCTGCTGACATCTTCATTGCATCTTTGACTTCAAGTCGGAGCTGAGCTGAAGCAAGCCTTTCCGCTTTAAGTTGAGGCTGAAGAAGTTGAACTGATTGAGGCAGCGACTGCACACAGGTTGTCTCACACCTGCTGCTGAGTAGCTTCAACTCACTGTCTTCATCAAGACAGGACCTTGGGGTCATCTCGCTGTCCACAAGATGGTTTGGCTCACTATCTTCCCCAAAGTTCTGCCTGGCTTAAGAGATACGACTACAAAGAGAAACAAGGAGACACGTAACAGGTTTCACAATTATATAAGCAAATAAATGGATCTGTTACAGATAAGGAACATGTTTTTACAACTACAATTTGAAACTGGTAGTTGTTGCAAACATCCAATCGATGTAAACAGCAAAGCAAACAAAGTGGAGGAAATGATGCCTATCCAAATCCATACTAGAACAAAGTTTGAAGGCTTGAGAAGGATGAACTTACATTACATGTTAACACGGGCTGGACAAAGCCCTTCTCCATGTTGATGGAAGGATAATTCAATAAATTCCCCAAAGAAAATTCTTTATAAGCATCGCCATTATTCTACATTTTGCAAAGAGTAAATATAGATCAAATAATATTGGAAGAAACAGAGGATAAAGAAGCTCAGGTGCAGACTGATGATACATAATCAAATAGCAATTAATTAAGTACAGCGTTACAAGGCAAAAGGGAGAGAGGTACTGACAAGAGCAATGCAGAGCCCATTATTGTTTTGAGATCATATGATCCTTTGAGAAAGGAGATTCATCTGAAATTAGTTTTCATACAAGAGAGAAGGTAAGGCACAAGCAGAAATTTAGGAGTTCAAATTTTGAATTGATATCATAGACAGTACCTGACGCTGGGCTCCCAGCAGTTCTAATAGGGGTTTGGCCACTGGAGTAGGGGTAAACTGTGGTACAGTTAGGCCTGTGTTTTCTGTGGCTGCTGATCTATCTGATTTAACAGGTATCGCTACCTTTTCCAAATACCTAGTTTGTACTCCTTGAGGATCTGCACTCACCCTCTTCCTTTGTGACATCTATTACGAAAGAACAACATTTGACTGGAAAAACATACTGTCGTGACACATGGAATAGGTACAGAAAATGGATAGGTATGGCATATAATCATATATGATGCTTAAACTAAGCAGATGGTGTAACAAAGTAGAAGTAATGCAAGAGTTCAGATGCAAAATATGTGCGACCAATACAACTTTGCAAAGCTAGAGCAAGCACCTTGATGGGTGAATAAGATAGGCCATCCTCCACCATGCCAAGTTTGTTAGCCAGTGGATCGTTCCAAAATATTCCTCTCGTGCGCCTATTCTCATATTCATTTTGATAATGTTCAATATTTGACATGCATGAAAACATAAAAACAAGTGAGATTTTCTTTGTAATGCAGAAGTGATTCTAAGCCAATAATGCCTCCCCGTAAACCCCTTTGTGCTATCTCTGCAATTCTTTTAAAAGATGCCATGCATGTTGTAATTTGTTGTGTGCATTAATATAATGTGGCCTACTACTCAAAATATGAGAGCTCCAGAAGTGACGACACTTAAGTAGATGATAGCTTCAACATATAGTAAAGAAGAACAAGTCGACCTAACTTTGTGTGATTCAAAATATACTAAGGAGAACAACTCGACCTGACCAAATAATCGCAAGAGAAGAGTATCATCTTAAAGAAGAGCGGAAGAGCAAGCAGATTGAAGATATTACAAGTCTTTCAATACAATGTCGGTTGGCCACCCATGATGAACTGTGAGCTGCAGAGAAATACTATTCTTTCCGGTCTCTCCATATGTGGCTCACATGCATTTCAAACTAAAGTAGGAGCATTTATCTAACCAATTAAACATCTCTCGCTTTACTAATATCAGCAATAATATCATATATGAATTTGTACAACTAAGCTTGTTTAGCTCGATGGGTGGAGCAGTGCTATTACGACACAAACCACGTAGGCTGATTGTGGTCATCATAAAATGGGGAAACATAAGCATGATGTCGGATTTCGGGTTCCAGCAGACCCTTGAGGTTCGAACACTGGGGTGCGCGCTGAGATCTCGGCTTCTACCTACCTGCACCCCGCCGCCTCGCTAGGATCTAAGCTATGGAAAGAACAGCACAAGAGACACAGGGTTTATACTAGTTCGGGCCACCATTGTGGTGTAATACCCTACTCCAGTTTGTGGTGTGGTGGATTGCCTCTTGGGCTGATGATGATGAACAATACAAGGAAGAACAGCCTCACGAGGGTCTGTTCTTGGCTGGGGGGATGAAGTGCTAGGAGGAGTTCAGTCACCCTTCTCTCTCTCTCTGCGAGGCTACTGTATTGCTCTCCACGAGATGCTTCCTGCTCTCGCCTGCTTGATGCTCTCGCCTGCGCTTGCTCCCTTTGCACCAAAGTGGAAAGGAGGACACTGCGCGGGCTGGCGCTCGCCTGGCGCCCTTGGTCGTCATGGCTTGCGTCATGGGCACCTTGTGAGGTACCCCGCCTTCATCTCTCCGCCTCCTCGCGAGCCAGCCTGATGAGGCCGTGCCTGAGGAAGCTCCGTGTCGTCCGCCTCATGAGGCTTGGCCCTCGCGAGGGTCATGAGCTTGTGTTGATGAAGATGGGCCGTGCTGGGCCCCTTTGAGCCACGCGTTGCAGCCGCAGCAGGCAAGTCTGGGGACCCCTGCTCCCGGAACGCCGACAAGAGCCCCCCGAGCCCAAAGGCGCGCCGGGCTTGGCCCGAGCAGAGAGGCGAAAGGGCAAGAGCGGCGCCATGGGTCTAACAGCTCGGCCTTAGCCAGCGTGGAGGTTCATTGGACGTGGGTGTCTCCACTTCCCCACGACGCCTCGGCAACTGCACGGAGTGGACAAGTCCCTGCATGCAAAGCGGGTCATGATTACCTGCGATCGTGGAGGTCGGCGGTTGGCCTCCTTTGCCCTTAAGTACGGAACGGCGCGTGCCCTTTCAGTCTATCCCCTCTTGCTTCTCCTCCTTCCTCATGGCTCCGTCAAGGAGGTTCTCGGCCGCAGAGAAGGGAAAGGCCCGCCAGGTTGAGCCTGCCTCTCCCCCGCCCAAGCGCGGTCGGGGCCGCCCTCGCAAACACCCTGCAGTCCCCGCGGTGACTCCTCACGGCCGTGGAGGTGATTTCCCGCGCGGTGACGGGCGGCTGGCCGCGGCGGGCGGCGTGCTTCGGCCTCGCGACCCCCTAGGCCGCGCTTTCGCGCTGCGGAGGTGCTGCCGGAGTTCGTTGTGTGGTCGCGGAGCCGACTAGCACCCGGCTTCAACTTCCTTGCTTCCTCCTTGGTGAGCTCCCGGCTAGCGCCCTGGGCGGCCTCTGGCTCCAGGCAGACGGCTGCTGCAGCCGGGCCTCATCGGCTTCATTGGAGGTCTCCGCGGCCGGGAGCCTGGCCTTGACCCATGGCTGGCAGACGTTTGCCCCCGCGCGCGGCCCAAGCCGTCGGTGCACCCTGCACTTCAAGTTTGACGGCGATGCTACCCTTTACGTGAGGGTGTTTGGGGAAGATGGTCGCCGCACAGGATGCTGCCCTGAGGACGACGACCGCGGCCGGGGGCCCAGCCCCGGCGATGACGGAGCGGACAGTGCTCGCGTGGTTGGCGGCGCTCAGGGTTCCTCGAGCTTCCCCAGCTCTTCTTCGGGCGACGACTCTTCTAGCAGTGGCCGCGGTCAGCCTCCACACCGTCATGCCCGCTTGGAGGGTGGTAGCGGGTTCACCCGCCGTCGCGCTTCGGTGAAGCTCGAGAGGGAGTCCGCCTGAGCTCCGGAGGCGGCTCGAGTCTTCCCTGCGGGCTGGTGTCGGGCGAGCCTCGCCAGATCTGTTCTTTCTTTTCCTTTTTCCTGCGTAAAAAGACAGTAGTGTGGGGCCCCGTGGGGGCGCGTTTGAGTTATTGCTGTTAATCATCGCTTTGTTCCCGTTATTTCGGTATTGTGCCTTTCGGCCGCACGCCCGTGCGTAGGTAGTTCCCGGCCTCAGCTGTGGGGGGGCGACCGACCCAGGTCCTGTGTTTGTGTCGCGGTGCCCATGAGGCACGGACTGGATGGGTGCTCCTGTAGTGGACCCAGGTTGTGAGACCTTGAACGATAAGGACAGAAACACTCGCGAGGGTGCTCGGACTGCCCCCTCGCGAGACCTTGCGCAAGAGAAAACGAGGCAGGAGAGCGAAAAGCCGAAGAGCTACTAGTCAAAGATGGCAACAACTTCAATAAAACTTCAAATGAGAACGCACAAGCCAACTGCAGAAAGCAAATGAAAAAGCCGCGTCCGGCACCTAATCTAGTCTTCGACGTCTTCTCACCAGCGCGGAGCTAAGTGCTGCCACTTGGCGTGGGAGGGAGCCCCAGGGCCTGAGGCCGGCGCTCCTGAGACTCCGGGGCGTGTACAGCCCCAACTCATTATTACGTGAGAGTGTCACGGGCAGCGAGCTTCACAGGCTTTGGCCTTCTTCACAGGCTCCGGGCCTTTCTCGGGGGGAGCAAGCTTCACGGGCATTTGCCCTCTTCACAGGCTCCGGGCCTTTTCCGAAACGCGATAGCTTCACAGGCATTCGCCTTCTTCACAGGCTCCGGGCCCTTTTCCAAAAAGATAATCTTCACAGGCGTTCGCCTTCTTCACAGGCTCTGGGCCTTTTCCAGAAAGGTAATCTTCACAGGCGTTCGCCTTCTTCACAGGCTCTGGGCCTTTTCAAGGGTAAAACCTCCGGAGGTGCTGGATGTTCCACGCGTTCTGGACGGGCACCCCCTCCTGAGTCTTCAAGCGCGCGGATCCGGGCCTGGAAACATGAACAACCTTGAATGTGCCCTCCCACATGGGAGAGAGCTTATGCAATCCCTCCCTGGAGAGAACCCGCCTGAGCACGAGGTCCCCTACCTCAAGAGTCCTGGGGCGGATGTTGCGGCAGTGGTACCGTCGCAGTGCTTGTTGGTACCTCACTGCTCGCAACGTGGCTTCTCGGTGACGCTCCTCCCCCAGCACGAGGTCCATCCCCCGCATGGCGTCCTGCTGCGCCTCGTCGAACGCCAGGACCCGTGCGGAACGACGTCTGACCTCGTGAGGGAGGACCGCTTCGGCTCCATAGACCAGGAAGAACGGGGTCTCTCCAGTTGGCTTGGTCGCGGTTGTGCGGATGGACCACAACACGGACTGAAGCTCATCGTACCAACCTCTGCCGCAGGCCTCCAGCTTCTTCTTGAACGTCCTGGTCTTGAGGCCCCTCAGGACCTCTGCGTTGGCCCGCTCGGCCTGGCCGTTGCTTCGGGGGTGCGCCACCGAAGCGTAGCATATCTGCGTTCCAAGGTTAGCACAGTATGTTTTGAAGAGGTTACTGGTGAACTGCGAACCGTTGTCGGTGATGATGCGGTTCGGCACCCCGAACCAGCTCACGATGCCCTTGATGAACTTGACTGCGGAACCTGCGGGGATGGTGCGGACAGCCTCTACCTCAGCCCACTTGGTGAACTTGTCCACGACGACGTAGAGGTAGCGATAGCCCCCTGGCGCCCGAGGAAACGGGCCCAGGATGTCCAGCCCCCAGACTGCGAACGGCCACAAAAGTGGTATAGTCTGCAGGCCTCCTGCCGGCTGATGGATCTGCTTGGCGTGGAATTGGCAGGCCTCGCAAGCCTTCACCAGTTCGACGGCATCATTGAGTGCGGTGGGCCAATAGAACCCACTGCGGAATGCCTTGCCGATGAGGGTCCGCGATGATGAATGGTGCCCACGGTCTCCGCCGTGTATATCTGCCAGCAGTTCCTTCCCTTGCTCCCTGGAGATGCAACGTAGGGACACATCGTTGGGCCGCTTTCGGTAGAGCTCTCCATCCCTGATGCAGTACGCTGTGGCTTGCCGCGCCACACGCTCCGCTTCCTCCTCCTTCTCCGGCAGGGTCCCTTGCGTTAGGTACCTCCGGAGCTCCGTGATCCAGCACCCCTCCTGAGGCTCCATCGTTAGGAGCAGACGCGCCCCTGAGGCCGGGCCACAGGCTGGGGCTCCCGAGGCAGGTGGCTGGGGGAGCTCCTCCCGAGGCTGCGCCGTGTTTGATAGTGATGGCATGGCTGAGGCCTTGAAGAGCCGCTCCTCGAAGACGCCAGGCTCCTGTGGTAACCGCCTAGATGCTCATTTGGCGATGTCGTCGGCCTCCTGGTTGGTGCCGCGGGGCACATGCTGCAACTCCAACCCCAAGAACTGCTTCTCCATCCTGCGGACCTCCGCAAGGTAGGCTTCCATGTGCTCATCTTTGGGCTCGTACACCTTGTTGGAGAAATTGACGAGGAGCTGCGAATCGCCCTTGATGGTAAGGCGGTTCACCCCTAAGGCGGCTGGGGCCTTCAAGCCCGCTATTAGACCTTCATACTCCGCTATGTTGTTGGAGACCTTTTCACCTTGCTGGAAGCAGAGCTGCACAGCGCAGTAGAGCTTGTCCTTGGTGGGAGATATAAGCACCGCCCCAGCCCCAGTGCCATGCCTGGAGAACGCCCCATCGAAGTACATGACCCAGCCTTCTGGCGCCTCGCTTCCCGGAGAGAGGGACCGATCCTCGTCGGCCTTGAGGCCTGGTGCCTCCGTCCATTCTGCCACGAAATCTGCTAATGCGGCCCCCTTGATGACTCTGGTCATGCTGAATTCGAGCTGAAATGCTTGCAGTTCTATGTTCCACTCGGTGACCCTTCCGGCCGAGTTAGGGCTCCTGAGCACTCTCTCCAAGGGGTACACTGAGTCGACCTTGATGGGGTGACCCTGAAAATAGTGGCGCAGCTTGCGCGAGGCCACCAGTAGCGCGAGGAGGAGTTTCTGAGGCATGGGGTACCGTGCCCTCGCGTCCCGCAACACCGTGCTGACGAAGTACACTGGGTGCTCAATGAGGTTTGGAGCGTTGGTGCCGACGGCGCCCTCCGGAGACCGTGGCGCCTCCTGAGGCGATGGAGCCTCCAGAGGCTGGTCATCTGGGTGAGGGCCCTCTTCCGTTCCCAGTGCGCTCCCTTGCGGCGGCTGATCCCTCTCAGCCGTGGTAGCGGTTTATGTGGGTCTTCCTTGTTCCTGCTTCGCCTCGACCCGGTTTACTGCTGTGGTTTTGGTTTGACACTCCTCCCTAACCGCCACCAGGGCTGCGCTAGCGGAGTAGGGAGTGGCGGCGAGGTAGAGCACCAAGGGCTCTTGCGGCCGTGGAGCCACCATGACCGGAGGGCTGGTTAGGTACCTCTTGAGATCTTGAAACGCCTTGTTGGCCTCTTCAGTCCATTCAAAGGGCCCCTTTTTCTTCATCAGCTGGAAGAAAGGCAGCGCTCGTTCCCCCAACTTGGAGATGAAGCGCCCTAGCGCAGTCACGCGCCCAGTGAGCTTCTGCATTTCCCTGAGGGTCTTTGGCGGGCTCATGTCCTCGACCACCTTGACCTTCTCCGGGTTAGCCTCGATGCCTCGGCGGGACACGAGAAAACCCAAGAGCTTGCCCGAGGGTACTCCGAACACACATTTCTCTGGGTTGAGCCGCAGGTTCACTGCGTTGAGGCTTGCGAAGGTTTCCTCCAGGTCTTGTATCAAGGTCCTGGCCTCCCGAGACTTTACCACAATGTCATCGACGTAAGCCTCAACATTCTTCTCGAGCTGCGGACCCAAGGTGATGTGCATCAGCCGCTGGAAGGTCGCCCCTGCGTTGCGCATCCCGAATGGCATGCATGTGTAGCAGTACACCCCACACGGGGTCAGGAAGGCCATCTTTTCCACGTCTTCTACCGCCATCTTGATCTGATGATACCCGGAGAAGGCATCCAAAAAGCATAACAGGTCGCATTCTGCGGTGGAATCGACGATCTGGTCGATGCGGGGGAGCGGGAACGGATCTTGCGGGCATGCCTTGTTGAGGTTGGTGAAGTCGACACACATGCGCTCCTTCCCTCCCTTCTTTGGCACAACGACAGGGTTGGCCAACCAATCCGGATATCGGACCTCGCGAATGACCCCAGCGGCTTCTAGTTTGCCGATCTCTTGGACGATGAAGGCCTGCTTTTCAGTGGACTGCCGCCTTGCCTTCTGCTTCACAGGGCGTACATTGGGGCACACGTTGAGGTGATGCTCGATTACGCCCCTAGGGATCCCCGCCAACTGATCAGGCTCCCAGGCGAATACCTTCTTGTTCGCGCGCAGGAACTTGACCAGGGCCTCCTCCTGCTTGAGCTCGAGTTTGGCGCCTATGGTGAAAGTGGCGTCAGTTGACCCGTCCTCGTCGACGGGTATCTGCTTGCTTTCTGCCTTGTCTTGGGTGAACAATTGTTTCTTCTTGGTGGGTGCAGCCCCCTTGGGCTCGGGGGTCCCCGAGTCGGCGAGCTGTGCTGACGCCGCTGTCTTGAAGGCGAGCTTGAGCACCCGCAGCGCGTCTCCGGTGTCCCCATGCACGGTGAGGACACCGTTGCTCCCGGGCATCTTCATGAGGTTGTACGTCGGGTGAGTCGCGGCCATGAATTGGGCCAGTGCTGGATAGCCGAGGATGGCGTTGTAGGGGAGGTCGATGGGGGCGATGTCGAAATTGATCAGCTCCGTGCGGAAGTTGTCGTAGGTGCCGAAGGTCACCGGGAGCTGGATCTGTCCCAAGGGGCTGGACGACCTACCCCCGACGCCTGAGAAGGGCCGGCTGGGCTGCAGCCGCTCTCGGGGTATGCCGAGGAGGTTGAAGGCCTCAACTGAGAGCACGCTGAGGCCCGCGCCACCGTCGATGAGAGTTCTGGTGACAGCCACCTGGCAGATGGTGGGGGTGCACAACATGGGGAGCGCACCCGAGCAGGCTGAGTTGGAGGGGTGGTCCTCCGAGCTGGAGGTTAGACCGGCCTTAGGCGCCGACCGGTCCGGGTGAGCCCCCTGCCGCGCGGAGGCGGCGCCGACCCGGCGGACGAACGGCTTGACGTGGTGACTTGTAGGCGGTGCCTGCGAGCCGCCCAGGAGGGCCACGACGACCGGGGGTGTTGGTGTAGCATGGTGGGCGAGGAAGAGGCCATGAGCTCTTCCCAAGAGGCCACGGAGGCTGCCCGGCAGTGGAGCAGCCATCTTGTGGCTTGCACCGGTGAGGGCCATGGGAAGCCAGTTGGCCATGACTCTGTCGTCACCTCCAGCTTCGAGGATGGCTTCCTCGTACGCCAGCAAGAAGGCCAGTGGATCAGTCGCGCCGTTGTAGCGTGGCGGCGTTGTTGGCTTGAACTTGTCCGGCCACCGCACCGTTGCCAGGGATCGGGGTCAGGTTCGAGCCCCTCGCCCCGTCTTTGGCGCCGGCGGCGGGCGGCGCGCTGCTCATCGCGAGGCAGGTCGCGGCGGTGGCAGAAGGGAAAACTCCGGTGCACCCCTACCTTGCGCGCCAAATGTCGGATTTCGGGTTCCGGCAGACCCTTGAGGTTCGAACACTGGGGTGCGCGCGGAGATCTCGGCTTCTACCTACCTGCACCCCGCCGCCTCGCTAGGATCTAAGCTATGGAAAGAACAGCACAAGAGACACAGGGTTTATACTAGTTCGGGCCACCATTGTGGTGTAATACCCTACTCTAGTTTGTGGTGTGGTGGATTGCCTCTTGGGCCGATGATGATGAACAATACAAGGAAGAACAGCCTCGCGAGGGTCTGTTCTTGGCTGGGGGGATGAACTGCTAGGAGGAGTTCAGTCACCCTTCTCTCTCTCTCTCTGCGAGGCTACTGTATTGCTCTCCACGAGATGCTTCCTCGATCCCCCTACCCTGGGGGTGGCTAGGCCTATTTATAGGCAAAGGCCCTGGGCCTCTTCCCAAATATTGAGCGGGAAGGGCGCCAACAATTGGCCATTTCGAAGGGGAACATCTGGTACACTTATCCTGACTAAAGTTGGTCCTCGCCTGCCAAAGGCTCTGGTGGTGACGCCTGCTTGGGCTCCACAATGAGTTCCTTCCTGCCGTTGGGCTGGTCTTGGTCTTGTTGAACCGAAATGGATGCCTTTGTTTGATGCACTCGCCTGCGCTTGCTCCCTTTGCACCAAAGAGGAAAGGAGGACATCACTGCAGGCTGGCGCCCTTTGGCGCCCTTGGTCGTCATGGCTTGCGTCATGGGCACCTCGTGAGGTACCCGCCTTGATCTCTTCGCCTCCTCGCGAGCCAGCTGATGAGGCCGTGCACGAGGAAGCTCCGTGTCGTCCGCCCATGAGGCTTGGCCCCTCGCGAGGGTCTTGAGCTTGTGTTGATGAAGATGGGCCGTCTTGGGCCCCTTTGAGCCACGCCGCAGGCAGCAGGCGCAAGTCTGGGACCCCGTTTCGAGCGCCAACACATGATGAGTACAAGTGTTGACCGTGGCGGTGGGATGGCAGATCTGAAGCTGCAAACCGTGCAAAAGGGTAGTTAGCAACCGATGTTTGCTTTGAAATAACAACTAAGATTTGGTATGGACAAGAAAGTACGGTCAACAAGTGACAAAGAAATGCAATTATGATGTCTCTCTATATGTCGCGACATGCATTTGGAAACTCAAGTGGGACCTTTAGCTAACCAATTAAATGTGTCGGTTAACTAATATCAGTACCATATCACAATCATATTTTAACAACTAAGCTTTCGAATTCTGAGTGTTGTCTTGTTTAGCTTGAAGGGTGGAGTAATGCTAGTACGACAGAAAGCACCTACCAAGATCATAGTAGAGTAGATAAAAGGGGAAAACCCTAAGCATCAAGAGAAAAATCAGGAAAGTGGAACTAGCTGGACCGATGGGTGGCGCACATGCTTTTCAAACTAATATAGGAACATTAGGTGACCAATTAAACATTCTCTGTTTTAGTGATATGAGCATCATATCAGATTCGTATTCAACACGTAAGCTTTAGGTTGAGGTCTTGAGGAGCAAAGGTGCTAGCACGACACGATGCACATACGATGATTGTAGTGAATATAAAGGGGGGAAACCATAAGCTTTACGAGTATAGTGCCCGTGCCATGGCGGATCTGAAGGTGCAAACCGGACAAAGCTACTTCGCAACCAATGTTTGCTTTCGACTAGCCACTACAATTTGGTACGGACAAGAAAAGTACAGTAAACAAATTATGATCTATTTTCCGGGTGAGATCAATAACTTAAGCACATATGGAAGAGTACCACCTCTCTTGTGACGCCGTGTAGGCCTATGCTAATAGATTGAGGGTGTTGCGGGTGCGATGACTGTCGGCGGCGGGGAAGAAGACTTTAGACGGCAGACGGCCGGGTCGGGGGATATATCCAGTTGCCGTGGACGAGGCGGTCGTAGGAGCGGCAACAGCAAGGTGGACGACGGCGCCGATGAAGCGAGAGGAGGCGATGAAAGGATCCTGGTCCAGTGTGTTGGATGAGAGACGTCCATCTATTGCAGTGGACGACGGGGTAGGGGTAGCGGCTCCGGCAAGGTGGAGGATGGGGTGGCGGACGGAGGAGGCTGGCCGCAGTGCGGAGGTTGTTGTGCCACCGATCGTGTATGAATGGGGAAATGGAGGGGAGGGGGGATCTCAAACTTTGGGACGCGCTTCTCTGAAATGGGAGAAAGTTACGAACTTATCCCCCATTTAAAATTTCGGACATCGCGTCGGTTGGGGATAGGAGGGTAATCTCGCATCTCCCAAATATTTGCCGGTAACTATTTCGGGTGAGGAGACGGTGTTTTGTCATTTCACGGTTGGCGCCCACTTGTATGAACGGGCTGACAGGTAGGGCGGTTGTGTCACGTCGATGGAAGTTACACATCTGCCCCTATTTAAAATATTAGCCTACATCGATTTCAAGACGAGGAGAGTTTGTTTTGCCGCCCACCGTGTATAAATGGGGAAATGGAGGAAGAGACACATGTCTTTCGGACGAGCTTGAATCAAATGTGTTTTGCCGCCCACGTTTGGCGCCCACCGTGTCTGAATGGGCTCAGAGGCCGTCGTGTCACGTCTGATTGAAGTTACTAGTCTACCCCTATTGACAGCAGTGTAAATCCGGTCGATAAGGATGTCAAGTGTCAGGGGTAGACAGTAATTTCCATCTCGCAAACACTTGCTTCAAAGTGCCCACAAATTATAGTGGGTGTTTAGCCGCTTGCTCAAAACTTGGGAGAATTAGCATTCACGTTTGCATTGGGACCTGGCAAACTAAATTCAAATCCAATTTGTATTCGATTACGAATATCCACAGATAATTATACATTTTGTTATTTATTTCTTCAACACCACAACAAATATTTATTCCACCTTTATATACGATTATGATTTAGAAATGCCGTGATCTTCGAATTCAGTAGGTTGGATACACTCTGATTCAAACAGTTATTTCATCCAATACAATATGCTCACACGAAAAACAGTTCACCTTATGTCAATCATACAAGTACTGAGGATTACCTCGCCTAAAAGATTCGGATCATTACAACACATGGACAACCTGGAATTCTAGACAACATAGGGGGTCTTGCAATATAATCCATTCAGAGACATGACACAACATGCAAGTACAATAATCTACTGACAATTTCAACTGGTATCTAAAGAAGAACCGGGATTACCTTGGGCTTTAGATAGCGTAAACAGCAGACCTCCTCCGTCTTCAAATGCAACATTCTTACTTCCTCCAATTCTTGGGTTGCTTGCATAATGCGTGCCGCTAATTCCGTAATTTCCAGCCTCAAGATAAAGATTACCTCATTCATGGCAGCCACACCATCTCTTTACGCCTCTAGTAGAGCCTCAAGCACTATAATATACGTGCTCGCACTGCTCCCCGGCGGTGTTGCCTCTGAATCGCTACCATCTGGTAACATGGATGGTGCACTGCTTCCACAAATAGATTCTGGGGTTGTACATTGTGTCCTAGTGTGAACGGCATCCTGAAAGGTTTCCGCTAGACATAAGTAAGAGATAGTTATCGTATGATCCAGGCAGTAAGCTTACATGGTAAACAACGGACGAATTATTGCCGAGCATGGCAAACTATATTTAAATGGTTCGAAGCAGCATCAGCCGAAAAGAAATTAAAATGGTAAGATGAAACTAGGGATGTAAGTGGCAAATAAACGACATTCGCCAGTCCCATCTAGTTAGTTTTTGCTACCTCCCTAGTTCATTTTCCTCAAAAAAAACTCTTTTGAACTATCATACCACTAGTGGACTTTAATCGGGATTAAACGGGACCCGATTGACATCCCTAGTTGAAAGGGAGTGTACAACCGCTATATTTAAGTAGCCAAGGCATCTAAGCGGTTGAAATAATCGAGAAAGCACTTAACAGTGTGGCCTCATATAAACTACGAAGACAGTCTTGTGATGAAGTTGAGAGGAAAGTTAAGGACTCAAATGAAATAGGCATGCATTTCTTTACGATAGTACAGCAGGCACTGCTGACATATTGGCCAACTCGGTATAGCGTAACAACAAACAAGCATTGAATCAAGCAATACAACCAAAGCGGAACAACTGAACTATTTGTAATTCGGTAGGATTACACATTGAGTGCACAAGCCAAGAAAGCAGCCCACTCGCATTACATTTCACATGTACTAAAACACATTGGCTTACCATATGTTGTTGTGAAGCCTAGCTGCTGTTGCAATGTTCTTTGAAAATATAAATCGACATCCCGTGGTTGCAAATCTAGTTGTTGTAGTTTATTCTGCACCATCTATTTAGGTAAAATTAATTTTAATCGCATGCACTGGCCCGAATTGATCATCAATGGTTCATCTAAACTAAAGAAAGAAGGGTGTGTGCATACACGACAATATATCTGCTTCCCTCTATTTTTATGCTTGTTCGAGGTGCCAGCCCCAAAAGAACAAATATATTGCTTGATGGGGTTGGCAGATCCATAATTAATAGAAGCATCAAATTAGTCATGCAACTTGGGAAGATCAAGAACACACAAACAAGTAATGAGCAGAGGCTCGGAGCGGTGATGTAATAGCTAGCATCGGAAAATGTAGGGTAAAAGCAGACAAAAAGCGGCGGAGCCACATGCTAGTTTGCTGATGTGTAATTAAGCATAGAGAACATTAAGCGATGCGATGGAACCAACAGGTGGCATCGTAACAAAACTAAAGCATATTAACTATATGTGCACCGGTATGTAATTTAGCACATGTAACATGTTCACCGCCGTAAGTATGGCCCTCTGTGTGCAAGCAGAATAACGCATCTCATGTGATGCCCTGAAGAAATTCAAAGGTGCGGTGCTTATGCTAGGAAAGTGAACGTAGGCGCCGGCCGTTGGATAATAGTAACTGATTCTCGGTGGCATATGGGTATCGTTGTCGTACTTGATAGCTAAGGATCGTCGATGGTGCTCGTGTTGCGGTTGAGTTTGGGCCGGCTGTCACCGTCGCTGAAGCGGCTCCGGTGCTACGGTTGCGGCGCCTGTTGACATACAAGAAAGCTCATCTGTGGTAAGTGAACAGTTGCACGATAAAGAGAAAAACCAAAGGATTACAAATCGAAATAACTTGATGAGGCTGTGGCGTCGGTAAAGCAGGGCCGGTGGAGTTGAATATGGTGTCCATGGAGTGGGTCTGGTGCAGTGGACGAAGGCTTCGGCGGGCATGTTGTACAGTGCTTTCGGTGAGGCGGATCTGTTGCCGCAGACGAGGGCTTGTATGAAGGGCCAGCGAAGGGGCGGACGAGGGAGTCAGTGAAGGGCCCTCTGTGTGGTGGACGAGGGTGCGGTTAAGCGAGATCCAGTGTGGTGGACCATGATGGTGGTCAAGGAGATGCAGGCGGTGGACAAACCCGATCGGCTGAAGCGGCTCCGGTGAAGTGGTGAGTTGGCAGTTGGGGGTTCCAAGGTGCGGAAGGTAGATCCGGCGGGGTGTGAGGTCCACCGCTGCAGCGGAGGACTAGATTCGGCGGCTTGCCGTGGTTGGGGGGTCGGGGAGGGGAAGGGGAGGGGCTCTGGGGAAGAATGTTGGGGGCAAAGAGGGGAAAACAATGGAGTTACCAAAGCAACCCTTTTCCGTTCATGTGGCAGGGGTAAAACAGGAATGTCGCAGGGCTAAACTTTTGGGCGCGTGATATTTCGATGTGAGCGGGAAGTTTGAAAGCTTTTGTCGCCTAAAATTATAAGTATTCTGCTCTCGTACGGTCGACTATGATATCATGGCCGACAATTTGTTTGTTTTGCACGCAAAAAAATGTGCAAGTTTTGAAAATCAATGTCTCCAACTCGAAACTTAGATTGTCCATTCAATTGAAATATGGATCATTGAGCTACTACAAGCAAATACCATCATACGGTCCAATTCAAATGAAATTCCAAATGTGTTTATCCTAAATATGATGACAAAAGCAAAAATGTGTATGTGTATGAATAAAGCGAATGATTATAAAGTTACCTAGGTTTGATATATGAATTTGAAATCACGAAATCCCGGCTTAAAAAATGTACCTCCGTTTAAATGAATTACAACAGCTAATGATGGAGTCGAATTCCAAAATTCCAATCTTAGGTTTGTAATTCGTACATCAAGGTATATCACGCATGTTCAAAAGTATCGTTATCTCATAGTAGAAACTGTGAAACAAATTGATCAACCATGAGTGCACAATATGTCAATTACGCTAAAGTCCCTCAAATATAGACACCTCACTCTTTATCCAAGTCAACCCCCCCAAAGACCACCACCAGACACACACACATAGAGAAGTCGTTCTCTCCCCCACACACCAACACACAAGCACATTAACACCCCTCTCTCTTGTAAAGTCGGGACCCCAACATAGGTCTCTATCACTTTGTCTCTCGGGCATGCACACATCTCTTCCCTCACTCTCTAGGTCTCCCTCTATCTCTCTTACCCAAGCACACGCACTATGTAGAGTGTATATTTCCCATACACACAAAAGCGTAAGCCCCCAAACGTCTATCTCCCTAGTTATGTGGTTCTCGCGCACTCACCTCACACACCACCCCACCATAAACAAGCACACTTTATCTCCTTGTGCACCACTATACTCTTTCTATCTCTCACACATGCGGACCCGCACCAGCTCCTTCCCTGTATACATATATGTTGTGACTCTTTGCATAGCTCCCTAATGTATAATCGTTCTCGATTTCACACATTGTTCTCTGCACCATCAATTCGAGATCTCTCATGAAGTCCCTATCACACACACGATGACTCGCTTCCCTTGCGTCTCCGTTCATAGGCCAATTTGGGACAACATCAACATTGTCTCCCTATCTATACGCCATTTATGGACACAAACGACCCCTCTCGCACCCTCTCTTCCTCTCTCTCTCTCTCTCTCTCTCTCTCTCTCTCTCTCTCCCTCTCCGTCGCTAGCTCTCTCTTTCTCTCGCTCTCACACCCCTCTCCCACACACACACTCGATGTCTCTTCCAAATAGTTTGCTCCCCCCGCCCGCACCCGTGCTATCTCGCTCCTACACCTGTCACACCATTCCCCATTCCCTTATACTAGGTTTACATCATCAGTGGTCCCTCTACTCCACATACAGTCTCTCCCTGTCACACACAAACGCATGCACAAACACACACAGACACACACAAACACCCATTTATCTGGATCCTCATCTCTCCCCATGTCTGCATGTGTATCTCACACACTCACTCTCTAATTATGTATATGTGTCTCCACGTTACACAACACAAAGCCCCATGTACATGTCTCTCTCTATCCTCCGCATACATAGACACAAAGAATCTGTTATCATTGCCTCGCCTCTAACATATCGCACACGCACACCGCCTCTCTCTCTCTCTCTCTCTCTCTCTCTCAAACATGCTCAACAAGGCTTTCCCGTGAATAACTTACCGCTCTACTCATCAACAATCGTGGCAAAGACGGCCGAACACGAGACGTGAAAAAGAATAAATCTACACGTGCTTAGACCATCTAGTATGACTACTAGGACTAGAGCAAGCCAAAAAGCGCGCGCCGTCACCCCCTCCTTGTCGGCGACGGGAAAATCTTTGTTTTACACAGTCGAGAAGTCATTGTGCTAAGGCCCTACATGCTGAGGCGTTGAATAGAATGTAGATGCTAGTTTACGGAAGCAAGTATCGATAATATGTTTGTATCTCCATACTTATATTTCTTCTTTTATAAAAAACCGAGTTGGTGATGATGGTACGTGTGCCATCTGATCTATATCTGACGGGTGGAAATTAAACTAAAAGATACCCGCACCCCTCTCCACATTTGCACACAAGGCCTTCCCTAGTTCATCCTTATCTCCAACAAACCTCATTGTTGAGCAATTAAGAAAGGAAGCCTCTGGAACAAACTGGCACAGTGGCCGCTGCCGTCGTCAATCCCCATGCCTCCGCCATTCCGACCACCAACCACCACCACACCCCACTCCTCTTCACCTTATCTCATATTTCTCGAGATATCATTAGTTTTTACACATGGGATTACTCCGCAAGGGTCAATCACAACAAGTGTTTTTATAAAAAAATGCATCTTGATGTTTCGTGCAATGCACGGATCTTGCTAGTACTCCTACACAAGACTAAGTTGGTGATGCTGGTGTGTCTGCCATCCGTCGTTTCTGACCATTAGATCTACATCTAACGATTTTGAGGTAAGTTGTTGCCTTTTCTCACCAACATCCCACTTGTCTACCAATTTGCAGAAAAACCCATAATTAGTATCTTAAAACCAACCACATCCCTCCTAACCTCACCAAAACAGCCCAAGGAATATATTATAATTGAAACATAATATATCTCTAGTGACATATGTATATCAAAATTAGGGTGTTTTGTACCAAGTTTGTGAATAAGTATTATTCTAATTATGAGTCGTTGCAACGGACATGAACATTGCTAGTATTTCCAACCATGCATTTTTTCCTAGTATTCCATAGTTTCAAGTTTTCCATCAAGATATTAGTCACTCATGGTTGATATTTACTTTCAATCATGTACACATATGCACTATGTAACTAGCCTTGCTTAATGGCTACCAAAGCTTAACTTTCACTCCTACTTACAATATGTAGAGTATTTAACAAAAAACTACCACTTTCAACCAGCCCTAGGAAGAATCTATTGTACAAAAAATAGCAAAAACATACCCAAAATTTCTTAATCCACGCCAAAAACTACTACCTAGTACTCCTACCGATTAGGTTCATTTAAACCCATTTATGACTGGGTTGGCCCACACGTCCGTGCTGACGAGGCAGCTTAAACCAACACATTTTGTTTGACCGTTGACACGAGGGATCCACATCTGACCTTCTATCCTGTTATTCCCCGCAAATCATTATTTTTCCTGAACATTACTTCAAACAAGATCGATGCGTGTTCGCCGGTGGCGCCGGTGATGAGCGAGTTGGTCAGCCGCTCACCGGACGGGCCGGACGCCGCCCGGCCTCCGCATCGGGTTGGCAGGCTGGCCCGGCGTGACTCAAGAGCGAGCAAGCCGCTGCGCTGGCCTTCGCCGAGCTGGATGGCTGGCTGGCGCTGCACGCCGCGAGCAAGCCGTCGTCAGGTCGTGCCAATCTAGCTAGCAAACCTTGCGCATAAGCAACCGGACCGAGCTATCTTGGCTAGCTAGCGTCATGAAGCGCCGGACGGAGCTGGCATCCGGCTGCCGCAACATGGGCTCCGCACCGCCGGGTTTTGACCTCGCCTTTCCGACGGCGACGGTAGCTACGCCCCATGGCCGAGGATGACTAGGTGGACGGGCCGAGGTAGGAGGTCACTCGAGGATTTTGGTTGGTAAGAGCATGTACAATGGTTGATAAGGTAGTCTTATCTTAAGTCTGCCACGTATGCAAGTGGTAGTAGTTTCTTGGCATTTTAGTGGTTTCTTGCATTTATAGGGGTTTCTTGCAAGGAACAATGTACGTACTACTAGCGACAAAAGCCGATTCTAGGTTGCGTTGTACTCCAACGAATACTACTAGTGGTCGCGGGAGTGTATACCTCGTTTTGTGGGTTCGATCCCGGCCGAACGCACGCGGCCTTTTTAAAAAAAATAGTACTACTACACTTCGCTGCGAGCCAATATTTTACACTGGTAGTTTGAGTGTTGAAGTCAAACGGACGTGCGGCCCCACAATCTGGGTGCACTGGACAGCCTAGCCATGTGAACGGGTTTTCCTTCCCAGCATCCCGTGGCTCGCGTGCTCGCCCTAGCCGCACCTCGCTTGCAGCTTCCTCATCAGCTGGTAGCATATTTAAACTAGCGCCTCCCAATTAAGCCCAAGGAGCCGGAAAAGCCTGGCGGGGCAATGGGAACTGTGCAATATGGCTTTGTAGCTTGTGGCGTTGCACGCATGGACTTCACTCCATTATCGGCTCTACTATAAAAGAAATTCCTCTTTACGTGTTTTTTTGGAAACGGAGGCAAAAGCTTTGCTTCACTCATTCATAAAGAAGGAACTACTAACAAAGTTCGATGAGATCCATTACACCTCCACAAATGGAAGCGAAAAGCCTAGTCTCGCTGTATCAAATAACTCAAATGTTCTCGCCTGCATCAAGTAAAGAATCGTCGCTGATAAATAGGCTGCTAGTGTGTGTGAGAGAGGAGCGGCTGAGTAGGCCAGCTACTCCTACGTGAGAGGAGCGGCTGAATATAGCACCGAGAGGACCCACTAGGCCACTACGCAGGTGTACTTCCCCTGCATTGATAGTACAGCGATGGTTCTAGAGAACAGTAGTACCCTCCACTTCCAACTGTAGCTCCTTGGCCCTGAGATTCAAGAGTTCAAAGCAGGTGCACTATACTAGACTAGACTAGAAGTACAGTACATCGCACTACTAGTCGAGAAAAGTAGTACTGCATCGCTACAAGACGAAAGTACGTCGCCTCCGTCACATAATGTAAGACGTTTTTGACACTAGTTTGCGTGTAAAAAAAATGGCAAAAACATACCCAAAATTTCTTAATCCACGCCAAAAACTACTATCTAGTGCCAAAAATTTCTTACTAGTGCTATTATTTACAGTATAATGCAATCCCATAACATTCCACAATGCTAGTACTAGTAGTAAATAATAGCCTCACCCCTTCGCAGAGGAACGATCTACGCTTGAAGGGGACGAGGCCCTGCGGTTACCACGCTCTTATCTCCTCCTCGCCTGTTCCCTCCCCCTCAAGAGAAGGCAGTTCGTCGCTGCTCCCATGGATTCGCCAGCGGTTCTCCTCCTCGTCGGGCTGGGAGACCTTGGACGACGATCCTCCGGGAGAAATCGTGCGCCGCTCCGACGTCCTCACCGCCGCAAGACTCGGTGCTTCCTGCACCAACTTTTTCAAGACGCTGCTTAAACAGGCTTGGGAAAAGGCCATGCTTGTTGGTCTTCCATGCGTCCTCGAGGAGAAGGTTCTTCTATAGGACAATCCTTCGAACAGTCCACCGCTCCCTGGCCATGGTTGCACGTTGACTCCGCTAGAGTTGCCGACGTTGAGAGGTAGTCGGATTTTGTCCGATGAGCGTGTCGAGAATGGAGTTTGATCATGTAGTACTTAGTTATTCCATTTCCATCCCGTAATTTCTCCGCTGCCACCGTCTTATATATAGGTTCGGGTCGGTGCCAACGAAGATTGGCTTGCATACCTCGGCCAGATACCACCATCATTTTGCACAACATCCACAAGAAGGCGCGGCCGTTCCCGAGACCCCTTCTCCACCATTGGGATCGGCCTTCCGGACTGGCTGGGCTTGAATACGTCACGATGATGCCTACATGAGATTGAAGAAGATAGCAATTGCGGACCCGCCGACAAAGCGGCAGCTGCTACGATGATTACTATCTCATCACGGTGTTCGACATAAGGATTGCCATCAATGCAAGACGCAGAACGGCAGAGGGTCGGGCGCATGTTGGCGCCGGGCAGATTTGTACCCCTACACGCTCGAAGACGCCGTGGCGCCATCTAGGCCGCATCTTCGCGGTGACAAGCCGGGGACTTGTTTCATCTGGTTGCCATCCTACGATGCGGAGATTACAAACGGAATGCACAAACCATCATTTGCATCCCTAACGGTACTCCATTATTTTGCGAGGACCAGTCATCCCCGATCAAAATAAGATCGCCCGATCCTGGATGTGCATTTGCATCCGCGATTCGGTCTAACCTGGAACCTTGTAGCTGACTTTGGCATATTGGGATCAACTATCTTAGCAATCGTTACCCATGGTACCACTGATGTGCAACATAGTCACACAATCTACCACGATCGGACCGTCACCATCTACCCAGGTATTCCATTTTTTAACCCTCTCGCCTTCTTTTTCATTGTTGTACTAGTAGTATACTTAGTACTACTAGTAGGAGTACTTTTTACCTTGGAGGACGCGTATAGCTAGCTAGGCCCTTGAAGACTTGAACCCACTAGCTGCCACCATTTTTTTTTTCCAGTCTTACTATCTCATCCATGTAGCCAAGAGTGGCTATATATAATAAGCCGGTTATTTTACTTCCTCTATCGAGTAGTACTATTTGCTGCACAAGACATCGACCGCCATATTTGAGCACAACATTATTATGCATGGACCTTGACTATATGCGTCACCATGTGTCCAGATCTGGGATGCCGCGTGTACCGGATGAGCGGCGCCGAAGTTCGACCCTGTGATGCTACGTGGGTGCCGAGGAACACTCTTGGAGAGTACTCGCTTTTCATCGGGGACAGCTACCCCATTGTGAAGCGGATGCCACCTTCCGTGCACGACACGGAAGGCCTGCCGCTCATGAAGCATGGTTGTGTCTTCGGCGCACCGCCGGATGAACGACATGCTGGGACACGCTATCCCTGATTTATGCCGCTTCAGCTTGGATGAGTCTCCATCGTGTGGAACCGGACTAGAAAGCTGCGACAATGATTCCCGTTGCCCACCTCTATGGATCGTGCCATCCATGAAGAACACCTGTGACTAGAACCTGGAGGAGGACATGCATGTAGCCCATCTATAACGTGTAAGTGGAGTACGGTAATTGTGAATGGTAGCGTTGTGAATATATGTAGACTAATCGTGCACAAATTTATCACATGAATTGGAGATGAACTCGTGTGGCATACTGGCATTTGTCCTTTAGAATTTATTACTAGTAAATGTGTTATGTGTACGTGCAACTTGTTTGGTTGTTGCACGGGCTCCAACGCTCTTTGAGAAATAAAGGTGGCACGACTTTGGATATACGTGACGTGGCGGCATCATACAGTAGCATCATTCGCTATAGTTGTAGTACACTCCTACTAGGACGACAACTCCTATAAAACCTTGCGCTTGGCTCTTTGCCTCTTCGGGAGGTTCAACAGTTCGTACTCATGTGAACCTTGCACTTGCCTCTTCGCCTCTTCGGAAGGTCCAACAATGATGATACTACAGTACAATATGCTTCTGGCAATCTGACACCGATTGAACTGCTGCACGTCCACCACGAGGGCGAGGGCAAGGGAGAGGGAGAGGAAGAGGGAGAGGGCGTTGTAGTCAAAACCCTCTCCTCGTCCTGCGAACCACCGCGCGCGTGGGCGAGGGAGAGGCGTAGTAAGCAAGCTTCTCCTCGTTCGGCGAGTTGATGGGACACATCAAAGCAGTACTAGTACTATTAGTAGTCCATATTGCGTCCTTTCCGATTAATATGGCTTAATTTGAAACAAGAAAATACACTGGCGGTCAACGTATGTAACAATACGCTCTTTACGGTTACTATATATAGTTTTGTGTCGATTATACGATCACTAGCTCATCGTAGAGCACCGTATTGCACCCTACTGACCGGCCACATAGTCGACGTGGCACTTTGTTGACTGGTTAAATTGTCACCTGATTTAGGGTCCCACATCGCTTGGCATAGCAAAGAAATCAGTTAAACAAAACTTTATGCAAAGGCCGACACGAGTCCAACCCTTGCGCCCGAACCGCCTCGGCTGTGTATGTGAGTGCATGCACGTGTCCTCCCTCGGTCTTCCAACAAAGAGTGTACATCGGCTATAAAACAAAGAGTGTAGTAGTACATGATGTACATCTACACTTCCAATGCATTTAGCCTTTAATCTAAGTCGATATTGATTGACTAATGCACCAACTTGTGCTGTAGGTATAGGCTACATGTCTATCCTTAATTACAGCATGCAACGGCCTTCATTTAATCTTCTGATCTCAATGGTCGCATGCACACATAGTCTGCTACTTTTGGGCGTTAATTATACCCTGGTCAATGTGTAAATCTCTAAATGTACAGTCTTTCACGGACGTAGGGAGTAGGTTGAGCACTTGAGCATGAGCATGTGTGTTGCATCGTGTGCTGTGTGCCGCATGGGTGCGTGAGTGTTGCGTGCGTCCATGTGGAGTACGTGTGAGTGTTGCATGTTGCATGCATGCATGGGGCTGAAAGCACAAGTGCTCCCTAGGTGGTTTTGGTAATTAATGTCAACATATCTCTTGTTGGACTAACACTTTTATCTAGTATATTTCAGATAAGTTCAACATTGGAGTGGCATGGACTAAAGGATGTGGGAACTTCTTCAAGATGCTAAGGACAAAGGATTGGCTCAAGCTTCAAGCTCAAGACGCTTCATTTTACATTTTAGTGATCCAAGATCACATTGAGTCTATAGGAAAAGCCAATACTATCAAGGAGGGATGAGGTGTTGCTTAATGAGCCTCTTGCTTCAAGTGCTTAGTGATATGCTCCTACACCCTCAACTACTTTCCCATTTCCACACATATGTCCTAAACCTAAAGTCAAACTCGGCCCCACTGATTCTTTCTATCCGGCGCCACCGAGTTTGGATGTCTTAGCCACTGCCACAAACCCTAGACAAATCGGTCTCACCGATAGGGATCTCGGTCCTACCGAGATGGTATTGTAATCTCTCTGTGTATGTCCATTATCAAAATCGGTCTCACCGAGTTTGAGCAATCGGTACTACCGAGATTACAATGCAAACTTTCTGTTTAACTTATTACCAAAATCGGTCCTACCGAGTTTGATAATCGGTTCAACCGAGTTTGCCTGACCAACTCTCTGGTTAGCTAATTACCAAAATTGGTCCTACCGAGTTTGAGTAATCGGTCTTACCGAGATTACGTTATGCCCCAACCCTAACCGAATCGGTCCCACCGAGTTTCATTCCGGTCCCACCGAAAACCCTAACGGTCACATTATTTGCTAAATCGGTCTGACCGAGTTTAACGATTCGGTCCCACCGAGTTTGGTAGATTGTGTGTAACGGTTAGATTTTGTGTGGAGGCTATATATACCCTCCACCTCCTCTTCATTCGTGGAGAGAGCCATCAGAACGAACCTACACTTCCAACTTACCATTTCGAGAGAGAGAACCACCTACTCATGTGTTGAGGCCAAGATATTCCATTCCTACCATATGAATCTTGATCTCTAGCCTTCCCCAAGTTGCTTTCCACTCAAATCCTCTTTCCACCAGATCCAAATCCTATGAGAGAGAGTTGAGTGTTGGGAGACTATCATTTGAAGCGCAAGAGCAAGGAGTTCATCATCAACACACCATTTGTTACTTCTTGGAGAGTGGTGTCTCCTAGATTGGCTAGGTGTCACTTGGGAGCCTCCGACAAGATTGTGGAGTTGAACCAAGGAGTTTGTAAGGGCAAGGAGATCGCCTACTTCGTGAAGATCTACCGCTAGTGAGGCAAGTCCTTTGTGGGCGGCGGCCATGGTGGGATAGACAAGGTTGCTTCTTCGTGGACCCTTCGTGGGTGGAGCCCTCCGTGGACTCGCGCAACCGTTACCCTTCGTGGGTTGAAGTCTCCATCAACGTGGATGTACGATAGCACCACCTATCGTAACCACGCCAAAAATATCCGTGTCCCCAATTGCGTTTGAATCCTCCAATCCCTTCCCTTTACATTCTTGCAAGTTGCATGCTTTACTTTCCGCTGCTCATATACTCTTTGCATGCTTGCTTGCTATATGTTGTGAATGTTAAACTTGTGCCTAAACTCCACTTAAACTTTAAAGAAACTTAAAAACTGCAACTTTGGCTCGAAGTGTCTAATCACCCCCCCCCCCTTCTAGACACCTCTTCTCAAGGTCCTACAGGGGCTTACTCCCTCCCATTGACATGTTCATATTTCAAGCTTCCTCTGTTCCCTCCATATGGTTATACTCCCTCTTTTCCCAAATAGTACGGAGTAAAAGCCTCCCTCTGTTCCCAAATACGGAGTATTTGTCTTTCTACAGATTTCAACAAGTGACTAGGTACGGAGCAAAATGAGTGAAGTGAGCGTAGAGGCATAGGGATACTGTAGAAAGGAAGTCCTCGCGATCCATCATTCCCCATCTCGGTCAGAGAGAACTATTCAACTAGTCTTCATAGTGAAGTGACAATACACGCTGCAGCAGATGGGACACGTAATTAATAAGCTGAACCAGCGTGTTGGTGTTACTAAATCAGCCTTACCCAATACCGCCATCATATTTGCCAGTAGAGCACGCTTCCATAAATACGCCACGCACCTCTGTCCTCCATTAAGCGACATATGGGCCCTCTTGTGGTAGACCCACATGTCATCGATGTAACTATTTACACTCCGAAGGATGGTGCCTATATCCTGGTAGTAGTACTAGTAGAATTGAGATTTAATGCACTTTCTTCCCTGTCTTCCACTCTTCTTCCTCCTCTCTTCTTCTTCCTCCTCTCTTCCCCATCATCGGCCGCACACCATTTACCCCCGCTCACTTTGCTTTCGCCTGCTCGCCATCTTTCTTGGTAGCTCACACCATATCCCCCCACTCCTTTGCTCGGCCACACGAGGAGAAGCTTCTTCGCTTCGCCGCTTTGAATCCACTTCCCCGCTGGCTCGCAGGCACCAAAAACCCTAATGGCAGAACCGACTGACACGCAGAGCCGCGATTGGAATTCCCTCCCCGATGTTCTCTTGGAGCAGATCTGTAGTCGTATGGACCTACTTAGCACCGTCCGTCTGGCCGCATGCTCGGTGTCTTTGTACCATCTACTCGTCTGCAACCGGCCGGCTCTTTTCAAGACACCACGCTTTGCGATGCCCGATCCACGCAGGTGGCCCAGACACCGACTTGACGATCCTATGGAGGTTGCCGTGGTGCCCCTCGACATGCTACCACTACCCGTCCACCTGTCCTTCATGCGCGGCCACTACTGGGCGGGCATGAAGGCCAACGGGATCGTCCTCATCAACCACACCGGTAGTCCATGGCATCTCGTGGATATCTACACCCAGCGAGAGATCACCCTTTCATCGTTGGATACCGCCGACATTGAGCCTCGCGGCCCGCCGGACACTCCTGCCTACTATGCACGAGACGCGTCAAGCTTTTGGCTCGACCTGCTTGCGTAAAGTTGTAATCTGCGAAGTGCCCACACCATCAGAAGACTACATGGATTACAAGCTCATTGCCTTGTTCAACATGGGATTAGTCTATCTAGAATCCGGTCGCCATACATGGTTATGGCTCATCATCAATCTTGTTGAGGCAACATTTATGTCTGATGCTATAGTGCACGATGGCATCATTTACGCGGTCAACGCACAGATTGGCTGCCTATACTGGTGGAATCTATCGTCGTGTAATTGTTCTATCTCATCTCATCTTTACTTTATGAATACGACTGCCTGTTCATTTGTTACAAATTTAGAATGCATAGCATGTCTATAACCACATCATTGCTATATGTTCCTCTCATTTCCTAGATTTTTATGACCACACATGTTATTGTTAGAGTTTATATGAGAACAATTGGCATCTAATGTTTGTTAGAATACATATTATGAGCATAACATCATGATTGCTATATGTTACTCTCGTTTACAAGATTTTTATAACAACGCATGTTATTGCTTAGAGTTGATATGAGAATAGTAGTAGTAAGTGCTATGGTAGAATATGAGTAGGCGCTATCATAGCTGTTTTCCTCTCATTCTTACATGATGTTTGAACCATGACATGTTGCTAGAATATGAAAGTCATTGGCTTATTTATTTAACTTGGGGTATGATTATGACCACGGCATTGCAATTCTCTGTCTATGATATGTGTCACTGTTATAATAATCTTAATTCCACACATACTCTGAACATGATTGTTTATTTTTGTCCTTTTGGTCTCCAATTTGAATTGTTGCAGCAGACGCAAAAGCGCTGGCCTTCATGATTCCAGGACCTGGAATCATACCAGTCGATGGGTGTTGGTTTATCGCTCGTTCAGCTGACGGCGGTCATTTGATGCTCATTCGCACGTACCAAATTGACCAAACCATTACATCAAACCACATGCAGTACAATGCATGGGGCGTTCGTGACATTCATGGCTATGGCTGCTTCGTGTTCAAGAAAGATCCCAGCTCCGTTGGGCCAGGCGTATTCAACTGGAGGCGGGTTTACAGCCTCGGCAACTACTCCTTGTTCCTCGGGCTCAATTATCCGATCATCCAACCAATCATCGATCATATCACCGGCGATGATTACTGTGCTATGAAACTTCCATTCGCGAGGGGGTTGGTGTTTACACATCATACCATGGGTTTCATGAATCACCATATCCAGAGATTCGTCAACACAGCTTGTTGCCAGGTAATCTTCAGTGTGTGAAAGGCATCAAGCTTCCATGCGATGGATGGCTTTTGCAAACCCGACATGCGGCGATGTGGTTCATGCCAACAGCAAATATGCACAACTTGATTCGTCTTGATATCTAGACCGAGCCATGTATTCTGCTGTCAGAAAGTAACGACCCTCTTTTGTTGGATATTATGTACTGTTGTTAGTTTGAAGCACTCCTCTGGTTTGAAGGATAGATACGTTCCTGGGATCAAGTGCATCCTAACTCACTTGCGTAGGATGTAGTGATAATGATGATGGAGATGCTGTGCAGAAGCCATATATATACATATATATCAGTTAGGCTTCAAGTGCGTACTTGTTAGTTAAACCTATGTATAAATTGTGACACTAAATATGACTAGCAAGTAGTACAGTAGCAGTACTAGTATACGTGGTCAAATTATTCATCATGTCCACACATTGAATTGACGTGACAACACGCTGCGCGTGAGGTGACACAAGAATCCCGGCGGCGTGTTCGGGTATTCTGGACTTCAGATTTGCGCATTACCACTTATCTGTCGAAATCTTTCATCATTCACTTAAAACAGTCGATTGATCATACATTGAGTACCATATAACTGGAATTACCGATGCAAGTCGAAGAAGGATTGACGATGCTGCCGGTGGCGTCAAGTTCGATCCCACGGATCGAGCTGATCGAGCACCTTGAGGCCAAAGTGAGTGTTGACGGTCGAGATTTCAGTCTCTCATCGATTTGTTCATACCAACCATCGACGGCGAAAGCACGGCATATGCTACACCCAACCCGAGAAACTTCCGGGTAAGACACCGATCGGCCGTCTACTTGCACAAACATATTCCTTTGTTTATAGCTCTATTTTTCTTTTTAGACGCAGACCTGGTGAAACAATTACAATTTGATGATTAATAAAAAGTGAAACAAGTGATCGCAACATGCCAAAGATGTTATGAAAATGCCAACTAGGTACACTAAAACCTGTATTCCACAATACCGCAGGTATCACACTGAGTGGCCTAAGGAAGCATTTCTTCCAGCACAATTCCAGGGCGTTCAAAAGGGGCACGTGGACGCGTCGCAAGATACAGTCGGAGTGCGGCATGCACGCGATGTGGCACAAGACCGGCAATTCCTTGCCTGTGATGTTCAACGGCCGGCAGACGGGCAGCAAAAAAGGTTCTGGTGCTGCACACCAACAAGAACTTCGACCAGCAGAGGACCAACTAGGTGATGCAACAGTACCACCTCGGGGACCTGGAGCAAGAGAAGGAGGGGGAGCTGGTCCTCTGCAAGATTTTCTACCAGACGAACACGAGGGCCAGGAGTAAAAAGATTATAAGTTACTAGTTTGGTATTGGTAGTTGTACTACCTTGTTGTCCGCAAGTTGGTATTGTTGTTAACGATCTTTTGGTATGAACTTGCATTTGCTTCCAACCATCATGCCGAGGGTCGACGTGGATATAAAGCTGAATCATTTGTTTCGAAATGAATTCTCAGGCACCTGATTTTTATTTGATGGGTAGCATAAGCACCCGCCGTTCGAATTACCAGTTCTGCAGTTTTTTCGAAACAAGTGCATGCACTTATTATCATGATAAAAAAACAATATCCGTGTTACATCCCAGTTATCAGTCTGTGCTTGCAGAATTCTCTCGTTTATTGAGCATGTATATTTTTTTTTCAGGTCGAGCAAGTTTCAACTGGGCTATAGACTGCCCAGGGTTGGTTTTGTTTTTAACAGGCCCAGCCCATGACGACAACGGGGCACAAAGATCCAGCAGGTATCATACGGCCTCTCGCCCGCCAAATAAGTTAGTTATATTTTTGTCTTACAACATCCGCAGCAGTTTTTTCTTGAATCAAACACACAGCCCAGTTCTATTTTCCTCTTGAAACGCATGTCCTACATCCGTTTTCTAATCTCTACCTATTGTTTTACTAGTTCATATACACGTATCATTATATTGAAAACACATAAAATTCCCTTTTCATATTTACATCCTTATTTTTGTTGTTTTTCCCACCCAGTGCAAATTTTTTTACCACTGGTTTTCCCTTAAACCAACTCAATTGTCCCACGTCTTATTTGCTTACAAAAACAAAACGATTTTGCTGGCAAATCAATAAGTTCTTAAAAAATGATTATCATTTCGGGATTACAATAGTTTGGACTCCACCGAAATATGCAACATAAGGTTGAACTTTTTGACCATGGTCCTGGGCAGAAAATGGGCTGTAATAAATTACTTAAGAATTAGCAAATGGGCTGCAAATTATAAAAAATAGCAAATGGGCTTTATGTTGTCTGCCACAGATTTGGAGGCTGACTTGTGGGCCTACTAAGTTCATGCGTACACAAGGTTTCTTAAAAAAGAAACTTAGTCAACAATCGACTCTACCAGCGTCAGACCGTTAGAAGTCAATCTAACGACAATCGTGCTTCTTCAGTCTCTGATCTTCCTGCCCCAGCTGCCCAAACCAGCGCCGTCGGAACCGCCTGCTCCCGCCTCCCGTGGCCGGCAGTGCTACCGGGCAGGCCTCACGGCCTCATCATACTCGCATCCCTGGCCTGTCTATCCCTCTACTCACCCACACCTCCTGTTATTTTCCGGCGACGGCAGCCGAACCAGTCAACCCTCGTACTCTCCATCACGTGGGCAGCCACAGCTGTGTCTTCGCCGGCTCCGTGTCGTTCCCTTCGTAGGCCTCGCCGTCGTCCATCGCCCTGGTGCTCTCGGCGCGGCGTGGTCAACGATGTCCATCCAACGGCCATAGTGCTTCTTCAACCTCTGGTCTTCTTGCCCCAGCCGCCCAAAGCAACGCCGGTCGTGCCTCCCGTGGCCGGCTGTGCTGCCCCGGAGGCCTCACCGTCCCCATACTACTCCCACCGCTGGCCAGGCCATCCCTCCACTCACCCACTCCCCCTGTTATTCTGCGGCAACGGCAGCCTCACAACGCAGTCGAACCAGGGAACCCTCGTACTCCTCTCCGTGTGGGCATCCACTGCCGCGTCTTCCCCGGCTCCGCGTCGTCCCCTTCCTAGGCCTCGCCGTCGTCCACCGCCCGGGTGCTCTCGGCGCGGCATGGTCAATGTGGTCAACGACCGACTTCCATCGGAAGAGTATCAGACGTGTAGAGGCTGGCAATTTGGGTCCACGGCAGCCGCAAGGAAGTGCCTCCTTATTACGCGCAAAATAATTATTCCTCCACCTGACAGCAGGGACCCACCGGACAGGCCACCAGTATTTCACGGAAAAAACATTTCCCCCCTGACTTCTGTGACCCACCGGACGGGCCACCGTATTTCACAAAAACAACATTTGCCCCTGACTGCTGAGACCCACCGGACGGACCATCGTATTTTGCAAAAAAAATGTTCCCCCCGCTGTCAGCTCGGACCCATCGGAAGTGCCTCCTTATTACGCACAGAAAAATGAATACTCCCCCTGCTAGCTGGGACCCACCATGGTGGGAGGCTGACTTATTGGCCTACTAAGTTGACTGGGACAGAGGGCTTTGTCAACTTAGTCAATATGAACGATTCTAGCTCCAGTGACCGTACAATGTCCATCCAACGGCCGTCGTGCTTCTTCAATCTCTGCTCTTCCTGCTCCAGCCGCTCAAACAAGCGTCGTCGGGACTGCCTGCTCCCTCCTCCCCGCGGCCAGCTGTGCTACCGCGCAGGCCTCACCGCCCCACCGTACTCCCATCGCTGGCCTAGCCAACCCTCTACTCACCCACACGGCCACACATGCTGTTATTCTCCGGCGAGGGCAGACGAACCAGTAAATCCTCGTACAATCGTACTCCCCTCCGCGTGGGAAACAACTGCCGAGTCTTCCCTGCCTCCGTGTCGTTCCCTTCCTAGGCCTCGCCGTCGTCCACCGCCCTGGTGCTCTCGGCGCGGCGTGGTCAACGTGGTCAAGGAACGGCTTCCATCGGACGTGGACTGTACGTGGAGAGGCTGACAGCTAGGTCCACGGCCGCGGCAAGGAAGTGCCTCCTTATTACGCGCAAAATAATTATTCCTCCACCTGACACCTGGGACCCACCGGAAGGGCCTCTGTATTTCGCGAAAAAAAAGTGCCCCCAGCTGACATGTCGGACCCACCAGCTATCTTCGCACGCAAGGAAGTGCCTCCTTATGACGCGCAAAAAAATGAATACTCCCCCTGCTAGCTGGAACCCAGCATAGTGGGAGGCTGACTTGTGGGCCTACCAAGTTGACGGGGACGGAGAGCTTTGTCAACTTAGTCAATATGAACGATTCAAGCTCATGTTACCGTACGATGTTCATCCAACGGCCGTAGTGCTTCTTCAACCTCTGGTCTTCTTGCTCCAGCCGCCCAAACCAGCGTCGATCGTGCCGCGTGCTCCTGCCTCCCGTGGCCGGCTATGATGCCGCGAAGGCCTCACCGCCCCCTACTACTCCCACCGCTGTCCAGGCCATCCCTCTACTCACCCACACCCCCTGTTATTCTGCAGCGACAGCAGCCTCACACCGCAGCCGAACCACTGAACCCTCGTACTCCTCTTCGCGTGGGCATCCACTACTGCGTCTTCCCCGGCTCCGAGTCGTCCCCTTCCTAGGCCTCGCCGTCGTCCACCGCCGTGGTGCTCTCGGCGCGGCGTGGTCAACATGGTCAAGGAACGACTTCCATTGAACGTGGACTGTACGTGGAGAGGTTGACAGCTGGGTCCACGGCCGCAGCAAGGAAGTGCCTCCTTATTACAAGCAATATAATGATTCGTCCACCTGATAGCAGGGACCCACCGGACGGGCCACCATATTTCACGAAAAAAACGTTTCCTCCTGACTGCCGGGACCCACCAGCTACATCTTCGCACGCAAGGAAGTGCGTCCGGGCAAAAAAATGATTCGCTCCCCTGACTGCTGGAACCCACCAGCTACATCTTCGCACGCAAAGGAAGTGCGTCCGGGCAAAAAAACGATTCGCCCCTCTGACTGCTGGGACCCACCAGCTACATTTTCGCACGCAAGGAAGTGCCTGACAGTCAGGACCCACCTGGTCGAAGCGTACGTAGCGTTGTCATTCTGGTCGCGAACGTGTACGTACATATATACTGGTGGATGTAGAGGCGCGCACGTGTTGTAGTAGAGGCGTGCACGTAGCATGTACACGCATCGTCTGCGGCCAGGGTGCAAGAAAGAAAATCTGACGCCACGTATGTGTACATACGGGCAGGGTCTCGAACGCCTACTTGCGCATACGTACGGCGAGGGCTCGTGTACATGGCTGGGTCGGAACGGAGAAACAGCGTCGTCGTCGTGTTCATGGGGAGCCAACCGGCTGGGTAGGAACGGAATGCGTGGTCGTGTTCATCGGGAGGGCTTGGACGGAACACGCGATGGAAACGCGTGCCTGGCGCATCGCACAACGGAGGAAGCGGCCTTGTGTTCGACCGCCCACGCTCAAACGGGATCCTGTTCATCGGGAGGGGTCCGCGCATCGCAAAAGCGGAGGAAACGGACCTCCTGCAGTCGAAACGGGGGTCCTGTTGATCGGGGGGTGTGGCGTACCGCAAAACGGAGGAAACGAACCTCCTACGGTCGAACGGGGGTCCTGTTGATCAGGAGGGGTGTGGCGTACCGCAAAACGGACGAAACGGACCTCCTACGGTCGAAACGGTGGTCCTGTTGATCGGGAGGGTGTGGCGATCTTGCAAAAGCAGACGAAAGCGGACTTGTCTTTGGGCGCTTCTGGTCGAAACGGGGGTCCTGTTCATTGGGAGGGGTGTGGCGTACCGCAAAACGGGACTCCACGTGATATTGTTCATCTCCATCGTCGAACTCCTCCAGCCTCCACGGGCTACCGTCGACCTCCTCCAGCCTCCACGGGCTCCTGTTCATCCAGCCTCCACCGTGCGCTACTCCACCGGCTACTGTTCAACCACCCCTCCCCGGGCACCCCTCCACCGCTTCATCGCTCATCCAGCCCTCCACACCACGGGTCTTGTTAAACCCCCCCTCCACGGCCACCCCTCCACCGTCTAATTTTCATCCCGCCCCCCACACCACGGGTTCCTGTTCATCCAGAGGCAACGCCACCACTCAATGTTCATCCAACCCCCCCCCCCCCCCGCAACGCTCACTATTCAGCCAATCGATCGGCTTCAGTTAGCAGCAGTAGCGAAGGAATCGCTCCATCGGGTTTAGTTAACAGCCATCGATCGATCGCTCGGGTTCAGTAACGCGTAGCCTGCAATGCAATCGCCTGTTCGATTAGAGCCCAACGCCTCGCTCGGGTTCTCGTTAGAGCCAACGCCTCGCACACGCTGCAGCGTGCGTGTCTGAGAAACGCGCATCGCTCGTCCCCCGACCTCCCACCGTAACCGGCAACTCCCCAAAATTTTCCTCCCCCTCGTTTCTACCACGGTTTTTTCCGTCATGGACGGCCCAAAGAATGTCATGCAGCTGCGTCTCCGGCCTGCCCAGGACGAAAAGCCCATTTTCTATCATCATTTTTTGTCATAGAAGTAGGAGCCCACCACATCTATGATGATACCGGGTTCTGTCACAATTATCGTCATAGAAGTGTCATATGTATGACAGGAAAAAATTCGTTCGGCCCAAAATGTCACGGATGTGTCTTTTTTTTAGTGTATGCCCATGCTCTAACAAATATAAGTGAAGCAAAAGAGCATTCTACAAATGGCGGTTTTCTATGTGAAGAGAAACAGGCAATCCAAACTTCAAATGATATAAGTGAAGCACATGAAGCATTCTATAAAGCCATACTCAAAAGATTTAAGTGAAGTGCAATGAGAATTCTATAAATCAACCAAGGACTATCTCATACCAGCATGGTGCATAAAAGAAAAGTAAAAACTACAAAAGACGCTCCAAGACTTGCACATATCGCATGAACGAAACGAATACGAAAACATACCAATACTTGTTGAAGAAAGAGGGGATGCCTTTCGGGGCATCCCCAAGCTTAGATGCTTGAGTCTCCTTCAATATTTACTTGGGGTGCCTTGGGCATCCCCAAGCTTGAGCTCTTGCCACTCTTCCTTTTCCTCTTATCGAGACCTCCTCGATCAAACACTTCATCCACACAAAACTTCAACAGAAAACTCGGTAAGATCCATTAGTATAATAAAGAAAATCACTAGTCTAAGCACTATTGCAAACCAATTCATATTTTGTTTTTTAATTGTGTCTACTGTAATATAACTTTTCCATGGCTTAATCCATTGATAGAAATTGATAGTTTCATCAAAACAAGTAAACTATGCATTAAAAACAGAATCTGTCAAAAACAGAACAGTCTGTAGCAATCTGAACATTCACCATACTTCTGGTACCCCAAAAATTATACCAAATTAGGAAAAATAAACAATTTATACAGAAAGACAGTGCAAAAGTAATCAGAACCATTTGACATTCCAGTAAAAAAATGTAAAATCGCGCACTACAGCCAAAGTTTCAGTCCTGCACCGTACAAACCAACAAGCATTGTAAACATCCTAAAGGCAAACCTTAGCACATTATTTTTATAATACAATGGAATTGTACAAGGGGATAATTATTTTTGATGAAAATTTTCTGTAATTAAGATTCACAAGGTTTTTGTGAGCATGAACAAAGTTCAAGGAGCTCTCCCACTTCAACAATGCTTGTCTTTCTCACTTTCACTTTCCTTTTTGAAAAGTTTTGGGTTCCCCTCTTTTTTCAAACTTTATGAAATCACTCAACAGAAATATATGACTCTCTAAAACTTCCAGGTTGTCTCCTTGGGAGCGCTTTCTTTAAAGCCATTAAGCTAGGCATAAAGTGCTCAAGTAATGGATCCACCCGGATCCCAAGGTGTATCAAAGACAATTTTAATTAACAATGATTTGTAATTTAGTAGTGAGCACAAAGTAACATATATCATGCAACAACGAAGTCTAACTCTCGTCCTATGCATCGGCATGTCATAAAAGAACAATTCATGCACACCAAGTAAAGGCCAATGCATAGTATAAGCAGTTTCTTGCAATTTTATCATATTGGAAACATGGAGAGGTGGAGATATAGTTCCTCTCTTACAATAATTGCAAGTAGGAGCAGCAAGCACATGCATATTATATCTATAAAAATCATCATGTGTAGTAGTAAAACACAGCCCATCAATATAATCCTTAATAAGCACAAACTTATCCGATATAGCGTAGTTGGGAGAATTCAAAAAGATAATAGGACTATCATGCGTGGGTGCCATAGCCACAATTTCATGTTTAACATAAGGAACTATAGAAGTTCGTATCCATAAGCATAATTCAGATTGGCATCTTGGCCACAAGCATAGCAAGCATCATCAAAAAGGGATATTTCAAGAGAATCAAGGGGATCATAGGAATCATCCTTCGATAAGCACGAAGGGGAATTAAACAATGTATGAGTTCAAGAGTTTCTCTCATTAGAAGGTGGGCACGGGTAGCTAATCCGCTCTTCCTCCTTTTGTTCTTTGCTCTCCTCATCATCTTTTTCATCCAATGAGCTCACAGTTTCATCAATTTCTTCTTCCATAGCTTCCTGCAAAATATTAGTCTCTTCTTGGACAGTGGAGACTTTCTCAATAAATGCATCAATACTGGAATTGTATTCATAATTTTCATAACAATATCTAAGTATAGCAAATTTTCAGGTCTGTAAACTGTATCATCAAAATCGTCAAACTCTTTAAACATAGATTCAATCTCATAAGCACCCATAAAAGCAACAAATTCTTCTATTTATTCCACATCATAGTAATCATAGATACCATTAGCATAAGAAGCCAAGGTTTTATCATCATTAAATTTGCATGAAAAGGGAAGGTGTGGAGCCTTCATCCTAGAGCAACAAGTATAATCATATCTCAAGCATAGTTGCCTAGCATACCAATATAACACATAAATTTGATCCCACAATAGTTTCCCTTTTTGTGTCAAGCGATAATCCATAAAGTATTCACGTTGATCCAACGTGTCGCCCATAACATAATTGAATGGGGTTTTCTCAGGATTATCAAAATAGTACATAATTTCTTTCACATAACGAGCATTGAGGGTTTTAGGAGGTTCCCCATCTCCATGAGTAGCAAGTACACCAAATATTTTTGGTATTTCATGTTCCATATCCATAACTAAAGATAGAGAACAACTTAGAACAGCAAATAAAAATTACTTAGTGATAAAGCAAACAAGCACACACGAGAATATTCACCCCACACTATGACTCCCCGGCAACGGCGCCAGAAAAAGGTCTTGATAACCCGCAAGTGTAGGGGATAATTGTAGCCTCTTTCAATAAGTAAGAGTGTCGAACCCAACGAGGAGCTAAAGGTAGAACAAATATTCTCTCAAGTCCTATCTGCCACTGATACGACTCTACGCACGCTTAGTGTTCGCTTTACCTAGAACAAGTATGAAACTAGTAGTACTTTGTAGGTGTTATTGGATAGGTTTGCAAGATAATAAAGAGCATGTAAATAAAAAGTAGGGGCTGTTTAGATAAAGAAGCAATAAAGTAAATATAGCGAGTGTGGAAAAGTGGTGGTAGGAGTTGTGAAATTGTCCCTAAGGAATTGACAACGTTACTAGACCGGTAATCACTATTGCAATTCTATTTGAGGGAGAGGCATAAGCTAACATACTTTCTCTTCTTGGATCATATGCACTTATGATTGGAACTCTAGCAAGCATCCGCAACTACTAAAGATCATTAAGGTAAAACCCAACCATAGCATTAAAGCATCAAGTCCCGTTTATCCCATACGCAAAACACCTACTTACTCGGTCTGTGCTTCTGTCACTCACACCACCCACCATAAGCAAATCATGAACATATTGCAAACCCTACAACAGGGATCCCTCATGCTTGCACGACACGCAGGGCACAATAGGACAGCACCAATAATAAAACATGCAATTCAAACCAATCATAGCAATTCATCAATCACCGATAGGACAACGAAAATCTACTTAGACATCATAGGATGGCAACACATCATTGGATAATAATATGAAGCATAAAGCACCATGTTCAAGTAGAGGGTACATTGGGTTGCGGGAGAGTGGACCGCTTAATATAGATGGGGGAAGGTGATGGAGATGTTGGTGAATATGGTGGAGGTGTTGGTGAAGATCGCGGTGATGATGACGGCCCCCGGCGGTGTTCCGGCGCCACCGGAAGCAAGGGGGAGAGAGCCCCCCTTCTTCTTATTCTTCCTTGACCTCCTCCCTAGATGGGAGAAGGGTTTCCCCTCTGGTCCTTGGCTCCCATGGCGTGGGAGGGGCGAGAGCCCCTCCGAGATTGGATCTATCTCTCTATCTCTCTCTGTTTCTGCGTTCTCAGATTCTGCCCTGGCACCGTTTCTTTTATATCCGGAGATCCGTAACTCCGATTGGATTGAAACCTTTGCCCATATATTTTTCCAAAAATTAGCTTTCTTGCGGCCAAAGTAGAGCATCAACCGCCTTACGAGGGACCCACGAGGGTAGGGGGCGCGCCCACCTGGAGTGGTGGCGTGGGCCACCCTCGTGACCACCTCGGGCACCGTCTCGCGTAGATTCTTCCCCCCAAAAATCACAAATATCAAAATAATTCTCTGTCCGTTTGTGTCCCGTTTGGACTCCGTTTGATATTGGGTTTCTACGAAACATAAAACATGCAACAAACAGGAACTGGCACTAGACATTGGATCAATATGTTAGTCCCAAAAAATAGTATAAAAAGTTGCCAAAAGTATATGAAAGTTGTAGAATATTCGCATGGAACAATCAAAAATTATAGATACGACGGAGACGAATCAACAGGCATACATGACCCAGCAACGAACGTGTCGATCAATAGCGAATGAACCCAAGTCGTAGCAAGCTACAAGGACTTAAAGGAACACTGCGTGACATTTCCCCGAAGGGATAGACACAGGAAAGAAGGACACATGCCGGCCAGCCTAAGTGTTTCGGAGTAGTAGCAAGCTACCATGGCTTAGTGGAAGCACTAGGAGACATCTCCCGGTAAGAGAGGCTACCAAGGATAAACAACTAGGTTGTCAGATCCCACACATACCAAGCATTTCAAACATACACACAATAAGCTCGATATGTGCAAATACAACATGGCATCACAACAAAACTCTACAGCTAAAGTACTTTATTTAAAAGGCTCCAAAGAGCCATACATATCATTCATATAGATAGGGGTCTCACGACCCAACATTCAAGTCATACAAACATACAAGCCATAAGCGGAAGCAACATGTCTGGGTACAGATGTCTAGAAAGTAAAAAGGCTTGAGGAAGCCTATCTATCCTACAAGGGTCCTCCATGTGCTCAGGATCACCACCTGGGCCTCAGGCTACTCGTCGACGTCAAGGTCTACGTAAAACCCATCGGAAGGGGCGGTAGTATCTTCTGCAATTGTAATTAAGCAAACATGAGTACAAAGGTACTCAGCAAGACTTACATCAGATTCTACATACATGCACATTATCAATAAAGGGATGGTAGGGTTATTGCAGCAAGCCAGCTTTGACTCTTGGCTAAACTATCTTACAAGACACCAACTTGTAATTGCTTTGCGCACTTGAGTCCACTACTCACCATAACAATACACTACCGAGGGTCCACTCCCGTCATCCTACGGAAGGGCCACCCACGGCACTCACACTTGTCTTGAGGCTTTTAGTAGTTTCCATTTACTTGTCTATGAACTGTATAGGCAACCAAGTAGTCCTTTACCGCGGACGCGGCTATTCGAATAGATGATGTTAACCCTGCAGGGGTATACTTCTTCACACACGCTTCCACCACTTATCGCCGTTTACATGACATGTACTCGGCAACCTTCAAGTGGAATCCCAACGAGGGTGTCGGCCATGGCCTGCCTAAACACTCAAGTCTCTAGTCCAGGTTTATCGCCTATTCATGTTCCATCCATAGTGAGTCCGGCCGAGGTTTCCACATACAGCCCCGAATGATTTGTGCAGGGTTCCCGAGACACCAAACGGGCGTCCGGTACACCGTGCCACATACCTACCGCATAACAGCCCACCCCGAGGGTCAGTGCTGCGCACGGCCTCCAGTATACTACAAACACCAGAAACTACTTGCAACTCCTGGACAGAGGACTAGGGTGGTTAAGAAGCCAAGAGGGTCCATTGGTTTCGGGCCCAATGTATGGTAGTAGCTGATTCTTAAATCACACATACATATCTTAGTGCTTAAGGACGGTTCCAATGAAACAACCCACCATGTACTCCTACATGGCCTCTCATCGATACCTTTACCAAATCATGCTCAACACATCACTCTCATTACCGACATGATCATTTCAATCTAGCCCATCACCCAGATGAACCAGACCTAACACAACTCTAAGCATAGCAGGCATAGCAAGGTAAGAAACACAAACATGGCTCAATCAACTCCTACACATGCTAGTGGGTTTCATCTAGTTACTGTGGCAATGACAGGTCATGAAGAGGAAATGGGTTCAACTACCGCAGCACACAGCAGTTTGAAACGCGGTTGTCCTAAATGCAGTAAATGAGAGCAGGAGCGAGAACATGGGATTTTATCGATATGATCAAATGGGTGGTTTCTTGCCTGGCAGGTCTGCTGTGACGCCCCCGATTTAATCGTACACTAATCATGCACGCAAATGTGTACGATCAAGATCAGGGACTCACGGGAAGATATCACAACACAACTCTACAAATAAAATAAGTCATACAAGCATCATAATACAAGCCGAGGGCCTCGAGGGCTCGAATACAAGTGCTCGATCATAGACGAGTCGTGGAAGCAACAATATCTGAGTACGACATAAGTTAAACAAGTTTGCCTTAAGAAGGCTAGCACAAACTGGGATCTGAGATCGAAGAGGAGCAGGCCTCCGCCTGGGATCCTCCTAGCTACTCACTGGTAAATCGTCGGTGGCTGCTGCACGTAGTAGTAGGCACCTCCAGAGTAGTAGTCGTCATAGGCGGTGGCGTCTGGCTCCTGAGCTCCATCGTCTGGTTGCAGCAATCGAGTAGAGGTAGGGGGAAAAGGGGGAACAAGGCAACCGTGAGTACTCATCCAAAGTACTACTTAAACAAGGAGCTACACTACATATGCAAGGATATATGTGTAAAGGTCATATCGATTGGGACTGAACTGCGAGAATGCGAGAATAAGAGGGGATAGCTAGTCTTAACGAAGACTACCACGGACACCTGTCTTGCAGCAGTAGGAGGGACAATCTGAAGTCCTCCAAGTAACATCACATAGCAATAATCCTACCCGGCAATCCCTCCTCATATCCACGAGAGAGCGACCACCGGTTGTATCCGGCACTTGGAAGGGTGTGTTTTATCAAGTATCCGGTTCTAGTTGTCATAAGCTCAAGGTACAACTCCAAGTCGATCTGTTACCAAGATCACGGCTATCCGAATAGATTAACTTCCTGCGGTGCACCATCTTACCCGGACGCTTGATCCCATTTGGCGGACACACTTTCTGGGTCATGCCGCCGCGGAAGATCAACACGCCGCAGCCCCACCTAGGCACAACAGAGAGGCCAACACGCCGGTCTAAACCTAAGCGCCGCAGTGCAGGCCCATCGCCTGAGCACACCTGCACGCTGCGGGCCGAAGCGGACCCTAGCCTAGCAGGCGTTCCAGCCCAATCCGCGCGCCCGGCCCGTCAGCCCGACGTCTGAAGTGCCGGTGATACCACGGCGGGATACCCATAACTACTCCAGCGTAGATGGTTAGTGCGTATAAGCTCGTAGCCAACTCAGATCAAATACCAAGATCTCGTTAAAGCGTGTTAAGTATCCATGAGCGCCAAACAGGGCCGAGCCCACCTCTCTCCTAAGCGGTCTCAACCTGCCTGCCATCTCCGCCTCAAAGATCCACTCGCGGGTGCTCCATCAGCCGACCCGACTTTAGTCTCACATGTATCATGTATAAGTATATAGTATATACCCGTGATCACTTCCCGAGTGATCACGGCCCGATAATATAGCACGGCAGACGGACATGAATGTAGGGCCACAGATGAAAGTACTAGCATCCTATACTAAGCATATAGGATTGCAGGTAAGGTAACAACAGAAGTTACAAGGACAGGCTATGCAGCAGTATAGGAGTATCTGAAAATAGTAACATGCTATACTACTCTAATGCAAGCATCATAGAGAAGAGTAGGCGATATCTGGTGATCAAGGGGGGGGGCTTGCCTGGTTGCTCTGGCAAGAGAGAGGGGTCGTCAACACCGTAGTCGAACTGGCCAGCAGCAGCGTCGGTCTCGTAGTCTACCGGAGAGAAGAGGGCTAAGAAACACAGAATACCAAGTAAACAGATGCATATCGATGCATGACATGCCAAGAAGCGATGCTAGGCGTGCCCTAACGTGGTATGAGGTGGTACTTGGTTAAGAAACATCCGGAAAGTATTCCGGTGTTTCGTGTTTTGAGCGAGGAGCGGAGGGAAAGTTGCAGGTTCGATAGGTTAGGGGTGTGTGGCGGACAAAGCAGCGTATCCGGATTCGTCTCGCCGTTCCGAGCAACTTTCATGTTGAAAATATTTTAATCCGAGTTACGGATTAAAAGATATGATTTTTAAAGATTTTATTAATTTCGAATTTAATTAATTAATTAATTAATTGAAAAATGGAATTATGACGTCGACATGATGTCATCTTTGACGTCGGCCGATCAACAGGGTTGACTAGGTCAACCCTGACATGTGGGTCCCGTTCGTCATACTCTGTTAACTAATTAACCTAGTTAAGTTTAATTAACAATAGTTAATTAGGTTAATTAGTCATTAGGTTTAACTAATCAGGATTAATTAAATTAATTAATTACTTAATTAATTAATTAATTAATTAATTAATTAGTTTTATTCATTTTTATTTATTATTTATTTAAATTTCATTATCCTTTTCTTTTTATTTTAAAAACGTTCAGTGGGGGTGGGGCCCCATGTCGATGCTGCCCGGTCGGCGATTATTTGGGTCAACCAATCAAACCGTGGGGGCCCGGCGACTCTCGGGTGGCCCCAGGTGTGCCCATCACGGCCGGCTTGACGCCGGCGCATCCAGACGTGGCGGAGGGCCTCGGGCCTCGCCGGAAATGTGCTAGGGGCGGCCGTTTCGCGTGCGGTTGGCACCGTTCGGACGAGCACTCGCCCGCGAGTCGAACGGCGGTGTTGGCCTCGCCGGAGTTGGCCGAGATGGCGACGGCGGGGGGCGTTAGTGCGACGGAGGGCGCCTCGGCGAGGAGACGGGAGAGGGAGGCGGGGACGGCGACGAGTGAGGCGAGGCGAAGCCTGCCGAGAAAGTGGGCGGCACGCCAGCGAGCCAACGGCGCGGCGGGCCTGTGGGCGAGCGGCGGGGATGGGGAGGTGGCAGCTGGCGGCGCACCGCGGTGACCATGAGGGGGCGGCCGGAGCCGGGCGAACGGGGCAGGGCAACGGCGGCGTTCGGGAGGGAACTAGGGGAGAGAGGAGTGCTCACGGGGGGCCAGGTCTATGTGGCGGGCTCGGGGGCGCTCGGTGGCGACCGGTGAGGAGGCGGGCGGGGAGGCGGCCGACGGCGACGGTGGATCCGGCGAGGTGGCGTTCCGGGGCGGGGGTCGGCCCGAGGCGACGAGGGGCCTTGCGCCCGGTCGGGGAGGAGGGGAGGAGGTGCGGTCGGGCGGGGTCGCCAAGGCCGGGCGACGGGATCGGTCGGCCCCGCTCTAGATCGGGGCGGGGGGGGGAAGGGGGTGGGGGGAGGGGGCGGGTGAGGGCGAGGGTTTACACCCACGGGGAAGGTGGATAAGGGGCGGCCGGTTGGGCCGGGCCAGGAGGCTGGCCGACTGGGCCAGGTGGGGGGGGGGGCTTGGCTTAGTTGGCCTGTTGGGTTTTTCCCCCTTCTCCTTTTTCTGTTTTAAATCCTTTTTCTTAATTTCCTTTTCTATTTTGGTTTATTTAAAATATCTAAACACTTTACAAAAATGTGTGCACCCCACCATAATTAACCTTGCAATATTTGACAACCCCCGAACATTTTAGTTTAAGTTTTTTGAAAACTTTTATCGTTTGCTCGATTTTGAATTTGATATTCGAACTAGGTTCCGGACTAACGCGAGTTTATCCACAGTAACCGAGGTGACGTGGCAACATTAGTGGGGATTACTTTAGCTTAATTACCCGGGCGTCACATCTGCAGACTGGTACTGTCCTTCGATCGGGTACTCACGGTAATCCTCTAGGGCAGAACCTACCGCAGAGAGCACCGATAACACAATCAATACACAACATTATGCAACAATGTGATGCATGCATGTGACATGGCAAAGTGAGTGTGTTGGGCTAATGCAACTATAACCATATGGGTTTGAGCTATTTTGAACCAAAGATTCAAACCCAAACTCATTTTGTGATCTTAAATAGTGCCTTATCTTGTTTTGCACTAAACAGCAAGGTTAACTTGTTTAAACATGCATTAAACCAGTACAGATGGATAGATTGGATTTTTCTGATCATTTTTCATATATAACACTTTGCATTTGGAGTTACAGATTAATTTCTATGATTTTTCGAAGTTAGCACTATTTTCTGGAATTTCCTCAATAAAAACAAATCCAGAAAACGTATTACTGCGTGAGCATTGCGTCAGCAGGTTAACAAGGCGGTCCAGGTCAAACCTGACCAATGGGACCCACTAGTCAGTGTCACTGTTAGTTAACTAACTTAATTAGGATTAGTTTAACCCTAATCTAGGTTTGACTAAAGGGCAGGGCCCACATGTTAGTGACCCATGGGGGTCAAATCCCTGGTCAAACTGGGTTGACTCGCCTGCGTTTAGTCGCCGTTGACGTCCAGACACGGTGGAGGGTGCGGGTTTCGCCCTCCGGCGACCAAATGGATGGCGGAGGCCACATACGAGCAGCTGGGAGCAAGCCGCGTCGAGGGGTGGTGGTGGTTGAGCTCAAGGTCGCCGGAAACAACGCCGGCGATGAGCTTTGCAGCTGCCGGAGTTCGGGCGAGGCCGAACTCGTCGTTGCAGTGGTTCTGGAGGCACGGGGCCAGCTCCTACGTGGCCTACAGGGTGCGGTGAGGTTGTTGGACAGGGTGGCGTGGTCGTTGGGTGGCCGGAGCTTCTGGACACGGCGAGGCAGCATGGAGACGATGGTGGCCGCGGCTACGACGGCGGTGCGGCAGCAGCTGCATCGGCCATGGTGGGAGGGGGTGAGGGAGAGGCGCTGGGGTGAGAGTGAGGTGTCGGGGGGTCGGGGCGACGAGGTGGAGATCATCCACGCGTCCAGCAGCTCGAGCGGCAAGCAGGGGGCGCCGTGGCGAGCTCACGCGCACCGGCGGTCACCTCCCTGCCTGCTTGGTGGGGAAGAAGCAGCTGGCTGGCACGGGCCAGCACAGTGTTGGGCCGCCAGGTGGGCCGGCTGGATAAGTTGGCCTGGTGAGTTCCTTTTCCTTTTCTTTCTGTTTCTCTTTTCTTTCTGTTAGTTTGTGGCTTTTCTAAAAATACCTAACCACTTCCAAAAATCATGAAACTAATCATGGCTACTGTTTAGAATATATCCAACATTAAACATTTTGGTTTATGAATATTTGGACATTTAAAATATTTTATAGCATTTAAATGTCCAAATGCAATTTACATATGATTTAATCCAGTGACCTTAGGATGTCCTAGAAAGTTGTGCACCATTTTTGTCAGGGGTTTTAGACAAGGTAAAGATGATGAACATTTTAGAAGGGCATTTCAGGTTCATTGAAAAACATTTTAGTAAACCCTAGTTGGATTAAGGGGGGTGCTGGGGGTTCTTCCATCCCCATTTCAAATTTTTGAGTAAAGTAAACATGATGCAGTCACTCTAATGCATGTACTGACTAGGGTTGTGACAAGGCGCCTCACTGAAGCCTGCCAGCGCGAAATCGACCGTACCATGTGCGGCACGCCGGCTGCTAGCGAGCCTAGCTGAGCGGATGCGATTCGGTAGCACGGCGCGGCCATTGCCAGCATGCTGCGAGTCGAACGTCCAGTCTACGCCACTCCGATGGAGAACTTGCGTGCCACCCAGGCGGCGGCAGACAAACTGGACCACCTAGAGGGCGACGAGCACTGCTGCATAACGGCGCGCCTCCAGCAGCTCCTTTCTACGTCTTGAGCTTGCGTTGGTTTTCCTTGAAGAGGAGAGGGTGATGCAACAAAGTGTAGCGTAAGTATTTCCCTCAGTTTTGAGAACCAAGGTATCAATCCAGTAGGAGGCTCCTCAAAAGTCCCACGCACCTACACAAACAACTGAGAACTCGCAACCAACGCAATAAAGGGGTTGTCAATCCCTTCACGGCCACTTGCGAAAGTGAGATCTAATAAAGTTAGTATGATAAGATAAATATATTTTTGGTATTTTTATAATATAGATGCAAAAAGTAAAGATGCAAATAAAAGTAGATTGGAAACAAGTATGAAAAGAGATAGACCCGGGGGCCATAGGTTTCAATAGTGGCTTCTCTCAAGATAGCATAAGTATTACGGTGGGTGAACAAATTACTGTCGAGCAATTGATAGAAAAGCGCATAGTTATGAGATTATCTAGGCATGATCATGTATATAGGCATCACGTCCATAACAAGTAGACTGACTCCTGCCTGCATCTACTACTATTACTCCACACATCGACCGCTATCCAATATGCATCTAGTGTATTAAGTTCATAAGAACAGAGCAACGCATTAGGCAAGATGACATGATTGTCACAGCCCTAGCTCTTGTTTGTAATTAGTTGCATCTTCATCCATGTCATCATATTTAAATTTCAGTTAAACTTGAAATCGGGGTTTGATCCAAGCCCTAGTACCAAATGAATTTTAATAGGTTCAAATAAAATCATTTCAATGATTTCAAAAATGCCCTGTGAAAGTGTTCATGATTTTGATAAAGGTGAAAACCTCTGCCAAAAATGATGAGCATAATTGTTGGCCATTTTGTGGATTTTTGAGTTAACCCATATTGTATTTGATTTGGGGCCTTTGAATTTTATAAATATTTTGAATGCTCCAAAAATTCTGGTTTCAATTGTGGGCTTTTGGAATAATCCAAATAATGCCCCCAATTTATCTCAGGAGTTATAAAAATGATTTAGTGTCTAAAACTAAATCAAAACAAACTACAGAAAATAGAAAACAGAGTTAAATAGAAATAAGAGAGGGAGAGTAACTCACCTGGCAGCCCAGCCAGCCCACCTAACAGCCCACTGGCCGGCCCAGCACTATGCTGGCCCGTGCCAGCCACCTGCTTCCTCTCGCCAGCAAAGGCAGAGAGGAGCGCCAGCGTCTTGTGGCGCCACGCCACCAGCTATCACTGCGTCGCTGCCACCGCGACGCCTCGCGTCTTCTCTTCGGCGCTACCCCGCAGCCCCCTGGCCCCTCCCACTCTCTCCCTCGAGCGCCTCCCCCTCCCCTGCTCTCACCACCGAACACACCCGCCGCCGCCGACGAGCACCATCACGGCCACCGGCCTCCACACGCCTCCCCGACGCGCCAAGGAGCTCCGCCGACGATCTCTACACCGTCCCCGCCAAGCCACGCGGCCAGGCGCCCTCAGCTTCGTCCCCGACCTCGTCTTCAACCTCCGGCCGCCGGCAACCTCGCCGTGGATTCGCGAGCTCCATACCCTCCCCGACCCCGCCGTTGCCTCTGCTGGATTCGCTGTGAGCTCTACCGCATCTCCCCTCTCTCCATTTGCTCGCCCCCATGCCGAAGCGTCGTTCCCCACCGTCACCGAAGCTCACCGGCGCTGCGGCTGTCATCACCGTCGATTGCAGCTCCGCCTGACTAACCTGAGCACGCAGGCGTGCTCAGGGAACTCCCAGGAGCCCAACACGGCCATCTGCTCGCCCGCTGGCGCGCTGCAATCCTCGCGCCCATGGAGCCGTAGCTCTGGCCGCCGCCTTGCTCGCCGCCGGCGCTGCTCCCGGCCACCCCGCCGCCTCCCGTCCGGTCCTTTGGATGCGGACGAGCAAGGGCTAATCCCGGGTGCCCTCAGCTCGCCAAACCATCAACCGTAGGCCAAATCCGAGCCGAGCCGCCGTCGTTCTGGTCGCCGCCGGCAAGACTCCGGCTAGGCCGACGTGGCGCCGTCATTAACACTAATTACGGGACTAACCACCCACCTCCTTCACTGACATACGGGCCCCCACGCCCATTTAGGTTAGCCTAATTTTTACTTAGATTAGTGCTAAGCATGAGGCCCCACGTGTCAGCTTGACTTCGACTTAGTCAAAGTTGACCGGGCCCACCTGTCGGCGACCTAACTAACCCAGGCTCTCTGACCAATGGGTCCCGCAGGTCAGGGTTGACCCTGGCCGCCCTGTTGACTCGCTGACGTCACTGCGACATAATGCTGATGCAACAAAACATTTTCTGGATTTAATATAATTTAGGAAATTTCAGAAAATGTTCTAAACTTCTAAAATTCATAGAAATTCAACCGTAACTCGGATGGAAATAATTTATATATGAAAAATGATCAGAAAAATATGAAGAATCTGTTTATGGCACTTTCATGCATGTTTGAACAAGTTAACCTCACTGAATAGGATGAATCATGATTAGGGTAAATTATGAAATAACATTTGGAGTTGGAATTTGTTCTTGTTTGAGTTCCACTTCAATTAACTTGACTAGATATTGCATTAGGTGAATTCAGTACCTTAATATGACATGTCATTCATGTGAATGTGCATTGCATTGATTGTGTTCTCTCTTGTTTGCCGGTAATTGTCCCCTCTCAAGAGCGACGCATTTATCGATGAATCCGATGACACCGATGAAGAACTATATTATCTTCGTAAGTGCCGAACAAGCAAAACCCCCTTGTTCATTCCGATACAATCCTACTCTCTCGCTCCTGCTCTATTTTACTGCATTAGGACAACAATGAATCATGTGTTACTTGCTGCGGTAGCTGAACCCCTTTATCCTCTGCATGACCTGTCATTCCACAGTAATTAGATGAAACCCACTAGCATGAGTAGGAGTTGTTTGAGCCATGTTGTGCCTACTCATTTATGCTTGTTGTCATGCCCGCTACTGCTTAGAGTTGAGTCAGGTCTGATTCATCGGGAATGAATTGGAATGGTTGTGTGAACATGTCCTATTGTGTGTGAGCTAAGTGTTGAACACGATTTGGTAAAGGTATCGATGAGAGGCCATGTAGGAGTACATGGTGGGTTGTTTCATTGAAGCGAACTTAAGAACTGAGATCTGTGTTTGTGATCCATGAAACAGTTACTACCACGCATTCGGCCCAAACCAATGGACCCTCTCGGCTTCTTAACCACCCTTGTTCCTGGTCCGGGAGTTGCAAGTAGTTTCGTGTTTGTAGTATCTTTGGGGGCAGCCGCATAACGCTGACCTTAGGGGTGGGTTGTGTTGCGGTAGGCACCATGGCCCGGTGTACCGAGTGCCGTTTGGTATCTCGGGAACCCCGCACACATCGTTCGGGGCTGTATGGGAAACCTCGGCGGACTCCCTCATGGATGGAACCCGAATAGGCGATAAACCTGGACTAGGGACTTGAGTGTTTAGGTAGGTCATGGCCGACACCCCACGCTGGGCTTCCGCTTGAAGGTTGCCGAGTACATGTCGTGTAAACGGCGGTAAGTGGTGAGAGCGTGTGTGAAGAAGTACACCCCTGCAGGGTTTATTATGATCTATTCGAATAGCCGTGTCCACGGAAAAGGACTTCTGGGTTGCCTATATCAGTTCATAGACAAGTGAAAGTGGATACTCTAAAATACGCAAGATAAGCGTGAGTGCTATGGATGGCGTTCTCGTAGGGAGACGGGAGCGGGTCCGTAGTGGTGTATTGATATGGTGAATATGTGGACTCGTGTGCGCCACCTCAAAAGAGTTACGTGCAAATGTAGTTCAGATAGCCACCGAGTCAAAGCTGGCTTGCTGCGGTCAAACTCCACCACCCCTTTTGATAATGATGCATATGTAGTTAGTTACGATGTAAGTCTTCTTTGAGTACAATTGTACTCACGTTTGCTTATTTTATGTTTTGCGAGAGACGTCGGTCTCGCTAGTAGTTCCGCTTGGACTTCGACGTTTAGCTTGTTACCTCAGCTACGATCTTGTGCCCTCGGCAGATCTCGGTAGATAGTCGTGCTTCTCAGCCTTTTTTCATTTATAGTGGTCTGTACCTGCACATGTTTAGCTTCTGCTTGTGCTTTGACTTGTATGCTCGAGTGTTGGGTCATGAGACCCATGTTTGTAATATCTCGCTCCTCGGAGCCTAATGAATAATATCCGAGTCGTAGAGTTATGTTGTGATGCCACGTCGTATTTACACATATTGAGCATATTGTGTGTATGTTTGAAATGCTTGGTATGTGTGGGATCCGACAAACTAGTTGTTTATCCTTGGCAGCCTCTCATATGGGGAAATGTAGTCTCGTGCCTCCGAGCGATAGTAGTCCTTCTGGCCGGTTCACCGGAGTCCTGCTAGCCCAAAGACTACCGCTTGGACACTTGACTGGCCGGCATGTGTTTCACTTGCCGTTCCTATGTCTATCCCTCGGGAAATGTCACGCGGTGTTATTCGAGTCCTGCCTAGCCTGCTACAGCCCGAGTACCGAGTCCTGTTAGCCCAGTGCTACAGCCCGAATATATACGTTGATGACCGACATGCTCGATGTAATTCATGTATGCCTGTCCCCATAGGTTAGCGCCGCTTTGGGTTCACGACTAGCCATGTCGGCCCGGGTTCTTCGTCATATGGATCCTAGCGACACTATCATATACGTGAGCCAAAAGACGCATAAACGGTCCTGTGCCATGGTAAGGCGACACCCGTGGGAATACCGTGCGTGAGGCCGCAAAGTGATATGATGTGTTACATGCTAGATCGGTGTGACCTAGGATCGGGGTCCTGACAGCGTTGTAGTAATTCTGGTTTCAATTGTGGGCTTTTGGAATAATCCAAATAATGCCCCCAATTTATCTCAGGAGTTATAAAAATGATTTAGTGTCTAAAACTAAATCAAAACAAACTACAGAAAATAGAAAACAGAGTTAAATAGAAATAAGAGAGGGAGAGTAACTCACCTGGCAGCCCAGCCAGCCCACCTAACAGCCCACTGGCCGGCCCAGCACTATGCTGGCCCGTGCCAGCCACCTGCTTCCTCTCGCCAGGCAGGCAGAGAGGAGCGCGCCGGCGTGCGCGCGGGCACCACGCCACCAGGCTATCTGCCTGCGTCGCCCGGCCACCGCGACGCCTCGCGTCTTCTCTTCGGCGCTACCCCGCAGCCCCCCTGGCCCCTCCCACTCTCTCCCTCGAGCGCCTCCCCCTCCCCTGCTCTCACCACCGAACACACCCGCCGCCGCCGACGAGCACCATCACGGCCACCGGCCTCCACACGCCTCCCCGACGCGCCAAGGAGCTCCGCCGACGATCTCTACACCGTCCCCGCCAAGCCACGCGAGCGGAAGCGCCCTCAGCTTCGTCCCCGACCTCGTCTTCAACCTCCGGCCGCCGGCAACCTCGCCGTGGATTCGCGAGCTCCATACCCTCCCCGACCCCGCCGTTGCCTCTGCTGGATTCGCCAGAGCTCTACCGCATCTCCCCTCTCTCCATTTGCTCGCCCCCATGCCGAAGCGTCGTTCCCCACCGTCACCGAAGCTCACCGGCGCTGCGGCTGTCATCACCGTCGATTGCAGCTCCGCCTGACTAACCTGAGCACGCAGGCATGCTCAGGGAGCTCCCAGGAGCCCAACACGGCCATCTGCTCGCCCGCTGGCGCGCTGCAATCCTCGCGCCCATGGAGCCGTAGCTCTGGCCGCCGCCTTGCTTCCGCTGGCCGCTCCCGCCACCACCGCCGCCTCCCGTCCGGTCCTTTGGATGCGGACGAGCAAGGGCTAATCCCGGTGCCCTCACCGCCAAACCATCAACCGTAGGCCAAATCCGAGCCGAGCCGCCGTCGTTCTGGTCGCCGCCGGCAAGACTCCGGCGAGGCCGACGTGGCGCCGTCATTAACACTAATTACGGGACTAACCACCCACCTCCTTCACTGACATACGGGCCCCCACGCCCATTTAGGTTAGCCTAATTTTTCTGTTTAGATTAGTGCTAAGCATGAGGCCCCACGTGTCAGCTTGACTTCGACTTAGTCAAAGTTGACCGGGCCCACCTGTCGGCGACCTAACTAACCCAGGCTCTCTGACCAATGGGTCCCGCAGGTCAGGGTTGACCCTGGCCGCCCTGTTGACTTCGCTGACGTCATCACGACATAATCTTGATGCAACAAAACATTTTCTCGATTTAATATAATTTAGGAAATTTCGAAAATGTCCTAAACTTCTAAATTTTCATAGTAATTCAACCGTAACTCTGATTGAAATAATTTATATATGAAAAATGATCAGAAAAATATGAAGAATCTGTTTATGGCACTTTCATGCATGTTTGAACAAGTTAACCTCACTGAATAGGATGAATCATGATTAGGGTAAATTATGAAATAACATTTGGAGTTGGAATTTGTTCTTGTTTGAGTTCCACTTCAATTAACTTGACTAGATATTGCATTAGGTGAATTCAGTACCTTAATATGACATGTCATTCATGTGAATGTGCATTGCATTGATTGTGTTCTCTCTTGTTTGCCGGTAATTGTCCCCTCTCAGTAGACGACGTACCGACGATGAATCCGATGACACCGATGAAGATGCAACTAATTACAAACAAGAGCTAGGGCTGTGACAACGATGTAGAGGGATAAACTCATGCAATATGATATAAACCCCATCTCGTTATCCTCGATGGCAACAATACAATACGTGCCTTGCAACCCTTTCTGTCACTGGGTAAGGACACCGCAAGATTGAACCCAAAGCTAAGCACTTCTCCCATGGCAAGAAAGATCAATCTAGTAGGCCAGACCAAACCGATAATTCGAAGAGACTTGCAAAGATAACTTAATCATACATCAAAGAATTCAGAGAAGATTCAAATCTTATTCATAGATAAACTTGATCATAAGCCCACAATTCATCGGATCTCGACAAACACACCGCAATAAGAGATTACATCAAATAGATCTCCACCAGAGAGGGGGAGAACATTGTATTGAGATCCAAAAAGAGAGAAGAAGCCATCTAGCTAATAACTATGGACCCGTAGGTCTGTGGTAAACTACTCACAACTCATCGGAGCGGCAAGGATGTTGATGTAGAGGCCCCCCATGCTTGATTCCCCCTCCGGAGGCGCTTGGCCGAAGGCTCCAAGATGGGATCTCGCGGATCTGAAGGTTACGGTGGTGGAAATTGTGTTTTGTGGTGCCCTGGATGTTTTCGGGCACGTAGGTATATATAGGAAGAAGAAGTACGCCGGTGGTCACCGAGGGCACACCAGATAGGGGGCACGCCCTATAGGGGGGCGCCCTCCTATCTCGTGGAGGCTCTGGTTGCTTCTTGACTTGCACTCCAAGTTCTCTGGATCACGTTCGGCGAGAAAATCACGTTCCCGAAGGTTTCATTCCGTTTGGACTCCGTTTGATATTCCTTTTCTTCGAAATACTGAAATAGGCAAAAAACAGTAATTCTGGGCTGGGTCTCCGGTTAATAGGTTAGTCCCAAAAATAATATAAAAGTGGAAAATAAAGCCCAATAAAGCCTAAAACAGTAGATAAAGTAGCATGGAGCAATCAAAAATTATAGATACGTTGGAGACGTATCAGGCATCCCCAAGCTTAATTCCTGCTCGTCCTCGAGTAGGTAAATGATAAAAAGAGAATTTTTGATGCGGAGTGATACTTTAACTTTTTAATTTTTGATGCGGCATAATTTCAATGTAAATCTTCTTAATTGTGGTATGAATATTCCGATCCGAAAGATTCAAGACAAAAGTTCATATTGACATAAAAATAATAATACTTCAAGCATACTAACTAAGCAATTATGTCTTCTCAAAATAACATGGCCAATGAAAGTTATCCCTACAAAATCATATAGTCTGGCTATGCTCCATCTTCCCAACACAAAGTATTTAAATCATGCACAACCCCGATGACAAGCCAAGCAATTGTTTCATACTTTAACTTTTTCAAAACTTTTTCAATCTTCACGCAATACATGAGCGTGAGCCATGGATATAGCACTATATGTGGAATAGAATGGTGGTTGTGGAGAAGACAAAAAGGGAGAAGATAGTCTCACATCAACTAGGCGTATCAACGGGCTATGGAGATGCCCACCAATAGATACCAATGTGAGTGAGTAGGGATTGCCATGCAACGGATGCACTAGAGCTATAAGTATATGAAAGCTCAACAAAAGAAACTAAGTGGGTGTGCATCCAACTCGCTTGCTCACAAGACCTAGGGCATTTTGAGGAAGCCCATCATTGGAATATACAAGCCAAGTTCTATAATGAAAAATTCCCACTAGTATATGAAAGTGACAAAATGAGAGACTCTCTATCATGAAGATCTTGGTGCTACTTTGAAGCACAAGTGTGGTAAAAGGATAGTAACATTGCCCCTTCTCTCTTATTCTCTCATTTTTTTCTGTTCTTTTTTTTCTTTGGGCCTTTTCTCTTTTTTTATGGCCTCTTTTTTTTCCTTTTTTTATATTTTTTTATTTTTCGTCCGGAGCCTCATCCCGACTTGTGGGGGAATCATAGTCTCCATCATCCTTTCCTCACTTAGGACAATGCTCTAATAATGATGATCATCACACTTTTATTTTCTTACAACTCAAGAATTACAACTCGATACTTAGAACAAAATATGACTCTATATGAATGCCTCCGGCGGTGTACCGGGATATGCAATGAATCAATAGTGACATGTATGAAAGAATTATGAACGGTGGCTTTGCCACAAATACAATGTCAACTACATGATCATGCTAGCAATATGACAATGATGGAGCGTGTCATAATAAATGGAACGGTGGAAAGTTGCATGGCAATATATCTCGGAATGGCTATGGAAATGCCATAATAGGTAGGTATGGTGATTGTTTTGAGGAATATATATGGTGGGTGTATGATACCGGCGAAAAGTGCGCGGTATTAGAGGGGCTAGCAATGGTGGAAGGATGGGAAAAAGTGCGTATAATCCATGGATTCAACATTAGTCATAAAGAACTCATATACTTATTGCAAAAATCTAGAAGTTATCAAAGAAAAGTATTACGCGCATGCTCCTAGGGGATAGATTGGTAGGAAAAGACCATCGCCGTCCCCGACCGCCACTCATAAGGAAGACAATCAATAAATAAATCATGCTCTGAGTTCATCACATAACGGTTCACCATACGTGCATGCTACGGGAATCACAAACTTCAACACAAGTATTCTTTAAATTCACAACTACTCAACTAGCATGACTCTAATATCACCATCTTCATATCTCAAAACAATTATCAAGTATCAAACTTTTCTTAGTATTCAACGCACTCAAAAGAAAGTTTCACATATCATGAATACCAAGTATATTATCATTAAGCAAATTACCATGCTATTAACGAATCTCAAAATAATCTAAGCGAAGCATGAGATATCAATAGTTTCTTTAAAACAAATATACCACCGTGCTCTAAAAGATCTAAGTGAAGCACTAGAGCAAAAATTATCACGCTCAAAAGATATAAGTGAAGCACTATGAGCAAAACTATCAAGCTCAAAAGATATAAGTGAAGCACATAGAGTATTCTATCAAATTCCAGTTTATGTATGGCTCTCTCAAAAGGTGTGTACATCAAGGATGATTGTGGTAAACTAAAAATTAAAGACTAATATAACACACGACGCTCCAAGCAAAACACTTATCATGTGGTGAATAAAAATATAGCCCCAAGTAAAGTTACCAATGAACGAAGACGAAAGAGGGGATGCCTTCCCGGGCCATCCCCAAGCTTAGGCTTTTGGCTATTCTTGAATATCTTGGGGTGCCATGGGCATCCCCAAGCTTAGGCTCTTGCCACCCTTTATTACATAGTCCATAAAAGCTTTACCCAAAACTTGAAAACTTCACAACACAAAACTCAATAGAAATCTCGTGAGCTCCGTTGGACAAAGAAAACAAAAGACTACTTTAAGGTACTTTAATGAACTAATTCTTTATTTATATTGGTGTTAAACCTACTTTATTCCAACTTCTCTATGGATTATAAACTATTTTACTTGCCATAGATTCATCAAAATAAGCAAACAACACCCGAAAAACAGAATCTGTCAAAAACAGAACAGTCTGTAGTAATATGTAACTAACGCAAACTTCTGGAACTCCAAAACATCTACCAAAATTAGAAGACCTATAAAATTAGTTTATTGATCAGCAGCAATTGGAATCACTATTTTATCGCGTTCTGGTGATTTTTAACAATTCGGGCACTGAGCGCAAAGTTTCTGGAAATTACAGCAAGATCAAATAACTATCATCCAAGAAGATCCAATAGGTTTAACTTGGCACAAACACTAATTAAAAGATAAAACCACATATAAACAGAGGCTAGATGGATTATTTATTCCTAAACAGAAACAAAAACATAAAATAAAATTGGGTTGCCTCCCAACTAGCGCTATCGTTTAACGCCCCTAGCTAGGCATAAAAGCAAGGATAGATCTAAGTAGTGCCATCTTTGGCACTAAACTCATAAGTAGCACGCATGATAGATTCATAAGGTAATTTAACTTTATTTCTTGGAAAGTGCTCCATGTCTTTCTTTAAGGGAAATTGGAATCTAATATTCCCTTCCTTCATATCAATAATCGCACCAATCGTTCTAAGGAAAGGTCTACCAAGAATAACAGGACATGAAAGATTGCAATCTATATCAAGAACGATAAAATCTACGGGCACCAAATTTCTATTTGCAACGATAAGAACATCATTGATCCTGCCCATAGGCTTTTTAATGGTGGAATCCGCAAGGTGCAAATTTAAAGAGCAATCATCAAGATCGTGGAAACCTAGAATATCACATAAAGTTTTCGGAATCGTGGAAACACTAGCACCCAAATCACACAAAGCAAAACACTCATAATATTTAATTCTAATATTTATAGTAGGTTCCCACTCATCATTAATTTTTCTAGGTATAGAAACTTCCTTGAAGGCATCAACAATATGCTTGGTAAAAGCTTTATTTTGACTATAAGCATGAGGAGAATTAACAACGGCTTGCAACAAGGAAATACAACCTTTTAAAGAGAAATTATCATAATTAAATTCCTTGAAGTCCGAGATAGTAGGTTCAACATTATTAAAAGTTGAGGATTGTCCAATCTCACTTTTACCAAATTTACCATTAAGATCTAAAGATCCCGAATTCTTGGGACGCCTTCTAGGCAAAGTTGATTCATCATCAGTCCCATAATCATCAAAGTTCATATTGCAAAACATAGATCTAATTGGAGATGCATCAATAACTTTAAGATCCTCATCATTATTTTCACGGAAACTAGACGAACACGCTTTTATAAAGCTTTCTTTCTTAGCACGCAATCTAGTGATTCTTTCCTTGGACTCGTCAATGGAAATTCTCATTACTTTGAGAGACTCATTGATATCATGCTTAGAAGAAGAAGATCCAAGTTTAAGATAATTAACATCAAGCGAAATTCTATCAACGTTTCTAGCCAAATCATCAACTTTGAGCAATTTTTCTTCAAGCATAGCATTAAAATTCTTTAGAGGAATAATAAATTCTTTCACACTATTCTCAAAATCAGAGGGCATCTTATTAAAATTACCATAAGAATTATTGTAGGAATTTCCATAATTATTAGAGGGATTACTAGGGAACGGTCTAGCATTAAAATTTCCTCTATAAGCATTGTTTCCAAAACTATTCCTACCAACAAAATTCACATCCATGGATTCATTATTATTCTCAATCAAGGGAGACAAAGGCATATCATTGGGATCAACAGGAGTATTTTTAGTAGCAAGCATCTTCATAAGTTCATCCATCTTTCCACCCAAAACATTTATTTCTTCTATACCATGCACTTTTTTACTAGAAGATCTTTCGGTGTGCCATTGAGAATAATTAGCCATAATATTATCAAGTAACTTTGTAGCATCTCCTAACGTGATTTACATAAAGGTGCCTCCCGCGGCCGAATATTAGAGATTTCTAGAAGAAAAGTTCAAACAGGCATAAAAATTTTGTATGATCATCCATAAGTTCAAACCATGAGTAGGGAAATTGCGAAGCATCAATTTCATTCTTTCCCAAGATTGGGCAACATGCTCATGATCAAGTTGTTTAAAATTCATAATATCGTTCCTAAGAGTGATGATCTTAGCGGGAGGAAAATACTTAGAGATAAAAGCATCTTTGCACTTGTTCCAAGAATCAATACTAGTTTTAGGCAAAGATGAAAACCAAACTTTAGCGCGATCTCTAAGTGAAAACGGAAATAACTTCAATTTGACAACACTGTTATCCGTATCTTTCTTCTTTTGCATATCACACAAATCAACAAAGTTGTTTAGATGAGTAGCGACATCTTCGCTAGGAAGGTCGGCGAATTGATCTTTCATAGCAAGATTCAGCAAAGCGGTATTGATTTCACAAGACTCGTCATTATTAAGAGGAGCAATCAGAGTACTAAGGAAATTATTATTATTGGTATTCGAGAAGTCACACAATTTGGTATTATCTTGTGCCATGGCAACAAGTAATCCAACACACAAGCAAACAGAAAAACGGCGAGCAAAAAGAGAGAGGAGATTGGGAAAGAGAGGGCGAATAAAACGGCAAGGGTGAAGTGGGGAGAGGAAAACGAGAGGCAAATGGCAAATAATGTAAATGCGAGGGAGATAAGTTTGTGATGGGTACTTGGTATGTCTTGACTTGAGCGAAGACCTCCCCGCAACAACGCCGAAAAGGTCTTGATAACCCACAAGTATAGGGGATCGCAACAGTTTTCGATAAGTAAGAGTGTCGAACCCAACGAGGAGCTAAAGGTAGAACAAATATTCCCTCAAGTTCTATCGACCACCGATACAACTCTACGCACGCTTGACGTTTACTTAACCTAGAACAAGTATGAAACTAGAAGTACTTTGTAGGTGTGAAAGGATAGGTTAGCAAGATAATAAAGAGCACGTAAATAAAAACTAGGGGCTGTTTAGATAAAGAAGCAATAAAGTAAATATAGCGAGTGTGGAAAAGTGGTGCTAGGAGTTGTGGAATTGTCCCTAAGCAACTGACTACATTACTAGACTGGTAATCACTATTTCAATTCTATTTGAGGGAGAGGCATAAGCTAACATATCATCCCTTACTTGGAATTCTATGCACTTATGATTGGAACTCTAGCAAGCATCCGCAACTACAAAAGATTCATTAAGGTAAAACCCAACCATAGCATTAAAGTATCAAGTCCCTTTTATCCCATACGCAAACAACCTACTTACTCGGGTTTGTGTTTCACCACTCACGCAACCCACCATAAGCAAATCATAAACATATTGCAAGCGCTTCATAGGAATCCCTCATGCTTATGCCGACACGGAGGGCACAATAGGACAGCACCAATAATAAAACATGCAACTCAAACCAATCATAGCAATTCATCAATCACCGATAGGACAATAAAAATCTACTCGTGACATCATAGGATGGCAACACATCATTGGATAATAATATGAAGCATAAAGCACCATGTTCAAGTAGAGGGTACAGCGGGTTGCGGGAGAGTGGACCATGGATATAGATGGGGGAAGGTGATGGAGATGTTGGTGAAGATGATGGAGGTGTTGGTGAAGATCATGGTGATGATGATGGCCCCGGCAGCGCTCGGCGCCACGGAAGCAAGGGAGAGAGCCCCCTTCTTCTTCTTCTTACTTGACCTCCTCCCTAGATGGGAGAAGGGTTTCCCCTCTGGTCCTTGGCTCCCATGGCTTGGGAGGCGAGAGCCCTCCCGATTGGATCTATCTCTCTGCTTCTCCGCTCGCTCGCTCTGTTTCACCGCTTTGTGTATATATGGAGATCCGTAACTCCGAATGGCCTAAAGCCGCCGCCAGATCGCTTTTCCAAAAATTAGCTTTCTTATGCCAAAGAAAGGCATCAATCGCTTACGGGTGGCCCACGAGATAGAGGGGCGCTACCGAGGGGTGGCGTGGCCCTATCTCGTGGCCACCTCGGGCATCGTCTCGCGTTGATTCTTCTTCCCAAAAATCACAAATATTCCAAAATAATTCTCCGTCCATTTTTATCCCGTTTGGATTCCGTTTGCTATTGGGTTTCTGCGAAACATAAAACATGCAGCAAATAGGAACTGACATTGGGCACTGGATTAATATGTTAGTCCCAAAAAATAGTATAAAAAGTTGCCAAAAGTATATAAAGTTGTATAATATTGGCATGGAACAATCAAAAATTATAGATACGACGGAGACGTATCACTCCTCGATGCAGCTGCCGCGCAGCAGGAAGCTGGCCGCCGTGTGGTGGAACCCGGCGTGCAAGCCGAAAATCATCCCTCCCCCACCCACCCACCCCCCCCCCCCGCCGCCGCTGTGAGCACGGGGCAACCTCCCGGTCCCCAACGGGAGGCGCCCACGGTCGGAAAGACAAAGATCCAGATGCTAGCCGTAGTCGGTGCACCCACATCACGATTGAGCACGACCAAGATGGCCGCCCACGAGCAGTGGAACGGCGGGACGATCGCCCGCCTCCCCCGCGTAGGGAGAGGCGCGTCTCCCCGCCGCCTATTGAGCATTGGTCTCTTGGAGGCCTGCTAGGCCCCCGTGAAGGAGTCGGAGAGAATGACGCCCGCCACCGGAACGACTGACTTGCTCTGTTCCTGGCGGTAGAAGAAGAAGATGCAATCGGCCCGCCCCGTTTCAGCCTCCTCATTCACGATGAGCCCTTACCCAAAGGGTTCTTGCTCCCATGAAATACTCCCAGGTACAACGGCTCTGTGAAGCCGGAGGACTGGCCAGTCGACTACTCCACAGCCATCAGCATAGCAAATGGCAACAAGTGTGTTGCCGTGAAGTACGTTCCGCTCATGCTCCAGGGCACGGCCCGGACATGGCTGAACAGCCTCAAGCCATACAGCGTCAACACCTGGCTGGACTTCGCTGATGTCTTCATTCACAACTTCACTAGCACCTACAAGCGGCCACCCAAGCCTCTCCAACTCTCCATGTGCGTTCAAGGCTCAGCAGAGTCCACCCGCGACTACCTGACACGCTGGGCTGAGCTGCGCAACTCCTGCGAAGGGGTGCATGAGGTGCAGGCTGTAGAATACTTCACCGCCGGGTGCAGAGAGGGCACCCTGCTCAAACACCAGCTCCTCTGTGATGAACCGGCCACCCTAGACGAACTACTAGTCATAGCGGACAAGTACGCCACGGCCAACTCCTCCATGAAGTCAGAACTCCGAGTGGATGCGTCTGGGAAGGTGCTCCCCCTGGCTCCACAAACACCGGCTGGAGACTCCAGTCAGCGCCAGCAGCCGAACGACAACAAGCACAAGGCCCAGCAGCCGGCTTCCAGCAGCCGACAGGTCACAAAAATTGAAGACCAGCAGCCGGAGGGGCAGCCCGGCCCCAAGCGCCAGAAGTGTGGAAGCCTGCTTGGCTGCCCTCCTTCTCCTTCGAGCAAACCCTTGACGCTCCTTGCAAGTTCCACAGCGGCGCACAGCCGTCCAACCACACCACCTGAAAGTGCCACTGGCTCACCTGAATCGCCAAGGGAGAAGGCATGCCTCCTCCGCCTGCCGGCCCGCCGACTCCACCTCCACAGCAGCCGGCGGCCCGTCCAATCGGTGCAATCCAGGACGAGTTCCCAGAAGCAAACGCCGCCTACATCGTCTTCACCAGTGTGGCCGCCGACCGGCGCAGCTGACGCCAGCAGCACCACGAGGTGAATACAATCGCTTCCAAAGCCCCAGGTTCCTATGCCATGGTGTTGGATTCCACCTTCTCTACTGAGAGGCGGGCCTACCGCTTCTCCCGAGTCCTGATAGACGGTGGTAGCAGCATCGACATCCTCAACCGCGACACCATGGAAAAGTTGGGCATCAAGGAGAAGCAGCTCCAACCCAGTCGGACCGTCTTCCATGGCATTGTGCCCAGACTTTCCTGCTCCCCAATCGGCAAGATCAAGATAGACGTCATGTTCGGAGACAAAGATCACTTCCGCTGCGAGCCAATCTGGTTCGAGGTGGTTGACCTAGACAGCCCCTACCATGCACTCTTGGGCCGGCCTGCACTGGCCAAGTTCATGGCGCTGCTGCACTATGCTTACCTCAAGATGAAGATGCCGGGCACCAAGGGCATTGATACGTCTCCAACGTATCTATAATATTTGATTGTTCCATGATATTATATTACCCCTTTTGGATGTTTATGGGCTTTGTTTTACACATTTATATCATTTTTGGGACTAACCTACTAACCGGAGGCCCAGCCTGTATTGCTGTTTTTTTTGCCTATTTCAGTATTTCGAAGAAAAGGAATATCAAACAGAGTCCAAACGGAATGAAACCTTCGAGAGCGTGATTTTTGGAACGAACGTGATCCAGAGGACTTGGAGTGCAAGTCAAGAAGTAGCCGAGGCAGCCACGAGAGGGTAGGGCGCCCCCCCCCCCTATAAGGCGCGCCCCCTGTCTCATGGGCCCCTCGGGCGGCCACCGACGTACTTCTTCCTCCTATATAAGCCTACGTACCCCGAAAACATCCAGGGAGCCAACGAAACACAATTTCCACCGCCGTAACCTTCTGTATCCGCGAGATCCCATCTTGGAGCCTTCGCCGGCGCTCTGCCCGAGGGGGAAAAGAATCGACCACGGAGGGCTTCTACATCAAAACCATAGCCCCTCCGATGAGTTGTGAGTAGTTTACCACAGACCTACGGGTCCATAGTTATTAGCTAGATGGCTTCTTCTCTCTTTTTGGATCTCAATACAATGTTCTCCCCCTCTCTTGTGGAGATCTATTCAATGTAAACTCTTTTTGCGGTGTGTTTGTCGAGATCCGATGAATTGTGGGTTTACGATCAAGTTTATCTATGAATAATATTTGAATCTTCTCTGAATTCTTTTATGTATGATTGAGTTATCTTTGCAAGTCTCTTCGAAATATCAGTTTGGTTTGGCCTACTAGATTGATCTTTCTTGCCATGGGAGAAGTGCTTAGCTTTGGGTTCAATCTTGCGGTGTCCTTACCCAGTGACAGAAAGGGTTGCAAGGCACGTATTGTATTGTTGCCATCGAGGATAAAAAAGATGGGGTTTGTCGGATTTCGGGTTTCGGGAGACCCTCTAGGTTCAAACTCTGGGGTGCACGCGGAGATCGCACCTCCTACCTACCTACACCTCGTCGCCTCGCAAGGATCTAAACTACACAAAGAGCAACACAAGTGACACAAGGTTTATACTGGTTCGGGCCACCATTGTGGTGTAATACCCTTCTCTAGTGTGTGGTGTGGTGGATTGCCTCTGGGGCTGATGATGAACAGTACAAGGAAGAACAGCCTCGCGAGGGTCTGTTCCTGGCTGGTGCGATGAACTGCTAGGGGGGAGTTCAGTCGCTTCTCTCTCTCTCTCTCTCTCTCTCTCTCTCTCTCTCTCTCTCTTCCAGATGCTCTCTCTGAGATGCTCTCTGATTGCCTCTACCCTGTGGGTGGCTAGTCCTATTTATAGGCAAAGGCCCTGGGCCTCTTCCCAAATATTGAGCGGGAAGGGCGCCAACAATTGGCCATTTTGAATGGAAACATCTAGTACACTTATCCTGACTAAAGTTGGTCCTCGCCTGCCAAAGGCTCTGACGATGACGCTGGCTTGGGCTCCATGATGACCTCCTTCCTGCCGTTGTGTTGGTCTTGGTCTTGTTCCACCTAAGTGGTTGCCTTTGCTTGATACTCTCGCCTGCGCTTGCCTCCTTTTCACCAAAGAGGAAATGAGGACACTGCGCGGGCTGGCGCCCGCCTGGCGCCCTTGGTCGTCATGGCTTGCGTCATGGGCACCTCGTGAGGTACCCCGCCTTGATCTCTCCGCCTCCTCGCAAGTCAGCCTGACGAGGCCGTGCCTGAGGAAGCTTCCTGTCGTCCGCCCCGCGAGGCTTGGCCCCTCGCGAGGGTCTTGAGCTTGTGCTGATGAAGATGGGCCGTGCTAGGCCACCCCTTGAGCCACGCCGCAGGCCGCAGGCAGGCAAGTCTGGGTACCCCCGTTCCCAGAACGCCGACAGTAGCCCCCGGGCCCAAGGTGCGCCTGGACTTGGCTTAGCAGAGAAGCGAAAGGGCAAGTGCGAAGCGCCGCGGGCCCCAACAGCCTGCGGCCTTGGGCGCCGGTGGCGGTTGATTGGACGTGGGCGTCTCCACTTCCCCACGACGCCTCGGTAACCGCACAAATTGACAAGTCCCTGCATGCAAAGCGGGTCATGATTACCTGTGATCGTGGAGGTCGACGGTTGGCCTTCCCCGGCTATAAGTGCGGAACGGCGCGTGCCCTTCCAGTCCATCTCTTCTTGCTGCTCCTTCTTCTCCATCCTTTCCCTTGCTCCATATTGTGGCAATGGCTCCGATCCGCCGGTTCTCCGCAGAAGAGAAAGGAAAGGCCCCCCGAGAGGGTCCTGATCCGCTTCCGCCGAAGAAACGGCTAGCCCTCTGCCGCCGAGATGAGGGCGCCCGGCAGGAGGTGTCGAGGCCCTGGTACGAGCGGCCGCCGCCAGGGTTCCCGCTGCCCTTGTACGCCCGCATTGAGGGCCCTGAAGGAGTCGACGCCGAGCGCCATGGACGACGCCGCCGTCGGCGCCGGCGGGTCACGGCGGTGCGCGTTGTTCCTCCTGGAGTCCACGCCGAGGGCTCCTCCCGAGAGTTTGTGCTCCACGCCGCCATGCCTCCTCAGTCTTGGACTCGCCATCCTCCCTCCTTCGCCTTCGTGATGCCGCGGGTGGGATCTCGGAGCTACAGTTGCAACGACGCCGGCTGCAGCACCCTTGCGACCGGAGCGGAGGTTTCTGTCATCGCTCCGGGAAAGGTCTTCATGACCCGAGGCTGGGGCGAGATCGCCCGGGTCTGCAAGTCGAGGGGCGCCCTCGTGATCCACTTGGAGTACGACGGCGCCTCCGTGATGTTCTTCAAGGTCTTCGACGCGGAAGGACGCCGGCTGGAGTGCTGCCCTGAGAGAGGTGGTCGGGGCCCTGCCGCGGCGAGGACTAGGCTCGCCGACCGCTCCCCCGGCAGCTCCTCAGGCGGCGGAGGCGGCGGAGGATCCACCGACTCCGCCGAGCTCTTCGCGACTCCGGAGACGAGCGACGACAACTACGAGCCCCCGAGCTTGCGTCGCTCTCGGAGCAGGGCGGGCTCGTCAGGCCGCCGCCGCCACTGATCTGGATGGGGTTGGCGCCGGTGCTTGACGGCCCACTGTTGATGATGGCATCTTTAGCAGAGGCGCGTGTAGTTAGCGTTCTTTAGGATCTGCTCCCTTTGTTCCCTGCGAGGAACCGAAAGACGCGCCCCGTGGGGGCTTGTAAGGCGCCTGTGGTTCTGTTTGTTAATATGATCCTTGTCGTGAAGTGGTGTGCGATGCTTATCCCATCTTAGCTCAGTTCCTCCTTTCGAACCTCGTGAGGGCTTGATGCTCTACGCCAACAGGTCCCGGTCCCAAGGTAGGCTTCAATCATCGCTGGTATGCCAGGTCGCGATGCCGTGGTCAAGGCCAGGAGGTGAGCGACCCGGGGTCCAGTAAGAGCCCCTGAGTCGCGATGCTCAGGAGGTCCCCTTTAGCGCTCAAGCAGCCATCGTTCGGTGAGAAAGGACTGCGACATTGCTAACACGGGATAGCCTTAGATGCGAGGTCGGTGCTGCGATAGCTAGTATTTCCGGAGGATGACTTATCTCGGGGGTCAGCAACCGCTTCTTGGTGCGGCGCTAGGTCCGCGCATCGGCAGATGAGGAGTTGCCTGGCGAGGTCCCCGCGTGCCTCTTCCCTCTCGCCTTTACTCCCCTTTCTGCTCTACGTCCTCGGGTCCCGGCCCTCGAGCGAGCTCAGCCGTCGCTGGTATGCCAGGTCGCGATGCCGTGGACAAGGCCAGAGGGTGAGGGCTGGAGAGCCAGTAGGAGCCCATGAGTCGCGATGCTCAGGTACCCCCCTTTAACGTGCAAGCGGTTCGCGCGGACGAGAGTGAAGGAGACGCTGTGGGGGCCTCGCCTGACGCTGCTCCTTGAAGAGATCTTGCAGGCTCATCATAAGAAGAACAAGAGTTAGTCATGACAATCGACAGTCAGCCGTGGGTGGCTCTGGAGGGGTGAAGAGGCACTGAAGGCTTGACGAGGTGGCGCTATGCGGGGCTGCCGCGACCAGAGCTCAGCCATTCAAGTTTGTCGGCGTTGCAGGGACGGACCCATGCGCAAGCGCCGTGCCGTTAGGGAGCAGCTCCATCAGTTGGTGTCAGTCAAGCGGGTGACTAGGTCAAACACGTTAGTCATGAAGGAGCAAGTCTATTTAAATAGGTGCAGAGAAGGTGGACATCGCTGGGTCGGGCCCGAGTGACTTGGGGATGACGCAGCCCGAGGGGCGCCCCCAATAAAGTAAACTAGAAACATGAAGCAAAATGGATACACGCCGCAGGGACGGACCCATGCGGCCTGGGAATGATGCAGCCCTGGGGGGCGCTCCCAGCTGAAAATGAAACTCGAAGGATGTCACCTGATAACGTTGAGGATGAAAGGATGCTGAAGTAGCGGATGCCGTGCGCTGCAGAAGCCGATCCTCACGAGCCCCCTGGCCCAGGAGCCTCGGGAGGCTCCGGAGGCGCTGGTGGCTCCTCGCGGATCATCTCCATCTCCACCAGGACTGCGGCACGCCTGGCCACTTGAGCCTCCAAGATGCTCCTCATGAGGCGCTGGCGCGCGGCAGCCGCGTACCGCAAGCCGTAAGGCATGCGAACGTAGTTGTGGGGTGGACCTTCACAGCGCCCCACGCGCGAGGGCCAGAGGTGCTTCTGAGAGGCGGCTCGGTTGAGCCCTGGTATGTTGACGCAGACGCGCAGCCCACCATCCTCGCCTGGATGGGGAGCTACGGCGGGTAAGTGGCGGCTGCCACTCATGACTCTTGACTCCTGCAGCTCCTGAATGGTGAACTCCTGAGGGTTTGGCCCTCCTTGCCTCGCTCCTTCCTGAGGGAAGCGTGCTTTGAAACACGCCTCCAAGTGGTGCCCAAGCGCCTCCCTTGTGATCTTAGCAAAGTTGGTGGCCCTCCAGGAGAGAGCCCCCAAGCCTTGCTCGAGGAGGGCGCCGGGCGCGCCTTCCTATGCGACATAAGGAGGTGCCCCCTGAACAGGCGCGGACCCTGAGGGGCCTGCCTCCCGAGGGGTCAGGCCAGGCGATGTCTTCTTCTTCTTGGGAGCAACCTCGGGGAGCCTCCCGCTCCTGTGATCTGGGTCTTCAAGTGACGCGGCTTGAATAGCACGCTCCAGGGAACACACTGTGTCTCTCTCTTCACAAGGCACCGTGATGACTCCTCCACTTCCTGGCATCTTGAGGACATTGTAGCCGTGATGAGTCACGGCCATGAATTTGGCCAGAGCTGGGTACCCGAGGATGGCATTGTATGGCAGGCGAATGTGGGCGATGTCGAAGTCGATGAGCTCGGTCTTGATGGTTGTCGCTACGCCCGAAGGTGACAGAAGGCGGACCTGCCCAATCGAAACCGTGGAGCCATCAGTGACTCCGGAGAAAGGCTTGGTTGGCTGAAGCTGATTGTAAGGCACTTGGAGATTGTTGAACGTCTCGACGGACAGGACATTGAGCCCTGCTCCGCCATTGATGAGGGTCCTGGTGACTTGCACGTTGCTGATGATTGGGGAACAAAGCATCGGGAGAACTCCGGCGGTGGCTGCGCACTTGAGCTGATCCGCTGAGCTGAACGTGATGGCGCATGCTGACCACCTGAGAGGGTGCGTGGCTTTGAGCCTGGGGAGGACTGCATTCACTTCGCGGGCGAACATCTTGAAGATGCGCTGAGAGGCTGGGGCTTGAGCTCCGCCCAGGATGCAAGCGATCGCGTGCGGCTCCTGGAAGCCCCCATCCCCCTCGTCCTGATGATGGTCTTCATTTCTTCTTGGCTGCGGTGGCAGAGGAGGGAGGCCTGCGTTGCCTTGCGGGCGATCCTCGCGAGGCTGATCCCTCCAGCCTCCCTCGCAAGGCGGGTCCCTCCAACCTCCCTCGCGAGGCTGATCCTGCCAGCGGTCCTCGCGAGGTCGGTCACGCCACCCTTGGCGAGGGCCACGGTCTTCCCAGCGTCCTGTGTTTCCTCCTCCTCCTCGGTCGTAGCCTCGATCACTGCGGTCGGGGCGTCGATCGATTCTCCCTTCTCGCACGTCCCTGAGCTCTTGGCATTCGTTGGTGTTGTGGGTGTGGAGGTCGTGGTACACACAGTACCGGCTGCCCTTGGAAGACTCGGGCTGATCTCTGCCTCGCTTGGTGTGCAGTTACGCGCATGAGCACGGCAGCCCCTTGCGCTTCACGTCCTTGACCTTGGGCTTCTTCTCTTGAGGTCGGCGGCGCAGTTCGAGGAGGAAAGGCGTCCTTCCTCAGCCCTGGCGCACTTGGTCGCCAAGTTGAACAGCTCCAGGGATGTGCACAGGTCTTCATGCATCGCCAGCTCCTCCTTCATCTTGACGTCGCGCAAACCGTCGGAGAAGGCTGAGATGATGGCCTCCTCGGTCACCTTGGGAATCTTGAGGCATGCGTTGTTGAAGCGCTGAATGTACTTCTGCAGGGTCTCTCCTGGCTACTGCTTGATGTGGCGCATGTCGCTCACGGCAGGAGGCCGGTCGCGGGTGCCTTGGAAGTTGGAAATGAAGCGGGTGCGCATCTCGTCCCAGGAGGAGATCGTGCCAGGTGCCAGGTTCAGGAGCCAGGTGCGGGCACCGTCCTTGAGCACCATGGGAAACCAGTTCGCCATGACCTTTTCGTCCCCGTTGGCAGCTTCGATGCCCAGCTCGTAAAGCTGGAGGAACTCCGCCGGGTCGGCCGTGCCGTCGTAGCGAGGAGGCAGGTCTGGCTTGAACTTGCTGGGCCACGCGACGCTGCGTAGTTCGGCGGTGAAGGCGCGGCAGCCTGCAGTGGCCGCGGGAGGCCTTTGGTGATGGAGAGCTTGAACTTGTGGGTCCCCGTGCGCTGCCGCTGGGAGCAGCGCCGGGTCTTGGCGCGCGGGAACAGGAGCGCGATCGTGACGGGCCGGTGCAGGGAGCACTCGGGCGGCTTCTTGGGGGCGAGGGACCTCTAGGCAGCTCTGCTCTTGCTGCGCTGGTGCCGGACGGAGCGGGTTCCACCCAAGGGCCACGCGCCTTGGGGCCAAGGCACCTTCTTGAGGGGGAGGCGGCTGAGGCGCCCCCGGAGCTTCATCGCCTGCGCAAGGCGGGGTGCGGTGCAGCGAGAAGGACGGCGCGGGGGAGCCCCTGCGCGCGAACGAAGCTTCGGCGACGCAGCCGAGCCACTCGTAGACGTCATCGACAGGCGGTAGCGCAGGAGCTCGTTTGCGCGATGGCGCGCTCGGGCCTCCATGGCGCGCTGGAGTCTGCGACAAAGAACCAGCTGGGGCGAGCGATGGAGTAGCGGTGCGGCCGTCTCGCCTAACGGATGGATGCTGGGACGACGCCTGCTGCTCGTTCCCCGCCGGGCCGGTGGCGGCGTTGACGGCAGGCGACGGGGAACGACGGGGGCGGCTGCCGACGGGTGCCGTCTGGGCGACGCGAGTGGCAAGAGCGGCCCGGCGCTCTACGCGGGCCCGACGAGCGTCTGACATGGACGCGAGGGACGGCAAAGAGCAGGACGGCGGAAGGCGGATTCCGGTGCACCCCTACCTGGCGCACCAAATGTCAGATTTCGGGTTCCGGCAGACCCTCTAGGTTTGAACTCTGGGGTGCACGCGGAGATCGCACCTCCTACCTACCTACACCTCGTCGCCTCGCAAGGATCTAAACTACACAAAGAGCAACACAAGTGACACAAGGTTTATACTGGTTTGAGCCACCATTGTGGTGTAATACCCTACTCCAGTGTGTGGAGTGGTGGATTGCCTCTGGGGCTGATGATGAACAGTACAAGGAAGAACAGCCTCGCGAGGGTCTGTTCTTGGCTAGTGCGATGAACTGCTAAGGGGGAGTTCAGTCGCTTCTCTCTCTCTCTTCCAGATGCTCTCTCTGAGATGCTCTCTGATTGCCTCTACCCTGTGGGTGGCTAGTCCTATTTATAGGCAAAGGACCTGGGCCTCTTCCCAAATATTGAGCGGGAAGGGCGCCAAAAATTGGCCATTTTGAAGGGGAACATCTAGTACACTTATCCTGACTAAAGTTGGTCCTCGCCTGCCAAAGGCTCTGACGATGACCCTGGCTTGGGCTCCATGATGACCTCCTTCCTGTCGTTGTGTTAGTCTTGGTCTTGTTGCACCAAAATGGTTGCCTTTGCTTGATACTCTCGCCTGCGCTTGCCTCCTTTGCACCAAAGAGGAAATGAGGACAACTGCTGGCCGGGCGCCCGACTGGCGCCCTTGGTCGTCATGGCTTGCGCCATGGGCACCTCGTGAGGTACCCCGCCTTGATCTCTCCGCCTCCTCGCGAGCCAGCCTGACGAGGCCGTGCCTGAGGAAGCTTCCTGTCGTCCGCCCCGCGAGGCTTGGCCCCTCGCGAGGGTCTTGAGCTTGTGTTGATGAAGATGGGCCGTGTTGGGCCACCCCTTGAGCCACGCCGCAGAGGCCAGGCGAGCAAGTCTGGGTCCCCGTTCCCGAGCGCCCGGCAGGGGTTTATATCATATTGCATGAGTTTATCCCTCTACATCATGTCATCTTGCTTAAGGCGTTACTCTGTTCTTATGAACTTAATACTCTAGATGCAGGCAGGAGTCGGTCGATGTGTGGAGTAATAGTAGTAGATGCAGGCAGGAGTCAGTCTACTTGTTGCGGATGTGATGCCTATATACATGATCATCCCTAGATAATCTCATAATTATTCGCTTTTCTATCAATTGCTCGACAGTAATTTGCTCACCCATCGTAATACTTATGCTATCTTGAGAGAAGCCTCTAGTGAAACCTATGGCCCCCGGGTCTATCTCTTATCATATTTGCTTCCAATCTACTTTTATTTGCATCTTTACTTTTTGCATCTATATTATAAAATACGAAAAATATATTTATCTTATCATACTATCTCTATTAGATCTCACTTTCGCAAGTGGCTGTGAAGGGATTGACAACCCCTTTATTGCGTTGGTTGCAAGTTTTTTGTTTATTTGTGTAGGTGTGTGGGACTTTTGAGGAGCCTCCTACTGGATTGATACCTTGGTTCTCAAAAACTGAGGGAAATACTTACGCTACTATTGCTGCATCACCCTTTCCTCTTCAAGGAAAATCAACGCAAGCTCAAGACGTAGCAGGCATCATCACCATAGCCGGCGACTACAAGAAGTTGGCTGCGTGTGCTGCGACCAGCAGTCGGCTGGCCGAGTCCCTCATCATCGCCGCAGAGAAGCGTCTCCTTGACCGGGTTGTGGCCATGGCCGGCAAGCAGCCGGACATGTCGCCTGACCCCAAGGAGTCGGAGGCTTAGGGCTCGTTCCAGCCGGCCAAAGAGACCAAGAAGATACCCTTGAACCCGGAGCACTCGGAGAGGTTTGCTATCATAGGGTCAAACCTTGACAGCAAATAGGAAAGCGAGCTCGTCGATTTCCTCCGTGAGAATCGAGACATCTTCGCATGGTCTCTAAAAGACATGCTGGGTGTTCCGATGGATTTCACCGAGCACATGCTACATGTGAGGCCGGATGCAAAGCCGGTCAAGCAACCCCTCCACCGCCTATCAGAAGAGAAGAGAACAATTGTTGATGAAGAGATTTCCCGGCTTCTGGCAGCCGGCTTCATCATGTAAGTGTTTTACCCAGGCTGGCTTGCCAACCCAGTCCTCGTGCTGAAGAAGAACAACAAGTGGCGTACGTGCATCGACTACATTAGCCTCAATAAAGCCTGCCCCAAAGATCCGTTTGCTATGCCCCGGATAGATCAAGTGATTGACTCCATAGCCGGATGCGAGCTGGTGTCTTTCCTTGATGCCTACTCCGGCTACCACCAGATCAAACTGAGCCTGGCCGATCGGCTGAAGACCGCCTTCATCACACCATTCGGAGCCTTCTGCTACCTAACCATGACATTCGGCTTGAGAAATGTCAGTGCCACATTTGGGCGTTGCATGCAGAAGTGCCTCCTCAAGCAACTCGGCACAAACGCCCACATCTATGTAGATGATATTGTGGTGAAGATGGAGAAGCGCAGCACCCTTCTGGAGGATCTCAGGAAAGCTAACTGCTTGCTGGCTGGGAGCTGTATGAGCGGTAACGTCCAGGTGACTGATCCTGCCATAATATACTCCCGCCAATTCTATTGCACCGGCAACCGAAGTCGAAAGCTTCTCTCAATCCCTCCCTAGTCCTTTCTTTCCTGGGCACAGGCTTACCTGGTTGACCGAAGGCAGTTTTCCGTGCACCGGACACGTAGCTTACCGAATCAGTTGCAACACAGATGGGAATGGCCTGTGGGGAAGGAAAAGGCTCTGACGAAGCTCCAGGGATTACAGGAAGGTTTAGGCCTTGGAGACCTTCGATAACCTGCGCCATTTTCAAATCAAGCTCAACCCGAAGAAGTGTGTCTTTGGGGTCCCAGTCGGCCAGCTCCTTGGTTTCCTTGTCTCTGAACGTGGCATCGAGTGCAACCCCGCGAAGATCAAGGCCATTGAGCGGATGCAGAAACCCACCCGGCTGCAAGACGTCCAGAAGTTTGCCGGTGCTTGGCATCACTCAGCCAGTTCATCAGTTGGTTGGGCGAGAAGGCCCCACCCTTGTACCAGCTAATGAAGATGACCACCTCCTTCAAGTGGAATGATAAGGCGGACGAGGCTTTTCTCCAGCTCAAGAAGATGTTGACCACGCTACCTGTCTTGGCCGCTCCGGTTGCTAAGGAGCCCATGCTCCTGTACATCGCCGCCACAAGCCGGGTGATCAGTACCGTGATCGTGGTCGAGCACCCAGAAGACGGCAATGCACAGCCGGTCCAGAGGCAGGTCTACTACCTGAGCGAGGTGTTGTCCACCTCCAAGTAGGACTACCCCCACTACCAGACGATGTGCTATGGTGTGTACTTTGCCGCCAAGAAACCCAAGCAATAATTCCAAGAGCACTCCATCACGGTTATCTGCACTGCCCCGCTTGCCGAGATCATAGGAAACAGAGATGCATCAGGCCGGGTGGCGAAGTGGGCCATCGAGCTGGCCCCCTACACCAGCCACACACCGCCAACAAGTCCCAAGCATTGGCCGACTTCCTAGTCGACTAGGCCGAGACGCAGTACCTGCCGCCAGCGCCGGATTCCACCCATTGGCGGATGCATTTTGATGGATCAAAGATGCGCACCGGTTTGGGAGTTGGCATCGTCCTCACCTCTCCCAAAGGCGAAAAGCTCAAGTACATGCTACAAATCCACTTTGCCGCCTCCAACAACATGGCTGAGTACGAGGTGCTCATACACAGACTCCAGCTGGCCAAAGAGATCGACATTCGCCGGATTCTGTGCTATGGCGACACAGACATGGTGGTCCAGCAGTCGTCAAGCGACTGGGACGCCAAAGATGCAAACATGGCAAGCTACCATTTCCTCGTCCAGCAGATCAACACGCAATTTGACGGGTGCGAGTTCCTTCACGTACCACGGGCCAACAACGAGCAAGCCGATGCCCTGGCCCGTATCGGATCCACCCGGCAAGTCATACCAGCCAGCTCATCCCTCCAATGCCTACGCAAGCCATCTATCAAGCCTTCGCTGGAATCGGAATCCATCTTCGTGTCGGCTGACGCCGGAGCAATCGGATCCGGCTCGGGGACTGCAGTAGTCGACCCGGGAACTTCTACAAGTGGCCGGGGGATTGCAATAGTCGGCTGGGGACTTCACAACCCAGCCCGGGGCTGTAGCAGTCAGCCCAGGGACTTCAATGACGCAGCAAGCAGCGGCCGGCTCCGACCCGCCGCCTCCCAACCCAATCGCCCTGGTACCAGTGGCCGTGATGACAATAGTAGAAGCACCATCATGGGCGCAGCCCATCCTCAACTTCCTAGTGAGCAGAGAGCTACCAGCCGACGAGCTTCTGGCCCGGCAAATGCAACGCCGGGTAGCAGCTTACACAATAGTGAACAGAGAGCTGGCCAGGCCAGCGTGACTGGTGTTTGCCAGCGCAGCTTTGAGCCAGAGAAGGGCATGGCCATCCTCGGAGATATTCACCAAGGCGAATGCGGCCACCATGCAGCCTCAAGATCCCTTGTCGACAAAGCTTTCCGCCATGGATTCTTCTGGCCGACTACTCTGGACAACGCCAAGGAATTGGTCAAGAAGTGCAAGGGGTGCCAATGCTTCAGCTCCAAGCAACACATGCCGGCTTCTGCACTCAAGACCATCCCCCTTACTTGGTCGTTTGTCGTCTGGGGACTGGACATGGTGGGCCCATTCAAGACAGCATGCAGCGGTATGACCCATCTGCTGGTCACCGTGGACAAATTCACCAAGTGGATTGAAGCAAAGCCAATCAAGAAGATGAACGGCTCGACTACTGTGACCTTCATCGGATATATCACCGTCCGGTACGGCATACCGCACATCATCATCACCGACAATGGAACAAACTTCGCCAAGGGCGCCTTGGCCCATTTCTGCGCGACGCAGGGCATCCGACTAGACTTAGTGTCCGTCCGCAGTCGAGCGAGCAAACGGCCTCATCCTGTCCGGCATCAAGCCCCGACTGGTCGAGCCGCTGGAGCGTTCGGCCGGCTGCTGGATCGAGGAGCTACCGGCCATCCTTTGGAGCCTCCGAACTACGCACAACAAAGCAACCGGCTTCACTCCCTTCTTCCTCGTGTACGGGGCCGATGTCGTCATCCCAACTGACATAGAGTTTGACTCGCCTTGCGTCACCATGTACACGGAGGCGGAGGCGAAGGGGGCGCGAGAAGACGATGTCGACCTGCTAGAGGAGGCCCAGCTGTTGGCACTCAGCCGGTCCGCCATCTACCAGCAGGGCTTGCGTCGTTACCACAGCCAGAAGGTCAAGCCATGATCCTTCCGTGAGGGGGGTCTTGTGCTCCGGCTGATCCAGCGAACAGCCAGACAGCACAAGCTCTCGGCCCCTTGGGAGGGGCCCTTCATCATCAGCAAGGCCCTGGGCAATGACTCCTACTACCTCATTGACGCGCAGAAGCCTAGGGCACGCAAGAGGGATGATTCAGGCAAGGAAACAGAGCGACCATGGAACGTGAATCTTCTTCGTCGGTTTTACAGTTAATGCACCGTATGTACCACGCTACCTTTTGTATTATGCAAAGACAACGGGTCCCTCGAGGAGCACTCGGGGGCTACCCTTTTTATCTATATGATAAGATTATTTCATTCCTTCGCCCGGCACCGAGTCCGGTCAGCCGGCCCGGGGGCTCGCCACCTTATCCTATGTTGATACCACCTGCAGTCGGACAAGTAGTGTGCCGACATCTAAGCCCTCTCTCGCCTTCAGCCACAGCTCGCAGAGCTACTGTCCGACTGGCAAAAAATTAAAGGCAGGAAATGATGTCCACACAAATAATGACTAAGGAAAATACCAACATAGGCGAAGCCGGCTCCTCACCTTACATGTCCGGCTGCTGAGCAGCCGGCCTGCCGGCTTCTCGCTTGACTAGCTACATTCTAGATGGTCGAAGTACTTGTCTACCCTCAACGGCCAAGTCCCTGACCCAGCCTTAGACCGCAGAGCGGCTGTCCGACTGGCAGCGCAGCAACCAAAGGAAGACGGCAAAGGAAAAAGCCAAATAGAACAAAAAGCAACACCAAGCCAAAACCCGGCAAGAGCACAAGCATGTGCGAGATAAAGTTATTTACATGTCAAAAGGCCCATGGCTAGCATTCAACGAAATTTGAATTACACCCCAAGTGGATGGAATTGCACGAATTTAACTTGTTCAAAAGTTACAAGACAGGAAAAACAGGAAAGATAAATGGTCGCCTAGCCCAGGGGTGCAGCAGGCGAAGCAAGCGGGTCAGCCGATGCAGAGGCGCCGGTTGGTGGAGTGGCCGACTGGTTGGTCTCGGCCTGGTCGGCATCGGTGGCAGTCGGTGTAGCCTCCGCGGCTCACTGGTTGAGGCTTGATCAGGCTGAGGCCGGCTGGTCGCTCCGTCTTCCGGTGCGATGTCTTCGCCGTCCTCGTCCTCTTCTTCCTCGCCCTCGTCGCTGGAGGCGATCTCCTCCGCCAAGTCCTATCCCTCCTCCGGGTTCAACCCAAACCATCTGGGCGGCACCTCAGTGCCTTCGTCGTTCAACTCCGGGATGAAGACGGCTGTGTCGGCATAATCGGAGATGGTGGCTGCGTGCTTGACCAGATCGCCACGCACCGCCGCCAGCTCGAGTCCGGCATCCTGCCGGAAGGTGACCAGCTTGGCCAAGTCCAGTGCTGGATACCAGGCCTTGATGAACTCCAAAGCCGTCTGGGTACCCGCCCGAGTTGCGGCGCCTTTCCAGGCCTCGAAGCGATTGACCGCCGCCTCCAGCCAGTCGGCTGTCCGCCTGGGGGTACGGGGGACCTGGGCATCTGGCCAGAGCGCGGCCAGCACCTGCGATCTGGTGCACTACAGGCGGTGGAGTAGACGGCGAGCGGATCCAAGCGTGTCTTGATGGCCAAAAGTTGCTCACTGAGGTTCTGAGGCGCGTTTGGCGGAATGTCGATACCCATTCTCCTCCGCTGATTGCGTCGCGCCTCAATGGCCTGGCTGACAGGGACGGACTGACCGGGAAAGAATTCTATCCAAGAAGAAGAGCAAAAAGCATAGAAGCCAGAAGCCGGCTCGTGCAGCAGTTGGCGGCCGTACAAAGGAAGATGCAATTTACCTTCGATCATGTCCTCGACCTCGCCGTAGCCGTCCGACAGGAACTCCTCCTTTTCAGCCCAGTTCAAGCGCTGAGTCTCGTACTCAGCCTTAAGGAGAGCTTCGTTGTCCTTGAGCTACTGGACCTCCGCTTTGTGCTTCTTCGCCTGGTCCGCCAGCTCCTTCGCCAGTCGATCGCGCTCCTGGGCGGCCTGGTTGCGCTCCTACTCCTTGGTGTGGAGCTCGGATTCGACCTCACCCAGGCGCTTCCGCAGATCAGCGGCGGTTTCTGTTAAAGGAAGAGAAAACTTCAGCGTCAACCAAAAGCAAGTAGTCGTCGAAAGATCCGGCCCGACTGCTCGGTGATCGACCGAATCTCGGGGCTACACCAGTAGTCTTGTTGACGCCCTGCGGAAAGAAAGATGAAGTGCTTACTTCGGCTCTGGGCTAGATCAGCGGTCCGCTTGGCCAGTTCCTGGTGCTGGGAGTTGTAGGCGGCCGCCTGAAGGTTATGGTAATCCTGCAATGAAGATAGAGGAAGAAAAGACACTTCAACACTTGGAAGATCACCTTGGAGTTCCGACCCGCCTACTCGACAGCCGGCCCGGAACTAGGGGGCTACACCCAGTGGGTGCGCTGGCGCGCCCCCATGGAAGATTACAAGAATCAAAATCAAGAGCGAAAAGCTTACCCGAACGGCCATTTGCATTGCCAAAAGCTCCTTCCTGGACTGCAGGAGGGTGGCGCCATGGGTGTTGAGCTGGGCCAGGATGTCCTGCAACGCCACGTTGAGGACGCCCGAGCCAGCCCCGGACGCCCAGTCCGACGGAGCGGCACTGACGGCCTCAATATTGGGCGCCGACGAGCTCGCGGCCCCAACCTCTAACGGCTTCGGCGCCAAAACCGCCTTCACCGGGCGCTGTCGCGCGGGAGCGCGGGTTGTGGGAACCCGGCCCACCACTAGCTCACTGCCAGATGGCGACACCACCGGCGCTTCGGGCTGGCTGCCCCTCTCGTCGGCAATCGGTGTAGGCGGAGGCACCTCCATCTCCAAAACGATGGTGTTGGCCCTCCCCCCTCCAAGGCCGTCTGGCCGGCACCGGCTCCTCCAGTCGCCGCCTGGTCCTCCACCACCAGCGGCTCCGGCTGCTATGGACCAGTGGCTTTCGGAGCCATGTTGCTGGCCGCCTCTCCCTCCCGTGCCTTGGCAGCGGCATCCACCTCCTCCTTGGCCGCCCCGTCAGCCTGAGCCTTGGCCTCAGCATCGGCCTCCACTCGCGCCGCGTCCGCGCCTCCATCCTTGCCTGGGCCACAGCATCCCGCTCCTGCTGCGCCTCCCGCTTGTTCTTCTTTGTCGCCTCCTAAAGGGCGGCGGTGGGGTTCACGTGGCAGGAATCATTGGGGCCGCTACCACCAAGGCAGACGGGGCCCACGAGAGAGAGAGTGGGGCCCTACACAACACAGCAAGAAGAATCTAAGAAGAGTTCGCGAAAAAGGAGAAGCAAACATAAGACAAAGCAACAAAAACACTTACGCGGACACCATCAGGCGCTGCTTCGGGCCCTTCCGGACAATGGCCGCCTTCATGGCCTCTTCCCACTTGGTCACGGCGACCGAGGCCTTGGCCTTCTTAGACGGCCGACTGCCGAACATCCCGACATCGGCCCGGCGCTTCGGCGCGTCGGGTGCAACAGCCGGCACCATCAAAGAGACAGCGCGTGTCCTGTCGGTGTCAAGGGCGCGACGCGGCTCGTCGTCGTTCGGCCACTCCCCAAGGCCACCTCCTGCGAAGCCGTCTACTCCCTCGCCGCCGCCTCCTGCGGCATCGTTCTCCTCCATGGCGGCGGCCCCCAGCTCGGGGTCGTCCACGTCACTTTTGGCGCGGTCCGCTAGGTATTGATGACATGGGTCCAGCGCACCAGTTGCCGTTTGGCCCGGGAAGCGCTGCATCACGACCGGATGGTCAGGCGGCAAGAGGAAATTGGAGCAAGCAAAGAAAGAAAATCAGAGACTTACCAGAGGTGGTGGGTTGGCGCGGCTGTACGGTGCTTTGCCGAGCCGCCAACTCTCCTGGCGAGCTTGCAGTCGGAGAAGTAGTTGACCAGCCTGGCCACCTCCGTGTCTAGCAGCGCCCTGGTGGACATCTGGCACGGGTCCCGGTGCCCACTCATGTTGCAGATCAGATGGGGTCGGGCTTGAAGAGGCGGCACCCGACGCTCCACGAAGGCGGCCAGTAGATCCGAGGCCTTGAGGCCCTCCGACTCCGTCATCTCTTGGAGTCGGGTGAGTGGTGGAGACAACAGCCGACAACACTCTCAGCCAGAACTTCCAGTTGGTGCGAGGCTCGACAGGCGGGCCGGCTGCGTAAGACAGCAAGTTGACGTAGTCCTGCGTCGTGTGGCGGTTCTGGACGTAGAAGTATGACTTCTGCTAGAGCTTGGCCGACTACAGCAGTGCGATGGCCGGGAAGCGGACTCCGGAGCTTGTGCGACGCACCGCGATGCAGACCCCGCACTGGGCCGCCTCGTCCTTGGCGGCAGTGCCAAGCTTCAGGTAGAAGAGCTCCCCCCACAGTTCAAGCGAGGGCAATACGCCAAAGTACCCCTCGCAGAGGGTAACGAAGGCAGCTGCTATGTCTCGAGCTTGCGTTGGTTTTCCCCGAAGAGGAGGGGGTGATGCAGCACAGTAGCGTAAGTATTTCCCTCAGTTTTTGAGAACCAAGGTATCAATCCAGTAGGAGGTCACGCGCAAGTCCCTTGTACCTGCACAAAACGATAGCAACTCGCAACCAACACTTAGGGGTTGTCAATCCCTTCACGGTCACTTACGAGAGTGAGATCTGATAGAGATAATATTTTTGTTATTTTTGATATAAAGATGCAAAGTAAAAAGTAAAAGAAAAACAAGTAAATAAAGTGATGGAGATTGATATGATGAGAATAGACCCGGGGGCCATAGGTTTCACTAGTGGCTTCTCTCAAGAGCATAAGTATTCTACGGTGGGTGAACAAATTACTGTTGAGCAATTGATAGAATTGAGCATAATTATGAGGTTATCTAGGTATGATCATGTATATCGACATCACGTCCGAGACAAGTAGATCGAAACGATTCTGCATCTACTACTATTACTCCACTCATCGACCGCTATCCAGCATGCATCTAGAGTATTAAGTTAAAAACAGAGTAACGCCTTAAGCAAGATGACATGATGTAGAGGAATAAATTCATGGAATATGATAAATACCCCATATTGTTATCCTCGATGGAAACAATACAATACGTGCCTTGCAACTCTTTCTGTCACTCAGTAAGGACACCGCAAGATTGAACCCAAAGCCATGCACTTCTCCCATTGCAAGAACTACCAATCTAGTTGGCCAAACCAAACGGATAATTCGAAGAGACTTGCAAAGATAACTCAATCATACATAAAACAATTCAGAGAAGATTCAAATATTATTCATAGATAAGCTGGATCATAAACCCACAATTCATCGGTCTCAACAAACACACCGCAAAAAGAAGATCACATCGACTCCACAAGAGAGGGGGAGAACATTGTATTGAGATCCAAAAAGAGAGAATAAGCCATCTAGCTACTAGCTATGGACCCGAAGGTCTGAAGTAAACTACTCACACTTCATCGGAGGGGCTATGGTGTTGATGTAGAAGCCCTCCGTGGTGGATGCCCTCTCCCGTGAACTCCGAACAGGCCTCAAGATGGGATCTCATGGATGCAGGAAGTTGCGGCGGTGGAATTAGGTTTTGGCTCCGTATCTGGTCTATTGAAGTGCGTGGGGTATATATAGGAGGAAGGACTACGTCGGTGGAGCTCCGAGGGGCCCACGAGGCAGGGGGCGCACCCTCCACCCTCGTGACCTCCTCGGAAGCTTCTTGGAGTAGGGTCCAAGTCTCCTAGATCACGTTCGGTGAGAAGATCACGTTCCCGAAGGTTTCATTCCGTTTGGACTCCGTTTGATATTCCGTTTCTTCGAAACAATGAAATAGGCAAAAACAACAATTACAGGCTGGGCCTCCGGTTAATAGGTTAGTCCCAAAAATAATATAAAAGTGGAAAATAAAGCCCAATATAGTCCACAACAGTAGAGAAGGTAGCATGGAGCAATCAAAAATTATAGATACGTTGGAGACGTATCAGCAGCAAGCAGCACCACAGTGTTCGGCGTGAGATGATGGGGCTGGAGTTGGTAGAAGTCGACGAAGGAGCGGAGAAATCCTTTCACCGGCACACCGAAGCCACGAAGGAAATGTGACCGGAACATGACACGCTTGCCGTCCTCCGGCGCCGGCAAGATCTCCCTCTCAGGGGGAACACACACTTTCATGTTCGTCGCGTTGGGAAGCCGCCGCGTCTGGTGGAGGAACTCAAGGTGGTCTTCATGGACGTTGGAGCTGTCCCAATCGTCGGGACGCCCGCCGGGCTCCATGACCGTGGTTGCTCGGTGGAGGCGCGGTGAGGTCGCACGTTGACAAGGCTGCGGCGACGGCGCGACGCGAAGAGACCATGCGACGGAGGGCTTCTGCGGCGCTCCAGCAGCATGCAGCAAGACGACGTGGCGCAGCAGCGAGCAAAGGAAGGAGAAGATGGAGAGCGGGGGACAGCATGCGTGCGCCCTGCCGCGCCCTCCTCCCCCTACTTATAGGCCTGCGGCGGCGAAGCCGAAGAGGCGAGGCATGGGGGAACGTGGGATTAACTACGCCCACGCCCCCACGACACCGTGCATTATGCGCTTTAAAAGGCACGAAATTAAAGCGCCCGAGAAGGACAACCGTCTGCCTCGGCCGTAGCAGATCTGCACGCGCGCCGAGGCACTATAGCGGTGGGCCCGGGCCTACGGCGACGTCCCGTCGCGCACATGGGGGCCTGTTGGCGATGCTTGGCAGGTGGGCAATGGGCGGCATCGCCAACAGGCGGCAAGCCTACCACTCGGCAGGCTCGCTACCCAGCGTTTTCTGCAACGATTCGGATTCACCAGGCGGTCGGCCTAAACTTGGTCGGCTCCTGGCAGGCGGCATAACCCAAAGCCGGATGAAGCAAGATGACCAAATCACTCGGGGTAGGAAGCTGCCGAGGCACCTCGATCCTAGCTGTGGCGCCTCACCAACTTCGAGGACTACTGTCGGGGGGATTGACCACGGGTAGCCTCATCAACACCCTATAGTATTTCAAGACATCGGGGCCAGCTGCGCCCCTCATACCTTCTAGACGAAAGGCCAACCCTTTAGGTCGTATTGTCCAATAGGCCGGCTGCTAGAAGACAGCATGCTTCCAACAGGCGGCCCGAGGGAGCCGGCATCTAGCAAGCGGCCCCAGGGAGCCGGCCTCTAACAGGCGGCCCTATGCCTCCTCAAAGTTTGCACCCACTCACTGCGACAAGATGGGGCGTGGCTACAGTGCGACCTGCCACCGCCAAATCTAGGGCGGAACGTGGCCACAGTGCGGGTGTACCAAGCGGATACCCCTCTCCCGGCGTGGCACTGTAGCCACGCAACCCATGACATCACCTATGTCAGAGGGAGCCATGCTCCCATGATGGGCGGTCGGTACGGCCCACAGACGGTGGGCCCTACTTGTCCGTGAACCACGGGAAGACGACAAACCCCAAGCAGGCGACCTCGGGGGTGGGCTGACTCCTAGCAGGCGGCCTTCCCTCCCCTTGGAGTCTGTGCACCGTTAACCTAATGAGACGGGGTGTGGCTATAGTGAGCACCCTCCAGACGGCGGGACAGTAGCCATGCGCCCCCCGACAAAGCCTCCGTCATCAAGGGCGAGGCTACAGTATAACACAGTCAACCTGGCCCGGCGCCAACGGGCCCTATCTGTCGGACGAGTTCACGGCAGTCGACGGGACCCACCAAGCAGCGGGCCCCAGCAGCCGGCGAAGAAGCCGGAGCCCAGAGACACTGACGACCGTGTCCTACACCTGGCCGGATTACCATTTTACCCCTGGGGGTAGGCCTATATAACCCCCCCCCCCCCCCAGGCTCACCCATGCAAAGGGTTCAGAATCCCAGCCAGCTTACACCCACGTAGAGAGAAGGGAGATAGAGCTAGCCTTGCCCTTCTTCCTCCTCTAGCCGAAACATCTCAAGGACCACTCTTGTAGCAACTCTATTGACGATAGTCATCATGCAGAGACCCCGCAGAGCAGGATTAGGGGTGTTATCTCCATGGAGAGCCCTGAACCTGGGTAAAACTTGTAGGCATTCGAGGTCTCACTCACTTCCGCTTCTAGAGCCCGGTGACGTACTCCTGTCCCCATCCATGATAAACCACCCCTTGGCATATGTCGCTAGATATCCCCGACGGCAGTCTTGGGAACCCACTTGACCAAGGCCTTTGGAGCTTCTTCAAATGAATCATTCTCTTCTTGAAGCTTGTCCTTGCCTTTTAGCTTGTGGTCTTGTGGTGGAAGATCATCTTGAGCTTGTGTTCCCTTGAAAGAAGTAGGGTCATACTTCTCTTGTTGAGGAACAAACTTCGTCTTGGGGTATTGATCTTCTTCCCACTCAACTCCATTGGCATTGAACTTGCGTTCAAAACCAACACCTTGATTCTTCTGGTGCCTTCCTTGCTTGCGTACAATTTCCTCAAATTGCTTACTTCCGGCAAGGCTCTTGTAAACACCTTTCTCTACAATTCCCTTCAATAAGCTATTTTCTTGCTCAAGTGTAACTTGGCTGAGAGAATCATTAGTGGAATCAAGAGAACTACTAGAAGCAACAATATTGGATTTAGCATGATTATTGTTACTACTAGAAGAAGAATCTTTCTTGCTCTTGTTGCTAGAGTTTACTTGTGGCATGTAAGTAGACAAGAGTAAATGCTTGGCAATGTGAGAAGAACTTTTATTTCGAAGATCATCATTGATTGCATTTAAGAACCCATACTCTTGCTCTAAATTGAGATTCTCAAAGAGTAGCTTCTCATGAGTTTTTAAAAGCTCTCGATGATCCTCTAAAGTAGTTTCATGAGCTAACTTAAGAGTGTTTAGTTCTTCAGTTAAATGCTCAATCTCCTTCTTATCATTTACATTCGTTTTATCTTGATTAGCATGATTAGTAGTAATTTCATCATAATTTTCATCACTAGTGTTGTCAACAAGTAAATCATCATCACCTAGCAAATCATCTTCATCACTATTGAAATCAACATACTCGGGGTGTGATACCTTAGGGCCTTTAGCCATGAAGCATCTTCCAATTCCTTCATTTGGTGAGTCTAATATGTCGTAGGAGTTGGATGACACAAGTGCAAGACCGGCAACACCATCATCTTGAGTATATTCGGAGTCGGAGTGATAACTTCTCTCAGAGTAGTTGTCGGAGTCGGAACCGGATACTCATTCACCAACATGAGCTTGATGTCTTCGTCTTGTGTAGCTCTTTGATGACTTGTATTTCCTTTCCTAATCCTTGCTTCTACGAGGGGGTCTTCGTTCATAACAATCAACTCTACTCCTCTTTCTTGGAGGTGATTCCTCTCGTTTACTTCTTGTTTTCGGTGAGTCTTCTCTTCTTTTGTAGGGAGTCGTACACTCACTAGAGTAGTGTCCGGGTCTTCCACAATTGTAGCAATTGCAATCATGATTAGAAGATCTTTTGTCATTGTAGGACCTTGACTTGGAACTTCTCTCTTGGCTTCTACTCTTGTAGAACTTGTTGAAGTTCTACCATCAAGCTCAATTCTTCATTGAAGACTTGTTTCTCACTTGATGTTGTAGGAGCATCACATGAAACTTTGTAAGCACCACTAGACTTTTTGTAAAGCTCTTCCTTATCCTTGAGTGACATCTCATGAGCAACAATTCTACCAATGACTTCCGTTGACTTGAGATCTTTGTAATTGGGCATCATTTGGATCAAGGTGCACACGGTATCATATTTTCCATCCAAGGCTCTTAGGATCTTCTTGATGATGAATCTGTCAGTCATTTCTTCGCTTCCTAAGCCGGCAATCTCATATGTGATGAGAGCAAGCCTAGAGTACATTTCAGTGACTCCTTCACCATCGTTCATTTTGAACTTGTCAAGTTGACTTTGAAGCACATCCAACTTGGATTCCTTGACGGACTTAGTACCTTCATGCATATCAACCAAAGTATCCCAAATTTCCTTTGCATTCTCAAGACGGCTGATTTTGTTGAATTCTTCGGGGCACAATCCGTTATAAAGAATATCGCAAGCTTGAGCATTGTATTGCAACATCTTCAATTCTTCCGCGGATGCTTCACGATCCGGTTCTCTTCCATCCTCGAAGTATTCACCTTGCAAGCCAATGCGCACAATAGCCCAAACGGCGGGGTTATGACCAAGAATATGCATTTTCATCTTATGCTTCCAACTAGCAAAATTAGTACCATCAAAGTAAGGACCTCTCGGTGGTAATTTCCTCAGAGATGTCATACTCTCCTAGGTTGTGAAACCAAGGCTATGATCACCAAAGCTATGGAAATCAAGCCAAATGGAGACCAAATCCCTGATACCACTTGTAGGATCGAAAGTAGGTCTAGAGGGGGGTGATTAGACTACTTGACCAAATAAAAATCTAGCCTTTTCCCAATTTTAAGTTTTGGCAGATTTTAGCAACTTAGCACAAGTCAAGCAATCAACCTACACATGCAATTCTAAGAGTGTAGCAGCAGAAAGTCAAACATTGCATATGAATGTAAAGGGAAGGGTTTGGAGAAGGCAAACGCAATGTAGACACGAAGATTTTTGGCATGGTTCTAATAGGTGGTGCTATCATACGTCCATGTTGATCGAGACTTCAACCCACAAAGGGTAACGGTTGCGCGAGTCCACGGAGGGATCCACCCACAAAGGGTCCACAAAGAAGCAACCTTGTCTATCCCATGATGGCCATCGCCCACGAAGGACTTGCCTCACTCAGGTAGATCTTCATGAAGTAGGCGATCTCCTTTCCCTTACAAACTCCTTGGTTCAACTCCACAATCTTGTCGGAGGCTCCCAAGTGACACCTAACCAATCTAGGAGACACCAATCTCCAAAAGGTAATAGATGGTGTGATGATGATGAACTCCTTGCTCTTGTGCTTCAAATGATAGTCTCTCCAACACTCAACTCTCTCTCTCTCTCAGTTTTGGCTATGGTGGAAAGATGATTTGAGTGGAAAGCAACTTGGGAAAGGCTAGAGATCAAGATTCTTCTGGTTGGATTGGAATGTCTTGGTCTCAACACATGAGTAGGTGGTTCTCTCTTAGAAAATGAGTGGTGGAAGTGTAGGAACGTTCTGATGGCTCTCGCTTGAATGGAGAAGGGGTGGAGGGGTATATATAGCCTCCACACAAAATTCAACCGTTACACACATTTGACCCAACTCGGTCAGATCGAATAGAAGAACTCGGTGAGAACGATTTAGTTCAAAATGTGAACGTTAGGAATTTCGATGGGACCGACATGATCAACTCGGTGGGACTGATGTGCTAGGGTTAGGGTAAAACCTCATCTCGATGAGACCGATTTCAGCAAAGAGCAAACAGAGAGTTGGTCAAGCAAACTCGGTGGGACCGATTGCACATTTCGGTGAGACCAAAATAATTACAACAGTCAACAGAGAGTTTGCAAGGCCATCTCGGTGAGACCGAATTGTCTAGGGTTTCTGGCAGTGGCTAAGACAAATGAACTCAGTGGCGCCGGATAGATCAAATCGGTGGGGCCGAGTTTGACTTTAGGTTTTGGACATATGTGGAAATTAGAAAGTGGCTGAGGGTTTTGGAGCAATATCACTAAGCACTTTGAGCAAGTAGAACATTAAGCAGCACCTCATCCCCTTTTAATAGTATTGACTTTCCTATGGACTCAATGTGATCTTGGATCACTAAAATGTAAATGAAGAGTCTTGAGCCTTTGCCAATCTTTGTCCTTAGCATTTTGAGGGGTCCACATCTCTAGTCCATGCCATGCCAATCATTGAACTTTCTAAAATATTTTACTTGAATGGATATTAGTTCAATGAGCTATACGATGTTATGAATTACCAAAACCACCTGGGGATTTGTTGCACTTTCAGGCGTGAAGCCGCTGCAAAAGGGTGCAACATCGAAGATCAAGTCCTCGCTTTGGAAATTATCCGGAGAGTCAAACACTACTTCAAGCGTCACAGTGCCTGTGCAGCGGGCCTCTACTCCCGGAATGACCCCCTTGAAGGTGGTGTTACTGGGTTTGATCCTTGACGGATCGATCCCCATCTTCCTTACTGTGTCTTCATATATCAGATTGAGGCTACTGCCCCTGTCCATTAGGACTCTAGTGAGGTGGAATCCATCGATGATGGGGTCGAGTACTAAGGATGTGGATCTTCCGTGGCGTATGCTGGTCGGGTGATCCCTGTGATTGAAAGTGATCAGACGGTCTGACCACGAATTTAACTTTGGTTCTATGGGCTCGACGAAATATACATCTCGCAGCGCTCGCCTCCTTTCCTTCTTTGGTATGTGGGTTGCGTAAATCATGTTCACCATCTTGACCTCAGAAGGGAAGGGTTTCTGGCCTCCACTATTTTGCCTGCGGGGCTCGTCATCGTCCTCGCTTAGTGGGTTTTTTCCCGTGTCTTCGGTTGTAAGCTTGCCGGCCTGCTTTATCACCCAATAGTTACGGTTGGAGTGGTTGGCAGGCTTCTCTGGAGTGTCGTGGATCTAGCAAGTCCTTTACAGGATTGTCTCTAGTCTGGATGGGTCGTCGCCGTTGCCCTTAGGGGCTTTCTTTTGGGGTCCGAACTTCGAGTTTCTGAACCCGGCATTTACTGCCGTATCCTCGCCTTCACCGTCATTGTGGCGACGTTTACTCTTGCTACATCGTGGCTTTCCATTGGCGTCCCGAACTTCTGAGGTACCGGGTGTGTCGGGATTGGTATTTTTACGAGTGAGCCATCTGTCTTCGCCTGCGCAAAAGCGGGTCATGAGATGTAACACCCCGGATTTAACTTTCCATATTTGTAACTCCAACTCTTGCCATTTTCGGCATTGTGATATGATATTCCCTCCGTGGTTGGGTTTTTCTTATTTTTGCATTTTGTCCATGTCATGCATTTCATATCATGTCATCATGTGCATCTCATTTGCATACGTGTTCGTCTCATGATTCCGAGCATTTTTCCCGTTGTCCGCTTTTGCAATCCGGCACTCCTATGTCCCCGGCGTACCCTTTTACGTTTTTCCGTGAGCGGGTACTAAACTTTCTCGGAATGGACCGAGGTTTGTCAAGTGGCCTTGGTATACCACCGGTAGACCACCGGTCAAGTTTCGGGTCATTTGGAGCTCGTTTGGTACTCCAATGGTTAACCGCACTCTCGCAAAAGCCTCTTTTAAGTTGCAGCCCAACACCCTTTCAAAATAGTCCAATAACCCATCTAAGTCACTTCCATGCTCTCCGTCGTTCGATCACGATCGTGTGGGCAAAAACCGCACCTCATTTGAACTCTCCTAGCTCCCTCTATGCCTATATATACACCCCCCCCATTCCAAATCGCGGTACAAACCTTAGCCTTCCCCTACCTCGCGCCTCCGGACAAAAATCCCACAGGCGTGTCCGCCCGCCCTTGCCGCCCGCCCGTGAACCAGTAGCGCGACACGTGGCACACCACCGCATACAGCCCGCCCAGACCGCATCCGGCCCCAGCCGTCCTCCACCGCCGCCGCCGCCGCCCTTCGGCCCGCCGGCCCGCCGCCCAGCGCCCGACCATTTGCCGCCTCACTTGGCCCGTCGGCCCCGCCTCGGCCGTCGCCGCCACCGCCGCCCTTGCCGCCCGCCACCACATGACCTCGGCTTCACCTCCGGCCGGCCCTCCTTCCTCCGAGCTCCGGCGAGCCTCGAGCCGCGTGTCCGGCCAGATCCGATCGGGATCCGCATCGGTTGACTTTCTTCCCCCCAAAATCCCTCGTCTTTTTCCGTGATGATTTTATTGCATTTTCTTGGCACCATAACTTTGTACCCGTAGCTCCATTTCGTGCGTGTAATATGTCAAAATGTTCGCCCCGAAGAGTAGATCATTTCGTCTCATTGCATAATTTTGATTTGAGCTCATCTTGATGCCCGAAATGCTGTTAGAAGAGGGCTATGTGATGTTTGTTTCTGTTTCTTAACAGAACATGCACTTTTATTATTTTTGCTATGATTGATGTGTGCACCCTATGAATTTGAGTCCTACATGTGTTTTGTAATATGCCATGCCATCTTTCCAGGGTTGTATGCCATGTATTTTTGTGACCTCTGTGGTGACTAGCACAAGCATGCAAACTAGGCCTCATGATGTTGTTGTTTTCAGCCCCTGTTTTGCTGATATTTTTATGCCATGTTAACTTGATGCTACCGAGAGATCCATGCATATTTTGAGATACTTCAGTAAGGATGTTTTGAACATATGGTTATGCTCTATCCATCCATGCCTTTGTTTGCAATTATGGAGTGCCATAGATTGAGTCAATCGAGCTCTACTTTTGCTATAAAATGTTTGCTGGCAGATTGTTTACATGTTATTCAATTTTGCCAAGGTTGTTGTGATTGATCCGTCTATGATATGAAGTTTTTCTTGCCATGTATGTCTTCTATGCCATGTCTTCTTGATGGTTGTATGCTTAGTTTATCATGAAATGCTCTGTAGTGAGTGCATCGAGCTCTTAAACATGCCTACTTGTTATCTGTTTTTGTCATGCCCTGTTGCTGAATCTGTTAACGAAACTTGCTATATTGACATGGGTGTTACTATATTTTATGATCCTTTTTGGCTTATGGTCAGTAAGGTACTTTTGTTCTATGCTTTGAGTAGATTCATGCCATGCCTTGTTTTGCTATTGTAAGTTCCTGTAGCATGTTGTTTTCTTGCTCTGAACATTGCTTCCTGATGCTGATTTTGCCATGTTCAGTAATTTCACTAAGTCTGTGAAGCTGATATGTTTTGCACTTTTGCCATGCCTGTTTGGACCTGTTATGTTGTGAATTAGCCGTAGCTCAGTGTTCAGCTTTTGTCAAGCATCCTGAGTAGATCACTGCCATATGCTTTTCTGGTACGTTTGTGTGCAGTAGCTTAATTTATTGTTGCTTGCTAAGTGGCATCATGCTGTTAATGGCAGATTGGTGTCAATCTTGTTTTGCTTGTCATTTGCAAACCGTGCATCCGATTCCGGTGATCTTTATATCGATTTCAACCGAAATCATCTCATCTTTCCAGCGGCATACTTGGTTTGCCAAGTTGATGCCTGGTTCATCATTTTCCTTTCGGAGCGCCGTGACACGCATTGCATATCACATCTCACATATCATGTCATGTTTTGCATCATGTTGCTTGTGCATTGCACCGTGATTTATTGTGGTTCCTTTGTTTGTGTTCTTGCTTTGGGTAAAGTCGGGAGACGAGTTCATCAATGAGGAACCTCTTGAGAACGCTTACGAGGATCAAGCTTTCGACAACTCTGAGAACTTTGCAGGCAAGATGACCATACCCTCGAAATCACTTCTATCTTTGCTATGCTAGATGCTCGCTCTTTTGCTATGCCTATGCTACGATGCCTATCACATGCTTATCATGCCACCCATATTGCCATGTCAGCCCCTAACCATCATTTCCTAGCAAACCGTTGTTTGGCTATGTTACCGCTTTGCTCAGCCCCTCTTATAGCGTTGCTAGTTGCAGGTGAAGATGAAGTTTGTTCCTTGTTGGAACATGGAGATGTTGTTCCTTATTGGAACATGTTTACTTGTTGGGGGATATCACGATATATCTGCTATAATTAATGCATCTATATACTTGGTAAAGGGTGGAAGACTCGGCCTTATGCCTGGTGTTTTGTTCCACTCTTGCCACCCTAGTTTCAAATCATACCGGTGTTATGTTCCTTGATTTCGCGTTCCTTACACGGTTGGTTGATTTATGGGACCCCTTGCAAGTTCGCTTTGAATAAGACTCCTCCAGCAAGGCCCAACTTTGGTTTTACCATTTGCCACCTAAGCCTTTTTCCCCCGGGTTTTCGCGAGCCCGAGGGTCATCTTTATTTTAACCCCCCCCCCCGGACCAGTGCTCCTTCGAGTGCTGGCCCGAACCGGGCAGACTGCGGGGCCACCACGGGGCAACTCGAGGCTTGGTTTTACTCGTAGGCTGACCTATCCGGATGTGCCCTGAGAACAAGATATGTGCAGCTCCTATCGGGATTTGTCGGCACAATCGGGCGGCTTTGTTGGTCTTGTTTTATTGCTGTCGAAATGTCTTGTAGTCCGGGATTCCGAGATTGATCGGGTCTTCCCGGTAGAAGGAATATCCTTCGTTGACCGTGAGAGCTTATAATGGGCTAAGTTGGGACACCCTGCAGGTATTATCTTTCAAAGCCGTGCCCGCGGTTATGAGGCGATGGGAATTTGCTAATGTCTGGTTGTAGAAAACCCGAAGTTGACCTCAATTAAAATACACATCAACGCGTGTGTAACTGTGATGGTCGCTTCTCGTGAGTCCGGAAGTGAACACGGTGTTGGAGTTATGCTTGACGTAAGTAGTTCAGGATCACTTCTTGATCGCTACTAGCTTCACGTCCGTGCCTTGCTTCTCTTCTCGCTCTCCTTTGCGAATGTAGCCACCATATATGCTAGTCGCTGTCGCAGCTCCACCTCACAACTCTGTCCTTCCTATAAGCTTAAATAGTCTTGATCTCGCGGGTGTGAGATTGCTTTGAGTCCCCGTGACTCACAGATTCTACCAAAACAGTTGCAGTGCCGGCGATGCGGTCAGGTGACGCAACCGAGCTCAAGTGGGAGTTCGACGAGGAACGTGGTCGTTACTATGTGTCTTTTCCTGATGATCAGTAGTGGAGCCTAGTTGGGACGATCGGGGATCTGTGTAGCATTTGGGGTATCTTCTTTTATTTTGGTTCCGTAGTCGGACCTTGAGTGTAATCTGAATGATGGATGTTTATTTATGTATTGTGTGAAGTGGCGATCGTAAGCCAACTATGTATCTCTTTCCCTTATGTATTACATGGGTTGTGTGAAGATTACCTCACTTGCGACATTGCTTTCAATGCGGTTATGCCTCTAAGTCGTGCTTCGACACATGGGAGATATAGCCGCATCGAGGCGTTACAAGTTGGTAATCGAGCCTTCCCGACTTAGGAGCCCCACTTGATTGTTTCTTTGGCGTTGTTGAGTCTAGAACGGAAAATGTTTTGAGTCTTAGGATTATATATATCGGAGAGTTGGATTTTTTTTACTCCCGTGTCCCTTCGTCGCTCTGGTGAGGTCTCCTGACGTTGTTGTTTTGACTCTCCTCTCCTCAAATTTCAGTAATAATAAATTTAGGTTCACGCGGGTATCTTGGAATCGTTCCGATGGTTTTGTGACGAGAACATTGTTCTTGGTGCCTCCTAACATTTAGGGGTTGTGGCGGTGTCCGGGAGTTGAGCTCCGAGGTGTTGTCGTCACAATTTTATCGTTGCAGTTACGGAATACACGAGATTTGCCGACATTGAAATCTCTTTTGTGCGATTGTTGGTGAGATAACCCGATAACTTGATGTTAGGGGCGAGCTGAGGTATTGCCATGACTCGTATAACGGGTGCTTTTCGAAGGTCGAGGTACATGATTTCCGAGTGTTTCTTGGTTATGTGTTGACGGATGGATACAGCTGGATCTAGGTATTATTAGTTTGGGTGATATATTTTGTGTCCCCTGTATCCCCAACACCAGATTGCATAACCAGAAAGTTTCGGGAGTTTATAGGTGGGATTCAAGTAGCTCCTAGCATTTCTTCCCGCAGATATTTGGTTCGTGATTGGGTAATCCTTACCACTTATTTGTTCCAGTCGTACCTTGTTATTTTTTTTCATCGACCCTTAATCAAGTGGCTTCTCACCTTAATGGACGTGTGATGTTAACTTTGGAATTCATTCGTTCATCCTTGTTCGAATGTTTATTGTGAAGACTATATGTTGCAATTTCTATCCGTTGATTCTACTTGTCTATTTGTCTATCAAGTGCTAACGGATGTCACCCTCTTCAGGATGGCTCCGCCAACGTCGAGAATCCGGAACGAAATGATGGGAATCGGTCGAACCCTCCACCTCCACCTCCGCCTCGGAGGCATGGCAAGCTATCATGGCAGCCACCAATGCCAATGCTCGAGATGATTTTGCAGCTCTTGCAAGAGCGTACTCAAGGCAAGGCAGTCAAGGAAATCAAGGTCAAGGCAACAACCAGCCGCACTTTGCTACCCTCGATCGGTTCCTCGCTAATCAGCCGAAGTCTTTCGGTTTACGTATCGAGGCCACAGACGCCGACGATTGGCTTGTGGACATCTGCAAACATTTTGAATGTAGCAATGTTAGACACGAGGATTTTGTCAAGTTAAACCGTTTCAACTCAAGGACCAAGCTGCTAAGTGGTACCCGAATACAAAGATTCCAGAGGAGGTCGTGTCATTACAGGATGAGTTCCGCCGAGATTTTAGAGCTCACCACATTCCGAAAAGTGTTGTTGAGAGCAAGCGTGAGGAGTTCCGCAATCTCAAGCAAGGCAACATGTCGTGTATCAATACAATATCCAGTTCCAGAAACTCGCTCACTTTGCTAAGCAAGACGTCCCTGATGAAAAGAGTATGATCCATCAATTCAGAGGTGGTCTCAGAGAAGATCTGCAATTAGCTCTTGTGCTTTTGAGCCGTAAAAGTATGATGAATTCTACAACATGGCACGAAGCAAGAAGCTGCCCAGCTCAAATGTGAGGCTTCTAAGAAAAGAATCGGGGATGCAGTTCAGTCTTCTTCTTCCTCTCAAGTGGCAGCTAAGCGTGAAGTTCTACCTTCCTCCTCCTCCGTTCCGCCAGCCTTATCGCCAGAAGAACTTCAGGTGGTCGTGGATCTTCCCACCCGCCCAACCCAGGCTATCAGAAGAAGTCTAATTCTCAAGCTCCAAAGTCAAATGCTCCTTATCAACGTCCGCTCTCAGAGGTGACTTGCCACAAATGTCAGCAGAAAGGTCACTATGCGCACAAGTGCTTCAACCAAAGGTGCCTTCCGCCTCCTCCTCCTGTGAAATCTTCCAGCAATGCAGTGGTCAAGCATAGTCCAAAGCATGCCAAGGTGAATATGATGAATGCAGCTCAAGCGGAGGAATCTACTGATGTGATAATGGGTAATCTCTCGATTAATGATATTCCTGCAAAAGTCTTATTTGATCTGGTGCATCGCATTGTTCCATGTCAAGACCGTTTTTGCCAAGCATGATTTCACTTGAATTTTGGATAGACCTCTAGCAATTGTTTCCCGGGCAAGCACATGAGTTCTAGTTTGTTGGTTCCGAATGTCGGTATCAAGATGGGCGACTATAGATTTGGCTAAACCAATTGTCCTTGGTGACTCGGATATTGATCTTATTCTCGGGATGGACTGGCTTTATCGGCACAAAGCTTCAGCTTGATTGTGCTGCCAGGAAATTCAATTGACTCACTCTTCTAATGATGTGATCATCTATGCCGCTTCGTGATGAAACCATTCGGTTGTTTTCTCTCAATGAGAAGGGCGAATTGGATGCTATCTCTCGATTCGATCGTTTGTGAGTATCAAGATGTCTTTCCAGAAGAACTTCCGGGTATGCCTCCTCATCGGCCAGTCGAATTCGTTATCGATCTTGAGCCTGGCACAGACACCCGTTTGCAAGCGTCCATACAAGCTTGGACCTAATGAGCTGAAGGAATTAAAGAAACAACTCGATGAACAAGAGCGTCTGGGTCTGATCAGACCGAGTTCATCTCCTTGGGGTTGTGGTGTTCTTTTGTCCGGAAGAAGGATGGCACGGACCGACTTTTGCGTCGATTACCGTCCATTGAATAAGAAGACTATCAAGAACAAGTATCCACTTCCCAACATCAATGAGCTTTTCGAGCAACTCAAAGGTGCTAAAGTGTTCTCCAAGCTTGACCTTCGTATGGGTTATCATCAGATTCGCATTCGTGAACAAGATATTCCCAAGACAAAGCATTCGTAACAAGCTTTGGTTCTTATGAATATACCGTCATGTCTTTCGGCCTTGTCAATGCTCCTCCAACATTCTCTCGGATGATGAACTTCATCTTCAACCCCTACACCAATGAATTCGTCTTGGTCTATCTTGATGATATTTTGGTCTTCTCCAAGAATAAGAAGGATCATGCCAAACATTTGCGATTGGTGCTAGACAAGCTCGAGAGAGTATCAATTCTATGCGAAGTTTTCCAAATGTGAATTTTGGCTTGATGAAGTGCTTTATCTTGGTCATATCATCTCCGCCAAGGGCATCGCTGTTAATCCGAGAAGGTGTCCGCGATTGTGAATTGGGAACCTCCTCGGAATGTCAAGCAGCTTAGCAGTTTTCTTGGTCTTGCAAGCTATTGCGAAGATTCGTTGAGAATTTCTCTAAGATTGCAAAGCCTCTTTCCAACCTCCTCCGAAGCATGTGAAGTATGTCCGGTCTCCCGAGTGTGACGTTGCTTTCAATACTCTCAAAGAGAAACTCGTCACAGCTCACCTTGACTCCTCCCGATGAATCCAAGCCATTCAAGTTTTCGTGATGCTTCTCTTCAAGGTCTCGGTCTTTGTGTTAATGCAAGAGAAGAGAGTTGTGGCCTATACCTCTCGTCACCAAGCCCAACGAAAAGAACTACCCCAATCGACGATCTTGAGTTGGCGGCGATTGTCCATGCATTGATAACATGGAGACATCTCTTGTTGGGAAGGAAAGTGGACATTTTCACCGATCACAAGAGCCTCAAGTATATCTTCACTCAACCCAACCTCAACCTCAGGCAGACTCGATGGGTCAAAATGATTCAAGAGTACAACCCAAGTATTGAATATACTCCGGGCAAGGCCAATGTCATTGCAGATGCTTTGAGCAGGAAGGCTTACTGCAACAGTCTAATCCTCAAGCCCTTCCAACCGGATCTCCGTGAAGCTTTCCATAAGCTGAATCTTCAAGTTGTTCCTCAAGGCTTTCTTGCCAACCTCATAGTCTCTCCTACTTTGGAAGATCAGATTCGTGAGGCTCAACTTCGGATACCATGGTGAAAAAAGGTGAAAGCGTGGTATCGACAAGGGCATTTCCAAGTACAAGTGCTTCCACATTGATGACAAAGATACTCTTTTCTTTGAGGACCGGATTGTGGTTCCTAAGGGTGATCTGAGAAAAGTCATTATGAACGAGGCACACAATTCGCTTCTATCCATTCATCCTGGAAGTACGAAGATGTACCATGACCTCAAGCAGTCATATTGGTGGACTCGAATGAAGCGAGAAATTGCTCAATTTGTGAATGAATGTGATGTCTGCAGAAGAGTGAAAGCAGAACACCAAAGACCAGCTGGTCTCCTCCAACCTCTTCCTATTCCAGAATAGAAGTTTGATCATATCGAAATGGACTTCGTGACTGGATTTCCAAAGTCCAAGCGTGGAAATGATGCTATCTTCGTTGTCATTGACAAGCTTACTAAAGTGGCTCATTTTCTTCCTATCAAAGAACCTATCACAGCAGCTCGGTTGGCGAGCTATACACCTCCGTGATTGTCTCCTTGCACGGCATTCCACAAGTGATCTCTTCGCACCGTGGCAGCATCTTTACCTCCAAGTTTTGGGATTCTTTTCGTAGGCCATGGGCACCAACATTCGTTTCAAAGACAGCTTTCCATCCTCAAACAAGTGGCCAAGTCGAGCGAGTCAATCAAATCCTTGAAGATATGCTCAGGGCTTGTGTCATTTCTTTCGGTATGAAGTGGGAAGATTGTCTTCCATATGCCGAGTTCTCCTACAACAACAGCTTCCAAGCGAGTTCGGGCAAGGCCCCATTCGAAATTCTCTATGGCGGAAAGTGTCGTACTCCTCTCAATTGGTCCGAGACAGGGGAACGCCAACTTCTTGGCAATGACTTGATCACGAAGCGAAGAAATGTGCAAAGTCATTCGTGAGAATCTCAAAGCCGCATAATCGCGCGGAAGAGCTATTATGATGACAAGCACCGTGATGTGGCTTTTGAAATCGGAGACCATGTCTACCTCCGCGTCTCTCCAATGAAAGGCACTCGTCGCCGGTATCAAAGGGAAGCTTGCCCCTAGATACGTGGGTCCTTTCAAGACATTGGCAAAGAGGCGATCTCGCCTATCAACTTGAGCTTCCGTCCAATTTTGCAAAGCGTGCGATGTGTTTCACGTGTCACAGCCTTCGCAAGTGCTTCAAGACTCCTGACGCACTATCAACTTCGAAAAATTGACCTTCAAGAAGATCTCTCTTATCATGAGCACCCGTTGCTATTCTTGAAGAAACCGAGCGCCAAGACTCGCAACAAGTCAATCAAATTCTCGAAAGTGAAGTGGTCACACCATTCCGACCGAGAAGCCACACAGGGGCGAGGATCACCTCCATTTCGAATATCCGGAGTTCTTTCAGTCCTAGATCTCGGGACGAGATCCTCTTGTAGTGGTGGAGTGTTGTAACACCCCGGATTTAACTTTCCATATTTGTAACTCCAACTCTTGCCATTTTCGGCATTGTGATATGATATTCCCTCCGTGGTTGGGTTTTTCTTCTTTTTGCATTTTGTCCATGTCATCATGTGCATCTCATTTGCATACGTGTTCGTCTCATGATTCCGAGCATTTTTCCCGTTGTCCGTTTTGCAATCCGGCACTCCTATGTCCCCCGGCGTCCCCTTTTGCGTTTTTCCGTGAGCGGGTACTAAACTTTCTCGGAATGGACCGAGGTTTGTCAAGTGGCCTTGGTATACCACCGGTAGACCACCGGTCAAGTTTCGGGTCATTTGGAGCTCGTTTGGTACTCCAACGGTTAACCGCACTCTCGTAAAAGACTCTTTTAAGTTGCAGCCCAACACCCTTTCAAAATAGTCCAATAACCCATCTAAGTCACTTCCATGCTCTCCGTCGTTCGATCACGATCGCGTGGGCGAAAACCGCACCTCATTTGGACTCTCCTAGCTCCCTCTACCTATAAATATGCCTATATATACACCCCCCCATTCCAAATCGTGGTACAAACCCTAGCCTTCCCCTACCTCGCGCCACCGGACAAAAGTCCCACGCCGACGGACGTGTCCGCCCAGCCCGCGCCGCCGCCCCGTGAATCGGTATGCGACACGTGGCACCCGGCCATGTGCAATACAGCCCTTGAGCCGCATCCGCCCCCTGCCCGTCCTCCACCACCGCCGCCGCCCGCTTCCGCACCGCCCGCCGCCCGCAGCCGCTGACCCGGCCGTCGCCGCCCGTCTTGTGCCAAGCCACCGCGTGGCCATCCGCCCGGCCCGCCCGTCGGCCCCCTCGGCCGCCGTCGCCCGACCACATGACCTCGGCTTCACCTCCGGCCGGCCCTCCTTCCTCCGAGCTCCGGCGAGCCTCGAGCCGCAGCGTCCGCCAGATCCGATCGGGATCCGCATCGGTTGACTTTCTTCCCCCAAATCCCTCCAAGTCTTTTTCCGTGATGATTTTATTGCATTTTCTTGGCACCATAACTTTGTACCCGTAGCTTCATTCCGTGCGTGTAATATGTCAAAATGTTCGCCTCGAAGAGTAGATCATTTCGCCTCACTGCATCATTTTCATTTGAGCTCATCTTGATGCCCGAAATGCTGTTATAAGAGGGCTATGTGATGTTTGTTTCTGTTTCTTAACAGAACATGCACTTTTATTATTTTTGCTATGATTGATGTGTGCACCCTATGAATTTGAGTCCTACATGTGTTTCGTAATATGCCATGCCATATTTCCAGGGGTGTATGCCATGTATTTTTGTGACCTCTGTGGTGACTAGCACAAGCATGCAAACTAGGCCTCATGATGTTGCTGTTTTCATCCCCTGTTTTGCTGATATTTTTATGCCATGTTAACTTGATGCTACTGAGAGATCCATGCATATTTTGAGATACTTCAGTAAGGATGTTTTGAACATATGGTTATGATCTATCGATCCATGACTTTGTTTGCAATTATGGAGTGCCATAGCGTGAGTCAATCGAGCTCTACTTTTGCTATAAAATGTTTCCTGGCAGATTGTTTACATGTTATTCAATTTTGCCAAGGTTGTTGTGGTTGATCCGTGTATGATATGAAGTTGTTCTTTCCATGTATGTATTCTATGCCATTTCTTCCTGATTTTTGTATGCTTAGTTTATCATGAAATGCTCTGTAGTGAGTGCATCGATCTCTTAAACATGCCTACTTGTTATCTGTTTTTGTCATGCCCTGTTGCTGAATCTGTTAACGAAACTTGCTATATTGACATGGGTGTTACTATATTTTATGATCCTTTTTGGCTTATGGTCAGTAAGGGACTTTTGTTCTATGCTTTGAGTAGATTCATGTCATGCCTTGTTTTGCTATTATAAGTTCCTGTAGCATGTTGTTTTCTTGCTCTGAACATTGCTTCCTGATGCTGATTTTGCCATGTTCAGTAATTTCACCAAGTCTGTGAAGCTGATATGTTTTGCACTTTTGCCATGCCTGTTTGGACCTGTTATGTTGTGAATTAGCCGTAGCTCAGTGTTCAGATTTTGTCAAGCATCCTGAGTAGATCACTTCCATATGCTTTTCTGGTACGGTTGGGTGCAGTAGCTTAATTTCTTGTTGCTTGCTAAGTGGCATCATGCTGTTAATGGCAGATTGGTGTCAATCTTGTTTTGCTTGTCATTTGCGAACCGTGCATCCGATTCCGGTGATCTTTATATCGATTTCAACCGAAATCATCTCATCTTTCCAGCGGCATACTTGGTTTGCCAAGTTGATGCCTGGTTCATCATTTTCCTTTCGGAGCGTGCATATGCATTGCATATCACATCTCACATATCATGTCATGTTTTGCATCATGTTGCTTGTGCATTGCACCGTGATTTATTGTGGTTCCTTTGTTTGTGTTCTTGCTTTGGGTAGAGCCGGGAGACGAGTTCGTCAACGAGGAACCTGTTGAGAACGCTTACGAGGATCAAGCTTTCGACAACTCTGAGAACTTTGCAGGCAAGATGACCATACCCTCGAAATCACTTCTATCTTTGCTATGCTAGATGCTCGCTCTTTTGCTATGCCTATGCTATGATGCCTATCACTTGCTTATCATGCCACCCATATTGCCATGTCAGCCCCTAACCATCCTTTCCTAGCAAACCGTTGATTGGCTATGTTACCGCTTTGCTCAGCCCTTCTTATAGCGTTGCTAGTTGCAGGTGAAGATGAAGTTTGTTCCTTGTTGGAACATGGAGATGTTGTTCCTTATCGGAACATGTTTACTTGTTGGGGGATATCACGATATATCTGCTATAATTAATGCATCTATATACTTGGTAAAGGGTGGAAGACTCGGCCTTATGCCCGTGTTTTGTTCCTCTTGCCACCCTAGATTCCGACATACCTGTGATATTTACCTAGATTTCGCGATCCTTACACGGTTGGTTGATTTATGTGACCCCCAAGACAATTCGCTTTGAATAAGACTCCTCCAAAGAAGGCCCAACTTTGGTTTTACCATTTGCCACCTAAGCCTTTTTCCCCGGGTTTTCGCGGGCCGAGGGTCATCTTTATTTTAACCCCCGGACCGGTGCTCCTTCGAGTCTTGGCCCGAACCGGGCGGATCAAGGGCCACCACGGGCAACTCGAGGCTTGGTTTTACTCGTAGGCTGACCTATCCGGATGTGCCCCGAGAACGAGATATGTGCAGCTCCTATCGGGATTTGTCGGCTGTCCAGGCGGCTTTCTTTGGTCTTGTTTTATTGTTGTCGAAATGTCTTGTAGTCCGGGATTCCGAGATTGATCGGGTCTTCCCGGTAGAAGGAATATCCTTCGTTGACCGTGAGAGCTTATAATGGGCTAAGTTGGGACACCCCTGCAGGGTATTATCTTTCGAAAGCCGTGCCCGCGGTTATGAGGCAGATGGGAATTTGCTAATGTCCGGTTGTAGAAAACCCGAAGTTGACCTCAACTAAAATACACATCAACCGCGTGTGTAACCGTGATGGTCTCTTCTCGGCGGAGTCCGGGAAGTGAACACGGTGTTGGAGTTATGCTTGACGTAAGTAGTTCAGGATCACTTCTTGATCGCTACTAGCTTCACGTCCATGCCTTGCTTCTCTTCTCGCTCTCCTTTGAGAATGTAGCCACCATATATGCTGAGTAAACGCTTAACTCCACCTCACAACTCTGTCCTTCCTATAAGCTTAAATAGTCTTGATCTCGGGTGTGAGATTGCTGAGTCCCGTGACTCACAGATTCTACCAAAACAGTTGCGGTGCCGACGATGCTGCGGTCAGGTGGCGCAACCGGGCTCAAGTGGGAGTTCGATGAGGAACGTGGTCGTTACTATGTGTCTTTTCCTGATGATCGTGAGTGGAGCCAGTTGGGATGATCGGGGATCTGTGTAGCATTTGGGGTATCTTCTTTTATTTTGGTTCCGTAGTCGGACCTTGAGTGTAATCTGAATGATGGATGTTTATTTATGTACTTTGTGTGAAGTGGCATTTGTAAGCCAACTATGTATCTCTTTCCCTTATGTATTACATGGGTTGTGTGAAGATTACCTCACTTGCGATATTGCTTTCAATGCGGTTATGCCTCTAAGTCGTGCTTCGACACGTGGGAGATATAGCCGCATCGAGGGCGTTACATGAGAGAAGTAAGGGCTGCCATAGTTCATGGTTTATCCTGGCCGAGCTATCTTACGAGCCATTTGTCCTTGACACTATGCTTGAAAGCGGCAAAGGCTTCGGCATCCGGACAGTCGATAATCTGGTTCTTCTTGCTCAGGAATCGGTTCCAAAACTACCAGGCAGATTCTCTGGGTTGTTGTGTGATGCGGTCCAGGTCATCCGCGTCCGGAGGCTGGACATAGGTGCCCTGAAAGTTTGCTCGAAAAGCGTCCTAAAGCTCTTCCCAACAGCCTATAGAGTCTTCGGGAAGGCTGTTCAACCAGTGTCAAGCTGGTCCTTTAAGCTTTAGTGGCAGATATTTGATGGCGTGGAGGTCATCTCCTCGTGCCATGTGAATGTGGAGGAGGAAATCCTCTATCCATATGGCCGGGTCTATGTCTTGATCATATAGTTCGATGTTCACAGGCTTGAAGCCTTCTAGGAATTGGTGTTGCATTACCCTCTCTGTGAAGCGCAGGGGGTGTGCGATGCCCTGAACTCGGGCTACATCACATCGGAGGTCTTCGGCCATCCGAGTCCGCTGCTGCTCCTGGACTCTATCGTTTCGGTTCGGCCAATCGTAATATCCTTCCCGGTGAGTGGGCGGATCTTCTCTGGGTCCGTAGATGGACCTGGTACGGCCTCCTCGAGCATCTAGATCATGGCGGAGGTCGTATTCATAGGTGTGCCGCACTTGATCCTTGTCGTAATGGCGAGGTGGGGCGGCGGGGTGCTCGGCCTCGTCAGCTTCTCTATCCCGCCCTCTAGGGGGGCGGTCCGGCTGTTTGGTGCCTATGTATGTCAGACGTGTGGGCTCTACGGCCTCGTCGTCGAATTGTGGCAGCAATCTCGCTTGGGATAACTTTTGATTGGTTGTTCGCGTTCGAATCCTTCTTCGGCGGCTAGGACTTTCGTCCATCGATCGTTGAGGGTGTCCTGTTTGGCCTTGATTCTGTGTTTTTGTTTCTTCAAACTGCAGACGGTGGCTAGAAGCCTCCGTTTAAACAGCTCCTGCTCCAGCGGGTCTTCGGGGACGATGAAATCATCATCCTCGAGACCGGCCTCCTCTTCGGAGGATGGGAGGTAGTTGCTGTCTTCGGAGTCGTCGGGGTTTTCTGGGTTGAACGGGTCCTCCTACCCCACGGGGTCATCCTGATGATGTTCGTTAGCTGCGGCTCCAGCGAGGTCATCCGTATTATTCACGGTGCATTCTCCGTAGAGTCCATGTTACTCGCGTGGGTTCGACGTGGCTTTGATCGACGGTGTTGTCTTCGACGCTTGGGAGGCTCATCTCCGGGCTTGTCTCGGTCCTGATTGGGAGTGCCATCGTCGTCCTTGGGGGTGTCCACCATGTAAATATTGCCGGTGGACGTGGCAGGCGACATCGGTACTAGCCGTGGCTCCGCTATCCTCATCCATATATTCGGCGTTTTCCGAATTGTAATCTAGCGTATCGGTTAAATCATCGGCAGTGGCTACCAAGTGGGTGGTGGGTGGGACGTAAAATTCCTTGTGGCATGCCTCGAATGGTTGATGATTGTGGGCAGAGGGCAGGTCCACCTTGATGGTCATTTTCTGGATTCAGTCTAGCGCCTTGTTTAACATAGCGAGGGTCGCCGAATTCGAGGGCTCTAGGCCAAATTCCGTTGTAACGGGGTGGGGGCAATCAGTGCCCTGGCCGGTCCTTGTTTCCACAAGCTGAGCTAAGCTCAGGGTGCGGTGCCGGATCCTTGAGGGGGGCCGAATTGTCACTGGAGATTAAGGACGGGCCTTGGTTTTTGCGTGTGGTTTCCACGTCGAGATTCGAGATCAAGCTGCCGGTTCGTCATAAAGGCTCAGGGCCGAAGGATTGTTGTGACCGAAAGATTCGGCCGAGATTGACTCTTGGCCTCCGCCTCCTGATTCTGCCTCGAAGGCTATGGATAGGCCCTCCGCAGACATGATGGACCCGGCCGAAGGTGGAGTCTGGCCCCCGCTTGAAGCGGAGCCCTCCTGGCTTGAAGCTGTTCGGAGGGCAGGGGGCGATCTGTAGATTGGATCAGAGGGGGACTCCAGAGCGGGCATGACGAGGCCTACGAGGTGCGGGAGGGAACAGTGAATACGACGAAGACCAGACCGCCCCGCATGTTCGCAATGTATTCAAGATTACCAAGTCGAATTTGGTGTTCAGGAGCGAAGTTGTCGATTTGATCCAAATGACCAGTCAGGTCGACGTGCAGCACGATGTTGCCGAACGCGAAGAGTTGACTGGGGCCAAAAAAGTCCCCGAATCTGATGCCTTCTCCTATGATCAGGCGAGCCATCGGTTCTTTGGCCGACCCCATAGCAAAACTCTTAATGAAAGAACCAATGTCGGTGTCAAAACCGGCAGACCCTGGGGTAGGGGGTCCCTAGGAGTGGATCTAGAATCAATGGGGAACAAGGGACGATGAATACGGTGCTTACCCAGGTTCGGGCCCTCTCAAAGAGGTAATACTCTACATCCTGCTTGATTGTATTGGATGTAAAGTATGGTTACAGAGTAGATCTACCTCAAGATCAGCACGAGCTAAACCCTAAGGTGATGAGGTGATGAATATAGCTCTAGCCCTAAAGACTACAAGCCTCGATTTATATAGACACCGATAGGGTTAGGGTTACCGGAGATAGATTACAACAAGGGGTAAAGAGAACCTGGCTATCCTTGACTTGGAGGGCACACCACGACTTCATAGACCTCATGTCGATGTACGGCTTCACCAGTCTGGCCCATATTAGATGGGTCGGCGTCCCGAGGACCCCTTAGTCCATAACTCCCTGACTTCGAAATAACTAATGGGGGCTCATAATCATAAAAGATGTCCGAGATGGTATATTTATATGTGAAATCTCTATTCCTTTATTATTATTTCATGAATTGCATCAATGACCAAAGCTATGTTTTCTAACTTCCAATAAGTTTTATCAAGTATACTTCTTATATGTGAGGTCGTTACTCCCCATGGGATTAGCATATGATCTTTTGTTTTTCATGCTATGACTGAAATAGGAAAGTAGAGCAAATACTTCAACTACTCTTTATTATATAGCTCCCACACATGATTACATACATAGACGGATCACGAAGCTAGCACTCAAAAACTAGTTCATACTAATTTTATTCTTCCAATTCATGAAATATTGAAGATTAAACTAAGATAGATAATGATAAAAGTGGTGGTGATACGATACCGAGGCACCTCCCCCAAGCTTCAAACAAGCCAAGGATAGTGCCCATACCCATGTACTCAAGTATTCTTCTTCGATGATAGTGGTGATGGAGTAGTGGGTGTGTCCTCCATAGATACGTCTCCGACGTATCTATAACTTTTGATTGTTTCATGCTATTATATTATCAATCTTACATGCTTTATATGCCTTTATATGTTGTTTTATATCATTCTTTGGGACTAACCTACTAACCCAGCGCCCCTTGTCAGTTCCTTTTTTTGCTTGATTTTGGATTTTTAAAAAATCAATACCAAACAAAGGCCAAACATGATGAAACTTTACGGTGATTTTTTCTGGACCAGAAGGGACCCTAGAAGGTTCGGGGGAGGCCAAAAGCCTTACGGGAGAGCCACGAGCTCGCAGGGTGCACCCCAGGGGTGTAGGCACGCCCCCTGAGCTCATGACTCCCACGCAACTCCGTTTGACCTGATTCCACCTCTATAAATTCCTGAATATTCCCAAACCAACAGAGAGCCATGCGAAATACTTTTTCTGCTGCTGCAAGCCTTTGTTCTTCTGCAATCCCATCTGGAGGCCTTTTCCGGTACTCCTCCAGAGGCGGAATCGATCATGGAGGGCCTCCACATCGACCTTACTGCCTACCAATGTCGCGTGACTAGTTCATCACGGACCTATGGGTCCATAGCTAGTAGCTAGATGACTTCTTCTCTCTCTTTGATCTTCAATACAATGTTCTCCTTGATCTTCTTGGAGTTCTATTTGATGTAATTTTCCTGTGCGGTGTGTTTGTTGGGATCCAATGAATTGTGGGTTTATGATCAGATTATTCATTGAAAGTAATTGAGTTTTCTGCACTTTATTATGCATGATTATTATAGCTTTGTATTTCTCTCCGGTCTATCCATTTGGTTTGGCCAACTAGATTGATTTATCTTCAGTGGGAAAGGTGCTTTGTAATGGGTTCAATCTTGCCATGTCCTCGCCTAGTGACAGAAGAGGTAGTGAGGCACGTATTTGTATTGTTGCCATTAAGGGTAAAATGATGGGGTTTATTCATATTGATTGAGTTTACTTTGTCTACATCATGTCATTATACTTCATTCATTACTTTGTTTGTTATGAACTTAATACCTAGAGAGGCAAGCATAGAAGCGCTCTCGAAGTGGAGTAATAATAGTAGATGCAGAATCATTTTGGCCTACTTGTAACGGACGTGATGCCTATATATGTGATCATTTCCATGAATAACATCACAACTATCGATCACCCATCCACCAGAGGTACAGTCCTACATGAATCAAGCTTTGTTTTTAGGTCCCCATTATCCAATGGGTCCTAGAGAGTTGGCAAGAGGGGTCTTAGGGACCCAAATAGTCCATGCATAATCATCATAGTTATTGCCAACAAATTTTGCAAAAGTATATCCATCTTCTCCTATCATGAGGACATAAGATGGGTTGTTCTTGCCAACAACCTCTTTGGGAATGACCTTGTCCCTAGTGACCTTGTTATCTCCAACTCACCCTTTTTACTTCTCCTTCTCCTTGTGCTCTTCTTTCACAAAAACTACCTCTTATCGAGGAGGAGGAGGAGGAGGAGGAGGGCTAGGACTGGTCTTCTTCTTTTTGCTCTTCTTCTTCCTCTTCTTCTTGGAAGAGGGTTCACACCCAGTTCCCTCCTTGGCAACACACTCCTTTTGTTTGCTCAAGAGGTCATTGAGTTTTTTCTCCCCTTGAATTCAAGACACAAGCCCTTTCTCTATTTGGGCTTTCAACTTCTTATTCTCCTCTTGGAGAGAGGTGTTGTCATGAGCAAAGTTGGTCGTACAAGATTCATCATTTAAATCAATATGAGGGGCGGAAGTAAGAGCCTTAACGGTCGTAGCTTTAAGTTGAGCATAAGACTCGGGGAGGGCAATGAGGTCACCTTTGACAACCTTGGAACTTTTCACAGGGAACTGTTGTTCCTAAATAAGTCTTGTGTGATCGACTAGAAGCTTTTCGTTTTTAACCTTAAGGGCATCTTTGTTCTCGAGAGAAATTTGCAAGGCATCATTGATTTTAACAAAGTAAATTTGATAAGAAGACATGGCTTCCTCAAGTGATGCTCTCATGGCACTCTCTTCATGTAGCTCGTGCTCGAGGAGTTCGACTCTCTCTTTTTCCTCTATAAGGAGGTTTCCAACATTGTCAATAAAGTAATTGCATTCGGTGAGTGACTTAAGGAGATCGCCAAAACGAGCATCATCCTCACCATGAAGAGTCAATATGAAGGCCATCAAGGATTCCTCATCATTATCCACACCATCATCACACTCATCCCTCACATGAGACGTTGGAAGTGTGGATTGTGGGTTTAGAAGATTTGGACTTTCTTTTTACCTCTTTATCCATGAGGCAACGATGAGTGTGGGGCTTCTACTTGTTGAGGGAGTCGAAGAGGTCAGTGGTGGAGGAGGAGGTAGTGGCACGCATGCAAATGGCGGCCATGCCCACTTGATCATCATCACCGACACTTTCATCTCTGGACATGTACTCCTCATGAACAAGCGCCTTGTCATCTTTTGTAGCGACCAGACCTCAAACAGTCTGATCTCTGTGCATTAGTGTCATCCCTTGATATGTATGAATGCGATGCACCAGTATCAAAAAGAACGATTGCAGTAAATGACTTAACCAAAAACTTACCTATTACTGCATCTGGTTGTGCTTCAACCTCCTCCACGTTAACGTAGTTCACTTGTCCCCTGTTGAAAGGGTTATGCTTCTTCCCAGAGCTTCCATTGCCATTTCCATTCTTAGCTTCAGGACATTCATTGGCATAATGCCCAGTCTTCTGGCACTTGTAGCAAGTAATGTGGCTTAGATCGTTCTTGGCGGGCGTTCTTTGGGTTGGAACGGTTCGTCTGCTGCTTCCTCCATTACCATTCCCATTCTTGGGGCCACAATGGTTGTGTGAGCTTCCTCCATTGTGATTGTGACCTCCATAGTTATGCTGAAAAAGGTTCTCCGAGTTCGGGTAAAACGAGGCCTTTCTTTGAGCTCCAGAATTGTACTTCCCTTGTCCATACTTCCTCTTGCAGTTGTCAATCTGCTGCTGCTTCCCTTCAATCATGAGAGCTCTATCTACCAACTCCTGGTAGTTTTTGAAGGTTGCCACCATCAACTGCATGCTCAGCTCATCATTCAGTCCTTCCAAAAACTTCTCCTGCTTAGCTGCATCTGTAGCTACGTCATCTAGGGCATAACGTGCTAACTTACTAAAATCATCCACATACTGGCCAACTGTACGTCCTCCTTGGCGCAAGTTGTGAAACTCACGCTTCTTCATGGCCATAGCTCCTCAATAAACATGGGCGTACTGGAAAGCTTCTTGGCCCGGTCCCATGTGACAGTGTCGATGGGGTAAGTGGATGTGAAATTCTCCCACCATGATGCTGCGGGTCCATCAAGCTGATGTGCGGCAAAACGCACTCTCTCCGCATCTGTGCATCCTGCAGTGGTCAACTCCCTTCCAGTCTTGTGGAGCTAATCATCTGCAACTATCGGCTCGGTGCTACTTGAGAACACCGGCGGATTAAGCCTCAAGAAACGGGCTAAGTGATCAACAGGTGGTGGTGGTGGTGTGTTGTTGTTCCCTTGATTCTGATTCTGGACTAGTATCTCCATCAATGCATTCTGCTTGTGGATCAACTGAGTGAGCTCGGTGGGAAAGCAAATCCATTGTCGCGTCTCGCAGGCATCTCGAGGGTTTAGAAAAGATGAGAAAATAGAATAGAATGGGGTCTAGAGGGAAAAACACTACCCATATGCACATGAGACAAACACAATCATATCACTTCAATCAATTCAAATAAGGGCATACATCGGTCTAGCTATCGTTACAAAAGTGCTCGGACTATACTATATACATGGGGGAATTCTACTACTGTTATGGTGGTCGACTAGAAGAATTGATCGGTCGAAGACTCCATGATATCTGCTCCAGCTTCATCAATATAGTCATCATCGCTATCGTTAGGGTCTGAGTCGGTGTCGTCGATGATGATGTAGTTCTCCTGAAAGTGGAATCGTCGTCATCTCCTCCTGGCGCGGGATCTCCCATGAATATTCCTAGCTTCTTTTTCAGATCATCATTCTTCTCCACGAGTATCATCATTTCCTCCTCATATCCATCGCGTGTAGTCTTGAGTTCTTCCTCCAGCTCCGTGATCCTGGTCATTGCCTTCTTCAGATCTATCATGCCTGCGCACATCTGGTTCTCCTGGTGACGAATGTGCTGGTTTCACTCCTGGATGAAAGTTGCAATAGATCTATCCTTCCCGATGCTGATCATCTCCCATTGCTCATCTCGGCGCCCACAAATCTGGTAGATAGTATCCTTGAGATCCTTGTGGTAAACTTCTCCAATGCGCCCCATGGTGATGTGGGCTGCCATGCTCTTTCCTAGGCTCCAGGTTGGTGCGTCAAAGGAAAACTCTATGGCCTCAGTGACTGGCATGGACGTCCTTCGTGGAACTTGAACTCGAATCATCAAACGCTCCTCTCCAGGTAAAGTGGCGATGGAGGTCCCGGTGAAGCTTGGTATTCCAATGTTCAGGTATCTAGTAACTTCAAGTGGCGTCCAAAAGGTGTATCTTCATCCGGTTGCGTGAACTTGTTCCTTGCATCCGCCATCCTAAAGAGTAGAAAAGGGAGAGGAGTCAGAAATGAGAAGAGAGTAGTGATCTAGGGCTTTAGCTCGTTGGTCGTGGTCCTACACGGCGTGTGCTCGATACCATCTTGTAGCGACCAGACCTCAAATACCGATCTCTCGTGGCATCGTTGTCATCCTGGATCGGTAATGTTGACACGCACAGTACTTGAAGGATTTATAACAGAGTAGCAATCACACACTTATTACATCGAATGTCTCAAAAGAGAACTTATTACAATAAATATGGCTTAAGGCCATCTAAATACGATAACAGTGGAAGGATTGGAAGATAAAGTGAGTCCATCAACTCCAACGGCATCACTGAGTGAAAGATCACGACCTAAGGCACCTTACTCGTCGTCTGGAAAGTCTGCAACATGAACGTTGCAGCCCGAAACGGGTCAGCACATGGAATATGCTAGCAATATAACACATAGAGAGTAATGAACAGAATAATGCTATCACTACATGCATATATGGATGGTGGAAAGCTCTATGGTTACAGTTTTGCATAAAACCAATTTTTCCCTACAACAAAGGAATAAATTTTATTTAACTATCATGGTGGTTGTTAAACATTGAGAAGGTTCACCCAACTCAATCCCAATTAAGCATCATCATTAAACCCAATCAAATTATATTAATAGTGATGAGATCCACATGATAATCCAAGAACTAGATACTCAAAACGTCCACAACCAGGGACACGGCTAACCATGATTAGTTTGTACACTCTGCAGAGGTTTGCCCACTTTTCCCCACAAGACTTGAATACATCCATGGTCGGAGAAACGAGACATGGTCTTTCTGAAACAATAACTCTTTACTCTGGGTGGACAGTTACACCTACTTTCCCCTACATCTCCTAGCCCACCACTGAAAGATGTCCTGCAACGTACTCAACTATGCTAGACCCCATAATAGCTTGTGGCTGCATACGGAAGTTTCTAGCATGAATAATCTTATGATCCCTTTGAGCCTGGGTGGCGGTCCATAGGAGAATCACACGGTACCCCTGGATTTCCAAAATACAGCAACATCGGGTTCCCAGTGCCTCAATCCACCCAGATGTGTATTAAAGTAGCCACCTTAGTTTCAACCATTAAATAACAATACTCACATCGGTCATGGATACACTCACCCAATCCACGTCTACAAGCATAGCATAGCAATATGAGCAACGTAGAAGTAACACCCAAAGGTTTGATATTAAACAGGACAATAGGTGCTACCTCATCTACTTCCCAAAACCCACATATTAAATCAGATCCTAACCATGCAATTGTTTGAGGATTGATCTAATGCAATAAAACCGGGTAGTAAAGAGGTATGATCAAAGTGTTACTTGCCTTGCTGATGATCCGTGAAACCTAGAGACTCGTAGTAGCACGCTTCGCACTCCGAGTACTCTATCGCAAACAAACAAGCATACAATAAGCACTCAACTAGAAGCACGGGTAAAACTTAAATAAGAGATCTAACCAGAAAGTTCAACTTAAGAACTCCGGTTTGCAAAAAGAATCAAATCAAACGAAGCAACGAAACTCAAACTGCGAAAGAAACAGGCTCCGTTTACTAATCTGGACTTAAGTCAAATTTTATAGTAGCAACACTTGTTTAAGTTGGTTAACCAGAAAGAGGGCTTCGAGACAAAACTCTAGGCGCTTGAATCGCCTGATTTCGATAAAAGAGCGAAAAGATAAACTAAAACGAAAATCAGGGCAGAAATCACGATCGAAAACAATCGCGGAAAAACCCTGGAAAAAGAAAAACTGACGAACATGCTAACGAACGAATGTTTGCTGTCTGCAGCTCAAGGTGAAAATCGTTCTATAAAACGAACGAACGAACGGGCGTTCGCTAAATAACTAAACCGAAAAAAGATCTATAAAACAAATAAACCGCGGGTTCTTCAAAAAACAGTACGGTTTTCCGAAGAAAACCGGCGGCGGTGGGCGGCTACCTCGTCGGATCCGGCGAGGGCGGCGGCGGGTGGCGGCTCGGGCCTTGCGGGCGCGACTTATAAAGGGGCCGGCCTGGGGAGTCCTGGCCGGTTACGGCCCGGAGTCGGTTAGAACTTTTTTTAAAAATAATAATTCTGTGTAGAAAAACAAACAAAAGAAATACTAAACGGACCCCAAAAATCCTGAAATAAATTTTCCCCGTCCTCTAAAAATATAGCAGACAAAGTGGACATTTATTTGGGCCTCTAATGCAATTTTGAAAAACGCATATTTTTCCTAATTCAAATAAATAGCGATAAAACTCCGAATAAAAATATTATTTGATTTTAATATTAAATCTCCAATATTTCTTTATTTTGGGAAAGTCATTTTATCCCCTCTCTTTTATTTGTATAAAAGAAATATTCGAGGAGAAAATAATTAAAATCAAATGTTCCTCTTTTCGAAATTTGAGAAAAACTCAAATATGAAAATAACAAAATCACCAACTCTCTCCGTGGGTCCTTGAGTTGCGTAGAATATCTAGGATCAAGCCAAAATGCAATAAAATATGATATGCAATGATGATCTAATGTATAACGTTCCAAATTGAAAATTTGGGATGTTACAAACCTATCCCCCTTAAGATGAATCTCGCCCTCGAGATTCGGGTTGGCTAGAAAATAGGTGAGGGTGATCCTTCCGTAGGTCTTCCTCTCGCTCCCAGGTGGCTTCATCTTCGGTATGGTGGCTCCACTGAACTTTGCAGAACTTGATAACCTTGCCGTGTGTGACTCGGCTGGCAAACTCGAGAATCTTCACTGGTTTCTCCTCGTAGGTCAAATCGCTATCCAATCAATCGCTTCCGGTGTAATCAGATTCTCGTGAGGAATATCAACCATCTCTGTGTGTCACTTCTTCAACTGGGAAACATGGAACACATCATGAACTCCTGACAATCCTTCGGGCAACTCCAACTTGTAAGCAACTTCTCCCATACGTTCCAAAACTTTGTATGGTCCCACAAATCGTGGTGCTAATTTTCCCTTAACTCCAAAACGCTTAACTCCTCGAAGTGGGGACACTCGAAGATAAACTATGTCTCTGACTTCATAAACTGTCTCCTTGCGTTTAGAATCTGCATAGCTCTTCTGCCTGGACTGGGCTACCGTGAGTCTGTCGCGAATCAGCTTAACCTTCTCTTTAGACTCTTTAATTAAATCCGGTCCAAACAACTGACGGTCTCCAACTTCATCCCAGAGCAATGGTGTCCTGCACCTCCTTCCGTACAAAGCTTCTAAGGGGGCCATCTTCAAACTGGCTTGATAGTTATTGTTGTAAGAGAACTCTGCATATGGCAAATTTTCGTCCCAACTAGATCCATAATCTAGCGCACAAGCTCTCAACATGTCCTCCAGAATCTGATTGACTCTCTCGGTGCATCCATCTGCATGGATGAAAGGCTGTACTGAACTCTAGCCTGGTACCCTAAGTTTTGTGCAACTGATTCCAGAACTTTGAGGTAAATTGGGTTCCTCTATCTGATACAATGGTCCTCGGAACTCCATGCAGACATACGATCCTGGTCATGTATATCTTTTCCAACTTAGCACTAGTGTAAGTGGTCTTCACTGGGATGAAATGAGCTACCTTTGTCAAACGATCGACTACAACCCATATCGAGTCATAGCCTGAGCGAGTCCTGGGCAATCCCGTGATAAAATCCATGTCTAACTTATCCCACTTCCATTCGGGTATCGGCAATGGTTGTAGCAATCCAGCTGGCTTCTGATGCTCTGCCTTCACTCTCTGACATACATCACAGACTGCTACATACTCCGCAATATCCTTCTTCATTCCGGTCCACCAGAAACTATCCTTCAAATCCAGATACATCCTGGTATTTCCTGGGTGAATCAAATACGGCGAATCATGGGCCTCCTGCAGAATCAACTTCCTGATCTCCTGATCATTGGGCACATATACGCGGTCCTCAAACCATAAGGTATCGTGCTCATCCTCACGAAATCCCTTAGCTTTTCCTTTGCTCATCCTTTCCTTTATCTCGGCAATCTCCTTTTCCGTCTTCTGGGCTTCTCTGATCTTATCCATAAAAGTAGATTGAATCTCCAATGCTGCTACATAGCCTCTCGGAACTATCTCCAAACATAGCTCGCGAAGATCCTCTGCTAACTCCTTGGGTAACTCTCCGGTCATGAGTGTATTGACATGACTCTTGCGGCTCAACGCATCAGCTACTATGTTGGCCTATCCGGGATGATAATGCAACCTCATATCATAATCCTTAATGAGCTCCAACCATCTCCTTTGCCTGAGATTCAACTCCTTCTGCATGAAGATATACTTCAAACTCTTGTGATCCGTGTACACCTCACAATGGTTTCCGATGAGAAAATGTCTCCATGTCTTCAACGCATGCACTACGGCTGCTAACTCCAAATCATGTGTAGCATAATTCAACTCATGGGGTTTAAGCTGTCATGAGGCATATGAAACAACTCTTCCCTCCTGCATAAGCAGTGCACCAAGTCCTCGACGAGAAGCGTCACAATACACTTGATAATCCTTGCATTGATCTGGTAGAATCAACACTGGTGTTGTAACCAAACGTTTCTTCAACTCCTCGAAACTGGCCTCACATTCCTCAATCCATTTGAACTTGGTGTCCTTCTTCAACAACTCCGTCATGGGCTTTGCAATCTTCGAGAAGTTCTCAATGAATCTCCGGTAGTATCCTGCAAGTCCAAGAAAACTCCGAATCTCTCCAACTGACGTGGGTGCTTCCCAATTTGTCACAGTGACAACTTTGGTGGGGTCTACTGTTATTCCTTCTCCGGATATAACATGTCCGAGGAATCCAACTTCCTTCAACCAAAACTCACACTTGCTGAACTTGGCAGATAACTGATGTTCTCTGAGCTTCCCAAGTACCAAACGCAAATGCTCCTTATGCTCCTCTTCATTCTTCGAGTAGACTAATATGTCATCACTGAACACCACGACGAATTTATCCAAAAACTCCATAAACACCTTGTTCATCATGTTCATATAATAGGCAGGTGCGTTAGTCAGACCAAATGACATAACGGTATACTCATATAGCCCGTACCTTGTGGTAAAAGCTGTCTCAGGTATATCCTGCTCTCGAATCTTCAACTGGTGGTATCCTGATCGCAGATCGATCTTGGAAAATACCTTAGCTCCTTGCAACTGGTCAAACAAATCATTGATCATCGTCAGTGGGTACTTGTTCTTGATCGTTACTTCATTCAATCCTCGATAATCAACAACCATCCTCAACGATCCATCCGTCTTCTCCACTAGAAGCACTGGTGATCCCCAAGGTGACGAACTTGGGCGAATATAGCCTTTATCCAGTAACACCTTAATCTGCTTCTTAATTTTCTCCAGATCCTTTGCGGGCATCCTGTACGGTCTCTTACGACCCTGTGCGTGGCAAAAGCTCAATCAAAAACTCAATGTCTCTATCCGATGGCATGCCTGGCAACTCTTCTGGAAATACATCAGAGAAATCCTTCACCACTGGTACTTCCTCCTGTACATCTCCTGATAAGGAATTCACTTGAGTCCTCTTCGGCACATGCCGGGATACATACTTAATCCTTCTTCCTTCTGGGGTGGTGAGCAAAATCAACTTACTTGCGCAATCGATGTTTCCTCCATACATCTATAGCCAATCCATACCCAGAATCTCATCCAAGCCTTGCGACTCCAAAATTATCAGGTCTGAGGGGAAAACATGCCTACATATGGTCAATGGCATCTGAAAACATCCTTGGCTTGCCATATACTCCGCTCCTGGCGAGCTTACTAACATAGGTGTTCTAAGAACTTTGGTGGGCAGTTTATACCTATCCACAAATCCCCTTGATATGTATGAATGCGATGCACCAGTATCAAAAAGAACGATTGCAGTAAATGACTTAACCAAAAACTTACCTATTATCGCATCTGGTCAGGCTTCAACCTCCTCCACGTTAACGTAGTTCACTTGTCCCCTGTTGAAAGGGTTATGCTTCTTCCCAGAGCTTCCATTGCCATTTCCATTCTTAGCTTCAGGACATTCATTGGCATAATGCCCAGTCTTCTGGCACTTGTAGCAAGTAATGTGGCTTAGATCGTTCTTGGCGGGCGTTGCTGGGTTGGAACGGTTCTGTCCGTTGCTTCCTCCATTACCATTCCCATTCTTGGGGCCACAATGGTTGTGTGAGCTTCCTCCATTGTGATTGTGACCTCCATAGTTATGCTGAAAAGGTTCTCCCGAGTTCGGGGTAAAACGAGGCCTTTGCTGAGCTCCAGAATTGTACTTCCCTTGTCCATACTTCCTCTTGCAGTTGTCAATCTGCTGCTGCTTCCCTTCAATCATGAGAGCTCTATCTACCAACTCCTGGTAGTTTTTGAAGGTTGCCACCATCAACTGCATGCTCAGCTCATCATTCAGTCCTTCCAAAAACTTCTCCTGCTTAGCTGCATCTGTAGCTACGTCATCTAGGGCATAACGTGCTAACTTACTAAAATCATCCACATACTGGCCAACTGTACGTCCTCCTTGGCGCAAGTTGTGAAACTCACGCTTCTTCATGGCCATAGCTCCTGCTGAAACATGGGCAGTACGGAAAGCCTGCTGAAACTGGTCCCATGTGACAGTGTCGATGGGGTAAGTGGATGTGAAATTCTCCCACCATGATGCTGCGGGTCCATCAAGCTGATGTGCGGCAAAACGCACTCTCTCCGCATCTGTGCATCCTGAAGTGGTCAACTCCTTCCAGTCTTGTGGAGCTAATCATCTGCAACTATCGGCTCGGTGCTACTTGAGAACACCGGCGGATTAAGCCTCAAGAAACGGGCTAAGTGATCAACAGGTGGTGGTGGTGGTGTGTTGTTGTTCCCTTGATTCTGATTCTGGACTAGTATCTCCATCAATGCATTCTGTTGCTGGATCAACTGAGTGAGCTCCGGTGGGAAAGCAAATCCATTGTCGCGTCTCAGAGGCATCTGAGGGTTTAGAAAAGATGAGAAAATAGAATAGAATGGGGTCTAGAGGGAAAAACACTACCCATATGCACATGAGACAAACACAATCATATCACTTCAATCAATTCAAATAAGGGCATACATCGGTCTAGCTATCGTTACAAAAGTGCTCGGACTATACTATATACATGGGGAAATTCTACTACTGTTATGGTGGTCGACTAGAAGAATTGATCGGTCGAAGACTCCATGATATCTGCTCCAGCTTCATCAATATAGTCATCATCGCTATCGTTAGGGTCTGAGTCGGTGTCGTCGATGATGATGTAGTTCTCCGGGAAAGTGGAATCGTCGTCATCTCCTCCTGGCGCGGGATCTCCCATGAATATTCCTAGCTTCTTCTTTAGATCATCATTCTTCTCCACGAGTATCATCATTTCCTCCTCATATCCATCGCGTGTAGTCTTGAGTTCTTCCTCCAGCTCCGTGATCCTGGTCATTGCCTTCTTCAGATCTATCATGCCTGCGCACATCCGGGTTCTCCTCCGGTGACGAATGTGCTTGGTTTCACTCTGGATGAAAGTTGCAATAGATCTATCCTTCCCGATGCCGATCATCTCCCATTGCTCATCTCGCGCCCACAAATCTGGTAGATAGTATCCTTGAGATCCTTGTGGTAAACTTCTCCAATGCGCCCCATGGTGATGTGGGCTGCCATGCTCTTTCCTAGGCTCCAGGTTGGTGCATCAAAGGAAAACTCTATGGCCTCAGTGACTGGCATGGACGTCCTTCGTGGAACTTGAACTCGAATCATCAAACGCTCCTCTTCAGGTAAAGTGGCGATGGAGGTCCCGGTGAAGCTTGGTATTCCAATGTTCAGGTATCTAGTAACTTCAAGTGGCGTCCAAAAGGTGTATCTTCATCCGGTTGCGTGAACTTGTTCCTTGCATCCGCCATCCTAAAGAGTAGAAAAGGGAGAGGAGTCAGAAATGATAAGAGAGTAGTGATCTAGGGCTTTAGCTCAGTGGTCGTGTCTCATACCGGTGTGTGCTCGATACCATCTTGTAGCCACCGGACCTCAAATACCGATCTCTCGTGCATCGTTGTCATCCCCTGGATCGGTAATGCCTTGACACGCATGATTTGAAGGATTTATAACAGAGTAGCAATCACACACTTATTACATCGAATGTCTCAAAAGATAACTTATTACAATAAATATGGCTTAAGGCCATCTAAATACGATAACAGTGGAAGGCTTGGAAGATAAAGTGAGTCCATCAACTCCAACGGCATCACTGAGTGAAAGATCACGACCTAAGGCACCTTACTGTCAGTTCGGAAAAGTCTCGCAACATGAACGTTGCAGCCCGAAACGGGTCAAAGACATGGAATATGCTAGCAATATAACACATAGAGAGTAATGAATGTAATAATGCTATCACTACATGCATATATGGATGGTGGAAAGCTCTATGGTTACAGTTTTGCATAAAACCAATTTTTCCCTACAACAAAGGAATAAATTTTATTTAACTATCATGGTGGTTGTTAAACATTGAGAAGGTTCACCCAACTCAATCCCAATTAAGCATCATCATTAAACCCAATCAAATTATATTAATAGTGATGAGATCCACATGATAATCCAAGAACTAGATACTCAAACGTCCACAACCGAGGACACGGCTAACCATGATTAGTTTGTACACTCTGCAGAGGTTTGCCCACTTTTCCCCACAAGACTTGAATACATCCATGGTCGGAGAAACGAGACACGGTCTTTCTGAAACAATAACTCTTTACTCTGGGTGGACAGTTACACCTACTTTCCCCTACATCTCCTAGCCCACCACTGAAAGATGTCCTGCAACGTACTCAACTATGCTAGACCCCATAATAGCTTGTGGCTGCATACGGAAGTTTCTAGCATGAATAATCTTATGATCCCTTTGAGCCTGGGTGGCGGTCCATAGGAGAATCACACGGTACCCCTGGATTTCCAAAAATACAGGCAACACTGGGTTCCCCAGGTGCCTCAATCCACCCAGATGTGTATTAAAGTAGCCACCTTAGTTTCAACCATTAAATAACAATACTCACATCGGTCATGGATACACTCACCCAATCCACGTCTACAAGCATAGCATAGCAATATGAGCAACGTAGAAGTAACACCCAAAGGTTTGATATTAAACAGGACAATAGGTGCTACCTCATCTACTTCCCAAAACCCACATATTAAATCAGATCCTAACCATGCAATTGTTTGAGGATTGATCTAATGCAATAAAACTGGGTAGTAAAGAGGTATGATCAAAGTGTTACTTGCCTTGCTGATGATCCGTGAAACCTAGAGACTCGTAGTAGCACGCTTCGCACTCCGAGTACTCTATCGCAAACAAACAAGCATACAATAAGCACTCAACTAGAAGCACGGGTAAAACTTAAATAAGAGATCTAACCAGAAAGTTCAACTTAAGAACTCTGGTTTGCAAAAAGAATCAAATCAAACGAAGCAACGAAACTCAAACTGCGAAAGAAACAGGCTCCGTTTACTAATCTGGACTTAAGTCAAATTTTATAGTAGCAAAAACTTGTTTAAGTTGGTTAAACAGAAAGAGGGCTTCGAGACGAAACTCTAGGCGCTTGAATCGCTTGATTCCGATAAACGAGCGAAAAGATAAACTAAAACAAAAATCAGGGCAGAAATCGCGATAAAAAATAATCGCGGGAAAACCCTGGAAAAAGAAAAAAGACGAGCAGTGCTAACGAGCGAACGTTCGTCATGGCTAAACGGTGAAAATCGTTCGTTAAAAAAACGAACGAACGAACGGGTGTTCGCTATATAACTAAACCGAAAAAAGACCGATCTATAAAAAATAAACCGCGGGTTCTTAAAAAACCGTACGGTTTTCGGAAGAAAACCGGCGGCGGCGGGCGGCTACCTCGTCGGATCCGACGAGGGCGGCGGTGGTCGGCGGCGATGGCGGGGCTCCGGCGGGGCGGTGGGTGGCGGCTCGGGCCTCGCGGGCGCGAGTTATAAAGGGGCCGGCCTCGGCCCGGAGTCGGTTAGAACTTTTTTTTTATAATTCCACGCAGAAAAACGAAGAAAAGAAATACTAAACGTACTGCAAAAATCCTGAAATAAATTTTCCCCGTCCTCTAAAAATATAGCGGACAAAGTGAACATTTATTTGGGCCTCTAATGCAATTTTGAAAAACGCATATTTTTCCCAATTCAAATAAAATAGCGATAAATCTCCGAATAAAAATCTTATTTGATTTTAATATTAAATCTCTAATATTTCTTTATTTTGGGAAAGTCATTTTATCCCCTCTCTTTTATTTGTATAAAATAAATATTCGAGGAGAAAATAATTAAAATCAAACGATCCTCTTTTCAAAATTTGAGAAAAACTCAAATATGAAAATAACAAAATCCCCAACTCTCTTCGTGGGTCCTTGAGTTGCGTAGAATTTCTAGGATCAAGCCAAAATGCAATGAAATATGATATGCAATGATGATCTAATGTATAACATTCCAAATTGAAAATTTGGGATGTTACATCTTTGCTCTTGGTGAACTTGGGAGAATTTCTTCTTCTTGAGCACAAGCTTCTCGGACTTGTTTCCAAGTCTCTAATACGGGCAATCGTGTACAAAGTGTCTTGGACTATCGTAATTGTAGCACTTTCTTGTTCCAAGTCACCTTCCTTGTAGATTCTTCCCGTTGCTTGCCATGGTGCCCAAATATTTCTTCACCAAAAGAGCCAAGTCTTACGCAAAGTCATTTTCCGGGCACGAGGTATCACCATCTGCCTCACAACTTTATTCAAAAACCTCTTCTTCTCTTAATGGTTGAGCAAACACTTTCTTGGCCATCAAAGAAAGGTTTGTGTTCTTGCTTTCTTGAGCAATGGTAAAGGTTTTCTTGGACTTTGTCTCGAAAAGAACATGAGTGGAGAAAGTAGATACAACTTGTGTCGCGGTGAACTTGTGGTAGTACGGTCGTTGATGTATCATCATCACCATGGTGTGTTCCGTGAGAACCATAGCATCAATGAACTTGTTCTTAATGAAATCATCATTTTCTCAAGAAAAATTAAAGGTTCTTAAGTTTAGCACAAGTGAATTTAACCTTCAATAGACGTCATCTGTGGTCTCACCATCATTCCTCACAAATAGATTAACCTCTTGTTTGAGCAAATCCAACCGGGATAATCGAACTGCTTTATCGGCTTCAAGGGCTACCTCAAGGCAATCTCAAATTTCCTTTGTGGTCTTGAGAAGAGCAATGGAGTCACTATAGTAATCGGTCATCGTGGTGCATTGTGAGTGGTAGCATTGAGTTGATCATCAACCGTTTCTCTTGGAGTGAGATTTATGGGGTCCTTGGGGTTGAAACCATTGACCAGAATCCACCAAAGTTGCGCCAATGCAGTGTGAATGTGAGACTCCATATCTAACTTGCACTTAGCAAATGTGTTAGCTTTCAAAGGGGGTGGAGGCCCAACAGGATTAATGTGAGGGTGTTGCAAGGGTTGTGGTGAGTAGAAGGGCTCTATGGCATTATACTTGGGAACTGGTGTGCGACCGGAGATACAAGGGGTTCCTTCGAGTCATCCAGATCATGGATTTCATTTGGATCAAATGAGTTAGCTTTAGATGTTAAAGGTTTTAAGCATGCATCAATTTCTTCCTTGACCGAGGAGCGGATCTCTTTCAGCACTAGGGTTTTGAGGTGCGCAAACATTGAAAGAACATCCACCGCGGTAAAGGGGGCAACCAGGTTTATGGGGTCTACAGGAGTGATGACTGGAGGTATGGCGGCCTCGACCATGGTGGGGGTAGGTTAACACCATCGTCCGCAAGTGGTGGTGCACCTCCCACAATCTCTTGATCTTCTATATCCTCTAAAGTTGTAAAACCTTATATTAGAGCATGAGGCTCTAACACCAGTTCAAAGGATCGATACGGTCAACTAGAGGAGAGGTGAATAGGAGACTGCAAATTTTAATCTTGTTTGTCAAATTTAGGGTTAAGCGGATAAATAGGGTTCACTAGATATGCTACTAGGTGAACACAACCTATATGACAAGCAAGCGTAAATCCATATATGCTAGGCAACAATCTAATTAGCAAGCCAACAAGCATACAAAGCAAAGCAAAGTGTGGAAAGGATTAACCGTCGGGGACGCGGATTTTATCCCGAAGTTCACTCTTCCTTGGGGAAGAGCTAATCTCTGTTAGAGCGGTGCCAGAGCCAAAGATTGTGGATCGCCACCAAAGGCTCATTGTATTCTCCTTAATTCACACCCAAAGGATGAGCCTAGAATTACTCGGGGTTGATCTTGAAGGCGGCCTCCACACCTTTACATATGTCTCCAGAGCAGACCATAAGCAAGGGAGCTTCCGGAGGAATCTCTAACCACCTAGGAGCCCAAGCTCCAAGAGTAACAAGTCAATGGTGCATAAATCTGCGGGGAACATGAATTGATTTGGTCAAAGTGGAGATCGGGTCTGACTCCCTTAATCTCCAAAGTTTCAACAAGTTTGGGTGGAGGGATTGAGAGGAATGGTCAAATTGGAGTTTGACAATGGTGGAGCTCAACAAGACATAAGGGTTGGGGTTGAAGGTGGAGGAAGGGTTGCTTATGTTGTGTTCTTGGCTGGGTGTGCATTTCTGCCCGTTGGACCCTTTGCGCATAGGCTAAGTCAACCCCGTGCTCACGGGGTGTCCAGAGGAGAAAACAGCACCCCGTGTTCATGGGGGTCCAGGACCCCGTGCGCATGGGGTGTCCAGAGAGTGTCATGGCACCCCGTGCAGACGAGGGTCAAAGACCTGTGCACACGGGGTGTCCATAGAGTTATTGACCACCCCGTGCGCACGTGATCTTTCACATGGGTCAAAGACCCAGTGCGCACGGGGTATCTAGTAAGTTCGTGTTGAAACTCCAAGGACACCACGGCAAAGCACACTACGTAGGGATAATATCTGGTAGGTGTGGGAGGGTGGTGTATATGTTTTGATGTGTTCCCACACGACATTCATTCACAATGACCCCACTTAATAGTGCGGTTTCTCCTACGACTCAAATTGAACCAAGACGAAAACCTTCGAGTCGTCGACGCCTTTGATGTTTTTGAAATGGGGGGGGGGGGTCACACAACTTCGACATGATCTTCATGGAACCAATATCCTAAATAAACTTTAGCAACCGATATTACTTCCACTAACCATACTATCATCACACCAAAATATAATTAAGTGCCACATGCACTTTCACTCCACCAAGGCATCGTCAATGGTGGTGGGTGGGGGCGGGTTCCCCAACGTTGACACCTAGGACGAAAGACAAGGATGTCAACGCGGACGGGAAGCAAGGGTGGAGGAGGACGACGGCTGGGACACGGGAAAGTGCGGATGAACGCTAAAGGAGAGCAGTTGATTTGGTGGACTTGGTCAATTTGAAGCGGATATGAAGTAGGCTCGACCTGTTGGATCCAACCTGACGGACACGCCTGGGTGCGTCCATACGTTTGGACTGGCTTTGAGGGTCCATTTGGACGGCAATTTTATGACCATTCAATGGCTGAGATGTCCGTCCAAAAGTTTGAGGATGGTTTGAATGGTCCGTTTGTAGATGCTTTGAGAGCTCCAAACAATGATAAAATCGAAACACGTATGATATGGAGCACATGATTCACCGGCACAGCAAACATGTTGGCCAACCGAGTGTTTACTTCACCGGGCACGTCTTCACACCAATGTTGATGAGCAGCATGCCCATTTGCGTTGCAACAAGGGCAAAAATATATTTTATATACAATAACCATGATTTACCAATGTTGATGCGCTAGGTTGAAATCCCTTCCACCCCACCACACACACTTTAAGTCACCCCACCACACACACTTTAAATTTCAAACAAGTAGATGGTACAATAGCCTTATACTTCACATTGTCTTAGCAAGGCGTGACTACAGTTTGTTGTTTCCAAAATCTGCACCGCATTCAATCCTAGTTTATAGGAGTACATGATCAAATAACAAATTAGTGTATGTAAGTAGTAGAACTACTACTAATAATTATTACAAGTTGTACTATTCAAAGATGCCCATCGCCTGCATTTATCTAGACATATGATTATCGAGCACAGCTCCTTTTCTGTCTATCAGTTTTTTGGAATCCAATAACTCAGGGACGTTCGGATTTTGAGCATTTCGTCCCAAACGTTTTTACATGGCAACTTTAGTTCATAGGGGATGGCAACTTCATCTTTTTTTGTTTTTTTTTCCAGAAAATTACCATATTTCCCTAATCTCACGCAAACTATACTTGCCATCTAAATCCGTTTGGGTTGCACGCACATCGGGAGTTATTACCGAATTTTTTTGTTTGTACAGAAATAGAGAGGCTGCACGCACGGATAGCGGTGGTACTCACCTAAATTAGATAGCCGTAGTGTACAATATGCTGACAGGCACACTCCGCAAACTGTGTGGGAACCGGCCAAAATCCATATGCATCTGCGTAGGAGCTCAGGAAATCCACTGCACTACCATGGACATTGTTGAGGGGCAGGAGCAGCTGCTGGATAAGCGTCCACAACGCTCTGAAGGACGTCCCTCGCGGACCCAAGGTCGGCCAATGCAAATGCATGCATGCTCACGTTCTCAACTTGTTCTTGTTGTCGCAGTCGTTGTGCGTGCCTGCGGCATCATGTTCAAGGAGGAGAGCCACACGGCACGGTCGCGCATCAGTCGCACGTATCAAGTGTCATCGGCGCCGCCCAGAGCACAGCACCCGGACCAGGCACTTCCTTGCGCCAGCGACAACCCTGTTGATGCGCTGTTCCTACATGAAGCAATGCGTGATCGTACAGTCAGAGGATGCCCCGGTGCTTCCTTCGGCCAGTTGGAAAGATGGGGCAGAGCAGGGTTCCGCACCGTTCCGTTTTTGTTGGACGCGCGGTGGCGAAGGCGGCCACTGGAAGACAGCGCGGAACGGAACGGTGCTGCACCGCGCCGTGCGCTTGCTTTCCTGCCGTTCAAAATTTGGTCTTGCTTTTCCGCGCGGATAGGTCTGCCTGCTCTGCAAAAAACAGGGGCAAAGCTGCCGCGGGATGCCGTCAGCGCACCCCGCGCGCGCGCTGCGAGGTTGGTTTGGCGCGCGCTGGACGGGATGCGTGGGCGATCCGCGTGGTGACGAGTAAAGTTGTGCCATCCGGGCCGATTTTTTTTAAGGAAAAGTACCATGTATTCGTTCATAAAAGCAGGAACATACAACATACATTATTTATTTTGATCATAAACATACAACATAGAGTACATGGTGGAACAGATAAACGGAAAATTGCGTGCGGCAAGGTGATTTCGAATATGGAGCTGCAAGCTAACAATATGTGGGCAAAGTATTTTTGTATTGCATTTTCTTTTCTGGATTTCCTACTTCTGTATTTTTACTCTCTCTCTTCAGGACCGGGCCCCACCAGTGTACTTTGCATGCATGCGGGACTGTGTGGGGGAATCACTCTCCCTTCTTTCATACAATAAATCCAAGCATTTCTTTCTCCTTTGCTAATTTAAAACATACATATATTTTAAATCATATATTCCTTTTTGAAACTTTTTTATATTTGAACTCCTCACATTAAAACCTTTAAAATGAGATCAGTCTTCGATATTTTTCGACCACGTCTAAATTCTAACATATATTTCACATTTAAAAAATAATTACTTTCAGAAAGATACATTATAATTTCACTTTCTGTAGTCACTATTGCACAATTCAAAATGTATGATCCACTTTTCACTGTCTTGTTTCACATAAAAACACCTATGTCAGCTGCACATTTTTAAAAACATATTTCAATCTTTTTACATAAACTATTACACATGTCCAAATAATCAGTTTCACAATGATACATTAAAATTTAACTTTTTTTGGTTAATATTTCACAATTCAGAACCTATATTTTACATTTCACTGCCCTGTTTCACAAAAATCGCAGCTATTTCAATTTCACATTTTTGAAATAACCTATTTCACTCTTTTCAAAAAATTGGTTTCACATTGATACATTATAATTTCACTTTTCGTGGATACTATTTCACAATGCAGAACCTACATTTTACATTTCACTGCCCTGTTTCACAAAAAACATATTTATTTTAATTACACATTTTTAAAATAACATATTTCACTTTTTTCAAAAAAATCAGTTTCACATCGATACATTACAATTTCACCTTTTCTGGTTACTATTTCACAATCAAAACCTACATTTACATTCCACTGCCCTGTTTCACAAAAATCATATTTATATCAATTACACATTTTTAAAATAACATATTTCACTCTTTCTTTTAAATCAGTTTCACATTGATACATTATAATTTCACCTTTTCTGGTTACTATTTCACAATCAGAACCTAAATTTTTACATTTCAATGTCATGTTTCACAAAAACTCACATTTATATCAATTGCACATTTTTCAAATGACATTTTCACACTTTTGAAATAAACTGTTACATATTTTTACATAATCAGTTTCATAAAGTAGGCATTTCAGTTTCTTATTTGGGATAAATAGGTTCCTATGAAATAGGTTGGTTTAACATATTTCTATTGAAATAGTTTTTTCCAAAAAAAAATCTAGTGAAATAGGTTTGTTTCACACATGGAATGTGAAACGTTGAAATTTAAGTGTGTTTAAAATGTATGCAAGATTGGTCTTGTTTGAAAGGCCTTGGCGTCAGGAGTTCAAATATATAAAAAAATCAAAACAGCAATTTATGGTTTACAAGATATCTATTATTTAATTTCATAAAAGGTGAAATAAAAGGGTGGATTTTAGAGAGAGAGAGAGAGAGAGAGAGAGAGAGAGAGAGTGAGTAGACGGTCACATTCCCGCCATAATGCCTGCCAAGGATAGAACTGCAGGGTCCACTAGCTGTATTTGAAAATGTATAGATAGTGTACAGCAGAAATGAGAATAAAGTGGGCCCACCAACACGCATCTTGACGCGCGCATTGGCTGGCGGATTTCTTGCCGCTAGGTGCTGGAACCGCGCAAAACGACTTTGCAGGCGGAACAACCCGAAAAGATAACACACAAGGAAATCTGTAGGAAAATTCATAAAAATAAAAGGTTGAAAACTGGTCTTTTGTGTTCCTGCATCAACCATCATCATGGCCAAATAATCCAGCCGCCGCCATAGCCAAAGCGTTCGTCGAAGGAAAAAACACAAGCCTCCAACTTGCCAAGATCCAAGATAGTGTCGTAGCAGCCAAGCGGCGTTATGATCCTCTGAACAAGCGCCATCACAAGTGACATCGCACATGTAGATGTGGGCTGTCAGCCGAAGTAATACTCCACACATCTTGGATCGCACTCTTGAAGTTCTCGAGTGGCAGAGACCCCAAGAAACTTCAAAACCGGCAACCGTTTTCCACGCCAAATATCCATGTGGACCATCCCTTGGACAAGACCGGTGATGCAGCATCGGCCAACTCCAAGACACATACTTCCAACTCATCTGCCGCGACGTTGGAGATGCAGCCGACGCGACACGGATGTAGCCGAAGAAACAAGAACCAAAGCAAGAATTCCACCACCGTCTTGAAGAACTTACTCGAACACAAATATGTGGTTCCTCAACGTCGCTGAAGAATGCCGTCGAGGCGGTGGCCCCAAAAACTGTATTTGCAGTGGCGACGTTGGCACTAGAACGAACGCCATCACCCAACATGTCTATCCTAAACCTATCTACAGACCAGACGGAAGGGACCGAGCTCCCCCACCCTCCCGCTGCCGCCGGAGCGGCGAGCGGAGGGCAGAGGGCAGAGGAGCCGACGGCCTCGCCGGCAAGCAGGAACGGCTTCGCCTGCCAAATCGCCTCTCCTGAGCGGTTGAGAACGAAGCCGTAGCCATCCGGGTCGATTGATCGAGAGGATGACCAACAAAATAACCATAACGTTCTAAAAAAACGTACACGCACGTAACAGCGCCATCGCACATATATCATGTACGAGCACGTACAGGGCGCCTCACTCCATTAATACGACGGTGTCTACCCCGCAAAAAAAAACGACGGTGTCTGCGAGCCATGCTGAAGAGTGGTCCCACAACAGCATCCCCTGCGCGCGTGGGCCAGCTGCACAGCAGTTGCCTTCGTTCCTCACCTTTTTTGCTTCCCCTGATGATCTGCTCCGGACGGATCGTCCCCACATGATCGGTCTTTAGTGTGCCGGGCGATTTGGGCACATGCATACGTAAGAATTTCATGCCCAGGTTATAAATATAAATACTAGCACAAAACAAGGTTTTAAAAACTGAAATAAAAGAGCTAGCCGGATCTCCTCCTTCCCTTGAAAAGCCTAGGGTTCCTCTGCCTCCCGTCGGCGCCGCCATCCGACCGTCTCGTCTTCGGTGGCCTTAGGGCCATGACGGCGCGGTGGATCCCGGTACTTGCCGGCGGGAGGCCTCTGTTGTTAGATGTTCCTTCGAATTTTATTGCGGTTTGTGTTCTACCCGATGAAATGTCTAGCATCGTCAGTGGGCACGTGGAGGTGCATTTCAGTCATATTTGTCCTTGGCGGATTTGCACGGATCTATTCTTAGTTCGTCTACATTCGTGTGTCTTCATGTTGCATCCTTCCGACCTACGCTACACTTCATCGGCGGTGGTTGCTGTTCTGCTGCTCTTGTCCTGTGGGTCCTTAGCAGGACGACTTCCCAACTGTCTACTACAACAAGTTTTGCCCGGCTCTGATGAGGGAGGGGCGATGACGGCGGCGCGCCTTCGACTCGCTTCGGTGCTTATAATCGTCGCAAGGTGGTATAGGGATTTTGATGTAATTTTTATTATTTCTGGCGTCAGTTGTACTGCCATGATTGAAGATGAATAGATCGAAAGTTTTATTAAAAAAACTGAAAATGTGTCCCTAAAAACTAAAAATGCGGCTAATAAAAGTATACAAAATATTCATTTTATTCACAAATAAGAGTACAACCTTATATCACCGCATCGATTGATCCACACAATCTATACTTTCTTTTTACTGAACATGATGATATAGATTAATATCAAACAACTATATGAATTTTTTTCATGCAAATCACATATATATAAATTGTTTGTATACATCCATGTCATACCCTTTTTTTGGAATAAATCCATGTTGTACTTAGAATCCAATTTTTGTAAAAGAAATATCGGGGTCCAAAATTGATAGTCTCTCATCTCAAAATTTAACTGCATCTCATGCCATTGGTGCCGCTTGCCACATGCGCGCCAGACACAACCCAGCACACACACGTAGCAAGGAGCTAGCACACGCTGACACTGTGACATGCACACACACAGCGGTCGGACACACACACTTCAAACCAAATGAGAGAGATTGGCGGACTGCCTAGGCTCTACAAATTTCTAGGCGCCTGAGGATTAGCAAAAGCGTAATAAATAAAGAGAACTAATTGCACATCCAGTTCCAAACGGCCTGGGGTGTCTTTCCCCTTCCGGAGCAGCTTTTGATATTGATAGAGCAGACAGAGCAGTTGGAAAGAAGGACTACGGTGGCCACCGGTCTTCATTCACGGACACTTGGCGGATCACTATTCGCGCACAGCAGAAGCTCCTTAGTCCCCACGCTCAGAACCGTTTGATTGTACCAGTAGCCCGACCCATTAACATGCTTTATAAGCTCTTCCGCCGGTGATTTCGTCTTTCTTCCTTCTCCTGCACATCGGCAACCCTAGTTCGTCCGCCATGTCGTCGTGGTACGCGGCCATGGTTCGCTTGTTCGAGCGCCAGATGGAGAAGAATCTGACCTCCGTGGTCGACGCTCTCTACAGGGCTCACAACAACAACGTGAGCCTCCAAGAGCACGCACTTAGAGAGATGAGGCTCCGAGCGGGGCCAGATCCGCAAGTCGGCAACCAGCCGGCGGCGGGGAGCGTCGGCCGAGCGGGGCCAGATCCACAAGTCGGCAACCAGCCGGCGGCGGGGAGCGTCGGCATCGGCTTCACTCTCGGTCTATCGCCGGCCGACTCCCGGGCTGCTGCAGCCGCCGTCGCCAACTCCATGGCCCGGGGCACCGCGGCTGCGGCCGGGTCCGTCTCCAACTTCATCGACCAGCCGAGTCTGCCACCGCCTCAGGCCGGGTCCGGCGTCTCCGCCCCCTACCTCAACGTCCTCGCTACAGCTGGCGGCGAAGGTATCATCCCATCCGCGGCCACGAACACCGCCTTGGCGGCCGTGTCGGGCGCCGGCCGGAACCTCCTCCCCGCCCAGCTTCTCCGCGAGATGGCTGCGTCTGCGGCCGAATCCGGCGACGGCGTCCTCGTCCCCAACAACGAGCTGATACGCATCATAGCCAGCGCTATGGCTGCGCCCGACCGGGCTCCGTCCGTGTCCGGCGGCGGCGGCGGCGTGCCTCCCCAGGTGCTGGGCACGGTACCTACTACCGGAGGCGACGGCATCGCTCTCCCCTCCAATGGAGCTGTGGGCGCTGCGGACAGGCTCCAAGACGGCGTGCAGGCAACGCCCTCCTACTTTACCAACGCTGCCATGGCGGTGACCGTGGCCGTGCTGTTGGCCTACGTGCTACGGCTCGATCGCATCGGAAGGGGCGGCTCTTCAAACCTCAAGAAGAAAAAGAGCGGCGGTGAGGACGAGGAAGGCGGCGGGACTGGCGGTGGCGGGGGGAGCGGCAACCCGGTGGTCTCCATGTAGGGCGTCTCCAAGGAATAGAAACTACCTTCTATCAATCCTTTCGAGTTAATTTACCGTGCTGAGATCTATCTTCGGTGAACTACGTACGTAGTACCTAGTTAGACTATTCTATAAGCGTCCTGATGGAGTAGTTTTTATTATGAGACTATACTGGCTGTCGTCGTTTATCATGTTTATGAAGAAATTTGGTGATGTTTATGTGTTAGTTCTTCTCGTATTAGACGGCCAAAAGCTAGCTATCTTCTTGCCCCAGAAAAAGTATAGCGATCGCGATCGCCAATGTACATGCATGCTGCCTACAGTTCTTTTGCTTTGGGGGATCTCATCTACGCAAACTGTCCTACAAGCGTCTTCTAATTCGTCCCTCGCTCTCCCCCGAATTGAGGTGTGGGGCCTCCATCCTCGCTATCTGTATATTTTGTTCCCTGGAAAATTGCTCGTAGCTGTAGGGTTGGGCGCCCGGTGTAGCAACAATTTCATCGTGGAATCCATGGATGCAAAATTTCCAACGCACGGTGATCTCAAGAACCTAGTTCGCCGTCGTCGTTTTGTGACTTTATGAATGGGAGAAGAGGAGGATGGTAGTACATGCAGATTCTTCGGACGGCCCCACTGACAAAGGTCAGTCGCTTTGGCTTTGATGAGGGACAGAGTGCCAGAGCCAGTTTCCTACTACCGTGCTTTTTTGCTTTCTGGCCTCAAACCAATTTCTTCTTTGCCCAGAGTTTGCAAAGTACGCCTCGGTCACGGATCCATCTTTTGGATGTTTGTGAATTAAGACTTGATGGGCGGATCGTAAGGAAGCAATTTTGTATTTTCAAACTCCAAATGAGTGGCACGCCGGCTAGCAGGAAGAAAGGAAACGAGAAGGAGGGATTGTTGGTCGTGGGGTGTCTGCTGTCAGAGCACAGCTCGACGCGGATTATGAGCTTTAGCAAGATTTTACCATTTTCAGAAACGCCCAACACTCTCGTGTTGCACCTCTGCCTAGAAACGCCGAAGTCATTGGCATTGCCAACATGGCCCATGCACGACATGCCATCCGTCGTGCCTATATCCAATACATACACATACATGGGTTCGGGGTATTCGGCTATAAACATTTATTAGAGGATAACGGGTGCTTTTTACCGCGCCCTTCTTCAGTTTTGGGATTAATTTGATTTTTCTCCCAAAGCTTACTATGCCAATTCATATTTCATGCATACCGTGGAGGTGATCAAGCAAACACGGACCCCTGTGGGTGGCGGAATTGGGTTGGCAATAGCATGCAGGTCGTTCTAGTTTTGAGAAGGTTTCATTCTCACCTTTTCTCTGCTGGTCTTTTTCAAGTTTTATTTTCTGGTTCATTTATATTTGTTTTATTTTTTATTTTCTGATTCATGGATATTTTTTGAAATTTGGGAACATAATATAAATTCTTTTAAAAATAAATTAAAAAACTATTTTCTTCAAAATTTTGAATTATTTTTAATATCCATGAATAAGTTTATATTTGTGAGCATTTTTTTATTTCCAAACATTTTATATATCCGTAATTTTATAAAAAAATCATGGACAATTATAGAACTCACGAACATTTTAGAATTCTTGAATAGTTCCTTCCTCACCTGTGAAGATTTTTTAAATTTATAAACATTGTTTAAATTCTAGAGCGTTTTGAAATTTGTGATTTTTTTCAGAAATTCACAAAAAATGAATTCTTGAATGTTTTAGAAAAAATGAAAGGAGTTTTATTGGAATCTCGGTTCCGATAGTGTCATGAGGAAAAACTTTGGAGCTCTGTAGGCCTCAATTCTTAGGGAGCTTAGTAATTGTAAGGATATGCTCCCCAATGTCGTCAATCCCATGCAGGAAAATTATATCACCCTAGAGTCAAGTAGTTCTATCTTATGTAAGTAAGCTTATCGATCCTTTGAGTGGCACTTGAGATGAGGCGCTGATTACAAACATTTTCAATCCAATGGATGTCAGGAGAATCCTACAAATACCTTTGAACAATCAAATATTTGATGACTTTATTGCATGGCATGTTAATAAAACAGGGGTTTTCTCAGTTCGAACAACGTACCATCTACAATAGATGCATTCTTTTACGGTACATGCAAACATGATCTCGCGTCCAAGCAGCTCAACCCCATTGGCAGTATAGAGTAGTCTTTGGAAGCTAAGTGTGCCACGTAAAGCTCAGATTTTCTGATGCAAAAGTTTACACAAAATCATCCCTCTAAAGTCTATACTTACTAACCGCCACATAGGCTTGGATGGCGCATGTCCTGTTTGCCCATCAGGGAGCCGAAAACATTGCCCATTTTCTATTCAAATGCTCACATGCTCGTGATCTATCGAGCTGGTTGGGCATGGCTGAGCTTATTGATTCGATGGTTGCTATTGACAGATCGAGATCGGCGATATTAGAACATTTACTTGAACTTCCGGATAGTTTTGGTTCTTGGTACCTTTGGTGGATCCGACGTCATATTACTCACAATGAGTCCATCCCTCCGATTGTGAGATGGCCAATGTCTGTTTTGAGCATAGCAAGCAATTACCATAGCATTTCTCTTGGAATTATGTGGTCAGTCAACACAAAAGGAGTAAGCCTGATCCGATGTACGTGAAAGTTAATGTAGACGCTGCCTTCTTTGAGGATGCAGGGATGGGGGCGATTGTGGCAGTCCTTCGTGATGATAAAAGTAACTTCTTGGCGGCCCAATGCAAATTCATACCGAATGATGCATATGTGGTTACTACAGAAACTATGGACATGCGAGATGGATTGGGACTTGCTAATTCACTTGGTTTTAACCGAGTTGAGGCAGAATCTGATTATCTTCAAGTCATCAATAATTGTATACCGGACAAACTAGATGGTGGAATTCGGCTGCTGCAATCTTTGCAAATTGTGTGGACATTTCAACAACATTTGGGGAGGTCCATTTTAGGCGTTGTTTTGTTTTGTCCAATGAAGCGACGCATGTACTAGCGAAGTTTACTTATTGTAATAAGTTTTCTTCTTTTTGGTTGAATGAGCCGCATGTCTGCATCGTCAGCAAGCTCGTAAACGATGTAATTGTTATTTGATTCAATAAAACTAGTTATGATGGTCTTCCCCGAAAAAAGGATATGCTGGCCAATGCGTGCAGGTATTTGGATACATATTCATACGTACCGGGATGGCAATGGGTACCCATTACCCATGTACCTCGCGGATTAAAACCCCTATAAGGGTAAGGGTATGGGAAAAAAATTTACCCATGAGTATATAAATAGGAAAAATCTGAAACCCATCGGGAGACCGGTACGAGTACGGGGTCGTATAACCCATACCCACATACCCATGTATCTATATAAAATCTATGTAAACTCAAAATTATCTCTAAAGTCTACACTCTGTCGGGAATTTGTGAACTCACAGTATGGTGTTGCTATATATGACTATTTGATATTGTTTTGATGTGTTGTTGTTTACAAGAAAGTGATGTTGTTTATTAAATGTGTTGTACTAGTTTATAAGTATGTGTTGTTGTTATAATCTTCTGTTGTAAATTATGATTATATGTTGTTGTTTATGACTATGATTTGCTTAAATTGATGCTTCGCAAACATGGGTAATTTTACCCGCGGGTATCCCTCTACCTTATCGGGTAACGGGTATGGGTAAGAATGATGGGTAAAGTCAACCGGGGCGGGGGTGGGGGTGGTGGAGGTAAGGCTATGGGGTGGCTCCACCTGTCCTCGAACCCTGCGGGTGCCATCCCTACGTACCGGGCGTCGTATATACTGCTAAAGTTGCATCCATCGGCCACAAGTGTACATTCCATTGCTATAGGCTTAGCCTTTCAATACATGCATGCATGCATGTGATAGAACGTACGTGATTTTCCCATGCACCATGTACAAGGCTAATCAAGAGATCAGCTATTGCATGCATGAACTAGTCCCTGTGTATACATATATTCTTCCGTGTGTCTTCTTCTTTTCTCTTTAATACTATGCACAAGTATTTAACTTTTCTTCTTTGAAACAAAATTGCGTCGAAAGTTTATAAGAAATAAAACATCAATAATACGCAAATAAATGGTAAGGGTGGGATACACACGAGAGTAGTGCATGGTGCACTAGCCGATCTCTTGATTAACCTTGTACGTGGTGCTTCGGAAAATTACTTACGTGCTATGACAGGCATGTATTAAAAGGTATAGCTATGAAATGTACACTTACTCCCGGACGTTCGGTCTTTTTGGTTTGCTATGTCTGATCTTTTCAGTCTTTCAAGAATTCGGTCTTTCGTAATTGACGACAAAAAAAATCAATTCTTCACTATTCGATCTTCCACTAGTAGAAAAAGGGGCTATCGTCTAGGGCAGTTTAGCTCATTAGTCTCGGTTCAATCCAGAACCGGGACCAATGAAGTTATTTGCCCCGGTTCGTGAGCCCAGGGGGCCGGCCGGGCCACGTGGGCCATTGGTCCCGGTTCGTCCGGACCTTTTGGTCCCGGTTGGCGGGGACAGGACCAATGGTCCTGGCTCTGGCCCACCACTATTGGTCGGTTCGTGGCATGAATCGGGACCAAAACTTCCTTTAGTCCGGCTCATGCCACGAACCGGGACCAATAGTGCTGCCTATATATACCCTCGTCATGAAAGCAGAGCACTCCGATCCATTGCTCTGCTTTTTCTCTTGCCGCGAGGGGGCATTGTGGTGCTCTAGCTCACCTCCTATGCACATGAGGTGTTCGATGAAATGCCCGAGCCACACTACTTAAGCTTTCTCCTCTCCAAGCTCGACCTCCAACCTCCATTTTCCTCAATATTTGTCTAGGTTTAACGGTCCGTCACGCCTGGCCCCTGCCTTTCACCGGGCCGATCACCAGCGCCGATCTCATCGCCAAGACCACCGTGGTGAGCCTCTTGTTCTTATCTTCTTTCGAAAGGAAAAATATTCTTACTTTTATTATTTTCTTACTTTTATTATTGCATCTTATATAGTGCGATGGTTTTGGTATCCGCCCCGTCGGCCCTCGTCACATCTATGATTCGGATGTGGTATATATTATCTTTTCATAACTATTGGTTCATTTATTGTTTATGAAAATTATGCCACCAACGTGACATAGATTTTATTTATCTAGGAGGTTGTTGAACCGGAAATTCCAACCGACCCTATTGTCGAGAGGTTAAATTTAGTTGAAGAAGAAAACAATTTCTTGAAGGAAAAAATAAAAAACTTGAGGAGGAGAAGATGATATTGGAGTTGCATGTTGCGGATGTAAATGCGATGATCACAAGATCAAGATGGATGCAATGCGCTTGAAGATGAGAAAGATTAGAAAATATGCCATTCATACCGAGGCTTGGTATCATTATGCCGTTGGATCAGTTGTTACCTTGGTTGCGATTATGATCGTATTTGTTTTCACATTGAAATGTTTTACATAGTTTCAATGTATGGTTTAATTAATTTAGATGCTCTGCAGAGCTTTATGTTGTTAGATGAGAACTATGTATGTACTTTGGTTTTTATGTGATGATGAACTTCTATTAATTTGGTCACTTAATTATCTATTCATGATGTTCCGTAATGATTTTTGACACACTTAATTATATATAATGCACGCAGATGAACCGCAATGGATGTACGGTGACGTACACACCTCCGAGTACATTAAGGGCGTGCATGCTTTTCTCAAATTGGCTGAGGCAAACAAGCAGAATGGTTTTATGTGTTGTCCATGCCCTATATGTGGGAATCTGAAGTCTTACTCGACCGGAAAATCCTTCACACCCACCGCTTTACAAGGGTTTCATGCCACACTATAATGTTTGGACGAGGCACGGAGAAATAGGGTTATGATGGAAGACGGCGAGGAAGAAGAGTACGATGACAACTATGTGCCCCTGAATACGGTGATGTTATCGAACATCAAGATGCACTGCACGATGTGCACGATGGTGCCGCAACGGGCTAAGCCGAAGATCAAGAGGAACCATACGATGTGCCCCATGATGATGATCTCCGCCGGGTCATTGTCGATGCAAGGACACAATACGAAAGTCAAAAGGAGAAGTTGAAGTTCGATCGCATGTTAGAGGATCACAAAAAAGGGTTGTACCCCAATTGCGAAGATGGCAACACAAAGCTCGGTACCGTACTCGAATTGCTGCAAAGGAAGGCGAGAATGTCAGGCTCGATAAAGGATTTGAGAAGCTACTGAAAATAATGAAGAAGAAGCTTCCAAAGGATAACGAATTGCCCGACAAAGACATACGCAGCAAAGAAGGTCGTATGCCCTCTAGGATTGGAGGTGGAGAAGATACATGCATGCCCTAATGATCGCATCCTCTACCGTGGTGCCTACAAGGATCTGAACGCATGCCCGGTATGCGGTGCATTGCGGTATAAGATCGTACGAGATGACCTCGGTGATGTTGACGGCGAGCCTCCCATGAAGAGGGTTCTGCGAAGGTGATGTGGTATGCTCCTATAATACCACGGTTGAAACGTCTGCTCGTAAACGGAGAGCATGCCAAGTTGATGCGATGGCACAGTGAGGACCGTGAGGAAAGACGGAAGTTGAGAGCACCCACGACGGGTCGCAGCGGGAGAAAAATCGAGAGAAAGTACCGGGATGAGTTTGCAAAGGACCCAAGGAACGTATGGTTTGCTTTAAGCGCGGATGGCATTAATCCTTTCGGGAGCAGAGCAGCAATCACAGCACTGCCCATGACTCTATGTATGTATAACCTTCCTCCTTGGATGTGCATGAAGCGGAAGTTCATTATGATGCCAGTTCTCATCCAAGGCCCTAAGCAACCCGGGAACGACATTGATGTGTACCTAAGGCCATTAGTTGAAGAACTTTTACAGCTGTGGAATGGAAACGGTGTACGTACGTGGGATGAGCACAAAAGGAGGAATTTGACCTAAAGGCGTTCTGTTCGTGACCATCAACAATTGGCCCGCTCTCAAGAACCTTTCGGTGACGGACAAACAAGGGATACCACGCATGCACGCACCGCTTACTTGACACCGATAGTATATACCGAAGCTGCAGAAGAATGTGTACACAGGCCATCGCCGATTTCTTCCGACCAACCATCAATGTCGAAAGAAAGGCAAGCATTTCAAAGGCGAGGCAGATCACCGGAAGAAGCCCGCCATGCGTGCGGTGATCACGCATTTGCTATGGTCAATGATTTACACGTAATCTTTGGGAAGGGTCCCGCGGACTAGCTGTTCGAATGACGCCGAGAATCACGCACCCATGTGGAAGAAGAAATCTATATTTTGGGACCTACCCTACCGAAAGACTTAGAGGTCCGCTCTTCGATCGACGTGATGCACGTGACGAAGAACCTTTGCGTGAACCTGCTAGGCTTCTTGGGCGTGTATGGGAAGACAAAAGATACACCTGAGGCACGAGAGGACCTGCAACGCTTGCACGAAAAAGAGGGCATGCCTCCGGAGCAGATGAAGGTCCCGCCAGCCACGCTCTTACGAAGAAGAGAAAGAAATATTCTTTCAATGCCTCGCTCAAGATGAAGGTCCCGACCGCTTCTCGTCGAATATAAAGGGAATAATAAATATGCCGGAGAAAAAGTTCCGAACCTAAAGTCTCATGATCGCCACGTGATTATGACGCAATCGCTTCCGGTTGCATTGAGGGGCTTCTACCGAAAACGTCCGATTAGCCATTGTGAAGCTATGTGCATTCCTCAATGCAATATCTCGTAAGGTGATCGATCCGTAAATCGTACCAACGCTTAAGGAGTGATGTGGGCGCAATGTCTTGTCGGGTTTCGAGCTGGTGTTCCCACCATCCTTCTTCAATATCATGACGCACGTCCTAGTTCATCTAGTCGACGAGATTGTCATTCTGGGGCCCGTATTTCTACACAATATGTACCCCTTTGAGAGGTTCATGGGTGTGACGCCCTCGATTCAATCGTACACTAATCATGCACGCAAATGTGTACGATCAAGATCAAGGACTCACGGGAAGATATCACAACACAACTCTACAAATAAAATAAGTCATACAAGCATCATAATACAAGCCAGGGCCTCGAGGGCTCGAATACAAGTGCTCGATCATAGACGAAGTCACGGAAGCAACAATATCTGAGTACGTACATAAGTTAAACAAGTTGCCATAAGATGGCTAGCACAAACCGGGATACAGATCGAAGAGGAGCGGGCCTCCTGCTCGATCCTCCTAAGCTACTCTGGTCGTCGTCGCCGGGCTGCACGTAGTAGTAGGCACCTCCAGTAGTAGTAGTCGCCATCGGCGGTGGCGTCGCTCCTGGGCTCCATAGTCCTGTTGCAGCAATCGAGTAGAGGTAGGGAAAAAGGGAACAAGGCAACCATGAGTACTCATCCAAAGTACTGCAAGCAAGGAGCTACACTACATATGCATGGATATATGTGTAAAGGGCCATATCGAGGACTGAACTGCAGAATGCCGTAATAAGAGGGGATAGCTAGTCTTAACGAAGACTACGCTTCGACACCTGTCTTGCAATGTAGAAGAGGGCAATCTGAAGTCCTCCAAGTAACATCACATAGCAATAATCCTACCCGCGATCCCTCCTCATGTCCCCGAGAGAGAGCGGCCACCGGTTGTATCCGCACTTGAAAGGGTGTGTTTTATCAAGTATCCGGTTCTAGTTGTCATAAGCTCAAGGTACAACTCCAAGTCGCCCTGCTATCAAGATCACGGCTATTCAATAGATTAACTTCACTGCAGGTGCACCATCTTACCCAAAGACGCTTGATCCCATTTGGCCGACACACTTTCTGGGTCATGCCCGCCACGGAAGATCAACACGCCGCAGCCCCACCTAGGCACAACAGAGAGGCCAACACGCCGGTTCTAAACCTAAGCCGCAGGGTCCGGGCCCATCGCCTCGAAAGCACACTCAAGACGTTGCGACGCTGCCGAAGCGCACCTAGCCCAGGCGTTCAGCCCAATCCGGCCGCCGCCCGCTCACATCGACGTCTGAAGTACTTTCGGTGATACCACGACGCCGGATACCCATAACTACTCTCCAGCGTAGATGGTTAGTGCGTATAAGCTCGTAGCCAACCCAGATCAAATACCAAGACCTCGTTAAGCGTGTTAAGTAACCGCGAACGCCCGAACAGGCCAGGCCCACCTCTCCTAGGCGGTCTCAACCTGCCCTGTCGCTCCGCCTCAAAGATCCACTCGCGGGTGCTCCATCAGCCGACCCGACTTTAGTCTCCACATGTATCATGTATAAGTATATAGTATATACCCGTGATCAACTCCCGAGTGATCACGGCCCGAAAGTATAGCACGGCAGACGGACAAGAATGTAGGGCCACCGATGAAAGTACTAGCATCATATACTAAGCATATAGGATTGCAGGTAAGGTAACAATGTGGTTACAAGGACAAAGCTATGCAACAAAGATAGGAGTATCTCGAAAACAAGAATATGCTATACTACTCTAATGCAAGCAGATAGAGAAGAGTAGGCGATATCTGGTGATCAAGGGGGGGCTTGCCTGGTTGCTCTGGCAAGAGAGAGGGTCATCAACACCGTAGTCGAACCGCCACCGCAGCTGGCCGGTCTCGTAGTCTAATGGAGAGAAGAGGGGAAGAAACAATGAATACCAAGTAAACAGATGCATAGCGATGCATGACATGTCAAGAAGCGATGCTAGGCGTGCCCTAACGTGGTATGAGGGGGTATCGTTATAGAAACATCCGGGAAAGTATTCCGGTGTTTTGGGTTTTCAGGCGAGGAGCCGAGGGGAAAGTTGCAGGTTCGATAGGTTAGGGGTGTGTGGCGGACGAGCGGATCTGCGTATCCGGATTCGCCTCGCTGCTCGAGCAACTTTCATGTTGAAAATATTTTAATCCGAGTTACGGATTAAAAGATATGATTTTTAAAAGATTTTAATAATTTACGGAATTTAATTAATTAATTAATTAATTCGAAAAATGTATTTATGACGCCAAGATGATGTCATGCCGACGTCAAGAATCAACAGGGTTGACTAAGTCAACCCCGACATGTGGGACCCGTCATTAATCATACACCGTTAACTAATTAACTTAGTTAAGTTTAATTAATGATGAGTTAATTAGGTTAATTAGTCATTAGGTTTAATTAATCAGGATTAATTAAATTAATTAATTACTTAATTAATTACTTAATTAATTAATTAGTTTTATTCATTTTTATTTATTATTTATTTAAATTCCATTATCCTTTTCTTTTTATTTTTAAAACATTCTTTGGGGTGGGGCCCCCATGTCAGTGGCAGTGGGGGGGGTTGATCGCCACCACGACCGAGTCAACAGAAGCGAGGGGGGGCCTGCCCAATAATACAAGGCCAAAGTGGGCCCCTGTGGCCACGTCGGCAGGCCGGAGTTGGCTCCAGAATATCCACATGCGCGGAGGGCGCCGGAGTCACGGACTGCCTCGGGTGGGTCTAACTGGGCGCGAGCCGCGTTGTCGGAAGGGGGAGAGGGCGCGTCCGATGGGGGGCATGGTCAGCCGGACTTGGAACGGCCGCGAGCGGCGGAGGCGGGCGAGGAGGTTCGGTCTCCGTCGGGGCGTGGCACGGGCCGGAGGGTTATGCGCGCCGAGCCACACGGCTCGGCCCCACCATTTGGTCACGGGCGCCATGACGGGATCCACGGGGAGGGGGGCATTCGGTGCGGAGGGGGAGAGGCCACGGGCGAGGAGGAGGGAGAGGGAGGTGGGGACGCGTGGCGGCGCATGCGTGGTCATGAGGTGGGGCGGCCGAGCCATGGCTGTGGAGGTCCGGGCGACGGCGCTGCTCGGGAGGGGAGAGGGGAGCGAGGGGGTGAGGCGGAGCTCACTGGGGATCGTGGGGTCTACGAGGCGGCTCGGGAGCTCGGTGGCGACAGCGAGGAGGCGGGCGGGAGGCGGCCGACCGCATCGGGGAGATCCGGTGAGGCGTGGGGTCGGGACGACCACAAGGCGGCGAGGGCCTCACAAGGGGGCGACGGTGGGGAGGGAATCAAAGGCGGCGAGGGGCGAGGGGAGAGGGGCGACGCGGCTGGGCGGCGGGGTCGCCAAGATGAGGGGGACGAGATCACCGATCTAGATCAGGCGGGGAGGAAGAAAGGGATCGGGGAAGGGGCGAGTGAGGCTAGGGTTCCACCGACGGGGATGGGGAGTGGATAAGGGGCGGCGGTTGGGCTGCCCATGGTGTGGCCGACCGGGCTGTGGGGGGCCTGCCCAAGGGCCGATGGGTTTCCTCCCCCACTCTTTTTGTTTTAATTTTTTTTTCTTTTCTTATTTTCTTCTTTTTTGTTTTAGCTTATTTAAAATGCCAAAGCACTTTACAAAAATGTGTGCACCCCACCATAATTAGGTTTGTTATTTTTGACAACCCCCGAACATTTTAGTTTTAGTTTTTGAAAACTTTTATCGTTTGCTTTTGTTTTGAATTTGATTTAGACCGGTTCAAACAACGTGAGTTTAGTCACAAAGAATCGAGGTGATTATCGTTGCTTAATCATCCGGTGTTACAAATCTCCTCCACTACAAGAAATCTCGCCCCGAGATTTAGGAGGTAGAAGGAAAGAGTGCGGGTATTCATCTCAAGACGATCCTCGCGTTCCTGTGTGGCTTCGCCGTCTTGAGTGATTCGACCATCGGACTTTGAGGAACTTGATCGCCTTTCCCGACGCAGCGGCGTTCAGCTTGGTCGAGAATGCGGACCGGATGCTCTTTATAGGAGAGGTCCTGTTGCAATTCGAGCACTTCATGGTCCATCGCTCGGATTGGGTCCTTGAAACAGCGTCGGAGTTGTGACACGTGGAACACATCGTGAACTCGAGAAAGGTTCGACGGAAGCTCCAGCTGATATGCCACTTTTCCACGCCTTTCCGTAATAGTGAATGGGCCAATATAGCGAGGAGCTAGCTTGCCCTTGATCCCAAGCGGTGAGCACCCTTCATTGGTGTAACGCGAAGATAGGCCTTTTCGCCAAAGTTGATAGACCATGTCTTTGTGATGACGATCATAATTACTCTTTTGACGGATCGAAAGGGCCTTGAGATTCTCGCGAATAATGCGAACTTGTTCTTCGGCATGTTGGATAATATCCGGACCGGAGAGTGGACGCTCCCGCTTCGACCAGTTCGGAGGGGTTCGCACTTTCGTCCATATAACACTTCAAGGGGGCCATCTTCGCACTAGCTTGATAGCTATTATTATAAGAGAACTCAAAGATACGGGAGAGATTCCTCCCATTTCTTGCCAAGGAACGACACAAGCTCGAAGCATGTCTTCGAGAATTTGGTTGACACGTTCAACTTGCCCTTGAGACTGCGGATGAAACGCAGTACTGAAGGATAAATGAGTCCCCATAGCTTCTTGAAAACTTGCCCAGAATCTTGAAGTAAATAAGCTGCCACGTTCTGAGCTGATAACCAATGGGATATCGTGAAGTGAAACAATTCTGGACATATAGAGAGTTGCAAGCTGGCTAGCAGTGATCGTTTCTTTGACCGCCAGAAAATGTGCAACTTTAGAAAGCCGGTCAATGACGACAAGAATTGCATCATTACCTTTCTGCGATTTGGGAAATCCAAAGGACGAAGTCCATTTCAACATGGTCCCATTTCCATTCGTGAATAGAGATAGGTTGCGTAGTTCCAAAGAGGCCTTTGATGTTACGCTTTGATACGACGGCAAACGCCACACTCAAAGAACATAGCGAGCAATGTCTTGCTTCATATTAGACCACCGTAATCTCTCGCGAATGTCTTGATACATCTTTGTACCGCCAGATGGATACATAGAGGCGTATCATGAGCTTCTTTCATAACCTTCTGAGTCATATTCAGGTTTTCCTTCTTACACGGCACCACTAGGCGGACTTTGAAGTACAAGGCGCCATCATCAGCAATAATGAAGAATGAGGGATTTCCTTCTTTGAGGTCTTGCTTAATCTTGTAGACTTCAGAGTCAAATCCCTGCATTGTCTTTATGGTGCCCACGAGATCGGAGTTCAACAGCCGTGGTATAGAGGGAACCCCGGGAGACAACACGGAGATTTATCTTATGAACTCGAGGAGGGGGAGCGAGTGCACCGGAGGAACAATATGGAGGTTCAGCTTTCTGAATTCTTCAACAAGTGAGGGCTGAACTTTGTGAACTCAAGGTGGTTGCAAGAAGACTTATGCGGCTCAAGGCATCAGCCATTACATTAACCTTGCTCGCGATAGGAAATACCCAAATCAAAGTCTCAGAACGGTCTCCATCCATCTCTCGCCGACGGAGGTTCAGGTCTGGCTGGGTAAACAGATACTTCAGACTTTGGTGATCGGTGAAGATCTCGCAACGACATCGAGAAGGTAATGTCGCCATCGCTTCAAAGGCATGAATGACAAAGCAGCTAGCTCGAGGTCGTGAACTGGTAGTTCTCTTCGTGAGGGCGCAATTGTCGAGAGGCATAAGCAACCACTTTGCGCTCTTGCATTAGGACACCGCCTAAACCTTGACGAGAAGCGTCGCGCAGAAATGACGTAAGTCCTTCTTAGTATCGGGAGGAGCTAGCATCGCGTAAGTCAACTTGTCTTTGAGTGCCCGGAAACTTTCCCGACACTTATCTCGTCCATTGAATTTGACGCCTTATGCAACAAAGTTAGTCGAGGCTGGCAATCTTGGAGAAGTTCTCGGCAAACGACGGCAAGAGTCAAGCGAGACCGAGAAAACTTCCGACTTGCTTAACGCTCTTCGGAGGAGTCCAATCGAGGATAGCCTGAACTCGTTCGTGGTTGACGGCAATACCATCCTTAGAAATGACATGCCCAAGATAGGTTACTTCGGAAGCCGTAATTCACACTTGGAGAACTTGGCATATAGTCGATGCTCTCGTAGCTTTTCCAAAGACAAGACCGAAGATGTTCAAAGATGTTCTTCTTCATTCTTGGAAAAGATCAGATATCATCCAGATAAACCACTTATTTAACTTGTCGAGGTAATCCATGAATATATAGTTCATCAAAGTAGAGAAGGTGGCCGAGCATTGGTTAATCCGAAGGACATGACGGTGTACTCGTATGAACCATAACGAGTCACAAATGCGGTCTTGGGGATATCCTCCTCACGAACACGGATCTGGTGGTAACCCAACCTCAAGTCGAAGTTTCGAGAACACCGACGAACCAGCCGCTTGATCATAAAGATCATTGATCCGGAGGAAGAGGATACTTGTTCAATGGTAGCTTGATTTATGGGACGGTAGTCTTGGACCAATCGGTTTGTCCCATCCTTCTTCTTGACAAAGAGAGAAGGTGCTCCCCAAGGTGAGCAACTTGGGCGAATGAAGCCGCTTTGAAGAGATTTGTCGATTTCCTCCTTTAGCTCAAGGAGTTCATGCGGCGGCATCTTGTAGGGTCGCTTGGCTATAGGAGTGGTGCCTGGTTTCAAGTCGATGACGAATTCGACAGCTCTAGCAGGGGGAATCCCTGGAAGTTCTTCAGGAAAGACGTCTTGGAAATCGCAAACGACAGGAATGTTTTCAATACCCTCGAGTGGTGCGGCGTTCAATGCATTCAATGCATAGAGCCTTGCCTCGGCATTTTGCACCAGATGAGCTTGGTAAGTGACTATTTCATCTGAAGGGTGTAGCAGATGGACGGTCTTCGTGGCACAAACTATGGAAGCAGTATGCGCCTTTAACCAATTCATTCCTAGAATGAGGTCAATGCTACAAGACTTCAGCACGATGGGAGAGACAAGGAATTCCAGTCCTTCGATTTCAACGGGACGCTGCTGCAAATCATGGAGGTTCGACATTGGCCCGCAGGGTGTGTACTAATAGTGAAGCATTCATGTCTTCACATTTAATGTCGTGCAAGCATGCAAAATCTTCTCGACATGAAAGAATGCGATGCACCAGATCAAATAGAACGCATGTTGGTACTGAATTTACGAGAAGTGTACCCATCACAAGAGTGTGTTGGTCTTGAGCTTCGCTCGGATCAACGTGGTTGGCCCGAACTCGACCATAAGGCTTGGCGGTGTTGTTATGGGCTGGGTGTTTCCACGCCAAATTTCTTTGGAAGGGCCACTGATTACGGTTCTGGTTGCATTCTCTAGCACGGTGCCTCGTTGTCCGCACTGACCAAGCACAAACCATTATTGGGGTGGGAACAGGAGCTTGGGGTGGTGGAGCTGGAAGCTCGCTGCTTAGTTGTAGGCGCATTTAGGGCAGCATAGTTTTGCCTTGGAGCAGTGCATTTGGCTGGTACATGCCGTTGGGAATCCATATCTTGCGCTTTTCACGAGGACGGGCTCAAGATGAGCCCGTGTCACGTTACGCTGTTAGAGCTCTGGTATTCCTGCAGACCGGCCGACATTGATAGCTTTGTTCACCGAGGTGGCGTAAATCAGCAAAGTCGTGCACTAGAAGTGCGAGCTTGATGTCGACTTGAAGGCCGCCTCGGAACTTCTCCCTGTCAAGGCATCGCTTGCAATATCCTATTCAAAGATAGCGAGACAAGTCCAGAACTCTCACGATAAGCTTCAACAGTCTTGTTGCCTTGGGTGAGGTTATGGAACTCACGCTTCTTCCGGTCCATGACCCTTGAGGGATGAAGCGGCACGGAAGGCAGCTTGGAAGTCCGCCAGTGATAAGTGTTCCAATCGCGTAGTACGCCTGTGGCTGTCCCACCATTGAGCTGCGGGTCCCTTCAGAAGAAGGAAGCAAAAGTGACATAGTCAAGGTGGCTACATCGCCAGACTCCATCTCATAGGTGATGTCACGGAGCTACCATCAAGATCCAATGGGCTGAGTTGAGCTGCGGTACACGCCGGGTTCAGCGTATGAAATCTCGCAGAGCTGTTCCGTTTGGGTGCCGGGTTCATATTGGGGCGAGGAAACTGAGCCATCATGTTCTCCATGAATCGCGATTCATCTCAAGTCGTTGGACCATACCAGCCATGTACTCAAAGCGGTGGTGGGAAGTTGGCACCACGACCACGACCAGCTGGCCTAACCATCCTGCTATTATATAACAGGGGTAGTTCAGCATTTGAGAAATTAAGCAAGAGACGGGAATCATTCATGATGAAACATGCATAATGAAAGCAGCATGATGGGATCTACATAGTAGTTGGCATATCTTACAAAAGGAATCATGCATAGAGTTCGATACATAGAGTCCAAAGACATAGACTACTACATCATAGGCGGCACGCAGCTCATGGGCGATTACATCAAACACTAACAAGCAAGTCTACATCAGCCCCACGCAGCATCGCGGAGGTAGTCAGAGTCTGAAGTCAGTAGTGCGGCAATGATATTCCTCCACGCCGCTGACTGGGGCCGCGGATACTCTGGTGCTGAATCCAACGCCCGGTGATGTAAAAGGGCTGGCGCGGGAGAGTAGCCTCCCACGCCCGCCAACCGACACCCCTGGGCATCACGGTCCTGGCCGGGTAGATCGCAGAACGCCGCAGCTCTCCGGATCGGACAAAGGGTGTATCAGCGTCGAGCACGGTAGAGGTGCCGACGGGTGATGTACAACTTCGTGGCGAAGAGCTCGGTTAGCTCGATCCAGCCCATCGCGATGCGTAACAAAGTTCGATGGTAGAAGGGCTCTCTGGTGACAAAGTGGAGTAGGCAGCAGTAGTAACCCTCCTCACCAACATCGACGCGATAGCAATGTGCCCAAGGGGAGGTGTCCAACTCTCGATACTCAAAGACGAAGACGTGTCGAGCAGCATAAGCAAGATCGTGGACTGCCATATCGATAGTCACTCCAACACCATGTGCGGTGTGCAGACAAGAGTGGACTCGTACTCCCGAGAGTAGAGGTGGACGATGGCGCTGCATCGCTTCCTCGGTTATAGTCCCGTACTCCTCATAGACGGTGTACTCAGGGTGCCAGCGATAACCCGATAGGTCATCATCTCGGCTAGCACCGCAGTGATCCCGAGGCACCAATGGCCGTCGTGTGGCGCATTTAATTCGCCTCGTGGGTTCCATCTGAAAACAAAGACGCTTCAAAGGAGTCAAATGACAAAGGTGGAAATTGCTCAAATACAATTCCAAGAACAACTAAGGCTATATCCAACATTGGGGTGAATGTGGTCACGGGATCCTAGTGTTAGTTAGTAAAATCGTTTAACCCGAGTAGAAGAGAGTTCAGAGTCCCAGAGCTTTATGTAATGATTTACATAGTTTCAATGTATGGTTTAATTAATTTAGATGCTCTGCAGAGCTTTATGTTGTTAGATGAGAACTATGTATGTACTTTGGTTTTTATGTGATGATGAACTTCTATTAATTTGGTCACTTAATTATCTATTCATGATGTTCTCAGAATGATTTTTGACACACTTAATTATATATAATGCACGCAGATGAACCGCAATGGATGTACGGTGACGTATACACCTCTCGAGTACATTAAGGGCGTGCATGCTTTTCTCAAAGTGGCTGAGGCAAACAAGCGTAATGGTTTTATGTGTTGTCCATGCCCTATATGTGGGAATACGAAGTCTTACTCGACCGAAAATCCTTCACACCCACCGCTTTACAAGGGTTTCATGCCACACTATAATGTTTGGACGAGGCACGGAGAAATAGGGGTTATGATGGAAGACGGCGAGGAAGAAGAGTACGATGACAACTATGTGCCCCCGAATACGGTGATGCTATCGAACATCAAGATGCACTGTGACGATGTGCACGATGGTGCCGCGAACGGGCGAAGCTGCTGAAGATCAAGAGGAACCAGACGATGTGCCCCATGATGATGATCTCCGCCGGTCATTGTCGATGCAAGGACACAATGCGAAAGTCAAAAGGAGAAGCTGAAGTTCGATCGCATGTTAGAGGATCACAAAAAGGGTTGTACCCCAATTGCGAAGATGGCAACACAAAGCTCGGTACCGCACTTTCAATTGCTGCGGTGGAAGGCAGAGAATGTCAGGCTCGATAAAGGATTTGAGAAGCTACGAAAATAATGAAGAAGAAGCTTCCAAAGGATAACGAATTGCCCGACAAGACATACGCAGCAAAGAAGGTCGTATGCCCTCTAGGATTGGAGGTGGAGAAGATACATGCATGCCCTAATGATCGTGCATCCTCTACCGTGGTGCCTACAAGGATCTGAACGCATGCCCGGTATGCGGTGCATTGCGGTATAAGATCGCACGAGATGACCTGGTGATGTTGATTTACGAGCCTCCTGTGAAGAGGGTTCTCGCGAAGGTGATGTGGTATGCTCCTATAATACCACGGTTGAAACGTCTGCTCGTAAACGGAGAGCATGCCAAGTTGATGCGATGGCTGAGTGAGGACCGTAAGAAAGACGGAAGTTGAGAGCACCCACGACGGGTCGCAGTGGAGAAAAATCGAGAGAAATCTTTGGGATGAGTTTGCAAAGGACCCAAGGAACGTATGGTTTGCTTTAAGCGCGGATGGCATTAATCCTTTCGGGAGCAGAGCAGCAATCACAAAGACTCGCCCGTGACTCTATGTATGTATAACCTTCCTCCTTGGATGTGCATGAAGCGGAAGTTCATTATGATGCCGCTTCTCATCCAAGGCCCTAAGCAACCCGGGAACAACATTGATGTGTACCTAAGGCCATTAGTTGAAGAACTTTTACAAATTGTGGAATGGAAACGGTGTACGACGTGGGATGAGCACAAAAAGGAGGAATTTGACCTAAAGGCGTTGCTGTTGTTCGTGACCATCAACAATTGGCCCGCTCTCAAGAACCTTTCAGATGCAGACAAACAAGGGATACCACGCATGCACGCACCGCTTACTTGACACCGATAGTATATACCGAAGCTGCAGGAAGAATGTGTACCGGGCCATCGCCGATTTCTTCCGACCAACCATCAATGTCGAAAGAAAGGCAAGCATTTCAAAGGCGAGGCAGATCACCGAAGAAGCCCGCCATGCGTACGGTGATCACGCATTTGCTATGGTCAATGATTTACACGTAATCTTTGGAAAGGGTCCCGCGGACTAGCTGTTCCGAATGACGCCGAGAATCACGCACCCATGTGGAAGAAGAAATCTATATTTTGGGACCTACCCTACCGAAAGACTTAGAGGTCCGCTCTTCGATCGACGTGATGCACGTGACGAAGAACCTTTGCGTGAACTCGCTAGGCTTCTTGGGCGTGTATGGGAAGACAAAAGATACACCGAGGCACGAGAGGACCCGCAACACTTGCACGAAAAAGAGGGCATGCCTCCAAAGCGGATGAAGGTCCCGCCACTACGCTCTTACGAAGAAGAGAAAGAAATATTCTTTCAATGCTCGCCAAGATGAAGGTCCCGACCGGCTTCTCGTCAATATAAAGGGAATAATAAATATGCCGAGAAAAGTTCCGTAACCTAAAGTCTCATGATCGCCATGTGATTATGACGCAATCGCTTCCGGTTGCATTGAGGGGCTTCTACCGAAAACGTCCGATTAGCCATTGTGAAGCTATGTGCATTCCTCAATGCAATATCTCGTAAGGTGATCAATCCGTAAATCGTACCAACGCTAAGGAGTGATGTGGCGCAATGTCTTGTCGGGCCGAAATGGTGTTCCCACCATGCTTCTTCAATTGCTTGACGCACGTCCTAGTTCATCTAGTCGACGAGATTGTCAGTCTGGGGCCCGTATTTCTACACAATATGTACCCCTTTGAGAGGTTCATGGGTGTGACACCCTCGATTCAATCGTACACTAATCATGCACGCAAATGTGTACGATCAAGATCAAGGACTCACGGGAAGATATCACAACACAACTCTACAAATAAAATAAGTCATACAAGCATCATAATACAAGCCAGGGGCCTCGAGGGCTCGAATACAAGTGCTCGATCATAGACGAGTCATCGGAAGCAACAATATCTGAAAGTACGTACATAAGTTAAACAAGTTGCCATAAGATGGCTAGCACAAACCGGGATACAGATCGAAGAGGAGCAGCCTCCCGCCTAGGATCCTCCTAAGCTACTCCCCGGTCGCCGCCGCCGGGCTGCACGTAGTAGTAGGCACCTCCGCAGTAGTAGTCGCCATCGGCGTATGCCCTGCCTCGGGCTCCATAGTCCGTTGCAGCAATCGAGTAGAGGTAGGGGAAAAAGGGGAACAAGGCAACCGTGAGTACTCATCCAAAGTACTGCAAGCAAGGAGCTACACTACATATGCATGGATATATGTGTAAAGGGCCATATCAAGGACCGAATCGCAGAATGCCGTAATAAGAGGGGATAGCTAGTCTTAACGAAGACTACGCTCGGACACCTGTCTTGCAACAGTAGAAGAGGGCAATCAAGTCCTCCAAGTAACATCACATAGCAATAATCCTACCCGGCGATCCCTCCTCATGTCCCTGAGAGAGCGACCACCGTTGTATCCGCACTTGAAAGGGTGTGTTTTATCAAGTATCCGGTTCTAGTTGTCATAAGCTCAAGGTACAACTCCAAGTCGCCTGTTATCAAGATCACGGCTATTCGAATAGATTAACTTCACTGCAGGGTGCACCATCTTACCCAAAGACGCTTGATCCCATTTGGCCGGACACACTTTCCTCGGTCATGCCCGCCGCGGAAGATCAACACGCCGCAGCCCCACCTAGGCACAACAGAGAGGCCAACACGCCGGTCTAAACCTAAGCCGCAGGGTCCGGGCCCATCGCCTCGAAAGCACACTCAAGACGTTATGACGTCTGTGGAAGCGCACTCTAGCCCAACAGTGTTCCAGTCCAATCCGCGCCAAGGCCTGTCACGACGTCTGAAGTACTTTCTACCGATACCACGACGCCGGGATACCCATAACTACTCCCGCGTAGATGGTTAGTGCGTATAAGCTCGTAGCCAACCCAGATCAAATACCAAGACCTCGTTAAGCGTGTTAAGTAACCGCGAACGCCGAACAGGGCCAGGCCCACCTCTCTCCTAGGCGGTCTCAACTCGCCTGTCAGCCTCCGCCTCAAAGATCCACTCGGGTGCTCCATCACCGACCCGACTTTAGTCTCCACATGTATCATGTATAAGTATATAGTATATACCCGTGATCAACTCCCGAGTGATCACGGCCCGAAAAGTATAGCACGCGCATTTGACAAGAATGTAGGGCCACCGATGAAAGTACTAGCATCCTATACTAAGCATATAGGATTGCGTAAGGTAACAATGAAGTTACAAGGACAAAGCTATGCAACAAAGATAGGAGTATCTCGAAAACAAGAATATGCTATACTACTCTAATGCAAGCAAGATAGAGAAGAGTAGGCGATATCTGGTGATCAAAGGGGGGCTTGCCTGGTTGCTCCGGGCAAGAGAGAGGGGTCACAACACCGTAGTCGAACTGCCACCGCAGCCGGTCTCGTAGTCTACCGGAGAGAAGAGGGGAAGAAACAATGAATACCAAGTAAATAGATGCATAGCGATGCATGACATGTCAAGAAGCGATGCTAGGCGTGTTCTAACGTGGTATGAGGGGTATCGTTATGAAACATCCGGAAAGTATTCCGGTGTTTTGGGTTTTCGCAGGGAGCCGAGGGGGAAAGTTGCAGGTCTGGATAGGTTAGGGTGTGTATGGACGAACGGACCGCGTATCCGGATTCGCCTCGCTGCTCGAGCAACTTTCATGTTGAAAATATTTTAATCCGAGTTACGGATTAAAAGATATGATTTTTAAAAGATTTTAATAATTTCTGGAATTTAATTAATTAATTAATTAATTCGAAAAATGTATTTATGACGTCAGCATGATGTCATGCTGACGTCAAGAATAACAGGATTGACTAAGTCAACCCCGACATGTGGGACCCGCTCATTATACACCTGTTAACTAATTAACTTAGTTAAGTTTAATTAATGTGAGTTAATTAGGTTAATTAGTCATTAGGTTTAATTAATCAGATTAATTAAATTAATTAATTACTTAATTAATTAATTAATTAATTAGTTTTATTCATTTTATTTATTATTTATTTAAATTCCATTATCCTTTTCTTTTTATTTTTAAATCGTTCTTTGGGGTGGGGCCCCCATGTCGCTGGGCGTGGGGTTGATCGGCCACCACGACCGAGTCAACAGAGCGAGGGGCCCCTGGCCCAACAACAAGGACCAAAGTGGCCCTGTGTACACGCCACAGTAGGGCCGAGTTGGCTCCGAATATCCGCTGAGGGGCGCCGAGTCACGGATTGCTCGGTGGTCTAACGGGCGCGGCCCTGCTCGAAGGGGAGAGGGCGGCGTCCGATGGGGGGCAGGGGTCGGCCGGACTTGGTTCAAACGGCCATGAGCGGCGGAGGCGGGCGAGGAGGTTCGGTCTCCGTTCGGGGCGTGCACGGGCCGGGAGGGTTACATGGCGCCGAAAGCTACACGGCTCGGCCCGTGACCATTTGGTCACCGGGGCGCCATGACGGATCCATGGCGGAGGGGGCATTGGTGCGGAGGGGGAGAGGCCGCCGGGCGAGGAGGAGGGAGAGGGAGGTGGGGACGGCGTGGTCGGGCAGCACATGTGGCCATGAGGGGCGGCCGAGCCGGGCGACGGGAGGTCCGGGCGACGGCGCTGCTCGGGAGGGGAGAGAGGAGCGAGGGGGTGAGGGCGAAGCTCACAGGGGTCGTGGGGTCTATGACGAGCGCTCGGGGGAGCTCGGTGGCGACCGGCGAGGAGGCGGGCGGGGAGGCGGCCGACCGGCGTCGGGGAAGATCCGGTGAGGCGGGTGGGTCGGGACGACCCCACGGCGGCGAGGCCTCAAGGTGGGGCGACGGTGGGGAGGAATCAGTGGCGCGAGGGGCGCAGGGGGAGAGGGCGACGCGGGCGGGCGGGGGTCGTGGCGATGAGGGGGGACGAGGATCGGCCCGATCTAGATCGGGCGTGAGGGAGAAAGGGGATCGGGGGAGGGGGCGAGTGAGGCTAGGGTTCCACCGACGGGGGGTGGGGGAGTGGATAAGGGGGGGCGGCCGGTTGGGCCGGCCCATGGTGTGGCCGACTGGGCCAGGTGGGGGGGGGCCTGGCCCAGTTGGGCCAGTGGGGTTTCCTCCCCCACTCTTTTTGTTTTAATTTTTTTTTTCTTATTTTCTTCTTTTCTGTTTTAGCTTATTTAAAATGCCAAAGCACTTTACAAAAATGTGTGCACCCCACCATAATTAGGTTTGTTATTTTTGACAACCCCCGAACATTTTAGTTTTAGTTTTTGAAAACTTTTATCGTTTGCTTTTGTTTTGAATTTGATTTAGACCGGGTTCGAAACAACGTGAGTTTAGTCACAGTAACCGAGGTGATTACTGTTGCTTAATCATCCGGGTGTTACAATGGGAGTCCTAAAGAAATATGTTCGTAACCGTGCTAGGCCAGAAGGAAGCATCTCCATGGGCCATCAAACATAGGATGTCATCGGGTTTTGTGTTGACTTCATTCCTGGCCTTAATAAGATAGGTCTCCCTAAATCAGCGGTATGAGGGGAGACCGACCGAAAAGGCACGCTTGGAAGAGACTCAATAATATGCGAGGGACGGATATTCTTGGTCTCAAACACACTACACAGTTCTACGTAACTCTACCTTGGTGACCCCGTATGTCGATGAACACAAGAACGATCTGCGCTCCAAACACCCGGAGCAAAGGCGACGATCGGATTACATGTGAACACATCAGGACTTTCAGCAGTTGGTTGGAAACACGTCTCAGAGGTGACAGCATTGTTTGTGATGAGTTGTACTTGTTATCCAGGGGACCATCTTTGACTATAATGATTTGGAAAGGATACGCGATAAATGGGAATACATTTTACACGATTGACCAAGATGAAAAGAGCACCAACCAAAACAGCGGTGTCCGCTTTGATGCAGCAACCGACAAGGGAAATGACACATATTATGGTTACATAGTAGACATATGGGAACTTGACTACGGAGTAGATTTTAAGGTCCCTTTGTTTAAGTGCAAGTGGGTCAATCTGTCAGAGGCGGGTATGTGTAGACCCACAGACGGAATGACAACAAAGGATCTGAAAAATCTTGGGTACACCGACGAACCGTTCGTCCTAGCCAATGATGTGGCACAGGTTATCTATGTGAAGGACATGTCTACTGCATCGAGGAAAAGAAAAGATAAGGAAGCGAATACATCATACAATGAGCCAAAGCGCCACATAGTTCTTTCAGAAAAGGGACATCCCGGGAGTGGAGGGCAAGATGTACATGTCTCAAGAGTATGAAAAGTTTCATGAAATTCCCCCTTCAAAGTCAAGGCTGACCCAAGCATCCCGATAAACGATGAAGATTATCCATGGTTACGGCGCAATAAGCAAACGACACAAGCGAAGAAAAAGTGAAGACTTTCTCCGCAACTATTATGATGATACCATGCCAACTTTGTAACACACGAGTATGATACCATTGTCCGCTTTTGTTCATGAACATGCTATGCCAACTTTTTCGTAGTTCATTTGAAAACTATGAATTTGAAAACCTCACCACCCGAAGGGCGCTCACACCGGTTTATAAGCCCGTCCCTCTACGCCTTGTTGAGCTCACAAACTTGTGATTCACACAAATTTCAAAGAATTCAAATTTTATAAAACTAATGGCACAAACAGAAAGTTTATAATTGTTCTAAAACAAATGGCACTAACAGAAAGTTTATAATTTTAATGACCTAAAAGCAAAAAGAATTAAAAATAAAGCAAAAAACAAAAAGAAAATAAATAATGAAGAAAACAAAACAAAAAACTTGAAAAAAAAAAATAATAATAGCAACAATAAGCATTTTGTTGTAAGTAGAAACAAAATAAAATAAATAAAGCAACAAAGAAAACAAAAAAGTGTTTTCAATTTTAAAACTAATGGCACAAACAGAAAGTTTATATTCTAAAACTAAAAGCACTAACAGAAAGTTTATAATTTTGCTGACCTAAAAGCAAAAAGAATTAAAAATAAAGCAAAAAACCAAAAGAAAATAAATAATGCAGAAAACAAAACAAAAAAACTTGAAAAAAATAAAAATAGCAACAATAAGTATTTTGTTGTAAGTAGAAACAAAATAAAATAAATAAAGCAATAAAGAAAACAAAAAAAGTGTTTTCAAATTTTAAAACTAATGGCACTAATAGAAAGTTTATATTTTTCTAAAACTAAAAGCAAAAAGAAATAAAATATAAAGCAAAAAAAAAGTGCCACCCATCGGGCCCCCACGGCCCGAATACGACTAGAAACCCTATGGGCCAGGATTCGTGCCGGAAGGCCCAAAGAGCCTGAGCACAGATGGCGAGTTAGGCCCGAAGCCTGCTTTAGAGAGGAGCTCGAGAGGAGCCGCACCGCACCTTATAAACTGGTGCGGCTCCCTCTCAACTAGCGAGGTGGGACTAAACATTTGGCGCTGGCAAGACATGGCCTTTGGTCCCGGTTGGTGGCACCAACCGACTAAAGGGTTAAGTCCCGGTTGGTGCAACGACCGGGCTAATGCCTTTAGTCCCGGTTGGTGCCACCAACCGACCAAAGGTCGCCGCTTCCGCCCTTTGGGTCTTGAAATTTGGCCTTTGGTCCCGTTGGTGGCACCAACCGACTAGGGGCATTAGTCCCGGTTGGAGCCACGAACCGGACTAATGCTCTTGCTATATAAGAAAACACTTGGGAAATTTCAGATTCATCGCGCATTTGCCCCGATCGCCTAACCTCCCCGGACGCCCTTGCCAGTTGCCCGACGCCGCTTGCCGCCGTCGCCGCCACGCCTGCGTCACCATCGCTGCCGTCCGTTGTCGCCGCCGTCGTCACCATCGCCGCCGCTTCGCTCGCCGCCGCTGTCGCCCTGCCGTCCCCCGCACCGTGCATTCGCCTAACGCTGTCAGCTTCGTCCCGCCGTCTCGCCTTGCCGCTCGCTGTCGCCGCCGCCGCCTCATGACCTCGCCGTCGCCTCCGCCTCCCGACCTCGCCGTCCTCCGCCTCCCCGCCTCTGCCCCACGCCACCTCTGCATCAGGCCGGCCCCGACATCGCTGCCGACGCCGCCCACAAGTGAGCCCCCAAGACCTGCCACCCTGCCGCCGCCGCCATGATGTTTTTTTTCATAGATGTGATGCTTTTTTCATAAATGTTCATGTATATATATTGATGTATGGATATATGTATGATGCTTTTTGCATATGTGTTGATCTAATGTTTTTTTCTGCATATATATATGATGTTTTTTGTTCATAGATGATCATATGAATTTTTTTGTTCATAGATATGATCATATATATGATGTATGCATGGATCGATGTGGATGGAATATGATGTTTTTTTGTTCATAGAATATGATGTTTTTTATTCATAGATTTTATTTTGTTCATGAGAGAGGCGGGGACGTCGAGGAAGTTGTACTGCTTAGAGTTAGGGTCGCCGAGGAAGAAGGAAAATAAGGAAAAAGAATAAAAGAGGAAGAAGGAAGAAGGAGAAGAAGAGGAGAAAAAAAAATAAGAAGAGGAAGTAGAAGAAAAAAGGAGAAGAAGAAGGAATAGAGGAGAAGAAGAAAAAAAATCTATTTTTTCTTCTTCTCCTCTATTCCTTCTTCTTCTCCTCTCTTTTTTTCTTCTATTTTTTCTTCTTCTTTCTTCTTCTTCTCTTTTTTCTTCTTCTCATTTCTTCTTCTTCTTCTTCTTCTTCTTCTTCTTCTTCTTCTTCTTCTTCTTCTTCTTCTTCTTCTTTTTTTATCGGGAACGAGGGTGTCGAGGATCGCTGAGGGGCTCACTTGCCCGGGAACTAGGCTAGAGGGTCGAGAGGGTCACAGAGGGGTCGAGGGTCGCCGAGGCCGGTCGAGGGTCAATGTTTTGAGGGTCGAGGGTCGCCGAGGCCGGGTCGAGGTTTCGAGGCACAAGGGTTTGAGGGTTCGAGGGTTCTAGGGTCGAGGGTTCGAGGGTTCTAGGGTTCGAGGGTCGAGGGTCATCGAGGGGCCGAGGGTTCGAGGGTCGAGGGGTCGAGGGTTCGAGGGTTCTAGGGTCGAGGGTCGAGGGTCGATGATTCGAGGGTTTTAGGGTCGATGGTTCGAGTGTTCAAGGGTCGCCGAGGGGCCGAGGATTCGAGGGTCGAGGGTCGCCGGGGTCGAGGATCACCAAGGGTCGAGAGGTTGCCTATTGTCAAAGTATTGAAGAAACCCATGGCTTCATCATTAGCCTAAGTAACCGGGCATTTTAATTAGGTTAGTGTAGAGGAAAAGTAAAATAAGGAAAAGGAAGAAAAGAGGAAGAAGGAAGAAGGAAGAAGAAGAAGAAAAGAATGAGAGGAAAAGAAAGAAAAGAAGAGGAGAAGAAGAAAGGAATAGAGGAGAAGAAGAAAAATAGAATTTTTTTCTATTTTTCTTCTTCTCCTCTATTCTTTTCTTCTTCTCCTTTTTTTTCTTCTTTTTTCTTCTTCTTCTTCCTTCTTCCTTCTTCCTCTTTTCTTCCTTTTCCTTATTATCCTTTCTCGAGGGATAAGAATAAAAAGAAGAGGAGAAGAAGAAAGAAAGGAATAGAGGAGAAAGAAGAAACTTTGACACGAGGGGGGGTAACGATACCCCCTCCCCTATAACATTATTTTCCCATGTATATGTATGTTGCGTCGTTGTCGATATAACGAGGGTGTCGAGGATCGCCGAGGGGTCGAGGGTCGGGAACTAGGGTAGAGAGTCGAGGGTCGTTAAGGGTCAAGGGTCGAAGGTTTCGTGGTCGAGGGTTCCTATAGTGTCAAAGTATTGAAGAAATCCATGGCTTCATCATTAGTCGGAAGTAACCATGGCATGATGGTGAAGTCCTCCAAAGTTGTTCGAATGGAGTTCCGGATAGGATAATTTGCCTTTTGCTGAACTTTGTACCAAAAAGCGAATTATCCTATCTCGACTCCGCTCCAAAACAACTTTGGAGAGCTTCGCACCATCATGCACCTGCTATTTTCGCCTAATGATGAAGACATGGTTTTGTTGAATCCTTTGACACTAGGCAACCTCCCGACCCTCGGCGATCTTCGACCCTTGACCCTCGACCGCGGGCGATCCATGACCCTCTACCCTATCGCGGGCGCCGATGCCCACGCCACTTGTGGGACATAGATGTACTGTTCAACGCCGACCCCTCCCGATAGCTTCAACACGTGGGGTCGATATTACGTACCCCTCCTAGCTTGAAGCGTTCTCGAGGCCACCCCTAACCCTTGAAGCGTTGTCGAGGCCACCCCAAACCCTAGAGAAGCGTCGAGGCCACTAATATGATTCCTTATTGTGATTAGCTAGCTAGTTCTACGTTGGCACTAATATATCCATATCTGTCATGTTTGAATAATAATTGCCATGTTGTAAATATTTGTAGAAACTATGGACACCCCCCGAGACGAAGCAAAAGAAGCGTTGTTGAGGGACATAATCGCACATGGAAGTGATGCCGTCTCCTCGATGATGTTTCTCAACGACAACGATGGTCTGGAAGGAGAGGGTGAAGAAGCAGCTGGCTATGATTTACATGGCTCTGGCGACCCAATGCCGATGCAAGAAGGAGAGGGTGAAGAAGTAGACCGTGAGGACGGCTCCGGTGATCACCAAACCGAGTCCGCCAGGTATATATATTAGTTAAGCCTGTCTTGACTAGCTCTCGCCTTTGTTTTGGTATATATGTACACATATTAATTAACTCTCGCCTTTGTTCTTTTTTCTAGCCCTCCGGATCGAGCACAACTTCGGTAAAGAGACGAGGCCCAAGAAAAAGTTGAGCTCGGATGAAAAGTTTGAGATCATACAAATCGCGTACGACGGCCAACCGATTGAACCCTACCGGACAAAGAAGGCATTTGTTGCTCAAAGGCGGGTTCTCGTTAGGGACAAGATCCCGATCAGCATCCACCAATGGTATAAGCCTAAGAACGAAGACCACGAGGTGTCTTGTGTCAATGATATGCGAAAAATGATCTTTGGACCGAGCTGAAGTCAAATTTTACCCTACCGCTAGAGGATGATCTGGAGAAGCCGATAATAGAGCCATTAATCAAGTCTTTTGCTCTTAAGAAGATGGCAGAACTATTCAGGAATTGGAAGAAAGACCTCAATACGTATGTCGAAAAAAATGAGACACCAGAATTCACAGCAAATATGAGAAGATCAGAGATGATCGCCCGCATTTGTGGCCTACAAGACATCGGAAAAGAGTAAAAGATGTCAGCGACAAACAAGAGAAATGCTGCGAAGAAGAAGCTTCACCATCGCACGGGGTCGTGGCTACCTCATAGCCCGCCTAAGTGGGCCAAGGCTGAGAATGATCTGCTTGATAAAGGGATCGAACCGAGACAATGAATCGCCGCACCGTTGCGGACTTGGTTCTTCGGGCGGCGGATCCTTGGACCCTATAACGGGAAGTGCATTTGGACGGACGAACAATTAGACATACCGGTCAAGAGGCTTCAAAGCATTATATCGAAGCAAAGCAGCAAGGAAGTTCGTTCAGACATGTGGAGAAGGATGAGCTCACAATGGCCCTCGAATCCACGAGCACCACTGGACGGACACGAGGCACGCCAGCTCCGTTTCGTGGAAGGCTGGATTTCCGGACGCAGGGGTTACAAAACCCATGAGAGGAGGAAGAAAGCTGAGCAGAGCCTAATGCAAAGCGCCGCACGAAAGGGTAATGGGGCTAGAGGAACGAGAAGAGGAACGAGAAGCGCAGATCACAACAAACGACTGCCGAAGCTTCCCCGGTTACCCCGCCATCTCGGCGGAGAAGCAGCGTGGCTTCCACCGAAGCCGCTTCAGCCAGAAAGCAAGATGCCTTGACGGCGCCTCCTGCCAGCTATCCTGTGGATGCTATCACGGATGCTGAAAGTTGCCACCTTATGGCGCAATGGAGCAATTTGAAGGTCAAGGCGGCTGTTGGCTCTGTTTATCCTACTAAACCCGACTCAACTTTTCACCGCCGCCGATTCCGAAGGATATGCTAAGGTGATGGTCGATGAAATAACGGAGGATTTGAGGACCTCCGGCTTGACCACCCTACCGGTGAAGGGGAGTATCGGCTGGGTTCTCGCTCAAGACTCCATGCCTATGGCGGAAGGATCTCATCAACCTTCCGAACTAGACGCCTCCGCCTCCTCCTCCTCCTCCCGTGAGTCGGGGCACTCCGCCTCCTCCACCGCCTCCTCCTCCGGCGAGTGACGATCAGGCACTCAGGCGGCTCCTTCTCCGGCGTGTGGCGGCACTCCGTCTCCTTCTCCGCTTTGCACCGACGTCCGGGCAGCCAGCCTCCTCCTTCTCCGCCTCGTCGGCAAGGGCGGAAGAGACCCGCCGCCCGCTCCGGCTGCTCCGTGGCGTCGTAGTCCTTCTCCTCCGCCTCGTAAGCAAGGAAAGAAGACATCCGCTCCGTCTGCTCTGCCGGCGTCTAGCAAGACAGCCAAAGGCGGAGGAGATCTGGATTCGGTCCTTCTCTCAAGACTCCAGAAGTTACCGTCTGAGGAGCGAGGAGGAAAACGCGAAGATCGCGCAGACCAAGTGGATGACTGGTTTCAAGGGTTGAAAGCAAAGAGACATCCACCTCCGGAGGAGAAGGTAGATCCGGTGAAAGCGAAGCGCACTCTGGCTGCCCTGACAAAATCACCCAAGTCTCCGCCGAAAGGCAACTATGAGCGCTATTGGAAAGGCATTTGCGAAGCGGAGAGTTCGGGAAGTACTGTCAGTGATCAAAGGATGAAAGAACGACGAGCTGGGAAACAAATTGCCCAGCTCGGCGAACAAGCCGGGCAATCGTGCCCCCGCTCAAGGTGCTCGCTAGCGACATCGTCGATCCGAGGATGGTGCCCGGTTATGGCAATCCTCAAGATTACCTGCCCGACGATGTACAATTTGATTTCTTGGAGGTGCAGATACAAAGATCTGATCTGAAGCCTCTCGTCAAAGATGAAAGCTCTCTAACAACGATGATGCGAAGATTGCATGATTGGTACATGAAAACCTGCAAAGAGTCTCGAGGGAGGAATACTTTGTATGTGAGAGTTAAAAGGAGCATGACCTCCTTGGAATTGAACTGCTGCCTATTCCATTTGAGGAGTTCTATCGCTTTTCAATCAATTGGCCCTCGATAAAGCAACGGTCACCTGCCATCGTCTGTAAGTAGTACTACTTCATCATTAAGTATCTCTATATAACTCAGCTCTTTCATTGCATGTATTTATAAATATCCTCACTATATTATGCAGATTGAAGATCGTAGAAATGAAGAAAAAACAAGTGGGTGATATTGGGTTCATTAACACATATCTCATAGATGCAAATGAGGTTAAATATCATGTCATTGAAACCGAGGCCAACTTGCTACGATCGTTGGAAATAAATGAACACAAAAATACAATACTCTTTCCTTACAACTACACGTGAGTGTTACTGTCTTGTGGCATATTCGGTTTCCCTTATTTAGTTCAGGTTATAGAAATGTAATATTGATGAGTTATGCATGCGCAAGCAGGTTCCACTATATTCTCCTAGAGATTAAGCTTGAGCAGGGAGTAGGAACTGTCTTAGACTCGAGACGAACAGATCCCAAGGAGTATGCGGAAATGACTGAAATGCTCGAGAAGTAAGTTAAATCGATCATTATCCACCATATCAGCAACTTTGTTCATTTCTGATATCAAGTAATTGTTTTCTTTGTATGGCAGGGCTTGGGGAAAATTCACCAAAAAGCTCCGGGACTACCGGAAGAAGCTGCAATTTAGACACCGAAAGTAAGTACTATATAGTAGCATATTCCACGCATCTCCTAGTGATTCAAGCGCTAGTTTCATCAATACCATTTAGCATGTGCTTGCTAATTATCAGTTTGATTGACCTCTGTTTCTTGTAAAGTGGTTGTGGCAGGAACAAGGAAATGATTTCTGTGGATACTACGTTTGCGAGTCCATCCGCCACACGACCTGTGAGAGGGGCTACTTCGACAAACAATTTGAAGTGCGTAAATAAAAATATTCACAATTTTATTTTATTACCATCATTTGTGTTGAGTTTCATTCATATATATATATATATATATATATATATGTATTGACCCTTTCTTAAAATTAGATGTTTGAGCGGGATGAACTCCTAGCACCAGATCGCATCTGAGCAATTCAAGAGGAATTGGCGGCATTCTTTCTTGACTATGTGATCGCTGAAGGCAGGGGAATACTATGTGGACCACGCGTCCGTATTGTAAAAGATAATTATTGTATATATGTAGCCGGTAGTGTCAGATAGATATACGAGAACTTGTTGTTCGACCAATCTCTCGGAGAAGGAGATATCACTTCTCTCTGTATGCATATATGTTCATGACGATCTTCTGTTTGCTTAATTACTAGCTAGCTAGCATGTCTAGTTAGTCCTCTCTATACGTATGTATAGTACGTAGCGTCGACCAAGCACGGACAAAAGAAATAACACTTTTCTCTATTAATTAGCTAGCTATAGCACAATATATGAAACACCTAAATTAACCCCCAAAACCCCCAAACCCCCCTTTGAAAAAAAAAACAAAACCAGAGCCAAAGAAATGTCGACGTGGCGTGGATGTTTATTGGTCCGGTTGGTGCCACCAACCGGGACCAAAGGCCCTCCCGCTCGGGCTCAGCGGACAGGCCACGTGGAGGTTTGATCTGTCCCGGATAGAACCGGGACTAAAGGGCGAGGGTATTAGTACCGACCCTTTAGTCCCGGTTCATGAACCGGGACTAAAGGCCCTCACCAACCGGGACTATAGGCCCTTTTTCTACTAGTGTTCGGTCTTTACAAGATGGTGTTCAGTCCCAACCAAACATGTCAAATTTCATGCTACAACTCAGATTCATGTACATTACAATACAAGTGTATGCAAGTAGAATTCAGACCACATGTACGTGTAACAGGTGTATGCAAGCAAAATTCAAAGTTCGGACAACATGCATGTAGTAGGTGTATTCAACTAGAATTGTGCCATAAACATCCAGAACGTATTATGGATTGTGCTAATTGTGCCATAAACATCAAAAATTGTGTTAATTCGGGCTATCTGGGTTACTCGAGCATCCAGATAAGAAGATCGATCCGATGGAATCTAATCTGGTCTTCCAGGTTTGATGACCGATTTGAAGTCTTTTATAGTTCGGCCTTTACGAGTTTTGTCTCCGTCTTTACAGGTTTGGTTTTTGGTCTTTGGTTTTTATGCCCGGGCTTATGTACACTTGTGGCCCATGGGTGCAGCTTTAGCAGTATAATACATGGCGCCCGATACGTATGAATATATGTATTCGAATACCCGCATGCCTTCGCCAGCATATAATTCCTCCGTCCGAAAATACTTGTCATCAAAATGAATAAAAAAGGACGGATCTAGACGTATTTTAGTTCTAGATATATCTCTTTTTATCTATTTTAATGACAAATATTTTCAGACCGAGCGAGTAGGTGTTTAACTGTTTATAGTGGAATACCTACACCATGCATGTGTACATATATAATATTTGGGCATTCGCATGACAGTCGACACGTGCGCATACATTACTCGAGTACACACAACCTATCACGTGCACATACAGAAGGGACCTTGGCGTGTCTAGCAACACCGATGACTATGACGTTTCTGTCTTGCCACGTCGGCGGTCAACGGCGACTCGGCCTGTGTGTGGCCATGTCTGCAATGTCAATGACTTTGATGTTTTTTTTAGAAAACTTCTAATCTATTCATCTTCTATCATGGCAGTACAACAGACATCAGAAATAACAAAAATTACATCCAGATCTGTAGACCACCTAGCGACGGCTACAAGCACAGAAGCGAGCCGAAGGCGCGCCGTCGTCATTGCCCCTCCCTCGCTGGAGCCGGACAAAACTTGTTGTAGTAGACAGTCGGAAAGTCGTCGTGCTAAGGCCCCACAGAACCAACGCGACAGAACAACAACCGCCGCCGATGAAAAGTAACGTACTCTCCATTCCAAATTAACCACGACGAGTAATTTGAAACGGAGGGAGTAGATCGGAAGGATCCAACTTGAAAACACATGAACATATACGAATTATGACCAAATCCGAGCAAATCCACCAATGACAGATCCGCCGAAGACACACCTCCACACGTCCACCAATGATGCTAGACACACCATTAGAATGGGGGCTAGGCGGGGAGAACCTTATTCCATCTTCAGGGAGCCGCTGCCGTCTCGTCTTTCCGATTAGAACACAAACCCTAACAAAACGCGAAGAAACAACTGAAAACATAGCCCTCCTACAGGTAAGGGCCGAGATCCAACGCGTCGCCATGGCCCTAAGGTTACCAAAGACGAGGCAGACCGCCGGCGGTGCCGGCGGAAGGCAAAGAAACCCTAGGCTTTTTTGGGGGAAAATGTTGTTTTATCCAATGATGACTTGGGTGTTTCTAGGTAGAGGTGCAACGCCAGGATGTTGGGCATTTCTGGAAAGCGTTGGGCATTTCTGGAAAGTGTCGACTCGTGCTAAAGTTTCTGCGGAGTGTCGATTCATTATAATCTTGTCCTAAACGGTTAAAACAGTGATTTTGGCCGTCCTGAGAGCAGCTCCAACGGGCTGATCCAAACGGACAGCGCTTTTGTCTGCTTTTTGTCTGTTTAGATCGGCCGCCCGTTGTCCGCCCTCTCTTAGATTTGGATCGGCAGCGCGCCCAACGCGCCGACCCATTTCATGACCGCGCGCGCTTTAGTTCATACCGGTAGCGGGAGAAATTGACCTAGCGCGCGCTGGCTTTGGCGCTCCAGAGCGTGGGAAATGTTCGCGCGCGCATTTTGGCGCGCCACGGCCGGCGCTCGTTATAAAGATGGCGCTCCCTCCACACTCAGTCCGCCACCGCCGCCCACTCGTCTCGCCCCCTCTCACTAGCCTCGCCGCCTGTGCGCCACCATGTCGATGCGCATCCTCGACGCTTCGGATTTTCGCGGAGTCCGCAAGCGCCCCTCCATCGCCTTCTCCGCCGAGATCTTGTTTGGCGAGAAACGACTCATCCTCGGCACCTTCGACACCGCTGAGCAGGCGGCCCGCTGCATTTGACGCTGGCGGTGTGGCGCCTCCGGCGGTCGAGACGGGAGATGAATTTTCCCGACGTGTCGAGCCAGCGGGCGCAGGATCTGGCGCCTCTCCCACGGCTTTTCACCGACGAGGATCATCACGTCCATCGGAGGCGGATGCGTCGCCTCGTCCTCACCGAGATGGACGTGCAAGCCTTGGTGCTGTGGCGCGAACGCTTTCCGCAGGACATCGTCGACGAACGTCAGTTCTATGAGCAGAGGAGGACGGAGAGGAAGGCCAGGAGGACGGAGCAAGCCGCCTATCGGGAGGGCAAGCGTGCGCGAAAGTTACCACTCAAATGAGACTGAGGCTGCGAGAAACATCAGGGTGGGACTTCGCGGACGAGCATGCTGCTGACGCCTATATTCAGACGTCGGAGGAGGACATTACCGAGTTAGAGTCGGAAAGCGACGAGTAGTTGCTCTTTTATTTTATCTGTGTACGCAAGAACTATCTATGTATCTTTTTTCATCGGAAAAAATGGCCAGCAACATCGGCCACGAAGCCGGCGGTGGTGGTTGTGCACATGCGGGGAGACAAGAGGGCGCGCGCGTCCGTCTTGTTTCTGCGCCGACGCAAAGCCGGCTCAAAAATAGACCGGAAATAGATTGGCAGGTGGACAAAGCGGACGCGCGTCCGTTTAAGTCGGCGCGTTGGGCCGTTTTTTCTATCCGCGCCGACCCACAGATGTGGGCGGACGAAATGGGTCGCCCTATTGAAGTTGCTCTCATATCCTACCACGCCACGCCTCGCTGCGTTCTACCCCAGGTGCGCCACACCGTGTTGTGCGGCATCCTCGTCACGCTAGACCGCTACGTGCTCCAACAAGCCACACTGCTTGCCCCTTCCCCGCTCTTGGGAGGCCGGGCTATGTCCTTCTCCACTTTCTTCCCAAAATGGCTCATCTCACCGACAAGGAGCCTCGGACCTGCACCAACATGATGCTGAAGGCGATTAAGGGTAAGGCTGCTCTCGTCACGGCATCTTCTGCTCAGACGTTCGATGTGGCCATCTCTGTTGCTGCACTGAAGGATGATGAGGCGCCTCGGGCCACGACAACACTCTGGCCCTGATCGCCCTCCTATGTGGCCATCTCTGTTGTTAGAAGGTCAAGTTTATTTCAAAAATATTTAGGAATTTTCGACTTTTTTTTGAATTATTAATATTTTTTTCCATATAGGGTGCATATGTCCCCATAGACCAAAAATTCCCCTCCGGCAAAGTCGTCAGTGAAGCGAAGATACTGCTCCAGATAACACGACACTCCACCTAGTCTCATATAATTTTTTTCCCTCCACATGGGTCCCGGCCGGATAATAAGCTTCAAACGAGTAAATTGCAGAAAACCACCACAATTGAGGACCCTAAATCAAAAAACCACCACCTTTCGATTATTTTTCAAAAAACCGCCAGCATTGTGCTGATAGTTTTCAGAAAACACTAATGCGTTGCTTGCAGCGATTTGATGCAAAAATCGGCGGTGGGCGCCACTGTCAGTGCCACATGGCTGGGGTGGAGACGGCATCCGTCACACCCGTAAACGGCGCTTAATCGGTAACGCAAAGACCGGTCAAAATCACCAAAAAATCCAAGCTAATCGGCCGGCTGTTGTCAGCCAGACGGACAAGGGAATGGCACAGCGGAGCTACGCTGGCCGGTGCTCGTAGCCCGCCCGGCGAGGTCGGGCCGTCGGCGCCCACGGCCCGACCCGGCCCGGCGAGGTCGAAGCCGCCGCTGCGTTCGCGCGCCCACGGCCCAGCCCGCTCCGGCGAGGCCGAAATCCCGCGCGCCCACGAACCAGCCAGGTCCGGCGAGGACGAGTTGTCGTGCGCCCACTCCGTCAAGACCAAGATCCAGTGCGTCCAGGCCCCTGCCCGCTCCAGCGTGGCCGACTGCCGTGCGTCGGCCGAGCCGCCGTGCGCCCACAACGTCAAGGCCGACATTCCGCTGCCGTCGCTTCGTCGCTCCGGCGTGGCCGAAGCTGCGGCGCGTCATGCAGCCGCGCCGCTTCGCCTCCGTCGAGGCCGAGCTGCCTGCTCCCGCGCACCCAATCCGTCAAGGCCGGGCATCCGGACATCTGAGCCCCCCGCCTCCGGTGAGGCCGATGTCTCCGCTGCCCGCTCCGGCAAGGCCGAGGTCACCGCGGTGCTCGATTTGGTCGTCGGCTCGTGGGTAGACGTGCCTAGCATGGAAGCCCTCATCCTCAGTAGCGTAGCTCAACGCCGCCGCAATAACTCCGGCGAGCTCACAAGCTGCTCGACGGAATGCCAGGGAGGGAGAGAGACCGCTGACAAGTGGGCCTATATCAACTAAACGGCCCATGCAAACGCTGTTGACCTTTCTTGCCACATCATCACTTACATGTGGCCCCCAGGTGTCAGTTTTCCACTCAAACTGCTCTAATTAGTCAATCAGTGTTTTCTGAAAACTGTCAGCACAATGTTGGCGGTTTTTTGAAAAAAAAACGAAAGGTGGTGGCTTTTTGATTTAGCGTCCTCAATTGTGATGGTTTTTTGCAATTTACTCGCTTCAAACAGATGCAAACACAGAAAGCCTTGTTGGTTTCCAAGATAAGCTTCCAAATGGCACAAGTCAAGGCGGCTGCCAAACGAGTCAAACATTTCCGACCTTCCACTCAACGCAACCACAAACATTCAACCACACATTAAGGCTTTGTTCGGTTAATCCCAACCCCAAGTGGATTGGAGGGGATTTGCAGGGATTTTGGCTTGCAGGGATTAATTCCCCCTTATTCCCCTTCAAATCCACCTCAACCGAACAAGCCCTAAATGGTTCGCGGATCGATCAGCCAGCCGTACAGCAACGGCAAAGAAGCTTGAAGCAATGGCGAGACCGTTTTGCCGTCGTCGTCCCCTGTTCTTCTTCTTCGAGGTTGCAGCAGTCGCCGTCCTCGCGGCGCTGCTGCCGCTGGGCGGCTATGCGCGGGCCTGCCCCCCGTGCGGCTCGACGGCGGTGCCGTACCCGCTGAGCACGCCGGACGGGTGCGGCGACCCGGCGTACAAGGTCCGGTGCGCGGCCGGCACGTCGACGCTCTTCTTCGACGCGCTCAACGGCACCTCCTACCCGATCACCTCCGTCTCCCCGGCGCCGCTGGTGTCCAACGACACCTGCGTGTCCGTGGGGGCCCCCGCCGGGCGCGGCGTGCAGCTGGACCCGTCGCTGCCCTTCAACGTCAGCTCCTCCAACACCATCATGCTCCTCAACTGCACCTCCGCGCTGCTGCGCTCCCCGCTCAACTGCTCCTCCAGCTCGCTCTGCCACGCCTACGCCGACGCCGCACGGTCGCCCTGCGCGCCGCTGCCACTCTGCTGCACGTTCGTGGCGGGCGGGTCGTCGACGTCGCACCGGATCCGCGCCTCGCCCGAGCTCTGCAGCGCCTACACCAGCTTCGTGAATCTCGACCCCGCGCAGCCGCCGGCGACGTGGGGCGGCCGCCTAGGCCTCGAGCTGCAGTGGGCGACGCCGAGGGAGCCGCTCTGCCAGACGCAGGCGGACTGCGAGGACGGCGCCAACGCCACGTGCGCCGGCGACCCGGTCGCGGCCGGCGCGGTGCGGCGATGCCTCTGCGTGCCCGGGCTCGCGTGGGACCCCGTCGCCGGCGCGTGCCAGCAGAGTACGTTGCTTACGAATCATTTGGCGATCTAGCTACTACTAGCGCGGAACTGAGCTCGAGCTGGTTCATTTCGGTCATTGGCTCATCGAATCATATGCTTTTTGTGGAGTGCTGCAGTTCCTTCTGATTGCGAGCGTGCTGGAGACTGCGAGGGATCAAACCGTGCGCCTCTCATCGCAGGTATTACGTCTCTCTGATTACCCTGTTTCAGTCTCATCCTTACTTGCAATTGCAAATCTAGCTTCTCCTCTGGTGTCATGTCAAGCGACCAACTGTTGCGGTGTGACTGTAGCTAGATATGTTCGGCTCGAGTTAATTGCAAGGAACTACCACACTTCGGCACGTTGTAACAAATCAGTACCACTAGTTAATTTTTTTGCCATGCAGTACTAACTCTAAGCCTAAGTGTTGCAAAACGGTCTGGCAGCCGTATAAGTGCGTATTGACCACGTATCTGACCTACCGGCCCACTGGTCAGGTGCCACGATGGCTTACTCGCGCGCACCCGCACGGTCACTCGTCCCAGCCGGCTCGGTCGCACCAAGTAGCTGGGTCGGGTCGAACCCGTACGCGACGAACCCTAGTTTCCTCTCCCCCCTCCCTCGTCTCCCTCTCCCCTCTCAGGCGATGGCGGCGGCGACTCCCGGCGGCACCGATGGCGCGGGCGGGTACGAAGACCTTCCTGGCCTCGGCCCCGATGACCACTTAGGTCTGGACGACGTCAACGGCTCCAGTTCGTACTACTCCAGCGCAAACGACGAGGATTTGGAGGAGGAGGCCACTGTCCATGGAGGATGTGGTGAAGCCGGGCAGAGATATGGGTGGCCCACCCTAGCGGTAGCCATCGGTGGACCCGATTGGAGTTCTTTGGCGGCGTCTTTGTAAGTCGTTCTCTTCTCTGCTTCTTTCTGTATCCAAAATATGGGGCTAGGGTTAGTGTTGCTCATGACAGTCTAAATTTGTGCTGTCAATTGTAGTTTGGATGATGCTGTTTGGGATGTTCGGGTTCATTTTGATGCACAACACAATCTGGATAGGAAGATATGCAGCTCATATGTGACATTTAACTCAAGGACATATTCAAAAAAATTCTGACCGTCGGTCGGGATGGTTTGTGGATTCCGAACAGCTATGACAACTGAACCTAGCAAGATAGTAATTACGACCCAAGAAGTGATGAGTACTTGGGCATGAATTTGGAAAAGTCAGAAATTCTGCATATTTGGACCAATTTAAAGTGAAAAAAGGGGTTGCTTCTTCGGCAAAACTAGGATAAAGTTGAGCCAAAAGGTCCCGATTCAAGATAAATTCATGAGGAAGTGGTATCTCTTTAGGATCCACCCCAGCGTCAAGAAATTGGTTAATTGGTAAAGTACATGAATTTGGTGCCCCGCCCAAGAAAGAGACCCAAGTCCTAATAATCCCGCTAAGTGGTGATTGAACTTATATGCACTGATGCACACACAAGGTTATTCCTTCTCTGATGAACTGTACCACATGAAGAATTTAGGCAGAGGAGAGGAAAGAGAGCATGGGTTAGAGTTAATTGACACAAACATCAAACTGCGGCAACTTAAGAAGGAATATGAGCATACTTTAGTTCTGAATTTGCTAGTGAGGGCAACAACACCTTTTGTATGTCAGATAGAAGAAGATTTAGTGAGATCAAACTACAACAATGTCTGTCAGAGGAGAGAAAAAATTTTAGCAACTATATTGTATAAACCACCTGTTGTGTATGATCTCAGTGAGCCTGCAGTTCTTGTTGTTGATCAACAAGGTGTTGTTTTCCATAGTCAGTGCACACAAGAGAGCAGAAATTTCAGTAAGGGGAAGCTCAAAGCTGTAATGGAGGAAGAGGCACTGCTAGAGGAGAGACATAATAACAGTGATGACTCTGAGGCTGCTGCATATGACAGTGACAACAATCTTTCTGCATGGAGAAGTACAGGATAATTGAAGACACAAAGATAATTGAGGGGAATAAACTAGCAGAGCAAGAAGTTCAAGATGAAGATTCAGAAGAGGAACAATTACAAAGCCACCACCTCTCTTCCTCTTTGAGCTTCAGGCAGAGCCAAAACTGCACTATCATCTTGAAACACAGCAGCACTTGATTCACCTCTCAGCCTACGCACTTCATCTCGCAAATCTCCAATCAAATCACTCAAAAACTTCGGCAGAGGACCATCATGCCATTCAACATAGCCACAACCACCATGTTGTACCAATATAAATCAGGGTTTGAGAGGGGAGAAGATCTAATGAACAGAAAAGTAGAACAAAAATGAAACTTACCATGGCATCCACCTAGGCGTAGTACCTCCTGCCTGGGTTCTGACGGCTCCATGAGATCCATCTCGGCGCCTTCCTACGCGGCTTGCACCAGCAGAGCTTCTCCGGCTCATACGCCAACGGGCTCTCACGGTAGGGCACCGGCGACCTCGATTCGTCCCCTCTCCTTCCAGAGGCTCGACAGAAGCTGGGAGCCTGAGAATGACCCGAAGACCACGACATCGACATTGACTTGGACGCAGCCGCCGCCGCCGGTGATACGTCTCCAACGTATCTATAATTTTTGATTGCTCCATGCTACTTTATCTACTGTTTTGGACTATATTGGGCTTTACTTTCCACTTTTATATTATTTTTGGGACTAACCTATTAACCGGAGGCCCAGCCCGTAATTGCTGTTTTTGCCTATTTCGGTGTTTCAAGAAACAGAATATCAAACGGAGTCCAAACGGAATGAAACCTTCGAACGTGATTTTCTCACGAGCGTGATCCAGAGACTTGGACCCTCACGCCAAGGCACAACAGAGGCGGTCACGAGGGTGGGCGCCCCTAGGGCGCGCGCCCCGCCTCGTGGGCCCCTGTTGCTCCACCGACGCACTCCTTCCTCCTATATATACCTCGCACTTCAAACGATCACAACAGAGCCAAAAACCTAATTCCACCACCGCAACTTCCTCGTATCCACGAGATCCCATCTTGGGGCCTGTTAGGAGCTCGACGGAGGGGCATCCATCACGGAGGGCTTCTACATCAACACCATAGCCTCTCCGATGAAGTGTGAGTAGTTTACTTCAGACCTTCGGGTCCATAGCTAGTAGCTAGATGGCTTCTTCTCTCTTTTGGATCTCAATACAATGTTCTCCCCTCTCTCGTGGAGATCTATTCGATGTAATCTTCTTTTTTGCGGTGTGTTTGTTGAGACCGATGAATTGTGGGTTTATGATCCAAATTTTATCTATGAATAATATTTGAATCTTCTCTGAATTCTTTTATGTATGATTGAGTTATCTTTGCAAGTCTCTTGAATTATCCGTTTGGTTTGGCCAACTAGATTGGTAGTTCTTGCAATGGGAGAAGTGCATAGCTTTGGGTTCAATCTTGCGGTGTCCTTACCCGGATGTAAAGGGTTGCAAGGCACGTATTGTAATCGCTGCCATCGAGGATAACAAGATGGGGTATTTATCATATTGCATGAATTTATTCCTCTACATCATGTCATCTTGCTTAAGGCGTTGCTTTCTGTTTTAACTTAATACTCTAGATGCATCTTTGGATAGCGGTCGATAAGTGGAGTAATGATAGTAGATGCGAGAATCGTTTGGTCTACTTGTCACGGACGTGATGCCTATATACATAATCATACCTAGATATACTCATAACTATGCTCAATTACATCAATTGCTCAATAGTAATTTGTTCACCCACCGTAGAATACTTATGCTCTTGAGAGAAGCCACTAGTGAAACCTATGGCCCCCGGGTCTATTCTCATCATATCAATCTCCATCACTTTTATACTTGCTTTGTTTTTACTTTGCCTTTTACTTTTTACTTTGCATCTATATACAAAAAATACCAAAAATATCATCTATCAGATCTCACTCTCGTAAGTGACCGTGAAGGGATTGACAACCTCTAATCGCGTTGGTTGCGAGTAGCTATCGTTTTGTGCAGGTACGAGGGACTTGTGCGTGGCCTCCTACTGGATTGATACCTTGGTTCTCAAAAATTGAGGGAAATATTTACGCTACTTTGCTGCATCATCCTCTCCTCTTCGGGGAAAACCAACGCAAGCTCAAGACGTAGCAAGAAGGATTTCTGGCGCCGTTGCCGGGGAGTCTACGCAAAAGTCAATATACCAAGTACCCATCACAATCCCTATCTCTCGCATTACATTATTTGCCATTTGCCTCTCGTTTTCCTCTCCCCCACTTCACCCTTGCCGTTTTATTCGCCCTCTCTTTCCCAATCTCCTCCTCTTTTTCCCTTTGTCCTTTTGTTTGCTCGTGTGTTGGATTGCTTGTTTGTCGCGATGGCTCAAGATGCTACTAAATTGTGTGACTTCACCAATACCAATAATAATGATTTCCTTAGCACCCCGATTACTCCTCTTGCCAATACTGAATCTTGTGAAATCAATATTGCTTTGTTGAATCTTGTTATGAAAGATCAATTCGCCGGCCTTCCTAGTGAAGATGTCGCTACTCATCTGAATAGCTTCGTTGATTTATATGATATGCAAAAGAAAAAAGATGTCGATAATGATGTCGTTAAATTGAAGCTATTTCCTTTTTCGCTTAGAGATCGTGCTAAAGCGTGGTTCTCATCTTTGCCTAAAAATAGTATTGATTCTTGGAACAACTGCAAAGATGCTTTTATCTCTAAGTATTTTCCTCCCGCTAAGATTATCTCTCTTAGGAACGATATTATGAATTTTAAGCAGCTTGATCGTGAACATGTTGCACAAGCTTGGGAGAGAATGAAATTAATGATATGTAATTGTCCTACTCATGGTTTGAACTTGTGGATGATTATACAAAAAATTTATGCCGGATTGAATTTTGCTTCTAGAAATCTTTTAGGTTCGGCCACGGGAGGCACTTTTATGGAAATCACTTTAGGAGATGCTACTAAACTCCTAGATAATATTATGGTTAATTATTCTCAATGGCATACCGAAAGATCTACTAATAAAAAAGTGCATGCGATAGAAGAAATCAATGTTTTGAGTGGAAAGATGGATGAACTTATGAAATTATTTGCAACTAAGGTTGTTTCTACAGATCCTAATGATATGCCTTTGTCTACTTTGATTGAGAATAATAATGAATCTATGGATGTGAATTTTGTTGGTAGGAATAATTTTGGTAACAACGCAGATAGAGGAATTTTAATCCTAGGCCTGATCCTAGTAATCCTTCTAATAATTATGGAAATTCCTACAACAACTCTTATGGAAATTTTAATAAGATGCCCTCTGAATTTGAGAGTAGTGTTAAAGAGTTTATGAATTCACAAAAGAATTTTAATGCTTTGCTTGAAGACAAATTGCTTAAAGTTGATGATTTGGCTAGGAACGTTGATAGAATTTCTCTTGAGATTGATTCTTTAAAGCTTAGATCTATTCCTCCTAAGCATGATATTAATGAGTCTCTCAAAGCTATGAGAATTTCCATTGATGAGTGCAAGGAAAGAACCGCTAGGATGCGTGCTTCTAAAGATGCCTTTATTAAAGCGTGTTCTTCTAATTCCTATGAAAATCAAGATGAAGATCTAAAAGTTATTGATGTGTCCCCTATTAAATCTTTGGTTTGCACTATGAATCTTGATGAAACTGAATATGATCTTCCTTTACCTAGAAGGCGTTCTAAGAATTGAGTTTTAGATCTTGATGATGAAATTGATAAAAGTGGGATTGAAAGAAATAAAAATCTAGATGTTGCTAAACCCACTATATTGGATCTCAAGGAATTTAATTATGAAAATTGCTCTTTAATTGATTGTATTTCCTTGTTGCAATCCGTGCTAAATTCTCCTCATGCTTATAGTCAAAATAAGGCCTTTACCGAACACATTGTTGATGCCTTGATGCAATCTTATGAGGAAAAACTTGAGTTGAAAGTTTCTATCCCTAGAAAACTCTATGATGAGTGGGAACCTACTATTAAAATTAAAATTAAAGATTATGAGTTTCATGCTTTGTGTGATTTGGGTGCTAGTGTCTCTACTATTCCCAAAACTTTGTGTGATTTGCTACATTTCCGTGACTTTGATGCTTGCTCTCTAAACTTGCATCTTGCGGATTCCACTATAAAAAAGCCTATGGGAAGAATAAATGATGTTCTTATTGTTGCAAATAGGAATTATGTGCCCGTGGATTTTATCGTTCTTGATATAGATTGCAATCCTTCATGTCCTATTATTCTTGATAGACCTTTCCTTAGAACGATTGGTGCAATTATTGATATGAAGGAAGGAAATATTAGATTCCAATTTCCATTAAAGAAAGGCATGGAACACTTTCCTAGAAAAAATAAAATTACCATATGAATCTATTATGAGAGCCACTTATGGATTGCCTACCAAAGATGGCAATACCTAGATCTATCCTTGCTTTTATGCCTAGCTAGGGCGTTAAGCGATAGCGCTTGTTGGGAGGCAACCCAATTTTATTTTTAGTTTTTGTTTTTGCTTCTGTTTAGGAATAAATAATCCATGTAGCCTCTGTTTAGATGTGGTTTTATGTTTTAATTAGTGTTTGTGCCAAGCTAAACCTATTGGATCTTCTTGGATGATAGTTATTCGATCTTGCTGTAATTTCCAGAAAGTTTGCGCTCAGTGCCCGAATTGTTAAAAATCACCAGAACGTGATAAAATACTGATTACAATTGCTGCTGATCAATAAACAAATTGTCTAGGCCTTCTAATTTTGGTAGAATTTTTGAGTTCCAGAAGTTTGCGTTAGTTACAGATTACTACAGACTGTTCTGTTTTTGACAGATTCTGTTTTGCGTGTGTTGTTTGCTTATTTTGATGAATCTATGGCTAGTAAAATAGTTTATGATCCATAGAGAAGTTGGAATACAGTAGGTTTAACACCAATATAAATAAATAATGAGTTCATTACAGTACCTTAAAGTAGTCTTTTGTTTTATTTCTCTAACGGAGGTCATGAGATTTCTATTGAGTTTTGTGTTGTGAAGTTTTCAAGTTTTGGGTGAATTCTTTTGATGGATTATGGAACAAGGAGTGGCAAGAGCCTAAGCTTGAGGATGCCCATGGCACCCCCAAGATAATCCAAGGACACCAAAAAGTCAAAGCTTGGGGATGCCCCGGAAGGCATCCCCTCTTTCGTCCACTTCCATCGGTAATTTACTTGGGGCTATATTTTTATTCACCACATGATAAGTGTTTTGCTTGAAGCGTCTTGTATTATTTGCGTCTTTGCTTGTTAGTTTACCACAATCATCCTTGCTTTACACACCTTTTGAGAGAGCCATACATGAATTGAAATTTGATAGAATACCCTATGTGCTTCACTTATATCTTTTGAGCTTGATAGTTTTGCTCATAGTGCTTCACTTATATCTTTTGAGCGTGATAATTTTTGCTCTAGTGCTTCACTTAGATCTTTTAGAGCACGGTGGTGGATTAGTTTTAAAGAAACTTGATCTCTCATGCTTCACTTAGATTATTTTGGGAGTCGTTAATAGCATGGTAATTTGCTTAATGTTAATATACTTGGTATTCAAGATATGTGAAACTTTCTTTTGAGTGCGTTGAATACTAAGATAAGTTTGATGCTTGATAATTGTTTTGAGATATTAAGATGGTGATATTAGAGTCATGCTAGTTGTGTAGTTGTGAATTTAAAGAATACTTGTGTTGAAGTTTGTGATTCCCGTAGCATGCACGTATGGTGAACCGTTATGTGATGAACTCGGAGCATGATTTATTTATTGATTGTCTTCCTTATGAGTGGCGGTCGGGGACGAGCAATGGTCTTTTCCTACCAATCTATACCCCTAGGAGCATGCGCGTAATACTTTGCTTTGATAACTTCTATATTATCGCAATAAGTATATGAGTTCTTTATGATTAATGTTGAGTCCATGGATTATACGCACTCATAAAAAAAGATGCCATAAAAAAAGGGAGAAAGGCCCAAATAAAGAAAATGAGAGAAAAAGAGAGAAGGGACAATGTTACTATCCTTTTACCACACTTGTGCTTCAAAGTAGCACCAAGATCTTCATGATAGAGAGTCTCTCATTTTGTCACTTTCATATACTAGTTGGAATTTTTCATTATAGAACTTGGCTTGTATATTCCAATGATGGGCTTCCTCAAATGCCCTAGGTCTTCGTGAGCAAGCGAGTTGGATGCACACCCACTTAGTTTCTTTTGTTGAGCTTTCATATACTTATAGCTCTAGTGCATCCGTTTCATGGCAATCCCTACTCACTCATATTGATATCTATTGATGGGCATCTCCATAGCCCGTTGATACGCCTAGTTGATGTGAGACTATCTTCTCCCTTTTTGTCTTCTCCACAACCACCATTTTATTCCACCTATAGTGCTATATCCATGGCTCACGCTCATGTATTGCGTGAAGATTGAAAAGTTTTGAAAATGTTAAAGTATGAAACAATTGCTTGGCTTGTCATCGGGGTTGTGCATGATTTAAATATTTTGTGTGGGGAAGATGGAGCATAGCCAGACTATATGATTTTGTAGGGATAACTTTCTTTGGCCATGTTATTTTGAGAAGACATAATTGCTTAGTTAGTATGCTTGAAGTATTATTATTTTTATGTCAATATGAATTTTTGTCTTGAATCTTTCGGATCTGAATATTCATACCATGATTAAGAAGATTTAATTGAAATTATGCCAAAGTATCACTCCGCATCAAAAATTCTCTTTTTATCATTTACCTACTCGAGGACGAGCAGGAATTAAGCTTGGGGATGCCTGATACGTCTCCAACGTATCTATAATTTTTATTGCTCCATGCTACTTTATCTAATTTTTGGACTATATTGGGCTTTATTTTCCACTTTTATATTATTTTTGGGACTAACCTATTAACCGGAGGCCCAAATGTAATTGCTGTTTTTTGCCTATTTCGGTGTTTCAAGAAAGCAGAATATCAAACGGAGTCCAAACGGAATGAAACCTTGAACGTGATTTTCTCACGAGCGTGATCCAGAGACTTGGACCCTCGCTAAGGCACAACAGAGGCGGTCACGAGGTGGGGCGCCCCCTGCCTCGTGGGCCCCCTGTTGCTCCACCGACGTACTCCTTCCTCCTATATATACCTCACGCACTTCAAACGATCACAACAGGAGCCAAAAACCTAATTCCACCGCCGCAACTTCCTGTATCCACGAGATCCCATCTTGTGGCCTGTTCCGGAGCTCCGCCGGAGGGGGCATCCATCACGGAGGGCTTCTACATCAACGCCATAGCCTCTCTGATGAAGTGTGAGTAGTTTAATTCAGACCTTCGGGTCCATAGCTAGTAGCTAGATGGCTTCTTCTCTCTTTTTGGATCTCAATACAATGTTCTCCCCCTCTCTCGTGGAGATCTATTCGATGTAATCTTCTTTTTGCGGTGTGTTTGTTGAGACCGATGAATTGTGGGTTTATGATCCAGCTTATCTATGAATAATATTTGAATCTTCTCTGAATTCTTTTATGTATGATTGAGTTATCTTTGCAAGTCTCTTTGAATTATCCGTTTGATTTGGCCAACTAGATTGGTAGTTCTTGCAATGGGAGAAGTGCATAGCTTTGGGTTCAATCTTGCGGTGTCCTTACCCAAAGGATGTAAAGGGTTGCAAGGCACGTATTGTACTGTTGCCATCGAGGATAACAAGATGGGGTATTTATCATATTGCATGAATTTATTCCTCTACATCATGTCATCTTGCTTAAGGCGTTACTCTGCTTTTAACTTAATACTCTAGATGCATGTTGGATAGCGGTCGATGAGTGGAGTAATAGTAGTAGATGCGTAATCGTTTCGGTCTACTTGTCACGGACGTGATGCCTATATACATAATCATACCTAGATATACTCATAACTATGCTCAATTCTGTCAATTGCTCAACAGTAATTTGTTCACCCACCGTAGAATACTTATGCTCTTGAGAGAAGCCACTAGTGAGACCTATGGCCCCCGGGTCTATTCTCATCATATCAATCTCCATCACTTTTATACTTGCTTTGTTTTTACTTTGCCTTTTACTTTTTACTTTGCATCTATATACCAAAAATATTATCTATCAGATCTCACTCTCGTAAGTGACCGTGAAGGGATTGACAACCCCTAATCGTGTTGGTTGCGAGTATCTATCGTTTTGTGCAGGTACGAGGGACTTGTGCGTGGCCTCCTACTGGATTGATACCTTGGTTCTCAAAAACTGAGGGAAATACTTACGCTACTTTGCTGCATCATCCTCTCCTCTTTGGGGAAAACCAACGCAAGCTCAAGACGTAGCAGCCGACCCGCTCTGGAATCGCCTCCGCCGTCGCCTAACCCTAGTTTTTTTCCCAAATGCACAAACCATTAACCATTTCCTGTTCACCCCCGCGCATTGCTTTAATAACCAGGGCCACCACTCAGAGCAATCCCTGTTGACGGTGGCCACATGAGCGTTTTTTTTTCTCTGTTGTTTGATTTGGCCAGGGATTCGTTAGTTTACAGGTATAACTTGAACCATCTAACTTGAGCATTAGCTAAATATTTCATCAGAGGTTCAAGAGGAGATATAACTTGAGCATTAGCTAAATAACATAGCATACTGGAGTTCAACATAGCCATAGATTCTTACAACCATAATTACTAGATTCTTACAACATTAGCTAAAGACCATAGCATAGTGGAGTCTCCAACATTGTTCACAACTACTACATCCATACATTACACTTAACTAAACCACCCTTCACAAAAGATTAGCTAAGCCTTCTATCAAAGCAACTTATATCATGATAGGTATGCTCTGCTTCATCTACTCAGATCATCTTCATCTACCTCATTCCTTCAAGATGTCATGGATCAACTTCAACTTCTCTTTGCTCTTCTCCAGTGACTTGAACTGCACATCAAGCTGGAGCTTTAACTCATCCCTGCGTTTTCTCAGATTCTCATGTCCCCTCTTGAACTGCACATTCTCTTCATCGCTTTTTTCACAGATCGGGTGAGCTCATCAACCTGAATCTTTAAATTGTTGTTGCCTTCAACTAGCTTTTCCTTCTCTTTCAAATGATTCATCTTCAGGTTCCTAATGACACCGCCTTGAGCTTCTACCAGGTTCATCAACACTTTGTACTTCTCTTGCATCTTGAAGTTCTCTGCCTCTTTCTTCTCCATCTCATTCTTCATGGCAGCCACAACTGATGCAGTGGCAACCTCAGCTCTCTTCTCCTTAGCCTGCACATAGCTTAAATCCAACACCCTGTCCTCCACTGGCATTGAGAAGTTGATGGACATCTTCAACTAGTTTGTCATAGTTGGCATCCAGATTCCTTTTCTCTTCTTTAAGGTGGTGGATAGTAAGTGTACTTTCGGGTTATCCTTCCTCCTAGCAGTCTTGCTGTCTTCAAACATTTCCCAAAGCTTCAACAATGCATTTTGCATTGTGGGAGGCCACTCTGGGTCAACCCAAGCAAGGAAACCACAATTGACAGCTTCCTACTGAAGGAAATATGCCCTAGAGGCAATAATAAAGTTATATTTATTTCCTTATATCATGATAAATGTTTATTATTCATGCTAGAATTGTATTAACCGGAAACATAATACATGTGTGAATACATAGACAAACAGAGTGTCACTAGTATGCCTCTACTTGACTAGCTCGTTAATCAAAGATGGTTATGTTTCCTAACCATAGACATGAGTTGTCATTTGATTAACGGGATCACATCATTAGGAGAATGATCGATTGACATGACCCATTCCGTTAGCCTAGCACTTGATCGTTTAGTATGTTGCTATTGCTTTCTTCATGACTTATACATGTTCCTGTAACTATGAGATTATGCAACTCCTGCTTACGGAGGAACACTTTGGGTACTACCAAACGTCACAACGTAATCGGGTGATTATAAAGGAGTACTACAGGTGTCTCCAAAGGTACATGTTGGGTTGGCGTATTTCGAGATTAGGTTTTGTCACTCCGATTGTCGGAGAGGTATCTCTGGGCCTTCTCGGTAATACTCATCACCTAAGCCTTGCAAGCATTGTAACTAATGAGTTAGTTATGAGATGATGTATTACGGAACGAGTAAAGAGACTTGCCGGTAACGAGATTGAACTAGGTATTGGATACCGACGATCGAATCTCGGGCAAGTAACATACCGATGACAAAGGGAACAACGTATGTTGTTATGCGGTTTGACCGATAAAGATCTTCGTAGAATATGTAGGAACCAATATGGGCATCCAGGTTCCGCTATTGGTTATTGACCAAGAATAGTTCTAGGTCATGTCTACATAGTTCTCGAACCCGTAGGGTCCGCACGCTTAAGGTTTCGATGGCCGGTTATATTATGAGTTTATGAGTTTTGATGTACCGAAGGAGTTCGGAGTCCCGGATGAGATCGGGGACATGACGAGGAGTCTCGAAATGGTCGAGACGTAAAGATCGATATATTGAACGACTATATTCGGAGTTCGGAAAGGTTCCGAGTGATTCGGGTATTTTTCGGAGTACCGGAGAGTTACGGGAATTCGCCAGGGAGTATATGGGCCTTATTGGGCCATACAGGAATAGAGGAGAGAGGCCAAAAGGAGGAGGCCTGCGCCCCTTCAGGTCCGACTGGACAAGGGGCGCAGCCCCCTTTCCTTCTCCTTCTCCCCTCTTTCCCCTCTCCTACTCCAACAAGGGAGGTGGAATCCTACTAGGACTAGGGAGTCCTAGTAGGACTCCACACCATGGCGCGCCCTCCTAAGGGCCGGCCTCCTCCTCCTTGCTCCTTTATATCTACGGGGCAGGGGCACCCCAGACACACAAGTTGATCTACGGATTGTTCCTTAGCTGCAGTGCGGTGCCCTCCACCATATTCCACTTCGGTCATATCGTCATGAGCTTAGGCGAAGCCCTGCGCGGAGAAGTCATATCGTCATGAGCTTAGGCGAAGCCCCGCGTCGGTGGAGCATCATCATCGCCACCACGCCGTCAGGTTGACGGAACTCATCCCGACACTTTGGTGGATCGGAGTCCGGGATCGTCATCGAGCTGAACGTGTGCGTAACTCCGGAGGTGCCGTGACGTTCGGTGCTTGGATCGGTCGGATCGTGAAGACGACGACTACATCAACCGCGTTGTTATAACGCTTCCGCTTTCGGTCTCACGAGTGCGTGGGCGGACACTCTTCCCTCTCGTTGCTATGCCATCACCATGGTCTTGCGTGTGCGTGGGAAGATTTTTGAAATTACTACGTTCCCCAACAAAGTGGCATCCGAGCCTGGTTTTATGCGTTGATGTCATATGCACGAGTAGAACACAAGTGAGTTGTGGGCGATACAAGTCATCTGCCTACCAGCATGTCATACTTTGGTTCAGCGGTATTGTGAGATGAAGCGGCCCGGACCGACATTACGCCAGACGCTTACGCGAGACTGGTTTCACCGCTCCGAGCACTCGTTGCTTAAAGGTGACCGGCGGGTGTCTGTCTCTCTCACTTTAGTTGAACCGAGTATGGCTTCGCCCGGTCCTTGAGAAGGTTAAAACGGAGTCTATTTGACAAACTATCGTTGTGGTTTTGATGCGTAGGTAAGAACGGTTCTTGCTCAGCCCGTAGCAGCCACGTAAAACTTGCAACAACAAAGTAGAGGACGTCTAACTTGTTTTTGCAGGCATGTTGTGATGTGATGTGGTCAAGACGTGATGTTATATTTTATTGTATGAGATGATCATGTTTTGTAACCGAAGTTATCGGCAATGGCAGAGCCATATGGTTGTCGCTTATTGTATGAAATGCAACGCCATGTAATTGCTTTACTTTATCACTAAGCAGTAGCGATAGTCGTAGAAGCAATAGTTGGCGAGACGACAACGATGCTACGATGGAGATCAAGGTGTCGCTACCGGTGACGATGGTGATCATGACGGTGCTTCGAGATGGAGATCACAAGCACAAGATGATGATGGCCATATCATATCACTTATATTGATTGCATGTGATGTTTATCCTTTATGCATCTTATTTTGCTTTGATTGACGGTAGCATTATAAGATGATCTCTCACTAAAAATTATCAAGAAGTGTTCCTCGAGTATGCACCGTTGCCAAAGTTCGTAGTACCCGGACACCACGTGATGATCGGGTGTGATAAGTTCTCGTCCATCTACAACGGTGCAAAACAGTTGCACACGCGGAATACTCGAGTTAAACTTGACGAGCCTAGCATATAATGTATATGGCCTCGGAACACGGAGACCGAAAGGTCGGCGTGAATCATATAGTAGATATGATCAACATAGTGATGTTCACCATTGAAACTACTCCATCTCACGTGATGATCGGATATGGTTTAGTTGATTTGGATCACGTAATCACTTAGATGACTAGAGAGATGTCTATCTAAGTGGGAGTTCTTAAGTAATATGATTAATTGAACTTTAATTTATCATGAACTTAGTCCTGGTAGTATTTTGCAAATTATGTTGTAGATCAATAGCTCGCGTTGTTGCTTCCCTATGTTTTTGCTTCCCTATGTTTTTATATGTGTTCCTAGAGAAACTTGTATTGAAAAATGTTAGTAGCAATGATGCGGATTGGATCCGTGATCCGAGGTTTATCCTCATTGATGCACGTAAGAATTATGTCCTTAATGCACCGCTAGGTGATGCACCTATTGCAGGAGCAAATGCAGGCGTTATGAGCGTTTGGCTAGCTCAATATGATGACTACTTGATAGTTTAGTGCACCATACTTAACGGCTTAGAATCGGGACTTCAAAGACGTTTTGAACGTCATGGACCATATGAGATGTTCCAGGAGTTGAAGTTAATATTTCCAGCAAATACCCGAGTTGAGAGATATGAAATTTCCAACAAAGTTCTAAAGCTAAAACATGGAGGAGAATCGCTCAACTAGTGAGCGGTGTGCTCGATTGTCCGGGTACTTCAATCGCTTGAATCAAGTGGGAGTTAATCTTCCGGATAAGATGTTGATTGACAGAATTCTCTAGTCACCATCACTAAGTTACTAGAACTTCGTGATGAACTATAGTATGCAAGGATGACGAAAACGATTCCCAAGCTCTTCGTGATGTTGAAATCGACGAAGGTAGAAATCAAGAAAGAGCATCAAGTGTTGATGATTGACAAGACCACTAGTCTCAAGGAAAAGGGCAAAGGGAAGAAGGGGAACTTCAAGAAGAGCGGCAAGCAAGTTCTTTGCTTTCGAGTGAAGAAGCCCAAGTCTGGACCTAAGCCCGAGACTAAGTGCTTTTGCTACAATGGAACTGGTCACTAGAAGCGGAACTACCCCAAGTATTTGGCGGATAAGAAGGATGGCAAAGTGAACAAAGGTATATTTGATATACAGATTATTGATGTGTATTTTACTAGTGTTCGTAGTAACCCCTCCGTATGTGATAATCTTTGGGTTGCTAAGAGTAGTAACTTGAAACAGGAGTTGCAGATTGAACATAAACTAGTTGAAGGGGAAGTGACGATGAGTGTTGGAAGTAGTTCCAAGATTGATATGATCATCATCGCACACTCCCTATACTTTCGGGATTAGTGTGGAACCTAAATAAGTGTTATTTAGTGTTGAGCATAAATATGATTTGATCATGTTTATTGCAATACGGTTATTCATTTAAGTAAGAGAATAAATTGTTGTTCTGCTTACATGAATAAAACCTTATATGGTTACACACCCAATGAAAATGGTTCATTGGATCTCGATCATAGTGATACACATATTCATAATATTGAAACCAAAAGATGCAAAGTTAATAATGATAGTGCAACTTATTTGTGGCACCGCCGTTTAGGTCATATTGGTGTAAAGCGCATGAAGAAAACTCCATGTCGATGGACTTTCGGAATCACTTGGTTATAAATCATTTGATGCTTGCGAACCATGCCGTTTGGGCAAGATGACTAAAACTCCGTTCTCCTAACAATGGAACAAGCTACGACTTATTGGAAATAATACATACCGATGTATGCGATCCAATGAGTGTTAATGCTCGTGGCAAGTATCGTTACTTTCTGACTTTCACAAGATGATTTGAGCAGATATGGGTATATCTACTTGATGAAACATAAGTCTGAAATAGTTGAAAGGTTCAAAGAATTTCAGAGTGAAGTGGAAAAATCATCGTAACAAGAAAATAAAGTTTCTGCGATCTGATCGCGAAGACGAATAATTGAGTTACGAAGTTTGGTCTTCAATTAAAATAATGTGGAATAGTTTCACAGCTCACGCCACAGAACACCACCATGTTATGGTGTGTCCGAACGTCAGAATCGCACTTTATTGGATATGGTGCAATCTATGATGTCTCTTATCAGTTTACCACTATCATTTTGGGGTTATGCATTAGAGACAAATGCATTCACGCTTAATAGGGCACCATCTAAATCCGTTGAGACGACACCATATGAACTATGGTTTAACGAAGAAACCTAAGTCGTCGTTTCTTAAAAGTTTGGAGTTATGATGCTTATGTGAAAAAGTTTTCACCTGATAAGCTCAAACCCAAATCGGATAAGTGCGTCTTCATAGAATACCCAAAGGTAACTATTGGGTACACCTTCTATCACAGATCCGAAGGCAAGTTTTTCGTTGCTAAGATGGATCCTTTCTAGAGAAGAAGTTTCTCTCGAAAGAAGTGAGTGGGAGGAAAGTAGAAACTTGATGAGGTAATTGTACCTTCTCCCTTATTGGAAAGTAGTTCATCACGTAAATCAGTTCTAGTGATTCCTACACCAATTAGTGAGGAAGTTAATGATGATGATCATGAAACTTGAGATCAAGTTGCTACCAAACCTCGTAGGTCTTCCAGAGTAAGATCCGCACTGCAGTGGTACGGTAATCATGTTCTGGAAGTCATGTTACTAGACCATGATGAACCTACGAACTATGAGGAAGCGATGATGAGCCCAGATTCCGCGAAATGGCTTGAGGCCATGAAATCTGAGATAGGATCCATGTATGAGAACAAAGTATGGACTTTGGTTGACTTGCTCGATGATCGACAAGTCAAGTTAAATAAATGGATCTTCAAGAGGAAGACAGATGTCGATAGTAGTGTTACTATCTACAAAGCTCGACTTGTCGCAAAAGGTTTTCGACAAATTCAAAGTGTTGACTACAATGAGATTTTCTCAAGCAGCGATGCTTAAAGTCTGTCCGAATCATGTTAGCAATTGCCAAATTTTATGAAATCTGGCAAATGGATGTCAAAACTACCTTCTTTAATGGATTTATTAAAGAAAAGTTGTATATGATGCAACCAGAAGGTTTTTCAATCCTAAGGGTGCTAACAAAATGTGCAAGCTTCAAAGAATCCATCTATGGACTGGTGCAAGCATCTCGGAGTTGGAATAAACGCTTTGATAGTGTGATCAAAGCATATGGTTTTATGAGACTTTTGGAGAAGCCTGTATTTACAAGAAAGTGAGTGGGAGCACTACAGCATTTCGGATAAGTATATGTGAATGACATATTGTTGATCGGAAATAATGTAGAATTATTCTGCAAAGCATAAAGGAGTATTTGAAAGGAGTTTTTCAAAGAAGGACCTCGGTGAAGCTGCTTACATATTGAGCATCAAGATCTATAGAGATAGATCAAGACGCTTGATAAGTTTTTCAATAAGTACATACCTTGTCAAGATTTTGAAGTAGTTCAAAATGGAACAACCAAAGAAAGAGTTCTTGCCTGTGTTACAAGGTGTGAGATTGAGTAAAACTCAAAAAACCCGACCACGGCAGAAGATAGAAAGAGAATGAAAGTCATTCCCTATGCATCAGCCATAGGTTCAATAAAGTATGTCATGTGTACTGGATCTATTGCATACCCTACCACTATGCTTGGCAAGGGAGTGCAATAGTGATCTAGGAGTAGATCAATGGACAACAGTCAAAATTATCCTTAGTAGAATAAGGATATGTTTCTCGATTATGGAAGTGACAAAAGGTTCGTCGTAAAGGGTTACGTCGATGCAAGTTTTGACACCGATCTGGATGACTCTAAGTCACGATCTAGATACATATTGAAAGTGGGAGCAATTAGCTAGAGTAGCTCCGTGCGAGCATTTTAGACATAGAGATTTGCAAAATACTTACGGCTCTGAATGTGATGCACCCATTGACTAAAATTATCTCACAAGCAAAACATGATCACACCTTAGTACTCTTTGGGTATTAATCACATGGCGATGTGAACTAGATTACTGACTCTAGTAAACCCTTTGGGTGTTGGTCACATGTCGATGTGAACTATGGGTGTTAACCACATATAGATGTGAACTATTGATGTTGAATCACATGATGATGTGAACTAGATTATTGACTCTAGTGCAAGTGGGAGACTCAAGGAAATATGCCCTAGAGGCAATAATAAAGTTATTATTTATTTCCTTATATCATGATAAATGTTTATTATTCATGCTAGAATTGTATTAACCGGAAACATAATACATGTGTGAATACATAGACAAACAGAGTGTCACTAGTATGCCTCTACTTGACTAGCTCGTTAATCAAAGATGGTTATGTTTCCTAACCATAGACATGAGTTGTCATTTGATTAACGGGATCACATCATTAGGAGAATGATCTGATTGACATGACCCATTCCGTTAGCCTAGCACTTGATCGTTTAGTATGTTGCTATTGCTTTCTTCATGACTTATACATGTTCCTGTAACTATGAGATTATGCAACTCCTGCTTACGGAGGAACACTTTGGGTACTACCAAACGTCACAACGTGAATCGGGTGATTATAAAGGAGTACTACAGGTGTCTCCAAAGGTACATGTTGGGTTGGCGATTTCGAGATTAGGTTTTGTCACTCCGATTGCTCTGAGAGGTATCTCTGGGCCTTCTCGGTAATACTCATCACCTAAGCCTTGCAAGCATTGTAACTAATGAGTTAGTTATGAGATGATGTATTATGGAGCGAGTAAAGAGACTTGCCGGTAACGAGATTGAACTAGGTATTGGATACCGACGATCGAATCTCGGGCAAGTAACATACCGATGACAAAGGGAACAACGTATGTTGTTATGCGGTTTGACCGATAAAGATCTTCGTAGAATATGTAGGAACCAATATGGGCATCCAGGTTCCGCTATTGGTTATTGACCAAGAATAGTTCTAGGTCATGTCTACATAGTTCTCGAACCCGTAGGGTCCGCACGCTTAAGGTTTCGGCGATGCTTATATTATGAGTTTATGAGTTTTGATGTACCGAAGGAGTTCGGAGTACCGGATGAGATCGGGGACATGACGAGGAGTCTCGAAATGGTCGAGACGTAAAGATCGATATATTGGACGACTATATTCGGAGTTCGGAAAGGTTCCGAGTGATTCGGTATTTTCGGAGTACCGGAGAGTTACGGAATTCGCCGGGAGTATATGGGCCTTATTGGGCCATACGGGAATAGAGGAGAGAGGCCAAAGGGAGGAGGCCTGCGCCCCTTCAGGTCCGAATTGGACAAGGCGCAGCCCCCTTCCTTCTCCTTCTCCCCTTTTCCCCTCTCCTACTCCAACAAGGGAGGTGGAATCCTACTAGGACTAGGGAGTCCTAGTAGGACTCCACACCATGGCGCGCCTCCTAAGGGCCGGCCTCCTCCTCCTTGCTCCTTTATATACGGGGCAGGGGACACCCCAGACACACAAGTTGATCTACGGATTGTTCCTTAGCGTGCAGTGTGCCCCCCTCCACCATATTCCACTTCGGTCATATCGTCATGAGCTTAGGCGAAGCCCTGCGCCCGGAGAAGTCATATCGTCATGAGCTTAGGCGAAGCCCTGCGTCGGTGGAGCATCATCATCGCTACCACGCCGTCGTCTTGTGGAACTCATCCCCGACACTTTGCTTTGGATCGGAGTCCGGGATCGTCATCGAGCTGAGCGTGTGCGTAACTCGGAGGTGCCGTCGTTCGGTGCTTGGATCGGTCGGATCGTGAAGACGACGACTACATCAACAGCGTTGTTATAACGCTTCGCTTTCGGGTTCACGAGGGTACGTGGACGGACACTCTTCCCTCTCGTTGCTATGCCATCATCATGGTCTTGCGTGTGCGTAGGAAATTTTTTGAAATTACTACGTTCCCCAACACCTACAATATAGCAAACACTTATATTGTTACTCTCTAAAGAATTATCATTATGAAAGGGCACTTTTAAAAAATCAACTAACAACATAAGAACTACAACCTATACATGTGGCCAACTAAACAATGCTACTTCTACTGCAACCATATTGCCTCAATTAAAAATTAGCATCTACACTACCTCAATCAACTAACAGCACATGCCTACACAACATGTTGCAGTGAGCTTCAGTACTAATAAATAACTAAACTATGAGCTTCTCCACTGCCAACTAAGCTGCTGCCCATATATATATTACAGTGAACATAAGCATCAAAACCATAAGCATCAGAACTACTAATAAATAACTAAACCATATATATATTAGTTACAGTGAACATAGCCAACTAAGCTATTGCAGTGAGCATCAGTACTATAAGCATCAAAACTACTAAATGGTAAACAATGTGCTTCATCATCAGTAGTAGTAGTAACTATATTACAGTGAACATGAGAGAGCATCAATCTTGAGTAATCTTACAGGCCGAGCACAAACTAGAAACCTCCTGCCCGTCTCAAATGATTCAAAAGCTACACGACGCTCAGTTGGCAGCCGATGCTCCACGCAGAGCCCCTCTGGTGCCTTCTCCAAGCCATTGTAGTCTTGGTCTTCAATGCTAGCAGGAATCTACAGGGAGAAAATCCTCAAATCAGAAAACCAGATCATCAAATCCTCAAATCCCAAATCACCTAACCCTAACCCTAGCTCTACCACTGACCTGATAATGCATCCCGTCGGAGGAGGAGGAGATCTGCAGGCTGGACAAGTTGTCGCTGCTCTCATCCTCGAAGACCATGCCGCGGAGGCGGCGGCGGACGCGGCGGTCTGCGCGGCGAGCGGCAGCGGCGGCGGCTGGAGAGACGAGGGCGATGGGGCGAGGAGAGGGACAGAGTGCGGCTGGCTTCGGTTGGCTTCGACCGGACCCGGCTACATGGAGCGACCGAGGCGGGTGCGAGAGTTACCGAGCGAGTGCGCGCGGGTAAGCCACCGTGACACCTGACCAGTAGGCCCGGTAGGTCAGATACATGGTCAATGCGCGCTTATACGGCTGTCAGACCATTTTGCAACACCTAGGCTTAGAATTGGTACTGCATGGCAAAAAAAGTGACTAGTGGTACTGATTCGTTACACCGTGCCGAAGTGTGGTAGTTCCTTGGAATTAACTCGTTCAGCTCTGACTAAAGAAAACGCCGCATTCACTACAGTTTTGGTCAACATTGGTGGCTCTCTCTCTCTCTTAGAAAAACAAGCATTGACTGGCCAGCCCTACGTTGGGTTCCTCGTGCTCTGAATTTGGGCTTCGACAACGACAGCTGTGTGCTCAGTGCCGTCGTGTCGTCCTACATACCCTAAACACCGGTCGCATCAGGGAAGTGCCAGGCCATGCATACCCTAAACTTCTGGTACTAAGATTGACTATTGACGCACCATGTTAGAGCAACTCCAACGGGCCGACCCTAAACCGACGGCGCATTTGTCTGCTTTTTGTCCGTTTGGGTCGGACGCCCGTCCGGCGTCCGTCCAGTTTTGCATTTGGGTCGGCAGTGCGCCCAACGCGCCGACCCATTTCATGTCCGCATTCAACTTTTAAAAAAAGGCCTGCGGGCGATCATGCCAGCGGCCATGTTTCATGCCCGCACCATGCCAGCGGCCATGTTTCATGCCCGCACCATGCCAGCGCCGGCATACAATGACGGCTTCAGAAAATATCACCATAGTTCATGCTGGCGCACTCGCCAGCCGGCCGGCACACATGCCAGCACACAAAAAATGGTGGGACTTGAGTTCGACCACGCCATCGCGGCTCCCGTGGTCATGCCGGCACACCTGCCGACATACAAAAATGATGGCGCTCGCCGCCATAGATCACTCGTCGTCGAACTTGAGCATGTCGGCCTGCATCTTCTCGAATCATGGCCTCTTCCTTGGCGACACGGTGTTGAGATCCACCTTCATGATCTCCACCCCGGTTATCATGCTCGCGAGAGCCACTTCTTTCGCCTTGGTCTTGGCGTTGGTGGCCTCGATCTCTAGCATCTTGGCTTGCTTCTCCGCCTCTAACTCGAACATCTTGGCTTGCTTCTTGGCGTCCAGGTCAAGCCTCCTCCTTTGGATCTCCATGAAAGCGTCCATTTGCTCAGCCTTGAAACGTCGGCGCTCCTCCTCCCTTGAGTCCTTCTTATTCATCATGCCATCCACGCTTGCGATCAAAGCGTTGGTGGCCGCATCTCGCTTGTCCTCCTTCTTGGAGTTGGTCTTCCCCCGCGGCCGTGCCGGCTCGCCCTCCCCAACATCCTCCACGGCTTTCTTCCCCCCACGCGACTTGAATGCGGCATATTGTGCCTTGAACTTCTTCTCATCCTTGATGACCCGATAGCAATGGGAGAGGTTGAAGCACTTGCCATTGTGTTGAACCTTGAATGCCTCCAAAGCTTAAAATGCCTACAAAAATGTTTCCATGCAAGCATATGGGCAAGTGATATGCAAATGAACATGCAAAGGATGGACTTGATCACACAAAAGAGGGCGGCTTGCTAGCATACCATCTCTTGCATGCCGATGCCGCTCACGAGGCGGGCCTTGACGCTCTCAAGAGTGGCGCAAAACTTGTTGCACTCTTGTTGGGTCACCCTCCACCGCTTTAAAATGGAGACCCACCCGCGCATGCTCACAAATTGGTAAGGCGGAAACTTCTTGCACTCATGAAACTCTCGGTGGACACGAATCCAAAAGGTTGAATGCTTTTGCTCGGCGCCCATCTTGGGGTCTTGTCCATGTCTTGCCAACACTCGCAAAGAAGCTTGTCCTCGGCCGCCGTGTACGCCTTCGTACACTTGCTCTTGCGCTTCGGCTTAGGACCGGCAGCTTGGTTGGCGAGCTCGTCCTCGAACAAAGGCTCCACGTCGATGTCGCACTCGTCCTCTTCCTCTAGCCTGTAGTCATCCGAGAACTCGTGGTCGAGGGGGAAGCCGTCCAGGTCGATGCCGACCTGATCACGCATGAAGGCCGCCTGGTCGGGATCATAGCCAGCGGCCGGCGTGAACGCCCCGCGGCCGTCCTGGCTTTGTGTCTCGTCGGAATCGTAGCTAGTGGCCGGCGCACCGCCCTCGAAGATGAGGTTCTGCATGTAGTCCTCGTCGGCGGCGGACGACATTTCGTCGAGCAGGTTGCGGGCGTCCGGGAGCACGCCGGCCCGTTTCCTCGCGTCGCCGGATGACGAGCCACCGGCCATCAGGGTGGAGTTGAGGTCGATGGGGGCGGGCGTGGAAGGCGCGATCACGCTCACTTCGGGCGAGCACTCCCCGAAGAGGCGGGAGGCCTGCGGGTAGACGTGGAAGCCGGGGATCGGGTTGCACGCCGACGCCTGGGCGAAGTCGGCAAAGACCATCCGAGAAAACGCCGACGAGCGGTGATGGCGGCGGCGGCGACGGCTTGACGAGGTTGCGGCCGGCTAGGGTTTAACCCTAGCATGTAGAGCGCCTCCTCGTTGCCGCCGCGACGCGGCGTTGGTGACCTCTGCTGCGGCGGCGGCAGCGGCGACTGAAGCGGCGGCCTCATCCCTCGCGTCCGCGGCGTGCCTCCGGCCCTTCCTCTTGGCCGACTCGCGTGCCCGCTGTTCGGGCGTCAGCGCCTTCTTTGGCTTGGTCGTGGCGGCCGTCTTGCGCGGGGCACGAGGCTTGCCTTTCCCGGCGGGGGCGGGGGCGCCGGACAAGGCGAGGGAGGCGAGGCCGGCGGCGGCGTCGAGGTCGATGGCGTCGTCCATGGCTGGTTGGGGCGGGAGCGAGCGCGCGCGGGCGGGAGTGTTTTTGGGGAAAATGGGGAGGAAATGGTGGTGGCTTCCACCGACCGGCGGGCACGGGGAGAGGAGTAGGCGCGCGCGTCTGTCTCGTGTCCGTGCAGACGCAAATCTGACTCAAAAAATGGACCGGGAATGGGTCGCCATGCGGACGCCAAGCGGACACGCGTCCGTTTGAATCGGCGCGTTGGGTCGCCTTTTGTGTTCGCGCCGACCCAAACAGACGGTGGCGGACGAAATGGGTCGCCCTATTAAAGTTGCTCTAACCTCTATTTTCTTAAGCGCTACTCAAACTATCGATGAACGAAAACTCTTTATCTGTATGCTCATGGAATGTACAAGGCGTGCGCAATGCATCTCTAACATTTTTGCCGAATTAATCGCAATTAACCCTCATCTCGCTTTACTCCAAGAACCTAAACTTATGAATCCCGACAACCAAAAGATTCGTTCATGCTTGCCAGAATAACATTTTCCTAGCTGCGGTCGATACCACGGGTGAAATCCTATCGGCTCCGAAGAGCGAGTACAATAGAGAATAAAGATGATAATTTTATCCATGAACATGGATACCTATAGATGTCCGACCTGAATGGGTAGAGTTTGGATATGCTTTTACATCCATGGGCGGTGCCCAAACCCGACCCGATTGTTCATGGGTAGGACATGGATATAATCTTGTACCGTGGATATATCCAAACCCGACCCGATAGTATGACTTATTGGGCAAAAATTTGCTATCCCTACCCCACAGTCACATGTCCTGCTGCAATTTTACACTTAGTTATCTAAAACATGCAAAAGAAATTACATAATCCCCGTCGTAACTTTTAATAGTTGACATTCAATCCCATCCATAACATACTCCGACACCCCTTCTCTTATTTTGATCTCCTTGTTAAATGACTCATCATTCTCATCTATTAGAAAAAAATCCTAAATGATATTTCGTTGTTAGTGGGAGTTGATTTACCATAAGTTGATGTTTACCGTAAGTGATGCCTAGCCTGCCACGAGGTGAAGATTGGAAGAGCTTATGTTAACATTGTATTATTTCTTATTTATATGTCTCAAGAGGACCTAATGGACATCCAGTGGTTATGGATATCCGACGGGTTTGGACATGGACACAATTTTTCACCCATGGATATTTTCATGGTTGGACAAAGACTATCTTCATGGATATGGATATGGATATGGATTAGATATTGTTCAACCCGGTCCAAACCCGACCCATTGCCATACTTAATAGAGAATTACCCACCCTTGGGCGCATAGACCAGGCCTTTATTAATCTAGCATGGAATGATGCCCTACCAAACACAAAACTATCTTCTCTAACCCGCATAACTTCTGATCATGCCCCTCTTATGGTACACATCGAAACATCCACTCATCGCTCACGCCCTTTTTTGATTTGAACCACGCTGGACCAATTTCTGTGCGTCTCTACTCCTAATGTTTCAGTTGATGAATAGTCTTCGCGATTTTTTTCGCTGGTTAATTTTCGTCTCCCCCTCTCCACACCCCACTCGCGGGTTAATTTTCGTCTCCCCCTCCCCACACCCCACGCACGCACTAAAAAACCCAGCCCGCACGAAACAGCGCTCCTCCCCGACCCCCTCAACTAAACGCCGCTGCCCTCGTGCGATCCCGATCCCGATCCCCTTGACTAAACGCAGCCGCCGTCGTGCGATCCCCTCCCCTCGAGTAAACTCCGCCGCCTACGTTCGGGGTGGCACCGTCCGGGGTCGAGGCCAACATCGGCGTCATCAAGTGCGGACGTCGAGGCCCCCGACCCGTGGGCCGCCGCCGCCATCACCTCACCCCGGGTCAGGGCGTGGCCGTGACCGCCGTGCGGGCAACGAGGAGCGCCGCAAGGGCGTACCGTGGAAGGCCTGGATCAAGGAGGAGCACAGGTATACCCGCGTCAAAATCTCAACTGCAATCCACGAATTAAAGCAGGACTCCCTGACCGCCGATTACTCATCTCAAGTTTGTCTCTTCGCATTATTTCTTTCCAGATCTAGCAAGAGAAAGTGTGACGTGTGGGAGATTGGCCGGGGAGGATACCGCCGGAGGTGACGCCATGAACCGAGGCTGATGTTGGAGAGCCGCGGCTCTGCATGGGAGCCGACCGGTGAGAGGCAGCTCTCCGAGGTGGTGTTCCCCGTGGCGGGGAGGGACAATCCAGTGGCCGGCCCGTACCCCTGGACGCTCCTGGGGCGGGCTGCGATCATGAGAATTCTGGGCCATGATAGTGAGTGTGATGGGTGCGGGAGCAGCATGATGCGAACGACCACGAGCTTTGGGTGCTTAGTGTGTTGGCGAGGCAGAGAAGGGATGAGAGCGAGATAGACATGTGTGTGCAGAGAGAGAGAGAGAGAGAGAGAGAGAGAGAGAGAAGGAGAGAGAGGGAGGGAGGGAGGGAGGGAGGGAGGGAGGGAGAAGAAGAATTGTGCTGCTGCTGATTGTGGTGTGCCTATGCTGGGATTGAGAAAGAACTGAGATTGTGAGAGACCGTTGATGTTGTGTGGTGCATGTTACTGCGCGTGTGCTAATTCTAGGGGAGGTGCTCCTTTTTTATTGAATTGGGTGTCATGCGCGCCTCTCGTATGCGCACTGTTGGTGCACTTTTGGGGGAACCGCTATCGAATTGCCTCTGGACCATGCTCCAGGATTACATAGTAATGGTGCCAGTTGCACAAGTGAAATTGCTGATGATGGTAATTATTTATCAATCTGCGGTTTTTTTCCAGGGAATATTGTTCTATCATATTTTTTCTTATACGTGTAGTAGCCTACTTTTTCTACCAATCTTTCTTATGCTGATGTAATTCCGGTCTTTGATGGATTGAAGATCATTTCAAACAATTAATTCAGGTGATTGCTCTGCTCCACTCAACCTGAAGAGGCCAAAACTGTGAATATATTTTGAGGTTGTTCTCCATCCTGCGATGTTGCTGCATTTGTGTATTGAACAACATATATATATAATCCTGAGCCTGGTTTGGCCTTCAACTGCTGATTTCTGTATAATGATTGAATTGGCTTTATTCAAATAATTCCATTTTACTAGAACCAGCGGTACCATAAGTTAGAAATCCTGGACTTGGTGTATGACAACTCGTTATAGGGTTATCTTGTTGGCTCAATCATTTGGTTCTGTTATTATGATTGTTGCTACCAATGTGGTTTCTTGTTTGTTTCTTCTTTGTGCCTATTGTGCCAAAACAACAGTAATGTCAACATGAGAGTTGCAAAGGAAAATGCAGCTTTAGAAGATGTGCATTATGCAGGGCAAAATCTTTGTTTCTGAAACTGCTGTCTCCTGGGGCCTCTTTGACTTGGAGTTTCAAATGAATTTCAGAGGATCACAGTCCTTACAGAAAATTTCCTATATTGCTTGTTTGATTTGTGGGAATCATTCCATAGTGATGATGTAGCAGGAATTTTTTTGTAAGAATCCAGACATCCACCAAAAACTTTCTTTTACAATCCGTTGAAACAAATAAGCTCATTTCTTTCCAGTTCTTTGTTTTGCACATGCACTTCTCTCTTTTCCCCATGCTCTTATTTATGTGCACTACTCGCAAAAAGCTTGTTTGGCCACATATGCAATCCTAATACCCTGATCTGTCTGCTCAACGGACTCTATTTTGTCAAGAAAATTCCACTTGACAAATCAAACCAAAACTGTGCTACTCTACGTAAATAATTACTTAATTGGTGCTCGATACTTTATGAGTTAAGTGAACTGTAAAATAGAGTGACCGTCATCATCCGCAAGGCTGCAGAGTGGACGGACTACACTCTTGCCCCCTCGACGCAGGCAGGTAATATATTATCCTGAAATTCCCTTCCTTATTTTACAGTACATTGAACTCATAAATTAGCCCCACAAATTGTATTATATCTGATGTAGAACAAAAATAATAATCAGTTTCTTAGGTCTCAACAATAATACTATTGACTGGATTAATTATGAGCCAAAGGAAGGCAATGAGATATGGCCGGCTTCTCCTCAAGCGAAACCACAAAATCGTTACACTAGGGCTATGTTCCTTGCGTCACAAAGTTAAAATACCAGAGAAGTTCACTCTGATATTAAATGACTCTTTATAGAGATGTTGAGACCACCTGCACGTTGATGTTGATGTTTACATGTGGCTTTTGAGATTATTTTCCATTTTTGCTCGCGTAATATTTCCTAACTGGCGTGTTACACAATGAAATTTGTTGATGTTTCTCATGGAGAGGATTTGAAGATGTTGGTTGTTGTTTCTTCATGATACACACTAAATTTAGATTTTTTTGCTTCTCAGCATTAAGCGAAGGCATGAACCCTAGGTTCTTAAAAATTTCACGTTTGACATTTTATTGTATACCACGTTCCTGGATTTCTTTGATCAATGCCAGTAGAATGTATAATCATTTCTCGTAATCAGAATGTATAGGCTACCTAGATTCAAAAAGTCTATTTTGTATGTTTGTTTAGGGAAGTTGTTCAGGGTGCCCTATTATAGCCTTACAGGGCAGCTTTTTACCGCGCTTGCTCATGCTCAAATAAAGTTGTTTTCGTCCCTAATTTTTTTACAACGCCTGATTTTTGTGCCAAAAATTTGGCAGCTATTGGTGATGCTCTAGGAGGGCAGGCAACCCCCTACTGTTGCTCTTGGCTCAGCCGCAAGGATTCAAGCGAATGAGGGACCTAATCGATGATGGTACTTTTCTGAATCTTGTTTGTTGCATATGGGTGGAGAGATACTTATTTGTTCATATATCTTGCTTCAGTTGATGCACTGATTCATGTACAGTATGGAGCACCCTGACATGATAGGTACCTACTTATCTCCCACCTCTCTGTTTTTCTTCAGTTGTGAAGGTAGTGCATTAGATGATTTTTTCACTAATTTCTGAACGCATTTATATGTAAGCCCCATACGCGATATTTGTTCCTCCTTTTGGTGATATAAGGCGGTGAGCTTTCTCCATCTCCACTCTTTAACACGGATTGGTTCTGCATTTTGCATCAATGGCTTTGGATAAGAAATGAATGTTTCTATCTGAATATTATTCAGTTATTGTTGATTTGTCTAGATCGATTTATTCATTTGGAAACTTCAGTACTTTCTGAACAAAAGTAATAAAAGGAGCCGGTTAATTCAGTATTTTGTGAACAACAACAATAAAAGGGCTTATCCAGTTATAATTTTTTCCAGTAAATGATGGAAATGTCTATGTATTTTTTTCTCCCAATATGCTATGGTCGTCTTGTTGCTATGCATATAAAATTTCATGCCCAGCTAAGAACCTGAGGGTTGGCTCTCCTATCTACATGTCTATCTTGCTTTGACAAGGTGATGTAAATATCCAAGAAATCATGTGACCAGCTCCTGTAGGTCACCGGTGCACACACAATCACCGGAACAAGTCGTGGCAAGTCGTTCCAGACTTGGGGTTCATCATTATGATTTTATTTTCGCAATGCAAACTTGGAGCCTAGCGTACAAACTAAAAGCATGCTTATATACAGATGTAGTGCATACCCAGCCTAAAGTGATTGATTTTATTTCTAGGCAAATTACAAATGATATTGTTCAGATGACAAGGGTAGTGAGTAGTCACCTGGTGCAACTAAAGGTTCGGTTTCATACTTCAGATGATATTGTTCGGATGATTGCCCTTGTACTATTATTTTCAGTAGGCACTAAAATATCTTGTTGTACGGAAATCCGATTTCTACTAAAACTTTGTCAGGATGCTCCTTTTCTTGTACTAAAATATGCAATCTTTTTACTGATTCCTAAAATGTACCTTGTTACTAAAATTTCATAGGAAAGGAGATCAATGGAGCAAAAGGCACGTGAAGAAAGGAGCAGTGCCACAGGGACTACGACGTCGGCAGCACCTTTGGAAGGATTCGCTCTAGAGAAGTTATGATAATCGGCCATCGCGCTGGGGAAGCGGGTAGGATGTTGTTCGAACGCCTGGGTCTAGAGGAGTGTGTCCAAGTAGCGGCCGAGGATGGCCACGAGCAGTTGGGTTGGGCACTTGTCAACACGATGGCGTTGGGCTCAAGGTACCAACACCCTTGTTTTGACTCAACGTTTCTCGGCTAGCTGTGCATGGCCGGGACTGTTTCGTGCATCCGGGTGACGGCTCATGCCATCCACTTCCAAAGCAATAAGTAGCCATCAATGTTGCTGTCCCTTGCTGTATGTTTTTTTGGATTCCATACTTTGTGTGGTGTTCCTTAATGCTTGAATCATTTCAAACATGGATGATAGTCTGAAAAATGTGGTAAGGTTATCGCCATTTTTTCAATTACAGAAGTCTGAAGATGCGAAGCTTGATCTTTTTATTTTTCATGTTGCCCTACCTCTGTGGTGTCAAAATGTTCATGCGTAGTATGCCAATTTCTCCTTGATGGCAAATAACCCGAACAAAATATTTGGAAGTAATGGAGGCCTCGCCAGAGTAAGGGGAAAATTGTGTGAGTGGACGCATATCATGTAGGCGAGGCGGGAGAGTTTGTGGTCGCAGTCGCCATGAGCGGGCATAAAATTTTACACTAATTACTTCTACATTGGTATTATTGTTTGCAGTCTTGAAAAGGAGAAAATAATGGCAAAGAATCCCTTAAAATTCATAGTGTGGATGTAGAAGGTTGGAGGATTTTGAGCCGGATGGGCCGTTGATGGTTGCGGCGGGCTTGGATAGGGAAGGTAGACATATGCTTTTGATGGCTTGCAATCTGGATTGCTAGCTGAAAGCATCAGCTATGCAGTTGACAAATGCTTTGAGTTCTGGGTCAGCAACCAGTGCATGGAGCACCAACCTGCAACCAGTGCATGAAGTCGATTGGGACATGGAGGGAGGAAGAAGAAGAGGCGGGCATGGCGGACGGGATGCAGTGTTCAAGCGGGGGCGGTGACAACGACTGAGATATGCTGGTGTTTGCAGCCTGATGGTTGAGATGTGCAATTAATAGGACGCGGGGCGTCCAGTTCTCGTTTGTGCTTCCGGCGCGTAGGACGGCTCCGGTGGGCTCAGAAAAAAAAGCGAGCCGTCCTAAAAAAAGCTAATCCGCGCATACTGATGAATATGCTGGGGAAATACAGCCGCTGGCAGATATCCGCATGCTAACGTGTGGAGGTGATTTCGGGAGCATCTAAGCCCGGTCTCCGAGTCGAATATTCGAGGTAGAGATAGTAAGTGAAGAAGAGGAGGAGCACGAGGATGAAGAAGAATAGTGGTTTAAAGGTAGAAAAAAATTCAACAATGTTGCTTAATGTGCATAAGCATCCTAGCAATGTATGTTTGACATTATTAATGTTGACTCGCGTCGAGCCTCAGGGTGGTAGCACGGTTATGGCGGACGGTTGGGTGCGGCCGCTGTGTAGTTGTGGAGCGGATCCCAGGAGAGAGGTGTTCGACGAGCCTGGGCCGGAAGGAAAGTAATGCCGGTAGGTAAGGTAGTGTGGATGGTGTCCATCACGTTGTTTCCGAGTTAGCGAGGCGTCCACCATCGCATAGCCAAAGAAGTCAAAGTCTGGGTCGAGGTTGGCCACCATGGTTGGCGTGAAGTTGGCGGACCCGAAGACCGGTGAGGAAGATGTTTTAATTATACTTGCTAAAATACCGCGTCAATGAAGGTAAAGACAACATTTCTGATATTGTGCGAGAATTTCTTAAGCGCATCAAATAGATCTTAATTTGTAATAGATTTTTAGTTGAATCATCACTCTATATGTATACATCGTCAAATTGCTTTTTTTTGTTATCAATTTATAATATAAGTGAAGTGAACTTAAATTATTACCCGCTTATGCCCATGCTATCGTTTCTCTACGTGTGTGAAATGTAACATGCATTATGTTTACATAATTCCGGCAAAATATTTAAAAAGCCCGTGGCAGCGCACGGGCATTCTACTTGTGTCTTCTAATTGTGCAAAGATGTTGGGCTCTAGGCGACCCAGCCCAACCAAACGAATACGATTGGCCCTAAGTAATGGGCCAAATCTCGAGCGCTGGCCCATCTTAGTGAGGAATGTTGCAAAAAAAATCATTCTTTGGATTTACCTTATTTTTACGGGTAAATAACTTTATTTTTTAAATAATAGAAAGATCATTTACAATGAGATGAGAAATAAAGTCCGGGGTGGAACTCTCCCAAACCTCAGAAGCTCTAATGCTAAGAGAGTGTTTTGCAATACTATCAGCTACACTGTTGGCTTCCCGGAAACAATGGACCACATCGGCCTTTGATAGTTCGTTCTTTGGATTTACCTAAAAGAATGGCGTGCTCTTTTCCTGAGAGAAAAACATTGCGTTCAGTCTCAATCTCCATGTTCCAAAAAATAACCATGTGATGCATTTTGGGCCCGTGTGCAAAAATCCGACATGTTTCTAAGTACATCCATGCCTATGCCTCTCACCGACTCTAAAAAAACAAAATCACCTCTCTCACCTATGAAAATCAACAATTGTTTTCGCATGCCCAAAATTTTGTCGTTTTATTCGACCATTTTGAGGTATTATCGGTGTCTCCAAAATAACACCTCCAAACGTTGACCTGACTTCTCTCTACCCGCCTCAACTACCCGATCGCGCAGCTCATGACCTACACTTCTCCGAACAAGAAGTCAAGGATGCTTTCTTCCAAATGAACCCCATTGCAAGCCTTGGTCCGGATGGCTTTGGACCTGCCTTCTATGGAAAGTACGGGCACACCATCAAACACTCTATCCTTCGTTTCTTTAATGACTTATGTATCTCCATTGCCGACTCAGGGCGTCTTAACAGTGCCCTCATGGTTATCCTGCCAAAAAAAGATGACATTGGCTCGCCAGACTCATACCGACATATCTCTCTCCAGAATTGCCCGGTAAAAGCCTCACAAGAGTTATCACAAATAGGCTTAAACCTTTTATCCCGCTCTTAGTGCATTGTGATCAAATTGGTTTTATTCCAAAAAGAAACATTACTGAAAACTTTGTCTATGCAGCGGATCGAATATCTTCTTGCCATGCAAAGAAAAACACCTACCATGGTCTTTAAGCTAGATTTCTCTAAGGCTTTTAACTCGGTGTCATGGGAATTGATTGCCCACCTTCTACAACACCGCTCATTCCCTCCCAAGTTCTGCTCATGGCTACATAACATTCCACACACCGAAAAAACCCGCTATCCTACTCAATGGAGTTCAGACTACAAGAATGGTCTTCGTCAAGGTGACCCCTCTTCATGTACCTCTTTATTACCATCGTTGAAGTCCCACAACAAATGTTACTTCACAATGACGACATCCTTTCACTTCACCACAACATTTTCACGCATCTCCCGCCCACCACACTCCAATATGTTGATGACACGCTTATAATCGCTTCTGCCTCTGTTCATGCTGCATCCAAACTTAAGCAAATTCTAGACACTTTCGTTGCTGCTATGGGCTTCGCCATCAACTTCGCCAAAACAACTTTTGTCCCTCTCTACGTTCCACCCAATTAGAGCCCCGGCCATTGCTAGCATCCTCGGTTGCCCCGTTGCATCCTTCCCTCAAGTTTATGTTGGACTGCCTCTCTCACCCACTCGGCTTCCACACGACGTATTTTAGAACACTACAGGAAATTTCTCGCAGGGTGGCAACCTAGATTACTACCTAAGGGCGATAGATTTACCCTCCTCTCTTTTGTTATTGACGCATTGGATGCTTATTTTAGGTCAGTCTTTCTTATTCCCAAAAAAAGTACTTAAAATTATGGATGCCTTTAGACGTGCCTTCTTCTGGGCTGCCGAGGAGACTTGTCCAGATTCTCAATACCTAAATGCCTGGAACAATGTTTGCAAACCCAAAAAATGCAGCGGTCTAGGGCTTAAAAACCTGCATCAGCAAAACAAATGCCTCCTTATGAAATTTGTTATCACATCTCTACTTCCTACCTCTACCCCCATGGCTTCATTGGATTAGTCTACAACACCCCTGACGCCTTTGTGGCACCAAAAAATAATAAAACCTTCCTTTGCAAAACCATCAATAACCACATTGCTGACCAACAAAATATATCATTTATCATGACTAACAATGGCTCCAATCCTTATTTCTAGAATGACACTTGGCTGCTCCCTAAACCAATAGCAACTGCTTTCCCCTCCCTTTTTTCTCACTTTGTTGTGCCATGATCACGGTGGCAAATATCCGGCGCCTCGATTTAGAATCTAACTTGCGAAATCGCCTAACCTGTGCAGCTACGAGAGAACGTAGTCTGCTTTTGTTTGTGTTGTAGGGTTTCTTGCCCTCCCCGGATCCGAATGCTCTTCTTCTCATTGGTGGCAAGGCAGTCTCCACAACGGCCGCATACGACATCACCATGAAGCAATTGGAGGAGGATCCCATGGCCAAAACACTTTGGTAAGCTTGTGTTCCGACCAAAGTCGAGATCTTCGCTTGGCTGATCTTCCCTGGGCACCTCAACTCCCACGCCAACCTCACCTTCAAAACATCGTCAACAATGTCGACCATTCATGTTGCTTGGACGACATGAGGATCATTGATGACTAGACCTATGGTCACATCACATCTCCAAGCAATGCGACAATGCATCTACGCATCTCCTCTATTTATAGAAGAAACATAGTTGAAGAAATTACATGCATGTCATTGGCATTTTACTAGTGTTGCTTTTCCTCTAACCCTACCGGTATGACGGTAATTACATAGGAGAATATTCCTAGTCATCCAACATATTCCTTTAGGGTTTTAGTAATTACAATGCTACTCTTGAATCACCGGATGTACACTGTGATCTTAAGGTTGTGTGACTATCACTGTTTGATGAACAAGGGTCTCGTGGTTTTGTACCTTTGTCGATTGTCATCCTTCAAACAGGGCAGAACTGCCGGTGTTCAGAACAAGTTCAGACAAACGCTCTAAATTTGAAATGCTCTGCCCCCTATCCATGCCAGTTTGGTGTATAGTTTGGAGGTGAGAGTGGAAAAAGAAGTAACATCCTGGTACCTATGGTTTTCTTCTGCAAAGACACAAGTAGGAAACAACAACACCAATAGCAGAAGAAGAGAGCATCGAGAGGAGGCCATCTCTACTTAGCAGTTACCCAGTTACCAGCAATCAAGACTATAAAATAGGAAACAGCTAAGAAAATATCGAAGATGAGTGCGTGGAGAAGAAAAAGGCGTCGATGAAGCACACGGAAATTGAGTGACCAGACTCTTCATTACATGGTTTCATGATATACCACATGATGCAACCACCCGAGTTAAAACTGTCCTGAATTGGAACTGAGTCTCAGGATCAAATGGACAAGCTGGAAAGGGCAGAGCCAAATCTGAAGCAAATCCACCCCAAAAAGTTCCATTCTAAATTGGATTTTACACAAGATGGCTACAGATAAACTGAAAACAAGCGCTGATACTATTAACATTGTGAAATCAAAATATGTTTCACAAATTCACCTACTCTATAAAACTCCAAACACAAACTCTCTGACTCAGTTCCAATTTGAACTAAAACCACGACGAGTAATTTGGAACGGAGGGAGTACATGTTATAATGTAAGCAGCAGATAAATGCCAAACTGTTGTTAAGTCATATATCGTAATGCATATACTGAAGTAACTGTAAACAGCAGAAGCAACAGGCCATGAATTTAAGTACAACTGTAAAAGGTTCAGTGGCTTCCTTCCATGTTATTTCGAATTGTTTCTCAGGGGCAACAAAGTTGATTCACCACTGAATATTACATACATCGTTAAGGGCAAGAAAGCTGCTTCTTTTGAGTGTAAATAAGAAAACAAGCAACTGTTCAACTTTTCTGAATTTACATAGAACTGAACAATCTGACATTATTATCTATCCTCCACAAACTGACACTGTAATGATCACCAACCTTAATGATGACGTGTATGTCCCCAACATGAGCTTTCTGCACCATTGACAGTATACAGGGGTAACCAAGGATCTATGCTGTGACAAGACACTGTACACCAAAGAAGTTTGGCTCCTGCTTCATGTGTTACATTTCTGATTCAAATCCAATGTTCCAAAACCCTTCGGGTGTCAATGGAGGGGCATACCTGTATCTATGTCTAGACACACCATCATGATGCTCGCACCTCATACTTGTAGCACCATCACCATTTACACGGCCATCAGGAAGCACAGCATCATAGAACTTTTTGCACTGCTTGCATTCAACACCTTTCAGATTCGCCCGATCAGCTTTCTTTCTTACAGGTTCTGTATATTTGAAATCTTTATTCGGTGGATGGATTGAAATCGAGCTACGCTGCTTGGGAACTGGTATGTTGTTGAGGCCCTGAGCGACAATATTGATGTCTTGAGTCTCATCATCTGAGTTATTGAAGTCCATATCTTGGGGAGGAGGGGCAGCAAGAGCGAGTGCTTCTTCTCTAGTTGTGGGGTTCCTGATTGTATTTTTTACAGCTTCCAGAGGAGTATCAAGAAAATCATCATGTGGATCAACAACACCTGGTTCCTTACGCACACGAGTTTCTCTCCAGTGTAGACTTGGGCGGGTTGCTTCTGTCTTTGAAGTGCTAGCAGCATTTTTGTGCGGAGGGTTAGTTGCATGAGGTGGTAGACAAAGGCGCGAGTTACTGAACATGCTCCTGGCAGAGGTAGCATTTTGGGCCTTCGCACGTGAACTAGGAGAATTCTTTTGGTCTTCAGTCTTAGAAACTACCTGAATGCTCTCATTTTTCGCGTCCTGCAAATCTGGATATCAAACAACTGAGATGTTAATAACAATATCGAATCAGCAACTCCTACATATTTAAGACATGTGCATGTTAGGTGATAGGATTGACAGAAAAGAGATACTAGCAAACTGACATTTATCAGGATATCATATGCACCATTGATCATATTTGCACAAAAAAGTACAGATCCTTATATAAGATTCTTAAATTATAGCGGCAATTCTGAAACAAAAGTGTGATACTGGATAAGAAAACTCAAGTAGCTCTCTAGAATCTGGAAATCAAACAAGTGAGATGTGAACAGAGATATCCAATCAGTAACTCCTACATATTTAAGACACGTCCATGTTATGTGCCAGGATTGGCAGAAAAGAGATACTAGCGAATTGGCATTCATCAGAATATAATGCATCATTGATCATATTTGCACAAAAGATAGAGATCCTTATATTGTTCTTAAGGTCTAGCAGTAATACAGGAACAATACTGTGATTAGGAAAACTTAAGTAGCTCTAAGAATTTGAGAAGTTGTGGGGCGGTACCTTTTAGCTTTCTCTTACTTGGAGGACTTCCAGAGGCCTTCCGGTTCACAGGGGACTTGGAGCCTTCATTCAGGTCAATCCTGGAGCCTTCATTCTGGCCAATCTTGGAGCCTTCCATCTCCGCAATCTTTCCAAGAAGATAGTTGTGCTCAGACTTGAGATGCTTGTATTGTGTCGTCGCGTGATTAAATTTATTCTGCTCAAGAAGAATATCCTTATCCTTCAACTCCAACTGCTGTAGCAGCCGCTGATGGGCCTCCCTCTCCCTTGAAATCTCAGCAGCCTTCTCCCCAATCTCTCTTTCGAGCCGACGAATCACCTCATCTTTCTTCATTTCCTCCTCCAATGCCCCCGTCTCCCTAGATATCGCAGTAGCCTTCTCCTGAATCTCCCTTTCGAGCCGGCGGATCACCTCATCTTTCTTCATTTCCTCCTCCAATCTCCCCCTCACCCTTGATATCTCAGAATCCTTCTCCCCAATCTCCCTTTGGAGCCGACGAATCACCTCGTCTTTCTTCATTTCCTCCTCCAATCTCCCTCTCACCCTTGACATCTCAGCATCCTTCTCCCCGATCTCCCTTTGGAGCCGACGAATCACCTCGTCTTTCTTCATTTCCTCCTCCAATCTCCCCTCATCCTTGACATCTCAGCATCCTTCTCGCCGATCTCCCTTTCGAGCCGGCGGACCACCTCATCTTTCTTCATTTCCTCCTCCAATCTCCCCAGAAGCTGCTTCTTCTCAGCATCGTGCTCCGCAGCCAACCGGTCGGCGTTCACGAGCATCCCTCGCATCTCCTCGAGAGAGCTCTCCAGCTGCAGCAGCCTATCCTCGGCGCGCCGCTTCCCGCGGTTGAGCTCCTCCAGCTGGCTCATCAGGCCGGCCTCCCTCTGCCGCCACTCATCCTCGGCCTCCCTCGTGGCGGTGGAATCGGCCAGCCGCGCGTGGAGGAGCTTGGACTTGGCCTGGAAGTGCGGGAAGATCTGGCTGCAGAAGATGAACTCCATCTGGGAGACCCGGTCCTTCACCTCCTGGATGGTGGCCACCAGGATGGTGCTCATCCCGGTGATGTACTTGAAATCGTCCGCCGCCGCGTCGGCGCCGCAGTCGGCGGCCGAGAAGCCCACCGCCTTGCCCTCCATTTCGGCGACCAGGGGCGGATCTAGAAGGTGCGCCGGGTGGGCGCCCGAATTCGTGGAAGCTAGGAGTGCGGCAGAGGGCCAAGGCGACGGAGGGAGAGGGGGCGGGGGGCGCCGCCGTAAAGAGGGGCGGCGGGGAGAGCGAACTGGGGTTAGGGTTGGTGGCGTGGTGGGGGAGGGGAGGGATTTGGGGGATCTCGAAATTTAGAGCGCGCTTTTTCAAAACTATTGTTTCCGGCGCTTTGCCTCGAATTTTGGAAAGTGACCAGAGAATTTTGGAGTAGTATTTTGGTTTATGGCACTTGGGTGGTCTTTTTTCTGGGTTTTTTTTTCTTTTGAGACACTGGTATTTTTTATGGAAGTACAGTATAGAGGTGAGCCTGGGCTATTTTTGGAGAGGGCCAAAGCAAATTATTGGAGAAATTTCTTTTGATTGACACAAATGTTTTACCAAATTTAATAATTCTAAGCATTCATGGTTTAGCCTGAGTTTATCGATGTGAAGCATACAAATTACGCATCTCTACGACTATGGTTTTGCACTATTTATTTGTTGTGCAACTTCAATTTTTCTTTTATGTTGTACCACTTGATCGGCGTAGGAATAACTAATATGTTTATTATGTCAAGCAACTAAAAGCGCCCGCGTAAGCCTACCGTTTGAAAGTCAACAAAAATGACTAAAAATTATCATATTGTATTTGTTTGCCAAAGCTCACACAACCGGATGACCAACGCACTGTAGCCTGCACTCTCATATAAGACACCCCTCCACTACAATCCATCTACAAAACCTTGCGCACCTATGCACCACATCAATGGTAAATATGCTCCATCCAATACCAAAATCAAGTGACCAGGACCACGCCGCATGGAAGCGATGCTCGCGAGCAGCAGGCGTCTTCGGCAGATGGTGCGCGACGCTGGCCTGCGGCCCGACACCGAGGAATGCCTCCAGATGGTCCTGGAGGCTGCCAATATAATAGGAATCGTGGACGCCAGCTCCGTCTTTTGCTTCAACGATGTTGTCTTTAGCTTCCTCGAGAGGTTCAACATCCTCGTGAAGCTCGTGGACAACATCACCATATGGCTCAAGCCCGCACGTCTAGGTTCCGCGTTGCTCGCCAGCCTCCATAGTGATAACCTCTTCCACACATTGGTGCCTTGCGACTGCTCGCCACACACCAGAGGATGTCCACCCGAGGTCATTCTTATCGCGCAGCACCTCGCCCTGCAAGACAACATCGGCTTAATCATCCACGTCTACGAGCAAGTCATCCACGAGGACCACTATGAGCCATAGGGCGACGCTAGGACGTTAGCCTTCTTCGACTACAGGGCTATCTTGGACGACATCGTTGAGATCGTCGTCAACGCCGCTACTCAGCCACCAGTCACTGAGCCGACACATTGAGGACGAGAAAGAGGTCACTGATGTTCACATATGCATATTTAGTCCTACCCTTGTAAGCACCGCTGAATCGGATCGTCGTGGCCATAATCCTTAATGCATCGCATTCTCATTTTTGTCGATAAACACTAGTCAACATGCTCATTTCACTTGATAAACATTGGTTGTCGTGGCTATAATCCAGTTGAAAGTTGAGTTGGAGATTTGGAAAGTTGTGAATTGACTTAGTGAAAGGAGACAAGAATTCAAGTTGATGTGCAACCAACAAATGGCAACATGAAAAAAAAGTCAAAACCATTTCACAAAACACCCATAACTTCTATAAATATTACAAAGAGGTCCTTAAGGGAAGTTTTTTTATTTGGGCTGTTACACAAACCCCCTGAATATGAAACACTCCACCCCCTCGATTTGCGACATCCCCTTTGAATTTGCCATCCATAAATCAAATAACCACCACCCCCACTCCATGAATTTGCCATCCCAAATACGAAAACATGGTAAAAATATCATGTGGCAAAATCCACCCATCCCAGGCCATGTGTGGAAAACATCTAGCATAGGCAAAAATCAAACTGAAAACTCCACAAAAATCACATTGAACTTCACCATGAGTGGGCATTGCCCCGTGATAACCCACAAGCATAGGGGATCGCAACAGTTTTCGAGGGTAGAGTATTCAACCCAAATTTATTGATTCGACACAAGGGGTGCCAAAGAATATTCTCAAGTATTAGCAGCTGAGTTGTCAATTCAACCAAACCTGGATAACTTAGTATCTGCAGCAAAGTGTTTAGTAGCAAAGTAATATGGAAGTAACGGTAATGGTAGCAAAAGTATTTTTTTTGGGTTTTGTAGTGATTGTAACAATAGCAACGGAAAAGTAAATAAATGGAGAACAATATGTGAAAAGCTCGTAGGCATTGGGTCGGTGATGGAGAATTATGCCGGATGCGGTTCATCATGTAACAGTCATAACATAGGGTGACACAGAACTAGCTCCAATTCATCAATGTAATGTAGGCATGTATTCCGAATATAGTCATACGTGCTACGGAAAAGAACTTGCATGACATCTTTTGTCCTACCCTCCGTGGCAGCCGGGTCCTAGCGTAAACTAAGGGATGTTAAGGCCTCCTTTTAATAGAGTACGGAACAAAGCATTAACACATAGTGAATACATGAACTCCTCAAACTATGGTCATCACCAGGAGTGGTCCCGATTATTGTCACTTGAGGTTGCGGATCATAACACATAGTAGGTGACTATAGACTTGCAAGATAGGATCAAGAACTCACATATATTCATGAAAACATAATAGGTTCAGATCTGAAATCATGGCACTCGGGCCCTAGTGACAAGCATTAAGCATAACAAAGTCATAGCAACATCAATCTCAGAACATAGTGGATATTAGGGATCAAACTCTAACAAAACTAACTCGATTACATGATAGATCTCATCCAACCCATCACCCTCCAGCAAGCCTACGATGGATTTACTCACGCACGGCGGTGAGCATCATGAAATTGGTGATGGAGGATGGTTGATGATGACGACGGCGATAAATTCCCCTCTCCGGAGCCCCGAACGGACTCCAGATCAGCCCTCCCGAGAGGTTTTAGGGTTTGGCGGCGGCTCCGTATCGTAAAACGCAATGAATCCTTCTCTCTGATTTTTTTCTCCCCGAAAGTGAATATATGGAGTTGGAGTTGAGGTCGGTGGAGCGTCAAGGGGCCCACGAGGCAGGGGGCGCGCCCCCACCCTCGTGGACAGGGTGTGGGCCCCCTGACATGGATTCTTCTTTCAGTATTTTAAATATTTTCCAAAAATATGTTCCGTGGAGTTTCAGGTCATTCCGAGAACTTTTGTTTACGCATAAATAACACCATGGAAAGTCTGCTGAAAACAGCATCAGTCCGGGTTAGTTCCATTCAAATCATGCAAGTTAGAGTCCAAAACAAGGGCAAAAGTGTTTGGAAAAGTATATACGACGGAGACGTATCAACTCCCCCAAGCTTAAACCTTTGCTTCTCCTCAAGCAATTCAGTTGATAAACTGAAAGTGATAAAGAAAAACTTTTACAAACTCTGTTTGCTCTTGTTGTTGTAAATATGTAAAGCCAACATTCAAGTTTTCTGCAAAGATTATGACTAACCACATTCACAATAACTCTTAGGTCTCATGTTTACTCATGTCAATAGCATAATCAACTAGCGAGCAATAATAATAAATCTCGGATGACAACACTTTCTCAAAACAATCATAATATGATATAACAGGATGGTATCTCGCTAGCCCTTTCTGAGACCGCAAAACATAAATGCAGAGCACCTTTAAAGATCAAGGACTGACTAGACATTGTAATTCATGGTAAAAGAGATCCAGTCATAGTCATACCCAATATAAATTACTAGTAATGGATGCAAATGACAACAGTGCTCTCCAACTGGTGCTTTTTAATAAGAGGGTGATGACTCAACATAAAAGTAAATAGATAGGCCCTTCGCATAGGGAAACAGGGATTTGTAGAGGTGCCAGAGCTCGATTTTAAAGCAGAGATAAATAATATTTTGAGCGGCATACTTTCATTGTCAACATAACAACCAAGAGATGGCGATATCTTGTTGGGGAACGTTGCAGAAAATTAAAATTTTTCCTACGGTTTCACCAAGATCCATCTATGAGTTCATCTATGCAACGAGTTACGGGAGTGAGTTTGCATCTACATACCACTTGTAGATCGTGTGCGGAAGCTTTCGAAGGGATGGTGATGATGGAGTCGTACTCGGATCACCGATGACCAAAGCGCTGAATGGACAGCACCTCCGCGTTCAACACACGTGCAGTGCAGGCAACGCGTCTCCTCCGTCTTGATCCAAGCAAGGAGGAAGGAGAGGTTGAGGAAGAGGACTCCAACAGCAGCACGACGGCGTGATGATGAAGGAGTGACAGTTCTCCGGCAGGCTTGGCCAAGCGCCTTGGAGGAGGAGAGGTGTTGGGGAGGGAGGGCTGCGCCTTCAATTATGTATGCAGCCCTCCCCTCACCCCTCTATTTATAGGAGGAGAGGGCAAGGGGGGGCCGGCCATCTAGGGGAAACCCTAGATGGGGGCGGCGGCCAAAGGGGAGGAGGAGGAGAGGGGTGGCTTGCCCCCCAAGCTAGGGGGGCGCCCCCATTGCCCCTTTAGGGTTTCCCCTCCCCAAGCCCTAGCCGCATGGGCCTAGGTGGGGAGGTGCGCCCAGCCCACCAGGGGCTGGCTCCCTCTCCCACACAGCCCATGTGGCCCCCCGGGAGGGGTGGCCCCTCCCGGTGGACCTCCGAAACCCTCCCGGTGGCCCCGGTACATTACCGGTATACCCCCGAAACTTTCCGGAGTCCGTTTAACCACTTTCCATATATAAATCTTTACCTCCGGACCATTCCGGAACTCCTCGTGACGTCCGGATCTCATCCGGACTCAACAACATTCGGTAATCACATACTTGTCTTCCTAATAACCCTAAGCGTCATCGAACCTTAAGTGTGTAGACCCTACGGGTTCGGAGACATGCAGACATGACCGAGATGACCTCAGTCAATAACCAACAGCGGGATCTGGATACCCATGTTGGCTCCCACATGTTCCTCGATGTTGTCATCGGATGAACCCACGATGTCAAGGGTTCAAGCAACCCCGTATTCTATTCCCTTTGTCGACGGTATGTTACTTGCGAGACTTCGATCGTCGGTATCCCAATACCTCGTTCGGTCTAAGTTACCGGCAAGTCACTTTACTCGCATCAGTAATGCATGATCCCGTGACCGGACACTTGGTCACTTTGAGCTCATTATTATGATGCACTACCGAGTGGGCCCGGTGATACCTCTCCGTAACACGGAGTGACAAATCCAGTCTCGATCCGTGTCAACCCAACAGATACTTTCGGAGGTACCGTAATGCACCTTTATAGTCACCCGATTACGTTGTGACGTTTGGTACACCCAAAGCACTCCTACGGTATCCGGGAGTTACACGATCTCATGGTCTAAGGAAGAGATACTTGACATTGGAAAAGCTCTAGCAAAACGAACTACACGATCTTGTGCTATGCTTAGGATTGGGTCTTGTCCATCACGTCATTCTCCTAATGACGTGATCCCGTTGTCAATGACATCTGATGTCCATAGTCAGGAAATCATGACTATCTGTTGACCAACGAGCTAGTCAACTAGAGGCTTACTAGGGACGTATTGTAGTCTATGTATTCACACGTGTATTACGATTTCCAATAATACAGTTATAGCATGAATAAAAGACAATTATCATGAACAAGGAAATATAATAATAATGATTTTATTATTGCCTCTAGGGCATATTTCCAACAGTCTCCCACTTGCACTAGAGTCAATAATATAGTTTACATTGTGATGAATCGAACACCCATAGAGTTCTGGTGTTGATCATGTTTTGCCCATGAAGAGGTTTAGTCAGCGGATCTGCGACATTCGGATCCGTATGCACTTTACAAATTTCTATGTCTCCATCCCTAACATTTTCACGGATGGAGTTGAAGCGACGCTTGATGTGCTGGTCTTCTTGTGAAACACAGGCTCCTTGGCAAGTGCAATAGCTCCGGTGTTGTCACGGAAGAGTTTGATCGGCCCCGACGCATTGGGTATGACTCCTAGGTGGCGATGAACTCCTTCACCCAAATTGCTTCATGCGCTGCCTCCGAGGCTGCCATGTACTCCGCTTCACATGTAGATCCCGCCACGACGCTTCTGCTTGGTACCGCACTTCCATCGCTGCTCCACCATTCAACATATACACGTATCCGGTTTGTGACTTAGAGTCATCCGGATCTGTGTCGAAGCTAAGCGTCGGCGTAACCCGTTCTGACGAGCTCTTCGTCACCTCCATAAACGAGAAACATGTCCTTTGTCCTTTTCGTACTTCAGGATATTCTTGACGCTGTCCGGTGTTCCTTGCCGGATTACTTTGGTACCTTCCTACCAAACTTACGGCAAGGTTTACATCAGTCCGTACACAAGATGGCATACATAATAGATCCTATGGCTGAGGCATAGGGGATGACACTCATCTCTTCTTTATCTTTTGCCGTGGTCGGGCATTGAGCTGAGCTCAATCTCACACCTTGCAATACTGAGCAAGAACCCCTTCTTGGACTGATCCATTTTGAACTTCTTCAAAATCTTTTCAAGGTATGTGCTTTGTGAAAGACCTATGAGGTGCCTCGATCTATCTCTATAGATCTTGATGCCTAATATATAAGCAGCTTCTCCAAGGTCCTTCATTGAAAAACACTTGTTCAAGTAGGCCTTAATGATGTCCAAGAATTCTATATCATTTCCCATCAGAAGTATGTCATCTACATATAATATGAGAAATGCTCTGAGCTCCCACTCACTTTCTTGTAAACACAAGCTTCTCCATAAGTCTGCATAAACCCAAACGCTTTGATCATCTCATCAAAGCGAATGTTCCAACTCCGAGATGCTTGCACCAGCCCATAAATGGATCGCTGGAGCTTGCATACTTTGTTAGCGTTCTTAGGATCGACAAAACCTTCCGTTGCATCATATACAGCTCTTCCTTAAGATAACCGTTAAGGAACGCTGTTTTGGCGTCCATCTGCCATATCTCATAATCATAGTATGCGGCAATTGCTAACATGATTCGGACGGACTTAAGCTTCGCTACGGGAGATAAAGTCTCATTGTAGTCAATCCCTTGAACTTGCCGATAACCCTTAGCGACAAGTCGAGCTTTATATATGGTAACATTACCATCCGCGTCCGTCTTCTTCTTAAAGATCCATTTGTTTTCTATCGCTCGCCGATCATCGGGCAAGTCACCAAAGTCCACACTTTGTTTTCATACATGGATTCTATCTCGGATTTCATGGCTTCTAGCCATTTGTTGGAATCTGGGCCCGCCATCGCTTCTTCATAGTTCGAAGGTTCACCGTTGTCTAACAACATGATTTCCGGAGATGTGGTTGCCGTACCACTGCAGTGCGGAATGTGTCCTTGTGGACCCTCTGAAGTTCAAGAGCAACTTGATCCGAAGTACCTTGATCATCATCATTAATTTCCTCTTCATTTGGTGTAGGCATCACAGAACATTTTCTGAGCTGCACTACTATCTGTTCAAGAGGTAGTACTTCATCGAAGTTCTACTTTCCTCCCACTTACTTCTTTCGAGAGAAACTCTTTTTCCGTAAAGGATCCATTCTTGGCAACAAAGATCTTGCCCTCGGATCTTAAGTAGAAGGTATACCCAATGGTTTCTTTAGGGTATCCTATGAAGACGCATTTTTCCGACTTGGGTTCGAGCTTTTCGGGTTGAAGTTTCGTGACATAAGCATCGCATCCCCAAACTTTTAGAAACGATGACTTAGGTTTCTTCCCAAACCATAATTCATACGGTGTCGTCTCAACGGACTTAGACGGTGCCCTATTTAAAGTGAATGTAGCTGTCTCTAGAGCGTATCCCCAAAATGATAGCGGTAAATCAGTAAGAGACATCATAGACCGCACCATATCCAATAGAGTGCGATTACGACGTTCGGACACACCGTTCTGTTGAGGTGTTCGGTAGCGTTAGTTCGGAAACGATTCCACATTTTCTTAAGTGTGTACCAAATTCGTGACTTAAATATTCTCCTCCACGATCCGATCGTAAGAATTTTATCTTTCGGTCACGTTGATTCTCTACTTCATTCTGAAATTCCTTGAACTTTTCAAAGGTCTCAGACTTGTGTTTCATCAAGTAGACATACCCATATCTACTCAAGTCATCTGTGAGAGTGAGAACATAACGATATCCTCCATGAGCCTCAACGCTCATTGGACCGCACACATCGGTATGTATGATTTCCAACAAGTTGGTTGCTCGCTCCATTGTTACGGAGAATGGAGTCTTGGTCATCTTGCCCATGAGGCATGGTTCGCATGTTACAAATGATACATAATCTAGAGACTCAAAAAGACCATCAAGATGGAGCTTCTTCATGCGCTTGACACCAATGTGACCAAAGGCGGCGGTACACAAATATGTGGGACTATCGTTATCAACTTTACATCTTTTGGTATTCACGCTATGAACATGTGTAATACTACGCCGAGATTCATTAAGAATAAACCATTGACCATCGAGCATGACCATAAATCATATCTCTCATATAAATAGAACAACCATTATTCTCGGATTTAAATGAGTAGCCATCTCGCATTAAACGAGATCCGGATACAATATTCATGCTCAAACTTGGCACCAAATAACAATTATTAAGGTTCATAACTAATCCCGTAGGTAAATGAAGAGGTAGCGTGCGTGGCGATCACATCGACTGGAACCATTCCCGACGCCAAGATCGTCACCTCGTCCTTTGCCGGTCTCCGCTTATTCCGTAGCTCCTGCTGTGAGTTACAAATATGAGCAACGGCACCGGTATCAAATACCGTGGAGTTACTACGAGTAATCGGTAAAGTACACATCAATTACATGTATATCAAATATACCTTTGGTGTTGCCGGCCTTCTTGTCCGCTAAGTATTTGGGGCAGATTCCGCTTCGATGACCCTCCCTTGCAATAAAAGCACTTTCGGTCTCGGGTTTGGGTCCATTCTTTGACTTCTTCCGGCAACTTGCTTACGGGCGCGGCAACCTCCTTGCCGTCCTTCTTGAAGTTCTTCTTGCCCTTGCCCTTCTTGAACTTAGTGGTCTTATTGACCATCAACACTTGATGTTCTTTCTTGATTTCAACCTTGGCTGACTTGACATAGAGAATACTTCAGGAATGGTCTTTACCATCCCCACATATTGTAGTTCATCACAAAGCTCTTGTAGCTTGGTGGGAGCGACCGGAGGATTCTCAATGACCGCCTCATCGTGGAGGTTAATATTCAAATTTGGGTCATACGGTTGTGCAACCTGCACATCTTGAGAATGTGCTCACCGATGTAACTATTTTCCTCCATCTTACAACTATAGAACTTGTCGGAGATGTCATATCTCTCGACCGGCGTGAGCTTGAAAAACAAGTTTCAGCTCCTCGAACATCTCATATGCTCCGTGATGCTCAAAACACTTTTGGAGCCCGGTTCTAAGTCAGTAAAGCATGCCGCCTGAACGAGGGAGTAATCATCAAGACGAGACTGCCAAGCATTCATAATGTCTTGGTTCTCTGGGACGGGAGCGTCACCTAGCGGTCCTTCTAGGACATATTGTTTCCTGGCAGCTATGAGGATGATCCTCAAGTTCCGGACCCAGTCCGTATAGTTGTTGCCGTCATCTTTCAGCTTGGTTTTCTCTAGGAACGCGTTGAAGTTCAAGTTGACATGAGCGTTGGCCATTTGATCTACAAGACATATTATGCAAAAAGTTTTAGACTAAGTTCATGATAATTAAGTTCATCTAATCAAATTATTTAAATGAACTCCCACTCAGATTAGACATCCCTCTAGTCATCTAAGTGTTACACGATCCGAGTCGACTAAGCCGTGTCCGATCATCACGTGAGACGGACTAGTCATCATCGGTGAACATTCTCATGTTGATCGTATCTTCTATACGACTCGTGTTCGACCTTCGGTCTCCGTGTTCCGAGGCCATGTTTGTACATGCTAGGCTCGTCAAGTTAACCCTAAGTGTTTTTGCGTGTAAATCATCTTACACCCGTTGTATGTGAACGTAAGAATCCATCACACCCGATCATCACGTGATGCTTAGAAGCGGCGAACTTTAGCAACGGTGCACGCTTAGGGGAACACTTCTTGAAATTGTTGTAAGGGATCATCTTATTTACTACCGTCGTTCTAAGTAAACAAGATGTATAAACATAATAAACATCACATGCAATTATATAGTAGTGACATGATATGGCCAATATCATATAGCTCCATTGATCTCCATCTTCGGGTCTCCATGATCATCTTGTCACCGGCATGACACCATGATGTCCATCATCATGATCTCCATCATTGTGCCTCCATGAAGTTGTCACGCCAACGACTACTTCTACTTCTATGGCTAACGCTTAGCAATAAAGTAAAAGTAAATTACATGGCGTTCTTCAATGACACGCAGGTCATACAAAAATAAAGACAACTCCTATGGCTCCTGCCGGTTGTCATACTCATCGACATGCAAGTCATGATTCCTATTACAAGAACATGATCTCATACATCACAATATGTCATTCATCATTCATCACAACTTGGCCATATCACATCACATGACAATTGCTGCAAAAACAAGTTAGACATCCTCTAATTGTTGTTGCATCTTTTACGTGGCTGCAATTGGGTTCTAGCAAGAACGTTTTCTTACCCACGAATAACCACAACGTGATCTTGTCAACTTCTATTTACCCTTCATAAGGACCCTTTTCATCGAATCCGCTCCAACTAAAGTAGGAGAGACAGACACCCGCCACCACCTTATGCAACTAGTGCATGTTAGTCGGTGGAACCGGTCTCACGTAAGCGTACGTGTAAGGTTGGTCCGGGCCGCTTCATCCCACAATACCGCGGAAGCAAGATAAGATTAGTAGCGGCAAGTAAGTTGACAAGATCCACGCCCACAACTAAATTGTGTTCTACTCGTGCAATAGAGAACTACGCATAGACCTAGCTCATGATGCCACCTGTTGGGGAACGCTATGCAGAAAATTAAAATTTTTCCTACGGTTTCACCAAGATCCATCTATGAGTTCATCTATGCAACGAGTTATGGGAGTGAGTTTGCATCTACATACCACTTGTAGATCGCGTGCGGAAGCTTTCGAAGGGATGGTGATGATGGAGTCGTACTCGGATCACCGATGACCAAAGCGCTGAACGGACAGCACCTCCGCGTTCAACACACGTACGGTACGGGCAACGTCTCCTCCGTCTTGATCCAGCAAGGAGGAAGGAGAGGTTGAGGAAGAGGACTCCAACAGCAGCACGACGGCGTGATGATGAATGAGTGACAGTTCTCCGGCAGGGCTTCGCCAAGCGCACGCGGAGGAGGAGAGGTGTTGGGGAGGGGAGGGGCTGCGCCTTCAATTGTGTATGCAGCCCTCCCCTCACCCCTCTATTTATAGGAGGAGAGGGCAAGGGGGGCCGGCCATCTAGGGGAAACCCTAGATGGGGGCGGCGGCCAAAGGGGAGGAGGAGGAGAGGGGTGGCTTGCCCCCCAAGCTGAGGCGCCCCTTGCCTTTAGGGTTTCCCTCCCAAGCCCTAGCCGCATGGGCCTAGGTGGGAGGCGCCCAGCCCACCCAGGGGCTGGCTCCTCTCCCACACAGCCCATGTGGCCCCCCCGAGGTGGCCCTCCCGATGGACCTCCGAAACCCTCCGGTGGCCCCAGTACATTACCAGTATACCCTCAAACTTTCCTGAGTCCGCTTAACCACTTTCCATATATAAATCTTTACCTCCGGACCATTCCGAACTCCTCGTGACGTCCGGGATCTCATCCGGACTCGAACAACATTCGGTAATCACATACTTGTCTTCCTAATAACCCTAAGCGTCATCGAACCTTAAGTGTGTAGACCCTACGGGTTCGGAGACATGCAGACATGACCGAGATGACCTCGTGTCAATAACCAACAGCGGGATCTGGATACCCATTTTGGCTCCACATGTTCCTCGATGTTGTCATCGGATGAACCACGATGTCAAGGGTTCAAGCAACCCCGTATTCTATTCCCTTTGTCGAGACGGTATGTTACTTGCGAGACTCGATCGTCGGTATCCCAATACCTCGTTCGGTCTCGTTACCGCAAGTCACTTTACTCGTGCAGTAATGCATGATCCCGTGACCGGACACTTGGTCACTTTGAGCTCATTATGATGATGCACTACCGAGTGGGCCCAGTGATACCTCTCCGTAACACGGAGTGACAAATCCGATCTCGATCCGTGTCAACCCAACAGATACTTTCGGAGGTACCGTAATGCACCTTTATAGTCACCCGATTACGTTGTGACCTTTGGTACACCCAAAGCACTCCTACGGTATCCGGGAGTTACACGATCTCATGGTCTAAGGAAGAGATACTTGACATTGGAAAAGCTCTAGCAAAACGAACTACGATCTTGTGCTATGCTTAGGATTGGGTCTTGTCCATCACGTCATTCTCCTAATGACGTGATCCCGTTGTCAATGACATCGATGTCCATAGTCAGGAAATCATGACTATCTGTTGACCAACGAGCTAGTCAACTAGAGGCTTACAAGGGACGTATTGTAGTCTATGTATTCACACGTGTATTACGATTTCCGGATAATACAGTTATAGCATGAATAAAAGACAATTATCATGAACAAGGAAATATAATAATAATGCTTTTATTATTGCCTCTAGGGCATATTTCCAACATATCTTCCATGCTACAACATTATAGGCGGTTCCCAAACAGAATGGTAAAGTTTATACTCCCCCTCCATCAACAAGCATCAATCCATGGCTTGCTCAAAACAACGAGTGCCTCCAACTAACAACAGTCCCAGGGGGAGTTTTGTTTGCAATTATTTTGATTTGATTTGCATAAAGCATGGGACTGGGCATCCCGGTGACCAGCCATTTTCTCGTGAGTGATGAGCGCAGTCCACTCCTCTTGAGAATAACCCGCCTAGCATGGAAGATACGGACAACCCTAGTTGGTACACGAGATATTCGAGCATACAAAACAGAATTTTATTTGAAGGTTTAGAGTTTGGCACATACAAATTTACTTGGAACGGCAGGTAGATACCGCATATAGGAAGGTATGATGGACTCATATGGAATAACTTTGGGGTTTAAGGGATTGGATGCACAAGCAGTATTCCCGTTTAGTACAAGTGAAGGCTAGCAAAAGACTGGGAAGCGACCAACTAGAGAGTGACAACAGTCATGAACATGCATTAAAATTAATAAACATTGAGTACATGCATGAGTAGGATATAATCCACCATGAACATAAATATCGTGAAGGCTATGTTGATTTGTTTCAACTACATGTGTGAACATGTGCCAAGTTGAGTCACTTAAATCATTCAAAGGAGGATACCACCCCACTGTACCACATCGCAACCATTTTAATAGCATGTTGGCATGCAAGGTAAACCATTATAACTCATAGCTAATCAAGCATGGCACGAGCAACTATAATCTCTAATTGTCATTGCAAACATGTTTATTCATAATAGGCTGAATCAGGAACGATGAACTAATCATATTTACAAAAACAAGAGAGATCGAGTTCATATCAGCTTCTCTCATCTCAATCAGTCCATCATATATCGTCATAATTGCCTTTCACTTGCACGACCGAACGATGTGAAAATAATAAGAGTGCACGTGCATTGGACTAAGCTGGAATCTGCGAGCATTCAATAAACAGGAGAAGACAAGGCAATATGGGCTCTTGGTTAATTCAACAATAATGCATATAAGAGCCATTTCAACAATTTAATTATGGTCTTACCCTATCGACCCCCAAAGAAAAGAAAAGAAATAAAACTATTTACACGGGAAAGATCCTAACAAGCAAAAGAAGAACAAGAAATATTTTTAGGTTTTCTTTTTTAATTATTACTACTACAGCAAGAAAAGTAAACTAGCTAAAAGCTATTACTATTTTTTGTTTTTCTTAAGGTTTATCAAACACACAAGAAGAAAGCATAAAAAGGAAAAATAAACTAGCATGGATATTATAGTGAAAAAGTATGAGCACCGACATCTAGCAATGAGCGTGTGTGAACATACATGTAATGTCGGTGGGAAATACGTACTCCCCCAAGTTTAGGATTTTGGCCTAAGTTGGTTTATTGCCACAGGTGGCCTGGCGGATATCCATAGTTGTAGCCGGGGTCGTACTGCGATGCGGAAGTTATTGCCTCCTGGGCTGCAGCGTGGTGGCGAGCTGCCTCCGCTCTCCTCTCGTACTCATCTGCCTCCTCTCTGGTAATACAATGTCTTCCTTTTGCCTGATAATCAAAGAAGGCAGGAGCAGGCAGAGTAATACGGACAACACGACGTCTGTCAAAGATTAAGCGATGCCGGAGAGGTGATTCATTCCTCTCGACAAATTGGTGATGAACCATAGCATTAAAGTCTAAATAAGTACTCCCTCCGTCCCATAATGTAAGACGTTTTTTGACATTACACTAGTGTCAAAAAATGTCTTACATTATGGGACGGAGGGAGTAGGAGGCAATTCAATATCATCATTATGTATGGTTACACCAAGAAAATCAGCTAAGCGGGTTGCATAAATTTCACCAAAGAAATCTCCATTAAATCTGTTGTGATGCAACCTACGCGCAACAATGGCTCCCAAATTATAAGATTTGTCTCCTAACACAGCACTCCTAAGAATACTGAGGTCAGGGACACACATATGACATGCTTCATCTTTACCATTTATGCACCTACCTATGAAGAGAGCAAAATAATGTATAGCAGGAAAATGAATGCTCCCGATGGTAGCTTGTGCTATATCTCTAGATTCCTCCACAGCTATACTAGCAAGAAATCCTCTAAATACAGATTTGCGGGGTTCACTAGCACTACCCCATTGTGAAAGTTTGCAAGCAGTGGTAAAATCCTCTAAGTCCATAGTATAAGATTTTTCATAAAGATCAAACAGGACAGTTGGAGAATTGCGTGAAGATGAAAATTCAAACCTCCTCACAAAGGAACTAGTGAGATAGTGGTACTGGCGGCACTTTTCTCCCTCGAAGCTCACAAGATCAGCGTTACACAAATATGCGTTAAATTCTTCCTTGATTCTCGCTACAAGGCCGCACTGGAGCGTCCCTTGGTGGCTCATCATCAGCATCACGCATTGCAAGCCTGGGTCCTTGCTTCCTTGAAGAACCACCTTGGTACATTTTCCTAAGCATATTTATTCCTATGAAAAATTTCTGAAATTTTCAGTAACTTCAAATAAAAGTGAACCAAACTCAACAAAACTGATAGCAACTACTTCTACAAGTGCCTAGAGCCTAGATGATGCATTAGAACTACTTGGAACCATATAAATTTGACATGCAAGCTCAAGAACATGGTCACCTAGGCAGCACAAATTTGCAATGAATAAAGCACTAGAACAAAAACTAATTGGACCAATGGAGGAGTCACATACCAAGGAACAATCTCCCCGAGCAGTTTTGTGAGAGGTGCTTTGAGCAAGGAGATCGAAAATTGCAGCAAAATGAGCTAGAACTCGTGCTTGAGCTGGATAGTGATTTTTTTTGGGAGGAAGAAGAAGTGTGTGGGTGCGGGAATAAGTGGAGGGGAGCCACCGTGGGCCCACGAGGCAGGGGGCGCGCCCTGTAGTGGTGGGCGTCACGGACCCTCATGGCCGTGTGTTTGCTCCCCTGTTGTGTTCTCGATTCGAGATATTCTCAAATATTCGAGAAAAATCATATTCCATTTCGTGGCATTTGGAGAACTTTTTATTTTCGGGTATTTTTATATTGCACGGATAATTCAGAAAAGAGACAAAAAATACTATTTTTACTTTTATTTCAACTAAATAATGTAAAGCGAGAGAGGGTACAAGGTTGTGCCTTCTAGTTTCATCCATCTCATGCTCATCAAAAGGAATCCACTAACAAGGTTGATCGGTCTTGTTAACAAACTCATTCCGACTAACATGGAACCGGAGAAATTTTGAATAACACTATGTTACCTCAACGGGGATATGCACATCCCCTATAATAAGAATATCATATTTCTTCTTGACAGTAGGAAGAGGAAATTCAAAACCTCCAAAAATAATCGATGGAATTTTCCCAATAGAGTTGATACTGTGAACTTGAGGTTGTTTCCTCGGAAAGTGTACCGTATGCTCATTACCATTAACGTGAAAAGTGACATTGCCTTTGTTGCAATCAATAACAGCCCCTGCAGTATTCAAAAAGGGTCTTCCAAGAATAATAGACATACTATCGTCCTTGGGAATATCAACAATAACAAAGTCCGTTAGAATAGTAATGTTTGCAACCACAACAGGCACATCCTCACAAATACCGGCAAGTATAGCAGCTTGATTTATCAGCCATTTGCAAAGATATTTCAGTAGGTGTCAACTTATTCAAATCAAGCCCTACGATATAAAGAGAGGCATAACACTAACACCGGCTCCAAGATCACATAAAGCAGTTTTAACATAATTTCTTTTAATGGAGCATGGTATAGTGGGTACTCCTGGATCTCCTAGTTTCTTTGGTATTCCACCCTTAAAAGTATAATTAGCAAGCATGGTGAAAATTTCAGCTTCCGGTATCTTTCTTTTATTAGTAACAATTTCTTTCACGTACTTAGCATAAGGATTCATTTTGAGCATATCAGTTAAACGCATACGCAAGAAGATAGGTCTAATCATTTCAGCAAAGCGCTCAAAATCCTCATCATCCTTTTTCTTGGATGGGTTCGGAGGAAAAGGCATGGGTTTCTGAATCCAAGGTTCTCTTTCTTTACCGTGTTTCCTAGCAACAAAGTCTCTCTTATCATAACGTTGATTCTTTGATTGTGGGTTATCAAGATCAACAGCAGGTTCAATTTCTACATCATTATCATTGCTAGGTTGAGCATCAACATGAACATCATCATTAACATTTTCATTAGGTTCATGTTCATTACCAGATTGTGTTTCAGCATCAGAAATAGAAATATCATTTGGATTCTCAGGTGTTTCAGCAATAGGTTCACTAGAAGCATGCAAAGTCCCATCATTTTTCTTTTTCTTCTTTTTAGAAGGACTAGGTGCATCTATATTATTTCTCTGAGAATCTTGCTCAATTCTCTTAGGGTGGCCTTCAGGATACAAAGGTTCCTGAGTCGTTCTACCGGTTCTAGTAGCCACTCTAACAGCATAATCATTATTCTTACTATTTAATTCATTGAGCAAATCATTTTGAGCTCTAAGTACTTGTTCTACTTGAGTGGTAACCATAGAAGCATGTTTAGTAATGAGTTTAAGTTCACCTTTAACTCTAGATATATAATCACCCAAGTGTTCAAGCGTATCGGAATTGTATTTCAATTGTCTACCAAAATAAGCATTGAAGTTTTCTTGCTTGACAATAAAATTATCAAACTCCTCTAAGCATTGTCTAGCAGATTTATAGTGAGGAATATCACCTTCATCAAATCTATAGAGAGAATTTACCTTTACTACCTGTGTCGGGTTATCAAGACCATGAGTTTCTTCAATAGGTGATGGATTGAGATCATATGTTTCTTCAACAAAGTGATGAAATTAAGACCATGTATTTCTTCAATAGGAGGTAAATTCTTAACATCTTTAGCTTTAATACCTTTTTCTTTCATAGATTTCTTTGCCTCTTGCATATCTTCGTGGATCGAGAAATAGAACACCTCTCTTCTTCGGAGTTGGTTTAGGAATAGACTCAGGATTTGGCTCAGGAAGTGTCCAATTATTTTCATTTGTCAACATATTATTCAATAAAATTTCAGCTTCATCCGGTGTTCTTTTCCTGAAAACAGAACCAGCACAACTATCCAGGTAATCTCTGGAAGCATCGGTTAGTCCATTATAAAAGATATCAGGTATTTCATTTTTCTTAAGAGGATGATCAGGCAAAGCATTAAGTAATTGGAGAAGCCTCCCCCAAGCTTGTGGGAGACTCTCTTCTTCAATTTGCACAAAGTTGTATATTTCCCTTAAAGCAGCTTGTTTTTTATGAGCAGGAAATATTTATCGAGAAGTAATAAATCATATCACGGGGACTACGCACACATCCGGGATAAAGAGAATTAAACCATATCTTAGCATCACCCTTTAATGAGAACGGAAATATTTTAAGGATATAAAGATAGCGAGATTTCTCATCATTAGTGAACAGGTGGCTATATCATTTAATTTAGTAAGATGTGCCACAACAGCTTTGATTCATAGCCATAAAAGGATCAGATTCAACCAAAGTAATTATATCGGGATCAATAGAGAATTCATAATCCTTATCAAGAATACGAGATAGGTGAAGTAGCAAAAGCGAGGTCAGGTTTCATTCTAGCATTAAGAGATCGCTGCTTCCATTTAGCTAATAGCTTCTTAAGATCACTTCTATCATTGCAAGCAAGAATAGCTCTAGCAGATTCTTCATCCGAACATAACCCTTAGGCACAACAGGCAATTCATATTTATTAGGGGGAGAGTCTTCATCATCACTATCTTCAATCTTATCAGTTTCAATAATTTCATTCTCTCTAGCCCTAGCAAGTTGTTCATCAAGAAATTCACCAAGTGGTACAGTAGTATCAAGCATAGAAGTAGTTTCATCATAAGTATCATGCATAGCAGAAGTGGCATCATCAATAACATGCGACATATCGGAATGAATAGCAGTAGCAGGTTTAGGTGTCGCAAGCTTACTCAAAACAGAAGGTGAATCAAGTATAGAGCTAGATGGCAGTTCCTTACCTCCCCTCGTAGTTGAGGGATAAATTTTTGTCTTAGCGTCTTTCAAGTTCTTCATAGTGACCAGCAGATATAAATCCCAAGTGACTCAAAGAATAGAGCTATGCTCCCCGGCAACGGCGCCCTAAAATAGTCTTGATAACCCACAAGTATAGGGGATCGCAACAGTTTTCGAGGGTAGAGTATTCAACCCAAATTTATTGATTCGACACAAGGGGAGCCAAAGAATATTCTCAAGTATTAGCAACTGAGTTGTCAATTCAACCACACCTGGATAACTTAGTATTTGCAGCAAAGTATTTAGTAGCAAAGTAATATGGAAGTAACGGTAACGGTAGCAAAAGTAATTTTTTTGGGTTTTGTAGTGATTGTAACAATAGAAACGGAAAAGTAAATAAACGGAGAACAATATGTGAAAAGCTCGTAGGCATTGGATCGGTGATGGAGAATTATGCCGGATGCGGTTCATCATGTAACAGTCATAACATAGGGTGACACAGAACTAGCTCCAATTCATCAAAGTAATATAGGCATGTATTCCGAATATAGTCATACGTGCTTATGGAAAAGAACTTGCATGACATCTTTTGTCCTACCCTCCGTGGCAGCGGGTCCTAGCGGAAACTAAGGGATATTAAGGCCTCCTTTTAATAGAGTACCGGAACAAATCATTAACACATAGTGAATACATGAACTCCTCAAACCATGGTCATCACCGGGAGTGGTCCCGATTATTGTCACTTGAGGTTGCGGATCATAACACATAGTAGGTGACTATAGACTTGCAAGATAGGATCAAGAACTCACATATATTCATGAAAACATAATAGGTTCAGATCTGAAATCATGGCACTCGGGCCCTAGTGACAAGCATTAAGCATAGCAAAGTCATTGCAACATCAATCTCGTAACATAGTGGATACTAGGATCAAACCCTAACAAAACTAACTCGATTACATGATAGATCTCATCCAATCCATCACCGTCCAGCAAGCCTACGGTGGAATTACTCACGCACGGCGGTGAGCATCATGAAATTGGTGATGGAGGATGGTTGATGATGACGACGGCGACAGATTCCCCTCTCCGGAGCCCCGAATGTACTCCAGATCAGCCCTCCTGAGAGGTTTTAGGGCTTGGCGGCGGCTCCGTATCGTAAAACGCGATGAATCCTTCTCTCTGATTTTTTTCTCCCCGAAAGTGAATATATGGAGTTGGAGTTGAGGTCGGTGGAGCGTCAGGGGGCCCACGAGGCTAGGGGGCGCGCCCCCCACCCTCGTGGATTCTTCTTCCAGTATTTTTAATATTTTCCAAAAATATGTTCCGTGGAGTTTCAGGTCATTCCAAGAACTTTTGTTTTTGCACATAAATAACACCATGGAAAGTCTGCTGAAAACAACGTCAGTCCGGGTTAGTTCCATTCAAATCATGCAAGTTAGAGTCCAAAACAAGGGCAAAAGTGTTTGGAAAAGTAGATACGACGGAGACGTATCACCCCGCAGCCACGGCACAACCAAGATGCGCCAATAGAATTTGGTAACTTTGGCCCCCAATCGAAATGCGCAACCGTCCATTCGGTTTTCAGCCTCGTTTCACCGTGTTGCCGCCTCACCCGGACCACACAACCAAAGCAACACAAAAAATGCAACCGTAGTCACTCCATCCCACCGTGAGACCACCGATTTGGACCACGACAAGCCTTGGAGGCCACTTCGTCGCAATGATGCCGGCCAAAATCAAAACGCATGCCCTCGTTTCCGTAAACCCCTAGTTGCGACATCACCTCATCGTGAAACTGATGAGAAATGACTGCTCGTTGTAGCACACTGGGCATCAACCCCCCCCCCTCATCCCTAGCCTCCCGATCAATCATGAAACACTTCGCCCGTGTACATCAAAGAATGGAGGTATGGCGCGCCCGAGAATGATGACTCCGGCACTGGCAATCGACAACGCATGAATCACCGGCAAGATGGTGAACAGGCGCACGAGATGCCAGAAAAGGCATAGGGCGAGACAGGAAGATGCGAGTGGGGCGAGTGGGCTAGGTGGGTGACGAGGGGGGCTGGGGGTTAATGAGGCAGTTCGTGCGGCTGCCACCACGAGCAAACAGTTGCAGCCACTGACGTAGCGACACGCCCATGATCCAAGATGGGTGAGCCTCATCCAACGGCTCATGGAGCGTTCGTGCTATTTGTTTTCGCTGCGCAAAAACTTAAGCCAAGGGCACATGAGTGACTTATTTTCTTCATTTATATTTTTTTTCCTTTTTCTTAGGGTTACATCAAAAGCTAGCCGTGTGCATGTATATATACACACAGAACAATCCTAATGGGACACTAGCCTACTCAAACGCCAATTCCGGTATGGGAGCGGCAACAATGGATAAAGATTACTTCATAGCATGTCGTTGTCTAAAGATTATTTTGCATTGGATCTACATTCATCGACAAGGTCAGGGCGACTCCGGGATGAGAGCGGTGCCCGGACGATTCATTCTGACGGTGTTAGTGGCCGTTCGGTGGTCCAGAGACTTCGATGTATTTTTTATCATGTTTGTGATGCTTTGTATTTCTGGAGAACCTTTATAATGGATCTAGATCCTTTTCGGAAAAAATGGAAGTTACTATTAGTACATAGCGGAGTAGCGCCTCGGTCGCGATTTGCCATTTCGACACAACATTGTAGCACATCGGTCTACACGCGACCTGCCCCACCACGTCGCGGGGTTGTTCGTCCCCACAGTTGTGAAGCTTCCACCGCGTCGCAGGGTTCTCCATCGTTGCCATCGAGGACGACGACACTGGTAGTGGTACATCCAGGCTTTGCCGACCATCTTGATTGCTCTGCTCCCAAGTTCGCCCCCCTGCTCTGACCCTTGGCTGCATTTTCTAGCGGTGATCGTGTGCGCGCGTGTGTAGGTGAGCAGGCTCTCATGAAGGCGGCTTTCGGCAGACTCGTCAATCAGGAGGAAGAACTCATAGTTCTCCGCACGGGTGATTCTGATCATGAGAAAGATCGAGAACGCGAGCTTCAAATGGACAAACCAGAGGGGCAAGAAGTAGTGGTTCTTCCCATTTGTGGTTCTGTTGAGCAGAAAGATGAAGAACGCAAGTTTCAAATGGAGGGGCCAGAGAGGAGCAAGAAGGCATCATTCATCCCATGAATGATTCGGTCTGCCAGAAAGACGAAGAACGTGAGCTTCAAATGAACAAAGGAAAGGAGCAAGAAGTCGTGGTTCTTCCCATTGGTGATTCTGATCGCGAGCAAGATCGAGAACGCGAGCTTCAAATGGCCAAACCATAGGAGAAAGAAGGCGTAGTTCATCCCATGGGTGATTCTGTCCGCCAAAAAGATGAATAACACGAGCTTCAAATGAACAAAGCACAGGTACAGAGCTGGATCCTCTTCCAATTAGTGATTCTGATCACGAGGAAGATCAACCAGGCAAGGTCCAAATTGACAAACCAGAGGAGGAACAATGTGTCGTTATGCTTCCCTCAGCTACCTCTGTTTGCCAGCAAGATCAAGCACGCGAGATTTTCTTCTAACTATGTGCCTGCAAAAAATATCCTTCGGGGATCTGCCTTGGGCTGAGGGGGGGGGGGGCACAGCCCCCTCAACTATACACATTGTATGTCATATTACTCTACACATTCAAGATAGTTATTATTTTATTAACTTTATTATCTTTTATTACTAATAAATGAAGCGATTTATCTATCTGCTCTTCTCACTGCAGCTGCCATTACAAGCATTCTGGGTTTCACATTTTCGGCGGCAAACAAGCGGTACGCTTTCACCTTCTCGCCACCCTTCCTCTTTTGCAGCTGCATGGTCGTGATAGTTTACATCGTCTGCGAGGTAAAAATAACACCCCCGCCCGTTTTGTGTTTCGAATTTGATATATCCATTTTAATGCTAACTATGAAGATAACTTAGTAGATTGGGACAATTGGCAACACCTTATTCTCTTGTATTTCCACCGTCGTATTGTGCGCCTTTGTGGTGGATGACACGAAGAAGATGGTGAAGAAGTATAGACGCGATGAGTATGTGTTTGCTGCGATACCAATGTACATGGACACGGTAAACATGATCGGTGTCTTGGTGAACTTTTTCTACAAGCGGGTGATACTTGACTCGACTGTGGAGAACTACGTCGGTGATCTATTGACATTCAACTTATCTTTACCACTTTATGGTCTATAGGGAAGTTATTTCAAAATCATCATAATTCTTGTTTGGATATTAGGACATTCAATCTGCATAGTAGTTAATATAATTTCTCATATATTGAACAACCAACCAATGCTTGGTCTGTCCCAAAAATAATAATTACATATTCTGGTTTTGATACAAACAAATAATATAGTTTTTTAACACATTAGGCAACCTCTATGCTCAAATCATGGCTCTGCATCCATGGACATGGAATGCCAACCCTACATGGCTGGCAACTGGAATGGTTATATTTTACTACTAGATGCTCTTATAAGATAAGGTTATTTTCAAGCGACAAATATCATTGTTGCACCTTGGTTGCACTGCACGCTCGTGCTAAGTGCGATTCGGGCAGTTGGGTTGCTGCAGAGATAACGCAATGTGTGTTAGGCATGGTTCAAACCGAAAGCACCACGAATCAATCACTAGTACACTTGATGTATACAATGGTTGGATGACTAGCCATTAATTTAGCAGTCGACTTGTCAACAGTGCTTGGGTCACAAAGCATGGTCTGAAAAACCTACATACATGAACTTCTTGCTATAGCCTACATGTAGAGAATGAGTTGAGAGTTTCGAGCGGCTGTTACTTTGTGGGTGTTAGACATGTGAGAAATAAAATGTTTCAGCTAGTAATATGCTCGGGTGAGCTCAACTCCATTACAGACGTATCAATAAAGTCGAAAGAAAAATAGAAATTGATTGACTAGGATATAGAGACAATGTTAGCAGCCTCCGACTGGTCTACATCCAAATCAACATGGATAAAGTAGCCCAATTAGAAATTCAAGTTCTAAGTCATCACTCCAATCTGAAAACACGAATTTTGGCCGTGAAAAAATTGACACGGGGACACAAAGTGAACATTGTGAGCTGGATGTCAGCTATGATTTCCTGGTGATGTAATTTGGACCAGTAGAGAAAAAACGGAACTGTCTTTAGTATAAGAACACAACACGAGACATTTTCAAAAAAGAAACAACATGGTATTTTCCTTTAAAAGAAAAGAGTTACACGATGACTGAAATCTGAATAATCCTAGCAATGATTATACTAACAATCCTATTCCCATCCTAAGATTCATGTTCCAAGTAAATCACGTTCCAAGTAAAATGTCTGGAAGCATCTAGAGCTAATTGATAGATGCCTCCGCCGGCTTGCATGTCATGCTTGATGGCCCAAACATTAGACAAGCTTATTGTCTGTACAAGAGGCCCTCAGATCATTCTCTCTTTGTGTGCGTGTTTCTTACATTTACTTTGTGCTATGTTCATTACAAGAGGTCATACAACACACATACATGATTTGATCAGTAGGAACCTAGGTTTAGCAAGGTTTCTGAAGAGCACTACAGGTTTAAGCAAGTGTGTTTAAGTCAAGTTGTTTTTCAGTTCTGGCATACCATTCTCAAAGATAAGGGCATTTCAAAAAACTCTAAAGAGATAAGGCATGTTTGCATTTGTACTCAGACCACATATTTGCTAATCCCAACTCACATTTCGGTATATACTAGAAGGGTTGGATGTGCTTTGCTGCATTGTCGGTGTTGTTGGGCTCTCATAATTTTTTTACTCTCTCTATTTCAAAATATAAGGTGGATTAGTTTTTTGAAAAATCAAACCTCTTTAAGTTTGACCAAATTTGTAGACAATATCAATATACATAAAATCAAATTGGTATCATTAGATTCTTCATGAAATGAATTTTCATATTTTATTTGTTTAGTACTATGGATGTCGATATTTTTGGCTCTGAACTTGGTCAGAGTTAAAGAAATTTGACTTTTTCAAAAACTAATTAATACACCTTATATTTTGACACCGAGGGAGCATTTGGTTTGGCGAGTGGGGGAGACGATTGAGTGTGCTTTCTTTCTATTTATAATGCGGTATTTTGGTGGGCATTCCACGATGTGATTCGGTGTTATCTGCTAATCAACTCATACTTATCTATGGAAATTTTCTGCGTCGGTGATTGCATGCACTATATTGATGCTAGGGTATCACATGTCGACTCTTATTTTCTTTGGATGGTGAGAGGGTGCGCGAGATTGATATGTTTTTACAGGCCGATTGATTTGAAAAATCATTTAGCCAGTCAAAATCGTGAACCAAATCCAAAATTGAACACTTCAATCGAATAGAAGAACTTCAAAATTAGTAAGCATAGTGAATTAAAATAATATAGAAAAACTCCTTGAGAAATTGTTGACCGGTCAAAATAGGATGACCCAGTTCCAAATTAAAGACATTACTACCTCTGTCTCGGTGTATAAGTCATTTGCGTAATTTTAGGTCAACAATTTAACTATCTAAATATGTATTATATGTGACAAAAAATATACATTTAGAAACTACACCTGTGTAGAAATCTAGTGATATACTCCCTCCGTAAACTAATATAAGAGTGTTTAGATTACTACTTTAGTGATCTAAACGCTCTTATATTAGTTTACAGTGGGAGTACTTTTCATGACATATAACACATATTTAATTTTTCAAATCGCTGACCTAGAACTACGCGAATAACTTATACACCAGGACGAAGGGAGTAATGGATTATGTGACCTTCAAAATTAGAGAGCAGAGTGGATCTGCGTGCCCCGAATCCTCTCTCTTGTATTCCCGTCTAGCTACCACGTTTGCTCCATGAGTCGTGCCTGAGATATGCGGGAGCCATGGATGCTCTGGCGGAGGCAAAGCGCCCGTGTCCAGTATCGGCCATGCATGTATTCCCAACGAGAAAAATACAAGAAGGCGACAAGCTTCTTGGCCCGTTCCGTTGCGTCGCTGTCAAGGTAGGTGCGTACTAGCTCCTCTGCACCAGCCCGTTCTCGACGTTATGGCGCGCCATGCTACCACTCTGATTTTGCAGGTACGTGCACGGGGTCGACGCAGCCGCACCGATCGGCAGCCACGTGCCCGCCGAAGCTCTACGTGCGTAGTTGTGCACTGCCGTCTGCTCTGCTCGCACACGGGCTGACAATGAGACCGGGAATATTTGCGCTGCATGCATTTGAACGTGCAGTGCGTTGTCGCCTTGGCGAATTCGCTCGCACGGCAACGGCCTCTGACAAGTGACACCGGCAGCTTATCCGTTTTTCTCTCTTCGATCGTTGCTGCCAAATAGGAGTATGAGCATATACTAACTTGTATAGAATGTGATGATTCAGTCCTAAGTTTGTAAAACTTGACTCCATCATACCTTAACTTGCATCTTATGTGATGATTTAGTCCCAAGCCAATCACAGCTCGACAATTGGCAGCCAGATGGCTGGACTGGTCAGCGCACGCACTTTTGCAGAAATCCCCCTACCGTTTTCTTTAATCAACCCGCACTCAACGTCCGAACCAACCGACCAGGATTGGCACGAACGGCGGCTCGTGCGCGTGGCCAGCATGGCACGCGGCGCGATGAATGAAGCGGCAGCGCTGGTCATGCGACGTGCGCGGGCGCAGCACGCTCTGGGCGCTCTTCCACCAGGACGACCGCGAGCGCGTCCGCGACGGCACGGCCTTCGGCGCGTTCCCCGTCTCGTCCCCCGCCGCGGCCGCGGCGCTCCCCACCGAATTCCACCAGCTACCGACGACGAACAGAAGCAATGGCAGAAGAACAACACGAGACAAACAAGTGATCACATGAGATAAACCTCGTTCTGTTCCATCCAAACCTACACAAGCATGTAATAAAAGGATTTATGACTATACCATTGTCCTTAATCAGACCTTAATCATACCACTAAGCCTTAATCACTACTGCTGCTGCAAAGAAACAACTCGACTGGAGTGCCGAGCTATGAAACGAGATGCCACGCCTCAGTACAGCCGGAGCATGCTCCTCGCGAACGACTGCGACCGCAGATGCCGGCCGCCGTTGGCCGGCAGCCCAGTGGCGCCGCGCCGGCCGCTGGCGCTCCGCAGCGGGGTCAGGTAGAACCGCAGCATGCCGTTGTCGGCGTGGTGTCCCGGCGAGTACCGAGCGCTGCGGTTCCGCTCCAGCACGCACTGGTCTTCCTGTCGCCGCTTGACGCTGCCGTGGCCGTCGACGAAGCAGCGCCGCGAGCTGCCCAGGCCGGCGCTGTTGCTGCTGAACGAGCTGCGCGCGCTGGCGTTGCTGCTGCACCTCTGCATCCCGGCGTTGCTGTACCCGCGGACGCACAGCTCCGGCCACGGCTCCGAGAACGCGCGGTCCGCGGCGTCGGACGGGCTGCCCTGGCGGCCCGTGGCCCGGCGGTGTATGAAGCCCCAGAGGCTCCACGCCTTGCCTAGACGCCGTGGTTTCTTGGCGGGGCCCGGGAACGCGGCGTCCAGGGTCACCGGGAAGTCTTCGACGAGAGAGTTGGAGCTGAACCGTTGGTCGAGCAGGTCTTTGGCATGGTGGAAGTGGTAGAACTCTGAGCTGCCGGTCAGCGGGGGCACCGTGGCATTGGTGATGGCGGCCGCTGCAGGGGCTGGCTTTGGGTCGGGCACTTCGAACGACCTTGTCAGCACGGAGCCTGACCGCTCCAGGGTCCAGGCTCCGGCGCCTCCGGCTCGACGTGTCCATGTAGTAGTCTCGCGTCTGCGCCGAGCCTCCGGGGGTGTTGGCGTCGCCGTCGGGCTCGGGCTGCGAGTCATCTTCCACAGGAATTTGGCCGTCGGAGCGTTCCACCACGCCGGCAGGTGAGTCCTCGAGCGCGGAGAGGATGGGCGGGAGCCGTGACAGCGGCGGAGGCGCTCAGCCAAGGCCAATGCCGACGCCAGCGCCGAAGAGGTAGCCGTCCCAGGACGCGCAGGGCCCGTCCCAGGATAGACCTACATCGTCGACAGACATGCGGCCAGCATCAAGGGAGAATCTTGGGTCCGTGTCGCATGAACGACGGCCTCCGGCGAACTCCGAGCCTACCTCCCCACGAAGGCGGCTCCGCCGAAGGAAGGAGGGCTTGGATGGCTTTTCCGACGGCGGCATTGCCGCGGCCGCCTCCTCCTTCTTGAGCTTCTACTTGCGCCTCCACTTGTGCCACTTCTTGCTGAAGACCGAGGCAGCGAGCCGGAAGCTCCCGGCGATCTCCTTCAGGTCCATGGGCGGCGCGGCTTCTTGGGCTGCGAAGATTCGAGATCTATGTGATCCTTCATGGCCTTGACCTCCCCGGACCCATAAGCTTCGGTTTCCATCTCTCCCGAGGTGTCGACAACCAAGACGCGCTCCACCACCGGAGTTATCCCGTCAGAGCTCTCGGCCATAACGATCTCGTCCTCCAACAAGATCTCTGGGACGCACGGTCGAGCTGGCGGCAGCTGGTGGAATTCGGTGGGGAGCGCCGCAGCCGCGGCGGAGGACGAGACGGGGAACGCGCCGAAGGCCGTGCCGTCGCGGATGTGCTCGCGGTCGTCCTGGTGGAAGAGCGCCCAGAGCGTGCTGCGCCCGCGCACGTCGCACGACCAGCGCTGCCGCTTCATTCATCGCGCCGCGCGCCATGTTGCCGTTCGTGCCGATCCTGGTCGGTTGGTTCGGACGCTGAGTGTGGGTTGATTAAAAAAATGGGCAGGGGTTTCTGCAAAAGTGTGCGGACCGGTCCAGCCACGTGGCTGTCAATTGTCGAGCTGTGATTGGCATGAGACTAAATCATCACATGAGGTGCTAGTTGGGGTATGATAAAGTTAAGTTTTACAAATTTGGGACTGAATCATCACATTCTATACAAGTTGGGGTACCAGAGATGCTATTACCTCCATATACTACAACGCAGCACTAGCGGGCAGTATCTCAGTTGGCGAGGACCATGCCTGCGTTCGTGCATGCACCCGTGACATGCATGGTTAAACCACAGTGACAAACTAGGTACTGGTCTTATACTCATATCGCTGTGCAACTTTGCGTGCACTTTTCCAAGATGATGATGCGCACACTCATTTGCAACAGGACAAGTGTGTGGCAACTTCTTGCTAATTTGGCCTCCTATGCGTCGGGGATGGATCCAAGATACGGATTGTTTGGTATCTTTGGAGAGCAATGTGGAGAAGTGCTTTCAAATAAATCCTGAATGAAATTATACTCACCCCGCGTATTCGCGAAAAAAAAGGTGCTTTCAACTTTATAGATCCAGATGTTGGACGTTGTTCGTACATCGTTGTCTTACACTTATCTACTTTAAATTTTTGGGTGATTTCTTTTCTAACCAGGGATCATCGTCCTCGATTCCATTGCAAGTAAGAAACACAACCATGTCGATGCAAGCCATGGTTATTCAAAATAAAAGACAATGCAGCTAGTACTCCTAGTTCCACAAATCCCTGCACAAAGAAAATTAAAATACATGCGTCGGTGGATCTATGCAATTAAAAGCACTTCTCCACCTTAGCCCACAATTGTTGGACTAGTATGCACTCAGAAAACAAATGAAAAACTGCTTCTATTTCTTTGCAATGCTCACATTCCGTGGGTTCGAGCATCCTTCTCTTCCTCAGATTGTCCCTGCTCATTATCTTGTTATGGGATGCCAACATTATCTTGTTATGGGATGACAACCTAAGGAAAAACTGCACTCTCGAAGTAATTTTTAAAGACTACATAGCAGAGAGGAAAATAGGTGTGACGCCTCTGGAATCTATAATACCTAAATAGTTTATCCCCACTAACTCATTTCTCTTGACATGCAAGCTATCCACATCATCCTACATGCCCCACTGATTATCATACAATCTCCTTTTGCCACGTCATCCGTCTTTGCTCGCACCGCGCACCCACGCACTAAATTTCTGGCCGCCTCTCTTGCGAGTCAGTTTCCTGCCAATGGGTTGTATCTAGCCACTTCTCACCATAAGGCAGTTCGAATTGGCTGTATTGGGCCACTTCTCATGACATGTTTTTATTTATCTTTTTGTTCCCCAAAGCGTCATCATCTCCACAAGATCCTCCTCTCACGCTGTTTCCTCCACGATACTTCATCTCATCCATTATTGCCCTTCCTTTCGTCTTCTACAACTCCTTTTTATTTGTGAGAAACCATTGATTGCCCTTCCTTTCGTCTTTTACAATTCCTTTTTTATCTGTGAGAAACCATTGATGATTTCCTTCCGCCCCTTCGTCTGTTATGAGTGGATTAGAGATATAGTGTTATCGCTTATTATTACCCTGATGGTTCCCTTCATATTCCCTCAATCCTCTTCAAATCTTCAAATTAAATAGTTCCTCTTCACATCCTCACCCCGTCTGTACTCATATTCCAGTGCTTGCATCATCTACATCCCCTCACAGCGCGCATACACCCAAGATAGGGCATAGTCTATGGGTTGTCATGTGCGCTTGACGATACAATGGTGGAATCCATGGCGGAGGACATCATGTTGTCTTGCTATGGGAGATCCTGCTGGTGCCACCAACGCCGCCGGTGAGCCTCACGCAATTTCTTGACATCATCATTGATCCCTCCCTCCTTGACATCTACGCCAACCAGCCCATGCTGCCCATATCGTCTCCGGCATCGGCCTCGCAGCAGAGGCCCTCCTCATCTCTGAGACCCAGGTGTTCCGTAGGACAACAGGAGCTTCGAGACATGATGGTGTGCAATGTCTTCATACTTTATAGGGAATAATAATCCTATGTGCTGCGCCACCACTTTGGCCGACGGGTACAACCCAGCCAACACATGCAACAATTTCAGCTGCATCATGAGGTCGCTCCTATCCGTAGACACCACCGTTTCTCTCCGTCATAGCATCCCACGTGCCCAGGTACAATTCTGCATATCTCTCATGTACAATTCTGCATCTCTCTCATGTTAGTTCAGTATAACTTTCATTTGTATTCTTATAAAATCCATTGGTTGTTTTGTAGAATTAGAGTGCCAGATTTCAGTTCATGGCATGTCGTTCCCAACTGTGTACATCATGGATTATATCTAATACCTGAGTGATACATTATTATTGTTCTCCTACTGCAGGGTTCTATCATCTCTCTCATGTACAATTCTGTATCTTTCTAATATAAATTTAGAACAATTTTCGTTGGTATTTTTATAAATTCCTTTGATTATTTTACAGAATTAGAACAACTGTAAGATTTTAGTACTGTCGGGGAAGCTGATCGTGACCCACGAACACCTATGGGACCTGGCGGACCGAGTCCCTTGTGGTTTGGTGGGGGGCGGAGATTGCACGAAGAGCAGATCGAGGCGATGCACACGAGCAGTTTACCCAGCTTCGGAGCTCTCCGAAGAGATAATACTCCTACTACTGCTTGGTTGATTGTATTGTGTTCTTGCTAGGGAGCACAGAGAGCTACAAAACCTAGCTTCAGTATCTATGGTCTCGAATGAGTCGAACTGAACTAAGCAGAACCGAACCCTTTCTACGTTGCACACGGGCCTCCTTTTATAGGCTCAAGGGGTCACCACAGGTGGCAACGTAGACGAGGGTAAAAATGGGAAAAAGAGTTGCGGTTGGTGCAACTACCTTGTACAGTGTACTCTACCTAACTCTGACGGCAAGGGACAAAAGCAATAAATGCCCGTCCATGTCGCCTAAACAGTGCAACAGGGACCGTCAGGAGCGCCACCATTCGCCACGATGGCCTTCTTGTCAGCGCCGCTTATCGCTGCTCTCCGCTGGCTGCACAACCCTTGCCTGGAACAGCCCACGGCGACACGTTGGCGGATGAGCTGGAGCGGAGATGAAGAGAGGTTGCCTGCCGCGGCAAGCGCCTTGCCGCGGCTGAACCCTTGTCGCGCTCGGAAGCTTGTCGCTCACCGAGCCTTCCCGGCAAGCTCCTATTGCCGGGGCCTTGTCTTCTGCGTGCCTTGAGTGGCCTTCCCGGCAAGCTCCTCTTGCCGGGGCCTTGGATACTTTGTTCTTGAATGGCTCCAAAGGAACCGCGGAGGACCTTGGCGGTCACTAGGCAAGCCTTGCCGCTGGTGTCGCAATCGCCGTGCACGAAGTTCGGGATACTAGGGTACCCCTACTCTAGTACACCGGCAGAGCCTCGAACTGGGCCACACACGGCGCCGAAGCTCTGTTGGGCCAGCCCAAAAAAAGGCACGGGCACGCGCTGCCTAGATCACGCCATTTCGCCGGACCCACCACGTCCCCCACGAACAAAGACGCTACTTAACGTGGCATCGTGGGAGAGATCGTGGGGCTTTCTTTAATTGAAGCGGGCGTCCGCCCCTCTCCCTCCTTATAAGCAGGGAAGCAGGCGGGGCGCCCACCTCGCCATTGCTGTCACATCTCAAAAACCACCGCTCCCCCTTCTTCTCAAGTCCGAAGAGAGCGACGCTCACTTCATTGCCACCGGCGCCATCAACGCCGTCGGACTCCTCCACCACCTCCGCCATGGATCCGAAGCCGCAAGGGAAGGCGTGAAATCGGTAGGCGCCTTGACTCATGGCCGCGAAAGGAGCGGGCCACCTTCGACCCCAGCTCGGCGCAAAGGAGCCGAGGGAGGCTACTACCTCTTCGTCGACGGAGACGCAGGCGCACTCAGCGCCACGAGGGTGATCTCCGCCGCCGCATCCGAGAAGGTTTTACATCGGGTATCCCTTCTTCGCGCTCTTCTTCTACTGCGGGCTCTGCCCGCCCTTTTCTGAATTCTTTTGCGACATCATGAACACCTACGGTCTCCGCCTCCTTGATTTCACCCCCAACGCTGTCCTGACCATGGCAGTTTTCGCACACCTTTGCGAAAACTTTGTCGGAGTCCACCCAAAGGTAGCCCTCTTCCGCCACTTCTTCATGCCCCGCGTTGAGAGAGGAGAGCCGCTTGCCGGAGGGATTGCTTGGATCTCCAGGATCGGCAAGAAAGAAGCTTATCTGGAAGGAGAGCTCCGCATCAAGTGGGAGGAGTGGAGAGCCGATTGGTGTTGGATCATAGAGGAGAACCCGCAGCCCTTCATCGCCCAAATACCAAACTCCCATAGTGCGCGGCAACGATTGGAGAAACTTGGCGCCGGAGGATGCAAGGTTGAAGATTGCCGTGACCCGGATCTTGCGCCTCAGGCATGCCGGACTCACCGTAGGCGCTGTTGGCGCGGATTTCCTTCGCCGCCGCATTGCGCCCTTGCAGGAGAGGAGGAGGCCTGCTTGGGAGTTCCAAAACGCGTCGGACATCATGAGGCTGCGCCGGGCCTCAACTGGAATTTCACATCTTGGAGCTGGATGCGATCTTCTTTGGAGCTATTCAAGCACGACCCAGATCACCCCGAGTGGTTCATGTTGCCGAGGGGGGTCGTTCCTTTGTGCAACAACTCTTCGCTTGACCGCATCCGTGTGATGATGCCGTTGTGCGATTCCCATGGGATCGTTCCAACTTGGCAAGAGCCCGCCGACGACATCGTGCAGCAATTCTTCGACAGCTTAGAAGAAGTGCCGATCCGTGCCGACGAGCAGAAGTGGCTCACCCGCGACACCACCGACGCCGAAGCTGCAGCGCATCGCCACCAGCTGGAGGAGGCGGCGGAAGCCGCCGCTACCGGTGAATTCGGGTTCACCATGGAGGAGGCCGAGGCAGCAGAGGCGGCAAGCCTTGCCGACCGAGAGGACCTTGCCGGCGCGGAGGAGCAGGCCGAGCTTGAAGCTGAGCCGAACGAGCCTGCCGGGGGCGCCTCCCCCCCACCTTCAGGTAGCTTGTCGCGGGAGGAGCCCGCGGCCCCGCCAAGAAGGCGCCTCCGCAAGACCGGGGAAGTGGTGGGGCGGCAGACGGGCAGACCAGCTGCCGTCTCGCCCAGCCTTGACGCTCCACTGCGGCAAGCATTGTTGCTGAGGCGCCTCACGCCCGCCACAACAAGCTGGAGCGGGCCTTCGGGACCACGGCTCCGCACCCGCCAAGCGTCCGAGGGAGCCTACTCTTCCATTTCGTCGCGCACCGAGGCGGAGCGGAATTCGACTTCTCCGCTCTCAGCTCCGAGGAGGAAGAAGAAGAGTAAGATCTTGTCGCTGTTACTTGTAATTCTTCAATTTGCTGCTTTGTCTTGTATCTGATTTGCTTCATTCTGAACTCTTTCCTTTTTCAGGACGCTGGCTCAGAGGGCGTCGAAGAGAGCCAAGACCCCGGTGGTTGTCATCGAAGACGATCCCCCCGTGACGACAGGAGGCGCGTCTGAGACCCCCTTGCCGGATCCGGCAATCCTTCCTCAGAGCAGCCCCCAGCACAGCCCCCAACGTAAGTATTTGGTTTATTTCTTACGGTTAGGTGTGCGTGGGTGCTCCTTCTTTACTGATATCTGACTTGTTGATTTGTGTAGGAGCAGAGCAGCCTCATCAGGAGGCCCCGGAAGTCACTCCCGAAGTTCTTTCTGCTTCAACTACGCCGCCAAGGGAGAATTCTCCGGCAAGGGAGCGCTCTCCGGCAAGGGAGGCTTCTCCGACAAGGGATGTTTCTCCAACAAGGGGCAGCGCCGGCGATCCTCCGGTGGTGGAGACCGCGGCTACAGATCCCATCGCAGGTAATCTTCTTGCTTGAAAATTTCCCTTGGGTTCTTTTTCTTCTGTTCTTCTTTTCGAACGTTTGCTTGACTGTTCTTTCTTTTTCTGATCGTCAGATCCATCTGCCGGAGAGCCGATGGAGACTGAGGTTGCCGGCGAGGAGGACGCTACAAGGCAACAATGACGACACCGCCAACATGGAGGAAGAGGTCAGGCGCCGATGGGTCCGCCGGGCGAGGAGGCCGCCAAGGCCGCCGCAAAGGCCGGGAGGGGTCTGCGTGATCGTCTTGGACGACCTCGAGGCCGCAGGAGCGCCAGCGCCACGCCGACCGCCGATCCCTCCGCCACCGATGCAAAGATCAGTTCGAAGAGCCCCCAGCGCGCCTATCTCAAGGCCGGCGACGGTGTCTTCATCAAGCTCCCCTGGGCGTCGAGCTCCAGGGCGCCGGTCGAAGGGGAGACCTTTGACGAAGAGCTGCTCGCCTCCGCCGGGCTGTCGTTGGTTGACGCGCCAAGCAGCGGTAGCGGCGAGTCTGAGGAGGAGCAGCTGCTGAAGAAGCTGATGTCGCTCTACCGCGCCCGACAAGCCAAACTGGAGTCCCGGGAAGCACTTGTCGCGAGGGCGGGAGCTGACATGGAGAAACGCGCAGAAGAGCTACGGCGCGCCAACCAAGAAACCCTCCGGGATGTAGCAGAAGCGCGGGAGAAACTCTCCGAAGAGCGCACGGCCTTCATTCTGGAGAAGGCTGAGGTCGAGGAGCAGCAGCGGCTTATCGGCGAGAAGCTATCCGCGCAAGAAGGTGAGCTGGCGCAGCGGAAGATCAACCTTGACAGCTATGAGGAAGATCTTGCCGCGCGCGAGCAATCAATTGGCGGAGCACTCAAGGAGGCAAAGGACGCTGCCGCAGCTGCCGAGGCCGCCAAGAAGGAGTTAGAGACGAGGGTGACGCAGCTGGAGGCCACCCTCCAGAAGAGTGGCGAGGAGGTCGCCACGCTGAAGCACGAGCGCGAGAAGGACGCCTACACTCTTGGCGAGCTGCAGGGCCGTCTCGCTGAGAGGATCAAGGAGCTCGACGCCGCCAAGGACTCCAAGGCAGATCTTGAGCTGAAGCTGTCTACCTTGACGGAGACGCTGGACGGCGCCAAGGAGCGGGAAGTGGGTTTGCTGGAGAAGATCAAGGCCAACGAGGAGTTGTTGGCCAATGCCGCGACCACCCAGGATACCTTTAGAGAGAACGTTATGCACTGGACGGAGGGTCTTGTAGATACTGCTGCCGCCATCGACAGGGAGCTGATGGAGCTGGGGATGGTGGATCTCGGGTACTCCACCGACGAGCGCCTTCAACCCAGCGCCAAGCTCAGCCTGTTCCTCAAGGGCGTGGTGACGGCTCTCCAGCGGTTCCGGGAGGAGATCCCAAAGCAACTGGCCGACGAGTCGCGCCAAATCTGTGCAGGAGCCCTCCAGAAGGTGTTGATGAAGGTGGCCTTCCGCAATCCAGGCGTTAGCTTCGCCAACGTCCTCAAGTCCTTGCCGCCGACCGCTGACGTTGAAGCGCTCAAGGCCCTTGTCGCACCCATTGTGGACAGGGTGAGCGGGGTCAAAAGGGTCGATGGCGACCGCGTAGACTAGGCCGCCTGTTTTATCTTTCCCTTGTCGCTGGTGATCATGTTTAGGAGAACAATCTATTAGATCTGCGACAAGTTATTTTTGTAATATAACTCTATCTTAGGAAATGATTGCAATGTTATTTCCTTTACTTGATTCCTTCCTTTGTATGTTTGTGCCCTACGCTTTTAGGGAACTTGTCGGTGCAGGCACCTTTGTCATGAAGCGCCGAAAAGTGAACGTCAAGACTTCTTTGGCGGTGCCGCCTCCGACAAGCAACCTTGTCGCAACTAGTTGCAGCTCACTTAAGTTGTTGAGCGGACTCGAAACAAAGTAAGGGCGCAAACTAGCTACGAGTTGGTTCCTTCGCGCACAGGTTTTCCATACAAAGTACTATCGTTCGAGGAAGATAACTAAAAAATTTAAAAACTGATTGCTCAAGCTTAGGTAACTTAGCTTTTCTGTCGTTTGCTTCCCGGTAAGGCGAAACTTTCTCGAGCGACGCTTGGCGGCCCACACCATTATCTTCTCCTTCCCCCTGGCTAACTTGTGGGTGAAGGAACCTTCCTTTCTTTTGAAAAGAAAGAAGAGAAAATAAAGTTATGGAGCCTGGTGGCTCGTTATTGCTTACCGGGTGTGGGTGCTGCACAAAATGTCAGATAAAACATGCAAAATGATGATGAAAGCATGAAGTTGACAATTTGCGCGCAACACATGAGCTTTACTAATGCACGGGATCTGCGCCCGGCTTTGTACAAATGATTACATGCAACATCGGCAAGACTTGTACAAAAGGGTGGTTGCCGGAACGGGTTCCGGCAACCGAGCCCTATAGGTAAAACTTACGAAGATGCTCTATGTTCCAGGAGTTGCTCACCGGAATGCCATCTTCGGTCTCAAGGCGGACATCGCCAGGCCTAGTGACTCGTTTCACCCGATAAGGGCCTTCCTACTTGGGCCAACTTGTTGGAATTCTTGGCGGACTGAATGCAATCAAGAACAAGGTCACCTTCCTTGAAACTTCCGCACTAACTTTGTGGCTATGGTAGCGGCGCAAAGCTTGTCGTAACGAGCAGCTCGTGCAGAAATGAAGACGATCCTCCTCAAGGAGCAGCGCGTCATCTTGTCACAGCTGCTCTTGCTCGAGCTCATCATAAGCGAGCACTGAGGTGACCCGTATCTGAGTTCCGTGGGGAGAACTGCCTCTGCTCCATAGACTAGAGCAAAAGGTGTCTGGCCAGTGGCTCGATTTGGTGTCGTCCTGATCGACCAAAGAACCACCGGCAGCTCCTCAATCTAGTTTCTTCCGCACTTGTGCAGCCTGTCGAAAGTTCTGGTCTTGAGTCCTCGCAGCACTTCAAAGATTTGCCCTCTCGCTTGACCGCTGCTTCTCGGATGAGCAATGTAAGCAAAGCAGAACCTTGGCGCCAAGATCTTGGACGTCTTGCATGAAGGTGCGGCTCAGAACCGTGTGCCGTTGTCGGTGATGATCCCGTTAGGGATCCCAAACGGCAAACAATTGACCAAGAACTTGATCGCCGATCGCTGTCACCTTCCTCATCGCTTCCACTTCCCGCCACTTTGTGAACTTGTCAATTCTGACGTACAAGTACTCAAAGCCCCGACAGCTCGGGGAAGGGGCCGAGGATGTCGAGCCCCGCATCAAAATGGCCAGTGATAAAGGGATTGTCTGGAGAGCTTGAGCTGGTGGTGTATCTGCTTGGAATGGAACCGCACGCTTCACACTTGGTTACTTGTGCAGTTGCATCCTGGAGGGCTGTCGGCCAGAAGAAACCTTGCCGGAAAGCTTTGCCGACAAGTGCTCTTGCGCCAATGTGGTGACCACATATGCCTCCGTGTATCTCTGCCAACAGCTTCTGTCCATCTTCCCGATGAATACACTTCAATTTCACTCCGTTGAGTCTTCTTCGCATGTAATGTCGACAAACTGGTACATACTTGATTGCCGGGCTACTCTTTTCGCTTCTTCTTGCTCTTCGGGAAGTTCTCCTGTCTGAAGGAAATGGACGATCTGCTGCGCCCATGCTGGAGCTTGCGGCTCGACAACAAGGACTAAAGGCACATCTGCTGCTGCGGGAAAATCAGCTTCTACGGCAAGAACCTGCGGCTCAGCCGGAGCTTGATGATCCCGGCAAGCTTGCCGGAGCAAAACTTGTCGGGGCGTCGCTTCAACGTAAACAAACCCTTAGGCTTGCTCGGAGCAGACTCGCTTCCTCAAAGAATATCTGTGTTGATTTTGGGGACCTTCTTGGCGGCGGCTTCAGGGAGCTCTGCCGGAAAGTAATCACCAGAAATCAACTTCCTCTTCTTGTTCTGTCTAGTTGATGGTGTTACAGTCGGCTGAGTCAGCTTGAGCACAAAAATTCCTGGTTCCACAGGCAACTTGAGTGCGGCGCACTTTGACAGGCCATCAGCAATATCATTCTGAGCTCTTGGAACATGTTCCATTTGTAGGCCGTCAAAGTGCTCTTCTAGCATTCTCACTTCATCAACGTAGGCTTCCATCAACGGACTCTGATAATCTTTGTTTACTTGGCGGACGACAAGTCATGCGAGTCACCCGACAATGAGCTTCTTGATCCCAAGGTCTCATCGCAATTCTGAGACCGCAAGCAAACCTTCATACTCTGCAGTATTATTTGTTGCTTGCTCCTTGGGAAAGTGCATTTGGACTATGTACTTGAGGTGCTCTCTGGTGGGTGCGATAAGCAGCACGCCGGCACCGGCGCCTTGCAGCAAGAAGGCACCATCAAAATACATCAGCCACTCTTTACTTGCCTCCTTGACGGGGATGCTCGTCTCTGGAATCTCTTCATCTTGCGTTGGCGTCCATTCTGCTATGAACTCTGCCAGTGCCCTGCTTTGGATAGTTGAAGTGCTTTCAAACTTGAGGCCAAAGCTTGACAGTTCTAGCGCCCACTCGACAATCCTGCCTGTTGCTTCTGGATTTTGCAATATCCTCTTCACGGAAAGCGAGTGACGATCATATCTCATGTGCTTGGAAGTAATGGCGCAGCTTTCTCGAGGCCATGAGGAGGCCAAAAAGCAATTTCTGCACACCAGAGTACCTTGACCTAGCCCCCTGCAGAAGGGAACTGACAAAGTAGACTGGGCGCTGCACCATCCTTTTCTGCATCTTCTCGCAATCCTGCGCAGATCCGTCCTTGTCGGGACCAGAGCTTGTCGGTGAAGCCCCCTGCTTGTCGCTGGATGCATCTGCCTCGGTTGCCGGCTCATCATCTGCCTCCCTTTCCGCTACTAACGCAGCACTAACCACTTGATTGGTTGCCGCTATATACAGCAGCAACTTCTCTTGTGGCTTAGGTGCGACAAGTATTGGAGTGGAGGACACGTACCTCTTCAAGTCATGCAGCGCAGCCTCCGCTTTCGAAGTCCATTTCATTGGACCTGCCTTTTTCGTAATCTTGAAAAATGGCGAGGCGCTCAGCGAGCCTAGAGATAAACTCTTTGAGAGCAGCCACGCAACCAGCAAGTCTTCGTACATCCTTGACGCGCTTTGGTGCTTCAATCTGCTCAATGGCCTTAATCTTGTCGGGATTGGCTTCAATTCCCCGCTGAGATACAAAGAACCCGAGAAGCTTGCCGGAAGGGACTCCGAACACGCACTTCTCGGGGTTGAGCTTGAGGTTGATCTTGCGCAGATTTGCAAAGGTCTCATCTAAATCTTGAACCAGAGTTGCTTTGTCCTTGCTCTTGACCACTATGTCATCCATGTAGGCTTCTACATTTATGTGCATTTGCGGCTCAAAAGCGTCATGGACTACTCTCGCAAACATTGAACCAGCATTCTTTAGCCCAAAAGGCATCCGTACAAAGCAGTATGTGCCACATGGGGTGATGAATGCGGTTTTCTCCTCATCCTCTTCTGCCATGAAGATCTGATGATATCCTGAATATGCATCAAGAAATTAAAGCAAATCACATCCAGCCGTGGAGTCAACAATCTGGTCGATGCGCGGCAAGGGAAATGGGTCTTTGGGACAAGCTTTATTAACATCCGTGAAGTCGATACAAAGTCTCCATTTCCCATTTGCCTTTCGTACAAAAACTACCGGATTGGCCAACCACGTGGGATGGAGCACTCCTCTGACAAGGCCTGCTGCTTCCAACTTGTTGATCTCTTCTGTAATGAATTCTTGGCGCTCCACTGCCTGTTTTCTGACTTTTTGCTTGACGGGCCGCACATGAGGACAGACAGCTAGGTGGTGCTCAATTACTTTCCTGGGAACACCGGGGATGTCAGACGGTTGCCATGCAAACACATCGACATTCGCCCGCAGGAAAGCAACGAGCGCGCCTTCCTATTTAGGGTCAAGCGTGGCACTGATGGTGAAGGTACCACCAGTGCCGTCCTCCTTGGCGGGCACCTTCTTGGTCTTCGGTGGAGCTGCCATCATCTTCTTGCACTTGCCGGTGGAGCTCGATGGTGCGTCCTCGACGGTAGCGCAGCACTCCGAAGAGGTGCACTTGCCGGAGTGGGCATCAGAGCTCTTGCCGGACTTGGTCTTCTTCTTCCCCCCGGGAGCTTTAGCGGCAAGTGATTTGCTATCTGTTGCAGCTGCTGCTTCCCGGTAGATCTTGTCGGCGCAGATAAGAGCATCCTTCTTGTCGCCAGGGACAGAGATGACGCTTATTGGGCCGGGCATCTTGAGCAAGTTGTATGCATAATGAGAGGCTGCCATGAACTTGGCGAGTGCTGGACGGCCAAGTATTCCGTTATAGGGCAACGGGAAATCAGCAACGTCGAACATGACCCTCTCAGTCCTGAAGTTTAGCTCGCTGCCAAATGTTACCGGCAACGTGATCTTCCCCTCCGGCTTGCTCCTTCCTGGATTAATTCCTTGGAATGTGCCAGTCTCTTCGAGCTCGCTGTCAGGGATCTGAAGCTTCTGGAGCACTGCAGAGGAGATCAGGTTCAAGCCGGCCCCGCCGTCAACCAACATCTTAGTGACTTTGAGGTTGCGGATAGTTGGTGAAACCAACATCGGCAAGCACCCGACCACAGTTATGCGATCAGGGTGGTCCTCAATATCAAAGATGATGGGCGTGCTGGACCATTTCAGAGGCTTGCGTGACTCTACTGATGGTTCTGCTGCATTAACCTCCCGCATCCATTGCTTGAGCTGGCGGTGTGAGGTATGCAGAGAAGCACCGCCGTCAATGCAGAGGACCTCCGTGGCTTTCTGAAATTCCTGCTCATCAGCCTCATCGTCCTCCATGTCTTCGTCGTCATCGTCGTCTTCATCCTTGTCGCGGCCACGGGGAGGTCTGTCTCCTTGCCGCTGCTTGGCCTTGCCGCGGCGTCCTCCCCGGCCGGGTCGCTTCTTGCTAACTGCCCCAACACCTTCCTGGGCCTTCTCCTTGTCGCGCGCCGTACTCGACTTCATTGTTCAACAAGCTGCTCGACTTTCTTGCAGCTCTGGAGGTCGTGGCCCTTGGTGCGGTGAATCTTGCGATCTTGTTTGTTGGAGCTGTCACGCTTGTCGGCGTCCGCCAGGGCTTGCAATCGGCGCCCGGCAACCTCCTTGCCGGAACCACCAACTTTGATTTCTTGGCGGCACCACCGTTTGCGGACTGCTCGACAACTAGTACCTCTTTGCTCTTCTTCCTTGGTTGTTCCGCCGCCGACTCTTCTTTGCCGGGCGGTCTCCTCACCGCCGATCCTGCTTCGCATTCTCTCCGAGTCTCCTCCTTCCTCAAGACGTGCACACTTGTCGGCCAGAGCATACAGCTCATCGACGTCCTTGACTTTGCACATCGCCATCTCCTCCCTCATCGCGGCGGTTCCGCACGCTCGATGAAACGCGCTGATCACACAAGGGCGGGGTGGACATCTGGGATGTTGTAGTGCACACGGCTGAATCTCTGAATGAACTTGCGCAGGATTCTCCTTCCTTCCGGGCGGCAGTGAAGGTCACTCTCTTGGCCATGAGGCTTGTGGCCGCCTGTGAAGGCGCCGACAAACTGATGGCATAAATCTGCCCAAGAAGATATGGAACTGTCCGGCAAGTGCATGAGCCAAGATCTAACATTGGGCTTGAGCACCAGCAGGAAGTAGTTGGCGAGGATCTTGTCGTCTCGTCCCCTTGCAGCCTGCACCACAATGGTGTAGATGCTGAGGAACTCCGATGGGTGTGTCCTGCCATCATACTTCTCTGGCACGTCTGGCTTGAAATTTTTCTTGTCGGGCCACTGGACTTGCCGCAGCTCACGAGTGAACGCAGGGCAACCTACCGCGTACGGCAAGTCACCTGGTTCCCCTGGCGCTTGCATGTCGACAGCGGGCCCGACGCGCTTGTCGGACTGACGCCGCGATTCTCTTCGGCGCTCGATGCGAGTTCGAGCGTCTTCTTGTTGCCGTTCTTGAAGAACTTGGCGCTGATCACAGCGAGCTCGTGGATCCGACGAAGCGGTGGAGTCGCTGTCGAGGTGGATCCGACGAGTCGGCGATCTTGGCCTTCGGGATGGAGAGTGCATGGTGGTTGCACCCCCACAGGTATCGTCGCCACCGGCTCGTGCCTTGTCGTCTCGCCGCGGCAGTGATGTGCTTGGTTGCCGCGGAACGTCGCCATTGGCAAAGCCGATGAGACTTTGAATGGTGGCCCTCCATTCGTCGACCTTGTCAGCCATTGGAGGGTAATCTAGGAGCAGTTGAGCTCGCGCCAAAGCTTCTGCTTGAGTGGTGGGCGGCAATGGCGAACGGTGCGAGGAGCGGGATGTGCTCGGACTTCTAAATACATTAGAAGGAGCAGTGTCCCGTCCAGGCGACCGTGCCCCGCTCGCACCAGCCTGTTGGCGCGCGAGCTGTTCTTGAGCGTCCCTGGATCCACCAGTTCGATCTTGTCCCAACGAACGGATGGCGCTGCGAGCACCATGACGTTGTCGGTCCCGCGCCTCCTGGGATGGATGCGGACGTATCCGGACACCGAGGTCTGCGCCGCCTTGTCCTTGGACTTGGCAGCGTTGTGGGTTCCCTCGACGATGCCCGTTCCTCCGCCAGCGTCTTCCCCACCACTCGTCAGCTCCGGTGGTGGTGGGTTTGACGCGACGGTTTCGCCGCCGAAGCCTTCTTCTTCGGTGGCATGTTGATGAAGATGATGAAGATGTTGCTCGTGTGAACGCCGGATCAGGTTCACACAGCCTCGACGCCCCTACCTGGCGCGCCAAAGATGTCGGGGAAGCTGATCGTACCCATGAACACCTATGGGACCGAGTCCCTTGTGGTTCGGTGGGGGGGCGGAGATTGCACGAAGAGCAGATCGAGGCGATGCACACGAGCAGTTTACCCAGCTTCGGAGCTCTCCGGAGAGATAATACTCCTACTGCTGCTTGGTTGATTGTATTGTGTTCTTGCTAGGGAGCACGGAGAGCTACAAAACCTAGCTTCAGTATCTATGGTCTCGAATGAGTCGAACTGAACTAAGCAGAACCGAACCCTTTCTACGTTGCACACGGGCCTCCTTTTATAGGCTCAAGGGGTCACCACAGGTGGCAACGTAGACGAGGGTAAAAATGGGAAAAAGAGTTCCGGTTGGTGCAACTACCTTGTACAGTGTACTCTACCTAACTCTGACGGCAAGGGACAAAAGCAATAAATGCCCGTCCATGTCGCCTAAACAGTGTAACAGGGACCGTCAGGAGCGCCACCGTTCGCCACGATGGCCTTCTTGTCAGCGCCGCTTATCGCTGCTCTCCGCTGGCTGCACAGCATTTGACACGCGTGCCTGGAACAGCCCCACGGCGACACGTTGGCGGATGAGCTGGAGCGGAGATGAAGAGAAAAACTCCTTGGAGGAAGAGGCCGGGGAGAAATGGACCGTGGATCTAAAACACCTACGAACCTGGTCCTCGACCTTGAGGCCGGGGTTGAAGTCCCAGTGGAGGAGCCCTTCCATGGTGGATTAGAGGGATCCATGGCCACCGGTGGTGAAGGTGGAGGTGGGGGTGGAGAGGGAGGTAGGCGGGGAGAGAGCCATCTTTCCCAGAAAAATGTCCACACAACATATTTTGTGGGGCCAAAATAAGCCAGATCGATTAATTGTTATTCCAATGCATACTAGATTTAGAGACAAAAAATATCTACACTACAAGCTATTCAAACTGAATTTCGAACTCATGTGCACCCGGATGAACAGTGAAATCGAGAAATAATAAAAAAGTATGCTCTTTTTTACAAGAAACATGTTATGTGCTCAATTCGTGCATTTTTTAAGAAATAACATTTGTGGTGCTCTACACAAAAGAAAAGAAAAAATATCAATGTTTTATAAATCTTTGACATTTTTGGTGCCCTAGAAAACAAAATTAATTTTTCAAAATATTTAAGAAAAAGTTTGTATAGCAACGATTTTTTAGAGCACCGAAAAGTGCACTTACCTACAAAAATTTGCACACAGCTCGAACATGCGAACATGTTTGTTGCTTAAAAAGAAGATTGTTTGATTTATTTTACATTTTTCTTTCTAGTTTTTGTTCTTCTAGGGGCATATGAGCTCGGGAGCCAAAACGTTCTCCCCACTACTTATTTTGATGAAATCAAGCTGTAAAAGGTAGACCTAGGCATACCTCGAGCGGAAATAGTACTAGTTTAGCATTTTAAATATCAAAAAAATTATTGCTTATTCTGTGTGTTGCTCCCTAGATCACGAAGGATCATATTGAAGTCATTGTTATTCTATTTGGGTTGTTGGATGAAGATCCGACATTCTAGGTTAGAAGTGGCTAATGCAAATGTTTTTTAGGTACCTCACAAATATAAGCTCCCCTTGAAAGATGAAGAACATGACCTTCAAATGGAGGGGCCAGAGGAGGAACAAGGTGTGCTTCTTCCCATGGGTCATTCTAATTGTGAGCAAGATAGAGAACGCGAGCTTCAAATGGCAAAACCAGAGGAGCAAGAAGGCGTCGTTCATCCCACGGGTGCTTCTGTCCGCCATAAAGATGAAGAAGCACACCTATCCCCGTGGCCGGTATCATTCACCCTACGCAAATATACGCATAGACGACTTGTGAATGTGGCCATGTTGGCTGCTTTCACCATCTACAACTACAGCACACTGAGCAACCTCGTCAAGTCTCAGATTTTCTCAAGTAATAATTATTTCTATCGATTTATTTGTTTGTTTATTTCGTTGTGAAGACAATGGGTTTTCAGATGGGCTCAAAACTCAGATGTGACATATATCACTACAACTCTTTCTATCCCTCCAAAAAAATCCTTCCTGGATTTTCCTTGGGCTGGGGGGGGGGGGGGCATAGCCCCCTCAGCTATACACATATCTACGCCCCTACATCTAGTATATTGTATGCCATATTACTTTACACATTCAAGATGGGATCCAAAACCCTTTGTGTACATTGTATGTCATATTACTCTACATATTCAAGATGGTTAGGATTTTATTAACTTTATTATTTGTTATTGCTAATAGATGAAGCGATTTATCTATCTGCTCATCTCAATGCGGCTGCCATTACAAGCCTTCTGGTTTTCACATTTCGGGTGGCAAACAAGCGATATGGTTTCATCCTTTGTCCACCCTTCTTCATTTGCATTTGCACGACCGTGATAGTCTACATCGCATGCGAAGTAAAAATAACACCTCCGCCCGTCTTGTGTTTCAAATTTAATATATCCATGTTAATTCTAATTATGAAGATCACTTGGTAGATTGGGACAATTGGCAACACCTTATTCTTTTGCATCTCCATCATTGTATTGTGCATCTTGGTGGTGGATGACAAGAACAAGATGGTGAAGAAGTATCCTTTTATCTGGCTCCAAATATCTTTCAAGTTATCAAAAGGCTTTGGATCATCTTCTGAGATCTCCACATTCACCACAACCACTTTTCTCTTCATACCAAAACAAGGATATCCTCCCACTTGCACAAATTAATGTGTGGAGGGAACTTAACCAAATATGATAAATCATTAAGCTCCCTTATTTTCCATGGCCAGTTTGTCTTATATATATCTTATGAAAATCTCCTTATCTAGATCCTCCTTAGTAGCCTCACCATCTTCTACATAAACTACTCTCCTATTCTTGGTGAACAACACATGCATCACATCAGTTTCACTAATCTCTACATGGTAAAAGCCCAACCGTGTTGTAGCGCTTCCAATATACTTGGCCATATTGCGAGGCTTCTTCCTAAGAGGAAGGCCTCAACCAAATGAGCAGAGATTTGGCAAATAAAACACACTTGCCCTCTAGGTCAGCCTGCCTTCTAATGACAAAGCCCCCCCCCCCCCCACAACTATAGCAGTGAACCTCAACATATTTAGTTGGAGTACCAGATGTAACTACAACAATTTTTGTTCTTCCTCTAAACATGCTTGCTTTGTTGTTTGATATTCCAGTTATTTGAAACATCATTATATATTATGTACCCAGTTTTCAAGGTAAAAACATTTCCTATCTCTACAATAATGGGGGAATATAGATTATTATTTAATTTGGAAATTATATCACTTGAAGTGAGCACAATATACTTAATCAATGTTAATGATAATAACACAACCTTATTTTGTGTTTGCACTACTATGACGTTTTTATGGGGACAAACTAAGCAAAATCATTTTAAAAACTCTAATTCATACTAGCTTTAGCAACAAAAAAAGATCTACAATGCAAGATATTCAAACTGGAGTGAAAACTCATGAGCTCATCCTATCCCTATGGCTGGTATCGTCCACCCTCCGGAAATATACGCATAAACGACTTGTGAATGTGGCCACGTTGTCTGCTTTCACCATCTGCAACTACAACATGGGCAGCAACCTCCCGAAAGCTCAACTTTTCTCAAGTAATAATTATTTCTATTGATTGATTTGTTTGCTTATTTCGTTGTGAAGACAATGAGTTTTGAGATGGGTTCCAAAACTCAGATGCGGCTTATATCACCACAACTCTTTATATCCCTCAAAAGAAAAACCCTTCCAGGATTTTCCTTGGGCTGGGGGGGGGGGCATAGCCCCCTGAGCTATACACATAGCTACGCCCCTACATCTCAGTATATTGTATGTCATATTACTGTACACATTCAAGATGGGATCCAAAACCCTCTGTGTACATCGTATGTCATATTACTCTACATATTCAAGATGGTTAGGATTTTATTAACTTTATTATTTGTTATTGCTAATAGATGAAGTGATTTATCTATCTGCTCATCTCAATGCGGCTGCCATTACAAGCCTTCTGGTTTTCACATTTTGGGCGGCAAACAAGCGATGCGGCTTGACCTTTTGTCCACCCTTCTTCATTTGGAACTGCACGGTCGTGATAGTCTACATCGCATGCGAAGTAAAAATAACACCCCCGCCCGTCTTGTGTTTCAAATTTAATATATCCATGTTAATTCGAATCACTACTGCAGGATACTGCTAATGCGACACTATGATCAGAGAACCTTTGCAGAAACTGTGTGCGATGCAATAATCGCAAATGATGGTGTAAAAAACTGTCAAAAAGGTGCAAAATGTTTGCGATGGCGGAGCCATCAAACACGGTTCAGATTTTAGTTGCGTGTGCGATGCAGGGCACACGGTTAATCCATTCCAACTGTTTGCGATGAGGCAGAACAACAAAAACGGGCAGCCATATCAATTTGTGTGCGATGCAGGACACACGGTTAATCCATTCGAACTGTTTGCGATGAGGTAGAACAACATAAATGGGCAGCCATATCAATGTGTGTGCGATATACGGCATACGGTTCACTCGGACAAACTGTTTTCGATTAGGGAACACAATAGAAAAGGTTCAACTTAACAAGATGTGTGTGATATGCGGCATACAGTTCACATGGATGAACTATTTGCGATGAGCCAAAAGAACACAAACGAGTCGTGTAAACAAGATGTGTGTGATACGTGGCAAACAACCAACTCAGATGAACTGTTTACGATGAGAAATTACAACACATATGGTCAATACAGTTACTTCGTATGCGATTCTGTGTGTACAAAAAACTTTGAAAAATGCAAACTAGTTGCTTGCGGTGGCTAGGAGTATCGCACATGATGCGTCTGCGAGTACTCGTGTGCGATGATTAGTATGTTACATATACGTTTTCTTATGTTAACATGTGTGTGAATTTGCAATATGGACAGTTAATATGCAAATCCCTTCTGGACATCGGGCACACGCTTAAACTCAATGAACTGTGTACGATACTAATACTTTCCATGAAAATTTATGAACTTGGGTAACAAAATTTGAGTAACTCACACACACACACACATACACACACACACACACACACACACACACACACACACACACACACACACACACACACACACACACACACACATATATATATATATATACAGTTTTGACAACCATATGGTCCTTATCTACATACTTAACATAGTAACAACTATCACATTTTAAGAGGCTAAGGGCCAACAACCATATGGTCCATATCTACATACTTAACATATATAGTAACAACCAGCACATTTTAAGAGGCTGAGGGCCAACAACCACAAATATCCACTGGAAGCAGCTTGATCACGGCGACTCGACATCTCGTCAGTGAAAAGGAAGAGCCCTCCTGTGCCTTGGTAGAGCATGAGTAGAACAGTGTCTCCAATTTTCCAATATGGATGCATTGCCACGAGAAGCGAGAACTTGTAAATGGTTCCATTTCTGCGGAAATGCAGTACCTTGCAATCACTTTGGCGTTATTAGCAGGCACAAGTGTAATTCGACCACGCCGGTAAATCGATCTAGGAACTGCTACAGGGGCAATTTCATTGACATGTAGAATAAAAACCAATTGTAACATATTGTTGAAGATATATATAGTTTATGAGCATCAACAATAAAAGAAGACTTTTTACCAGCATTTTGTGCACACAATTGGTCTTGTTCAGTGTGTGCACCATAGGTCTAATTAATCCCATCCAAAATCCAGCGTTCATACGCTGTGCTATCTCTGTCAGATTATCAACAAAGTTTATGACATGCTTCAAGTCCTTCCAGTGAAATTTCGTATGCTTAGTAACATACATATCGTTCACTATGCATTCAACATATCCTGCTTAAAAGGTGGAAAGATATTATTTATTCAGAGCATGGCAGAAGAATATGTAGTGCGCATAAATTGGTAAATAGAATTTGTTACTGCCTAGGAAAGGAGTCAGAATATGATATCACAATTGGTTGCTTAAATAGTACTCCCTCCATTCCTTGATATAAGGTGTATACATTTTTGAGAAAAAGTCTGAAATATAAGGTGTATTGCGTTGCACCACTCGTTTGGATAATTTTTTAAAGGATTTGATTACATTTCCTTATATACGGCAAGCTCCTCTATTTTCTCATTTCAATTAGTTAGGTGTAATATCTCCCAAAACTTGTGAAATTTTCCCTCCATGTGCGTTCTTTAATTTTCGTGCCAAAAACTATACACCCTATATTTAGGAACGGAGGGAGTAATCAATTAGTCAGAACAAATACCCCGATTTTGCTAAGTAATATGACAACATGAAGAAAGTTGAAAGGACACTAACCTCGATCAGACTTTGATCGGCTGATGGCGTTGGGGAAGTAAACATCCATGTTAATTAGACCAGGCTGTGGTGCACACATTAGAATTTTATTGCCAGCTTTCAGTTCATAACACTTCGACATTTTTCTCCAAAGGTCCGCATTAAAATAGGAGTGACAATCTTTATCAAGTTTTACGCTAACCATCATTGTAAATCCATGTTGCGTTGTCAATATGACATCCCGGGAGTCATCAACAAAGTAAAGTCCAAGATTTCCTTCTACTCCTGTTCTTGCAAAGCAAGGGATGAAGTGCTTGAAATGAAAATTAAGATTGTAAATTAGATATATTGAAATAACAGAGCAAGATGCAAATATGAGAGTAACTGATAGAACAGATCAATATATAGATGAAATAAAAGTACAAAAATATAGAATTAAAAATAGATAATATAACAAAGATTTGATGCAAATATATAGATAATTTAGCAACAGACGGTATATGTTCACAAATTTAGGCCATGCCGACCGTGGTAGGTTGAGCTTGAATATACCGAGCGCTCCCTGAAGTCATACGGAATGGTGAGATAGAACTTCGTTCTGACTGGCCACGACAGCAGTTGCCCAATTTGTGCTTGCACTGTGGACACATGAATGAACACCCACGAATCAGCTAGAAAGAAAATGATTCCACGACAATTTCCGCCGGTTGATTAACAGCAACGGATGGACTCCGATAAGAGATGAGTGAATATTTTGCTAAGTTGATATCTTCTCCATAAGAAAAATTCCCGACCCAATTCCGCAGAAAACCCAAGTCGACCAGAGTCTAGAATGTCAGTGCAGATAGGCAGCGGAAAGCGGTAGGGGCGAAATCCCATGCCGTTTGGAGCGCGACCTACGCCCGCCGCCAAGAGCCTCGAGCTTAGGGTGCAGAGTTGCGGAGGAGTCCACGGTGAGTGAGTGGGGACGAAGTGGGCGAGGGTTTTCTTTTTTCCTTTTGCATGTGTGAGTGAACACACACGGTTCGCAGAGACGACGGAGATGAATCGTGTGCGATAGTAAATCACCGAGATTGAATGGGAATCCAAATTTCCTTTGTCCTTCATCCATGAGTTTTTTTCTACGATGAACATAAACCCTGCTAATCACCGTGTTCAAATTTGACACTTTTCCGGGTTCATTTACAATATTTAGGGGATCACGTGCATTTCGTAGGCATTAATGCACATAATTCAAATTCAAACAATTGGTGCTTTAAAAGGTGCACAAGAACGGTCTGGAAAAACCATACTTGTGGTATTTAGTAATTTCTCAAGCCTTTTACAAGGAATGTGCAGAGATTTCAATGGAATGCGTGGCAATAGTCAACCACAAACGCGTCATTTACTGGTTTATCAACTATAGAACAATGAAATACGTGCTTGAAAAACATGACGCCTGGCATGGTGCCATGGTATGGCCTCACCGTGCCCTGGTTCAAAGCTGAGAAGGTTTGATTTATGTCATCATGCACGCCCTTCATAAATCGAACCATCAACGAGGAAGTTCAATGCTTTCGAGAGGGAAATCACCAAGATTGAAGGGGAATCCAAATTTCCGTCCTAGTTTGTCATTCAGTTTTTTTCAACGATCAACATACCGCCTCAAATGCAACATGTTCAAATTTGACATTTTTCCGAACTCATTTGCCATATTTAGGGGATTATGTGCATTTTGTAGGCATTAATTATGCACATAATTCAAATTTGAACAATCGATGCATGAAAAGATGCACAAGAACGGTCTAGAAAACCATGCTTATGCTATTTAGTACATTCTCATGTCTTTTTTTGAGAGAGAGTACATTCTCATGTCTTTTACAAGGAATGGGCAGATATTTCAAGGAAATGTGTGGCAATAGTCAACCATAAACGCGTCGTTTACTAGGTTAACAACTATACAAAAATGAAATACATGCTTGGAAAACATGATGCCTGGTGTGGTGCCATGGTATGGCCTCACCGTGCCCTGGTAAAAGTCTCGTCATGCACGCCTTTCATATATCGAACCATCACCGAAGAAGTTTCATGGTTTCGAGGGGGAAATCACCAAGATTGAAGGGGGATCCAAATTTCCTTTGTCCTTTGTCCATGAGTTTTTTTCTATGATGAACATACAACCTGCAAATCATCGTGTTCAAATTTGGCACTTTTCTGGGTTCATTTGACATATTTAGGGGATTATGTGCATTTCCTAGGCATCAATGCACATAATTCAAGTTCAAACAATCGGCGCATGAATGGATGCACAAGAACGGCCTGGAAAACCATGCTCGTGCCATTTAGTAAAACCCATGTCTTTTACAAGGACTAGACAGATATTTCGATGAAATGTGTCACAATAGTCAACCACAAATATTTGTTTTTTGGGTTTTCAACTATAGAAAAATGAAATAAATGCTTGAGAAACATGACGCTTGGCGTGGTGCCATGGTATGACCTCACCATGCCCTGGTAAAAATTTGAGAAGGTTTGGCTTATGTCTTCATGCACGCCCTTCATTAATCGAACCATCACCAAGGAAGTTCCATGCTTTCGAGAGGGAAATCCCCAAGATTGAAGGGGGATCCAAATTTTCGTCCTAGTTTGTCATTCAGTTTTTTTTCAACGATCAACATACCACCTCAAACGCAACGTGTTCAAATTTGACATTTTTCCAGGCTCATTTACCATATTTATGGGATTATGTGCATTTTCTAGGCATTAATGGACATAATTCAAATTTGAACAATCGGTGCATGAAAAGGTGCACAAGAACGGTCTGGAAAACCATGCTCGTGTTATTTAGTACATCCTCATGCCTTTTACAAGGAATGGGCAAATATTTTAAGGAAATGTGTGGCAATAGTTAACCATAAACGCGTCATTTACTGGGTTAACAACTATACAACAAATTGAAACACATGGTTGGAAAACATGACGCCTGGTGTGTTGCCATGGTATGGCCTCACCATGCCGTCGTAAAAATTGGAGAATGTTTTCCTTATGTCGTGATGCACGCCTTTCATAAATCGAACCATCACCGAGGAAGTTTCATGGTTTCGAGGGGAAAATCACCAAGATTGAAGGGGGATCCAAATTTCCTTTGTCCTTTGTCCATGACTTTTTTTTCTATGATGAACATACAACCTGCAAATCACCGTGTTCAAATTTGGCACTTTTCCAGGTTCATTTGCCATATTTAGGGGATTATGTGCATTTCCTAGGCATTAATGCACATAATTCAAGTTCAAACAATTGGTGCATAAAAGGGTGCACAAGAACGGCCATGCTCGTGCCATTTAGTAAATTCTCATGCCTTTTACAAGGAAGGGACAGATATTTCGATGAAATGTGTGGCAATGGTCAACCACAAACGTTTGTTTATTGGGTTCTCAAATATAGAAAAAATGAAATAAATGCTTGAAAAACATGACGCCTGGCATGGTGTGCCATGGTATGACCTCACCATGCCCTGGTAAAATTTGAGAAGGTTTGGCTTATGTCATCATGCACGTCCTTCATAAATTGAACCATCACCGAGGAAGTTCCCTGCTTTCGAGAGGGAAATCACCAAGATTGAAGGGGAATCCAAATTTTCTTTGTTCTTTACCACGAGTTTTTCTCTGACGAACATACACCACTGCAAATCACCGTGTTCAAATTTGGCATTTTTCCGGGCTCATTTACCATATTTAGGGGATTATGTGCATTTTCTAGGCATTTAGCGCATATAAATCCAATCCAGCTACAGGTGCACGGGTGTGATGTGAGGGTCATGGATTGCCGCTCGATCGTGGCGCATCATACGGTGCACACGCGCGATCCGCGTGGCTAGGGTTCTGGCCAATCATAACACAACACACAATAGGCTCAGCGCACACTGTTTCCGGAAGCGACGGAGATGATCGTGTGCGATAATGAATGAGAAAAATTGTAAGGGAAGCCAAATTTCTGTTGTCGTTTGTCGTTGAGCTCTTGAATACCACCGCACTATACGGTTGCCTGGCCCCTCCGTCCCAGAGCTCTCTCTAGGCGTCGTCCATGGCACCGTGGCACACAGTAACAGGTAAGGAAGCGATGACATCCCGCCGCGCCGCGTTCCTCGCTGCCCGCGACCGCACACATGGTAAGGAAGCGATGGCATCTCACCGTGCCGAGTTCATCGCTGCCGGCGGCCAAGCAGTTACATGGGAGGACTTTGAGGCTACCATGGACGAATGGGTGGTGGTTCTAGAGGCGGCCAAAGCCGCACGGAAGGAGCGGAAAAGGCATAAAGCAGTCAAGAAAAGAGAGTCCCGCCGCCGCAAGAGAAAAGAGGCCGCACGCCATGGTGAGGAGAGCTTGGTGGAGATCGAAGCACGGTGGGCTTCCACCTACAAGGCCGGGAAGGAGAACGCCGGCGTCTGGCCAGCATGCCCCGATGGCAGAAGTAGTTTAAGTTTGTAGTATTAGAGAAAATTACCAGTAGTAAGTTTGTAGTATTAAGGTACAATGTCGGTAAGAGCATCCTTTGAGGGCTTTGAGCGTTGATTAGCATGTGTTCCCATGTGCGTATTTTTGCGTTAATCATTAGAAGATTGCAAAACACACGGTTTCTGTGCCGTACCCGTCTGCGTTTTTTGCGTTAATGATCCATAAGTCAGTTACCTGTGCGATGTTTTCTAATAAACCAGGCATACCATTGACCGAAAAAAATCAACTACACGTGTACATTTTTTGGAGACGGGACCTGCCAACTTTCTTTTTTCTCGCACACGAGTATTTTATGTGCTTCGTCTGTGTTGTGTGTTTCCCCCGCCCAAGTTTCAAGTTTCGCAGCGAAATTTTCATTAGGCGCGCGATTTCAGAATTTATTCCTCCAACCTCATCCCCACCCTCAGTATCCCCCACGCACCTCCCCCTACCGGCATCTCAAACCGCTGCATCCGCAACCACAGCTTCAACTACATCTACGTTCTGCTCGGATCCAGTCAGGTAACCCACCGATCTCTATCACGGCCCCGGCCTGATTGCTTAAATGGCGCCTGTGAAAAATCCTCATACCTCCAAATCCCCACCGCCAGGAACTGATGGTGATCCAGGGCGCGATGGTCGTTGTGCGTGTTTACCATGTTCTACTTAACATGCCTGTCCATGTCTTACGCAGGGTCATAATGGCCGATGTTGTTGTTTGCCGTCGAGGTTAGGTGCATCCCATGTCTTACAGTATTTCACATCATTTGTGCAATTGCACTATAACTTCTACCATTTACTGGTTCCCTGTAGGTACACATGTCAGTGCCACTAATCCACGCTTCGACCCGGAGGAACAACTCGCCTCCGCCGTCGATGACTTTGGGCGGGCTCTGGTCAAGATGAAGTGCCCAACAACTACCTCTCAGGACTTACCAAGTATGTACTCACCAGTTCAATCTTACCAATACCAGTTGCAATTAATGGCTATGTTCTGTACGGTCGATGTATTAAGCATGTTCTAGTAAACATGCCTAACACATTTTTGCTACTTTCCCTGCCTTTTTATAGATATCTGGGCCATTCTCTGCTCTTGCAGCACCTGCCTTGTGATGTTTAACACATTTTTGCTACTTTCTCTAACTTTGTCTAGAATATTTTGGATCTAAACATTCATGCCACAATAAAGAGAATTACATTGAAAAATTATGTTAGGTAGCATTGCACATCAAAAATTCTATTTTATCATTTACCTACTCGAGGACGAGCAGGAATTAAGCTTGGGAATGCTTGATACGTCTCCAACGTATCTATAATTTTTCTTTGTTCCATGCTATTATATTATCTGCTTGGATGTTTAATGGGCTTTATTATGCTCTTTTATATTATTTTTGAGCTAACCTATTAACCGAAGGCCCAGTGCAAATTGCTGTTTTTTTGCCTATTTCAGTGTTTCGCAGAAAAGGAATATCAAACGGAATCCAAACGGAACGAAACCTTCGCGAGGATCTTTTTTGGAAAAAACTCAATCCAGGAGACTTTGAGTGGAAGTCAAGGAAGCAACGAGGCAGCCACGAGGTAGGAGGGCGCGCCCAGGGGGGGGGGGGGTTAGGCACGCCCCCACCCTCGTGGGCCAATCGTAGCTCCACCGACCTACTTCTTTCGCCTATATATACTCTTATACCCTGAAAACATCCAGGGGAGCCACGGAACCACTTTTCCACCGCCACAACCTTCTGTACCCGTGATATCCCATCTTGGGGCCTTTTCCGGTGATCTGCCGGAGGGGGATTCGATCATGGAGGGCTTCTACATCAACACCATAGCCTCTCCGATGATGTGTGAGTAGTTTACCACAAACCTTCGGGTCCATAGTTATTAGCTAGATGGCTTCTTCTCTCTCTTTGGATCTCAATACAAAGTTCTCCTCAATGTTATTGGAGATCTATTCGATGTAATACTCTTTTGCGGTGTGTTTGTCGAGATCCGATGAATTGTGGGTTTATGAACTTGATTATCTATAAATATTATTTGGTTCTTCTATGAATTCTTATATGCATGATTTGATATCTTTGCAAGTCTCTTCGAATTATCGGTTTAGTTTGGCCTACTAGATTGATCTTTCTTGCAATGGGAGAAGTTCTCAGCTTTGGGTTCAATCTTGCGGTGCTCGATCCCAGTGATAGAAATGGAAACGACAGTATTGTATTGTTGCCATCGAGTATAAAAAGATGGGGTTTATATCATACTGCTTGAGTTTATCCCTCTACATCATGTCATCTTGCCTAATGCGTTACTCCGTTCTTATGAACTTAATACTCTAGATGCATGCTGGATAGCGGTCGATGTGTGGAGTAATAGTAGTAGATGCAGAATCATTTCGGTCTACTTGACACGGACGTGATGCCTATATTCATGATCGTGCCTTAGATATCATCATAACTATGCACTTTTCTATCAATTACTCGGCAGTAATTTGTTCACCTACCATAATATATGCTATCTTGAGAGAAGCCACTAGTGAAACCTATGGCCCCCGGGTCTATTTTACATCATATTATTTTCCCGTCAACTAGCTATTTCTGTCGCCGTTTATTTTGCAATCTATACAACAAAAATACCAAAAATATTTATCTTATTATGTTTATCAGATCTCACTTTTGCAAGTGGCTGTGAAGGGTGAGGGAGTCCTGGATTAGGGGGTATCCGGACAGCCGGACTGTATACATCGTCAGAATTATTGAAGCGTGAAGATACAAGACTCAAGACTCCGTCCAGTGTCCGGACGGCAAGCCTGGCGATCCGGATATTATATTTCCTTCCTTGTAACCGACTCCATGTAAACCCTAGCCCTCTCCGGTGTCTATATAAACTAGAGAGGTTGGTCCTTAGAAGGCCGATCACAATTACAATCATACCATCATAGGCTAGCTTCTAGGGTTTAGCCTCTAAGATCTTGTGGTAGATCTACTCTTGTACTACTCATATAGTCAATATTATTCAAGCAGGAAGTAGGGTTTTACCTCCATCGAGAGGGCCCGAACCTGGGTAAACATTGTGTCCCTTGCTTCCTGTTACCATCAGCCTAGACGCACACATCGGGACTCCCTACCCGAGATCTGCCGGTTTTGACACCGACATTGGTGCTTTCATTGAGAGTTCCTCTGTGTCCTTGCTGCGGGGCTTGATGGCGCCTTCAATCATCAACAACACGTTCCAGGGCGAGACTTTTCTCCCGGACAGATCTTCGTGTTCGCGGCTTCGCGATCAAGGGCCAATTCGCTGGCCATCTAGAGCAGATCGACAGCTACGCCCCAGCCACCGTGTCGTTCTAAACTTAAACTACACGGCCGACGTTCGTGGAGACTTGATCTTCGACGGATTCGGGCCTGTGCCCGGAGCACCGGACAGTCACGATGAGCACGGCTTAGACCTGCTGTCGGACAATGCTCGGGATATCACCCCTGCAGTAGCCCCGGACCTAAATCCGGAGCAGGCTGCGTTGCCTAAGGACGGAGGGATGGACCCCGCCCCGCAGGCTGCACACTCATCGGCGTTGGAGCCGAACACAGGTCTCACCTCTGTAGAAGCCTGTGACTCCGGACCCCCGGACTCGTATCCGGTTGTGGGTTCCAGTCCACGGGCTCCCGAGCCAGCTGAGCCAGGTTGGGCCCCGATAATGGAGTTTACCGCTGCGGATATCTTTCAGCACTCGCCCTTCGGCGACATGCTGAACTCATTAAAGTCTCTCTCTTTGTCAGGAGGCTCTGGGCCAAACTATGTCCGGCTCGAGTGGGAAGCAGGCGATGAAGGAATTCGCTGCCCACCCACCACCCACTTCATCGCCACGGTCGATGATCTAACCGACGTGCTCGACTTCGACTCCGAAGACATCGACGGTATGGACGACGATGCATGAGAAGTACAGGAACCACCGCTCACAGGGCGGTGGACAGCCACCTCCTCCTATGATATATATATGGTGGACACCCCTAAGGAAACCAATGGCGATGAGGCAACGGAGGATAACCCCTCAGGGAGAAAAACAAAGCATGGGCGTCGTCGACGCCGCCCCAAGCCCCGCCATAGTAACACCGGCCCAGGAGACGAAAACAATCCGGATGGTGCCGAAAAGGAATACAACCCTGATCAGCCCACCTTCGAGCAGGCCGAGCAGGAAGATGAGCAGGTCAGCCCAGACGAACAGGCGATGGACGGATATCCGGAGGAGGACAACTACATGCCCACCTTCGAAGACGAGATTAGCCTCGGCGACGATGAGTTCGGCGTGCCTGAGGATCCCGTAGAGCAGGAGCGCTTCAAGCGTCAGCTTATGGCCACTTCAAGGAGCCTGAAAAAGAAGCAGCAGAAACTTCAAGCTGATCAAGACCTGCTCACAGATAGATGGACTGAAGTCCTGGCAGCCGAGGAATATGGACTCGAGCGCCACACGGCTAACTGGCCACCTCGTGGCCAGGATCAAACGGTGTATCAGCCCGAATACCAGCCAAGATCGATCTACGGATCACGGGGGCGCGCCCAAACGCGCGATGACGACCGTCACGCCGGACACACTATCAACAAGTCCGGCCGGGCCGAACACAGCCACCCAGAGCAATTCGAACTGCGTAGCCACATAGCCCGGCACAGAGGCACCGCGTACCCCCTCTGCTTCACTGACGAAGTGATGGATCATGAATTTCCATAAGGGTTCAAACCCGTAAACATCGAATCATACGATGGCACAACATACCCCGCAGTATGGATTGAAGATTTCCTTCTCCGCATTCACATGGCCCGCAAAGACGATCTACACGCCATCAAGTATCTTGCCCTTAAGCTCAAAGGACCCGCCCGACACTGGCTAAACAGCTCGCCAAAGAAATTCCATTGGCGGTTGGGAAAACACGGAAGACGCATTCCTCGACAACTTCCGGGGCACATATGTGCGACCACCGGACACCGATGATTTGAGCCACATTACTCAACAGCCCGGAGAGTCGGCCAGAAATTCTGGACTCGGTTCCTAACTAAAAAGAACCAAATAGTCGACTGTCCGGACGCCGAAGCCCTGGCGGCTTTTAAGCATAATATCCGTGACGAGTGGCTTGCCCGACACCTCGGCCAGGAAATACCCAAGTCCATGGCAGCTCTCACAACACTAATGACCCGCTTTTGCGCGGGCGAGGACAGCTGGTTGGCTCGCAGCAGCTCTACGCCACATCTGGCACTTCGGATGGCCGCGACAATAACGGCAAGCCACGGCGTAACAGACATAAGCGACAGAACAACGACGACAGCACTGAAGACACGGCGGTCAACGCCGGATTCAACGGATCCAAGTCCGGTCAGCGGAAGAAGCCGTTCAAAAGAAACAATCAGGGATCGTCCAGTCTGGACCGTAAACTGGAGCGCTCGTGCCAAATTACTGGCACCCCGGACAAGCCAGCCAACCACACCAACAGAGACTGCTGGGTGTTCAAACAGGCCGGCAAAGTAAACGCCAAAAACAAGGACAAGGGGCTGCACAGCGACGATGACGAAGAGCCCGGCGTCCGAACACGGGGATGTAAGAAATTTCCCCCCAGGTGAAAACGGTCAACATGATCTACGCCACTCACATTCCCAAGCGGGAACGGAAGCGAGCACTACGGGACGTCTATGCGATGGAGCCAGTCGCCCCCAAATTCAACCCATGGTCAGCTTGTCCGATCACCTTTGATCGTAGGGATCACCCTATTAGCATTCATCATGGCGGCTCAGCCGCATAGTGTAGCGACCCGACCTCAGGCGGTCAAGTCTCTGTGCTCAGGTGTCATCCCTGGATAAGTAATGCTGACACCACACAGTACTTCGAAGGATTTATAACAGAGTAGCAATCACACACTTATTACATCGAATGTCTCCAAAGAGAACTTATTACAATAATATGGCTTAAGGCCATCTAATACGATAACAGCGGAAGGCTTGGAAGATGAAGTGAGTCCATCAACTCCAACGGCATAGCTGAGCTGCACGGCAATGACCTATCGAACCTTACTCCTCGTCTGAAAAGTCTGCAACATAATACGTTGCAGCCCGAGAACGGGTCAGCACATGGAATATGCTGGCAATGTAACACATAGAGAGCAATAATGAATAAGACTACCACTATATGCATATTTGGCTAGTGGAAAGCTCTATGGTTACAGCTTTTGGAAAGCCAAATTTTCCCTACAACAAAGGAATAAATTTTTAATTTAACTATCATGGTGGTTGAAACATCATTGAGAAGGTATAACCCCAACTCAATCCCAATTAAAGTAGTTAACAACCCAACAATATTAATTTAGAGTGATGAGATACATGTGAATACTCGGTACTAGATACTCGTAATTGTCCATAACCGGGACACGGCTAACCATGATTAGATTGTACACTCTGCAGAGGTTTAGCACTTTTCCCCACAAGACTCGATCGCCTCCGTTGGATTTCTCGCACTCTGAGGTGTTTGAGAAAGCGGATAACCGAGACACTTGTCTTCGTAAACATTAACTCTTTACTCCCAGACCATACCAAACCTACAAAACCCACTACCGCTGATCTACCTCTTCAAGAGCTTCACGTAACTTACTCAACTATGCTAGAGCCCATAATAGCTTGTGGCTGCACACAGAAGTTTCTAGCTTGAATAATCTCAGTTCCCTTTGAGCCTGGGTGGTGGTCCATAGGAAGATCACACGGGTACCCCGGGATTTCCAAAAATAAAACAGACAACACTGGGTTCCCCAGGTGCCTCAATCCACCCAGATGTGTATTTAAGTTGCCACCTTAAGTTAACCATTAATTAACAACCTCACATCTGTCGTGAATATCTCTCAAACCCAAACCACGTCTACGAGCATAGCATAGCAATATAAGCATAACGTAGAAGTAACTCCCAAGGGTTTGATAGTAACAGGGCAATAGGTTCTACCTCATCATCTACTTCCCAACCCACAAATTAATGATATCCTAATCATGCAATGTTTGAGGATTGGACTAATGCATAAAAACTGGGTACAAAAAGAATATGATCAATGTGTTACTTGCCTTGCTGACGATCCGGGAATCCTAGAGACTCGTAGTAACACGCTTCGCACTCCGGGAATTCTATCGCAAGCAAACAATACATACATAAGCAACAATCAAAGATGCACAAATGAACTTCAACTGAAAGAGGTTGACCGGAGAGTTCAACTTAAGAACTCCGGTTAGCAAAAAGAATCAAACCAAACGGAACAATGAAACTCGAATGGGGAAAGAAACGAGATCCGTTTACTAATCTGAACTAGGGTCAAATTTTACAGAGTCAAAAATTTGTTTGAGTTGATTATTCGGAAAGAGGGTTTCGAGATGAAACTCCAGGCGCTTGAATCGCCTGATTCCAATAAACGAGCGAAAAGATAAACAGGTTTGAATATCGGATCAGAAATCACGATCAGAATAACTGCGGAATAAATCCGATAAAAAGAAAAATGACGAACGGCTAAACGAACGGGCGTTCGTTAACAGAAACTAAACGGTGAACACGTTCGTTAAAACGAACGGTCGAACGAACGTTCGCTAAATAATTAAACCGACGAAATAAACCGATCTATATAAAAAACGATCTAGGTTTTTTTTTAAAACCGAAGGGTTTCTAAAAAAAATCGGCGGCGGGGTCGGCTACCTCGAGGCGCCCAAATGAGAAGGCGGGCGGCTCAAGGGCTCGGGTGGGGCGGCGAGGCGGGGCAAGGCGGCTCGGCGAGGGGCGACGGGCGATGGCGCGAGGCTCGGCTCGGCTCGGGCTTCTCGGGTTCGGCGAGGGCGATGGTGGCGGTGGTGGCTAAGGGGGAGGGCATATATAGGAGGCGGGCGGGCGGCTTGGGAAGGGCGCCCGGGGTGGAGTCCGGCTCGGACTGCCCTCGGCGTCCAAGCACGGGCCACTGAGGAAGGCGGCGGCGCCAGTCGGCTGGCTCAGGGCCTTTAGCCCGGTCGGTAGCGAATCGATTTTTTAAACATTCCAGAAAGAAAAATTCCTAGAAAAATAAATAAAAATCTAAAAATTCCAAAACAAGTTTTCTCCGTCTAAATAAAATATTTAGAACAAGATGAACTTTTCTTGGCCCTTAAAATGCAATTTTTTTAATATGCAAATTTTTCTAGGGCAATTAAAATTCCAAATAAAAATCAAATAAAAACCAAATAATGATTTTAACATTTTTCCTCCGGTATTTCAATTATTTTGGAGAAGTCATATTATCTCCCCTCATTTATTTATTTAAAATGAAATAATTTCCGGAGAAAAAAAATAATTAAAACCAAAAATTCCTCGTCTTCACTACTTGATAAAATCAAATATGAAAATCGAGAAATCCCCAACTCTCTCCAAGGGTCCTTGAGTTGCTTAGGATTTCGAGGATTTGAAAACAGAATGCAATAAAATATGATATGCATGGATGACCTATGTATAACATGCCAAATTGGAAATTTGGGATGTTACAAACCTACCCCCCTTAAGATGAATTTCGCCCTCGAGATTCGGGTTGGCTAGAAAATAGGTGCGGATGGTCCTTGCGAATATCATCTTCTCGCTCCCAGGTGGCTTCCTCCTCGGTATGGTGGCTCCACTGAACTTTGCAAAACTTGATCACCTTGCTGCGAGTGACTCGGCTATCAAACTCCAAAATCTTTACTGGTTTCTCCTCATAAGTCAAGTTATTATCCAATTGTATCGCCTCCAAAGGTACTGTATCATTCAACGGTATATCGGCCGTCTCAGCGTGGCACTTCTTCAGCTGTGATACGTGAAACACATCGTGAACTCCTGACAATCCTTTAGGTAACTCCAGTTTGTAGGCAACTTCTCCCATCCGTTCCAAAATACGGTACGGTCCCACAAATCTCGGGCTAATTTTCCTTTACTCCAAAAGCGTTTCACTCCCCTTAAGGGTGATACTGCAGATAGGCTCATCTCCTACTTCATAGGTTATTTCCTTGCGTTTTGAATCCGCGTAACTCTTCTGTCTGGATTGAGCAATCTTTAGTCTGTCTCTGATCAGTTTAACCTTCTCCTCTGATTCCTTGATCAAGTCTGGTCCAAACAACTGACGGTCTCCAACCTCATCCCATATCAACGGTGTTCTACATCGGCGTCCATACAAAGCTCCGAACGGTGCCATCTTCAAACTGGCATGGTAGCTGTTGTTGTATGAGAACTCTGCGTACGGCAAATTATCATCCCAACTAGATCCATAATCTAGCGTACAGGCTCTCAACATGTCCTCCAAAATCTGATTGACTCTCTCGGTCTGTCCATCCGTCTGCGGGTGAAAGGCGATCTTGAACTCCAATCTGGTACCCAAGGTCCGTGTAGCCGATGCCAAAACTTTGAAGGAAACTGCGTTCCTCTATCCGTCTGATGCTCCTCGGAACTCCATGCAAACATACGATCCTGGTCATATATATCTTGGCCAGCTTTGCACTTGTATAAGTTATTTTCACTTTGGGATAAAGTGAGCTACTTTGGTCAAACGATCCACAACTACCCATATTGAATCGTGATCCCGACTTGGTTACGGGTAACCCTGTACTAAAGTCCATGCCAAGTTTGTCCCACTTCCATTCTGGTATTGGCATAGGCTGTAACAATCCTGCTGGCTTCTGATGCTCTGCCTTCACTCTCTGACATACATCACATACGGCTACATACTCGACAATATCCTTCTTCATACCAATCCACCAGAAACGTTCTTTCAAATCCAAATACATTTTGGTGTTTCCGGGGTGAATCAAGTATGGTGAGTCATGGGCCTCCTGAAGTATTAACTTCCTGATCTCCGAATCGTTGGGCACATAAATCCGGTCCTCAAACCACAAGGTATCGTGCTCATCCTCGCGAAAACCTTTGGCTTTTCCTTCGCCCATCCTCTCTTTTATCTCAGCAATTTCTTTATCCTCCTTCCGAAGCTTCTCGAATTTTGTTCAACAAATACGATCGAACTTCCATTGTTGCAAGAAAACCTCTTGGAACAATCTCCAATCAAAGTTCCATGATCTCTGCAGCCTAACTCCGTTGGCAATCCTTTGCTTTCTAGGATATTAGCATAACTCTTCCGCTCAAAGCGTCACGCTCTGACGTTGGCCTTTCCTGGATGATAATGTAGCTTTATGTCGTAATCCTTTATAAGTTCCAGCCATCTCCTCTGTTTGAGGTTTAACTCCTTCTGTGTGAAAATGTACTTCAAACTTTTATGATCCGTGTACACATCACAATGGTTTCCAATAAGATAATGTCTCCAGGTCTTCAACGCATGTACTACGGCTGCTAACTCCAAATCATGCGTGGCGTAGTTCAACTCATGTGGCTTCAGTTGTCATGAGGCTGAAACAACCTTTCCGTCCTGCATAAGAACACATCCGAGTCCCAAGCGAGAGGCGTCACAATACACTTGAAACTCCTTATGTATATCTGGCAATGTCAGCACTGGGGCTGTAGTCAACCGTTTCTTCAACTCCTGAAAACTTGCCTCGCAATCCTCTGTCCATTTGAACTTAGTTTCCTTCTTTAGCAATTCAGTCATTGGCTTAGCAATCTTGGAGAAATTCTCAATGAACCTCCGATAATATCCGGCCAGTCCAAGGAAACTGCGAATCTCGCCAACTGAAGTGGGTGCCAACCAATCAGTGACTGACTGAACCTTACTGGGATCTACTGCTATATCCTCTCCCGATATAACATGCCCAAGAAATCCAACTTCCTTCAACCAAGACTCGCACTTGCTGAATTTGGCGTATAACTGGTGTTCCACGAAGTTTCTCGAGAACCAAACGCAAGTGTTCCGCGTGCTCCTCTTCGTTCTTCGAGTATACCATAATATCATCAATAAACACCACAATAAACTTGTCCAGATACTCCATGAACACCTTGTTCATCCTACTCACGAAATAGGCAGAGGCGTTAGTCAGTCCAAATGACATGACCGTATACTCATACAATCCATATCGCGTGGTAAATGCTGTCGTTGGTATATCCTTCTCTCGGATCTTCAACTGATGATATCCTGATCGTAGATCGATCTCTGAAAACACCTTAGCTCCTTGCAACTGATCAAACAGATCATTAATCATTGGTAAGGGATATTTGTTCTTTATCGTTACTTCATTCAGAGCTCGATAATCGACAACCATCCTCAGGGATTTATCCTTTTTCTCCACCAAAAGTACTGGCGCTCCCCAAGGTGACGAACTTCTACGGATGTAACCTTTCTCCAATAGCTCCTTAATTTGCTTCTTAATTTCCTCCAGATCATTTGCGGGCATCCGATAGGGTCTCTTGGATATTGGGCCTGTTCCTGGCAATAGCTCTATTAAAAACTCGATGTCTCGATCCGGTGGCATGCCTGGTAATTCCTCTGGGAAAACATCCGGAAAATCTTTTACTACAGGTACTTCCTCCTGTACAACTCCCGTGAGGGCATTCACTTGGCTCCTCCCAGGTATATGCCTGGATACATACTTAATCCTTTTTCCCTCCGGGGTGGTAAGATATATTGATTTGCTAGCACATTCAATACTTCCTCCATACTTTGACATCCAGTCCATACCTAATATCACATCCAATCCTTGCGACTCCAAGATAATTAGGTCGGATGGAAAACGTATGCGTTCAATGATTAGGGGTATCTGGGTGCACCATCCGCTAGCCATGTACTCTGCTCCAAAGTAGCTCACTAAAAGAGGGTCCTAAGGGTTTGGGTTGGTAATTTGAACTTATCCACAAATCCCTTGATATGTATGAATGCGATGCACCAAGATCGAAAAGAACAATAGCGGTAAATGACTGAACCAAAAGTTACCTATTACCGCGTCCGCTGCTCTTCAACTTCCTTCACGTTAACGTGGTTCACTTGTCCTTTGTTGAATGGATTGGGCTTCCCAGTGCTCCCATTTCCGTTTCCATTCCTTCCTTCAGGGCAGTCATTGGCATAATGCCCTGTCTTCCCGCACTTAAAGCAAATAACTTGGCTTAAGTCCCTCTTGGCGAGTGTAGCTGGGTTAGAGCGATTCTGATTATTGTTGACTCCATTCCCATTCCCATTCTTTGCACCATTATGCGATCCTCCTCCAGTATGGTTATGTCCTCCATGGTTATGAACAAGTCCTCCCGAGTTCGGGGTTAAACGAGGCTTCTGATGAGTCCCCGAGTTATACTTCCCTTGTCCATACTTCCTCTTACGACTCTCAATTTGCTGTTGCTTTCCTTCAATCATTAGTGCCTTGTCCACCAACTCCTGGTAGTTGTTGAAAGTTGCCACCATCAACTGCATACTCATCTCATCGTTAAGCCCTTCCATAAACTTCTCCTGCTTCGCGGCATCTATGGTCACATCATCAGGGGCATAACGTGATAACTTGCTAAACTCATCCACGTACTGGGCCACAGTACGGTTCCCCTGGCGTAAGTTGCGAAACTCACGCTTCTTCATCTGCATGGCTCCAGTTGAGACATGGGCCGTGTAAAAGCTTGTTGGAACTGGTCCCAAGTGACATTGGCTATAGGAAAAGTAGCCGTAATTCTCCCACCATGCGCTGCTGGTCCATCCAATTGATGTGCGGCAAAGCGCACCTTTCGACATCCGTGAATCCTGTGGTGGTTAACTCTCTTCCAATACGACGTAGAAAATCATCTGCTACTATTGGATCGGTCTTTCTGAAAACACCGGCCAGTTGTAACCTCGTGAAACGGGCTAAGTTATCCACTGGCGGTGGGTTATTGTTGTTGTTGTTGTTGTTGTTGTTGTTGCCCTGGTTCTGAACTAGCAATTGCATCAAGGTATTTTGCTGCTGGATCAACTGGGTGAGCTCCGGAGGAAAAGCAAAACAGGTGTCACGTCTTGGAGGCATCTGAGGGTTTAGATGGAAGAGATTAGAATAGAAAGAGGTCTAGCGAGAAAATACTACCCATATGCACATGAGACAAACACAATCATTTCACTCAATCAATCAAGCAAGGGCGTACAAAACGGTCTAGGACTATCGCAAAAGTGCTCATCTACTACTAGTTACATGGGGAAAATACAACTAATATTTGGTGGTCATCTAGAAATTTTGATCGGTGGAAGACTCCATGATGTCTGCTCCAGCTTCGTCTTCGTAGTAATCATCACTTGGGTTAGAATCGATGTCGTCGATGATGATGTAGTTGTCCGGGCAAGCGGGGTCTTCTTCCTCTTCTTGTTCCTCTTCTTTGGGTGCTGGTCCTCCCATGAATATTCCGATCTTCTTAACTAGGTCGTCATTCTTCTCCAGTAGTGTCTTGATTTCTTATTCATATCCATCATGTGTAGACTGGAGTTCTTCCTCCAGCTCGATGATCCTAGTTTTCGCCTTCCTTAACTCCATCATGTCTGCGCACATCTGGTTCTCCCGACGGCGAATGTGCTGGTTTAGCTCCTGGATGTAGGCTGCAATGGATCTATCCTTCTTGGTGCTGATCACTTCCCATTGCTCGTCTCGGCGCCCACATATTTGATATATGGTGTCCTTAAGTTCTCTGTTGTAGACTTCTCCAATGCGTCCTATGGTAATGTGGGCTGCCATACTCTTGCCAAGGCTCCAGGTGGGTGCTTCAAAAGAAAACTCTATGGGCTTGGAAGTTGGCGAGAATGTCCTTCCCGGAACTTGTACTTGAATCATCCAACATTCTTCTTCGGTAGAGTAACGTTGTACGTCCCGGTGAAACTTGGTATTCCAATATTCAGGTACCTAGTGACTTCCTTCAAGTGATGTCCAAAAGGGGTGTCTTCATCCGGTTGTGCAAACTTGTTCTTCATCTCCATCATCCTAAAGAGTGGAAAGGTGGAGAGGAGTCAGAAATGAGTAGAGAAGAGTGACCTATGGTTTATCTTAGTGGTCGTGTCCTACACTCAGCATGTGCTCTGATACCATCTTGTAGCGACCCGACCTCAGGCGGTCAAGTCTCTATGCTCAGGTGTCATCCCTGGATCAGTAATGCTGACACCACACAGTACTTCGAAGGATTTATAACAGAGTAGCAATCACACACTTATTACATCGAATGTCTCCAAAGAGAACTTACTACCATAATATGGCTTAAGGCCATCTAATACGATAACAGCGGAAGGCTTGGAAGATGAAGTGAGTCCATCAACTCCAACGGCATAGCTGAGCTGCACGGCAACGACCTATCGAACCTTACTCCTTGTTTGAAAAGTCTGCAACATAATACGTTGCAGCCCGAGAACGGGTCAAGACATGGAATATGCCGCAATGTAACACAAGAGAGCAATAACGTAATAAGACTACCACTATATGCATATTTGGCTAGTGGAAAAGCTCTATGGTTACAGTTTTGCGGAAAGCCAATTTTCCCCTACAACAAAGGAATAAATTTTTAATTTAACTATCATGGTGGTTGAAACATCATTGAGAAGGTATAACCCCAACTCAATCCCAATTAAAGTAGTTAACAACCCAACAATATTAATTTAGAGTGATGAGATACATGTGAATACTCAGGTACTAGATACTCAGAATTGTCCATAACCGGGGACACGGCTAACCATGATTAGATTGTACACTCTGCTGAGGTTTGCGCACTTTTCCCCACAAGACTCAATCGCCCCCGTTGGATTTCTCTCACTACAGGGTGTTTGAGAAATGGATAACCGAGACACGCCTTTCGTAAACATTAACTCTTTACTCCCGCAGACCATACCAAACCTACAAAACCCACTACCGCTGATCTACCTCTTCAAGAGCTTCACGTAACTTACTCAACTATGCTAGAGCCCATAATAGCTTGTGGCTGCACACGGAAGTTTCTAGCTTGAATAATCTCAGTTCCTTTGAGCCTGGTGGCGGTCCATAGGAAGATCACACGGGTACCCGGGATTTCCAAAATAAAACAGACAACACCGGGTTCCCCAGTGCCTCGATCCACCCAGATGTGTATTTAAGTTGCCACCTTAAGTTAACCATTAATTAACAACCTCACATCTGTCGTGAATATCTCTCAAACCCAAACCACGCCTCACGAGCATAGCATAGCAATATAAGCATAACGTAGAAGTAACTCCCAAGGGTTTGATAGTAACAGGGCAATAGGTTCTACCTCATCATCTACTTCCCAACCCACAAATTAATGATATCCTAATCATGCAATGTTTGAGGATTGGACTAATGCATAAAAACTGGGTATAAAAAGAATATGATCAATGTGTTACTTGCCTTGCTGACGATCCGGGAATCCTAGAGACTCGTAGTAACACGCTTCGCACTCGGGAATTCTATCGCAAGCAAACAATACATACATAAGCAACAATCAAAGATGCACAAATGAACTTCAACTGAAAGAGGTTGACCGGAGAGTTCAACTTAAGAACTCCGGTTAGCAAAAAGAATCAAACCAAACGGAACAATGAAACTCGAATGGCGAAAGAAACGAGATCCGTTTACTAATCTGAACTAGGGTCAAATTTTACAGAGTCAAAAACTTGTTTGAGTTGATTATTCGGAAAGAGGGTTTCGAGATGAAACTCCAGGCGCTTGAATCGCCTGATTCCGATAAATGAGCGAAAAGATAAACAAGTTTGAATATCGGATCAGAAATCGCAATCAGAATAACCGCGGAATAAATCCGATAAAACGAAAAACGACGAACGGCTAAACGAACGGGCGTTCGTTAACAGAAACTAAACGGTGAACACGTTCGTTAAAACGAACGGTCGAACGAACGTTCGCTAAATAATTAAACCGATGAAATAAACCGATCTATATAAAAAAATGATCTAGGGTTTTTTTTAAAAAACCCGAAGGGTTTCTAAAAAACCGGCATGGGTCGGCTACCTCCGGCGAGGCGCGGCCCGAGGCGGGCGGCTCATGGCTCCTGCGTGGGGCGGCGAGGGCGGGCAAGGCGGCGGCTCGGCGAGGGGGCGACGGCGACGGCGCGGGAGGTGGCTCGGCTCGGCTCGGGCTTCCCGGGTCCGGCGGTGAGGGCGATGGTGGCGGCGGTGGTGGCTAAGGGGGAGGGGGGGCGGCATATATAGGAGGGCGGGGCGGGCGGCTTGGGAAGGGGCGCCGGGGTGGAGTCCAGCTCGGACTCGCCCTCGGCGTCCGTGCCAAGCACGGCGGCTGGGAAGGCGGCGCGCCATGGGTCGGGCCTAGCTGGCCGGGCCTTTGGCCCGATCGTCTGGTCCAGCTTTTTTAAAACATTCCGCCAAAAGAAAAATTCCTGGAAAAATAAATAAAAATCTAAAAATTCCAAAACAAGCTTTCTCCGTCTAAATAAAATATTTAGAACAAGATGAACTTTTCTTGGCCCTTAAAATGCAATTTTTTTAATGTGCAAATTTTTCTAGGGCAATTAAAATTCCAAATAAAAATCAAATAAAAACCAAATAATGATTTTAACATTTTTCCTCCGATATTTCAATTATTTTGGATAAGTCATATTATCTCACCTCATTTATTTATTTAAAATGAAATAGTTTCCGGAGAAAAAAAATAATTAAAACCAAAAATTCCTCGTCTGCAGTACTTGATAAAATCAAATATGAAAATCGAGAAATCCCCAACTCTCTCCGAGGGTCCTTGAGTTGCTTAGGATTTCGAGGATTTGAAAACAGAATGCAATAAAATATGATATGCATGGATGACCTATGTATAACATGCCAAATTGGAAATTTGGGATGTTACACATTGGTCCTAGACCCAATCATCGACGGATTCCACCTCACGCGAGTCCTTATGGACGGCGGCAGCAGCCTGAACCTGCTGTATCGGGACACAAGAAAGAAATGGGCATTGATCCCTCAAGGATCAAGCCCACCAAAACCACCTTTAAAGGTGTGATTCCTGGAGTAGAGGCCTGCTGCACAGGCTCTATAACATTGGAAGTGGTCTTCGGATCTCCGGATAACTTCCGAAGAGAAGAGTTAATGTTTGATATCGTCCCTTTTCGCAGTGGTTACCACGCACTGCTCGGACGAACCGCATTCGCTAGATTCAATGTGGTACCACACTACGCATACCTCAAGCTCAAGATGCCAGGACCACGCGGGGTCATAACAGTCAACGGAAACATGGACCGCTCTCTCCGAACAGAAGAGCATACTGCAGCCCTCACGGCGGAAGTACAATGCGGCCTCCTCCGACAAACCAATCCGTCGCAACAACTTCGAGCACCGTCAAGCGAGTCCAGAGCACCCCGCAACAGGATCATCAGGCACGCCAAGAGAGCGACTAGCAGTCCGGCCTCCGCTCAAGCCCCATCAAAGAAGCATTCGTGCCACGCGTAAAAAATTATGCACTCAAAATACCATGGGCGTAGGCGGAGGCGCAACAATGACTCAGTCAACAGTGCAGTATAACCGCTACTTACCTTCATAACCCATCCTTCTTATTTTTCAGGATATTGCCTTAGAGCAGCCTCTTCAGAAGAGCCGGATTGTCGGACTTACATAGGAGAGAAAACCAAGGAGGCAACAGGCTTTGCGCACAAAAGGAAATACCCAGGTGGAATCTGTTCACGATCGTTATACCTGCTTTACATACCTACATGCAGTCTGCCCTTGGATAGGACATGTTAAATAGTCCTATTTACTTCGCTAATGCTATCAAGTAAAGATACGCTTAAACGTATTATTCATCATTGGGAAACAATATATAGCGTCAGCTTATTATTCCTATTTGCGCATATTTCTTGCAAATGTTTATTTAATATTGCATCCGTACACCTTGGTACGATTAGTTTGCCAGGGGCTTCTTATGACACCTCATAATACGGCATAAACAAGTTCGAACACTTTCAACAGTGCGGCACCCCGAACTTATAGCACTATATGCATTAGCTCGAATCACGTCTTGGGTCAATAGTTGGGTTTGCCCGGCTCCCTTGTTTTGGTACCTTACGTTCCGTTATATCGGCTAAGGTAGCACAGGGAGAACTACTGTGATTGTGTCCCGTTTCTTTCGGACGAGCACCTCAAGAGAGAAAGCCCACCGACAGCATGATACGGCGAGAGCTGGTCATCGTTTCGAGAGGTCTAAAAATCCTTAAAGATTTTTTTCCGCTTTAGGCGATGAATCGGCCTCGTCCGATTTAGGCGTATATATAGCGCCCCAATTCGGCCCTCCGAATTCTAGGGGCTTCGCCGAAATTTAAAATTGTAGACTTCTATGGCTAAGTGAAGGTTATAAAGCCGCATAGTCCGATTGCCTTGTTCGCTGCGCCGGATACCTCCTTGAGGGACCAAAAATTTGGATAAAGAGTATCCGGGTTTTTCCAGGAACACCCCGGTACTAGTTACGTGGGGGCGGAAACCGACGACTGGCCTACTTTCAGAATTCTATAAACAGCCGCACATAAGGTAATATTTTTAATCAAACAGTGCTACATAGCACAAGCAATTTCGTCTTTATATTACAATAGTGACAGAGGTACATTCATTCAAAGATCTTGTCCTTGGTACATTCATCGGCCACGAGACGAGCGCCCTTCATAACGCCATCGTAATACTTCTCGGGATAGCGATGCGCCTTGCCCTCCGGCGGCCCGTCCTTGTTGGAAATATGCCCTAGAGGCAATAATAAAAGCATTATTATTATATTTCCTTGTTTATGATAATTGTATTTTATTCATGTTATAACTGTATCATCCGGAAATCGTGATACACGTGTGAATACATAGACCACAATACGTCCCTAGTGAGCCTCTAGTTGACTAGCTCGTTGGTCGACAGATAGTCATGGTTTCTTGACTATGGACATCAGATGTCATTGACAACGGGATCACGTCATTAGGAGAATGACGTGATGGACAAGACCCAATCCTAAGCATAGCACAAAGATCATGTAGTTCGCTTTTGCTAGAGCTTTTCCAATGTCAAGTATCTCTTCCTTAGACCATGAGATCGTGTAACTCCCGGATACCGTAGGAGTGCTTTGGGTGTACCAAACGTCACAACGTGACTGAGTGACTATAAAGGTGCATTACATGTATCTCCGAAAGTGTCTGTTGGGTTGACACGGATCGAGACAGGGATTTGTCACTCCGTATTGCGGAGAGGTATCACTGGGCCCACTCGGTAGTGCATCATCATAATGAGCTCAAAGTGACCAAGTGTCCGTCACGGGATCATGCATTACGGTACGAGTAAAGTGACTTGCCGGTAACGAGACTGAACGAGGTATTGGGATATCGACGATCGAGTCTCGCAAGTAACATACCGTCTGACAATGGGAATAGTATACGGGGTTGCTTGAATCCTCGACATCGTGGTTCATCCGATGACATCATCGAAGAGCATGTGGGAGCCAACATGGGTATCCAGATCCCGCTGTTGGTTATTGACCTGAGCGCCCCGGTCATGTTCGCATGTCTCCCGAACCCGTAGGGTCTACACACTTAAGGTTCGGTGATGCTAGGGTTATTAGGAAGACTTGTATGTGATTACCGAATGTTGTTCGGAGTCCCGGATGAGATCCCGGACGTCACGAGGAGTTCCGGAATGGTCCGAAGGTAAAGATTTATATATGGGAAGTTGTCAAACGGACACCGGAAAAGTTTTGGGTCATATCGGTATTGTCTGGGGCCACGGAAAGGTTCCGGAGGACCACTGGAGGGGCCACCCCTCCCGGGGGCCACTTGCACTGCGTGGGAGGGAGCCAGCCCTGGTGGGCTGGGCGCACCTCCCCTTGGGCCCTTGCGCCTAGGGGTTGAGGGGAACCCTAGAGGGGCGCCTTGCTTGGGGGCAAGCCCTCCCTTGGCCGCCCCTCTAGATGCATCTAGAGGGGGTCGGCCCCCTCCTCCCTTCCCCTATAAATAGAGGGGTGAGGGGAGGGCTGCATACACAACTTGAAGGCGCAGCCCCTCCCCTCCCCAACACCTCTCCTCCTCCGCGTGTGCTTGGCGAAGCCCTGCCGGAGAACTGTCACTCCACCATCATCACCCCGGCGTCGTCTTCTGCTGGAGCCATCTTCCTCAACCTCTCCTTCCCCTTGCTGGATCAAGAAGGAGGAGACGCTGCCTGCACTGCACGTGTGTTGAACGCGGAGGTGCTGTCCGTTCAGCACTTGGTCATCGGTGATCCGAGTACGACTCCATCATCACCATCCCCTGGAAAGCTTCCGCACGCGATCTACAAGTGGTATGTAGATGCAATCTCACTCCCTTGACTCGTTGCTTAGATGAACTCATAGATGGATCTTGGTGAAACCGTAGGAAATTTTTTTAATTTTCGACAACGTTCCCCAACAGTGGCATCATGAGCTAGGTCTATGCGTAGTTCTCTATTGCACGAGTAGAACACAATTTTGTTGTGGGCGTGGATCTTGTCAACTTACTTGCCGCTACTAGTCTTATCTTGCTTCCGCGGTATTGTGGGATGAAGCGGCCGGACCAACCTTACACGTGACGCTTACGTGAGACCGGTTCCACCGACTAACATGCACTAGTTGCATAAGGTGGCTAGCGGGTGTCCGCCTCTCCCACTTTAGTTGGAGCGGATTCGATGAAAAGGGTCCTTATGAAGGGTAAATAGAAGTTGAAAAAATCACGTTGTGGTTATTCGTAGGTAAGAAAACGTTCTTGCTAGAACCCAATTGCAGCCACGTAAAGATGCAACAACAATTAGAGGACGTCTAACTTGTTTTTGCAGCAATTGTCATGTGATGTGATATGGCAAAGTTGTGATGAATGATGAATGACATATTGTGATGTATGAGATCATGTTCTTGTAATAGGAATCACGACTTGCATGTCGATGAGTATGACAACCGGCAGGAGCCATAGGAGTTGTCTTTATTTTTGTATGACCTGCGTGTCATTGAAGAACGCCATGTAAATTACTTTACTTTATTGCTAAACGCGTTAGCCATAGAATTAGAAGTAGTCGTTGGCGTGACAACTTCATGGAGGCACAATGATGGATATCATGATGATGGAGATCATGGTGTCATGCCGGTGACAAGATGATCATGGAGCCCCGAAGATGGAGATCAATGGAGCTATATGATATTGGCCATATCATGTCACTACTATATAATTGCATGTGATGTTTATTATGTTTATGCATCTTGTTTACTTAGAACGACGGTAGTAAATAAGATGATCCCTTACAACAATTTCAAGAAGTGTTCTCCCCTAACTGCACCGTTGCTAAAGTTCGTCGCTTCTAAGCACCACGTGATGATCGGGTGTGATGGATTCTTACGTTCACATACAACGGGTGTAAGACAGATTTACACACGCAAAACACTTAGGGTTAACTTGATGAGCCTAGCATGTACAGACATGGCCTCGGAACACGGAGACCGAAAGGTCGAACACGAGTCGTATGGAAGATACGATCAACTTGAGAATGTTCACCGACGATGACTAGTCCGTCTCACGTGATGATCGGACACGGCCTAGTCGACTCGGATCGTGTAACACTTAGATGACTAGAGGGATGTCGAATCTGAGTGGGAGTTCATTGAAATAATTTGATTAGATGAACTTAATTATCATGAACTTAGTCTAAAACTTTTGCATAATATGTCTTGTAGATCAAATGGCCAACGCTCATGTCAACTTGAACTTCAACGCTTCCTAGAAAACCAAGCTGAAAGATGACGGCAGCAACTATACGGACTGGGTCCTAACTTGAGGATCATCCTCATAGCTGCCAGGAAACAATATGTCCTAGAAGGACCGCTAGGTGACGCCTCCGTCTGCAGAACCAAGACATTATGAATGCTTGGCAGTCTCGTCTTGATGATTACTCCCTCGTTCGGTGCGGCATGCTTTACAATTAGAACCGGGCTCCAAAAGCATTTTGAGCATCACGGAGCATATGAGATGTTCGAGGAGCTGAAACTGGTTTTCCAAGCTCACGCCTGGTCGAGAGATATGACATCTCCGACAAGTTCTATAGTTGTAAGATGGAGGAAAATAGTTACATCGGTGAGCACATACTCAAGATGTCCGGGTTGCACAACCGTATGACCTAGCTGAATATTAACCTCCACGATGAGGCGGTCATTGATGAATCCTTCAATCGCTCCCACCAAGCTACAAGAGCTTTGTGATGAACTACAATATGCAGGGGATGGTAAAGACCATTCCTGAAGTATTCTCTATGCTAAAGTCAGCAGAGGTTGAAATCAAGAAAGAACATCAAGTGTTGATGGTCAATAAGACCACTAAGTTCAAGAAGGGCAAGGGCAAGAAGAACTTCAAGAAGGACGGCAAGGAGGTTGCCGCACCCGGTAAGCAAGTTTCCGTGAAGAAGTCAAAGAATGGACCCAAACCCGAGACTGAGTGCTTTTATTGCAAGGGGAGGGGTCACTGGAAGCGGAACTGCCCCAAATACTTAGCGGACAAGAAGGCCGGAAACACCAAAGGTATATTTGATATACATGTAATTGATGTGTACCTTACTAGTACTCGTAGTAACTCCTGGGTATTTGATACCGGTGCTATTGCTCATATTTGTAACTCACAGCAGGAGCTGCGGAATAAGCGGAGACTGGCGAAGGACGAGGTGACGATCTGGCGTCGGGAATGGTTCCAGTCGATGTGATCGCTGCTGGCACGCTACCTCTACATTTACCTACGGGATTAGTTTTGAACCTTAATAATTGTTATTTGGTGCCAAGTTTGAGCATGAACATTGTATCTCGGATCTCGTTTGATATGAGATGGCTACTCATTTAAATCCGAGAATAATGGTTGTTCTATTTATATGAGAGACATGTTTTATGGTCATGCTCCGATGGTCAATGGTTTATTCTTAATGAATCTCGAGCGTAGTGTTACACATATTCATAGCGTGAATACCAAAAGATGTAAAGTTGATAACGATAGTCCCACATACTTGTGGCACTGCCGCCTTGGTCACATTGGTGTCAAGCGCATGAAGAAGCTCCATGATGATGGACTTTTAGAGTCTCTCGATTATGAATCATTTGACACATGCGAACCATGCCTCATGGGCAAAATGACCAAGACTCCGCTTCTCCGAACGATGGAGCGAGCAACCAACTTGTTGGAAATCATACATACCGATGTATGCGGTCCAATGAGTGTTGAGGCTCATGGAGGATATCGTTATGTTCTCACTCTCACGGATGACTTGAGTAGATATGGGTATGTCTACTTGATGAAACACAAGTCTGAGACCTTTGAAAAGTTCAAGGAATTTCAGAATGAAGTAGAGAATCAACGTGACCGAAAGATAAAATTCTTACGATCGGATCGTGGAGGAGAATATTTAAGTCACGAATTTGGTACACACTTAAGAAAATGTGGAATTGTTTCACAACTCACGCCGCCGAACACCTCAACAGAACGGTGTGTCCGAACGTTGTAATCGCACTCTATTGGATATGGTGCGGTCTATGATGTCTCTTACCGATTTACCGCTATCATTTTGGGGATACGCTCTAGAGAAAGCTACATTCACTTTAAATAGGGCACCGTCTAAATCCGTTGAGACGACACCGTATGAATTATGGTTTGGGAAGAAACCTAAGCTGTCGTTTCTAAAAGTTTGGGGATGCGATGCTTATGTCAAGAAACTTCAACCTGAAAAGCTCGAACCCAAAGTCGGAAAAATGCGTCTTCATAGGATACCCTAAAGAAACCATTGGGTATACCTTCTACTTAAGATCCGAGGGAAAGATCTTTGTTGCCAAGAACGGATCCTTTCTGGAAAAAGAGTTTCTCTCGAAAGAAGTAAGTGGGAGGAAAGTAGAACTCGATGAAGTACTACCTCTTGAACGGGATAGTAGTGCAGCTCAGGAAAATGTTCCTGTGATGTCTACACCAATCAAGAGGATAATAATGATGATGATCAAGGTACTTGGATCAAGTTGCTACTAAACTTCAGAGGTCCACTAGGACACGTTCCGCACTGCAGTGGTACGGCAACCCCGTCTCCGGAAATTATGTTGTTAGACAACGGTGAACCTTCGAACTATGAAGAAGCGATGGCAGGCCCAAATTCCAACAAATGGCTAGAAGCCATGAAATCCGAGATAGAATCCATGTATGAAAACAAAGTGTGGACTTTGACTGACTTGCCCGATGATCGGCGAGCGATAGAAAATAAATGGATCTTCAAGAAGAAGACGGACGCGGATGGTAATGTCACCATCTATAAAGCTCAACTTGTCGCTAAGGGTTATCGGCAAGTTCAAGGGATTGACTACGATGAGACTTTCTCTCCGTAGCGAAGCTTAAGTCCGTCCGAATCATGTTAGCAATTGCCGCATACTATGATTATGAGATATGGCAGATGGACATCAAAACAGCGTTCCTTAACGGTTATCTTAAGGAAGAGCTGTATATGATGCAGCCGGAAGGTTTTGTCGATCCTAAGAATGTCGACAAAGTATGCAAGCTCCAATGATCCATTTATGGACTGGTGCAAGCATCTCGGAGTTGGAACATTCGCTTTGATGAGATGATCAAAGCGTTTGGGTTTATCTTGAGACTTATGGAGAAGCTGCGTTTACAAGAAAGTGAGTGGGAGCTCATGGCATTTCTCATATTATATGTAGATGACATACTTTTGATGGGAAATGATATAGAATTCTTGGACAACATTAAGGCCTACTTGAATAAGTGTTTTTCTATGAAGGACCTTGGAGAAGCTGCTTATATATTAGGCATCAAGATCTATAGAGATAGATCGAGACGCCTCATAGGTCTTTCACAAAGCACATACCTTGATAAGATTTTGAAGAAGTTCAAAATGGATCAGTCCAAGAAGGGGTTCTTGCCTGTGTTGCAAGGTGTGAGATTGAGCTCGGCTCAATGCCCGACCACGGCAAAAGATAAAGAAGAGATGAGTGTCATCCCCTATGCCTCAGCCATAGGATCTATTATGTATGCCATGCTGTGTACCGGACTGATGTAAACCTTGCCGTAAGTTTGGTAGGAAGGTACCAAAGTAATCCCGCAAGGAACACCTTTGGACAGCGGTCAAGAATATCCTAAAGTACCTGAAAAGGACGAAGGACATGTTTCTCGTTTATGGAGGTGACGAAGAGCTCATCGTAAAGGGTTACGTCGACGCTAGCTTTGATACAGATCTGGATGACTCTAAGTCACAAACCGGATACGTGTATATGTTGAATGGTGGAGCAGTAAGCTGGTGCAGCTGCAAGCAGAGCGTCGTATGGGATCTACATGTGAAGCGGAGTACATGGCAGCCTCAAGGCAGCGCATGAAGCAATTTGGGTGAAGGAGTTCATCACCGACCTAGGAGTCATACCCAATGCGTCGGGGCCAATCAAACTCTTCTGTGACAACACCGAGCTATTGCACTTGCCAAGGAGCCCAGGTTTCACAAGAAGACCGAGCACATCAAGCGTCGCTTCAACTCCATCCGTGAAAATGTTCAGGATGGAGACATAGAAATTTGTAAAGTGCATACGGATCTGAATGTCGCAGATCCATTGACTAAACCTCTTCCGCGGGCAAAACATGATCAACACCAGAACTCTATGGATGTTCGATTCATCACAATGTAAACTAGATTATTGACTCTAGTGCAAGTGGGAGACTGTTGGAAATATGCCCTAGAGGCAATAATAAAAGCATTATTTATTATATTTCCTTGTTTATGATAATTATCTTTTATTCATGCTATAACTGTATCATCCGGAAATCGTGATACACGTGTGAATACATAGACCACAATATGTCCCTAGTGAGCCTCTAGTTGACTAGCTCGTTGGTCGACAGATAGTCATGGTTTCCTGACTATGGACATCAGATGTCATTGACAATGGGATCACGTCATTAGGAGAATGACGTGATGGACAAGACCCAATCCTAAGCATAGCACAAAGATCGTGTAGTTCGTTTTGCTAGAGCTTTTCCAATGTCAAGTATCTCTTCCTTAGACCATGAGATCGTGTAACTCCCGGATACCGTAGGAGTGCTTTGGGTGTACCAAACGTCACAACGTGACTGGGTGACTATAAAGGTGCATTACAGGTATCTCCAAAAGTGTCTGTTGGGTTGACACGGATCGAGACAGGGATTTGTCACTCCGTATTAGGGAGAGGTATCACTGGGCCCACTCGGTAGTGCATCATCATAATGAGCTCAAAGTGACCAAGTGTCTGGTCACGGGATCATGCATTACGGTACGAGTAAAGTGACTTGCCGGTAACAAGACTGAACGAGGTAGTGGGATACCGACGATCGAGTCTCGCAAGTAACATACCGTCGACAAAGGGAATAGTATACGGGTTGCTTGAATCCTCGACATCGTGGTTCATCCGATGACATCATCGAGGAGCATGTGGGAGCCAACATGGGTATCCAGATCCCGCTGTTGGTTATTGACCTGAGAGCGTCCCGGTCATGTCTGCATGTCTCCCGAACCCGTAGGGTCTACACACTTAAGGTTCGGTGACGCTAGGGTTATCAGGAAGACTTGTATGTGATTACCGAATGTTGTTTGGAGTCCCAGATGAGATCCCGGATGTCACGAGGAGTTCCGGAATGGTCCAGAGGTAAAGATTTATATATGGGAAGTTGTCAAACGGACACCGGAAAAGTTTCGGGTCATATCGGTAGTACCGGGGCCACCGGAAAGGTTCCGGAGGACCACCGGGAGGGGCCACCCCTCCCGGGGGGCCACTTGCGCCATGTGGGAGGGAGCCAGCCCCTGGTGGCTGGGCGCACCCTCCCTTGGGCCCTTGCGCCTAGGGGTTGAGGGGGGGAACCCAGAGGGCGCCCCTTGCTTGGGGGCAAGCCCCCTCCCTTGGTCGTCGCCTCCCCTCTAGATGCATCTAGAGGGGCCGCCCCTCCTCCCTTCCCTATAAATAGAGGGGTGAGGGAGGCTGCATACACAACTTGAAAGCGCAGCCCTCCCTCCCCAACACCTCTCCTCCTCCGCGTGTGCTTGGCGAAGCCCTGCCGAGAATCACACTCCACCATCATCACGCCCGTTGTGCTGCTCTTTGGAGCCATCTTCCTCAACCTCTCCTTTCCCCTTGCTGGATCAAGAAGGAGGAGACGTCGCCCGTACCGTACGTGTGTTGAATGCGGAGGTGCTGTCCGTTCAGCACTTGGTCATCGGTGATCCGAGTACGACTCCATCATCACCATCCCCTCGAAAGCTTCCGCACGCGATCTACAAGTGGTATGTAGATGCAAACTCACTCCCTTGACTCGTTGCTTAGATGAACTCATAGATGGATCTTGGTGAAACCGTAGGAAATTTTTTTAATTTTCGACAACGTTCCCCAACAGTCCTTCACCAGCTTCTCCGCATCCAGCTTGCCCCAATGCACCTTCGCACGGGAAAAGGCCCGGCGGGCACCCTCAATGCAAATGGCTCGCTTGATATCCTCAAGCCGCGGACAGGCATTCACCATCCGCTTGATCAGGCCGATGTAGCTAGTGTGCAGGGGCTCACCAGGCCACATCCGGACTATGAAATCTTTCATAGCCACTGCTACGTCTTGAGCTTGGGTTGGTTTTCCTCGAAGAGGAGAGGGTGATGCAGCAAGTGTAGCGTAAGTATTTCCCTCAGTTTTGAGAACCAAGGTATCAATCCAGTAGGAGGCTTCTCAAAAGTCCCACGCACCTACACAAACAAACTGAGAACTCGCAACCAACGCAATAAAGGGGTTGTCAATCCCTTCACGACCACTTGTGAAAGTGAGATCTAACAAAGATAGTATGATAAGATAAATATATTTTTGGTATTTTATAATATAGATGCAAAAAGTAAAGATGCAAATAAAAGTAGATTGGGAGAAAATATGATAAGAGATAGACCTGGGGGCCATAGGTTTCACTAGTGGCTTCTCTCAAGATAGCATAAGTATTACGGTGGGTGAACAAATTACTGCCGAGCAATTGATAGAAAAGCGCATAGTTATGAGATTATCTAGGCATGATCATGTATATAGGCATCACGTCCATAACAAGTAGACCGACTCCTGCCTGCATCTACTACTATTACTCCACACATCGATCACTGTCCCAAAGATGCATCTAGAGTATTAAGTTCATAATAACAGAGTAATGCATTAAGCAAGATGACATGATGTAGAGGGATAAACTCATGCAATATGATATAAACCCCATCTTGTTATCCTCGATGGCAACAATACAATACGTGCCTTGCAACCCTTTGTGTCACTGGGTAAGGACACCGCAAGATTGAACCCAAAGCTAAGCACTTTTCCCATGGCAACAAAGATCAATCTAGTAGGCCAAACCAAACTGATAATTCGAAGAGACTTGCAAAGATAACTTAATCATACATAAAAGAATTCAGATAAGATTCAAATATTATTCATAGATAAACTTGATCATAAACCCACAATTCATCGGATCTCGACAAACACACCGCAAAAAGAGATTAGATCTCCACAAGAGGGGGGAGAACATTGTATTGAGATCCAAAAAGAGAGAAGAAGCCATCTAGCTAATAACTATGGACCCGTAGGTCTGTGGTAAACTACTCACAACTCATCGGAGGGGCAAGGATGTTGATGTAGAGCCCCTCCATGGTTGATTCCCCCTCCGGCAGAGTGCCGGCGAAGGCTCCAAGATGGGATCTCATGCGGATCTGAAGGTTACGGCGGTGGAAATTGTGTTTCGTGGTGCCCTGGATGTTTTCGGGCACGTAGGTATATATAGGAGGAAGAAATCGTCGCTGGTCAGCCGAGGGGCCCACGAGACACGGAGGCACGCCCTATAAGGGGGGGGGGGCGCCCTCCTATCTCGTGGAGGCCTCGGCTGCTTCTTGACTTGCACTCCAAGTCCTCTTGATCACGTTCGTTCCAAAAATCACGCTCCCGAAGGTTTCATTCCGTTTGGACTCCGTTAGATATTCCTTTTCTTCGAAATACTGAAATAGGCAAAATAAAAAACAGCAATATGGGATGGGCCTCCGGTTAGTAGGTTAGTCCCAAAAATGATATAAATGTGTAAAATAAAGCCCATAAACATCCAAAAGGGTAATGTCACGACCCGGATTTGGTAAAATCCAAGCCTCTGTGCTTACTGTGCTATCCCTGGATCATAGCTAGCACACACAGTAACAAAAAGGAATATCAGTAAGACATACATCATTCTACTACAACGGTAGATCCATATATATATATATACAAATCATACCTTAGGCACAACTCAAGCTGGCAGATAATACAGCAGAATTATACGTAGTCGCTAAGTTAGGCTCCATCAACGCCACTGGGCTCGTTGAGTCTAGACCATAACCCTATCGTCTCTTAATCTGTCAAGATCTGCACATGATAGGTGCAGGTGAGTACGTGGAATGTACTCGCAAGTTGCAAAGGAAAGTTTAACAGAATATATATGCATGGTAAGTATTGTGGAGGTTTCATTTGCGTAAAGCCAATTTTCTCCTATACTAAATTTTATAAACTACTTTTGGAATAGAAATAGTTTTTAGTATAAAAAGTAGGAGCGAGACACTTGGATATACGCACCAGTGCTCAGTCTCCAAAATAGTTTTAAAACATACATAGGTTGAAGTGAAACACATTCACTATGCTCATTCCTCAACTTTAACCCTTAAAACAGATTTTTAGGAAAGAGAGGGGAGATTCTTCTTCGGTCCAATTCTTCAGTTGCTCAAATTGCCCGTAACCGGGGGCACGGCTAATCGATGAGGTTAAACCCTCTGCAGAGGTCGTACACGTTCCCCACACGACACAACCAACCCCGTTTATCATTACACACTTGGGTGTACGACTAGGAGGAGATTATGACGAAGTCTTTCTGTAACAGCCCCCTATACCTGACCAAGCCGCCCGCAACTTAGGCAATGAAAGCCCCTCTCCAATGGAGGTCCTGAGGTAAGGGTTTTACGTTAGTACTAAGCTAAGCCAGAGCCCATAGTAGCATGTGGCTGTACTGGAAGCTACATCAAACTGTACTTGGAAGATCTCATTCCCCTGGACGACGGTCCCCACCAAAAACCTGTGTGCAAGACCCCAGTCGGGCACATTCACTACAAGACCCCGATGGGCGCAATCACTTGTAGACGCTCCCGTCAATACCATTCCGCCCAGGGAGTAGATGTAAAATAATATATAAATAATTTTTCTTTTCAAAATAGTTTCACAAACGTTGCTCCAAAAAGAGAACAAGTTTAAAGGTTTAAAATAAGTTTTGTTTTCATCCCACCCATTTTGTGCAAGCGTGGCCAAGCATGGTGGTCAGTCTTGAACCTATGGCTTTAGCTATAAATAATACTTTATAAAACCTTTATAAAACATGCATAGCATTAAAATTTAAAGAGATATGCATAGTATGAAAATATAGGCCGAAGCATGATCAATTTGCAACTTGCCTTTAGTTTCGCAGTAACAAGGTTCTACCTCCTCGTAGAATTCACCTTCGCACTCGTCGTAATCTCATGCGATAAATAACTCAAGTAAGACGCTCGGCATATCCACATTCAGATAACAATGGTTCAAGAAAGCATTCAACATACAATAAAAATCCAAATAAAGATCCAAATAACAACACAATTATTCGGTTGCCACTATCATAATTTCTAGGGCATTGTTAAGGTTGATATAGGATCAGGTGTGGTCTTGGAAGAAAATATGACATAGTCATATTCTAGGGTCGGATAATATTGATACTAAATGAGGATTATGGTTTGAAGGGTTGTGAGACCAAGTTCATCCGACAAATTTATCACAAAACTATTCGGAATATTTGACTTGGGTAAACGACAATGGTATGGCATAGATTTCGAGATAAAAGAATTAAATCCATAATCTTGCAACTCTAGATTTTTGTCATGGTTCAAATGACCAGAGAGGTTTTCTAGGGATCAATCGAAGAGATTTATCCTAGGATTAATTTTTTAGTTCAATGAAGTTTTTAAACGATGACCAAAGAAGGTCAAATTAAGGTGTTAATGATAAAACAACATCTAAACTATGTTGGAAAACTAATCCATCAGTTCCAACAGAAAGGTTAGGTCCTAAGGTCCAACTTCCATATATAAACATTTTTATATGATTTACAGAATAAAAGATATAGCAAAATTACTCAAATTCGTATTTTAATCAAAACTAAATTTTAATTTGCGTAGAAGTGAGATTTCAAATTTTGTAATAAAATAGAGGTCCTAAGCTATCCAGGGATATCTTATTTGTTGAATTTCGAGCTGTAGATTAAAAGATATGAATTTCTGAAGGTTAGGTATTTTTCTGGAAATCGCTTACGAGATTTTAACATGAGCTGCCACGTGGCGTGTTACTACAGGCTGATACCCCTTCACGTTTTTAACTAACAGAGGAGGGCTACGGGTGGTTGGATCTTGATCAAACGATTAGGAAAAGGAATGGAAGGAGCTCACCGGACTTGAGGTTGCCGGCGATGGAAAAGACGGCGGCGGTGCTCGGGTTCGGCGTTGGGGAGGGCTACAACATCGTAAAAGTGGCGTATGCGGAAGAGAAGGCCCAGGCAAACTCCAAGATAACCACGGAGGGCTCGGCCCTGTCCTCGGGCAACCGTGAGAAGCCGCCGGAATTGGGGTAGCTCCGGCGAGAAATTTCTCAAAGAGTGATTCAGGGAGGGGTTTCCGGGGAGGGGAGTGAGGAGGAAGAATGGCATCGCGGGGGCCTATTTGTAGGGTGAGGGGAGGTCGGTACAGGTAGATCAAGGGGCTCTACGTGGACATTAATGGCTGTTTTATGCGTTTACGTTTCTTGGATCCATTCGACGAATTAAAGCAGTAACGTTGAGTTTTGATTACCTGAATGGATTCATAATAATGTCCTCCGCATTTTTCGTGTAGACGCCGAAGTGAAACGGGCAAGAATGTGAATGGGAGAAGGAAATAAAGTGGTGACTCCATGGCTGTTTCTTGCCTCTGTACGTGTTCTGTGGGGAACGTACAGGAGGAAGGAAGAAGAAGGCTAGGATGGGCCTTAGTGGTAATTAAGCCGAACAGGAAAAGGAGAAGAAAAAGAAACTAGAGCAGAGGTGGGCTGCATTAGAAGATGTTGGGCCGGGCGCGCGCGCGCGCGCGTGTGTGTGAGAGAGAGAGAGAGAGAGAGAGAGAGTAAATAGGCCAAGCCCAGTAAAAGTTAGTATTAGGACTTATAATAATTTCTTATTAAAATGACTGAAAAGTTTTGTAAAAAAATATATGTATATTAATATCAATATTATTTAGAGTCCATGAAAAATTGTTTCAATATCTAATAAAACTAATGTTGTGCACAACTATTATTAATGCTATACAGACAAAATTGAATTACTCAAAAATTCAATTTAGAGTTATCTGCAAGCTCCCAAAATGATAATTGTGCAGTTTTAAACATTTCCAAATATATCATTGGAGAAGTCATATTATCTCCTCTCATTAAATTTTTGTTTGAATAATTTGGAAATATTTAAATGGCACTAAAACTCCAATTAAGATCCAAGTTCAGATGGAACTAAAAATTCAAAGAACTTCACATAAAATATTCTTCCACCACATTTTGAGAAAGTCATTTTATTCTCACTCCATTTTTATTTGTGGTTTCAAAATATTTCATAGGTGTCCAAAAGAAAAGCAATTGGATGAAATATTTGAAACAAGAATCAAAAGGTTTTAATTTCCCATGAAAAATCATAGCAATTCACTCAATAATATCTTATTATTAACATTCCAAAATTTGGAAAATTTTGGGATGTTACAGGTAATATAATAGCATGGAACAATAAAAAATTATAGATACGTTGGAGACGTATCAAGCATCCCCAAGCTTAATTCCTGCTCGTCCTCGAGTAGGTAAATGATAAAAAGAGAATTTTTGATGTGGAATGCTACCTAGCATAATTCATAATGTAATTTTCTTTATTGTGGCATGAATGTTTAGATCCAAATAAATACAAAATAAAAGTTCATACTGATAAAAGAAATAGTAATACTTCAAGCATACTAATCAAAGTAATCATGTCTTCTCAAAATAGCATGGCAAAATAAAATTCATCCCTACATAATCATATAGTTAGGCTATGCTTCATTTTCGTCACACAAAGATGTTCCCAACTTCTATACCCCCGATGACAAGCCAAGCAATTGTTTCATACTTAAATAATCTCAAACTTTTTCAACCTTCACACAATACATGAGCGTGAGCCATGGATAAAGCACTATGGGTGGAATAGAATATGATGATGGGGATTGTGTGGAGAAGACAAAAAAGAGGAGAAAGTCTCACATTGACGAGGATAATCAACAGGCTATGGAGATGCCCATCAATTGATGTCAACATGAGGAGTAGGGATTGCCATGCAACGGATGCACTAGAGTTATAAATGAATGCTCAACAAAAGAAAACTAGTAGATGTGCATCCAACTTGCTTGCTCATGAAGACCTAGGGCATTTGAGGAAGCCCATCGTAGGAATATACAAGCCAAGTTTTATAATGAAAATTCCCACTAGTATGAAAAAGACAACTTATGAGACTCACTATATGAAAAACATGGTGCTACTTTGAAGCACAAGATATGAGACTCACTACATGGAGAACAAGGTGCTACTTTGAAGCACAAGTGTGGTAAGAGGATAGTAGCATTGTCCCTTCTCTCTTTTTCTCTCATTTTTTTATTTGGGCCTTTTCTCTTTTTTTTATGGCTTCTTTTTTTTCGTCCAGAGTCTCATCCCGACTTGTGGGGGAATCATGGTCTCCATCATCCTTTCATCACTTGGGACAATGCTCTAAAAATGATGATCATCACTCTTTTATTTTCTTACAACTCAACAATTACAACTCGATACTTAGAACAAAATATGACACTATATGAATGCCTCCGGCGGTGTACCGGGATGGTGCAATGAATCAAGAGTGACATGTATGAAAAATAATGCATGGTGGCTTTGCCACAAATACGATGTCAACTACATGATCATGCAATGGCAATATGACAAAAGTAAAGTATGTCACGATGATGAACGGAACGGTGGAAAGTTGCAGGGCAATATATCTCGGAATGGCTATGGAAATGCCATGATAGGTAGGTATGGTGGCTGTTTTGAGGAAGATATAGGGAGGTTCATGTGTGATAGAGCGTATCGTATCACAGGGTTTTGATGCACCAGCGAAGTTTGCACCAACTCTCAAGGTGAGAAAGGGCAATGCACGGTACCGAAGAGGCTAGCAAAAGCGGAAAGGTAAAAGTGCGTATAATCGATGAACTCAACATTAGTCAAAAGAACTCATATACTTATTGCAAAAATTTAGAAGTCATCAAAAATCAAGTACTACACGCATGCTCCTAGGGGGATAGATTGGTAGGAAAAGACCATCGCTTGTCCCCGACCGCCACTCATAAGGATGCACAAGCCAGGTACACTTCATGTATCAAATTTGTTACACAACTTTAACCATACGTGCATGCTATGGGACTTGCTAACTTCAACACAAGCATTGTTTAAATTCATAATCACCCAACTAGCATGACTTTAATATCACTACCTCCATATCTCAAAACAATTATCAAGTATCAAATTGATCATAGCATCCAATTCACTTCCTATGATAGTTTTTATTATACCCAACTTGGATGCCTACCATTTTAGGACCAATTTTATGATCATAGCAAATACCATGCTGTTCTTAAAGACTCTCAAAATAATATAAGTTAAGCATGAGAGACTAGCAATTTCTTCAAAATTAAGACACCACCGTGCTCTAAAACATATAAGTGAAGCACTAGAGCAAAAACTATCAAGCTCAAAAGATATAAGTGAAGCACATAGAGTATTCTAGAAAATTCTAATCAAATAGGATTCTCCCAAAAGGTGTGTACAGCAAGGATGATTTTGGTAAACTAAAAAGAAAAGACTAATATAGTACACGACACTCCAAGCAAAACACTTATCATGTGGTGAATAAAAATATAGCTTCAAGTAAAGTTACCAATGAACGAAGATGAAAGAGGGGATGCCTTCCCGGGGCATCCCCAAGCTTAGGCTTTTGGCTCTTCTTGAATATCTTGGGGTGCCTTGGGAATCCCCAAGCTTAGGCTCTTGCCACCCTTTATTCCATAGTCCATAAAAGCTTTACCCAAAACTTGAAAACTTCACAACACAAAACTCAACCGGAAATTTTATAAGCTCCGTTAGTGAAAGAAAACAAAACCACCACATAAGTTAATGCAATTAACTCATTATTTATTTAATTTTGTGTTAAACCTACTGTATTCCAACTTATATATGGATTATAAACTATTTTATTGGCCATAGATTCATCAAAATAAGCAAACAACACACGAAAAACAAAATCTGTCAAAAACAGAACAGTCTGCAGTAATCTGTAACTAACGCAAACTTATGGAACTCAAAAAATTCAGCCAAAATAGAAAGACCTAGAAAATTTCTTTATTGATCACCAGCAATTGGAATAACTATTTTATCACCTTCTGTTGATTTTTAACAATTATTTTCGTGAGCCGGAAGTTTCTGGAAATTATAGCAAGATCAAATAACTATCATCCAAGAAGATCCTATAGGTTTAACTTGGCACAAAGACTAATTAAAAGATAAAACCACATCTAAACAGAAGGTAGATGGATTATTTATTCCTAAACAGCAATAACAATAAAAACATAAAGAAAATTGGGTTGCCTCCCAACTAGCGCTATCGTTTAACGCCCCTAGCTAGGCATAAAAGCGAGGATACATCTAACGAGTGCCATCTTTGGCACTAAACTCATAAGTAGCACGCATGATAGATTCATTAGGTAATTTAACTTTCTTTCTTGGAAAGTTCTCCATGCCTTTCTTTAATAGAAAATGGAATCTAATATTCCCTTCCTTCATATCAATAATCGCACCAATCGTTCTAAGGAAATGTCTAACAAGAATAATAGGGCAAGAAAGATTGCAATCTATATCAAGAACGATAAAATCTACGGGCACCAAATTTCTATCTTTAACAATAAGAACATCATTGATCCTTCCCACAGGCTTTTTAATGGAGGAATCCACAAGGTGCAAATTTAAAGAACAATCATCAAGATCATGGAAACCTAGAATATCACATAAAGTTTTCGGAATCGTGGAAACACTAGCACCCAAATCACACAAAGCAAAACACTCATAATCTTTAATTCTAATCTTTATAGTAGGTTCCCACTCATCATTAAGTTTTCTAGGTACACAAACTTCTAAATTAAGTTTTTCATCATAAGATTGCATCAAGGCATCAACAATATGCTTGGTAAAAACTTTGTTTTGACTATAAGCATGAGGAGAATTAACAACGGCTTGCAACAAGGAAATACAACCTTTTAAGGAGCAATTATCATAATTAAATTCCTTGAAATCCGAGATAGTGGGTTCAACATTATTAGAAGTTGAGGATTCTCCAATCTCACTTTTACCAAATTTAACATTAAGATCTAAAGATTCCGAATTCTTGGGACGCCTTCTAGGAAAAGTTGATTCATCATCAGTCCCATAATCATCAACATTCATATTGCAAAACATAGATCTAATCGGAGACACATCAATAACTTTAAGATCCTCATCATTACTTTCACGTAAACTAGAAGAACACACCTTTATAAAGCTTTCTTTCTTAGCACGCAATCTAGCGGTTCTTTCCTTGCACTCATCAATGGAAATTCTCATTACTTTGAGAGACTCATTGATATCATGCTTAGGAGAAGAAGATCCAAGTTTAAGAGAATTAACATCAAGCGAAAGTCTATCAACGTTCCTAGCCAATTCATCAACTTTGAGCAATTTTTCTTCAAGCAAAGCATTAAAATTCTTTTGAGAGATCATAAATTATTTCACACTATTCTCAAAATCAGAGGGCATCTTATTAAAATTACCATAAGAATTGTTGTAGGAATTTCAATAACTATTAGAGGAATTACTAGGGAACGGTCTAGCATTAAAATTTCCTCTATAAGCATTGTTTCCAAAACTATTCCTACCAACAAAATTCACATCCATAGATTCATTATTATTCTCAATCAAGGAAGACAAAGGCATATCATTGGGATCAAGAGGAGTATTTTTAGTAGCAAACATCTTCATAAGTTCATCCATCTTTCCACTCAAAACATTGATTTCTTCTATAGCATGCACTTTTTACTAGAAGATCTTTCGGTGTGCCATTGAGAATAATTAGCCATAATATTATCAAGAAGTTTTGTGGCATCTCCTAACGTGATTTCCATAAACGTGCCTCCCGCGGCCGAATCTAAGAGATTTCTAGAAGCAAAGTTCAGACCGGCATAAAATTTTTGTATGATCATCCATAAATTCAAACCATGAGTAGGGCAATTACGAAGCATCAATTTCATTCTTTCCCAAGATTGGGCAACATGCTCATGATCAAGTTGTTTAAAATTCATAATATCGTTCCTAAGGGTGATGATCTTAGCGGAAGAAAAATACTTATAGATGGAAGCATCTTTGCACTTGTTCCAAGAATCAATACTATTCTTAGGCAAAGACGAAAACCAAACTTTAGCACGATTTCTAAGTGAAAACGGAAATAACATCAATTTGACAATATTGTTATCCGTGTCTTTCTTCTTTTGCATATCACACAAATCAACAAAGTTGTTTAGATGAGTAGCGGCATCTTCGCTAGGAAGGCCGGGCGAATTGATCTTTCATAACAAGATTCAGCAAAGCAGTATTGATTTCACAAGACTCATCATTATTAAGAGGAGCAATCGGAGTACTAAGGAAATCATTATTATTAGTATTCGAGAAGTCACACAATTTGGCATTATCTTGCGCCATGGCAACAAGTAATCCAACACACAAGCAAATAGAAAAACAGCAAGCGGAAAGAGAGGAGGAGATTGGGAAAGAGAGGGCGAATAAAACGGCAAAGGTGAAGTGGGGGAGAGGAAAACGAGAGGCAAATGGCAAATAATGTAAATGCGAGGGAGATGGATTTGTGATGGGTACTTGGTATGTCTTGACTTGAGCGAAGACCTCCCCGACAACGGCGCCAGAAATCCTTCTTGCTACGTCTTGAGCTTGCGTTGGTTTTCCTCGAAGAGGAGAGGGTGATGCATCAAGTGTAGCGTAAGTATTTACCTCAGTTTTGAGAACCAAGGTATCAATCCAGTAGGAGGCTTCTCAAAAGTCCCACGCACCTACACAAACAAACTGAGAACTCGCAACCAACGCAATAAAGGGGTTGTCAATCCCTTCACGGCCACTTCATGAAAGTGAGATCTAATAAAGATAGTATGATAAGATAAATATATTTTTGGTATTTTATAATATACATGCAAAAAGTAAAGATGCAAATAAAAGTAGATTGGGAGCAAATATGATAAGAGATAGACCCAAGGGCCACAGGTTTCACTAGTGGCTTCTCTCAAGATAGCATAAGTATTACGGTGGGTGAACAAATTACCGCCGAGCAATTGATAGAAAAGCGCATAGTTATGAGATTATCTAGGCATGATCATGTATATAGGCATCACGTCCATAACAAGTAGACCGACTCCTGCCTGCATCTACTACTATTACTCCATACATCGACTGCTATCCAGCATGCATCTAGAGTATTAAGTTCATAAGAACAGAGTAACGCATTAAGCAAGATGACATGATGTAGAGGGATAAACTCATGCAATATGATATAAACCCCATCTTGTTATCCTCGATGGCAACAATACAATCGTGCCTTGCAACCCTTTGTGTCACTGGGTAAGGACACCGCAAGATTGAACCCAAAGCTAAGCACTTCTCCCATGGCAAGAAAGATCAATCTACTAGGCCAAACCAAACTGATAATTCGAAGAGACTTGCAAAGATAACTTAATCATACATAAAAGAATTCAGAGAAGATTCAAATATTATTCATAGATAAACTTGATCATAAACCCACAATTCATCGGATCTCGACAAACACACCGCAAAAAGAGATTACATCGAATAGATCTCCACAAGAGAGGGGCACAACATTGTATTGAGATCCAAAAAGAGAGAAGAAGCCATCTAGCTAATAACTATGTACCCGTAGGTCTGTGGTAAACTACTCACAACTCATCGGAGGGGCAAGGATGTTGATGTAGAGGCCCTCCGAGGTTGATTCCCCCTCCGGCAGAAAGTCTTGCGAAGGCTCAAGATGGGATCTTGCGAATCTGAGAAGGTTACGGCGGTGGAAATTGTGTTTCGTGGTGCCCCTGGATGTTTTCGGGTGCGTAGGTATATATAGGAGGAAGAAGAAATGCATGTGGCAGCTTAGGGGCCCACGAGACAGGGGGCGCGCCCTCCTATCTCATGGAGGCCTCGGCTGCTTCTTGACTTGCACTCCAAGTCCTTTGGATCACGTTCGTTCCAAAAATCACGCTTCCGAAGGTTTCATTCCGTTTGGACTCCGTTTGATATTCCTTTTCTTCGAAATACTGAAATAGGCAAAAAAACAACAATATGGGCTGGGCCTCCGGTTAGTAGGTTAGTCCTAAAAATGATATAGATGTGTAAAATAAAGCCCATAAACATCCAAAAGGGGTAATATAATAGCATGGAACAATAAAAAATTATAGATACGTTGGAGACGTATCAGCCACTTCGGCCGCCCTGTGGAGTTCGACCAACTGCTTCAGTTGGTCACTCAGAGGCATTGGGTGTTCGGCCCCAGCATACTGGGACCAGAACATCTTCTCCGTGGAGCTCCCCTCCTCGGCACGGTAGAACTCCGCGGCGCCTGAGATGCTGCGTGGCAGATCTGCGAATGCCCCTGGAGAGCTCCGAATTTGGGTAAGTAAAAGAAACGCCTCCTCCACATGTTTGCTTTGCACAAATAATGTCTTGCCCGCCGTTATCTTCTGGGCCGCCCGGATTTCCTGCTGTGCCTTGTCGGCTTTAGCCTTGGCGTCTTTCATACTTGCAAGGGCCTTCGCAAGCTCGGCCTCTTTCATCTTAAGCTCATGCTCCATGGACTCGAACTTCTTGCCGAGCTCATGGAGCTCTTGCTGTACCTCACCCACTCTAGCATCTTGCTTTTTGCGTTCCTTGCATTCCAAGGCCACCTTGTTTTCGGCCTCGGACAACGCTTTCTTCAGAGACGCCACTTCGATGGTGGCCCCTGTTACACAGTCACGACGCTTCGTCGTTAGAATAACCAACTTTATCCATCCTTCATTACATGAGAGCGGGGAGTCACTCACCTTTGTTCTCTTTGAGCTGCCTCTTCGTGAGGTCGAGCTCCCCCTGCGCCTGCTCCAGGTCCCGCTTTAGTCCGGCGACCTCGGCTATGCGGACAGCAGCGGCAAGCAGCACAACCTTCTTATTCAAAATAAATACTTACTATTAGACTCCTGCGGATTATAATTGACCCTCTGTTCGGCCTTTCCTTCCGAACACCGAACAGAGTATCAGGGGCTACTACCTATCGGGTGGTAATTTTACATATTCCCTACTTATCTCAAAGCCCGTCAGGAGGCTTGTGCAGGCTTCGGTTAGCCCGCTTCTGGCGGACAGAACCTTCTGAATCACCGCACTCATAAGAGTACGGTGCTCTTCATCCATGGAAGCGCCACGAAGCGCTTCCAGCAGACAATCCGACGCCTCGCGCATAACGGAAGTCTTCGGCACAGACGGCTTGCCCTCCCTAACGAGGGGCTGCCCGCCTAAGTCCATAACCGTTCGAGGTTCCGAGCGATGATTCGGCTGAGAGCCCGGCCATCATGGCTCTCATCAACACGATCCGCGGGGATCTTGAACCCCACGTGTCCGACGTCTGGAATTCCGCCTTGGGGCACCTCCAGAGTCACCCCCCCGCTCTGGGAACCTTTGGAACAACACCTCCGTGTCATCCGCAGGCCGAGGAGTAGTGGCTGTCGGGGGCGAGTTCATCGCTGAAGCACTCAAGGACCCATCTGAGGACGATACCTCGGGATGGACCCTAGCCGGACTGCATACATGTTCGATGTTATAACAAGACCATGAAATAAATTCGCGCTAAAAGTACAATAGAGTGCGGAGACTCACGATCTCGCTAGGGGCTTCCCCCTGGGCATCCACTCTTCATCACTGTGAGCGGTCGTGGTGGAGTAGTCCGGAAGGGACGCCTTTCCCTTCTTGGACGCCCTGGCCTCCCCTTCTGGGGGGTTTTCCTCTTCTTCTCCCCCCATTGCGGGGAGGTAGAACTTCTTCGTGTTTTCCCCCACCTCCGCGGGAGGAATCTGTCTCGTCGTCTTCGGACGACGTGGGTATGACGGCCTTGCGCCGGGGGCCTTTCCTGCCCCCCTGGTCTTCCTTCTCAGGCCCCTCATCCTCTCTGGATGGGGCGGCCCCTTCTTCTTCTTCCTCCCCTTCGGGGGAGGAGTTTGCCTCATCGTCTTCAGATGAGGCTTCCGTCTAACCTTCACGGAGACCCTTCCTCGTCCCCGGGGCCTTCTTTTCGGCCTTATTCTCCGGTGCCTTGTAGGGCGCCGGGACCAGCATCTCCGTCAGGAGAGCATCAGCTGGGCCTTCTGGCAGCGGAGCCAGACAGTCAATACGCTCCGCTGTCTTCACATAATCATGATTAAATATGCACAATTACTTAAGACTCCCCCATGAATATATTAGGAAGAACTGAATCCGGTGGTAGTCATAAAACTCACAGGACGGGGGGGCTGCGCGGCATGAAGTCCGCGGTCCTCGGATGTGGGGGGAGGTACTTCGGAGGCCTTGAACAACACCTTCCATGCGCCTTTGTGCGTCATGTCGTAGAGCTTTCGAAGCGTCTGGTGTTCGGTCAGGACGTACTCCCACAGATTGAATACCCGTCTTTGGCACGGAAGAATCCGACAGACGATCATGACCTGGACCACGTTGACAAGCTTGATGTTCATGTCCTTCATATTTTTGATGCAGTTTTGGAGTCCGGTCAGCTCTGCAGGTTCGCCCCAGGTCAGGCCCTTCCTTTCCCAGGAGGTGAGCCGCGTAGGGGTTCCGGATCGGAATTCGGGGGCCGCCGCCCAGTTGGCGCCGCGCGGCTCGGTGATGTAGAACCACCCCGATTGCCACCCTTTCACGGTCTCTGCGAAGGAGCCGTCAAGCCAGGTGACGTTAGGCATCTTGCCCACCATGGCCCCTCCGCACTCCGCTTGCTGGCCGCTCACGATCTTCGGCTTCACGCAGAAGATTTGCAGCCACAAGCCAAAGTGAGGCTTGATGCGGAGGAAGGCCTCGCATATGACGACGAACGCCGAGATGTTGAGGACAAAATTTGGGGCTACATCATGGAAATCTAGCCCGTAGTAGAACATGAGCCCGCGAACAAAGGGATGAAGTGGAAATCCCAGTCCACGGACGAAGTGGGCGACAAACACGACCCTCTCATGGGGTAGCGGGGTTGGAATGACCTGCCCGTCGTCCGGTAGGCGGTGCGCTATGTCTGCGGCCAAGTATTCGGCCGCCCGAAGGTTCGCGATATGCTTCTCCTTCACAGTGGAAGCCACCCACTTGCCTCCTGCTCCGGACATGTTTAGCTGTGCGGAGAAAACTTGGGCTAGGGCGTTGGAGCTCGAGGGGGCAGGGGTGAGCAAGGGAGGAAGAAGGCATGGGTAAAAATGGGGAACCCTTATCCCTTTATAGAGGCGACGAAAGCGGTGCACCTCCCCTCTTACCCGTTGAGGATCGCTTGCTTCCCAGGCGCCATGAATGATGGCGCGGTGGGATTACCCATACCCGTATTAATGAGAATCCCGTGATAGGGGGACACGATCTCTGCTTTGACAAGACGTGTCAAGGAAACCGCCTCGCAATATGCGATGTGGCTGGTTGTGGGAAAACGGTTCGAATAATGACCCGACCGTAATGACATGTGACGTTGTCTAAAAAGTTGTCAGCAGATTGCATTTGTGAAATATCATTCTCTCTACGGTGGTATGTGAAGATCATTTTGAAGATCCGGACACGGTTTTAGTGTTCGATAATTACTATGGAGTATTCGGAGAAGGAACCCGCCTTGTAATGCCGAAGACAAGATCAAGGCTGCGCTGGACTCATCATCATTGAAGCCTGGTTCAGGGGCTACTGAGGGAGTCCTGGATTAGGGGGTATCCGGACAGCTGGACTGTATACGTCGTCCGGACTATTAAAGCATGAAGATACAAGACTCAAGACTCCGTCCCGTGTCCGGATAGGACTCTCCTTGGCGTGGAAGGCAAGCTTGGTGATCCGGATATTATATTTCCTTCCTTGTAACCGACTTCATGTAAACCCTAGCCCTCTCCGGTGTCTATATAAACCAGAGAGGTTGGTCCTTAGAAGGCCGATCACAATTACAATCATACCATCATAGGCTAGCTTCTAGGGTTTAGCCTCTACGATCTCGTGGTAGATCTACTCTTGTACTACTCATATCATCAATATTAATCAAGCAGGAAGTAGGGTTTTACCTCCATCGAGAGGGCCCGAACCTGGGTAAACATTGTGTCCCTTGCTTCCTGTTACCATCAGCCTAGACACACAGATCGGGACCCCCTACCCGAGATCCGCCGGTTTTGACACCGACAAAGGGATTGACAACCCCTTTATCGCATTGGTTGCCATGTTCTTGATTATTTGTGCAGGTACTAGGCGATTTGCGTGTAGTCTCCTACTGGATTGATACCTTGGTTCTCAAAAACTGAGGGAAATACTTATGCTACTTTGCTGCATCACCCTTTCCTCTTCAAGGGAAAACCAACGCATGCTCAAGAGGTAGCAAGAAGGATTTCTGGCGCCGTTGCCGGGGAGATCTATGCCAAGTCAAGACATACCAAGTACCCATCACAAACTCTTATCCCTCGCATTACATTATTTGCCATTTGCCTCTCATTTTCCTCTCCTCAACTTCACCTTTGCCTTTTCTTCGCCCTCCTTCCGTTCGATCTTCTGTTACCATGTGCCTTCTTTTTGCTTGCATCTTCACTTGCTAAAAGTTTATGGATCCTCATCCACTTGCTAATATTTTTAAGAGATCAAATTACCATGAACCTATTGCTAGTGAGTTGAGTGCACTAGACTATCTTTATGAGGTTTTGCTTGAAATCCGTGAATCTGAAAATTGTGATGAAGTGCTTTATGAAGTGATTCATGATAGATCTTTGAATAAAAAGCATGATTGCAATGATGTTATCATAAATTCTATTGATGTCAATTGTGCTAATAATATGCAAACCCCTAAGCTTGGGGATGCTAGCTTTGCTATATCCTCTACTTGTTGCAATGATCATGATTGGGGTGATTCTTCTTATGAACTTGAAAATTTATTTAAGCCTCATGATGAATATGAGATTGATAATAATGTTTGCAATAATATTGAAATTGGGTTTGGAAGAGTGTCAACTTTAGATCCCACATATTTGGAGAATGTTCAATCTTATGAAGTTTTTGATAAAAGTGGGTTTGGAGAGGTCATGACTTTAGTTAATGTTAATCCCACTATTTTGGAAGAGTGTCAACTTTGCATACACGTGGATCGTGTTAAGAATATGTTTTGTGATAGCTATATTATTGAATTTGCTTATGATCCTACATTTAACTATTATGAGAGAGGAAAATATGGTTGCAAAAAGTTTCATGTCTCTAAATTTCCTCTCATTATGTTGGGATTGCTATTGTTTCTTTCTTCTTCCTTGCATATGCTAGATCTTGCTTGTCTTGATAATTTGTTTGATTATATAATGCCTATGCATAGGAAGTATGTTAGACTTATATGTGATTTTCATATGCTTCATGATGCTCCCTTCGTCTTTCAATTGTTATATTTCATGTGAGCATCATCGAATTTATCAATGCTAGGGGCGTTAAACGATAGCGCTTGTTGGGAGGCAACCCAATTTTATTTTTGTTCCTTCATTTTTGTTCCATTTTAGTAATAAATAATTCATATAGCCTCTGTTTAGATGTGGTTTTATGTTTTAGTTAGTGTTTGTGCCAAGTAGAACCGTTGGGAAGACTTGGGTGAAGTCTTTGCAATCTTGATGTAAAAAACAGAAACTTTAGCGCTCACGATATTAGATGCAATTTTTTTTACTCAAGAGTGCTTTTAGGATAGACAAATTCCTCACGCCCACCAATTTATTTCAGAATTTTTGGAGTTACAGAAGTATAAGTTTGATACAGATTGCTACAGACTGTTCTGTTTTTGACAGATTCCGTTTTTCGTGTGTTGTTTGCTTATTTTTATGAATCTATGGCTAGTATCGGGGGGTATGAACCATATAAAAGTTAGAATACAGTAGGTTTAACACCAATATAAATAAAGATGATTTCATTATAGTACCTTAAAGTGGTGATTTGTTTTCTTATACTAACGGAGCTCATGAGATTTTCTGTTTGAGTTTTGTGTTGTGAAGTTTTCAAGTTTTTGGGTAAAGATTTGATGGATTTTGGAACAAGGAGTGGCAAAAGCCTAAGATTGGGGATGCCCAAGGCACCCCAAGGTAAAATTCAAGGACAACCAAAGCCTAAGCTTGGGGATGCCCTGAAGGCATCCCTCTTTCGCCTTTCGCTTCATCGGTAACTTTACTCGAGGCTATATTTTTATTCACCACATGATATGTGTTTTGCTTGGAGCGTCTTGTATGATTTGAGTCTTTTCTTTTTAGTTTACCACAATAATCCTTGCTGTTCACACCTTTTGGGAGAGACACACATGAATTGGAATTTATTAGAATACTCTATGTGCTTCACTTATATCTTTTGAGCTAGATAATTTTGCTCTAGTGCTTCACTTATACCTTTTTAGAGCACGGTGGTGGTTCTATGTTATAGAAATTATCGATCTCTCATGCTTCACTTATATTATTTTGAGAGTCTTTTAGAACAGCATGGTAATTTGCTTTGGCTACAAAATTAGTCCTAATATGATAGACATCCAAGATGGGTATAATAAAAACTTTCATATAGAGTGCATTAAATACTATGATAAGTTTGATACTTGATAGTTGTTTTGAGATATAAAGGTGGTAATATTAGAGTCATGCTAGTTGGGTAATTGTGGAATTGAGAAATACTTGTGTTGAGGTTTGCAAGTTCCGTAGCATGCACATATGGTAAACATTGTGTGACAAATTTGAAGCATGGGGCGTTCTTTGATTGCTTTCCTTATGAGTGGCGGTCGGGGACGAGCGATGGTCTTTTCCTACCAATCTATCCCTCTAGGAGCATGTGCATAGTGCTTAGTTTTGATGACTTGTAGATTTTTGCAATAAGTATGTGAGTTCTTTATGACTAATGTTGAGTCCATGGATTATACACACCCTTCCATCGTTGCTAGCCTCTTCGGTACCGTGCATTGCCCTTTCTCACCTTGAGAGTTGGTGCAAACTTCGCCAGTGCATCCAAATCCCGTGATACAATACGCTCTATCACACATAAGCCTCCTTATATATTCCTCAAAACAGCCAACATACCTACCTATTATGGAATTTCCATAGCCATTCCGAGATATATTGCCATGCAACTTACCACTGTTCCGTTTATTATGACACGCTCCATCATTGTCATATTGCTTTGCATGATCATGTAGTTGACATCATATTTGTGGCAAAGCCACCTTCATAATTCTTTCATAATGTCGCTCTTGATTCATTGCATATCCCGGTACACCGCTGGAGGTATTCACGTAGAGTCATATTTTGTTCTAAGTATCGAGTTGTAATTCTTGAGTTGTAAGTAAATAGAAGTGTGATGATTTTCATTATTAGAGCATTGTCCCATGTGAGGAAAGGATGATGGAGACTATGATTCCCCCACAAGTCGGGATGAGACTCCAAACAAAAAAAAGAGGCCAAAGAATCCCAAATAAAAAAATGAGGCCAAAGAAGCCCAAATAAAAAAAATAATGAGAGAAAAAGAGAGAAGGGACAATGCTACTATCCTTTTTCCACACTTGTTCTTCAAAATAGTACCATGATCTTCATGATAGATAGTTTCTTATTTTGTCACTTTCATATACTAGTGGGAATTTTTCATTATAGAACTTGGCTTGTATATTCCAATGATGGGCTTCCTCAAAATGCCCTAGGTCTTCGTGAGCAAGCAAGTTGGATGCACACCCACTTAGTTTCTTTTGATGAGCTTTCATATATTTATAGCTCTAGTGCATCCGTTGCATGGCAATCCCTACTCCTCGTATTGACATCAGTTGATGGGCACCTCCATAGCCCGTTGATTAGTCGTGTCAATGTGAGACTTTCTCCTTTTTTGTCTTCTCACATAACCCCCGTCATCATATGCTACTCCACCCATAGTGCTATGTCCATGGCTTGCACTCATATATTGCGTAAAAGTTGAAAGAGTTGAAAAGGCTAAGTATGAAACAATTGCTTGGCTTGTCATCGGGGTTGTGCATGATGGGAGAATTTTGTGTGACGAAAATGAAGCATGGCAAAACTATATGATTTTGTAGGGATAAGCTTTCTTTGGCTATGTTATTTTGATAAGACATAATTGCTTGGTTAGCATGCTTGAATATTACTATTTTATGTCAATATTAAAACTTTGTCTAGAATCTTTTGGATCTAAACATTCATGCTACAATAAAGAGAATTACATTGAAAAATTATGTTAGGTAGCATTCCACATCAAAAATTCCGTTTTATCATTTGCCTACTTGAGGACGAGCAGGAATTAAGCTTGGGGATGCTTAATACGTCTCAAATGTATCTATAATTTTTGATTGTTCCATGCTATTATATTATATGTTTTGAATGTTTAATGGGCTTTATTATGCTCTTTTATATTATTTTTGGGACTAACCTATTAACCGAAGGCCCAGTGGAAATTGCTATTTTTTTTTGCCTATTTCGGTGTTTCACAGAAAAGGAATATCAAAAGGAACCCAAACGGAACGAAACCTTCGCAAGGATCTTTTTTGGAACAAACGCAATCTAGGAGACTTGGAGTGGAAGTCAAGGAAGCAACGAGGCAACCACGAGGCAGGAGGGCGCGCCCAGGAGGGATAGGCGCACCCCCACCCTCATGGGCCCCTCGTAGCTCCACCGACCTACTTCTTTCGCCTATATATACTCTTATACCCTGAAAACATCCAGGGGAGCCACGAAACCACTTTTCCACCGCCGCAACCTTCTGTACCCGTGAGATCCCATCTTGGGGCCTTTTCCAGCGATCTGCCGGAGGGGGATTCAATCACGGAGGGCTTCTACATCAACACCATAGCCTCTCCGATGATGTGTGAGTAGTTTACCACATACGTTCGGGTCCATAGTTATTAGCTAGATGGCTTCTTCTCTCTCTTTGGATCTCAATACAAAGTTATCCTCGATGTTCTTGGAGATCTATTCAATGTAATACTCTTTTGCGGTGTGTTTGCCGAGATCCGATGAATTGTGGGTTTATGAACTTGATTATCTATGAATATTATTTGGTTCTTCTCTGAATTCTTATATGCATGATTTGATATCTTGGAAAGTCTCTTCGAATTTTCGGTTTAGTTTGGCCTACTAGATTAATCTTTATTGCAATGGGAGAAGTGCTTAGCTTTGGGTTCAATCTTGCGGTGCTCAATCCCAGTGACAGAAAGGGATACGACACGTATTGTATTGTTGTCATCGAGGATAAAAAGATGGGGTTTATGTCATATTGCTTGAGTTTATCCCTCTACATCATGTCATCTTTCCTAATGCGTTACTCCATTCTTATGAACTTAATACTCTAGATGCATGCTGGATAGCGGTCGATGTGTGGAGTAATAGTATTAGATGCAGAATCATTTTGGTCTACTTGACACGGACGTGATGCCTATATTCATGATCATTGCCTTAGATATCATCATAACTATGCACTTTTCTATCAATTGCTCGGTAGTAATTTGTTCACCCACCGTAATATATGCCATCTTGGGAGAAGCCACTAGTGAAACCTATGGCCCCCGAGTCTATTTTACATCATATTAGTTTCCCGTCAACTAGCTATTTATGCCGCCGTTTATTTTGCAATCTATACAACAAAAATACCAAAAAAGTTTATCTTATTATCTTTATCAGATCTCACTTTGCAAGTGGCCATGAAGGGATTGATGATACGTCTCCAACCTATCTATAATTTTTGATTGTTCCATGCTATATTATATTCTGTTTTGGACATTATTGGTCTTTATTATACACTTTTATATTATTTTTGGGACTAACCTATTAACTGCAGGTCCAGCCCAGAATTGCTGTTTTTTGCCTATTTGAGTTTCGCAGAAAGAATATCAAACGGAGTCCAAATGGAATGAAACCTTCGGGAACGTGATTTTCGGAACGAACGTGATCCAGAGGACTTGGACCCTACGTCAAGACATCAACCAGGAGGGCACGAGGTAGGGGGCGCGCCTACCCCTCCTGGGCGCGCCCTCCACCCTCGCGGGCCCCACGTTGCTCCACTGACGTACTCCTTCCTCCTACATATGCCTACGTACCCCCAAACTACCGGAGACGGAGCCAAAAACCTAATTCCATCGCCGCAACCTTCTGTACCCGTGAGATCCCATCTTGGGGCCTTTTCCGGCGTCCTGCTGGAGGGGGCATTGATGATGGAGGGCTTCTACTCAACACCATAGCCTCTCTGATGATGTGTGAGTAGTTTACCTCAGACCTTCGGGTCCATAGTTATTAGCTAGATGGCTTCTTCTCTCTCTTTTGATCTCAATACAAAGTTCTCCATGATTCTTGTGGAGATCTATTCGATGTAATCTTCTTTTGCGGTGTGTTTGTTGAGACCGATGAATTGTGGGTTTATGATCAAGTTTATCTATGAAAAATATTTGAATATTCTCTAAATTCTTTTTTGTATGATTGGTTATCTTTGCAAGTCTCTTCGAATTATCAGTTTGGTTTGGCCTACGAGATTGATCTTTCTTGCAATGGGAGAAGTGCTTAGCTTTGGGTTCAATCTTGCAGTGTCCTTTCCTAGTGACAGCAGGGGCATCAAGGCACGTATTGTATTGTTGCCATCGAGGATAACAAGATGGGGTTTATATCATATTGCATGAGTTTATCCCTCTACATCATGTCATCTTACTTAAAGCATTACTCTGTTCTTTTGAACTTAATACTCTAGATACATCTTTGGATAGTGGTCGATGTGTGGAGTAATAGTAGTAGATGCGTGCGAGTCGGTCTACTTGTCACGGACGTGATGCCTATATACATGATCATACCTAGATATTCTCATAACTATGCTCAATTCTATCAATTGGTCAACAGTAATTTGTTCACCCACCGTAATACTTATGCTCTTGAGAGAAGCCACTAGTGAAACCTATGGCCCCCGGGTCTATTCTCCATCATATTAATCTTCCAACACTTAGCTATTTTTATTGCCTTTTATTTTACTTTGCATCTTTGTTATAAAAATACCAAAAATATTATCTTATCATATCTATCAGATCTCACTTTTCGTAAGTGACCATGAAGGGATTGACAACCCCTTTATTTCGTTGGTTACAAGGTTTTTATTCGTTTGTGTAGGTGCGAGAGACTTGAGCGTGGCCTCCTACTGGATTGATACCTTGGTTCTCAAAAACTGAGGGGAATACTTACGCTACTTTGCTGCATCACCCTTTCCTCTTCAAGGGAAAACCAACGCAATGCTCAAGAGGTAGCAAGAAGGAGTTCTAGCGCCGTTGCCGGGGAGGCCTACACCAAGTCAAGTCAAGATTTGACTCCCGATAACGAGCCATTTCTGGCACCGTTGCCGGGGAGTCTACGCAAAAGTCAACATACCAAGTACCCATCACAAACTCTTATCTCCCGCATTACATTATTTGCCATTTGCCTCTCGTTTTCCTCTCCCCACTTCACCCTTGCCGTTTTATTCGCCCCCTTTGCCTTTTCTTCGCCTTCTTCCCGTATGTCTTTTTGTTTGTGTTTCCACGTGCCTTCTATTTGTTTGCATCTTTGCTTGCTAAAAATCTATTGATATGGATCCAAAGTATTCTACTTGGATCATCTCCGGTCTTTATGCGCTCGTGCTGAAACCCCAACTAGCATAGTTGATGGGAGATCTTTAGATGAGCATGCTCATTTTGTGCGTCACCGTTTTGTCTGAAAAAGGGAAACTCTTATGGGGGTCAAATAAACAGATTGCTGTGTTATGCTTGTAATCTTTGTGAAATTCATGATTTTACATGTTTCTCTAAGAACCCTAAAAAACACCTTCCCTACCTATGTGAGTTTAATGAAAATGAAATCTTATCTTCTTATGCAAAGGGTGTTTATAGTTACTATGATATTGAAAAAATTGAAGAATTTGTTGCTTTTAAGGGTGCTTATGATGTTGCTTCTTTGATTGAAAAGTATGATATTACTCTCTACGAATCTGAAAATTTTGACATACTTAAATATTGCTATGAAAACTTTGCTCATAATGTCTATGTCAAAGAATTTATTGAGAGAATGACCGTTGCTTTAGAAGAAAATAATGATATGCATGAATCTATAGATGATGATGATTCCGATGATTTGATTGAAATATCTCTTAGTGAACATGATGCTTTCTATTCTTGTGGCTATGATGCCAATATTTATGAAGATGAATTTGCTATAGTTCCTTATGTTAAACATGAGATCGTTGCTATTGCAGCCATACTTCGTAGTTCCTTCAATGAAAAGCATGATTGAAATAATGTTACTATAAATTCTCTTGATGTCAGTTGTGCTAATAATATGCAAAACCCTAAGCTTGGGGTTGCTAGTTTTGCTATGTCTACTACTTGTTGCAATGATCATGATTGGGGTGATTCTTCTTATGATCTTGAAAATTTATTTAAGCCCCATGATGAATATGAGATTGATAATAGTGTTTGCAGTAATATTGAAAGTGGGTTTGGAAGAGTGTCAACTATAGATCCCACATATTTGGAGAATGTTCAATCTTATGGTATTTTTGATAAAAGTGGGTTTGGAGAGGTCATGACTTTAGTTTATGCTAATCCCACTATTTTGGAAGAGTGTCAACTTTGCATACATGTGGATCGTGTTAAGAATATGTTTTGTGATAGATATATTGTTGAATTTGCTTATGATCCTACATGTAATTATTATGAGAGAGGAAAAATATGGTTGTAGAAATTTTCATGCTACTAAATTACCTCTCGTTATGTTGAGATTGCTATTGTTTCTTTCCGCTTCCTCGCATATGCTAGTTCTTGCTTGCCTTGCAAATTTGTTTGCTTATAATATTCCTATGCATAGGAAGTATGTTAGACTTAGATGTGTTTGTCACGTATTTTATGATGCTCCCTTTGCGCTTCAATTCTTGTCTTTCATGTGAGCATCATTAAAATTATCAATGCCTAGCTAAAAGGCTTTAAAGAAAAGCGCTTGTTGGGAGGCAACCCAATTTTTTTTTATTTTTTTTGCTTTTTTCTTATAGTTAGGAATAAATATTTGATCTAGCCTCTGGTTAGATTTGTTTTTATGTTTTAATTAGTGTTTGTGCCAAGTTAAACCTATAGGATCTTCTTGGATGATAGTTATTTGATCTTGCTGAAAATTCCAGAAACTTTCCGTTCACGAAAACAATTATTAAAAATAACCAGAACGTGATAAGTATTGATTCCAATTTCAGAAGATCAATAAACAAATTGTCTAGGTCGTCCTATTTTGGTAGATTTTTTGGAGTTCCAGAAGTTTGCGTTAGTTACAGATTACTACAAACTGTTCTGTTTTTGACAGATTCTGTTTTTCGTGTGTTGTTTGCTTATTTTGATGAATCTATGGCTAGTAAAATAGTTTATAAACCATAGAGAAGTTGGAATACAGTAGTTTTAACACCAATATAAATAAATAATGAGTTCATTACAGTACCTTGAAGTGGTGTTTTGTTTTCTTTCGCTAACGGAGCTCGCAAGATTTTCTGTTAAGTTTTGTGTTGTGAAGTTTTCAAGTTTTGGGTAAAAGATTTAATGGATTATGGAACAAGGAGTGGCAAGAGCCTAAGCTTTGGGATTCCCATGGCACCCCAAGATAATCTAAGTACACCAAAAATCCAAAGCTTGGGGATACCCCGGAAGGCATCCCCTCTTTCGTCTACTTCCATCGGTAACTTTACTTGGAGCTATATGTTTATTCACCACATGATAAGTGTTTTGCTTGGAGCATCTTGTATGATTTGAGTCTTTGCTTTTTTAATTTACCACAATCGTCTTTGCTGTACACACCTTTTGAGAGAGACACACATGATTCGGATTTTATTAGAATACTCTATGCGCTTCGCTTATATCTTTGGAGCTATATAGTTTTTGCTCTAGTGCTTCACTTATATATTTTAGAGCACGGTGGTGGCTTTGTTTTATAGAAACTATTATTCTCTCATGCTTCACTTATATTATTTTGAGAGTCTTAAACAGCATGGTAATTTGCTTAAATTGGGAAATTAATCCTAATATGCTAAGTATTCAAGACTAGTAAAAACTTTCTTATGAGTGTGTTGAATACTAAGAGAAGTTTGATGCTTGATGATTGTTTTGATATATGGAGGTAGTGATATTAAATTTGTGCTAGTTGAGTAGTTTTGAAATTGATAAATACTTGTGTTGAAGTTTGTAAGTCCCATAGCATGCACGTATGGTAAACGTTATGTAACAAATTTGAAACATGAGGTGTTCTTTGATTGTCTTCCTGATGAGTGGCGGTCGGGGACGAGCGATGGTCTTTTCCTACCAATCTATCCCCCTAGGAGCATGCACGTAGTGCTTGGTTTTTGATGACTTGTAGATTTTTGCAATAAGTATGTGAGTTCTTTATGACTAATGTTGAGTCCATGGATTATACGCACTCTTACCCTTCCATCATTGCTAGCCTCTTCGGTACCGTGCATTGCCCTTTCTCACATTGAGAGTTGGTGCAAACTTCACCGGTGCATCCAAACCCCGTGATATGATACACTCATCACACATAAACCTCCTTATATCTTCCTCAAAACAGCCACCATACCTACCTATTATGGCATTTCCATAGCCATTCCGAGATATATTGCCATGCAACTTTCCACCGTTCCGTTTATCATGACACGTTCATCATTGTCATATTGCTTTGCATGATCATGTAGTTGACATCGTATTTGTGGCTTTCCATGTACTTACACAGGGCTACAATGGGCGGTGCTGTTGTTTGCCGTCGAGGTTAGCTGCATCCCATGTCTTGTACACCATCTATTCCTAAATATAAGTATTTTTAGAGATTCCAATATAGACTACATAAGGAGCAAAATGAGTGAATCTATAATTCTATATACATCCGTATGTACTTCATATTGAAATCTCAAAAAAAAAACTTGTACTTAGGAACATAGGTAGTTGTATTTTACATCATTTGTGCAATCTCAGTTTAGCTTCTAACATTTACTGGTTGCTTGTAGGTATATATATGAGCGGTACTGATCCATGCTTCGATCCCTTTTACGTATGGGGCAATGCGATATTCATGAACAAGCGTCAAGTGAGGAAACTAACAAAGATTGCACTACAAAAAAAGACACTTCCGTGATGATACGTGTTTGTCACAGTAGGTCATGTTTTCTGTCATGCATGTACATCCATGACAAATTTATGACAGAATCAAGATAGTCATACCTGTGCTGCAGTAGAAGTGTTCCATGACATTACCAAAATTATCATCACGGAAGTGTCCACTTCCATGATGATAAATCACGCGTCATGGAAGTGCTTTCGTCAAGGGTGACCGACACGTGGCATCCAGCGTAACGGAACGCCGTTAAGCTATCGGGTCTGGTTTTGGATTCGATAACCCGCTAACAACCTGGACCAATGAGGATTTTCCACGTGTAAAATTCTCATTGGCCGAAGGAAGCACGTGTTGGCTCACCGTTGGGACAGATGTCATCCATTCATTGGGCAGGAGGCGCCTATGATACGTCCACACGTGGCACGACCCAATAGAGGCCCATTCCGGTGAAAAGGCCGACTCGTTTGACTTGGTCAAAAGGTAACGGGCTGGCCCACGGAAAGCCTGTTAACGGCATGTTCGTATATAGCCCATTTACGGCCCGCTAACTCACGACCCGTTACGGCCTATCCGAATTAAGCCTAGTAGGTTCATCTGGGCCTTCCAATATGATTCCAACCCATTGTATCTTCCTGCCCATGTATGGCCCATGATGTCTTTCGGCCCATACGAGACCATTTGTAACTCTTGGCCCGTTAACGGCCCGTGGTGAATCTAGCCCGCAATGAACAGTGTACCCCTTTATACCCATTAACGACCCATTATTCCATTGGGCCGTTTCCAACCCGTGTTATCTTTCAGCCTTCTCAGGGCCATTTATTCTTGGACTCATTTCCAGCATTCGGTTACTTACGTCCCGTCATCGGCCTTTTCTGCCTGTGGGCCAAATTCAGCCCGCGGTTACAATCGGCCCGTTTGCGGCCCGTTACTCCGTTGGGCCGTTTTCGTATCGTCATCAAATATGGTTGATTAAAGATGGCCTGTTATTGTCGGCCCATGAACGCACGATTCCAAATCTAGCCTGTTTACGGTCCATAATGCGGTCTATTATTGGCCCATGTTTGGTCTATCGTTCATATGGCATGTAGAAGGCCCATTGATGCTACGACCCGTAGAAGGCCCATTCTTTCTACGGCCCTAAGAAGGCCCATTGTTTCTACGGCCCGTAGGAGGCCCATGGTAACTACAGTAAATATGTAGCCCATGGTTATTGTGGCCTAGTTTTAAAAAATAGGTTATTGCGGCCACTAGCAAACCGCGGAAAGAGTACTGCACTGACTACAAGCAAACAAATAAACAAGACAACAAGCAAATAAATAAGCAAGCAACCTACGCTAGGCTATCACGGCTATTACACAAATTACATCCACTGGGCATCAAAGTTCGCCACCAGTGCAAATATAAGGAACAAAGCAACATATCATATACACTGGTTGTCAAAGTTGGCGACCAGTGCAAATAAACGCCGCAACAAAACAAGTCCAGAACTGAAACCACTTCAGAAGAGCTCAAGAAACAATATCCTGGGTACCCATAATGCTGGCAAGATGCTTAGCAAGCTTATTAACTTTCTCTTGTATGGCTCTTATATCCTCCAGCACTTGTTGTTGCACCAGAAAGTATGCATCTGAATTCTCAGGACTTCCTCGGTCCTTGACTTCTGTCGCATAACATCTCGATCGATGTATTTCAACTTGAAGTTGAGACTCAAGAAGCGAACTGATTCAGCGAGTTTGAAGAGTGCGGCAGTAGTAGCTAGTAACTCGAACACTACATCAAGACAGGACATTGGGGTTGTCTCAGTGTCTTCAATATAGTTTTTATCAGCTTTCTTGGAGACCAACAGGGATGTCTCACTATCTTGAACCTTATCTGCATTAGTTCCTTTACTATTGCATAACGGGGTACTCTTCTCCAATATTTTATCCGCGGTCTAAAAGAGAAACAAACAAACACATCACAGGTTTACAATGTAGCTTATGAAACTCATTTTGGTAAACCAGTTCAGTATTAAGGTGGACAGGATAACAGCATGAAACAAACATATATTTATGTAGTATGGTCACTGTATGGTCTATATCATTCTAGTTTTTGTTGCCAAATCAAGATAGAGACACAGTTCAAATAATATCTGTTCAAGACAAAGCAGAATAGACATAATATAAGTGTGGGAAACTACACAGCAATAACAACGCTTGTAATGTGCATGGCATGAGAACATACCTGTTTATTCAATTGAAACTGAAATCAACATAGAGCAAGTTACAACAGCAAACACGTTAAAGAAACAGGTTTAAAACATACCTGTTGCACCATTGGAGTTTCAATTGAATCCTTCAATTTGAAATTAGTTGGTATGAGTAAATACAGTGATGCAAGAGCAAAGTAGTATGAACCATAGCTACGGAACGACCTGAGAACAATTCTTCTTACGCTTTTAAGCATTGACTTGGGGTTGGAGTGGTGGTCCTCGTGCTTTGGGCATTGCAGCTTGCCTTACTAACTGCTCGTGTTTGGGTGCTCTGTGGTGGAGAAGGTGCTGTGTCCACTTTGGAACCAGGTTACTATCTCTGCTGGGGTTGGAGTTAGAAGGGGTGTAGCTGGTTCTTCATCCAACCGGGTAGGGGTACAATCTGCGTGAGTCTGAGTTATGTGTGGTGGGGCTGGTTATTGGGCAAGTACAACCGTGGTTCTATCTGCATCGACAGGTAGCACAATCTTTTCTGAAGACCGTGTTTTTACTCCCACAGATACTGCCATCACCCCCTCCAATTTAAATGGCTGATAAACAAGAAAAATAATTGAATGTATAGACATTGTAAGATAGACAAGTGCAATGGATAGTAGGGAAGAAAACAGGGCATGAAATAATTCACATTTATGTTGTCTAACCAAACATAATAGCAGGACATAATTTCACATATATGATGGCTAATTAAACAGGATAGCATGACACAACTTCAAATGTATGATGGCTAACTAAACAGGATAGAATGACATAATTCAAAATATGATGACTATGTAAACAAGATGAGATGATATAACTATATTATGTCTTTAGAAAATGGGTTGACATGCCATAATTCAGATACATGCTGTCTATGTAAATATCTTGGCATGATATAATTCAAATATATGATTTATATACTATGCAAGTGAAAAGAGGGCAATCGCATATATGATGTGTCAACTAAGGAGATGGCATTCAATATTGTGCATATGATGTAAAAACTAAGCATTGCAATACAACATATGCATGATATGAGTAATATAACCCTGCCAAGTTTGAGCATACACCTCAGGGGGATAATAGGACTGGTCATCTGCCTCCGAATCCTCCTCTAAAGAGCTATCTGTAACCAGCAAGATATCTGCTTCAGCAGGTAGCATTGTCGGCTCTGAAGACCTTGTTTTCACTCCAGATTTCTCCATCACCAATTCAAATGGCTGATGCACAGGAAGAGCAGTTGAATATACAAACATTGTCGACAAATGCAATGATAAATACAAAAAAAGGACGGCATGATATAATTCACATATATGACGCTTGGCTAAACAACATGGCATTGCATAATCCACTTATACAATGCCTTACAACAAGATATCATTGCATAATTCACATATATAATGTCTTGCAACAAGATGGTATCGCATAATTCACATATATGGTAATTAGACACTAAACAGGTGGCATTCACACAAATCATGTCTAAACTAAGCAAATGACATATCAATGCAAGATACCATACGCACGATATGAGCAACATAACCCTGCCAATTTAGAGCATGCACCTCGGGGGGGGGGATAGGACTGGTCATCTGTCTCTGAATCCTCCTCTGAGGAGCTATCCGTAACCAGCAAGACATGCGCTTCGTCAGATAGCATTGTCTGCTCTGAAGACCTTGTTTCCACTTCAGATTTTTCCATGACCGTGCCGAATGGCTAATGCACAGGAAGAGTAATTGAATGTACTAAAATTGTTGACAAATTTAACACGTAATAAAAAAATGATGGCATGATATAATTCACATATAAGATGACTGGCTAACCATGCCTGGCTAAACAAGATGGCATTGCATGATTCACATATACGATAAAGAAAGTAAATAGATGGCATTGGCACAAAGCATGTCTAAACTAAGCAGATAACATATTTGATGTATCCAGTAAGCAATGTGCTACCTCTTGAGCATGCGTTGGTTTTCCCTTGAAGAGGAAAGGGTGATGCAGCAAAGTAGCGTAAGTATTTCCCTCAGTTTTTGAGAACCAAGGTATCAATCCAGTAGGAGGCCACATGCAAGTCTCGTACCTACACAAACAAATAAGAACCTTGCAACCAACACGATAAAGGGGTTGTCAATCCCTTCACGGCCACTTGCAAAAGTTAGATCTGATAGAGATGATAATATTTTTGGTATTTTTATGATAAAGATTGAAAGTAAAGATTGCAAAGTAAAAATAGATTGGAAACTTATATGATGGAAAATAGTCCCGGGGGCCATTGGTTTCACTAGTGGCTTCTCTCAAAATAGCATAAGTATTACGGTGGGTCAACAAATTACTGTCGAGCAATTGATATAATTGAGCATAGTTATGAGAATATCTAGGCATGATCATGTATATAGGCATCACGTCCGCAACAAGTAGACCGACTCCTGCCTGCATCTACTACTATTACTCCACACATCATTTGCTATCCAAAGATAAATCTAGAGTATTAAGTTCATAAGAACAGAGTAACGCATTAGGCAAGATGACATCATGTAGAGGGATAAACTCAAGCAATATGATATAAACCCCATCTTTTTATCCTCGATGGCAACAAACAATATGTGTCGTTTCCCCCTCACATCGATCGAACAGCATAAGATTGAACCCAAATCTAAGCACTTCTCCCATCGCAAGAAAGATCAATCTAGTAGGCCAAACCAAACTGATAATTCGAAGAGACTTGCAAAGATAACCAATCATACATATAAGAATTCAGAGAAGATTCAAATATTGTTCATAGATAATCTTGATCATAAACCCACAATTCATCCGGTCTCAACAAACACACCGCAAAAGAGTTACATCGAATAGATCTCCAAGAAGATCGAGGATAACTTTGTATTGAGATCCAAAGAGAGAGAATAAGCCATCTAGCTAATAACTATGGACCCGAAGGTCTGTGGTAGACTACTCACACATCATCGGAGAGGCTATGGTGTTGATGTAGAAGCCCTCCGTGATCGATGCCCCCTCCGACGGAGCGCCGGGGATAAGGCCCCAAGATGGGATCTCACGGGTATAGAAGGTTGCGGCGGTGGAAATAGGGTTTCGTGGTGCTCCTGGATGGTTTCGGGGTACGTAGGTATATATAGGAGGAAGAAGTAGGTCGGTGGAGCCACGAGGGGCCCACGAGGGTGGGGGGCGTGCCCAGGGGGGCAGGCGTGCCTCCCTGCCTCGTGGCCTCCTCGGTTGTTTCTTGACGTCTACTCCGAGTCCTCTGGATCACGTTTGTTCCAAAAATAACTCTCCCAAAGGTTTCATTCCGTTTGGACTGCGTTTGATATTCCTTTTCCACGAAACACTAAAGTAGGCAAAAAAACAGCAATTTGCACTGGGCCTTGGGTTAGTAGGTTAGTCCCAAAAATAATATATAAGTGTATAATAAAGCCCATTAAACATCCAAAACAGAATATATAATAGCATGGAACAATAAAAAATTATAGATACGTTGGAGACATATCAAGCATCCCCAAGCTTAATTCCCGCCCGTCCTCGAGTAGGTAAATGATACAAACAGAATTTTTGATGTGGAATGTACCTAGCATATTTCTCAATGTAATTTTCTTTATTGTGGCATGAATGTTCAGATCCAAAAGATTCAAGACAAAAGTTTAATATTGACATGAAAATAATAATACTTCCAGCATACTAACAGCAATCATGTCTTCTCAAAATAACATGGCCAAAGAAAGTTATCCCTACAAAATCATATAGTCTGGCTATGCTCTATATTCATCACACAAAGTATTTAATCATGCACAACCCCGATGACAAGCCAAGCAATTGTTTCATACTTTTGATATTCTCAAATTTTTTCAATCTTCACGCAATACATGAGCGTGAGCCATGGATATATCACTATATGTGGAATAGAATGGTGGTTGTGGAGAAGACAAAAAGGAGAAGATAGTCTCACATCAACTAGGCGTATCAATGGGCTATGGAGATGCCCATCAATAGATATCAATATGAGTGAGTAGGGATTGCCATGCAACGGATGCACTAGAGCTATAAGTGTATGAAAGCTCAACAAAAGAAACTAAGTGGGTGTGCATCCAACTCGCTTGCTCACAAAGACCTAGGGCATTTTGAGGAAGCCCATCATTGGAATATACAAGCCAAGTTCTATAATGTAAAATTCCCACTAGTATATGAAAGTGACAAGATAGGAGACTCTCTATCATGAAGATCATGGTGCTACTTTGAAGCACAAGTGTGGAAAAAGGATAGTAACATTGTCCCTTCTCTCTTTTTCTCTTATTTTTTTGGGCCTTTATTTTGGCCTCTTTTTTTCTTCTTTTGTCCGGAGTCTCATCCCGACTTATGGGGGAATCATAGTCTCCATCATCCTTTTCTCACATGGGACAATGCTCTAATGATGATCATCACACTTTTATTTACTTACAACTCAAGAATTACAACTCGATACTTAGAACAAAATATGACTCTATGTGAATGCCTCTGGCGGTGTACCGGGATATGCAACGAATCAAGAGTGACATGTATGAAAGAATTATAAAGGTGGCCTTGCCACAAATACGATGTCAACTACATGATCATGCAAAGCAATATGACAATGATGAAGCGTGTCATAATAAAACGGAACAGTGGTAAGTTGCATGGCAATATATCTCGGAATGGCTATGGAAATGCCATAATAGGTAGGTATGGTGGCTGTTTTGAGGAAGGTATATGGTGGGTATATGATACCGGCGAAAGGTGCGCGGTATTAGAGAGGCTAGCAATGGTGGAAGGGTGAGAGTGCGTATAATCCATGGACTCAACATTAGTCATAAACAACTCACATACTTATTGCGAAAATCTATTAGTTATCGAAACAAAGTACTACGCACATGCTCCTAGGGGGATAGATTGGTACGAAAAGACCATCGCTTGTCCCCGACTGCCACTCATAAGGAAGACAATCAATAAATAAATCATGCTCCGACTTCATCACATAACGGTTCACCATACGTGCATGCTACGGGAATCAAAAACTTTAGAACAAGTATTTCTCAAATTCACAACTACTCAACTAGCATGACTCTAATATCACCATCTTTATATCTCAAAACAATCATCAAGTATCAAACTTCTCTTAGTATTCAGTGCACTTTATATGAAAGTTTTTATTATATCCATCTTGGATGCCTATCATATTAGGACCAAATTTATAGCCAAGGCAAATTACCATGCTGTTCTAAAGGACTCTCAAAATAATATAAGTGAAGCATGAGAGATCAATAATTTCTATAAAATAAAACCACCACCGTGCTCTAAAAGATATAAGTGAAGCGCTAGAGCAAAATTGTTTAGCTCAAAAGATATAAGTGAAGTACATAGAGTATTATAATGAATTCCGATTCATGTGTGTGTCTCCCAAAATGTGTGTACAGCAAGGATGATTGTGGTAAACTAATAAGCAAACTCAAATCATACAAGACGCTCCAAGCAAAACACATATCATGTGGTGAATAAAAATATAGCTCCAAGTAAAGTTACCGATGGACGAAGACAAAAGAGGGGATGCCTTCCGGGGCATCCCCAAGCTTAGGCTTTTTGGTTGTCCTTAGATTTTACCTTGGGGTGCCTTGGGCATCCCCAAGCTTAGGCTGTTGCCACTCCTTGTTCCATAATCCATCAAATCTCTACCCAAAACTTGAAAACTTCACAACACAAAACTTAATAGAATATCTCGTGAGCTCCGTTAGCGAAAGAAAACAAAACACCACTTTAAGCTAAAGTAATGAACTCATTATTTATTTATATTGGTGTTAAACCTACTGTATTCCAACTTCTCTATGGTTCATAACCTCCAATACTAGCCATAGATTCATCAAAATAAGCAAACAACACACGAAAAACAGAATCTGTCAAAAACAGAACAGTCTGTAGTAATCTATATCTAACGCAACCTTCTGGAACTCCAAAAATTCTAAAATAAATTGCTGGACGTGAGGAATTTATCTATTAATCATCTTCAAAAAGAATCAACTAAATATCACTCTCCAGCAAAAATTTGTAGCTAATCTCGTGAGCACTAAAGTTTCTGTTTTTTACTGCAAGATCAAAAAGACTTCACCCAAGTCTTCCCAAAGGTTCTACTTGGAACAAACACTAACTAAAACACAAAAACACATATAACCATAGGCTAGATGAAATGTTTATTCCTAAACAGAACCAAAAAGCAAGAAACAAAAATAAAATTGGGTTGCCTCCCAACAAGCGCTATCGTTTAAGACCCCTAGGTAGGCATAAAGGCAAGGATAGATCTAGGTATTGCCATCTTTGGGATGCAATCCATAAGTGGCTCTCATAATAGATTCATAAGGTAATTTAATTTTATTTCTAGGAAAGTGCTCCATGCCTTTCCTTAACAGAAATTGGAATCTAATATCCCCTTCTTTCATATCAATAATTGCACCAATCGTTCTAAGGAAAGGTCTACCAAGAATAATAGGACACGAAGGATTGCAATCTATATCAAGGACAATGAAATCTACATGCACATAGTTCCTATTTGCAAAAATAAGAACATCATTAATTCTTCCCATAGGTTTCTTAATGGTGGAATCCGCAAGGTGCAAGTTTAAAGAAAATCATCAAATTCACGGAAACCTAGCAAATCACACAAAGTTTTTGGGATCGTGGAAACACTAGCACCCAAATCACACAAAGCATAGCATTCATGGTCTTTAATTTTAATTTTAATAGTAGGTTCCCACTCATCATAGAATTTTCTAGGGATAGAAACTTCCAATTCAAGCTTTTCTTCATAAGATTGCATTAAAGCATCAATGATATGTTTAGTAAAAGCCTTATTTTGACTATATGCATGCAGAGAATATAGCACGGATTGTAACAAGGAAATACAATCTATTAAAGAACAATTATCATAATTAAATTCCTTGAAATCCAAGATAGTGGGTTCATTGCTATCTAAAGTTTTGACCTCTTCCATCCCACTTTTACCAAATTTTGCATCAAGATCTAAAAACTTTGAATCATTGGGACGCCTTTGAACTAAAGTTGACTCATCTCTAGTCCCATCATTATAAAGATTCATATTGCAAAACAAAGATTTAATAGGGGACACATCAATCACTTCTAGATCTTCATCTTTATTATCATGAAAACTAGAAGAACATGCTTTGACAAAGCAATCTTTTTTTGCACGCATCCTAGCGGTTATTTCTTTGCACTCATCAATGGAAATTCTCATAGATTTGAGAGAATCATTGATATCATGCTTAGGTGGAATAGGTCTAAGTTTCAAAGAATGAACATCAAGAGAAATTCTATCCACATTCCTAGCCAACTCATCAATCTTGGGCAATTTTTCTTCAAGCAAAGCATTGAAATTCTTTTGAGAAATCATAAATTCTCTAACACTAGTGTCAAAATCAGAGGGCATCTTATTAAAATTTCCATAAGAGTTGTTGTAGGAATTACCATAATTATTAGAGGAATTACTAGGATACGGCCTAGGATTTAAATTTCCTCTATAAGCGTTGTTACCAAAATTGTTCCTACCAACAAAAATCACCTCCATCGATTCATTATTATTCTCAATCAAATTAGACAAAGGCATATCATTGGGATCAGAAGAAACATTCTTATTAGCAAACAATTTCATAAGTTCATCCATCGTTCCACTCAAATCATTAATCTCTTCAATTGCATGCACCTTTTTACTAGTAGATCTTTCAGTGTGCCCTTGAGAATAATTAACCATAATATTATCTAGGAGTTTAGTAGCTTCTCCTAAAGTGATTTCCATAAAAGTGCCTCCCGCGGCCGAATCTAAAAGATTTCTAGATGCAAAATTCAATCCGGCATAAAAAATTTGTATAATCATCCATAAATTCAAACCATGTGTAGGGCAATTACGTATCATTAATTTGATCCTCTCCCAAGCTTGTGCAACATGTTCATGATCAGCTTGCTTGAAATTCATAATATCATTTCTAAGAGAGATAATCTTAGCGGGAGGAAAATACTTAGAGATAAAAGCATATTTGCCCTTATTCCAAGAATCAATACGATTTTTAGGCAAAGACGAAAACCAAGTATTAGCACGATCTCTAAGCGAAAACGAAAATAGCTTCAATTTGACAATATCATTGTCCACATCTTTCTTCTTTTGCATATCACACAAATCAACAAAGCTATTTAGATGGGTAGCAACATCTTCACTACGAAGGCCGGCGAATTGATCTTTCATGACAAGATTCAGCAAAGCAGCATTAATTTCACAAGATTCAGCATCGGTAAGAGGAGCAATCGGAGTGCTAAGAAAACCATTGTTGTTGGTATTGGAAAGTCACACAATTTAGTATTATCTTGAGCCATAGTAACAAGCAAGCAATCCAACACACAAGCAAACAAGAAGCAAGCGAAAGAAAAAGCAAACAGAAAAAGAGGGCGAATAAAACGGCAATGATGAAGTGGGGGAGAGGAAAATGAGAGGCAAATGGCAAATAATGCAATGCGAGGGATAAGAGTTTGTGATGGGCACTTGGTATGTCTTGACTTCTGCGTAGACTCCCCGACAACGGCGCCAGAAATCGCTCGTTGACGGGAGATCAAATCTGGACATGACTTGGTGTAAGCCTCCCCGGCAACGGTGCCAGAAATCCTTCTTGCTACCTCTTGAGCATGTGTTGGTTTTCCCTTGAAGAGGAAAGGGTGATGCAGCAAAGTTGCGTAAGTATTTCCCTCAGTTTTTGAGAACCAAGGTATCAATCCAGTAGGAGGCCACATGCAAGTCCCTCGTATCTACACAAACAAATAAGAACCTTGCATCCAACACGATAAAGGGGTGGTCAATCCCTTCACGTCCACTTGCAAAAGTGAGATCTGATAGAGATGATAATATTTTTGGTATTTTTATGATAAAGATTGAAAGTAAAGAGTGCAAAGTAAAAATAGATTGGAAACTTATATGATGGAAAATAGTCCCGGGGGACATAGGTTTCACTAGTGGCTTCTCTCAAGATAGCATAAATATTACGGTGGATGAACAAATTACTATCGAGAAATTGATAGAATTGAGCATAGTTATGAGAATATCTAGGCATGATCAGGCATCATGTTCGCAACAAGTAGATCGACTCCTGCTTGCATCTACTACTATTACTCCACACATCGACCGCTATCCAACACGCATCTAGAGTATTAATATCATAAGACAGAGTAACGCATTAGGCAAGATGACATGATGTAGAGGGATAAACTCAAGCAATATGAGATAAACCCCATCTTTTTATCCTCGATGGCAACAATACAATACGTGTCGTTTCCCCTACTGTCACTGGGATCGAGCAACTCAAGATTGAACCCAAAGCTAAGCACTTCTCCCATTGCAAGAAAGATCAATCTAGTAGGCCAGACCAAACTGATAATTCGAAGAGACTTGCAAAGATAACCAATCATACATAAAAGAATTCAGAGAAGATTCAAATATTGTTAATAGATAATCTTGATCATAAATCCACAATTCATCGGATCTCGACAAACACACCGCAAAAAGAGTTACATCGAATAGATCTCCAAGAAGATCGAGGAGAACTTTGTATTGTGATCCAAAGAGAGAGAAGAAGCCATCTAGCTAATAACTATGGACCCGAAGGTTTGTGGTAAACTACTCACACATCATCGGAGAGGCTATGGTGTTGATGAAGAAGCCCTCCGTGATCGATGCCCCCTCCGGCGGAGCGCCGGAAAAGGCCCCAATATGGGATCTCACGGGTACAGAAGATTGCGGCGGTGGAAATAGGGTGGTGCTCCTGGATGGTTTCGGGGTACGTAGGTATATATAGGAGGAAGAAGTAGGTCGGTGCAGCCACGAGGGGCCCATGAGGGTGGGGGCACGCCCAGGGGGGCAGGCGCGCCTCCCTGCCTCGTGGCCTCCTGGTTGTTTCTTGACGTCCATTCCAAGTCCTCTGGATCACGTTTGTTCCAAAAATAACTCTCCCGAAGGTTTCATTCCGTTTGGACTCCATTTGATATTCCTTTTCTGCGAAACACTGAAATAGGCAAAAAAACAACAATTTGCACTGGGCCTTGGGTTAGTAGGTTAGTCCCAAAAATAATATAAAAGTGTATAATAAAGCCCATTAAACATCCAAAACAGAATATATAATAGCATGGAACAATAAAAAATTATAGATACGTTGGAGACGTATCACAATGCAAGGGACCATATGCATGATATTACCAACATCAGCATGCCAAGTTAGAGCGAAGACCTCAGGGGGTAAATAGGAGTGGTCTTCTCCTTCTTAATCCCCCTCAGAACTGTTATCTTCTTCTTGATTACAATCCGAAATGGGTGGAGGGGGGCTGCCTTTGCGCCCACCATGGAGCGACGTCTGCATGAAATTTTATTGCCACGCAAGGCTCGTCTCTTTTGCTCTACATGTTCGGTTCCATTGTGTACAAGAACTGACATGCATAGGAATAAAACATAGTGAAATTATGTAAGGAGTGCATGCTCAAATCCAGAGTGATGGTAGCAAACTGTGGATAGACCCAAAACCAGTGATAGCAGGCAGATAATAGCTTTAGTTAAAAAATACAGATAATGGCTCCTTTAATGTTTGTTTGTAGCCAACATGAAACTCACAGTAGACAACCGAGATTAACCAGATAGTACTGATTGTTGCCCCAATATGTACCCCACAACCATTTAAAAACTCAAGTTTCAGCATTAGTTTGGACCCGACTCGGAGTCTAATAGGTGAACACAATGATAAAGTAGCATGTCATCATATTAAGCGATGCATAACGTGGCGGACACGTAAGAGTGCGACCTCTCTTGCGGACCCGTAGTCCTCAAGGTCATCTGCTCGATTGATGATGGTAATGCGGTTATGTCGTGGCTGCGGCGGCGGGAAGAAGATCTGAGGCAACGAAGACAGTCTGGAGAGCGGATCCCTGCTGTGGTGAACCCTTCCATCGTTGGAGCAAGTGAGCTGGGGTGGAACACAACAGCGAGAGCGAGACAAAGCACACAAGGTTTTCTTTGACACATATCTGTAACAGAAGTAATTGTGTAAGGCCTTGTTTGAATTTGAGGATTCTAACAATCTAGGGATAGGAAATAGACATGAATAGGATAGGAATACACGTGCAAAACAGAGAATTTAAAAACATAGGATTTATGCCAATCTGGGTGTTTGATTCACAAGGATTGGAAGATCACAGGATGCAAACAAGCAAGGTGAGATTAAGTCAAACCACAAGAAAATGTACGGTTATAATGCTATTATGCTACTATCTCTTATTCTTGTGCTTCATGAATAGCAATTTGAAAAGGAGGACAAGTGGAAATTAAAATTCCTACGGTTTTTCTTTCAAGGAGACACTAAAGGAGCAAATCCTACAGTTTTCCTTTGCTCCATTCCTTTGAACCAAATTCATGAATAGTAGTACCATAGGAAACTTTCCAATTCCTATATTTTTCCTTCACTTTTCCTTTCAAGCACTGGCGATTCTAGTAGGCAGGCTTGAGCAAGGAAAAACCTACACTAAAAAAATGTTTTTGTGCTACTTCTATTACTTTGGACCCAGGCCACTGCCCAACTAGCTCAACTCACAGGCCCATCGACAAACGCACAGCTCAAACGCGCAGAGATAAATAATGATGGCGTTCAAGAGAGTCCATCACGGATAGCTAAGTTGCCTGGTACCTCACTGCTTGTCATATAGTAGGAGAAACTAATCGTATTCCATGTTACTGCGTGTGCTCAGCGGAAAATATATATAACATGTAGAGTAAAAAGGAGATGCAACAAGTGTACAACATCTTTGGCGAAGCCATGTCGATCTTAGCGTGATTGGGTTGGTAGGTGAGGATGATCCGACTGACTTGGCCGTCGGAGGAGGGGAAGAAGATCTTATGCGTCTTCAGATGGAGCCCAGGGTATGCTACCTCTTGAGCATTCGTTGGTTTTCCCTTGAAGAGGAAAGGGTGATGCAGCAAAGTAGCGTAAGTATTTCCCTCAGTTTTTGAGAACCAAGGTATCAATCCAGTAGGAGGCCACACGCAAGTCCCTCGTACCTACACAAACAAATTAGAACCTTGCAACCAACGCGATAAAGGGGTTGTCAATATCTTCACGACCACTTGCAAAAGTGAGATCTGATAGAGATGATAAGATAATATTTTTGGTATTTTTATGATAAAGATTAAAAGTAAGACTGCAAAATAAATGGCGACAGAAATAGCTAGTTGACGGGAGATTAATATGATGGAAAATAGACCCGGGGGCCATAGGTTTCACTAGTGGCTTCTCTCAAGATAGCATAAGTAATACGGTGGGTGAACAAATTACTGTCGAGCAATTGATAGAAAAGTGCATAGTTATGAGAATATCTAGGCATGATCATGTATATAGGCATCACGTCCGCGGCAAGTAGACTGAAACGATTCTGCATCTACTACTATTACTCCACACATCGACTGCAATCCAGCAAGCATCTAGAGTATTAAGTTCATAAGAACGGAGTAACGCATTAGGCAAGATGACATGATGTAGAGGGATAAACTCAAGCAATATGATATAAACCCCATCTTTTTATACTCGATGGCAACAATACAATACGTGCCTTGCTGCCCCTAACATCCTTTGGGAAAGGACACCGCATGATTGAACCCAACGCTAAGCACTTCTCCCATTGCAAGAAAGATCAATCTAGTAGGCCAAACCAAACTGATAATTCGAAGAGACTTGCAAAGATAACAAATCATACGTAAAAGAATTCAAAGGAGATTCAAATATTGTTCATAGATAATCTTGATCACAAACCCACAATTCATCGGATCTCGACAAACACACCGCAAAAAGAGTTACATCGAATAGATCTCCAAGAAGATCGAGGAGAACTTTGTATTGAGATCCAAAGAGAGAGAAGAAACCATCTAGCTAATAACTATGGACCCGAAGGTCTGAGGTAAACTACTCACACATCATCGGAGAGGCTATGGTGTTGATGTAGAGGCCCTCCATGATTGATTCCCCCTCCGGCGGAGCGCCGGAAAAGGCCCCAAGATGGGATCTCACGGGTACATAAGGTTGCGGCGGTGGAAATAGGGGTTTGTGGCGCTCTTTGATGTTTTCGGTGTATATGGGTATATATAGGAGGAAGAAGTTGGTCGGTGGAGCTGCTAGGGGCCCACGAGGGTGGAGGGCGCACCCAGGGGGCAGGCGCGCCTCCCTACCTCGTGGCCTCCTTGATTCTTTCTTGACGTCCAGTCCAAGTCCTCTGGATCACGTTTGTTCCAAAAATCACTCTTCCGAAGGTTTCATTCTGTTTGGATTCTGTTTGATATTCCTTTTCTGCGAAACACTGAAATAGGCAAAAAACAACAATTTTGCACTGGGCCTTGGGTTAGTAGGTTATTCCCAAAAATTATATAAAAGTGTATAATAAAACCCATTAAACATCCAAAACAGATAATATAGTAGCATGGAAGAATAAAAAATTATATATACGTTGGAGACGTATCAAGCATCACCAATCTTAATTGCTGCTCGTTCTTGAGTAGGTAAATGATAAAAACAGAATTTTTGATGTGGAATGCTACCTAGCATATTTCTCAATGTAATTTTCTTTATTGTGGCATGAATGTTTAGATCCGAAAGATTCAAGATAAATGTTTAATATTGACATAAAAATAATAATACGTCAAGCATACTAACTAAGCAATCATGTCTTCTCAAAATAACATGGCCAAAGAAAGTTCATCCCTACAAAATCATATAGTTTGGTCATGTGTAGGACCTTGAAGTATGTCTAGTGGGGGGGGGGGTGATTATACTACTTGACCAATTAAAAACTTAACCTTTTCCCAATTTTAGGCTTTGGCAGATTTTAGCTATCTTTGAGCAAGTCAAGCAATCTTCACGCAATTCAAGCAAGCATGCAAAGAGTATATAGGCAGCGGAAATTAAAGCATGCAACTTGCAAGAATGTAAAGGGAAGTGTTTGGAGAATTCAAACGCAATTGGAGACACGGATGTTTTTGTCGTGGTTCCGATAGGTGGTGCTATCGTACATCCACGTTGATGGAGACTTCAACCCACGAAGGGTAACGGTTGCGAGAGTCCACGGAGGGCTCCACCCACGAAGGGTCCACGAAGAAGCAACCTTGTCTATCCCACCATGGCCGTCGCCCACGAAGGACTTGCCTCACTAGTGGTAGATCTTCACGAAGTAGGCGATCTCCTTGCCCTTACAAACTCCTTGGTTCAACTCCACAATCTTGTCGGAGGCTCCCAAGTGACACCTAGCCAATCTAGGAGACACCACTCTCCAAGAAGTAACAAATGGTGTGTTGATGATGAACTCCTTGCTCTTGTGCTTCAAATGATAGTCTCCCCAACACTCAACTCTCTCTCACAGGATTTGGATTTGGTAGAAAGAAGATTTGAGTGGAAAGCAACTTGGGGAAGGCTAGAGATCAAGATTATTGTGGTTGGAATGGAATATCTTGGCCTCAACACATGAGTAGGTGGTTCTCTCTTAGAACTGGTAAGTTGGAAGTGTAGGTTTGTTCTGATGGCTCTCTCCATGAATGAAGAGGAGGTGGAGGGGTATATATATAGACTCCACACAAAATCTAACAGTTACACACAATTTACCAAACTCGGTGGGACCGAATCATCAAACTCGGTCGAACCGATTTAGTAAACCTAGTGACCGTTAGGGTTTTCGGTGGGACTGATATGCAAATCGGTAGGACCGATATGATTAGGGTTAGGGCATAACGTAATCTCGGTGAGACCGATTACACAAACTCGGTGAGACCGATTTTGGTAATTAGCTAGCCAGAGAGTTGGTCGGGTAAACTCAGTGGGACCTATTCGCTCTTTCGGTGTGACGAAAAGTTACGAAAGGGAAACATAGAGTTTACATTGTAATCTCAGTTGGACCGATCGCTCACTTTGGTTAGACCGAAACATTACGAAGGGAAACAGAGAGATTACAATCCCATCTCGGTGAGACCGAGATCCCTATCGGTGAGACCGATTTGCCTAGGGTTTGTGGTAGTGGCTATGACATTTGAACTCGGTGGCGCCGGATAGAAAGAATCGGTAGGGCCGAGTTTGACTTTAGGTTTAGTTCATATGTGGATGTGAGAAAGTATTGGAGGGATTTGGAGCATATCACTAAGCACATGAAGCAAGAGGTTCATTAAGCAACACCTCATCCCTCCTTGATAGTATTGGCTTTTCCTATAGACTCAATGTGATCTTGGATCACTAAAATGTAAAATGTAGAGTCTTGAGCTTTTGAGCTTGAGCCAATCCTTTGTTCTTGATATTTTGAGGGATCCACTTTCATCATCCATGCCGTGCCATTCATTGAGCTTTCCTGAAATATTTGTCTTGGAATAGCATTAGCTCAATGAGCTATATGTTGTTATGAATTACCAAAACCACCTAGGGATAGTTGCACTTTCAATCTCCCCCTTTTTGGTAATTGATGACAACATATAGATCAAAGCTTCGACAAATGATAATAAGATTGAAAAACATCGTCGCTTTGAGAAGTATGTGATAAGCAAGAGATCCCCCTAACTTTGTGCATATTTTAAGATTTGCTTTGGACTGCAAATGCACAAGGAATTAGGCTCATGGGTTACTCTTCCATGTCACATACATCTTGGTGGAGCGCTCAAAATAATAAAGATTGAATACATGCACTCATCACCAAGCAAAGTGAATGATCATATAAGGATAAGTAAGATAATAACATATAACAAGCATAAGTGTAGCTTATGATCAAACACATGATCATCAATGTCTCACAGGTAATTGCATAGTATCTCAAGCAATCAAAAGCAAACAAATTTCAACCAAGAAGACAAGAGAGAACAAAAACAACAAATCTCTCTCTCGAAGCCTATGATCTATACATTTTTCTCCCCCTTTGGCAACAAGTTACCTAAAAGTTCCTAGAAAATGCATAGGACTATATCATCTCTCAGGCTTGGTCTTCAGGTGGTGGTGTCCGGAGAACTCCAAGAACGAAGGCTTCAGTCGATGTAGATGGAGCTGTTGGAGTAGGTGCTAGAGCTGGTGGCGCTCGAGCTAGAGCTGGAGCTGATGAAGTGACTCTGGTGACTGGTACTGGCTGTGCAGCTGATCTCTGAGCTCGAGGCACTCTGGAAAATGCATCAGTTGTTGTCCTGCCCTTCCTCTCCTGCATGTCATCCTGTAGCTGCTCCACAGTGGCCCGAATCTCGATTACTTTGACATCAAGATCATAGAATTTTTGTTCCATGATTCTTTCCAGCTCTCCTAGTTTTGAGTTAGGGTGGCCAACCCCTTCTCAATCCACGAGTTGATGCTATCAAGTAACCAAGCTGCTCACCTTGTTCTTGAGAAAGTACTCGGATGCCTCTGCTTGAGTTGGCATCTTGGCAGCCTTCTCTTTCCTTGCCTTCTCCTTCTTCTCTTGAGCTTGTCTTGATGATGGTTCATTCTCTCATGACAACTTGATTGTCCTCAAATTCAGGATAGAGAACTAAGTGGTCCTTATCCAACAGATACTTCCCTGTGCCCATCTTTGAGTTAATCAACTCCCGAATCTGTGGGGCATATCCACAGCTCCTCTTTTGTTCTGTTGCTGTCCTCTTGATAGTTTCAACTATGAGGCTCATGACCTTGAATTTCTGGGGCACATCAAAAATGTGAAGCAAGTTAATTGCATGCCTCTGATCATGTTGTGATCACCTGATTTGGGAAACAGAGTGTGCCTTAGGATCCAGTCGATCGTAGGCAGCCCTGACAGAAGAAAATGAACTGATCCAAACTTGAAAGTCTCAAGTGCATCATCAGGGATCTCCTTGTACATCTGTGACATTGAGTTGTGATCCATTTTCTTCTTGGCATAAATGTCCAAGTCGTTTTCACTCTCCTTGGGGGCATTGATCAGACTTGCCCATTCCTCTATGGTTGATTGGTATCTCGTTCCTTCTGACATCCAAACTATCCTGCCATCTGGATAGAAATGTGTTGTGGAGTAGAATTGCATTATGAGCTCGTCATTCCAGCTTAGTGAGCTTCGCCCAACAAAATCTGCAACTCCACACGCTGAAGCTTTCATACACTCCAGATAGTGTTCTGCATTCTCCGAATGTAGGTCCAATCGACCCACCTCATATCACAAACTATGGGCTTCTTATCCAATAGGATGGTCTCATAGAAGTCCTGCCGCTCCTTGGTGTGGAACACTGTAATCTACAACAGTCCTTCTCCCGGTGGCATATGGATCGACTCTCTCCATAGCCTCAACCCTAGATCTCTCCCGATCTTCATGTTCTCGACCACAGGATGAGCATCATTGTGGTCTGGAATCTTGGGTTTGAGCTTCCTTAAGATCTGCCCTTCTTCATCTTCCTCAGCTGACAACATCGTGCATTGGGGCCTTGTTCTTCTCAATTCTTTGGTATACTCCTGGTATTCCTCTTTGGTGCACTCTTGGGCTTGGGGGCAGCTTTGGGCTTTGAAGTTGTAGCCCCTGACTTTATGGCTTCACCCATCAGCTTCTGTGCCTTGGGTGCTGGTTCAGCAACCTCTTCTTCTTCCTCTTCCTCCATCGTAGAAGGCTTCCCAATCACTCTGGCCATGGTCTTCTTGACCCTTTCATTCCTTTTCTTTCCTTCAGCAGCAGGTTCTTTGGGTTGGGATTCCAAAGAAGCTTGAGTGGAGACTACGGCTTTGGACATTGGTTGTCTACACAGGCCTTTTGATCTTCATGCCCGGCTTTACTGCAGCTTGAGCTATACTCCTTCTTGAGCACTTTCTTCTTTGAACTTGCCTCATCCTCAATCGCCACATAATCCTCATCCTCAGATTCGAGGTCTTCTTCTTCCTTGTCCTTGTGGCAGCCTTGGGCAAATTCGGGAGTGCTTCTGCTCCCCTCATCTCGAGCTGCTAGAGGGACTAGTGCCCTCACTCATGTGAATCTGCTCTTCTGACTTGTTCTGGCTGTCACTTTGGTCTGACATGCTGCACACACTGACTGCTGACCCTGTGAATAGTTATAGATGAGGTAGAGTGGATGAGCATCACAAAATGCAGAGATTTTTGCAAACGAATGATTCAAAAAACTTAGTTTTAGTTTTCCACGGAAAGCATTTCAGATCTACCGATTTTCAAACTTGGTGATACCGAAGCAGTTTTGGAACCTAAACTAGTGAAATCGGTCAGACCGAGTCACAGTTCGGTGGTACCGAGACTGCTAGGGTTTCACAAAGTTCTAAAATCGGTCACACCGATTTGTAATTCTCGGTCAGACCGAGACTTACTAGTGCAATGGCGTTAGCCAAATTGGTGGGACCGAGTTTTTCAACTCGGTGGGTCCGAGATGGTTTCGGCGGAAACCTAACCCTAAATTTTAGAGTCATACCTATTCTAAGGATCGTTTTGACTGGATAGAAGTGTTTCTATCGCGGCAAGATGCATTACGAACACAATGTGCTGAGAATCAGACGAGGATAGCACTGTGATCGAAGTTCATACCCTAGTTTGGCGGTGAACTCGCTTCTGGCAACGGCGGAGAAGAATTCCGTTGATGGCGGTGGATACCAGCGGCTGACGAGGCGGTGGCGGCGAAGTCGACGATTAAATGAACCTAGTAGGCAGAGCGAGCTATGCGCGGGCGAGGAGTTTCGGAGAAAGTTTTCCAAAATTTGCCCGTGAGAATATATAGCCCGACACTGTCGGTGTGACCGAGTGGAACAACTCGGTGGCACCGAGATGCATAACTGTTAACAGTTACAGCAACTCGGTGTGACCGAAAAGTTCAAATCGGTTGCACCGAGATGAAAACCTAGATCGACTTAGTGATCTCGGTATGACCGAAATGGAGGAATCGGTCAGACCGAAAATCACAAAGAAGTTTTGGAAGTTTAAGTCTATGATTTAATCGGGGACTCGAAAGTGCTCCTCACACAGAGTGGTTTGAATCTGACTTGATCAAATTTTGTGATGTAGCATGAATAGAGTTTGAGACGAGAAAAGCATAGATAGCTGGAGAAGGTTCTTAGGCATTCTTGTCCATCCACTTGGCCAAAGAAAAAGAAGCCAATCAATCAAAACAACAAGTGGATGTCCTCGAATGAGTAAAATATGCAACCAACATGCTCACACAATAAAATGACAAATGAAATATGTGACAAAGCATGCACAACCAATTCTAGCATCTATCAAACAATTGGCGATGACTAGGTCATCTATATATGAGTATATTGACTTAGGAGTCAATATGAGAACATTTGATCATAGGTCATACTCATCGTTTAAGCTCAAGTGGGGTTACCACTTTTACATAAAGCATTTATGTGTTCACATCATTAGAGTTGCTTTGACTCAATCCTTAGAGTTAAGCTCCCCCTAGATGTGAGATCCCCCCCTTAGAGGGATAAACTAACCTTGGGTTTTGTCAATGATGACTTCATGTAGGTGTTGAAGATGTGGATGCTCAATGTTGATGTAGATCTCTTGGAGCAATCCTTTGGAGTGAGTTGCACTTTCAATACCTACAAGGAACAAACAAGAATATCCATAGACATAGAGTGATGCACACACAAAATGATGTCCATGAAAACATTAGGTTACCTTGTCCCTTGCCTTACCAACATGAGGGTTTGTGACTCCTTGAACTAGTGCAAGATATGGAAGGTGGTTGCACTTGTCCTTGCCATAATGATATGAGTGAAAAATGTTGGCGGAGTCACCCTCAAGAACTCTCTAGTTCATCTTCTTCGGGATCCACATCATCTTGATGGGAATCCTTGGTGTAGTAGTTGTGCTTGATGAAGTAGAACTTGACGTAGTCTTGGGAACCCACTTGACCAAGGCCTTATTTGCTTCATCAAATGCATCAATCTCCTCTTGAAGCTTGTCCTTGCCTTCGTTCTTGTGGTCTTGTGGTGGAAGATCATCTTGTGCTTGTGTTCCTTTTGAAGGAAGTAGGATCATACTTCTCTTGTTGAGGAACAAACTTCGTCTTGGGGTATTGATCTTCTTCCCACTCAACTCCATTGGCATTGAACTTTCGTTCGAAACCAACACCTTGATTCTTCCGGTGCCTTCCTTGCTTGCGTACAATTTCCTCAAATTGCTTACTCCCGGCAAGGCTCTTGTATACACCTTTCTCTATGATTCCCTTCAATAAGCTGTTTTCTTGCTCAAGTGTAACTTGGCTAAGAGAATCATTAGTGGAATCAAGAGAACTACTAGAAGCAACAATATTGGGTTTAACATTGTTATTGTTACTACTAGAAGAAGAATCTTTCTTGTTCTTGTTACTAGACTTGACTTGAGGCATGTAAGTAGATAAGTGTAAACGCTTGGCAATATAAGAAGAACTTTTCTTACGGAGATCATCATTGATCGCTTTTAGGAACTCATGCTCTTGCTCAAGATTGAGCTTTTCAAAGCGTAACTTCTCATGAGCCCTTAAAAGTTCTCGATGATCTTCAAGATAGTTTCATGAGCTAACTTAAGAGTGTTTAGTTCTTTAGTTAGGCGCTCAATCTTCTCCTTATCATTGTCATTCGTTTCATCTTGATTAGCATGATTAATTGACGTTTCATCATAGTATTCATCACTAGAGTTGTCAATAAGTAAATCATCATCACCTAACAAGTCATCTTCATCACTATTAAAATCAACATACTCGGGTGTGTTACCTTAGGACCTTTGGCCATGAAGCATCTTCCAATTCCTTCATTTGGTGATTCAAATATGTCGTAGGAGTTGATTGACACAAGTGCTAAACCGGCAACACCTTCATCTTGAGTGTATTCGGAGTCGGAGTGATAGCTTCTCTCGGAGTGATTGTCGGAGTCGGAGCCGGATACCCATTCACCAACATGATCTTGATGTCTTTGTTTTGTGTAGCTCTTTGATGACTTGTCCTTTCTTTCCGAATCCTTGCTTCTCCGTGAGGGTCTTCGTTCATAATGATCATCTCTACTCCTTCTCTCTCTTGGTGGTGATTCTTCTCTTCTACTTCTTATCTTGGGAGAATCTTCTCTTCTTTTGTAGGGTGCCGTACACTCATTGGAATAGTGTCCGGGTCTCCCACAATTGTAGCAATTTCGCTCTCGACTAGAAGATCTTTTGTAATTGTAGGACCTTGACTTAGAGCTTCTTTCTTTGCTTCTACTCTTGTAGAATTTGTTGAAGTTCTTCACCATTAAGCTCAATTCTTCATTGAAGGTTTGTTTCTCACTTGATGATGTGGGGGCTTCACATGAGGCTTTGTAAGCACCACTTGACTTGTTGTGAAGTTCCTCCTTATCCTTGAGTGACATCTCATGAGCAACAATTCTTCCAATGACTTCCGTTGGCTTGAGATCTTTGTAATTTGGCATCATTTGGATCAATGTGCACACGGTATCATATTATCCATCCAATGCTCTTAGGATCTTCTTGATGATGAATCTGTCGGTCATCTCTTCACTTCCTAAGCCGACAATTTCATTTGTGATAAGAGCAAGCCTAGAGTACATTTCAGCGACACCTTCACCATGTTGGGGAACGTTGCAGAAAATAAAATTTTTCTACGGTTTCACCAAGATCAATCTATGAGTTCATCTAGCAACGAGAGAGAGGAGTGCATCTACATACCCTTGTAGATCGAGCGGAAGCGTTCAAGAGAACGGGGTTGAGGGAGTCGTACTCGTCGTGATCCAAATCACCGATGATCCTAGTGCAGAACGGACAGCACCTCCGCGTTCAACACACGTACGGTTGGGGAAGACGTCTCCTCCTTCTAGATCCAGCAAGGGGGAAGGAGAGGTTGATGAAGATCCAGCAGCACGACGGCGTGGTGGTGGATGCAAATGATCTCTCGGGAGGCTTCGCCAAGCGCCCTGCGAGAGGGAGAGGTGTAGCAAGGAGAGGGAGGCGCCAAGAGCATGGGTGCGGCTGCCCTCCCTCCCCTCTTTATATAGGCCTCCTAGGGCGCCCGGCCCCTAGGAGATGCAATCTCCTAGGGGCGGCTGACGGTGGCTTGCCCCCAAGCCGTGTGGAGGCGCCCCACCCCTAGGGTTTCCCAACCCTAGGCGCGAGGGGGGCCCAAGGCGCACCAGCCCACCAGGCTGGTTCCTCCCACTTCAGCCCATGGGGCCCTCCAGGATAGGTGGCACCACCCGGTGGACCCCCCCGGGACCCTTCCGGTGGTCCCGGTACAATACCGGTGACCCCCAAAACTTTCCCGATGGCCGAAACCTAACTTCCTATAGATAATTCTTTACCTACGGACCATTCCGGAACTCCTCGTGACGTCCGGGTTCTCATCCGGGACTCCGAACAACTTTCGGGTTACTGCATACTCATATCTCTACAACCCTAGTGTCACCGAACCTTAAGTGTGTAGACCCTCCGGGTTCGGGAGACATGCAGACATGACCGAGACGCCTCTCCGGTCAATAACCAACATCGGGATCTGGATACCCATGTTGGCTCCCACATGCTCCTCGATGATCTCATCGGATGAACCACGATGTCGAGGATTCAAGTAACCCCGTATACAATTCCCTTTGTCAATCGGTACGTTACTTGCCCGAGATTCGATCGTCGGTATCCCAATACCTCGCTTAATCTCATTACCGGCAAGTCACTTTACTCGTACCGTTATGCATGATCCCGTGACCAGACACTTGGTCACATTGAGCTCATTATGATGATGCATTACCGAGTGGGCCCAGAGATACCTCTCCGTCATACGGAGTGACAAATCCCAGTCTCGATTCGTGCCAACCCAACAAACACTTTTGGAGATACCCGTAGTGTACCTTTATAGTCACCCAGTTACGTTGTGACGTTTGGCACACCCAAAGCACTCCTACGGTATCCGGGAGTTGCACAATCTCATGGACTAAGGAAATGATACTTGACATTTGGAAAAGCTCTAGCTAAACGAACTACACGATCTTTGAGCTATGCTTAGGATTGGGTCTTGTCCATCACATCATTCTCCCAATGATGTGATCCCGTTATCAATGACATCTAATGTCCATAGTCAGGAAACCATGACTATCTGTTGATCAACGAGCTAGTCAACTAGAGGCTCACTAGGGACACGTTGTGGTCTATGTATTCACACATGTATTACGATTTCCGGATAACACAATTATAGCATGAATAATAGACTATTATCATGAACAAAGAAATATAATAATAACCATTTTATTATTGCCTCTAGGGCATATTTCCAACAGTCTCCCACTTGCACTAGAGTCAGTAATCTAGTTACATTGTGATGAATCGAACACCCATAGAGTTCTGGTGTTGATCATGTTTTGCCCTAGGGAGAGGTTTAGTCAACCGACCTGCTACATTCAGGTCCGTATGTAGTTTACAAATATCTATGTCTCCATCTTGAACATTTTCATGAATGGAGTTGAAGCGGCAACTTGATGTGCACAGTCTTCTTGTGAAACCTGGGCTCCTTGGCAAGTGCAATAGCTCCGATGTTGTCACGGAAGAGTGCGATCAGCCCCGACGCATTGGGTATGACTCCTAGGTCGGTGATGAACTCCTTCACCCAGATTGCTTCATGCGCTGCCTCCGAGGCTGCCATGTACTCTGCCTGTATGTAGATCCCACCACGATGCTTTGCTTGCAACCGCACTACCATCGCCCACCATTTAAAATATACACGTATCCGGTTTGTGACTTAGAGTCATCCAGATCTGTGTCGAAGCTAGCGTCGACGTAACCCTTTACGACGAGCTCTTCGTCACCTCCATAGACGAGAAACATGTCCTTTGTCCTTTTCAGGTACTTCAGGATATTCTTGACCGGTGTCAAGTGTTCCTTGCCGGGATTACTTTGGTACCTTCCTACCAAACTTACGGCAAGGTTTACATCAGTCCGTACACAGATGGCATACATAATAGATCCTATGGCTGAGGCATAGGGGATGACACTCATCTCTTCTTTATCTTCTGCCGTGGTCGAGCATTGAGCCGAGCTCAATCTCACACCTTGCAATACAGGCAAGAACCATTTCTTGGACTGATCCATATTGAACTTCTTCAATATGTTATCAAGGTATGTGCTTTGTGAAAGACCTATGAGGCGTCTTGATCTATCCCTATAGATCTTGATGCCTAATATGTAAGCAGCTTCTCCAAGGTCCTTCATTGAAAAACACTTATTCAAGTAGGCCTTAATGCTGTCCAAAAGTTCTACATCATTTCCCATCAAAAGTATGTCATCTACATATAATATGAGAAATGCTACAGAGCTCCCACTCACTTTCTTGTAAACGCAGGCTTCTCCATAAGTCCGTGATAAACCCTAACGCTTTGATCATCTCATCAAAGCGAATGTTCCAACTCCGAGATGCTTGCAAAGCAGCCCATAAATGGATCATTGGAGCTTGCATACCTTGTTAGCATTCTCGTGATCGACAAAACCTTCCGATTGCATCATATACGCTTCTTCCTTAAGATGGCCGTTAAGGAATGCCGTTTTGACGTCCATTTGCCATATCTCATAATCATAGTATGCGGCAATTGCTAACATGATTCGGACGGACTTTAGCTTCGCTACAGGAGAAAATGTCTCATCGTAGTTAACCCCTTGAACTTGTCGATAACCCTTAGCGACAAGTCGAGCTTTATAGATGGTAACATTACCATCTGCGTCCGTCTTCTTCTTAAAGATCCATTTGTTTTCTATCACTTGCTGATCATCGAGCAAGTCTGTCAAAGTCCATACTTTGTTTTTATACATGGATCCTATCTCGGATTGCATGGCTTCAAGCCATTTGTTGGAATCTGGGCCCGCCATCGCTTCTTCATAGTTCGAAGGTTCACCGTTGTCGACCACCATGATTTCCTCGGACAGGGTTGCCATACCACTCTGGTGTGGAACGTGTCCTCGTGGACTCCTGAGTTCAAGAGTAACTTGATCTGAAGTACCTTGATCATCATCATTAACTTCCTCTTCGGTTGGTGATGGCACCACAGAACATCTTCCGAAGCTGCGCTACTCACCGGTTCAAGAGGTAGTACTTCATCAAGTTCCACTTTCCTCCCACTTACTTCTCTCGAGAGAAACTCTTTCTCCAGAAAGGACCCATTCTTGGCAACAAAGATCTTGCCTTCAGATCTGAGGTAGAAGGTATACCCAATGGTTTCCTTAGGGTATCCTATGAAGACGCATTTTTCCGACTTGGGTTCAAGCTTTTTAGGTTGAAGTTTCTTGACATAAGCATCACATCCCCAAACTTTTAGAAACAACAACTTAGGTTTCTTCCCAAACCATAATTCATACGATGTCGTCTCAACGGATTTAGACGGTGCCCTATTTAAAGTGAATGTAGCTGTGTCTAGAGCGTATCCCCAAAATGATAGCGGTAAATCGGTAAGAGACATCATAGATCGCACCATATCCAATAAAGTGCGATTACGACGTTCGGACACACCGTTACGCTGAGGTGTTCCAGGCGGCGTGAGTTGTGAAACGATTCCACATTTCCTTAAGTGCGTACCAAATTCGTGACTTAAGTATTCTCCTCCACAATCTGATCGTAAGAACTTTATCTTTCGGTCACGTTGATTCTCTACCTCATTCTGAAATTCCTTGAACTTTTCAAAGGTCTCAGACTTGTGTTTCATCAAGTAGACATATCCATATCTACTCAAGTCATCAGCGAGAGTGAGAACATAACGATATCCTCCGTGAGCCTCAACTCTCATTGGACCGCACACATCAGTATGTATGATTTCCAAAAAGTTGGTTGCTTGCTTCAGTGTTCCGGAGAACGGAGTCTTGGTCATTTTGCCCATGAGGCATGGTTCGCATGTGTCAAATGATTCATAATCGAGAGACTCTAAAAGTCCATCAGCATGGAGCTTCTTCATGCACTTGACACCAATGTGACCAAGGCGGCAGTGCCACAAGTATGTGGGACTATTGTTATCAACTTTACATCTTTTGGTATTCACACTATGAATATGTGTAACATGACGTTCGAGATTCATTAAGAATAAACCATTGACCATCGGGGCATGACCATAAAACATATCTCTCATATAAATAGAACAACCATTATTCTCGGATTTAAATTAGTAGCCATCTCGTATTAAACGAGATCCAGATACAATGTTCATGCTCAAAGCTGGTACTAAATAACAATTATTGAGGTTTAAAACTAATCTCGTAGGTAAATGTAGAGGCAGCGTGCCGACAGCGATCACATCGACCTTGGAACCATTCCAGACGCGCATCATCACCTCGTCCTTTGCCAGTCTCCGCTTATTCTGCAGCTCCTGCTTTGAGTTACAAATATGAGCAACGGCACCGGTATCAAATACCCAGGAGCTACTACGAGTACTGGTAAGGTACACATCAATTACATGTATATCACATATACCTTTAGTGTTGCCGGCCTTCTTGTCCGCTAAGTATTTGGGGCAGTTCCGCTTCCAGTGTCCGCTTCCCTTGCAATAAAAGCACTCAGTCTCAGGCTTGGGTCCATTCTTTGACTTCTTCCCGGCAACTGTCTTACCGGGCGCGGCAACTCCCTTGCCGTCCGTCTTTAAGTTCCTCTTACCCTTGCCTTGCTTGAACTTAGTGGTTTTATTCACCATCAACACTTGATGTTCCTTCTTGATCTCTACCTCCGCTGATTTCAACACTGAATATCCCTCAGGAATGGTCTTTTCCATCCCCTGCATATTGAAGTTCATCACAAAGCTCTTGTAGCTCGGTGGAAGCGACTGAAGGATTCTGTCAATAACCGTGTCATCCGGGAGATTAACTCCCAGCTGAGTTAAGCGGTTGTGCAACCTGCACATTTTGAGTATGTGCTCACCGATGTAACTATTTTCCTCCATCTTACAATCAAGAACTTTTCGGAGACTTCATATTTCTCGACCGGGCATGAGCTTGGAAAACCATTTTCAGCTCTTGAACATCTCATATGCTCCGTGTTGCTCAAAACGCTTTTGGAGCCCCGGTTCTAAAGCTGTAAAGCATGCCGCCTTTGAGCGAGGGAGTAATCACCAAGATGAGACTGCCAAGCGTTCATAACGCCTTGGTTCTCTAGGATGGGAGCTTCACCTAGCGGTGCTTCTAGGACATAATCTTTCTTTGCAGCTATGAGGATGATCCTCGGGTTAGGACCCAGTCCGTATAGTTGCTGCCATCATCTTTCAGCTTGGTTTTCTCTAGGAACGTTGAAGTTGAGGTGGACATGAGCGTTGGCCATTTGATCTACAAGACATATTTGCAAAGGTTTTTAGACTAAGTTCATGATAATTAAGTTCATCTAATCAAATTATTTAATGAACTCCCACTCAGATTAGACATCCCTCTAGTCATCTAAGTGATACATGATCCGAGTCGACTAGGCCGTGTCCGATCATCACGGGAGATGGACTAGTCATCATCGGTGAACATCTCCATGTTTATCATATCTTCCATACGACTCATGTTCGACCTTTTGGTCTCTTGTGTTCTGAGGCCATGTATGTACATGCTAGGCTCGTCAAGTTAACCTAAGTGTTTATGCATGTGTAAATCTGTCTTACACCCGTTGTATGTGAACGTTAGAATCTATCACACCCGATCATCACGTGGTGCTTCGAAACAACAAACTTTCGCAATGGCGCACAGTTAGGGGGAACACTTTCTTGAAATTATTATGAGGGATCATCTTATTTACTACCGTCATTCTAAGTAAACAAGATGCAAAAACATGATAAACATCACATGCAATCAAATAGTAGTGACATGATATGGCCAATATCATATAGCTCCTTTGATCTCCATCTTCGGGGCTCCATGATCATCTTCGTCACCGGCATGACACCATGATCTCCGTCATCATGATCTCCATCATCGTGTCTCCATGAAGTTGCTCGCCAACTATTACTTCTACTACTATGGCTAACGGTTTATCAATAAAGTAAAGTAATTACATGGCGTTGAATCATTGACACGCAGGTCATACAATAATTAAGACAACTCCTATGGCTCCTGCCGGTTGTCATACTCATCGACATGCAAGTCGTGATTCCTATTACAAGAACATGATCTCATACATCACATATATATCATTCATCATAACTTTTGTCCATATCACATCACAAAGCAATTGCTGCAAAAACAAGTTAGACGTCCTCTAATTGTTGTTGCATATTTTACGTGGCTGCAATAGGGTTCTAGCAAGAATGTTTTCTTACCTACGTGAAAGCCACAACGTGATTTGTCAACTTCTATTTACCCTTCATAAGGACCCTTTTCATCGAATCCGCTCCAACTAAAGTGGGAGAGACAGACACCCGCTAGCCACCTTATGCAACTAGTGCATGTCAGTCGGTGGAACCTGTCTCACGTAAGCGTACGTGTAAGGTCGGTCCGGGCCGCTTCATCCCACAATACCGCTGAAGCAAAATAAGACTAGTAGTGGCTAGAAAGTTGACAACATCTACACCCACAACAAGTTTGTGTTCTACTCGTGCAAAGAGAACTACACATAGACCTAGCTCATGATGCCATTGTTGGGGAACGTTGCAGAAAATAAAATTTTTCTACGGTTTCACCAAGATCAATCTATGAGTTCATCTAGAAACGAGAGAGAGGAGTGCATCTACATACCCTTGTAGATCGAGCGGAATCGTTCAAGAGAACGGGGTTGAGGGAGTCGCATTACTGCCGTGATCCAAATCACCGATGATCCTAGTGCTGAACGGACAACACCTCCGCTGTTCAACACACATACGGTTGGGAAGACGTCTCCTCCTTCTTGATCCACCAAGGGGAAGGAGAGGTTGATGAAGATCCAGCACGACGGCATGGTGGTGGATGCAGCGATCTCGGCAGGCTTCGCCAAGCGTCTGCGAGAGGAGAGGTGTAGCAAGGGGAGAGGAGGCGCCAAGAGCATGGGTGCAGCTGCCCTCCCTCCCCTCTTTATATAGGCCTCCTAGGGCGCGCCCCTAGGAGATGCAATCTCCTAGGGAAGCGGCCGGTGGCTTGCCCCCAAGCCGTGTGGGCGCCCCACCCCTAGGGTTTCCCAACCCTAGGCTAGGGGGCCCAAGGGGGCGCACCAGCCCACCAGGATGGTTCCTCCCACTTCAGCCCATGGGGCCCTCCGGATAGGTGGCCCCACCGGTGGACCCCCGGGACCCTTTCGGTTGTCCCGGTACAATACCGGTGACCCCGAAACTTTCCCGATGGCCGAAACCTGACTTCCTATATATAATTCTTTACCTCCGGACCATTCCGGAACTCCTCGTGACGTCCGGGATCTCATCCAGGACTCCGAACAACTTTCGGGTTACTGCATACTCATATCTCTACAATCCTAGCGTCACCGAACCTTAAGTGTGTAGACCCTACGGGTTCGGGAGACATGCAAACAAGACCGAGACGCCTCTCCGGTCAATAACCAACAGCGGGATCTGGATACCCATGTTGGCTCCCACATGCTCCTCGATGATCTCATCAGCTGAACCACGATGTCGAGGATTCAAGTAACCCCGTATACAATTCCCTTTGTCAATCAGTACGTTACTTGCCCGAGATTCGATTGTCGATATCCCAATACCTCGTTTAATCTCGTTACCGGCAAGTCACTTTACGCGTACCGTAATGCATGATCCCGTGACCAGTCACTTGGTCACATTGAGCTCATTATGATGATGCATTACCGAGTGGGCCCAAAGATACCTCTCCGTCATACGGAGTGACAAATCCCATTCTCGATTCGTGCCAACCCAACAGACACTTTCGGAGATACCCGTAGTTTACCTTTATAGTCACCCAGTTACGTTGTGACGTTTGGCACACCCAAAGCACTCCTACGGTATCCGGGAGTTGCACAATCTCATGTTCTAAGGAAATGATACTTGACATTTGGAAAAGCTCTAGCTAAACGAACTGCACGATCTTTGAGCTATGCTTAGGATTGGGTCTTGTCCATCACATCATTCTCCCAATGATGTGATCCCTTATCAATGACATCCAATGTCCATAGTCAGAAACCATGACTATCTGTTGATGAACGAGCTAGTCAACTAGAGGCTCACTAGGGACACGTTGTGGTCTATGTATTCACACATGTATTACGATTTCCGGATAACACAATTATAGCATGAATAATAGACTATTATCATGAACAAAGAAATATAATAATAAACATTTTATTATTGCCTCTAGGGCATATTTCCAACACACCATCCTTCATTTTGAACTTGTCAAGCTGACTTTGGAGCACATCCAACTTGGATTCCTTGACGGAGTCGGTACCTTCATGCATATCAATCAAAGTATCCCAAATTTCCTTTGCATTCTCAAGACGGTTGATTTTGTTGAATTCTTCGGGGCATAAGCCATTGAAGAGGATATCACAAGCTTGAGCGTTGTATTGCAGCATTTTCAACTCTTCCGCGCTAGCTTCACGGTTCGGTTCTCTCCCATCAAAGAATTCACCTTGCAAACCAATACACACAATAGCCCAAACGGCGGGGTTATGTCCGAGAATATGCATTTTCATCTTATGCTTCCAACTTGCAAAATTAGTGCCATCAAAGTAAGGACCTCTACGGTGATAATTTCCCTCGCTAGACACCATACTCTCCTAGGTTGTGAAACCAAGGCTACGACCACCAAAAGCTATGGAAATCAAAGCAAATGGAGACCAAAGCTCTGATACCACTTGTAGGACCTTGAAGTATGTCTAGAGGGGGGGGGTGATTAGACTACTTGACTAATTGAAAACTTAATCTTTTCCCAGTTTTAGGCTCTGGCAGATTTTAGCTATCTTTGAGCAAGTCAAGCAATCTTCACGCAATTCAATCAAGCATGCAAAGAGTATATAGGCAGCGGAAATTAAAGCATGCAACTTGCAAGAATGTAAAGGGAAGGGTTTGGAGAATTTAAACGTAATTGGAGACACGGATGTTTTTGTCGTGGTTCCGATAGGTGGTGCTATCGTACATCCACGTTGATGGAGACTTCAACCCACGAAGGGTAACGGTTGCGTGAGTCCACGGAGGGCTCCACCCATGAAGGGTCCACAAAGAAGTAACCTTGTCTATCCCACCATGGCCGTCGCCCACGAAGGACTTGCCTCACTAGCGGTAGATCTTCACGAAGTAGGCGATCTCCTTGCCCTTACAAACTCCTTGGTTCAACTCCACAATCTTGTCGGAGGCTCCCAAGTGACACCTAGCCAATCTAGGAGACACCACTCTCCAAGAAGTAACAAATGGTGTGTTGATGATGAACTCCTTGCTCTTGTGCTTCAAATGATAGTCTCCCCAACACTCAACTCTCTCTCACATGATTTGGATTTGGTAGAAAGAAGATTTGAGTGGAAAGCAACTTGGGGAAGGCTAGAGATCAAGATTCTTGTGGTTGGAATGGAATATCTTGGCCTCAACACATGAGTAGGTGGTTCTCTCTCAGAACTGGTACGTTGGAAGTGTAGGTTTGTTCTGATGGCTCTCTCCACGAATGAGAGGAGGTGGAGGGGTATATATATAGCCTCCACACAAAATCTAACCGTTACACACAATTTACTAAACTCGGTGGGACCGAATCATCAAACTCAGTTGAACCGATTTAGTAAACCTAGTGACCGTTAGGGTTTTCGGTGGGACTGATATGCAACTCGGTAGGACCGATATGATTAGGGTTAGGGCATAACATAATATCGGTGAGACCGATTACACAAACTCGGTGAGACCGGTTTTGGTAATTAGCTAACCAGAGAGTTGGTCAGGTAAACTCGGTGGGACCGATTCGCTCTTTTGGTGTGACCGAAAAGTTACGAAAGGGAAATAGAGAGTTTACATTGTAATCTCGGTGGGACCGATCGCTCACTTCGGTTAGACCGAAGCGTTCTGAAGGGAAACAGAGAGATTACAATCCCATCTCGGTGAGACCGAGATCCCTATCGGTGAGACCGATTTGCCTAGGGTTTGTGGTAGTGGCTATGACATTTGAACTCGGTGGCGCCGGATAGAAAGAATCGGTAGGGCCGAGTTTGAATTTAGGTTTAGGTCATATGTGGATGTGAGAAAGTAGTGGAGGGTTTTGGAGCATATCACTAAGCACATGAAGCAAGAGGTTCATTAAGCAACACCTCATCCCTCCTTGATAGTATTGGCTTTTCCTATAGACTCATTGTGATCTTGGATCACTAAAATGTAAAATGTAGAGTCTTGAGCTTTTGAGCTTGAGCCAATCCTTTGTTCTTAATATTTTGAGGGATCCACTTTCATCATCCATGCCGTGCCTTTCATTGAGCTTTCCTGAAATATTTGTCTTGGAATAGCATTAGCTCAATGAGCTATATGTTGTTATGAATTACCAAAACCACCTAGGGATAGTTGCACTTTCATCATGCTCCATTTTCGTCACACAAGAATGTTTCATAATGCACAACCCCGATTACAAGCCAAGCAATTGTTTCATACTTTAGTAATCTGAAACTTTTTTCAACTTTCACGCAATACATGAGCGTGAGCCATGGATATAGCACTATGGGTGGAATAGAATATAATGATGGGGGTTATGTGGAGAAGACAAAAAAAGGAGAAAGTCTCACATTGACGCGGCTAATCAACGGGCTAGGGAGATGCCCATTAATTTATGTCAATGCAAGGAGTAGGGATTGCCATGCAACGGATGCACTAGAGTTATAAATTTATGAAATCTCAACAAAAGAAACTAAGTGGGCGTGCATCCAACTTGCTTGCTCACGAAGACCTAGGGCATTTGAGGAAGCCCATTGTTGGAATATACAAGCCAAGTTCTACAATGAAAAATTCCCACTAGTATATGAAAATGACAAAACAAGAGACTCTCTATCATAAAGATCATGGTGCTACTTTGAAGCACAAGTGTGGAAAAAGGATAGTAGAATTGTCCCTTTTTATTTCTTTTTCTCATTTTTGTCTTTTTTTGGGCCTTTCCTTTTTTATTTGGCCTTTCTTTTTTTATTTTTTTATTTGGGACAATGCTCTATTAATGATGATCATCACACTTCTATTTATTTACAACTCAATGATTACAAGTCGATACTAGAACAAAATATGACTCTATATGAATGACTCCGGCGGTGTACCAGGATGGGCAATGAATCAAGAGTGACATGTATGAAATAATATGCATGGTGGCTTTGCCACAAATATGATGTCAACTACATGATCATGCAAGTCAATATGACAATGATGAAGCGCGTCATAATAAATAGAACGGTGGAAAGTTGCATGGCAATATATCTCGGAATGGCTATGGAAATGCCATAATAGGTAGGTATGGTGGCTGTTTTGAGGAAGATATAAGGAGGTTTATGTGTGATAGAGCGTATCGTATCACGGGGTTTGGATGCACCGGCGAAGTTTGCACTAACTCTCAAGGTTAGAAAGAGCAATGCACGGTACCGAAGAGGCTAGCAATGATGGAAGGGTGAGAGTGTGTATAATCCATGGACTCAACATTAGTCATAAATAAATCACATACTTATTGCAAAAATCTACAAGTCATCAAAAATCAAGAACTACGCACATGCTCCTAGGGGGATAGATTGGTAGGAAAAGACCATCGGTCGTCCCCGACCGCCACTCATAAGGATGACAATAAAAGAACACCTCATGTTTGAAATATGTTACACAACGTTTACCATACGTGCATGCTACGTGGCTTGCAAACTTCAACACAAGTATTTCTCAAATTCACAACTACTCAACTTAGCACAACTTTAATATCACTATCTCCATATCTCAAAACAATCATCAAGTATGAAACTTCTCTTAGTATCCAATGCACTTGTATGAAAGTTTTTATTATATCCATCTTGGATGCCTATCATATTAGGACTAATTTTATAGCCAAAGAAAATTACCATGTTGTTCTAAAAGACTCCCAAAATAATATAAGTGAAGAATGAGAGATCAATAATTTCTATTAAATAAAACCACCACCGTGCTCTAAAAGATATAAGTGAAGCACTAGAGCAAAATTATTTAGCTCAAAAGATATAAGTGAAGCACATATAGTATTCTAATAAATTCTGATTAATGTGTGTCTCTCCCAAAAGGTGTATACCGCAATGATGATTGCGGTGAACTAAAAAGCAAATACTCAAATCATATAAGATGCTCCAAGCAAAACACATATCATGTGGTGAATAAAAATATAGCATCAAGTAAAGTTATCGATGGACGAAGACAAAAGAGGGGATGCCTTCCGGGGCATACCCAAGCTTAGGCTTTTGGCTGTCCTTGGATTTTATCTTGGGGTGCCTTGGGCATCCCAAAGCTTAGGCTCTTGCCACTCCCTATTCCATAATCCATCAAATCTTTACCCAAAAACTTGAAAACTTCACAACACAAAACTCAACAGAAAATCTCATGAGCTCCGTTAGCGAAATAAAACAAACCACCACCTTAAGGTAATGTAATGAACTCATTATTTATCTATATTGGTATTAAACCTACTGTATTCCAACTTCTCTATGGTTCATAACCTCTGATACTAGCCATAGATTCATCAAAATAAGCAAACAACACACGAAAAACAGAATCTGTCAAAAACAGAACAGTCTGTAGTAATCTATATCAAACGTATACTTCTGGAACTCCAAAAATTCTTAAATAAATTTCTGGACGTGAGGAATTTATCTATTAATCATCTGTAAAAAGAGTAAACCTAAAATCACTCTCCAGTAAAAAGTTGTAGCTAATCTCGTGAGCGCTAAAGTTTCTGTTTTTTACAACAAGATCATAAAGACTTCACCCAAGTCTTCCCAAAGGTTCTACTTGGCACAAACACTAATTAAAAACATAAAAACAAATCTTAAAATAATCTAGAAGAATTATTTATTACTAAACAGAACCAAAAATCAATAAACAAAAATAAAATTGGGTTTCCTCCCAACAAGCGCTATCGTTTAACGCCCTAAGCTAGGCATAGAGATTTCAATGATGCTCACATGAAAGACAAGAATTGAAGCACAAAGAGAGCATCATAAAACACGTGACAAACACATTTAAGTATAACATACTTCCCATGCATAGGAATCTTATAGGCAAACAAATTATCAAGCCAAGCAAAAACTAGCATATGCAAGAAAGCGGAAAGAAACAATAGCAATCTCGACATAACGAGAGGTAATTTAGTAACATGAAAATTCCTACAACCATATTTTCATCTCTCATAATAATTACATGTAGGATCATAAGAAAATTCAACAATATATCTATCACAAAACATATTCTTAACACGATCCACATGTATGCAAAGTTGACACTCTTCCAAAATAGTGGGATTAACATTAACTAAAGTCATGACCTCTCCAAACCCACTTTTATAAAAATTACCATAAGATTGAACATTCTCCAAATATGTGGGATCTAAAGTTGACACTCTTCCAAACCCACTTTCAATAATATTGCAAACACTATTATCAATCTCATATTCATTATGGGGCATAAATAAATTTTCAAGATCATAAGAAGAATCACCCCAATCATGATCATTGCAACAAATAGTAGTCATAGCCAAACTAGCATCCCCAAGCTTAGAGTTTTGCATATTATTAGCACAATTGACATCAAAAGAATTTCTAGTAAAATCATTGCAATCATGCATTTTATTGAAGGAACTACCAAGTATGGGTGCAATAGCAACGATCTCATGTTTAACATAAGGAACTATAGCAAATTCATCTTCATAAATATTGGCATCATGGCCACAAGAATAGCAAGCATCGTGTTCATCAAGGGATATTTCAATCAAATCATCGGAATCATCATTATCTATAAATTCATGCATATCATTATTTTCTTCCAAAGCAATGGTCATTCTCTCAATAAATTCTTTGACATAGACATTATGAGCATAGTTTTCATAGCAATAATTAAGTATGTCAAAATTTTCAGATTGGTAGAGAGTAATATCATACTTTTGAATCAAAGAAGCAACTTCATAAGCACCCTTAAAAGCAAAAAATTCTTCAATTTGTTCGATATCATAGTAACTATAAACACCCTTAGCATAAGAAGATAAGGTTTCATTTTCATTAAACTCACATAGGTAGGGAAGGTGTTTTTTAGGGTTCTTAGAGCAACAAGTAAAATCATAAATTTCACAAAGATTCCAAGCATAACACAACAATCTGTTTATTTGATCCCATAAGAGTCTCCCTTTTTCAGACAAAAGGGTGACGCACAAAATGAGCATGCTCATCTAAAGATTTCCCATCAACTAGCTAGTTGGGGTTTCCCATCAACTAAGCAAGACAGGAGAGACAACGTTAACCTGAGTGGAATTCTAATAGCATCTCCAATAGATGACGTAAAATACATAACCACAAAGTGCTAGATGTAAAATACATCAGCCGCTCATCTCTGAACTTAACTGTCGAAACTGAATTTAACTGTCGAAACTGAACTTAACTGTCGAAACTGAATTTTGCTGTCGAAACTGAATTTTACTGTCGAAACTGAATTTTACTGTCGAAACTGAACGCACTAGCTAGTAGCAGAAAAGCAGTAGCAGCAGCAGCAGCGCGTGCGAGAGCCGGTCGACTGAATTTTTCATCTCTGGTCAGTCGATTTTCCAGCCGTTGGATACGAAATCAAGGGCCTGCAGTTCAACTTCAACCTCCACCCTCCTGAGTCACCAGCCACCACCGACCAAACCGCCGTCCTCTGTCGCCCGCGGCTGGCGGTGCGCCGCCCCGCCCGCCCCGAAACCACTCCCCACCGCCGGTCCGCTGCCGCCCCGGCCATCCCTCTAGGCCCCCCCGTGCGCTTTTTCCCCACGCCACCGCCCCACCATCGCCGCGACCATCGCCCCAGCCTGAACCCTAAGATAGATAGTGGGGTACCTCTCCGGTGAGCCCCCTTCCCGCTATGGCTGGTTCTTCCTTAACTCCGTGAGCCCCCCAATCGATCGACCGAAAGTCGATTCAATGATCAAGTGACCCAGAGCAGCAAGAAAGCTAGAGCAATAGCAAGAGCAGACCAAGCAGGGGACCGAGAGCAAGAGCAGAGCAGCAGCGCGAGCGAGAGCTAAAGCAGCAGCAGCTCCTACTGATGTGGACGTCGCCGCCGAGGGAGCGACGCCGTGGAGGAAGTGGCCGGCGACGCCGCCATGGATGGAGCCGCGCCGTGTCGGCTCGGGACCGAGCGCCGGCAGCACCGTGAGATCGAATCAAGAAGAAAATGCGGCGATTAGTGTACAACCTCTTTGGTGACGCCGATTAGGCCTCAGCTTCATCCGAGGAAACGGTAATGATGATGCTCTTCCGGTGGTGCAGGTGAAGACGACGGTGTGGGAATTGAGGTGGCGCGAAAGACGAGGGGAACATCGGGGCAGCTCCCTGGAGGTGGAGGATGGGGTGGCTGAACCGGCGGGTAGACGAGATCGACGATGGATCCTCATCCGGTACGGTGGATGAGGGACGTCGAGGTGTTGGTGTGGACGACGTCATCGGGGAAGAGGCTCCGGCTGGGTGGCGGACGGAGGAGGGTGTGGGGCTTCGCGGGTTTTTGCGGCCTCGGTGTACGAATGGGTGGGCGGATGGGATGGGAGTGGGGAACCATGGCTTAGGGACGCGCTTGTCCGAAATATGGGGTAAGTTACGAAATTACCCCCACGGATTTGAGCTTGGCGGTTCTTTCGGTTCAGGGGTATCACGGGCATTTCACGTGTCGGGATTTCACAGGAGGTGGGAGTTTTCGCGCGCGTTGTAATTTTGGAATAGCAAGGCGCGGGTTGAGATGGAGGGAGTTGTCGGAGCACAACGAGACAAAGATATATCTTAAATATTTCGGGGTAACAAGGCACAGGTTGAAGAGGCGGGAGTTTCGCAGCATGATAGACAGAGACGCTAGTTTGAAATTTCGGCATAACAAGGCGCGGCTTGAAATTTTGGGAGAACAAGCTTAACGTGTACCCAAAAAAAAAGAAAATTCGCACCTCATCACTAGAGAGAGCTATGTCCCATTTTACTATATTACTAGAAATGCATTCAAATACAACAAAAAAAAATCAGGACAACAAACATAACGTGTACAGTACCAAAACAATTTGCACTTCCCTCAACAATAAAAAAATAATGTGTGTTGTCTAGCATATGGACTAAATTTGAGTACATTTTCCCTGTTTGAATGGGATTGTACTCGGGTTAGTTATACAACCATCTAAATATAATCTTCATAACACATGACATGAATATAGGAGAAGTAAATTCCTATATAAATACGAACTACATGTACGTACGATCTCAAATTCAAATATATGTATAGATCTTATGTTGAATTCAAATCATAGTACATGTATGCTCTAGCTAGATGTCCGGACTCTAAACCCTGTATGATATACTATGTACAATGTGTTTAACAAGCACAACACACACACACACACAAACACCATTTAGACTAGTAAGGTACACGTGCATTGCACGCATGAGATTTGGCAACCAAATTATGAATAAATACCACATTATAGCATGTAAGCTTTGAGTATGCATGATGTAGATGTTCGTTTAATTCTTATAGTTCATTTCATTCAAAATCATCTAGTTTTTTTAAGAAAGCTAATCTATTTTAAGATTCATGGAATTGTGCGTTGTAAGGCATAAAGTAAAAGCAAAAAATGGCAAATCATGTAGAAAAACATTTGGGCAATTATGATACGGAAGATTCTAGAACAAAGAAGAAGTGCTTGTGTTTTGAGGTTTGTGCATTATGCTTAAGTTGAACCATGGAGTCTTCTAGATTGTACATGTGGCAAAATCTGGTGGAATCTAGATGATATCCAACGGCCAGTTGTGCTCAAATTTGCCATCTCTACACCATCGGATTGGCCTCATCCAACGACCATCTTTCAAAGTTAAAGTTATCCGCATACTATATAAAAAATATAAATTAAAATATATATAGGGGTATAGATATAGATATGTGATGCGAAAGCCACCCATCATCTCCAATTAGAATAGTGTGTCCATGCACGGATACAATGTGGCCAAACGATGTCTGCCATCGATATCTCAAATACAAACCAGTCTGACCTTGTTCAATGTGTATACAGTTACAACATGCTCGTTTCCAAACCACACCACGCATATCTCAGTTATATTCATGCATGCATGGGTTTCAAACATCATGATCTCTTATTCAAATATTTGAATTCTACTTTACACTGATTTTGACGTCACCTAGTCTTTTACACCCACACAATCATGTTCTCTTTATAATTGTACCATTAACTTTCTCTCGTGCATGCATGCACACACAATACCAGTCGGCATTATCCATCGCACACATGCAATCTTTTTCTTCAGGTCAGTCTCCCATGCATGCACACACACACCTCCCCCTCTCCATCATATCGGTCATTCTTGATCTCTCACGTGCGTGCGCAACGATCGATGTTCCTCTATGTGTGTGTATATATAGCTAGGTCTTTCATAGTTTTCCACACAAACCGATCAATCTATATATCTAGTGATGTCTCACCCTCTTTCCCACGTCCACATCGATCAATCTATACCTCACTATATAGGATTACATAGCTAATACACCCACATTAATTATATATCCAACGTCTCCCTCTCATCATCCATGCCTCCGCTTCATCTCTTAGATGCGGGCACAGTGGCGAAGATAGGGGCAGCAAGGGCCCTGCCCCCCTAACATCACCATATATCGAGGCTAATATGAATGTGATCATTGGACAATTGCTGGTAAAATGGTTTAAGTTGATGCATTGGCCCTCCTCGTAAAGGATTAGCAATGCTTGGCCCCCTAGCTCATTTATTTTTCATGGCTCCGCCACTACGCGCAATAGCGCACGTTCTCGCCCCCTCTCTTCAAATATCGATCTCGCACTTGTGCACTCCTTCATAGTCTCCCTCCACTTGGCCCCTCGCACCATCTTCTAGCCCCCCACCGGAATTTTCCACATGTACAATCTTGCAGACTCCATGGTTGAACTTAAGCATAATGCACAAACCTCAAAACACAAGTGCTTCTCCTTTGTTCTAGAATCTTTCGTATCATAACTGCCCAAACTTTTTTTCTAGTTGAATTGCCATTATTTGTTTCTACTTTATGCTTTATAACACACAATTCCATGAATCATAAAATAGATTAAGGGCTTCTTTGATTCAAAGGATTCTCAAAGGTATTTTGGAGGATTCTAATCCTTAGGAATTTTTCATATCTTGGTTGTTTGATTCGTAGGTTTGTAAACCATATAAATTTTTCCATAGAATTCATTGGCAATAGATTTCATAGGAAACAACCCATCCACTCAAACCACTTTGAAAGAATCCTATGTTTTTTCTATGCACAATCAAACACTAGTACAATCCTGTAGGATTCAAGACGACATTCCACTCTAATCCCATGTTTTTCCTATTCGAGCGTTTTGGAAATCCTATGAATCAAAGAGGCCCTAGCTTTTTTTATAAAAACTAATTTATTTTGAATGAGATGAACTATAAAAATTAAACGAAGGTCTACATCAGGCATATATGACTCGGAGCTTACATGCTATAGTGTGGTATTTATTCATAATTTGGTTGCCAAATCTGATGCGTGAAATGCACGTGTACCTTACTAGTACTTCGAGTATGTGCAAACACGTAAATTAGAATTCCAATGGCACGCTACACAGTGTCTCTCTTACAGTTCATGAAGCTATGTGCCACATGTGGAGGCGTTGTCGTGACCTCCTTGTGTGGATTGATCACAATGACGTGCTGCTGCTTCCAGAAGAATGTACTCGTCCTCTCTGAGCCACACTGGTGGTACATGCATGAAGCGAACATGTGCACACACACCACGCACGCACTCATTCCCTCGCACGCACACACGGGTACACGGGGCGACACATTTTTGTACGAAGATCCAACCCATGTGATAATTTGACGCGTGTAAAGTACTTCATTTCATTGATGGTCAATTAATACAGCGCATGCAAATTGAGTGGACGTGAGGGCGGAAGAAAGACATTACTACTCCACTACGCGCATGCGAGTAGTTAAATCATGAGGTGCCAGTACTCCCATTGGTCTGCTTCGTATTTTGTGCCAATTTTTGACCATATTTGTAAGTAACATAATATTTATGCATGTCATAAAAAGTGGCACAAAAAAGGGGGCCAATAAACCAGGACGCAGGCAGCATGATCAATTTTTGCCAGGGCTACTGCTGGTGGCCTTCGTATTTAAATATGGACGGAGTGGAGTAGTACTATCTTTATCTTAGCCTCGTAGGGCTCTCCCAGCGCCTACACTAGTGCAGAACCGGGCAATAGCACCGGTTCGTAAGGCCCTTTAGTGCCGGTTTAGGAACCAGCACTAAAGTGTGGGCACTAAAGCCCCCCCCCCCCTTTAGTACCGGGTCAGCACGAACCGGTGCTAAAGGGCCCCCACGTGGCACGAGCCAGCTCGAGGTCGGAGCCCTTTAGTACCGGTTGGTAACACTAACCGTACTAAAATGTTAGGGGTTTGGTTTTATGATTTCTTTTTCATTTAATTTTGTGTTTTCCATTTTAATTCTTTTTCGTTTCACCCTTGAGATATATATATAATAACTCATGCATGCTCGCATCATACATCATCATATATAATAACAAGTCCTACTAGCTAATTAATCAAGCATCATCATACAACTTCTACTCGTTATTAATAATAAGTCATACGATCATCATCCTCATAGTCATCGAACCCAACCCTACATAATTGTTCTTAGCACATGATCATCAAGATCGGTAGGATCGGACCTAAACACACTTAAGGTAAAATAGCATAAAACAATATAGACCCTGACTCTCCATTATGAAGAATGGAGATCATCCTGTCTCCAATTCTTGCTACTCGCTTCCTTTTGCTTCCAAGAAGCTCCTTACGACTGTCCATACATTTTTTCCATCCTTTGATTGTCATGTCTCCACTTCTTTTAGAAATCCGGTATGGATAGTTGAGATTCGTAGGATGACCTGGATATATGTTCAAAACACGAACGCTGCCGCCATTCGATACATCAAATGAGGCACACAATTCTACAGGATAAGCTGTTGAAAAACATAGTAATAACTTCGTAATTAGCAATGATGTACTAGTTTTAGAATAACGCAAAAGATGCACGGATGTCGTAATAGTAAAAAAACTTACCAGGGTATCTCCATGGTAGTTATCAGAGTTCAACACGTGCACTAGTGGCGCGTATTGACCATAATGTTGAGGAGTTCGATTGTAGATATTGTAATTCTCAATATCATTACAAAATCCAACCAGATGAGTTTTCTCCTTGTAAGTTAACTCGAGCCATCGGTGTAGTAAGTTCTATCTACCATATTCGCACATTCTTTGATACTTCAAAATAAGCTGTCAATGGACATAAGTTGTCAACTATTTTGAAATGAACAATATAAGTTCTATTAATAATTAACTATGTTTGAGAAACTCACATAGCGGTAGAACTGGAGGAGTATCAATAAGGACCCAAATGTCCATATTGTCTTGCTCGATTTCAGGATCACCAAGATCCATGGTGACAAGCATACCCTCATCAAAACCATACAATTTGCAAAATGCTTCCCAATTTTGCAACCAAAATGGGTTACGCTCTCAGCATTATACAACTTTACTTCAAAATCCACATCATGATGGGTCCTTAGGTGAATTTTCTTCGTTTCAAAATTTTCATGGTCTTCAAAATCCATCCTCTCCAAGACATAGCGTCTTGCATGGCATGGGATCAACTATACTCGAATTGTAAAAGATGAAAATTACACGTTGAAATAGTTGAAGTCATGCTTAATTATGAAAAAAACTATACTCGAATTGTAAAAGATGAAAATTACCGTTTCAACTTCGAAAGTCTCCTCGAGCTTAATCTTTGAAGCGCCGACCATCGCCCGGTGAGGCCTGTCGCACTCACCTCGATCGTCGTGGCACCAATCGCACTCGGGAGACTTTCGTCGTCCGATGATGACATTTCCTATACGTTCATAATTCAAAGACTAAATTAGATCATTATTATTCAACTAATCATATGAATATGCCTTGCATATAGTGCTCTCCAATTTGACTAAAAAATAAACTAGTTCTATTAATTTTCTTGCTAAAAATAAACTACTTCAACTAGTTCAACTACTAAGCACTTACTATAAATAGAATAATGTAGTACTTACTCAAAATAGAATAATTTATATAAACTCAAAATAAACTAGTTACTTCTAATCTAACATACCTAGCTAATTAATATCTAATTAAATAAACTACTTCAACTAGTTCGACAATTTTCTTACTAGTTATATTAATTATTCAACTAGTTCAAATCTCACATACCTAGCTAATTAATATCTAATTAAATTTTCTAAAAAACAGAAAACAGAAAACAGAAAATAAGTAAAAATAATGTGTGTGTGTGGATGGGTGTAGTGTGTGTATGTGTGTATATATGTGTGTGTATGTGTGTATGTGTGTGTGCCGCGCCCCGTATATGCAATGGCGCCAGGCATCTGATCTTGAGGTGGCGGCGTCTGGTAGGCGCGTGGCCTTGTGAGTCTGACGAGACGTCTGGGACCGCGGCGGCAACGGACCATGGCGGCGTTCGAGCGGCGGCGAGACGACAACGATGACGGGCGGCGGCGGGGACAGCGGCAACGACGACGACGGACGACGGCGACGGGCGGCAGACGATCGGCGGAGCAGCGGCGATGTCGCGAGAGGTTGGAGAAGTGGGGATATGTAACTGAAATTTTCAGAATCGCTATATATATCGGATGGGCCTTTAGTACCGGTTGGAGCCACCAACCGGTACTAAAGGCCAACTTTGGCCAGGCCAAGAGGCGGGAAGAGCAGGCCTTTAGTACCGGTTGGTGGCTCCAACCGGTACTAAAGGGTGATCTTTAGTACCGGTTGGAGCCACCAACCGGTACTAAAGGCCTCGCACTGCCAGCCCAAAGTTTAGTCCCACCTCGCCGGGCGAAGGGCAGCCGCACTTGTTTATAAGCCCAGTCGCGGCTGCCTCTTTGAACTCCTCTATATAGCAGGTTTGTGGGCCTAATTTCTGCGCGCTGCCCTGTGAGTCTGCTGGGCCTTTAGGGCCTGTAATTGCACGCCTGTGGCATAGCAGGCCCACAGGGCAGCGCCCTAATTTTTTTTATATTTTTTCTTTTCTGTTTCTTCTATTTATTTCTTCGTAGCTTTTTGAATAGTTTTTTCTTTTCTGTTATATTTATTTGTGAGTAGTTTTTCATCTAGTTTGCCAAAATTCAACATTTTCAGAGTTCATTTTGTAGTGACTTTGAATTTCACGGTCATTTTGTGAACGATTGAAAAATAGCAAATATAATTTTTCTGAGTAGTTTTTTATATAATTTTTTTCTTTTATGCTATTTTTTCTTTTCTGCAAAACTTGATGGTCAAAGTTTGGAGTTATAACCAAAGTTTTAAAAAAAGAAATTCTGGTGTTGTAATAAGTTTTAAAAAATAAAATGCCTTTGTAACAGATGAGTTTAATTTCGTCAGAAACCTGACTACTTCGAAAGAGATTGTTCAGTTTGTAGTGCTTTTCAATTTCCAGGTCATTTAGTTCTCAAAACAAATCATTGAATGCATGAAAAATAGCAACTGAAGGCAGAAATGGTTGAAAGTTGATGGCGTCGCTTTGAATGGTGCATACTGAACGCTTCTTCTTCTTCTTCTTCTTCTTCTTCTTCTTCTTCTTCTTCTTCTTCTTCTTCTTCCTCTTCCTCTTCTTCTTCTTCTTCCTCTTCTTCTTCTTCCTCTTCATCTTCATCTTCTTCTTCCTCTTCCTCTTCACCTTGTGATAGTTTTAAAAATAACATGTCCAAATTGACATTTTTAAATTGTGCATCTGAACGGAGAAAAATACATTGGTCAAGTACCGCCTTTTCAGCCAAAACGCGCCATCGCTACAGAGAAGTACATATAAAAATACATTGAGCATCAATGATCTTTTGTATAGAATCTACATCGTCAATAGGAATCTAGTACATAAAAAATACATTGATCATCAATGATATTTTTGTATAGAATCTACATCGTCAATAGGAATCTATCACCGATTTAAGAACCGGCGAAGACTCCTATTGCAGCCACAGATCCTACACATAGAGTTCAATGAAGACCAACTGCTTGTGATAGTTTGAGAAGTAACATATTTCAGGTGGTAAAAGGCTTGTTAGGGGAGCGAGGTGGGACTAAAACAGCTCGCCACAACGTCATTAGTACCGGTTCGTGGTTCAACCGGCACTAAATGGTGATGGTGGGGCCATAGCGACCCGCAGTCGACACAGCCTCTTTAGTACCGGTTCGTGGTACGAACCGGTACTACAGGTTCGCCACGAACCGGTACTATTTATCGCCGCCACGAACCGGCACTAATATACACATTAGTGTCGGCTCTAATGCAAACCCTTTTTCTACTAGTGCTAGGTTCGCCTCCCCGCCTCGCCCACCGGATCCCGCCATGGAGGATCCCGCCATGGACAATCCCTTAGATCCCAGGATCCCGCGGGCTGCCCTCTCGCTACGGCCCGTAGCACTGCCGCCTTTGAGAGAAACCCACATGTGTTTTAGAGGGGATCCATTGCTCTGGAATCAGAGATCGGTGGCGCCGGAGGACATGCCAGGGCTGCATTTCAGGTGGTGGGCAGCAAGGGCAAATCAGATCAAGGAAGCGTCGCATCGATTGGAGAGAAGTTCCAAGGAGCTGCGCCTGGCGCAGCACAAGGTGGAGGCGCAAATCGATCTCAGGGGAGAGATGCTGAGGGATGTCAGCATCTGGCAGCGTCGCGTTGATTTCGAGCTACGGCTAATGGCAGAGATCAAATTCACGGAGTGGACTGCGGAGCAAATAACGCACATGACCGGGCAATGGCATGACGCATGAGCAGCCGGTACAACTGTTCAAATGGGCGGTAGGAGAAGCCAAATCCCGGGACCAGTTGCGGCGGCGGCGCTGGGCATGCATCGTAGGCGAGGTGAGCTGCCCTCCTTCCCTGCCAGCGATGCAGTGACCTAGTCGGTTGCTGCTGCAGTGAACTTGCAATGTCTGTTTGCAACCTTGACAATCACTCCATCTATATGTATGGTTTTCCTGTAAAAAAATGCTTGGTCGTTTGGAAAAAGATGGTAATTGATTTATCACTAGTTTTAGAATGCTTGGTCTTGACAATCAACCGAAGCCACAACTGGAAGCCTCCATCGCCTAAGTACTTTACGGTCGGTCGCACCAATAGACGGTTGGTCGGACCCGCGTCTCACCGAAGGGACACACATCGGCTTGGTCTGACATGTATGGCCAGTTACATCACTGACTTGTGCGACCGCATTTGAGCAGTGTAGTACTCCCTCTATCTCAGTTTACAAGTCTTGCACGTGTACCTAGGTTGTTAATTTGACCAACTTAATAAGAGGCATACATTACGAAAAATATATCATTACAAACTCCAAATATTCTTTTTTTAATGATATATTTTTATGTTAAACAATTTATGTTCTACTAAACTCATCGGGAGTACTTGAAATTTATGTTCCACTAAACTCATCAGGAGCCGTTTCGGGCCTCGAAACCAAAACCATCAATTAATCTTTACCTTATTCCCATCACATTCCAAAGTACTAGTGCTACAATTAAGTGCAAGCCTGCTCACACCTACCAGTACGTACCAAACCTGAACGTGTTCCCACTATGCAGGTTTTAGTACTAGTGCTAGTACTTAGGTTATAAAAAGGGGAAGTACCTAACCGAAAATTACTCTACCTTCCTCCTCATAAGTCCTCCTTCTTCGTCTGTCCTTGCCATGGCCGGTGTGCAGAGCTCTAGGTCGAGAACTATCCGAACTACTCGTAACAAGGGAGCGGAAACCAAGGCTGCGGAAAAAAGAGGGCTTGCCGCCACGCAGAGACCTCGAAAGATCTCTCACGGGCAGGCGATGGCTCCCAGGAGCGCCCTAGCCGCGGAGGCGAACATGCCGAGCTGGCGGCGCTGGAGTCGTTATCCCTCGACGGCATGCCCTATCAGCTCAATAAGCACCTCAATAAGCAAAAGGAGTTTATCCACGGCTTGGTAGAGCTACTGAAGGAGAGCCTCAACGACATGCCCGCTGAGCTCAATGAGCAGGGGGAGTTGACCGCCGGCTTGGTGATGCTACTGAAGAAGAGCATTGCCTCGGAGAAGTAGGCGATCGGCGAAATCTTGCAACTTCAGGAGGACAAGGCGAAGCTCTGCCACGAGCTCGACCTACTGAAGGAGGAGATCGTCGGCTGGAAGAAGCCGCATGAGAATAGTAGTTCCTCGATGAAGATGCTGCAGGCCCTCGTCATGGAACAGAAGGAGGAGTTGGCGAAGCTCTGCATCGAGCACCCGGCTCTTTGTCAAAGATGCGTAATGCGGCCGTGGAACAGATGATGAAGGCTCGCGTCGAGAAATCCCGCGTCATGGACACAATAAAGAAGATGGTGGAGGAGACGCGCAAGGAGATGGAGGTTGTGGAGGCGATGAAGAAGCAGTTACGACTCAGCGGCCAGCAACCCTGCATGTAGTGAGAGCAGCGCCCCAGACTTGTGTGTGCGTGTTCCTTCTTTTTCTGGGGTGATAATCTTCCTTCTTCTTTTGCTCCTGTGTTTCTTCTTTTGCTTCGGGTGTTTCGCCGCACGTATCACCTTCTCTGCGAGGCATAATAGAACAATGCTAAAAATGAGATGACTAGCAAATTAGATCATTCTTTATCGCCAATAGAACAATGCCTCTTGCTAGTAATATATAATAAGAGTAGAGAGTAGAGGATATGGCACTGGGCTGCCGTGTTTCGTGCTCCTCCGTCGTACTCCAGTGGAAAACTTGAGTATACTAGACGGTTCTTTGCTCCTCCTCAGGTCGTTGGAACATTCATACGAGCAGTCAAATCACAAGGCGCCGCCTTCCAGCAGTAATGAGCCATCAAATCACAAAGGCCCTCGCCTCTCATGAAACCGACCTAGCTAGACTTCCCCGCCCTATAGCCTTTTAAAAAATGTATACTTTTGTACAGTAGTAGGATCGATGGATTGCGCCATGGAGCAAAACTAACAAGATGAAATTAAAGAAAAAAGGTGGTACATATAGAGAGCGCTAAATGGCAAATTATGCATATAGTACTATTAAAAAAGCTAGTACGTGCTTAAATGGGGTGCTAAATTCTATTAAAGAAATTAGCATACCTATTTAATTCTTGTGTTCTTATTATTTATGCCACTAGTTTGTGTATCACTACTTAGTTTTGCCATTAGAAGTTACAACTACTAAAAAATGCCACCGATCCGTGAGATGCCTGCTAAAAAATGCAATTAGATATCTAAAAAATGCCATCATTAAGTTGGATGTTTGCTCAAAAATGCCATTAGACATTGTGATTTTCACGTCAAAACCGTTGACCATGTTACATGACAAAAATAAGCCGATTCTCACAATGATAAGTGTGGCCCCGCTTGTTAGGAGTAACCAAGCGAACAATTTTACAGGAAAATAAGAACGCTATTGGGATTAAGTAGGCCCCACACTTCGTTTTACTGTAGTGAGATAGAGGGAGAGCTGGCATGTTGGTCCACTGGTATTTATGTCATTATAACATGGCAAAAGAGATTTGAGTCACAATAATGGTGTCCAGCACAACACACCCCTCAAATAAAACTAAGCACCCTGAAATTCTTTGACAAAACTAAGCCCCCTGTAATTCTTTGACAACTAAACTGCTGGCTATATAATGTTGCCATATATATTGTACGTATATAATGTGAAGAAACGAGTGGTAGTCATAGTACTATACCAACTAAAAGATGAACTGTAAAAAATACTAGTATGTACGTACCGAGGAGTTAAAGTAACAAGAAGAAACATAACATAGTTCTGCTGGGGGCTCAGCACAACACACCCCTCAAATAAAACTAAGCACACCAGAAATTAAAAGCAACTAATCCGGTAGACACTGCATTAGAACCACCATGAGCAACGACACTGCCACCTTACTCGGAGTCCTCGTCCACGTCCTCGACTTCGTCCTTGTCCCTCTTGCTCTTGGCCGATACTTCTTTGCTTGAATTGCACACTTGGCTCTTGCTCTTCATCCAACCCTTGTAGATTTTGAAACAAAGGTAGCCATCCATTGCAGCGTAGTGGATGTGGTCTATATCCAGTACATTCCACTGCCATGCACGATGAAACGTGTGCGGAGGTTTCTTCAATTTACCATACGAAGGATGAACCGTGGCTCCTGCCAAGGTTAGCATTGAAGGCTTATCACGGGAGGACACCATCCGTTTCTTCTGGAGGTCAATGGGGTTGCCTACAACGAGGCCTATCCGGCCCAGGATTTCCTTGTCGTTCCTAAAGTCTACAGTAACGAATTTGACTAGGCCTTCCTTGAGGAACTTCTGAAATTCCTCGCACTCAATGTCAGCATGGCATATGTGGTAGACCAAGCATAAGTCATGCACACAAACCTGGATCACGGCAGGCTTCTTCTTCTCTGCCTCCTTTAGATTCTTCTCGCTTCCTAGGACTGTGGTGTACTCAACATCTAGCCCAGCGACCCACTCATCATTTGAGTTTTCCAACATGCGTCTAAAGCGAGCAAGGCATCCTTTCACCGTTGCGGAAGAACGAGTGTAGATGACGTCGAACTCATCGCCGGTGATGGTTCTAACCTTGTACTCACCGCTGATCATGGAGATTTGGGACGCCATGGATTTGGGAGGAGGGTTAGGATTAGTGGAACTACCGTAATGTGAAAGGATGGGACGACTAGGAACAGTTTATCGATTGTAAAAATGCCGAGTGTCGTGGTTCTAAGTCTGACAGTAGAATGGGGGGGTAGGTATGGAGAGGCAAGGTACTAGCTATGGAGTAGTTGGTACGCACGAGTTTACGAGTTCAGGCCCTTCTCGGAGGAAGTAACAACCCTACGCCTCGGGCCCGGAGGCGGTCGACTGGATTATATACGTATGAATTACAGGGGTGCGAACCCTTCTACCTGTGGAGGGGGGTGGCTTATATAGAGTGCGCCAGGACCCCAGCCAGCCCACGTAACGGAGGGTTTAAGGTACATTAAGGCTAGGAATTACTGGTAACGCCTTACATAAAGTGTCTTCATGACCATAAAGACTACTTAACTACAGACCGTTTGGACGCCGAGTGGCTCTTGAACTCCTGGTGGTCGAGTGGGTCTTCATGGTCGAGTGTCTTTGAATCTGTCGAGTGGAAACCTACCAGGTCGACTGGTGGGCAGTCTGTTCTAAGGATGCCCTTGGGGAGGGTGTCTTGGACAGGTCCATGACCCTACCCTAGGTATATGACTTCATCATTAGCCCCCGAATGGATCGAGGTTTGAGTGAGGAAGGAGTTGATAATCTTTCCGACCTGCTTTTCGCGCTGCGAGTGTGTTTTACTCTGGATCAGTGACCTTTCAGTGATGGCGTCAACTTTTCTTTCAGTCGCCTTGATCCATTCTCTATATCTGTCGAGTGAACTTTATGAAATTGGAGATTTCCGAGCGACGGATCGGAGGAAATCTGCCGTCTCACAAGTTGCTCTGCTATTAGCGGATTTAGTGGGATCCGAATCTCCGGAAGCGCGCGAAGCGGGGAAGGCCGCGGCACTCGGATGGGATAAGGCAAGGACGCCTCGATCTCTGCGCCACCTTTTTCGCCACGTATCGCGGCGACTGCTATGGATTTGACAGGATTGCCCGGGCCTACCAGTCAGCCACTCGGAAGCGACTTCATATAAGGCGCTGGGCGGGGGTATTTTGAACAGTGCACCCTCATTTACCCCTCCTCCGTCCTCAGATTCATCCGCCGCGCCCGAGACCTGCTCAGCGCTGCTGCCCCGCTCCTGCCCCGCCGGCAACAATGGTGAAGGAGAAGACGGCGGCCCTGGAGCAGGCGAAGAAGGCGACGACGAAGGCGAAGGGGAGAGCGCCCAGTCGGGGTGGATCCTCGTCGCGGTCCAGCCTGCCGCAAGGTTGGGTCCAGGGAGATTGGATCCGCTCGACCATCACCCAGAAAGACCTCAATGACCTGACCAACGAGGGATTGATCCCCCACGGGTCAGCAAGGCTTCTGGGGACAGAGTGGCAGCAGCAGCCTCAAGAGGGTGAGTGCGTCCTTTTAGCCACCCATGTGGATCGCGGATTTTCTCTTCCGCCGAATCTTTTCTTTCGGGGTTTTCTGAACTTCTTTGGAGCACAACTCCATCACTTTACACCCAACTCCATTGCCTATCTTGCCGCTTTCGTGTCTTTGTGTGAAAACTTCCTGGGTTGTCGACCACACTGGGGCCTCTTCAAACACATATTCACTTGTCGCTCCCAGACGGTGAAAAAGGCTAGTCCGAATGATGAAAGAACCCAAGTAATCCAGATGTGTGGGGGTCTTGGGGTCCAGATGAGGGGTAAAAGTGCCTTTCCAGCCATGATTCTTCCCGATTCAGTCAGAGGGTGGCAGTCGACCTGGTTCTACTGCCAAGACCAGTCGACGCCAGGGCAGTCGACTGGACTCCCTCCTTTCTCCATGGATCGAGTGAACAAGCCGTCCTCTCTGAAGGTGCTCCCGGAGGAGAAGGCCCAGGTTAAGTTGTTGATGGAGCGTGTAGTCCAGCTCATTCGCGACGGAGTGACCGGCATGGATCTTCTGGAGGTTTTCCTTCGACGGTGCATTCAGCCGCTCCAATACCGAGGTCATCCGATGTGGATGTACTCTGGTACCGAGGACACCACCCGGGTCCACCCAGAGGAGGTCGACGACGCCACATTGGAGAGGTGGATGACTGCCATCACAGGGAACAAAGATAACCCTCGCGGGGCTAGGAGGATCCCACCACTCGACCAATCTTACGAACAAGACCAGGTTTGACCACTTATCTCCGACTGTGATACTGTTGCATTTGCTCTATTCCGCTGCGAATCGATCGACTGATTTTCGTCTTGTTTTGCTGTCTCCTAGGTCACCACTGAGATGTACTCGATGCCCAACGGGGTGCAAGAACCAGTCGAAGAAGAAGAAGGAAGCGGAGGCGAAAGCCAGGAGGAATGGGAGTCTGAGGAAAAGGACAACTCTAATGAAGAGGAGGAGGAGGAGGAAGAGGAGGGAGACGTGGATCCACCCCACTCGGAAAGGCGATCCAAGCTGACGCATGATCCGGTGGTCGAGCGAGGTAAGGCGATCGCGCCCATCGGGCGGTCGAAGAAGCACACTCGGACGACTTCTCCAGTGCCAACTGAGAAACCGCCAAAGCAACCCCGAGCAACGTCATCGAAGCCGGCGAAGGCCTTGCCCAAGATGAGGATGGTCATTCCCACCATTTCCGGGTAATCAGCAGACCTTGTGTTTTCCTGTCTACCATGAGTGCACTTTTTGGTCGATTCGTTTTGACTGATCAATTGACTTCTGAAATCTGCAGTGCTGCCACCTACGAGGATCAGGAAATGGAAGATGCCGCCACCTCCAATCTTGGTATGATCTCTGCAGTTTTGCTTTACGGTCGACTGGATTTCTGTTTTTACCTTTGAATCTTACTTGTAGTTCCACCTCATGTCATTGATCTCCCTGATGACGACGATGAAACACCGCTGAGGAAGAGGAAGGACAAAAAGGTGCCTGCTGGCAAGGCTACTCAGCTTGTATCACCGCACGAGACAAGAGGTTCACGAGGGAGGCGACACCACTCGGACTTCTGTGTCCTTTGCTGTGCCGCTGACGAGTGTCCGGCCTTCGTCGTCGACTGCTGACCCGCCATCCCTTTTTGCCACACACCACGTCCCGGAAGACCAAGTGAGTGCTGCCAAGGAGGCCATACGCCCGGCAGGGATCATGATGGAGCAAGTGAAGGTGGTCCGGAGGCCAGCCAAAGCGGCTTATGATGCAAGCTCGGCTCTTCGTGAGCAATGTCCAAGTAAGTTGCTTGTTCTGTTAGGATATGCTACCTGAAATTTCTTCTTTCTGAAGATTTCCAAATCTGCATCTGTACACCCACTGGGTGGGTGTGTCGATTGAATTTTTGAACTGGTGGGGGCACGCTGAGTGCACCCACTGGGTGTAGTCCCCGAGACTATGGTGGATCATGGGCAGTCGACTATAGTCTTTATACTTTGAACTTCTTCACTCGGTCTGGTTCGGCCATATCGAATGGATCTTTGCAACCGGTGGGGGCACACTGAGTGCACCCACTGGGTGTAGTCCCCGAGACTATGGTGGACTGCGGGCAGTCGACCATAGTCTAAGAACTTCTATTTTTTTGCACAGCTGACTGCTGACAGTTAGCTATGTTTTTAGGATCATAACTTTTTTGCCTCTTTCGGTTGACTGGTCGAACCGAATTGGTAAAACCAGTGGGGGCACGCTGAGTGCACCCACTGGGTGTAGTCCCCGAGACTACTATCGAATGTTTTGATTCGACTGTAGTCTTAGAAATTCTACGATTTTTCTTTAGTCACTCGGAAGTAACCTGTCTTTGATGTTTTGTCGATTGACTCTTTGCAGAAATCTTGCGAGCTCGTGGCCCGCTATACCGAATTGGAGAACAAGCAGATCCAGCTCAACCTTGACTTGAAGCTTGCTCAGGAGAACTTGCAAAAGGCGAGAGACGAAGCAAAAGGTATGGCAGTTGAGAACTTGACGACTGTCTTTGTCTTTATACCCGTTCTCAACTCTGGACTTATTGTTATTTTGCAGACAAACTGGAGGAGGCTCTGAAGAAGAAAGACCGCGACCTTGCGGAGGCACAGAAGGCGGCTTTGGAGAAAACAAAGCTCGTGGAAGAGAAACTGGCCTCAGTCGGAAAACTCGAAGAGGAGAATACCAAACTGAAGACTTCTCTCGACGCGGCCAACAAGGAGGCTAGCCGACTGAAGAATGACAAAGTTGCCCTGACTTACAAGGTTGGCGAACTGGCGGGGAGGAGGAACGATCTGGAGGTCTATCTGGGAGGGCTCGCCAAGAAGCTATTCCTCATGCTTGAAGGTAATTCCTCTTATCCGACTGACTTGTCGTCATTGACTCACCATAGAACCATTAGCTTGAACTTGAGTCGTATTTGCAGAACTCTATCAGAACTTCGAAGAGGAGACCAGTCGAGTGGAGACAAGCCTGGACCCCATCAACTCTCCCGTGAAAGACGAAGCCGCTATGAACGTGCTCCGACTGGAGTCTCGCATTGCTGGAGTGGTGGACTATCTCGCTCGACTGAAAGTTGCAGTGTCACGGACCGACTCAACCCTCTGGCTGGACCGGACGCTTCAGAATGACCTTGAGTCCTTAATGACTCGACTGAATGAGGTTCCAAGTCGAGTGCAAGAATGGAAAAAGTCTTCTGCCAGGTGCGGTGCTGATGTTTCTCTGTCTCTGGTTCGTGTCCACTGCAAGGAAGCGCGGGATGACAAGCTGGCGGCCCTCAGAGTTGCCAACACCAAGAAGTATGACTTCCAATCTTTCATGGAAACTTTCATCGCCGCTGCCACCCGCATCACCGATGGGATCGACCTTGACCTGTTTGTGGCTCCTTCCAGTCCTCCACCTGAGGAGTAAAAAACTTTTATGCTCTACCATAAATTTTCCTCGGAATGCCGAGTGATTTTTGTAACCGATAAACTTTAGCGGGCTTGAGGCCTGGGTACTTCTGCATCCTTAGGATGCTATCCGAACTTTACGAGTTATGGAGTAGTTGGTACGCACGAGTTTACGAGTTCAGGCCTTTCTCGGAGGAAGTAACAACCCTACGTCTCGGAGCCTGGAGGCGGTCGACTGGATTATATGCGTATGAATTACACGGGTGCGAACCCTTCTACCTGTGGAGGGGGTGACTTATATAGAGTGCGCCAGGACCCCAGCCAGCCCACGTAACGGAGGGTTTAAGGTATATTAAGGCTAGGCGTTATTGGTAACGCCTTACATAAAGTGTCTTCATGACCATAAAGACTACTTAACTATAGACCGTTTGGACGCCGAGTGGCTCTTGAACTCCTGGTGATCGAGTGGGTCTTCATGGTCGAGTGTCTTTGAATCTGTCGAGTGGAAACCTACCAGGTTGACTGGTGGGCAGTCTGTTCTAAGGATGCCCTTGGGGAGGGTGTCTTGGACAGGTCCATGACCCTACCCTTGGTATATGACTTCATCACCGAGTGGGGGCGTCTGAGCGGCAGGGTAGTGGCTTGTTGATACGTCTCCAACGTATCTATAATTTTTGATTATTCCATGCTATTATATTATCTGTTTTGGATGTTTATGGTCTTTATTAAACACTTTTATATTATTTTTGGGACTAACCTATTTACCAGAGCCCAAAGGTGCGGTCGCTTTTTCCCTTGTTTCTGTTTCAGAGAAAAGGAATATCAAACGGAGTCCAAACGGAATGAAACCTTCGGGAGAGTTATTTTTGGAACGGAAGCAATCCAGGGGACTTGGAGTGCACGTTAGGGAATCAACAAGGAGAGCACGAGGCAGGGGGAGTGCCCACCCCCTGGGCGCGCCCTCCACCCTCGTGGGCCCCTCGTGGCTCCCCTGACCGACTTCTTTCGCCTATATATATATATCAATATACCTTAAAACCATTGGGGAGCAAAATAGATTGGGAGTTCCGCCGCCGCAAGCTTCTGTAGCCACCAAAACCCAATCGGGACCCTATTCCGGCACCCTGCCGGAGGGGGGATCCCTCACTGGTGGCCATCTTCATCATCCCGGCGCTCTCCATGACGAGGAGGGAGTAGTTCACCCTCGGGGCTGAGGGTATGTACCAGTAGCTATGTGTTCGATCTCTCTCTCTCTCTCTCTCTCTCTCTCTCTGTCTCTCTCTCTCTCTCTCGTGTTCTTGAGATGGTACGATCTTGATGTATCACGAGCTTTGCTATTATAGTTGGATCTTATGATGTTTCTCCCCCTCTACTCTCTTGTAATGGATTGAGTTTTCCCCTTGAAGTTATCTTATCGGATTGGGTCATTAAGTATTTGAGAACACTTGATGTATGTCTTGCCGTGCTTATCTATGGTGACAATGGGATATCACGTGATCCACTTGATGTATGTTTTGGTGATCAACTTGCGGGTTCCACCCATGAAGCTATGTATAGGGGTTGGCACACGTTTTCGTCTTGACTCTCCGGTAGAAACTTTGGGGCACTCTTTGAGGTTCTATGTGTTGGTTGAATAGATGAATCTGAGATTGTGTGATGCATATCGTATAATCATACCCACGGATACTTGAGGTGACAATGGAGTATCTAGGTGACATTAGGGTTTGGGTTGATTTGTGTCTTAAGGTGTTATTCTAGTACGAACTCTATGATAGATTGAACAGAAAGAATAGCTTCTTGTTATTTTACTACGGAATCTTGAATAGATTGAGCAGAAAGAATAACTTTGAGGTGGTTTCGTACACTACCATAATCTCTTCGTTTGTTCTCCGCTATTAGTGACTTTGGAGTGACTCTTTGTTGCATGTTGAGGGATAGTTATATGATCCAATTATGTTATTATTGTTGAGAGGACTTGCACTAGTGAAAGTATGAACCCTAGGCCTTGTTTCCTAGCATTGCAATACCCTTCACGCTCACTTTTATCATTAGTTACCTTGCTGTTTTTATATTTTCAGATTACAAAACCTATATCTACCATCCATATTGCACTTGTATCACCATCTCTTCGCCGAACTAGTGCACCTATACAATTTACCATTGTATTGGGTGTGTTGGGGACACAAGAGACTCATTGTTATTTGGTTGCAGGGTTGCTTGAGAGAGAGACCATCTTCACCCTACGCCTCCCACGGATTGATAAACCTTAGGTCATCCACTTGAGGGAAATTTGCTACTGTCCTACAAACCTCTGCACTTGGAGGCCCAACAACGTCTACAAGAAGAAGGTTGTGTAGTAGACATCAAGCTCTTTTCTGGCGCCGTTCCCGGGGAGGCTAGGTAAGCGGCACTCACACCCCGTCAACTAAGCTCTCTGGCGCCGTTGCCGGGGAGGTGAGTGCTTGAAGGTATATCTTTAGATCTTGCAATCGAATCTTTTAGTTTCTTGTTTTATCACTAGTTTAGTTTATAAAAGAAAACTACAAAAAAATGGAATTGAGTTTGCCTCATATGCTTCATCTTTTTAATATCTTTCGTGAGTATGATGGAAAGGAAAATTGTGCTCAATTGCTAGAGGAAGAATGCATTAAAATATTTGGCAATAAATATGTGAATGATGAGCATGATTGCAATGTTGTTAGTTTGAATTCTTTGAATACCGATGATGCAAATGATATGCAAAGCCACAAGCTTGGGGAAGCTATGTTTGATGAAGATGATATTTTTTGTCCCCCAAGCTTTGATGAGCAAATTTACTATGATGAAAGCATGCCTCGTATCTACGATGATTATTGTGATGACACGTATGCTATAAAGAATAATGATTACTATGAAACTTGTCATCTTGATCTTAACTATCAATCACATGATAGTTGTATTGTTGAGTTTTCTCCCACTACTATTCCGAAAGAGAAGAATTTTGCTTATGTGGAGAGTAATAAAATTTCTATGCTTGTAGATCATGAAAAGAATGCTTTATGTGCTGGTTATATGGTTGAATTCATTCATGATGCTACTGAAAATTATTATGAGAGAGGATCATATGCTTCTACATATTGCAATAATATCAAGTTTCCTCTCTATGTGTTTAAAGTTTTGAAGTTATTGAAACATCCCAAATTTTCAGTTTGGAACATAGGTCATCCATGCATATCATATTTATTTGCATCTTCGTTCCGCAATCCTCGAAGTCCTAAGCAACTCAAGGACTCTCGGAGAGAGTTGGGGATTTTCCGATTTTTCGTATTTGATTTTATCAAATATTGGAAAACGAGGATTTTTTATTTTAATTATTTTTCTCTCGGGAAAATATTTCTTATTAAAATAAATGAGGGGAGATAATATGACTTCTCCAAAACAATTGATATATTGGAGGAAAAATGTTAAAATCATTATTTGGATTTTATTTGGAATTTTATTTGCCCTCAAAAATTTGCACGTTTAAAAAAAATGCATTTTAGGGGCCAAGAAAATGTTCATTCCGTTCTAAATATTTCATTTACACGGTGACAATTTGTTTTGGCATTTTTAGATTTTTATTTATTTTTCTAGGATTTTTCTAATTCTCATGAATTTATTTAAAAAGAAAACCTCAAGACGCCTTGTACCGGGACCAAGTCCCAGTGAGCAGGCGGCCCGCCCAAGGCCCGCGCGTCCCACGCCTTATACGCCGCCAAGACGGACGCCGAGGAGCCCGAGCGGACTCCTCCCAGGCGCCTCGCCCAAGGCACGCCGCCTCCTATAAATGTCGCCTCTAGCCGCCACCACCACCGCCGCCTCCCGAGCCCAAGCCCGAGCCGCCACCCCTTGAAACGCTGCCGCCACCCAGTCGCCGCCGCCGCCTAACCGCCGCCCGCCCGGCTCCCGCCGCCGCCCGCCCAGCCGGAAGGACCTGGGAGAGTACCACTTGGCCCGGCTTTAAAAAAAAACAACTTCGATTTTTTTTTAAAAACCCTAGTTTCATTTTTTATTATAGATCGGTTTTATTCTTCGGTTTATTTATTTAGTGAGCGTTCGCTCGTTCGTTCGTTTTAACGAACGTGTTCTTCATTTAGGTTCAGTTAACGAACGTTCGTTCGTTAAACTGTTCATCTTTTTTTTATCGGATTTATTCCGCGATTTTCCTTATCGCGATTTCTGATCCGATGTTCGATCTATTATAACTTTTCGCTCGTTTGTCGGAATCAGGCGATTCAAGCGCCTGGAGTTTCATCTCGAAACCCTCTTTCTGAATAACCAACTCAAACCAGCTTTTTCCTCTGTAAAATTTGACCCTAGTTCAGATTAGTAAACGGATCTTATTTCTTTCGCCGTTTGAGTTTCGTTGCTCGGTTTGGTTTGATTATTTTTGCGAACCAGAGTTCTTAAATCGAACTCTCCGGTCAACCTATTTTAGTAGAGTTTTGCTTGTGCATCTTTGCTTGTTGCTTATGTATGTTATTGTTTGCTTGCGATAGAATTCCTGGAGTGCGAAGCGTGTTACTACGAGTCTCTAGGATTCGCGGATCGTTAGCAAGGCAAGTAACACTTTGATCATACTCTTTTCATACCCAGTTTTATGCATTAGTTTCAATCCTCAAACATTGCATGATTAGGGTATCATTAACTTGTGGGTTGGGAAGTAGATATTGAGGTAGAACCTATTGCCCTGTTACTATCAAACCCTTGGGAGTTACTTCTACGCTTGCTTGTTATTGCTATGCTATGCTCGTAGACGTGGTTTGGGTTTGAGTGTATTCCATGACAGATGTGAGATTATTAATTAATGGTTCAACTTAAGGTGGCAACTTTAATACACATCTGGGTGGATTGAGGCACCTGGGGAACCCAGTGTTGTCTGTTTTATTTTTGGAAATCCCGGGGTACCCGTGTGATCTTCCTATGGACCGCCACCTGTGCTCAAAGGGAACTGAGTTTATTCATGCTAGAGACTTCCGTGTGCAGCCACAAGCTATTATGGGCTCTAGCATAGTTGAGTAAGTTACGTGAAGCTCTTGAAGAGGTAGATCAGCAGGTAGTGGGTTTTGTAGGTTTGGCATGGTCTACCCGGAGTAGAGAGTTAATGTTTCTGAAAGACTGTGTCTCGGTCACCCGTTTCTCAAACACCATGTAGTGCGAGAAATCAACGGAAGCGATCAAGTCTTGTGGGGAAATGTGTGCAAACCTCTGCAGAGTGTACAATCTAATCATGGTTTGCCGTGTCCCCGGTTATGGACAATTCTGAGTATCTAGTACTTGAGTATTCACATGTATCTCATCACTCTATATTAATATTGCTGGGATGTTAATTACTTTAATTGGGATTGAGTTGGGGTTATACCTTCTCAATGATGTTTCAACCACCATGATAGTTAAATTAAAATATATTCCTTTGTTGTAGGGAAAAATTGGCTTTTCGCAAAACTATAACCATAGAGCTTTCCACCAGCCATATATGCATGTAGTGATAGCATTATTCTGTTCCTGTTCTACTGTGTTATATTACCAGCATATTCCATGTGTTGACCCGTTCTCGGACTGCAACGTATTATGTTGCAGACTTTTCAGACAAGGAGTAAGGATCGTTAGGTCGTTGTCGTGCAGCTCAGCTATGTCGTTGGAGTTGATGGACTCACTTTATCTTCCAAGCCTTCCGCTGTTATCGCATTAGATGGCCTTAAGCCATATTATTGTAATAAGTTCTCTCTTGAGACATTCGTTGTAATAAGTGTGTGATTGCTACTTTGTTATAAATCCTTCGAGTACTGTGTGTGTCAGCATTACTGATCTAGGGATGACACTGAAACACAGAGACTTGACCATCAAAGGTCGGGTCGCTACAGTTATGCTTGTTTCGCCTTCCTATGCTAGTTGATTATTGTTCCCATAAGTTGTTTGCTCATAAAATACCTATGCATAGGAAGTGGGTTAGGCTTAAATGTGCTAGTCATATTCTTCATGATGCTCTCTTTATGTTTCAATTCTTATCTTTTATGTGAGCATCATTGAAATCATCATGCCTAGCTAGGGACGTTAAACGTTAGCGCTTGTTGGGAGGCAACCCAATTTTATTTTAGTTTCTGGCATTCTGGTTCTGTTTAGGAATAAATAATCCATCTAGCTTCTGTTAAGATGTGGTTTTCTATTTTAATTAGTGTTTGTGCCAAGTAGAACCTTTGGAAAGACTTGGGTGAAGTCTTTATGATCATGCTGTAAAAAACAGAAACTTTAGCGCTCACAAGATTAGCTAAAACCTTTTACTGGAGAGTGATATTTAGTTGATTCTTTTTGCGGATGATTACTAGACAAATTACTCAGGTCCACCAATTTATTTTAGAATTTTTGGAGTTCCAGAAGTATACGTTTGATACAGATTACTACAGACTGTTCTGTTTTTGACAGATTCTGTTTCTAGTGTGTTGTTTGCTTATTTTGATGAATCTATGGCTAGTAAAAGAGTTTATAAACCATAGAGAAGTTGGAATACAGTAAGTTTAACACCAATATAAATAAAGAATGAGTTCATTACATTACCATGAAGTGGTGTTTTGTTTTCTTTCGCTAACGGAGCTTACGACTTTTCTATAGAGTTTTGTGTTGTGAAGTTTTCAAGTTTTGGGTAAAGATTCGATGGACTATGGAATAAGGAGTGTGTCGGTGTACTAGAGTAGGGGTACCCTAGTATCCCGAACTCGTGCACGGGCAGTCGCAGCACCCCGCGGCAGGGCTGGCCTAGTGACCGCCAAGGTCCTCTGCGGCCCCTTTGGAGCCATTCAAGAACAAAGTATTCAAGGCCCCGGCAAGAGGAGCTTGCCGGGAAGGCCACTCAAGGCACTAAGGAGACAAGACCCCGACAAGAGGAGCTTGCCGGGAAGGCTTGGTGAGCGACAAGCTCCCAAGCGCGACAAGGATTCATCCGCGGCAAGGTGCTTGCCGCGGAAGGCAACCTCTCTTCATCTCCGCTCCAGCTCATCCGCCAACGTGTCGCCATGGGGCTATTCCAGGCACGCGTGTCAAAGGGCTGTGCAGCCAGTGGGGAGCAGCGATAAGCGGCGCTGACAAGCTACCATCGTGTCAAACGGAGGCGCACTTGACAGTCCCTGTCGCACTATTCAGGCGACAGGGACGGGCATTTATGGACCTTGTCCCTTGCCGTAAGAGTTAGGTATAGTTCACTGTACACTGTACAAGGCGGTGTACCAACCCCTGTTTTTCCTGTTTTACCCTTGTCTACTTGCCACCTGTGGTGACCCCTTTAGCCTATAAAAGGAGGCCCAAGTGCAACGTAGAAAGGGCTCGGCTCCGGTTCGGTTCATTCGATTCATTCGAGACCACACTCACTCAGGCTAGGTTTTGTAGCTCCCATTGCTCCCTAGCAAGAACACAATACAATCAACCAAGCAGCAGTAGGAGTATTATCTCTCCGGAGAGCTCCGAAGCTGGGTAAACTGCTCGTGTGCATCGCCTCGATCTGCTCTTTGTGCTGTCTCCGCCCCCCATCGAACCACAAGGGACTCGGTCCGCCAGGTCCCATAGGTGTTCGTGGGTCACGACCAGCTTCCCCAACATCTTTGGCGCGCTAGGTAGGGGGCGTCGAGGCTGTGTGAACCTGATCCGGCGTTCACACGAGCAGATTCTTCATCATCTTCATCAACATGCCACCGAAGAAGAAGGCTTCAGCGGCAGAAGAGCCGTCCGCGTCAAACCCACCACCACCAGAGCTGACGAGTGGTGGGGAAGACGCTGGCGGGGGAACGGGCGTCGTCGAGGGAGCCCACGACGCCGCCAGGTCCAAGGACAAGGCGGCGCAGGCTTCGGTGTCCGAATACGTACCGCGTCCATCTCAGGAGGCGCGGGACCGACAGTGACATGGTGCTCGCAGCGCCATACGTTCGATAGATCAAGGCCAAGCTGGAGGATCCCAAGGCCCTCGAGACCCGCATGCACGTCAGCATGCTGGTACGAGCGGAGTACGATCGCTTGGGCGGGATGCTGCTCCTCCTAACTTGGTTAGAAGTCTGAGCACATCCCGTTCCTCGATCCGTACGCCGTTGCCACCCACCACTCCAGCAGAAGCCTTGGCCAGAGCTCAATTGCTTCTAGACTACCCTCCGACGGCCGACAAGGTCGACGAGTGGAGGGCCACAATCCAGAGTCTCATCGGCTTTGCCAACGGCGACGTTCCGCGGCAACCAACTGCGTCCTTGCCGCGGCGAGACGACAAGGCACGAGCCGGTGGCGACGAGACCTGCGGGGGTGCAACCACCATGCACTCCCCTTCCCGAAGGCCAAGATCTCCAGCTCCTCGGATCCATCTCGACAGCGACTACACCGCATCGTCGGATCCACGAGCTCGCCGTGATCAGCGCCAAGTTCTTCAAGAACGGCAGCAAGAAGACGCTCGAACCCGCATCAAGCGCCGAAGAGAAGCGCGACGTCAATCCGACCAGCGCGCCGGGCCCGCTGTAGACATGCACGTGCCAGGGGAACCGGGCGACTTGCCGTACGCGGTAGGTTGCCCTGCGTTCACTCGTGAGCTGCGGCAAGTCCAGTGGCCCGACAAGAAAAACTTCAAACCAGATGTGCCAGAGAAGTATGATGGCAGGACGCATCCATCAGAGTTCCTCAGCATCTACACCATCGCGGTGCAGGCTGCGGGGGGACGAGACGACAAGATCCGTGCCAACTACTTCCCGCTGGTACTCAAGCCAAATGTCAGATCTTGGCTCATGCACTTGCCGGGCAGTTCCATATCTTCTTGGGCAGATTTGTGCCATCAGTTTGTCGGCGCCTTCACAGGCGGCCACAAACCTCATGGCCAAGAGAGTGACCTTCACCTGCTCGCCCAGAAGGAAGGAGAGTCCCTGCCGCAAGTTTATCCAGAGATTTAGCCGTGTGCACTACAACATCCTAGATGTCCACCCTGCCGCGGTGATCAGCGCGTTTCATCAGAACGTGCGGAACCGCAGGATGAGGGAGGAGATAGCGATGTGCAAAGTCAAGGACGTCAGTGAGCTGTACGCCTTGGCCGACAAGTGTGCACGTGCTGAGGAGGGAAGAAGACTCCCAGGAGAGAATGTTGGAGCAGGATCTGACAGTGAGGAGACCGCCCCGGCAAAGAAGAGCCGGCGGCGGAATAACAGAAAGAAGAAAAGCAAGGAGGTACTAGTTGTCGAGCAGTCCGGCAATGGAGGTGGCGCCAAGAAGGCCAAGGTTGGAGGCTCCGGCAAGGAGGTTTCCGCTGACACCGACCGCCAAGCTGTGGCGGCCGCCGACAAGCCGGACAGCTCCAACAAACAGTACTGTAAGATTCACCGCACCAAGGGCCACGATCTCCAGAGCTGCAAGAAAGTCGAGCAGCTCGTTGAACAGCAGAAGGCTGAGTACGAGCGGCGAGACAAGGAGAAGGCCCAGGAAGGTGCTGGGGCAGCTAGCAAGAAGAGACCCGGCCGGGGAGGACGCCGCGGCAAGGCCAAGCAGCGGCAAGGAGACAAACCTCCCCGCGGCCGCGACAAGGATGAAGAAGAAGATGATGATGAAGATATGGAAGATGATGAAGCTGATGAGCAGGAGTTTCAGAAAGCAACGGAGGTTCTCTGCGTTGACGGTGGTGCTTCTCTGCATACCTCACACCGCCAACTCAAGCAATGGATGCGGGAGGTTAATGCAGTCGAACCATCCGTAGAGTCGCGCAGGCCTCTGAAGTGGTCCAGCACGCCCATCGTCCTTGACATTGAGGACCACCCTGATCGCATAACTGCGGTCGGGTGCTTGCCGATGTTGGTCTCACCAACCATCCGCAACCTTAAGGTCACTAAGATGTTGGTTGACGGCGGGGCCGGCTTGAATCTGATCTCGTCTGCAGTGCTCCAGAAGCTTCAGATCCCTGATAGCGAGCTCGAAGAGACTGGCACTTTCCAAGGAATCAACCCAGGAAGGAGCAAGCCGAAAGGGAAGATCACATTGCCAGTAACATTTGGCAGTGAGCTAAACTTCAGGACTGAGAGAGTCACATTCAACGTTGCTGATTTTCCATTGCCCTACAATGGAATACTTGGTCGTCCAGCACTTGCCAAGTTCATGGCAGCCTCTCATTATGCCTACAACCTACTCAAGATGCCCGGCCCGATAAGCGTCATTTCTGTCCATGGCGACAAGAAGGATGCGCTTATCTGCGCCGACAAGATTTACCGGGTTGCAGCAGCTGCAACAGATAGCAAATCACTTGCCGCTGAAGCTCCCGGGAGGAAGAAGAAGACCGCCTTGTCCGGCAAAAGCTCTGATGCCCACTCCGGCAAGCGCACCTCTTCGGAGTGCTGCGCTACCGTCGAGGACGCACCATCGAGCTCCACCGGCAAGTGCAAGAAAATGATGGCAGCTCCACCGAAGACCAAGAAGGTGCTCGCCATGAGGACGGCACCGTGGTACATTCACCATCGGTGCCACGCTTGACCCTAAATAGGAAGGCAAGCTCGTTGCTTCTCATGGGCGAATGTCGATGTGTTTGCGTGGCAACCATCCGACATCCCCGTGTTCCCAGGAAAGTAATTAAGCACCACTTAGCTGTCTGTCCTCATGCGCGGCCCGTCAAGCAAAAAGTCAGGAAGCAGGCAGTGGAGCGCCAAGAATTCATAGCAGAAGAGATCAAGAAGTTGGAAGCAGCAGGCCTTGTTAGAGGAGTATTCCATCCCACGTGGTTGGCCAATCCGGTAGTTGTACGCAAGGCAAATGGGAAATGGAGACTTTGTATTGACTTCACGGATGTTAATAAAGCTTGTCCCAAAGACCCATTTCCCTTGCCACGTATCGACCAGATTGTTGACTCCACAGCTGGATGTGATTTGCTTTCATTTCTTGATGCATACTCCAGATATCATCAGATCTTCATGGCAGAAGAAGATGAAGAGAAAACCGCATTCATTACACCATGTGGCACATGCTGTTTCATACGGATGCCCTTTGGTTTGAAGAACGCTGGTTCAACGTTTGCAAGAGTGGTCCACGACGCTTTTGAGCCCCAAATGCACAGAAATGTAGAAGCCTACATGGATTACATAGTGGTCAAGAGCAAGGACAAAGCAACTCTAGTTCAAGATTTGGATGAGACTTTTGCAAATCTGCGCAAGATCAACCTCAAGCTCAACCCTGAGAAGTGCGTGTTCGGAGTCCCCTCCGGCAAGCTTCTCGGGTTCTTCATGTCTCAGAGGGGAATTGAAGCCAACCCCGACAAGATCAAGGCCATTGAGCAGATTGAAGCACCAAAGCGCGTCAAGGATGTAAGAAGGCTTGCCGGTTGCGTGGCTGCTCAAAGAGGTTTATCTCTAGGTCTGCTGAAGGCTACCGCCATTTTTCAAGATTTTGAAAAAGGCAGGTCCAATAAAATGGACTCCCGAAGCGGAGGCTGTGCTGCAGGACTTAAAGAGGTACCTGTCCTCCACTCCAATACTTGTCGCACCTAAGCCACAAGAGAAGTTGCTGCTGTACATAGCGGCAACCAATCAAGTGGTTAGTGCTGCGTTAGTAGCGGAAAGGGAGGCAGATGATGAGCCGACAACCGAGGCAGATGCATCCAATGACAAGGTGGGGGCTTCACGACAAGCTCGGGTCCCGACAAGGACGGATTCTGCGCAGGATTGCGACAAGGACGGATGGTGCAGCACCGGTCTACTTTGTCGGGCCCCTTCTGCAGGGGCTAGGTCAAGGTATTCGGTGTGCGAAATTGCTTTTCGGCCTCCTCATGGCCTCGAGAAAGCTGCGCCATTACTTCCAAGCACATGAGATAACAGCTTGTCACTCGCTTTCCGCTGAAGAGGATATTGCAAAATCCGTAAGCAAACAGGCAGGATTGTCGAGTGGGCAATGAACCGTCAAGCTTTGGCCTTAAGTTTGAAAGCTCTTCAACTATCCAGAGCAGAGCATTGGCAGAGTTTATAGCAGAATGGACGCCGACGCAAGATGAAGAAATTCCAGAGACGAGCATCCCTGTCAAGGAAGCAAGTAAGGAGTGGCTGATGTATTTTGATGGTGCCTTCTCGCTGCAAGGCGCCGGTGCCGGCGTGCTGCTTATCGCACCCATCGGAGAGCACCTCAAGTACATAGTCCAGATGCACTTTCCCAAGGAGCAAGCAACAAATAATACTGCAGAGTATGAAGGTTTGCTTGCCGGTCTCAGGATTGCAGTGGACCTTGGGATCAAGAAGCTTATCGTCAGGGGTGATTCGCAACTTGTCGTCCGCCAAGTAAACAAAGATTATCAGAGTCCATTGATGGAAGCCTACGTTGACGAAGTGAGAAAGCTAGAAGAGCACTTTGAAGGCCTGCAAATGGAACATGTTCCAAGAGCTCAGAATGATATTGCTGACGGCCTGTCAAAGTGTGCTGCACTCAAGTTACCTGTGGAACCAGGAATTTTTGTGCTCAAGCTGACTCAACCAACTGTAACACCATCAACCGGACAAAGCAAGAAGAGGAAGTTGGTTTCTGGTGACTACTTTCCGGCAGAGCTCCCTGAAGCCGCCGCCAAGAAGGTCCCCAAAACCAACGCAGATATCGCTGAGGAGCAGTCTGCTCCGACAAGCCCTAGGGTTTGTTTCGTTGAAGCAGACGCTCCCGACAAGTCTTGCTCCGGCAAGCTTGCCGGGGATCATCAAGCTCCGGACGAACCGCAGGTTCTTGCCGTGGAAGCTGATGTTCCCGCAGTGGCAGATGTGCCTTTAGTCCTTGTTGTCGAGCCACAAGCTCCAACATGGGCGCAGCAGATCGTCCATTTCCTTCAGACAGGAGAACTTCCCGAAGAGCAAGAAGAAGCGGAGAGAGTAGCCCGGTAGTCAAGTATGTATCAGTTTGTTGACAACATCCTGCATGTAAGAAGACTCAACTGTGTGAAATTGAAGTGTATTTGCCGGGAAGATGGACAGACGATGTTGGCAGAGATACACGGAGGCATATGTGGTCATCACATTGGCGCAAGAGCACTTGCCGTCAAAGCTTTCCGGCAAGGTTTCTTCCGCCGAAGCCCTCCAGATGCAAATCGCACAAGTAACCAAGTGTGAAGCGTGCAAGGCCCATTCAAAGCAGATACACCAGCCAGCTCAAGCTCTCCGGACAATCCCTTTATCCTGGCCATTTTCGGTCAGGGGCTCGACATCCTCGGCCCCTTCCCGAAGTCGTTTGGGGCTTTGAGTACTTGTACGTTGCAATCGACAAGTTCACAAAGTGGCCGGAAGTGGAAGCAGTGAGGAAGGTGACAGCACAGTCAGCAGTCAAGTTCTTCAGGTCAATTGTTTGCCGTTTTGGGATTCCTAACCGGATCATCACCGACAACGGCACCCAATTCACGAGTCGCACCTTCATGCAATACGTCCAAGATCTTGGCGCCAAGGTCTGCTTTGCTTCTGTTGCTCATCCGAGGAGCAACGGTCAAGCAGAGAGGGCAAATGCTGAAGTGCTGCGAGGACTCAAGACCAGAACTTTCGACAGGCTGCACAAGTGCGGAAGAAACTGGATTGAGGAGCTGCGGTGGTTCTTTGGTCGATCGTGACGACGCCAAATCGAGCCACCGCCGCACACCTTTCGCTCTAGTCTATGGAGTAGAGGCAGTTCTCCCCACGGAACTTCGTATACGGATCACCTCGAGTACTCGCTTATGATGAGTTTGAGCAAGAGCAGCTGCGACAAGATGACGCGCTGCTCCTCGAGGAGGATCGTCTTCAGTCTTTGTCTGAGCTGCTCGTTACCAAAGAAGATTTGCGCCGCTACCATAGCCGCAGTTAATGCCGAAGCTTCGAGGAAGGCGACCTTGTTCTTTGGCGCGTTCAATCCGCCAAGAATTCCAACAAGTTGACGCCTTGAAGTGGGAAGGCCCTTATCGGGTGAAACGAGTCACTAAGCTCGGGCGCTGTCCGCTTTGAGACCGAAGATGGCGTTCGGTGAGCAACTCCTGGAATATAGAGCATCTTCGTATGTTTTACCCATAGAAGCGCGGTTGCCGGAACCCGTTCAACCACCCTTTTGTACAAGTCTTGCCGCTGTTGCATGTAATCCTTTGTACAAAGCCGGGCGCAGACCCCGTGCATCAGTAAAGCTCATGTGTTGTGCACAACTTGTCAATTTCATGCTTTCATCATTATTTTGCATGTATTACCTGACATTTTGTGCAGCATCCGCACCCGGTAAGCGATAAAGAGCCACTAGGCTCCATAACTTTATTTTCTCTTCTTTCTTCTCATAAGAAAGGAAGGTTCATCCGCCCACAAGTTAGCCGGGGGGGGGGGGAAGAGAAGATAATGGTGTGGGCCACCAAGTGTCGCTCGAGGAAGTATCGCCTTGCCGGGAAGCAAACGACAGAAAAGCTAAGTTGCCAAAGTTTGAGCAAACTGTTTTTAAATTTTTAAGTTATCTTCCTCGAACGATAGTACTTTGTATGGAAAACCTGTGCGCGGAGGAACCAACTCGTGGCTAGTCGCACCCTTACTTTGTTTCGAGTCCGCTCAACAACTTAAGTGCGCTGTGACTAGTTGCGACAAGGTTACTTGTCGGAGGCTGCATCGCCAGCAGGCTGCTGACGTCCCGCACTCGGAGCTCGCGGCAAAGGTGCTCGCACCGACAAGTTCCCTAAAAGCGTAGGGCACAAACATACAAGGGAAGGAATCAAGTAAAGGAAATAACATTGCGATCGTTGGCCTAAGATAGAGTATATTACAAAATAACTTGTCGAAGATCTAATAAATTGTTCTCCTGAACATGGTCTGCAGCGACAAGGGTAAGATAAAATTGGCGGCCTAGTCTACGCGGTCGCCATCAACTCTCTTGACTCCGCTCACCCTGTCCACAATGGGTGCGACAAGGGCCTTGAGCGCTTCAACATCAGCACTCGGCGGCAGGGACTTGAGGACGTTGGCGAAGTTGACGCCTGGGTTGCGGAAGGCCACCTTCATCAGCACCTTTTGGAGAACCCCGGCGCAGATTTGGCGCGACTGGTCGGCCAGCTGCTTTGGGATTTCCTCCCGGAGCCGCTGGAGACCCGTCAACACACCCTTGAAGAATAGGCTGAGCTTGGCGCTGGGTTGAAGGCGCTCGTCGGTGGAGTACCCGAGGTCCACCATCCCCAGCTCCATCAGTTCATTGTGGATGGCAGCGGCAGTATCCACAAGACCTTCCGTCCAGTGCATCATGCTGTCTCTGAGAGTATTCTGGGCGGTTACAGCGTTCGCCAGCAGCTCCTCGTTGGCTTTGATCTTCTCCAACAGGCCCGCTTCTCGCTCCTTGGCGCCGTCCAGCGTCTCCGTCCGGTGGTCGATTTCAGCTCCAGATCTGCCTTGGAGTCCTTGGCGGCGTCGAGCTCTTTGATCTTCTCAAATAAACGACCTGCAACTCACCAAGAGTATAGGCGTCCTTCTCGCACTCGCGCTTCAGCCCGGTGACCTCCTCGCCACTCTTCTGGAGGGTGGCCTCCAGCTGCGCCACCCTCGTCTCCAATTCCTTCTTGGCGGCCTCGGCAGCTGCGGCGGCGTCCTTCGCCTCCTTGAGTGCTCCGCCAATTGATTGCTCGCGCACGGCAAGATCTTCCTCGTAGCTGTCGAGGTTGATCTTCCGCTGCGCCAGCTCACCTTCTTGCGCAGAGAGCTTCTCGCCGGCGAGCCTTTGCTGCTCCTCGACCTCGGCCTTCTCTAGGATGAAGGCTGTGCGCTCTTCGGAGAATTGCTCCCGCGCTTCTGCTATGTCCCGGAGAGATTCCTTGTTGGCGCGCCGAAGCTCTTCTGCGCGCTTCTCCATGTCAGCTCCCGCCCTCGCGACAAGTGCTTCCCGCGACTCCAGCTTAGCCTGTCGGGCGCCAGAGCGACATCATCACCGCTTCAAGCTGCTCCTCCTCAGACTTCGCCATCGCTGTTGCTTGGCGTTAACCAGCGACAGCCAATGGAGGCGAGCAGCTCCACGTCGAAGGTCTCTCCTCGACCGCGCCACGGAGCTCGACGCCCACGGAAGCTTGATGAAGACACCGTCGCGGCCTTCGATAGGCGCTGGGCTGGGGCTCTTCGGAGCCTGGTGCTGCATCGGTGGCGGAGGGATCGGCGGTCGGCGTAGCGCCTGGCGCTCCTGCAGCCTCAGGGCCGTCAGTACGACCACCAGACCCCTCCCTAGCCTCTGCGCCAGCAGCCTTGGCGGCCTCCTCGCCGGCGGACCCATCGGCGCCGGCCTCCTCCTCCATGTTGGCGGCATCGTCATTGTTGCCGCGAGCGTCCTCCTCGCCGACAACCTCGGTCTCCATCGGCTCTCCGGCAGATGGATCTGATGATCAGAGAAAGAAAGAACAGTCAAGCAAATGTTCAAAGAGAAGAACAGAAGAAAGAGAACCCAAGGGAGATTTTCAAGTAAGAAGATTACCTGCAATGGGATCTGTAGCCGCGGTCTCCACCACCGGAGGGTCGTCGGCGCTGCCCCTTGTCGGAGAAGCTCCCCTTGTCGGAGAGGCCTCCCTTGCCGGAGAGCGCTCCCTTGGCGGAGATTTCTCCCTTGGCGGCGTAGTCAAGGCATGTAACTTCAGGAGTGACTTCCGGCCTCCCCGATGAGGCCTGCTCGCTTCCTACACAAATCAACAAGCCAGAAATCGGTAAAGAAGGAGCAACCAAGCACACCTAACCGTAAGAAATGAATCAAATACTTACGCTGGGGGCTGCTCTGATGAAGGGTCGCCGGATCCGGCAAGGGAGTCTCAGACGCGCCTCCTGTCGCCACAGGGGAATCGTCTTCGACGACAACCACCGGAGTCTTGACCCTCTTCGACGCCCTCTGAGCCAACGTCCTGACGAAGGAAAGAGCTCAGAATGAAACAAGTCAGATACAAGATAAAGCAGAAAATTGAAGAGCTACAAGTAGCAGCGACAAGATCTTACTCTTCCTCTTCTTCCTCGGAGCTGAGAGCGGAGAAGTCAAATTCCGCTCCAGTGCGACGAGTTGGAGGAGTAGGCTCCCTCGGACGCTTGGCGGGTACGGGGGCCGGGGCTCCAGAAGGCCCCGCTCCCGTTGCTGTGGCGGCATGAGGCGCTCCCGCGGCAACAGTGCTTGCCGCGGTGGAGCGCGTCGGGCGGCGAGGCGGCTGTTGGCCCGTCTGCCGCCCCGCCACTTCTCCGGTCTTGCGGAGGCGTCTTCTTGGCGGGGCCGCGGGCTCCTCCCGCGGCAAGCTACTTGACGGCGGAGGGGAGGCGCCCCCGGCAGGCTCGTTCGGCTCAGCGTCGGGCTCGGCCTGCTCCTCCTCACCGGCGAACTCCTCTCGATCGGCAAGGCTTGCCGCCTCGGCTGCCTCTGCCTCCTCGACGGTGAACCCAAACACGCCGGCGGCAAAGAGCTTCCGCCTCCTCCAACCTTGTGGCGACGCGCGCCATCTCTTGCTCGGTGGTGTCGTGGGTGAGCCACTTCTGCTTGTCGGCACGGATCAGCACTTCTTCCAAGTTGTCGAAGAACTGCTGCACGATGTCGCCGACGGCTCTCGCTAGTTGGAACGATTCCATGGGAATCGCACAACGGCATCATCGCGCGGATACGGTCAAGCGACGAGTTGTTGCACAGAGGCACGACTCCCCTCTGCAACATGAACCACTCGGGGTGATCTGCATCAGGCTTGAACAGCTCCTGCAGCATGGCATCCAGCTCCAAGACCGTGAAGTTCCAGTTGAGGCCCGGACGCAGCCTCATGATGTCCGCCGCGTTTTGGAACTCCCAAACAGGCCTCCCCCTCTCCTGCAAGGGCGCGATGCGGCGGCGAAGGAAGTCCGCGCCAACAGCTCCTACGGTAAGCCCGGCGTGCCTGAGGCGCAAGATCCGGGTCACGGCAATCTTCAACTTGGCATCCTCCGGCGCCAAGTTGCTCCAATCGCTGCCAAGCACTATGGGAGTTTGGCGCAGGCGTTGAAAGGCTGCGGGTCCTCCTCTATGATCCAACACCAGTCGGCTCTCCACTCCTCCCACTTGCTGCGCAGCTCTCCGTCAAGATATGCTTCCTTCTTGCCGATCCTGGAGATCCATGCAATCCCTCTGGCAAGCGGCTCTCCTCTCTCTACGCGGGGCATGAAGTAGTGACGGAAAAGTGCTACATTTGGGTGGACCCCGACAAAGTTCTCGCAGAGGTGTGCGAAAACCGCCATTGTGAGGACGGCGTTGGGGGTGAAATCAAGGAGGTGGAGGCCATATGTGTTCATGACGTCGCAAAAGAATTCGGAAAAGGGCGGGTAGAGCCCGCAGTGGAAGAAAAGCGCGAAGAAAGGGTACCCGACGGAAACCTTCTCGGATGTGGCGGCGGAGATCACCCTCGTCTTGGGTGCGCCTGTCTCCATCGACCGGAAGAGGTAATACAGCTCTCGCATCTCCTTCGCGTCGAGCAGGGGATCGAAGAGGGCCCGCTCCTTCCGCAGCGCCGCGAGCCGCTGCGCCTCGGCCGACTTCACCCCTTTGCCCTTGTCGGCTTTCGGAGCCATGGCGGAGGTGGTGGAGGAATCCGATGGCTTTGTTGGCGCCGTGGCAATGGGGAGGGGGCGGAGCGTCGCTCTCTTTGGACTCGAGAAGAGGGGGGGGGGGAGCGGCGGTGGTTTTTGATGTGACAGCAATGGCAAGTGGGCGTCCTGCCCCTGTTTCCCCTGCTTATAAGGAGCGAGAGGGGGCGGGCGTTCCGATTTTCCCATTAAAGAAAGCCCCCATGATCTCTCCCACGACGCCACGTCCGGAATGTGCCATTCGTGGGGGACGTGGTGGGTCCGAGGCGAATAACTGCGCGATCTAGGCCAGCGTGCCCGTAATCGCTTTTGGGCCTGGCCCAACAGAGCTCGGCGCCGCAGGTGGCCCAGTTCGGGGCTCCTGTCGGTGTACTAGAGTAGGGGTACCCTAGTATCCCGAACTCGTGCACGGGCAGTCGCAGCACCACGCGGCAGGGCTGGCCTAGTGACCGCCAAGGTCCTCTGCGGCTCCTTTGGAGCCATTCAAGAACAAAGTATTCAAGGCCCCGGCAAGAGGAGCTTGCCGGGAAGGCCACTCAAGGCACTAAGGAGACAAGACCCCGGCAAGAGGAGCTTGCCGGAAAGGCTTGGTGAGCGACAAGCTCCCGAGCGCGACAAGGATTCAGCCGCGGCAAGGTGCTTGCCGCGGAAGGCAACCTCTCTTCATCTCCGCTCCAGCTCATCCGCCAACGTGTCACCATGGGGCTATTCCAGGCACGCGTGTCAAAGGGCTGTGCAGCCAGCGGGGAGCAGCGATAAGCGGCGCTGACAAGCTACCATCGTGGAAAACGGAGGCGCATTTGACGGTCCCTGTCGCACTGTTCAGGCGACAGGGACGGGCATTTATGGACATTGTCCCTTGCCGTCAGAGTTAGGTATAGTTCACTGTACACTGTACAAGGCGGTGTACCAACCCCTGTTTTTCCTGTTTTACCCTTGTCTACTTGCCACCTGTGGTGACCCCTTTAGCCTATAAAAGGAGGCCCAAGTGCAACGTAGAAAGGGTTCGGCTCCGGTTCGGTTCATTCGATTCATTCGAGACCACGCTCACTCAGGCTAGGTTTTGTAGCTCCCATTGCTCCCTAGCAAGAACACAATACAATCAACCAAGCAGCAGTAGGAGTATTATCTCTCCGGAGAGCTCCGAAGCTGGGTAAACTGCTCGTGTGCATCGCCTTGATCTGCTCTTTGTGCTGTCTCCGCCCCCCATCGAACCACAAGGGACTCGGTCCGCCAGGTCCCATAGGTGTTCGTGGGTCACGACCAGCTTCACGACAGAGTGGCAAGAGCCTAAGCATGGGGATGCCCAAGGCAACCCAAGGTAAATCCAAGGACACCAAAAAGCCAAAGCTTGGGGATGCCCCAGAAGGCATCCCCTCTTTCGTCTTCGTTCATCGGTAACTTTACTTGGCGCTATATTTTTGTTCACCACATGATATGTGTTTTGCTTGGAGAGCCATGTCATTTTATTTTGTTTCGCTTGCTGTTTGAATAAAGTATCAAGATCTGAAATTCTTAAAATGTTAGAGAGTCTTCGCATAGTTAAATAATTACTTAACTACTCATTGATCTTCACTTATATCTTTCGGAGTAGTTTGTTGTTTGCTCTAGTGGTTCACTTATATCTTTTAGAGCACGGCGGTGGATTTATTTTGAAGAAATAAATGAAATCTCATGCTTCACTTATATTATTTTGAGAGTCTTAAACAACATGGTAATTTGCTTTGGTTATGAATTTATTCCTAATATGACGAGCATCCAAGAGGGATATAATAAAAACTTTCATATAAAGTACATTGAATACTATGAGAAGTTTGATTCCTTATAATTGTTTTGGGATATGAAGATGGTAATATAAGAGTCATGCTAATTGAGTAGTTGTGAATTTGAGAAATACTTGTGTTAAAGTTTGTGATTCCCATAGCATGCACGTATGGTGAACCGTTATGTGATGAAGTTGGAGCATGATTTATTTATTGATTGCCTTCCTTATGAGTGGCGGTCGGGGACGAGCGATGGTCTTTTCCTACCAATCTATCCCCCCAGGAGCATGCGTGTAGTACTTCGTTTCGATAACTAATAGATTTTTGCAATAAGTATATGAGTTCTTTATGACTAATGTTGAGTCCATGGATCATACGCACTCTCACCCTTCCACCATTGCTAGCCTATCTAATACCGCACATTAATCAGAATTTATTAGAATACTATATGTGCTTCACTTATATCTTTTGAGCTAAATAATTTTGCTCTAGTGCTTCACTTATATCTTTTAGAGCACGGTGGTGGTTTTATTTAATAGAAATTATTGATCTCTCATTCTTCACTTATATTATTTTGGGAGTCTTTTAGAACAACATGGTAATTTTCTTTGGCTATAAAATTAGTCCTAATATGATAGGCATCCAAGATGGATATAATAAAAACTTTCATACAAGTGCATTGGATACTAAGAGAAGTTTCATACTTGATGATTGTTTTGAGATATGGAGATAGTGATATTAAAGTTGTGCTAAGTTGAGTAGTTGTGAATTTGAGAAATACTTGTGTTGAAGTTTGCAAGTCACGTAGCATGCACGTATGGTAAACGTTGTGTAACAAATTTCAAACATGAGGTGTTCTTTTATTGTCATCCTTATGAGTGGCGGTCGGGGACGACCGATGGTCTTTTCCTACCAATCTATCCCCCTAGGAGCATGTGCGTAGTTCTTGATTTTTGATGACTTGTAGATTTTTGCAATAAGTATGTGATTTATTTATGACTAATGTTGAGTCCATGGATTATACGCACTCTCACCCTTCCACCATTGCTAGCCTCTCTAATACCGTGCATCTTTTGCCAGTATCATACACCCACCATATACCTTCCTCAAAACAGCCACCATACCTACCTATCATGGCATTTTCATAGCCATTCCGAGATATATTGCCATGCAACTTACCACTGTTCCGTTTATTATGACACGCTCCATCATTGTCATATTGCTTTGCATGATCATGTAGTTGACATCGTATTTGTGGCAAAGCCACCATTCATAATTCTTTCATCCATGTCACTCATGAGTCATTGCACATCCCGGTACACTGCCGGAGGCATTCATATAGAGTCATATTTTGTTCTAAGAATTGAGTTGTAATTCTTGAGTTGTAAGTAAATAAAAGTGTGATGATCATCATTATTAGAGCATTGTCCCAAGTGAGGAAAGGATGATGGAGACTATGATTCCCCCACAAGTCGGATGAAACTCCGGACTAAAAAAAGAGAAAAAAAGAGAAAGGCCATAAAAAAAGGACAAAAAAAGAGAAGGCCTAAAAAAAGAAAAAAAGAAAAAAATGAGAGAAAAAGAGAGAAGGGACAATGCTACCATCCTTTTACCACACTTGTGCTTCAAAGTAGCACCACGATCTTCATGATAGAGAGTTTCCTATGTCGTCACTTTCATATACTAGTGGGAAATTTTAATTATAGAACTTGGCTTGTATATTCCAATGATGGGCTTCCTCAAAATGCACTAGGTCTTCGTGAGCAAGCGAGTTGGATGCACACCCACTTAGTTTCTTTTGTTGAGCTTTCATATACTTATAGCTCTAGTGCATCCGTTGCATGGCAATCCCTACTCACTCACATTGATATCTATTGATGGGCATCTCCATAGCCCATTGATACGCCTAGTTGATGTGAGACTATCTTCTCCTTTTGTCTTCTCCACAACCACCATTCTATTCCACATACAAGGTTATGTCCATGGCTCACGCTCATGTATTATGTGAAGATTGAAAAAGTTTGAGAACACCAAAAGTATGAAACAATTGCTTGGATTGTCATCGGGGTTGTGCATGATTTAAATATTTTGTGTGATGAAGATAGAGCATAGCCAGACTATATGATTTTGTAGGGATAGCTTGCTTTGGCCATGTTATTTGGAGAAGACACGATTGCTTTGTTAGTATGCTTGAAGTATTATTGTTTCCATGTCAATATTAAACTTTTGTTTTGAATCTTATGGATCTGAATATTCTTGCCACAATAAAGAAGATTATATTGATAAATATGTTAGGTAGCATTCCACATCAAAAATTCTGTTTTTATCATTTACCTACTCGAGATAGAGTAGGAATTAAGCTTGGGGATGCTGATACTTCTCCAACGTATCTATAATTTTTGATTGTTCCATGCTATTATATTATCTGTTTTGGATGTTTATGGGCTTTATTAAACACTTTTATATTATTTTTGGGCCTAACCTATTAACCCGCAGCCCAAAGGTGCAGATCGCTTTTTCCCTTGTTTCAGTGTTTCGCAGAAAAGGAATATCAAACGAAGTCCAAACGGAATGAAACCTTCGGGAGAGTTATTTTTGGAACGGAAGCAATCCAGGGGACTTGGAGTGCACGTCAAGGAATCAACAACGAGAGCACGATGCAGGGGGCGCGCCCATCCCCTGGGTGCGCCCTCCACCCTCGTGGGCCCCTCGTGGCTCCCCTGACCGATTTCTTTCGCCTATATATATATCAATATACGCTAAAACCATTGGGGAGCAGAATAGATCGTGAGTTCCGCCGCCGCAAGCTTCTCTAGCCACCAAAAACCAATCGGGGCCCTGTTTCGGCACCCTGCCGGAGGGGGGATCCCTCACCGGTGGCCATCTTCATCATCCCGGCGCTCTCCATGACGAGGAGGGAGTAGTTCACCCTCGGGCTGAGGGTATGTACCAGTAGCTATGTGTTTGATCTCTCTCTCTCTCTCTCTCTCTCGTGTTCTTGAGATGGTACAATCTTGACGTATCGCGAGCATTGCTATTATAGTTGGATCTTATGATGTTTCTCCCCCTCTACTCTCTTGTAATGGATTGAGTTTTCCCCTTGAATTTATCTTATCGGGTTGAGTCTTTAAGGATTTGGGAACACTTGATGTATGTCTTGTCGTGCTTATCTGTGGTGACAATGGGATATCACATGATCCACTTGATGTATGTTTTGGTGATCAACTTGCGGGTTCCGCCCATGAACCTATGCATAGGGTTTGACACACGTTTTCGTCTTGACTCTCCGGTAGAAACTTTGGGGCACTCTTTGAGGTTCTATGTGTTGGTTGAATAGATGAATCTGAGATTGTGTGATGCATATCGTATAATCATACCCACGGATACTTGAGGTGACAATGGAGTATCTAGGTGACATTAGGGTTTTGGTTGATTTGTGTCTTAAGGCGTTATTCTAGTACGAACTCTATGATAGATTGAACGGAAAGAATAGCTTCGTGTTATTTTACTACGGACTCTTGAATAGATAGAGCAGAAAGAATAACTTTGAGGTGGTTTCGTACCCTACCATAATCTCTTCGTTTGTTTTCCGCTATTAGTGGCTTTGTAGTGACTCTTTGTTGCATGTTGAGGGATAGTTATATGATCCAATTATGTTATTATTGTTGAGATAACTTGCACTAGTGAAAGTATGAACCCTATGCCTTGTTTCCTAGCATTGCAATACCCTTTACGCTCACTTTTATCATTAGTTACCTTGCTGTTTTTATATTTTCAGATTACAAAAACCTATATCTACCATCCATATTGCACTTTTATCACCATCTCTTCGCTGAACTAGTGCACCTATACAATTTACCATTGTATTGGGTGTGTTTGGGACACAAGAGACTCTTTGTTATTTGGTTGCAGGGTTGCTTGAGAGAGACCATCTTGATCCTACGCCTCCCATGGATTGATAAACCTTAGGTCATATACTTGAGGGAAATTTGCTACTATCCTACAAACCTCTGCACTTGGAGGCCCAACAATATCTTCAAGAAGAAGGTTGTGTAGTAGACATCAAGCTCTTTTCTGGCGCCGTTGCCGGGGAGGCTAGGTAAGCGGCACTCACACCCCGTCAACTAAGCTCTCTGGCGTCGTTGCCGAGGAAGTGAGTGCTTGAAGGTATATATTTAGATCTTGCAATCGAATCTTTTAGTTTCTTGTTTTATCACTAGTTTAGTTTATAAAAGAAAACTATAAAAAATGGAATTGAGTTTGCCTCATACACTTCATCTTTTTAATATCTTTCATGAGTATGATGGAAAGAAAAATTGTGCTCAATTGCTAGAGGAAGAATGCATTAAAATATTTGGCACTAAATATGTGAATGATGAGCATGATTGCAATTGTTAGTTTGAATTCTTTGAATACCCATGATGCTAATGATATACAAAGCCACAAGCTTGGGGAAGCTATGTTTGATGGAGATGATATTTTTTGTCCGCAAGCTTTGATGAGCAAATTTACTATGATGAAAGCATGCCTACTATCTATGATGATTATTGTGATGAAACGTATGGTATAAAGAATAATGATAACTATGAAACTTGTCATCTTGATCTTAATTATCAATCACATGATAGTTGTTTTGTTGAGTTTTCTCCCACTACTACTCCGAAAGAGAAGAATTTTGCTCATGTGGAGTGTAATAAAATTTCTATGCTTGTAGATGATGAAAAGAATGCTTTATGTGCTGGTTATATGGTTGAATTCATTCATGATGCTACTGAAAATTATTATGAGAGAGGATCATATGCTTCTACATATTGCAATAATATCAAGTTTCCTCTCTATGTGTTTAAAGTTTTGAAGTTATGCTTGTTTTGCCTTCCTATGCTAGTTGATTATTGTTCCCATAAGTTGTTTGCTCACAAAATACCTATGCATAGGAAGTGGGTTAGGCTTAAGTGTGCTAGTCATATTCTTCATGATGCTCTCTTTATGTTTCAATTCTTATCTTTTATGTGAGCATCATTGAAATCATCATGCCTAGCTAGGGGCGTTAAACGTTAGCGCTTGTTGGGAGGCAACCCAATTTTATTTTAGTTTCTTGCTTTCTGGTTCTGTTTAGGAATAAATAATCCATCAGGCTTCTGTTAAGATGTGGTTTTGTGTTTTAGTTAGTGTTTGTGCCAAGTAGAACCTTTGGGAAGACTTGGGTGAAGTCTTTATGATCATGCTGTAAAAAACAGAAACTTTAGCGCTCACGAGATTAGCTAAAACTTTTTACTGGAGAGTGGTATTTAGTTTATTCTTTTTGCAGATGATTACTATACGAATTCCTCAGGTCCACCAATTTATTTTAGTATTTTTGTAGTTCCAGAAGTATATGTTTGATACAGATTACTACAGACTGTTCTTTTTTTGACAGATTCTGTTTTTAGTGTGTTGTTTGCTTATTTTGATGAATCTATGGCTAGTAAAAGAGTTTATAAACCATAGAGAAGTTGGAATACAGTAAGTTTAACCCCAATATAAATAAATAATGAGTTCATTACAGTACCATGAAGTGGTGTTTTGTTTTCTTTCGCTAACGGAGCTTACGAGTTTTCTGTTGAGTTTTGTGTTGTGAAGTTTTCAAGTTTTGGGTAAAGATTCGATGGACTATGGAATAAGGAGTGGCAAGAGCCTAAGCTTGGGGATGCCAAAGGCACCCCAAGGTAAATCCAAGTACACCAAAAATCCAAAGCTTGGGGATGCCCCGGAAGGCATCCCCTCTTTCGTCTTCGTTCATCGTTAACTTTACTTGGAGCTATATTTTTATTCACCACATGATATGTGTTTTGCTTGGAGAGTCATGTCATTTTATTTTGTTTTGCTTGTTGTTTGAATAAAGTATCAAGATATGAAATTCTTAAAATGTTAGAGAGTCTTCACATAGTTAAATAATTATTTAACTAGTCATTGATCTTCACTTATATCTTTCGGAGTAGTTTGTTGTTTGCTTAGTGCTTCACTTATATATTTTAGAGCACGGCGGTGGATTTATTTTGAAGAAATAAATGAACTCTCATGCTTCACTTATATTATTTTGAGAGTCTTAAACAGCATGGTAATTTGCTTTGGTTATGAATTTAGTCCTAATATGATGAGCATCCAAGAGGGATATAATAAAAACTTTCATATAAAGTGCATTGAATACTATGAGAAGTTTGATTCCTTATAATTGTTTTGAGATATGAAGATGGTAATATCAGAGTCATGCTAGTTGAGTAGTTGTGAATTTGAGAAATACTTGTGTTAAAGTTTGTGATTCCCGTAGCATGCACGTATGGTGAACCGTTATGTGATGAAGTCAGAGCATGATTTATTTATTTATTGCCTCCCTTGGGCCTGAGATCGAACGGTTGCATGGCGTGATTCTAGACCTATGGGTGAATATCCTATCCTGGAGGGTTATTCTGCAAATTTTCAGCAACTTAGCATGCGACCGTTCGATCTCAGATCCAAGGGCTGCCAGCAGCCCGTATCATAGTCACGCTGCATTACCACTGCCTCTCTGGCTCATGGTCGCGCTACTTGGAGATTTAACACGGTGTGTTAGGCTATCTGATGTTGGCATGTCAAACATAGTCATCACTTAGTCACTCATACTACAACAATGTTAGCTATAAGGTTGGCTATAAGAGTATTTTTTGTTTACTTCTCTCTATCTCTTTCTTCGTAGTATTTATTGCATTTGCCAAGCAGTGACCTCTTCCAATGAAATGGTGCTTAGATGAGGTGCTATGGGCATTAAATGGCTTAGCAACTCAAGTCCCCAATGCATAGGTGCTTAGTTTTTTGTTGTTAAGATTGCTTCATCTAGGTGCACGCGCTTAGCACCATTTTTTCCTAGGGTCACCAAACTAGTCTCTCTCTTCTTAATTAACTTGCCACATCAGACTTTATGCCTATGTGGCAGGCGTCGGTGTCAAAACCGGCGGATCTCGGGTAGGGGGTCCCGAACTGTGCATCTAGGCGGATGGTAACAGGAGACAAGGGACACGATGTTTTTACCCAGGTTTGGGCCCTCTCGATGGAGGTAATACCCTACTCCTGCTTAATTAATATTGATGATATGGGTAGTACAAGAGTGGATCTACCACGAGATCAAAGAGGCTAAACCCTAGAAGCTAGCCTATGGTATGATTGTTGTTCGTCCTATGGACTAAAACCCTCCGGTTTATATAGACACCGGATAGGGTTAGGGTTACACAGAGTCGGTTACAATGGTAGGAGATCTACATATCCATATCGCCAAGCTTGCCTTCCACGCCAAGGAAAGTCCCATCCGGACACGGGACGAAGTATTCAATCTTGTATCTTCATAGTCCAGGAGTCCGGCCGACGGTGATAGTTCGGCTATCCGAACACCCCCTAATCCAGGACTCCCTCAGTAGCCCCTGAACCAGGTGTCGGTGTCAAAACCGGCGGATCTCGGGTAGGGGGACCCGAACTGTGCGTCTAGGCGGATGGTAACAGGAGACAAGGGACACGATGTTTACCCAGGTTCAGGCCCTCTTGATGGAGGTAAAACCCTACGTCCTGCTTGATTGATATTGATATTGTGGATGTTTACAAGAGTGGATCTACCACGAGATCAAGGAGGCTAAACCCTAGAAGCTAGCCTATGGTATGATTGTAAGGGTTGTTGTGATTGTAGTCCCTACGGACTAAAGCCATCCGGTTTATATAGACACCGGAGAGGGCTAGGGTTACATAGAGTCGGTTACAATGGTAGGAGATCTACATATCCGTATCGCCAAGCTTGCCTTCCACGCCAAGGAAAGTCCCATCCGGACACGGGTGAAGTCTTCAATCTTGTATCTTCATAGTCTTGGAGTCCGGTCAATGATGATAGTCCGCAGATGATAGTTCGGCCGATGATGGTAGTCCGCTATCCGGACACCCCTAATCCAGACTCCCTCAAGAGCCTCGAACCAGGCTTCAATGACGATAAGTCCGCGTGTATATTGTTTGACATTGCAAGGCGGGTTCCTCCTCCAAATGATAGAAGATTGTGAACACCAGGATAGTGTCCGCTCAAAGAAAATAAATTCCACATTCCACCGTAGAGAGAATAATAATATATACACGAGTTCAATCTGCTGACGTTTTCCGTGGCGTGACGTCACACCACTACCAAGCCATTACTCAAATTGTTTTTTACTTTACCACCTTAGCGCATTTAGCGAAGCGGTTTCCTTGTCACGTCTTGTCGGAGCAGAGATCGTGTTTCCCCTTAATCCGGGATTCTCATCAATACGGGCGTGGGTAACCCAACCGCGTCATTGATGGTGACGCTTGGGAGATAAGCGAGTTTCACCAGGCCGGTGGGGACGCAGAAGACTTCGCCCGCCCATATAAGGGATAAGGATTCACCTTCTCACCCACGCCTTCTTCCTCCTTTGCTTATCCATCTCCACAAGACTCGAGCTCCAAATACCAAGTTCACAAGATCTCGTCTCAACCTTCTCCGACCATGTCCGGAGCGGGAGGTAAATGGTTGGCCTCCACCGTTAAGGAGGAGCAATCGTAAACTGCGCGGGCGCCGGATACCTCTCCGGCGACATCACGACCGCTGCCCGACGAGGGCAGCTCATCCCCACCCCTGTGCCCCATGAGAGGGTTGTCTTTCTTTCCCACTTCCTCCATGGACTGGGCTTTCCACTTCACCCCTTTGTCCGGGGCTCATGTTCTACTACGGCCTGGATTTCCATGATCCGGCGCCAACTTCATCCTCAACATCTTGACATTTATCGTCAGGTGCGAGGCCTTCCTCGCATCCAGCCCCACTTCGCTTGTGGCTCAAGACCTTCAATGTCAAGCCGAAGGTAGTGAAGGGCATTCAAGCGGAGTGCGGAGGCGCCATGTTGGGCAAGATGCCCAACGTCCTTTGGTTCGAATGGGCCTTCGTGGAATCCGTCAAGGGGTGGCAATCGGGGTGGTTCTACATCACCGAGCCGCGTGACCCTAAATGGGCGGCGGCCCCGAGTTTAGATCTGGTATCCCCACGCAGCTCACCTCCTGGAAAGAGAAGGGCTTGCTGTGGGGCAGTTTGAAGGAGCTGACAGGACTCCAAACCTGTATCAAGAAGCTGGTGAAGAAGCTCAGGCTGGTTAACGTGGTCTAGGTCATGCTCGTCCGCCGGATTCTCCCATGCCAAGAGCGGGCATTCAATCTGTGGGAGTTCGATCCGGAACAGCACCAGGTGCTGCACAAGCTCTTCGACACAACGTACGAAGGCGCCTGGAAGGTGCTGTTCAAGGGCGCTGAAGTTTCGCATCCGCGATCAAGATCGCGGATTTCGCCGCAACGCCAGTCGACGAGGTAAGTGATTCTACCCCTTTACGGGACACTTGTTTTCATAGTTTGACTCTATGCGGTTTTAATTTCCCCTTTTCCTTTGACAGATCGACGAAGAAGGCGGAGCAGATTACCTGTCCGGCTCCTATGCCGAAAATCAGTAGACGCTTTCGTCTAAGCGAGGGCTGCTGGTTCCGGCACCGCACGTGGTGCCGGAAAAGAAGGCCAAAAAGGAGGCCACGGGTGCTCGGAAGAGTGCCCGTTTTCAGGTGTCCGACGACTCCGGGGCGGACTCCTCCCCCGAAAATGAGGAGGAGGAAGAGGACTCTCTCCCAGAGGAGGGAGAGAGGAAGAGGAAGGCTTCCCCAACAGGGGAGGCCGGAGGGTCCAAGAGGGGAAGGACTATTCCCCCGGACAGCTCTGCCAACATCAACGTTGGCGAGGAAGAATGGCCTTCAAGGGCCAGCCTCCGCGAGATCGTAAGTATCCGGATTCCTGAATGATTTATAATTCCTTTTTCTGCGCCACATAGTGTCATTCTAATGCCGCATGCTGCCTGTAGTCCGCCATGATGATCTCCCCGCTTCATCGAAAGCGGGTCGTTGGCTTCGTCGGATGTAGACTCCATCCCGACCGCCTCCACCTCGCGACGCCGAGGACGCCGAGGTGGGATCCCCTGAAGGGACCCATCGTGGGAGGCTCCGGAGGCACCACAAGGCGCCCCTCCGGACTTTTTGCGCCGACTCCACAGCAGTAACCTGCAGTGGTTCCGGAGTCCGGCCGCAGCCCTTCGAACGAAGGGCAAGACTGCGGACGCCCGGCTTCCGCCCAACCGAGGCGCCGGGTATTTTGATGGAGGCGCCAGTAGCGCTTCCATCGAGGAAGAACACCGCACTATTATGAGTGCGGTGATCCAGAAGGTGCAGCTTCGCCAAGAGCGGGCTGACCGAAGCTCGCAGAGCCTTCTATCAGGCTTTGAGGTAAGAAGTTAAAAATATGCAATATAATACCGCATAGACAGTAGCCCCTGATGCTCGGTTCGGTGTTCGGAAAGAAAAGCCGGACTGAGGATCTTAAAAAGATATACGCAGGGTTGCTAAAAAATTATGTCAATATGGGTTGCAGGCTGCGCTGCTGACCTCTGCCAGACCGATCAAGGAGGTCGGTGCGTTGAAGCAGGAGCTCGAGCGGTCCGGGCAAGAGCTCGGCCGCGCCAGGAAGCAGCTCCAAGACAAAGAAGGTGAGTAACACCACTTTGAATTTGTACCTTACAGAAAAGGATTTAGGTTGCAACAAAAAATAACAAGGATAACATGGGTACTGCAGGGGCCACGAACGAGGTGGCGACCACAAGGAGGCCGTGTCTGTTCCGCGTCAACGCAATGCGGCCACGGAACGGGCAGAGCGAGAAAAGCAGGAGGCGCGGGTGGCGGTGGTCCAAAGAAGAGCTCCGTGCTCTCATGGAAAAGCATGAGAGTTTGGAGCGTGACTCAAAGACTCGAGAGTCCGAGCTTGCCTCGGCTCTCGAAAGTGCCAAAACCGCCAAGGCCGAGGCCCTTAAGTCCCTTCAGGAGGTTGAATTGATGAAGAAGATAGCGGCGGGTAAGGCATTTTTCATGCGAAGCAAGCATGTGAATGTAAATTACGTGTTACTTACCCGGATTCGGAGTTCTCCAGGGGCGTTTGCAGATCTGCCTCGCAGCGTGTCTGATGCCGCCGCATTCTACCGAGCCGAGGAGGGGAGCTCAACGGAGAAGGTCTTCTGGTCTTAGTATGCTGAGGCCGGCCATCCGGTGTTTTCTAGCGACCAGCTGAAGCAGCTGGTCGAAGCTTCACAAGGTGGCCGAGCAGGCCATGAAGGGCCTCATAGTCCGGTGTGGCCTCGAGAGGCCATGCCCTGGAGCTACTTCGGCCTCGTCGGCGACGGCTGGTGGATGCGTGCTCGGGAGGAGGTTATCAAGCGCTCCGCCTGTGTTGAAGGTGCTCGTCGGGCCCTTGCCCGCGCAAAGGTGCATTGGGGCAAGCTAGATGCGGAGAAGCTAATCACTGACGCGCCACCAGCGGGCAAGGAGCATCGTACGCCCAAAATTTACTATAAGGCTGTCCTGAAGGGTGCCCGCAAGATTGCGGATGAGTGCCCCAGGGATGTAATTTTTGAGTGAATTCGCAATGTGTTATCCTGCGCGCTGAAAACCTTGTTCATATGCGCTAAGCAACGCTTGTTTAATTTAAAATATTACCTTCAGGCGGCCGCTTATTAAATCTGAGAGATGGCAAGTCGTCGGCTTCAGCCCCCATGCCACGAAAAGTGCCGGGTGTTTGATAAACTTGAGCACTCTTGTTCCCATGTTTGGGTCCATCTAGGGAGGCGCTCAACACAACGAACAAGGCAACCGGACTTATAGTGCTTGAACACTCTCACTTAGCCATAGAATTCTATAATTTTAAATTTCGGCGAAGCCCCTAGTATTCGGAAGACCAAATTGGGACGCTATCCACGCCTTCATCGGACATAATCCGGAACTTCGCTCAAAGCGGCGTAGGTATTTAAGGACCCGAAAGGACCTCTCGAACAGCGACCAGTCTCTCGCCTTATCGTGCCGGTCAGTTCTAGCTTTCTCCACTGAGGCGTTAACCCGGCTCAACCGGGGCGCAATCGCAGTGGTTCTCCCAAAGGCTACCTTAGCCGATAGAACGGAACGTAAGGTGCCGAACATGGGAGCCGGAAAACCCAACTATTGACCCAAGGCATGATTCGAGCTGATTCATATAATGCTATAAGTTCGGGTGCCGCACTTGTGACAGTGTGCGGACTTTATCACACCATAAAGCGGAGGACATAAGCCCTCGTGTCTTTGGTCAGTACTAAGATGCACGGTGCAACATGTCGTAAATGAACATATATATATATATATAAAATAATGCAATTATAGGCAAAAAGTGCTGCATTTTATTCGAGAAGATATGCTATCAGTGCGGAATGATACAAATAGTGCGGAAAGCAAGGGATTGGACGAATTAAAGGCGTCTCCGTGGGTAGGCCATGGAATGTTGTATTTTAACAAATTTAATGCTCGTGATGGAGACCACCCGAGTGTTCGCCGCGGCCTTTGTCCTTCCCCGGCTGTTGCATCATGAGTTCGGCAGGTTCGCCACGGACTGAGTTCTGTATAAAAAGAGAAAATGAAACAAAAAGGGCGACACACTTGGGAGCCCCCGTGTGGTCGAACCGCACTGGGTCTATTGTGGTTGTGCCCTTCCCCTATGCCCATGGTATCTCCGTATGTAATTATGTACGCCAAGAGTTTGTCTTGCAATTTTGCGAGGGCTGGGGTTAGCCGCATTACTACGCTGCGTAACGGAACGTGCTGTGGTCTTGGTTGATGTTGCTCGGCGCATTTGGTCGTGTCCGGTCGCTTAACGGTCGGACTCGAGAATTGCCTTAAAAGGCTGCTCAGTACTTCGCCGTGAGAGTCAGCTGTATGTTCCTCCGCTCGGAGGGAGCGTTCCGTTTCCATTGACCGTGATGACTCCACGAGGGCCTCGCATCTTGAGCTGAAGGTATGCATAATGCGGCACCGCGTAGAATTTTGCAACGCGTTCGTCCGGCAGAGCGTGATAGCCGCTGCGGAACGGGACTATGTCGAAGATTAACTCCTCCCTTCGGAAATTATCCGGGGATCCGAAGACCACTTCTAGTGTAACTGAGCTTGTACAATTGGCCTCGACACCTGGTATGACGCCTTTGAAGGTCGTCGTTGTAGGTTAAATCCTTTAAGGGTCTATGCCCATCTTGCGCACTGTATCCTGATAAAGCAGGTTCAGCACGCCGCCATCCATCAGGACTCTCGTGAGGTGAAATCCATCAACGATTGGGTCTAAAACCAATGCGCGAATTCGCCATGGCGGATATCGGTCGGATGGTCTCTTCGATCGAAAGTGATCGGACAAGAGGACCATGGGTTGAATTTTGGGGCGATCGCTCCATCGCAGATACGCCCCTTTAGTGCACGCTTCCGCTCCCTCTTGGGAATATGCGTTATGTATATCATGTTTACCGTCCGAACTTGAGGGGGGAATCCTTTGTCCTCTCGTTGTTCGGGCGGCCGGGTATCTTCCTCGTCATCGCTGTGTAGCCCCTTGTCACTATTTTCGCGATTAATTTGCTCGCCGCTTGAATACCCAGCAATCTGTTGGTATGGTTAGTTGGCTTTTCGGGGTTCCATGTATTTGACAAGAGCAATGAGTATTCGGTCCAAATTGGACGGGCCCGAGTGGTTCTTTTGAATGGCTTCTTCCGTTGACTGGTTTGGAGCCTCGGAATCCGGGCGTTGACCGCCAGATCCTCATTGCTGTCGTTGTTAATGCGGCATTTTTTTTGTTTCGACGCAACTCCGCCATTGCGGTCCTTGGTATCCGGACTGCCAGCTTTTTGCCGAGGTTGTTATCGCGAAGCGAGCCAGCTATCCTCTCCCGCACAGAAGCGGGTCATGAGGGATGTGAGGGCTGCCATGGATTTCGGCTTCTCCTGTCCTAGGTGCCGGGCCAGCCACTCGTCGCGGATGTTATGTTTGAAGGCAGCGAGTGCCTCTACATCCGGACAGTCGACGATTTGATTTTTCTTTGTTAAGAACCGTGTCTGTAATTGCTCGCCGATTCGTCTGGGTCAGCCGGATTATGTGGCTTAGGTCATCTGTGTCCGTGGTCGCATATACGCGTTCTCGGAAGTTGTCGAGGAATGCGGATTCCACGCCTTCCCAAAGCATCCAATTGACTCTGCGGGCAGGCTGTTAAGCCAATGCCGAGCTGGTCCTTTAAGCTTGAGCGAGATATTTGATGGCGTGAAGATTGCCGCCATGGGCCATGTTTATATGGAGGAGATAATCCTCAATCCGCACCGCTGGGTCTGTTGTGCCATCGTAAGATTCGATATTAACGGGTTTGAACCCTTCGTGGATTTGATGATCCATTACTTCGCCGCTGAAGCATAGTGGGCGGCGGGCGCCTACAGATTGAGCAATATCGCGACGTAGCTCGAGAGAGCGTTGTTCCGCTGTGTTCGCCCGGTAGTTGTATCCGGTGCGACGGTATTCGCTAGGGTCTTGGGGCGCCCACGTGATCCATAGATAGATCTGGATTGTCTTGCCTTGTCCTCCAATATATCCCGCAAGTCCGGCGCGTTCCCCCGTGGCTTCTGCTTTTTGAGCGATGCCGGGGTACGGTTTTGGTGGCGGGCTTGCACGCTCTCTATCGCGGCCACGAGGTGGCCGGTCTGCCAGACAGGCGCTGGTGATGCTGCCTCCTCTAATCGGGGAGCAACTTGCGCTTTTGGGTAACTTTTGAGGGGCGTCGAGTTCATACTCTTCGCCGCGAGGACCTCGGTCCATCCGCCGGCCAAGAGGGTCTTGATCAGCTTGAAGCTGTTGTTGCTTTTTCTTTAGGCTGTTTGCCGTGGCCATTAGCCCGCCTCAAACGCTCTTGTTCGACGGGATCCTCGTGCACGACGAAGTTCGTCGTCGCCGAGGCTTGCCTCGCCTCCGAAGGAGGTAAGTAATTGTCATCCTCGACCTCTTCGTGCCGCCTCTCCCGAGGGCTTGCTTCTCGCCTCCTCGCTACCGGATCGTCTTTGGAGGGAGTTGTCTTCGCACTTTAAGGGTGTTATTATCTCCTGTGCCGGAATCTCCATTCTTGCCGTGGCGGGATTTAGAGCGGCGCCACGACGTCGGCGCTTGGGCTGTTTCTTTAAGGAATCGGCCTCCGCCGCTTCTTCGCCGTCCCCATCTTTTGGGGTGTCCACCATGTATATGTCGTATGACGAGGTGGTTTTCCAAAGGTCTCCGTAGGCACCGGTTCTTGGTAGTCTCCGCATCGCCGTCCATACCGTCGATGTCTTCGGAGTCGTAGTCGAGTACATCGGTTAAATCGCCGACGGTGGCTACGGGCGGGTGGTGGGTGGGATCTGAATTTCTTCATCATCCGCGTCCCAACCGCCCCGGCCGTAGTTCGCCAGGCTCTCCGGATAGCGAGAGATGCTTTAATGAGTTTATGATGTCGCCAAGGGCGAAAAGTGCCGAAAGATGTCCGCAGCGGTGAATTCCATGATCGGGCGCCAATCGGATTCGATCAAGCGGGCGCAGGAGGTTCGGAGTCCGGCAGGAGTCCGCACCTCGAGCCATGGGCTTTATGTGGGACAAGGTAAGTGTTCGCTCCATCGCCAGAGAAATTGCGGCTCCCGAGGCGGTGTCTAGCCATCCGTCCTCGATTCGAGCGATCGGCTCCGGACTATGAGTCGGAGCGGATCCGGTGCGGCCTCCAAGGTGCCGTCCGCGCGTAGTTAGGTCATGCCCATCGTGACAGCGCGGCACGCTCGGCTGTGGCTTAGATCCATCGAGGATCAAGTCCCCTCGGATATCGGCCGTGAAGTTTAAGCTTCCAAACCTGACCTGACGGCCAGGGGCATGGCTTTCGATCTGCTCCAGATGGCCAAGCGAGTTGGCCCGCAGTGCGAAGCCACCGAATACGAAGATCTGTCCAGGGAGAAAGGTCTCACCCAGGATTGCGTCGTTGTCGATTGAAGAGGCCATCACGCCTATCGGTGACGACACAGAGGAACTCTCAATGAAAGCACCAATGTCGGTGTCAAAACCGGCGGATCTCGGGTAGGGGGTCCCGAACTGTGCGTCTAGGCGGATGGTAACAGGAGACAAGGGACACGATGTTTACCTGTGTTCGGGCCCTCTTGATGGAGGTAAAACCCTACGTCCTGCTTGATTGATATTGATATTGTGGATGATTACAAGAGTGGATCTACCACGAGATCAAGGAGGCTAAACCCTAGAAGCTAGCCTATGGTATGATTGTAAGGGTTGTTTTGATTGTAGTCCTACGGACTAAAGCCATCCGGTTTATATAGACACCGGAGAGGGCTAGGGTTACATAGAGTCGGTTACAATGGTAGGAGATCTACATATCCGTATAGCCAAGCTTGCCATACACGCCAAGGAAAGTACCAAACGGACACGGGGAGAAGTCTTAAATCTTGTATATTCATAGTCTTGGAGTCCGGTCGATGATGATAGTCCGGCAGATGATAGTTCGGTGATGATGGTAGTCCGCTATCCGGACACCCCTAAAACCAGGACTCCTCACTGTGCTTCAATGACGACGAGTCCAGCGCGCATATTGTCTTCGGCATTGCAAGGCGGGTTCCTCCTCCGAATACTTCATAGAAGATTTTGAACACAAGGATAGTGTCCGGCTCTGCAAAAAAAGTTCCACATACTACCGTAGAGAGAATAACCTTTGCATAGATCTGCTGACGTATTCCGTGGCGTGACATCACACCACGGCCAGGCCTTTATAGGAATTGTTTTAACTGTTCCACCTCAGCGCGTTTTGCGAGGCGGTTTCCTTGGCACGTCTTATCAAAGCGGAGATCATGCCCCCTTATTCCGGGATTCTCATCAATACGGACGTGGGTAACCCAACCGCGCCATTGATTATGGCGCTTGGGAGATAAGCGAGTTTTACCAGTTGGCGGGGGACGCATAGCTTCGTCCGTCCATATAAGGGGATAAGGATCCACCTTTTCACCTACGCCTTCTTCCTCCTTTGCTCATCCATTTCCGCGCACTCGAGCTCCAGCGCCCAAGTCCGCACACCCTGCCTCAACCTTCTCCAACTATGTCCGGAGCGTGAGGCAAGTGGATGGCCTCCTCCATCACGGAGGGGCACATCAAAAAGCTGCGGAAGGCCGGATACTTGTCCGACAACATCGCGCATCGGCTCCCCAACGAGGGGCAGCTCATCCCCACCCCCAGGCCCCATGAGAGGGTGGTGTTCCTCACCCACTTCCTCCGCGGACTAGGTTTTCCACTTCACCCATTTGTCCGGGGGCTCATGTTCTACTACGGCCTGGACTTCCACGATCTGGCCCTCAATTTCATCCTCAACATCTCGGCGTTCATCGTCAGGTGCGAGGTCTTCCTTCGCATCCAGCCCCACTTCGCTTATGGCTGAAGATCTTCAATGTCAAGCCGAAGGTAGTGGGCGGCCGCCAAGCCGGAGTGCGGAGGTGCCATGGTTGGCAAGATGGCCAAAGTCTTATGGCTCGAGGGCTCCTTTGTGGAGACCATAAAGGTGGCAATCGGGTGGTTCTACATCACCGAGCCGCGTGACTCTCAATGGGCGGCGGCCCCCGAATTCCGATCTGGCTTCCCCACACGGCTCACATCATGGAAAGAGACGGGCCTGACGTGGGGTAATTCGGACGAGCTGTCCGGACTCCAAACCCGCGTCCGAAACCTGGTGGACAAGAATCTCAGGCTTGTCAACGTAATCCAGGTGATGCTCATCCGCCGGATTCTCCCATGCCAACAACGGGCCTTCAAATTGTGGGAGTTCGATCCGGCACAGCACCAAACTCTGAAAAGGCTCTTCGACACTACGCATTTAAAATGCCTGGAAGGTGCTGTTCAAGGGCGCCGAGGCTCCCACATCCGCTACTGAAGATCGTGGATTTAGCTCGCAGCGCCAAGCTGCCGAGGTAAGCTATTTTACCCATTACAGGACTCTTGTTTTTCATAGTTTGACTCTATGTGGGATCTAAAAACTGCCTAACCTTTGACAGATCGGCTGAAGACATCCGGACGGATTAACCGTCTGCCCCTTGCTAGAAGACCCAGCAAACGCCTGATTGACCGGGCTACTGGCTCCGGCACCTCACGTGGTGCCGGAGAAGAAGGCCAAGAAGAAGGCCACGAGAACTCGAAGGAGCTCCCGGCGCCAGGTGCTGTCGGACTCATCGTCCGACGACTCTGAGGCGGAATCCTCCTCTTAGGAAGAGGAGGAGGAAAAAGAAGCCTCTCCCCCAGCGGGGGGAGGGAAGAAAAGGAAGGCCGCCCCGACTGGGGAGGCCGGAGGGTCCAAGAAAGGAAGGACCCTTCCTCCAGACTTCTCCACCAACATCGACAACGACGAGGAGGAGTGGCCAACAAGGGCCAAGTGTAACGCCCTCGATGCGGCTATATCTCCCACGTGTCGAAGCACGACTTAGAGGCATAACCGCATTGAAAGCAATGTCGCAAGTGAGGTAATCTTCACACAACCCATGTAATACATAAGGGAAAGAGATACATAGTTGGCTTATAGTCGCCACTTCACACAATACATAAATAAACATCCATCATTCAGATTACACTCAAGGTCCGACCACGGAACCAAAATAAAAGAAGATACCCCAAATGCTACACAGATCCCCGATCGTCCCAACCGGCCTCCACTCATCGATCATCGTGAAAAGACACATAGTAACGACCACGTTCCTCGTCGAACTCCCACTTGAGCTCGGTTCTGCGCCACCTGCACCGGCATCGCCGGCACTGCAACTGTTTTGGTAGAATCTGTGAGTCACGGGGACTCAGCAATCTCACACCCGCGAGATCAAGACTATTTAAGCTTATAGGAAGGACAGAGTTGTGAGGTGGAGCTGCTGCAAGCGACTAGCATATATGGTGGTTACATTCGCAAAAGAGAGCGAGAAGAGGAGCAAAGCACAGTCGTGAAGCTAGTAGCGATCAAGAAGTGATCTTGAACTACTTACGCCGTGACATAACTCCAACATCGTGTTCACTTCCCGGACTCCGCCGAGAAGAGACCATCACGGTTACACACGCCGTTCATGTGTATTTTAATTAAGGTCAACTTCGGGTTTTCTACAACCGGACATTAACAAATTCCCATCTGCCTCATAACCGCGGGCACGGCTTTCGAAGATAATACCCTGCAGGGTGTCCCAACTTAGCCCATTATAAGCTCTCACGGTCAACGAAGGATATTCCTTCTACCGAAGAACCGATCAATCTCGGATTCCCTGACTACAAGACATTTCGACAGCAATAAAACAAGACCAGCAAAGCCGCCCGAATGTGCCGACAAATCCCGATAGGAGTTGCACATATCTCGTTCTCAGGCCACACCGGATAAGCGAAGCGTACAGGAACCGACATAATCCAAGTTGCCAAGGAATGGTCCCGCACGGTGCTCTAGTTTGGACCAACGCTCGAAGGAGCACTGGCCCGGGGGTTTAAATAAAGATGACCCTCGGGCTCGCGAAAACCCGGGGGAAAAAGGCTTAGGTGGCAAATGGTAAAACCAAAGTTGGGCCTTGCTGGACAAGTCTTATTCAAAGCAAACTGTCAAGGGGGTCCCATAAATCACCCAACCGTGTAAGGAACGTGAAATCAAGGAACATAACACCGGTATGACGGAAACTAGGGTGGCAAGAGTGGAACAAAACACTGCATAAGGCCGAGCCTTCCACCCTTTACCAAGTATATAGATGCATTAATTATAGCAGATATATTGTGATAGCCCCAACAAGTAAATATGTTCCAACAAGGAACAACATCTCCATGTTCCAACAAGGAACAAACTTCAACTTCACCTGCAACTAGCAACGCTATAAGAGGGGCTGAGCAAAGCGGTAACATAGCCAATCAACGGTCTGCTAGGAATGGATGGTTAGGGGCTGACATGACAATATGGGAGGCATGATAAGCAAGTGATAGGCATCGCAGCATAGGCATAGCAAAAGAGCGAGCATCTAGCATAGCAAAGATAGAAGTGATTTCGAGGGTATGGTCATCTTGCCTGCAATGTTCTTAGAGTTGTCGAAAGCTTGATCCTCGTAGCGTTCTCAACAGGTTCCTCGCTCACGAACTCGCCTCCGGCTCTACCCAAAGCAAGAACACAAACAAAGGAACCACAATAAATCATGGTGCAATGCACAAGCAACATGATGCAAAACATGAGATGATATGCGAGATGTGATATGCAATGCGTATGCGCGCTCCGGAAGGAAAATGATGAACCAGGCATCAACTTGGCAAACCAAGTATGCCGCTGGAAAGATGAGATGATTTCGGTTGAAATCGATATAAAGATCACCGGAATCGGATGCACGGTTTGCAAATGACAAGCAAAACAAGAATGTCACAAATCTGCCATTAACAGCATGATGCCACTTAGCAAGCAACAAGAAATTAAGCTACTGCACCCAAACGTATCAACAAAGCACATGACAGTGATCTACTCAAGATGCTTGACAAAATATGAACACTGAGCTATGGCTAAAATACATCACAACAGGTCCAAACAAGCATGGCAAAAGTGCAAAAAATATCAGGCTGGACATGGCAAAAACAGCATCAGGTAGCAATGTTCAGAGCAAGAAAACAACATGCTACAGGAACTTATAATAGCAAAACATGGCATGGCATGAATGTACTCAAAGCATAGAACAAAAGTCCCTTACTGACCATAAGCCAAAAAGGATCAGAAAATATATTAACACCCATGTCAATATCGCAAGTTCCGTTAACAGATTCAGCAACATGGCATGGCAAAAACAGATAACAAGTAGGCATATTTAAGAGCTCAAAGCACTCACTACAGAGCCTTATATGATAAACTAAGCATACATACATCAAGAAGACATGGCATAGAAGACATACATGGCAAGAACAACATCATAGCATATACGGATCAACCACAACAACCTTGGCAAAATTGAATAACATGTAAACAGTCTGCCAGGAAACATTTTATAGCAAAAGTAGAGCTCGATTGACTCAAGCTATGGCACTCCATAATTGCAAACAAAGGAATGTATGGATAGAGCATAACCATATGTTTAAAACATCCTTACTGAATTATCTCAAAATATGCATTGATCTGTCGGTAGCATCAAGTTAACATGGCATCAAAATATCAGCTAAACAGGGCTGAAAACAGCAACATCAGGAAGCCTACTTTGCATGCTTGTGCTAGTCACCACATAGATCACAAAATACATGGCATACACCCTGGAAAGATGGCATGGCATATTACAAAACACATGTAGGACTCAAATTCATAGGGTGCACACATCAATCATACCAAAAATAACAAAAGTGCATGTTCTCTTAAGAAACAGAAACTAACATCATATAGCCCTCTTCTAACAGCATTTCGGGCATCAAGATGAGCTCAAATGAAAATTAAGCAATGAGATGAAATGATCTACTCTTCGAGGCGAACATTTTGACATATTACACGCACGAAACGGAGCTACGGGTGTAAAGTTATGATGCGTTGCAAATGCCACAAATTAATCAACAGAATAAAAACTTAGACGAAAAGGGGAGGGAAGAAGTCAACCCGCTTGTGGATCTGAGATCCGAGGCGGCTGGGCGGCGCCGCCGGAGGAGGAGATGCCGGGCGGGCCGGGCCGAGGAGGAGAGGGCCGACGCGGCGGTGGCCGGGCGGCGGCGCGGAGACCGGTGCGGCGCGCGGTGGTGGTCATGCGCGTCGGGGTGGTGGGTGGCGGTGGTCGCCGGGCGCTGCTGGCGAGGTCGGCGCCGAGCTCACCGGCGGCGGCGACTGGCGGAGGGAGGCGCGGCGGGCGGAGGGCGCGGGCGCGGGCGGAGGCGACGCGGGCTGGGGCCGGGCTCGTTGGCCGGGCGCCGGCGGTGGTCGGTGCCACGTGTCGTGTTCTGGTTCACGGGCGGCGGCGGGCGCTGGCGGGCGGACGTGTCCGTGACGCTGAATTTTGTCCGGTGGCGCGGGGATGAGGATGGCTAGGGTTTGGACCCGGATTTGGATTGGGGGGTGCTTAAATAGGCATAGAGGGAGCTAGGAGAGTCCAAATGAAGTGTAGTTTTTGCCCACACGATCGTGATCGAACGAAGGAGAGCATGGAAGTGACTTAGATGGGTTATTGGGCTGTTTCGAAAGGGTGTTGGGCTGCAACTTAAAAGAGGCCTTTGCGAGAGTGCGGTTAACCGTTGGAGTACCAAACGAGCTCCAAATGACCCGAACTTGACAGGTGGTCTACCGGTGGTATACCAAGGCTACTTGACAAACCTCGGTCCATTCCGAGAAAGTTTAGTACCCGCTCACGGAAAAACGTAAAAGGGGACGCCGGGGGACATAGGAGTGCCGGATTGCAAAACGGACAACGGGAAAAATGCTCGGAATCATGAGACGAACACGTATGCAAATGCGATGCACATGATGACATGATATGAAAAGCATGACATGGACAAAATGCAAAATGAAGAAAAACCCAACCACGGAGGGAATATCATATCACAATGCCGAAAATGGCAAGAGTTGGAGTTACAAATATGGAAAGTTACATCCGGGTGTTACAACACTCCACCACTACAAGAGGATCTCGCCCCGAGATCTAGGACCGAAAGAACTCCGGATATTCGAACGGAGGTGATCCTCGCGCCCTGTGTGGCTTCACGGTCGGAATGGTGTGACCACTTCACTTTCAGGAATTTGATTGACTTGTTGCGAGTCTTGCGCTCGGTTTCCTCAAGAATAGCAACGGGTGCTCATGATAAGAGAGATCTTCTTGAAGGTCAATTTCTTGAAGTTGATAGTGCGTTCAGAGTCTTGAAGCACTTGCGAAGGCGTGACACGTGAAACACATCGTGCACATTCGAAGTTGGACGGAAGCTCAAGTTGATAGGCGAGATCGCCTCTTTTGCCAATGATCTTGAAAGGACCCACGTATCTAGGGGCAAGCTTCCCTTTGATACCGGGTTTACGAAAGTGCCTTTCATTGAGAGACACGGAGGTAGACATGGTCTCCGATTTCAAAAGCCACATCACGGTGCTTGTCATCATAATAGCTCTTCTCCGGCGCGATTATGCGGCTTTGAGATTCTCACGAATGACTTTGCACATTTCTTCGGCTTCGTGATCAAGTCATTGCCAAGAAGTTGGCGTTCACCTGTCTCGGACCAATTGAGAGGAGTACGGCACTTTCTGCCGTAGAGAATTTCGAATGGGGCCTTGCCCGAACTCGCTTGGAAGCTGTTGTTGTAGGAGAACTCGGCATATGGAAGACAATCTTCCCACTTCATACCAAAAGAAATGACACAAGCCCTGAGCATATCTTCAAGGATTTGATTAACTCGCTCGACTTGGCCACTTGTTTGAGGATGGAAAGCTGTCTTTGAAACGAATGTTGGTGCCCATGGCCTTCTGAAAAGAATCCCAAAACTTGGAGGTAAAGATGCTGCCACGGTCTGAAGAGATCACTTGTGGAATGCCATGCAAGGAGACAATCCTGGAGGTGTATAGCTCTGCCAATTGAGCTGCTGTGATAGATTCTTTGATTGGAAGAAAATGAGCCACTTTAGTGAGCTTGTCAATGACAACGAAGATAGCATCATTTCCACGCTTGGACTTTGGAAATCCAGTCACGAAGTCCATTTCGATATGATCAAACTTCCATTCTGGAATAGCAAGAGGTTGAAGGAGACCAGCTGGTCGTTGGTGTTCTGCTTTCACTCTTCTGCAGACATCACACTCATTCACGAATTGAGCAATTTCTCGCTTCATCCGAGTCCACCAATACAACTGCTTGAGGTCCTGGTACATCTTCGTACTTCCAGGATGAATGGATAGAAGCGAATTGTGTGCCTCGTTCATAATGACTTTACGTAGATCACCCTTAGGAACCACAATCCGGTCCTCAAAGAAAAGAGTATCTTTGTCATCAATGTGGAAGCACTTGTATTTGGAAATGCCCTTGTCGATACCACGTTTCACCTTTTCACCATGGCATCCAGGAGTTGAGCCTCACGAATCTGATCTTCCAAAGTAGGAGAGACTATGAGGTTGGCAAGAAAGCCTTGAGGAACAACTTGAAGATTCAGCTATGGAAAGCTTCACAAAGATCCGGTTGGAAGGGCTTGAGGATTAAACTGCTGGTAAAGAAGCCTTCCTGCTCAAAGCATCTGCAATCACATTGGCCTTGCCCGGAGTATATTCAATACTTGGGTTGTACTCTTGAATCATTTCGACCCATAGAGTCTGCCTGAGGTTGAGGTTGGGTTGAGTGAAGATATACTTGAGGATCTTGTGATCGGTGAATATGTCCACTTTCCTTCCCAACAAGAGATGGCTCCATGTTATCAATGCATGGACAACTGCCGCCAACTCAAGATCGTGAGTGGGGTAGTTCTTTTCGTTGGGCTTCAGCTGACGAGAGGTATAGGCCACAACTCTCTTCTCTTGCATTAGTACAGCACCGAGACCTTGAAGAGAAGCATCACAGAAAGCTTCGAATGGCTTGGATTCATCAGGAGGAGTCAAGACAGGAGCTGTGACGAATTTCTCATTGAGGGTATTGAAAGCAACGTCACACTCAGGAGACCAGACATACTTCACATGCTTCTGGAGGAGGTTGGAAAGAGGCTTTGCAATCTTGGAGAAATTCTCAACGAATCTTCGGCAATAGCTTGCAAGACCAAGATAACTGCGGAGCTGCTTGACATTCTGAGGAGGTTCCCAATTCACAACTGCAGACACCTTCTCGGCATTTACAGCGATGCCCTTGGCGGAGATGATATGACCAAGGTAAAGCACTTCATCAAGCCAAAATTCACATTTGGAAAACTTCGCATAGAATTGATACTCTCTCGAAGCTTGTCTAGCACCAATCGCAAATGTTTGGCATGATCCTTCTTATTCTTGGAGGAGACCAAAATATCATCAAGATAGACCAAGACGAATTCATTGGTGTAGGGGTTGAAGATGAAGTTCATCATCCGAGAGAATGTTGGAGGAGCATTGACAAGGCCGAAAGACATGACAAGATATTCATAAGAACCAAAGCTTGTTCTCAATGCCGTCTTGGGAATATCTTGTTCACGAATGCGAATCTGATGATACCCCATACGAAGGTCAAGCTTGGAGAACACTTTAGCACCTTTGAGTTGCTCGAAAAGCTCATTGATGTTGGGAAGTGGATACTTGTTCTTGATTGTCTTCTTATTCAATGGATGGTAGTCGACGCAAAGTCGGTCCGTGCCATCCTTATTCTGGACAAAAAGAACACCACAACCCCAAGGAGATGAACTCGGTCTGATCAAACCCAGACGCTCTTGTTCATCGAGCTGCTTCTTCAATTCCTTCAGCTCATCAGGTCCAAGCTTGTATGGACGCTTGCAAACGGGTTCAGTGCCAGGCTCAAGATCGATAACGAATTCAACTGGCCGGTGAGGAGGCATACCCGGAAGCTCTTCTGGAAAAACATCTTGGTACTCACAAACGACTGGAATCTGAGAGATAGCATCCAATTCGCCCTTCTCATTGAGAGAAAACAACCGAATGGTTTCATCACGAGCGGCATAGATGATCACATCATTAGAAGAGTGAGTCAATTGAATTTCCCTGGCAGCACAATCAAGCTGAGCTTTGTGCTGAGAAAGCCAGTCCATTCCGAGAATAAGATCAATATCCGAGTCACCCAGAACAATTGGTTTAGATAGAAATCTATAGTCGCCCATCTTGATAGAGACATCATGAACTATTCAGTTGGCTCTCATTGACTTCCCCGGAGAAACAATACCCAAAGGTTTATCCAGGTAAGACCAAGAAAAATCATTCTTTGCAAAGAACGATCTTGACATGAAACAATGCGATGCACCAGTATCAAATAAAACTTTTGCAGGAATATCATTAACTGGAAGATTACCCATAATCACATCCGTAGATTCCTCCGCTTGAGCTGCATTCAGCATGTTCACCTTTGCAGACTTGGGATTATGCTTAACCACTGCATTGCTGGAAGATTTCACAGGAGGAGGAGGCAGAAGGCGCCTTTGGTTGAAGCACTTGTTCGCATAGTGACCTTTCTGCTGACACTTGTTGCAAGTCACCTCTGAAAGTGGACGGTGGTAAGGAGCACTTGACCTTGGAGCTTGAGAATTAGACTTGTTACGATAGCACTGGGTTGCGTGGGTGGGAAGATCCACGGCCACCGAAGTTCTTCTCGCCGATAAGGCCGACGGAACGGAGGAGGAGGAAGGTAGAACTTCTGCCGCTTAGCTGCCACTTGAGAGGAAGAAGAAGAAGACTGAACTGCATCCCTGATTCTCTTCTTAGAAGCCTCACATTTGAGCTGGGCAGCTTCTTGCTTCAAAGTGCCATGTTGTAGAATTCATCATACTTTTCTCGCTCAAAAGCACAAGAGCTAATTGCAGATCTTCTCTGAGACCACCTCTGAATTGATAGATCATACTCTTTTCATCTCGGGACGCCTTGCTTAGCAAAGCGAAGCGAGTTTCGAACTGGATATTGTATTGATACACGCACATGTTGCCTTGCTTGAGATTGCGGAACTCCTCACGCTTGCTCTCAACAACACTTTTCTAATGTGGTGAGCTCTGAAATCTCGGCGGAACTCATCCCAGGTAATGACACGACCTCCTCTGGAATCTTTGTATTGCTGGTACCACTCAGCAGCTTGGTCCTTGAGTTGAAAAGATGCAAACTTGACAAAGTCCTCAGGTCTGACATTGCTACATTCAAAATGTTTGCAGATGTCCACAAGCCAATCATCGGCGTCTGTGGCCTCGACACAAAAACTGAAAGACTTCGGCTGATTATCGAGGAACTGACTGAGAGTAGCAAAGTGCGGCTGGTTGTTGCCTTGGCCTTGATTTGCTTGACTGCCTTGCCCTTGAGTACGCTCTTGCAAGATTTGCAAAATCATCTGAGCATTGGCATTGGTGGCTGCCATGATAGCTTGCCAGGCCTCCGGAGGCGGAGGTGGAGGTGGAGGGTTCGACTGACTCCCATCATTTCGTTCCGGATTCTGACGCGTTGGCGGAGCCATCCTGAAGAGGGTGACATCCGTTAGCACTTGATAGACAGATAGACAAGTTGAATCCACGGATAGAAATTGCAACATATAGTCTTCACAATAAACATTCGAACAATGATGAACGAATGAATTCCAAAAGCTAATCATCACACGTCCATTAAGGTGAGAAGCCACTTGATTAAGGTTGATGAAAAAAACAAGGTAAGACTGGAACAAATAAGTGGTAAGGATTACCCAATCACGAACCAAATATCTGCGGGAAGAAATGCTAGGAGCTACTTGAATCCCACCTATAAACTCCCGAAACTTTCTGGTTATGCAATCTGGTGTTGGGGATACAGGGGACACAAAATATATCACCCAAACTAACAATACCTAGATCCAAATTGTATCCATCCGTCAACACATAACCAAGAAACCTTCGAAATCGTGTACCTCGACCTTCGAAAAACATCCGTTATACGAAGTCATGGCAATACTCCCAAGCTCGCCCAAGATCAAGTTATCGGGTTATCTCACCAACAACTGCACAAAAGAGATTTCGATGTCGGCAAAACTCAGGTATTCCAATCAAGAACGATAAAATTGTGACGACAACACCTCGGAGCTCAACCCCGGGACACCGCCACAACCCCTAAATGTCGAGGCACCAAGAACAATGTTCTCGTCCACAAAACCATCGAACGATCCCAAAATACCCGCATGATCCTAAAATTTTTTAGTGAAATTTGAGGCGAGGAGAGTCAAAACTTCTACGTCAGAGACCTCACCAGAGCGACGAAGGGACCGGGAGTAAAAGAATCCTACTCTCCGATATATATAATCCTAAGACTCAAAACATTTTCCGCTCTAGACTCAACAACGCCAAAGAACAATCAAGTAGGGGGCTCCTAAGTCGGGAAGGCTCTGATTACCAACTTGTAACGCCCTCGATGCGGCTATATCTCCCACGTGTCGAAGCACGACTTAGAGGCATAACCGCATTGAAAGCAATGTCGCAAGTGAGGTAATCTTCAGACAACCAATGTAATACATAAGGGAAAGAGATACATAGTTGGCTTACAGCCACTTCACACAATACATAAATAAACATCCATCATTCAGATTACACTCAAGGTCCGACCACGGAACCAAAATAAAAGAAGATACCCCAAATGCTACACAGATCCCGGTCGTCCCAACTGGCTCCACCATCGATCATCGTGAAAGACACATAGTAACGACCACGTTCCTCGTCGAACTCCCACTTGAGCTCGGGTTAAGGCCACCTGCACCGGCATCGCTGCACCTGCAACTATTTTGGTAGAATCTGTGAGTCACGGGGACTCAGCAATCTCACACCCGCGAGATCAAGACTATTTAAGCTTATAGGAAGGACAGAGTTGTGAGGTGGAGCTGCTGCAAGCGACTAGCATATATGGTGGCTACATTCACAAAAGAGAGCGAGAAGAGGAGCAAAGCACGGCCGTGAAGCTAGTAGCGATCAAGAAGTGATCCTAAACTACTTACGTCAGACATAACTCCAACACCGTGTTCACTTCCCTGACTCCGAGAAGAGACCATCACTGTTACACACGCTGTTGATGTGTATTTTAATTAAGGTCAACTTCGTGTTTTCTACAACCGGACATTAACAAATTACCATCTGCCTCATAACCGCGGGCACGGCTTTCGAAAGATAATACCCTGCAGGGGTGTCCCAACTTAGCCCATTATAAGCTCTCACGGTCAACGAAGGATATTCCTTCTACCGGGAAGATCCGATCAGTCTCGGAATCCTGGACTACAAGACATTTCGACAGTAATAAAACAAGACCAGCAAAGCCGCCCGAATGTGCCGACAAATCCCGATAGGATCTGCACATATCTCGTTCTCAGGGCACACCGGATAAGCGAAGCGTACAGGAACCGACATAATCCAAGTTGCCAAGGAATGATCCCGCACGGTGCTCTAGTTTGGACCAACGCTCGAAGGAGCACTGGCCCAGGGGTTTAAATAAACCCGGGGGAAAAAGGCTTAGGTGGCAAATGGTAAAACCAAAGTTGGGCCTTGCTGGACAAGTCTTATTCAAAGCGAACTGTCAAGGGGGTCCCATAAATCACCCAACCGTGCAAGGAACGCGAAATCAAGGAACATAACACCGTATGACTGAAACAAGGATGGCAAGAGTGGAACAAAACAACATGAATAAGGCCTAGCCATCCACCCTTTACCAAGTATATAGATGCATTAATTATAGCAGATATATTATGATAGCCCCAACAAGTAAATATGTTCCAACAAGGAACAACATCTCCATGTTCCAACAAGGAACAAACTTCAACTTCACCTGCAACTAGCAACGCTATAAGAGGGGCTGAGCAAAGCGGTAACATAGCCAATCAACGGTTTGCTAGGAAAGGATGGTTAGGGGCTGACATGACAATATGGGAGGCATGATAAGCAAGTGATAGGCATCGCAGCATAGGCATAGCAAAAGAGCGAGCATCTAGCATAGCAAAGATAGAAGTGATTTCGAGGGTATGGTCATCTTGCCTACAATGTTCTCGAGTTGTCGAAAGCTTGATCCTCGTGGCGTTCTCAACAGGTTCCTCGTTCACGAACTCGTCTCCGGCTCTACCCAAAGCAAGAACACAAACAAAGGAACCACGATAAATCACGGTGCAATGCACAAGCAACATGATGCAAAACATGACATGATATGCGAGATGTGATATGCAATGCGTATCACGCGCTCCGGAAGGAAAATGATGAACCAGGCATCAACTTGGCAAACCAAGTATGCCTCTGAAAGATGAGATGATTTCGTTGAAATCGATATAAAGATCACCGGAATCGGATGCACGGTTTGCAAATGACAAGCAAAACAAGAATGGCACAAATCTGCCATTAACAGCATGATGCCACTTAGCAAGCAACAAGAAATTAAGCTACTGCACCCAAACGTATCAACAAAGCACGTGACAGTGATCTACTCAAGATGCTTGACAAAAGATGAACACTGAGCTACGGCTAAAACACATCACAACAGGTCCAAACAAGCATGGCAAAAGTGCAAAAAATATCAGGCTGGACATGGCAAAAACAGCATCAGGTAGCAATGTTCAGAGCAAGAAAACAACATGCTACAGGAACTTATAATAGCAAAACATGGCATGGCATGAATCTGCTCAAAGCATAGAACAAAATTCCTTTACTAACCATAAGCCAAAAAGGATCAGAAAATATAGTAACACCCATGTCAATATCGCAAGTTCCGTTAACAGATTCAGCAACATGGCATGGCAAAAACAGATAACAAGTAGGCATGTTTAAGAGCTCAAAGCACTCACTACAGAGCCTTATATGATAAACTAAGCATACATACATCAAGAAGACATGGCATAGAAGACATACATGGCAAGAACAATATCATAGTATATACGGATCAACCACAACAACCTTCGCAAAATTGAATAACATGTAAACAATCTGCCAGGAAACATTTTATAGCAAAAGTAGAGCTCGATTGACTCAAGCTATGGCACTCCATAATTGCAAACAAAGGCATGGATGGATATAGCATAACCACATGTTTAAAACATCCTTACTGAATTATCTCAAAATATGCATTGATCTGTCGGTAGCATCAAGTTAACATGGCATCAAAATATCAGCTAAACAGGGCTGAAAACAGCAACATCAGGAAGCCTACTTTGCATGCTTGTGCTAGTCACCACATAGATCACAAAAATACATGGCATACACCCCTGGAAAGATGGCATGGCATATTACAAAACACATGTAGGACTCAAATTCATAGGGTGCACACATCGATCATAGCAAAAATAACAAAAGTGCATGTTCTGTTAAGAAACAGAAACTAACATCACATAGCCCTCTTCTAACAGCATTTCGGGCATCAATATCAGCTCAAATGATAATGATGAAATGAGATGAAATGATCCACTCTTCGAGGCGAACATTTTGACATATTACACGCACGAAACGGAGCTACGGGTGCAAACTTATGATGCGTTGAAAATGCCACAAATTAATCAACGGAATAAAAACTTAGACGAAAAAGGGGGGAAGAAGTCAACCCCGCTTGTGGATCTGAGATCCGAGGCGGCCGGCGGTGCGGCTCGCCGGAGGAGGAGATGCCGGGGCGGGGCCGGGACGGAGGAGGAGAGGGCCGCTGGGCGGGCGGGCGGCCGCGGTGGCGGGCGGCGCGGAGACCGGCGGCGCGGGTGGCCGGTGGCTCGGGCCGGGGCGGCGGCCGGTGGCGGTGGTCGCTGGGCGCGGCGCAGGTCGGCGCCGGAGCTCACCGACGGCGGCGACTGGGCGGAGGGAGGCGCGGTTTTGCGAGGGCGCGGGCGCGGCGTGAGGCGACGCTGGTCATGGGGCCGGGCGGCGGCTCAAGGCGGGCGGCGGCGGCGGTGGCCGGTGTTACGTGTCGCGCTTCGTTCGCCGCGGCGGCGGCGCGGGCGGGGCGGACGTGTCCGTACGTCGAGAATTTTGTCCGGTGGCGCGGGGATGAGGATGGCTAGGGTTTGGACCCGGATTTGGAATGAGGGGTGCTTAAATAGGCATAGAGGGAGCTAGGAGAGTCCAAATGAGGTGTAGTTTTTGCCCACACGATCGTGATCGAACGACGGAGAGCATGGAAGTGACTTAGATGGGTTATTGGGCTGTTTTGAAAGGGTGTTGGGCTGCAACTTAAAAGAGGCCTTTGCGAGAGTGCGGTTAACTGCTGAGTACCAAACGAGCTCCAAATGACCCGAAACTTGACAGGTGGTCTACCGATGGTATACCAAGGCCACTTGACAAATCTCGGTCCATTCCGAGAAAGTTTAGTACCGGCTCACGAAAAAAACGTAAAAGGGGACGCCGGGGGACATAGGAGTGCCGGATTGCAAAACGGACAACGGAAAAATGCTCTAATCACGAGACGAACACGTATGCAAATGCGATGCACATGATGACATGATATGAAAAGCATGACATGGACAAAATGCAAAATGAAGAAAAACCCAACCACGGAGGGAATATCATATCACAATGCCGAAAATGGCAAGAGTTGGAGTTACAAATATTGAAAGTTACATCCGGGGTGTTACACCAAGCCCCTGGCAAGATCGTAAGTGTCCGGACTCCGGAATAGCTCATGACTTTTTATTTGTCGCACAGTGTCTTCTAACGCCGAATATAACCATGTAGCCCGCCCACGGACGAGCACGTCGCTTCGTCGAGCGGCTCCCTGAATTCGTCGGATGTGAATAGCACTTCACTTCCGACTGCCTCCTCCCCTCGTGACGCAGCATTTACACCGCGCGGTGGAGTCCCAAAAGGGGCCCAGCCAGGAGGAGGTGGTCTTGGAGGCGCCGCAAGGCGACCTCCCGGACTCCGGGCGCAAAGGGGGCGAAACCCTAGAGGGCTCTAAGTCTGGCCTTGTGCTGGACTCCGTACCGGAACCTTCAGTGGTTTCGAAGTCCGGCAAGCGGCCCCTTCATAAGAAGGGTAAGACTACGACGCTGGTAACCTCCGTCCATCCGGAGGCACCGGATAGCTTGCTGGAGGCGCTCAATGGCGCCTCCATCGACGAGGAGCACCGCACTGTTATGAGTGTGGTGATCCAGAAAGTTCAGTCCGCCAAGAGCGGGCTGACTGAAGCCTGTACCAGCCTTCTAACAGGCTTTGAGGTAAGTTTAGAGTGTGTAAAAATATTACCGCATAGACAGTAGCCCCTGATGCTTAGTTTGGTGTTCGGAAAGAAAAGCCGGACTGAGGATCTAAAAAGATATACGCATGAGTCTAACATAAGTATGTCAATATGGGAATGCAGGCTTCTTGACCTCTGCCGCCAAGACCGACTGCAGAGGTCAATGCATTGAAGCAGAGCCTCGAGCGGTCTGAGAACGAGCTCGGCCTTGCCAAGAAGCAGCTCGAGGACAAGGAAGGTAAGTAATACCTTCTTAAAGTAATACCTTATAGAAAGGATTTGGTTGCAAAAATGACAGGGCTAACATGGGTATTGTAGGGGCCACGAACGAGGTGGCGACCCTGAAGGAAGCGGTGTCCACGGCCGAAAGCAAAGCGGCCGGGAGCGCACCGAGCGAGAGAAACATTAGGCGCGGGTGGCGGAGGTGTGGCAAGAGCTCCAAGCTCTCGTGGAAAAACACGAGAGTTTGGAGCGTGACTCGAAGACTCGAGAGTACGAGCTCGCCTCGGCTCTTGAAAGTGCCAAAGCCGCTAAGGCCAAAGCCCAAAAAGCCCTCCAAGAAATTGAAGCATTAAAGAAGATAGCGGCGGGTAAGGCATTCTTTATGCAAAGCAGGCATGTGAAAGTGAATTACCTATTACTTACCCGAATCTGAGCTCTCCAGAGCATTCGCAGATCTGCCCGTGGTGTGTGCGATGCTTTGCCGCGTTCTACCGCGCCAAGGAGGGGAGCTCGATGGAAAAGGTGTTCTGGTCTCAGTATGCTGAGGCCGGACGTCCGGTGCCCCTGAGCGACCAGCTGAAGTAGCTGGTCGAGCTCCACAAGGTCGCCGAACAGGCCATGAAAGGCCTCATAATTCGGCTGTGGCCATTGGAAGCCATGCCTGGGAGCTACTTCGGGCTAGTGCGGCGGCTGGTAGACGCCTGTCCATGGATTGAGGTCATCAAGCGCTCCGTCTGCATTGAAGGTGCCCGTCGGGCCCTTGCCCGTGCAAAAGTGCACTGGGGCAAGCTGGATGCTGAGAAGCTTGTGACGGACGGGCCACCGAAGGGCAAGGAGCATCGCAAGCTCGAGATGTACTATGAGGGCGTCATGAAGGGTGCCCGCCTTATAGCGGGTGAATGCTCCAAAGATGTAATTTTTGAATAGACTCGCATTTGTTATCCTGTACGCTGAAAACTTGTTCATATGCGCTAAGCAACGCTTGTGAATTTAAAATATTACCTTCTGTGCGGTCGTTTATCAAATTTGAGAGATGGCAAGTCGTTGGCTTCATCCCCCATGCCACGAGTGCTCGGGTGTTCGGGATAAACTTGAGCACTCTTGTTCCCATTCTTGGGTCCTTCGAGGGAGGCGCTCAACGCAACGAACAAGGCAACCGGACTTATAGTGCTTGAACACTCTCACTTAGCCATAGAATTCTATAATTTTAAATTTCGGCGAAGCCCCTAGTATACGTAAGACCGAGTTCGGGGCGCTATCCACGCCTTTGGCCGAACAATGCCGGCTCCTCGCTCTAAGCGGCATAAGTCTTTAGGGACCCTAAAAAACCTCTCGAACAGCGACCGGCTCTCGCCCTATCATGACGGTCAGTTTTAGCTTTCTCCACTGAGGTGCTCAACCCAGCTCAACCATGCACAATCGCAGTGGTTCTCCCAAATACCACTTTAGCCGATATAACGGAACGTAAGGTACCAAACCATGGGAGCCGGGCAAACCCAACTATTGACCCAAGACATGATTCGGAGCCGATGCATATAATGCTATAAGTTCGGGGTGCCGCACTTGTGAAAGTGTTCGGACTTATCATACCATATTTTTGGGGGTACTTAAGCCCCTGGTGTATTGGCCGTACCAAAGTGTATGGGTGCAACATGTCATGAATGAACATATATATAGATAAAGAAGGGAGTGCAATAATAGGCAAAAGCTATGTATTGTTTATTCAAGAAGGTACTGCAATGAAAGCAGAACGATACAAATAGTGCGATAAGCAAGGGATTGGACTATTTAACATGTCCCTCCGAGGGGTAAGCTGCGGGATGGTATGTAAAACAGGTATAATGCTCGTAGTAGAGACCACCTGGACACTCGACGTAGCTTTTCGGCTTCCCTGGCTGTTGCATCGTGAGTTCGACAATTCTAGTGCCGGACAGGGCTTCTGGAAAACGGAGTCCTGAAAGTAAGAGAAAATAAAAAGAAAAAAAGAAAAAAGAATGACACAATCGGGAGCCCTGGTGCGGTTGAGCCGCATTCTGGGCTTGCCGTGGTCGTGCCCCTCCCCTTATGCCCATGGTATCTCCAGAGCGTAGTTATGTACGCGTAGTACTGGTTTCGCAATTTTGCGAGGGCTGGGGTTGGGGCCGGATTGCTCTGGCGATGCTCCGAATCATGCCAGCGGTCTTGTTGTAGGTTACTCCGGCACGCTTGATAGTGTCCGGACGCTTAGTAGCCGGACTCGAGAGTTGCCGTGAGAGGCTGCTTTGCACCTCCGCCGCGAGGGTCAGCCAGATGCTCCTCCGTTCGGAGAGAGCGTTCGGTGTTTCCATTGACCGTGATTACTCCTCGAGGGCCTGACATCTTGAGCTTGAGGTATGCGTAGTGCGGCACCGCATTGAACTTTGCAAATGCGGTTCGTCGAAGCAGTGCATGATAGCCAATGCGGACGGGACTATGTCGAAGATTAACTCTTCGCTTTGGAAGTTATCCGGGGATCCGAAGACCACTTCGAGTGTAATTGAGCCTGTACAATTGGCCTCTACACCCGGTATGACGCCTTTAAAGGTCGTCTTTGTGGGTTTAATCCTTGAGGGTTCTATGCCCATTTTGCACATCATATCACGATAGAGCAGGTTTAGGCTGCTACCGCCGTCCATCGTGACTCTAGTGAGGTGAAATCCGTCAATGATTGGGTCAAGAACCAATGCGGCGAATCCGCCGTGGCGGATGCTAGTGGGGTGGTCCCTTCGATCAAAGGTGATCGGGCAGGAGGACCATGGGTTGAACTTTGGGGCAACTGGCTCCATCGCATATACGTCCCTTAGCGCACGCTTCCGCTCCCTTTTGGGTATGTGGGTTGCGTATATCATGTTCACCGTCCGCACTTGTGGGGGCAAACCCTTCTGTCCTCTATTGTTCGTGGCCGGGCTCCTCCTCGCCATCGCTATGCAGCCCCTTGTCATTGAGTTTGGTATTTAACTTGCACCGTTTGAAGACCCAACAATCCCTGTTGGTGTGGTTGGCTGGTTTTCGAAGTGCCATGTATTTGGCACGAGCGATCGAGTATTCGGTCCAGATTGGATGGGCCCTGAGTATTTCTTTTGAACGGCCTTTTGCGCTGACCGGGTTTAGAGCCTCTGAATCCAACATTGACCGCTGTATCTTCAGCATTATCGCCGTTAATGCGGCGCTTGTGCTTGTTGCGACGCGACCTGCCATTGCTGTCCTTGGTATCTGAACTACCAGGGTTTTTGGTCAAGTTGTTACTACGAGCTAGCCAGCTGTCCTCTCCCGCGCAAAGGCGGGTTGTCGGATTTCGGGTTCTGGCAGACCCTTAAGGTTCGAACTCTGGGGTGCGCGCGGAGATCCAACCCTCCACCGTCTCGTACCTCGCCGAATCGCAGGGACCTAAACTACTAAAAAGAACAGCACAAGAGACACGAGATTTATACTAGTTCGGGCCACCGTTGTGGTGTAATACCCTACTCTAGTTTGTGGTGTGGTGGATTGCCTCTGGGGCTGATGAAGAACAGTACAGGGAAGAGCAGCCCCGCGAGGGTCTGTTCTTGGTGGGTGTGATGAACTGCTAGGTGGTGTTCCGTCGCTCTAGCTTGAGGATCAGGTCTCTATCTCTCTCTCTGGATTCCAAATGCCCTCCTCCTCTATCCTTGCGATCCCTCCGATCCCTCTACTCTGAGTGTGGCTACTCCTATTTATAGGCGAAGGCCCTGGGCCTCTTCCCAAATATCGAAGGGAAGGGCGCCAACAATTGGCCATTTTGAAGGGGAACAGCGGGTACACTTATCCTGACTAAAGTTGGTCCTCGCCTGCAAAAGGCTCTGGTGATGACGCCTGCTTGGGCTCCATGATGACTCCCTTCCGGCCGTTGGGGCTGGTCTTGGTCTTGTTGCACCGAAACGGACGCCTTTGCTTGATGCACTAGCCTGCGCTTGCCCCCTTTACACCAAAGAGGAAAGGAGGACGTTGCGCGGCTGGCGCCCGACTGGCGCCCTTGGTCGTCATGGGCACCTCGCGAGGTACCCTGCCTTGAACTCTCCGCCTCCTCATGAGCCAGCTTGACGAGGTCGTGCCTGAGGAAGCTCCTGGTCGTCCGCCCCGCGAGGCTTGGCCCCTCGCGAGGGTCTTGAGCTTGTGTTGATGAAGATGGGCTGTCTTGGGCCTCCTTTGAGCCACGCCGCAGGCCGCAGTGTGCAAGTCTCTGGGGACCCCCGTTCCTAGAACGCCGACAGTAGCACCCGGGCCCATGGCGCGCCCGAACTTGGCTGTGCAGAGAGGCGAAAGGGCAAGTGCGAAGCATCGCGGGCCCTAACAGCCTGCGGCCTTGGGTGCCGCGTGGCGGTTGATTGGACGCGTGCGCACTGCTTCCCCACGATGCCTCGATAACCGCCCGGATTAAACGAGTCCTTGCATGCAGAGTTGGGCATGATGACCGGTGATCGTGGAGGCCGACGGTTGGCCTTCGCCGGTTATAAGTACGGAACGACGCGCGCCCTTCCAGTCTATCCTTCTGCTTCTCCTCTTCCTCGCCTCGTCTGTTTCCATGGCTCCGATCCGCCGGTTCTCCAAGGAAGAGAAGGGAAAGGCTCCTCAAGAGGATCCTGACCCGCTCCCCAAAAGAAGCGGCTGGCTCTCGGTGTCGTGGCAGAGCGCCGCCAGAGGCGCCCATGCCCGGTGCGTGCGGCCGCCACCGTGGTTTCCTCTTCCCTTGTACGCCGCAAATTGGTGGCCCTGAAGGAGGTGACGCCGGGCGCCACGAAGGCGCCGCCCGGGCGACGCCGGGCGGTCACGGCGGTGTGCGTCTTCCCCACAGGTCCACGCCGAGGCTCCGGGAGTTTGTGCCAGCGTCGCCGCGCCTCCTAAGTCTTGGATTCGTCTTCCTTCTTTCTTCGCCTCCGTCGTCCGGCAGGGGGAACCCCTGGGACTCTGGCTGCAGCACGCCGGCTGCGGCACCCTCGCGACCGGGGCAGAGGTTGCGGTAGTTGCCCCGGGCGAGGTCTTCATGACTCGAGGCTGGGACGAGGTCACCCGGGTCTGCAGGACGAGGGGTGCCCTCACAATCCACCTGGAGTATGATGGTGCTTCGGTGGTGTCCTTCAAGGTCTTCGACGCGGAGGGTCACCGGCTGGAGTGCTGCCCCAGGAGAGGTGGTCGGGGTCCTGCTGTGGCGAGACAGAGGCCGACCGCCCGCTCCCTGGACAGCTCCTCAGGCGACGAAGGCGCCGGAGGATCCAGCGACTCCGCCGAGATCTTTGCGACACCGGAGACGAGCGACGACAGCTACGAGCCCCCGAGCCTGCGCCGCTCCCAGAGCAGGGCGGGCTCGTCAGGTCGTCGCCGCCCCTGATCTGGATGGGGTTGGCTCCGGACCGGGTGGCCCACTGTTGATGATGGCGTCTGCCATGGTCGTCCCTGTAGATAGGACTCCTTAGGATTCGCGTCTTTTGTTCCTGCGAGGAGCCAAGAATGTACCCCGCAGGGGCTTGTAAGATGTTTATAGCTTCGTTTGTCAATATGATCCTTGTTGTGAGGCAGTGCGAGATGCTCATTCCGTTATAGCTCAGTTTCTTCCTTTCGGACCTCGTGAGGGCTTGATGCTCTGCGCCGACAGGTCCCAGTCCCAAGGCGGCTTCAGCCGTCGCTGGTATGCCAGGTCGCGATGCCGTGGTCAAGGCCAGGAGGTTAGCGGCCCGAGGTCCGGTAAGAGCCTCTGAGTCGCGATGCTCAGGGGGTCCCCCTTGGCGCTCAAGCAGCCATCATTCGGTGAGAAAGGAGAGCGACGTTGCTAAGACGGGGTCGCATTGAGTGTGGAGATGGTGTTGCGATGACTAGTGTGTCCGGAGGGTGACTTATCTTCGAGGGTCAGGACAGTGCTTCCTGGTGCGGCGCTAGGTCCGTGCCTTGGCCGGCTAGAGATTGTGTGGCGAGGCCGTTCCGTGCTCCTTGGAGAGACCCTGCAGGTTCACCACAAAGAGACAAGAGCTCGTCGTGGCGATCGTTAGTCCCACCGTTAGTTGCTTTGGAGAGGCGCGAGAGGCCTCGCGAGGTGTGTTGGGGCACCTGTGAGCCAGCGCGGGACTCACGAGGCCCTACCTCAAGGCGGGTTGCGCCTGGCTCTGGGCCTTATCTTCGAGTGTGTTCCTGCAAATTTGGCCAGATGCCGGTGCTCTATGTCTTCGGGTCCCGGCTCTCGGGCTGGTCTCAGCCGTCGGCCAGCAAGCCAGTCGCGATGCCATGGACAAGACCAGAGGGTGAGGGCCGGAGAGCCGGTAGGAGCCTGAGTCGCGATGCTCGAGCACCCCCTTTAACGCTGCATAAGCTAGGTTAGATGACGCAACTCTACGTCCTCGGGTCCCGGCTCTCGGGCTGGTCTCAGCCGTCGCTGGCAAGCCAGGTTGCGATGCCATGGACAAGACTAGAGGGTGAGGGCCGGAGAGTCGGTAGGAGCCCTGAGTCGCGATGCTCGGGCACCCCCCCTTTAGCGTGCAAGATTCCGCCACCCAGGAAAAGGCGCCAAATAACAAGCATGGTGGAGCTAGAGCATAATCCTAAGGAAAAAGTAGGAAGGATACATGCCGCTGGGACGGACCCACGCGGCCTGGGAATAATGTGGCCCTGAAGGCGCTCCCAGCCGGAAATAAAACTTAAAGATGTCACCTGGTGATGTTGGGGATGAAGGGTTGTTGATGTAGCAGACTCGGTGGGCTGCGGGAGCCGATCCTCACGAGCCCCTGTGCACTGGGCCTCGGGAGGCTCCGGAGGCGCTGGTGGCTCCTCATGGGCCATCTCCATCTCCGCCAGGGCTGCGGCGTGCCTGACCTCTTGAGCCTCCAGGATGGTCCTCATGAGACGCTGGTGCGCAGCAGCCGCGTTTGGCAGGCCGTAAGGCATGCGTACGTAGCTGTGGGGCGGACCCTCGCAACGTCCCACTCGCGAGGGCCAGAGGCGCTCTTGAGATGCGGCTCGGTTGAGCCCTGGTATGTCGATGCAGACGCGTAGCCCACCATCCTCGCCTGGATGGGGGGCCACAACGGGTAGGCGGCGACTGCCCCTCATGACCCTTGACTCCTGTAGCTCCTAAATGGCCTTGCTGACGAACTCTCGAGGGTTCTGCCCTCCTGGTCTTGCTCACCTTGCTATGGAAACGTGCTTCGAAACACGCCTCCACGTGGTGCCCAAGCGCCTCCCTTGAGACCTTGGCGAGGTCGGCGGCCCTCCAGGGGAGAGCCCCCGAGCCCTGCCTGAGGAGGGCGCCGGGCGCGCTTTCCTATGCGATGGAAGGAGGCTCCCCCTGGCCCGATGTGGGCCCGGAGGGGCCTGTCTCTTGAAGAGCCGAGCCGGTCGATGTCTTCTTCTTCTTGGGTGCGGCCTCGGGAGGCCTCCTGCTGCTGTGGTCTGGGTCTTCCAGCGATGCGGCTCGAAGGCTCGCCCTGTGGAGCACACTGCGTCTCTCTCTTCACAGGCACCGTGATGACCCCGCCGCTTCGGCATGTTGAGGACGTTGTAGCCATGGTGGGTTACGGCCATGAATTTGGCCAACGCTGGGTACCCGAGGATGGCGTTGTACGGCAAGCCGAATGTGGGCGACGCCGAAGTCGATGAGCTCGGTGTGGTAGTTATCCACGAGCCCCGAAGGTGACAGGAAGGCGGACCTGCCCGATCGGGACCGTGGAGCCGTCGGTGACTCCGGGGAAAGGCTTGGTTGGCTGAAGCTGGTTGTAAGGCACTTGAAGATTGTTGAATGTCTCCACGGACAGGACGTTGAGCCCTGCTCCGCCGTCGATGAGGGTCTTGGTGACTAGCACATTGCTGATGATTGGGGAACAAAGCATCGGGAGAACTCCGGCTGTGGCTGCGCACTTGAGCTGATCCGCTGAGCTGAACGTGATGGCGCACGCCGACCACCTGAGAGGGTGTGTGGACTCGAGCTTGGGGAGGACTGCATTCACTTCGCGGGCGAACTGCTTGAAGATGCGGTGAGAGGCTGGGGCTTGAGCTCCACCCAGGATGCAGGCGATCACACACGCTTCCTGGAAGCCCCAGCCCCCTCGTCCTGATGACGGTCTTCGATTCGCCTTGGTGGCGGCGACAGCGGAGGGAGGCCTGCGTTCCCATGCGGGTGATCCTCGCGAGGCTGATCCCTCCAGCCCCCCTCGCGAGGTGGGTCTTGCCAGCGGTCCTCGCGAGGTTGGTCGCGCCACCCTTGGCGCGGGCCGTGGTCTTCCCAGCGTCCTGCATTCCTTCCTCCTCCTCGGTCGTAGCCCCGGTCGCTGCGCTTGGGGCATCTGCCGACCCTTCCTTCGCGTACGGCCCGAAGCTCTTGACATTCATTGGTGTTGTGGGTGTGGAGGTCGTGGCACACGCAGTACCGGCTGCTCTTGGAGGACTCGGGCAGATCTCTGCCTCGCTTGGTGTCTGGTTCGGCTGCAAGCACGGCAGCCCCCTTGCGCTTCACGTCCTTGGCCTTGGACTTCTTCTCTTCGGGATCCGCGGCAGGCAGCTCGAGGAGGGAGAGGCGCCTCCTCAGCCTGGCGCGCACTTGGTCGCCAAGTTGAACAGCTCCAGGAGGTGCACAGATCTTCATGCATCGCCAGCTCCTCCTTCATCTTGACGTCACAGACGCCCGTCGGAGAAGGCGTAGATGATGGCCTCCTCCGCTACCACAGGGATCTTGAGGCGCGCGTTGTTGAAGCGCTGGATGTACTTTTGCAGGGTTTCCCCTTGCTGCTGCTTGATTCGACGCATGTTGCTCACGGCGGGTGGCCGGTCACGAGTACCTTGGAAGTTGGCGATGAAGCGGGTATGCATCTCGGCCCAGGAAGAGATCGTGCCTGCGGCCAGGTTCAGGAGCCAAAAGGGCCCGTCCCTGAGCGCCATGGAAACCAATTCGCCATGACCTTTTCATCCCCATTGGCAGCCTCGATGCCCAGCTCAGAGAGCTGGAGGAACTCCGTAAGGGTCATTTGTGCCGTCATAGCGAGGAGGCAGGTCTGGCTTGAACTTGGCGGGCCACGCGACGCTGCGCAGCTCGGAGGTGAAGGCGCGGCAGCCCGCCGTGTCCGCGGGGGGCTTCGGACGGCAGAGAGCTTGGTCTTGTGGGCCTCCCTGCGCCGCGGCTGGGGGTAGCGCAGGGTCTTGACGTGCTAGAGCGGGGAGCGCTCGGGCAGCTTCCTGCGGCCGAGGAACTTCTTGGCAGCTCTGCTCTTGCCGAGCCGGCACCTGGCGGAACGGGTTCCGCCCAGGGACCGCGTGCCTTGGGGGCAGGGCGCCGTCTTGAGGAGGAGGCGGCTGAGGCACCCCGGGAGCTTCATCGCCCGCGCGGGGTGGGGTGCGGTGCAGCGAGACGGACGACGCGGGGTCGCCTCCTGCAGCGCTGACGAGCTCGGTGACTCGGTCGAGCCATTCTTCGTAGACGTCGTCGACGGGGCGGTAGCGCAGAGCTCGTTGCCGCTGGCGAGTGCAGCTCGGGCCTCCATGGCGCGTGGAAGCGCGTGGCGAAGAACGGCCGGGTGAGCGAAAGGCGTGGCGATGTGGCTGCCCCGCCTCATGGACGGGTGCCGGGGCGATGCTTCTTTGCCGTTTCCCCGCTGGGCCGGTGGCGGCAGGTGACGGGGACCGACGAGGACGCCCGCCGATGGGAGCCATCTGGGCGACATGGGAGGCGAGGGCGGCTCGGCGCCAGCGCTTCCCGACGAAGCGCCGACATGGTTGCGGTGGTCGGGAAGAACGAGGCGACGAAGCAGTAGATTCCGCGCGCACCTACCTCGGGCGCGCCGCCAAATGTCGGATTTCGGGTTCCGCAAACCCTTAAGGTTTGAACTCTGGGTGTAGCGGAGATCCAACCCTCCACCGCCTCGCACTCGCCCGAATCGCAGGGACCTAAACTACTAAAAAGAACAGCACAAGAGACACGAGATTTATACTAGTTCGGGCCACCGTTGTGGTGTAATACCCTACTCTAGTTGTGGTGTGGTGGATTGCCTCTGGGGCTGATGAAGAACAGTACAGGGAAGAGCAGCCCTGCGAGGGTCTGTTCTTGGTGGGTGTGATGAACTGCTAGGTGGTGTTCCGTCGCTCTAGCTTGAGGATCGGGTCTCTATCTCTCTCTCTGGATTCCAAATGCCCTCCTCCTCTATCCTTGCGATCCCTCAGATCCCTCTACTCTGAGTGTGGCTACTCCTATTTATAGGCGAAGGCCCTGGGCCTCTTCCCAAATATCGAGCGGGAAGGGCGCCAACAATTGGCCATTTTGAAGGGGAACAGCGGGTACACTTATCCTGACTAAAGTTGGTCCTCGCCTGCCAAAGGCTCTGGTGATGACGCCTTCTTGGGCTCCACGATGACTCCCTTCCGGCCGTTGGTGCTGGTCTTGGTCTTGTTGCACCGAAACGGACGCCTTTGCTTGATGCCCTCGCCTGCGCTTGCCCCCTTTACACAAAAGAGGAAAGGAGGACGTTATGCTTGGCCGGGCGCCTCGATCGCGCCCTTGGTCGTCATGGTTATGCGTCATGGGCACCTTGCAGGTACCCTGCCTTGAACTCTCCGCCTCCTCATGAGCCAACTGACGAGGCCGTGCTCGAGAAGCTCACTGGTCGTCCGCCTCGCGAGGCTTGGCCCCTCACGAGGGTCTTGAGCTTGTGTTGATGAAGATGGGCTGTCCTGGGCCTCCTTTGAGCCACGCCGCAGGCCGCAGGCAGGAAAGTCTGGGGACCCCCGTTCCCAGAACGCCGACACGGGTCATGAGCGTTGTGAGGGCTGCCATGGATTTCGGCTTTTCCTGTCCTAGGTGCCGGGCAAGCCACTCGTCGCGGATGTTATGTTTGAAGGCTGCAAGGGCCTCTGCATCCCGGACGATCAACGATTTGATTTTTCTTGGTTAGGAACCGTGTCCGTAATTGTCGGCCGATTCTTCCGCTGTTGAATTATGTGGCTGAGGTCATCGGCGTCTAGTGGTCGCACGTATGTGCCCTGGAAGTTATCAAGGAATGCGGCTTCCAGGTCCTCCCAACAACCAATTGATTCTGTTGCCAAGCTGTTAAGCCAATGCCGAGCTGGTCCTTTAAGCTTGAGTGGGAGGTATTTGATGGCGTGTAGATCATCACCGCGGGCCATGTGGATATGGAGGAGGTAGTCCTTGATCCAAACCGCAGGATCTGTTGTGCCATCGTATGATTCGATGTTTACGCCGTTTGAAACCCTCGGGATTTGATGATCCATTACTTAAATGCCCGTGAAGCATAGTGGGTGTGCGGCGCCTCTGCATTGGGCTATATCACGGCGCAGCTCAAATGAGCTTTGTTCATCTTGTGTTCGGCCCGGCGGAGTTCTTGTATCCGGCGTGACGGTTATCATCACGCGGTCGCGGGTGCCCACGCGATCCGCAGATCAATCTTGTTTGCCTTGCCTTGTCCTCCAATATGTCTCGCAGGTCTGGCGCGTTTCCCCGTGCCTTGGTACTTTTCGAGCGGCACCGGGGTGCGGCTGGAATGGAGGGTCTAGAGGCCTCTCTCGTCGTGACCGCACGGGTGGCGGTCGGCCGCATCATCATGCGCTGGTGATGTAGGTTTGGGTGCTGCTTCCTCTAATTGGGGTAGCAGCTGCGCTTTGGGTATCTCTTGGAGGGCGTTCGAGTTCGTACTCTTCGGGTGCAAGGACTTCACCCATCATCCGCCTAGCAAGTCTTGGTCAGCTCTAAGCTGCTGCTGCTTTTTCTTGAGGCTGCTTGCCGTGGCCATAAGCCAGCGTTTGAAACGCTCCTGTTCAGCGGGATCCTCAGGCACGACAAATTCGTCGTCATCGAGGCTTGCTCATCTTCAGAGGAAGGCATATAATTATCGTCCTCCACCTCCCTGTCTGCCGCTCTATCATGAGGGCTCGCTTCTCCCTCCTCCTGTGCTGAATCCTGCTGGAGGGGGTTGTCTTCGGTACTGTCCGGGGTGTTATTATCTCCCGTGCCGGAATCACCGTTTTTGCTGTGGCGGGATTTAGAGCGGCGCCGCTGACGCCGGCGCTTGGGCTGTTTCTTGGAGGGGTCATCCTCCGCTGTTCCATTGTCGTTCCCATCTTTTGGGATGTCCACCATGTATATTTCGTATGATGAGGTGGCCTTCCAGTGCCCTGTAGGCGCTGGTTCTTGGTCCTCTCCAGCATCGTCGTCCATACCGTCGATGTCTTCGGAGTCGAAGTCTAGCATGTCGGTTAAATAATCGACAGTGGCTACAAAGTGGGTGGTGGGTGGGCGTTGAATTTCTTCGTCGTCCGCATCCCAACCTTCCTGACCGTAGTCCGGCCAGGGCTCTCCAGATAAAGAGAGAGACTTAAATGAATTCAGGATGTCGCCAAAGGGTGAGTGTTGAAAGATGTCCGTGGCAGTGAACTCCATAACCGGCGCCCAATTGGATTCGATTGGCAGGCGCGGAGGGTTGAGTCCCGGAGAGGAGTCCGGCACCTTGGAGTCACGGTCTTCGCAAAAGGACAGGATGGAGTTCGCTCAATCACCGTGAGATTGTAGCCCCGAGGCGGTGTCCAACCACTCGTCCTCGATCACGGAGTCGGCCCGAGCTAAGGGTCGGAGCGGACGCTGGTGCGACCTCCGTGACACCGCTCGGGCGGCGTAGCTAGATTGTGCCCATCGAGACAAAGGCGGGCGCACATGGCTGTGGCTCGAATCCGTCGAAGATCAAGTCTCCGCGGATGTCGGCCGTGTAGTTCAAACTCCCAAATCTGACCTGATGGCCAGGAGCGTAGCTTTCGATCTGCTCCAGATGGCCAAGTGAATTGGCCCGCAGTGCAAAGCCGCCGAACACGAAGATCTGCCCGGGGAGAAAAGTCTCACACTAGACCGCGTCATTGTTGATGATCGAAGGAGCCATCGGGCCTAAGGATGACGACACAGAGGAACTCTCAATGAAAGCACCAATGTCGGTGTCAAAACCAGCGGATCTCGGGTAGGGGGTCCCGAACTGTGCGTCTAGGCGGATGGTAACAGGAGACAAGGGACACAATGTTTTTACCCAGGTTTGTGCCCTCTCGATGGAGGTAATACCCTACTCCTGCTTGATTAATATTGATGATATGGGTAGTACAAGAGTGGATCTACCACGAGATCAAAGAGGCTAAATGCTAGAAGCTAGCCTATGGTATGATTGTTGTTCGTCCTACGGACTAAAACCCTCTGGTTTATATAGACACCGGATAGGGTTAGGGTTACACAGAGTCGGTTAAAATGGTAGGAGATCTACATATCCGTATCGCCAAGCTTGCCTTCCACGCCAAGGAAAGTCCCATCCGGACACGGGACGAAGTCTTCAATCTTGTATCTTCATAGTCCAGGAGTCCAGCCAATGGTGATAGTTCGGCTATCCGGACACCCACTAATCCAGGACTCCCTCAGCAGGCTTAGCACCTGTAGGATCAAGTACAATAGTGGGCTATAAGCCCGCTTTACATGGCATTTTTACATATGTGGGGGAAAGAGGCAAGGAAAAAGTGGAGGAGTGGGCTCTCAAGCAAGAGCCAGCCTCTACATGGTGGAGCATCGGGAGAGGCACCTGTATGGAGGTGGTTAGGAATCGGGAGACTCACGTCGGCCGTAGTGCCGCATTTAAAATGATAATGGCAAGTCAAATCACCGCCCCCACCTGTCCAAAGAAGAACTTCATCAAATCACACATCCCTACGTTTGCGTAGCCTACTCCCTCATCTTCTCGCGTCTGTCGAACCGACTAGGGCGGAACTGCCCCGCCCTTATCGCGGAAAAAGCCCGCCCTCGACTTTCAAATAGTACAAGATACTAATTTTGTATCCATGGATTGCGCCATGGAGCAAAGCCTCAAGAAAACGGGCGGTACACATTTACGGAGTACAAGATACAGCACGCCCGTCAAGCCGCGTTCAAGGCCGCACCCGCACGTTCGGTTCGCACGCCGCTCTCCGAATGGAACTCGCGTCATATTGCGTTTGCACACCCATGTGGGACCGCAATTGAGAACCAACCATAGGCACACTCCCCGGCCCCGCAAGCCGGGTGAGTTAATACAAGAGAGAGACGAGCGATAGTACTAGAGAAGTGTTGTACAGACGTTGGTGCCTGGACGATCCCTGCATGACACGGAAGATCAGTTCGTCCATGCATGTGACCAGACTCCAGCAGACACACCTGGATTGGCTATCGTCTACATATCGTGCAGGTTGTGTTGTACAGGGTTGTAGTTCTGGTGAGAAATCTAAAAAAGGTTTCTTGTCATCTCGCAAAATTAGGTGTCATGTGCTTCGGATCACTGCGAGGGTTAAAGATCGACAACTGAGTTCCTCCAAGGCACTAGTCATGGGGGCCACATGCACGAAGGATACTAGGCTACCATCTATGTCAAGCCAGCTATGTTAATTAGGGCATCTATCGATGGACCCCTTTTCTACGAGTTTATCTTTAATTTGAGCTTTGATCCTCGTCTAGTTTGTCAGTTGGGATTCATGTTGTCTCCTTTGTGTAGTGAGGTTATGGTTTCTTGTCATGTTATAATCCTGTGCTTCAGATCAAAATGATGACAATTGCGCCTCCGGGGCACGTGCATGAAGACAGTCATTGACGAGGTCAAGCCGGCTCCGGTAGACAAAAAAACTAGTAGTACTCCATTATATAGGCAGGAGCCTCCGCACTTGCTAGTGTTGCTCTCTTCACACTATCTCGTCCTCTCCAGATCTAAATACGACAGCGGTGACCACTCTCTCTCTCTCTCTCTCTCTCTCTCTCTCTGCTCACCGCTGGTCACAGATCCAGCCGGATCCTCTCTGCTGGGGAAGGTGAGAAGGTGCAACGTTCACGCGGTCGTCCTCGGCGACTGATGTCTACTACACAACCTTCTTCTTGTAGATGTTGTTGGGCCTCCAAGTGCAGAGGTTTGTAGGACAATAGAAAATTTCCCTCAAGTGGATGACCTATGGTTTATAAATCCGTGGGAGGCGTAGGATGAAGATGGTCTCTGTCAAACAAACCTGCAACCAAATAACAGAGAGTCTCTTGTGTCCCCAACACACCCAATACAATTGTATAGGTGCACTAGTTCGGCGAAGAGATGGTGATACAAGTGCAATATGGATGGTAGATATAGGTTTTTGTAATCTGAAAATATAAAAACAGCAAGGCAACTAATGATACAACTGAGCACAAATGGTATTGCAATGATAGGAAACAAGGCCTAGGGTTCATACTTTCACTAGTGCAAGTTCTTTCAACAATAATAACATAATTGAATCATATAACTATCCCTCAACATGCAACAAAGAGTCACTCCAAAGTCACTAATAGCGGAGAACAAACGAAGAGATTATGGTAGGGTACGAAACCACCTCAAAGTTATCCTTTCCGATCGATCTACTCAAGAGTCCGTAGTAAAATAACACCTTAAGACACAAATCAACCAAAACCCTAATTTCAGCTAGATACTCCAATGTCACCTCAAATATCCGTGGGTATGATTATACGAGATGCATCACACAATCTCAGATTCATCTATTCAACCAACACAAAGAACTTCAAAGAGTGCCCCAAAGTTTCTACTGGAGAGTCATTACGAAAACGTGTTCCAACCCCTATGCATAAGTTCACAAGGTCACTGAACCCGCAAGTTGATCACCAAAACATACATCAAGTGGATCACGTGAATATCCCATTGTCACCACAGATAAGCACATGCAAGACATACATCAAGTGTTCTCAAATCCTTCAAGACTCAACCCGATAAGATAACTTCGAAGGGAAAAATCAATCCATTACAAGAGAGTAGAGGGGGAGAAACATCATAAGATCCAACTACTATAGCAAAGCTCGCGATACATAAAAATCGTGCCGAATCAAGAACACGAGAGAGAGAGAGAGAGAGAGAGAGAGAGAGAGAGAGATCAAACACATAGCTACTGGTACATACCCTCAGCCCCGAGGGTGAACTACTCCCTCCTCGTCATGGAGAGCGCCTGGGATGATGAAGATGGCCATCGGTGAGGATCCCCCCTCCGTGAGCGCCGAACAGGTCCCGATTGGTTTTTGGTGGCTACAGAGGCTTGCGCCGGCGGAACTCCCGATCTAGGTTTCTTTTTGGAAGTTTGGGTATATATAAGAGGTTTTGGCGTCGGGAACAAGTCAGGGGGGGGGTCTCCGCGCTATCCACGAGGTAGGGAGGCGCGCCTAGGGGGGTGGGCGCGCCCCCCACCCTCGTGGGCAGCCCGGGACTCTTCTGGCCCAACTCTTTTACTCCATGGACTTCTTCTGGTCCAAAAATAAGTTCCGTGAAGTTTCAGGTCAATTGGACTCCGTTTGGTTTTCCTCTTCTGCGATACTCAAAAACAAGGAAAAAACTGGCACTGGGCTCTAGGTTAATAGGTTAGTCCCAAAAATCATATAGAATAGCATATAAATGCACATAAAACATCCTAGATGGATAATATAATAGCATGGAACAATAAAAAATTCTAGATACGTTGGAGACGTATCAGCGACGGCTCTTACCCACTGCCGGCGTGTCCCGATCAGCGTGCCTTGCCGTTCTCTCCCAAGCACCGCTGGCTAGGGAGGGCCTCCGACCCCTTCTTCCTTGCTGGCGTAGTGTGGGCAGATCCGGCCTCCCGCTGCCCACCTAGCGACATCCCGGCGACCCTCGGGTATAAATTCCTTCAAAACCAGCCTTGCTCTACTTCCCGAGCTCCTGACGTCGCTACATTTGTATCTTTTACTATTTCCCAGGCCCCCTCATAGATAGGATCAATCAGCTGTTCGAAAGCCACCTAAATTTTTACTGTTAAGTGGTAAAACTAGTTCATGCACTCGAATCTAGTATTACTTGGTTCAAACAAGGAAGAAAGGGGGTGGGGGTGGGGTGGGGCAAGATTTGTTACCTGAATCTAGGACTTGGTCGAAAGAGGAAATAATGGGGGCGAAAAGTAGCAGAGACTGGCTATCCAACTGCTCTCTAGGTCTAATAGGGAAATAAAGGGAAACACAGTACAAACTCAATATAAACCCGATCTATTGGTTGAAAAAGGAAAGAAAGTGGGGACTGGGGGACAAGTCAACAGAGTAAGTCTAGCACTAGATTTGCTAGCCTCACACAGTATAAGGTGGCTATACCAAACAAAAATGGGACCAACCTAGATATCTTTTTCTGATGTTTGTTGCCCCGAGCCGCTCTTATGTAATGCCACTGGTAAAATGTAGCCATCGCACTGCTAAAAGTAAGGACACGTTAAACCAATATTGCTGGTAAAATGAAGCAATGGCACCATTAAAGTAATGTCGTATTTAACGGTTATCATAGTTAATCCTAATGCCCACACTAATATCTAGCAATGTTGCTGCTTTAGAAATTGCTACTGTCCTTGTGGGATTGCCATTCAGATAAGGAACATGCTTCTTTTCATTTGATGTATGTTTCATCACTTATTTGTGAAGGAACTTGCTAGCTCTGTGGGTTTCGTTTTCTGATGGAAATGGAACTGGGTCTGAAGCCCTTTTCTTAAAAAAATGAAGAAGAAGCTGCTAGCTCATGGCACATTGCTTCACTTTAGGTGAACTACACCAAAAGGTCCCATGAATTGAATCATCCATGTTGGTGACTGGTGTCATCCCTTCTACAATGGCGTTGACTGCAGACATGGTTCCCATCACGAGGTATGTTCCTTTTTGGTCTGATCGTTTGCCAAAGATCCTGCATGTTGAGTCTGCTCTTGTGCTACTGTTTTGGCACTGCCATGATAAAGCAGTAATGTTATTATTTTGCACCTTAATCTAGTGGCACTATTAATTTGAGGCAATGTTTTGGCACCGCTAGTGGCACTGATTTTTTTATATATCGAAAGAGGGAGTTTCCTCCGATTTCATTAAAGAAATCCAACCATAGAGAACCATTATCCGACAACACCTCAGTGTAAACGGGCAGTTATGCAACTACTACTAGAACGGACTGCGTACTAGCATGAGACAAGTTCGCCACATAAGGTAGGAAGGTAGGGGGGGGCGCAGCACCAGCTCGACCAAGTTTGGATTACAACCCAAATGCTACCACAGAAACATCAGAGGGGGAGATAGGGACTGAAAGAGCCAGCTTTAGCATCCCAGTCTAAGCACCCCCGGCCTCCATCCTTGCAACGCACGGTACACCTTGTTTGCCACCTGCTCGATCCTAGTGCCACTGATAAAATGAAGTAATAATACAGTTAAAATAGAACGAGTGTCCTCTCTATCATTTCATTTCCAATGTAGATAAATAAAGTGCTTCTCTTTGTCAGTATATGTTTCACCAACTAGTCACATTGTTAATGTTTAAGCGTTTCTGCAAACTGGGGTGCTTAATTTTAGTTGATCTGCACAAAAATAGAGATTGGAATGTCTCAAGGCCCCTCCTTGTACTACCACTGTACACTGATGTTCATCGCTGGTATGAGGCGTACCGTATGAGGCGTCGCAGGGCCAATCTCGCCCTTGCAGCATGGTATAGTCGCAATATTTTCTTCTATTTATTAGTGTATGTTTCATCAACTAGTGCCACTATAATGTAATCACGCCTTTTCATTATCTGTACAAACAGGCTTATTCAGCTGCATTTTGGTGGAACTGCACAAATGTACGGATGGAACCAACATATATGCAGAGTGTGAGGTGCCAAGTAAAAATTACCGATACCAACCCTGCTCCATCTAAGTATTGGCATTCCACCACCATTAGTGGGATGTGTGGCGCTCACTGTGGACAGATCTTTCTCGGCAGCAAATCCTCTAACCGAATACTAGTAGCTTAGACTTCAAAAAAAATACTAGTAACTTATATTGGCAGTTTTCTAGGGGTGTACTCTTTTCTAAAAGAAGCACCAATCTATTTTTCTTTATTTGTACACAGTGTCACAACTTTGACCCAAAGGTCCAGAGCTATTTTTGGGTGATTGGCATAGTACCCGGAGACTGATTGTAAGCATGATTTTTATTAGCTGTCACACTAATTGTAAGAATGAGCAAATGGAAGATTAGGTTAGTGCGATGCTTACCTTAAACCCTACCGACGCCGTTGAAACGAGGCGAGCATCGAGGGAACCGTGGAGAACAGCAGGGAAGTGACGTCGCGCCATCCGGCCTCCTCTTGCTATGGGAGAACGAATACTCCTGTGGCTCCGTCTGGCTCTGCACCCTCACGAACGACACACCGTACTCGATCGATTCGTTATCCTCTGGGTGCTCGACCTTCGACCTGTATGCCCACCACCTCCGCCTGACTTTCCCCTCGGGCGATTGTTTCTTCTCCATCGCCCAGAGGAGATACTCGGTGAACTTGATGGACTTCGGCGTGACTGCCGCCGAGGAGTACATTGCAGCCCTCATTGCCGTCGTCTTGCTCTTTCGCATACATTGCCACATGGCCCTCACCGTCCTCAAAATCTCCCACTCATTGTCAAACCAAGTAAGGATCTCCTTCAACCTAGCTAACTTTGTCTGGTCGCCGCTGACAATCTGCCTGATTCGCTGCTGCATCCTCTCCATAGATGTCCTTCTGAGTGGTCCGGTGCTAGCTTTGGAACATGGGAGGAGAGAGGAGGTGGTTTTGCAATGGAGATGATGGAGAGGAGAGGAGGTGGTTTCGGAATGGAGAAGAGGGAGAGGAGTGTGCACAACGATTTAGGATTGGATGAGAGGGCCGGCGCGCTGTGACTGGATCAAAATCAAAATCAATTTACCCTTCAATTAAGAAAGCGACCCCGCATTAACTAGTCTCCCTTTTATTCTGGGTCATAATTGACCATGATTTTCACAAATAAAATACATGTTATACGTTGCAAAAATAATATGATTTGAAAGTACATTCAGATACGAACCAACGATACAATTTTTGGTGACATGCATTCACATTTTGCTTGTCAAATACAGTAGGTGGTCAAACTTTGACCCAAAATACGCAAAACAAAAAAATACTTCCAAGACCAGCGCTGCTCCTCTCCTCTTAAACCACCGCCGCTCCTCTCCTGTTCCAATCTAAATCCAGCACCGCTCCTCTCCTCTTCCATTTCAAAACCACCGCCCCTCCTCTCCTGTTCCAATCCAAAACCAGCATCACTCCTCTCCCGTTCTAATCCAAAACCAGCGCTGCTCCTCTCCTCTTCCATTCAAAAACTACCACCGGCGAGTGAAGGTGCTGTGGAGAAGTAGATCGATGGAGGAGTACAACCAATACGTGAGGATCGCAGACGGCGACCCTGTGAAGCTAGCTAGGATGTTGGAGATACAGTCTTGGTTTGGCAACAAGGACCAACTAGCGGCGACTGTCGGTTCTATATCCGGCATATCTCGTAATAGGGGTCCTAAGCTAGGCGTCTTGGAGCGGTGGTAACATGGACCTGGGATTTTACCCAGGTTCGGGCCCTCTTGATGGAGGTAAAACCCTACGTCCTACTTTTGATTTTATTCATATGGGGTGTAGTACAGAGTACAAGTATCTACCACGAGATTGTTCTAATGAATATGAGATGATCTATTGACTAGCCTGGCCTCGGTTTATATAACACACGGGATGCCTAGGGTTTAGAGGAGTCCTTGGTATGAGCGCCAAGTCTTGTGGAGTCTTCCTTGTATGCGGCATGGGCTGCCCGAAGTGGCCCATGAGTGAACCGCCATGGGGGTCCTCGGCCCGATACTCCTGTTCGGGAGACGACGTGTTGAGTCCCCCCTAGTCCAGGACACCATCAGTAGCCCCATGAACCGGTCTTCAAGTTGGGGATGCTCCTCAATTCTTCCAAACTGTTCTTCATCTTCGGTCACCGGTCTTGAAAACTGGTTCAACAAATCTTCGCATCTTCGATCTTGAGGATCGCCGAAGTGAATCCAAAGAGTTACACGTCGGGTATCCGAGGAGCCATTTTTTGTTCTCGGCCTTTATCAATGCCTTGTTATTTTTTACGCCACACCTCGGGTTTGAAGTGGTTCCCGTGCGGCGGTGTCCTCCTGCATCCGAACTCCAATGCTGAACTGCATCCGAGGTATCTTTTGCAGCCGAGCACCAAGGCCGGACTGCTTTCGAGCTCCAACATCGGAATGTATCCGAGCTCCAACGCCAGACTGTATCCGAGCTCCAACGCAGGACTGTATCTGAGGTGTCATAGATCACCTTGGCCCAAAAAGGTTAAAAGGGTTCAACCAAGCTTAATGCCGAAGATGCCCTCTATGGATTTAATTTTGATTTGCGCAATGTATTCTCTGCTGAGATGTATAGCCAGAATATGTATATCCAGTAGCCCTCAAGGTGTGTGTCGGTCTATCGGTGTGGAACGACACCTACGGGATCACAAGAATCCCTACTACGGTTGCCGGGGCGCAGGGTTGCAAGAATAGCAAGATCAGTAGCCAGCACAAGGATCGCTTACCCAGGTTCGGGCCGCAAGGATGCGTAAAACCCTAGTATTGCTTTGGTGGGTGTATTTCAGAGAGTTCTTGAGCTCTTGAACTAGCTGTGGTGAGCGTGTGGTTTGAAAGAGACGAATCCTTCTCCAGTATGCCATGGTCCTCCTTTTATAGTCGAAAGGGGCTGCCACAATGGCACACAGGAGGTGGAAAGGCACACAGTGCTATGAGCTTATCGTCAGACAGGACAAGACGCATTTAATGCGTAGCTTAGGTGTCCCTTGCTTTATCGGGACGGGCGAGGCCGCCCCGTCCGTCACGCCGCCCTCCTTGCTTCTCGACACGCTACGGTTTATGCACGCATGTGGCGCCATGTAGGCAGGCAGGCAGCTGAGGTGGCGCGGTGGTAGGGTCTTCACGAAGATCTGCATGCCGCCACACAGGCGCCTGCTGAGTTGGCCTGGAAGCTGCATGTTGCCACGCAGGTGCCTGCCCAGCTGGTTTGGGCTGGCAGCTGCATGCGAACGGCGGTGGAGACTTGGCTGGTGCGGGCCTGGCACTGGTCCTGCTGGCGTCCTCGGTGAGGGCCTTGCCGGGTGGCCCGGCAAGGGTCTCGCCGTGGCGCGCTGTCGTCCCCGGCAAGGATCTTGCTAGGGGTCTTGTGGCTCTCCTCGGCAAGAATCTTGTCGAGGATCGTTTTCTTCTAATCCTCATCTGATCTTGAATATGTCTTCACAAATATCTGCATGCCACCACAGAGGTCCCTCCCGAGCCCTGGCCCCACGTGGATGATGGTGTTGGGGACCGTGGGCTCAAGGGTGGCTCGCTCTGTTTGTGTTGGGCGAGCTGCCCCGACAAGGGTCTTGCCGGGGCTGTTGAGGCTGCCCTGGCAAGGGTCTTGCCGGGGAACCTGCTTCGTCCCTCTGCTCTTTGTGGTCTTGGCCTTGGTGTTGCTCTGGTTATCTTGGGCTTCGGTCTTACCTTGGCTCACCTCCCCTGTTTTGCTTGGTGCGACCGTGGGCGCAGCTCCGACTGCCCGTGCACAGGTAAAGGGGTACAAAAGTGCGCCCCTCCTTTTGTACACCGATAGGAGCCCCCGGGCCTGGGCCACACATAAGCGCCGTTGGGCCAGGCCCAAAATGGTGCGCGAGCAGGTGGGGCGGTTTTTACCGCAGTAAAACTTTTTGCACGCTGCGCTACCAACGGCCCGCGCGCGGCGCGGCGCGGCTTGGAGGGGTGTGCGTGACGTGGGCGGCATGCGTGGGGCTGTTCCTGCACGTATGCGTCACATCGCAGTAAATGGGTAGCTCGCGCCTTCGCCATGAAAGGAGGGAGGCGTGGAGGCGCAACTTATTTACTGCGCAGGGCCGGGTTATGGTCTTCAAGGCGTCCACACCCCATGATCACGGGGTGGGGAGAGGTCTCTTCACCCGTCCCCTCAATTCCGCTCGTTCGCCACGCGTCCTCCATGCGCTTGGGGTCACAAGCGGTGGAGGCGGGAATCCGGGCCCTCGCTGGTCGAGGCAGCGGGTCGGTCTCGATTCCCTGTGCCTCTGGTGGCTGGATTGGCCGAGCGGGTTGGCCGAGCCCCGACCCCCCCCCCCCCCCCGTTTATAAGGAGGGGGAAGGGGGATGGCACCCCGCACTCTTCTGTCATCTATCTCCTCCTGCTCCCGCTTCTTCCTTTCACTCGCCATGGAGAAAGGAAATCCTGGTCCTTCGTCGGTGGCGGCGAGGGTCGCTGCCCGACAGCGCGTCCCTCCCCCTCCTGAGCCCACGGTGGTGGAGACAACCACGAGGGTAAGGGGGAGGGGGTGAGGCCATGGGCAAGGCCGGGGCAGAGGTCGCAGTGCTCGGGGAAGAGGAGGACGGGGCATCGCGCCGGCTTCGCCCCCACCAATGATGCCTTTTCCGATGGAAGGCCATGTCGGAGACCAGCCCCGCGAGTTCTTCATCAGGCTGTGCCGGCCTCCGCGTCGCCGTCTTTGTCTTCCTGCCCCGTTTGCTCTGTAGATGGAGCGTGACCTGCCCCAATCCCTCAGATTGCACATGAGGGGCTGTGGGAATGGGGACACGCGGGTCGACGTCGACTTCCCGGCTCCTCGGGTCATGTACCTCCATCGCGGATGGAAGACGTTCGCTCGCATCCACAGCCTAACGGCGGGGCTCGTCCTCTACTTCAAATTAATGGAGGACGGCCTGCTCTTCGTCAAGGTCTTCGGAGACTTCGGGACTCGCCTGAAGTGCTGCGTGGAGAGCTCCTCCGACGGAGATTCCGACGATGGAAGCTCTTCCTCGAGCGAAAGTGACGAGGACGACAGCGGGGCAGATGATGGGGACAAGTCCGACTAGGCGTCGGACGCCTCGTGCCTGGGCGGGTGCAGCAGCAGCAGCATCTGCACCTGGCCGCTCCTCCGGCAGAGTTTTGCCGGGGGTGGGGCCAGTTCCTCGAACTTCTCGGGGTCGTCTCCTTGGGCGGCTGGCGTCGGGAGGCTGCGGAAGAGGAAGAGGGTGGGTGACAAGGCCGTCAACTCGGAGTACGCGGGCACCGATGCCTTCATCGCGTATTGCCAGTCCTGCCGCCTCGTCTTCCAGCTCCTTTCCCGGCACTGTCATCACCGGCCCACCCGTGGGTGGCCACCGAGGTGTTCTCTTGGTGCTTTCTTCTGCTCGTAGCTCGCCTAGGCGCCCCTTTTGCCCTTTCGCCTCCTTGACCTGTCTCCTGAGGAGAGGGACAAGAAAGGGATCACGGGCATCTTATCTCTTTTTTAATCTGTAAGCCTTCGGGCCTTGTTAAATTTAAAGCTTGTAATCCCCCTTGCTCATGTTTTTCATTCCATACGGACTATACCTGTGTGGGATGCTTTTAATGAAAAAGGGATGTTTGCCGGGGTTTTCGTTCGTGGGTAGACCCCGCGACAAGGAGCGAATCCTTGTTACAATTTAAGATAAACGTTTTCACCCGGCAACATGCCTTGCCGTCCCCCCACTTTGCTCGACCATTCCCGCGCCCTTGGCGGAGGCAGGGATGAAGCGGGCTTAGGCTCCTCGTTCTACTTCCTTGCCACCGCGACTACAACCAAATCCGTGCCCAGGAGATAATCCTTGGGTATAGAAAAGGGGAGCACGGTGGGCTAGAAATAAAACGAGGTTTCACATATCCCAGTTCCGTTCCGAAATGCATGATAGAGGATGAAAGACTTATCTGGATCTGCAGCCCCGCAACCTTGTCTTGTCATGTTGGATCCTTGTGCTTGCAGCCCCTGTGCAACTCTGGTTTTGTCGGGTCGGACTTGATCCGTTCTTTTCTTCCAAGTAGCTCAACAGAAGTGCTCATGTGCCCTGCGAACCAACGGAGGACAGAAAAGAAACAGATAGACGCGCACTCGACCTCTAGGCTAGGGGTTAGTCACCGCTAAGCACTATCAACCCTATCCAAGGATGAGACTCGACCTAGCATGCATGCTATAACTTAGGGCGCCAGCGCTTCATTTATTTATACTCAGGGTCTGCACCTGGCTTTGTACGAAGGGTTACATGCTTCGCCGGCAAAGCTTGTACAAAGATGCTCGATGTTCCAGGAGTTGCTCACTGGGACAGCGTCTTCGGTCTCCAGACGGACTGCACCAGGCCTGGTGACTCGCATTACCCGATAAGGGCCTTCCCGCTTTGGCGTCAACTTGTTGGAATTCTTAGCCGACTGAACGCGCCGAAGAACAAGGTCGCCTTCCTCAAAGCTTCGGGCATGAACCTTGCGGCTATGGTAGCGGTGCAAGGCTTGCTAGTAGCATGCTGCTCTCACAGCCGCCCGAAGACAATATACCTCAAGGAGCATCGCGTCATCTTGGCGCAACTGCTCTTGCTCAAGCTCATCATAAGCGAGCACTCGAGGTGACTCGTATATGAGTTCCGTGGGGAGAACTGCTTCTGCCCCGTATACCAGGGCAAAAGGTCTCTGGCTGGTGGCTCGATTTGGCGTCGTCCTGATCGACCAAAGAACCGCCGGCAACTCATCATTCCAGCGCCTTCCACTCTTGTGCAGCCTGTCAAAGGTCTTCGTTCTCAGGCCTCGCAATACTTCAGCATTTGCCCTCTCCGCTTGGTCGTTGCTCCGTGGGCGTGACACGGAAGCAAAACAGACCTTGCTACCGAGGTCTTGAATGTATTGCATGAAGGTATGGCTTGTGAACTGCGTGCCGTTGTTGGTGATGACTCTGTTTGGCACACAAAAACGGCAGACCAGTCCCTTGAAGAACTTGACGGCTGATTGAGAAGTCACCTTTCTCACTGCTTCCACTTCCGGCCACTTTGTGAACTTGTCGGTTGCAACATACAAGTACTCAAAGCCCTTGACAGCGCGGGGGAAAGGGCTATCGAGCCCCCAGACCAAGAATGGCCAGGAGAGAGGGATTGTTTGAAGGGCTTGAGCTGGTTGATGAAGCTTCTTTGAATGGAACTGACACGCTTCACACTTGGTTACTAGTGTCGTCGCATCCTGGAGGGCGGTGGGCCAGAAGAAACCTTGCCGGAACACCTTTCCGGCAAGGGCCCTCGACCCTATGTGGGAGCCACATATGCCTCCATGTATCTCTGCCAACAGCTCCAGTCCTTCCTCCCGGGGGATGCACTTCAGTTTCACACCGTTCGGCCTTCTCTGTCTGAGGGCGCCATCGATTTAACTGAGTGTAGGCGGACCGACGGGCTACTTTCTCCGCTTCTTCCTGCTCCTCAGGAAGCTCCCATGTTTGGAGGAATTGGACGGTATGCTATGCCCAAGCCGGAGCCTGGGGCTCGATGGTAAGGACCAAAGGCATATCTTCCGCCATGGGAGCGGCTGTCTCTAAGGCCAGGGCTTGACACCCAGCCGGAGCCAGTTGCTCTTAGGCGAGCCAGCGTCCATGGCGGCACCCCTTGCCCGGCAGCCCCAGGGGGCTCGGTAGGAAAGTACTTGCCAGGACCTGACTTCCTCCGCTTGTTCTGCCGCGTTGATGGCTCGACGAATGGTTGAGTTAACCGGAGCAAAAAGGTACTTGGTTCCACAGGTAGCTTGAATGCAGCACGCTTTGACAGGTAATCGGCGATGTCGTTCTCCATTCGGGGGACGTGCTCTGCTTGGATACCGTCAAAGCGTTCCTCCAACTTCCTCACCTCATCTACGTAGGCCTCCATCAATGGGCTCTGGTAATCCTTGTTGACCTGCCTAACAACAAGCTGCGAGTCACCCCTGACGATGAGCTTCTTAACCCCGAGGTCTGCCGCGATCCTGAGACCGGCGAGCAATCCCTCGTACTCAACAGTGTTGTTGTTGGACATCTCCCTGGGGAAGTGCATCTAAATCATGTACTTGAGGTGCTCTCCGGTGGGCGCGACGAGCAGCACATCGGCACAGGCGCCTTGCAGCGAGAAAGCCCCATCAAAGTACATGATCCAACAAGGGTTCCGCTTCCTTGCCAGGAGAGTGGTCTCTGGATTTCTTCGCTGCGTGAGGTCCACTCTGCAAGGAACTCCGCCAAGACTCTGCTCTGGATTGTCGAGGTACTTTCAAACTTCAAACCGAAACTTGACAACTCAAAGTCCCATTCCACAATCCTACCGGTGGCGTCTGGGTTATGCAGTATCCGTTGCAATGGGAGGCGGGTGACGACAGTGATCTCGTGGGCTTGGAAGTAATGACGCAGCTTCCTCGAGGCCATAAGGAGGCCGAAGAGCAATTTCTGCACACCAGAGTACCTTGATCTAGCTCCCTGCAAGAGGGAGCAGACAAAGTAAAACGGGTGCTGCATCATCTTCTTCTTCCGCGCCACCTCACTCAACTGCGCGGGCACTGCCTCGGTGGCATCAGACTCTGCCGGGGGCGTCGCCTTGCCGGCACCAGGCCCTGCCGGGGGAATCTTTGGCTTGACATCCGTTGGTTCTGCCGCCGTCACCGCCTCCTCGTCGACCTCCCTCTGTGCCACCAGTGCGGCGCTGACCACTTGATTCGTCGCTGCCAGATACAATAGCAACGACTCTTGTGGTTTAGGTGCAACCAGTATTGGCGTGGAGGAAAGGTATTTCTTCAGATCCTGCAATGTTGCCTCGGCTTCTGGGGTCCACTGTATTGGGCCTACCTTCTTCAAGATTTTGAAGAAAGGAAGGGCGCGCTCAACGGACTTGGAGATGAATCGGCTCATGGCAGCGACGCAGCCGGTGAGCCGACGGACATCCTTGATTCGCTTGGGCGCCTCAATCTGCTCAATAGCCTTGATTTTGTCTGGGATTGCCTCGATCCCGCACTGCGACACAAAGAACCCGAGAAGCTTGCCGGAGGGAATGCCGAAGACACACTTCTCAGAGTTCAGCTTGAGGTTGATCTTGCGCAGGTTGGAAAATGTCTCTTCCAGATCTTGGACAAGAGTTGCCCCATCTTCGGTTTTGACCACTATGTCATCCATGTATGCCTCCATACTTCTATGGAGCTGAGGTTCAAAACCAATTTGGACTGCTCTTGCAAACGTCGAGCCAACACTCTTCAACCCGAAAGGCATCCGCAAAAAGCAATACGCACCACATGGGGTGATGAATGTTGTCTTCTCTTCATCTTCCCTTGTCATGAAGATTTGGTGGTAGCCCGAGTAGGCGTCGAGGAATGGCAACAGATCACACCCGGCCGTGGAGTCGACAATCTGGTCGATGCGCGACAACGGGAAGGGGTCCTTAGGACAAGCCTTATTGATATCTGTGTAGTCAATACACAGCCTCCAGTTCCCATTTGCCTTGCGCACCACTACCGGATTGGCCAACCACGTCGGGTGGAGCACTCCTCTCACCAAACCTGCCGCTTCCAACTTCCTGATCTCCTCTGTGATGAACTCCTGCCTCTCCAGAGCCTGCTTTCTGACCTTCTGCTTGACGGGCCGCGCATGAGGGCAGACAGCTAGGTGGTGCTCAATCACCTCCCTGGGAACACCGGGGATGTCAGATGCTTACCACGCAAACACGTCGACATTCGCCCGCAGGAAGGTAACGAGCGCATCTTCGTATTTGCTGTCGAGGGTGGAGCCTATGGTGAAGGCCCCTCCCATGCCATCCTCCCTGGCAGACACCTTCTTGGTCTGCGGTGGCTCAGCTCTGGATTTCTTGCTCTTGCCGGTAGAGCTCTCTGGCACGTCCTCGATGGTAGCGTAGCACTCCGAAGAGGCGTGCTTGCCGGAGTGGGTGCGAGAGGTCTTTCCGGGCTTTATCTTCCCTTCCGGGCCTTTAGCGGCAGGAGCAGGTGCCTTGACGGCTGCTGCTGCAACTGCTTCCCGGTAGAGTTGGTCGACGCAGATCAGCGCGTCCTTCTTGTCATAGGGGATGGAGATGATGGTCATCTTTAGCATGTTGTAGGCGTAGTGTGATGCTGTCATGAACTTGGCTAGTGTCGGGCGGCCGAGGATCCCGTTGTAGGGCAAGGGGATCTCGGCCACGTCGAAGGTGATCCTCTCCGTCCTGTAGTTCAACTCTCCTCCAAACGTCACGGGCAGTGTGACCTTCCCCTTTGGCTGGCTCCTCCCCGGATTGACCCATTGAAACGTACCCGTTTCCTCGAGGTCCTCATCAGGAATTTGCAGTCTCTTGATCACGACAGGCGAGATCAAGTTCAGGCAGGCCCCACCGTCAACCAACAACTTATTCACCTTGAGGTTGCGTATTGTTGGTGAGACCAACAATGGAAAATACCCGACCGCGGTTGTGCGGTTAGGGTGGTTCTCGGCGTCAAAGATGAGGGGCGTGCAGGACCACTTCAGCGGCTTCTGAGCGTCGAATGATGGTTCCGCTGCTGTAATCTCACGCGCCCACTGCTTGAGCTGGCGGTGAGAAGTATGCAGCGAGGAGCCACCATCGACGCACATGGCCTCCGTAGCCTTGTGGAACTCTTGTTCACCGGACTCGTCGTCCTCGTCGTGATCATCATCTTCTTGTTTCTTGTCACGGCCCCGGGCGGGCCTCTCTTGCTGGTTGTCCTTGCCACGGTGGCCTCCTTGGCCGCCACGCTTCTTGCCGGATCCCTCGGCACCATCCTGGTCCTTCTCCTTGTCCCACCTCTCGTACTCAGCTTTTTGCTTCTCAGCAAGCAGCTCGACTTGTCGGCAGTTCTGGAGGTCGTGGCCCTTGGTGCGGTGGATCTTGCAGTATTGCTTGCCGGAGCTTCCTGGCTTGTCGGTAGCCGCCAAGGCCTGGCAGGCGGCGCACCCGGCAATTTCCTTGCCGGGGGCGTCTGCCTTGACCTTCTTGGCGGCGCAGGTGTCGTCAGATCCTTCAACGGCAAGCATGGCCTTTCCTTTGAGTTTCCTGTTGCGACGCCGACCCTTCTTCGTCGGGGTGGCGGCGTCTTCGTTGGTAGAGTCGGTTTCTGCACCGGCGTCGTCACTGGGGTACTTCCTTCCCTCTTCAGCCCGGGCGCACCTATCGGCCAGAACGTAGAGCTCAGCCACATCCTCAACCTTGGTCATCGCCAGCTCTTCGCGCATCTTTGCGGTTCGCGCGTATTACGATGGAACGCGCTGATCACAACGGCGGAATGAACATCGTGGATGTTGTATCGCACCGGCTGAATCTCTGGATGTACTTGCAGGGTTTCCCCTTCCTTCTGGGGAATGATATGCAAATCACTAGCCTGGCCATGAGCTTGGTGGCCTCCTGTGAAGGCACCAACGAACTCATGGCATAGATCCGACCAAGAAGAAATGGAATCCGCCGACTAGTGCATCAACCAAGACATAACATTGGGCTTCAGTGCCAGCTGGAAATAATTGGCAAGCACCTTGTCGTCGCGAGCTCCGGCAGCCTGCATCGTGATGGTGTAGATGCTGAGGAACTCGGACAGATGGGTCTTGCCAGTGTACTTCTCGCCGACATCAGGCTTGAACGTGCGGTGGGACGACCACTGGAGCTGCTGAAGCTCACGGGTAAAGGCCGGGCAGCCCACCTCGTAAGGTTGGCCGCCAGAGCCCCCCGGTGCTGGGGGGTCCATAGCGGGTCCCGCCCACTTGTCCGACTGGTGGCGTGTATCGTGCCAACGCGCGATGGTGGTCCGAGCATCTTCATGAGCTCGTTCTCGAAGAACTTGGCACTGGTTGCGGAGGGCCCGCGGGTCGGACGACGCTATGGAGATGTTATCACAAGCGTCGTCACGACGGGCCGACGCCCACGGCGGCTTGCGAGGAGGAGGTGAGTGCACCGTGGCCGCAGCTCCCCCGGTCCTCCCAGCGCCAGCACGTGGCGGCTTGGTGGAGTGCCAACCCAAGGGCCCCGCCGGTCGCAGATCGTCTTTGTTGGTGACAGCGACGAGGCTCCAGATGGTGGCCCTCCACTCGTCGAGCTTCTCCGCAGCAGGAGGGAAGTCGAGGAGCAGCTGCTTGCACGCCAAAGCTTTTGCTGGCATGGGCGGCGGCGACAGCTGCGTGGATCACGACGGGCTTCGACTTCTAACTGCGTTAGAAGGAGCTCCGTTACGGCCCAGCGGCTGCGTGCCATTTTCGCCAGTACTTCGGCGGGCATGCTGAACCCCTTCATCCCACGGATGATGCACATGGCTCTTCCCACGGCGGTGCCGAGGGTCACCAACGTGGTGACACTGCTCGGCGCGCACACCATGGGAAGAGCGCACAGTGGTCGCTGGTGTGGGCGTCTTGGAGGTCGCTACGCCGCCCGGAGGTGGCACAACGACACCCCTGGAGGGCCCCGCGCCGCCTGCGGGGGGTGTCGGTGTCAAAACCGGCGGATCTCGGGTAGGGGGTCCCGATCTGTGCGTCAAGGCTGATGGTAACAGGAAGCAAGGGACACAGATGTTTACCCAGGTTCGGGCCCTCACGATGGAGGTAAAACCCTACTTCACTTCTTGATTAATATAGATGATATGGGTAGTACAAGAGTAGATCTACCACGAGATCGTAGAGGCTAAACCCTAAGAGCTAGCCTATGATGGTATGATTGTAATTGTGATCGGCCTTCTAAGGACCATCCTCTCCGGTTTATATAGGCACCGGAGAGGGCTAGGGTTTACATGGAGTCGGTTACAAGGAAGGAAATATAATATCCGGATCGTCAAGCTTGCCTTCCATGCCAAGGAAAGTCCCATCCGGACACGGGCCGAAGTCTTGAGTCTTGTATCTTCACGCTTCAATAGTCCGAACGTTGTACACAGTCCGGCTGTCTGGATACCCCCTAATCTAGGACTCCCTCAGTAGCCCCTGAACCAGGCTTCAATGACGATGAGTCCAGCACGCAGCTTTATCTTCGGCATTGCAGGGCGGGTTCCTCCTCCGAATACTCCAAAGTGGTCATCGAACACGTAGACCGTGTCCGGATCTGCAAGATGATCTTTGTATGGTATATATTTGATTTGCTGGAAATCTTCGTGCGTCGTGCCCTTGCATTGGGGCTTGGTCCAACGCGAACCGACATTTCCTGCCCCACAACGACTCGTGTTGCGAGGCGGTTTTATTGGCACGTCCCGTCAAGGCAGAGATCGTGTTCCTCTTATTATGGGATTTTCCATCAATATGAGCACGCGTGACCCCACGACTGCTGTTGGTATAACCCGTGTGTTTTTTAGATAAGCCTCAAACGGTCACACCGGGGACTCTTGATATTTACCCTCTTTACAAAGGGGTCGCGACCTACGCCTCCTTTTTCACCTTCATCGCGCCTTCTCGCACCTCGAGTTCTAACACCCAAAACCTATGCTCCACCCCTCCGGGATCCTCCAATATGTCCAGATCTGACCCTCAAGGCTGGTGGGTGGCCTCCTCGATTGAAGAGAAGAACATTGCAAAGCTTAGGGAGGTCGGATACTTGACCGCAGATATCCAGCACAGGCTCCCTGCTCCATGGCAGGTCATCCCTACGCCGGAGCCCAACAAGTGTGTCGTTTTCGTCCCACACTTCCTCCGCGGTCTGGGTTTCACCCTCGATCCCTTCGTGAGGGGGCTCATGTTCTATTATGGGTTGGATTTTCACGATCTGGTTCCCGACGCTATTCTCCATATCTCGTCGTTTATTATCGTGTGCGAGGCTTTTCTCCATGTCACCCCGCACTTCGGCTTATGGCTCAAGACCTTCAATATGACGCCGAAGATGATCGAGGGGCAACATGTGCAGTGCAGAGGTGCTGTAATAAGAAGGAACGCCGATGCCCCGCGGCCAGAGGGTTCTTTCCCAGAATTATCCGATGTGTGGCAGCGGAGGTGGTTTTGTGTCACGGCTCCTAGGGGCACAAAGTGGGTGGCCGCCCCCGAATTTCATTCGGGTCCTCTGTCACAATTGGCGTCTTGGACAGACGTAAGACGGAATTGGGGACCCGCTGGTGATATACCCATACTGCTGAATCGCATCCGGGAACTTCTTGCAAGGTACATTAATCTTGTCAGCATAATGCAAGTGATGTTGATCCGGCGGATGTAGCCATGCCAACGCTGGCCTCTCCGGATGTGGGAGTTCAATCCGGAGGGTCCGCGGACCGTCAAGCTCTTCTTTGGGTTGAAGCCCGAAGAGATGTGCAAATTATTCTTCGGACGGAAAGTAATGTGTCCGGACACCACCGAGGATGCGGGCCTAAGCTGCAATCGCCTAGATACTCAAGTAAGTAGCTTTGATACCGGACACCCCATTTTGTATTTGTCACGATTGTCTGTTCTGAGAATCATCCGTGGCCGGGAATGGCTCAACAAGGCGGAGAGAATAATCAGGTGTCCGGCGCCACTTCCCGAAGGCTCGCCTGGCCCCACCATGGCCAAGATGCTTGCCCGGGTGCTCAGCAGAATGCCCTCGGGGAAAGACAAGGGGAGGAACGAAGAAACCGAACCCCACGTGCTACGCATCCGAACCGGGGGAATTGTTACCTCCCTCAAGGAGGATAGTCGGGAAGGGGAGGCTAAGGCCTCCTCCCCGCGCGGGAAGAAGAGGGCTGCTTCCGAAGACTCGGAGACGGAGATGCCCAAACCAGGGAAAAAGATAACACCAGGGGGCTCTGCCCCAACGGGCACCCTCACCGCATCGTGCCCACCAACGGGACAGCGCTCCACCGAGATGTAAGTTAATTTTTAATTCGAAGGTACTTCATTCCTCCTAGATCAATAACCAAGATTCGTCTTTCGCAGTCCGGCTACCAGCCCTTGTCAACAGAGTTCGTCTTCGGGGGACCTTCCTTCGGAGATGTGGAGAGTGAGACCCCACCTACCTCTCCGGCTCGTGAAGCGGGCGACACAGAAGTGTCATCACGGAGGAGTCCGGATCTGCCGAAGCCGGAGGCCAACGCGTCAGCCACCCTGAGCTCGGAGCATTTGGCTCCCGCGAGGGGCGATGGGAAGGGTCCAACACAGTTCGATGTCCAGCCGGACGTACTGACGGGCCTACTGGAGCGGGCTGCGCTCTCGGAGGAGCACCGCTCATTAATGAGTGCGGTGCTCAAGAAGATTTCGTCCGCTACAAGCGGTTTGAATGAAGCATTTGCAAGACTGCTCAGAGGCTTTGAGGTATGTAGTGAAGAATACACTATTTTTGGCTGTGAGGCACGTGTTAGGTGTGCTCCATATAGATAGTAGCCCCTGAGACACTGGTTGCCCACCCTAGGGGGCAAACGGGGGATCATAAATCAATGATTGCTCTATAAATATGTGCAGGTACCTGTGAGTCCGGCCGCCGACCAGTCCATGGAAGTTTTCGAACTGACCAGGCAGATTCGATCGATTGATGCCAATATCATGCTGGTGAACGAGCGGCTGGACAGGTCACAAGGTATGTGCTATGCCTTCCTTTGTATAGGAAAATATGGAGGCGGCATGATATTAATGTAATATGTTCGGACTGCAGATGGTGCTGCTGCCGTCGAGGCCCTGAGGGCAGAACTTGTCCAAGCCAAGGAACAAGCTCAGGTTAGCAATGCGGCTGCCCGAGAGGCGACCGAGGAACTGAGAGCCGAACAGGCTGCTCCTCGCCGAAGCGAGGAAAAAAATGGCCGAAATGGCTGTTGAGTTAAAAAATGCCGCTGACCGGTATGAGCTCCTTAAAAAGGAGCATAAGGATAGCTTGGACGAGCTGGACAAGGCACGCAATGCACCAAGGAAATACGGACCGAGCTCAGGGGTGCGAGGGAGGAGCTTCAACAGGCCGGTAAAATCGTGGCTGGAGGTTCCTACTTGCTATGGACGAAGTTTTTTTATCCGAAGTACGCTCCCCTGGATGGACGCTGGAGTCCTGCGGACGCGTATGCGGATTTGGCGAAGAGTATGGCTGACGCTGCCAAGTTCTTCGAGGGTCAGGGTGATAAGGAGGTGGAGAAGCTTTTCTGGTCGCAATTCAATGCTCCCACTCGCCCGCTGCCGTTAAATGACGAGATGACTGTTGTAGCGGAGCTTCACAGGCTGTCCGGTCTTGCAATGCGGTCTGTGATAGACCATCTTTGGCTGAAAGGGCCTGAGCTGGACAGTTACTTTGGCTTGGTGCGGCAGTTCCTTGGGACCGTGCCTCGGATCGATGCCATGAGGAGGTCGGCGTGCATAGAGGTTGCACGGATGGCTCTTGCCCGTGTTAAAGCTTATTGGACGGATATGGAGGCCAATATTATAGCGACCCAAGATCCGGCGGGGGGCCAGTATCCGACCGAGCACTACTTGGCACAGGTCACAGAAGGTGCCCGCCTAATAGAGGCGCAGTGCTCGAAGAATGTCTTATTCGAGTGATGAGTCGAATCATTGTAAAAGACAATGTTAGTTTGGTTATAAGGCTATATATGAATGAATGTTTAATCCGAAAGATAGCAGTCGTTGGCTTCATCCCCCATGCAGGCAATGCGTGGGTGTTCGCAAAAAATATGCTTAATCACACTTGATCCGACGTCTTGGTCCATGAAGGAGGTGATCGCTCGTCGAACTAGGAAACCAGACTATATAGCTGTAACACTTTCGCTTAGCCATGGGAGTCTAATGTTGGGGCTACTATGTAGCCCCTGGTACCTTCGCGTGCATCCGAATACGGGCGCGTGTGTACATGACCGGGAAACGGTCCTTCGTTAATGCGGAGGGATCCTAAAGATTCTGATAAGTCTTCGAGTGGTTGAACAGTCTCTCGTTGTATCATGACAATCAGTTTTCGGTTGCTCTACTGAGGTGCTCGTCCGGAATAACCAGGGCACAATCGCAGTAGTTCTCCTTTGGCCACCTTAGTCGATAGTAACGGAACGTAAGGCGGCAAACCCAGGGGCCGGGCAAACCCAACATTTGACCAAAGACATGATTCGGAGCTGCTGCATATAAGGCCAAACTCGTGACGCCGAACACTCCCGAGGGTATTCGGACTTTATAATAGTCGATGGGCTCAAGAATGCACATTCGTTATAAACGCTGTTTTTCCAGGTACGTGCGTTAATCTGTCGTGGCGAGATGCCAAAAACGGCAGTATTCTCTATGGGTATGGAACCCATGGGATGGTTAAAAAACAAGAGGCAATAAAAAAGGTTTAAACAGGGGCTTACTCTAAAAAGAAACCTGTTGAACGGGCCTCGCCGCACGCTCTGCGCCTTTGTCTCCGTTGTGCCGTATCCTGGAAGGTTATCGCGCGAACGTTGTCTTTGGAAAAAGAAAAACTCGTAGAAGAGTACAACGTAAGTATGCGATGGACAATAAAAGTGTAAGATGTTGGCCTCCCCATAAGGTTGAGCCAACTGTGGGACTGTGTTAAGTATTTATAGCCCCTGGTGTCCACTATGGGATTACATATACGGTGCCCTGGTTCAATTTTATCCGGGCGACTGGACTCGTCTAGCCGAGTCTGTGGTCTTTAATGACTAGTCATGTTTTCTGATGTTGGAGGCCGCTTATAGTCCGGCCGCGAGGGCCGTCGCGTGTTCCTCTGCGCGTGATGAGCGCTCTGTTAGTCCGCTAACGCTGATGACGCCACGTGGACCGGGCATCTTAGGTGTAAGGTAGCCATAGTGCGGCAATGCGTTGAAGCGGGTGAAGGCCATTCTTCCGAGCACTGAGTAATAGTCGCTTTGGAAGGGTGCGATGATGAAGAGTAGTTCTTCACTTCTGGAGTTGCCTAGAGAGCCGAACGTTACCTCCATTGCGACAGAGCCTCTGCTATGGGCTTCAACGCCTGGTATCACCCCTTCAAAGGTGGTGTTGCTTTGGTTAATTCTGGATGGGTCTATCCCCATCCTGCGGACAGTCTCCTCGTATATTAAATCGAGACTGCTGCCGCCGTCCATAAGGACGCGGGCGAGACGGTATCCGTCGATTATCGGGTCAAGCACCAAGGCCTTTGATCCTCCGCGCCGAATACTAGTTCGGTCATCCAAGTTATCGAAAGTGATCGGATAAGGCATCCAGTGGTTAGGCGTGAGTACGATGGGCTCTATATCAAGCGCCTCTATGCGCGCTGTCAGGCTCTCCTCATGGATGTGTGAGTCGCGTGGATCATGTTCACTGTTTTAACCTCCTGGCGGGAATTTTTTTTGTCCTTCGTGTTCGCCGGTGAGGTTCATCCTCGTCCTCACTTGGTGTTTCCCTTTCCTTGTGTTCGGCATTTAATTTGCCGGCCTGCTTGAAGACCCAGCACTCTCTGTGCGTGTGGTTTGCAGGTTTGTCAGGGGTTCCATGAATTTGTCATAGTCTGTCTAGGACTCTATTAAGACCGGACGGTCCCTCTTTGCTGCCTTTAGATGGCTTGTTTTGCTGATTAGGTCGAGAGCCCCTGAATCCGGCATTAACCGTCGTGTTATCCGGGCTCTCTTCCTTGTTTTGGCGTTTGTACGCCGTGGCTTCCCGTTGCCATCCCTTATTTCGGATGTGCTGGGGTCGCTGGTGCCTTTACGGGCTAGCCAGCTATCTTCTCCCACGCAAAAGCGGGTCATAAGGCTTGTTAGGGCTGCCATTGTCCTTGGCTTTTCTTGGCCGAGGTGTCTGGCGAGCCACTCATCACGGATGTTGTGTTTGAATGCTGCTAAGGCTTCGGCATCCGGACAGTCAACAATTTGATTCTTCTTAGTGAGGAATTTGTTCCAAAACTTGCGGGCGGATTCTCCGGGCTGTTGGACTATGTGACTTAAGTCGTCAGCATCCGGAGGCCGGACATAGGTCTCTTGAAAGTTTGCCCTGAAAGCGCCCCTCGAGTTCCTCCCAGCTCCCAATTGAATTTTCGGGAGGCCTTTCAACCAAAGGCCGAGCTGGTCCCTTCAAATTTTGAGGGGAGGTATTTGATGGCGTGAAGGTCATCCCCACGAGCCATGTGTATGTGTAGGATAAAGTCCTCGATCTAGACCCCTGGGTCTGTCGTTCCATCGTATGCCTCTATGTTCACAGGTTTAAAGCCCTGTGGGAATTCGTGGTCCAGTACTTCATCGGTAAAGCACAGGGGGTGAGCAGCCCCTCTGTATCTAGACGTACTGTGGCATGTCGTCGGCTGTTGTTGTATCCGGTCTTTATTCCGGACTGGTATTCGATTGGCGTAATCATTTTGGCGACCATAGTCCTTCGCTGGGGTGCGTCCTTTGGATCCGTAAATGGACCTGGCCGCGCCAGCTTTCTTATTCAGGTGTTCATGTGGATCGGTAGCCGCTTTGTTGTGGTTATGAAGTGGTACAGCCGTCGTCAATTCCGCAAGAGCTTGCGTTACGATAGCTCTTTGTATGGCGATCATCGCCGTATCTTTCTTAAGTGTCTAGCACTTTATTCCATCTACGGTTGAGTGTTTCATGTGCGGCCTTGAGCCGTTGCTTCTGCTTCTTTAGACTTCTTGCGGTGGACATAAGCTTTCTGTGGAGGTTATCTCGTTCCACGTGTTTTTCCAGGGTTGCATCGTTATCCGGACCGTTTTCCTGTGCTGGTTCGTTTTGATGACCTCGTCCGTCGGGATCATTGTCCTCGGGCGCTCGCTCAACTGTGTTCAGGGTGACCTGGTTCGTCCTGCTCCATCGCTGGGTCCGTGTGGTCGTTCTTGCCTTCGGAGTTGATGGTATTATCGATCCTTCTGGCGCTCATGTCACTATTTTTACTGTTGCTGGACTTAGAACGGCGTCTGTGCCGTCGCTTTGGCTTTTGTCCGGGGGTTTTATCGTCCGGATTGTCGTCTTTGTCCTCTTTGGGTGTATCCACCATGTATACGTAGCGTGACGAGGGGGAAGTCCGGCGCCCCATAGATTCCGCATCTTCTCCTGCATCGTCGTCCATACTGTCGATGTCTTCGGAGTCGAAGTCAGGCACGTCGGTTAAATCATCGACCGTCGCTATGAAGTGGGTGGTGGGTGGGCAACGAATTTCTTCGTCGCCTACTTCCCACTTGAACCGGACGTAGTTTGGCCCAGAAATTTCTGTCAAAGAGAGAGTTTTCAACGAGTTCAGCATGTCGCCAAAGGGCGAGCGCCGAAAAATGTCCGCGGAGGTGAATTCCATTAGCGGAGCCCAACCTGGCTCGACCGGTTCGGGAGTGCGCGGACCGGACTCAACATCCGGATACGAATCCGGGTCCGAGTCATAGGCCACCATGCAGGTAAGGCCCGTGGTTTGGCTCCAACGCCGATGAGTGCGCGACCTGGGCGGGTCCAGCCTCCGCCCTCGTGCAACGCAGCCTGCTCCGGATTTAGGTCTCGAGGCTAATGCGGGGTGATACCCGAGCTTTGTCCGGCTGCCAGGTCTAAGCCGTGCTTGTCGTGACTGTCCGGTATCGTGTTATTGACGATGGTTGAAGGAGCCATCGAGCCCACTAGCGACGACACAGAGGAACTCTCAATGAAAGCACCAATGTCGGTGTCAAAACCGGCGGATCTCGGGTAGGGGTTCCCGATCTGTGCGTCAATGCTGATGGTAACAGGAAGCAAGGGACACAGATGTTTACCCAGGTTCGGGCCCTCACAATGGAGGTAAAACCCTACATCCTGCTGGATTAATATTGATGATATGGGTAGTACAAGAGTAGATCTACCACGAGATCGTAGAGGCTAAACCCTAAGAGCTAGCCTATGATGGTATGATTGTAATTGTGATCGGCCTTCTAAGGACCATCCTCTCCGGTTTATATAGGCACCGGAGAGGGCTAGGGTTTACATGGAGTCGATTACCAGGAAGGAAACATAATATCCGGATCGCCAAGCTTGCCTTCCACGCCAAGGAAAGTCCCATCCGGACACGGGCCGAAGTCTTGAGTCTTGTATCATCACGCTTCAATAGTCCAGACGTTGTACACAGTCCGGCTGTCCAGATACCCCCTAATCCAGGACTCCCTCAGGGGGCCCAGCTCCTCCTTTGGATCTGGCGACGTGCAGCCGGTCATCTGGCGCGCGAACAACGCCGCTCGCCAGTTCGATCGCTGTGGTGATGCCGGTGCTCGCGAACGCTGCCCGGTCCTGTCCATGACCGTCCATTGCTCGTTCACGCAAGACGGGCTATTCGCTTCCAACGAGCCGATTACCGTGGCCTTCTTCTTGGGAGCCATGGCGACGAAGAGCTGCTAGGCTAACTACTAGACCAGATTCTCACAATTGCGCCCCTACCTGGCGCGCTAAGGATGTCGATTGTCAGGACCCCGATTCAAGTCACATCGATCTAGCCGGTAACACCTCATATCACTTTGCGGCCTCACGCACGGTATTCCCACGGGTGTCGCCTTACCATGGCCCGGGACCGTTTGTGCCTTTTGGCTCACGTATATGATAGTGTCGCTAGCATCCATATGACAGAGAACCCGGGCCGACATGACTAGTCGTGAACCCAAAGCGGCACTAACCCATGGGGACAGACATACATGAATCAACTTCGAGCATGTCGGTCAGCAGCGTGTGAATCCGGGCTGTAGCACTGGGCTAACAGGACACCGGAACCCGGCTGTAGCAGGCTAGGCAGGACTCCGGATGTCACCGCATGACATTTCCCGAAGGGACATACACATGAACGAAGTGAAACACATGCCCGGCCGATCAAGCGTCCGAGCGGTAGTCCGGGCTAGCAGGACTCCGATGAAGCTGGGTCAGAAGGACTACTATGGCTCAAGGAAGCACTAGACTACATTTCCCCATAAGAGAGGCTGCCAAGGATAAACAACTAGATTGTCGGATCCCACACATACCAAGCATTTCAAACATACACACAATATGCTCGATATGTGTAAATACAACATGGTATCACAACATAACTCTACGACTCAATTATTTATTCATTAGGCTCCGAGGAGCGAAGATATTACAAACATGGGTCTCTCGACCCAGCATTCAGAGCATACAAGTCAAACACATGCAGAAGCATAACATGTCTGAGTACAGACAACTATAAATGAAAAAGGCTAAGAAGCCTGACTATCTACCAGATCCTGCCGAGGGCACAAGATCGTAGCTGAGGTATCAAGCTAAACGTCGAAGTCCACGCGGAACTACTAGCGAGACCGAGGTCTCTCTGCAAAACAAAAAAATAGGCAAACGTGAGTACAAATGTACCCAAAGAAGACTTACATCGTAATCTAACTACATATGCATCGGTATCAACAAAGGGGGTGGTGGAGTTTAACAGCTGACAAGCCAGCTTTGACTCGGTGGCTATCCTGAAATACGATCGCAAGTAACTCTTTTGAGGTGGCGCACACGAGTCCACATATTCACCATATCAATACACCACTATGGATCCGCCTCCCGCTCACCTACGAGAACGCCATCCATAGCACTCACGCTTATCTTGCGCATTTTAGAGTATCCACTTTCACGTGTCTATGAACTGTTATAGGCAACCCGTAAGTCCTTTACCACGGACACGGCTATTCAATAGATGATGTTAACCCTGCAGGGTGTACTTCTTCACACACGCTCTCGCCACTTACCGCCATGTACACGTCATGTATCTCAAAGAACCTTCTGCGGAAGCCTGGCGAGGGTGTCGGCCACGGCCTACCTAAACACTCAAGTCTCTAGTCCAGGTTTATCGCCTATTCAGGTTCCATCCGCAGGGAGTCCGGCCGAGGTTTCCACATACGGCCCCGAATGATGTGTGCATGGTTCCCGAGACACCAAACGGGCGCTCGGTACACCGGGCCACGGTGTATCTACCGCATCCTAGCCCACCCCTAGGGTCAGCGCTACGCACGGCCTCCAATACATATCCTACAAACACCAGAAATTAGTTGCAACTCCTGGACAGAGAACAAGGGTGGTTAAGAAGCCGAGAGAGTCAATTAAGGATCCCAATGTGTGGTAGTAACTGTTCATGGATCACAAACACAGAACTCAATTCCTGAGGACGGCTTCAATGAGACAACCCACCATGTACTCCTACATGGCCTCTCACCACTACCTTTACGAAATCGTGTTCACACACTTAACTCACACACAGTAGGACATGTTCATCACCATTCCAATTCATTCCCGATGAATCAGACCTGACTCAACTCTAAGCAGTAGTAGGCATGACAAACAAGCATGAAAGAGTAGGCACATCAGGGCTCAAACAACTCCTACTCATGGTAGTGGGTTTCATCTATTTACTGTGGCAATGACATGTCATGCAGAGGATAAAGGGGTTCAACTACCGCAGCAAGTAACAGATGAATCATTGTTGTCCTAATGCAGTAGAAGAGAGCAGGAGCGAGAGGGTGGGATTGTATCGGAATGAACAAGGGTTTTTTGCTTGCCTGGCACTTTTGAAGATAGCATTGAGTCTTCATCGGTGTCAAAGATCACAACGTCAGTTTTCAATTTCGATTATCTATATATTAGTTCATTTCTATTTCTAGATATCTATTTCTATATATTAGTATTAGTTAGTAGTACTATTAGTTACCGATCCCGGCTCTGTGAGTTCTTTTTTCCGTGATGAACTGGCACACCAGTCCTACATTTTTTTCTCTCGTGGACCGAGGAGAAAGGGGCTCGGCAGAAGAGGATTGTACCATGAGAGAAGCACAGAGGTCAACCCGCTTCAAATATGGAACATGGATTCTGACAATGCAACGGAGTTGGGTCCTCATATCGATCCGAATGAATCAGTCTTTCAACAGAGGTTAATCTTTGCCTATTAGGCAAGAGGACGTCTACCGAGGGGGAACAACACCGGCAAACAGAGAAGAAACACGATCAATGCAATGCACAATATGATGCATGCTATGAAATGGTAAAATGAGTGTGTTGGGCTAATGCAACTACAATCAGATGGGTTTGAGCTATTTTGAACCAAAGATTCAAATGCAAACCCATTTTAAAAGGTTATATTAGTGCATTAACTTGTTTCATCTAAACAGCAAGGTTAAAATGTTTAAACATGCATGAAACCAATACAGATGGATAGATTGGATTTTTCTGATCATTTTTCATATATAATTTATTTCATTTGGAGTTACGGTTGAATTACTATGAATTTTAGAAGTTTTGGCTATTTTCTGGAATTTCCTATATAAGAATAAATCCAGAAAATAAGTTGCTGCGTCAGCATGACCTAGGTGTGATGTCAGCAGGTCAGCTGGGTCAGCCAGGTCAAACCTGACCTGTGGGACCCATACGTCAGTGTCTCGGGCTGGTTTGGGTGTATGACAGGTGGGACCGGTCAACGTTGACTTGACCAAGGTCAAAGCTGACACGTGGGGTCCACACAGATTAATACTAATCTAACAGAGAAATAAAACTAATTAGTTTAGGCACCGGGGCCCACATGGCAGTGGCTCTAAGGTGGCTTAGCTTGGTCATTAGTGCCTAGTGACGGCCACGTCATCAGTCGCCAGAGCTTTCGCCGGCGACGACCATTTCGCGGGGCGGAGATCGTCGGGATCTCGCTACAGCCCACGGTTTGAGGCGGGGTTTGCTCCTACGGCTTCCTGACATTCTCGCGCATCTAGTGGTGGTAGAGGCAGTAGCTGGGATGGCCGGGGTTGACGGCGGCGAGCACTTCCGCGGCGGCCGGAGTTCGGGCACCTGCGGGTTTGGCGTTGTGGTGCGCGGGAGGGGGAGCTGGTGGGTTCTACGTGCTCCTGGTGAGGTGTGGAGCACGTTTTGGTGCTCGGGAGTGAGCTGTGGTGGCTCTGGTCTCGTCTGCATCATCACCGGCGGCGAGGAGCTCACGGCTCCGGTGACTCGGGTGGCTAGAGGGTGCGTACGGGCACGGGGAGCAGGGGAGGAGAAGGCGGAGCTCACAGCGGGGTCGGAGACGGTCTCAGCGAGCTCGGGGAGGCGGAGACGGCGGAGTTCCTCGGTGGCCGTGGAGGGGAACGGCGGAGCTGGCGGCATCCAGGGCTTCCGGCGCCTTCCGTCTTGATGAGGAGGAAGAGGGGGACGAGGCGGGGCTTCTTGGCGTGTCGGCGAGGCGAGGGGAGCACGGTGGCCACGGTGACAGCGAGCGGCAGCGATGAGCGTGCTCGGGTGTGCTCGGGAGAGGGAGCAGATGGCGAGGAAGAGAGCAGAGAGATAGCGAGAGAGGTCGGCGGATTGGGACGACGCCGGGGCGTTCACCCACGCGTCCAGGGTCTCGGCGGCAATCAGGAGGAGGCGTGGCGCCTCGCTGGCAGCGATTGTCCCACCTCCTGCCTGGCGAGAGGTTAGGGATGACTGCACCGTGTGTGGGCTGGGCCAGACAGTGAGGCCTGTGGGCGCCAGGTTAGCGGCCCAGGTAGGCGTTCTCTCTCTCTTTTCTAAATTGTTTCTGTTTTCTGCAATCTTTAGGGATTTGATTAAAATACCAAATCAATCCCAAAAATCATGAAAGTGCCCATGAACACTGTTGGGAATATATCCTACAGTAAACATTTCAGTTTGGGATTATTTGGACATTCAAATATCATATGATTTAATCCAGTGACCTTAGGATGTCCTAGAAATTTGTGCACCATTTTTGTCAGAGGTTTAAGACCAAAGCAAAGATGATGAACATTTTAGAAGGGCATTTCAGGTTCATTGGAAATGATTTTATTTGAGCCTATTTGAATTCATTTGGTGCTAGGGTTTAAACAATCCCAATTTCAAAATTAATAGAAATTGAAAATGATGCATGGATGCAATGCCACTAATTACAAGAAGATTTCTAGGGCTGTGACAACTCACCCCCACCTCATCCCGAGATTCAGGACGTGAGGTGAGAAGAAAAAGGGGATGCGAGGCTTAGCACAATCTTCATGATCCAACTGCCCTTCTTAAAGATGTCGACTCCTTGCGTCATATTGATCTTGGCATCTTCCTTTAGAGAGCTTCATCGACACGATGATGACGGAAAGAAACTCTACTAGGATTGATCTTCTCAAAGATCGAGCTATACAAGATCAACTCATGGAATGAGATGTTGAAACATCTCGAGTTGAGACACAAAACACACATCGAGAGGGATGGAAGAACAAACGACGAGGTTTGATTTGGTGGGCAACAATTCCACGTTTGGAAATAAGGTGGATGGAGTCAGAGTAGCGAGAAGTTAATTGCTATGATTCCATAACGGGGCACCTCGGGGAAGGTGACTCGTTGAACTAATCCCTTAAGTGGAGAATTACTTTTGATACAGAGATCATTGAAACTCTTAAAACCAGCCTAAGGCAATCACAATCGATCGTTTGGCGGAGTTCAAAGGAATGGCATATGCGGATTCGAATGGATGATGTGGACTACCTTGTTGAAGACAACGCGATGGATGATTTTGCTTATCATCGGAAATGGATGGGACCCATGGTAAAGACCGCTTTTGAGGATGATCCTGAACAAGAATTACTAAGGAGGCAGCCCATAGTGAAATGGCACAAAGACGGTGCAAGCTAGGAACAAAATGCAAATGCTGGGAACGTTCCAACCATCATATCTGTCTGAGATTCAGATCTGGTTGGTGTCAGGATATTCCAGACTCATCAAGTCTAGAAAGAAAAATGAAGGTTTGCAACACAAATCGACGAGATGATGTTGCGAGATTCTCGGGGAGTGATCTACGATAGCAAGCTCCAAAACATGAGCTGGTTCTGCTACATACATGTGAACACGTTGTCCAAGACAAGCATGACCACGTAGTAGTATTATAATGAAACACTACCGAGTTCTGATTGGGAACCATCATTGCGGAGATCAAAGTCCTGCGCATGTACCTTTGGGTCCTTAAGGGTTAGCACTCAAGAACTTCTTTTCCTTGAACAAATCAATCAGTGGCTTGGTGTGCTAGGGAATACATATGGAGTGGAGGTAATTAATCTACCAAACCATAGAATACCTCGCACGAATGCATGACTGACTTGGGATGATACCAGAGGAGACAAAAACAATCCTTCTCGAACTCACGGCGGCAACTTGCACCAAATGCACATGAATTAGAGAAAGTCACTTCTTCCATCCAAGCATAAGTTTCATTAACGGAACACGAAGGCATTGCTTACAAAGTTTTCAACACTAGGTTGATGTTCAACATGAATCATGGGGGAGACAAAAATCTTTAATGGGCTCAACAACAACTCATCGGAATTTCCATATCGCTGGACTTCCACCATCATGTGAACAGCGGTGATAGCATTGGTCGCACCAAAAGATGTAATGGTGTATGCTCGAGGGATCAACCACGAGTAAGACAACATTACGAACATCGTTGGTTCTGATTTGACTTGACGATGGCCCATACTCAAGTCAAAGTTTTGACAAGGCAATAGATCCAACAACTGATCACGAGGACCAACCGATGGAGATATCATCTTTGTTCCACACACACACACACACACACACACACACACACACACACACACAAAGGTATCCCTTAGTGATGAACTAAGTCAGACAAGCTTTTATCTTCCAACTCTCTAAGTTGTTGTTTAGCTCAACCAACTAGCTCAGGGGTATCCAACACACATTCTTGGAGAAAGGGTGGTTCACAAGAAACCAACTTGGTCACGAGCTCAACATAACGGTCAGGGGACAACCTGGTAATGCTTCTGAGAAGATATTCGGAAAATCACGAACCACAGGTATGTTACTAAGCTCGAGAACAACCTTGCTTTTCAGGGTAAGATGATATGATCAAAAGAGTGGGGGATTAACACAATCCTAACTCATTGATCGAAGAGTGCACCAGAAATAAGGACTAGATAGCACGATCAATCTTAGGATGATGATTTAATCACCAACACGCTAAGAATGAGAATATTGTCCATTAACTACCAAGCAACGGAGTTGCTAGGAGTATTGATTTCACACATCACAACTCACTTGCCAGTATTCAGGTTACAATAACACGGGAGCCGAGGAATGAACAATGATGGCAAGAAGTATCACTGTGTCAAAAATTCATAAGAGATGGTGCAATTCCTATGATATTCTTGGCATAAATAGAGTAATACTCCAAGGTAGAACAGAACAAAGCTGGATTGGCATTTTGATCTACGGGGTACAACTACTTTGACCCAATCCTAGAAATGGATGAGGTACTGGAGTTTGTTTCTCCTAGTCATTTCGGAATAGAATGACTTGACGGACCACAAGAATAATAGGCATCGATGATGAATGCACGACTACTTCTGACTATCAATTGATAGACGAAGGTCGGAATACGACTGAAGAGGGACAACTCAAGAGGACATGTATCTTTCTGAGTTGTGGATGCATAGATTAATATGTCGAACCAAGTTCAACAGGTTTCTTCCAGATAACCCTTGCAGAGAGGTAGAACTGGCAGAATCACAATTATGAATGGAGAACTCCTCAAGAGTACTCTGATTGTGATCCTTCGGTTCAGCGAGGAACTTCTGCCATAAGCGGTTCATAGTATTTGGAAGAAGGAGATACCACGGACCTCGAAGACTATCACAAAGGTTACTAGTATCCTAAAGGTACGAGCAACACTATCAACACGAGGTAAGTAGAGTGAATCTTGGGTCAAGAACCCAGGAGTAGAATACCTATTAACTAAATTGCATCACGGGATGCTTTTGAGAATGATGGCCAGAATCATCACACTGGGAACACAAAATATGGCTAGATTACTAGATGGTTTCATAAGATGCCTAGGGTCATAATAATAGCTCCAACATATATGTCGAGGCAACAGAGTACCTCAACACACTAATTTGTGTGATTAATCTGGCCCAAATGAACATTAGAAATGGAGAGAAGGGATTTGCAAATGCATCGAACTATATAGAAATCTGGGATGACTCGAGACAACGACTTATTTGTAAATGCTCAAAATGATTTGAGACATCACGAAAAATAGTGGCATGACCACTCAACATCACAATATCAAGGTTACGAGACCAACTATGAACACACGGAAGTAGTAAAAACTAAACTGAGATTTGAAACTGTCAATTCTATAAGTCTATGGATTAGTAACACGTCATCCTGATAGATAGATGAGAAGGCCTAGTTCTTAATCCCCGTAGAAGAGAGGAGGATGACTCAGATCAGAAGGCCATGAGGTATAAGGATTAAAAAGAGCCTTACGTTCCCTTCCACAATCAATTCCCTTACATAACTAAAGCATTTCTAGACACAACTTCGACCGGTTTGGCTTGGTAATCCTCTGTGCAGTCAGGCTCGATACCAATCTTTGTCAGACCCCGATTCCAAGTCATGTCGATCTAGCCGGTAACACCTCATATCACTTTGCGGCCTCACGCACGGTATTCCCACGGGTGAGCCTTACCATGGCCCGGGACCGTTTGCGCCTTTTGGCTTACGTATATGATAGTGTCGCTAGCATCCATATGATAGAGAACCCGGGCCGACATGGCTAGTCGTGAACCCAAAGCGGCACTAACCCATGGGGACAGGCATACATGAATCAACTTCAAGCATGTCGGTCAGCAGTGTGAATCCGGGCTGTAACCTTTGGGCTAACAGGACTCCGGGAACCCGGTCAGCAAGCAGCTAGGCAGGACTCCGGATGTCACCGCGTGACATTTCCCGAAGGGACGTAACCTGAGAACAAAGTGAAACACATGTCGGCCACCAAGCGTCTGAGCAGTAGTCTTTGGGCTAGCGGGACTCCGTGAACTGGCTGTAGCGGACTACTATGGCTCAAGGAAGCACTAGACTACATTTCCCCATAAGAGAGGCTGCCAAGGATAAACAACTAGATTGTCGGATCCCACACATACCAAGCATTTCAAACATACACACAATATGCTTGATACGTGTAAATACAACATGGCATCACAACATAACTCTACGACTCAAGTATTTATTCATTAGGCTCCGAGGAGCGACGATATTACAAACATGGGTCTCTCGACCCAGCATTCAGAGCATACAAGTCAAACACATGCGGAAGCTTGACATGTCTGAGTACAGACAACTATAAATGAAAAAGGCTAATTAGCCTGACTATCTACCAGATCCTGCCGAGGGCACAAGATCGTAGCTGAGGTATCAAGCTAAATGTCGAAGTCCACGCGGAACTACTAGCGAGACTGACGTCTCTCTGCAAATCATAAAATATGCAAACATGAGTACAAATGTACCCAGAAAGACTTACATCAGAACTAACTACATATGCATCGGTATCAACAAAGGGGGTGGTGGAGTTTAACAGCACCAAGCCAGCTTTGACTCGGTGGCTATCCTGAACTGTAATCGCAAGTAACTCTTTTGAGGTGGCGCACACGAGTCCACATATTCACCATATCAATACACCACTATGGATCTGCTCCCGTCTACCTACGAGAACGCCATCCATAGCACTCACGCTTATCTTGCGCATTTTAGAGTATGCACTTTCACTTGTCTATGAACTGTTATAGGCAACCCAGAAGTCCTTTACCGCGGACACGGCTATTCGAATAGATGATGTTAACCCTGCAGGGTGTACTTCTTCACACACGCCTCGCCACATACCGCCATGTACACGTCATGTATCTCGGCAACCTTCAAGCGGAAGCTTTGGCGAGGGTGTCGGCCACGGCCTACCTAAACACTCAAGTCTCTAGTCCAGGTTTATCGCCTATTCAGGTTCCATCCGCAGGAGTCCGGCCGAGGTTTTCGACATACGGCCCCGAATGATGTGTGCAGGTTCCCGAGACACCAAACGGGCGCCGCAGACCGGGCCACGGTGTATCTACCGCATCATAGCCCACCCCTAGGGTCAGCGCTACGCACGGCCTCCAACACATATCCTACAAACACCAGAAATTAGTTGCAACTCCTGGACAGAGAACAAGGGTGGTTAAGAAGCCGAGAGAGTCAATTAAGGATCCCAATGTGTGGTAGTAACTGTTCATGGATCACAAACACAGAACTCAGTTCCTGAGGACAGCTTCAATGAGACAACCCACCATGTACTCCTACATGGCCTCTCACCGCTACCTTTACCAAATCGTGTTCACACACTTAGCTCACATACAGTAGGACATGTTCATCACCATTCCAATTCATTCTCGATGAATCAGACCTGACTCAACTCTAAGCAAAGAGTGCATGACAAACAAGCATGAATGAGTAGGCACATCAGGGCTCAAACAACTCCTACTCATGCTAGTGGGTTTCATCTATTTACTGTGGCAATGACATGTCATGCAGAGGATAAAGGGGTTCAACTACCGCAGCAAGTAACAGATGAATCATTGTTGTCCTAATGTAGTAAAAGAGAGCAGGAGCGAGAGGGTAGGATTGTATTGGAATGAACAAGGGGTTTTTGCTTGCTTGGCACTTCTGAAGATAGCATTGAGTCTTCATCAGTGTCAACGATCATAACGTCGGTACAACGTCTACCAAGGGGGAACAACACCGGCAAACAGAGAAGAAACACGATCAATGCAATGCACAATATGATGCATGCTATGACATGGTAAAATGAGTGCGTTGGGCTAATGCAACTACAATCAGATGGGTTTGAGCTATTTTTAACCAAAGATTCAAATGCAAACCCATTTTAAAAGGTTATATTAGTGCATTAACTTGTTTCATCTAAACAGCAAGGTTAAAATGTTTAAACAAGCATGAAACCAATACAAATGGATAGATTGGATTTTTCTGATCATTTTTCATATATAATTTATTTCATTTGGAGTTACGGTTGAATTACTATGAATTTTAGAAGTTTTGGCTATTTTCTGGAATTTCCTATATAAGAATAAATCTAGAAAATAAGTTACTGCATCAGCATGACATAGGTGTGACGTCAGTAGGTCAGCTGGGTCGGCCAGGTCAAACCTGACCTGTGGGACCCATATGTCAGTGTCTCGGGCTGGTTTGGGTGTATGATAGGTGGGACCGGTCAACGTTGACTTGACCAAGGTCAAATCTGACACGTGGGGTCCACACAGATTAATACTAATCTAACGGAGAAATAAAACTAATAAGTTTAGGCACTGGGGCCCACATGGCAGTGGCTCTAGGGTGGCTTAGCTGGGTCATTAGTGCCTAATGACGGCCACGCCATCGGGCCGCCGAGTTTTCACCCCATGACGACCATTTCGCTGGCGGAGATCGTCGGGATCTCGCCATGACCCACGGTTTGAGGCGGGTTTGCTCCTATGGCTTCCCTGACGTTCTCGCGCATCTAGTGGTGGTAGCGGCAGAGCTGGGATGGGCGGGGTTGACAATGGCGAGCACTTCATGGGCGGCCGGAGTTCGGCACTGCGGGTTTGGCGCCAGGTGGCGCGGGAGGGGGAGCTGGTGGGTTCTACGTGCTCCTGGTGAGGTGTGGAGCACGTTTTCGTGCTCGGGAATGAGTTGCGGTGGCTCTGGTCTCATCTGCATCATCGCCGGCGGCGAGGAGCTCATGGCTCCGGTGACTCGGGTGGCTAGAGGGTGCGTACGGGCACGGGGAGTAGGGGAGGAGAAGGCGGAGCTCACAGCGGGGTCAGAGACGGTCTCAGTGAGCTCCGGGAGGCGGAGACGGCGGCAAATCGACAGCGGCGATCCTCGATGGCCGAGGAGGGGAACAGCAGAGCTGGCGGCATCCAGGGCTTCCGGCGCCTTCCGTCTTGATGAGGAGGAAGAGGGGGACGAGGCGGGGCTTCTTGGCGTGTCGGCGAGGCGAGGGGAGCACGGTGGCCTCGGTGACAGCGAGCGACGGCGACGAGCGTGCTCGGGTCTGCTCGGGAGAGGGAGCCGAGGGCGAGGGAGAGAGCAGAGAGAGCGAGAGAGGTCGGCGGATTGGGACGACGCCGGGGCGTTCACCCACGCGTCCAGGGTCTCGGCGGCAAGCAGGAGGAGGCGTGGCGCCTCGCGCGCGCGTGCGCTGTCCCGCCTCTGCCTACTGGCAGAGGTTAGGGATGACTGGCACTGTGTTGTGGGCTGGGCCAGACAGTGAGGCCTGTGGGCGCCAAAGTTAGTGGCCTGTAGGCGTTCTCTCTCTCTTTTCTAAATTGTTTCTATTTTCTATTTTTCTGCAATCTTTAGGGATTTAATTAAAATACCAAATCAATCCCAAAAATTATGAAACTGCCCATGACCACTGTTGGGAATATATCCTACAGTAAACATTTCAGTTTGGGATTATTTGGACATTTAAAATATTTACTAGCATTTAAATGCCCAAATTCAAATATCATATGATTTAATCCAAGGACCTTAGGATGTCCTAGAAATTTGTGCACCATTTTTGTCGAGGTTTAAGACCAAAGCAAAGATGATGAACATTTTAGAAGGGCATTTCAGGTTCATTGGAAATGATTTTATTTGAGCCTATTTGAATTCATTTGGTGCTAGGGTTTAAACAATCCCCATTTCAAAATTAATAGAAATTGAAAATGATGCATGGATGCAATGCCACTAATTACAAGAAGATTTCTAGGGCTGTGACATCGGTGTGGAACGACACCTATGGGATCACAAGAATCCCTACTACGGTTGCCGGGGCGCAGGGTTGCAAGAAGAGCAGGATCAGTCGCCAGCACAAGGATTGTTTACCCAGGTTCGGGCCGCGAGGATGCGTAAAACCCTAGTCCTGCTTTGGTGGGTGTATTTCAGAGAGTTCTCGAGTTCTCGAACTAGCTGTGGTGAGCGTGTGGTTCAAAAGAGCCGAATCCTTCTCCAGTATTCCATGGGCCTCCTTTTATAGTCGAAAGGGGCTGCCACAGTGGCACACAGAAGGTGGAAAGGCGCACAGTTCTATGAGCTTATCGCTCGTACTACAGGACAAGACACATTTAATGCGCAGCTAAGGTGTCCCCTTGCCTTATCGGGGACGGGGGCGAGGCCCGTCCCGACCGTCGCCGTCCCTCCTTGCTTCGACACGCGCCCTGGTTAGCGACGCATGTGGCGCCATGTAGGCAGGCAGGCAGCTGAGGTGGCGCGGTGGTAAGGTCTTCACGAAGATCTGCATGCCGCCACACAGGCGCCTGCTGAGTTGGCCTGGAAGCTGCATGTTGCCACGCAGTGCCCGCCCAGCTGGTTTAATGGGCAATGCATGCGAGCGGCGGTGGAGACTTGGCTGGTGCGGGCCTGGCAGTGGTCCTGCTGGCGTCCTCGGTGAGGGCCTTGCCAGGTGGCCCGGCAAGGATGTTGCCGGGGGTCTTGTGGCTCTCCTCGGCAAGAATTTTGTCGAGGATCGTTGTCTTCTTATCCTCATCTGATCTTGAATATGTCTTCACAAAGATCGGCATGCCACCACAGAGGTGTCTCCCGAGCCCTAGCCCCACGTGGATGATGGTGTTGGGGACCGTGGGCTCAAGGGTGGATCGCTCTGTTGGTGTGGGGTGAGCTGCCCCGGCAAGGGTCTTGCCGGGGGAACCTTCTTCGTCGCTCTGCTCTTTGTGGTCTTGGCCTTGGCGTTGCTCTGGTTATCTTGGGCTTCGGTCTTACCTTGGCTCACCTCCTGCTCGCTTGGTGCGACTGGTAGCAGCTCCGACTGCCCGTGCACAGGTAAAGGGGTACAAAAGTGCGCCCCTCCTTTTGTACACCGACATGGTCTAAAAGCCGAGATGCAAATGAAGGAAAGCATAAAACTGCTGATCCTAGTAGCCCCTGAGACTCAGGTCAATCTCCAAAATCATCCTGAGGATCAACTCCTAGCTCGACAGCATATGTAGGAATAGAAATGCAGTGTAATATATTAGAAATAATGATCAGTGGACAGGCCCCTGAGAGAGGGTTGTGAAAAGTCACCGCGATATATTAGCTTGATGCCGGATAAGTCCCAGATGGTACTTATTGTTGTTCGAAGACACGCTTCCCCATAGTTCGGTCATGCCGAACATTGAGCACTTTGAATTGTCTGCATTGAATAAGCAATGCAGTAGCCCCCGAGCCACTGGTCTGGTGGCAACACCAGATCAGGGGATCGATGTGCCCCTTTAATATTTATAAATAATGAGCATGAAGCCCAGTAGCCCCCGAGCCTTAATGTGGGCACGGGTGACCGAATTACGGATCGATATCCGTTTGAAAGAATTTTTTTGTTGTGTTTAACACAAACTTCTCAAAAAGAGAATAAGGTTTCTTAAAGGATCTTAGAGCTGGTCGAAATTCGAGCTCGCCAAGGTAGGCCCCCAAGGGGTTTAAAAGATGGGTTTGCAGTAAATGGATTTTACTCGCAATTTTTATGTGTAATGATTCTATGTATCCAAGTACTTTACCTCATTAATGCTCAGATCCGCATTGTACAAATTTTTTTTGACCGATCATTGGCTTCAACCTCCTCGGCCAGTAGCTGAGGAGTGTTTGTCCTACTTTATAAAGCCTTTATAATGGCAAAAGATTGACGGAAAACAAGGCAATCTGGCCATACGGTTTTATAAACAAAGGTACACGTAGAGATATGTTATAAGACATCTTCTGGAAAAAATAGTTCCATTATAGGTTTCCTTTCCCGGGCTTTCATGTTGATTATGATCATGAAACCTCAACTCCGATCAATGTGGGAGGAAAATATTTAGGATTTAGTTGTGGGGAAAGTTCCCAAACTCTATGGTTTTTAAGGGACCAAAATTTTTGCTTCCATCGTTGCCGACCAATTATATTCTTTAGGATGGCTAGCTTTCGGTTTCTCCCAGTCTGAGGTACTAACACGGAGGACCCGGTAGTAACAATCACATAGGTGCTCCCTTTACCGCCTAGCCAAACAATCGGGAACGTAGGGGTAATCACAAGAGCCAGGCAACCCAGCTTGGCCGAAATCTCAAGTCAAATTGATGCATATTTATGGGTGTATAACGATGATTACGGAAGGCGACCCTTGTATATTAAATACAAATGCCGATGATATGTTTATTTTGACTCCATTGCAACTGTTTATCAGTTGAAAGTGGCCCATCGTTGGCTTCCACTCCCTTGTAGATGCTACTCCGGGTGTTTCCGCAATAACAAACAACCCTTAGCCGACGACTCGGTGCCCGAAGGCGGCTTTGTTAGCGGAAACGAGGCAATCAGATATGCGGGCTTTATAACTTTCACTTAGTCATAGGAGCTTAAAGTTGGGAGGCCAAATATTAGCCCCCAGTTAATGTTCGGCGACAGCGAGGCCAAGCCGTTAACACTTAGGCCAATATTATGAACGGCCCGTCGCTTAACACATGGTGACCTCCATCGGTCCTATAGTTCAACACAGTCATCGGATCACTGACCAATTTACGCTTATTGTGACAGTCCGTTTTTGGCTTTCTCCACTGAGGCACTTAACCATGTGAGCTGGAAGCACAATCGCGGTGCTTCTCCCTTTGCACACCTAGGCGAATAAAAGCGGAACGTAGGAGGCAAGCGCAGGAGCCGGGCAACCCAACTATTGACCGAAGACACAATTCGAAACCGATGCATATATAGCAATATCCGAGAATGTTTTTGCCGAATCTCTAAAGGTGTCCGGCGTTGCACTGTGAGACTTATGCTAGAAACACACAAACAGTTTAAAAGTGCCATAGGCTTGGAAAACCAAAAACCTTCAATAAAAAGTTGGCATCCGAACTAGATGAAGTGTTCGGTGCCAATCCGAAAATTGGAGAAAAAAGAAAAAAAAATGTGCTTTTGTTGTGCTTTAACATGACATATCCGATCTCAAGACTTCCAAGCGGGTCAGCCTACGGCTTCAAGCTCCTTATCTCGAAGGCATAGTACTTCTCCGAGGCCAGTTTAGCAAACTAAACTCAAGCGGCTTTTAGAGAGAAGACAGGCTATCCAGCTATTGACCATACACTCGAGTCGAAAAAGGAGCGGTAGAAAAAGACTTTTCAACGACCAAGAAGAAAACACATTTACTATAAAACATCTCATACTAATTTAAGAGCCCCCAATTGACTTGGGTAAAATAATTTTATGTATAATGATTGTACGTACCAAAGTACTTATATCATATATGTGTTCACCCGAACTTTAAACGCGTCTTAACCGACCGTCGGCTTCTCCCTCTTCGGTCAAGGGCCGAAAAGTGTTACGTACTCCACCTGTCGAGAATATCGACGGTGTTTCCGATAACCTGGCAATCAGGCCATAAGGCTGTAACAGGCAAAGCGTGCTCAAGGAACTTATGCTATATTACTGATGAAGTGTAAGAAGCATATTCGAAGAAAATAGTATCCCCACCAATACCTTTCTTCGGTTTATCATTGTTACTATGAGACTTGTGTAATAGATTTTTTGTACTCATGAGTTCCGTTGTGTGCCGACCATGATTGAAAACAACAAGAGCGCTAGCTTTCAGCTTCACCCAGTCTGTGGTCCGAGCTCGGATGACCTGATCGTGACAATCGCAGAGGTGCTCCCTTTACTCCCTAGCCGAACAATCGGGAACGTAGGGGTAAATACAGGAGCAAGGCAACCCAACTTGCGGAACACTTAAGTCAATATGGTGCACATTGTGGCGTAATACACGAACAAGGAACGAAGCCATACAAGTATAATCATATGCAAGAGGAAAGGCTTCATAAAGGAAGCCCCCAAGTAAATGGTGTATTTGAATTTGTGTGTCACAAACAAAGTTTTAACAAGGAAGTTTTTCACAAACAACTTTTTGCCAAAAAATTATAATGCTTGGTCGAACCGAACAAAATTTAATCATTAAAACGAATTGAGCATGAAAGCGACTTAGCTGGTTAGTGTGCTCGGTGTTGATTATGAGGTCCTCGGCCTGGCCGAGGTCCCAGCCCCCAAGCTGGTTCCGAAGTGTCCCAGAAAAGAGCTTGGCTTGATGAAGTGGCGACATAGCGTGGTTGATGTGTTGAGGAGTAGTCCTCGGTCCAGCCGAGCTGACGAAGCTAGTAGGCTGATGATGCCGGAGTCCCGGGAGTAGGTTTGATGAAGAGATGACAAAGGCCCCGGTCCAGCCGAGGTGACGCGGTAGGTCGCTAAGGCGACGACGGAAACCCCACGTCAGCATGTCGGAACGCCGAAGTGACAACGCTGCCCGACCCGAATCATTTACCTGTGCACAGAAAATAGTGCAAGCCAGAGATAATAATAATAATTAATTTAAAAAAGGTTGCATGATTATTAATTTATGCAAAGTGAGTAATAAAAGAAATATGGCCTGTGCAGCAAACACCCGACGAGGTGGAGCTCTCCCAGCGATGCCGAAGTCCCTAAGGCAACCGAATACGTCGGTATGGCAATTCAACCAACAAGGTGATCACACGAGCCAATTTATGCCGCTTGAGATGGCGACATCGGCTTGCCGAGGTGGCGGCATAGCACGACCACAGTTATTTTTCCTGTTGAAGGGGCGACGCAGTTTGCCCAGATGGTGGTGCAGACCAGCCGAAGTTGGTTCACCTGTGCACATAAAATAATGCAAGACAAAAGTAATAACAAGTAATGATAATAATAATATATCTTTTTAAAAAAAGTTCTTCTACTTAAATAACTTAAGCGAAGTAAATAAATAAATATAGCCTGAGAACCGAGGTCTGTTCGTACATGTAATGTCCGTCAGGCTGCGGACAAAAGCGTGCAGATAAAACGCCGGTTAATGCAAAGCTAGTTTGCACTGTCCATCAATTAGACTTAACAAGTCATGTGTGTATCGCGCAGATCTGGTAGTATTCCTCGACAACGTGAAGTAATACTACTAGTCAAATAGTAGTAGTATTTGTCAACTAAGTCTTGCTGCAAAAACTGATCATTGATCGTTGGCACTTTGGCAAATGGAAGCAGCAAAAATACTACTGTAAGCAGAAGAGGAAAAAGGCATAGAGAGAAAAAAGACAAAAGAGGAGAGATCTCCCTGGATGGCCGGCCGCTGCCGTGGAGCGTCCTCGGCTGCATTTGCACTGGCCTGTCCTTGGCACTCCTCAGGACCGGGGCTGCATAGGAGCCAGTGCCCGGTTGATCTTGGATGCATTCATCGCTTTGTTTGGACATCGCCGTTTGCCGATCTCTGGACTGTAATAAATTGTGCATGCAATCCTGCTTTCCGTGTGCTTGAGTGCCTCAAAAGGTGGCCTCGTTCGCCAGCGTTGCAACCCAAAAGGCCTATCGCACAGCCGGCCGCGTGTCAGCTTCTAACACTGCAACAAAGTTGTAGTCAGCCAGATCGGTTTGGACACCATTAGTTTGATCTACCACTGCTCTTGGGATTTCAATAGAACACAGATCTGCACATGCGCCTGTGTTTGTCGGCCGAGGTGATTTGTCTTCAGGCACAGGGATTCGACGTCTTGCCAAGAACTGCCGCCCAGAGAGTTCTGACCTAATTTTAGTTCTGCGAACATAGTTCAAAGCCGGGAGCAATAATTTGTAAAAAAAAGAAAGATAATATACATGAAACAGATCGAACTGGAAAATATAACCTGATGGTTGATTTTAGCTCCTACCGAACCATGACGATCACCTAGCAGGCTCTCAATGAAAGCACCAATGTCGGTTCTATATCCGGCATATCTCGTAATAGGGGTCCTAAGCTAAGCGTCTTGGAGCGATGGTAACATGGACACGGGATTTTACCCAGGTTCGGGCCCTCTTGATGGAGGTAAAACCCTACGTCCTACTTTTGATTGTATTCATATGGGGTGTAGTACAGAGTACATGTATCTACCATGAGATTGTTCTAATGAATATGAGATGATATATTGACTAGCCTGGCCTCGGTTTATATAACACGTCGGAGGCCTAGGGTTTAGAGGAGTCCTTGGCTTGAGCGCCAAGTCTTGTGGAGTCTTCCTTGTATGCGGCATGGGCTGCCCGAAGTGGCCCATGAGTGAACTGCCATGGGGGTCCTCGGCCCGATACTCCTGTTCGGGATACGACGTGTTGAGTCCCACCTTGAAGGAAATACGCCCTAGAGGCAATAATAAAGTTATTATTTATTTCCTTATTTCATGATAAATGTTTATTATTCATGCTAGAATTGTATTAACCGGAAACATAATACTTGTGTGAATACATAGACAAACAGAGTGTCACTAGTATGCCTCTACTTGACTAGCTCATTGATCAAAGATGGTTATGTTTCCTAGCCATAGACATGAGTTGTCATTTGATTAACGGGATCACATCATTAGGAGAATGATGTGATTGACTTGACCCGTTCCGTTAGCTTAGCACTTGATCGTTTAGTATTCTGCTATTGCTTTCTTGATGACTTATACATGTTCCTATGACTACGAGATTATGCAACTCCCGTTTACCGGAGGAACACTTTGTGTGCTACCAAACGTCACAACATAACTGGGTGATTATAAAGGTGCTCTATAGGTGTCTCCGAAGGTACTTGTTGGGTTGGCGTATTTCGAGATTAGGATTTGTCACTCCAATTGTCGGAGAGGTATCTTTGGGCCCTCTCGGTAATGCACATCACTTAAGACTTGCAAGCATTGCAACTAATGAGTTAGTTGCAGGATGATGTATTACGGAACGAGTAAAGAGACTTGCCGGTAACGAGATTGAACTAGGTATTGAGATACCGACGATCGAATCTCGGGCAAGTAACATACCGATGACAAAGGGAACAACGTATGTTGTTATGCGGTCTGACCGATAAAGATCTTCGTAGAATATGAGGGAGCCAATATGAGCATCCAGGTTCCGCTATTGGTTATTGACCAAAGACGTGTCTCGGTCATGTCTACATAGTTCTCGAACCCGTAGGTTCCGCACGCTTAAAGTTTCGATGACGGTTATATTATGAGTTTATGAGTTTTGATGTACCGAGAGTTGTTTGGAGTACCGGATGCGATCACGAACATGGCGAGGAGTCTCGAAATGGTCGATACATGAAGATTGATATATTGGAAGCCTATATTTGGATATCGGAAGTGTTCCGGGTGAAATTGGGATTTTACTGGAGTACCGAGGGGTTACCGGAACCCCCCGGGGGCTTAATGGGCCATAGTGGGCCTTTGTGGAGAAGAGGAGAGGCGGCAGGCAGGCCGCGCCTCCCCCCCTAGTCCCAATAGGACAAGCGTAGGCGGCGCCTTTCCTTCCTTTCTCCCTCCTCTTCCCCTCCACTCCTAATCCAACAAGGAAAGGGAGGGAGTCCTACTCCCGGTGGGAGTAGGACTCCTCTGCACGGCCCTCCCGGCCGGCCGCACCCCTTGCTCCTTTATATACGGGGCAGGGGGCACCCTAGAGACACAAAAATTGATCGCTTGATCTTTTAGCCGCAGCGGTGCCCCTCCACCATAGTCCACCTCGATAATACTGCAGCGGTGCTTAGGCGAAGCCCTACGTCGGTAGAACATCATCATCTTCACCACACCGTCGTGCTGACGGAACTCTCCCTCAACACTCGGATGGATCGGAGTCCGAGAGACGTCATCGGGCTAAACGTGTGCTGAACTCGGAGGTGTCGTGCGTTCGGTACTTGATCAGTCGGATCGTTAAGACGTACGACTACATCAACCGCGTTTTGCCAACGCTTCCGCTTTCGGTCTACGAGGGTACGTGGACAACACTCTCCCCTCTCGTTGCTATGCATCACCATGATCTTGCATGTGCGTAGGAATTTTTTTGAACTTACTACGTTCCCTAATAGTGGCATCTGAGCCAGGCTTTATGCGTTGATGTTATATGCACGAGTAGAACACAAGTGAGTTGTGGGCGATACAAGTCATACTGTTTACCAGCATGTCACACTTTGGTTCGGCGGTATTGTTGGATGAAGCGGCCCGGACCGATTTTACCGCCATGCTATGCACACAGGTGACTAGCGGGTGTCAGTTTCTCCAACTTTAGTTGAACCGAGAGTGGCTACGCCCGATCCTTGAGAAGGTTAAAACAGCACTAACTTGACGAACTATCGTTGTGGTTTTGATGCGTAGGTAAGAACAGTTCTTGCTCAGCCGGTAGCAGCCATGTAAAACTTGCAACAACAAAGTAGAGGGCGTCTAACTTGTTTTTGCAAGGCATGTTGTGATGTGATATGGTCAAGGCATGATGCTAAATTTTATTGCATGAGATGATCATGTTTTTGTAACTGAGTTATTGGCAACTGGCAGGAGCCATATGGTTGTCGCTTTATTGTATGCAATGCAATTGCCCTATAATGCTTTACTTTATCACTAAGCGGTTGCGATAGTCGTAGAAGCATAAGATTGGCGAGACGCAAACAATGCTATGATGGAGATCAAGGTGTCGCGCCGGTGACGATGGTGATCATGACGGTGTTTCGGAGATGGAGATCACAAGCACAAGATGATGATGGCCATATCATATCACTTATATTGATTGCATGTGATATTTACCTTTTATGCATCTTATCTTGCTTTGATTAACGGTAGCATTATAAGATGATCCCTCACTAAATTATCAAAGTATAAGTGTTCTCCCCGAGTATGCACCGTTGCCAAAGTTCGTCGTGCCCAGACACCACGTGATGATCGGGTGTGATAAGCTCTACGTCCATCTACAATGGGTGCAAGCCAGTTTTGCACACGCAAATTACTCAGGTTAAACTTGTCGAGCCTAGCATATGCAGATATGGCGTCGGAACACTGAGACCGAAAGGTCGAGCGTGAATCATATAGTAGATATGATCAACATAATGATGTTCACCATTGAAAGCTACTCCATTTCACGTGATGATCGGTTAAGGTTTAGTTGATATGGATCACGTGATCACTTAGAGGATTAGAGGGATGTCTATCTAAGTGGGAGTTCTTAAGTAATATGATTAATCGAACTTAAATTTATCATGAACTTAGTGCTGGTAGTATTAGCATATTTATGCTGTAGATCAATAGCTCGCGTTTTGCTCCCCTGTTTTATTTTGATATGTTCCTAGAGAAAACTAAGTTGAAAGATGTTAGTAGCAATGATGCGGACTTAGTCCGTGATCTGAGGATTAACCTCATTACTGCACAGAAGTATTATGTCCTTGATGGACCGCTAGGTGACAGACCTATTGCAGGAGCAGATGCAGACGTTATGAACGTTTGACAAAAGCTCGGTATGATGACTACTTGATAGTTTAGTGCACCTTGCTTTACAGCTTAGAACCGGGACTTCAAAAATGTTTTGAACGCCACAGAGCATATAAGATGTTCTAAGAGTTGAAATTGGTATTTCATACTCATGCCCGTGTCGAGAGGTATGAGACCTCTGACGGTACTTTGCCAACAAGATGGAGGAGAATTGCTCAGCAAGTGAACATGTGCTCAGAATGTATGAGTACTACAATCACTTGAATCAAGTGGGAGTTAATCTTCCAGATAATATAGTGATTGACAGAGTTCTCTAGTCACTATCACGAAGTTACTAGAACTTCGTGATGAACTATAATATGCAAGGGATAACGGAAATGATTCCCAAGCTCTTCATGATGCTGAAATCGACGAAGGTAGAAATCAAGAAAAACATCAAGTGTTGATGGTTGACAAGACCACTAGTTTTAAGAAAAGGGCAAAGGGAAGAAGGGGAACTTCAAGAAGAACGGCAAGCGAGTTGTTGTCGTCAAGTGAAGAAGACCAAGTCCGACCTAAGCCTCGCATCGAGTGCTTCTACTTCAAAGGAACTGGTCATCGAAGCGGAACTGCCCCAAGTATTTGGCGGATAAGAAGGATGGCAAAGTGAACAAAGGTATATTTGATATACATGTTATTGATGTGTACTTTACTAGTGTTTATGGCAACCCCTCAGTATTTGATACTAGTTCAATTGCTAAGATTAGTAACTCGAAACGGTAGTTGCAGAATAAACAGAGACTAGTTAAGGGTGAAGTGACGATGTGTGTTGGAAGTGGTTCCAAGATTGATATGATCATCATCGCAGACTCCCTATACTTCCGGGATTAGTATTGAACCTAAATAAGTGTTATTTGATGTTTGCGTTGAGCATGAATATGATTTGATCATGTTTATTGCAATATGGTTATTCATTTAAGTTAGAGAACAATTGTTGTTCTGTTTACATGAATAAAAACCTTCTATGGTCATAAACACCAATGAAAATGGTTTGTTGGATCTCGATCGTAGTGATACACATATTCATAATATTGAAGCCAAAAGATGCAAAGTTAATAATGATAGTGCAACTTATTTGTGGCACTGCTGTTAGGTCATATTGGTGTAAAGCGCATGAAGAAACTCCATGCCGATGGGATTTTGGAATCACTTGATTATGAATCACTTGATGCTTAAGTAACCATGCCTTATGGGCAAGATGACTAAAACTCCGTTCTCCGGAACAATGGAGCAAGCAACTGGCTTATTGGAAATAATACATACAGATGCATGCGATCCGATGAGTGTTGAGGCTCACGGCAGGTATCATTATTTTCTGACCTTCAAAGATGATTTGAGCAGATATGGGTATATCTACTTGATGAAACATAAGTCTGAAACATTTGAAAAGTTCAAAGAATTTCAGAGTTAAGTGGAAAATCATCGTGACAAGAAAAGAAAGTTTCTACGATCTGATCACGGAGACAAATATTTGATTTACAAGTTTGGTCTTCAATTAAAACAATGTGGAATAGTTTCACAAATTCGTGCCACCTGGAACACCACAGCATAATGGTGTGTCCGAACGTCATAACCGTACTTTATTGGATATAGTGCAATCTATGATGTCTCTTACCGATTTACCACTATCGTTCTGGGGTTATGCATTAGAGACAACTGCATTCACATTAAATAGGGCACCGTCTAATCCGTTGAGATGACACCGTATGAACTATGGTTTGGCAAGAAACCTAAGCTATCATTTCTTAAAGTTTTGGGTTGCGATGCTTATGTGAAAAGTTTCATCCTGATAAGCTCAAACCCAAATCGGAAAAGTGTGTCTTCATAGGATACCCAAAAGTTACTATTGGGTACACCTTCTATCACAGATCCGAAGGCAAGATATTCGTTGCTAAGAATGGATCCTTTCTAGAGAAGGAGTTTCTCTTGAAAGAAGTGAGTGGAAGGAAAGTAGAACTTGATGAGGTAAATGTACCTTCTCCCTTATTGGAAAGTAGTTCATCACAGAAATCTGTTCCCGTGACTCCTACACCAAATAGTGAGGAAGCTAATGATGATGATCATGTAGCTTCAGATCAAGTTACTACCGAACATCGTAGGTCAACCAGAGTGAGATCCGCACTAGAGTGGTACGGTAATCCTATTCTGGAGGTCATGTTACTTGACCATGACGAACCTACAAACTATGAGGAAGCGATGATGAGCCCATATTTCGTGAAATGGCTTGAGGCCATGAAATCTGAGATGGGATCCATGTATGAGAACAAAGTATGGACATTGATTGACTTGCCCAAATGATCGGCGAGCCATTGAGATTAAATGGATCTTCAAGAGGAAGACGGACGTTGATAGTAGTGTTACTATCTACAAAGCTAGAATTGTCACAAAAGGTTTTCGACAAGTTCAAGGTGTTGACTACGATGAGAGTTTCTCACTCGTATCTATGCTTAAGTCTGTCCGAATCATGATAGCAATTGCCGCATTTTATGAAATCTGGCAAATGGATAAACAAAACTGCATTCCTTAATGGATTTATTAAAGAAGAGTTGTATATGATGCAACCAGAAGGTTTTGTCGATCCTAAAGGTGTTAACAAAATGTGCAAGCTCCAGTGATTCATCTATGGACTGGTGCAAGCATCTCGAAGTTGGAATATACGCTTTGATGAGTTGCTCAAAGCATATAGTTTTATACAGACTTCATGTGAAGCCTGTATTTACAAGAAAGTGAGTGGGAGCACTACAACATTTCTGATAAGTATATGTGAATGACGTATTGTTGATCGGAAATAATGTAGAATTATTCTGCAAAGCATAAAGGAGTGTTTGAAAGGAGTTTTTCAAAGAAAGACCTCGGTGAAACTGCTTACATATTGAGCATCAAGATCTATAGAGATAGATCAAAATGCTTGATAAGTTCTCTCAGTGAGTACATACCTTGACAAGATTTTGAAGTAGTTCAAAATGGAACAGTCAAAGAAAGAGTTCTTGCCTGTGTTACGAGGTGTGAAATTGAGTAAGACTGAAAGCCCGACCACGGCAGAAAATAGAAAGAGAATGAAAGTCATTCCCTATGCCTCAGCCATAGGTTCTATAAAGTATGCCATGCTACGCACTGCATCTATTGTATACCCTGCACTGATTTTGGCAAGGAGTACAATAGTGATCTAGGAGTAGATCAATCGGACAAATGTCAAAATTATCCTTAGTGGAATAAGGGTATGTTTCTCAATTATGGAGGTGACAAAAGGTTCGTCATAAAAGGGTTACGTCGATACAAGTTTTATAATCGATCCGTATGACTCTAAGTCTTCATCTGGATACATATTAAAAGTGGGAGCAATTAGCTAAAGTAGCTCCGTGCAGAGCATTGTAGACATAGAAATTTGCAAAATACATACGGATCTGAACATGGCAGACCCGTTGACTAAACTTCTCTCACAAGCAAAACATGATCAAACCTTAGTACTCTTTGGGTGTTAATCACATAGCGATGTGAACTAGATTATTGACTCTAGTAAACCCTTTGGGTGTTGGTCACATGACGATGTGAACTATGGGTGTTAATCACATGGCGATGTGAACTATTGATGTCAAGTCACATGGCGATGTGATCTAGATTATTGACTCTAGTGCAAGTGGGAGACTGAAGGAAATATGCCCTAGAAACAATAATAAAGTTATTATTTATTTCTTTATTTCATGATAAATGTTTATTATACATGCTAGAATTGTATTAACCAGAAACATAATACTTGTGTGAATACATAGACAAACAGAGTGTCACTAGTATGCCTCTACTTGACTAGCTCGTTAATCAAAGATGGTTATGTTTCCTAGACATAGACATGAGTTGTCATTTGATTAACGGGATCACATCATTAGGAGAATGATGTGATTGACTTGACCCATTCCGTTAGCTTAGCACTCGGTCATTTAGTATGTTGCTATTGCTTTCTTCATGACTTATACATGTTCCTATGACTATGAGATTATGCAACTCCTGCTTACCGGAGGAACACTTTGTGTGCTACCAAACGTCACAACGAATCGTGTGATTATAAAGGTGCTCTACAGGTGTCTCCGAAGCTACTTGTTGGGTTGGCGTATTTCGAGATTAGGATTTGTCACTCCGATTGTCGGAGAGGTATCTCTGAGCCCTCTCGGTAATGCATATCACTTAAGCCTTGCAAGCATTGCAACTAATGAGTTAGTTGTGGGATGATGTATTACGGAACGAGTAAAGAGACTTGTTGGTAACGAGATTGAACTAGGTATTGAGATACCAACGATCGAATCTCGGGCAAGTAACATACCGATGACAAAGGGAACAACGTATGTTGTTTTGCGGTCCGACCGATAAAGATCTTCATAGAATATGTGGGAGCCAATATGAGCATCCAGGTTCTGCTATTGTTTATTGACCGGAGACGTGTCTCGGTCATGTCTACATAGTTCTCTAACCCGTAGGGTCCGCACGCTTAAAGTTTCGATGACGGTTATATTATGAGTTTATGAGTTTTGATGTACCGAAGGTTGTTCGTTGTCCCGGATGCGATCACGGACATGACGAGGAGTCTCGAAATGGTCGAGACATGAATATTGATATATTGGAAGCCTATATTTGGATATCGGAAGTGTTCCGGGTGAAATCGGGATTTTACCGAGTACCGAGGGGTTACCGAACCCCGGGGCTTAATGGGCCATAGTGGGCCTTTGTGGAGAAGAGGATAGGCGGCGAGGCGGGGCTGCGCTCCTCCCCTAGTCCAAATAGGACAAGGAGAGGCGGCGCCCCTTCCTTCCTCTCTCCTCCTCTTTCCCTCCACTCCTAATCCAACGAGGAAAGGGGGGGGGTCCTACTCCCGCTGGGAGTAGGACTCCTCCCGGCGCGCCTCCCGGCCGACCGCACCTCCCCTTGCTCCTTTATATACGGGTGCATGGGGGCACCCTTGAGTCACAACACTTGATCGATTGATCTTTTAGCCGTGTGGGGCCCCCTCCACCATAGTCCACCTCGATAATCTTCAGAAGCGGTGCTTAGGCGAAGCCCTGCGTCGGTAGAACATCATCATCGCCACCACGCCGTCGTCGATTTAAACTCTCCTCAACACTCGGCTGGACCGGAGTTCGAGGGACATCATCGGGCTGAACGTGTGCTGAACTCGGAGGTGTCGTGCGTTCGGTACTTGATCAGTCGGATCATGAAGACGTACGACTACATCAACCATGTTGTGCTAATGCTTCCGCTTTCGGTCTACGAGGTTATGTGGACAACACTCTCCCCTCTTGTTGCCATGCATCACCATGATCTTGCGTGTGCATAGGAAATTTTTTGAAATTACTACGTTCCCCAACACCCCTAGTCCAGGACACCGTCAGCGACGACGACATCATGGCCAAATATCTGCAACAGAGTGAAAAGGCGGCGATACTCCCCAAGGCAGTCGCGCGGGAGTACATAGAGCTGCTCCTCTGGGCCATGGAGCAAACAGATTCACCGAATCCGATCGTGAGGGAGCGGTGGTGGGAGTATCGATCCCAGATGGAGCATCCACCAGAGATTGAAGGATCGAGCATCTACAGGGTGTCGTTTGTGAGGGTATCTTGCCAGAGCGAGCCGATGGAGTCTTCGTCGACCGAACCTAGCTGCAAGAGGAGAAAAGCAGTTGGCCCGACGACGCTTCCCCGCCATCCTCTCCCTCGCCGTTCACATCATCTCACGGGGCGGCTGTCTGCCGCCGAGGAATAGGAGGGGACTGCCCCCCAGCCCAATAGTCGGGCAGGTTGTCAATTGTCAGGAGGAGCTTAGGGTTGTCAGTATTTGCAGGTTGTGAATTGTGTTTTGTGTTGTGTATTTTGAGAGTACTTTCAGATATGAATGTCTTTGGAATTTCAGATTTGCGGTATTGAGCATATGAAGTATTTTATGAATTCTAGAGATCTATATTTAGCACTTAAAAAATGTAGTTTCATAGGAGTATAAAAGTGTAGACAATGTGATTCTCAGAGAAGAAACTGCAAGTTTCGGGCCAGATAAGAAACTACAAGTTCGGGCCAGATAAGAAACTGCAACTTTCAAAGGGCGTAGCATTTATATTAACATGGCCTTTTCAAACAGTGTTAACTTCATGTTGGAAGTTTTATTCATGGTCGAAAATGGAACTACCAGCCAGTTAACATCATGCTGATGAACATTCATGCATTACACATCTTCATATGATGCACAGTCAAAAAGATATGCTATTTTCAGAATGCCCACACAATGTCGAGTGTGCGAAAAATTGAGAAAACGAGGTACGAAGTTTTGGCAAGTGTTGGACGTGGTGTGCGTAGATGAAAATGGGGACCCATATGTCAATTATGACAGAGGCAAAAAATTTAGAGATATTTTCCCTACATCACGTGGAATCGAACCCGGGCGGAACAGCTGTCAGGTAGTGTCACTTGGCCACTGGGCTAGTTCAGTACTTTCGTTAAAAATAAGGCACTGCCTTGGGTGGTCTGATCACCTCCTGGGCCTTTGTGCGCTCGCCGCGGCGTCGCTATTTGCCGTTGTGAACATGATGAACAAACGAGAGGAATATGGAGAGGACTGTACATGGAGAGGCGGATAGTCGGGACCCACCAGGTCTATGGCCGTACGCAAGCAAGTGCCTCATCGAAAAAAACTTCCTCCTAATGCTATACTGACGTTGGGGCCCACAAGTTTGTCAACATAGTTACATTTTTTAGGTGCTTCAACATAGGAGATAAATTCACAACGAAGCCCTAGAGCTGGCGGGTAGTATCACTTATTATCACTCGAGCAACAAGTATCCGCTGTGTTTTGGGCTGCCCGTCTAGGATTTTTTTTAACATGTGTAGCCCACGACATGCCGGTTTGTATTTTTTTGAGGGTCATCATGTATCGACCGGCCTATGGACCTCCCATCCGAGATTTTATTTTTCCTGAAACATCGGCAGCCCAATTTATGTATTTTTTTTTAAACGCAAAGGTCTGTTCTATTTTTCTATATAAGAATAGGAACGCCTACTCCAACTTTTGTTTCCCTTCTAACTATATTATATATATTTAAATTATTTTATATGTTATTATATATTATTGTTATTGTCATCATATATTTAATGTAAACTTACATATGTAAGAAAACAATATCCCACATCTTATTAACTTATAAAAATAATTTCTTAACAATAAAATACTAGATTTTTTTGGCAACGAAAATCCTGGTGATTGTGTACAAAAGCTTGGTAAGATTTAAGGACCAATGTAATAATAAATCACTTATTATTTAAATATATTTATAACAAAATGCTCAGCCCCTGTTTACTTTTTGATAACATTGCTGCGCCCAACCCAACATTATAATTAGAATCAGCCCAGCAAAATCGTGTATTTCGAGAAAGTGCAAATGACCTGTAATTTTTTAGGAGAAAAATAAATGGGCCGCATGGACGCTACATTATTTGTTCACCCAGCCCAGCAAATGGACTGTAATTCTGAAAAAATAGATCAAATTGACTGTAAATTCTGAAAAAAAAAGGGTTGAATACGTGCCACATTTTTGGAGGCTGAAATGTGGGCCAATAGGTCGAAGCCAACGCAAATGGTTGTCAACTTAGTCAACAAATGATTCTGACATCGTTAGCCGTTGGATTTACATCCAACGATCGGCATAATCTCAATCTCTCGTCTTCTTCCTCCAGCGCCGACGGGACCACCAGCTCCCGCCTCCTGCTGCTAGCAGCTCTGCTTAGCATGTTTTGCTGTGAAGCGCTACCCCACCGTTGGCCAGGCCATTCCTCCACCCCTCCACACCTCATGTTCCTCTCCACCGACTACCGAACCACACCGCACCAGAACCAGTTAACCCTCGTATACCTCTCTGTCTGCGACTCTACTACCGCGTCTTCCCATCTCCGGCTCGTTGCTGTCCGGGGCCTCGCCGTCGTCCACCGCCTTGGATGCGCTCGGCGCGGAGTAGTCAACTAATCATCGAACGACATCCATCGGAAGAAGACTGTGCGTGGAGAGGCTCACAACTGGATCCATGGCCGCACGCAAGGAAATGCCTCCTTATTACGCCCAAAATAATGATTCCTCCACCTGACAGCTAACACACCGGAAGGGCCTCTGCATTTCATGAAAAAAAACATTCCCCCGCTGACAGGTTGGACCCACCAGCTATATCTTCGCACGCAGGGAAATGCCTCCTTATTACGCACAAAAAAATGAATACCCCCTGCTAGCTGGGACCCACCATAGTGGGAGGCTGACTTATGGGCCTACTAAGTTGACGGGGACGGAGGGCTTTGTCAACTTAGTCAATACGAACGATTCTAGCTCCAAGGACTGCAGACGATGTCCATCCAACGGTGGTAGTGCTTCTTCAACCTCTGGTCTTGTTGCTCCAGTCGCCCAAACCAGCACCGGTCGTGCCGCGTGCTCCTGCTTCCCGTGGCCGGCTGTGATGCCGCGGAGGCCTCAACGCCTCCTACTACTTCCACTGCTGGCCAGGCCCTGGGGCGACGGCAGCCTCACACCGCAGCCGAACCAGTAAACCCTTGTACTCCTCTCCGCGGGGGCATCCACTGCCGCGTCTTCCCCGTCTCCGCGTCGTCCCCTTCCTAGGCCTCGCCGTCGTCCACCGCCCTGGTGCTCTCGCCGCGGCGTGGTTAACGTGGTCAGGGAACGACTTCCATCGGAAGAGTACTGTATGTGGAGAGGCTGACAACTGGGTCCACGACCGCAGCAAGGAAGTGCCTCCTTATTTCACGGAAAATAATGATTCCGCCACCTGACAGCAGGGACCCACCGGACGGGCCACCATATTTCGCAAAAAAATGTTTCCCGATCGCTGGGGACCCAAAGAGCTACATCTTCGCACGCAAGGAAGTGCATCCATTTTATGGGCAAAAAAAATTATTCGCCCACCTGACTGCTGGGACCCACCACCTACATCTTCGCACGCAAGGAAGTGCCTAACAGTCGGGACCCACCCGGTCGAAGCGTACGTAGCGTTGTCATTATGAGCGAACATGTACGTACATATTGGCCGATCGGTCTGTCTGCAGGCTGCAACGATGAACCGTGGCCGTGTAAGGAAGGGAACGTGTCGTAGTAGAGGCGCGCACGTGTTGTAGTAGAGGCGCGCACGTAGCATGTACACGTACGTATACCGGCCAGGGTGTAAGAAAGAAAATACGGCCACGTACGTACATACAGGGGGGTCTCGAACGCCTACTCGCGCATACGTACGGCGAGGGCTCGTGTACATGGCTGGGTCAGAACGGAGAAACTGCATCATCGTCGTATTCATGGGGAGGCAACGGAATGTGTCGTCTTTATCGAGAGGCAATGGAACGCGTGCTGTTCATCCGGAGCTAACCGGCTTGGATGGAACAGGTGATGGAAACGAGCCCTGGCGTACCGCAGAACGGAGGAAACGGCCTTGTGTTCGACCAGCCACGGTGGAAACGGGATCCTATTCATCGGGAGGGGTCTGGCGTACCGCAAAACAGAGGAAACGGACCTCCTACGGTTGAAACGGGGTCCTGTTGATCGGGAGGGGTGTGGCGTACCGCAAAACGGAGGAAACGGACTTGTGTTGGAGTGCTACGGTCGAAATGGGGGTCCTGTTCATCGGGAGGGGTGTGGCGTACCGCAAAACGGGACTCCACGGGATACTGTTCATCTCCACCGTCAACCTCCTCCAGCCTCCACGGGCTCCTGTTCATCCACCGTTGACCTCCTCCAGCCTCCACCTACGACTGTTCATCCAAGGGCTCCTGTTCATCCAGCCTCCACCGCGCACTCCTCCACCGGCTACTGTTCAACCAGCCCTCTCCACGTGGGTCCTGTTCAACCATACCTCCACGGGCTACTGTTCATCCAGCCCTCCACCGGCTACTGTTCAACCAGGCCTCCACGGGGTCCTGTTCATCCACTGGCTCGATCGATCAGGGTACTGTTCATCCAACGGCAACGGCCTCTACTACCACGGGGTCCTGTTCATCCAACCCCCACCGGGAACTGTTCATCCAAACTCCCCAACAACGCTCATTGTTCATCAAGGGAAGGAGGCAGCAGTGTTCGACCGGCTTCAGTTAGCAGCAGTAGCGAAGGAATCACTCGGGTTTAGTTAACAGCAAGGGATCGATCGATCGCTCGGGTTCAGTAACGCGTAGCCTGCAGTGGAATCGCTCGGGTTCAGTTAGAGCCCAACGCCTCGCACACACGCGCATACGTATGAGTGAAACACACATCGCTCGGCCCCGACCATCCACTGTAACCGGGAACTCCCCGATATTTTTCTCGCCCTCGCTTCTACCACAGTTTTTTCCGTCATGGACGGCCCAAAGAATTTCATGCAGCTGCGTCTCCGGCCCGCCCTGGACAAAAAGCCCATTTTCTGTCATGATTTTTTGTCATAGAAGTAGGACCCCACCACATCTATGATGATACCGGGTTTTGTCACAATTAACGTCATAGAAGTGTCATAAGTATGACAGAAAAACAAATTCGTTCGGCCCAAAATGTCACGGATGTGTCTTTTTTTTATAGTGTTGTTAGGCGAAAGAAACGGGTGATTGGAATTAAGCTCTTTATTTACACTTTGTCCAAGACAATAGTGAACTTTAGGATGGTAACTAATGTGTTGCCATTTTCCCCTGCCCACAACAAGTTACTCTATTAGACCTCAGTATCTGATATTTTTCTCTTTTCAGTGGTTTTCGAAGCTATTTACTGATGAGTACCTTGCAAACTACATGACCGGAGTGGAGCCAAGTAAGGTTAAAGTATATAATTCATGCTACCATGATAATGCTATAGAAGTCTTCTTAAAGGCGGTGAAGGATGGGCAGCGATCGTCACAAGGGGTTGGAAAAAAGTGGTTCGTGCCTATGGCATGTAGTTTGTGGTTCATCATAGTTAATTGCTGTCTAATCCTGTAATTACTAAACATATTGTACTGGCATATGGATTCGTTGTTGAACCATTGTGCTGAGAATTTGAATTGCACATTTCATATTTCAAAATTTCCAATTCGAATAATAAATTACAGGCAAAAATAAAAATATACATGAGCTAATAAAATAATGTGCACACGGTTAGAAAGAAAACAACGTGTGCAAAAGAAAACAACTTTGCAAGCGGTTCTGGCAGTAAAAGCGCTTGTGATGGATAGCCCAATGCCACATTGTTTTCTACATCAAATCGTGTGTGATGTAGTTCATAAAAGCAAACAATTAACCAAGGCAGAGCGTGTGTGATAGTTACACCTTTCACACGCGAGCGTATACATAAAACTATGTGGGACGTACATGCGAACGGAAACATTTTCCCTGGATTGACTGTGTGGGATGTACATAAGAACGGAAACGTATTCGTTGGATTCACTGTGTGTGATATACATACGAACGAAAATGTTTTTCTGGGATTCACCGTGTGGGATGTACATACGAAGGGAAATGATTGGGTTTCGATGCCTCGCCCGATCGCACACGCCCCCAGCCTGTGTCCCAGGAAGGCCTATCCCTGATGATTTCTGGGTCGTGTGGGAAGGACCCCCCTATCGCCCACACTCACTTGGAGACGGTTCCAAATACCGTCGCGGAAAGGGGTTAAAAACCGTTTGTATAGCACCAACGCGTACCGGTGAATTATGAAGATCACTTTGTAGATTGGGACAATTGGCAACACCTTATTATCTTGCATCTCCATCGTAGTATTGTGCGCCTTGGTGGTGGATGACACGAAGAAGATGGTGAAGAAGTATCCTTTTATCTGGCTCCAAATATCTTTCAAGTTATCAAAAGGCTCTCGATCATCTTCCGAGATCTCCACATTCACCACAACCACTTTTCTCTTCAGACCAAAATAAGGATATCCTCCCACTTGCACAACATTAATGTGTGGAGGGAACTTAACCAAATATGATAAATCATTAAGCTCCTTTACTTTTAAACCGTTAAATGTTTAGCTAGCCTTAACTAGTTCTGTGACAAGCTATGATAAACACAGTTTTACCTTCTATATACATATATATATATAGACAAAAGCAAAGATATAAAGTTTCGTTGGCGCGGCTGCAATCAGAGACACACGTTCCTTGTTGGGATCTGGTCCCTCCACTTTCCCTCTTTCCATTTCCTCTATTTCAGATGGTTGATAGTTATTTCCTCATATAGCTGGAATGGGACCATGGTCCCCTGTTCATTAGCCCACTAGAGTGAGTTAGTAGGCTGTCAAACCGGCAGGCACTCTGTGCTCGGTCCGTGCGCTCACGGTTCCAGCCCGCCGCAAAGGCACGGACGGTTCTTATAGAAAGGTGCTTGACATTTTCTATAGTCACAGCTAGCGTTGATATCTTCACCTCAAATGAAATGCTAACATTGATAGCTTAGCGTGTCTAATGCTTGATACTACTATGTGGTGGACAGCTCATGGCATGCAAGCCATTTTTTGTCCACGTCTGGAACTAATCACTACTACTAGAACACATTCAACCTTTGCATCTAGCGGCTCCAATCGGCTGTCACGCTGATGCATGCGGGAGAGTGCCTGGATTCACGCAGTGCAAGTAGCCACGGGCATTGCGCATCCGCGTGCAAGCCCTCTAACTTTTGAGCGCAGTCTCCGGCTCGTTAAGTCAACACAAAAAGCTGTCGTGCGGTGTCAATATTCAGGAGTACTAGATTTGAAGCCATGACGGTGCTGCCTCGAGTTTGCCATGCGCAGAACTGGGGGCCGCGGGGAGCAGGATGAAAAGGCCACACACGCCAAATTGCAGACGACGACCAGAGGAGTAGACGCCGCAAGTTTCAACTCCCACGACATGTTGTACATTTTTTTAGATGGCCTAACAAGACCTTTGCCCTGATGATTTTTTTTTTTGCGAGAATAACTTTCGATCTGTTTATCAACAGTTAAGGTAGTACAAAGAACACCAGAAATAAAAAAATACATCTAGGTCCGTAGACCACCTAGCGACGACTACTGGTACTGGAGCAAGCCGAATGCGCACCACCGTCTTCGCCCCTTCCTCATCTGAGCCGAACTAATCTTGTTGTAGTAGACAGTCAGGAAGTCATCATGATAAGCCCGCATAAAAGCAGCGCACCAAAACAGCATCTGCCGCCAATGAAAAGAATCGTAGATCAGAAGGATCCAACCTATAGACACACAAACACAGACGAACGAAGACAAGATCCACGTGGATCCACCGAAGACAAATGCCGACCGAATCCCGTGAGATCTGCTGGAGATAAACATCCACATGCCCTCTGACGATGCTAGAAACACCACCAGGAGAGGGACAAGGAGGGGAGAACCTTATTCCATCTGCAGAGAGTCGCCGCCTTACCTCTATGAACAGGATACAAACCTAAACAAAACTTAGAAGAGTAGGAAAAACCGAAGCCCTACTGCTGGCAAGGGCCGGGATCCACCATGCTTTCATGGTCCTAAGACCATAGAAGACGAGGTAGACTGGCGACAGCACCAGCGGGAGGCACGAGAAACTCTAGCCAAGGGGACATCTTTCTTCCCGTGGAAGAAAGAAAATCTTTGATGCTTTGAAATCTACCCTGATGATTTTTTTATGGTTTAAGTGAATTAGTTTTGAGTGAATGTTACTCATTGCAGTCTGTGAGATTTGTTGCCTTAATTCATTTGTTGTGGTTTTTCTACACGGGAAATCAAATCCACTTTGGTTGTTATTTCAGAATCACCAGTTATAACATGGGTGGCACACAAAATTTGACATATCGATAAAGTTTTGCATAAAAAATTGCTTACATGGTACCTAGAATATACCTTTAATTTTCATTGTCAAACCTTTCAGAGTTACATATGTGCAGTTCCTTTTATTGGACTCGGGCACCTTTTGTATTCTTAGAAGACAATTTTTTTTTAATTTTCAAAGAGGGGGCAAGGGAGGAGCTTTCCCCACCTGAATATACTCCCTCTGTTCCTAAATATAAGTCTTTGTAGAGATTTTACTATGAACTACATACGGAGCAAAATGAGTGAATCTACAGTCTAAAATGCATCTATATACATCCGTATATGGTCCATAGTGGAATCTCTACAAAGACTTATATTTAGGAACGGAGGGAGTATAAGATAATTCTGGATAACATGTGGCTATTTCTTTTCAAGACTCTCGTCTAGGCTTTATGCAAGTAGGTAGGAAGAGAATGCCATATCAGGACGTCGTGGGCCGACGCTATCTCCCGCGTACCCGTAGATGGGATCGTGGTCACTAGCATCAGACGACCAAGGATTTCCAACTCACGCAGGAAATTCACTACCGCCTTTGCCCATCCATGCCCTCCGCCTCAACCGCCGAGCATAGATCGCACGTCCGAAGCAATGTCACCAAATGTCGGATCGGGTCCGATCCAATTCAAGGAGACCGGTCACTGGAAGAGGAACTGTAGCAAGTGTCTTGCAGAGCATGGCAAGAAGGTCGGAAATGCTTCTTCAGGAAAAGGTACACTTGTTGCATATGTTATAGACATTTACCTTGCTGACATACCTAGTAGCTCTTGGGTATTTGATACCGGATCGGTTGTTCATATTTGCAACTCGATTCAGGGCTGGTAAGAACTAGGCGTGTGGCACAAGGGGAGATTGACATCAGGGTCGGCAACAAAGCAAGAGTTGCTGCGTTGGAGGTCGGCACGATGCAGCTCCATCTTCCTTCCGGATTCATAATGGAATTGAATAATTGTTATTACATTCCTGTACTTAGTCGGAACATTATTTCTGCCTCATGTTTGTGAGTCAAGGTTATGAATTTTTAAAGGACAATGGTTGTTCGATATTTTTGAATGGTATGTTCCACGGCTATGCACCCATTGTTGATGGGCTATTTATATTGAATCTAGAACAGGAACCGGTCTATAAAGTGAATGTCAAGAGGCATAAGCCTAATGAGACAAATCCGACATACTTCTGGCATTGCCGGCTTGGACACATTAGTCTGAAACGCATGAAGAAGCTCCATGATGATGGGCTCCTAACTTCGTCCGACTTCGGGTCGTTCGAGACATGTGAATCATGCTTGCTCGGCAAGATGACTAAGTCTCCTTTCGCAAAGAGTTGCGAGAGGGCGTCCGAGCTGTTGGAACTGATACACAATGATGTGTGTGGTCCAATGAGCACAACTGCCAGAGGTGGCTATCGATTTCGTGACTTTTACCGACGACTTGAGTAGATATGGATATATCTATTTGATGAGGCACAAGTCAGAGACTTTTGAAAAGTTCAAAGAGTTTCAGAACGAGCTTGAGAATCAGCTCGGCAAGACTATAAAGCTTCTGCGATCTGATCGTGGAGGTGAGTACATGAGCCAGGAGTTCGATGATCATCTGAAAAGTTGAGGTATAGTACCTCAGCTCACACCTCTGGGTACGCCACAGAGAAACGGCGTGTCGGAACGGAGGAATAGGACCTTGTTGGACATGGTCCGGTCTATGATTAGCAAATCGTATTTACCCTTGTCATTTTGGGGATACGCTCTAGAAACTGCAGCTTTCACACTTAATAGGGTACTTATGGGATACGCTCTAGCAACAAGTAGAAACTGCAGCTTTCACACCATCAAAATCCGTAGACAAGACACCACATGAGATGTGGACCGGGAAGAGTCCCAGTTTGTCTTTTCTAAAGATTTGGGGTTGTGAAGCATTTGTCAAGTGACTTATGTCAGACAAGCTTACACCTAAGTCGGATAAATGCATATTCGTGGGATATCCGAGGGAAACCTTGGGATATAGCTTCTACAACCGGGAAGAGAACAGAGTGTTTGTTGCTCGGAACGGGGTTTTCCTTGAGAAAGAGTTTCTTAGTCGGGAGGCTAGTGGGAGGACGGTTCGACTCGAAGAAATTCAAGGACCACTCGGGGACGGCTTGGCTGGTGATGAGATCATACCGGAGTCAGTTAGGGAACCCGTAGTGGAAGCGGCATCGGAACCACGGAGGTCGGAAAGATTGCGCAGAGTGCGTGATGTATTGTTGCTAGAAAGCGAAGAGCCAGCCACATATGCGGAAGCGATGGTGAGCCCAGATTCCGAGGCATGGCTAGAGGCCATGAGATCCGAGTTAAAGTCCATGGATGAGAATCAAGTCTGGGACTTGGTTGATCCGCCACCTGGCGAATCGCCATCGTTGCAAATGGGTCTTTAAGAAGAAAACCGATGTGGATGGAAATGTTCAGATCCACAAAGCTCGGCTTGTCGCTAAATGTTATGGACAACTTCAAGGAGTTGACTATGACAAGACTTACTCGCCGGTAGCGATGCTGAAATCGGTGAGGATCATACTAGCTATAGCTGCATATTTCGATTACGAGATATGGCAGATGGATGTCAAAACGGCTTTCCTTCACGGAAATTTAACAGAGGACGTGTATATGATACAGCCCGAGGGTTTTGTCGATCCAACTAGCACTAGTAAGGTATGCAAGCTCAAGAGATCCATTTATGGGTTGAAGCAAGCATCTCGGAGTTGGAACATTCGTTTTGATTAGGTCGCCACCGGTCTCGGTTTCATCAAAAGCGAAGAGGACTCTTGTTTATACAAGAAGTTAAGTGGGAGCTCGATAGTGTTTTTGATCTTGTATGTGGACAACATACTACTGATCGGAAACGATGTTTCGATGTTAAACTCGGTCAAGAGATCATTCAATGACAAGTTTTCGATGAAGGACCTTGGTGAGGCAGTCTATATTTTAGGCATTAAGATCTATAGAGATAGATCGAGGAGGCTGCTCGGCCTAAGCCAGAGCACGTACATAGATAAAGTGTTGAAGCGGTTCAACATGAGTGAGGCGAAGAAAGGGTTCTTGCCACTCTCACATGGTGTAAGGCTAAGCGAGACTCGAGTCCTTCGACATCCGATGAGCGGCAGGATGAGTAGGATTCCGTATGCCTCGGCAATCGGATCCATCATGTATGCCATGATATGTACAAGGCCCGATGTTGCTTTTGCAATAAGCCTAACAAGTAGATACCAGGCCAACCTGTGAGAGTCACCGGGCGGCGGTAAAGACTATTTTGAAGTACCGAAAAGGACTAAAGAGATGTTCCTAGTTTATGGAGGTGAGGAAGAGCTCGTCGTGAGGGGTTACGTCGATGCTGGTTTCCAAACCGGCGAGATGATTGTCGATCACAAATCGGATTCGTACGCCCCGAATGGAGGAAGCGATTACCTTTGGATGAGTTCCAAGCAGGATACGGTGGCGATTCTACCACGAAGTTTAATACATTGCGGCTTGTGAAGCTGCAAAGGAAGGTGTTTGGATCCGACATTTTTTGGATGATCTTGGTATTTTCCTAGCCTCGGTGAAACCGTTGGACCTTTATTGTGATAATTCTGGTGCCATCGCACAAGCCAAGGAGCCGAGGAATCACCACAAGGTCAGACACATAGACCGGGAATATCACCTGATACGAAGATCGTAAAGAATGGTGATGTAGAGTTATGCAAGATTCACACGGATGCAAATGTTGCAGATCCGCTGACTAAGCCGCTTCCACAACCCAAGCATGAGGGGCACGTTAGAGCTATGGGCATTCGATGTCTATTTGATTGACTCTAGTGCAAGTGGGAGACTGTTGGAGATATGCCCTAGAGGCAATCATGTATGATGCTATTTCCTATGTATTTATGAATAAAGATAGTCCTTGGACATTATCAATGATGTGTATCAGCAAGTACGTGACTTATTTGTGGGACTATGCATTGTATGATGACTGTCCTAAAAGGTCCCTAGTCGAAAGGGTTGTGTGGACGCGCAGCCGACTAGACTAGCATATGACACGGTCGATGGCTTGGTCTCACTAGCCATGGAGCATTGAATGCTAACCGGATAATATGGACTTGGAAAGGTCTGGTCGGATTCGACATAGTTGGATCCGAGTCGAGATAAGGTCCGAGTCGGACAGCACTCCAACTATGAGACGCAGCGATATGTCATCTGTGAGTCTCTAGTACAACATAATGTTCTATGTCCTAAGACCTGAGTGAAGCATGTACTGGATGGTGACAGACTTGCTTTTGGGCCGACCGAACGCTACTCCGTGATCGGGTAGTTACAAAGGTAGGTTTCGGGTTTGTCCAGTCCCATGCTGCGAGACATGGTCGAGCAAGATGGGATTTGCCCTCCGATTAGGAGAGATATACTGGGCCCTCGTGTGATCCGACCAGGATAAGCATGGCCATGCGACAAGGATTATGAGATAATCCAGCTTGTGGTCGGTATCATGGAACGAGAAAGAGGTCGGGCTAGCACAAGGATGACAGTCTCGCTTGAGCCCGGCTAACACATATCGTGCGGTAAAGGGAATGTAAGTGTGACACGTTATGCAGTGTTCGCCTAACCAGCTTCATAGTTCGCTTGGTGGTCGGCATGCCTTGCTAGAGGCTGCTACCAACCGTGCGTGTAGGAGGTGATCCGAATCGTGACCAAGCCGACTTGAACCTAAGGGGTCGCGCGCTTAAGGGAAGGAACCTACGAGGTCGGTTTGCAGGACACTGGTCGGATGTGATCCGAACTGGACTAGGAACGTGACCGAGTAGACTTTGGGCTTTAGGGTCCGTGCGAGGCCCAAGTGTTGAGCCTGCGACGGACGCCTATATAAAGTGGAGGTGCGGAACACTCAGAAGGTTGATCGCTTCGGCGCTGCGACTAGGGTTTGCATGTGTTGCGAATAGCTACCTCCACTCGCAGTCCGCCGCACGGTGTTCCTCCTGCACGCGCGGATACCGTTAGAGGCGGTGCACTTGCGCCGCTGCGGCGAACTCATACGTGGGATCGGACGACCGGCTGTTCGAGAGAGATCGGACGCGGACAAGACGATCCACGCGGACACGCTGCCTCAACTCTTCTTCCACTGCATGGCACTGCGCGTCTAGTGGTAACGAACTGTGATCCATCTCCCGTAGCATGTTCCTGGATGTTCTGCGCGTAGGAAAATTTAACTTTGCAGTCGACGCACCCTACCGTAGAACCCAACAAAGGGTATCGAGCCTCTGCTATAGGATTTGGATTCAGATCGTATGCATATTAGATATGTGGAGGCGGCAGATGAGATCTGTTGTCGTTGATAAGATCGGCTATGTGCACTGTTGATGTGATCAACTGCACATGGGGATCGTTAAGGCTATGTTCTCTGTCAATCGGGATCGATGAGGTCGTGACACGATCTAGCCCTACCGGTCGGTCATCCGCCATCGGGGTTAACAGTGAAACGTAAATCCGAATCGGATTCGCGATGATCGATAAGATCGGTCGATCGTAGAATTCGGCGTGATCGGAGTTCAGATGTGGTCGGACCGCCCGTGTGCGTAGCGCCGCAGTATTTCAGACCACACACAAACAGGTAGAATGCGATTCTATGCATAACTTCGTTTTGCAGGTTTGATGTGAATAGTATGGCTCATGTGTATGTGATGCATGTGTGTAATTTATACGTGGCCTGCGTGTCATGTTTGTCAGCTGGCAGGAGCCAAAGTGTTGTCATTATATTGTTTAACGACCTGCGTGTCGACTTGTGACTCTATGTAAATTCATTACTAGTTGTAGTAGTTGGATAATAGAGATCAGGTTGGCAGCTTACGTCCCGGGCGTGACAAACAAGATGGAGTTCGTAGATGGTCATCGGAGTCGGAGCCGACCTGGAAGAACGTCCAAGAAGGAGCCATACTATTTCACAATATGTGTTATTTGTGATTGTTATGCTTCTTTGTTTCTATGCATGTTAGAATGGTAGAAAGATCCCTCATGAATATCAAGCGAATTGCCATCCCCGATGTTGCACCTTCGCACGCCAAGTACGCCTAGTAGTGGGCTCATAAAATTGGGGTGCTGCGGGTGTCCTTGAACTCAAGGGTTCGTGTCGGACACGGACATGCACTGCATCAGGTTAACTTGACAAGGCTATCAAAACGGTTTTGGGCCTTGTGGCAAAGAAGGTTGGGAGCCGGGGTATGAGATACCTTCCCGATCGACAGGAGTCGTATAGACATACGATTAGCAAGGAGTTTCTTACCGGATATGTATGTTGGCTAGCAGTGATGCTAAAGCTCACTAGTCGCATGCGCTAGTTGGATCCTGAATCACTGAGAGTTTGCGGAGGGATGCTGACTTCAGTGGGAGTATTTCTGTTTAGGCTATAATTTATCTACATAAACACATTTCTTAGTGATTGCATATTTTCTCGTTGTAGACCAATGGCACCACCTGCTCAACCCAACTTTGCATTGAAATCAATTCTCGAAAAGGATAAACTGAATGGAACAAACTTTACCACCGGGTATAGAAATCTGATAATCGCTCTCAAGCACGATAAAAAGGAACATGTTCTAGAGGATCCACTTCCAGAGGAACCTCACTGATAATGCTCGTGCCACGCCTAAGAATGCCTACGTAAACTCGTTGATGAATCAACGGAGATCACCGTCTGATGTCGGGCTTGTATGGAGCTCGATTTGCAACGGATTTCAAAAATGTTGAGGCTTACGATATGATGGAGAGTCTCAAGAGCATGTTTCGCATACGTGCTAGGACCGAAGGTTCAACGCTTGGCGATCCTTGATGGATTGCAAGATGAAGGAAGGTGATCCACTGAGCCCACATGTGATCAAGATGATCGGATATGTGCAAGCTTTGGATCGTTTGTGCTTCTCGCTCTTGGATGAGCTGGCTACTGATGCTGTTCTGGGTTCTCTTCCGCCCAGCTATGGGACGTTCATCTCGAACTATCATATGCATGGCATGGATAAGAAGCTCAATGAATTGCATGGGATGCTCAAAGTGGCAGAGCAGGATATTAAGAAAGGCACGCATCAAGTGTTGATGGTGCGTAAATCGCTAAGTTCAAGAAGAGTTGGTCCAAGAAAAAGGCTAAGGCAAAGGGCACGGAGACGGTAACCTCTCGACGCTAAGGCCAAGATCGGACCGACTCAAGACCGTTTGCTTTCACCGCAAGGAGACCGTCCTTTGCAAGAGGAATCAGCAAGTGGCTTGCAGAGCATGGCAAGAAGGCCGGAAATGCTTCTTCGTGCAAAGGTACACTTGTTGCATATGTTATAGACATTTACCTTGCCGACATACCTAGTAGCTCTTGGGTATTTGATACCGGATCGGTTGTTCATATTTGCAACTCGATGCAGGGGCTGGTAAGAACTAGGCATGTGGCACAAGGGGAGATTGACATCAGGGTCGGCAACAAAGCAAGAGTTGCTGCGTTGGAGGCCGGCACGATGCAGCTCCATCTTCCTTCCGGATTCATAATGGAATTGAATAATTGTTATTACATTCCTGCACTTAGTCGGAGCATTATTTCTGCCTCATGTTTGATGAGTCAAGGTTATGAATTCAATTTAAAGGACAATGGTTGTTCGATATTTTTGAATGGTATGTTCCACGGCTATGCACCCATTGTTGATGGGCTATTTATATTGAATCTAGAACAGAACCGGTCTATAACGTGAATGTCAAGAGGCATAAGCCTAATGAGATAAATCCGACATACTTGCATTGCCGGCTTGGACACATTAGTCTCAAACGCATGAAGAAGCTCCATGATGATGGGCTCCTAACTTCGTCCAACTTCGGTCGTTCGAGACATGTGAATCATGCTTGCTCAAGAAGATGACTAAGTCTCCTTTCGCAAAGAGTTGCGAGAGGGCGTCCGAGCTGTTGGAACTTATACACGATGATGTGTGTGGTCCAATGAGCACAACCGCCAGAGGTGGCTATCGATTTCGTGACTTTTACCGACTGACTTGAGTAGATATGGATATATCTATTTGATGAGGCACAAGTCGGAGACTTTTGAAAAGTTCAAAGAGTTTCTGAACAAGGTTGAGAATCAGCTCGGCAAGACTATAAAGCTTCTGCGATCTGATCGTGGAGGTGAGTACATGAGCCAGGAGTTCGATGATCATCTGAAAAGTCGAGGTATAGTACCTCAGCTCACACCTCCGGGTACGCCACAGAGAAACGGCGTGTCAGAACGGAGGAATATGACCTTGTTGGACATGGTCCGGTCTATGATGAGCAAATCGGATTTACCCTTGTCATTTTGGGGATACGCTCTAGAAACTGCAGCTTTCACACTTAATAGGGTACCATCAAAATCCGTAGACAAGACACCACATGAGATGTGGACCGGAAGAGTCCCAGCTTGTCTTTTCTAAAGATTTGGGGTTGTGAAGCATTTGTCAAGCGACTTATGTCGACAAGCTTACACCTAAGTCGGATAAATGCATATTCGTGGGATATCCGAGGGAAACCTTGGGATATAGCTTCTACAACCGGGAAGAGAACAGAGTGTTTGTTGCTCGGAACGGGGTTTTCCTTGAGAAAGAGTTCCTTAGTCGGGAGGCTAGTGGGAGGACGGTTCGACTCGAAGAAATTCAAGGACCACTCGGGGACGGCTTGGCTGGTGATGAGATCATACCGGAGTTAGTCAGGGAACCCGTAGTGGAAGCGGCATCGGAACCACGGGGGTCGGAAAGATTGCGCAGAGTGCGTGATGTATTGTTGCTAGAAAGCGACGAGCCGGCCACATATGCGGAAGCGATGGTGAGCCCAGATTCCGAGGCATGGCTGGAGGCCATGAGATCCGAGTTAAAGTCCATGGATGAGAATCAAGTCTGGGACTTGGTTGATCCGCCACCGCGAATCGCCATTGGTTGCAAATGGGTCTTTAAGAATAAAACCGATGTGGATGGAAATGTTCAGATCCACAAAGCTCGGCTTGTCGCTAAAGGTTATGGACAAGTTCAAGGAATTGACTACGACGAGACTTACTCGCCGGTAGCGATGCTGAAATCGGTGAGGATCATACTAGCTATAGGTGCATATTTCGATTACGAGATATGGCAGATGGATGTCAAAACGGCTTTCCTTCACGGAAATTTAACCGAGGACGTGTATATGATACAGCCCGAGGGTTTTGTCGATCCGACTAACACTAGTAAGGTACGCAAGCTCAAGAGATCCATTTATGGGTTGAAGCAAGCATCTCGGAGTTGGAACATTCGTTTTGATGAGGTCGTCACTGATCTCGGTTTCATCAAAAGCGAAGAGGACTCTTGTTTATACAAGAAGTTAAGTGGGAGCTCGATAGTGTTTTTGATCTTGTATGTGGACGACATACTACTGATCGGAAACTATGTTTCGATGTTAAACTCGGTCAAGGGATCATTGAATGGCAAGTTTTCGATAAAGGACCTTGGTGAGGCAGTCTATATTTTAGGCATTAAGATCTATAGAGATAGATCGAGGAGGCTGCTCGGGCTAAGCCAGAGCACGTACATAGATAAAGTGTTGAAGCGGTTCAACATGAGTGAGGCGAAGAAAGGGTTCTTGCCACTCTCACATGGTGTAAGGATAAGCGAGACTCAGAGTCCTTCGACATCTGATGAGCAAAGTAGGATGAGTAGGATTCCGTATGCCTCGGCAATCGGATCCATCATGTATGCCATGATATGTACAAGGCCTGATGTTGCTTTTGCAATAAGCCTAACAAGTAGATACCAGGCCAACCCAGGTGAGAGTCACTGGGCAGCGGTAAAGACTATTTTGAAGTACCCAACTATGAGACGCAGCGATGTGTCATCTGTGAGTCTCTAGTACAACATACGTTCTATGTCCTAAGACCTGAGCTGAAGCATGTACTCGGGATGGTGACAGACTTGCTTTGGGCCGACCAAACGCTACTCCGTGATCGGGTAGTTACAAAGGTAGGTTTTGGGTTTGTCCATCCCATGTCATGTAGACATGGTCGAGCAAGATGGGATTTGCCCCTCCGATCAGGAGAGATATACTCTGGGCCCCTCATGTGATCCGACCAGGATAAGCATGGCCATGCGAAAAGGATTATGAGATAATTTAGTTTGTGGTCGGTATCACTGGAACGAGAAAGAGGTCGGGCTAGCACAAGGATGACAGTCTCGCCTTGAGCCCGACAACATATATCGTCTTGATAAAGGGAATGTAAGTGTGACACGTTATGCTGTGTTCGCCTAACCAGCTTCATAGTATGCTTGGTGGTCGGCACGCCTTGCTAGAGGCCGCTACCAACTGCGGTGTAGGAGGTGATCCGAATCGTGACCAAGCCGACTTGAACCTAAGGGGTCGCAGCTTAAGGGAAGGAACCTACGAGGTCGGTTCAGAGGACACCGGGTCGGATGTGATCCGAGCTGGACTAGGAACGTGACCGAGTAGACTTTGGGCTTTAGGGTCCGTGCGAGGCCCAAGTGTTGAGCCTGCGACGGACGCCTATATAAAGTGGAGGTGCGGCACACTCAGAAGGTTGATCGCTTCGGCGCTGCGACTAGGGTTTGCATGTGTTGTGAATTGCTACCTCCACTCATCGCCGACTGTGTGATCGGACCTAGCAGTCCGCCGCACGGTGTTCCTCCTGCATGCGCGGATACCGTTAGAGGCGGTGCACTTGCGCCGCTCTGGCAAACTTGTTGGAAATATGCCCTAGAGGCAATAATAAAAGGATTATTATTATATTTCCTTGTTCATGATAATTGTCTTTTATTCATGCTATAACAGTATTATCCGGAAATCGTAATACACGTATGAATACATAGACTACAACATGTCCCTAGTGAGCCTCTAGTTGACTAGCTCGTTGATCAATAGATAGTCATGGTTTCCTGACTATGGACATTGGATGTCATTGATAACGGGATCACATCATTAGGAGAATGATGTGATGGACAAGACCCAATCCTAAGCATAGCACAAGATCGTGTAGTTTGTTTGCTAGAGCTTTTCCAATGTCAAGTATCTCCTTAGACCATGAGATCGTGTAACTACCGGATACCGTAGGAGTGCTTTGGGTGTACCGAACATCACAACGTAACTGGGTGACTATAAAGGTGCACTACAGGTATCTCCGAAAGTGTCTGTTGGGTTGACACGGATCGAGACTGGGATTTGTCACTCTGTATGACGGAGAGGTATCTCTGGGCCCACTCGGTAATGCATCATCATAATGAAATCAAAGTAACTAAGTGTTTGGTCACGGGATCATGCATTACGGTACGAGTAAAGTGACTTGCCGGTAACGAGATTGAACGAGGTATTGGGATACCGACGATCAAATCTCGGGCAAGTAACGTACCGATTGACAAAGGGAATTGTATACGGGGTTGCTTGAATCCTCGACATCGTGGTTCATTCGATGAGATCATCGAGGAGCATGTGGGAGCCAACATGGGTATCCAGATCCCGCTGTTGGTTATTGACCGAGAGCCGTCCCGGTCATGTCTACATGTCTCTCGAACCCGTAGGGTCTACACACTTATGGTTCGGTGACGCTAGGGTTGTATGAATATGAGTATGCAGCAAACCGAAAGTTGTTCGGAGTCCCGGATGAGATCCCGGACATCACGAGGAGTTCCGGAATGGTCCGGAGGTAAAGAATTATATATGGGAAGTCGAGTTTCGGCCATCGGGAAAGTTTCGGGGTCCACCGGTATTGTACCGGGACCATCGGAAGGGTCCCGGGGGTCCATCGGGTGGGGCCACCTATCTCGGAGGGCCCCATGGGCTGAAGTGGGAGGGGAACCATCCCCTGGTGGGCTGGTTCGCCCCCCCCCCCCCCCCCCTGGCCCCCTCTGCGCCTAGGGTTGGGAACCCTAGGGAGGCGCCCACTTGCCTTGGGGGCACTCCACCCCTTGGTTGCCGCCCCTAGGAGATCCCATCTCCTAGGGCCGCACCCCCAGGGTCCCTATATAAAGAGGGGTGGGAGGGCAGCCGCACCCAACACCTGGCGCCTCCTCCCTCCCTATTACACCTCTCCCTCCCGGGTTGCTTGGCAAAGCCTGCCGGAGCCGCATCCACCACCACGCCGTCAGGTCGCTGGATCTTCATCAACCTCTCCCTCCTCCTTGCTGGATCAAGGTGTGGAGACGCCATCCGCCTGCACGTGTGTTGAACGCGGAGGTGCTGTCCGTTCGGCACTTGGTCATCGGTGATTTGGATCACGACGAGTACGACTCCTTCAACCCCGTTCTCTTGAACGCTTCCGCACGCGATCTACAAAGGTATGTAGATGCACTCCTATCACTCGTTGCTAGATGAACTCATAGATGGATCTTGGTGAACGTAGGAAAAATTTATTTTGTGCAACGTTCCCCAACAAAGGGCATCATGAGCCGTGTTTATGCGTAGTTCTCTATTGCACGAGTAGAACACAATTTGTTGTGGGCGTAGATGTTGTCAACTTTCTTGCCGCTACTAGTATTATTTTGCTTCAGCGGTATTGTGGGATGAAGCGGCCCGGACCGACCTTACACGTACGCTTACGTGAGACAGGTTCCACCGACTGACATGCACTAGTTGCATAAGGTGGCTAGCGGGTGTCCTCTCTCCCACTTTAGTTGGAGCGGATTCATTTAAAAGGGTCCTTATGAAGGGTAAATAGAAGTTGACAAATCACGTTGTGGCTTTTTTCGTAGGTAAGAAAACGTTCTTTCTAGAACCCTATTGCAGCCACGTAAAAGATGCAACAACAATTAGAGGATGTCTAACTTGTTTTTGCAGCAATTGCCTTGTGATGTGATATGGCCAAAAGTTGTGATGTATGATGAATGATATATTGTGATGTATGAGATCATGTTCTTGTAATAGGAATCACGACTTGCATGTCGATGAGTATGACAACCGGAAGGAGCCATAGGAGTTGTCTTAATTATTGTATGACCTGCGTGTCATTGATTCAACGCCATGTAATTACTTTGCTTTATTGCTAAACCGTTAGCTATAGTAGTAGAAGTAATAGTTGGCGAGCAACTTCATGGAGACACGATGATGGAGATCATGGTGTCATGCCGGTGACAAGATGATCATGGAGCCCATAAGATGGAGATCAAAGGAGCTATATGATATTGTCCATATCATGTCACTACTATATAATTGCATGTGATGTTTATTATGTTTATGCATCTTGTTTACTTAGAACAACGGTAGTAAATAAGATGATCCCTTATAATAATTTCAAGAAAGTGTTCTCCCTAAGCGTGCGCCGTTGCTAAAGTTCATCGCTTCAAGCACCACGTGATGATCGGGTGTGATAGATTCCTACGCTCACATACAACGGGTGTAAGACAGTTTTACACATGCAAAACACTTAGGTTAACTTGACGAGCCTAGCATGTACGCATATGGCCTCGAACACAAGAGACCGAAAGGTCGAACATGAGTCGTATGGAAGATACGATCAACATGGAGATGTTCACCGACGATGACTAGTCCGTCTCACATGATGATCGGACACGGCCTAGTCGACTCGGATCATGTAACACTTAGATGACTAGAGGGATGTCAAATCTGAGTGGGAGTTCATTAAATAATTTGATTAGATGAACTTAATTATCATGAACATTAGTCTAAAATCTTTGCAAAATGTCTTGTAGATCAAATGGCCAACGCTCATGTCACCATGAACTGCAACGCGTTCCTAGAGAAAACCAAGCTGAAAGATGATGGCAGCAACTATTCGGACTGGGTATGGTACCTGAGGATCATCCCCATAGCTGCCAAGAAACAATATGTCCTAGAAGCACCGCTAGGTGAAGCACCCATCCCAGAGAACCAAGACGTTATGAATGCTTGGCGATCACGCGTCGATGATTACTCCCTCGCTCAAAGGCGGCATGCTTTACGACTTAGAACCGGGGCTCCAAAGCGCTTTTGAGCAACACGGAGCATATGAGATGTTCGAGGAGCTAAATGGTTTTCCAAGCTCATGCCCGGTCGAGAGATATGAAGTCTCCGACAAGTTCTATAGTTGTAAGATGGAGGAAAATAGTTACATCAATGAGCACATACTCAAAATGTCCTGGGTTGCACAACCGTCTCAACTGGACATTAACCTCCCTGACGAGGCGGTCATTGACAGAATCCTTCAACGCTCCCACCGAGCTACAAGAGCTTTGTGATGAACTACAATATGCAGGGATGGTGAAAACTATTCCTGAAGTATTTTCAATGCTGAAGTCAGCAGAGGTAGAAATCAAGAAGGAACATCAAGTGTTGATTATCAATAAAACCACTAAGTTCAAGAAGGGCAAGGGTAAGAAGAACTTCAAGAAGGACGGCAAGGATGTTGCCGCGCACGGTAAGCCAGTTGCTGGGAAGAAGTCAAAGAATGGACCCAAGCCCGAGATCGAAAGTGCTTTTATTGCAAAGGGAAGGGTCACTGGAAGCGGAACTGCCCCAAATACTTAGCGCATAAGAAGGCCGGCAACACTAAAGGTATATTTGATATACATGTAATTGATGTGTACCTTACCAAGACTCGTAGTAACTCCCCGGTATTTGATACCGTGTCGTTGCTCATATATGTAACTCATGCCAGAGCTGCGGAATAAGCGGAGATCGGCGAAGGGCGAGGTGACGATGCGCGTCGGGAATGGTTCCAAGGTCGATGTGATCGCCGCCGACACGCTACCTCTACATTTACCTACGGGATTAGTTTTAAACCTCAATAATTGTTATTTAGTGCCAAGTTTGAGCATGAACATTGTATCGTGATCTCGCTTAATACGAGATGGCTACTCATTTAAATCCGAGAATAATGGTTGTTCTATTTATATGAGAGATATGTTTTATGGTCATGCTCCGATGGTCAATGGTTTATTCTTAATGAATCTCGAACGTGATGTTACACATATTCATAGTGTGAATACCAAAAGATGTAAAGTTGATAACGATAGTCCCACATACTTGTGGCACTTCCGCCTTGGTCACATTGGTGTCAAGCGCATGAAGAAGCTCCATGCTGATGGACTTTTAGAGTCTCTCGATTATGAATCATTTGACACATGCGAACCATGCCTCATGGGCAAAATGACTAAGACTCCGTTCTTCGGAACAATGGAGCGAGCAACCAGCTTATTGGAAATCATACATACCGATGTGTGCGGTCCAATGAGCGTTGAGGCTCGCGGAGGATATCGTTATGTTCTCACTCTCACGCATCGACTTAAGTAGATATGGGTATGTCTACTTGATGAAACACAAGTCTGAGACCTTTGAAAAGTTCAAGGAATTTCAGAATGAGGTAGAGAATCAATGTGACCGAAAAATAAAGTTCTTACGATCAGATCGTGGAGGAGAATATTTAAGTCACTAATTCGGTACACACTTAAGGAAATGTGGAATCTTTTCACAACTCACGCTACCGAACACCTCGATGTAACGGTGTGTCCGAACATCGTAATCGCACTCTATTGGATATGGTGCGATCTATGATGTCTCTTATAGATTTACCGCTATCATTTTGGGGATACGCTCTAGAGACAGCTACATTCACTTTAAATAGGGCACCGCCTAAATCCGTTGAGACGACCGTATGAATTATGGTTTGGGAAGAAACCTAAGCTGTCGTTTCTAAAAGTTTGGGGATGCGATGCTTATGTCAAGAAACTTCAACCTGAAAAGCTCGAATCCAAGTCGGAAAAATGTGTCTTCATAGGATACCCTAAGGAAACCATTGGGTATACCTTCTACCTTAGATCCGAAGGCGAGATCTTTGTTGCCAAGAACGGATCATTTCGGAAAAGAGTTTCTCTCGAAAGGAGTAAGTGGGAGGAAAGTAGAACTCGATGAAGTACTACCTCTTGAACCGGAAAATAGTGCAGCTCAGAAAATGTTCCTGTGGTGCCTACACCGACCGAGAGGAAATTAATGATGATGATCAAGGTACTTCGGATCAAGTTGCTACCGAACTCAGAGGTCCACAAGGACACGCTCCACACCGTGAGTGGTCTGGCAACCCTGTCCTGGAAATCATGTTGTTGGACAACGGTGAACCTTCAAACTATGAAGAAGCGATGGCGGGCCCAGATTCCAACAAATGGCTTGAAGCCATGCAATCCGAGATAGGATCCATGTATGAAAACAAAGTATGGACTTTGACAGACTTACCCGATGATCGGCGAGCGATAGAAAACAAATGGATCTTTAAGAAGAAGATGACGCGGATGGTAATGTTACCATCTATAAAGCTCGACTTGTTGCTAAGGGTTATCGGCAAGTTCAAGGGGTTGACTACGATGAGACTTTCTCTCCGTGAGCGGCTGAAGTCCGTCCGAATCATGTTAGCAATTGCCGCATACTATGATTATGAGATATGGCAAATGGACGTCAAAAACAAAGATTCCTTAACGTCTATCTTAAGGAAGAACTGTATATGATGCAGCCGGAAGGTTTTGTCGACCCTAAGAATGCTAACAAGGTGTGCAAGCTCCAGCGATCCATTTATGGGTTGGTGCAAGCATCTCGGAGTTGGAACATTCGCTTTGATGAGATGATCTAAGCGTTTGGGTTTATGCAGACTTATGGAGAAGCCTGCGTTTACAAGAAAGTGAGTGGGAGCTCTGCAGCATTTCTTATATTATATGTAGATGACATACTTTTGATGGGAAATGATATAGAACTTTTGGACATCATTAAGGCCTACTTGAATAAGAGTTTTTCAATGAAGGACCTTGGAGAAGCTGCTTATATATTAGGCATCAAGATCTATAGAGATAGATCAAGACGCCTCATAGGTCTTTCACAAAGCACATACCTTGATAAGATATTGAAGAAGTTCAAAATGGATCAGTCCAAGAAAGGGTTCTTGCCTCAGATTGCAAGGTGTGAAATTGAGCTCGGCTCAATGTCCCACCACGGCAGAAGATATAGAAGAGATGAGTGTCATCCCCTATGCCTCACCCATAGGGTCTATTATGTATGCCATGTCGTGTACTGCACTGATGTAAACCTTGCCGTAAGTTTGGTAGGAAGGTACCAAAGTAATCCCGCAAGGAACACCGGACAGCGGTCAAGAATATCCCGAAGTACCGAAAAGGACTAAGGACATGTTTCTCGTTTATGGAGGTGACGAAGAGCTCGTCAGAAGGGTTACATCGACGCTAGCTTCGACCACGCATCCGATGACTCTAAGTCACAAACCGGATACGTGTATATGTTGAATGGTGGAGCGATGGTAGTGCGGTGCAAAGCGAGCGTCGTGGCGGGATCTACATGTGAAGCGGAGTACATGGCAGCCTCGGAGGCAGCGCATGAAGCAATTTGGGTGAAGGAGTTCATCACCGACCTAAGAGGTATACCCAATGCGTCGGGGCCGATCAAAATCTTCTGTGACAACACTGGAGCTATTGCACTTGCCAAGGAGCCCAGGTTTCACAAGAAGACCAGGCACATCAAGCGTCGCTTCAACTCCATTCGTGAAAATGTTCAAGATGGAGACATAGAAATTTGCAAAGTGCATACGGATCTGAATATCGCAGATCCGCTGACTAAACCTCTTCCATGAAAGCAAAACATGATCAACACCGTAACTCTATGGGTGTTCGATTCATCACAATGTAACTAGATTATTGACTCTAGTGCAAGTGGGAGACTGTTGGAAATATGCCCTAGAGGCAATAATAAAAGGATTATTATTATATTTCCTTGTTCATGATAATTGTCTTTTATTCATGCTATAATTGTATTATCCGGAAATCGTAATACACATGTGAATACATAGACTACAACATGTCCCTAGTGAGCCTCTAGTTGACTAGCTCGTTGATCAATAGATAGTCATGGTTTCGACTATGGACATTGGATGTCATTGATAACGGGATCACATCATTAGGAGAATGATGTGATGGACAAGACCCAATCCTAAGCATAGCACAAGATCGTGTAGTTCGCTTGCTAGAGCTTTTCCAATGTCAAGTATCTTTTCCTTAGACCATGAGATCGTGTAACTCCCGGATATCGTAGGAGTGCTTTGGGTGTACCAAACGTCACAACGTAACTGGGTGACTATAAAGGTGCACTACAGGTATCTCCGAAAGTGTCTGTTGGGTTGACACGGATCAAGACTGGGATTTGTCACTCCGTATGACGGAGAGGTATCTCTGGGCCCACTCGGTAATGCATCATCATAATGAGCTCAAAGTGACTAAGTGTTTGTTCACGGGATCATGCATTACGGTACGAGTAAAGTGACTTGCCGGTAATGAGATTGAACGAGGTCTTGGGATACCGACGATCGAATCTCGGGCAAGTAACGTACCGATTGAAAAAGGGAATTGTATACGGGGTTGCTTGAATCCTCGACATCGTGGTTCATCCGATGAGATCATCGAGGAGCATGTGGGATCCAACATGGGTATCCAGATCCCGCTGTTGGTTATTGACCGAGAGCCGTCCCGGTCATGTCTAAATGTCTCCCTAACCCGTAGGGTCTACACACTTAAGGTTCGGTGACGCTAGGGTTGTATGAATATGAGCATGCAGCAAACCGAAAGTTGTTCGGAGTCCCGGATGAGATCCCGGACGTCACGAGGAGTTCCAGAATGGTCCGGAGGTAAAGAATTATATATGGGAAGTCAAGTTTCGGCCATCGGAAAGTTTCGTCCACCGGTATTGTAATGGGACCACCGGAAGGGTCCCGGGGTCCACCGGTGGGGCCACCTATCCCGGAGGGCCCCATGGGCTGAAGTGGGAGGAACCAGCCCCTGGGGGGCTGGTGGGCCCCCCGGGCCCCCCTCTGCGCCTAGGGTTGGGAACCCTAGGGGAGGGGGCGCCTCCACTTGCCTTGGGGGGCACTCCACCCCCCTTGGCCGCCGCCCCCCCCCCCCCCGGGGTCCCTATATAAAGAGGGGGTGGGAGGGCCGCCGCACCCAACATCTGGCGCCTCCGTCCCCACCCGGCTAAACCTCTCCCTCCCGTAGTTGCTTGGCGAAGCCTGGAGTTCGCCGCTGCATCCACCACCACGCCTGTCGTCTTGGATCTTCATCAACCTCTCCCTCCTCCTTGCTGGATCAAGGTGTGGGAGACGTCATCCGCTTCGCACGTGTGTTGAACGCGGAGGTGCTGTCCGTTCGGCACTTTGTCATCGGTGATTTGGATCACGACGAGTACGACTCCTTCAACCCCGTTCTCTAGAACGCTTCCGCACGCGATCTACAAAGGTATGTAGATGCACTCCTATCACTCGTTGCTAGATGAACTCATAGATGGATCTTGGTGAACGTAGGAAAAATTTTATTTTGTGCAACGTTCCCCAACAGAACTCGTACGTGGGATCGGACGACCGGCTGTTCGAGGGAGATCGGACGCGGAGGAGACGATCCACGCGGACGCGCTGCCTCAACTCTTCTTCCGCTGCACGGCACTGCGCGTCTAGTGGTAACGAACTGTGATCCATCTCCCGTAGCATGTTCCTGGATGTTCTGCGCGTAGGAAAATTTAAATTTGCAGTCGACGCACCCTACCGTAGAACCCAACACCACACACGTACAATATGAACCATTTTTGAAGGAACGGGAACCCTTTCCACATATAGTGGAATGTGATCATATAGACGGCCCTTTCCACATGAGAGCAATCGACCTTCGTTTCCATTTTTACGGGTGAATGGGACCCCCCCCCCTTTGACTGCATCGACAGATCATGCGGGAACCCCCATTATGCACTTCGAGAACCACCAGTCCACATACAATAGGAACCCTTTCTTAACGAACAAGAACCCTTTACGTATAATGTAGTTAGTGAGCATATCGACGTCCCTTTATTTGTGAGAGAAAACCGACCATCAATTTTAATTTTTACACACGGTTTTTGTGTGGGGGCACATCTTTATGGGGGATCAACCCCCCTCCCCCCCGACCGCATCGATAGACCACGTGAGAACCTCTATTATGCACTGAAAGAACCACCCACACACGTACAATATGAACCCTTTCTTAAGGAACGGAAAACCTTTCCATATATAGTCGACCGTGAACGAGAACCGCCCCTCCGTTTTGTAATGGACGTTTTATATTGCATAGCCGTAAGTAACCCCACACTACGCTAAATTTTGGGTGTATGGTGGCTGGGGAGGAAAGAGGAGTAATCAGACGCTTGTTAGCAAAGGTTTGTCGTCCTCGTCGTCAATGTTTTGGCATGGACCAGTGGTGCTTGTCGTCATTGTCGTGTACACATGGTCTTCGTTGTGAGCATATCGACGGCTCCCACTCATCGCTTAGCATCTTTCAATTTGGTCCAAACGTCGCACCGTGCACACGGGATGGTAATCCTCTTATAGGTGAACGAGAAGCCGACGCCACATTTCTTATCATTGGTTTCACGAACGGTTGACAAAGCACACATGCATTCACAGGTCAAATGGAACTTTCGTTTTTTGCATTATATTCGATGTGGGAGGTGGAGGGAGAGACCGATAAATGCACAGTGCACACGGTCTTTGGGGGTGGAGGTCGTGTCTTTACGGGTGAACGGGACCCCCTTCGACCGCATTGACGGATCGCTCGGAAACCCCCGTTATGCACTTCAAGAACCACCAGTCAATGTACAATAGGAACCCTTTCTTAACGAACGAGAACCCTTTCCATTTATAGTACTTCGTGAGCATATCGACGCCCCTTTACATGTGAGAGCAAACACACCGTCATTTTCAATTTTTTTACACATGGTTTTCTGGTGGGGGCACATATTTATGGGTGAATGACCCCCCCCCCCCCCCCGACCTCATTGATGGACCAAGTGGTAGTGCGCAAAGCGTACACGGATTGAGTCGTACAAATGCTAGAGAAATTCTTACATGGTAGCACAAGGGCTCATCGCTTTGGATGTGTATCCCCTCCGAACTCGAACTTGAAATTTTCTATAGGCCGGGATACAGAGAAGGAAATCTCTTCGTTCATGACGGTGAAATACCCCCACATGTTATCATTAGCAGGCATGATAGCCTACTCGGAAGGCGCAATCACAAAGACTTCCATTTGCTGATGGCTTCAGCTCGACATAACCGGTAGCTGGGGTTCGCTCTCTTTTGACAAGCCGAGAGTGGATAATGTCAAGAAGAACGAAATTTCTTCTGGCTATCAATGTCGCGCCAATGTGCCAACTGCTAGAACACAACCACTCTCAATGCCGGGGCAAACTACGAACTTCTTCTTCCAACCCAAATCCTCAAAATCGACCATGTAACCTAACAGGAGGGACAGGGCAAACCTTTTGCGAAACACGTCGGGGAAGGTAGACAGCTTGGCGGCTGAGCACTATGACAGAGAGCGCCAACGCGGGCACCAGATCGGCGCAGCTGCCCAGCCGGGCAAGGATGTGGCAAAGCAAGTCAGGGTAGCCCAACCCCTTGTCAACGGAGGAGCTTCTGACCATTTCAACGTTTTGTTATGAGGAGTGGAAAATGTCAATAGACCAGGGATGTGGTGCACTTGGCGCAGGGTGAGGGAAATGGTAACAGATGGGATGGACATGAACAGGCATGACGTCACAAGGTGTGGCCGACCAGCAAGGACGAAATAACACGACATACGAGGTGGTGTGGGGGTTTCGCGGGTTCCGTGAGGGCAGTCTGATAAGTTGACATATTTGTGAAAGGCGAGGGCCCCGAGACGGTAATCCAAGAAAGAGAGATCAGCGTAGTAATGTAAGCTTATACTACATCCGTCCTAGTTTGTTGGTCTTCTTTGTATTTTTTGCTAACTTTGGTCATAGATTTAACTAACAAAATATAAATGCATGTCACAAAAAAAATATTGTTGAATTCGTATTTGAACATAGTTATCAACAATATTATTTTTGTGACATGCATTAACATTTTACCTATTTTAAGTCTAAATTTGATACAAAATACCAAGGGACCAATAAACCATGACGAAGACAATAAACCAGGGCGGATAGAGCCAGACTTCAAGCCCCAAGAGCTCTTACGGCGGCAAGGCAGTAGAAAAAATCAACCTTTTTACAGTGGCAAAAGTCAAATGCTCGCCCACAAAACAGAAAAAGGCCCTCTCGTGAGGTCGTGGAATCTGTGTCTGAGGTCTCCTAGGCATTTTTGTCGCCTCTCCATTGCTGCGCAGACAGAGCAGGGCGCCCGTGATCAGATTCACACGCCAGCTGAAGAGTAAAGACCAGCGCGGCTATTGCTTTGTATACAGGCTGACCATTTGGTGCTCCGCCCAAAAGCCCGATAGCAGTTGAAGATTGACAAGCTTCGTTTGTTCGTGGGGCAGCGGCTCACGGCAGATCTAATATTCAGCAGATAAATTTTACTTCCCAAATCAAAAACTGCCTGATACACTGAGAAAAAACTTGCCGCCCACTGCTTTCAATCGCTCCAACGCCGACGAGGTCGACATCGGCGGCAGCAAGAACGATGGCTCCCGCCAACACGCCTTCCATCGCAGCATGGGACAGATCTAATAATGAACTTGTATGTTCGCTAATGATTGCATGGTGTTAAGTGTTAAACTAATCAAGAACCGGCATGTCCATGTCACAGCAATCCGACCAAGGCGGGCAGTAGCTCCCAGCAAGGCGTCATGTGCAAAAGAACGTCCTTGATGGAGTGGAGAATTTAGCAAGCGCTATATGCTTTCCATCCTCTTTGGTGGAGTGGAGGTATAGGTGTATATATGTACGTATGGAGTGGCGAAACTTTCCAGTGTATGTGTGAACGTATTCAATCTAGCTGGCTAGGCGCTTAAGCTAATTAACTCCAGGTTATAAAACGCGCGTGGACAACGGTGTCATGGCGGCACAGGAGAGCGGCAGGAGTGCAGGAGTGCGCCACTTCCTTGGAATCCGGCAGAGGCCGTCGGGCCGGTGGGTGGCCGAGATCAAGGACTCGGTGCAGCGCGTACGCCTGTCGCTGGGCACCTTCGACACCGTCGAGGACGCGGCGTGCGCCTACGACGAGGCGGCACGCGCACCAACCTCGCTGCACGGCACGGCGCCGCAGCCAGGCTGAGTAAAAACCTGCAGCATGTCGTGGCGAGGGCGGCCGCGGGCAGGTCGTCGTCGGCTTGTGGTGCCGGGGTGGGCGACCAGTTTGCGCTCGTCGCTGTGTTCCGGGACTGGCAGCGGCCGGCGCTCTCGCCGCAGCTGCCCCTAGGCTGCCGCGCCAAGGCAGAGCCCGTGCACGTGGTGGCCAACTCGGTGCAGCCGAGCTTCGTCGTGCCGAGGCGGGCGAAGGCGCCACCGCCGTCGGTAACCGTGGGAGAAGCTGGAGACAATGTTTGGGCCGTCGACGTTTTGGAGTTGGACGGCAGCACAGAGACGAGCGCAAAGAAGGCGTTCAAGGTGTAGTCGTCTGTGATCGTGCCGTCCAAGTAAACAAAGGGTTCTGATAACAATCATCCCAGCCAGTGTGGATAGCAAATCCATGTCCTATATATATATACACACATACATACAACTTGGCTATTCTGTTACGCGTAACAGAATATTATTCTGTTACCCTATTTGAATTGATGAATTCAAGCGGTTGAATTGATGAAATTCGAGCGGTTGAACTGATGCTTTCTGTTGCTGTTAAAAATCATCTTCTTCAGTTCAAATTTTTTTTACAATTTTTTTTGTCGAAACGGGGCGTGTAATATATCATTGGAAAGCTCTTGACATCCACATTACAGTTTTATAATTTTCTTTTTGCAAAAAAAATATGATTTAAGACCAATTTTGAAAAAAACGTTTTTTTTTCAAAACCAAAAACGCGAATCGTATTTTGGACTTAATTTTCAAACGGTTTGTCGGAATTGAGCAAATGAGATGGCGTTGGAAAGCTTGTGAAAATCGGCATCTTCTTTTTATCTACTATTTTTTCAAATTCTATATGATTTAAAAGTAATTTCAAAAACGGTGAAATTCTGGGCAAAATGTTTTTCCACTGTTTTTTGCAAACAGTTTGTCGGATTGACGTAAATGATACGGCGTTGGAAAGCTATGAAAAATGCGCAACTTTTGCTTATAGAAAGTTTTTTTTAATTCCTTATGGTTTAAATACGAATTCAAATATGGTTAAAATTGGTTTTAAACGCGGTTTTTTAAAAAAGTTTGTCGAAATGGGGCAAATAATATACTATTGGATAGCTATCGAAAATGCGAAAGTTAGTCATATTGGACGTTTTCTCTACTTCGCAACCATTGAAGAGTAATTTTAAATACGGCATGACGGATCCAGGTGTTTTCTCGTCTGAAAAACAGAGTAGTCGTACTGTACTGATATATGTGTATGTTTATACTGAATTATTTTTTGTAGAGTAATTTTGAATGGTTCCGAAAAAGGGTACTTATACTGATACTTGCATGGGTTTGTACTAAGCGCGTTTTCACTAACTAAACTTTGCTCTATTTTTTGGGTAATATTTTTCTCGTAAATTTTCGACGATTTACTGTATCCTAGCCCTAAACTTGCATGGTTTATATTGTTCAACTGAATGTTATTGTATGTCGGCCCTATACTTGCATGGTTTATATTATCGAACTGAATGATATTTTTTTCAAAAAAAAAATGTTTTTTATTCTTTTTTTGAACTAAACATTTTTAAATGATGTTCTGGACTTCTCTTATTTTATGACTTTTACTTTTACCATTTGAATTGCATGGGGTTTCTTTTATTCGAGCTTTTTTCCGAACTTATCTAGGACGCCGTGTTGAACTTAGTATATTTTTCATAGAGTAATTTTGAAAGGTTACAGAAAAAGAGTACTTGAACGGATGTCCGTATGGATTTGTATCGAGCGTGTTTTTATAGGCTAGACTCTACTCTGTTTTTTCTGTATGGTTTTCCTCGTAACTTTTCAACGGTTCACGGTATTATCGTCCCCGAACTTGCATGGTTTATATCGTTGAACTGAATGACATTTTTTTAAAGAAAATGTTTTGTGTGTTTTTTTAACTAACATTTTTTTCAACGATGTTCTGGACTTCCCTCATTTTACAACTTCAACTTTTACCATTTGAATTTTCGTGGGGTTTCTTTTAATTGAGCTTTTTTCCCAAACTTATCTAGTACGTCATGTTGAACTTAGTATTTTTCATAGAGTAATTTTGAAAGGTTCTAAAAAAAAGAGTACTTGAACGGATGTCCGTATGGATTTGTACCGAGCGTGTTTTCACAGACTAGACTTTACTCTGTTTTTTCGGTATGGTTTTCCTCGTAACTTTTCAACGATTTATTGTATCATAGTCCCGAACTTGCATGCTTTATATCGTTGAACTGAATGATATTCTTTCGGATAGAAATTTTTCGTGCATTTATTTTTTTAACTCATTTTTTTTTGCAATTATGTTTTGGACTTCTCTCATTTTACAACATGAACTTTTATCATTTGAATTTCCGTAGGGTTTTCTTTTTGTTTGAGATTATTTCCCAGATTATCCGGGACGTCGTCTTGAACTTACAACATCCTCACCACAAGAAATAGAAGCAGCAACCGTAATATATTTTTGCACATACAAGCATACATAAATTTACAACATAGTATATCCTGATACATAGTTGGACGGATGCTCTGAGATTTTTAGAACTGATGAGGAACAAACATTAAAAATCAACTGGGATTTCTAGAGAAGTTCCATGCTGTAATGAGAAAGTCCAACACAGCTCTCAGATAGTCACTCTGTAGATCTCCAAAACATAAAGCATCCTGAGCTACCAAACGGTAACACTGGAAGGTTACAGTTTCACATGTCTCAAATGTAAAAAGTGTCATTAAATGGCCACAACTTTGAGTGGCTAGTTGGAACGCCACCAACTGAACGGGCTCTAGTGGTGTTGTTGAACGGCCTAGGTGGCCAAGATTTGAACAAAACCTGCAAGATGAACCCGAGGGGAGCTCCTTCACCTGCAAGATGAACAGAAAATGCACACTAAGGTGACCTGAAGAATCATCTGAAGTTGAACTGAATATACACAAGATATGGAGATGAACGTCCAGGGGGAGGTGGGGAAAAGCTAGCACCTCCCTGAGCTGCGTAGAACGGCTTAGCGCTATGTTGTAGAACGGCTTAGCGCATGTGCACAGTACCATCGACGTTGAACTTGTTGAGTTCTGATTTTGAACCTTCGCAGTAGTAATACATGTACATGCTTCTGTTGTTGAGCAGCTGACCTACAAAAACAAAAACACTCCTGGGTGGACACACAAAATCATGATAAAAATAGTGGCAGCAAGAAGCAATCAGAAGTGAATATGCAGTAGTACTATAATGGAATATTAGTTAGAATTGAAGTCCAAATAACTATGGCACACATATCATACAATAATTTTGAACTTACATAATCCTGAAACAGGAACTTCATTTTTTTAAATTAGCAATTCTGAATGCACTAGTGATGTAATTGAATTTTTTAGACCATAGTAATTGAACTTCAAGCACATTTCTTTATAAAACATTTGTTTTTTCCAGTTGCACAATAATTATGTCCTTCTCAGTAGGACTCATCAGAATTGTAGACGGCATCCTTGTCAATAAAACTCATCTGTACTAGTGCTCTTTTTTCCAAAAAAAAAGTGTTAGAATAGAAGCATTTTTCCTATATGGATGTTACTTTTAATGTAAACCTTTCTTACCATGGAAATTAATGTAACAATAAGCAATGAGAGATACCTTCATAGGTGAACATGCAGTTGCAAGATCACGAGTAACATGAAGTAAATTTTTCACTAAAATTTTGTGAACAAAATACATTAAGAAACTTAGTGCAGAATCAAAAATTTACGATAATGGTGCCGGCCACGCGACATCCAACTTAAGCTAATGGCCATCTTAGCGCTCATTTGTATGTAAAGCACTCGTTCGACATGAGCTCCTTTGAGGAAGCTTGCATGGTCTAGAGAAAACAAGTTCTTTGTATGTAAAGCACCCTACGGACATTTTGTGCATACTATATACTGCATGAGCTGATCACATACTCCGTATACTACTAGAACGGAGTAGCTAGTACTACAATAATAATAAATATACAAGAAATGAATGGTTTTACTTCTCCTTAATACTGAAACAGACATGAGAATCTAATCCTAAAAGCCTGCAATATGAACCAAAAAAGCCAACAAGATGAGCTAAAAAAACCTACAAACCTGTTGATTTGTTTTTTGTAAGTACATGTGCTAAACTGATATAGTTTAAGTCAATGACCTGTTGTAAAATAAGTAATAGTATTGCTACTAGCTTTTATATATTTCACGAAAAAAATCAAATAAAGTTAAGAAAAGGCAGACCACTGCATAAGTACGCTACTGTTCTTGTACATGGTCTAGAAAAATCAAACCTTGTGTAATATCTACTTCAAACCTGTTGTAACAACCGCTTCCACTCTATGGGAGCTTGTAGTACCCAAACAATCACTTTGGAAAAAATAAGCTTCCCAACCTGAATTTTTACTGAAAGAAAAAGGCACCACAACCTCAGTGGTAAGATATTTCACAAGCCTTACAACAACGAAGAAACCTGAAACCAGAGGTGGCATTTAATTGTACAAGTTGTGGTCAACTAACTGCGGATGCATCACAGATATGGCGACTAAACTACACAGGTTGAAGCTAACTCAGCCACGGTGGCAAGACAATTCAGAAGTATGCGCACATCGTTCATTGATTATAGGGTATGCAAATGGGATAGCAGAGAGCTATAGTAATGATAATTAACCTAACCAGTATATGTTCAAACAAGTTGAAGTTTCTTTTAGTGGGTAACAACTTCAGTTCAGGTGTGTCCCACAGAAAATTCCATAATATTTACAGAACATCTAACAAAGATCATTCAATACTGCCGCCTCTTGCTACTTTTTTCTCAGAGAAATATATGAACCACGACTAGTTCAACTAGCACAAGAAAACAAACTAGTTGTTGCATCTACAAAAATCTGAAATTACCATCTAACAACTAAGTGACTTACAACTAGCACATTCAAAACTGCTGCCTCCTGCTGCTTTTTTCTTAGAGAAAAATCTGTACTGAACATCTAACAAATAGCACACTTTGCATCTTGCCTCTGTCTGTCGCATCTGCTTGCAAAAAAATAACAACAAAGAAATAACATCCCCCTTTTTATCGACTTTGAACTTCTGTATTTTTTTCTCTGAGCTTACCTCTCTCGAGATCTAAACTGATTAGTATTACAAGTACACGAACAACTGGATGAGCTGATTTTTTTTTCGAAAAGGGGGAATCCCCGGCCTCTGCATCAGATCGATGCATACGGCCTCTTTTATTAAAGAGTAAACAAGATCTGAAAAAGGTCTTACAGTACTCAAACAAAAAGCAGCACCTAGCTCACCTAGAGCGTTAACTGCAAAACATAAGCCCCAAAAGCCACAACCGGCTGGCATATAAAAAGAGATAGGTAAACTAAAAGCCTATCCTATTACATGATCGCCATCCAAACCGGTTGAAGATATCCCGCGCTACCGTCTCCCACCGGACAGATCCAGTAATCAAACGCTCACTGGCGTCCGTCGGAGTGAGTAAGGACCACGTACGGATCGATCTTTGTAGCTCGGAATAACACCTGCAAAAAATGAGTATTTGTTGTTCTGTTAAAAACCAAATCATTTCTGCAATTCCAAATTGCCCATAGCAACGCACATACTCCTACACGAATATGTCTGGCTGTTTCGGACGCAATCCCAACAAGCCACGCCCCAAATAACGTGTTGACCGATCTCGGTGGAGTAATATTAAAAGCAATTTGCATGGAGCGCCACAACCCTCGTGCCAACGGACAGTCAAAAAATAAATGCTTGATAGTCTCATCCCAATCACAGAAACTACACCTAGTAGAACCTGTCCAGTTGCGCTTAACTAGATTGTCCTTTGTAAGAATAACTTGTTTATGCACAAACCACATAAACACTTTAATCTTCAAAGGTACCTTAACTTTCCAAACCTCTTTGGAACTAGGGATCACAGTAGAATTAATGATATCAATATACATCGATTTAACCGTGAACACCCCAGATCTAGTTAGCTTCCAAAATAACTGGTCGGGCTGAGGAGTTAGCTGAACCTCCATCAGCCTACGGACCAAGTGAAGCCATGCTTCCCATCGAGCCCCCACAAGCACCCTCCTGAACTGAATGTTGAGAGGGATAGACTGCATAACCGTGGCAACGAGAGCCTCCGGACGCTGAACAATACGATAAAGGGTCGGATATTGTGAAGCCAAAGGCGCGTCACCCAGCCACGTATCCTCCCAGAATCGCGTATTATCACCATTACCGATAATACATCTCGTTCTGTTAAAGAAAGCGGCTTTGACCCTCATAAGCCCTTTCCAGAACGGCGAATCTGTAGGTCTCAGAGTAACCTGGGATAAAGACTTTGAGTGCAGATATTTACTACGTAAAATATGCGCCCAAGTTGCCTCTGTCTCAGAAGACAACTTAAACAGCCACTTACTGAGCAAGCATCTGTTCTTGACTTCAAGATTTTCAATACCAAGACCCCCTTGATCCTTTGGTCGACAAATAATATCCCATTTGGCCAATCTGTACTTCCTCTTAAACTCATCACTCTGCCAAAAGAAGCGAGAACGATAGAAGTTCAGCCTTTTCCTAACCCCGACTGGGACCTCGAAGAAAGATAAGAGAAACATAGGTAAACTCGTGAGCACCGAGTTAATAAGAATCAACCGGCCTCCATAAGACATGAGTTTTCCTTTCCAGCAACTCAGTTTCTTCTCAAATCGATCCTCGATGCACTTCCACTCACCATTTGTTAGCTTATGATGGTGAATGGGAATACCAAGATACGTGAAAGGTAAAGCCCCAACTTCACAACCAAACAATTGTGTATACGCTTCTTGTTCGTCTTTGGCTCTACCAAAGCAGAACAACTCGCTTTTATGGAAATTAATCTTCAGCCCCGACAATTGTTCAAAAAGGCATAACACTAACTTCATGTTCCTCGCTTTTGCCAAATCGTGTTCCATGAAAATGATTGTATCATCAGCGTATTGCAGGATGGACAGACCACCATCAACCAGATGAGGCACCAATCCTCCACCGACCGCCTCCTTGGCCCTCCCAATCGTGATCGCTAACATATCAACCACAATATTGAACAGAATAGGCGACATAGGGTCACCCTGTCTCAAGCCCTTGTGAGTATGGAAGTAATGACCTATGTCGTCATTAACTTTAATGCCAACACTTCCTTTGTGCGTGAATGTTTCCACCTGACGTCGCCAGGTCTCATCAAAGCCCTTCATCCGTAAAACTTGTTGGAGGAACGACCATTTGACCTTATCATAAGCCTTCTCGAAATCCACTTTGAAAATAACACCATCGAGTTTTTTCGTATGCATTTCGTGAAGCGTTTCATGAAGGACCACAACCCCTTCGAGGATGTTCCTATCCGGCATGAAAGCCGTTTGAGAAGGTTGCACTACTGCGTGCGCAATCTGTGTGAGTCTGATCGTCCCAACCTTGGTAAAAATTTTGAAACTGACATTCGAAGGCGGATAGGCGAAATTGCTCGATTCTCACGGCCTCTGTTTTCTTAGGTAACAAGGTTATCGTTCCAAAATTAAGTTGGAAAAGCTGCAAATGTCCCGAGAACAAATCATGGAACATCGGCATCAGGTCCCCTTTGATAATATGCCAGCATTTCTTGTAAAACTCAGCCGGGAAACCATCCGGCCCCGGTGCCTTGTTACATTTCATCTTGGATATAGCCTCGAAAACCTCCTTTTCCGAGAAAGGGGCAGTTAAGACATCGTTCTCCACTGCAGTAAGTTGAGGGATATCGTGAACCCTAGACTCATCCAGGGACACCCAGTTCTCCTTTGGTGGTCCGAACAAACGTTTGTAGTACTCAGTAATATATAACTTCAGGTTGTCCTGACCGATTATTGTACCCTCATCTTGTTCTAGCTGGAAGATTCTCTTCTTCCGGTGCTTGCCATTGGCTATCATGTGGAAGAACTGAGTGTTCGCGTCCCCCTGGACAACTTTTCGCACCTTTGCCCGCAGTGCCCACTTTAATTCTTCTTCACGGAGTAACTCTTTCAGCCTCATCTCAGCCTCATTCTTGATATGAAGCTCGGTGGCTAATAGAATCGTAGTTTCTGCTTTAATATCTAAGGTTTGAATAAGGGAAAGGAGCCGTTCCTTCTCCACCTTATACGCTCCACCTAGATGCTTAGCCCACCCACGAAGGAAACTTCTGAGATGCCTAATCTTGTTACGCGGCGCTCAAGCGCATTCCTACCTCCTGCATCTTTAGCCCATTCTCTGCTACAAGATCCAAAAATCCTTCTCTTTCAAACCACGCAAGCTCAAAAGAGAATAAATTCTTGTTGCCCGAATAGGTAGCCCCATCAGTCGAAAGCAGCAGAGGTGCGTGATCGTAAATCCCGAGAGAGAGCACGAGCAGCCATAAAGGGAAACTTCTGTTCCCAAGCGACACTAGCCAGAACCCGATCCAACTTCTCAAAGGTTGGATTTGGCAACGCGTTAGCCCAGGTGAACTTCCTACCTGAAAGCTCAATCTCTCTCAAATCTAAGCTTTCAATAATAGTATTGAACATAAATGACCATCTCCCATCGAAATTGTCATTATTCTTTTCATCACGTCTTCTAATAATATTAAAATCTCCCCCAACCAGAATTGGAAGTTGCTCAGACCCGCAGACTCTAAGAAGATCTGCCAAAAATCCGGTTTGAATTCGCCCATGCCCCATACACCGCCACCAAAGCCCAAATCGAAACCATCTTCTTTGGACCGCACTGAACTTAACAGCAAAATCCCCATGACCACACTGCGAACTTCGAGAGAGTCACATCTAACACCAAGTAAGATTCCACCGACCTTCCTCTCGGTGGAAGACAATGCTACCAAACTCAATCCCCCCGACAACGTATTGAGAAATTGAGGTGAGAAATTTGCTCTGCCCGTTTCCGACAAGGCAATAAAATCCAATCTATGCTCAATGGACGCCTCCGCAAGGAACCTCCTTTTAGCCAAGTCCTTAAGACCTCTGATATTCCAAAAGATTCCTCTCATATCTCATCATGAAATTTTTTAGCCGTGCGGATCCTAGCACTCCTACGGACCGCGGACATCGGGTATATCTTGCGCTTCCACTTGCGCTTAGGGCTGGTCGGGCCCACCCGGTCCAAACGGCCCGTAACTGGGGATGAAACTACTTCCAACCCGTCATTCTCGTCCGCCTCCTCCGGCTCCTGGAGGGGCGGTGCGAGATCATCACAAAGATTATCGAGCATTCGAACTCCCAAAGCATCAATCTCAGAATTGTTCATCGGTTTGACAGCAGCTAAGTTACGAATCATTTATAAAGCCCTCTCGGCTTCTAGATCAAGCAAATCATTAACAGATGAGCTGATGTAAGTACATATAAAAAAGATGACCAAGTTCATCTATATTAACCGGAGAAGGTCAAAAAGGAACTTCATCTTCACCATACAGACTAAACCAATACTAAAAACTGAAGAATAACTGAAGTACAAGAGAGAGACAAGCCTAAGTTCTAACTACAACAAACATAAGCTGCAAGCTCCATGTTCCAGCCTGTAGATGATTCATTTTAATGTCAGGTTCCTCAGCCCAACATTAAAGTAACACACAGGACCAATCAGAACACAAATCATAATACCAATCCCTGCTGTCTTTTGTTGACTGAAGTACAGATGTGCATGCATACCTTGACAGTAGTCGGAGACGAGCACGACAAGGTCCCGGCCGCCACCCCGCTTCCGCCGCTGACGGCCAGCAATGACGCCGCGGCGAGGAGGGCGTCCCAGTCCCTTAGCTCACTTGTTGATCAACATCTGCACACAGTCCAATTGTTGAGTGAAGCCATGAATGCGTCCCTGAGAATAAAACAGACAAGATGACAGGACGGTAACACACGAGATTGAGTTCGGTTTAGGTGTTTGTAAGAAGAGTAGCCTGATACAAAGACAGGCTTCCCATTTGACAATGTAAAAAACTTAAATCTAGGAGGCGGGTAGCTGCACGCTAGTGTTGAACGGACTCTGCTAGAAATTGTGAACGGACTGGGGTGGCTGAGGCGAACGGCTTGTGCGCCGACAAGGCAGAGGACGACGCTGGAAGCTGCAGCACATGGGATGCCACTGCCGGCTGGGAGAGAAGATTAAGATGAAGGAAGGAAGGGCGACGCCATGCGCGGCAGGCAGTGAATCGGGTGGTGGGGGGCGCTAGATCCGGCAGCGGGCATTGAATCCATCCCGTTTGCGGGCAGCAGCTGGCGTCGATGGCGGCAGGGAGCTTCACGGGGAGGGACCGGCGGCAAGGAGACTCGCGGGTAGGGGCCGGCGAAATCTCCTTAGCTTGATCCTCCTTAGTAGCCTCACTATCCTCTAGCGCAGGGGCCGGCGAAATCTCCTTAGCTTGCTCTTTTTCATATATATCTCTTATGAAAATCTCTTTAGCTTGATCCTCCTTAGTAGCCTCACTATCCTCTAGATAAACTACTCCCCTATTCTTGATGAACAACACATGCATCACATCAGTTTCACTAATCTCTACTCCCTCCGTTCCCAAATAATTGTCTTTTTAGATATTTCAACAAGTGACTACATACGGAGCAAAATGAATGAATCTACACTCTAAAACATGTCTACATACATCCGTATTTGTAGTTCATTTGAGATGGCTAGAAAGAGAATTATTTGGGAACGGAGGGAGTACATGGTAAAAGCCCAACCCCTGTTGTAGCGCTTCCAATGTACTTAGCCATATGGCGAGGCTTCTTCCTAAGAGGAAGGCCTCAACCAAATTAGCAGAGATTTGGCAAATAAAACACACTTGCCCTCTAGGTCAGCCTGCCTTCTGATGACCAAGCCCGCCACAACTATAGCAGTGAACCTCAACATATTTAGTTGGAGTATGAGATGTAACTACAACAATTTTTGTTCTTCCTCTGAACATGCTTGCTTTCTTGTTCGATATTCCAGTTATTTGAAACATCATTATATATTATGTATCTAGTTTTCTAGGTAAAAACATTTCCTTATCTCTACAATAATGGGGGAATATAGTTTATTATTTAATTTGGAAATTATATCACTCGAAGTGAGCACATATATTGAATCAATGTTAATGATAATAACACAACCTTATTTTGTGTTTGCACAACTATGATGTTTTTGTGGGGTCAAATTAAGCAAAATCGCTTTAAAAGCTCTAATGCATACTAGCTTTAGCGACAAAAAAAGATCTACAATGCAATATATTCAAACTGGAGTGAAAACTCATGTGCACCCGGATGAACGGTGAAGTCGAGAAATAGTAAAAGAATATAAAGAACTGTTTTTTTTGCAACAAACAAGTTCATGTGGTCTCAATTCGTGCTTTTTTTTTAAAAAAATAACATTTGTGGTGCTCTACACAAAAGAAAAGAAAAAATATCGGTGCCCTGAAAATTTGCACAGAGTTCAAACACGTGAACATGTTTGTTGCAAAAAAAGCAGATTTCTTTGATTTATTTAATATTCTTCTTTCTATTATTTTGTGCTTCTGGGTGCAGATGAGCCTCGGAGCCAGAATGTGCTCCCCACTACTTATTTTGATGAAACCGAGTTGTAGAAGTTAGACCTAGGCATACCTCAAGCGGAAATAGTGCTAATGTAGCGTTTTAGATATCAAATACATTATTGCTTATTTTGTGTTGCTCCCTAGCCCTCCAAGGATCACATTGAAGAAATTGTTGTTCCACAGTGATTTCATCAAATTTAAAGCTCGACGACTCCAGCTTTAGTATAGACAACTTGTGATTGCATGAGTATGACTGCGTGCGTGTACGTGCATCAGTGTTCGGTGTTTCTGAAAAAAATACAAGTGACATTTTGTATGAGAGTTAGGCAACGTGCAACATAATTACACATGTGTAATACTGTACAAATGGCGATGAACATATGCATATACCCAGGAGCACATCACGTCCAATAAGGACAGATGACGCACATGCTACTGTTGGAGCTGGACCAGAGATTGATGGACAGTAGTAGCTTGCACATAGTACTACGTACAACCACCATGAATTTTACTCGGAAAGCACAGCCCCCGTTTATCATGGGCAGCCACATATGACATAGTACGACACGCAGCTCCAAAGGTGGGTGTCGCCATCTCTCGCCCACAGCCTCGCCTGCTCTTTGGTCCATACTCCGATGCACGCGCCGTGAACTCGAAGCAGCTGACCTCCGAGCTCACGCGCCGCGCCGCCCCGCCCCGCCATGAAGTCGTCGTCTCAGAGCCACAGCCCAAGGACCCCGTCGCCGCGCGCTCGCGGCACGGCGGCGGCCTATGACGCCGAGCACGCGCGCTCCTCCTCGGAGCCATGGGTTCTCGCATGCGTGGACGACACTGTTAGAAATTCGCGATGAAGTCGTTGGGTTGTGCAGCGACAAGGAGGATCAAGCGATCGTCGTTCAGCAGAGCAACAAGGAGGGAGGCGGCAGGCTATCGTCAGAAAGGCGGTGGAAGGAGATCGTTGATGGAAGAGGTGATGCTGAGGTGCGGCGCTGGAGCTCAGCAAGATCATCGTCCATGAGAGTCGGATGAGTCAAAGAGTCGTGCGTGTTTGCACGATCAGTCATCGTTGCGTCTGTGAGTCGTCATCATGTCCAAGTGCTCGTCTCTGTGTGGAAGCGATGTGCACGGTGTTCTGTGAGTCATGTCCATGTCCTCGTGGAGCGTTCTGGTTGCGGCCAGTGTGGATTCGGTGTGATGCGGAAGGCGGACAATGGTAGGCGAAACCATCGTAAAGCGAGGAGGTGTGCGAGCAGTGGAGAGTGAATCTACTGCAAACAAGTACAACGAGTATGGTGCGAACCGAGTACAAGGCGTCGGCCAAGCAATGGCGGTGGCACAACATGGCAGAGCAAGGAGGCGCACTGCATGTTTCCAGGCGGGTCATACTCAGTGTACAGATATGACAGCTAAAGATCAAGCTCGGTGTGTAGTGGAACAGTGACCAGTTAAGTTGAACGACGTGAAGACTGATGATGCGTCCAGTCTTGCACGTTGCACGCGTAGATGCGACCGTGTGACGTCCAGATAATTAGGCTACAGTAATCCCACGTTAACGATGCCACGTCAACTCGGTTACTGTTGCTAATCTCGCGTTGGATCAAAACTATTCAAATTTGAATTTGAATTTTTGTCAAACATGAAAAATTGTTAAACAATAGAACTAAAATGTTCGATGTGTGTCAATTAATGCTTAGGTATTTAAGGTAAAGGAAACACACTTTTACAACATCCCTAAATATTTTAAAATGAATTAAAACGAAAAAAGAAAATAAATAAAAGAAAAGAAAATACAAAACAAAAAACAAAACTAACAAAAAAAAAGGAAAAGCAGAACCCCTCCCCTCACTGGGCCAGCCGGCCCAGCTGTTAGCCAGGCCAGGCCCAACCGGCCACCCCCCCCCCCAACTCCCTTAACGCCCCGAAACCCTAACCGCCCCATCCACCCACTTCCACCACTCCCTCGTTCCCTCCCCCTCATGATCCGATCTGGATCGGGGGCTCGAACCGAACCGCGCCGACACCGCCACCGATCCCCGCCGCCCAGAGCTGCGCCTTCGCCTCGGCCACCTCACCGGCCTGCCTCCTCCTCCCCGCCGGTCTGCCTCCTCCACGCACGTCGTCCCCAGCCTCCTCCTCGACACCCGCTGCCCTTGACCCTACGGCCACGCCGGTGAGGCCCCGTCCTCTTCTACCCCCCGCGCGCGCTCGACCCCTGTGTTGTGCAACGCGCGCCGTCGACCACGCACGCCGCCCTCGCTCGCTTTGTCGTGCGCCCAGCCCTAACCGCGCACGCCCGGGCCTCCACTTGCTTCGCCCGCGCCCACGCCTTGCCGCTTACCAGCGCCTCAGACCACATGCATGCGCCCGCGCTGCCGGTCTTTGCTCACTGCCGCTGCTCCCGTCCCCTCGGGCCTCCAACGCCTTGAGCTCACGTCGCCCGTGTCTTGCTTTCATTGCCGATCGCGCCCGCTGCGTCCTGCCTCTGCTCCGTCCACGGCCACCGGCCGCCACCACACGGCCAACCCTCGCCTCTGCACAACCCGCTGCTGCCGTACACACACTGTTGTTGCCACGCTCATTGCTAGGCCCCGCCACCATGACCCCGTCCTCGCCCGCTTGGCTACCACAGTCGGCGACCTCCTCCATCCCTGGCGTCGAGGCCCGGTAAGGCTGCGCGATCCTGGCGCCTGTCATCCACTGCACACTGCTAAGGCCCAATGGCCCTATGACAAAGGGGTCCCACCCCCAAAACGTTTTAAAAATAAGATATAAAAAATAATAAAAACATTAATTAATTAATTAACTAACTTAATTAATTGAGTTTATTTAACCTAATCAATGAACTAAAATATTAAACCTGCTTAGTTAGTCTTAGACAATGACAGTGGGACCCACATGTCAGTTTGACTAGGTCAACTAACTATTTGACTGCTGACATCACCCTGACATCATGCTGACGTCATAATTGCATTTTATAATTAAATTAATTCTGTTAATTCTAAAAATGAATTAAATCTTTAAAAATTAATATAAAATATCCGTAGCTCGGATGAAAATACTTTGTACATGAAAGTTGCTCAGAACGACGAAACGAATCCGGATACGCAGCCCGTTCATCCGCTACACATCCCTAGCATAGCAAACTCGCAACTTTCCCCCTCTGGTTCATCTGTCCGAAAACGCGAAACACCGGGAATACCTTCCCGGATGTTTCCCCCTTCGCCGGTATCACCTCCTACCGCGTTAGGGCACACCTGGCACCGCTACTTGTTATGTCATGCATCGATATGCATCTGTTTGCATTGTATTCATTGTTTCTTCCCCCTCTTCTCTCCTAGAGAATACGAGACGCTATCATTGGTACCCCGATCGACTATGGTGTTGTGACGACCTCCTTCTTGCCAGGGCAACCAGGCAAGCCCCCCCCCCCCTTGATCACTAGATATCGCCTATTCCTTCTCTCTGTTGCTTGCATTAGAGTAGTGTAGCATGCTACTGCTTTCGGTTAATCTTATTCTGCTGCATAGCCTGTCATTGTTGCTACAGTTGTTACCTTTACCTGCTATCCTAATGCTTAGTATAGGATGCGAGTGTTCCATGAGTCGCCATACACTCTTGTCCGTCTCGCCATGCTATACTCTTTGGGCCGTGATCACTTGAGGTGATCACGGGCATATGCTATATACTTTATATCGTTACATTACTTATGATACTATTCGGAGATGGGGTGAAGGGTAGGTGGCTCCATCCCGGTAGAGGTGGGCTCGGGTTCCCGGCAGCCCCATTGTTACTTTGTGGTGGAGCGGCAGGCAGGTTGAGACCACCAGGAGAGAGGTGGGCCTGGCCTCGTCGGCGTCATGGATACTTCAATTAACACGCTTAACGAGATCTTGGTATTTGATGCGAGTCCGCCATCGGCCTATACGCACTAACCAACTACTGTGAACAGTTATGGGCACTCGGCGTCGTGGTATCGGCCAAGCCTTCGTGACATCATGGCGGCGGCTGCGCCGGATTGGATGGGCGCACCGCTAGGCTAGGTCTGCTTCCGGCCGCCCTCGCAATGTGCAGGTGTGCAATGGGCGATGGGCCCAGACCCCTGCGCCATAGGACTTAGACCGGCGTGCTGACCTTTCTGTTCTGCCTAGGCAGGGCTGCGACGTGTTGATCTTCCGAGGCCAGGCATGACCCAGGAAAGTGTGTCCAGCCAAATGGGATCGAGCGTGTTGGGTTATGTGATGCACCCCTGCAGGGAAGTTTATCTATTCGAATAGCTGTGTCCCTCGGTAAAAGGACGACCCGGAGTTGTACCTTGACCTTATGACAACTAGAACCGGATACTTAATAAAACACACCCTTCCAAGTGCCAGATACAACCCGGTGATCGCTCTCTCACAAGTCGACGAGGAGAGGATCGTCGGGTAGGATTATGCTATGCGATGATACTTGGTGAACTTACCAATCTACTCTCTTCTACATGCTGCAAGATGGAGGCTGCTAGAAGCGTAGTCTTCGACGGGACTAGCTATCCCCCTCTTATTCTGGCATTCTGCAGTTCAGTCCACCGATATCTCCTCTCTACACATGTACCCATGCATATGTAGTGTAGAACCTTGCTTGCGAGTACTTTGGATGAGTACTCACGGTTGCTCTTCTCCCTCTTTTCCCCCTTTCCATTCTACCTGATTGTCGCAACTAGATGCTGGAGCCCAGGAGCAAGACGCCACCGTCGACGACGACTCCTACTACACCGGAGGTGCCTACTACTACGTGGAGGCCGCTGACGACGACCATTAGAGTAGTTTAGGAGGATCCCAGGCAGGAGGCCTGCGCCTCTTTCGATCCGTATCCCAGATTGTGCTAGCCATCTTATGGCAACTTGTTTAACTTATGTCTGTACTTAGATATTGTTGCTTCCGCTGACTCGTCTATGATCGAGCACTTGTATTCGAGCCCTCGAGGCCCCTGGCTTGTAATATGATGCTTGTATGACTTATTTTATTTTTAGAGTTGTGTTGTGATATTTTCCCGTGAGTCCCTGATCTTGATCGTACATGTTTGCGTGTATGATTAGTGTACGATTGAATCGGGGGCGTCACAAGTTGGTATCAGAGCCGACTGCCTATAGGAATCCCCCTTCCACACTCCTTGGTCGAAGTCGAGTCTAGACATTGCAAAACTTTTACTAACATGGCTGTGTGGCTTACGGGCCCACGTCGCCATTGGGTGGTAGTAGGATCTTTTATTCCTCGACCTATACTCTGGGACTCTGACATCTCTTCTATTCGGGTTAAACGATTTTACTAGCTCTGACTCTAGGTTCTCGATAATACTTTCTCCCGGAGCGCGTTACCTTCCAGATGATCGCCTGCTTTAGTAGAAGACTCCGAAGATACTCTCCGATGTTCTACCGAGAACTTGTGCTCATCGCTTTTGCAATTCCCTACCACTGAAATATCCCTATGGATAAATACATACACTTGTAGTTCTTACTTTCATTCCCATTTGATCTTGTTATTACAAGATACCCCAAAATTCTCTTTATTGTTCCGAGAATACTTTGTGCCTACCGCCTTGCAGTTCTTTGCAACCTGAATACCCTGCGGATAATTTCTCGCACTTATCGAGTATCAGCTCATCCCTAGTTGATTCATGTACTTCACGAAAGTCTTCGAAATACCATTCTATCTACCGATAATCCTCAGCAACCTATTGCTCTTGAAACTCTTGATTGCTTGCATTATGGTTAATTCCATATTTCTAGTAATCACCGTTGTCATCCCTTGTCACTATCATTTCGAGTCCCTTGATACAATATGTTGCGAATAATCGCAATCATCAGCCGGATCCTACACTTCATCATTCTGACTCGGTCGTCATATCAGACATGAGTTGGTTATCGACAATCAAGTCTTGATTGATTGTCCATCCAAACCTATTCAACTTATCCATTCCTCGATCAGAGCGCCTGCTTTTGATACCTCGAATTGGAAATCGTAATTCCTTTGTAATTAAGCTTCTAATTATTCGAATGTTTCTATAATCCGATGCCTTGCATTCTTCCTCTTCTAGTTGAATACCGATACTCACAGCAAATCACTTACGGGCTTCCAGCCCCTTGATGGATTCTTATCCGACCATTCCTGCATATTCTAAAACCTTGAGTTCGTCCCTTGATACAAATTACCTTTGTCGAGTCGTATCGACTACTTGACTTCAGTACTCTGCTTCCGCACTTGTATCCCTTGCTTCCAATGATTGTTGTACAAGATTCATAAAAATGCCCCGATGGGTTGCACCTATGTCTTCCTTAATCTGTGTGAACCCAAAAGTTTTCACGGGCCATATTCATCTGATAATTCAGCAGGTATGTTTTCACACTCAAATTATTTTTAGTAGAGCAGTGAATGAATGGTCATGCATTGGAGAAGTGGGAGTCGGCCTTGAACCTTGTGTTCATTCCCAAGGAAACGATGTAGATCCTATCATGGAAGCTTCTCGCAACAATAATTATCCCCTTGGTGTAAGTTCAACTTATATATGGGATTTGGCCTTTTGCAATCGTGGTTCTGACTAGATGTTCTTCTCTGATCCCATTTGTCAGGCAAGTTTAAGCACTTGTCTTCCGTAGATCAATACACCAGTCCAACCTTTACTTTGATCTACTGTCGGGTATTACACCCTGGTATCTCGGGAATATCGCGGAACTACATAACTTCTTATGAGTTCTTCGTCAACTATTATTCTCACCGATTCCAACTCCGCCGGGTTCTGAGATAATAGTCACTCGAGAACACCGATAAGTGAATCGATTCCGCACTCCGATTCAATAACTCTAAGTAATTTTTGTTGCTTATGAGTTTAATAACTCCTCAAGTCATTCCTAGCCTGATTGGCTATATCATTATCATGCAACTTTTTAATTGTGCTACCTGGTTCTTCTTCCCGGAGCACAATTTTTGACGATGAGCTAAGCTTACGTCGACTTTCCTCGTCATATCATTTCTCCTAGAAAAACAATCTTGATTCCGAGTTTGTGATGTACCCGTGGATCCAATAACCTTTCGCTTCATCATTCCTTTGACTTGATGACATTGCCGATCGATTACACCTTCATGAAATCTCTCGAAAATTATGTCGTGAACATCATCAACATTCTGACTCCTTCAAAGATATCAATCGAATTCTTGATGAGAAATACCATCCTTGCCACTCGAGGATTTGTATTATCATCGACAACATTATTGCCTTCCCTCCGACACAAACTTGATCATGTTATGGAGCTCCTTTCTATCCAGCTTATGTTTATGCTCTACCTTGGATTATATCATCTTTTATATCAAGGATGTTTTGATAATTGCTCCACCTCTTAAATAATTCTTGGTATTATGATACTTCACACTATCACCATTCTTTCTTGGTCCCTGTGTTGATTCTTACCGGGACACCAACAAGTGAACGGTGTTGCTTGGATTCTGTACTTCTAGCAACCCTATTACTTTGAAGTTAATGGTTGATAGTTCATTCTTAGACTGTTGGTTATTAAACCACCATTCTAACATTGATCATGCTACCTAAGCCCATATTATGGGTGCATCTTTCAACCAATGTTTAGTTGTGTAGGTTTTCCTCGAGCATACGTCATTATATCATTTGATCTGACAAATGTTATCTCCTTGTTCACATTATTGTGGAAATCCATCTTTTGGAAATCTTGATGAATTGACCTTAACCCATCAGCCACCTCATTATCCTCTCCTTGGTTTAATGACGAACCCTTGTTTCGGAGCCTTGCTTCTGTACGTCGTTTCCCGAGAATCTTGCAATGTCAATTCGTCAATTGGTGTTGCACCTTTTTCTTCTCAAGCATCCTGAGTCTGAGGCATCCTGACACCAATCAGATCTGAATCTCGGTCAGATATGATGGTTGGAACATATTTTCACGAGTTATAACATTGATCCTCATATGACCCGGTAAAGTGATGTCATGCCTAGCACACCTGACCGGAGGACCTAGTGTTATAGTTTCCTTTTTAACAAGGTTAACCATTTTTCCATGAGGAAATTGAATGCCTTGTTTAATAAGTTTATCCTGATGGATCCCTTGTGTACCAAAGTCTAACCTTTGCTTGACGACCATGTCAATACTTTCTCGAAGCATGTATGTGGTACTCCAATTTTGTACAAGAAAATTTGAAGCCTAATGCTAAATGTTTCTTGCTCAATTATCCAAACACCGTTGTATGGGTAATGTCATGAAATTTCTCTCCCCTTACCTAAAGGGTTTTCTGCTTTCTATCCTGTCATGGATATCATTCTCTTGTTGTCCTTGGGAAAGATATACCCCTGGAATATGTGTTTAAACACATTTTCCTTTCCTTTGTTCTGTTTGATCTGATGATCACATTTTCCTTTCCATTGATTTGTTTAATCTTCCTTGCGATCCATATGATCTAAGCAGTAATATTCTTCTGCTTATGCAAACACCTTGGTGTACAACCGTGTCAGTAAGACCCTGTTGCATTTTTCAATAGCATTCCGGTAACCGCCGATAGACGAGAACTTTGCCTATTGGTCCGCCTCGTTCAACGAGCAGGAAAATGGTTCTATTCGTCCCTCGCCCTTGGTACCGATGTTGTTGCCGACATAACTGACGGGCTATCCTCTGACATGCCTTGCTTACATGGTCGTGCAAGACGTCACCGCCCTTCCTACTTTTAACCCCCATGGTGGGCCCATAACCCACAGTTCCACAGGATCGAAACCTGACTCTCCTGTACACCCTGTTGCCAAAGTTATTCCTCGCGCTTGGCCTCGTATGTAATTCACGAGCCCCCTACCTATAGATCTATTCTAGTATCAAATGCATTATTATTCCCTGTTGCTGAAGACCTTTTACACACTGTTTCAGGCATTGAACGATTGCCTGCCCGCTTGAAACTTCCCATGATACCTCTTTATTTTTCTCTCGATATTTTCTTAAGTTTCAATTCGAGAGTTACTTTCCGCCACCTTCCCCGATGTTATCTACCACATAGTCAACCTTGTAGAGGTCCATTCTCCCAGAATACCCCCTTTCGTAAGTACGATGGAGTTCCCGAAGAAAGGATGCTGACTTCATCATGATGACTTGAAGCAGAGAAATGAAGAAAACAATGTAATGGATCGAACTCTTCGAGAAGAACAAGCCAGAATGAGAAGACCTGCTAGATTTGTTTGTTGGGTAACGTAGTAATTTCAAAAAAATTCCAACACACACGCAAGATCATGGTGATGCATAGCAACGAGAGGGGAGAGTGTTGTCCACGTACCCTCGTAGACCGAAAGCGGAAGCGTTAGCACAACCCGGTTGATGTAGTCGTACGTCTTCATGATCCGACCGATCAAGTACCGAACACACGGCACCTCCGAGTTCAGCACATGTTCAGCCCGATGACGTCCCTCGAACTCCGATCCAGCCGAGTGTTGAGGGAGAGTTTCGTCGACCTGACGGCGTGGTGACGATGATGATGTTCTACCGGCGCAGGCTTCGCCTAAGCACCACTACAGATTATCGAGGTGGACTATGGTGGAGGGGCACCGCACACGGCTAAAAGATCAAACAGATCAATTGTTGTGTCTCTAGGGTGCCCCCGCCTCAGATATAAAGGAGAAAGGGGGGTGCGGCCCGGGAGAGGGGGCACGCCAGAGGAGTCCTACTCCCACCAGAGTAGGACTCCCCCTTCCTAGTTGGATTAGGACTTGGGAGGGAAAGAGGTGGAGGAGGCGAAGGAAGGGGGCGCCGCCTCTCCTTGTCCTATTCGGACTAGGGGAGGCGCGTGGCCCTTGCCCCGCCGCCTCCTCTCTTCCACCAAGGCCCACTAAGGCCCATTAAGTCCCGGGGTTCCGGTAACCTCCCCATCTCAGAAAATCCCGATTTCACCCGGAACACTTCCGATATCCAAATATAGGCTTCCAATATATTAATCTTCATGTCTTGACCATTTCGAGACTCCTCATCATGTCCGTGATCACATCAGGGACTCCGAACAACCTTTGGTACATCAAAACATATAAACTCATAATATAAGCTATCGCCGAAGCGTTAAGCGTGCGGACCCTACGGGTTCGAGAACTATGTAGACATGACCGAGACACGTCTCCGGTCAATAACCAATAAGCGGAACACGGATGCTCATATTGGCTCCCACATATTCTACGAAGATCTTTATTGGTCAGACCGCATAACAACCTTCGTTGTTCCCTTTGTCATCGGTATGTTACTTGCCCGAGATTCGATCGTTGGTATCTCAATACCTAGTTCAATATCGTTACCGGCAAGTCTCTTTACTCGTTCCGTAATACATCATCCCACAACTAACTCATTAGTTGCAATGCTTGCAAGGCTTGAGTGATGTGCATTACCGAGAGGGCCCAGAGATACCTCTCCGACAATCGGAGTGACAAATCCTAATCTCGGAATACGCCAACCCAACAAGTACCTCCGGAGACACCTGTAGAGCACCTTTATAATCACCCGATTCGTTGTGACGTTTGGTAGCACACAAAGTGTTCCTCCGATGTAAACGGGAGTTGCATAATCTCATAATCATAGGAACATGTATAAGTCATGAAGAAAGCAATAGCAACATACTAAACGATCGAGTGCTAAGCTAACAGAATGGGTCAAGTCAATCACATCATTCTCCTAATGATGTGATCCCATTAATCAAATGAAAACTCATATCTATGGCTAGGAAACATAACCATCTTCGATTAACGAGCTAGTCAAGTAGAGGCATACTAGTGACACTCTGTTTGTCTATGTATTCACACAAGTATTACGTTTCTGGTTAATACAATTCTAGCATGAATAATAAACATTTATCATGATATAAGGAAATAAATAATAACTTTATTATTGCCTCTAGGGCATATTTCCTTCAGTCTCCCACTTGCACTAGAGTCAATAATGTAGATCACGTCGCCATGTGATTTAACATCAATAGTTCACATCACCATGTGATTAACACCCATAGTTCACATCGTCATTTGACCAACACCCAAGGGGTTTACTAGAGTCAATAATCTAGTTCACATCGCTATGTGATTAACACCCAAAGAGTACTAAGGTGTGATCATGTTTTGCTTGTGAGAAAAGTTTAGTCAACGGGTCTGCCATATTCAGATCCGTATGTATTTTGCAAATTTCTATGTCTATAATGCTCTGCACAGAGGTACTTTAGCTAATTTCTCCCACTTTCAATATGTATCCGGATGAAGACTTAGAGTCATCTGGATCAGTGCCAAAACATGTATCGACGTAACCCTTTACGATGAACCTTTTGTCACCTCCATAATCGAGAAACATATCCTTATTCCACTAAGGATAATTTTGACCGCTGTCCAGTGATCTACTCCTAGATCACTATTGTACTCCCTTGCCAAAATCAGTGTAGGGTATACAATAGATCTGGTACGCAGCATGGCATACTTTATAGAACCTATGGCTGAGACATAGGGAATGACTTCCATTCTCTTTCTATCTTCTGTCGTGGTCGGGCTTGAGTCTTACTCAATTTCACACCTTGTAACACAGGCAAGAACTCTTTCTTTGACTGTTCCATTTTGAACTACTTCAAAATCTTGTCAAGGTATGTACTCATTGAAAAAACTTATCAAGCGTTTTGATCTATCTCTATAGATCTTGATTCTCAATATGTAAGTAGCTTCACCGAGGTCTTTCTTTGAAAAACTCCTTTATGCTTTGCAGAATAATTCTACATTATTTCCGATCAACAATATGTCATTCACATATACTTATCAGAAATGTTGTAGTGCTCCCAGTCACTTTCTTGTAAATACAGGCTTCACCGTAAGTCTGTATAAAACGATATGCTTTGATCAACTTATCAAAGCGTATATTCCTACTCCGAGATGCTTGCACCAGTCCATAGAAGGATCGCTGGAGCTTGCATATTTTGTTAGCACCTTTAGGATCGACAAAACCTTCTGGTTGCATCATATACAACTCTTCTTTAATAAATCCATTAAGGAATGCAGTTTTGTTTATCCATTTGCCAGATTTCATAAAATGCGGCAATTCCTAACATGATTCGGACAGACTTAAGCATAGATACGGTGAGAAACTCTCATCGTAGTCAACACCTTGAACTTGTCGAAAACCTTTTGCGACAATTCTAGCTTTGTAGATAGTAACACTACTATCAGTGTCCGTCTTCCTCTTGAAGATCCATTTAATCTTAATGGCTTGCCGATCATTGGGCAAGTCAATCAAAGTCCACACTTTGTTCTCATACATGGATCCCATCTCAGATTTCATGGCCTCAAACCATTTTATGGAATCTGGGCTCATCATCGCTTCCTCATAGTTCGTAGGTTCATCATGGTCTAGTAACATGACTTCCAGAACAGGATTACCATACCACTGCAGTGCGGATCGTACTGGTTGACCTACGAGGTGCGGTAGTAACTTGATCTAAAGTTTCATGATCATCATCATTAACTTCCTCACTAATTGGTGTAGGCATGATGGAACAGATTTACGTGATGAACTACTTTCCAATAAGGGATCGTGTACAGCTACCTCATCAAGTTCTACTTTCCTCCCACTCACTTCTTTCGAGAGAAACTCCTTCTCTAGAAAGGATCCATTCTTAGCAACGAATGTCTTGCCTTCGGATCTATGATAGAAGGTGTACCCAACAGTCTCCTTTGGGTATCCTATGAAGACACATTTTTCCGATTTTGGTTTGAGCTTATCAGGATGAAACCTTTTCTTATAAGCATCGCAACCCCAAACTTTAAGAAACGACAGCTTAGGTTTCTTGCTAAACCATATACGGTGTCGTCTCAACGGATTAGAAGGTGCCCTATTAACGTGAATGCAGCTGTCTCTAATGCATAACCCCAAAACGATAGTGGTAAATCAGTAAGAGACATCATAGATTGCACTATATTCAATAAAGAAATGCAGGTTATGACGTTCGGACACACCATTATGCTGTGGTGTTCCAGGTGGCATGAGTTTTTGAAACTATTCCACATTGTTTTAATTGAAGACCAAACTCGTAACTCAAATATTCTCCTCCACGATCATATTGTAGAAACTTTTATTTTCTTGTTACGATGATTCTCCACTTCACTCTGAAATTCTTTGAACCTTTTCAAATGTTTCAGACTTGTGTTTCATCAAGTAGATATACCCATATCTGCTCAAATCATTTGTGAAGGTCAGAAAATAATGATACTTGCCGCGAGCCTCAACACTCATCGGACCACATACATCAGTATGTATTATTTCCAATAAGTCAGTTGCTCGCTCCATTGTTCCAGAGAATGGAGTCTTAGTCATTTTGCCCATAAGGCATGGTTCGCAAGCATCAAGTGATTCATAATCAAGTGATTCCAAAATTCCATCAGCATTGAGTTTCTCCATGCGCTTTACACCAATATGACCTAAACGGCAGTGCCACAAATAAGTTGCACTATCATTATTAACTTTGCATCTTTTGGCTTCAATATTATGGATATGTGTATCACTATTATCGAGATCCAACAAACCATTTTATTGGGTGTATGACCATAGAAGGTTTTATTCATGTAAACAGAACAACAATTATTCTCTAATTTAAATGAATATCCGTATTGCAATAAACATGATCAAATCATATTCATGCTCAACGCAAACACCAAATAACACTTATTTAGGTTCAACACTAATCCCGAAAGTATAGGGAGTGTGTGATGATGATCATATCAATCTTGGAACTACTTCCAACACACATCGTCACTTCACCCTTAACTAGTTTCTTGTTCATTCTGCAACTCCCGTTTCGAGTTACTACTTTTAGCAACTAAACTAGTATCAAATACCCAGGGTCTACTATAAACACTAGTAAGGTACACATCAATAACTTGTATATCAAATATACCCTTGTTGACTTTGCCATCCTTCTTATCCACCAAATACTTGGGGCAGTTCTGCTTCCAGTGACCAGTCCCTTTGCAGTAGAAGCACTTAGTCTCAGACTTAGGTCCATACTTGGGCTTCTTCACTTGAGCAGCAACTTGCTTGCCGTTTTACATGAAGTTCCCTTTCTTTCCCTTTGCCCTTTTCTTGAAACCAGTGGTCTTGTTAATCATCAACACTTGATGCTCTTTCTTGATTTCTGATTTCATCATCATGAAAAGCTCGGGAATAGTTTACGTTATCCCTTGCATATTATAGTTCATCAAGAAGTTCTAGTAACTTGGTGATAGTGACTAGAGAACTCTGTCAATCACTATCTTATCTGGAAGATTAACTCCCACTTGATTCAAGTGATTGTAGTACTCAAACATTCCGAGCACATGCTCACTAGCTGAGCTATTCTCCTCCATCTTGTAGGCAAAGTACTTGTCAAAGGTCTCATATCTTTCGACACGGGCATGAGTATGAAATACCAATTTCATCTCTTGGAACATCTTATATGCTCCGTGTTATTCAAAACAATTTTGAAGTCCCGGTTCTAAGTCGTAAAGCATGGTGCACTAAACTATCAAGTAGTCATCATATCGAGCTTTTTGTCAAAAACGTTCATAACGCCCAGATACGCTTCCTGCAATAGGTCTGTCACCTAGCGGTGCATCAAGGACATAATACTTCTGTGCAGCAATGAGGTTAATCCTTAGATCACGGACCAAGTCCGCATCATTGCTACTAACATCTTTCAACTTAGTTTTCTCTAGGAACATATCAAAATAAAACAGGGGAGCAAAACGCAAGCTATTGATCTACAACATACATATGCTAATACTACCAGGACTAAGTTCATGATATATTTAAGTTAAGTTAATCATATTACTTAAGAACTCCCACTTAGATAGACATCCCTCTAATCCTCTAAGTGATCACGTGATCCATATCAACTAAACCGTAACCGATCATCACGTGAAATGGAGTAGCTTTCAATGGTGAACATCATTATGTTGATCATATCTACTATATGATTCACGCTCGACCTTTCGGTCTGAGTGTTTCGAGGCCATATCTGCATATGCTAGGCTCGTCAAGTTTAACCTGAGTATTCTGTGTGTGCAAAACTGGCTTGCACCCGTTGTATATGGACGTAGAGCTTATCACACCCAATCATCACGTGGTGTCTGGGCACGACGAACTTTGGCAACGGTGCATACTCAGGGAGAACACTTTTATCTTGAATTTTAGTGAGAGATCATCTTATAATTCTACCGTCTATCAAAGCAATATAAGATGCATAAATGACAAACATCACATGCAATCAATATAAGTGATATGATATGGCCATCATCATCTTGTGCTTGTGATCTCCATCTCCGAAGCACCTCCATGATCACCATCGTCATCGGCGCGACACCTTGATCTCCATCGTAGCATCGTTGTGGTCTCGCCAATCATACTGTAGCATAAAGTAAAGCATTACAGGGCGATTGCATTGCATACAATAAAGCGACAACCATATGGCTCCTGCCAGTTGCCGATAACTCGGTTACAAAACATGATCATCTCATACAATAAAATTTAGCATCATGTCTTGACCATATCACATCACAACATGCCCTGCAAAAACAAGTTAGACGTCCTGTACTTTGTTTTTGCAAGTTTTACGTGGCTGCTACGGGCTTAGCAATAACCGTTCTTACCTATGCATCAAAACCACAACGATAGTTTGTCAAGTTGGTGCTGTTTTAACCTTTGCAAGGACCGGGCGTAGCCACACTCGGTTCAACTAAAGTTGAAGAAACTGACACCCGCCAGCCACCTGTGTGCAAAGCATGTTGGTAGAACCAGTCTCACGTAAGCGTACGCGTATTGTCGGTCCGGGCCGCTTCATCCAACAATACCGCCGAACCAAAGTATGACATGCTGGTAAGCAGTATGACTTATATCACCCACAACTCACTTGTGTTCTACTCGTGCATATGACATCTACGCATAAAACCAGGCTCGGATGCCACTGTTGAGTAACGTAGTAATTTCAAAAAAATTCCTATGCACATGCAAGATCATGGTGATGCATAGCAACGAGAGGGGAGAGTGTTGTCCACGCACTCGTGAGAACGAAAAGCCGAAGCGTTAGCACAACGCGGTTGATGTAGTCGTACGTCTTCACGATCCGACCGATCAAGTACCGAACGCACGGCACCTCCGAGTTCAGCACACGTTCAGCCCGATGACGTCCCTCGAACTCCGATCCAGCCGAGTGTTGAGGGAGAGTTTCCTTAGCACGACGGTGTGGTGACGATGATGATGTTCTACCGACATAGGGCTTTGCCTAAGCACCGCTGCAGTATTATCGAGGTGGACTATGGTGGAGGGGGCATCGCACACGGCTAAAAGATCAAACAGATCAATTGTTGTGTCTCTAGGGTGCCCCCTGCCCCCGTGTATAAAGGAGCAAGGGGGGTGCGGCCGCCTGGAGACGGGGCGCGCCAGGAGGAGTCCTACTCCCACCGGGAGTAGGACTCCCCCCCTCTTTCCTAGTTGGATTAGGACTTGGGAGGGTGAAGGATGTGGAGGAGAAGAAGGAAGGGGGCGCCGCCCCCCTCTCCTTGTCCTATTCGGACTAGGGGGGAGGGGCACGCGGCCCTTGCCCTGGCCGCCTCCTCTCTTCCACCAAGGCCCACTAAGGCCCATTAAGTCCCGGGGGTTCCGTAACCTCCGGTACTCGATAAAATCCCGATTTCACCCGGAACACTTCCGATATCCAAACATAGGCTTCCAATATATTAATCTTCATGTATCGACCATTTAGAGACTCCTCGTCATGTCCGTGATCACATCCGAGACTCCGAACAACCTTCGGTACATCAAAACATATAAACTCATAATATAAGCATCGCCGAAACATTAAGCGTGCGGACCCTACGGGTTCGAGAACTATGTAGACATGACCGAGACACGTCTCCGGTCAATAAACAATAGTAGAACCTGGATGCTCATATCGGCTCCCACATATTCTACGAAGATCTTTATCGGTCGGACCGCAAAACAACATACGTTGTTCCCTTTGTCATCGGTATGTTACTTGCCCGAGATTCGATCGTTGGTATCTCAATACCTAGTTCAATCTCGTTACCGACAAGTCTCTTTACTCGTTCCGTAATACATCATCCCACAACTAACTCATTAGTTGCAATGCTTGCATGGCTTAAGTGATGTGCATTACCGTGAGGGCTCAGAGATACCTCTCCGACAATCGGAGTGACAAATCCTAATCTCGAAATACGCCAACCCAACAAGTACCTTCGGAGACACCTGTAGAGCACCTTTATAATCACACGCGATTCGTTGTGGACGTTTGGTAGCACACAAAGTGTTCCTCCCAAACGGAGTTGCATAATCTCATAGTCATAGGAACATGTATGAGTCATGAAGAAAGCAATAGCAACATACTAAACGATCGAGTGCTAAGCTAACGGAATGGGTCAAGTCAATCACATCATTCTCCTAATGATGTGATCCCGTTAATCAAATGACAACTCATGTCTATGGCTAGGAAACATAACCATCTTTGATTAACGAGCTAGTCAAGTAGAGGCATACTAGTGACACTCTGTATGTCTATGTATTCACACAAGTATTACATTTCCGGTTAATACAGTTCTAGCATGAATAATAAACATTTATGATATAAGGAAATAAATAATAACTTTATTATTGCCTCTAGGGCATATTTCCTTCATCGTTACCAAACCTTCTCCCCTTTCACTACAACTTAAATTTCGGGACGAGATTTCCTGTAGTGGAGGAGAATTGTGACGCCCGGATAATTAGGCTACAGTAATCCCACGTTAACGATGCCATGTCAACTCGGTTACTGTTGCTAATCTCGCGTTGGATCAAAACTGTTCAAATTCAAATTTGAATTTTTGTCAAACATCAAAAATTGTCAAACAATAAAACTAAAATGTTCGGAGTGTGCCAACTAATGCTTAGGTATTTAAGGTGAAGGAAACACACTTTTACAACATGCCTAAATATTTTAAAATGAATTAAAACAGAAAAAGAAAATAAATAAAAGCAAAGAAAACACAAAACAGAAAACAAAACTAACAAAAAACGGAAAAGCAGGCAGAACCCCCATCGGCCAAATGCCCAACTGTTAGCTCCAAGCCCAACCGCCACCCCCCACTCCCCTTAACCCCATGCCCCGAAACCCTAACTGCCCCATCCACCCACTGTGACGCCCAGGTAATCAAGCTATAGTAACCCTGCGCTAATGATGCCACGTCACCTAGGTTACTGTTGGTAAACTCGTGTTAGTTCAAAATGATTCAAATTCTAATTTAAAATATAGGCAACCAACAAAAGTTTTCAAATAATAAAACTAAAATGTTTGGGTTGTGCCAAATATTGCATAGGTAGTTATGGCGAAGGAACCACACTATTATAAAATGCTTAAAAACTATGAGATGAATAAAACAAGAGTAAAAACTATTATTTAAATACTTTAAATATTAAATAATTACAAAACTATTTTATTTTGGGTTAGAAAATTTATGAGGCAGTGGCATAAATCGAAAACATCATTTTAGGTGCCACTTTGGTATAATGTTATCAATAGAAAAAATAGCAACTAAAAGTAATAGAATAAATAAAGGGTAAAAATAAAATAAAAAGAAAAAGGAAGAAAACCCCCCAGGCCAACTGGGCCTCGGCCCCGCCAGTGGCCTGCCAGGCCGGCCCAACTGGCCCAGCCGGCCACACCTTATCCCCCCCAAACCCTAACCCAACCACCCGCACTCCCCATCGTTTCCCACCCTCCCGATCCAGATTGGATCGGGACGAACCCCACTCCCCTCGCTCCTTCCCCCCCCCATGAACGGATCTGGATCGGGGGGCAACCGGCGCCCCCGACCCCCCCTCCCCCCGCTGTCGTTGCGCCATGGAGCCTCCGACCTCATCGCCGACCCCCTCTCCCCCTCCTCTCGTTTGCTCGATCCTGTGTGGATCGGGAGGGGAGCGGCTCCGCCCCACCCGACGCCGACGCCCCAACACCACCCGTCGCCGGCGCTGCCCTGACCTGGCAACGCCGTCCTCCTCCTCTACGTCGCCGGAGCCTCCCCACCGGACCTCGTCGTCTCCTCCCCGAGCCCCACTGCCCTGTCCCTACATCAGCGGTGAGGCCCCCGGCCTCCTCTCCCCTTGCCCCCGCGTTCACCACGACCTCGCCGCACCCACGGCCGCACCTTCGCGCGTGCGCCCGTGTCCAGACCACGCCCACAGCGCCCGCGTGCCCGCGCTCGCGCTCAGTCCGCCGCGCTCACCCAGCGCCTTGGTCCCACTCCAGGCGCTCGGTGCATTGCTCACGGCGCCGTGTTCCCACTTACCCACGCCACCGGCCGCACTACCCCTCGCCTCCGCCACGTGGCCCGGTATTGTGCCGCGCCGTCCGGTGCCAGGCGATTCTCGCCGTGGCCTCGTCACCCTGGTCGGCGCCTGTCAGGGCAAGCGCCCAAACGGGCTGGGCATCAGCGCCGTTAGCAACCGCCCCGCAATGGCCCTCTAGGCCACTGACTAGGGGCCCCACGCCCAAGAACGATTTAAAAAAAGGAGTTTGAAATAAAAATAAAAATAATAATAATAATAATAATATTAATTAATTAATTAACTAAATTAATTAACTTAATTAATTAAGTTTAATTAACCTGATCAATTAACTAAACTAATTAGCTTGTTAGTTTAATTAAACTGTAATTAGATTAACCTAAACCCTAATTAACCTAACGATAGATGTGTGGGTCCCAGGGGACCCACATGTCAGTTTGACCCAGGTCAACGGTCAACGTTGACTGCTGACGTCAACATGACATCATGCTGATGTCATAAATCCATTTTTGAATTAGATAAAAAAATTAATTAAATTTTAGAAATTAATAAAATCTTTAGAAAATCATATCTTTTAATCCGTAACTTCGGTTAAAATATTTTCAACATGAAAGTTGCTCGTAACGACGGGACGAATACGGATACGCAATCCGTTCATCCGCCACACACCCCTAACCTATCGAACCCACAACTTTCCCTCCGCCTTCCGCTCAAACCACGAAACCCCGGGATATTTTCCGGATGTTTTCCCCTTAACCTGTACCACCTCATACCACGTTAGGGCACGCCTAGCATCGTTACTTGTCATGTCATGCATCGATATGCATCTGTTTACATGGTATTCATTGTTTCTTCCCCCTCTTCTCTCGGGTAGACTACGAGACCGACACTGCTGCTGCCCGGTTCAACTACGGAGTTGACGACCCCTCTCTCTTGCCAGAGCAACCAGGCAAGCCCCCCCCCCTTGATCACCAGATATCACCTATTCTACTCTATACTGCTTGCATTAGAGTAGTGTATCATGTTACCGCTTTCCGTTATACCTATCCTGATGCATAGCCTGTCCTTGTTACTCTTGTTGATACCTTTACCCGCAATTCTATATGCTTAGTATAGGATGCTAGTATTTTCATCTGTGGCCCTACATTCTTGTCCGTCTGTTTGTGCTATCTTTGTTGGGCTGAGATCACTCGGTAGGTGATCTCGGTATATACTATATACTTATACATGATACATGTGGAGACTAAAAGTCGGCTGGTGGAGCACCCGCGAGTGGATCTTTGTGGCGGAGCGTCAGGGCAGGTTGAGACCGCCTAGGAGAGAGGTGGGCCTGGCCCTGTTCGGCGTTCGCGGATACTTAACATGGTTAACGAGATCTTGGTATTTGATTTGAGTTGGCTACGAGCCTATACGCACTAACCATCTACGTGGGAGTAGTTATGGGTATCCCGGCGTCGTGGTATCAGCCGAAGCACTTCGTGACGTCGGCCGATCGGCGCGCCGAATTGGATCGAATGCCACTAGGCTAGGTCTGCTTTTCGGCCTCGCAACGCAAGTGTGTGTGTTCAGGGTGATGGGCCCGGACCACAGGCGCCTAGGTTTAGATCATGGCGTCTTGACCTCTCTGTTGAGCCTAGGTGGGGCTGCGGCGTGTTGATCTTCCGTGGCCGGGCATGACCCAGAAAGTGTGTCCGGCCAAATGGGATCAAGCGTGTTGGGTAAGTTGGTGCACCCCTCAGGAAGCTAATCTATTTGAATAGCCGTGATCTTCGGTAACAGGACGACTTGGAGTTGTACCTTGACCTTATGACAACTAGAACCGGATACTTAATAAAACACACCCTTCCAAGTGCCAGATACAACCGGTGGTCGTTCTCTCTCAGGGTGACGAGGAGGGGATCGTCGGGTAGGATTATGCTATACGATGCTACTTGGAGGACTTCAACCTACCCTCTTCTACCTGTTGCAAGACGAAGGTGACCAGAAGCGTAGTCTTCGATAAGACTAGCTATCCCCCTCTTATTCTGGCATTCTGCAGTTCACTCCACTGATATGGCCCTTTACACATATATCCATGCATATGTAGTGTAGCTCCTTGCTTGCGAGTACTTTGGATGAGTACTCACGGTTGCCTTGTTCCCCTTTTCCCCTATCTCTACTCGATTGCTGCAACCAGACGATGGAGCCCAGAGCGGATGCCACCGTCGATGACGACTACTACACTGGGGCGCCTACTACTACGTGCAGCCGGCGGCGACCAGGAGTAGTTTAGGAGGATCCTGTGCAGGAGGCATGCGCCTCTTTCGATCAGTATCCCAGCTTTGTGCTAGCCTTCTTAAGGCAAACTTGTTTAACTTATGTCTATACTCAGATATTGTTGCTTCTGCTGACTCGTCTATGATCGAGCACTTGTATTCGAGCCCTCGAGGGCCCTGGCTTGTATTATGATGCTTGTATGACTTATTTATGTTTTAGAGTTGTGTTGTGATATCTTCCCGTGAGTCCCTGATCTTGATCGTACACATTTGCGTGCATGATTAGTGTATGATTGAATCGGGGGCGTCACAAGTTGGTATCAGAGCCGACTGCCTGTAGGAATCCCCCTTCCCAACTCCTTGGCCGAAGTCGAGTCTAGACATTACAAAACTTTTACTAACATGGCTGTGTGCCTTACGGGCCCACGTCTCCATTGGGTGGTACTAGGATCTTTTACTCCTCGACCTTTACTCTGGGATTCTGAACTCTCTTCTATTCGGGTTAAATGAATTTTGCTAAATCTAACATTAGGATCTCGTTATCGCTTTCACCCGGAGAGCCCCTTATTACTATTGATCGTCTGCTGCACGTGAAGACCCTGAAGATACTCTCCGCTATTAACCCGAGAACTTGTGTTCATCGCGTTTGCAATTCCTTCCACCGTCAACCCTTATGGATAACTACTTGAAGTTGTTATTCTTACATTCATCCATTGGTCTTGTTATTACAAGTTACCCCGAAACACTCGTCGATGTTTCGATAATCCTTTGAGCTTACTGCCGCGCTGTTCATTGACACCTGAATACCCCTACGGTTAATTCTCGCACTTGTTGAGTACCCGGTCATCCCCCACTTGTTCATGTGTTACACAAAAGTATTCAAAATACCATTCGATATTCCGGAAATCCTCAGCAACCTATTGCTCTGGAATTTCTTGTTTGCTTTCATTATGATTGATCCCATAAGTATAGTAATCATATTGGCATCCTTCGTCACCATCATTTTTGAGTCCGTTGATTCAATACGTTGTGAATGTTCACAATCATCAGTCAAGTCCTAGGATTATCTTTCCTGCTCAGACGTCATTTTGAACATGAGCTGGTTCTCGATCAAACTATTTTTCGTCAATTGTGCCTCTGGTCTATACAACTTATCCATCCTTGATCAGAGTGCCTGCTTCTGATCCTTTGTTTTGGAAATCATAATTACTTGGTTAATCTAAACATCGAATTATTCCGATGTTCTATAATATGATGCTCGTGCATTCTTTCTTCCTCTGATGGAGTACCGATACTCACATCAGCTCCATTGTGGATCACCCGATCCATTTTTGGATTGTTATCCGACAGTGTCTTTCACATTTGATCACTTTGTGAGTTCTTCCCCGGATACATAATGCCTTTGGTAAGTTGTATCCTCTACTTGGCCAACCATTCTCTGCTTTCGGGCTTGTGTTATTTACTCTTGAAACTTGTGGTATATGTTTCTAAGAAGCCCCTATGGGTTGAACATATGCCTTCTCTAAACCGTGTGAACCCGAAAGTTTTCACGAGCCATACTCTTCTGGTGTTTCGCCGGATAAAATTTCAACACTGCAACTTCATCGAACGCGAGAAGTGAATGAAAGGTTATGCACTTTGGAGAAGTGGAGTCGACCTTGAACTTTATGTTCATGCCCATGGACACGATGTAGATCTTATCATTAAAGCTTCTCTTAAATTAATTATTCCCTTGGTATAAGTTCTTATATCTGGGATCTGGCCTTTTGCAACCGTGGTTCCAACCATGATTGTTCTTCTTTGATTCCATTTCTCGGACGAGTTAAAACAATTGTCTCCTATGGATCAATACGCCAGTCCAACCTTTACTTTGATCTTGTGTCGAGTATTACCCCCCTGGTATCTCGAGATTATCATGGAACTGCATAACTTCTTATGAGTTCTTCATCAAGTGCTACCTTCCCACCGATTCCAATTTTTCACGGGCTCTGAGTTATTAAACACTCAAAGACACCGATAACTGAACCGAGTCCACTCTACGGTTCAACAACTCTTCAGTAAGCTTCTATAAGTACGAGTTTGTACCCGATCACGCCATTCCTAGCCTGTTTGGCTATATCATAGTCGTGATGATTCTAAGCTGCTACACCTGGTCCTTATTCTCGGAGCACCAATATGCGACGATAGCTAAGCTTACGTCGATTTTCCTCGTCATACCCTTTCACCTTAAACAACAAGCTTGAGTTCGAGTTTGTTTCGTAACTGTGGTTCCAATAGCCTCTTGCTTCATCATTCCTCTGACTTGATGTCGTCACGATTGATTACATCTGCATGAAATCTCTCGACAAATGTGTCGTGATCATCATCAACCTTATGAGCTCTTCCAGAATTCAATTGAATTCATGATGGGTAATACCATCCTTGCCCTCGATGATTCATGTTCTCATCGACCACTTTATTGCCTTCCGCTCAACACAACTTGTTCGTGTTTTGTGTAAACCTTGAGATCCTCGCTACCCGGCAGCTTGATCTTCCTTACCTCGTAAGTATTACCATCTTTTTTTGTCAAGAATGTGGTGAGCATTACACCACCTCTTAAGAATTCTTGATATCATAATACTTCTTGCCATCTTCGTTCATTCCTTGGTCCCGTATTGTTTTCAACCTAATACCGACAATTGAGCTATGACGTGTGAATTCAAAACTTCTAGCAACCCTATTGCTTTGAAGTGAATGGGCGATAGTTCATTCTAAGTCTTTTGATAATTGAATCACCATTCTAACATTGGCCGTGCAACCCAACCCATATTTCGGGTGCACCGTTCAACCAATGTTTAATTATGTATGTTTTCCTCGAGCATATCCCATTATATCATTTGATCTAACAAATGTCATCTTCTTGTTAACATTATCGTGGAAATCCCTCCGTTTGGAATTCTCAATGAATTGTCGCTGAGCCCATCAGCCACCTTCTCATCCCGCCCTTGGTTTAGTGATGAACTATTGCTTCAGAAACCCGCTCCCATAGTTCGTTTCTCGAGAATCTTGCAATGTCATTTCGCCGATTTGTGTTGCACCTTTTCCTCTCGGACCCCCTGAGTCTGAGGTATCATGACACCAATTGGATATGAATCTCGGTCAGATATGATGGTTGGGACAACTTTCCAAGAGTTATGATGTTGATCCTTTGATAACCCGGTAACATGATGTCATGCCTAGCACTTATTTGGAGGACCTATCATTATAGATTCCTTTTCAAAGAAGGTTATCCATTCACCCATGAGGAAATTGTAAGACTTATTCTACAAGTTATTCCTGATGGATCCTTCGTGTTTCCGTGAGTCTGATCTTCACATGAAGACCATGTCAATGCTATCTCGAAGCATGTCAATGGTACTCCGATTTTCAACAGGAACATTTGAAGCACGATGGTAAATTTTATTTATCATTTATCCTAACACCGTTGTATGGGTAATATCGTGAAATTCCTCCTTACCTTAATGGTCTTCTACTTTCTATCTTGTCATGGATATCATGCCCCGCTTGTCCTTGGGAAGGATATACCTGAAATATGTGTTTAAACACATTTTTCCTTTCCATTGTTTTGTTTAAACCGATAATCGAATTTTCCTTCCATTGGTTGGTTTAACGTTGCTTGTGATCTACATGATCTGGCGTGATATTCTCCTGCTTATGTAAACACCTCGGTGTACAAATCTGTTAGTAAGACCTGTTACTATTGTTGATGACATTCGGTAACCAGCGATGGACGAGAACTTTGCCTATTGGTCCGCCTCGATGCAACGAGCAGGAAAATGGTTCTCTTCGTCCCTCGCCCTTGGTACCAACGTTGTTGCCGACATAACTGACATGACTTGCCTTGCTATCATGACCGTGAAAGATGTCACTGCTCCTACTAAAAAAAACCACGTGGTGGGCCCATAACCCATAGTTCCACAGGATCGAAACCTGACTGTCCTGTACACCCCCTATTCCCAAAGTTATTCCTCACGCGTGGACTCGTATGTAATTCACGGGCCACTGTCCTAGTGATCTATTCTGGTATCAGACGCAATACTTACTCTCGCTACTCTGAACCCCTTTCTCACTCTGGTTCAGGCTTCGAGCAACTATCTATCCGCTTGGAGCCTCTTATGGTACCTTCATACCTTACTCTCGAGGTATTTCATATGTTCAACTCGAGAGATAATCTTATACTAATTCATGGGTTAACCCCAGATTGTTTCCCTCAAAAGCATTATGTCGTAGTGAGCTGCCCTTATCCTTTCGTAAGTACGATGGAGTTCCCGAAGAAATGATGACAAGTTTATCATGATGCATCGGAATAAAGAATTGAAGACATTAACGAAAGGGATTAACTTCTTCGAGAAGATCCGTTAGAATATCGTAACCAGAACTTTCCCCCTTACTCCACCGCTTAAATCTCGGGACGAGATTTCTTATAGTGGAGGAGAATTGTGACGCCCAGGTAATCAAGCTACAGTAACCCTGCGCTAATGATGCCACGTCACCTAGGTTACTGTTGGTAAACTCGTGTTAGTTCAAAACGATTCAAATTCTAATTTAAAATATAGGCAAACAACAAAAGTTTTCAAATAATAAAACTAAAATGTTTGGGTTGTGCCAAATATTGCATAGGTAATTATGGCGAAGGAACCACACTATTATAAAATGCTTAAAAACTATGAGATGAATAAAACAAGAGTAAAAACTATTATTTAAATACTTTAAATATTAAATAATTACAAAACTATTTTATTTTGGGTTAGCAAATTTATGAGGCACTGGCATAAATAGTAAACATCAATTTAGGTGCCACATTGGTATTTTGTTATCACTAGAAAAAATAGCAACTAAAAGTAATAGAATAAATAAAGGGTAAAAATAAAATAAAAAGAAAAGGAAGAAAACCCCAGCTAACTGGGCCTCGGCCCAAAGCGTGGCTGCCAGTCAGCCCAATCGGCCCAAATTGCCACACCTTATCCCCACCCCCGCAAACCCTAACCCAACCACCCGCTCCCCCATCGCTCCCACCCCCTCCCGATCCAGATTGGATCGGGACGAACCCCACTCCCCTCGGTCCTTCCCCCCACGAACGGATCCGGATCGGGGCAACCGCGCCCCCCATTGTCGCCGCCATGGCGCCCTCCGACATCATCGCCGACCCCTCTCCCCGCCTCTCGTGCTCGATCCTGTGTGGATCGGGAGGGCAACTCCGCCCCACCCGACGCCAGCGCCTAACACCACACTGTGCGCCGGCCTCGACACTGGCGACGCCTGTCCTCCTCCTACGTCACGGAGCCTCCCCACCGGACCTCGTCGTCTCCTCCCGAGCCCCACCGCCTGTCCCTACATCGGTGAGGCCCCGGCCTCCTCTCCCCTTGCCCCTGCGTTCACCACGACCTCGCCAAGACCCACGCGCCACATGCGCCGTGTCCGGACCACGCCCACAGTGCCGCGTGCGGCCAAGGCCCGATCCAGACGCGCTCACCCCGCGCTTTGGTCCCGCTCCAAGGCGGTTGCTGCTCACTGCCGCCTTGCCGTGTTCCCCACGCCACCGGCCGCACTCCCCTCGCCTCACGCCAGGGGTTCATTGTGCTGGCCCGTCCGGTGCCGGCGGTTCTCGCCGTGGCCTCGTCCCTGGTCGGCGCCTGCCAAGGGCAGCGCCCAAACAGGCCGGGCATCGGCCAGATTAGCAATCGCCAAGAATGGCCCTCTAGGCCACTGACTAGGGGCCCCACGCCCAAGAACGATTTAAAAAAAAGGAGTTTGAAATAAAAATAAAAATAAAAATAATAATAATAATAATATTAATTAATTAATTAACTAAATTAATTAACTTAATTAATTAAGTTTAATTAACCTGATCAATTAACTAAACTAATTAGCCTGTTAGTTTAATTAAACTGTAATTAGATTAACATAAACCCTAATTAACCTAACGATTAGTATGACGAGGTGGGTCCCGAGGGGACCCACATGTCGATTGACCAGTCGGCGGTCGGCGTTGACTGACGTCGACATGACATCATGCTGATGTCATAAATCCATTTTTGAATTAGATAAAATAATTAATTAAATTTCACAAATTAATAAAATCTTTAGAAAATCATATCTTTTAATCCGTAACTCGGATTAAAATATTTTCAACATGAAAGTTGCTCGAGCGATGAGGCGAATCCGAATACGCATCCGTCCGTCCGCCACACACCCCTAACCTCTCGAACCCGCAACTTTCCCCCTCGGCTCCTCGCCGAAAACCACGAAACCCGGGGATATTTTCCGGATGTTTCCCCTTAACGGTACCACCTCATACCATGTTAGGGCACGCCTAGCATCGTTACTTGTCATGTCATGCATCGATATGCATCTGCTTACATGGTATTCATTGTTTCTTCCCCCTCTTCTCTCCGGTAGACTACGAGACCGACCGCTTTGCTGCCCGGTTCGACTACTGAGTTGGCGACCCCTCTCTCTTGCGAGCAACCAGGCAAGCCCCCTTGATCACCAGATATCGCCTATTCTACTCTATACCGCTTGCATTAGAGTAGTGTAGCATATTCTTGCTTTTGTTATACCTATCTCGATGCATAGCTTTGTCCTTGTTACTCTTGTTGATACCTTTACCGCAATCCCGTATGCTTAGTATAGGATGCTAGTATTTTCATCTGTGGCCCTACATTCTTGTCCGTCTGTTTGTGCTATCTTTGTTGGGCCGAGATCACTCGGGATGTGATCTCGGGTATAGACTATATACTTATACATGATACATGTGGAGACTAAAGTCGGGTCGGCTGGTGGAGCACCCGCGAGTGGATCTTTGTGGCGGAGCGACAGGGCAGGTTGAGACCGCCTAGGAGAGAGGTGGGCCTGGCCCTGTTCGGCGTTCGCGGATACTTAACACGTTTAACGAGATCTTGGTATTTGATCTGAGTTGGCTACGAGCCTATACGCACTAACCATCTACGTGGGAGTAGTTATGGGTATCCCGGCGTCGTGGTATCAGCCGAAGCACTTCGTGACGTCAGCGACTGAGCGGCGCGCGCCGAATTGGACTGGAACGCCACTAGGCTAGGTCTGCTTTCGGCCGCCCTCACAACGTGCAGGTGTGTTCAGGGTGATGGGCCCAGACCCCTGGGCGCCTAGGTTTAGACCGGCGTGCTGACCTCTCTGTTGAGCCTAGGTGGGGCTGCGACGTGTTGATCTTCCGCGGCCGGGCATGACCCAGAAAAGTGTGTCCGGCCAAATGGGATCAAGCGTGTTGGGTAAGTTGGTGCACCCTGCAGTGAAGCTAATCTATTTGAATAGCCGTGATCTTGATGTGAGATGACTTGGAGTTCTACCTTGACCTTATGACAACTAGAACCGGATACTTAATAAAACACACCCTTCCAAGTGCCAGATACAACCGGTGGTCGTTCTCTCTCAGGGTGACAAGGAGGGGATCGCCGGGTAGGATTATGCTATACGATGCTACTTGGAGGACTTCAACCTACCCTCTTCTACATTGCAAGGCGAAGGTGACCGAAGCGTAGTCTTCGATAAGACTAGCTATCCCCTCTTATTACGGCATTCTGCAGTTCACTCCTTGATATGGCCCTTTACATATATCCATGCATATGTAGTGTAGCTCCTTGCTTTGCAGTACTTTGGATGAGTACTCACGATTGCCTTGTTCCCCTTTTCCCTATCTCTACTCGATTGCTGCAACCAGACGATGGAGCCCAGAGCGACGCCACCGTCGATGGCGACTACTACACTGAGGCGCCTACTACTACGTGCAGCCCAGCTGAAGGCGACCGGGGAGTAGTTTAGGAGGATCCCGGGCAGGAGGTCTGCGCCTCTTCGATCTGTATCCGGTTTGTGCTAGCCTTCTTAAGGCAAACTTTTTAACTTATGTCCGTACTTTCGAGATATTGTTGCTTCCACGACTTCGTCTATGATCGAGCACTTGTATTCGAGCCCTCGAGGCCCTGGCTTGTATTATGATGCTTGTATGACTTATTTATGTTTTAGAGTTGTGTTGTGATATCTTCCCATGAGTCCCTGATCTTGATCGTACACATTTGCGTGCATGATTAGTGTATGATTGAATCGGGGGAGTCACACCCACTTCCCCCACTCCCTCGTTCCTCCCCCTCCCGATCTGATCTGGATTGGGGGTCGAACCGAACCGTGCTGACGCCGCCACCGATCCCCGCCGCCCGGAGTTGCGCCTTCGCCTCGGCCACCTCGCCAGCCTGCCTCCTCCTCCCCGCCGGTCTGCCTCATGTCATCCCCAGCCTCCTCCTTGACACCCGTTGCCCTTGACCCTACGGCCACGCCGGTGAGGCCCCGTCCTCTTCTACCCCTCGCGCGCGCTCGACCCCCATGATGTGCAACGCGCGCACCGCCGTCTGCCCTACGCCGCGCCACCCTCGCTTCGCTGTCAGGCGCCCGAGCCACAACCGCGCCTGGGCCTCCACTTGCCGCCCTTCGCCCACGCCCTTGCTCGCGGCGCCTCTAGCCACTTGTGCGTGCGCCCGCACCTGCCGGTGATGCTCTGCCTGCTGCTGCTCCCGTTCCCCTCAGGCCTCCAACGCCTTGCCGAGCTCCGTCCCCCGTGTGCTGCTCGCCGGCTGCTGGTCGCGCCCGCCTGCGCCGCTGCCACCTGCTCCCGTCACGGCCACCCGCAGCCGCCACCACACGCTGGCATACCCTCGCCTCTGCTGACACCAGCTGCTGCTTTGCTGTCACACACACACGTTGCCATAGCGGCTCACTTCCGAGCCCCGCCAGCCGCGACCCCCATCCTCGCCCGCTTCGGCTACCCTGGTCGGCGACCTCCTCCATCCCGGCTGGCGTCCAGGGCCAGCCGGGCTGCGCCAGATCCTGGCGCCCGTCGCCCACTGCCCGCACCCGCTAAGGCCCAGTGGCCCTATGACAAAGGGGTCCACCCCCAAAATGTTTTTAAATAAGATATAAAAAAGAATTAAATAATAAAAAAATATTAATTAATTAACTAAATTAATTAACTTAATTAATTGAGTTTAATTAACCTATTCAATGAACTAAACTATTAAACCTGCTTAGCTAGTCTTAGACAATGACAGTGGGACCCATATATCAGTTTGACTAGGTCAACTGACTATTTGACTCCTGACATCACCCTGACATCATGCTGACGTCATAATTGCATTTTCTAATTAAATTAATTATGTTAATTCTAAAACTGAATTAAATCTTTAAAAATTAATATAAAATAATCCATAGCTCGGATGAAAATACTTTGTACATGAAAGTTGCTCGAGCAGCGAGGCGAATCGGAATCTGACAGCCCGTTCGCGCCACACATCCCTAGCATAGCAAACTCGCAACTTTCCCCTCTGGTTCAGCTGTCCAAAAACGCGAAACACCAGGAATACCTTCCCGGATGTTTCCCCCTTCGCCGGTATCACCTCCTACCGCGTTAGGGCACACCTGGCACCGCTACTTGTTATGTCATGCATCGATATGCATCTGTTTGCATTGTATTCATTGTTTCTTCCCCATCTTCTCTCCGGTAGACTACGAGACTGACGCTGCTGCTGGTACCCCGATCGACTACAGTGTTGACGACCCCTCCTTCTTGCCAGGGCAACCAGGCAAGCCCCCCTCCCTTGATCACCAAATATCACATATTCCTTCTCTCTATTGATTGCATGCGAGTAGTGTAGCATATTCTTTGCTTTCGATTAATCCTATTATCTTTGCATAGCCCTTTGTCATTATTCTTTGCAGTTGTTACCTTTACCGCTATCCTAATGCTTAGTATAGGATGCTAGTGTTCCATCATGGCCCTACACTCTTGTCCGTCGCCATGCTATACTCTTGGGCCGTGATCACTTGGGAGGTGATCACGGGCATATGATATATACTTTATCTTGCTACATTACTTATGATGTTGTTAGGAGATGGGGGCGAAGGGGCAGGTGGCTCCATCCGGTAGAGGTGGGCACAGGTTCCCGGCCCCATTGTTACTTTAATGGCGGAAGCGGCAGGGCAGGTTGAGACCACCTGGGAGAGAGGTGGGCCTGGCCCTGGTCGGCGTTCGCGGATACTTCAATTAACACGCTTAATGAGATCTTGGTATTTGATCTAAGTCTGGCCATTGGCCTATACGCACTAACCAACTACGCGGGAACAGTTATGGGCACTCGACGTCGTGGTATCAGCCGAAGCCTTCGTGACGTCAGCGACTGAGCGGCGCGCGCCGGATTGGACTGGAACGCTTGCTAGGCTAGGTCTGCTTCCGGCCGCCCTCGCAACATGCAGGTGTGCAATGTGTGATGGGCCCAGACCCCTGCGCCATAGGATTTATACCGGCGTGCTGACCTCTCTATTGTGCCTAGGTAGGGCTGCGACGTGTTGATCTTCCGAGGCCGGGCATGACCCAGGAAAGTGTGTCCGGCCAAATGGGATTGAGCGTGTTGGGCTATGTGGTGCACCCCTGCAGGGAAGTTTATCTATTCGAATAGTCATGTCCCTCGGTAAAAGGACGACCCGGAGTTGTACCTTGACCTTATGACAACTAGAACCGGATACTTAATAAAACACACCCTTCCAAGTGCCAGATAGAACCCGGTGATTGATCTCTCACAGGTCGACGAGGAGAGGATCATCGAGTAGGATTATGCTATGCGATGATACTTGGTGAACTTACCAATCTACTCTCTTCTACATGCTGCAAGATGGAGGCTGCCAGAAGCGTAGTCTTCGACATGACTAGCTATCCCCCTCTTATTCTGGCATTCTGCAGTTCAGTCCACCAATATCGCCTCTTTACACATATACCCATGCATATGTAGTGTAGACCCTTCCTTGCGAGTACTTTGGATGAGTACTCACGGTTGCTTTTCTCCCTCTTTTCCCCCTTTCCATTCTACCTGGTTGTCGCAACCAGATGCTGGAGCCCAGGAGCCAGACGCCACCATTGACGACGACTCCTGCTACACCGGAGGTGCCTACTACTACGTGGAGGCCACTGACGATGACCATTAGAGTAGTTTAGGAGGATCCCAGGAAGGAGGCCTGCGCCTCTTTCGATCCGTATCCCAGTTTGTGCTAGCCATCTTATGGCAACTTGTTTAACTTATGTCTGTACTCAAATATTGTTGCTTCCGCTGACTCGTCTATGATCGAGCACTTGTATTCGAGCCCTCGAGGCCCCTGGCTTGTAATATGATGCTTGTATGACTTATTTTGTTTTTAGAGTTGTGTTGTGATATCTTCCCGTGAGTCCCTGATCTTGATCGTATACGTTTGCGTGTATGATTAGTGTACGATTGAATCGGGGGCGTCACAGACCGTGTGGGCTGGTAGCCAGGATCATGTGTTGGAGTTTGGATCGACAAGTCACGTAGCTGCAAGGGTCAAGATCAGGTGGAGCACGAGGAGATGCCAAAAGTGTCAAGATTAGGGGGAGAATGTTAGCGATAATCTTGAGTTTGTAGTGCATGTACTAATGGTGTATTAGTGTGTGCATGTAAGAGTTGTGCTAGGGCGTGTGTTGGCTAGGTCGTGTCTGTTAGGACACTGGTGATCAAGTTGGCCGGTGGTTAGTATAGGCTAATACATTCAGTGTAGAAGGAAATTCAGAGTCCTACTAGGAGTCCTGTTTGGGACTTGTACGTGTCTAGGTAGGCTTGTACTAGTCCGATCAGGAATTAGCGTTCGTGTCCGGCTAGGTTAGAGTTTGAGGACGCTGAGCTGTTTGCTGAGGAGGTTAATGGAAATGATGTTGATATGCACGAGAGTGACGGCGGTGACTCCCACTTGACATAGAGTTTGAGGACGCTGAGCTGTTTGCTGAGGAGGTTAATGGGAATGATGTTGATATGCACGAGAGTGACGGCGGTGCAGGAGCCAAGGGGGCACCGACCGAGTCCTTCGAGAGGGTCTACGGTTCTCGCCAGATGCTTTCGGTTGCACAGGGAGGGGACCGGGGTTGAGCCGGCACCCTCACCTTCGGTGCCTATGACGTCGTTGCGTTTTGGGTCAGCCTGCTCCTGCGCCTCCAGACTTTGGAGTGATCGGGTGGAGACTGATGATGTGTTTGAACGCACGCTTCCTTTGTTGGACTTTGAGGTTGCTGCAGTTCGGGAAGTGGAGCCGGAGGTCGCTTCTATTTCCCTTGCTTCACCGATTGTCGTGGCTCCAGTGATGTCATCTACGTTCGAGGTGGGCCTTTGGGGAGGGGGTCAGGGAAGGTGGCCTTGACCTCTCCACTCCCTGTCCCGACGCCGGTGGCGCCGGTCGCGGCGGGGTCAGCCAGCGCTGGGAGTGGGAGCCCGAGGCAGGCGGCCTCGTCTCTTCCTCCTCAGGTCCTGGCGGTGGCACCCGCGTCTCCCGAGGCGCTGGGGAGGGGGGGTTGGGGCAGGTGACCCTAGACCTCCCCTCCTCGTCTGTGGTCAGGAGGACCGCGCCTCCTGCGACGTCGACGCTTCGCTCTGAGCCAGTGGGTGGGGCAGGAGGAGGGAGCGGGCAGGTGGCCCCAACTGTCCCATCTCTTGTCCTACCCGCTGGGCACTTGTTCGAGGGCCTTGGGAGCCCGCAGCCGCCTCCTCTGTTTACTAGAGAGGAGGTCGTTGCCTTTGGCGGGATCCCGGACCCGGTCCCGACGGGGAGACGGATGAGTGCTCGCTTTCAGGAGCTTCTGGAGGTGGATGATATGCAGCAGCGGTGCATGATGAGGGCGGCCAAGCTTCACGATGCTGCGATATCTTCTGGTATGTCCATCAACATATCTAATTCTTTATTGCATTTTTCTCATGAGGAGATTATTAATAATGCAAACCAATTAGGAGTCACACTAGGTGCTACTGATAGTGAGATCTCCAATTCGGTGAATGATATGTTAGATTTCGAGGCGGAGCGTGCCTTAGAGACTATTCGTAATCTTGCAGCGGTTAAACCCATGAATGATGAGGAGATTGATGCGTTAGGGTTAGAGTGCTAGATAATATGTGTGCGGATCTAGCACCTTCTAATCATGAGTCTGAGGACGATGATGTGCCCCTAGATGTTGCAGCTAATAGTCCCGTTCAGCCCGGTTATGAGGACCGGACAACAGAGCCCACTAAGCCAAAGCGTAAGTGGAAACGGATTATTTATCCCGATTCTGCAGTTCGTAGGAGTGCTAGGATTCAGACAACTAAAAAATTCCATGATGAAATATGAAAGGAATCTTTTGGAATAGAAGAGGTCTGAAGGACTTGGCTAAAAGAAGGTTTCTTGCTGAGGCTTCTCTGGAACATCGGTTAGATTTTATTGCTCTATCGGAGACCGGTAGAGATAATTTTGCACCGCAGTTTCTATCCTCTCTTGCGGGTGGTATTGATTTCGATTGGCATTGCCTCCCTTCGCGAGGAAGATCGGGAGGTATCTTCTTTGGGTGTGAGATGCGATTCTCTTGAAGTCCGGAGTGTAGTAATGGGCGACTTCGCGGTAAAGTTTCGAGTTAGGTCTAAAGTTGATGGGTTCAACTGGGCTTTGGTGGCGGTGTATGGTGCCGCACAGCCCGAGCTTAAACCAGAGTTTCTGGCAGACCTTGTTCGGATCTGTGGGTCCGAGCAGCTTCCGATTTTGGTCGGGGGTGATTTCAATATCATTAGGAGGAGAGAGGGGAAAAATAATGATAACTTTGACGACAGGTGGTCCTTTATGTTCAATACCATTATTGAAAGCTTGGATCTGAGGGAGATAGAACTTTCTGGTAGAAAGTTTACCTGGGATAATGCTCTGCCAAACCCGACATATGAAAAGCTTGATCGAGTTCTCGCGAGCGTCGAGTGGGAACAGAAGTTCCCTCTTGTTACGGTGCAAGCTCTCGCGCGGGGAATTTCCGATCACACACCATTGTTCGTCGACTCAGGGGAGCCGAACCATATGGGAAACAAAAACACCTTCTCATTCGAGATGGCCTGGTTCGAATGTGAGGGGTTCTTAGACCTCATAGCCAGGGAATGGGCTAAGGGTGTAGGAGGTAGGACGGCGGTCGGCGTTGGCGAGAATAAAATTAGGCATTTGAGAAGTTTCTTACGGGGTTGGGCTAAGCACCTCGATTGGGGTGTATAAGATCGAGAAGGATAGGCTCCTTTCTCTTGTACAGGCCCTAGACGGAAAAGCGAATCCAGCGATTCTGCTGCCTCCTGAGCTCCGGAGTTAAAAATGAGGCGGAGAAGAGGCTGAAAAGAACTTCTCATGAAGAAGAATTGAAGTGGGCTTTGCGAGCTAAGGTCCGCAAAGTGGTCCAAGGGGACGCGAATACTCAATTCTTTCACCTCATTGCTAATGGTAAGCCTGAGAAGAAGCGGATCTTTCAACTTGAACAGGATGAGGGTAATATTTTAGGTCGGGATAATCTCAAAACCTATATTACTGATTATTATAGACAGTTATTTGGACCTCCGGAGGATAATTGTGTGTCCTCGATGAGTCCGGGGATCGAGGATGTGCCTCAATTGTACGCTGGCGATAATGATATCCTGGTTGCCCGTTCTCGAGAGAAGGAGGTGTTTGATGCTATTGCACAAATGAAAAACAATAAGGCTCCCGGACGAGATGGGTTCCCGGCGAGTTCTATAAAAAGTGCTTGGCACATTATTAAGGGGATTTACTACCTATGTTTCATGATCTATTCTTTGGACAACTTCAATTATTTCACTTGAATTTTGGAACTATCACATTGCTCCCTAAGAAAACGGATCTTTGTGAGAATTGAGCGATTCGAGCCGATCTGCCTCCTCAATGTTAGTTTCAAAATCTTCACCAAGGTCGGGACCAATAGGCTCACACAGATTGCGCGTTACGTGGTGCAACAATCCCAAACTGCTTTCATGCCGGACGGGAACATCCTTGAAGGGGTGGTTGTTCTTCATGAAGCAGCTCCATGAAATCCATTCCAAAAATTAGATGGAGTAATTTTTAAGGTGGATTTCAAAAAGCGTATGATAAGGTCAAGTGGCCATTCCTCCAACGGGCATTGCGTATGAAAGGTTTTGATGAAGCTTTGGCGCCGACAATTGAATCCTTTACGCAAAAAGGGAGTGTGGGAATTAAAGTGAATGACGATATAGGTCATTACTTCCAGACACATAAAGGTCTCACACAAGGAGATCCGATGTCCCCTATCCTGTTTAACATTGTGGTGGATATGTTAGCAATTTTGATAGGAAGGGCTAAGGAGAATGGTCAAGTGGGTGGTTTGGTACCTCATCTTGTTGATGGAGGTGTATCCATCCTTTAATACGCAGATGATACAATCATCTTTATGGAGCATGATTTGGCCAAGGCGAAAATATGAAGCTGGTGTTATGCCTTTTGAACAATTGACCGGGTTAAAGATTAACTTTCATAAGAGCGAGTTGTTACGCTTTGGTAGAGCCAAAAGGCGACCAGGAGTCTTATAGGCAATTGTTTGGGTGCGAGTTGGGGAGTTTACCTTTCTCATACCTTGTTATTACGATACACCATCGTGAGGTGACAAGCGGAGAATGGAAGTGCATCGAGGATCGATTTGAGAAAAAAGCTGAGCTGCTTTGGAAGGGTAAGCTCATGTCATACGGAGGCCGTTTGATCTTGATTAATTCGGTGCTCACGAGTATGCCTATGGTCCTCTTATCGTACTTTGAGGTCCCAGTTGGTGTTAGGAAAAGAATGGACTACTAACGGTCGCGATTCTTTTGGCAGGGTGATGAACTTAAAAGAAAATACCGGCTTGCTAAATGGGACATTATCTGTCGACCGAAAGACCAAGGGGGTCTTGGTATTGAAAATCTTGAAGTTAAGAACAGATGCCTTCTTAGTAAGTGGTTGTGGAAGCTTTCTTCCGAGACTGGGGCCATGTGGGCGCAGATCCTCCGCAGCAAGTACCTCCAGACTAAAACATTGTCCCGGGTCACGGTCGGGCCGGTGATTCGCCTTTTCTGGAAAGGACTAATGAAAGTCAAACAATCAATATTCAATAGGGGCGAGATTTGATATTGGAAGCGGTGCTAGTACACGTTTACGGGAGGATACTTGGCTTGGCGACTCACCTTTAGCCATTCAATATCCGTCTTTATATCGGATTGCTCAACGACGTGAGGTGTTCGTGGCAACAGTATTTCAATCTATCCCCCTTAATATTCAGTTTAGACGGTCGCTAGCAGGCAATCGTTGGGAAGAATGGCTCCATCTAGTTAGGAGACTGATGGAGGTTCAACTTTCTCACCAACCCGATGGATTACGTTGAAAGTTGACTAGTTCTGGAGTCTTTATAGTTAAATCAATGTATATTGATATTATTAATTCGAACTCCATTCCAACTTCCAAGTATGTTTGGGCTGTCAAAGTTCCTTTAAAAATCAAAGTGTTTATGTGGTTTGTCCATAAACAAGTTATTTTAACAAAGGACAACTTGATAAAGCGTAATTGGACAGGACCTAGTAGGTGTAGTTTCTGTGATCTGGATGAGACGATTAAGCATCTATTTTTTGATTGCCCGTTCGCCAAAGTACTGTGGCGGACGGTCCATATTGCTTTTAATATTACTCCACCGACATCTGTCAACGCATTATTTGGGACATGGCTTAATGAGGTTGAGCCTGACTTAGCAAGACATATTCGGGTTGGAGTTTGCTCTTTGTTGTGGACTATCTGGAATTGCAGAGATGATTTGGTTTTTAACAGAACATCACGGATTCATTTTTTGCAGGTTATTTTCTGAGCTATGGCAGTGATCTGTTCGTGGTCGCTACTCACTCCGATGGAGGCCAGGAGCATTTGGTTCTTTGGATCTATCCGTTGGGAGAAGGTAGCTCGGGATATCTTCAACCGGTTTGGATGGCGGTCATGTAATAGGATAGGCAATTAGTTTACCTATCTATTTTTAGCCAGCCGGTTATGGCATCTTTTCCTGGCTAGTTTGTGTATCTAGCCTTTTAGGCTCTGTGTGAGCTGCCTTTTTCTTTATTTTACAGCTGGAGATTTTGGAACCTTGTTGACACTTTTTATTATTTGGTTAATAAAATGGCCGTATGCATCATTCTGATGCAGAGGCCAGGGAGCCCCTTTTTCAAAATAAAAAGGTTAGCTAGTCTGAGTAGGTTAGCTAGGCATAGTTCGTGTGTATATATACATGACTGGCCGTGAGGTTTATTGTAACATCGTGGAGAAAAGGAGAAACAGAAATAAAGAGAGGAGAGGCACGACATGTGCCTTTGGCAAAAAGAAATAAGCGTGTACCTTCGACTACTTTGATGTGACTGATCCTGTGGGCTAAGTTTCAACAGACACGTGCGTCAACGACGTGGAGAGCTTCGCGCGCACCGTCGCCGCCGTGAAGTCCAAGCCCCGCCCCGACCTGCTCGCGAGCGTGCTGTCCCACTACGCCGCCAAGTGGCCCCCGGACGTGGCCACGTCCGCCTCCGGCCGCTTCCTGCCCCCGGAGAGCCCCACCGCCACGTGGCTCAAGAATCGTCTGCTCCTGGAGACCCTCGTCGCCGCGCTCTCGCCGGACCCGCCCAGCGGCGCGGCCGCCGACGACGGCATCATGTGCGACTTCCTGCTCAAGCTGGTCCGGGCGGGGAGCATGGTGGACGCGGACGCGGCGCTGCTGCGGGAGCTCGAGTCCCGCGCGGCGCGGCGGCTTGACCAGGCGACGCTGGCGGCCGTGATGATACCGGCGTTCGGGCACGCGCCGGGCGGGTCGACGCTGCTGGACGTGCGGCTGGTGCGCGGGTTCCTCAAGGAGGGCGGCAAGGGCAGTAACCAAACTTTACGATGTCAAACTGTGAGAAGCTATAACCAAAGATCATTCATACGCATGCAAGTACGCACAATTGAAAGCACTGTTTTACATTCTCGTCCGCATTCATCTGTCGCACACAAACGGAAAACTGCCTTTTCATCAGCCGTGGTTACTATTGTGTTTGGTCTCGGGAGCTCCGAGTGCTAGACAACAAAATGTTATCTGTATTCACGCACGGCAAAAGCCGCATATATCTAACTAGCAAAAGAGCCCGTGCGTTGCAACGGAAAAAAAACACACAACACATACTCTTAACTGAACAACCATCACTCAAGACCACAATAGGCCCCTCTCCTTTATTTTAGTGACGCATTATATTTGTGTTGCCGCTTATCCTTCTTCTCATCGTCGCTGGCGGTGGCCTTAGTGTTCACACAAACCAAAACGTGTTAGAATGTGGTTAATCCTAAGACGTCTCTCTCTCTCTCTCCCTCTCTCCTCCCTCTCCCTCTCTCTCGCTTTCTCTCACACCCGCGATGAAAAATCTGTTGTTTTCCCTGCAACGTATTTAGAGGTATGCACGTGTAGTTCTCGATGTTTTCTTTTCCCTATATGATTATAGTGGGTGTTTATTTGTAATCCGGATCGCCGCCTGTATGAAAGAAAAATGGATCGTGCGCTATAGTTATAAGTTTGCTTCCAAAACAATATTTAAAAAATATTTAACTGGCAAAATTAACATCATATACTCATTTCACACTTTTTCTAATCAAATTTCATATATAACATATTAAAATCGGAGTTAAGGTTTAAAAGATATATATGTATAATTTAGAAAATCATTTGTTTGAATTAAATATCTTTCAAAATAATATTTATAAATACTTAATAGGTTAAAATAATCTTATATTCATATTCTATATATTTTTCTAATCAAATTTTATATATAATATGTTTAAATCAGAGTTACGGTTTAAAAGATATGAATGTTTAGAAAAGCATTTGTTTGAGTTAAATATGATCCGTGGATGTAATACCTAAAAAGTTAGGGGGGTTTTTTAAAAATGGTAAAATAACGGTTCGGTGTGACTTAAATCTAGACTGCGGGTTGATTTCATGAAAACGCAGGAGCGTTTTTGCAAATTGGCGCGATGGACGGGTAGAAACCCTACATGCTTTATTATTAGGTAGAGATTAATCCCTCTTGTCTATATAGTCTGGTGCCTTTTGTTCTCATCCACGCCACTGTTTGCTTGTTTGTTTTTTCTGGGTGGTACTAAAAGAAATACCCTTTGGTTTCCGGTTGTATATGCACCCTATATGATGATTTTTTTAATAATTAAAAAAAGATCAAAATAGTCAAAAGTATTTTTAGATTAAACTTGACTTTGTTTTGCACCAGTATATAAATTTTCACAAAAAAAATCAACATTGACTTCAGGGCAAAAAAGACAAAAAATATTTGCTATTATAGGTCACTATTCACACTATTTGATTGAAAATTTGTCTTTTTTGAAAAGAAGTCAAAGGGTGATTTTATTTTCGCGAAAATTTTCTCACAAGTACAATAAAAGGCCAAGTTTATTTCAAAAATATTTTCAGATTTTTTTTATTTTTATTAAATTGCTAATTTATTTTTCCATATAAGGTGTATATACACCCAAGAACCAAACGTTCTCGTCCATGGTACTAGCAACTTAAGTGCTCACATTCGCTCAGAGTAGAACTAATAACACCCCCTTCGAATTCATCTCATAATGCCTGGACGAAGTTGCCAGGCTGGGGATCTTGCAGACACGGCCAGAGCATGTTCTGTAGATATTTACGGCTGATTCGCTGCCATAACAAACATGATTTACCTTTTAGTTACATGGGCATTGCCGCATGCGTATCACAAGTTTTTTGGATCGAAATACGGCAGAAACGACAAAGAAAGAAATTCACAGAATAAACTGTCTTTGGGCCTAACCGTTGGGCGCTATACAAAAGGATTAACTGTGTGAAATATTTTCACCAACAGTTCAGTTTGTGAAAGGCTTTCCTCTCAAGGTCAAATGTGTCCATTTTGCCTTGAAATGGATCCCGACAAATCAAAGTGGATATCATCTGCCGCTCCATTGTTCCCTGTAGTTTTACAGTGTTGTCCCTAACTCCCTATCATATCATCCATCCCAAATATTGGCACTGCTGCGTTCTGGAGAGAGGACGGATTCACGTGCAAAACTAGTTCATTTTTTTAACTGAACGTACGTTCAGTTTCTTAGCTCGTGGTTTGTATGGATTGTGGCAGGCGCATCCGAGCGCCGCGAAAGAGGAGAGCAAGTCGCTGTGGAGCCTGATCGACGCGTGGAAGCTGTCGGTGGAAGGCGGCGACGCCGCCGTCGAACTCTTGACTGCCGGTGCGCTCCGCGATGCAGGTGCTTTTCTCAGAGCACGGCAAGCTGAACTGCCTCGCCGACCAGGGCGCCTCCTTCATCGGCGTTAGGATTTTATTAATTTTATTATTTGTTATTGCTAATGGATGAAGCAATTTATCTAACTGCTCATGTCACTGCGACTGCCATTACAAGCCTTTTGGTTTTCACATTTTAGACGGCAAACAAGTGATATACTTTCACCTTCTGGCCATCTTTCCTCTTTTGCAACTGCACGGTTATGACAGTTTACATCGCCTGTGAGGTAAAAATAACACCCCTACCCGTTTATTTTGTATTTCAAATTTGATATGTCCACTTTAATTCTAACTATAAAGATCACTTGTTTGCAGTGGCGGAGCTAGACAGAAAGCCATTCAAGAAAAAATCTTCAGGGATCTCTCCAAGGCGGCGGGGGGGGGGGGGGCCTCCAACCCACCACGTAGCTACGCCGTTGCTTGGTAGACTGGGACAACTAGCAACACCTTATTCTCTTGCTTATCCACCGTTGTATTGTGCGCTTTGTGGTGGATGACAAGAAGAAGGATTTCAACGGATCCAAAAATCAGGAGGAAGAACCCGTGATTCTTCCAACCACGGCGTCGGATTGTGATGAGCTTCGAATGGCCAGAGATCGTGGTTCTTCTGTCGGCAGAATGATGAAGTGCACGAGCTTTAAATGGAGGGGACAGAGGTGGAGCAAGAAGGCGTCGTTCATCCCACGGAGATTCAATTCGCCAGAAAGATGAAGAACACGAGCTTCAAATGGAGGGGCTAGAGGAGCAAGAAGTGATGGTTCTTCCCATTGGTGATTCTTATTGCGAGCAAGATCAAGAGCATGAGGTATAAATTGACGAACCAGAGGTGGATGAAGGCGTGGTTGTGCTTCCCTTGGAAGGCTTTGTTCGCGAGCAAGATCAAGCATGTGAGGTTCAAATAGAGGAAGAAGGAAAAAATACAAGAAATAACCACTACAGAAAACATGATGGTGTCGAAGGACTCGTGGGTGCAGTGGGCATTCGTGCGGAAAATCTCGTGGTCGTCTCAATTCAGTTTGTATTTATCACCGCGGCTGCCTTGATCGCCAGCAGGTTCACCGTGCCCTTCCTGAATCCCCGCCATGTTCATGGACACCGCTGCTGGGCCACATGGATATGCATTATGGCGCTCATCCTATCCCATGGCTGGTGTCTTTAGCCCTGCGCAAATACAGGCGTAAACGGCTTGTGAACGTGGCTATTTTGGCTGCTTTTACCATCTGCAACGTGGGAAGCGACATCGCGAAGCCCGGGATTTTTTCAGGTAACAATTCTTTCTATTGCTTTATTTATTTGTTTTGTTTCGTTGTGAAGCACAAGAGTTTTTTAGATGGGCTCCAAAACTCACAAGTAGCATGTATCACCGCAACTCCTCCTGCCATCTCAGAGCATCTCCAATCGTTTGGCCCCCCAGCGCACCTGACGATGGGCTTTGGGCGTTTGCACCGGCGGTTTTTTTGGCTCGGGGGGAATCAAGTTTCCAGCCGCCCCTGTGATTCGGCCCCAAACGCATAAAAAATCAAAGTTCTCTTTCCCGCTACCAAAAAATGACACAAGTTCGGCGATCATCATGCCACAGGCGGTGATCATCATGCCACAGGTCGGCGATTGAACATATCCAAAGTCCGGCGATCAAAAGGGTATGAACCATAGACATGGAACTCAAATGGCATGCTCCTCCGCCCTGGGGCTGGGAGAGGATGGCGTCGGCGTCAACGTTGTGGGCACAACTTCAGTGCTCGGTGTTAGCGTAGGCGTAGGCATGGGCATGGGCGTAGGGGCAATGGGCGCCGCCGATCCTGCCATCTAGTTCAAGATGAGGCCGCGCACCGCCAGGTACCATGCCTTCACCTGCTCATCCATCGTCGACATGTCTGCTGCCATCAAGAACGCCAGGTCGGTGTTCCTCTTCTTTGTGGTGACGCTGGTCTTGAGAAGTTCGGGCTTGACGTCCTGCTTCGTCATCAACGCCGACCACCTCGCCTCGGATTTCACCTCCCTCTTGGCGGCGTTGCTCTTGGGGTTGAAGCCGCAAAGCACGTCTCCATTGACGTACCCAGGCGAGGCCGCGTACCCCCATAGTGGAGGCGAGAAGTTGGTCGGTGACGCGATGCTCTGTTGGCTCCCCCACGCACCTTGTGGGCACTGGTCGGCCTGTTGAGGCGGAAGGTTCGCCATCCCTGCACGAGATGCCTCCTCCTGCTTCGCCGCCACATCTCTGGCCTTCTTCATGTTGAGCATGTTCCGCCGATAGGTGGTGACCGCCGCCCGACGATAAACGTCGGCCTTCCATTGGGCGTTCGTCAAGCCCAAGGGCCTTGGCATCGGCGCCCTCGGCTTCCTCTGCTTTGGCTGGACGGAATCGGTGGCTAGGCAAGGGGGCGCGTACTTCTTCGGCGCCATGGTGGGCGGATCTGGGGATAATGGCGGGAGCGGCGGGGGAGAAGTGGGCCGGTAATGGGAAAATGGAGGGAAAGGGGAAAAACGATCAATGTCACCGACAGTGCGGGCCCACGCGCCTTTTCACTTTAGCCGGTACCTCCAGGTGCCCCCTGCTGCGCTGGGTTTCGCCTGGGTTCATCGGTTGTAATTTTGGCCCAAACCGGCAAAAAATGAGAACCTGGGGGCACGGCTGGGCCATTTTTTCACCGTCGACGGTAAAAAAGGCACCCTGGGGGCTGTTAGCGCATCGGAGATGATATCGATGAGTGGCGGAGTAGGATGCCAGAGGGGGGAAACACAAAGTATGAATGTTTTTGGGGGCTAATGAGGAGATTTTCATCTAACTATGGGGAAATGCAAAACGTTGCTCGAGCTCATATGCTCCTGAAATCACAGCCGCACAGCTAACTTGAGATTGGTGATCTTCATTGTATTTGATAGTGTATTATGATATTATTTTGATTTTTGGTGTCTGCCATGTGAAAGCATTGATAACGTTGGAGCCCACTGAGCACATGCATCACTTCAATGTTGCCTGGCCGCATTTATTAGAAATCTCAACCCCCCACCGAACCCCACTGGACAAATGCATACTTGATGCATGTGTTAGAACCCTGGGATACATCTCTCTCCACAGCCTGCTGTGGCGATTTTTTTTTGTTACCATTTGAATTGGGGCATGAGCAGACCATATCATAATTAAGAGTGAATAGTTTCGACAGTGCAATCTATTACTGGTTTCAAGGAAAACATGTTCATATTTTCTACTATGAGAGAGGCATAGATGCATAAGATGAAAACATCATCAGGAGCACAATTGTGGAACTGAGACCAATAAACCATCAGCAGGAGCAGAATTGCAGAATTGCTCCATGTGGTACTTGTTATGCCTTTTGTTGTCTACATCAAGCATTCTAATCGTTGATGTTGAATAATGTACATGACTTGGATTGATGGCTGCAATAATTAAATGGGTAGATGTTTAGTTTGCTCGCACTAAGCTTCTCAAATAAAGATCTGATTCAGGTGGCTAAGACAGAACAGGAGGACAAGTCATGGACTATTCGACCAAGCATCGTCTGATCATGGGCCCACCGTACGAAACAGGCACGTACAGACGATGGATTACCCAATTTTCTAGTGAACCATATCAGCAGGGAAAAAGGCCCTGGCACAGATCCCTACCCAGCTTTCTTCGGTCCAGATTCCTGGAGCAGTTGGGCTTGGGAGCCAAAACGCTGCTCCCGTAACTATGTCCCTCCAAAAAATTTCCTTCGGGGATTTTCCCTGGGCTGTGGAATGGGTCTGCCTTCTCATCTATACACATAGCTACACACATGCCCTCTTTGTACATTCTATGTCATATTACTCTACGCATTCAAGATGGTTAGGGTGTTATTAACTTTATTATTTTTTATTGCTAATAGATGAAGTGATTTATCTATTTGCTCTTCTCACTGCGACTGCCATTACAAGCCTTCTGGTTTTCACATTTTGGGCATCAAACAAGCGATATGCTTTCACCTTCTAGCCACCCTCCCTGTTTTGCGGCTGCACGGTTGTGATAGTTTACATCGCTTGTGAGGTACAAGACATCCCCACCTATTCTGTGTTCCAAATTTTATATGTCCATTTAAATTCTAACTATGAAGATCACTTGGAAGCAGTGGCGGAGCTAGATAGAAACTATTGGGGGCAGCAAAACGAAAGGATGAAGAGATACGGGTGAAGGAAATATGCCCTAGAGGCAATAATAAAGTTATTATTTATTTTCTTATATCATGATAAATGTTTATTATTCATGCTAGAATTGTATTAACCGGAAACATAATACATGTGTGAATACATAGACAAACAGAGTGTCACTAGTATGCCTCTACTTGACTAGCTCGTTAATCGAAGATGGTTATGTTTCCTAACCATAGACATGAGTTGTCATTTGATTAACGGGATCACATCATTAGGAGAATGATCTGATTGACATGACCCATTCCGTTAGCCTAGCACTTGATCGTTTAGTATGTTGCTATTGCTTTCTTCATGATTTATACATGTTCCTGTAACTATGAGATTATGCAACTCCCGTTTACCGGAGGAACACTTTGGGTACTACCAAACGTCCACAACGTAATCGGGTGATTATAAAGGAGTATTACAGGTGTCTCCAAAGGTACATGTTGGGTTGGCGTATTTCGAGATTAGGTTTTGTCACTCCGATTGTCGGAGAGGTATCTGGGCCTTCTCGGTAATACACATCACATAAGCCTTGCAAGCATTACAACTAATGAGTTAGTTGTGAGATGATGTATTACGGAACGAGTAAAGAGACTTACCGGTAACGAGATTGAACTAGGTATTGGATACCGACGATCGAATCTCGGGTAAGTAACATACCGATGACAAAGGGAACAACGTATGTCGTTATGCGGTTTGACCGATAAAGATCTTCGTAGAATATGTAGGAACCAATATGGGCATCCAGGTTCCGCTTATTGGTTATTGACCAAGAATAGTTCTAGGTCATGTCTACATAGTTCTCGAACCCGTAGGGTCCGCACGCTTAAGGTTTCAAGCGATGCTTATATTATGAGTTTATGAGTTTTGATGTACCGAAGGAGTTCGGAGTCCCGGATGAGATCGGGGACATGACGAGGAGTCTCGAAATGGTCGAGACGTAAAGATCGATATATGGGACGTCTATATTCGGAGTTCGTAATTGTTCCGAATGATTCGTGTATTTTTTGGAGTACCGGAGAGTTACGGGAATTCACCGGGGAGAAGTATGGGCCTTATTGGGCCCTGCGGGAAAGAGAGAGGGGCTGCCTAGGGCAGGCCGCGCCCCCCCCCAAGGCCTAGTCCGAATTGGACTAGGGGGAGGGGCCGCACCCCTTCCTCCCTTCCCCCTCCTTCTCTCCTACTCCTACTAGGAAAGGAGGAGTCCTACTCCCGGTGGGAGTAGGACTCCCCCCTTGGTGCGCCTCCTCCCTTGGCCGGCCACCTCCTCCTTGCTCCTTTATATCTGAGGCAGGGGGCACCCCATGACACACAAGTTGATCTACGGATCGTTCCTTAGCCGTGTGCGGTGCCCCTCCACCATATTCCACTTCGGTCATATCGTCATGAGCTTAGGCAAAGCCCTGCCGGTGAAGTCATATCGTCATGAGCTTAGGCGAAGCCCCGCGTCGGTGGAGCATCATCATCGCCACCACGCCGTCGTCTTGACAGAACTCATCCCCGACGCTTTGCTGGATCGGAGCCGGGATCGTCATCGAGCTGAGCGTGTGCGTAACTTCCGGAGGTGCCGTGCGTTCGGTGCTTGGATCGGTCGGATCGTGAAGACGTCGACTACATCATCCGCGTTGTTATTACGCTTCCGCTTTCGGTCTACGAGGGTACGTGGACAAGACACTCTCCCCTCTCGTTGCTATGCCATCACCATGGTCTTGCGTGTGCGTAAGAAATTTTTTGAAATTACTACGTTCCCCAACTGTGGCATCCGAGCCTGGTTTTATGCGTTGATGTCATATGCACGAGTAGAACACAAGTGAGTTGTGGGCGATATAAGTCATACTGCTTACCAGCATGTCATACTTTGGTTCGGGCGGTATTGTGAGATGAAGCGGCCCGGACCGACATTACGCAGACGCTTACGCGAGACTGGTTTCACCGCTTGAGCACTAGTTGCTTAAAGGTGACCGGCGGGTGTCGCTTTCTCTCACTTTAGTTGAACCGAGTGTGGCTACGCCCGGTCCTTGCGAAGGTTAAAACAGCACCAACTTGACAAACTATCGTTGTGGTTTTGATGCGTAGGTAAGAACGGTTCTTGCTCAGCCCGTAGCAGCCACGTAAAACTTGCAACAACAAAGTAGAGGACGTCTAACTTGTTTTTGCAGGGCATGTTGTGATGTGATGTGGTCAAGACGTGATGCTATATTTTATTGTATGAGATGATCATGTTTTGTAACCGAAGTTATCGGCAATCGGGCAGGAGCCATATGGTTGTCGCTTTATTGTATGAAATGCAAAGCCATGTAATTGCTTTACTTTATCACTAAGCGATGGCGATAGTCGTAGAAGCAATAGTTGGCGAGACGACAACGATGCTACGATGGAGATCAAGGTGTCGCTACCGGTGGCGATGGTGATCATGGCGGTGCTTGAGATGGAGATCACAAGCACAAGATGATGATGACCATATCATATCACTTATATTGATTGCATGTGATGTTTATCCTTTATGCATCTTATCTTGCTTTGATTGACGGTAGCATTATAAGATGATCTCTCACTAAAATTATCAAGAAGTGTTCTCCTCGAGTATGCACCGTTGCTAAAAGTCCGTAGTACCCGGACACCACGTGATGATCGGGTGTGATAAGCTCTACGTCCATCTACAACGGGTGCAAGCCAGTTTTGCACACGCAGAATACTCAGGTTAAACTTGACGAGCCTAGCATATGCGGATATGGCCTCGGAACACGGAGACCGAAAGGTCGAGCGTGAATCATACAAAGAATATGATCAACATAGTGATGTTCACCATTGAAACTGCTCCATCTCACGTGATGATCGGACATGGTTTAGTTGATTTGGATCACGTAATCACTTAGATGACTAGAGAGATGTCTGTCTAAGTGGGAGGTTTTTAATATGATTAATTAAACTTAAATTTATCATGAACTTAGTCCTGGTAGTATTTTGCAGATTATGTTGTAGATCAATAGCTCGCGTTGTTGCTTCCCTGTGTTTTTATATGTGTTCCTAGAGAAAATTGTATTGAAAATGTTAGTAGCAATGATGCGGATTGGATCCGTGATCTGAGGTTTATCCTCATTGCTGCACGTAAGAATTATGTCCTTAATGCACCGCTAGGTGATGTACCTATTGCAGGAGCAAATGCGCACGTTATGAACGTTTGGCTAGCTCAATATGATGACTACTTGATAGTTTAGTGCACCATACTTAACGGCTTAGAATCGGGACTTCAAAGACGTTTTGAACGCGTCATGGACCATATGAGATGTTCCAGGAATTGAAGTTAATATTTCAAGCAAATACCCGAGTTGAGAGATATGAAGTCTCCAACAAGTTCTATAGCTAAAAGATGGAGGAGAATCGCTCAACTAGTGAGCATGTGCTCAGATTGTCTGGGTACTTCAATCGCTTGAATCAAGTGGGAGTTAATCTTCCAGATAAGATAGTGATTGACAGAATTCTCTAGTCACCGTCACTAAGTTACTAGAACTTCGTGATGAACTATAGTATGCAAGGGATGACGAAAAAAATTCCCAAGCTCTTCGCGATGCTAAAATCGGTGAAGGTAGAAATCAAGAAAAACATCAAGTGTTGATGGTTGACAAGACCACTAGTCTCAAAGAAAAGGGCAAAGGGAAGAAGGGGAACTTCAAGAAGAACGGCAAGCAAGTTGCTACTCGAGTGAAGAAGCCCAAGTCTGGACCTAAGCCTGAGACTAAGTGCTTTTGCTACAATGGAACTGGTCACTGAAAGCGGAACTACCCCAAGTATTTGGCGGATAAGAAGGATGGCAAAGTGAACAAAGGTATATTTGATATACAAATTATTGATGTGTATTTTACTAGTATTCGTAGCAACCCCTCGGTATTTGATACTGGTTCAGTTGCTAAGAGTAGTAACTCAAACAGGAGTTGCAGAATGAGCGAAACTAGTTGAAGGGAAGTGACGATGAGTGTTGGAAGTAGTTCCAAGATTGATATGATCATCATCACACACTCCCTATACTTTCGGGATTAGTGTTAAACCTAAATAAATGTTATTTGGTGTTTTGCGTTGAGCATGAATATGATTTGATCATGTTTATTGCAAAACGGTTATTCATTTAAAGTCAAAGAATAATTGTTGTTCTGTTTACATGAATAAAACCTTCAATGGTCATACACCCAATGAAAATAGTTTTCAAAACGGTTATTCATTTAAAGTCAAAGAATAATTGTTGTTCTGTTTAAATGAATAAAACCTTCGATGGTCATACACCCAATGAAAAATAGTTTATTGGATCTCGATCGTAGTGATACGCATATTCATAATATTGATGCCAAAAGATGCAAAGTTAATAATGATAGTGCAACTTATTTGTGGCACTGCCGCTTGGGTCATATCGATATAAAGCGCATGAAGAAACTCCATAAGGATGGATTTTTGGAATCACTTGGTTATGAATCATTTGATGCTTGCGAACCGTGCCTTTTGGGCAAGATGACTAAAACTCCGTTCTCCGGAACAATGGAACAAGCTACTGACTTGTTGGAAATAACACATATATACCGATGTATGTGATCCAATGAGTGTTGTTGCTCGTGGCAAGTATCGTTATTTTTCTGACCTTCACAAGATGATTTGAGTAGATATGGGTATATCTACTTGATGAAACATAAGTCTGAAATAGTTGAAAGGTTCAAAGAATTTCAGAGTGAAGTGGAAAATCATCGCAACAAGAAAATAAAGTTTCTGCGATCTGATCGTGGAGATGAATATTTGAGTTACAAGTTTGGTCTTCAATTAAAACAATGTGGAATAGTTTCACAGCTCACGCCACCTGGAACACCACAACGTTATGGTGTGTCCGAACGTCGTAACCGTACTTTATTTTGATATGGTGCGATCTATGATGTCTCTTACTGATTTACCAATATAGTTTTGGGGTTATGCATTAGAGACAGCTGCATTCACATTAAAAGGGCACCATCTAAATCCGTTGAGACGACAACATATGAACTGTGGTTTAGCAAGAAACCCAAGTTGACGCTTTCTTAAAGTTTGGGGCTGCGATGCTTATGTGAAAAAGTTTCATCCTGATAAGCTCGAACCCAAATCGGAGAAGTGCGTCTTCATAGAATACCCAAAGGAAATAGTTGGGTACACCTTCTATCACAGATCCGAAGGCAAGTTATTCGTTGCTAAAAATGGATCCTTTCTAGAGAAGGAGTTTCTCTCGAAAGAAGTGAGTGGGACGAAAGTAGAACTTGATGAGGTAATTGTACCTTCTCCCTTATTGGAATGTAGTTCATCACACGTAAATCAGTTCCAAAGTGATTCCTACACCAATTAGTGAGGAAGTTAATGATGATGATCATGAAACTTCAGATCAAGTTGCTACCAAACCTCGTAGGTCTTCCAGAGGAAAATCCGCACCAGAGTGGTACGGTAATCGTGTTCTAGAAGTCATGTTACTAGACCATGATGAACCTACGAAATATGAGGAAGCGATGATGAGCCCAGATTCCGCGAAATGGCTTGAGGCCATGAAATCTGAGATGGGATCCATATATGAGAACAAAGTATGGACTTTGATGGAGTTGCCCGATGATCGGCAAGCCATATTATATAAATGGATCTTCAAGAGGAAGATGATGCCGATAGTAGTATTACTATCTACAAAGCTCGACTTGTCGCAGAAAGGTTTTCGACAAGTTCAAGGTGTTGACTACAATGAGATTTTCTCAACTGTGGCGATGCTTAAGGCTGTCCGAATCATGTTAGCAATTGCCACATTTTATGAAATTTGGCAAATGGATGTCAAAACTACATTCTTTAATGGATTTATTAAAGAAGAGTTGTATATGATGCAACGGAAGGTTTTGTCAATCCTAAAGGAGCTAACAAAATGTGCAAGCTCCAAATGATCCATCTATGGACTGGTGCAAGCATCTCGGAGTTGGAATAAACGATTTGATAGTGTGATCAAAGCATATGGTTTTATACAGACTTTTGGAGAAGCCTGTATTTACAAGAAAGTGAGTGGGAGCACTACAACATTTCTGATAAGTATATGTGAATGACATATTGTTGATCAGAAATAATGTAGAATTATTCTGCAAAGCATAAAGGAGTATTTAAAAGGAGTTTTTCAAAGAAAGACCTCGGTGAAGCTGCGTACAAATTGAGCATCAAGATCTATTGAGATAGATCAAAACGCTTGATAAGTTTTTTTTCAATAAGTACATACCTTGTCAAGATTTTGAAGTAGTTCAAAATGGAACAGTCAAAGAAAAGTTCTTGCCTGTGTTGCAAAGGTGTGAAATTGAGTAAGACTCAAATCCCGACCACAGCAGAAAATAGAAAAGAGAATGAAAGTCATTCCCTATGCCTCACCATAGGTTCTATAAAGTATGCTATGCTATGTACCAGACCTATTGTATACCTTGCTCTGAATTTGGCAAGGAGTACAATAGTGATCTAGGAGTAGATCCTTTGGACATTGGTCAAGAACATCCTTAGTGAGGACTAAGGAAATATTTCTCGATTATGGAGGTGATAAAAGAGCCCGTCAGTAAAGAGTTACATCGATGCAAGCTTTTTACACTGATCCGGATGACTCTAAGTCTCAATCTGGATACATATTATAAGTGGGAGCAATTAGCTAGAGTAGCCCGTGCGAGCATTGTAGACATAGAATATTTGCAAAATACATACGGCTCAATGTGACAGACCCGTTGACTAAGCTCCCCTCACGAGCAAAACATGATCATCCCTTAGTACTCTTTGGGTGTTAATCACATAGCGATGTGAACTAGATTATTGACTCTAGTAAACCCTTTGGGTGTTGGTCACATGACGATGTGAACTATGGGTGTTAATCACATACAGATGTGAATATTAGTGTAGAATCACATGATGATGTGAACTAGATTATTGACTCTAGTGCAAGTGGGAGACTGAAGGAAATATGCCCTAGAGGCAATAATAAAGTTATTATTTATTTCCTTATATCATGATAAATGTTTATTATTCATGCTAGAATTGTATTAACCGGAAACATAATACATGTGTGAATACATAGACAAACAGAGTGTCACTAGTATGCCTCTACTTGACTAGCTCGTTAATCGAAGATGGTTATGTTTCCTAACCATAGACATGAGTTGTCATTTGATTAACGGGATCACATCATTAGGAGAATGATCTGATTGACATGACCCATTCCGTTAGCCTAGCACTTGATCGTTTAGTATGTTGCTATTGCTTTCTTCATGACTTATACATGTTCCTGTAACTATGAGATTATGCAACTCCCGTTTACGGAGGAACACTTTGGGTACTACCAAACGTCACAACGTGAATCGGGTGATTATAAAGGAGTACTACAGGTGTCTCCAAAGGTACATGTTGGGTTGGCGTATTTCGAGATTAGGTTTTGTCACTCCGATTGTCGGAGAGGTATCTCTGGGCCTTCTCGGTAATACACATCACATAAGCCTTGCAAGCATTACAACTAATGAGTTAGTTGTGAGATGATGTATTACGGAACGAGTAAAGAGACTTACCGGTAACGAGATTGAACTAGGTATTGGATACCGACGATCGAATCTCGGGTAAGTAACATACCGATGACAAAGGGAACAACGTATGTCGTTATGCGGTTTGACCGATAAAGATCTTCGTAGAATATGTAGGAACCAATATGGGCATCCAGGTTCCGCTATTGGTTATTGACCAAGAATAGTTCTAGGTCATGTCTACATAGTTCTCGAACCCGTAGGGTCCGCACGCTAAGGTTTCGATGATGCTTATGTTATGAGTTTATGAGTTTTGATGTACCGAAGGAGTTCGGAGTCCGGATGAGATCGGGGACATGACGAGGAGTCTCGAAATGGTCGAGACGTAAAGATCGATATATTGGACGACTATATTCGGAGTTCGGACAGGTTCCGAATGATTCGGTATTTTTCGAGTACCGGAGAGTTACGGAATTCACCGGGAGAAGTATTGGGCCTTATTGGGCCTGCGGGAAAGAGAGAGGGCTGCCTAGGGCAGGCCGCGCCCCAAGGCCTAGTCCGAATTGGACTAGGGGAGGGGCCGCACCTTCCTCCCTTCCCCTCCTTCTCTCCTACTCCTACTAGGAAAGGAGGAGTCCTACTCGGTGGGAGTAGGACTCCCCCTTGGTGCGCCTCCTCCCTTGGCCGGCCACCTCCTCCTTGCTCCTTTATATACGGGGCGGGGGCACCCCATGACACACAAGTTGATCTACGGATCGTTCCTTAGCCGTGTCGGTGCCCCTCCACCATATTCCACTTCGGTCATATCGTCATGAGCTTAGGCAAAGCCCTGCGCCGGTGAAGTCATATCGTCATGAGCTTAGGCGAAGCCCTGCGTCGGTGGAGCATCATCATCGCCACCACGCCGTCAGGTCGACAGAACTCATCCCCGACGCTTTCTTTGGATCGGAGCCGGGATCGCCATCGAGCTGAACGCAGCGTAACTCGGAGGTGCCGTGACGTTCGGTGCTTGGATCGGTCGGATCGTGAAGACGCATTTACTACATCAACCGCGTTGTTATAACGCTTCCGCTTTCGGTCTACGAGGGTACGTGGACAAGACACTCTCCCCTCTCGTTGCTATGCCATCACCATGGTCTTGCGTGTGCGTAGGAAATTTTTTGAAATTACTACGTTCCCCAACAATGGGGCCAAAGGCTCTTTTTCCCAATATAAGCCCTTTAAAAAAACTTCAGGGATCTCTTCAAGGCTGGGGGCATGCTTGAATATTAGGTCATTCAATGTATATAGTAGTTAGTATAATTTGTCATACATTGAACAACCAACTACTGCTTAGTTTGTCCCAAAAAATCAATTAGATATTGTTGTTTGGATATAGACAATTAATATAGTTTTTCATACATTAGGCAACTATGTTCAAATCATGGCTCGTCCATGAACAAGGAATGCCAACCCTACATGGCTGGCGACTAGAATGGTTAGGTTTTAATACTCTCTCCTATCTACTCACTCCGTTCCTAAATATAAGCCATTTTAGATACGTCAATACAGACTACATACACTCTAAAATACGTCTATATACTTATGTATGTAGTCCATATTGAAATACCTAAAAAGGCTTATATTTAGAAACAGAGGGAGTAAATTAATTGACGCTAGTTTAGTATAAAGTTAGTACAACACCCGTGCTCTGTGCAATTGACAGAGTTGAGTTGCTGCAGAGATAATGCAACGTGTGTTGAGAATGGTTCAAACTAAAAGCACCAAGGATCAATCACTAGTACACTTGATGTATACAATGTCTGGATGAAACTACAGGTTGGAGATGTACTTTGCTCCATCTTTAATATTTAGCTGTCGACTTGTCAACAATGCTTGGGGTTACAAAGCATGGTGTGAAAAAACAGCATACATGAACTTTATGCTATAGCTTACAGGTAGAGAATGAGTTGAGTGTTTCAAGCGGTTTTTACTTTGCGGGTGTTTGACATGTGAGAAATAGATTGCTGAGCTCAACTCAATTACAGACATATAATTCAAATCAGAAAAGGAACAATATAATAGATTGACTAGGATAGAGGGACAATGTTAGCAGCCTCTCACTGGTCTACCTCCATCGTCCAAATCAACATGGATAAAGTAGTCCAATAAGAAATTCGAGTTCTGGGTCATCACTCCAATCTGAAACATGAATTATGGCAGCGAAAAAAGTGACACGGGGACACAAAGTGAACATTGTGAGCTGGATGTCGGCTATGATTGCGTGGGTGATCTATGTGCCTCATGGTGTGGTTGCTCAAGAGACAAACGACCCAACAACAAAATTTGGATCAGTAGAGGAAGAATGGATCTGTCTTCGGTTAGGAAAATAACACGAAACATTTTCAAAAAAGAAACAACATGATATTTTTCTTTAAAAGAAAAGAGTCACACGACGACTGAAATCTGAATAATATCCAACAATGATATACTGACAATTCTATTCCCATCCTAAGATACATGTTCCAAGTAAAATGACATGAAACATCTAGAGATAATTAATAGATACCTCTGTTGTCTTGCATGTCATGCTTGATGGCAATTAGACATGCTTATTATCAGTACAAATCATTGGCCCTCGGATCATTTCTCTCTTCGTGTGCGTGTTTTTTGCACTTACTTTGTGCTATGTTCATTACAAGTGGTCATATAACGCCCATACATGATTTGATTAGTAGGAATCTGGGTTTAGCAAGGTTTCTGAAGAGCACTGCAAGTTTAAGCAAGTGTATTTAAGTCAAGTTGTTTATCAGTTTTGGCAAATCACTCTCAGAGATAAGGGCCTTTCAAAAAAGAACTCTAAAGAGATAAGGCATGCTTGCATTTGTACGCAGACCACATATTTGCTAATCCCAACTCACAATTCTGTATATACTGAAAAGTTGGACGTGCTTTGTTGCATTGTTGGTGCTGTTGGGCTCTTGTAATTTTTTTTACTCTCTCTGTTTCAAAATTAAGGTGTATTAGTTTTTTGAAAAGTCAAACCTTTTTAAGTTTGACCAAATTTGTAGAGAAATCATAAAACCAAATCGGTGTCATTAGATTCTTCATGAAATGAATTTCCATATTTTATTTATTTATTACTGTGGAAATCGATGTTTTTGGCTCCGAACATGGCCAAGTTAAAGAAATTTGACTTTTCAAAAACTAATACACCTTATATTTTGACACCAAGGGAGCATTTGGTAGGAGACGATTGAGTGTGCTTTCTTTCTATTTATAATAAGGTGTTTTGATGGTGTTATCCGATAATCAACTCGTACATATCTGTGGAATTATTTTATGTCGGTGGCTGCATGCACTACATTGGTGCAACGGCGTCACGTGTTGACACTTTTTTTTTGGGCGGTGAGAGGGTACGCGAGATTGATAACGTTTTTGTAGGCCGGTTGATTTGAAAAACCGTTTAGCCGGTTAAAATCGTGAACCAATTTAAAATTGAATACCTCAATCGAATGAAAAAACATCATAATTAAGAAGCATCATGAATTAAAAGAATTTAACAAAAAAACTCCTTAAAAAATTGTTGACCGGTCAATTGATTATGAGACCTTCAAAATTAGAGAGCAGAGTGGATCCGCGTGCCCCAAATCCTATCTCTTGTATTCCGGTCTAGGTCTAGCTACCACGTTTGCTCCATGAGTCGTGCCTGAGATATGCGGGAGCCATGGGTGCTCTGGCGGCGGGAAGGCAGCCCGTGTCCAGTACGTCGGCCATGCATGCATGTATTCCCGACGAGAAGAATACAAGAAGGCGACAGGCTTCTTGGTCCGTGCCGTTGCGTCGCTGTCAGGGTAGGTGCGTACTACCACCTATACACCAGCCCGTTCTCGACGTTATGGTTCACTCTGATTTTGCAGGTACGTGCACGGGGTCGACGCAGCCCGCCGAAGCTGTGCGTAGTTGTGCACTGCCTCTGCCTGCCTGCTCTGCTCGCCTCGCACACGCGGAATATTTGCGCTGCATGCATTTGAACGTGCAGTGCGTTGTCGCCTCCGCGAATTCACTCGCACGCCAACGGCCCCTGACACCGACGGCTTATCCGTTTTTCTCTCTTCGATCGTTGCTGCCAAATAGGAGTATGAGCATATACAACGCAGCACCAGTGGGTAGTATCTCAGTTGGCGAGGGCCATGCCTGCATGCGTTCGTGCATGCACCCGTGACATGTGGCATGCATGGTTAAACCCCTGGTCATATGCTAATATCACTGTGCAACGTTGCGTGCACGATATGAGTCCGAGATGACGCCCCCGACCTTCTGACTTGTGACTTCAGCCCCCCCTCCCCCCCGGCGCCGCCCTCCTCTGGCGACACGGGCCGGCAGGAACCACCTCCCCGCCGCCACGCGCGCCGCCGAGGGCCGGCCGACGGTTGCCATCCCGGATGGCGGCGGCGGGTGGATTCGTTTCGCGTGTTCCCATCTCCGCGCCGCCGAGATCCACCTTCCGCCGCTGGCCGCCGTGTTGCCGCCGGGATGGTGGCGGCCGCCGGATCCGCGCTTCCCGACTTCTGGCGCCACTCCTCCCCTCCGGCGTCCTCGAGTCCCCATCATCCGGCGCCCGTCGTGGGTGCCCCGCCTCCCGCTACCTTCCCTGCCCGGTCCGGCGCCCGGTCTGCGTCGCGGCGTCCCCGCCACGCCATGGCGCCCTCGCCGCTTACCTACCCGGCGTGGCCAACCCCTCGCTGGTGTCGCTTACCGCAGGCGAGTGCGCACTGCGGCCGTCCTCGGGGTTCGCACCGCCTTTTCAGGCGCAGGCATCCCCCCTTGTATCGGCGGCCCTTCCTCCCCCATCAAGCCACGGTGACGGCTCATGCGTGGAGGCGATGAGGCTACGGTGTTAGTGTCAGTCCCGAGGCTCCTCAAGGCAGGTGCTTGCTGGTGCTGCTCCGGCCCCGGCGACCTTGGACCTGCGTCTCTCCGGTGTCCATGGCTGACGGCGTCCTATGCCCGGCAGCTCTAGCCTCGGTGACCTAGCAGCTGCGTCCCTTCCAGCTCGCGTGGCTCACCGATGTCCTGACAGTTATGGCCACGACAACATGGATCTGCGTCCCTCCAGACCCTGTTTGTCAACGTTGCTGATCGTCATCACCCTACCCCCTCGTGGTTTGCTTCACCGTCTTCTACTCGCAGACGCCTCTAAGCCTCCCTTTGACAGATCCAACGCCAGTGTCCGGAGGCGGTGCCACCCTTCGACGGAAGGTGCAACCCCACTAATCCCCTTCCGACATAGTGGCTTCGACCAACGTTTGGCTTCCTCATCCCTGACTCCAAACACGGCGGCTATGGGATTGCCCAGCCTGAGGCCAGGGAGAAATCCTTGCTCGGTTTGCCGAAGCTGGCAGCGGTGGCGTCTGCGGATGCCGTTTCCTTCTTAAAGGCGCTGACAAGGCCCTCAGTTGTGGCCCTCCTCGAGCTCAGGGGAAACCCTAGGTCTGGTTCCTCCGGACCGGATGGCGACGGCGTCTCGGCGACGATTTCCTTCTTGAAGGCGCTATCTTGATTGCTCGCGGTGTCCCCGGGTTTTGGCTTAGATGATGTTGGAATTCTTGCTGGTTCGGCATTGCCGCTCTAGGTTTGGGCTTGGTTGGTTTAGCTGTGATGTATCCTCTATTCGAGCCGAGCATCCCTTGTCTCTTTGCTCCGGGCATCATGTTCACGCATGTCTGCGTTCATGTCATGTGTTGTATCATTCGTTGTACTCATTCTATTCCTCCTATCAATGCAATGATACGCAAGCTTTGCGTATTCGTGAAAAAAACTTTGCGTGCACTTTTCCAAGGTGACGATGTGCACACGCATTTGCAACACGATAAGTGTGTGGCAACTTCTTGCTAATTTGGCCTCGGATGCATCGGGGATGGATCCTAGATACGAATTGTTTGGTATTTTTGGAGGGCAGTGTGGAGAAGTGCTTTTGAATAAATCCTCAATGGAATGATACGCACCCCACGTTGCCTACATTGTTTGATTTACCAGTTCTGGGTATTGGATTTTTTTGGAATAGAAAGAATGAAACTAGTGTACTCGTGAAAAAAAAAGTTCTTTGAACTGCATAGATCGAGTCATCCAGATGTTGGAGATTGTTCGTGCATCGTCGTCTTACACTTATCTACTTTAAATTTTTGGGTGATTTCTTTTCCAGATCACCAGGGATCAGTGGCGGAGCTTGGCCCACATATCTAGGCGGGCCAGCTAAAAGAAATGAGTAATGGGCTTATTTTTCATGGCCCAAAAGTAGGCAAGCATTAGACAAAGTTCATGGGCTGGGCGGGCCATGGCCTACTCGGCCTTGTTGTACCTCCGCCACTGTCAGGGATCATCGTCCCCAATTTCATTTCAAGTTAGAAACACAACCATGTCAATGCAAGCCCTGCTAATGTAAATTAAAAGACAGTGCAGCTAGTACTCCCAGTTTCACAAATCCCTACACAAAGAAAATTAAAATACAGGCGTCGGTGGATCTATGTAGTTAAAAACACTTCTCCACCTTAGCCCACAATTGTTGGACTAGTATGCACTCAGAAAATAAATGAAAACTGCTTCTATTTCTTTGCAATGCTCACATTACATGGGTCTGAGCATCCCTCTCTTCCTCAGATTGTCCCTGCTCATTATATTATTATGAGATGCCAACCTAAGGAAAAACTGCACTCTAGGAGTAATTTTTAAAGACCACATAGCAGAGAGGAAAATAGGTTTGACGCCTCCAAAATTAACTGAAACATACAAATACATGGATGTGCATATACCTTTAGATTCATATTGTCAACTTAAAGCATACACTTCTACCAGAACAATAGATTAGACTATGGCCTCTAATTCAAACCATTGCAGAAGCTCAACATTAAAGGTCCTTCTAAAGGTGCACTTGATCTGCCTACCATCCCAAACATCAACTACTACTTTACCTTGCTCACTAACTACAGAAATATAGATCCCAAAATTGAGTTGCAAGGGGTGAATTACCAAACCAAATATCCCCCCAAGATCTTACATGTTTTCCATTACAAAATTTCCACTTATATCCTAGTTTAACTGCCCTAGAGGCCCACATGACCCCTTCCAAGATTGAGAAGGCTAGGCATCATGACAACAAAACATATTAGGACTCCTGGTACTATATTTAGCCTCAGTGACCTTTTTCCACAAACAGCCCCCAACCTTAATGAATTGTTTTACTCCAGAACCTAATAAACACACATTCATGTCTGGAACTCCAACACCTCCAAACTCATTTTTCCTACACAGTGATGGCCAATTATCTAGATGGATTTTATCCCCACCAGGGTCATTCCATAAGCAGTTAACTTTTTTCTACGAAAAAGGCAACTATCCATTTGATTATTAATTAGATTCAACCCCTACTTAGAGAATTTTAAAAAGAAAAGCATGTAAATTGGTATACTAGCAAGTTAGGATCTAATCAACACTGGCTTGGCTTTATCAGAACGAAGGTCGCAAATCCTCCCTTCTCAGCTTCTCAATGTGACGTGCAAGTCCAAGGTACTTAATAGGTAAGCTTACTCTAACACATTGGAAAATCTCTAAGAAGGGCGCAACCTCGATATTACTCATATTTATATAAACTAACGAACTTTTATTGTAGTTAATCCTCATTCTTGAGATATTCTCAAACAAACATATAACTCATTTATGGTTTGTAGCCATTTGCTTGCTTTCTCGTAAGAGTGGTTGGATAACCAACATATAACTCATTTATGGTTTGTAGCCATCTGCTTGCTCTCTCGTAAGAGTGGTTGGATAACCCCCAAGTACAAGGGTGAAGTAACCTAGCAATAAGTATTTCCCTCAATTAGAGAACCAAGGTTTATCGAACCAGAAGGAGATCTTCTAGCAAACAAAGTCACTGGTACCTACACAGCAAACACAAAACAAGCTTGTCCTCAACACAGTAAGAGGTTTATCAACCCCCTTATCTTGCTAGTTACAAGATTAAACATCAACTGATAAAGATAGTAGGTAGTGAGTAAAAGCAAAATCAACAGGGCAACCAAGAAAGTATTTGTTTTCAGTAAAGGGGAATAAACTAGTGGCATCTCTCTTAAGTAGGCAAATTGTATGATGAACAAATTATAGATTAAATTGTAGTTTTTATATTTTTGACTCTGATCATTCATGGTATAATCTCTATAATAGCTATCCAGCATGCATCTCAAAGTATTAAGTTTACAAAAAATAAAGCACTGCAATAAGCATAATGACATAATGTAGACAGTAAAACATCAAGCAATATGATGATAACCCATTATTTTATCTTTAGTGGCAACAATATAATACGTGCCTTGTCTCTTTTTGTCACTAGGACACAGATCACCACAACATTAGAACCCACTACAATGCACAACTCACTCTCTGAAGAAATACCCATCAAACTTGGACAAAGTAGACAAATAGATCGGAAAGCATACAAATCTATTTAATTCTACAACAACTAAACCTCAAAAGATTCAATTGAATTCAATGAACAGTCTAATCATAAAGTGACAATTCACCATATCCCAACAAACACACCACTGATTACATTGAATTTATCTCGATCATGTGAGGCAGCTCATGGGAACTTGCTATTGAAGATCAGATAGAGAGAGCCATCTAACACTGATATGGACCCTAATGTCCTAAGGAAACATGGTTGATAAAAAAAATCCTCCCATGGTGGATTTCCCCTCAAGCAGAGTACTAGAACATGCCTCCAGATTGAATCTCCTCGAAACAGGAACTTGCAGCGGCGGAGAAATCAGGTAAAATTGGTACTGAGGGTTCCAGGATTTATAGGCGGTTAAATGGATGTAAGGCGGTGCTCGTGAGGCCCACGTGGCCAAGGGGCGCACCCTAGGGCCTAGGTGCGTGGAGGCCCTCTGGGTCCCCTCGCTTCCCTCCGATGTTTTCTGAAACCTTCGTTACCCGAGAATAAAACAATGATACATGAAAATAGCCTATCAATTTGACATTAGAACAATGATACATGAGCACGCAAATAAAAAATCATTGCCTTTCGATAATAAAGATGCTAAAGGAAGTGAACTGATGACCAAAAGCTCCCCACAACTATAGTAGTGAACCTTTTTTGAACTGCAATATAGCAGTGAACCTTAGCATATTCAGTTGGAGCACCATATGTAACTACAACATTTGTGTTCTTCCTCTGAACATTCTTGCTTTGTTGTTTAATATTCCAGTTATTTGAAACATCATTATATATACCAGTTTTCTAGGTAAGAACATCTTATTATTAGCTACATTCAGATTAATCATAGTTCTGTGAACACAAAATAAGGTTGCGTTATTATCATTAACATGTGATTCATAATATCGCGCTCACTTCGAGTGATAGGATTACCAAATTACATGATAACCTATAAGTTCCCTCTACTATTTTTAGAGATAAGGAAGAAGGTCCACACAACATATTTTTGTGGGGCCAAAATAAGCCAGATTGTTTAAATGTTTTTCCAATGCATACTAGATTTAGAGACAAAAAAGATCTACACTACAAGTTATTCAAACTGAAGTTCGAACTCATGTGCACCTGGATGAACAGTGAAATCGAGAAATGGTAAAAAAAGTATGATCTTTTTTTACAGGAAACATGTTATGCGCTCAATTCATGCATTTTTTTGAGAAATAACATTTGTGGTGCTCTACACAAAAGAAAAGAAAAAATATCGGTGTTTTATAAATATTTGACATTTTTGGTACCCTAGAAAACAAAATCAGTTTCTAAAAAGATCCAAAAAAAGGTTTGTATAGCAACGACTTTTTTAGAGCACCAAAAAGTGCACATACTTTCAAAAATTTGCACACGGTTCAAACACGCGAATATGTTTGTTGCTTAAAAAGAAGATTGTTTGATTTGTTTTACATTTTTGTTTCTATTTTTGTTCTTCTCGCGGCATATGAGCTCGGGAGCCAAAACGTCCTCCCCTCTACTTATTTTGATGAAATCAAGCTGTAAAAGGTAGACCTAGGCATACCTCGAGCGGAAATAGTACTAATTTAGCATTTTAAATATTAAAAAAATATTGCTTATTGTGTGTGTTGGTCCCTAGCTCACGAAGGATCATATTGAAGTCATTGTTATTCTATTTTGGGTTGTTGGATGAAGATCTGGCGGTCCAGGTTAGAAGTGGCTAATGCAAATGTTTTTTAGGTACCTCACAAATAGAGGCTCCCCTTGAAAGATGAAGACCACAAGCTTCAAATGGAGGGGCCAGAGGAGGAACAAGGTGTGCTTCTTCCCATGGGTCATTCTAATTGTGAGCAAGATAGAGAACACGAGCTTCAAATGGCAAAAACCAGGGGAGAAAGAAGGCGTCGTTCATCCCACGGGTGGTTTTATCCACCAAAAAGATGAAAACGTGACCTACAAATGGACAAAGCAGAGGAGCAAGAAGTCATGGTTCTTGCCATTGGTGATTTTGATGTGAGCAAGATCAAGCACGTGAGGTCCAAATTGATGAACCCGAGGAGGAAGAAGGTGTGGTTGTGCTTCCCTCGTCTAGCTCAGTTCGCCAGCAAGATCAAGCACGCGAGGTTCAAATGGAGGAAGAAGGTTAAATGCAAGAAACAACCACTAAAAAATATGGTAGTGTCGGAGGAGTTGCGGGTGCAGTGGGCATTCGTACAGAAAATCTACGTGATCATCTCAATTTAGTTTGTGTTCATCACTACATCCGCCTTGATCGCCAACAGGTTCACCGTGTCCTTCCCGAAGCCCTGCCATATTCTTGGACGCGTTGCTGGGCCACGTGGATATGAATTGTGGAGCTCATCCTATCCCTGTGGCTGGTATCGTTCACCTTGCACAAATATACACATAAATGGCTTGTGAATGTGGCCATTTTGGCTCCTTTCACCATGTGCAACGTGGGCAGCAGCGTCGCCAAATCACAAATCTTTTCAGGTATAACAATTATTTCTATTGATTTGTTTGTTTGTTTTTTCGTTGTGAAGACAATGAGTTTTGAGATGGGATCCAAAACTCACATGCAGCATATATCACTGCAATTCTTCCTGTCCCTCCAAAAAAATCCTTCCAGGATTTTCCTTCGGCTGGGGGGGGGGGGGGAGGCATAGCCCCCTCAGCTATACACATAGCTACGCCCCTACATCTCAGTACATTGTTCAAGATGGTTAGGATTTTATTAACTTTATTATTTGTTATTGCTAATAGATGAAGCAATTTATCTATCTGCTCATCTCAGTGCGGCTGCCATTACAAGCCTTCTGGTTTTCACATTTTGGGCGGCAAACAAGCGATACGGTTTCACCTTCTGTCCACCCTTCCTCATTTGCAAATGCACGGTCGTGAGAGTCTACATCGCATGCGAAGTAAAAATAACACCCCGCCCATTTTGTGTTTCAAATTTAATATATCCATTTTAATTCTAATTATGAAGATCACTTGGTAGATTGGGACAATTGGCAACACCTTATTCTCTTGCATATCCATCGTTGTATTGTGCGCCTTGGTGGTGGATGACACGAAGAAGATGGTGAAGAAGTATCCTTTTATCTGGCTCCAAATATCTTTCAAGTTATCAAAAGGCTCTGGATCATCTTCCCATATATCCACATTCACCACAACCACTTTTCTCTTCAGACCAAAACAAGGATATCCTCCCACTTGCACAACATTAATGTGTGGAGGGAACTTAACCAAACATGATAAATCATTAAGCTTCCTTATTTTCCATGGCCAGTTTGTCCTATATATATCTTATGAAAATCTCCTTAGCTAGCTCCTCCTAATTAGTAGCCTCACCATCCTCTACATAAACTACTCCCCAATTCTTGGTGAACAACACATGCATCACATCAGGTTCACTAATCTCTACATGGTAAAAGCCCAACCCTGTTGTAGCGCTTCCAATATACTTGCCATATGGCGAGGCTTCTTCCTAAGAGGAAGACCTCAACCAAATGAGCAGAAATTTGGCAAATAAAACACACTTGCCCTCTAGGTCAGCCTTCCTTGTGATGACCAAGCCCCCCACAACTATAGCAGTGAACCTCAACATATTTAGTTGGAGCACCAGATGTAAGTACAACATTTTTTGTTCTTCCTCTGAACATGCTTGCTTTGTTGTTTGATATTCCAGTTATTTGAAACATCACTATATTTTATGTACCCAGTTTTCTAGGTAAAAACATTTCCTTATCTCTACAATAATGGGGGAATATAGGTTATTATTTAATTTGGAAATTATATCACTCGAAGTGAGCGCAATATATTGAATCAATGTTAATGATAATAACACAACCTTATTTTGTGTTTGCACAACTATGATGTATTTATGGGGCCAAAGTAAGAAAGATCGTTTTAAAAACTCTAATGCATACTAGCTTTAGCGACAAAAAAAGATCTACAATGCAAGATATTCAAACTGGAGTGAAAACTCGTGTGCACCCGGATGAACGGTGAAGTCGAGAAATAGTAAAAAGCAATATAAGAATTGATTTTTTTTTTGCAACAAATAAGTTCATGTGGTCTCAATTCATACTTTTTAAAGAAATAACATTTGTGGTGCTCTACACAAAAGAAAAGAAAAAACATCGGTGTTTATAAATCTTTACATTCTTGGTGCCCAGAAAAACAAAATCAGTGTCTAAAAAGATTCAAAAATAGTTTTCATAGCAACAATTTTTTTAGAGCACCAAAATTTTCATTTATTTACTAAAATTTGCACAGAGTTCAAACACGTGAACATGTTTGTTGGTAAAAAAACAGATTTTTTTTATTTTTTTTATGTTTTTCTTTCTATTATTTTGTTCTTTTGGGTGCAGATGAGCCTCAGAGCCAAAATGTCCTCCCCACTACTTATTTTGATGAAATCGAGCCGTAGAAGTTAGACCTAGGCATACCTCAAGCGGAAATAGTGCTAATGTAGTGTTTTAAATATCAAATACATTATTGCTTGCTCCCTAGCCCTCCAAGGATCACATTGAAGTCATTGCTGTTCCACGGTGATTTCATCAAATTTGAAGCTCCACGACTCCGGCTTTAGTATAGACAACTTGTGATTGCATGGGCATGACTGCGTGCGTGTACGTGCATCAGTGTTCGGTGTTTCTGAAAAGGAAAAAGTCCAAAACGAACCTTGAAGTTATAGACGAAAGCTAAATCAAACCCTGAACATTGAATCCCGGAAATTGGCACTCTGAACTTGTAATCCCGGTCTATTTTGGACCCTAGATCTGTTTGGCACACTGGGAATAAGAAAATCCCGGCCGGGATAACCTGCTACTCTGAATTTGGGCCGGCCCACTATAACACAACAAGAAATCATGAACTTTAAAATATATTCGCGCATTTCTAAATTTTCCAGCAGTTAAAAAACATTCCTGTTTTCTATTTATCGCACAAATTTAATTCATTTTGTGTTTTGAATTTTTTCTGGAATTTTGAAATTCTATTCGCATTTTTAAAACCTGCTTGTGATTCTAAAAACAACTATAAAAAATGTTCAGAGTTTCAACAGTTTTTCACATGCTATGAAAATGTTTCGGATTTTCAAAATTGTGTCACATTTTACAAATAATGTTTTTATAATTTTGTAAATAATTTGTTTAGAAAATGTTTCGGATCGTTGGCTACGTGAGTCGTGTGGGCGGCCGACCAGACATGAAGCGAGCTTTTCTTTTCTGAAAGCTGTACAAAAAATTTAAGTGCAAACACTTTCTGAAACATAAACATAATTTTAATGTGTGAATGCTTTTTGAAAATTTAGAAAATAGGAACAAATTTCGAAATCTGAACAAATTGTAAGAAAATATTTTGTGACATCTAAAAAATATCGCAGGTTTTATGAAAATGTACGGACCAATTCAAACAAATGTTTATATAATTTATAGTAATATTTGTGTGATTCAAAAAATGTTTCGTACAATCGAAAAAATGTAGCATTTCAATAATGTTCATGAGTTTCAAAAAATGTGTTTGTGACATTTTCAAACAAAAATGTGTGTACAATGTAAAGAAAAAGTGTGCGTGTTGTAAAAATTTGTGTCTTACATTTAACAGAATATACTTGGCATGTTTTTGAAAACAGTGTCTACATATTTAAAAATGTTGAACCATGCAGAAGAGTGTTCGTTTGGTTTCATAAAATGTTTATTGTCATTGAGAAAATGTAAACATGCATTTGGAAAAAATATAACAATGTATTCAAAAAAATGAAAAAATTTAATTTAAAAATGTACATAATGTATATGGAAGTATCAAAAGTTTATCAAAAAATATTTTATGTGTGCATTAAAAATGTACATTGGATAAGAAGAAAAAAATAGACATGAGTAAAAAAGAGAAAAGAAAAAAAACAGAAAAAGGAAAAAAAACAGAGCAGTGCGCGCACGCGAACGACGACGTTAATGGGCTGGCCTAATTCAGCAAATACCGGCTAAGTCCGCTCAAGGTTTAAAATAGACCGGGATAAGGAAGTTTGGTGTGCTGATTTCAGGGACTGAGAGTTGAGGGTTTGATTTAGCTTTCGCCGACAAATTCAAGGTTTGTTTTGGACTTTTTCCTTCTGAAAAAAATACAACTGACATTTTGTATGAGAGTTAGGCAACGTGCAACATAATTACACATGTGTAATACTGTACAAACGGCGATGAACATATGCATATACCCGGAAGCACATCACGTCCAACAAGGACAGATGACTGGACCAGAGATTGATGGACAATAGCTTGCACATAGTGCTACGTACAACCACCATGAATTTTACTCTGAAAACACAGCCCCCGTTTATCATGGGCAGCCACATATGACATAGTACGACACGCAGCTCCAAAGGTGGGTGTCGCCATCTCTCGCCCACAGCCTCGCCTGCTCTTTGGTCCATACTCCGATGCACGCACCGTGAAGCGTGAACTTGAAGTAGCTCAGCTCCGAGCTCGCGCGCCGCCCCGCCCCGCCATGAAGTCGTCGTCTCAGCGCCACAGCCCCAGGACCCCGTCGCCGCGCGCTCGCGGCACGGCGGCGGCGGCCGCCGACCACGCGCGCTCCTCCTCGGAGCCATGGGTTCTCGCATGCGTGGACGACACGTGCGTCAACGACGTGGAGAGCTTCGCGCGCACCGTCGCCGCCGTGAAGTCCAAGCCCCGCCCCGACCTGCTCCCGAGCGTGCTGTCCCACTACGCCGCCAAGTGGCTCCCGGACGTGGCCACGTCCGCCTCCGGCCGCTTCCTGCCCCCGGAGAGCCCCACCGCCACGTGGCTCAAGAAGCGGCTGCTCCTGGAGACCCTCGTCGCGGCGCTCCCACCGGACCCGCCCAACGGCGCGGCCGCCGACGACGGCATCACGTGCGACTTCCTGCTCAAGCTGCTCCGGGCGGGGAGCATGGTGGGCGCGGACGCGGCGCTGCTGCGGGAGCTGGAGTCCCGCGCGGCGCGCCGGCTGGACCAGGCGACGCTGGCGGCCGTGATGATACCGGCGTTCGGGCACGCGCCGGGTGGGTCGACGCTGCTGGACGTGCCGCTGGTGCTGCGGCTGGTGCGCGGGTTCCTCAAGGAGGGCGGCAAGGGCGCCGGCGGCGGCGCCGGGGCCAGGGTGGCGAGGCTGGTGGACGCGTACCTGGCGGAGGCGGCGCTGGAGGCCGAGCTGCGGCCCGCCGAGCTGGAGGAGCTCGCCCGCGCCGTGCCCGCCCACGCGCGCCGCCGACGACGCGCACTACCGCGCCGTCGACACCTACCTCAAGGTGAGCATGCATACATGCTTAACTCCGTTTCCATTTTTATCTTTCTCGATGCTGCGCTTTGTACTTTCGGTCAATGGCCAGAAGACTGCGTGAAAACTTGTGAGGCGCGTAGTACATGTGTTTCTGCGTTTGACCACTGCATTTTGCATGGGACAGCGAACCAGAGTGGTAGAAGTACATGTACATGGAGTAATCTCCATGCTGGCATAAAGATCATAGGAAAAAAAAAAAGAAGTGTAATGTGGTTAATAACCAAACTTTACGATGTCAAACTGTGAGAAGCGAAGCCATAACCAAAGATCATTCATATGCATGCAAAATACTCCACACCACATGTAGCAGGAAAGCAGGGGGAGAATCGCGCAAGTATGCACAGTTGAAAACACTGTTTTACATTCTCGTCCGCATTCATCTGTCGCAGACACCAGGAGATTTTGTCATAAAACCATACTGCAAATGCCTTAATTATCAGTCGGAGTTACTATGTCTTCCCATGCCTATGCTGTTGGTGTGTTTGGTCACGGGAGCTCCGACTGCTACACAACAAAATGTTACCTGTTGTCACGCACGGGAATAGGAGCATATCTAATTAATCCTTCTTGTCTATAGCCGGGTGCCCTTTTGTTCTCATCCACGCCACTGTTTGTTCCTTTTTTTCCCGAGTAGTAGTAGCAACTTCAGTGCTCACACTTACAGTACAACTTACTACAGTGCAATATTCTCTTCGGACTCATCTCATAATGTGTGGACGAAGTTGTCAGGCTGGGGGTCTTGCAGAGACGGCCATGACAGACATGATTCATCTTTTAGTTTCATGGGCATTGCCGCATGCGTATCACAAGTTCAGAGCTCCTTCGGATCGAAATGCATCCCGACAAATCAAAGTGGATGTCATCTGCTCCTCCAGTGTTCTTCGCATTTCACAGTGTTGTGTTGTCCCTATCATATCATCCATCCCAAATGTTGGCATGCGTTGCTGCTCTCTGGAGAGAGACGGATTTGCGTGCAAAATTAGGACAACAAAAAGAAAAAGATGTTCATTTTCAAAAAAATAAATTCTGAGGCGGCCTTTGGTTTGCAGGAATTTTGGAGGAATTGCAAAGGAGGAATTTTTACAGTTCAATGTTGGCATTTTACAGTTTCTCATTCTTTTAACTAGAGGTAAACGCTAGTTCACCTTTAGTTGGCGACCCTTCTGAATTTATATTATATCAGGTTTATCTCTCTCTACTCTAACGCCTCAATTCTCTAAAATCTTATAAAATTCATGTGTTTTAAAATCTTGTTGGAGTATTTCACTGGACATGGCATCTCAATCCTTTGTTTTTTTTTTCTCTATGTCTACATTTATAAATTCCCACAATCCAAAGAAGCCCCAAAGGGGAGGGCTAGAGGAGGAAGAAGAGTGCCCAACAGTTCGATTTCTATCCAACCATTATGACAAAATCCACTTATGATTGTTTTTCCATACGACTTACATATAGTCGGTTCCTTATGTGTACCATGCAAAACCTAGGCCTTTGGATCATTCACATTTTTTTTGGTGTTTGATAATTTGCCTATATTGTGTCAATGGAGGTGTACCTGGGGCCCACCAATCCTTCCCCAGGGAAATTATCAAAGAGTGGGAAAGTATGGCAGATGATCAATTTCCCCTGCAAAACCGATATATACTCCTTACTGTTGGCGACTTGAAACAAACAGGCGATGGCGCTCCCTACCTCTCGTCGTCATCGGCATCGATCTGCCTGTCTCCTGTGCCTCAGGGCCATGAAGGTCCGATGCATCCCGACTTTTACCGACGGGAAGGGTTCAAATATTTTTTAGTTTGGTTAGGCCTTATTTGGTTTAGAGGAATTTCGTAAGAATTCTAGAGGATATGAATCTTGTAGGAAAAATTTCTTTGAAGCCCTTTGGTTCGTAGGAATGGAATTCCTATTCTTATGTAGGATAGAAATCAATTCTTCACATTTCAAAGGAAAAGAACATTAGCATCGATACATGTCAGCTCACTTTCTATGATTTTCTTATTTCTATAATATTCCTATCCTATGAACCAAAGAAGGCCTTAGGGTTTGTGTCATGCTCGGCGGCTCTGGCTCCCTGAAGATAGAATATTGTTCTTCCTGACTGGCACCCCCATCCCGACGGTGCGTCTAGAGTCATCAGAGGTTGTATGGGGATGTGTCTCCGACGGACCTCATGTGTTTCAGTCGATGTTGGTTTTTGATGGATATCCTTAGATCTGATTTGCGTTCGTGTGTCTACGGGTGAGTGACGGTTTCTATTCTAGTGTTGTGGTCATGTGAGACATTAGCACAACAACTTCACAATTGCATACTATAACAAGGTTTGTTCGACTCTTATTAATGGTGCCGCCTTTCAGTTTATTCCAGTGTTTATAGTCATTGCCAGGTGGTCGTCTAGATAATTTGTGTTACTTATGATGTTATTTATACTTCCATAACATTAACAATTGATGAACTTGATGAATACATAAAAAAAATCATCACAAAAAGTTGTTCATTTCCAATTTCGACTGATGTACCAGGCACATCCAGGCGCCGGGAAAGAGGACCGCAAGTCGCTGTGGAGGCTGATCGACGCGCGGAAGCTGTCGGCGGAGGCCGCGGCGCACGCCGTCCAGAACGACCGGCTGCCGGTGCGCTCCGTGATGCAGGTGCTCTTCTCGGAGCACGGCAAGCTGAACCGCCTGGCCGACCTGGGCGCCTCCTTCAGCGGCGCCAGGGTCCCCTGCAGCCCGGCGGCGGCGCTGGACCTCCACTCCGGCAGCGGCCGCTGCCCCTCCAAGCGCGAGGCCCTGGCGCAGCACCAGGAGATGCGCCGCCTGCGCGAGGACGTCGCCAGGCTCCAGGTTCGTTCGCTGGACATTTTCCAACTCCGATGACAGCTCTCATCCGCCAGTGCGTACGCTGACATGTCTGGGCTGCAGGTGCAGTGCAGCGCGCTGCAGGAGCAGGTGGAGAGGCTGGGCTCGGAGAGGAGGCGGCGCGGCGGCGTCGGCGGCGGCGGGTTCAAATGGAGCACGCTCTGGTTCGGCGGCGGCGGCGGCGGCATGGGCGCCGACGTCGCGAGGATCGAGGACTCGGAGAGCGGCATGGAGCAGCAGACGCCGGCGAGCGGGAAGAAGGGCAGGGCGAGCATGGCCACGGCGACGCCGACGCCGACGCGGCGGACCCCTAAGTGGCGCAAATCCATGTCATGAGAGGAATCTGAAGCCGGCAGTTGCCCTCATGTTTACAACCTTTTCTCCTTATACTTTGTCTCTGTTTCTCCTTTGGTCACATAATTATCACAGTTTCTAATTGGATTCTACTTACGTTAGTGTCGCTGAATATGCAAGTAAATCTGCTTGTACGGCAGATCAAGAACGAAATGAAGTATAGGAGTTTAATTCTGCAAGGATAATTAGAAATGTTTCCAAGATTACTGACAGAAACATACATAATCCAAGAATTTGGTTCTATCTTTTTTTTTCACAGATCAACAAATAGTTGTACACACACACACACACGAATGTGATCACATAAACGTGATCACTAAACTAACCACAAATGTTTCACAGGCAGTGCAAGCTATGCATCGCTAACTTATTCAGCTACAGAATCAAATAATAGCACTTCAGACAAATGTAACAAACATCACATGGAAAAGAATAAACAGGCTGAGATTGCCTCATTTGTGTACAGCTTTCTTGATCGCCTGCTTGCATTTGCTGAGGAACTTGCTGCTGCTCGTAGACACCGAATCCTCGTAGCCGTATCTGCGATCATCGTCGCCACCCACCTTCTGTTTCCTGCCTGCACAGTCTGAGCCTCTCCTCATTCCCAGGATCTTGGAAGGAGAGGATGGCAGGGACCGGAAACCCCTACCGCTGTCGGACCTTGGGAACCATATCTTCCTTTCCACTTTCTCCTCCTTGATGTCAAAGCTATCCCTGCATCTTGGGGTGCCATGGTGAGTTGCAGCACTCTCACCACCGACATCGACGATCTCGTCGACACATTCAGTGATCTCATTCCTGCAGCTCTCGTCTTCATCGTCGATTCTGCTTTGAATTTCCTGCTCATCGTCCGAACCGTTCTCCTCGGCGGCATTGTGATCTTCTGAGGAATGGTATGTCGCTTCATTTCCTTCTTGTTGGTCCTCCATGAGCATGTGAAGCCACCTATCGACATGGCCCTTGCCTCTGTAGTTCATGTTTTCATTGTCTTCTGCTCTGGCAACACGTCGAGGATGAAGCATTTCATCATCCTTTTGCACTGGTAGTGACTGCTCTGTGTGGTACCTCGGCGTCCCGTACACTCCGGTCGCTCTATATGGAGGACTTGGTGGAACTGAGGGGGTCCTTGGGAATGAGACCGTCTGGCTTGCATGATGAGATCTTTCAGTCTCGGACTCGAGCATGGCTGCCTTGCCCTTACCATCTCTTGACTTGATAGGTGTACCGACACCTCTTGATGACATGGTTTCCTTTCTTTCCCTTCCCCTGCTACGATGCCGCTCTCTGATCGCCGATTTTTCTAGTTTCTCCCTTACTGATGCTCTTCCTCTTTCAGTGTAACTCCTGTTTTCATCAGTGGAGATGGACCTTCTTGGGAAGCTTATCACCTTGGAAGGTTGCTCCGTGTTGACATAACTCATTGTTGAAGCCCCTTCTCCAATCTCTCCCCCCTCCAGGGAAATGTTGTATGCATCTGAAGTCCTCTGAGCCTCCTCCAGGAAAACCCTCAGCTCCTGTTTCAGAGGGCTGTTCCTCGATACTCTCTCTGGCAAGTACCTGAAACTCTCACAGTGCCTTTCCTCTGGGATTTCATCGTCGACCCGGTACCTCTTCCTTGCTTGATCAATGAATGGCTTCACCTGCCTCTCCAGATCATCCCTGTGCTGGTACTTCTTGCGGAGCTCGATTTCAGACGAGTCACACATTGCTCTCTGGGCCTCCAGTCTCGCCATCAGAGTACTGGTTGCAGCCTGGTTCAGCCTGAGCTGTTCCTTGTACACAACGCTCCTGCATTTTGCACCACAATGAAAAATTAGCACCAGTTAATCAAGATTCTTCAAAAGAAACTAGCAGCTATTGGTTTTATAGGATCATCCTTACTGGTGCATGGCGTCTCTGATCATCTTCTCGAGCACTGTCTTGTAGTTGGCCTGGGCGTCTGCCAGGCGACGGCACTTCTCCACTCGCCGACGCCTCTTGATGAGCTGAGCCTCCAGGTCCTGGATGGCTACCCTCTCCTCCTCATTCTTCTGCTGCATCTCGGCCGCCTCGTTCTCCAGTTCAGTGAGCTCAGCTTGCTTCTTCTTCGCCTCTTCTCGTTGCCTCAGCGAGTCCCTAGCCATGGCTATGGACAGGTAAGGATTGCTGATATAGCCGTCGACATCTGGGTTGTTGTTCTCTTTCATAATCGAGTTACCACCATGGCCGTGGGCTGCCAGGTTCTCGTCCTTCTCGCCGGAGAACTTCTTTGCAGCTGCAGGAAAAGCAGTCCCTCAATCATCCATAGGACCATAGCTCTCATATGCAGATGGACGAAAACGAAGGAATTAATGCAAGAAATTCTCTGACAACCACATACCGATCAGGGGGTAATTGGACCTCACTGGTCTGTTGGCGTCAACTGATTTGAGCACCGAACTGTCGGAGCCCCTGGCGGATACAATGGCGGCGGGCGCGAGGCCTACTTTCTTCTTCATCTCGGCGAAATGGTGCGGAAACGCGTGCGCCTCCACCGCCTGCAACGAGCTCAGCTCCTCGTTGGCCCCGTCGGCGAACAAGAACGCGAACGCTCTGTTCCTGCACGTACAGTTTCAGAACAATCCGTCAGTTCACCTGAAACCTGTTGGGGTCAGCAAAGGGCGTCAGACGGGAGCTCACCTGAAGTCGGTGTTCTTGGCGGCGAAGATGGAGAGGAACTGGTTGACGGAGATGCCGAGCTGCAGATCCCACCAGGGGACGAGGAACTCGAGCTTGTTGTGCTTCTTCCTGGACGCCTGCAGCTGCATGATCCGCAGGTTGCTCGGGACCGTCCTCCCTCCCCCTGCAGATCGACAAAAACCCAGCATCCATCCACCGTTCGTCAGAGTTCAGAACCATGTGGTGAGTTCAGAACCAGTAAGGAACATGTAGTAAAATTGTTCTTACTGGCGCAGGGGAACCAGTGGTGGACGTCCCAGGCGAGGGGCGAGGCGGCGTCGGCGTGGAGGTAGAGCACGTTCCCGTAGGCGTCCACGCGGAAGAGCGCCGGGTCGAAGCCGGCGTTGCCGAGGTGGTCGAGCTGCTTCCAGAGCAGGTTGGCGAAGCCGCGCGGGTTGGCGGTGGGCGCCGCATCCGCGTCCACCACCGGGAACGTCTCGTTCAGCTCCTTGGCCCGCAGCGCCTGCACGCACCAGACCAGATCAGATCAGATCACGACGCGGCGTGGGGAGGAGAGGGCGAGCGGATATGCGGGAGGGAAGGCAGGCAGGTAGGTACCTCGTGGGGCTGGAGGACGTAGGGGAGGAAGGCGCCGGGCGGGCCGTGGGCGTAGGGGAGGCCGAGCGCGCCGCCGCCGCTGCCGCCGGCGCGGCAGAGCCTGGCGTAGGCCCTGGGGTAGCCCAGCGCGTCGTCCACCGCCCTCTCCTCCTCCGTGAAGGCCGCCATCGATCCGCGCACGCCGCCGGCGAACCTGGTGCTGCGGCCTACGGAGCAATGTTGACTGATGTGTCGGGAATCGGGATCAGGTGCCTGATGACGACTGAGGTGTGTGCGGGCTGCGGAGCCGTGAAATACTACAGCTGATTATTTTGGCTTTCTTCTGCCGGAGGAGGAGCGTTTGCCTGCGAGTCTTTCTGCACAACGGTCGGCACGGACGGGGACGGACGGGAGCTGGTGGGGAGGGGGAGAGAGCCGTTGGGTTGGGGCTGGTTCAAACTCGGCACGTGAGGGGCACGTGGGGGCCGGGCGTGTGAGGCTGCTGGTGGGGCCGGGGCGGTGCGGCAGTACGAGATTGTATACCTGTATTATTTCTCGTTATTTATGGCGATGATTAATTACGGATTGATGTGGGGGAATGCTTTGATGAGTTGGCATTGATTGATTCATCCGTGCGTGTCAGAACGACACAGCATGCAGAGTGGGGGCCGCGGAGTTTTATTTAGGACGGCAGCCGGTCCACACAGCTTTTTTTAGGTGGAAAACCAACTTTATTCATGGAATTCCATATTAAGTGGGATACATCTTGAATCATGATGAGGGGCACCAAACCAAACGTGCCTATCCGGATCCCTAGATAAACAAAACTTTGCTAAGCTATGTGCTTTATAATTAACAGCACGATTCTCAAAAGTAAAAGTATAATGGAACGATGAAGCTTTTAGATTTATCTCGCCGATGATTGCTCCATATAGACCTCGGCCGTCTCTTCTGATGTCCGACACCACCTGCTGACAGTCCGAAGCAATCACAAAATGTTGAATGCCCAAATCCTCGGCGAGGGCTAGTGCTTCCCGACATGCTATCGCTTCTAGACTTCTTTGGATCGATTAAACCTTCAAACACGAGAGCAGAGCTGCCCAGAAAATTTCCACCTTCATCCCTGCAGACTGCAGCGGCAGCACCACCTGTCCTTCCCCGGACTCCTGCATCAACATGGATTTTGCAGTAACCTGTTGGTGGTTTATTGGGCTTCATATTTCTGTTTATGAGCGTCGGCATGTCCCTGTCTTTTTGCTCCTGGACACCCTTTATCCCTTCCAGCTCAGAGATGAAACTCATGATAAAACCATGTGTGGTGTGGGGGCTTTGGAAGATTGCCTCATGGATGGCTTTCCTTCTAGCATATCATATTGACCACAGTGTCACAGCCACCAGGACAAAATCATTGTGGGACATTGAGTCCATTAGAGTGAATAGCCATTGCTTAGCCTTGGGCTCAGTTGTTGATATGATTTTATGTGTAACCTCCTCGTTCATCAGAGCACAGACGCTTCTTGAAGAAGTGCACTCTATGAGGGAATGACGCCACGAGTCCCTTGCCCCACATAGACCACAACAGGGTGAATCAGACAACTGGATCTTAAATCCATGGTTTTGTTCCTTTTGGCCGGTTTGAAATCTGTGGTGAGCACGAGCCGTCGAGCCCAACACAACGCCACCAACTCGCGCGCGCAAGCCTATCGTTCGTGCCCGTAGGGCGCTTCAGAGGCGAGCAATGACAGCCGCGGCGAATGCCCATTGCCCAGGGAGGCTCCCGAGTTGCTTGGACTGTGGCGGCACCACGCTCTCCGTGCGAATATTTTTGAACCCGTTTTTTGAATATTCTTATATTTTTTTTGAACCCTTTTTGGCATTGTGAACAATTCTTAGAAACATGAACACAATTTTAAACCTGGACAATTTCTGAAATTCCAAACATTTTTTAAAGCAACGAACATTTTTAAAAATATTTAACATTTTTTTTTTGCAATTTGTGATTTTTTTTAAAAAGGGAAAAGATAAAACAAAAGTGCAGTAAAAAACCAAACAAACAGAAAAGATCCATGAACCTTCTTGAAAGATTCAAAAACAGGTAAAAAACAGACAAGAAACGCTGAAGAAGGCTCACGAATCAGGGATCGATGTAACCACGGCCAACCTCGCCATTCCCGTGTACGGAACCTTAACTATGGTCGTCCTTACTGTTGTTGCCATCATATCTCGCAGTGAGCAAGACACCAGACGGACGACGTGTCGTCTAGGCACTTATATGGAGGTGATCTGCTCCATCAAAGGTGAGTACATTTGCGTGGAAGCTCGTATCAAACTCGTTGGGCACTTGGGCTAATAAAAATACCCAAACGTTGGAGCCTACTGACTTGTGTCCGCTCTGTGTGATGGAACAGGTGCCCTCGAGTGGTGGAGCTTTCTAATGGATTATGGATGGGCTTAGTCTCATATAAGACAATAATTCCTAGTTAATCTCTAAGGCCCATACATGTGTACGGCAAGTGGTGAAAAGTGTGGGAAGTTTAGTCCCATACTGCTACAGTAAGAAGAGTGAGACCTCTTTATAAAGGCTGCTCCATCACTTGCTATTGGGAGCTTGGGAATAGGAGTTGTACACGCGCGCTCCTCCTCCTCCGCCGCCCGCCTCGCCTCGTCACGACGCACGCGCGCGTTGCCGGTTGCGGGAATGAGCCGAGCCGAAACTTATTTTTGCCGCTCAGTAATGGTTAATTAATTATTAATTAATTATCGAGTCGCTTACGGAAGCGCCACTGTCCGAGACGTTAGACCGTGGGCTGTTCATGGACTCGTTCGTGGGCCTGGCCCAGGCCCATTTTACCTGACGGCCTATATAAGAAGGCGCTGGCCAGTGGAGTGAACCCTAACTCAGTTCACTCACTCCCTCTCGTACAATCTTAGTCGTCATCTACTGTTCCTCTCACTGTGCTACCTCTGGCGATCCCATCCCGACGACCGCGTGCACGGTTGGTCGGGAGAGCAGGTGCCTCTGGAACCCCGTCGTTCGAGATCCTGCCCGGGAGAACGACAATAAGGTTTTTGGGGAGCGTCTCGATGTGACTGCTCCCGCCCCGTCTCCGTCCGCCTCTGCTTCCACTACTTCCCCTGCATCGACCCCATGGCTGACGACGACGCCGCCAAGAAGAAGGCCACAGACAATGCCGAGGCTGCTGCTGTCGCCGCCGCGTTGGCCTGGCCAACCGGAGGGTATGATCTGTTCATCCCTCGTTTACTCGTACTTGTACTAGCCGTATATGTGCTGCTCATAGATGGTTCGCTTCTATGTTCTGTACGTGCTAGTATGCTTAGGTATCGCTATGAGATGCATACGTTTTATGCCATGCTTACTGTATGCTCGTGGATTAGATTAGTTGGAGAAGTGCTAATATTTCCAACAATCCAAAAACCTTATTTTAGGCACTTTTTGATTCAAGGCTTTGCTGGTACTCTAAAACCGAAAAAGTTTACCGGGACGCATTTTAAGCGTTGGCAGACTAGGACCACCTTGTGGCTCACATCGATGAACGTGTTCTAGGTTGGTGGTGTGTCCCCCACAGAAACGATTGCTCCTGAACAGGAGAAGGCGTTTAGGGAGGCAACCACAATCTTTCTGGGAGCAGTTCTGAGTGTGAATGGAGACAAGTTGGTTGACGCATATATTCATATGCAGGTTGCCAAAAACTTGTGGAATGCGCTTGAAGTCAAATTCGGCGCAACCGATGCTGGCAGTGAGCTGTATGCCATGGAGCAGTTCCATGATTACAGGATGGTTGATAACCGTCCTGTATTGGACCAGGCTCATGAGATACAAGCATTGCTAAGGAGCTGGAGCTCTGAAGTGTGAGTTACAGGACAAATTAAATCATGGTTGCATTATTGCAAAACTCCCTCCTAGTTGGAGGAACTTTGCTACCTCTCTCAAGCACTTGAGGCGGAATTTTCTGTCGAGGATGTCATCGGTCATCTCGGTGTTGAGCGTAACTCGAGAGCAAAGGACTCACACGTGAAAGGCGAGGGTTCTTCTAAGCGCCAATGTGGTGCGTAAGAACTTCCACAAGTTCAAGGGAAAGAACTATGTCCAAAGCAGAATACTACCTTTAAGAAGAAGGGTAAGAAGAAAGACAAAAGAGAGATGGTTGCTTTACTTGTGGTTCGGAGGAACATTGGGCAAACAAGTGCCCAAACAAGTACAAGAAGCCAAAGACAGACTCAAGTTTGTGAATGTCACTCTGAGCAACAATGATCTTTGCATCTGGGTATGGTAATCTGCTTACCATACTTTCAGTTTGTCGATCCACCGATTGGTGGAGTTGACACTGGGGCCAATATTCATGTGTGTGCCGATGTGTCTTTGTTTTCTTCTTACCAGTCGCACGAGATTGTTCCGATCTGATGGGTGAGGAGTCCTGGACTAAGGGGTCCTCGGGCGTCCGGCACATTAGCCATGGGCGGGCCGATCGATGGGCCGTGAAGATACGAAGACCGAAGACTCTCACCCGTGTCCGGATGGGACTCTCCTTGGCGTGGAAGGCAAGCTTGGCGATCAAATATGAAGATTTCCTTTCTCTATAACCGACCTTATGTAACCCTAGATCCCTCTGGTGTCTATATAAACCGGAGGGCTTAGTCCGGATGAGGGGATACTCATTACCATAGTCATACAAGCTAGACTTCTAGGGTTTAGCCATTACGATCTCGTGGTAGATCAACTCTTGTAATACTCATATTCATCAAGATCAATCAAGCAGGAAGTAGGGTATAACCTCCATAGAGAGGGCCCAAACCTGGGTAAACATTGTGTCCCCCGTCTCCTGTTACCATCGATCCTAGATGCACAGTTCGGGACCCCTACCCGAGATCCCCCGGTTTTGACACCGACATTGGTGCTTTCATTGAGAGTTCCACTGTGCCGTCGACGAGAGGTTTGATGGCCCCTTCGATCATCTACAATGACGCTGTCCAAGGAGAAGTCTTCCTCCCTGGACAAATCTTCATATTCGGCGGCTTCGCACTGCTGGCCAACTCGCTTGGCCATCTGGAGCATATCGAAAGCTACGCCCCTGGCCATCGGGTCAGATTCGGGAGCTTGAATTACGTCGCGGACATCCGCGGAGACTTGATCTTCGACGGATTCGAGACCGTGGTAGCCGCTTCCTGTCACCTCGATGAACATGACTTAAATCTGTCATCGGACCACATCCAGGAGATAGCTCCTGTAACTACTCTGGCCTTAGATCCGGAGCAAATCGCGCCATCTGAGGATGGGAAGCTCAACCCCACCACGGAGGCCACAGATTCCGCAGCGTTGGATCCACACACAGACTTAGCCTCATGTGATATCTGTGTCACCAGAACTCCGGACTCGTTTCTGGCTATAAGTTCCAAACCATGTGCGTCCACGGACGCCGAGCTTGATCAGTTATCGATCTTCGAATTCAGCGCCGCAGACATCTTCCGACACTCGCCTTTCAGCGATGTGCTAAACTCATTAAAGAATCTGTCCTTGGTGAGGGACTCACAGCCGAATTATGTCCGGTCCGAACTGGAGGCTGATGATGGAGAATTTTGTTTCCCACCCGCCACCCACTTCATAGCCACTGTCGAAGACTTAACCGACATGCTCGATTACGGCTCCGAAGACATCGACGGTATGGACGACTATACCGATGAGGAGCACGACCAAAACTCGCCATTTACTGGACGCTGGACGGCCACTTCTTCGCACGATGTATACATGGTGGATACACCTAAAGAAACTAACGATGACGACACAGAAGATCCAGTTGAGGATAAACCCCCTGAGACACAGCCCAAACGCCGACGCTCCCGCCGCCGCTCTAAGTCACGTCATTCCGAAAACAACAATACTGGCACCGGAGAAAATAATACTCCGGATGATGCCAAAAACAATGAAGGCCCTGTTGAGATAACTTCCGAACAAGAGGAACAAATAAACGGGCATGGTAGCCCAGATGAACAGGACACACATGAAGACTCGGAGGACAGTCATTATCTGCCACTCTCCGAGGATGAGGAGAGCCTCGGCAATGAGGATTTCATCGTACCCGAGGAACCTCTCGAGCTGGAGCGCTTTAAACGCCGGCTAATAGCCACTGCAAGGAGCCTGAAAAAGAAGTAGCAGCAGCTTCAAGCTGATCAAGATCTGCTCAATGATAAATGGACTGATGTCCTGGCAGCCGAAGAATACGACCTTAATCGCCCAGCCAAAAGTTACCCGCAGCATAAATTGCTACCTCAGTTTGATGATGAGGCGTTGGAGCCCATACCATCATCGCGCAATGCGGCTGACCGACCACCATGGGGCCAGGATAAAGCGGCAACTCAAGCCAAACACCAGCCTGCTCCACCTCACCGTAAGGGTAGAGATAAAACAGCTCGGGGACATACCTACGACCTGCGGCAAAAATTGGATAATAATGCAGGACATACTAGATCGATCTACGGATCGCGAGGGCGTGCCCCGACACGTGACGACGGCCACCTATTCGGACGCAACAAGCCTAGTCACTCTCGGGCCGAACTCCGCAGACTGACTCCATCTGAGCTACGTCACGACGTGGCCCAATATAGAGGCGCCGCACACCCACTCTACTTCACTGATGAAGTAATGGAGCACGAATTCCCAGAAGGTTTTAAACCCGTGAATATCGAATCATACGATGGAACAACTGACCCTGTGGTGTGGATCGAGGATTTTCTTCTCCATATCCATATGGCCCGCGGAGATGACCTCCATGCCATCAAATACCTACCACTAAAACTCAAAGGACCAGCTCGGTACTGGTTAAACAGTCTGCTAAAAAACTCTATCGACAGCTGGGAGGACTTGGAAAACACCTTCCGCGACAAGTTCCAAGGAACATATGTCCGGCCACCAGATGCCGATGACTTAATTCACATTGTCCAACAGCCCGGAGAGTCCGCCAGGAAGCTCGTGACTAGATTCTTAGTTAAAAAGAACCAAATCGTCGACTGTCTGGACGTGGAAGCCCTAGCGGCCTTCAAACACAGCATCCGAGACGAATGGCTCGCCTGCCACCTCAGACAAGAAAAAACAAAATCCATGTCAGCCCTTACCGCTCTGATGACCCAATTTTGCGCCGGCAAAGACAGCTAGTTGGCTCGTAAAAATAGCAGCGCCAGCGATCCGGGCACGCTCGGAGTCTGAGACGGCAATGGCAAGCCGCGACGCAGCAAGCACAAACACAATGAAAAAACGCAGGACACAGCGGTCAACGCTGCAGTCAGCGGTCCCAAACCCGGTCAACGGAAAAAGCCATTCAAGGCAAACAAGGACGGACCATCCGCTTTAGACAAGATACTGGATAGGCCCTGCCAGATTCATGGCCACCCCGACAAACCAGCCAATCATACCAACAGAAGTTGTTGGGTCTTCAAGCAGGCCGGCAAGCTCAACACTGGACACAAGGGGAGGAGGCCGCCCGGTGATAGCGACAACAAAGAAACTCACCAAACAAATACTAGGGGTCAAAAGTAGTTTCCCCCCAAAGTAAAAATAGTGAACATGGCATATGTGACGCACACCCCTACAGGGGAATGCACGGAACACTCCCTCCGTACAGAAGAGCATGCCACGGCTAACTCAGCCGAACTGCACAGCGGTCCTGTCACACCGCACACCTCATCGGCCGTTAAGCCGTCGGTCTCCATTCAACATGACCGATTAATGTCCATATTGGACTAGCAATTCGGCTTACACCGTCACTACAAAAAAAAGACACATCCGTGACATTTTGGGCCGAACGAATTTTTTTTCTGTCATACATATGACACTTCTATGACGATAATTGTGACACAACCCGGTATCATCATAGATGTGGTGGGCTCCTACTTCTATGACAAACAATCATGATGAAAATGGGCTTTTCGTCTGTATGCGGGCCGGAGACGCAGCTGCATGACATTCTTTGGGCCGTCCATGACGGAAAAAACCGTGGTAGAAGCGTGGGGAGGAAAATTTTGGGAGTTGCTTTACACGGTGGGAGGTCGGGGCCGGCGATGCGCGTTCTCTCGTCTACAGTACACGAGTGTGTGTAGGCGTTGGCTCTAATCGAACCCGAAGCGAGGCGTTGGGCTCTAATCGAACCCGGCGATTGCAGGCAGTTACGTGTTACTGAACCCAAGCGATCGATCGATGGCTGTTAAATGAACCCGATGGACCGATTCCTTCGCTACTGCTGCTAACTGAAGTCGATCGATTGGATGAACAATGAGCGTTATGGGGGGTTGGATGAGCGATTGAGCGGTGGCGTTGCCTCTGGATGAACAGGACCCGTGGTGTGGAGGGCTGGATGAGCGATGAGACGGTGGAGGGGTGGCCGTGGAGGGGTGGTTGAACAGGACCCCGTGGTGTGGAGGGCTGGATGAACAGTAGACGGTGGAGGGGTGTAACACCCCAAATTTTCTGGCCAAGTTTTTGATATTAAAATTTTTGCCAGGAGTTTTAAATTTTTATTTTTGTGGGTTTTCAAAACTCTTCTTTTTTTGTTAAGGAGTTTTGCATCTTTTCCCAAGTGGAGCTTTCCAAAATATATGGGACTTTTATGCCAGCTCATTATAACATTTTCTGAATCAGTGGATTTAATTATTAGATCTTTTCATCCCGAGCTTTATCCATTAAAATGGATTGTTTTAGATTTTTGGAGCTCTGTTTGTACTACAACCAGTTGATAGAATCACTTAAAATTCCAACCAAAATTTGGAGATGTCATGAGATGTCTCTAAATCAATTATGTGCACTAATAAAATTATTTCATTGCTTATTTTGGGTTTTTCACCTGTTTTGCTTCTCCGTCCAAAGGCATTTTTGCACTACAACCCTTTTAAATATTTCCCTAGAGCCTCCACCAAAATTATGGTATGTCGTTGGTAGCATGCCATTCAACTTTATGCAAAACATAGTGATGTTCTTTGGAAAATTTGAGTGCAATGACCTCTTTTTCATTCTGGACCAGACTTGTGTTTTCTACTACAACTCTGTTATTTCTTGCTCTAATGACCTTGTGTTTTCTCATGCTTGTAGTCAACCTTGCAAAACCCCTAAGTCCAGGAGCATGCTCTATTTGGAACACTTTTGGTCCATGTAATGATGCCACTCACTCCCTGTCCAGGAGTGTAGTTTTGCAAAACTTGCACTAGCAAGTTTCTCCTTTTGCAAACCGACTTCACTACCCTCTCTTATATCCATAGAGACACCGATCTGGAGAATTTGGCCACTCCAAGAGCTACCTAGGTGCCTTTGGCATTTTGTCAAACACCACAGTACATGACCAGTTGGCACGATTTCAAGTTTACATTGTGAGCTTGAGCTCTGACCTACCCAAAGATGTCCTAAGGTTTTGCCCTAGCCCATAACCCCTTTACGCTAACTCCCTTGTGGTTTGGAACTCTCTAGACTGCCTGGCATTTCGTCCGGCCACACCGGGCGTGCTCAGGCGCGCCAGGCGTCGTTTGGCACCCACATGCACCCGAGCCGCGCCGCACCCGCCTCAAAACCCGCCCCAGCCAGCTCGCCGTGTCCCTTGCACCGCCACGCCACCCGACCACCCACAGCACCCCAGCGCCACCGCCAGATGGCCGTGGCGGCTAGCTACCCGGCCGCTAGCGAGCCCGACCGTGGTCGGCGCCGCCAAAGCCACCCGGCTCGCCACCGCCCTTGTGAGCGATGCGTGCTCATCCGCATAGCGTGTCGCCTAGCTTCCGTCATCGCCACGACCCCCCTGCTGCTACAGAACGTCGGTTCGCCGTTGTTCTTATCGCCGGCCGCCTCGGACCAACCTAGCCACACTATATAAGGAGACCCGAGCTCAAGCCGCACGCAGGCAGCCTCGCATAGCGTCTCGCTAGTGCCCCCTAGCCACCAATTGGAGGATCAGGCCATCTTCAACCTCTCCGGCAACTCCAGCCGCCGCCACTAACCAGGGCATTCCGGCACATCCAGGGCATCCCCCTCTCCACTCTCTCCACCAGGAACTTTCCCTTCCTCCCGTGATCACATCCCCCTACTCCGTTTCGATCGGGAACCACCGCCGCCCCAAAACCACTTCGCCCCGAAGCTTTTCTCCGCCGCGAAGCTCGCCGCCGGCAGCTCACGCCGTCCCCACCGACCCAGCAACTACCAGTAGGATCACCCTTGACTCGCGGATCCATCCTCACCCTCAGCTTCCCTCAAGGACCCGCCGTTCGCCGGCGACGGTCGCCGGAGTCCCGCCTCCGCTCGGGACAGAGGGAGAAGAAGGGAGGCGGACTAGTCAAACCTGACTAGTGGGCCACCTAGGACCCACTGTCAGTGACCATGCACGGTCCATGCAGAGTAAGTGGAAACGTATTTCCAGATTACGCTTTCGACGTGTACGTGTCTAATCGAACCGTTTTTCTGTTTTTCTGTTTTATTTTAAAATCAGATTTGACCAGAACTTTGACTATCGATAACTTTTTAAATACAACTCCAAATGAATTGATTCTTTTTGCTACCTCTCTCAAATATTGTCTAGTTTACTTTAAGATTTATTTAAAAAAAATCAAAACAACTTTCTGTGCTGTTTTTATTTTGTGTGTTAATTCAAATATATTATTTTTAAATATAGGGTTTTTGAAGATTTCATGATGATTTGGATGCACCCTTCCTTCCCATGACCTGAAGGCAAGCATTCTGAACCCTGGTGAATTTTTTGTGTGTTGCATAGCACGGTGGCAACACCACCCCGACACATGCATGTGTCATTTTATGTGAGGATGTGATCCTATTCATGGGTGCATATTAATGAGTTTATGCTAATGAAGTTGACATGATTTGTGATGGAAATCACCGTCATACGTCTTCCATGCATCCCGGAAGGAAAGACGGAAGGCCTACATCTTGGGTAGACACGGGCTTGCCCTAGTCCTCCGTCGAGACGGCCGTGTCCGGTATGACATGAGGGATGTCGCGTGATGTTTCCATCTGCTGTTTGAGATATATGCATTGTTATGCTAATCATGCGGAAATATTACAACCTCCCGAGTCGATCAGTAGATCGAGTCTTGTGCCAAGAACCCCATACTTACTTCAGACTACCACTTGTCCCTACACCAAGTAGGGTACGGTTCAGTAAGTTGTCAACCCTTTCCTAGCACACACCGTACAGAGAGGCCGTGGTGGAAGATACTAGAGGCATCCGGTAGTCATACCACCGGGTCCGGGAGCATGGGTGTTTCGGTTGTAGCCGAAAGGGGGTAGCTCCCCAGTTTGCGCGCGGTATAAATTTTGTGATCCCATGTTACGTCAAGGTTGTGGCCTCCCCACTTAGAGTTTTGCTTAACAGGTGTCGTGGGTGATTCCAGACACATGTGAGTTAAGCTGGTGTGTGCAAGTTAGGTGTGTTTTCAACAAAAAGACCGTGAAGCGGAGTTAGTCCCGATGGACTAAAGAAATCCGTTACTCGTGGGTAAAGAGTACACCCTCTGCAGAGATTAAACCTATTCTAATAGCCGTGTCCATGGTTAAGGATTACAGTTTGGGATGGGTCAAGTGTCGGTCTTAGTGTCGGTCTTGAGGTCAAACTGTTAAACACGGAAGCACGATTGTGACTTGTGATAATTTATGATTACTATTTTGGATGTGGACTAACCCGTGATATTTTTCTCGGTATTATCGAATAACCACAGGATGGTTCTACCTCTGGATGTTTATTGTGGCATTTCTTTTAAAGCCCTTTATGCGGTGTCGCTCGACGCCTCGATCGTGGCATTTCTTTTAAAGCCCTTTATGTGGTGTCGCTCAGACGCCCGACTATGGCATTTATTTTAAAGCCCTTTATGCGGTGTCGCTCAGACGCCCGACTGTGGAATTTCTTTTAAATCCCTTTATGCGGTGTCGCTCAGATGCCCGACTGTGGCATTTCTTTTAAAGCCCTTTATGCGGTGTCGCTTAGACGCCCGACTGTGGCATTTCTTTTAAAGCCCTTTATGTGGTGTCGCTCGACGCTCGACCGTGGCATTTCTTTTAAAGCCCTTTATGCGGTGTCGCTCAGACGCCTTGACCGTGGCATTTCTTTTAAAGCCCTTTATGCGGTGTCGCCGACGCCCGATCATGACATTTCTTTTAACGCCCTTTATGTGGTGTCGCTCGGGGCCTTGACTGTGGCATTTCTTTTAAAGCCCTTTATGTGGTGTCGCTCGACGCCCGACCGTGGCATTTCTTTTAAAGCCCTTTAGGCGGTGTCGCTCGACGCCCGACTGTGGCATTTCTTTTAAAGCCCTTTATGCTGTGTCGCTCAGACGCCGATCGCTGACATTGTTCTTGTTTATTTATAAGCCCTCTATGCGGTGTCGCTCAGACGCCCGATTGTGGCATTTCTTTTGTGTTATTTACTTCATGTTTTTTTATACTACCATGTTATTGCATATCCATAAATAACATGCTTGCACGCAGCAAAGTTTTACTTATCTCATGTGACTAACGTCTTGAGCATAATGTATTTTCAGCACATCTTTATTAAATCATGCCTGTGTTCATTATGTTTGCGAGTACATTCAAAGTACTCACTGGCTTGTCCCTGGCTATTGTCTTGGCCAGATTTCATGCTTGGAGAGGAGCGTTGTGGTGATTGTCCCAGAACCTAGGCAACGGTGATAACAGCCACGCGAAGATAGGAGTTTTCCTGGTCAGCTGTTCCTATGGGAAATGGAGTTCCATAGGCGAGGATATTTCATAACCCGCTTCCGCCATCATCCTCTAGATGCCATTTGTTGTACTCTCAGGCCAGAATGGTCTTGTACTACACAAATTGTATTTTGCTTGGATCTTCAGATCAAGTTAGTGCCTTATCGCCTATGAGTTATCACCGGGCTGGTAAGTACAAGGGCCATTTTTCTGGGATAAATACACGGAAAATCGGTCGCCACATACTTGGTATCAGAGCCAGGCTGACCATTGGCTAATCCTATCTTAGCCAGGTCAATAAAGTTAGGCTAATAACCCACCGAGCCATAACCAAGACCTCAGCCAAGCTTCTCGCACAAGATAGCCACCAAAGGACCCGGCGCTTCTGCGGTTGGTGCCCGACCTATCAACTAGCCCGTCTATCACCCACCGGTGACCAGCACCAAAGGCGTCTCATTATAGCGTGTGAAGGAAGACTACATCCCATTTTTCTATAAAAGGACGCGTCGCCTCAACCCAGCCCAAAGATGCCGCTACCCCAAAACCAAGCCACAATGCTGGTCCCGTAGTACACCATGAGACTACAACCAACCTTGGAGGTTTTGTGACCATACTACTTAAACCTTACCCGTCGTGCCTATGCGTTAGAAGAGCCACCCGAATATGTTGTGTACCAAGGACCCATTAGTGGCGAGAGCCACAATTACAGGCCATCAGTACATATCTACGGTAGAGGGGTCTGCACCCGGCGCCTACAGTTCACCGGAAGAACAACTTCCTTTGAGCCACAAGCCATCCAACTAGCTGCTCGAGAGGCTATAGTTCATCTCGGGCACTGTCAGCCCAGAGTTAAGCGTCGCTCGTTCCACTACTACCCAGGCGTGAAGGGTATGGTAGACCACCCCAAGTTGCCAATGGTGATCACGAGACAGACCCTGCATTACTGCATCTAGTGCGCTATGTAAGTGCACTGGAGGACCTATTCGATCAAATCACTATTGATCTGGTCACAGCCCGTGGAGAGCTGGTTCGTCGAGCCCCAGTGAGGGAGGAGATCGAACCCAACGCTGACAATCCAGTCGTGCTGTTTGGACAACCGATCGAGACCCTGACAGCCCCAGCCGTCAGCCAAGGTGCTTTGATGACCCCAGAAGTGCTTCGCCGCCTCCTGGGAGCACACTCCAACGGGGTTGTAGTCAACAATCCCCGTGACGGTCATCATCACTACCCCGAGCCTGCAGCCCCTCAGCCCTCTCCAGCAAATTTTGACGGTGAGAACCGTGGAGAAGCCTCGACGTCCACAAGGGACGCCCGCTTGGATGTAAACGAAGTAGACTAAGTCACTTGAGTAATAGCGAGTCCCAGTGTATCCTCGCTTTGTAATCCTGTGGTCCCTTAAATTAACGCAGCCTGGCATCGTGCGTCTGTTTTATATAGTAGTCTTGCATGGATGTATTAGCATGCAATGTGATTTCTCTATCCTTGGCGCAACTACCAAAAACCGCCCCGACAACCCCCACAGTGATACGTCACTTTAGTGAGATATGTGTATCTGTGGTTGACCCGAGCTGAGCCGGCCAAGTCTTTACTTTTTACCATGGTAAAAGACCCAACCCCGGTGCTATAAAAGGGCTACCGAGTGACCTTGCCAAGCACCTTCACCTTGTGCACCATCCCCACAACCATTTCCTGCCATGCCGAGCCCTAGTATTTATTTGAGGACTCCAGATGCTACCCCAGGTAGTTTTGTCAAGATATTGTGGGATTTTACCCTTGATACCATGGGCGCAACCCAGCCACCCCGGACGAGCTGTTCAAATCAAGGATCACCCCTTCCACCTCGAGATATTGGGCAGCCGTGCACATCCCGCCGTAAACCCAAACCAAGACCCCACGTAAGTCTCCTTCATGGGAAATCTATGCCAACCCGCACATGGCCGTAGAAGCTGCTGCGTGTAAGCGCTTGCTCGCCTTCGATTCGCGGTACCCTCGCCAAATGACGAGGGTATTATTATTTTCCGAGCCGAGCAGCACCCGGAGGAGTAACATCTTTTCCAGGTGGACGTATTGAGAGAGACCCAGTCTTGGCCAACCTCGTCCAATACGTCATCGTGCAAGAACGTTTGACCCAACATGTGATGGGTTATCTGCAGAGCCTCGCAGATTTAAATCCTCAGATCGCCATCGGCAGATCTTTGAGGCCCGACCGGAGAGACACATACATCGATGGTCAATCCACTCCCTCCGATAGAAGAAGAGTGTATCCTAGTACCGGAAACGTTTTCTCAAGACCCCGTCAATTACTGCTTTTCAATTTAGATGCACCGCTGTATTTATTATCGCATTTTTATTTATGTGTTGTAACTTATGTTAGTGCCCGAGTTTCACAATGAGTAAATCATTAATATAAGCAGCTCTATCGCTTTTGGACTTTAATGTATTACTGATTTCCCTCGCGAGAAATCCTGGAGCGTGATTTCTTTTTCCTGAGTTGCCGCATTGTATGTTTTCTCACGACATAGATCATTTATTTCACACAGCCCCAAGGCAGCAGACTCACCCCCACAATTGCACGAACACATACATTGCTTGCAAAATTTTGCAACTGTGTTGCGTCTAACTAAGCACCTCCGAACAACAGTTATCACCCGGCACACCCCACCTACTCATCATGGCCACCGCCACCACGGAGAGCCAACAGCCGAGCAGCGGCATCACGACGATCGTCGAGGATCATTGCACACAGAAGCACCGAGAGCCCCAGCACCGCTGCCAGCCCTCCGCACAATAGGATGACGTACCAGTCCGGCGCCGCCTCCGCCATTAGCGCCTCGTCTCGAGCTCCGGCAAACGGAAACAGAGGAGGAAGAGAGAAAGGGAGGAGCAAGGCCAGGTGTGAGGAAGAAGAGGAGGACGCCGCGGTCATTTTATAGCTCGAGCTCGGTGTACGGTGGGCGAGGTCCACCAGCGCCGCTCGTTGCCCGACCGCCCGGTGTTCGGAGGCGAATCCATGAAAGCAGGCCGATAAAGGCATCGCCCACGAGGTGAGTGCACGCCTGCACCGGCAGCTAGCGCCAAGCATCATGCGGTACGGCCTTGGTACCCTACGCCGCGCTTAGGCGTCACGGTGGAGAAAGCGCAGGAAGCGCCATGGGAGAGAGGAAGAAGAAAGATCCGGAGGAAGGAGAAGAGGCCGACGTGGGCGGGTCCACTGTCAGCCAGAGAAAACTCTTGTGCTCTCGGATGCGACCAGCGTATTTTAAGATTTAGGATTTATTCTAAATTTTTGTCCAGTGTAGAAATCGCTAGTTTTTCCCCAAGACCGTGGATTTTTCCCCCCACTCCGCGCTAGTACCCCACACTGTATTTTTGCATCACTTATTGCTCTCACTTTGGCCGTTTTCGTTTTAATTCTTATTCATTTAATTTTTACTCTTTGCAAATCTCGAGGACGAGATTTTTCCTAAGGGGGATAGTAGTTGTAACACCCCAAATTTTCTGGCCAAGTTTTTGATATTAAATTTTTTGCCAGGAGTTTTAAAATTTTATTTTTGTGGGTTTTCAAAACTCTTCTTTTATTGTTAAGGAGTTTTGCATCTTTTCCCAAGTGGAGCTTTCCAAAATATATGGGACTTTTATGCCAGCTCATTATAACATTTTCTGAATCAGTGGATTTAATTATTAGATCTTTTCATCCTGAGCTTTATCCATTAAAATGGATTGTTTTAGATTTTTGGAGCTCTGTTTGTACTACAACCAGTTGATAGAATCACTTAAAATTCCAACCAAAATTTGGAGATGTCACGAGATGTCTCTAAATCAATTATGCACACTAATAAAATTATTTCATTGCTTATTTTGGGTTTTTCACATGTTTTGCTTCTCTGGTCTAGTGGGCATTTTTGCACTACAACCCTTTTAAATATTTCCCTAGAGCCTCCACCAAAATTATGGTATGTCAGTGGTAGCATGCCATTCAACTTTATGCAAAAACATAGTGATGTTCTTTGGAAAATTTGAGTGCAACAGCCTCTTTTTCATTCTGGACCAGACTTGTGTTTTCTACTACAACTCATTATTTCTTGCTCTAATGACCTTGTGTTTTCTCATGCTTGTAGTCAACCTTGCAAAACCCCTAAGTCCAGGAGCATGCTCTATTTGGAACACTTTTGGTCCATGTAATGATGCCACTCACTCCCTGTCCAGGAGTGTAGTTTTGCAAAACTTGCACTAGCAAGTTTCTCCTTTTTGCAAACTGACTTCACCACCCTCTCTTATATCCATAGAGACACTGATCTGGAGAATTTGGCCACTCCAAGAGCTACCTAGGTGCCTTTGGCATTTTGTCAAACACCCTGAGTACATGACCAGATTTGGCACGATTTCAAGTTTACATTGTGAGCTTGAGCTCCTGACCTACCCAGCATGTCCTAAGGTTTTGCCCTAGCCCATAACCCCTTTCTGCTAACTCCCTTGTGGTTTGGAACTCTCTAGACTGCCCTGGCATTTCGTCCAGCACACCCCGGGCATGCTCTGGGCGCGCCCAGAGCGTGCGTTTGGCACCCGCATGCACCCGAGCCGCCGCGTCCCACCCCGCACTAAAAACCCGGCCCCAGTCAGCTCGCCGTGTCCCCTTGCACCGCCACGCCACCCCGACCACCCCTGGCACCCCACAGCGCCACCGCCAGGATGGCCGTGGCGGCTAGCTGCCGGCCGCTAGCAGTTCGACCGGCGTGGTCGGCACCGCCAAAGCCACCACGGCTCGCCACCTGCCCTTGTGAGCAGTACGTGCTCATCCGCAAGCGTGTCGCCTAGCTTCCGTCGTCGCCACGACCCCCCTGCTGCTACAGAACGTCGGTTCGCCGTTGTTCTTATCGCCGGCCGCCTCGGACCAACCTAGCCACACTATATAAGGAGACCCGAGCTCAAGCCGCACGCAGGCAGCCTCGCAACGTCTCGCTAGTGCCCCCCTAGCCACCAATTGGAGGGGATCAGGCCATCTTCAACCTCTCCGGCAACTCCAGCCGCCGCCACTAACCAGGCTATTCCGGCACATCCAGGGAATCCCCCTCTCCACTCTCTCCACCAGGAACTTTCCCTTCCTCCCGTGATCACATCCCCCTACTCCATTTCAATCGGGAACCACCGCCGCCCCAAAACCACTTCGCCCCCGCAGCATTTCTCCGCCATGGCTTCGCCACGGCAACTCACGCCGTCCCCGCCGACCCAGCGACTACCAAGAGGATCACCCTCGACCAGCGTATCCATCCCGCCCTCGGCTTCCCTCAAGGACCAGTTAAGCGGCGGCGATCGCCGAGTCCGCCTCCGCTCGGGGACGAGAGGAGAGAAGAAGGAGGCGGACTAGTCAAACCTGACTAGTGGGCCACCTAGGACCCACTGTTAGTGACCATGCACGGTCCACGCAGAGTAAGTGGAAACATATTTCCAGATTACGCTTTCGACGTGTACGTGTCTAATCGAACCGTTTTACATTTTCTGTTTTATTTTAAAATCGGGTTTGACCGAACTTTGACTATCGATAACTTTTTAAATACAACTCCAAATGAATTGATTCTTTTTGCTACCTCTCTCAAATATTGTCTAGTTTATTTTAAGATTTATTTAAAAAAATTTCAAAACAACTTTCTGTGCTGTTTTTATTTTGTGTGTTAATTCAAATATATTATTTTTAAATATAGGGTTTTTGAAGATTTCATGATGATTTGGATGCACCCTTCCTTCCCATGACCTGAAGGCAAGCATTCTGAACCCTGGTGAATTTTGTGTGTGTGTTGCATAGCACGGTGGCAACACCACCCCGACACATGCATGTGTCATTTTATGTGAGGATGTGATCCTATTCATGGGTGCATATTAATGAGTTTATGCTAATGAAGTTGACATGATTTGTGATGGAAATCACCGACGTCTTCCATGCATACCAGAAGGAAAGACGGGAAGGCCTCTGTCTTGGGTAGACACGGGCTTGCCCTAGTCCTCCGTCGAGGCAGTCGTGTCCGGTATGACATGAGGGATGTCGCGTGATGTTTCCATCTGTTGTTTGAGATATATGCATTGTTATGCTAATAATGCGGGAAATATTACAACCTCCTGAGTCGATCGTAGATCGAGTGCGGTGCTAATAACCCCATACTTACCCGTACTACCACTCGTCCCTACACCAAGTAAGTGCAGTTCGATAAGTTGTCAACCCTTTCCTAGCACACACCGTCTGAGAGGCCGTGGTGGAAGATCTTTGGAGGCATCCGGTGTCATACCACCGGGTCCGGGAGCATGGGTGTTTCGGTTGTAGCCGAAAGGGGGTAGCTCCCCAGTTTGCGCGCGGTATAAATTTTGTGATCCCATGTTACGTCGAGGTTGTGGCCTCCCCACTTAGAGTTTTGCTTAACAGGTGTCGTGGGTGATTCCGGACACATGTGAGTTAAGCGGTGTGTGCAAGTTAGGTATGTTTTCAACAAAAAGACCGTGAAGCGGAATTAGTCCCGATGGACTAAAGAAATCCGTTACTCGTGGGTAAAGAGTACACCCTCTGCAGAGATTAAACCTATTCGAATAGCCGTGTCCATGGTTAAGGATTAGAGTTTGGGATGGGTCAAGTGTCGGTCTTAGTGTCGGTAATCGGAGGTGAAACTGTTAAACCATGAACCACGAATGTGACTTGTGAGAATTTATGATTACTATTTTGGATGTGGACTAACCCGTGATATTTTTCTGGTATTATCGAATATCCCTGGGATGGTTCTACCTCCTGGTTGTTTATTGTGGCATTTCTTTTAAAGCCCTTTATGCGGTGTCGCTCAGACGCCCGACTGTGGCATTTCTTTTAAAGCCCTTTATGCGATGTTGCTCAGATGCCCGACTGTGGCATTTCTTTTAAAGCCCTTTATGCGGTGTCGCTCAGACGCCTGATCGTGGCATTTCTTTTAAAGCCCTTTATGCGGTGTCGCTCGGACGCCGACCGTGGCATTTCTTTTAAAGCCCTTTATGAGGTGTCGCCGACGCCCGACCGTGGCATTTCTTTTAAAGCCCTTTATGTGGTGTCGCTCGACGCCTTGATGGGATTTCTTTTAAATCCCTTTATGCGGTGTCGCTTCAGACGTCCGACCGTGGCATTTCTTTTAAAGCCCTTTATGCGGTGTCGCTCGACGCCTTGTTGTGGCATTTCTTTTAAAGCCCTTTATGTGGTGTCGCTCGGATGCCCGATCGTGGCATTTCTTTTAAAGCCCTTTATGTGGTGTCGCTCGACGCCCATTTGTGGCATTTCTTTTAAAGCCCTTTAGGCGGTGTCGCTCGAACGCCCGGCGTGTAGCATTTCTTTTAAAGCCCTTTATGCGGTGTCGCTCGGGCCTTGCATTTATGACATTGTTCTTGTTTATTTATAAGCCCTCTATGCGGTGTCGCTCAGACGCCCGATTGTGGCATTTCTTTTGTGTTATTTACTTCATGTTTTTTTTATACTACCATGTTATTGCATATCCATAAATAACATGCTTGCACGCAGCAGAGTTTTACTTATCTCATGTGACTAATGTCTTGAGCATAATGTATTTTCAGCACATCTTTATTAAATCATGCCTGTGTTCATTATGTTTGCGAGTACATTCAAAGTACTCACTGGCTTATCCCTGGCTATTGTCTTGGCCAGATTTCATGCTTGGAGAGGAGCGTTGCGGTGACTGTCCCAGAACCTAGGCAACGGTGATAACAGCCACGCGAAGATAGGAGTTATCCTGGTCACTGTTCTGTGGGAAATGGAGTCCCATAGGCGAGGATATTTCATAACCCGCTTCGCCATCAACCTCTAGATGCCATTTGTTGTACTCTCGAGGCGTAATGGTCTTGTACTACACAAATTGTATTTTGCTTGGATCTTCTGTATCAAGTTAGTGCCTTATCAGCTAACAGTTATCCTGGGGCTGGTAAGTACAAGGGCCATTTTTCTGGGATAAATACCCGGAAAATCGGTCGTCACAAGGGGTGCCCGTGGAGGGGTGGTTGAACAGTAGCCAGTGGAGTAGCACGCGGTGGAGGCTGGATGAACAGGAGCCCGTGGAGGCTGGAGGAGGTCGGCGGTAGCCCGTGGAGGCTGGAGGAGGTCGACGGTGGAGATGAACAGTATCCCGTGGAGTCCCATTTTGCGTTACGCCACACCCCTCCCGATGAACAGGACCCCCGTTTTGACCGTAGCGCTCCAACACAAGTTCGTTTCGTCCGTTTTGCGGTACGCCGCACCCCTCCCGATCAACAGGACCCCCGTTTTGACCGTAGGAGGTCCGTTTCCTCCGTTTTGCGGTACGCCACACCCCTCCCGATCAACAGGACCTCCGTTTCGACCGTAGGAGGTCCGTTTCCTCTGTTTTGCGGTACGCCACACCCCTCCCGATCAACAGGACCCCATTCCGAAAGTAGGAGGTTCGTTTCCTCCATTGTGCGGTACGCCAGGCCTCGTTTCCATCGCCTGTTCCGTCCAAAGCCCTCCCGATGAACACGACCACGCATTCCGTTCCGACCCAGCCGGTTGGCTCCCCACGAACACGACGACGATGCTGTTTCTCCGTTCCAACCCAGTCATGTACGTATGCGCGAGTAGGCGTTCGAGACCCTGCCCGTATGTACGTACGTGGCCGTATTTTCTTTCTTGCACCCTCGCCGCTGTACGTACGTGTACATGCTACATGCGCGCCTCTACTACGACACGTGCGCGCCTCTACAACGACCAGTATGTACGTACACGTTCGCAACCAGAATGACAACGCTAAAATGCGCTTCACCCGAGTGGGTCCCGACCGCCGTGCACTTCCTTGCTGTGAAGATGTAGCTGGTGGGTCCCGGCCGGTCGAAGCGAATCATTTTTTGCCGGACGCACTTCCTTGCGTGCGAAGATGTAGCCAGTGGGTCCCAATGATCGAAGCGAATCGTTCCCTTTTTGCCGGACGCACTTCCTTGCATGTGAAGGTGTCACTGTGGGTCCCAACGGTCGGCGAATCGTTTTGTTTTTTGCTGGACGCACTTCCTTTGCGTGCGATGAAGTAGCCTGGTGGGTCCCGGCAATGGGAAACATTTTTTTGCGAAATCTGATGGCCCATCCGGTGGGTCCCAGTGTTAGGTGGAGGAATCATTATTTTCCGCGTAATAAGGAGGAACTTCCTTCTTGCGGCCGTGGACCCAGGTCAGCCTCTCCACGTCTGATCCACGTCCGATGGAAGTCATTCTTGACCACGTTGACCACGCCACGCCGAGAGCACCATGGCGGTGGACGACGGCGAGGCCTAGGAAGGGGACGACGGGGAGCCGGGGAAGACGCGGCAGTGGAAGCCCGCGCGGAGAGGAGTACGAGGGTTCACTAGTTCGGCTGCGGTGTGAGGCTGCCATTGCCGCAGGGCCTGGCCAGCGGTGGGAATAGTAGGGGGCGGTGAGGCCTCCGCGGCAGCACAGCCGGCCATGGGAGGCAGGAGCATGCGGCACGACCGGTGCTGCTTTGGGCGGCTGGAGCAAGAAGACAAGAGGTTGAAGAAGCACTACGGTCGTTAGATGGACATCGTACGGTCACTGGAGCTAGAATCGTTCATATTGACTAAAGTTGACAAAGGCCCCCATCCCAGTCAACTTAGTAGGCCCACAAGTCAGCCTCCCACCATGGTGGGTCCCAGCTAGCAAGAGGAGTATTCATTTTTTTTGTGCGTAATAAGGAGGCACTTCCGGTGGGTCCGAGCTGACAGCGCGGGGAACGTTTTTTTCGCGAAATACGCTGGCCCGTCCGGTGGGTCCCAACAGTCAGGGGGGAAACGTTTTTTTTCGCGAGTTAAGGTGGCAAGTCCGGTGGGTCCCTGCTGTCAGGTGGAGGAATAATTATTTTGCGCGTAATATGGAGGCACTTCCTTACGGCCGCCTGGACCCAGCTGCCAGCCTCTCCACGTACAGTACTCTTCCGATGGAATTCGGTCATTGACCACGTTGACCACGCCGCGCCGAGAGCACCAGGGCGGTGGTTTGGACGACGGCGAGGCCTAGGAATGGGACGATGCAGAGCGGGGGAAGACGCAGCAGTGGTAGCCCGCGTGGAGAGGAGTACGAGGGTTCACTGGTTCGGCTGCGGCGTGAGGCTGCCGTCGCCGCAGAATAACAGGGGGTGTGTGTGAGTAGAGGGATACCCTGGGCCAGCGGTGGGAGTAGTAGGGGGCGGTGAGGCCTACGCGGCATCACAGCCGGCCACGAGAGGCAGGAGCATGCGACAGGACCTGCGCTGCTTTGGGCGGCTGGAGCAAGAAGACCAGAGGTTGAAGAAGCACTATGGCCGTTGGATGGACATCGTACGGTCACTGGAGCTAGAATCGTTCATATTGACCAAGTTGACAAAGCCCTCCGTCCCCGTCAACTTAGTTGGCCCACAAGTCATCCTCCCACTATGGTGGGTCCCATCTAGCAGGGTGGGTATTCATTTTTTGTGCGTAATAAGGAGGCACTTCCTTGCGTGCGAAGATATAGCTGGTGGGTCCGACATGTCGGTAGGGAACGTTTTTTCGCTGAAATACGAGGCCCTTCCGGTGGGTCCCAGCTGTCGGGGAGGATTCATTATTTTGCGCGTCTGATCCACGGCCGATGGATGTCGTTCGTTGACCATGTTGACCAGGCCACGCCGAGAGCACCATGGCGGTGGACGACGGCGAGGCCTAGGAAGGGAACGACATGGAGCCGGGGAAGACTCGGCAATGGTTACCCACGCGGTGGGGAGTACGAAGGTTTACTGGTCCGGCTGTCGTCGCCAGAAAATAACAGGAGGTGTGGGTGAGTAGAGGAATGTCCTGGCCAGCAATGAAGTAGGATGGGGCGGTATGGCCTATCTGACCTGACCCGGTCATGGGAGGCGGAGCGAGCAGTCCCACCGAGCTGGTTTGGGCGGCCGAGCAAGAGGATCGAGATATTGAAGAAGAAGACGGCCGTTGGATTAACATCCAACGGTCATCGCTGCTAGAATCGCTTAATGGACTAAATTTGAATCGCTTGTGGACTAAGTTGACAAAGCCAAAGTACACGCCAACCTAGTAGACCCACAAGTCAGCCTCCAAATCTGTCCCAAACAAAGACATCTGACCCGAAATTTTTAGCCGGATTCAAATTAATTTTAAATCTAAATATACCTTAATTTAAATTCAATGAAATTTTACCCGCACAAAAACAATGAAATTTAAAATATCAAAATCCGAAAGAAAACAGTATTTGGGAACTAATTGCCTATTTGCTGTATTTTTCATTTTACAGCCCATTTATTATTACTTATAGCCCATTTCTTATTACTTATAGCCCATTTATTATTACTTATAGCCCATTTCTTATTACTTATAGCCCATTTTAAGGAAAAATGCATCCTCGTCGTCTTGAAAGATTTCCGGCCCGATGGCGCTGTAGAAAAGCAAGTAGGCCTATGTTGGTTATTCTGCAAAAAACAAAATAGCTGGCTAGCCATTTTTCAAAAAGGAAAAAAACAAACTGGGCTGGTCATGTGCTAAACATATGAAATAAAAGCCTGGGCTAGACGGGCCACGGGTCCCGCACAACCTAGTTGATACCCTTCTCCGTCCCGAAAAAACAAAATTACTGCGCGTGCTGCTGGGTCCCTACTGTCATCCTCACTGTCGGTGTCAAAACCGGCGGATCTCGGGTAGGGGGTCCCGAACTGTGAGTCTAGGCGGATGGTAACAGGAGACAAGGGAAACGATGTTTTTACCCAGGTTCGGGCCCTCTCGATGGAGGTAATACCCTACTCTGCTTGATTAATATTGATGATATGGGTAGTAAAAGAGTAGATCTACCACGAGATCAAGGAGGCTAAACCCTAGAAGCTAGCCTATGGTATGATTGTTGTTCGTCCTATGGACTAAAACCCTCCGGTTTATATAGACACCGGATAGGTTAGGGTTACAGAGTCGGTTACAATGGTAGGAGATCTACATATCCGTATCGCCAAGCTTGCCTTCCACGCCAAGGAAAGTCCCATCCGGACACGGGACAAAGTCTTCAATCTTGTATCTTCATAGTCTTGGAGTCCGGCCGAGACGATAGTCCGGCTATCCGGACACCCCCTAGTCCGGGACTCCTCGGTAGCCACGAACCGAGGCTTCAATGATGACGAGTCCAGCGCGTTGATTGTCTTCGGCATTGCGAGGCGGGTTCCTCCTCCGAATACTTCATAGAAGGTTTTGAACACAAGGATAGTGTCCCGCTCTGCAAAACAAGTTCCACATACCACCGTAGAGAGAATAACTTTTGCACAGATCTGCTGACGTATTCCACGGCGTGACATCACACCACGGCCATGCCTTTATATGAATCGTTTTTACCGTTCCACCTTAGCGCGTTTAGCCAGGCGGTTTCCTTGGCACGTCTTATCAAAGCATAGATCGTGCCCCCTTATTCCGGGATTCTCATCAATACAAAAGTGGGTAACCCATCCGCGCCATTGATTACGGCGCTTGGGAGATAAGCGAGTTTTACCAGGCTGGTGGGGGACGCATAACTTAGTCCGTCCATATAAGGGGATAAGGATCCACCTTTTCACCTACGCCTTCTTCCTCCTTTGCTCATCCATTTCACACTTTCGAGCTCCAGCGCCCAAGTCCGCACATCCCACCTCAACCTTCTCCAATCATGTCAGGAGCGGGAGGCAGGTGGATGGCCTCCTCCATCACGGAGGGGCACATCACAAGACTGCGGGAGGCCGGATATTTGTCCGGCGACATCGCGCACAGGCTGCCCGGCGCGGGGCAGCTCATTCCAACCCCCAGGCCCCATGAGAGGGTGGTGTTTCTCCCCCACTTCCTCCGCGGACTAGGTTTTCCACTTCACTCATTTGTTCAGGGGCTCATGTTCTACTATGGCCTAGACTTCCATGACCTGGCCCCGAATTTTATCCTCAACATCTCGGCGTTTATCGTCGTGTGTGAGGCCTTCCTCTGCATCCAGCCCCACTTCGGCCTATGGCTGCAGATCTTCAATGTCAGGCTGAAGGTAGTGGGCGGCCGTCAAGCGGAGTGTGGAGGCGCCATGGTCGGCAAGATGGCCAAGGTCCTATGGCTCGAGGGCGCCTTTGTGGCGACAATAAAGGGGTGGCAATCGGGGTGGTTCTACATCACCGAGCCACGCGACCCCGAATGGGTGGCGGCCCCCGAATTCAGATCTGGCTTCCCCACACGGCTCTCTTCATGGAAAGAGACGGACTTGACGTGGGGGAATTCGGACGAGCTATCCGGACTCCAAACATGCGTCCGAAACACAGTGGATAAGAATCATCGAGGCTTATCGACGTAATCCAGTGATGCTCATCCGCCGGATTCTCCCATGCCAACAACGGGCCTTTAATTTGTGGGAGTTCGATCCGCACAACACCGAATTCTGAGCCGGCTCTTCGACACTATGTACGAAGATGCCCGGAAGGTGTTTGTTCAAAGGGCGCTGAAGCCCCAAAGATCCGCTAACAAAGATCGCGGATACAGCTCGCGGCGTCAAGCCGGCGAGGTAAGTTATTTTACCCTTTACGGGACTCTTTTTTCATAGATTGACTCTGTGTGGGATCTAAAACTCCTTAATCTTTGACAGGACTAGCTGAACACGTCCGGACAGATTAACTGTCCGGCTCCTTTGCCAGAAGACCCAGCGGACGCCCGATTGACGGGGCTGCTGGCTCCGGCGCCGTACGTGGTGCCGGAGAAGAAGGCCAAGAAGGAGGCCACGGGAACTCGAAGGAGCTCCCGACGCCAGGTGCTGTCAGATTCCGAAGCGGAATCTTCTCCTGAAGACGAGGAGGAGGAAAAAGAAGCTTCTCCCCCAGCGGGGGAGGAGAGGAAAAGGAAGGCCGCCCCAACTGGGGAGGCCGGAGGGTCCAAGAAGGGTCCTCCGGACTTCTCCACCAACGTCGAAGACGACGAGGAGGATTGGCCTACAAGGGCCAAGCCCCTGGCGAGATCTTAAGTGTCCAGATACCCATGGCTTTTTATTATTGCAGAGTGTTCTCTAATGTTGAACAATCATGCAGCCCGCCCAAGGGCGAGTTCGCTGATTCATCGAGCGGGTCCCTGGGCTCGTCGGAAATGGAGAGTACTTCGCTTCCGACCGCCTCCTCGCCTCACTCTGCGGACGACGCCGCGGTGGGGCTCCAAGGGGGGCTTGGTCAAGAGGAGGTGGCGCAGGAGGCGCCACAAGGAAACCTCCCGGACTCCAGGCACGTGGGGGGCAAGACCCCCAGGGGCTCTAAGCCCGACCCTTGTCCGGACTCCATGCCAGAACCTTCAACGGTTCCGGAGTCCGGCAAGCGGTCCCTTCGCAAGAAGGGTAAGACGCTGGTGTCCTCCGTCCAACCGGAGGCACCGGATAGCTTACTGGAGGCGCTTAACGGTGCCTCCATCAAGGAGGAGCACCGCACTGTTATGAGTGCGGTGATCTGGACAGTTCAGTCGGCCAAGAGCGGGCTGACCGAAGCCTGTACCAGCCTTCTAACAGGCTTTGAGGTAAGTTTAGAATATGTAAAAATATTACCGCATAGAAAGTAGCCCCTGATGCTTAGTTCGGTGTTCGGAAAGAAAAGCCGGACTAAGGATCTAAAAAGATATACGCAGGAGTCTAACATAAGTATGTAAATATGGGAATGCAGGTTGTGCTGCTGACCTCTGCCAAGACCGATCAAGGAGGTTAATGCATTGAAGCAGAGCCTCGAGCGGTCCGAGAACGAGCTCGGCCAAGCCAAGAAGCAACTCGAGGACAAGGAAGGTAAGTAATACCTTATTAAAGAAATACCTTATAGAAAAGGTTTTGGTTGCAAAAAATAACAGGAATAACTTGGGTACTGCAGGGGCCACGAACGAGGTGGCGACCCTGAAGGAGGCGGTGTCCACGGCCGAAAACAAAGCGGCGGCGGAACACACCGAGCGAGAGAAGGGGGAGGCGCAGCTGGCCAAGGTACGACAAGAGCTCCAAGCTCTCGTGGAAAAACACGAGACTTTGGAGCGTGACTCGAAGACTCGAGAGTCCGAGCTTGCCTCGGCCCTTGAGAGTGCCAAAGCTGCTAAGGCCGAGGCCCAAAAAGCCCTCCAAGAAATTGAGTCGTTAAAGAAGATAGCGGCGGTAAGGCATTCTTTATGCAAAGCGAGCATGTGAAAGTAAATTACCTATTACTTACCCGGATTCGGAGCTCTCCAGGAGCATTCGCAGATTTGCCCCGTAGTGTGTCTGATGCTGCCACTTTCTACCGCGCCAATGAGGGGAGCTCGACGGAAAAGGTGTTTTGGTCTCGATGTCGAGGCCGGACATCCGGTGCCCCTGAGCGACCAGCTGAAGCAGCTGGTCGAGCTCCACAAGGTCGCTGAACAGGCCATGAAGGGCCTTATTGCGCGGCTGTGGCCATTGGAAGCCATGCCCGGGAGCTACTTCGGCTTAGTGCAGCGGCTAGTGGACGCCTATCCACGGATTGAAGTCATCAAGCGCTCCGTCTGCATTGAAGGTGTCCATCGGGCCCTTGCCCGTGCTAAAGTGCACTGGGGCAAGCTGGATGCGGAGGAGCTTGTGACGGACGGGCCACCGAAGGGCAAGGAGCATCGCACGCCCGAAATGTACTATGAGGGCCTCCTGAAGGGTGCCCGCCGAATAGCGGATGAGTGCTCCAAAGATGTAATTTTTGAATAGACTCGCATTTGTTATCACATCTGCTGAAAACTTGTTCATATGCGCTAAGCAACGCTTGTTAATTTAAAATATTACCTTCTGTGTGGCCGTTTATCAAATTTGAGAGATGGCAAGTCGTTGGCTTCAGCCCCCATGCCACGAAGTCTTTGGGGTGTTTGGGATAAACTTGAGCACTCTTGTTCCCATTATTGGGTCCATCTAGGGAGGCGCTCAACACAACGAACAAGGCAACCGGACTTATAATGCTTGAACACTCTCACTTAGCCATAGAATCCTATAATTTTAAATTTCGTGAAGCCCCTAGTATTCGGAAGACCGAGTTCGGGCGCTACCCACGCCTTGGCCGTACAAGGCGGTGTCCTCGCTCTAAGCGACATAAGTCTTTTGGTACCCAGAAAAAAAACCTCTCGAACAGCGATCGCTCTCGCCCTATCATGACGGTCAGTTTAGCTTTCTCCACCGAGGTGCTCGACCCAGCTCAAGCTGGGCACAATCGCAGATGGTTCTCCCGGTGCTACCTTAGCCGATATAACGGAACGTAAGGTACCAAAACACGGGAACCGCAAACCCAACTATTGACCCAAGACATGATTCGAGCCGATTCATATAATGCTATAAGTTCGGGTGCCGCACTTGTGAAAGTGTTCGGACTTATCACTCAATAATTTTGGGATACTTAAGACCCTAGTGTATTGGCCGTACCAAAGTGTACGGTTGCAACATGTCATGAAATGAACATATGTATAGATAAAGGAAGTAGAGCAATAATAAGCAAAAGCTATGTATTGTTTATTCAAAAAGGTACTGCAATGAAAGAAGAACGATACAAATAGTGCGATAAGCAAGGGATGGGACTATCTAACATGTCCCCCTCCAGGGGTAAGCTGCGGGATGGTATGTAAAACAGGTATAATGCTTGTAATAGAGACCACCTGAACACTCGACGTGGCTTACTGCTTCCCTGGCTGTTGCATCGTGAGTTCGGCGATTCTAGTGCCGGACAGGACTTCTGAAAGACGGAGTCCTGAACGTAAGAAAAAGGAAGAAAAAGAAAAAAAAGAAAAAGAATGACACAATCGGGAGCCCCTGGTGCGGTCGAGCCGCATTCTTGGCGTGCCGTGGTCTTGCCCCTCCCCATATGCCCATGGTATATCCAGAGCGTAATTATGTACGCTGTAATAATCGGCTTCGCAATTTCGCGAGGGCTGGGTTGGGGACGGATTACTACGCTGCGTGCTTGATTCATGCCGAACGGTCTTGTTGTAGGTTACTCCGGCGATTTTGATGTTGTCCGGACGCTTAGTGGCCGGACTCGAGAATTGCTGTGAGAGGCTGCTTTGTACCTCCGCCGAGGGGTCGCCGTGTGCTCCTCCGCTCGGAGAGAGCGCTCGTGTTTCCATTGACCGTGATTACTCCTCGAGGGCCTGACATCTCTAGCTTGAGGTATGCGTAGTGCGGCACCGCATTGAAATTTGCAAATGCGGTTCGTCCGAGCAGTGCATGATAGCCGCTGCGGAACGAGACGATGTCGAAGATTAAATCTTCGCTTCGGAAGTTATCCTCGATCCAAGACCACTTCGAGTGTAATCGAGCACGCATAACCGGCCTCTACACTCCGGTATGACGCCTTTAAAGGTCGTCTTTGTAGGTTTAATCCTTGAGGGGTCTATGCCCATTTTGCACACCGTGTCCCGATAAAGCAGTGTTCAGCCGCCGCCGTCCATCAAGATTCGTTAGGTGAAATCCGTCAATAATCGGGTCAAGAACCAATGCGGCTAAACCGCCGTGGCGAATGCTAGTGGGTGGTCCTTCGATCAAGGTGATCGGGCAGAAGACCATGGGTTGAACTTTGGGGCGACTGCTCCATCGCATATACGCCCCTTAGTGCACGCTTCGCTTCCCTTTGGGTATGTGGGTTGCGATATCATGTTCACCGTCCGCACTTGTGTAGGAAAACCCTTCTGCCCTCTATTGTTCGCGGCCGGGCTCCTCGCCGCCGCTATGCAGCCCCTTGTCATTGAGTCCGACACTTAACTTGCTCGCTTGCTTGAACACCCAACAACTCGCTGGTGTGATTGGCTGGTTTTTCGGGGTGCCATGTATCCGCACAAGCGATCGAGTATTCGGTCCAAGTTGGACGGGCCCCGGTATTTCTTTTGAATGGCTTCTTCCATCGACCGGGTTTAGAGCCTCAATCCGGCATTGACGGCCGTATCTTCATGTGATATCGCTGCTAATGCGGCGCTTTGTTCTTGTTATGACGCCGACCGCCATTGCTGTCCTTGGTATCCGAACTATCGTGATGTTTGGCCAAGTTGTTGCTTCGAGCTAGCTAACTGTCCTCTCCCGCACAAAAGCGGGTCATGAATGTTGTGAGGGCTGCCATGGATTTTGGCTTTTCCTGTCCTAGGTGCCGGGCAAGCCACTGCCTCGGATGTTATGTTTGAAGGCTGCAAGGGCCTCTCAGATCCCGGACAAATAACGATTTGATTTTTCTTTGTTAGGAACCGTGTCCGTAATTGTTCCGCCGATTCTTCCGCTGCTGAATTAAGTGGCTAAGGTCATCGGCGTCTGGTGGTCGCACAGATGAGCCCTGGAAGTTATCAAGGAATGTGGCTTCCGTGTCCTCCCAACAACCAATTGATTCTGGCCGGGCAAGCTGTTGAGCCAATGCCGAGCTGGTCCTTTAAGCTTGAGTGGGAGGTATTTGATGGCATGTAGATCATCACCATGGGCCATGTGGATATGGAGGAGATAGTCCTCGATCCGCATCAAGGGATCTGCGTGGTACCGTCGTATGATTCGATGTTTATGGGTTTGAAGCCCTCGGGATTTGATGATCCATTACTTCATCTCGTGAAGCATAGTGGGTGTCTTGATTGCCTACTGTATTGGGCTATATCACGACGTAGCTCATATGAGCTTTGTCTCATCGTGGTTCGCCCTACCGGGTTTGCTGTATCCGGCGCGACGGTAATCATCCCGCGTCGTTGGGCACCCACGCGATCCGTAAATCGATCTTGTATGTTTTGCCTTATCCTCCAATATATCTTGCAATTCCGGCGAGTTTTCCCATGCCTTGGTACTTTTTGAGCGGCGTCGGGGTGTGGCTTGAGCGGAGGGCCGAGAGGCTTCTCTGTCGCGGCCACGGTGTGGCCGGTCTACCATGTCGTGCGCTGGTGACTTGGGTGCTTCCTCCTCTGATCGAGGCAATGTCCTGCGTTTGGGGTAGCTTTTGGAGGGGCGTTCGAGTTCATACTCTTCGGCTGCAAGGACTTCACCATCCGCCGATAGCAGGTCTGGTCAGCTCTAAGTTGCTTGCTTTTTCTTGAGGCTGCTTGCCGTGGCTATAAGCCCGCGCTTGAAACGCCTCTGCTCGGTGGGATCCTCAGCACGACAAATTAAATTGCCGTCGCCGAGGCTTGCCTCATCTTCGTGAGGAGGCGCGTAATTATCGCCCCTCGACCTCTCTTTCTGCCGCGACCGTCAGGCGGACTTGCTTCTCCTCCTCCTCCGCCGAGTCCCGCCGAGGGGTTTTCTTCGACATCGTCCGGTGTTATTATCTCCCGTGCCGGAATCACCGTTTTTGCTGTGGCGGGATTTAGAGCGGCGCCGCTGACGTCGGCGCTTCAGTTGCTTTTTGGAGGGGTCATCCTTCGTTGTTCCATCGCCGTTCCCATCTTTTGGGATATCCACCATGTATATGTCGTATGACGAGGTGGCCTTCCAAAGGCCCTGTAGGCGCTGGGTCTTGATCGTCTCCGGCATCGTCATCCATACCGTCGATGTCTTCGGAGTCGAAGTCGAGCATGTCGGTTAAATCATCGACAATGGCTACAAAGTGGGTGGTGGGTGGGCGTTGAATTTCTTCGTCGTCTGTGATACCAACCTTCCTATCCGTAGTCCGCCAGGCTCTCCGGATAAAGAGAGAGACTTTAGTAAATTCAGGATGTCGCCAAAGGGCGAAAGTGCTGAAATATGTCCGCGGCAAAGGAACTCCATGACCGTGTGCCAATCGGATTCGATTGGCGGGCGCTGGAGGGTTCGGAGTCCGGAGAGGAGTCCGCACCGGAGTCGCAGGTCTTCGCAGCGACAGGGATGGAGTTCGCTCAATCGCCAGAGAGATGGTAACCCCGGGCGGTGTCCAACCACTGCCCTCGATCGGGGAATCCGGCTCCGGATTAAGGGTCGGAGCGAAGCCGGTGCAGCCTCCGTGGCACCGCTCACCGAGAGCTAGATCATGCCCATCGAGACAAAGGCGACACGCTATTGCGGCTCGAATCCGTCAAGATCAAGTCTCCGCGGATATCGGCCGTATAGTTCAAACTTCCAAATCTGACTCGATGGCTGGGGCGAGCTTTCGATTCTGCTCCGTGATGGCCAAGCTTAATTGGCCCGCAGCAAAGCCGCCGAATACGAAGATCTGTCCGGGAGAAAAGTCTCACCTGGACCGCTGCCGTTGTTGATGATCGAAGGAGCCATCGTGCCTATCGCTGACGGCTACGTAGGAACTCTCAATGAAAGCACCAATGTCGGTGTCAAAACCGACGGATCTCGGTAGGGGGTCCCGAATCGTGCGCCTAGGCGGATGGTAACAGGAGACAAGGGACACGATGTTTTTACCCAGGTTCGGGCCCTCTCGATGGAGGTAATACCCTACTCCTGCTTGATTAATATTGATGATATGGGTAGTACAAGAGTAGATCTACCACGAGATCAAGGAGGCTAAACCCTAGAAGCTAGCCTATGCTATGATTGTTGTTCGTCCTACGGACTAAAACCCTCCGGTTTATATAGACACCGGATAGGTTAGGGTTACACAGTCGGTCACAATGGTAGGAGATCTACATATCCAGATCGCCAAGCTTGCCTTCCACGCCAAGGAAAGTCCCATCCGGACACGGGACGAAGTCTTCAATCATGTATCTTCATAGCCTTGGAGTCCGGCCGTGACGATAGTCCGGCTATCCGGACACCCCCTAGTCCGGGACTCCCTCACTCACCATGTACAATCATCTCCTTATTCCTCTCGGTTGTTGACCATGTTGACAACACCGGAGGGCGACGCCGTGGTGAGCGAACCAAGGCGGAGGACGTTGGTGTGGCCTCGGATGGGAACGAACATGAGCCGGGGAAGATCACAGCCAGCCGTGGGAGGCGGGAGCAAGCGGTCCCGCCGGCGATGGTTTGGCTTTGGCGGCTCGAGGAAGAAGAGACTGAAGAAACGCGACAGACGTTGAATGTCAATCGAACGGTCAAGGTTGGCACAATCGTTTTTTGACGAAGCGGACACCAAGTAGCATACTTTTTTATATATAGGAAGAAAAGTGCGAGGAAAATGCGTTCGTCTGCCGTCCTTCTCACAGGGAACGTTCGCCACATAAGTGACTAGCACCCTTGGTTTTCAACCGAGAGGTCTTGGGTTCGAGTCCGAGGAACTCTCAATTTTGTCCTCCTTCCTTCCTCGCAAAAAAGGGAAAGATAATCAAAGACTTGGGAAGGCGTATGTAACAAGCTAGTGTACCAAGAAAGCGACGCTGCCGAAGTTTTAGAAAAAAGAAAGACGTGCTCGTAGCTGGTTCGAATCCAAACCTTGACTATGACTATATATGGTGCTATGCTACTCGCAAGTAATGAAACCGACATATCCAACGCTCGCTTCTTCTTCTTCTACTTACTCGCTTAGCATCGAAGCTCCGCCACAAGAACCATGTCCGCCGGCTGCTCGTCCACCGCTTCTTCTCAGAGGCAACAACCAGATATGCGCCAAGTCGCCACCCGCATTCATTGCTCGTGGGTCTCATCACACCCCGCCGGTACGCTGCACCGCAACCGATTGCTCATCGCAACCCGCTGCCATTGGTTTGGTGCCACTGCTGCAAATCACGCAGAGTCATCCGTCGCGTCTCAACCACAATCCGCAACCCTGGCCGAGTCTTCTACAAATGCCCGAATCATGGGGTAATAATATGTTTAAGTGCTGTTCTGCTACTTTCAGTTGCTGATTTTTTTAATAGTTTGGTTGATGATCTTCCAATTTGATTCGTGCAGAAAAGGGAAGATTCATGTGATTTGTATTTCTGGGAAGTTGCTGATGTGGGGGAATGCAACTACGCTGATTATTTGATTAGCCAAGGAATCCCAATACCAGCAGGTTGGGGTGTTGGACAAGTAACTGAAGGATCGGCAGAAGAGGAAGATGCAGAGCGTATGTTAAAGATGCGCTTCCTCCGATCATGGCTAAGCAACAATCGCTGAACGGCCTTGACAAAGAATGAGGAGATGAAAGAGCTTGTGAAGATAATGGGCAAAATCGATGTGCTCAGAGGATGATTGTCTCTTTATTTGCAAAGTATGTAGCACTCGTGATGTATTCAAGTGGCTACGATACGAGCACTTTGCTTAAACTAGTAATGAATGAAACCATGTAGCAGTCAAGGCGAGTGTTGTGAACATCTAATGATTTCTATTAACGGAAATCAGGGGGTGTCCCCTTTTGGTCATATAAATAAATAAATAGCAGAGGCCCTGTCGGGTCAGCTTTGTTCTCATTCGAAGACGTCAAGAAAATTGCAGTCCAACAGCAAACTAAGTCATCAAATTCAAGTTTCACAGCCAAATATGAGTACAACTAAACAACAATGTCATCATGTTTTAGTTGTCATACAATCAAAAAACACGAATCAGCATACATAACAAGTGATGTTCTCACAACAAAATACTAAACAACATGTTCATCAGGTTTCAGTTGTCATAGCAAACACAATTTCACATAGTAGATAAAAACGTCTTCCGACAGCAAATACGACAAAAGCAATGTAATCATCATCCGCGGCAGCAGCCAACATCTTCGCCATGTGTATCATGAATCGTAATTCCCCACGGTGTCATCTTCTTCTTCGTCCTCAATGTCCTCGAACGTTGGCTTCTTCTTGATCAACTCTTGTATGTCCACAAAGACGTGCACAATCTTTTCGCGGCGTCATTGACGTGATGGTTCTCAAAGATATTAGGAACATCTGTGTTATCTTGTACATCGTGAGCAATGTAAGCATCATCTTGTTGTGCAACTTCATTAAACGAATTCCTCTGCTCAAACCTTTGCAATACTCTCCGATCATCGCTACGTGCAAATGTGTCTTCCAAGAAAAATATCTGTGTTGCTTTATTTGCCAAAATAAAAGGCTCGTTGGTCCGCACGCCGCCTTGACATTGATGGATTTGAAATAATCATCAGCTCTGGGTTTTATGCGATCTCGAAAACAGGTTATACCAACGACAAAGACAATGTAACCACAAACCGATGATCCTCGAATCGAGATATATCGCAATCGAACAATGTCTCGTTATGTTAGCATACATTTCAGCTTGTCTCTTTGTCATACGTATCCGTGCTCATGATGGCACTGCTTTGTGTCTTCCTGCCTTCGTCTCGCGTAAGGGTGTTGTAGAGCGCATCTCCAACAACGCAAGATTCATAATGTCTTACCCGAGTATCGGGACCCATTTCTAGTGAGTAAAGGGCATCATCAATCCGCTGCCCATCCTCCCGCATCTTCTTAACCTATGGTTAGAAAATAGACAAGCTGATCATCTTATGTACTCAATATATTAAAAAACTGACAAAGGCACTTCAAAATATTACATGGTTCTTGAACCATTTCGCAAATCCTGCCATAACCAGTTTGTCAATGTTTCTTGGATTTTGCGGTAGTAACTCCTCTTTGTAGATGCTGCACAACATAGTGATCGCGTCAAACATCTAAATATATAAGAATGTGATGCAAGTTTTGTCAATGTTTCTTCTGTAGCAATGCAGGCCTCTGCAATGGAACCCTCAGGTCTAGCTCTGTTCCTAACATGGCCCTTGAAAGTGCCTAGCCGCCTTTCAATAGGGTACATCCAACCATCTTTGTCGGACCTCTAAGTAGTGCCTCATCAGGTAGATGAACAGCCAAATGCACCATCACATCAAACAAGGATGGAGGATATATCTTCTCAAGGTCGCATAGGATAGTTGGTATCTTGTCTCTAAGATGATCCAAAGCATCTATCCTGATATTTCTACCGCAGAGTTCCCTCAAGAATTGTCCCAACTCGCAATCGCTCAGATAAGTCGTGGCAGCCCAATCCTCTAAGGATAATTGGTAAAACCCTTTGAAGTAGGACGTGGCAGTCATGAGTTTTCAACCCTTGTACCTTGTTTCCATCTCAGACCGACTCTCCTTTTCGTGGTTGGAAGCAAATCCATGTGGGAATCTCACACGTGATGTGACCTCGCAGAATTCTTTTCTTTTTACCTTGTCCAAGACGCATACACAGCTGGTGCCATATCCCGTGGTTTACCTTCATCTTGCACCGCAAATCCTTTCTCGATACCAGGTGTGTCAAATCAATCCTAGATTTTAAGGTATCTTTCGCCTTGCCTTCAATGTTAAGAAGTGTGCCGATAATGCTTTGTCACATATATTTTTCTCGATGTGCATCACATCAAGATTATGCCGCAGATCCAAATCTTTCCAATACTCCAAGTCCCACAAAGTGGACCTGCGGGTAAACAATAATCTCTCTTCTACCGTACACGCTTCCTTTTCCGCTACCATTACCGTGATGGTTTCCGGTGTAATATGCCCCGACCTTCTCTAATTCCAGTTGCAACTCATCGACGGTGAGCCTCTTTGGCGCATCACGGTTTTCATGCTTTGCATTGAACACATGTCTTTGGTATTTTCTAGGATGCGGCTTGTCCTTGGCAAGGAAATGGCGGTGTCCAATGTAACAGATCTTGCTAAGTATTATGTATGACAATGATTCTGTCACAAATAACACATGCATTGTAACCATGTGTCGCTCATACGACATAGTGCCCAAAGCCGGATAATCATGGATGCACCAAATTACAACAAAGACGCAGAAAGAAATCAGGTGGTGGGCTGCTATATAGGTCTCGAGTGAGAACACCCTTCTATAGCTGTTGAAGTTCCTCCACAAGAGGCTCCATGAACAAATCAAAATCCTTTCCGGGACTTTTTGGACTGGGATGAGCAAGGCCATCATGTAGTTTGATTCTTTGGTGCGTACATTTGGAGGCATGTTGTAAGGATAACAAGCACCGCCACATGCTATATGTGGCGCCTGTGGCCAAATGGGTTAAATCCATCCGAAGCTAAGCCAAGTCTAATGTTTCTCGGTCAGAAAGAAACTCTTTGTGTTTATCATTGAAGCTTTTCCACTCACTACCATGAGATGGATGGCTCATTACATTCTCGATCTCTCAGACTCCTGGTTCCTAGAATGCCACAAGACATCCTCTCTTGTTTCAACATCATGAAACAACCTCTCGCAATCTTGGTGTAATTGGAAAATGTCCTGTAACATTATGAGGAACCCTCTTCACAAAGACGCCATCTTTCCATCTTGATGATTTGCATTTCGGCATTCACTTAAGTTGGCGTAATCCTTCCGTAATGTAACACAATTATTCTTACAAAAATGGATCATATCATATCCAATTCCAACTTCACGAAGGAAATTCTTCATTTTACTGTAAGTGTGTGGCAGCTCAGACGCATCTGGGAAAGATTTGCGGAAAGCAGCCAACATCACATTGAATGATTTGTTGGTCATCCACTCAGATGTCTTCACCTAAAGAAAGGTGACCATAGCTGAGAATACTGACAGCTTATTTCCTGGGGTGACAGCAATGTTGCATTGTTCCAACATGCGGGCCCACCGTTTTTCTTCTGCAGGTGAAAGTTCACGGAATGCACGAGCATTTCAGAGCATTGTTTCCATGTTGGTCAAACTCACTGCTCCGCCACCAACACCTCCTCCTCCTCTTCCACCGAGCATCAGGCGGATCAAGATGGTGATCTGCTGCTTCCACGTAGTCAATAACATTGACGCTCAGCTTCACCATGATGAACCCACCTAGTATATGTGACCGACTTCCCATACAAGTGTAGATGATTTTGCACGCTTGATCGGGTCTTGTAACTGAATTCATACAACTGCTACACGGGCAGAGCACATCTGATTTTGGACGACCGTACTCAGCTCTGATAAAGTTCATGAAGTTTTCAACCCCCTCGACATATGCAGCGGAGAATCTTTGAGCAGAAGTTATCCAAGTCCTGTCCATCTGTTAGACATACAAATTAGTTCTTCTACTAGATATTACAGGAAAAACATATATGCTTTTTTATGAAGTCCAGAAAAAAATACCTAGGTCGATGTCTAAAGCTATGGCAAGATATTTGGACGAAAGCAGATCTAAGTAACGAATATATGTAAAGCTAATTCAAGAAATGATTTGAGTGCTAAATTATGGCAGGCTGTTTCAGCAGTCAATGAGGCCGAGCACACAACCATCGAACTATCGGAGGCCATCGGAGCAACAAAGATCGAGTATAAAACGGTATAGAGCTATTTCACCTAACAGATTGGCTACTAGACCATGGCAATCTACGTCACAATAAATATATGGCAGGATATTTTAGCAACTAATCGGCCTTGGCATGCCATCTCAGCTAAGCGCATTGAGTGCGAACGAGGCAAGGAAGCTTCTTAAGCGAGCATATTGACAAGAAACTACTTCGCAAACAAGTGAGATTAACAGCGTCTATCGCCTAACATTCAGCATTACAATCGACATGAACGGGGCGTTAGTCTAGAATGCGCGTACTGTGGGAGAAAGTGACCGCCGTCGTCTCCACATGAACGCCGCCACGGTGATGGCGGCGCCGACCGCCGTCGCCTCCACAAGAACGTAGCTGCAGGTGGCGGCGCGGCTAGAGGACGTCGATCTACGAGCGTACTATGGGAGCGAGAGGATCGCCGTCGTCCCTCGACGAATCAAGGGCGCCAACGTATCGGGCAAGAAGCGGGAGGGCGGCTTTGGTGGAGCGAATGGAGTTGAGGGGGGACCGGGGGGGGGGGGGGGGGGGGGGTTTGGGGAAAATTTGGCCGAAGGGCGGTTGAATCGAATTTGGGGGGAATTTTTGTGTATGTGGGGGGCAGGGGGAGTTTGGCGCATGGTCGGTTTCTCCAAGTGCAGTCCCACGTGTCAGTGAAGAGGCAAGCCGAAGCGCGTTCCGTTTGTGTGAGCTGTGTGCAGGACCGAACGTGTGTGGGGTGCAATGCGACCGCGACAGGAGTGATGTGAGTGTACCGCCTTTTTTCCTTTTAAACTAGGTGCTTCGCCCCCTAAAAAAATGTTGCTTCGCGCGATCCATCGATACTACTACTAGTAATCCGGTAATTCCGACTAAAACAGAGCGGCCGGGTCTTTTCCCATGCGATATGCTGGGAGGTTGGCTTAGTTGGGTTTTCTAGATTTGTCTCGGTTCAATAAAAAGCAGAGTTGGTGATGATGGTGTGCCTGTCATCCTGCAATATAGGCCGTCCGATCTATATCTAACGGATAGGAAGGAAACTATGACAATTTACCCGCACTCCTCTCCACATTTGCAGATAAGGCTTTCCCTCGTTCATCCTTTTCTCCCACAAGATCTTGATAGCACGGGCATCTTGCTAGTACTCCTACAATATGTATATTATTGTGAAAGTTCATACACACCGGCCGAGATTAATGCAAACACGACAGATTTTCATTACATTTCGAACTTTTATAGGACAGAAAAATAAAAGAAACCCGACCCTAAACCTATTCTATGACGGCGACCAACGTCCATGTACGGGGACGGGGTTCAAGACCCGTGAAGTGAAGGTGCGGTCTCCGACGAGGAAGAGTAGAACACGGGATACGGACCGGCCAGTTGGCGCACCATGCCCTGCCGCCTCCCATGCCCTACTCATCCTCGGAGGAGTCCCCGACCTCGGCGGTGCCGGATGTTGGACGGCGGCAAGTAGGACGCGTGGCTGATGGTGCTCCCGTTGTCGGCCGCCAGCGTGGCCACCGCTTGTGCGGTCGCGTCCGCGTCCGGCTACGCTGCTATTGCGCCGCGAGAGGCGACTTGAGCGAGGGCGGCGACCTCGAGCTTCATCCCCGAAGACAAGCTCTCCGGCAGAGCGTTCGCACTTGCGGCATGGCGGATGTGGTGCCAGGTAGGAGGACAATGCGCTATGGTGTGCAGGTTAGCTGGGCATTGCCGCTTTAAGTAGCGCATTCCGGTGAGGCCCAGCGTCCGGTGCGTCATTAAGTCGCCGGAGTTGGTTCCTCGGGCACCGAGCCTCTTAACGCACGACATACGAACGGACGGGCATGAATGCGGGCAGTCAGGCGTCATTGGAACGCACGCGCGACGGCGCGAGGGACAGGGGCTTTGGTGTGCTAGGGTAGTCAGCTGCGGTCGTGGCAACGTTGGAGATGCCCTTTGCTCAAATGCGATCCCCGCATGTCATTGAAAAAGCAAGACGACCCGGCATGGTCTCAGGTCCAGAGGATGCAGTTGGCCACGCTTCACCATTCCGCGGACGCGTCGCGGTGCCCCGTGCATCCTCGACGAGCCGGGTGTTGGGGTGTGTTTGGATTGTGGCCAAAGTGCACCTTACCAAAATTTTGGTCATGACCCAAAGATTGGTCTTTGTTTGGATGGTTGCCATTTCTTTGGCATGCCAATGAACTCTAGCCAACTCTAGTTCATTTTTCTTGCCAATGTCGGCCAAATCATGGGCAACCAATACCTCAACCAAAATTTTGGCTACCCAATGCTTTGAAGGGGCAACCTTGGGCACAAACCAAACATACCATTGGTCGTGCCACAGCACTAACGCCACCCTCGGCACACTGAAACCGACCGTGTCTATCGACAATATGAGCGTGTCGCTCACCGTGGTCGCCGTGTCCAGAGGCGATGCTAGAGCTGCGCCCTGTTGTTGGCCCCAACGACCCACATGAACAGTTGTCGGTGGCGAGGAGTTCGTGGGCCAGCTCCTCCATTGGACTAGTCTGCGCTATGTCGGTTTCCCTGTTTTCCCGGCCATATTCGAGCGTCAGTGCTCCGCATTGCGCATTAGGCCTTTCACTATGTAGGCCAAGCGAGACAACTTATTGTTTATTAGAGCCGTTCAAGTGTAATCATGTGGCGTTTGCTTATTTCTCATTCCTCTCCAACCCTCTTCTCCGTCGATCGTGTTGCCCTCCAGTCGAGTCCATCCTCCCGCATGCCTCATTTGAACATTCCGCCGAGTATCATTCACATGAACCCACCCTAGTCCTCTTTCAATAGATCTACGGACCCCGAGATGAATCGAGAGGGAACAAGTGGGGGCACGTGATACCTAAGGAGGATTCAAAATTTTGAACCGGTGATCATAGCATCCGCAAATCATATATAAAGGGTATTCAATGTTTGTTTCATTTTTGAACGTACAATATACTCCCTCCTATCCTTTCTACTTTACATACTATGATAGGAGTATAAGTTTTATGTGTAGTCAAAGTATCTCTACTATGATAAAAAGGTATCAACATTCAACAACGCCCAATCAATATTGTTAGATTCAGACGTACTCCTAGATTTGTACTCGAGATGGTTTCCAATTTGACTATTGACAAGATTAATAGTACTCCTTTCACATGGGTGAGTAAGTCATCTTAGGCTGTGCACCGTGACCAAGGAGGAGGGAAAACGAGAGACATTAATGTTTATTTGCTAATTAATAGTATTGCATGCAATGAACTAACCACGCATGTCATGTTTGATAGTCTCAGGTCATTAAAGCATGCACACCCTCATCTCTTATTGGTTCATATGTCAAGAAACAAGAAACGAGGTAGAAGTTAATGCACCGCACCTACGTGTTTTGGGATTATTTGGTTTTCGTAAGATGACTTACATACCTAGACGGAGGGAGTACATGAGATGTATAATGTGAAAATTATTTCATTGGAAACTCCTTTCACATACGAAATTGACCATATGCTTTGTGTAAGTTGCATGTCATATATTATTACTCTAACATTTGGTCAAAGTTAGCCTCGAAACGATTAGACCCTGTATGCTTTGTGTAAGTTGCATGTCATATATTATTACTCTAACATTTGTGTAAGTTGCATGTCATATATTATTACTCTAACATTGGGTCAAAGTAGTATAGTGGAAGTGGATCCTCCGACGAGGGTATCCCTGCCTTACCCTCCCTTTCGGTCACTTATCATGGCGGACCCCATGCTTGCTAGGCCCCGCATGTCGGTTACTCAATGGGTTCGCCACGTCGTGATCCTCATCCGTAGTATACTCCCTCTGTTTTTATTTACTCCGCATAAAACAGAGGGAGTGGTGGTATAATAAATGATGCGGGCGGGGGGGGGGGAGGGCAATGGTACACTTACGTAAATAATGTTACGTGTTTTACGTAAAGTGCAACGTGGATAATTAGTATTGGAGAAGGGGAGGAAGGGCCCCACCCACCTGAAAATCAGCGGGGGCGAAGTTAATTTGTTAGGAAGGTTACGTTAGTCTTCGTAGGCCTTACGTAGACGTAAGATTATCGGGGCGGGGGAGGGGCAATGCTACACTTACGTAAATAATGTTACATGTTTTACGTAAAATGCAACGTGGATGATTAGTATTGGAGAAGGGGGAGGAAGGGGCCCCACCCACCTGGGACGTCGGTTTGCTCTCAACTGCGGTCCCACAAGCGGCAACGCAAGACGAAGCGCTGCTCCATTCGATGAGCGACGTGGAGGGTCCAGCGTGCGTCGCTGCAACGCTAACGCGACAAGAGCGATGTACAAATAAACCGATTGACCGGTCGTCACCGAACCACTATTCACACCGTAACCTTCGCCGCCGCCCTCGCCAGCCATCGCCTCTAAAACCACACCAAATCTCCAGCCCATTCCCCAACCTTTCGATCCCCTAGCCTGCATCAAGCGTCCCCTAGTTCGCCGGAAAGCCATGGTGCGCCGCAAGATCACTTACTACAAGATGCTGACGCCGGAGCGCCGCACAAAAATTGCGGCGGCGGTCGGCGCCACAGATCTTCGTTCCCAAGCTCGCTTTGCGGCGAGCCAATCCCCGAGCTCTCTGGAGCCAAGCTACGAGGAGGAGGAAGACGATCCAATGTTCACTGTGGAGGTCGCGGCGTAGAAGGCCCCCGATGGGTATGAGATGATGGACGTCGACTTCGTGCCAGCGTCCGAGTTCCCCATGGTGCAGGAGGACCAGCGATTCAACATGGCGATACTAAAGGAGGACCGGGAGGCAGAGGCTCAACTCGACGCGGAGCGCGCGCATGCCGCTGCCATCGAGGCTCTCCTACAGGCGGAACCGTATGTCGTGGATGTGAACTGGGCGGCGGAGGCTCAACTGGAGGCGGAGCGCCGCGATGCCGCCGCCATCGAGGCCCTCCCGCAGCGGAACCGGACGCCCTAGACATGAACCGGGCGGCAGAGGCTCGACTCGGACGCAGAGCGCGGATGCCGCCTCTCATCGACGCCTCCCTGCAGCGGAACCGAAGTCCCGGACTTGAACCGGGCGGCGGAGGCTCGACTCGAGGCGAGCGCGCGGATGCCGCCGCCATCGAGGCCCTCCCGCAGTAAAACCCGGACGCCCTCGACTTGCTCGTCCCGCAGAAGCGCCCAGACGCCCGCTTGAACGAGTAGTTGGAGGCCGAGGACAACCACGGTGGAGACACACGCCAGTAGCGACGGCTGGTTCGCCGGCAGCCAAAGACGACGAGGCCGTCTCTTTCCGCGAAAGCAAAGTGGTAGTTTTTCTTTATGTTGTTGTTTTATGGATCTTTTGCTGTGTAAAAACATACTATTTGTTATGCAAGTCGCCTCGCTTGGGTCAGTCTACCATTTCAAAGCGGTTGGATGAATATCCCACGCCTCCTAACCCTTCTTTCCTTCTTCCTCACCTCTTCTTCTTCCCCAATGCACCACCGCACGGGTCAGACGGATACTCCCCAACATGCGGTTGGATAAACATACTCTATGAACGAAAATTATGTGTCAGCGATAGGATGGCTGAGTTTGGTTTGTTCACATGCGACATCACGTGTCGTTGAGGTTATGCTCCCTTGGTTGGGTTTTGGCGGCGTGCAGAGCGATCGTGAGGGAAAGCGGTGCAACCGCCAAGCGCAAGGTGAGCGACCGTGTGAGGGTGCGGTGCGACGCAATGCCGGTGCAAGTGTACCTCCTTCTCATTTTGAAAACTTTAGGCAAACTTGGCAAAAATGTGTGGTGAAGTTTGGCAATGCAAGGCCTAGACCCAAACAGGATAAGTACGTACGTACTAGGAGTACTAGTGTTAAAAAACAAAGGCGGGGTTTTCCTTCACGGGATTTAATCGATACAAATCCTGCGCTTCACGTGTCAATTAATGCGTATTTTTTCTCGAAAGACCAAAGAGCTAACCATCTCACTCCTCGTCGCTTGATTAATGCAGCGCCATGCAAACGAACCTTCTCACTTCCGCATGCATGCAGGGATATTAATGTCCTTGGTTGCTAACCCCATCAATTTTGCCTCGATTAGTGTTAGTGGCCCTTTGCAAATTGTAATTTTGATATACTGGCCTTGTGTACAAAAAAATGGAGGTAGTAACTATATTTGAATTCCTTGCCCATTGCGGTGACGCCGACGACTTTTTTTTGTGGTTTGGCGAAGTGCGTTCACGGAGAACACCATTGAGGGAGACCACGGTAAGTCGTTCGCAAGTGCCTCCTGCAAGCCGAGACAACCGCCTTATTTGCATCCAGGAAGTCCTTTACTAGTACTACTACTAGGAGTACTAGTGCGGTGAGATGGTTTCTCGAAGAAGACGATGGAGAAGTGGAGTCAACAAGAGTGAAATGATAGTTGCTTCATCCGTGCTTTGTGATTTGATGCCTCACCGCTTTGTGATTTGTGATAGAAGGGACAGGGAGTAGACTCTATGCTCTATACTATACTACATGCGCCCAAGCATGGGAGAAAGAGGAGAGACGTTGCATTTTCTATTCCTTCAATCAATCAATCGTGGAGCTTCGGTTCCATCTTTTTGGCTTTGGCAACACCGTCCACAATGGTTCCCATGATGCCAAAAGCTATTTTCACATTTGGCTACACATTGTGGATGCCCTTAACCGTACAACTTGGTTTTTCTCCTGTGTGCTATCTATACAAATCTCAATTATATTGATCTAAAAATTATAGAATCAAAGATTAGTAAAAATGAGGTGATTTTGCCGCTGGATGGCGAGGAGGTTTCTTATTTTCGGAGGACGTTGTCCTGGCGGTTTGCTAACATGCAGTCCCATGTGTCAGTGCTTTACCAAGCTGATCCGCGTCCCACATGAGGTAGAACAACGGCAGAAGCAACACATGGTTAAGTTGAAGAAGATGAGGGAGAAGCGGTGTCGGTGTCAAAACCGGCGGATCTCGGGTAGGGCGTCCCGAACTGTGCGTCTAGGCGGATGGTAACAGGAGACAAGGGACACGATGTTTTTACCCAGGTTCGGGCCCTCTCGATGGAGGTAAAACCCTACTCCTGCATAATTAATATTGATGATATGGGTAGTACAAGAGTAGATCTACCACGAGATCAGAGAGGCTAAACCCTAGAAGCTAGCCTATGGTATGATTGTTGTTCGTCCTACGGACTAAAACCCTCCGGTTTATATAGACACCGAAGAGGGCTAGGGTTACACAGAGTCGGTTACAATGGGAGGAGATGTACATATCCGTATCACCAAGCTTGCCTTCCACGCCAAGGAAAGTCCCATCCGGACACGGGACGAAGTCTTCAATCTTGTATCTTCATAGTCCAGAGTCCGCCGAAGGTTATAGTTCGCTATCCGGACACCCCTAATCCAGACTCCTCAAGAGCCCCGAACCAGGATTCAATGACGATGAGTCCGCGCCAAGATTGTCTTCGGCATTGCAAGGCGGGTTCTTCTCCAAATTCCGTGTACCTGTTGAATAGTGTCCGCTTCTCATGAATATTGCGCCCTTGGCTCCCACGCCCAATAATGGCCATCTTCCACGTGTCGATTTAATGCGAAAAGTCGTGGTGTTTTTACATTTACCCCCCTAGCTGTGTAAATGAGCTGCCTTTTAAAGAGACGAGGATTTAGATCCAAATCACACCGTATTCCCTTCGCGAGCATTCATCGGAGCGCATCCGACAGAGATCCATTCCATCATGGCCAGTCGACGCAGCTCCTCCTCTCGCCCTCCCAGCCCTCATCCTGGAGATTGGGAGAGATGCTCCGTCCCGCACAGCGAGCTAGTGACGCTCCAAGCCAAGGGGTTTCTCCCCCCAGCCTACATGGTCCCGATTCGAGCCGGGCTTGCCACCTATAATGGTGGAGAGCAAGCGGAGAGCGTCCCCAATCCCCCTAAAGGAGAGCGGGTATGCCTTGTCCCTTATTTGATAAGAGGGCTCGGATTTCCAATTCATCCGCTTTCTCCGGGCTCACCGGAGTTCTCTGACCTCCGGTGCACAACCTTACGCCTGCCTCCATATTGCATATTGCGGGCTTCGTAGCCCTTTGCGAGCTATTTTTGGGCATCGAGGCTCATTTCGTGCTGTGGAAGAAGCTATTCTGCCTTGTGCCCCGTTCTCAGAAGGGGTCAATATATCAAGTGGGCGGAGCCGAAGTATGTCGCATCGCCGGGACCGGATATCTATCCGGAACCCCAAAGAAGGCGTCCAAGACCGCCTTCGTAATGGTTTTATATAGAAGATGTCCCCCTGCCGGATCCCGCTCGGATCGGCCTCCCCGAAGTTTGATAATGCTCCCTTGAAGAAGCGCTGAGCCGGGCGCCCACGGAGCCCTCGAAGGAAAATGACAAGGACGTTCTTTATCCGATGAGCCGGATAAGGCTGTTAGCTCATTCTCGACTGACCATGATCGAGGTCATGGCCACATGAATTATGCGGGGTGCAGCCGCTTCAAAGATAGAGGCCACCCCATGCGGGATTTCAACGGGAGGATGATGCCACCCGCTGCGTCGCAAGGGCCGGAATCGGTTGCCGCTCTAACGAAGATCTTGTCCGCATTGTACAAGGGAGAAGAGGAGGAATTCCTCCGCGTCAATTCTCAGGGCGGATTTTCTATGTACAATCCTCCAAGCTGGGTAAGCGGACTTTTGCCCATCCGTTCCATATTCCCATAGTCAAGTACCTTATCTTGTGATCTCGACGCAGGAATTGCGCCGAGCCGTAAAGGATATAAACAGCCCTCCTCCACAACCCGAGGATCCGAAACGGTCCCTCGATCCGGCCTCCCAAGAGGATCCGGACATATCCGTGGAGCTGATCGATGGGGTATTTTACCAACTGAGCATCGACAACGCCTTGGTGGCTATTACAGCCGATTATCCCGGATCGCTCCCGCCTCACAAGTAATCGAGACCGAAGTCCTAATACTTCGAAGATGATCCATCCGTGCTTATTTTTGATCACCGTATACCAATGGTGTTTCGTAGGGGAGGATCTCGAGGCGGAATGCCGAGCTTGCGGCGACTGGCCAACAAGGGACCGCGAGGCCGGGCAGGCTAAAGAGACAGGCAGGCCGGGCCGAGGCACGGCGCAGCAGTAAGGCGCACCGCCTTATTCCAAGGTATTATTCTTACGATGCGTACTAACGCCCGTGCTCTCTTTTTTTAGGAAAAAGAGGGCTCGCCGGACTATATCCGGAGAGATTGCCAATCGCGCCTCCACCAGCCAGGCTCCAAAGCCAGGTCCAGAAGCAGAGGTGAACACGAGGCGTGCGTCGGACGCTCCTCCGACAGAGGATGCGGACAGACTGTCCGCCACCAATTCCGAGGTGGAGAGTGCCATGAATCACGGGCGCTGCCGAACAGTTCTTCGCAACGCTTGTTTCTCCCAAGAGGCATTGGATGCCTTCAATTCGGGAGATGCGCCTCGCAAGCCGCTCAAAATGGTCTAGCCAGAGCCATGGAGCAGTATGTGAAAGACATACAGGTGAGAAAATTTGATGGTTATATATGTCAATAGCCCCCGAGACTTGAAATAGTTAGAATAACTGATTTAAGGATCATTTGTTATCTGCAGATCTTACAGTAAAAGAATACCCAACTGTCCCCAGAGCCGGAAGAGTGCAAAGCCCAACTTGAGGCCGCACTAGCCGCAGGGGAGGCCAAGGAGACCCCTCCGTAATATATGCTTCAAAGATAAGTATGTTGTGAAGTGCAGCGTGTGTGCAAATCGACAATAACATTGCAGATGGCGCCGAGTAGATCCGGACAAGCAACAACTCTTGCGCCGTTAAAGGTCAAGCGAGAGCATGCTTACGAAGTGAGGCGAGAAGAATAATCTCCAAGATGCCAACACCCACCGGGTGAGGAACTAAGGATGTTCGTGCTCACCGCCGGACTCCGTGAAGGAGAATCGGCGGCTTCGACACGCCATTTTTGTAAGTGCTTGAACGAACTTTTGAAAAAGAGTTCGGCGAGGAAGTCGACTAGCGAGTTATGTCTCGTAGGTATGCTCACAGTCGCCCCGCAGAGGAAACGCCCGATTCTACGGGTGACCTTCTTCCCGAGCTCTTACAACCGCATGAACGAATTTGGCAGGTGATGAAAGGCGCCGCCTGTGCCTTGTGGCCATCTGTCTCCATGCCCGAAGGTCTTGGAGAGCTTGCAGAGAGGCTTAAGGGAGCGCGGCGGCGTTTCCGATTATGGAAGATATCAGCCTGCCATCAAGGCGCCAGGGAGGCCTGGGCCATGGTGAAGACACGGTACACGAAGGCTGACCCAAACCACATGGCCGAGGTCGAAACTGTGGGGCCTGATGGGAAGGAGATCCCTGTGAGCTTATTGTACGGCCAGGTAGAGTTGGTCACAAATATTCCCAACAGACTATAAACTAGACAACCTGTTGGATGGTATTGAAGAGGAATATACCCAGTCAAATTGACTATGTAATTTAAGATGACATGTAAAATGCCTTCTAGCCGGATTGTAGATCGTTTGTCATGGCGGACCTTTTCGCTTCAACCTCGGGACCGATAGTCCGGAGTGTGTCCGAATACCCTCTCGGTTATGTAAGAAACGGGCATGCGTGGAGACCAGGCGTAGGGGTCATTAGTGCTTGAATGCATAAGTGCCCAACTAGTTATGTTATATTACATGGTTAGTAAGAAACATCTTCCAGGAGAATAGTTCCGTTAGGGGTTCCTTTCTTGGGAGGCATGCCCTAAAGTGCATGTCCGAATCACGAAAAAAAGCGTAAAAGCATCCGGGGCGATAAATGAACAAGTGAGAAATCATCTTTAGTTCACCGATCAATATTCCCTTAAGAACGCTTAGCTTTGGCTTCACCCAGTCCGAGGTACACATCCGCTGACCCGGCAAGAATAATCGCAGAGGTGCTCCCTTTACCGCCTAGCCGAACAATCGGGAACGTAGGGGTAAGCACAGGAGCCAGGCAACCCAGCTTGGCCAAAACTTAAGTCATATCGATGCATATAATGGTGAACAAAGGTACATGCGGAAGTGTGACACATGTGTTGGGCATGAAGCCCGTATAAATAAGCTTCTGTTAAAGAAGCCCCCAGGTATAATGAGCGCGGATAGCGCGTCAGTTGTGTGCGAACGAGTCGCGAACGATCCCTTAAAGGATGTAAGAGAAAAAAGGGGGGGAGAAGGGGAGAAATATAAGACAGCTAATGTATAAAAAATAGACAGAGGAAGGAGACGAACACAGAGTCCGGCGCTAGGCGTAGAATCTTCGGAGACGGGCTGCGTTCCATGGGTTCGGCTCGAGTCGGTTGTCCGATGCATCTCGTAGACGGTACGCTCCACCACCAGAACTTGGTCAATAATAAAGGGACCTTCCCATTTGGGCTTGAGTTTGTCCTTTTTCTTGTCCGGCAGGCGTAGAACTAACTCGCCAACATTGTAAGTTTTGGCCCATACTTCTCTGCTTTGGTATCTTCGAGCCTGGTGTTGATAGAATGCGGAACAGGCTTTTGCCACATCACGCTCCTCCTCCAAGGCGTCCAAACTGTCCTGCCGATCGAGTTCGGCTTCTCTTTCTTCGTACATGCGCACGCAAGGTGAGTCATGAATTATGTCTCAGGGCAGAACCGCCTCTGCGCCGTATACCATAAAGAATGGTGTGTATCCGGTGGTGCGATTCGGCGTGGTCCGCAGCCCCCAGAGCACGGAGTCGAGCTCCTCTACCCGGTGCGTGTTAGATTCCTTGAGGGACTGCACTAATCTGGGTTTGATGCCGCTCATGATTAGACCATTTGCTCGCTAGACTTGACCGTTAGTTTGTGGGTGATAGACTGAAGCATAGTCGAGCTTGATGCCCATGCTTTTGCACCAGAGTTTGACCTCGCCGACCGTAAAGTTCGTGCCGTTATCAGTGATGATGCTGTGGGGGACGCCGTAACGGTGTATGGCCCCGGATATGAAGTATATCACCGGTCCGGATTCGGCCGTCTTAACAGGCTTGGCTTCTATCCATTTGGTGAACTTATCCACCCTGACCAGTAGGTATTTTTGCTTGTGGGTTCCTCCTTTAAGGGGTCCAACCATGTCAAGCCCCTGCACTGCCAAGGGCGGTGATGGGTATAGTTTGGAGGGCGGTGGGTGGCATATGGCTTTGGTTAGCAAAGAGCCGGGCAACCGACGATCGTTGGACTAAGTCCTCGAGCATCTCGCCCGGCCGTCGGCCAATAAAATCTCAGACGGAAGGCCTTGCTTACCAGGGCCCGGGCTGCAGCGTGGTGCCCGCCGAGTCCGGCATGAACTTCAGCCAGAAGATTCTGCCCTTCCTCTTCGGAGATACACCTTTGAAGGACTCCGGTGGTGCTTTTCTTATAAAGCTCTCCCTCATGGACTTTATAGGCTTTAGATCGCTGCACTATGCAGCGTGCCTCGCTTTGGTCCTCGGGAAGTTCTCCCGCTTGGTTAGGTAGGCTAGGAATGGTTCTTCCCACATGGCAATGACCGCCATTATTACGTGGGCTGAAGATGTTACTTCGCTGGGCCGAGCCTCCGTTGTGTCGTAATGTTAGGTGTCGGGCGGTCTGGTTGGAGTGCAGGCTGTTATTTCCGGATTCCCCTTCCCATAATACGGATGGCTTGAACAGCCTCTCCAAGAAGATGTTGGGGGCGGGGGCGGGTGGATTTGCATCGCGCTTGGCGCCAATGCGTGCCAAGACGTCTGCTGCCTGATTATTTTCCCGAGCTATATGGTGAAATTCGAGCCCCTCGAACCGAGCTGCCATTTTTAGGACGGCATTGCGATAAGCTGCCATTTTTGATCCTTGGCATCAAAGTCTCCATTTATTTGGGATATCGCGAGGTTCGAATCCCCACGCACCTCTAGGCGTTTAATGCCCATGGAGACTGCCATCCGGAGACCATGTAGAAGGGCCTCGTATTCGGCTGCATTGTTGGAGTCCGTATACATTATCTGGAGTACGATTGAATCAGATCTCCTGTTGGGGACGTCTCGAACGACGCCAAATTTCCTGCACCAGCCAACATTTTGGAGCCGTCGAAGTGCATTATCTAGTTGGAATATGTGCCGTACTCTTTAGGGAGTTCGGCTTCAGTCCATTCGGCGACGAAGTCGGCCAAAACTTGCAACTTAATAGCTCGCCGTGGCGTATAGGTTATGTCGAACGGGAGGAGCTCAATGGCCCATTTGGCAATCCGGCCCGTCACATCGCGGTTGTTTATAATATCGTTAAGAGGTACTTCGGAGGCTACTGTTATCAAACACTCTTGAAAGTAGTGTCGCAGCTTCCGAGATGCCATAAATACCGCGAACGCTATCTTTTGATAATGCGGGTACCGTGACTTGCATGGAGTGAGGACAGTGGACACGTAGTAAACCGCTTTTGAAGGGGGAATTTGTGTCTGTCTGCTTTCGCTCGACGACATTTGCATCGCGCTTATAACTTGATGAGTTGCCGCGATGTATAATAGCATTGGTTCGCCGATGTTAGGCGCGCCAGACCGGGTTTGTTGCCAATATGGCTTTTATTTCTTCGAGTCCGCCGAAGGCATCCGCCCACTCTCAAGTGTTCTTGCACCGGAGGAGGCGATAAAGGGGTAATGCCTTTTCTCCCAAGCAGGAGATAAAGCAGCTTAGAGCCACCACGCATCCGGTCAGTTTTTGTATTTTTTGAGGTCCTTTGGGATATCCAATTGTGACAGAGCTCGGATCTTGGCTGGGTTTGCTTCAATTCCTCTACCGGATACAATGAAGCCCAAGAGGTTTCCGGCTGGTATGCCGAAAACGCATTTTCCGGGTTAGGAGGTTGTCGAATGTGAGCCTCAAGTCGTCTACTAGAGTTTCGACATGCTTGGTTTTGACGACCACGTCATCTACGTATGCCTCCACTGTTTTGCCGATCTGGTTTGCCAGACATGTCTGAATCATGCGCTGATATGTTGCGCCGGTGTTTTTGAACCCGAAGGGCAATTTGTTGAAGCAGAATGGGCCGTATGGGGTGATGAATGCCGTTGCGGCTTGGTCTGGCTCTGCCATCTTAATTTGATGGTAGCCGGAGTATGCGTCGAGGAAACACAATGAATCTTGTCCTGCGGTAGCGTCGATAATTTGATCGATGCGGGGGAGGGGGAAGGGATCCTTTGAGCAAGCGTTGTTGAGGTCCTTGAATCGACGCATAGGCGCCAGGATTTGTCCTTCTTTGGTACCATCACCAGGTTTGATAGCCAGTCCAGATGTTTTATATCTCCGATGATTCCGACCTCCAGAGTTTGGCTAGCTCCTCTCCCATGGCTTGTCTCTTAGGTTCGAGAAACGTCAAGGGCCTGCTTGACTGGCTTGAATCCTTTTAGGATGTTTAGGCTGTGCTCGGCCAGCCGGCGTGGGATACCAGGCATGTGTGAAGGGCGCCAGGCAAAAATGTCCCAATTTTCGCGTAGGAATTCTCGTAGTGCGGCGTCTACATCAGGGTTTAATTGCTCCCCGATGGAGGCCGTTTTTGTAGGGTCCATTGGATGGACTTGGAATTTGACTATTTCGTCCGCTAGTTTAAAAGAGGTGGACTTGGATCTTTTATCGAGTATCACGCCGTCCCTGTTCACCATGGAGCGCAGCGCAGTCAGTTCCTTGGCCACTAGGGCTTCGGATAGTGCCTCGAGGGCCAGTGCAGCTGTCTTGTTTTCGGCGCGGAGTTCTATGTCCGGGTCACTAGCAAGAGTGATGATTCTGTTGGCCCCGGGCATTTTGAGCTTCATGTACCCGTAATGGGGTATAGCTTGAAAAATTGTGAATGCCTCTCGCCCTAATAGAGCGTGGTATCCGCTGCTGAACGGGGCCACTTGGAACGTGACCTCCTCGGACCTGTAATTATCCGCGTGCCGAACACCACTTCCAGTGTGATTTTTCCTGTACATCACGCTTCTCGACTGGGGATTATTCCTCTAAAGGTTGTGCTGCTTCGCTCAATGCGGATCCAGTCTATTTCCATTTTTTGAAGGGTTTCCTCATAAATGAGGTTCAATCCGCTGCCACCGTCCATGAGTACCTTGGTAAGGCGAAAGCCGTCCACTATTGGACTGAGGACCAATGCGGCTGGTGCTCGGGCTGTTCAAAATTTAGGTTCATCACTGGCATTAAAGGTAATAGCCGTGTCACTCCATGGGTTTATTGTTGCTACTTGGTAGACTTCGGTAAGGCCGCGGAGTGTTCGTTTCTGCATATTATTTGATGCGAAGGTCTCGAACACTGTTAATACCGTACTGGTATCCCTGGGCTGGTGCTCTGTGGATTCTGGAGTTAGAAGCTCGTCGCCACTTCTAGCCACTTGCCGGAGTATCCAACATGCTCTAAGGCTATGAGTTGGTGTGGCTCCCTCTGTACTATGAATTTTACAGGGTCCATTGAGCCATCCCTCCAAAGACGGTTCCATGCCCTATAGAGGGTTTTTGCTTTTTGGTGTTTAACCAAAAAGTGCTGGCGATAATGCACCCTTTTATTTCAGATCGGGGTTGTATTCGTGGCTGGATTGTCCCAAAATTTTATTTCGCTTTCCAGCGCTTTCCATCGCGACAAGATTTTTGTACTATGGACGCCAAGTCAGCGAAGCGTGTAATTTCACGGTGACTTATGGCGTTGAGGATTCCGTTGTCCGTGCAATTATTGCAGAAGAATGAAATCGCATCCTCCTCGCGGCATTCCTTTATCCTGTTCATGACCGTGGAGGAATCGCCCAAGAATGGTGTACTGCTTTCAAGGGCTCTTGCCGAATTTGGGATAGATCGCTTATGTTTGGGTGGGCGGGTGGAATTAAATCTGGAACCTCGCCCGATCTGAGACTCAGGGGCCAAGGGGTTTCCGAACTCGGAAGCTTGGGTTCTTGGATGTTGTCCAATGAATCTAGCCCGCTGCCCGACTTTAGGTTCAGGCTTGAGTGACGCCCTCCCTCCGCTGGGTATACGGCTTGGAGGGATTGGGAATCGGACATAACTAGTCCTTAAGATAGATGAAGGCTTGCCGCATTGTTCCTCCACCACTCCAACGTGATGGGTGACCTCGGGAGAGTTAATCTCTCTCGAATCGGGTTTAGGCCCAATCTGATCGTAGTCTGTAGCGACTCCCAGGGCGGCGATGCGATCCAAGAGATCTTTTAAGGAAGAGAGCTCCATCGGATCTAACTGCTCGGCGAGTTCCGAGTTGACGTGAAGATTCCTTCCGATGACCCGAGAAGTCTTCGCTTGCGCTGGCGGCGAACAGCGGTCATAAGAAAACCGCTTAACCGGAGAGTTTGGCCGATAGCCAAAGCTCCTTTAGCAACAAAGGTTGCCGTCTTTAAAGACGGATGAGGCATCCTTCCCGATGGCGGCGACACAGCGGAACTCTCAATGAAAGCGCCAATGTCGGTGTCAAAACCGTGGATCTCGGGTAGGGGTCCCGAATCGCGGCGTCTAGGCGGATGGTAACAGGAGACAAGGGACACGATGTTTTTACCTGTGTTCGGGCCCTCTCGATGGCGGTAAAACCCTACCCCTGCTTGATTAATATTGATGATATGGGTAGTACAAGAGTAGATCTACAACGAGATCAGAGAGGCTAAACCCTAGAAGCTAGCCTATGGTATGATTATTGTTCGTCTTACGGACTAAAACCCTCCGGTTATATAGACACCGGAGAGGGCTAGGGTTCCACAGAGTCGGTTACAATGGGAGGAGATCTACATATCCGTATCACCAAGCTTGCCTTCCACGCCAAGGAAAGTCCCATCCGGACACGGGATGAAGTCTTCATTCTTGTATCTTCATAGTCCAGGAGTCCGGTCGAAGGTTATAGTTCGGCTATCCGGACACCCCCTAATCCAGGACTCCCTCAAGTGGATTCAGCAACGAGTGAAATGATGGTTTCTTCGTCCCTCCAACTTCTTTTTTTAGCATTATTACTTCCTCCCTCCAATTTAACTGCGGGAAAGGTGCAGCTTTGTGATTTGACGCCTCATTGCTCATTACTACGCCGGCGCCATGACTGGGGTGCTTCACCCCGCTGCTCGCATCGTATTCCGGTATGGCACGTGGATCCGGTAGCTTGATGTCCCACATGTCGGCGAACGGGACTAGAAGATTTATGAAAGCGGGCGCTCCACTCTTACGACGGAGGAGTAGACGACACGACGGCCCAGTGAACTGTCACTTGTACTGTATAGTACTATAGTTTTGCTGTTTCTCACAATCCATCAATATAAACCCGATTAAACAGGAAAGGGCGGGATTTTTCCCGTGTGGTAGATGATACTGGCCATACATTTCAAAGGCAATTTTAATGTATGCAAACTGAATAATTATAAGTAACAATATGATATCTAGTGAAACTAAAAACACATATGATTTATTGCGTTAGAGTGTAGTAGTAGTGTTGTATTGCATAGTTGTTAGATGTAACATGCGAGAACGTGTAGAAATGTAGTTTTGGAGGGCCTACAGAGAGAAAAGCGTAATACGGTCACCGAACTTCAGAATAAGCTGATTACGGTACGTTTTGCGGTGATTATCCCGTCACTTGCTCACAGTTCAAAGATCGGATTGCACTCTGTTGACCGCCAAATAGTCTACGTGGCGCCATGTTGACTAGTTAAGTTGACCATGTTCCTTGTGGGTCCCACCTGCCGGGCCGCATAGGGAAAAGGTCGAGATAAACACAAATTTACGCAGCGCCGACAAGGCTCCAACCTGTCTTGCGCGGGAATCACCTGGTTGTGTATGTGTCTGTCAGGGCCTGATGTGTGCGCATGCACGTGTAGGTTGAGCACTTGAGCGTGAGAGTGTGTGTTGGTCATGTGGTGTACTGGTGTGTGCATGCATGCGTGCGTGTGTGCATGTGAGTGTTGTGTGCGTGCGTGGCTGCGTGTGTACATGTGAGTGTTGCGTGCGTGCATGGGTGCATGTGTTTGTGTGAGTGTTGCGTGGATGGAGTCCGTGTGCATGCGCAAGGCAGTGTGTATAATCACCACACCAGCTCCTCGTGGTGTTAAAAATGCACGGCTCAACATACCAATACAAGGCCACCTTGTCCGCTATGCCCGCGGTCATGACTTCGAACCACCATCAAAATATTTTGTTGTCGTTTGTTTTCATTCTTACAAGCAAGATGCTCGTGCGTTGCACGTAACATCAAGATGCATTTGTATGACTTGTTTATCTTGTGAGAGAAAAGGATGAACGAGGGAAGGCCTTATTTGCAAATGTGGAGAGGTGTGTGGGTACCTTTTGCAAAATTGCCATAGTTTCTTTCCTATCCGCCGACATAAATCGACGTCCTATATTGCGTGATGGCGGTGCACACCATCATCACCAACTCTGTTTTTTATAAGAGTGTATTTTATGTATTTTATAATAGTGTAGATGTAGAGTAGATACAAGTCGACAGGTGGGCACGATGTTAGTGAGATAATGCGATGCAACACTAGAGGTGCCACGTGGAGCGTTTAATTGGTCAACTAGTCATGTCATGAGCAAATACAAAGTTGTACAAAGGAGCCCGTGATCGTATAATAACCACTAAACGTAAACGGTGATCGTAATGAGTGGATTATGAAGTCCAATGTATGTATCGTGCTTTCGCTTCAAATACAATGATTGTCATTGCATATATCGCGAGAGAAAGATGAAACACGCGTGAATTTTTTGGGGGACTTACTTTTAGAGGACCTGGAGATAGTTTTGTGTGCATACGTGAAAGGGGCGTACAGGGGGGGTATGCGATGGAGAGAGAGATGCTCTTCGTTTCTCTTTATTATGACTAACTTTGTATATAGTATAAAAATATACAAATTCACAGTCATGGAATAAATATCATTGTGGGCACCATGCAATGCAAATTAGCGTTCGTACTCCTCCATATAACTTTGTAATGTTGTATATATGTAGAAACTCTAAAATTATTTTTTGGCCACACTTTATTAAAAAGGAATGTTGTATGTGAAATAAACGTGAAGAGAGGGCTTTTTAGATCAATGGGGTACGTGATGTAACATGTGTGAATGTGTAGTTGATGCATTTATGGGGCCTAGAGAGGTATGTGTGTTTATTACGTATTCGAGAGAGGCATGGATAGAGGGGCCGACGGGGGTGGGAGAGATAGCACGATAAATGAGAGTGGTCTAGAGAGAGAGACGAATATGATGTCACGACAAGAGATTCCATTCCCTTGAGTGTGTATATGCAAGGGGGGAGGGAATAGAGGCACCAGGAGAATTTTTTTGTGTGTGTAGTGTTTGTGTTGGTATGTGTGGGTGTGAGAAGATAATGAGACGTGGGGGCAGAGGGTGTGTCACCGCAGGAGGTCCGGTGTGGGTCGAGGTGAGGCCCTTCGTTTCGTTCCGGCCCTGCGCCACATTGGTCGGCCCATGACACATTTAGGAAGACCCATGGATGACTAGTCGTACAAGACAAAGATAGCAGAATTGTGAAGGACTCTGTGTCCACCTTGAAAAGCCGGCTAGGATTTGTAACCCTAGGTTCTTGGACTAAGGTAACCCCTTTATCTCCGATATTACTATTCATCCAACCTAACTTTAAGGGCATCCTACAAAATGCTCTGCTAGAATCATACTAGTCGATTAGGAAGAGAGGTGTGAGATAATGCGTGAGAGACATGCGTAAAGATAATGTGCGTACATGAGACACGTAGGCAGGTCCATGTATAAAGAAAGGGTCGATGAGGATTGTGCGTGTGTATGTTTGTGAGAGGAAGAGTGCTTGTGATAAAGGTTAGTGAAAACAGTTGTAAATGGTTACGGGAGGGAGGGAGGGTTATATCTAGAGCATGTGTAGAAAGACACCTCGGGAGAGAGTGTGTGAGCATGTGTGAGAGACCATTGATGGAGAGTGAAACTACACGTAAAAGACTGCTCTACACATTGATTAAAGATATAAATTGTATCCAAATATTAGGATGTGATCATGATATTTGCAATTCGCGTAAGGAGCGGTCATTGATCCATCGTACATCTAGATTCTATCGAATTTGAGCATGTCTATGTTATTATTCGACACAATTGATCCACATAGTTAGTATTTTGAACTCCGCATAATGCATCGCTTTTAGCAATCGAATATAAACATGAGTATAGTTCATGTTGTGTGTGTAAAGCACATTATACATAATGTAAAGTTACACAATGGACATTTATAAATCGCTACCTATGAACTAGCATACATTTGAATTCAACCTAAGGTGGTTTAAAAATCGAATTCAACATGAAGTCCATTCAATTATTTGAATTTGATATCATGGCATTTGTAAACCATACCTAAACTATGGGGGTACCAATCTTTGCTCTGATTTTGTACATAATAGCATATGTAGTCGTGTACAAAATAGATTCAAATTTAGATCCTCCATTCCAAAATAATCGTAGTTATAGGATTTTCAAGTGTCAAAATTTCAAAAGGAAGCGGATAATTTAATGAGGTTTTCAAACATACAAGGTCAAATATAACATTGTCTATTTAGGTCAATCCTCATAGTTCAAGAGTACTCTAAACGTGAATGCTTGTGTTTCCAAATTTCGAACGAAGCGCCAAAAGAGCCTCTACTCGCCCGAAACCGCGTGAGACCAATGATTGGTAGTACAAGGAAATTACTTTTCTAATAACTCCGACCTGTGAAACCTACCGGCCCGACGTCCAAAGGTCTAAACCGGGGTAGGTTTGTAGCTTCATCAAGACGCCACACAACTGCCTTCGAAAAACATTCATACACAATGGCCGCCTAAGCACACATGCGCTGCGAAATCGCTCCGCCCACTATTTGGGACACCTGGGATTACCATCCTACCCCGACCCGCAGAGGGTCCGAATTTAAGAGGGGGCCAAAGTTTGTACTTTCCCCAAATTTCAAACAAGCTGGCCCCATCTTCTTCTAAAAAGCCAAAAACAAGCGCTGCCCCTGCATCAAACATGGTTCCCCCCACCCGTCCGATTCCCCATTCATACTCCGTGGGCGCCAAAACTACCTCTCCACCAGCCACAAAACCCCGGCGTCCTCCGTCCTCCATCCCATCCCACCCATCAACCGCCGCCCTCCTCCATCACGCCGGAGCCGATACCCCGACATCGTCGTCCACCGCAACCTCAACTGCAACACCCTCCACGGCTAGTAGTTGAAGCCGAGGCCGAGTCGTCCGTACCCGAGCTAGTTCAACCACGCCGTCCCGCGCCTCACCGCTGCTGCTCCAACATCGCCACCCTCCACCGCACCGGAGTTGTTCCTGCTACGCCGTTCTTTGCGGCCTCGGATCTGCTTCCCCTCCGCCGACATACGCCCACAACAACACAGTCAACAATTTGGCCATGGGTTTGTCCAAGCCTGCACCCTCCAGAACATCGATTTCCACGGTAAGAAGAAGAAGATCGCCGCGGCATGTGGAGGTGACCACACCGGCAACCGAAGAAGGTACTCCTCTTCCCTTATTCGTGCAAATCTTACGTTTCTACTTGCACGGTATTCATCCCATAGAAGACAATAGTTGACCGCTTCTTCTTGATACTAGATGTTCCTAGTAACTCGCGATGCACAAGGTTTCTCCTCATATACTATTTCACCTTAGCTAGAGGCCCATCGCCCCCCTGAATTTCAATTTCTTGCCAGTTGATTCCCAATTAACGAAAGCATTCCTCACGTAATAAAGCGCTTAGTATGACTATTACGCCGGGGAAGCAGCACATTGGTGTTTATCTTAGGGGCGTCTGCGGCCTAGAGCTACTGGCGCCCGATCTGGAGGTCGGCCGGGATTAAAGGGATGGCTTGGGGGCGCTGCCAAGCACAGCCGGTGGTGTGAGGTCGATGGGAGGGCGGGCGGTGGAGGCACGGGTCCGGGCCGGTGGTCGCCGGGCGGTTCGAGAAAGATCGTCAACAAGGATCAAGTGGAGGTAGACGAAGGCCATCTACCCATTCCTCATAGATCGGACGGTTCATTAAAACAATCGACTGACCTATTTATTTTCAGTCGACTGTTATCTTAGATATGACCACATGTGGTGGTGTGCTGGAGGAGTACCTGCATTTCCTGTGCTCATATATTACAAAATCATACGGAGTAGGATCTAATTTTGTTTGCCATGCAATGTTGTAGAGCTATCATATGTCTCCTGTCATTTATTTTTCAGCCACCGCTATCTCGCTACTTTTTACAAAGGCACTAGTTCTGCACACACTTCACCCTTACTCTCACTATTGTGTTTTTATGCAAGGGTATTTCAGACTCACTGCCATGAGAGAAGCCAAAAATAAAGAGAGAAGTCGCCCAGCTTCAGATGTCGGTAGGCAAGACACGCTACAACGCTATAAAGGGTGCAAAGGTCGAGATGGAACGGTAAACGTAGCTCGAGTTGATGACCTCGCCGCAATGAACCACCATCCTGTGTGCTTGCTTTAACTTTATGTGTCATATGTGGTTGCATGTTCCATATGGTGTCTAGCTTGTATTCGAAAGGTCAAGTCGGTTTTTATTAAGATAAGGAAAGATATTTTTTACATGAACCACCATCCCGTGAGCACGTAAGACAAATAGTTAGTCGTAATCGGCCGAGCCAAAGGACAAGCCCAAAGAAAGACAGGCATCACCGAAGCCAACTAAAAATCCGCGATGGTGGCGAAGCAGCCCGCCTCCCACCGTGCTCTCGTGTCCTAGATGATCATGTTCACCACTACAGCCGGATGTCTAGCTTGTATTCCTTCCAATTTGGTTAAATTGCATCCGCTTAGCTTACACATTATACCTTTGAATATGAAATGCCTTTCGCTTTTGGTACATACCAAGACATCTCGTATTAACCATGTTCTTACATCAAACTAATGTTCTTGTGTATCCCTCATCAATCACTTATGACGAGCCAGCAGTGCAAGGGGACTACTCCTCATTTAAAGAATGCAGCCACCTCCCGACATGATTCTCAAGAAATGTAAATGCTAGATGAAGATAGTGAACGTAGCTCAGAGTTGATTACAACATTTCCCCTACACTAGCATCGCAGGTGCTTGCTCTAACTTGGCAGCGTGATATGTGGTTGCATGTTGCATATGGTGTCTAGATTGTAATTCATCCAATCTGTTAAACTGCATGTGCTAGTCTCGCTTAGCTTATACTCCTCGTAAATGTGACATTATACCAAGTAATGCGACATGCCTTCCTATATTTAGTACATAGTACATCTGTCTATTAAGCATGTCCTTACAGAAAACTATTGTTTTTTGTATCCCGCATCAATCAATATGACGAGACACCTTTAGTATATTCAGAGCGATATTAGATGCATCTTTCATATGATTTATAGCATGCGCTGCTTCTAATTTGTTGAAATTCCATTTATGATGTGATGCTTTTAACTTGGCAGAGTCATATTGGTTGCATCTTTCATGTGGTGTCTAGCTTGCATTGCTTCTTATTTGCTGGAATGGTTTCTGCTTAGTTTACACAAACAGTTGTGAACATGCCATGCCGTCCTGCTTTTTCGTACATATTCCATCCTCGGTATCATGTGTTTGCCTTAAATCAAAGTAGTGATTGTCAAGATCATGCATGAATGAGTTCTCAAGAGAGAATTTTATTGCTTTTTCTTCTCGGTTTTACTTGACAATTCAAAATCAATAAAGCGTAAGGAAGTTAGCAAGGCATCGGATAAAGGTGCTCCTTCCAAACGGAGGGCCTCTACAGCTTTCTACTCCTCCACACCCCCAAGATGATTTCCAAGACAACACATGCATAGGCACTCAACAAAGCTATGTTTATGATGAGCACGTCTCCCTAGTGCAAAGATCACCGTGCTCCCTCTAACTTGGCAATCGTTATATGTGGTTGCATGTTATGTGTGATGTCTAGCTTGTATTGCATCTAATTTTGTTGAATTCCATCTGCTTACTTTACACATTATACTTGAATAAGACACGTGTTCCCTGTTTCTAGAACATACAATATCATCTATCACACCATGTTCTTATATCAAATTACTACTGTTGTGTAACCTACAACAATCACTTATCATAAGACACGTTTGACTTCGGAGTGTGATATAGGTTACATCTCACATTCTTTTCTAGCTTGTACTAATAATTTGTTGAAATGGCACTTATGACGAGACAGTTTTAACTTGGTAGAGTGATATTCGTTGCATCTTTCATATGGTGTCTAGCTTTCATTGCTTCTAATTTGTTGAAATGCCGTCTCCTTAGTTTACACATCATAAGCTGTGAATATGCAATGCTGTGAATATGCAATGGCACTAATGACGAGAGACCTCTAACATGGTAGTGTGATGTTGTTTGCATCTTGCGTATGATTTATTTCTTGTGCTGCTTCACATTTGTTTAAACGCCATTTATGCTGAGACACTGTTAACTTGGCAGAGCGATATTTGTAGCATCTTTCATATGGTGTCTACTTTCCATTGCATTGCTTCTAATTTGGTGAAATGTCTTCTTCTTAGTTTACACATCATAGTTCTGGTTATCTCTTCCGACCTGTTTTTCATACATATTACATCCTCCTATCATGTGGTTGTCTAACATCAAAGTTCTGTTCGTCTGCATCACGCATTAATTTGTTCTGAAGAACTAAATTGTTATTCGTTTTTCTTGTTGACTTGACTTAACATGGCACAGAGAAAGAGGAAGAAACACAGAATGGCAGGGAATGAGAAGCGGGTGAATCCTGCAGATTCACCGGTAATCGATGGTGCAATAGAAGGTGAAAGTACAATGTAAAATTCTACAAACACGGCATCCCATGCTACACGAGCTGCAAAAAGCCAAACAGTAAACAAATAGCTGCCACCAAAAAGCAGAGACAACCCTAGTTCTTGCAACACCTACCACAAGATTACCAAATGCATGACATACTGTATAGGCCAATCGAGCTAGTAGCATGTTCCTAAGCTCCCTTGCCACTTGACACTACTTCCCAAGCACTCTTGACACAAGACGAGTTGGCAATATCAGATGAACCTTGTGAGCTTCAACAGCAAGAAGGTAGTTGCTGGAGTCAAGTTACACTTGCATGCTTCTTTATATGTAGTCTCACGCTTGATGTACACTAACACTTCCTATGTTCGTTGTTGGACTAGCACCTAGGCGCAAGAGGAAACAAACATCGTGGATAATGCTCGATAGGTTAACTAAATCTAGAGGAGGAAGAATGGAGATACGCTTTGAGGAAGGTTTAAAAGGCCACGTGATGCTACAGAGTCAGCCAAGTTAGTATCGAGGCAGTTAGCTGTCGTTAGGTGTCATGTACGTATCCTCCCAACATGGATTCAAAGACAGAATGACAAAGACGAAACCCAGTTCAACACCTTCCTCGACCATTTATCTCGTAAGTATGGTTATGTATGGAAACTATTAATATCGCCTTGCTCATCCCATACTTTCTAGGTTGCCGATAATGAGACTCCCATAATTTTCAATGATGAGGTTCAAGTTGGATAGCCAAGATGATGCAACTGCATGCTTGCACCCATGTTTTCAAGTCTCGCTTCTGACAAGATCGTTATAACTTGAGTAAAACTCACATTGAAGGCAAGGCTAACAGAGAACTTTCCCAAACATCTCCACTGGAAAATAAATCTGATGAAGACAGGAGGGGCCTTGTTAAACACCGTCCGATCCAAGTATCGTGTACATTATATATATGTGATCAAATCACATGTTGAAGTCCTATTGACGCATGTGCCACACAAATCTATCTTCTTGTAGGTGAACTGTTCAAAGAACAAGGCCAACCGCATTTAAAGTGAAATTCCAACAGGCATTTACGTGATCTCGTAGCTATATTGCACACCGCGAGGCTCTTGTAATTAGCAGCCGTTTCACTGCTTTTGTTGTACCATATTATCATATCTATATTGACTTGTTCGAAATGCGTAGGAAAGCCCGCAAGGACCAAAAAGTACCTGAACCAAATGCTGTGGAAATCTTCAAGGACCGCTACACCAAAGAAGAAGAAGGGCATGACTACACCAAACCAAAGCCGTTGTTGTAATTCCTTAATCCTCATGCCTTTGAACTACTACTTACTCTGACTTGTGCCTTGAAATGCATGGTTTGCAGCCAATGTCTATTACTCTTTTCAATTTTATACACAATTGTCTTAGCGTATCATTGCACCTTACAAGGTTTAAAAGGGAGGAGTGATGTTCCTTTGATCTTGACCCGTAATCTAGTTCCGTGCTGTACTTGCCCACACAACGTTAAAATTGCATGTTTGTCTGTTCTCAGTTGTTTTGTGATATGAATGATGTCATACTATGTTTACCGTATTATAAACTTCGTCTCTTTATCCTTAGCCCTCAATACAATGTGAAGAAATAGACAATACATTAGTCATGGTACATGGTCATATGTTTGGAACCTGGTTTTATTATGTAGTTTGCAATAAAATAAAACTAATATTTTACATGGGTTCACCAGAATAAGTTCTATATATAGACCAAAGCTATTTTGTTTGGTTTTGCTGCCTCCTTAATATCTTCTCGCTCGTACTACTAATGTAAAACCTCAACTTTTCAGCGAGCTATGGAAAAAATGGTGGAACCGCCACCTTCTAAAGGTGCGAGGCAACTATAACTGCAATGTCGCCTCTGTCAAAGTGGGTCAAGACTGTCCACTAACAAAGGCCAAAAGCACGTTCCTCGCATAATACCGGGTTGGTTGTTAAGGCAATATCGCCCAAACTGCCTCATGATCAAGATATGCAAGCTCAAAGCAATGATGTATCTGCGCCCGGACACAAGTCCATTCCCTAACAGAGGCCCTTTGTGAAACAAGGAGAAACAATGCTCAATGTCGCCAAGATATGCATGGTTTTGAAACCGTACTATCGACATTTGCTATGTTGTTCAGAGCCTAGGGAAATGAAGGCGAGGGTTATGGTGCTCCATCGGACAATACAACATGAAAAAGTAATACCAAAGTCAAATGAACCGAAGCTTCAACTTCGGTGGTGCATTTATCTGCTAGATCGTTAAGTTTTATGCCAACCTTCCTTTTGTTATATAGTTGTAATTTGTTTTGGTGCGATACAAAATTTATTCTCGAACGCAGCCACCGGCTGAAGAAAACAAGAAGCCATTTTTGTATAGTGTAGGGTGTTCCCTATATTTGCACCGGTGGCGATCTTTGATGCCGAGTGGATGTAATCAGGTAATCGCTTTAATAGCCTAGCGTTAGTTTTGGCCTTATTTATTTCCTAGTCTTCTTTTTCCTGGTTTGCTAGTGGCCGCAACTACCCATGGGCCATATACGGGTCATAGGATCCATGGGTCTCCTACGGGTCGTCGACAAATGGGCCTGTAATCGGTGGGCCTCGGGCCGTCGGATAAATGGGTCTACATGGGCCGTGTCCGTGAATTGGTATCGGCCCGCACGGTAACGGGCCGTTTATAGGCCGTGGGACTGCAAAAGCTTAATTCTGTCACAGCATAACGGGTCGTTAATGGGCCGTAATATAGGACGGTCTGGCCAGAACCGGGCCGACTCTTGCCATGGGCCGAATTTGGCCCATTAGGGCAACAGGCCAATAACGGGCCGACTCTTGCCATGGGCCGAATTTGACCCATTTAGGGAACATGCCAGTAACGGGCCGACTCTTCCCATGGGCCGAATTTGTCCCATTAAGGGAACATGCCAGTAACGGAACGGAAGTAATCGAGGGCCGAAAAGGAGCCCAAGAACGTATGGGCCGTCAATAGGCCGAAAGCTAACACGGGCTGGAAACGGCTGTCGGTGTCAAAACCGGCGGATCTCGGGTAGGGGGTCCCGAACTGTGCGTCTAGGCGGATGGTAACAGGAGACAAGGGACACGATGTTTTTACCCAGGTTCTACTCCTGCTTGATTAATATTGATGATATGGGTAGTACAAGAGTAGATCTACAACGAGATCAGAGAGGCTAAACCCTAGAAGCTAGCCTATGGTATGATTATTGTTCGTCTTACGGACTAAAACCCTCCGGTTATATAGACACCGGAGAGGGCTAGGGTTCCACAGAGTCGGTTATAATGGGAGGAGATCTACATATCCGTATCACCAAGCTTGCCTTCCACGCCAAGGAAAGGCCCATCCGGACACGGGACGAAGTCTTCATTCTTGTATCTTCAAAGTCCAGGAGTCTGGCCAAAGGATATAGTCCGGCTATCCGGACACCCCCTAATCCAGGACTCCCTCAGTAGCCCCCGAACCAGGCTTCAATGACGCATTTAGTCCGCAAGACGCATATTGTCTTCGACATTGCAAGGCGGGTTCTTCTCCAAATCCTGTGTACTTGTTGAATAGTATCCGGCTTCTTGTAAATGTCGCGCTCCTTGGCTTCCACGCCCAATAATGGCCATCTTCCACGTGTTGAATGAATGCGAAAAGCTAGGGTATTTTTACATTTAGCCCCCTAGCTACGCAAATGAGCTGCCTATAAGAGACGGGGATCTAGAGCCGAATCACACCACCTTCCCTTCGCGAGCTTTCATTGGAGCGCATCTGACAGAAACCCATTCCATCATGGACAATGACGCTGCTCCTCCTATCGCCCTCCTAGCCCTCGGCCTCGAGATTGGGAGAGATGTCTGCCAAGACAAATGAAAGTTAGTGACACTCCAAACCATGGGGTTTCTTCCCCCAGCCTTCATGGTTCCGGTTCGAGCCGGACTCGCCACCTATAAGGGCGGAAAACAAGCGGAGAGCGTCCCTAGTCCCTCCCGAGGAGAGCAGGTATGCCTTGTCCCTTATTTGATAAGAGGGCTCGGATTTCCAATTCATCCGTTTCTCCGGGGGCTCCTGGAGTTCTATGGCCTCCAGTTGCACAACCTCACGCCTGCCTCCATTCTCGCATATTGCGGGCTTCGTGGCCCTTTATGCGAGCTGTTTTTGGGCATCGAGGCTCATTTTCAAGGCCGTGGAAGAGGCTGTTCTGCCTCGTACCCCGTTCTCAGGAGGGGTCGATATATCAAGTGGGCAGAGCCGAACTATGGCGCATCACCAGGACCGGATATCTATCCGGAACCTAGAAGAAGGCGTCCGAAGACTGGCCTTCGTAATGGTTTTACATAGAAGACGTCCCCCTGCCGGACCCTGTTCGGATCGGCCTCCCGGAGTTCAGTAATGCTCCTTTGAAGAAACGTCTAAGCTGGCATCCTTGGAGCCCCCAGAGGGAGAATGACAAGGACGTTGTTTACCTAATGAGCCGAATAAGGTTGTTGGCTCATTCCGGACTGACCATGATCGGGGTCATGGCCACATTCATTATGCGGAGTGCAGCCGCCCAAAGATAGGGGCCACCCCATGTGGGATTTCAACGGGAGGATGATGCCACCGCCATGGCCGTAAGGGGCCGGATCGGTCGCCGATCCGATGAAGGTCTTGTCCGCATTGTACAAGGGAGAAGAGGAAGAATTTCTTCGCGTCCAATCCTCGGGGACGGGTTTTCTATGAACAATCCTCCAAGCTGGGTAAGCGGACATTTCTTTATGCCCATCCGTTCCATATTCCCATAGTTAAGTACCTTATCTTGTGATTTTGACGCAGGAATTGCGCCGGGCCATAAAGGATATAAAGAGCCCACCTCCACAACCTGAGGATCCAAACGGTCCCTCGATCCGGCCTCCCAAGAGGATCCGGACATATCTGTGGAGCTGATCGATGGGGTATTTTACCAACTGAGCATCGACAATGCCTTGGTTGCCATTACGGCCGATTACCCCGGAATATTTCCAGCCTCATAGGTAATTGAGACCGAAGTCCCAATACTTTAGAAATGATTCCTCCGTGCTTATCTTTGACCACCGTATATCAATGGTGTTTTGCAGGGGGAGCCCTTGAGCCGGAAGGCCGAACCTGCGGCGGCAAGCCAACAAGGGGCAGCACGGCCCAAAGAAGTTAAAATGAAGTGCGGTCCGACTGAAGCGCCGGGCCAAGAACGGTATGGCATGTCGCCTTATTCCTGTGTTTTATTCCGAAGGCATACTAACGCCGAGCTCTTTTAGGAAAAAGAGCGCCACGGACTATATCCCGGAGAGGTTGTTAATCGATCCTCCGCCACCAAAGCTTCAAAGCCAGCGCAGGCGGAGGCGAACACTAGGCGTCGTCGGACGCTCCTCCGGCTGCAGGATGCCGACAGATTGTCCGCCACCAACTCGAGGTGGAGAGTGCCATGAATCACAGGCGCCGAACAATTCTTCGTGACGATGTTTTCTCCCAAGAGGCATAGGATGCCTTCAATTGGAGATGCGCACCTCCGCGCCGCTCAAAATGGTCTAGCCAGAGCTACGGAGCAAAGATGTGAAAGACATACGGGTGAGAAAATTTGATGGTTATATATACCAAGAGCCCCGGGACTTAAAATAGTTAGAATAACTGATTTAAGGATCATTTATTGTGCAGGATCTTACGTAAAAGAATACCCAATTGTCCCAGAGCTTGAAGAGTGCAAAGCCCAACTTGAGGGCGCACAAGCCATGACGGGAAGCCAAGGAGACCCCCTCCGTAACGTGACGCTTTTAAAAGATAAGTATGTTATGAAGTGCGGCGTGTGTATAGATCTGACAATGACATTGCAGATGGCACCGGGGTAGATCCGGACAAGCAATAACTCTTGCGCCAGTTAAAGGCCGGCGAGAACGTGCTTACGAGGGTGAGGCAGAGAAAATAATCTCCAAGATGCCAACACCCAGCTGGGTGAGGAGTTAAAATGTTCGTGCTCACCTGTCCGTTAAGGAGAATCACGGCTTCGACGCCAGCATTTTTAGTAAGTGCTTAAACGAACTTTGAAAAAAGAGTTCGGCGAGGAAGTCGACTAACAGAGTTATGTCTGTAGGTATGCTCACAGGCCGTCCTGCAGAGGAAATGCCCGGTTCTACGGGTGACCTTCTTCCCGAGCTCTTACAACTGCACGAACGAGTTCGGCAGGTGATGAAAGGCGTCGCCTAGGCCTTGTGGCCGTCTCTGCCTCCCCGCTCAAGGCCTTGGGAGCTTGCAGAGAGGCTCCAGGAGCGCGGCAGCGCTCCGATTATGGAAGATATCGACTGCAGTCAATAAGGCGCCAGGAGGCTCGGGCCATGGTGAAGACGCTGTACACGAAGGCTGACCCAAACCACATGGCGAGGTCGGACCTGTGGGCCCGATGGGAAGGAGATCCCTTTGAGCTTAGTGTAAGGCCGTAGAATTGGCTGCGAAGTATTCCCACCAGATCAGTAAACTAGACAGCCTGTTAGATGGCATTGAAGAGGAATACAATCACCAAATTGACTATGTAATTTAAAGTGACATGTAAAATGCCTTCTAGCCGGATTGTAGATCGTTTGTCTTAGCGGACCTTTTCGCTTCAACCTCGGGACCCGATAGTCCGGAGTGTGTCCGAATACCCTCGCGGTTATATAAAAACCGGGGCATGCGTGGAGACCAAGCGTAGGGGTCATTAGTGCTTTATCGCATAAGTGCACAACTAGTTATGTTATATTACATGGTTAGTAAGAAACATCTTCCAGGAGAATAGTTTCGTTAGGGGTTCCTTTCTCGAGGCATGCCCTATAGTGCATGTCCGGACCGCGAAAAAGCGTAAAAACATCTGGGGCAGATAAATAAATAGGTAAGAAATCTTATTTTAGTTCACCGACCGAATATTCTCTTAAGAACACTAGCTTTCAGCTTCACCTGGTCGAGGTACACATCCGCTGATCCGCAAAGAATAATCGCAGAGGTGCTCCCTTTACCACCTAGCCGAAAATCGGGAACATAGGGGTAAGCACAGGAGCCAGGCAACCCAGCTTGGCCATAACTTAAGTCATATCGATGCATATAATGGTGAATAAAAGGTACATGCGGAAGTGTGACACATGTATTGGGCATGAAGCCCTTACAATTAAGCTTCTGTGAAAGAAGCCCTCAGTACAATGAGCGCTGATAGCGCGTCAAGTTTGTGCGAACAATGCGCTAATGAGCCTTTCAAGGCTTGAAAGAAAAAAGAGGGAGAAGGAGAAAAAATAGAAGACAACTAAAATGTAAAACATAGGAAGGAGACGAACTCAGAATCCGGCGTTAGGCGTAGAATCTTCGGAGACGTGCTGCGTTCCATGGGTTCGGCTCGAGTCGGTTATCCGATGCATCTCGCAGATGGTACGCTCCACCGGTCAGGACTTGGTCGAGGATAAAGGGACCTTCCCATTTGGGCTTCAGTTTGTCCTTTTTCTTGTCCGACAGGCGTAGAACTAGCTCGCCAACATTGTAAGTTTTGGCCCATACTTCTCTGCTTTGATATCTTCGAGCCTGCTGTTGATAGAATGCGGAACGAGCTTTTCCTACGTCACGCTCCTCCTCCAAGGCGTCCAAACTGTCCTGCCGATCGAGCTCGGTTTCTCTTTCTTCGTACATGCGCACGCGAGGTGAGTCATGAATTATGTCGCAAGGTAGAACTGCCTCTGCGCCGTATACCATAAAGAATGGTGTGAATCCGGTAGTGCGATTCGGAGTGGTCCACAGCCCCCAGAGTACGGAGTCGAGCTCCTCTACCCAGTGCGTGTTAGATTCCTTGAGGGACCGCACTAATCTGAGTTTGATGCCGCTCATAATTAGACCATTTGCTCGCTCAACTTGACCGTTAGTTTGAGGGTGATAGACTGAAGCGTAGTCGAGCTTAATGCCCATGTTTTTGCACCAGAGATTGACCTCGTCGGCCGTAAAGTTCGTGCCGTTATCAGTGATGATGCTGTGGGTGACACCGTAGCGGTGTACGACCCCTGATATGAAGTCTATCACCGGTCCGGATTCGGCCATCTTGACAGGCTTGGCCTCTATCCATTTGGTGAATTTATCCACCATGACCAGTAGGGTATTTTTGCTTGTGGGTTCCCCTTTAAGGGTCCGACCATGTCAAGCCCTGCACCACGAAGGGCCGTGATGGGTATAGTTTTGAGGGCGGTGGGTGGCATGTGGCTTTGATTAGAAAAGAGCCGGCATCTGGCGATCGTTGGACTAAGTCCTCGAGCATCTGCCCGGGCCGTCGGCCAATAAAATCCTGTACGGAGGGCCTTGCCTACAAGGGCCCGGGCTGTGGCGTGGTGCCCGCCGAGTCCGGCATGTATTTAAGCCATAAGATTCCGCCCTTCCTCTTCGGAGATACACCTTTGAAGGACTCCGGTTGTGCTTTTCTTATAAAGCTCTCCCTCATGGACTTTATAGGCTTTAGATCGCCGCACTATGCAGCGGGCCTCGTTTTGGTCCTCAGGAAGTTCCTGCTTGGTTAGGTAGGCTAGGATGGTTCGTCCACGGGCAATGACCGCCATTATTACGCATGGGCGGAAGATGTTATTTCGCTGGTACAACCACCCACTGTGTCCGGATGTGCGGTGTGGGGCAGTGCGGTTGGGTCCGGTTTGTTATTTCCGGACTCTCGCTCCCATAATACGGATGGGTTGAACAGCCTCTCTAGGTCGATGTTGGGGGGACAGCATCGCGCTTATACCGATGCATGCCAACACGCCCGATGCCCGGGTTGTTGTCCCGGGCTATATGGTGAAATTCGAGCCCCTCAAACCGAGCTGACATTTTTAGGACGACATTGCGATAGGCTGCCATTTTCGGATCCTTGGCATCAAAGTCTCCATTTATTTGTGATATCGCGAGGTTAAAATCCCCGCGCACCTCTAGGCGTTGAATGCCCATGGAGACTGCCATCCGGAGACCATGTAGAAGGGCCTCGTATTCGGCTGCGTTGTTGGAGTCCATATACATTATCTGGAGTACGTATTGAACTGTATCTCCGGTTGGGGACGTCTAAACAACGCCAGCTCCCAGACCAGCCAACATTTTGGAGCCGTCGAAGTGCATTATCCAGTTGGAATATGTGCCGTATTCTTTAGGGAGTTCGGCTTCGGTCCATTCGGCGACGAAGTCGGCCAAAACTTGCGACTTAATAGATCTCCGTGGCTTATAGGTTATGTCGAACGGGAGGAGCTCAATGGCCCATTTGGCAATCCGTCCCGTCGCGTCGAGGTTGTTTATAATGTCGTTAAGGGGTACTTCGGAGGCTTCTGCTATTGAACACTCTTGAAAGTAGTGTCGCAGCTTCCGGGATGCCATAAACACCGCGTACGCTATCTTTTGATAATGCGGGTACCGTGACTTGCATGGAGTTAGGACAGTGGACACGTAGTAAACTAGGTTTTGAAGATGGAACTTGTGTCCGTCCGTTTCTCGTTCGACAACGAGCACCGCGCTTACAACTTGATGAATTGCCGCGATGTATAATAGCATTGGTTCGCCCATGTTGGGCGCGGCCAGGACTGGGTTTGTTGCCAATATGGCTTTTATTTCTTCGAAGTCCGGCCATTGGCGGCATCCGCCACTCGAAGTGTTCGGTCGCGTCGGAGGAGGCGGTAAAGGGTAATGCCTTTTCTCCCAAACGGAGATAAAGCGGCTTAGAGCCGCCACGCATCCAGTCAATTTTTGTATTTGTTTGAGGTCTTTTGGGATATCCAATTGTGACAGAGCTCGGATCTTGGCTGGGTTTGCTTCAGTTCCTCTACCGGATAAAATGAAGTCCAAGACCTTTCCGGCCGGTACGCCGAAAACGCATTTTTCCAGGTTGAGCTTAATGTCATATGTTCGGAGATTATCGAATGTGAGCGTCAAGTCGTCTACTAGAGTTTCGACGTGCTTGCTTTTGACGACCACATCGCTCACGATGCCTCCACCGCTTTGCCGATCTGGTTTGCCGACATGTCCGAATCATGCGCTGATATGTTGGGCCGGCATTTTTGAGCCCGAGGGCATTGTGTTGAAGCGTAATGGGCCGTATGGAGTGATGAATGCCGCTATGCGGCTTGGTCATGCTCTGCCATCTTAATTTGGTGGTAGCCGGAGTATGCGTCGAGGAAGCACAATGAATCGTGTCCTGCGGTAGCGTCGATGATTTGATCGATGCGGGGGACGGGGAAGGGATCCTTTGGGCAAGCCTTGTTGAGGTCCTTTAAATCGACGCATAGGAGCCAGGATTTGTCCTTCTTTGGTACCATCACCAGGTTTGCTAGCCAGTCCGGATGTTTTATATCTCTGATGAATCCGACCTTCAATAGTTTGGCTAGCTCCTCTCCCATGGCCTGTCTCTTGGGTTCAGAGAAATGCCAAAGAGCCTGTTTGACTGGCTTGAATCCTTTTAGGATGTTTAGGCTGTGCTCGGCTAGCCGTCGTGGGATTCCTGGCATGTCTGAAGGGTGCTAGGCAAAAATGTCCCAATTTCCGCGTAGGAATTCTCTTAGTGCGGCATCTACATCAGAATTTAATTGTGCCCCGGTGGAGGCCGTTTTTGTAGGGTCCGTTGGATGGACTTGGAATTTGACTATTTCGTCCGCTGGTTTGAAGGAAGTGGATTTGGATCCTTATCGAGTATCACATCGTCCTTATTCACCGTGGAGCGCAGCACAGTGAGTTCCTCGGCCGCTAGGGCTTCGGATAGTGCCTCAAGGGCCAGTGCGGCTATCTTATTTTTGGTGTAGAGTGCTATGCCCTGGTCACTAGCAAGAGTAATGATTCCGTTGGGCCCGGGCATTTTGAGCTTCATGTACCCATAATGGGGTATAGCTTGGAAAATTGTGAATGCCTCTCGCCCTAATAGAGCGTGGTATCCGCTGCTGAAGCAGGGGCCACTTGGAACGTGACCTCCTCGGACCTGTAATTATCCAAATGTCAACACCACATCCAGGTGATTTTTCCCAGACAGCAGGCTTCCCGATCGGGATTATTCTTCTAAAGGTTGTGCTGCTTCACTCAATGCGGCTCCAGTCTATCTCCATTTTTCGGAGGGTTTCCTCAGTAAATGAGGTTCAATCCGCTGCCACCGCCCATGAGTAGCTTGGTAAGGCGAAGCCGCCCACTATCGGACCGAGGACCAATGCGGCCGGTGCTCGGGCTGTTCGGAATTTAGGTTAAATCTGGCATTAAAGGTAATAGCTGTGTCACTCCATGGGTTTATTGTTGCTACTTGGTAGACTTCGGCGAGGCTACGGAGTGTTCGTTTCCGCATATTATTTGATGCGGATGTCTCGAAGACTGTTAATACTGTACTGGTATCCCTGGGTTGGTGCTCTTGAGCTAGAAGCTCTTCGCCACTTTTGGCCACCTGCCGTAGTATCCAACATGCTCTAAGGCTATGAGTTGGGGTGGCGCCCTCTGTACTATGAATTTTATAGGGTCCATGGAGCCATCCCTCTAGTACGGTTCCATGCCCTATAGAGGGTTTTTGCTTTTTGGTATTTAACCCTGTGCTGGCGATGATGCACCCTTTTATTTCGGACTGGGGTTGTATTCAAGGCTGGATTGTCCCAAAATCTTGCTTCAGTTTTCCAGGCGCTTTCCATCGCACAATACTTTCGTACTATGGACGCCAAGTCGGTAAAGCGTGTGATGTCACGGCGACTTATAGCGTTTAGGATCCCGTTGTCCATGCAATTGTTGCAGAATAATGAGATTATGCCCTCCTCGGCAGTCCTTTATCCTGTCCATAACCAGGAGGAATCGCCCAAGAATGGTGTACTATTTCAAGGGCTCTTGCCGAATTTGAGATAGGTCGCTTATGTTTGGGTGGGCGGGTGGAATTAAATCCGGAACCGCGCCCAATCTCAGACTTAAGGGCCAAGGAGCTTCCGAACTTGGAAGCTTGGATTCTTGGATGTTGTCCAATGAATCTAGCCCGCTGCCTGACTTTAGGTTCAGGGCTTGAGCGACGTCCTCTCCTCCGCGGGAATTCGGCATGGAGGGATTGGGAATCCGGACGTAGCTAGTCCTTAAGATAGAAGAAGGGTCGCCGTATTGTTCCTCCACCACATCAACGTGGTGGGTAACCTAGGGAGAGTAAATCTCTCTCAGATCGGGTTTAGGCCCAATCTAAACATAGTCTGTAGCGACTCCCAGGGTGGCGATGCAATCCAAGAGCTCGTTTAAGGAAGAGAGCTCCATCGGATCTAATTTCACGGCGAGCTCCGAGTTAACGTGAAGATTGCTTTCGATGACCCGAGAAGTCATCGTCGGCGCGGCGGCCGAACAGGCGGTCATAAGAAAACCGCCTAGCCGGAGAGTTTGGCTGACAGCCAAAGCTTCTTTATCAACAAAGGCCGCCTTTTAAAGACGGGATGATGCATCCTTCCTGACGGTGACGACACAGAGGAACTCTCAATGAAAGCACCAATGTCGGTGTCAAAACCGGCAGATCTCGGGTAGGGGGTCCCGAACTGTGCGTCTAGGCGGATGGTAACATGAGACAAGGGACACGATGTTTTTACCTGTGGTCGGGCCCTCTCGATGGAGGTAAAACCCTACTCCCGCTTGATTAATATTGATGATATGGGTAGTACAAGAGTAGATCTACCACGAGATCGTGAGAGGCTAAACCCTAGAAGCTAGCCTATGGTATGATTGTTGTTCGTCCTACGGACTAAAACCCTCCGGTTTATATAGACACCGAATAGGGTTAGGGTTACACAGAGTCGGTTACAATGGTAGGAGATCTACAGATCTGTATCGCCAAGCTTGCCTTCCACGCCAAGGAAAGTCCCATCCGGACACGGGACAAATTCTTCAATCTTGTATCTTCATAGTCCAGGAGTCCGGCCAAAGGCTATAGTCCGGCTATCCGGACACCCCCTAATCCAGGACTCCCTCAACGGCCCATGTAAATCACGGGCCGTTAACGGGTACAAATAAAATTACTGTTCATTATGGGCTAGAGTCACCGTGGGCCTGTAAAGGGCCGAAAGATACGAAGGCCTCATATGGGACGAAAGACGTCGTGGGCCATACATGGGCCGAAAGTGAAATGGGCTGGTGTTATATTCGACGGCCCACATGACGTTGTTGGGCCTATTTCCTTTAGTGCCTAACGGGCCGTGAGTTAACGGGCCATAAATTGGGCTATTTGTGAAGAGACCGTTAACAGGCTTTTCATGGGCCAGCCCGTTAACTTTTGACCAAGTCAAACGGGCCGGCTTTGTAAGCTAAATGGGCCAGTGGTGGGCCGTGGCACGTGTCGACATATCATAGGCTCCTATCCGACATTAATCGACGAAGCCGACATGTTTCGTCCGACCAATAAGAATTTTACACGTGGAAATTTCCCAATGGTCGGGGCTGTTAACGGGTTATCGGATCCAAAACCTGACCTGATAGCTTAACGGCGTTCCGTTACGGTAGATGCCACATGTCGGTCACCCTTGACGAAAGCACTTCCGTGACGCGCGATTTATCGTCACGGAAGTGGACACTTCCGTGATGATAATTTTGGTAATGTCATGGAACACTTCTACGACAACATAGGTATGACTATCTTGATTCTGTCATAAATTTGTCATGGATGTACATGCATGACAAAAAATGCGACCTACTGTGACAAACACGTATCATCACGGAAGTGTATTTTTTTTGTAGTGCGTTCGCCTAAATTATGCCTGCGAATTTGGTACTACGCATACATAATTATGCACTTGAAATACCCTGGGCATCAGCGGAAGCGCAATACGGAAGGACTTGCAAGCACTTCCACAGCCTCTCCTATTTCTTCTAACTACCTTTTTTTCTTATGTTCCCGCCACAAGTGACTCAGAGGCTGGTTATCTCACGGACTCTATCGGAGTTCGGGTTCGTACATTTATCCAAGGGCCATTCCCGTCAAAGGAGTCCCTTAACCGAGGACAGGCGACGCAGACGTGCGACAGGAGGTCCAAAAATAACTTTTTGTAGACCGCACTCTATATTTCGAGCCTGTAAGGTGCCTTTTTCCTCAACCTTCGACCCCTAGCATGTCAAATAGCCGGGGCCGTGGCGTTTTTATCTTTAACATAACGATTGGCATATCACTCAGGTCCCAGTGAACATAATCTGTATTCAGCATTCGCCTTTTTTAACAAACTGAATTTTGCTCCTTTGGATGTTTTCACACCTAGGCATGACTTGCCAGGGGCTCGGGATGAGAACAAATGAGTTGCCGACAAAGTCCGAACAGCTCTATAGCGTACCTCGGCGTCACGAGTTTGGCCTTATACGCATCAGCTCCGAATCATGTCTTGGGTCAATACTTGGGTTGCCCGGCTCCTGTGCTTGCTACCTTATGTTCCGCTCTATCGGCTAAGGTAGTAAAGGGAGAACTACTGCGATTGTGATTCCGGTTCATCTGGTCAATCACCTTAGTAGAGAAAGCCGAAAACTGACTGTCATGATGCGATGAGAGCTGCTCAACCACTCGATGACTTATCGGGATCTGTCGCGATTCCCTCTGTATTATACAAAGGACCTTTTCTTCATGTCACATATGCAATGCACCATATTGGAATAAGCCGCATGCATACCAGGGGCTATATCGTAGACCCACCATAAAACTCCTATGGTTAAGTGAAAGTGTTAACGCCCTATAGTCTGATTGCCTAGTTCGCCGCATTGACACCTCCTTAATGGACCAAGACGTTTGGTCAAGAGTGATCAAATGCTTTTCCGAACACCCCCGTATTTTTTACGAGGGGGCTGAAGCCGACGACTGGAAAACTTTCAGATTATAGAAAAACGTCCGCACAGGAGGAGTAAAAGTTTTTAGGCGAAACTAAAAAGAAACTAGCCTTATTATAATATTCTCTTTTACAATTTTCATACAATTCATTCGAAAATTACATCTTTCGAGCATTGACCCTCTATTAAGCGAGCACCCTCTAAGACATCCTCGAAATAGTGCTCTGGCGCGTGACGATCCTTGCCCTTGGGTGTTCTCTTCGCTGCAACATCGGTGGCCTTCATCTTCGCCCAGTATGTCTTGACACGGGAAAAGGCCTTCCGTGCTCCTTCAATGCACGTTGATTGCTTCACAAAGATCGACACGCTGACACCGCATCGAAGTCGCTGCACCAAACCAAAATAACTATCCGGAATTGGCTCGGTTGGCCACAGCTGGACCACGACGTCCTTCATGGCAGCACCGAACAGCCTGTGAAGCTCAGCCCATTGGGTCATCTGTTCGTTTAGCAATAGCGGGCACTTCGACGCACCGAATTGTGACCAAAAGAGCTTCTCCGTTGTATCTCCTTCTTGCCCTTGGTAAAACTGTGCCGCATCGGCCGCACTCTTCGGCAAGTCTAATAACGCGTCTGGAGCACTCCACACTTGGTTAAGCAGGGTATAATTCGGATCGCCGAACTTAGTTTGCAATAAAAAGGGCTTACCAGCCGCGATCTCCCCAGCTTGCCGGATCTCCTCCCGAGCCGCTCTAGACTCGGACCACACTTCTTTTGCCTCTCGTATGGCCTTCTCAAGATCAGCCACTTTTGCTTTATTATCCTTCTCGAGGAATTCACAGCGGCTAGCAGCACCTTCGAGCTCACGCGTCTTCTTGGATATTTTCTCCTCGTCCTGACGCCGAGCAGCCTGTTCGGCCTTCAATTCGGCCGATGCCTTTTCGGCAACCGCATTACTAAATCGGGCCTGCTCCTTGACTCGGAATAGCTCCGCCGAAGAATCTCAACCGCGACAGCACCATCTGCAGTTATGCATATTTTAGCATACACTCCTTCACGTCCCGATTATATTATAAGTAAGTGCATATAATGATTGCCCCAAATACATACCTTGTGACTCGTGAAGACGCTTGTGGATAAGCATGATGTCCTCACTCACCACATCAGGCTTCCGCTGAAGCTCGGCGACTTATGTAGTCCGGGCGGTCACAGAGGGGGAAACTGCCTGTGTTCCAATTCAATCACGTCATTCCCTGAGCATATTTCTTTTTGATCCTCTGATCGCCTCCCTTGGGAAGCCAATCTGAGTCTCAGGGGCTACTACCTATATACAGGTGCATTTTGCGAATAAAATACAGTTGAAGATATTACATCACAAACCTCGAAGCCTCTTAGCAGGCTCGTGAAGGCTTCATGCACTCTGCTCTTCATGACGTAACCCTCTCAACAACTGTACCCATCAAGGTACGGTGTTCCTCTGAGACGGACGCTTGTCGCAGCATGTTCGTCAATATATCCGGCGCTTCCGGATCTTCGGAAGCCGCCGTTGGAGTACGACCTCCCTTTGAAGGAACATGTTTGCTCGTCCCTACAATCATCTACGCCTGTAAACCGGATAGTCCGGGGCCTTCATCGTTGGCCCCCGAACCCTGGGCGACTGGGGTATCACCTCCGGGTGATGTCTTCTTGATCCCCCGCCCTGCTTGCTGATCGGGAGAGACCCTCTGGGACAACACTTCATAGTCGTCCGCCTTATTGGGCAAGGAAATTGGTGGAGGTGTTTCGCTCTCCATCATCTCCGGAAGAAGGTCCCCTGAGGAGGAGGATTGTTGAAGAGGACGGTGTGCCGGACTGCAAAATATATATTTCCAATGTTACCCTGGCAGCAGGAAAGGAACGAGATATGTTTAAGAACTCCCTTGTTCAACCTACGATTTGGCCAGAGGCTTATCCTCACTATGGAACCGTGCGACAACGTCGTCTTCCAAGCCTGAGCCGCCTGACGATGGCATCTTGCCTCGCTTGGGGGCCTTTTCCTCCCAATCTTCGGAGGCGCCCCTTTTCTTACCCTGGGGGGAAGGTACCTTGACTTCTCCTTCACTTTTGTCTTCGGACGACGAAATTTTGATTCTCCCGGACGCAGTGCCTGATATACCTTCGGGGTGGAAGCCGCCTTTTTCCTTTCTGCCTTGTCCTCCTCCACAGGCATCTGGAATGGTGCCGGGGCCAGCATCCTTGTTAGTAGGGAATCCACTGAGCCTTCATGGAGGGGGGCCGAACACCTAGCGCTCCGCTTTCTTTATCCAGCCCTGGGAATAGGCAGTATGCTTAGTGACATATTACAGTGTACTCAAAGTGTTCGGGAGTTAAGCGCTTACCGGGGTATCCGGATGGTTGCAATCGAGGCTGATGTCCTCGGTGGTATCTGGCCATTGTTTTCATTTCCCGAAAAACAATTTCCACATCCCTTTGTGCGTAGTGCCAAAGAAGTGTTGGAGGATTCGCGCTCCTTCCGAATTAAACTCCCACAGGCGGAGAGGCTGTTGTTGGCACGATAGAGTCCGGTGAACTAGCATTACTTGAACCACATTGATAAGATCGATGTCCTTCTCGAGAAGGCTTCAGATGCGGCTCTGCAGAGTTTGCACTTCATCAATTGATCCCCAGTCTAGCCCCTTATTGATCCACGACGCGAGCTGAGTCAGAGGGCTAGATCGAAACGTAGGAGCAGCGGCCCACTTGAAACCAAGAGGCTCGGTGATATAGAACCACTCCTACTACCATAAATTCGAAGATTCTATAAAGGATCCTTTTAGACAAGGAGCGTTAGTAAGCTTGCTCACTGTGGCACCACCACACTCCTCCTGTCTCCCCTCGATCACCCGCGGCTTCACATTGAAGGTCTTCAGCCATAAGCCGAAGTCTGGAGGGATTCAGAGGAAAGCTTCGCACGTGACGATAAATGCCGATATGAGAAGGAAGGAGTTCGGGGCCAGATCGTGAAAATCTAGGGCACAATAGAACATGAGCCCACGAACAAAGGGATTGAGAGCAAACCCTAAACCTCAGAGGAAGTGGGAGATAAACACGACCCTCTCGCCGGATCTAGGGGTAGGAATAACCTGCCCTTCATCAGGGAGCCAGTGGAGGATTTCTGCGGTCAGATATCTTGCCGCTCGGAGTTTCGCGATGTCTTCCTCCGTAACAGAAGAAGCCACCCACCGGCCTTGAAAGCTGGAGTCGGACATGATCGAGGTTCGTGGTGATTGAAACCCGGGTTTTAGAGCTCGAGGTGGGGGAAAGATGAAGAAGGAGCAAGCGCAGAGGAGAAGGGCGGGTCTGTACCCCTCTATAAAGGCTGTGAATACCGAAACGCCTCCTCTCGGGCCTTAAAACATGCCTATTCCCCAGGAATCATACCAAAGAGACGGTTGGATAACCCATGACCGTGTTGATAAGAATCCTGTAATAATGGGACACGATCTCTGCTTCGACAAGACGTGCCAATAGAGGCCACGCCTCGAAACGTGGAACGTTATGACAAGAAACGGTTCGAAATAAAGACCGGGTCAGCATGATGTCACGTTGCAAAAAGTTGTCAGCAGATTGGACTCGTGAGATATTATACTCCCTATGGCTGTGTGTGTGGTATTTATGTTTCAGATCCAGACACATCTCTCGTCCGGAGACTATCTTGGAGTTCGGAAAGGGGAACCCGCCTTGCAATGTCGAAGAAAATCTGCGCGCCGGACACCTCGTCATTGAAGCCTGGTCCAGGGGCTACCGAGGGAGTCCTGGACTAAGGGGTCCTCGGGCGTCCGGCCTGTTAGCCATGGGCCGGATTGATGGGATGTGAAGATATGAAGACCGAAGACTCTCACCCGTGTCTGGATGGGACTCTTCTTGGCGTGGAAGGAAAGCTTGGCGATCAAATATGAAGATTTCCTTTCTCTGTAACCGACCTTATGTAAACCTAGATCCCTCCGGTGTCTACATAAACTGGAGGGCTTAGTCCGGATGAGGGGATACTCATTACCATAGTCATACAAGCTAGACTTCTAGGGTTTAGACATTACGATCTCGTGGTAGATCAACTCTTGTAATACTCATATTCGGCGAGATCAATCAAGTAGGAAGTAGGGTATTACCTCCATAGAGAGGGCCCGAACCTGTGTAAACATTGTGTCCCCCGTCTCCTGTTACCATCGATCCTAGATGCACAGTTTGGGACCCCCTACCCGAGATCTGCCGGTTTTGACACCGACAATGGGGAATGGCTCGCATGCTTCTGTTCATGGTGTTGGCACGGTAGATCTGAAGTTTACTTCGGGAAATATCGTGCAGCATGTCCCCGCCATAAAGACGAATCTTGTTAGTGGCTATGATAATCCACAAGTATAGGGGATCAATTGTAGCCTCTTTCGATAAGTAAGAGTGTCGAACCCAATGAGGAGCTAAAGGTAGAACAAATATTCCCTCAAGTTCTATTGACCACTGATACAACTCTACGCACGCTTAACGTTCGCTTTACCTAGAACAAGTATGAAACTAGAAGTACTTTGTAGGTGTTGTTGGATAGGTTTGCAAGAAAATAAAGAGCACGTAAATAAAAACTAGGGTCTGTTTAGATAAAGACACAATAAAGTAAATATAGCGAGTGTGGAAAAGTGGTGGTAGGAGTTGCGAAATTGTCCCTAAGCAATTGACTACTTTACTAGACCGATAGCAAGTTTTATGTGGGAGAGGCCATCGCTAGCATGTCATCCCTGACTTGGAATTCTATGCACTTATGATTGGAACTATTAGCAAGCATCCGCAACTACTAACGTTCATTAAGGTAAGACCCAACCATAGAATTAAGATATATTGGTCCTCCTTCAATCCCGTTGTCGGTGTCAAAACCGGCGGATCTCGGGTAGGGGGTCCCGAACTGTGCGTCTAGGATCGATGGTAACAGGAGACCGGGGAGACGATGTTTACCCAGGTTCGGGCCCTCTCTATGGAGGTAAGACCCTACTTCCTTCTTGATTGATCTTGATGAATATGAGTGTTACAAGAGTTGATCTACCATGAGATCGTAATGGCTAAACCCTAGAAGCACTACAAAAAAAAGACACATCCGTGACATTTTGGGCCGAACGATTTTTTTTTCTGTCATACATATGACACTTCTATGATGATAATTGTGACAAAACCCGGTATCATCATAGATGTGGTGGGCTCCTACTTCTATGACAAAAAATCATGACAGAAAATGGGCTTTTCGTCTTGGGCGGGCTGGAGACGCAGAATCGCATGACATTCTTTGGGCCGTCCATGACGGAAAAACCATGGTAGAAGCGAGGGGAAGGAAAATTTCGGGAGTTGCCGGTTCACGGTGGGAGGTCGGGGCCGAGCGATGCTGCTTTCTCTCAGACGTACGCTGGCGTGTGTGAGCAAGGTGTTGGCTCTAACTAAACCCGAAGCGAGGCGTTGGGCTCTAATCGAACCCGAAAGGACAGACCGCAGTTACGCGTTATCGAACTCCGAAGCGATCGATCGATGGCTGTTAACTGAACCCGATGGAGCGATTCCTTCGCTACTGCTGCTAACTGAAGCCGATCGATTGGATGAACAGTGAGCGTTGCCGGGGGGGTGGATGAACAGTGAGCGGTGGCGTTGCCTCTGGATGATTAGGACCCCGTGGTGTGGAGGGTTGGATGAACAGTAGACGGTGGAGGGGTGGTTGAACAGGACCCCGAGGTGTGGAGGGTTGGATGAACAGTATATGATGGAGGGGTGCCCGTGGAGGGGTGGTTGAACAGTAGCCGGTGGAGTAGCACGCGGTGGAGACTGGATGAACAGGAGCCCGTGGAGGCTGGAGGAGGTCGACGGTAGCCCGTGGAGGCTGGAGGAGGTCGACGGTGGAGATGAACAAGATCCCGTGGAGTCCTGCTTTGCGGTACGCCACACCCTCCCGGCGAACAGGACCCCGTTTCGACCGTAGCACTCCAACACAGTCCGTTTGGCCCGTTTTGCGGTACGCCACACCCTCCCGATCAACAGGACCCCTGCTGACCGTAGGAGGTCCGCTTCTCCGCTTTTGCGGTACGCCACACCCTCCCGATCAACAGACCCCGTTCAACATGGCCGGTCGAACACAAGGCCGCTTTCTCCGCTTCTGCGATACGCCATGCATCGCTTCCATCGCCTCTTCCGCCCAAGCCGCCCCGATGAACACGACCACGCATTCCTTTCCGACCCAGCCGTTGGCTCCCACACGCTCTGTTGCCTCCCGATGAACACGACGCATTCCGCTGTTCCCCATGAACACGACGCATTCCATTGCTCTCCCATGAACACGACGACGATGTTGTTTCTCCGTTCCGACCCAGCCATGTACATATGCGCGAGTAGGCGTTCGAGACCCTGCCTGTATGTAACGTGACGCGGGTCAGATTTTCTTTCTTGCACTCGCCGCAGACGTACATGTACATGCTACGTGCGGCGCTTCTACTACGACACGTCGCGCTTCTACAATGACCGGATGTACGCATATCGCTCACGACCAGAATGACAACGCTACGTACGCTTCGACCAGGTGGGTCCCGACTGTCAGGCACTTCCTTGCCTACGAAGATGTAGTTGGTGGGTCCCAGCAGTCAGGGGGGCGAATCGTTTTGAGTTTTTTTTGCCCGGACGCACTTTCTTGCGTGCGAAGGTGTAGCTGGTGGGTCCCTGCAGTCAGGGGCGATACGTTTTTTTCGTGAAATACGGTGGCCCTTCTGGTGGGTCCCCGCTGTCAGGTGGAGGAATAATTATTTTCTGCGTAATAAGGAGGCACTTCCCTGCTACGGCCGTGGACCCAGCTGTCAGCCTCTCCACATACGGTCCATGTCCGATGGAAGTCGTTCGTTGACCACGTTGACCACGCTGTGCCGAGAGCACCAGGGCGGTGGATGACGGCGAGGCCTAGGAAGGGGAAGACAGGGAGCCAGGGAAGACGTGGCAGTGGAAGCCCGTGCCGAGAGGAGTACGAGGGTTCACTGGTTCGGCCGCGTGTGAGGCTGCCGTCGCCGCGCAGGCCTGGCCAGCGGTGGGAATAGTAGGGCGGTGAGGCCTCCGCGGCAAGACATCCGGCCACGGGAGGCAGGAGCATGCGGCACGACCGGGCGCTGCTTTGGGCGGCTGGAGCAAGAAGACCAGAGGTTGAAGAAGCACTACGGCCGTTGGATGGACATCGTACGGTCACTGGAGCTAGAATCGTTTATATTGACTAAGTTGACAAAGCCCACCGTCCCCGTCAACTTAGTAGGCCCACAAGTCAGCCTCCCACCAAGGTGGGTCCCAGCTAGCAGGGCGTAATAAGGAGGCACTTCCAGTGGGTCCGCGGCAAGGGAACGTTTTTTTCGCGAAATACGATGGCCCGTCGGGTGGGTCCCAGCAGTCAGGGGCATACGTTTTTTTCGTGAAATACTGGTGGCCCGTCCGGTGGGTCCCTGCTGTCAGGTGGAGGAATAATTATTTTCCGCGTAATAAGGAGGCACTTCCTTGAGGCTGCCGTGGACCTAGCTGTCAGCCTCTCCACGTACAGTATTCTTCCAATGGAATTCGGTCGCTGACCACATTGACCACGCCGTGCCGAGAGCACCACGGCGGTGGACGACGGTGAGGCCTAGGAAGGGGACAACGCGGAGCAGGGGAAGACGCGGCAGTGGATGCCCACGCGGAGAGGAGTACGAGGGTTCACTGGTTCGGCTGCGCTGCCGTCGCCAGAATAACAGGGTGTGGGTGAATGGAGTGGAGGGATGGCCCGGCCGGTGGGAGTAGTATGGGGCGGTGAGGCCTCCGGCAAGACAGCCGGCCACGGGAGGCGTGGAGCAGCGGCACGACCGGGCGCTGCTTTTGGGCGGCTGGAGCAAGAAGACCAGAGGTTGAAGAAGCACTACGGCCGTTGGATGGACATCGTACGGTCAGTCGAGCTAGAATCGTGCATATTGACTAAGTTAACAAAGCCCTTCGTCTCCGTCAACTTAGTAGGCCCACTATACCGGGTCCTAGCTAGCAGGGGGAGTATTCTTTTCTTGGGCGTAATAAGGAGGCACTTCCTTGCGTGCGAAGATATAGCTGGTGGGTCCGAGCTGTCAGCGGCGGTAACATTTTTTTCGTGAAATACAGAGGCCCTTTCGGTGGGTCCCAGTTGTCAGGTGGAGGAATCATTATTTTGCGCGTAATAAGGAGGCATTTCCTTGCGTGCGGCCGTGGACCCAGCTGTCAGCCTCTCCACGTGCAGTCCACTTCCGATGGATGTCGTTCATTGACCACGTTGACCAGGTCGCGCCGAGAGCACCAGGGCAGTGGATGACGGCGAGGCCTAGGAAGGGAACGACACAGAGCCAGGGAATACTCAGCAGTTGTTTCCCACGCTGAGGAGTACGAGGGTTTATCGTTCGTTCACGTCACGGAGAATAACAAAGATGTGTGGGTGAGTAGGGGATGGCTAGGCGAAAGCGATGGGAGTACGGTGGTGAGGCACTGTCTTGGCAAGACAGCCGTCATGAGGAGGAGGAGCGAGCAGTTCCTGCCGGGCGCTTGTTTGAGCGGCCGGAGCAGGAAGAGCAGAGATTGAAGAAGACGATGGTCGTTGGATGGACATCCAACAGTATACATGCCATCTGTGGAAAGCCTCAAATCTGTGGAAAACAGCATACAACCCATCTTCCATTATTTCAAATAGTTTACAGCCCATTTGCTAATTATTACGGGTTTTTTTGGAGCCCATATTCTTTTTGTTAGCATTACAGCCCATATTGTGGCCACGGTTAAAAAATTATACGAAATTTTGCATATGTCGGTCTTGAATCGCTGTTTTTAATCCCGAAATTTCGAGTCACATTCAGACTGATTTTCAAAATAAATGTATAACAATATAAAATCCAATAAATTGTCCACGCATAAAAATCAATGCAATTTAAAATCTCAAAATAAAAAAAAATATTTGAAACTAATTGTCGGTTTGATGTGTTTTAAAAATGTACAACCCATTTCTCATTCTTGATAGGCCATTTTCTCGGCCACCGAATGAAGCTCTCCTCGTCTTGAAAGATTTGCAGCCCAACAGGCCTGATAAAGTGACTTACTTGAAAAATCACAAAAAAACTGGGCTAGCCATTTTCAAAAAGGAAAAAAACTACGGGCCGGTCTGTGGTAAACATAAAAGAAAAGGCTGTCTAGACGGGCCAGAGTGTCCCGCACAGCCCAGTTGACACCCTGCTTCCGTCTCAAAAACAAATTAGATAAATGCCACTCCAATTATGGCAATTCATAAAATGCCACTGCAATTTCCAAACTTTGAAAAATCCCATCGCAATTTTTGCAAACTTTGAAAACGCCACTACAGTTTGCAAACTTTGAAAACGCCACTCCGGACTTCAAAATGCCACTATAAATGACATGAAATGGCATTTTTCAAAGTTTGGAAATTGCAGTGGCATTTCTCGGTGGCATTTATCAAATTAACCCAAAACAAAAATAACTGGGTGAGCTGCTGGGTCCCTGGTTTCAGCCGCTCGTTGTGTAATTCTCTCGTTTATTGACTACGTTGACAATGGCATGGGACCCAGATGTCAGAAATCCACTAGGAGCAGCCATTTTTTTTGGCTTGAAATAAGGAGGCACTTGTTTATGCATCGCCATGACCTTGGCAGGTCCTCGTCATCATCCTCTCCACGCATAATCATCTCATGATTGTGTATTGCCAACTTGCTAGGCCAACAAGTCAGCCTCTAAACCCGTGGAGGACAAATACAACCCATTTAAAAAATAACAACCCATTCCATACGTTCAAACGGAAAGTTCAACATCCGAGAGAAAAGTAACAGTCCGATCCACATATAGAGTAATGAACTTCCACGTTGACAACCATCATAGCCAAGTTAACTATCTACTCCCACTAGACAAGTACTAACTTACTCTTAGCTAACTAGACGATGCCGGCGGTACACGCTAAACGCCGGCACCGACGTCCTGCGCCTCGCCTCGGACTTCCAGAGGTGCGATAGGGCGCGTTGCTCGAGCGCGTTGACCCTTTCCATGCTGGCGTGGTCCACCGAAGCTTCGGCTTCCAAGAGGGAAACCCACTTGACGAGCTGGTAGTAAAAATCGGCGTCGCAAACGCATGCGTGCCCGACAGCCTCCAGGGCTATTTGCCGGGCGCCGGCCTCCACGTAGTCGGCCCAGTTGCAGGCGCTCTGCTCGCGACTCAGAGCGTCGGTGCGCTGCTGCTCCATGTCCTGGCGGCGCAAATTGGCGTCTGTTGCTCCTCCGCCAGCGGTCGCGCTCAACAACTCCTGCTCCTCCGCCATGCGGTCGCTTCCAACAACTCCTCGACCAAGATTGCCATCTAAAGACAGATAGAATGCCTCCTCCGCTCGCCTTCCGGCGAAAAACCGAACACTAGTTCCGGCGGTGACCGCCTCCGGCATCGCCTACCGCGGACGGGCGGGGGCATGGCGGACGTGGCGAGCGACGTAGGGCCGGTGGGGGCTTATGAGGATATGGCGAGTTGGGTCACAGTGGCTAGAGATGGCCGGGAAACAGTACTTATATGGGGAAGGTAGCGCGACGGTCATCGGAATTCAATGCATAATGGCTTAGCGCGCCAGCTTGCCGTGGAAAACTAGGGAAACTGAAATTATGATTGTGACGTCCCGTCCCGTCTGGGTCGCACGCCGGCATGGCGGTCAAACGAGTGCACTCGAATCATCTCCCTCCTTGTCAATAATGATTTCACGGATTTAAAAAGCCCGCAACAATTAAAGCGTATCTTTTCGCATCGCTTAGCTGCCTTAATTACGGCCGGCTGCATGCAGCACTCAAAATCGCCGCAGCAAGACGCTGTGCAAAGATGCAACGAAGTCGCAGCTGAGGGCACACATGCAGCCACTTAAATCGCTGGAATTAATTAGGCTTAAACTTCGCATGCCGTTAATTATTGCCATGCATTGGTCTTGCTGCTTTGCTCACGGGACTAATAAACCCGGACGGAGGGAGTACCTTGGTTGGTGAGAGGTTTGATTTAAGCCCTGCAAACCGGAAAGGAGGTACTAGTACGTGCGTGATCCACTATTTATTCATGTAGGATCGAGTAGGTCGTTTCTTGAATTGAGCCCTGCAAACCGGAAAGGAGGTAGTACGTTCATGATCCGCTATTTATCCGTGTAGGATCGATAGTGTAGCTTGTCAGTTTCTTCAGAGGTAGGCATTTTTATCCGTGTAGGATCAATAGTGTAGCTTGCCAGTTTCTTCAGAGGTAGGCATTTTTATTCAAAAAACTGCCACTTCGCATCTTGCGTCGCAAATAAAACTGCCCGGAGCACATTTGTAGCCTAGCTAGTGATCGATCAGTAACTTGTAAACACTGAGCGAACAGAAATAAGTAACTGTTAATGCATCTCAATGATTTACAGATCATATACAAATATGTAGCTCCAAAAGCAAAGATCAGCCACTTCGGATCTTGCGTCGCAACTAAAACTAACTAGTACGATTCCCATACATAAGACTAACATGTTAATGCATCTCAATGATTCACAGATCATATACAAATATGTAGCTCCAAAAGCAAAGATCTAGAAAAAACATCTGTTCTTCCTACTAACATGGATGCTTCTCTTGGCCAACATTCAAAGACAGACCGAAAGACAAATTTGTTTGTGAAGTCTACAATTCCTCTTGCAAACGTAAGTGGTTTCACCAACAATGGAACCATGAGAATGAACCACACATGATGGAGGAACATCCACCGCAATATGATTTGGTCTTCTCTCGATCACACTGCGAGACTATTTTCTAATACAAACTTTAACTTAGGGAAAATGATGCCCATTGTATAATCGTACCAAAGCAATGAAGAACCTAGTGTTGGCCAAGAATAGTATAGTACTACTTTTCTGCAGTCCATGAAGTCACTATCCAATCTTTGAGTCTATTTTGAATGGCAATCGCATGCGAGGACTATACAATTCTCTTGTGCGCTTCAACCAAAATTTGGACGCTTTGTTTGTTTGCCAAATAGCAACGGGCGAGACATCTCTCTGCTGCACAAATATCAAGCAGCTAGTAAACATATACCACACCATGTTCGCAGTGATGAAGAGGTGAAATCGATACAACCGAAATTGAGCATCCAATCATTGAGTCCTGTCCTGCACCTCCAATGTAGGTCCAACCTGCAAATAAATTCACATGCAAACCACTAGTATTACTATCTAATGACAGTACAAAAAGTGTAGCAAGATAGTAGCAAACCATGTACCTTCGTAATGAACAGCTCATAGTGCCACCAATTGGATATAAAGGTTTGAAAAAAAAACAAGCTCCTAATGTTGAACCAGTTGGACTTTTGTGCAGCTCCACTAAAATCGAGCATCCCTGTTTGCATAGATATTGAAAGTGTGATTACTATAAAAGTGGCACTAGTTGAAGCATAGACTCACAAATATAAGCATTCTAATTTCTTAATGAGAAAAGGTAGCAAGACTGTTTCTAACCACCTGTTTGAAGGAATAAATAAAGCAACAACAGCTGATGTCAGGAAGGCATACATAGTTTTTTCTGAAAAACTGAGCCATTCCTGACCTTTCCTCTTCTTTTAAGCAAATTTTGTGATGTTCTACTAAAATAAAATGCCATCACCGCCTTGACAATTTAGTAACACTGTACAAAAGGAAATGACTTAACATTACATCATGATGTCGGGTATGTAGTAGACAGGCATTAGAGACAAACATACATACCTCCTCCGATAACATAATGACCATTAATTTTAACAAAGGCGTGACTAGCTTTACCGGGATAATTTGAGTGAACTCTACACCCTCTATTCCTTAATATAAGACGTTTTCGCGGTTCAATTTAAAGTACCCAAACGTCTAGTATTTAGAAAAATAGGTAGTAGTTTTCTTGAGCACATATCTGGGAAAGCTTGCCACACTTTATTTATGTCCATACGCTAATGCAACACCATTCGAATACTACAAATATACACTAATCCAAAGGGCTAGTGCAACAAGAGAGTAGTTAGTTTATTACAGTGGTACAAGACAATGGTTTTATCAACAGATTTCAATAAACTTTAGCAATCGGAAGGTTTCTATAAGAATTAACAATACAAAATGTAAAGGTAACAAGTTTCAACATTGGTATACTAGCTGTGCATGAGCATTAAACCAAATACAGAAGTCTGAAGGTAACTAGCATTACTAACTAATGACAGTATAAAAAAATTGCAAACCATGTACCTCCAAGGTAAATATCATTTCAAACTCGGGGGGACCTAAAAATTGCTATCCCAATCTTGATAATCGATGAAACATAAAAACTTGATAGAACGAATCAAGAGAACAAATGGGAGGAGGAGGTGCCCACTCTTGACCTTTCCTCTTGTCTTCATAATTGTCTCTGCGGTTTAACCAAAATAAAATGACATCAACGCCTTGGCATTTTGGTGACACTGCATACAAAAAATTAACTTATCTCATGAAAGTGAGGTATGTAATCTATAAGCATTAATAAAGGCAAAAATCTGAAGGTAGTAACAAGTTTCATCGTTGGTATACTGGCTGTGCAACAGCATTAGAATGCCTTAGCTGAAAAATCTTTAATACATCCACAATCAATAGCTAACCCTGAAATGATCCAGTGACATTAAATGGCGCTGCTTAAATTTATCTGTGGCATTAGACTGAGAGCGGCATTAGTTAAACGTGGCATCACTTTAGCAGTAGCATTGCTTGACTTGACTGCTGGCGTTCTACTAACATAAAAAAAAGTGGCAATAAGAGCATGGGAGGCCCATTCGGACAATGGGCGCACCAGTACGATGTACCTCCAGGGACGCAGAGTCGTGAGGGAGGTATGGTTGCCCAGAGCAACAAATATCCAGGCAGCATATGTGGATTACGTCCAATTTTTGTTCTCTTTAGCCACCTTTTTCCTACGTGAGGACAACAAACCGATCGACTTGTCATTCTCTATTGCGTTGTCATGCCTTTCTACCCTTCTTCAACCAAGAGACACGAGACTCGTTCCTTAGCTACTGATTTTCCCCTTTTCAACCTAGATGTGGGTTCGATGCCTACTCTCTTGGACAGTACAGTCTCCCTTCTTTCCTTATTGAACCCAGACATGCATTAGTCTGCATGAAGTAGGGTTTCCTTTAATAGTGCAAATTATGGTTTTCGTCTGCGTGGCCAGCAGAGCAGAGGATAGCAAATTGGGAAGATGGTGGAGTGGGAAAATATCCATATGCAACGACGTGCCAGATGGGGCAATAGAACAAGGGTATGGTTCGAAAAGAGGTAGCATACCTGAGGGTCGGCGGGAAGTGGCTTCGCTCGTGGTCGTCGTCCTCCACACACACTATGGCAACGAGCTTGGGGATGGAGGCCATCCCGCGCGGGTGTTATGTCTGAGAGCACGGCCTTGTCGCTGCACGTGACCTCGCTACGCCGATGGACGAAAAGCGTGGCCAACGCTGCATCGCCCTTTTCTTCCCGGTGGATCTGTGACCACCGGTGAGGAGGGAGAGAGGGCCGTCTTTTTTAGATCTGGAGAGAGGGTGGTAGTGTGAGAAGCAAGTAGGCAGCCCTTGGCAAGAAAGCGCTGAAGCTCCAGCCTATATATCTTCTTTATACTACTAGTACTGGAGGTGGAGTAGTGATAGAGTAGTTTATATTTTCTCTGCGTACAGTACCAGTTAGTCGTGCTTCAAAACTGAACAGCACGCCATTAAAAAAATAAAGGTCGATAACTAATGCGGCACCTCGGGCCAACGCAGCCAGATCGCATTTTGCACGAGAAATTACACACCATGTTTTGTTGACATGTGGTCCCGTTCCACATTTCAGTGAGACGACGGCGAGTAGTAGGAGTATTTCCGAACCGACGTGTAGGCCGGGGCGCCCCTTCGTGAACCGTGGCAACCGCAACCGCCCACCGACTCTTCGCCTTTCCCTCTTGATTTGGAATCGCCGTCGACGCTCTTCCTCTCCCTCCTCCATCTTCCTTCCGCCCTTCACCCTTTCTTAGGCCATTTTTCGATCGTCTTCTCCATGGAGGGAACAGGACGGAAACGACCCCATTATTCTTGCCCCGATCTGAAAGATGACGTGGTGGAGGAACTCATTGATCGTTGCGACGTCGTCACCTCGGCTAGCATGGCAGGTTCGTTCAAGCCCATTCTCGACTCAACTAATAACATCATTACAAGGAACCCAAGAGTCAAGGAGCGGTTTGATCTCCCTTATCTTCTTCGCCATGACCCTGATGACTGGCGCCGTCACGACGGAGGCCTCGCCCTGTGCAAGTTGATGCCGCTTGATAATGATACGTATGATGTTAAGATGCCATCGCTTGAGGGCAAGGCTTGGGCAGGCGCAAATGGAGATTGGGTTGTTTACATTGGGTCCAATCATGCGGTGGGAACTTGTGAATGTGTACACTCGTGACCGGGTTCCACTTCCAAAAATCTCAGCAGACTGCCCAGAGGTTGAGCACACCGGTATTGTATGCACGTTCAAATACAATCATGGTGACTGTCTTCTACGGAAGATAGCAATTTCTCGAGTCCCCAACCGCTCTTGGAATTACAACAACTATGAAGTTGTTGCTATCTTCGACAAGCTTGTTGCCGTCCTCGATTGGTTTATTTGGATGGATATTGCTCAAAAATCAGTTTCTGTACACGGATGAGTACTGTGATGCAATTCAATACGAGGGCCTTGTGTTTGCTGACACCACTCGTGGCACTGTTTTTGCATGGCATCCTTGTTGTTTTGGTACGTTTGTCTTCCACCGTAATTATAATTTTTTCTTCCACATGCATGCGGGTTAGCAAGTTTCCCTTTAGTGCATAGTATCTTAGATTAGTATCATAGGTGGTCTCATTTATTGCCATGCATGACACATAGTAGCATCACATTTATTATGTTACGGTATCTACCTATGTTACTATAACCATGTCTCTCTTCCTTAATTTCCTGCCACATAAGCATGTTTGCGAGTCCCAAGTGCATGATACTACTTATGTTACCCCCACTATGGCCAGCCTTACTAATTAACCTTCTTCTTGTGTTTCCAAGGTACCGTGAACATTCCACCACCTATACTTGAAGATTTTTATAACCAAGGGAGATGATGATGGTGATGATCACGAGCATGAGGACGAGCAGTGCCCATATACGATTTGGCGCTGGCAACTAATTCCGATGGATCACCTCTTCTCGTGTGTATACAACCCACTGATGATGTTACAGCTAAGGAAGCAGGTGTAGTCTCCCATGGTCGTACTCTCCGGACCTATTCCAACACCCGTTGCATGGTATTCGGGATGGATACTAGTGTGCTAGCGCCAACTCCTTCTCCCTGGTACAGAATTGATAGTCGTGGAGAAAACTCGCTCTTCCTTGGACAAAACTATCCAATGATGGTGAAAGGCGATCCAACTGCTGTTGACACAACGTTACTACCATTTATGAGAAGCAACTCTGTCTATACCTCGGACATTTGGGTGGTTCCCTACCCTGGTATCGATATAGTAGGCCGCTTCACCGGATGATCAGTCCTGCGTTGGTCTCCAGATCGACAATGGATGGCCCGTCCAGAGAATCACTTGTGGTTCAAAGCAAGCGTTTCCAACGCCAAGGAATGGTTGAGTTGAAGTTCATTTCATTGCTTATTATTTGTTGTGTGATGAAAACTTTAGTATTTATAATGTATCCTCGTTGTCGATGTGGGTTGATGACCTGTTGTATGTAATAAAATGATATGCCTGTGATAAACTTACTAAATTTATGAATGGCTTTCGAGTTGCTTCTATGAGTGAGTGGTGCGACGAGACAAAAATATATTTTCCGAATACATAATTGTACATGCATTGCAACAGGTATTCGGATGAGGCCAATCAACAATAGTAGTACACTATTTATACTAGCTTCACACGCTTTGCGCGTCGTGCGGGTGTTTTTACTGTAGCCATATTGTACTACGTAACCAGCACCTCGAATCCTCGATACTAGTAGTACTATATAGTATGTAGTAGGATTAGTAGGGTGGCATGTGTCAGAACAAGCATTCACGTCCGTGAGTACTGACACGCCACCAAAGCACAACTTCCATCCGACACCATATTTCTTGGAGTCCGTATGGAGCAATCTCTTCAACCTCATCGTTTCTCTAACTCAGCCATCGCATGGCGGTCGAGGTGGGGTTTGCCGATAGTCGGTTTCCTTAACTGCGGTCCCACTTGTAAGGCCAACTGCAACGCATACGACCCGAACGGACCTCCGTTTTGCATGAAATCCAACGATAATTTTGACTAGAAAAGCAAGACCAAAGAAAACAAGAACCACAAGAATACATTTTACTACTCACGTAAGTTGGATTAGTGCCTTCTCGATGCATTCATTGTTGATCTGCGGAGGCTCGATCTTGTGTGCTTCTTTCTTCTTCGAGTGTAAAGAAGTAGACGTTGCTTCCTCGCATCTAGTCTCATGTCTAGCCTCTATTCTAGTACTCCCTCCGATCCGTTTTTCTCTGCGTCTAAGCAGCAACACGCATACCAAGTAGGAGTATCAACAAGTGCACTAATCTCATCTATAGCCTCTGTGCTAGCTAAAAGTGATAGAACATCTACTAAATTGCGCTCTATCAATATATGGATGTACTCTTCTTCCCAATACAAAAACTTGCATCCATTCTACTCCCTCCGTTGCACAATACATGCCTTCTATTTGTCAAAATATATATGTATCTAGACATGTTTTAGTATATAGGCACATCCATTTTTGGACAAATGGAAGTCAAGTATTTTGGAACGGAGGGAGTACACAATAAATTTTTTAAGTTAGCACAACTAGTCTAATCCGAGAGAACAACCGAAGATTTGGTCGGGTTCTTCCTCCTTTTGCCGACACGTGGGACATCCAGCATCCAGGTGGTGTCATGAAAGAAAATAGAGTGGTAGTTGAAGCCACGAGATGTGCATCTTGGGTTAAACTGTAAATAGAATCTTACTACACTTGAGTAACTCCAAAAGCGGCCACCGAAGATCTTTCTTGGATTTGTTTTTCATCACCAAAGACGTCGAGGTGAAAGATGTGCGAGTTCGATTGGGTCGCTTAGCGTTTTCACTGACATGTGGGACCGCATGTGAGAAAACAGACGATGGGCTCCGTGCGTCCGCTGGCTGGCTGAGAAGAGAGATACAAGAGTGCCGAGCACGGACTGCAGGAAATTTGTTCTACGTACCTCGATATAGGCTCGATATAGTGGGGTGGCATGGGCCATAACTAGCATTCACGTCTAGCAGTACGGCACACGCCACCCACACGAGTCCCATCCGACACCAATTTTCTTGGAGTCCGTGCTACATCCATCTCTTCTCCCTCCTGTTTTCTCAGCCATCGCACGGTGGGCGGGATGGGGGTTTACTGATAGTCGGTTTGCTCAACTACGGTCCCACTTGTAAGTGAAAATGCAACACCGCACGCATTCCCGCTTGAGCGGCGTGCCGGACCAACCGTGTGGGGGTGCGACGTGAACACGGCAGACTTTTCCTTTTGAACTTGTAACTTGTAAAATTTGGTTCTGCTCCATGGCGCGATCGATAGAGTAATGAGAAGTTTGGTTCTGGCGCCGTTCATGCATGGAGTACGTACGAAAATTATGAAGTTGATGTGAAAGGTAAGACAATTACTGTAATATCATATAGTACTACATGGATTTGACGGAAAGATAAAAATACATACGGATCCATCAACGACATCCTCACGCCCTAGTGCGTCGGGTCACCAACCGACGTGTGAGGAGCAGCGGCGTTGGCGGCGAGCTCAACGTGCTTCTGAACAGTGTCGTCCAAGGTTGCCCTGCGGTCCAAGAAGGCCAGCGTCCTATCGTCCTCCTCTTGCATACGCGTAGACGTGGGTGATTATGTCGATGGTGTCTTGCTGCGCCAGGCGTTGCGCGGTGAGCGCGACCTCGAGGTGGACATTCTCCGGCGCGACGGCGGGCAGTCTCAGGGCCACCAGTGCGTCGAAGAGGTTGTCACCATAGTGGCCGTTGAGGGTGGCGGGCATCGCAGAGCCTGGGCGCGTCGGCTGGAGGCTTATGTCAAAGTCGTCCGCGAGCTTCTTGATGACGGTGAACTTGTCGAGGAAACCGACGAGGACCTCGTCGAACAAGGAGACAAAGTTGTCGTCCAAGCGGCCCCTCGCCCTGGCGGCCTCAAGCAATACTACACCGACGTTCCTCGTTGCCGAGCCGCAGGCCGGCGTCGTGGACCATCTGGCACAACCGGCTGATGCTCGCGCTCATCGCCTCCATGGGTCTAGCTTAGCTTCTACTACCTCCGTCCTGGTTTATTGGTCCCCATTGTAATCCGTGTCAAATTTTGACCACAGATTTAACTAACAAAATGTTTACGCATGTTACTAAAAATTATATCACTGAAAACTATGTTCAAATACGAATACAAAAATATAATTTTTGTTGACATGCATCAACATTTTGTTAGTTAAATCTTTGTTCAAAATTTAGCACAAATTACAAAGGAGACTAATAAACCAGGACGGAGGTAGTAGTCAACTGATCTTGCGATTCGAGTGATCACTCTTGCCCTTGGTTAGCGTGCGTAGGTGCGTAGGATTTCGTACTACTCCTCGGCCCTCTACTGCACCTGCCTTTGGCTGTATGATAGGTGGGCTAGCCACCCCCTGGGCCCACGTGTCATTCACCCAAAGGCAGTTGCCATAAGTCAATGAAGCTGCGCCCCCTCCGTGCCGGTGTAGTGTAGTCATCTCACCGGACCTCTAGTTGGGGCCAAACGAGAGATGTTTGATGTTTACTGGTTTATTGGTCCCCTTTGCATTTTGCGCCAAGTTTTGACCTTTGATTTAACTAATAAAATGTTAATGCATGTAAACAAAAATGTTGTGTAAGTCACATTACGAAAACCAAATAATCCCAAAACACTTACGGTGCATTAACTCCCTCCTTGTTTCTTATTTCGTGACATCTCAACCAATGAGAGATGTGGGCCGTGCATGCTTTCAATGACTTGAGACTACCAAACATGACATGTAGTGTTTAGTTCATTGCATGTAATCCTATTAGTACTCTAGTTAGCAAAAAAACATTAAGTTCTCTCACGATAGGGATAAAACACCATGTATTTATTTACGAGGGAGTAGTACATTTTTGTGACATGCATTACTAGATATTGCTAGTCACATACTAAAATCCAGATGGACGTGGTAGTACTCCTAAATCCAGACGGTGGTGCTACTAGTACTAGTAGTAGTACTACCAATGTAGTACTCCTAGGAGTACTAGCACTGTACTACCCATTGGTCAAATTATTACGTGCTGCTCCTCACAGTGAAAAGACAAGACCCTGCGCCGGAGATGACACCTGAGTATAGGCGCCGTGTTCGGCATACCATAGTCAGCCTCACCGTCTGCACTCACTATCATCATGGTTGTAGAGCTAGCCTGCTTACAACTAGCCCTGTTCGACATAATTTCCCGTGCGTAGATACTCGTGCATTGCACGGAACACCAAGAATGGGGGTGGACGGCTCCGGCAGCGGCCATCGCGCCAGATTTTTCTACAGCCTTCTAGATGTGGTGGGGAGGAGATAAGGCTGATTGTGAGAGACAAGGAGTTGTTTGTAAATAGGGAACAAGTGCGGGCATCTTTCTGCAAAAATGGAGAAGCTTGGTTTGTATCGTCGGATCTAGATCCGACGGCTATTGGTGAAAGATGGGAGGCACAACATCATCACCAACTCAGGACATGTTTGATTTGCAGGATTTTGAAAACGCAGGAATAGGACACGGCAATATTACAAGTTTCAAACTGATATTACAAATGTTAGGAGTAATGCTGCAGCTAGGAAGAGGGAATTACTAGGAAGTTTACGTAAGAACTTTCGTTACTTTAGGTGGATGCAGCGTTATCGTACAAACTAAAGTCCACCGCCCTGACAAGTCACTAATGGGCAACTAAGTTTTCGAGTCTCTGGCCACTTGATGTTTCAAAAACAAATTCAGCTTCGGCGGAGACTTTGTCATTTAGGCTTAGATGCTTGCGGTGATCAGCACGCCATTCATTGTTGCGCCAGAGAACACCAAACCTCATTACCTTGAACACACTTGCCTCCAGAACAAAGAACCTGGCCAATTTAATCTCAGATGTGCTGCCTCGGTAGTCGATCAAATCAATTTCTGTAAGATGGAGATCAAGGCATTCGATGAGATTGTTATAGGGCAACGCATTTTTCACTTTTGGGTCTTTTTTTATCTGCAAAAGAAGAGAACATATTAGAGCAGCTGGCTGCATAAGATTGCCGTGTCATCAAGAGGTACCTATATCATTCGCTCATACGATAGGGTTGGCTGGCTAGTGATATTTTTTCACTCTCTCTCTCTCCCTCTCTCTCTATCTTTGTTTCCTCTCATTTAACTAGGAGCACGTGAAGAGCTTGGGCATTTGTTGCCTTCCACTATGTGGCCGATGCCATATTTCGCAAAAAGTATGGCACATAATACGCTGTCGATGTCAAATCAAAATATTTTGGCACCGCTCTCGCGATGTGAAAGAGTTGGCAATCACTGTGCACACAGACCCACATGTATAAACAAATCAATCAAACCAACTACACCAGCCTCTCACTCTCCCAAACAAGTGTTTTTTATTGCCTCGGTCCACTCTCTCTCTCACGCAGTGTTTTTTCATTGCATGAGTTAATTTGGCACCAGAGCAAAGTAGGTGATCCAGATTGGGGCACCAGGTGAGCAATGGAGGGGCATCGATGCCAAATGCATCACAAGTGAATTTGGCACGTGTTTTGGCCTACATAGCCCACTTTTGTACTCCCTCTGTCCCAAAATTCTTGTCTTGAATTTTTCTAAATACGGATGTATCTAGTTACATTTTAGTGTTAGATACATCCATATCTAATCAAATGTAAGACAAGAATTTTGGGACGGAGGGAATACTACCTCGTATTTAGTATAAAATTTTGACCATAGATTTACCTAAGAAAATGCCAATGCATGTCACTAAAAATTACACCATTTGAAATTATGTTCAAATACGAATCCAACAATATAGTTCTTAGTGACACGCATTAACATTTTGTTAGTTAAATCTATTGTCAAATTTTGATACTACAAAATTGGAAGAGTAAACCAGGACGGAGGTAGTACTTGCCCTTAGGGTAACCATAGAGTTACTGGAGTAGTCTAAGTTACTTTCCACTATGACTAGCCTAGGCTACTATAGTAGTACGACAAAAAAACGATGCAGGAGATCACGTAAGAAAAAAATACTAAAAACATTTCTTTCGATGCAGTGCGTAGATGTAGTTTTGAACACTACACTTGTCATCATAATTTGGGAAAATTACGAAAAAATTGAGCTACGTTGTGATTACCGTTTACTAATAGGAAAGAAGTTTCACCTCGATGAGTAGCTTCTCCGTGCATGGAAAGCATGTAAGGAATCCAACAACTTGATCCAGATTGGGGCCGATAGATTTTAGTGCTAAGATCTTCACTGTGCGCATGGACTGGGTCAAGCTTGTGGGAATCATTTTCTGGAAGACGGTCGTAAATACATCAAGAAGAAATTAAAAAATGTGAATTTCAAGAAGACGGAGAAGAAGATGAGTGATGTACCTGAATGATTACGGATCCAATGAAGAGTTCGGAGAATTTGGCAGACGAGCACCTGCTTATTTGTCAATTTCGGTAGCGTCAATGACCCTGATTTTTGTTGGACCTTCTAGATCCGATACAAGCAATCTCTCAAGGAAAGGCGCATTCTCAATGACCATAACGTGGAACAGCTGGAGTGATCTCTTCCCAATTGATGTCTTGTTGCGGGGCCTGCAAGACACATAAATCCATCGGAGATTCGTCGAGGCGATGTGGAGGCTAATGAACCCGTGGATCTGCTCAAGACGAAGGTACTCGAGCGTAGTACAGCTGCGGAGCAGGTGCTCTATAGCCTTCTTCGAGATGACAACGTCGAAGAGGTCGAGCTGCTTGAGTTGAGGGAGAAGAAGGGCGGGCGCAACATGTAACTGGGAAGATAGCAGAGCTGAAGCCGGGCGCGCGCAGCTGCTGGCGTGAGGCGAGCGCGGACGGCGGTAGAGAGCGACATCATCCAGCTTCAAAGCTGATCTGCTCGAGCTGATCTAGGGCGGGGGATAAGAACCACTCGTCAAACTTGGGTTGGACCTTGCAGTTGGTACTGAACATGCGGATGTCAAGGCGTCTGCTGGCCCAGGGTGCGATGAAAGGATCTTGGAGGCTAGCGGCCATGCGTTTGCAATCCCTTCGCAGAGGCAGCCGCCGACGGTGAGGTTGAGGGGGGGCCGAGGAGGGGCACCACCGCCGGGAGAGCAGGGCGGTCCGCACGACAGATTTGGTGGGGAGGAGGCCGATGATGATGAGCAGCATGTCATCGGGGAGGCTGCTGATGAAGTCCAGGCTCGCCGGATGCGGTTTTGGCTCGAGCCGCCTCTGCTTGTTGGCTGCCTCGCCGTCTGTAACGCCCTCGATGCGGCTATATCTCCCACGTGTCGAGGCACGACTTAGAGGCATAACCGCATTGAAAGCAATGTCGCAAGTGAGGTAATCTTCACACAACCCATGTAATACATAAGGGAAAGAGATACATAGTTGGCTTACGATTAAGCCACTTCACACAATACATAAATAAACATCCATCATTGAGTACACTCAAGGTCCGACTACGGAACCAAAATAAAAGAAAATACCCCAAATGCTACAGATCCCCGATCGTCCCCAACTGAGCACCACTCACGATCATCGGGAAAAGACACATAGTAACAACCACGTTCCTCGTCGAACTCCCACTTGAGCTCGGTTCGTCACCTGCCGCATCGTCGACACTTGCAACTGTTTTGGTAGAATCTGTGAGTCACGGGACTCAGCAATCTCACACCTTGAGATCAAGACTATTTAAGCTTATAGGAAGGTCGAGTTGTAAGGTGGAGCTGCAGCAAGCGACTAGCATATATGGTGGCTACATCGCAAAAGCAGGCGAGGAGAGAAGCAAAGCACGGTCGTGAAACTAGTAGCGATCAAGAAGTGATCCTGAACTACTTACGTCGAGACATTACTCCAACACCGTGTTCACTTCCGGACTCCACGAGAAGAGACCATCACGGTTACACACGCGGTTGATGTGTATTTTAATTGAGGTCAACTTCGGGTTTTCTACAACCGGACATTAACAAATTCCCATCTGCCTCATAACCGCGGGCACGGCTTTCAAAAGATAATGCCCTGCAGGGTGTCCCAACTTAGCCCATTATAAGCTCTCACGGTCAACGAAGGATATTCCTTCTACCGGGAAGACCCGATCAATCTCGGAATCCCGGACTACAAGACATTTGACAGCAATAAAACAAGCCCAGCAAGACCACCCGACTGTGCCGACAAATCCCGATAGGAGCTGCACATATCTCGCTTCTCGTGGCACACCGGATAAGCTAAGCGTCTGAGGAACCGGCGTAATCCAAGTTGCCAAGGAATGGTCCCATACGGTGCTCTAGTTTGGACCAACGCTCGAAGGAGCACCGCCCGGGGTTAAAATAAAGATGACCCTCGGGCTCGCGAAAACCCGGGGAAAAAGGCTTAGGTGGCAAATGGTAAAACCAATGTTGGGCCTTCTTTGGACGAGTCTTATTCAAAGCGAACTGTCAAGGGGTCCCATAAATCACCCAACCGTGTAAGGAACGTGAAATCAAGGAACATAACACCGGTATGACGGAAACTAGGGTGGCAAGAGTGGAACAAAACACCAGGCATAAGGCCGAGCCTTCCACCCTTTACCAAGTATATAGATGCATTAATTATAGCAGATATATATTGTGATATCCCCAACAAGTAAACATGTTCCAATAAGGAACAACATCTCCATGTTCCAACAAGGAACAAACTTCACTTCACTGCAACTAGCAACGCTATAAGAGGGGCTGAGCAAAGCGGTAACATAGCCAATCAACGGTTTGCTAGGAAAGGATGGTTAGGGGCTGACATGGCAATATGGGTGGCATGATATAGCAAGTGGTAGGCATCGTAGCATAGGCATAGCAAAAGAAGCGAGCAACTAGCATAGCAAAGATAGAAGTGATTTCGAGGGTATGGTCATCTTGCACGCAATGTTCTCGAGTTGTCGAAAGCTTGATCCTCGTAAGCGTTCTCAACAGGTTCCTCGTTCACGTACTCGTCTCCCGGCTCTACCCAAAGCAAGAACACAAACAAATGAACCACAATAAATCACGGTGCAATGCACAAGCAACATGATGCAAAACATGACATGATATGCGAGATGTGATATGCAATGCGTATGTGCTCTCCGGAAGGAAAAAGATGAATCAGGCCTCAACTTGGCAAACCAAGTATGTCACTGGAAAGATGAGATGATTTCGGTTGAAATCGATATAAAGATCACCGGAATCGGATGCACGGTTTGCAAATGACAAGCAAAACAAGAATGGCACAAATCTGCCATTAACAGCATGATGCCACTTAGCAAGCAACAATAAATTAAGCTACTGCACCCAAACGTATCAACAAAGTATATGGCAGTGATCTACTCAAGATGCTTGACAAAAGATGAACACTGAGCTACGGCTAAATCACATCATAACAGGTTCAAACAAGCATGGCAAAAGTGCACAAAATATCAGGCTGGACATGGCAAAAACAGCATCAGGTAGCAATGTTCAGAGCAAGAAAACTACATGCTACAGGAACTTATAATTGTAAAACAAGGCATGGAATGAATCTAATCATAGCATAGAACAAAAGTCCCTTAATGACCATAAGCCAAAAAGGATCAGAAAATATAGTAACACCCATGTCAATATCGCAAGTCTCGTTAACAGATTCAGCAACATGGCATGTCAAAAACTGATAACAAGTAGGCATGTTTAAGAGCTCGATGCACTCACTACAGAGCCTTTCATGGTAAACTAAGCATACATACATCAAGAAGACATGACATAGAAGATATATATGGCAAGAACAACATCATAGCATATACGGATCAACCACAACAACCTTGGCAAAATTGAATAACATGTAAACAATCTGCCAGGGAACATTTGATAGCAAAAGTAGAGCTCGATTGACTCAAGATATGGCACTCCATAATTGCAAACAAAGGCATGTATGGATATAGCATAACCATATGTTCAAAACATCCTTACTGAAGTACCTCAAAATATGCATGGATCTCTCGGTAGCATCAAGTTAACATGGCATCAAAATATCAGCAAAACAGAGCTGAAAACAGCAACATCAGGACACCTACTTTGCATGCTTGTGCTAGTCACCACATACATCACAAAAATACATGACATACACCCCTGAAAATATGGCATGGCATACTACAAAACACATGTAGGACTCAAATTCATAGGGTGCACATATCAATCATAGTAAAAATAACAAAAGTGCAAGTTCTGTTAAGAAACAGAAACTAACATCACATAACCCTCTTCCAACAGCATTTCGGGCACCAAGATGAGCTCAAATGAAAATGATTCAATGATATGAAATGATCTACTCTTCGAGGCGAACATTTTGACATATTAGACGCGCAAAATGGAGCTACAGATGCAAAGTTACGATGCATTGAAAATGCCACGAAATAATCACAGAATAAAATACTTAGATAAATTTGAGAGGGGGAAGAAGTCAACGGGATAGATCGGGATCCGATCGAGGGCGGCGGCCTTGGCGCTCGCCGGAGGCGGCCGGGCGACCGTGGCTGGGCGCTGGCGGCAGGCGGTGGCGACGGCCAGCGGGAGAGGCGGCGACAGCCGGGCCGGCGGCGGCGAGCCAGCCGGCGGGCACGGGAGGCGAGGCGGCGGATCGGCGCGGGCGCGGGTGCGCGGGGCGGTCGGGCAGGAGGGCAGCGCTGGCTGGCGACAGCGGGCGGGCGGTGAAGCCGGACCGGCGGTGGCGTGGCACGCCGGTTGGCCGGGCGGCGGGCGGACGTGTCCGGCCCCAATAGGACACGTCCTGCAGCGCGGAGGGGGAAATTTTGCTAGGTTAGGGGGGAATTGATCCGGGATTTCGGATAGGGGGGTGTTTTTATAGGTAGAAGGAGCTAGGAAGCTCCAAATGATGTGTAGTTTTCGCCCACACGATCGTGATCGAACGACGAAGAGCATGGAAATGGCTTAGATGGGTTATTGGGCTGTTTTGAAGGGGTGTTGGGCTGCAACTTAAAAGAGGCCTTTGCGAGAGTGCGGTTAACCGTTGGAGTACCAAACGAGCTCCAAATGACCCGAAACTTCACCGGCGGTCTACGGGTGGTATACCAAGGCCACTTGACAAACCTCGGTCCATTCCAAGAAAGTTTAGTACCCGCACACGGAAAAACGTAAAAGGGGCCGGGGAGATAGGAGTGCGGATTGCAAAAGCGGACAACGGAAAAATGCTCGGAATCATGAGACGAACACGTATGCAAATGCGATGCACATGATGACATGATAAAAATGCATGACATGGACAAAATGCAAAATGAAGAAAAACCCAACCACGGAGGGAATATCATATCACAATGCCGAAAATGGCAAGAGTTGGAGTTACAAATATGGAAAGTTACATCCGGGGTGTTACAACACTCCACCACTACAAGAGGATCTCGCCCCGAGATCTATGACCGAAGAACTCCGGATATTCGGAACGGAGGTGATCCTCGCGCTCCCAGGTGGCTTCTCGGTCGGAATGGTGTGACCACTTCACTTTTAGGAATTTGATTGACTTGTTGCGAGTCTTGCGCTCGGTTTCTTCAAGAATAGCCACGGGGTGCTCATGATAAGAGAGATCTTATTGAAGGTCAATTTCCTCGAAGTTGATAGTGCGTTCAGGAGTCTTGAAGCACTTCCGAAGCTGTGACACGTGAAACACATCATGCACGTTCGCGAAGTTGGACGGAAGCTCAAGTTGATAGGCGAGATCGCCTCTTTTGCCAATGATCTTGAAAGGACCCACGTATCTAGGGGCAAGCTTCCCTTTGATACCGGGCGACGAGTGCCTTTCATTGGAGAGACGCGGAGGTAGACATGGTCTCCGATTTCAAAAGCCACATCACGGTGCTTATCGGCATAATAGCTCTTCCGCGCGATTGCTGCGGCTTTGAGATTCTCACGAATGACTTTGCACATTTCTTACATACGTGATCAAGTCATTGCCAAGAAGTTGGCGTTCACATCTCGAGACCAATTGAGAGGAGTACGACACTTTCTGCCATAGAGAATTTCGAATGGGGCCTTGCCCGAACTCGCTTGGAAGCGGTTGTTCTAGGAGAACTCGGCATATGGAAGACAATCTTCCCACTTCATACCGAAAGAAATGACTCAAGCCCTGAGCATATCTTCAAGGATTTGATTGACTCGCTCAACTTGGCCACTTGTTTGAGGATGGAAAGCTGTCTTTGAAAGCAGATGTTGGTGCCCATGGCCTTCGAAAAGAATCCCAAAACTTGGAGGTAAAGATGCTGCCACGATGCGAAGAGATCACTTGTGGAATGCCGTGCAAGGAGACAATCCTAGAGGTGTATAGCTCGCCAACTGAGCTGCTGTGATAGATTCTTTGATAGGAAGAAAATGAGCCACTTTAGTAAGCTTGTCAATGACAACGAAGATAGCATCATTTCCACGCTTGGACTTTGGAAATCCAGTCACGAAGTCCATCTCAATACGATCAAACTTCCATTCTGGAATAGCAAGAGGTTGGAGGAGACCAGCTGGTCGTTGGTGTTCTGCTTTCACTCTTCTGCAGACATCACATTCATTCACGAATTGAGCAATTTCTCGCTTCATTCGAGTCCACCAATATGATCGCTTGAGATCCTGGTACATCTTCGTACTTCCAGGATGAATGGATAGAAGCGAATTGTGTGCCTCGTTCATAATGACTTTTCTCATATCACCCTTAGGAACCACAATCCGGTCCTCAAAGAAAAGAGTGTCTTTGTCATCAACGTGGAAGCACTTGTACTTGGAAATGCCCTTGTCGATACCACGTTTCACCTTTTTCACCATGGTGTCCAGAAGTTGAGCCTCACGAATCTGATCTTCCAAAGTAGGAGAGACTATGAGGTTGGCAAGAAAGCCTTGAGGAACAACTTGAAGATTCAGCTTATGGAAAGCTTCCACGGAGATCCGGTTGGAAGGGCTTGAGGATTAAACTGCTGCAGAAGCCTTCCTGCTCAAAGCATCTGCAATCACATTGGCCTTGCCCGAGTATATTCAATACTTGGGTTGTACTCTTGAATCATTTCGACCCATCGAGTCCGCCTTTGAGGTTGAGGTTGGGCTGAGTGAAGATATACTTGAGACTCTTGTGATCGGTGAAAATGTCCACTTTCCTTCCCAACAAGAGATGTCTCCATGTTATCAATGCATGGACAACTGCCGCCAACTCAAGATCTTGAGTGGGGTAGTTATTTTCGTTGGGCTTCAATCAAGCGAGAGGTATAAGCCACAACTCTCTTCTCTTGCATTAACACAAGACCGAGACCTTGAAGAGAAGCATCACAGAAAACTTCAAATGGCTTGGATTCATCAGAGGAGTCAAGGCGAGGAGCTGTGACGAGTTTCTCTTTGAGAGTATTGAAAGCAACATCACACTCGGAGACCGGACATACTTCACATGCTTGGAGAAGGTTGGAAAGAGGCTTTGCAATCTTGGAGAAGTTCTCAACGAATCTTGACAATAGCATGCAAAACCAAGAAAATCTGAGTCGCTTGACATTCTGAGGAGGTTCCCAATTCACAATTGCAGACACCTTCTCGGGATTAACAGCGATGCCCTTGGCGGAGATGATATGACCAAGATAAAGCACTTCATCAAGCCAAAATTCACATTTGGAGAACTTCGCATAGAATTGATACTCTCTGAGCTTGTCTAGCACCAATCGCAAATGTTTGGCATGATCCTTCTTATTCTTGGAGAAGACCAAAATATCATCAAGATAGACCAAGACGAATTCATTGGTGTAGGGGTTGAATATGAAGTTCATCATCCGAGAGAATGTTGGAGGAGCATTGACGAGGCCGAAAGACATGACAAGATATTCATAAGAACCAAAGCTTGTTCGAATCTTTGTCTTGGGGATATCTTGCTCACGAATGCGAATCTGATGATACCCCATACGAAGGTCAAGCTTGGAGAACACTTTAGCACCTTTGAGTTGCTCGAAAAGCTCATTGATGTTAGGAAGTGCATACTTGTTCTTGATTGTCTTCTTATTCAATGGACGGTAATCGACGCAAAGTCGGTCCGTGCCATCTTTCTTCCGGACAAAAGAACACCACAACCCCAAGGAGATGAACTCGGTCCGATCAAACCCGGATGCTCTTGTTCATCGAGCTGCTTCTTCAATTCCTTCAGCTCATTAGGTCCCAGCTTGTATGGACGCTTGCAAACGGTTTCAGTGCCAGGCTCAAGATCGATAACGAACTCAACTGGCCGATGAGGAGGCATACCCGGAAGCTCTTCTGGAAAGACATCTTGGTACTCACAAACGATCGAATCGAGAGATAGCATCCAATTCGCCCTTCTCATTGAGAGAAAACAACCGAATGGTTTCATCACGAAGGCATAGATGATGACATCATTAGAAGAGTGAGTCAATTGAATTTCCCTGGCAGCACAATCAAGCTGAGCTTTGTGCTGATAAAGCCAGTCCATCTCGAGAATAAGATCAATATCCTAGTCACCAAGGACAAAAGGTTTAGCCAGAAATCTATAGTCGCCCATCTTGATAGAAACATCCGGAATCCTTGTGGTAGCCCTCATAGAAGAGGCTGGAGAAACAACTCCCAAGGGTTTTTCCAACATCTCCGAAATGAAATCATGCTTTGCAACAAATGATCTAGACATGAAACAATGCGATGCACCGGTATCAAATAAAACTTTAGCAGGAATATCATTAACTGGAAGATTACCCATTATCACATCAGAAGATTCCTCTGCTTGAGCTGCATTCATCATGTTCACCTTTGCAGACTTGGGCTTATGCTTGACAACTGCATTGCTGGAAGATTTCACAGAGGAGGAGGCGGAAGGCGCCTTTGGTTGAAGCACTTGTTCGCATAGTGACCTTTCTCACGACATTTGTTGCAAGTCACCTCTGAGAGCGGACGGTGGTAAGGAGCACTTGACCTTGGAGCTTGAGAATTAGACTTGTTACGATAGCCTAGGTTGGGTGGGTGGGAAGATCCACGGCCACCGAGTTCTTCTGGCGATAAGGCCGACGGAACGGAGGAGGAGGAAGGTAGAACTTCACGCTTAGCTGCCACCGAGAGGAAGAAGAAGACTGAATTGCATCCCTGATTCTCTTCTTAGAAGCCTCACATTTGAGCTGGGCAGCTTCTTGCTTCGGTGCCATGTTGTAGAATTCATCATACTTTTCTCGCTCAAAAGCACAAGAGCTAATTGCAGATCTTCTCTCGAGACCACCTCTGAATTGATAGATCATACTCTTTTCATCGTGGACGTCTTGCTTAGCAAAGCGAAGCGAAGTTTCGAACTGGATATTGTATTGATAGACAGACATGTTGCCTTGCTTGAGATTGCGGAAATCCTCACGCTTGCTCTCAACAACACTTTTCGGAATGTGGTGAGCTCTGAAATCTCGGCGGAACTCATCCCAGGTAATGACACGACCTCCTCTGGAATCTTTGTATTGTTGGTACCACTCAGCAGCTTGGTCCTTGAGTTGAAACGATGCAAACTTGACAAAGTCCTCGTGTCCGACATTGCTACAATCAAAATGCTTGCAGATGTCCACAAGCCAATCGTCAGCGTCTGTGGCCTCGACACAGAAACTAAAAGACTTCGGCTGATTAGCGAGGAACTGACTGAGAGTAGCAAAGTGCGGCTGGTTGTTGCCTTGACCTTGATTGCCTTGATTGCCTTGCCCCTGAAATGCAGCTCTTGCAAGAGCTGCAAAATCATCGAGCATTGGCATTGGTGGCTGCCATGATAGCTTGCCGATCCTCCGAGGCGGAGGTGGAGGTGGAGGGTTCGACTGATTCCCATCATCACGATCCGGATTCAGACGCGTTGGCGGAGCCATCCTGAAGAGGGTGACATCCGTTAGTCATTTGATAGACAAATAGTCAAGTTGAATCAACGGATAGAAATTGCAACATATAGTCTTCACAATAAACATTCGAACAAGAATGAACGAATGAATTCCAAAGTTAACATCACACGTCCATTAAGGTGAGAAGCCACTTGATTAAGGGTTGATGAAAAAAATAACAAGGTACGACTGGAACAAATAAGTGGTAAGGATTACCCAATCACGAACCAAATATCTGCGGGAAGAAATGCTAGGAGCTACTTGAATCCCACCTATAAACTCCCGAAACTTTCTGGTTATGCAATCTGGTGTTGGGGATACAGGGACACAAAATATATCACCCAAACTAACAATACCTAGATCCAAATTGTATCCATCACCAACACATAACCAAGAAATCCTCGGAAATCGTGGTACCTCGACCTTGAAAAACATCCGTTATACGAGTCATGGCAATACTCTCGAGCTCGCCCGATCTTTGGGTTATCGGGTTATCTCACCAACAAGCTGTACAAAGAGATTTCGATGTCGGCAAAACTCAGGTATTCCAGAATCGCAACGATAAAATTGTGACGACAACACCTCGGAGCTCAACTCCCCGGGACACCGCCACAACCCCTAAATGTCGAGGCACCAAGAACAATGTTCTCGTCACAAAACCATCGGAACGATCCCAAGATACCCAGTGATCCTAAAAAAAATTTAGTGAAATTTGAGGAGAGAAGAGTCAAAACTTCTACGTCAGGAGACCTCACAGAGCGACGAAGGGACTGGGGAGTAAAAATAATCCTACTCTCCGATATATATAATCCTAAGACTCAAAACATTTTCCATTCTAGACTCAACAACGCCAAAACAATCAAGTAGGGGGCTCCTAAGTCGGGAAGGCTCTGATTACCAACTCAGAACGCCCTCGATGCGGCTATATCTCCCACGATGTCGACGCATACGACTTAGAGGCATAACCGCATTGAAAGCAATGTCGCAAGTGAGGTAATCTTCACACAACCCATGTAATACATAAGGGAAAGAGATACATAGTTGGCTTACAAATGCCACTTCACACAATACATAAATAAACATCCATCATTCAGAGTACACTCAAGGTCCGACTATGGAACCAAAATAAAAGAAAATACCCCAAATGCTACACAGATCCCCGATCGTCCCAACTGAGCACCACTCTGATCATCGTGAAAAGACACATAGTAACGACCACGTTCCTCGTCGAACTCCCACTTGAGCTCGGGTTAATGCCACCTGCACTGGCATCGTCGACACTTGCAACTGTTTTGGTAGAATCTGTGAGTCACGGGGACTCAGCAATCTCACACCCGCGAGATCAAGACTATTTAAGCTTATAGGAAGGTCAGAGTTGTAAGGTGGAGCACGGCTTTCGAAAGATAATACCCTGCAGGGGTGTCCCAACTTAGCCCATTATAAGCTCTCACGGTCAACGAAGGATATTCCTTCTACCGGGAAGACCCGATCAATCTCGGAATCCCGGACTACAAGACATTTCGACAAAGAATAAAACAAGACCAAGAAGACCACCCGGTATGCCGACAAATCCCGATAGGAGCTGCACATATCTCGTTCTCGTGGCACACCGGATAAGCTAAGCGTCTGAACTGACGTAATCCAAGTTGCCAAGGAATGGTCCCGCACGGTGCCCTAGTTTGGACCAACGCTCGAAGGAGCACTGGCCCGGGGGTTAAAATAAAGATGACCCTCGGGCTCGCGAAAACCCGGGGGAAAAAGGCTTAGGTGGCAAATGGTAAAACCAATGTTGGGCCTTGCTGGACGAGTCTTATTCAAAGCGAACTGTCAAGGGGTCCCATAAATCACCCAACCGTAAGGAACGTGAAATCAAGGAACATAACACCGGTATGACGGAAACTAGGGTGGCAAGAGTGGAACAAAACACCGGGCATAAGGCCGAGCCTTCCACCCTTTACCAAGTATATAGATGCATTAATTATAGCAGATATATATTGTGATATCCCCAACAAGTAAACATGTTCCAATAAGGAACAACATCACCATGTTCCAACAAGGAACAAACTTCAGCTACACCTGCAACTAGCAACGCTATAAGAGGGCCGAGCAAAGCGGTAACATAGCCAATCAACGGTTTGCTAGGAAAGGATGGTTAGGGGCTGACATGGCAATATGGGTGGCATGATATAGCAAGTGGTAGGCATCGTAGCATAGGCATAGCAAAAGAGCGAGCAACTAGCATAGCAAAGATAGAAGTGATTTCGAGGGTATGGTCATCTTGCGCAATGTTCTCGAGTTGTCGAAAGCTTGATCCTCGTAAGCGTTCTCAACAGGTTCCTCGTTCACGTACTCGTCTCCCGGCTCTACCCAAAGCAAGAACACAAACAAATGAACCACAATAAATCACGGTGCAATGCACAAGCAACATGATGCAAAACATGACATGATATGCGAGATGTGATATGCAATGCGTATGTGCGCTCCGGAAGGAAAAAGATGAATCAGGCCTCAACTTAGGAAACCAAGTATGTCACTGGAAAGATGAGATGATTTCGGTTGAAATCGATATAAAGATCACCGGAATCGGATGCACGGTTTGCAAATGACAAGCAAAACAAGAATGGCACAAATCTGCCATTAACAGCATGATGCCACTTAGCAAGCAACAATAAATTAAGCTAATGCACCCAAACGTATAAACAAAGTATATGGCAGTGATCTACTCAAGATGCTTGACAAAAGATGAGCACTGAGCTACGGCTAAATCACATCATAACAGGTTCAAACAAGCATGGCAAAAGTGCACAAAATATCAGGCTGGACATGGCAAAAACAGCATCAGGTAGCAATGTTCAGAGCAAGAAAACTACATGCTACAGGAACTTACAATTGCAAAACAAGGCATGGCATGAATCTACTCATATCATATAACAAAAGTCCCTTAATGACCATAAGCCAAAAAGGATCAGAAAATATAGTAACACCCATGTCAATATCGCAAGTTTCGTTAACAGATTCAGCAACATGGCATGTCAAAAACTGATAACAAGTAGGCATGTTTAAGAGCTCGATGCACTCACTACAGAGCCTTTCATGATAAAATAAGCATACATACATCAAGAAGACATGACATAGAAGATATACATTGCAAGAACAACATCATAGCATATACGAATCAACCACAACAACCTTGGCAAAATTGAATAACATGTAAACAATCTGCCAGGAAACATTTGATAGCAAAAGTAGAGCTCGATTGACTCAAGCTATGGCAATCCATAATTGCAAACAAAGACACGGATGGATATAGCATAACCATATGTTCAAAACATCCTTACTGAAGTACCTCAAAATATGCATGGATCTCTCGGTAGCATCAAGTTAACATTGCATCAAAATATCAGCAAAACAGAGCTGAAAACAGCAACATCAGGACACCTACTTTGCATGCTTGTGCTAGTCACCACATAGTTCACAAAAATACATGGCATACACCCCTGAAAATATGGCATGGCATATTACAAAACACATGTAGGACTCAAATTCATAGGGTGCACACATCAATCATAGCAAAAATAACAAAAGTGCAAGTTCTGTTAAGAAACAGAAACTAACATCACATAGCCCTCTTCCAACAGCATTTCGGGCATCAATATGAGCTCAAATGGAAACGATGCAATGAGATGAAATGATCTACTCTTCGAGGCGAACATTTTGACATATTACACGCGCAAAATGGAGCTACAGATGCAAAGTTACGATGGGTTGAAATTGCCACGAAATAATCACAGAATAAAATACTTAGATGAATTTGAGAGGGGGAAGAAGTCAACGGGATAGATCGGGATCCGATCGGGATCCTATCGAGGGCGGCGGCGCGGCGCGGCTCGCCGGAGGCGGCTGCGGCTGCAGTGGCCGGGCGCTGGCCGGGCGGTGGCGACGGCCGCGGGAGAGGCGGCGACGGCCACGGCCGGCGGCGCATGAGCGGCCGCGGCAGCGGAGGCGGCGATTGAGCCCGGCGAGGGCGGCGACGGAAGCAGCGTCGGGCGGCGAGGCGGGCGGATCGGCGGCGGGGCGCTGGGTCAGGCGGCCCGGGAGGGATGCAAGGCTGTGAACTGGGGACCGGCGGTGACGCGTGGCATGCCGGCCACGTGCAGCGGGACGTGTCCGCCCGAATCGGACACGCCCGCGGCGCGGAGGAATTTTGCTAGGTTAGGGGGGAATTGATCCAGGATTTCGGATAGGGGGGTGTTTTTATAGGTAGAAGGAGCTAGGAAGCTCCAAATGAGGTGTAGTTTTCGCCCACACGATCGTGATCGAACGACGGAGAGCATGGAAATGACTTAGATGGGTTATTGGGCTGTTTTGAAGGGGTGTTGGGCTGCAACTTAAAAGAGGCCTTTGCGAGAGTGCGGTTAACCGTTGGAGTACCAAACGAGCTCCAAATGACCCGAAACTTGACCGGTGGTCTACGGGTGGTATACCAAGGCGACTTGACAAACCTCGGTCCATTCCGAGAAAGTTTAGTACCCGCACACGGAAAAACGTAAATGGGGCCGCCGGGGGAGATAGGAGTGCTAGATTGCAAAACGGACAACGGGAAAAATGCTCGGAATCATGAGACGAACACGTATGCAAATGCGATGCACATAATGACATGATAAAAAATGCATGACATGGACAAAATGCAAAATGAAGAAAAACCCAACCACGGAGGGAATATCATATCACAATGCCGAAAATGGCAAGAGTTGGAGTTACAAATATGGAAAGTTACATCCGGGTTTTACATCGTCCATCTGAACCGTGGCGACGCCTTGATGTACACGATGTGGTGTGTGTTGTGTCTTTGGGTGTCTGCGAGTCGTCTTCTCATGCATGCCGCCGCCAGTGGTGAATTGTGCGCGAAAAGTCGTCTTTCGCGCAAGAAGTTTGCCCTCTAGTTTACTTATTTTCACCCACCGCCACATGGGCCAAAGACACGAAGATACAGAACACAAGCTGACAACGCAGCATGTGGATTGGTTGACCGGTCAACTAAACAATATACGGAGGTATACGCTGACACAATGAGCGTATAATCCGTCGGTATTGAGAGTTCGAGTGAGAGGGGAGGCCCGTGAGAGATAGCAGAGAGAGAGAGAGAAAGAGCTACTCCCTCCGTTTGATAATGTAGTTACAACATTTTTTAAGTCAAACTTTTGAAACTTTGACCAAGTTTATAAAGAAATTACTTATATCTGTAATACCAAAGATAAATGATAGTATGAAGTAAGTACATGTTGTGATGAATGTAATGATCGTTCCAGATGTAAATGTTTTTCTCCACATATACCTGGTCAAACTTTTCTAAGGTTTGACTTTTCGAAACATCCATATGCTTATGGACGTGACAGAGTCCCTAATGAGAGAGAGAGAGAGAGTGAAAAAAGTGTGTGTGCGTGTGTGAAAGAGACATGGACAACACGATGAAAGTGGAGAAAAGGCGTGCGTGTCTTATGCAAACATATCACACATGCATCTTCGACAATGGAGGCAAGGTGAGGAGATAGTGTGTGGTTGTTTGAAACCGAGAGAGGAAGACCCCTAGCACGTGGCCGAGAGGGGTCTGACAAACAAGGAAGAGAGGTCGAGAGAGACGTACGGAGAAAATGCAGACATGGGGATGAGGGAGTGTATGTTTGTCATACAGAGATCCCCTGGAGATCGTGATGGGACTACATGGGTGGGAGATCGAGTGACAAGGTGTGTGCTTGATAGAAGATGCCCCGAGAGATATCGAGATAGACGTATGGATGGAAGGAGAAAATACGTGTGTTCCTGATGGCTAGTAAGAGATAATCATACTTAGGAGGGGGGGGGAGTGCTTGCGCCTATGGCCCTGTTTGGATACTCTAACTCCGTTAGAGGTGAGAGGTAGATTCTAACCTGAACTAACTCTTAGTAAAGAGGTGTTTGGATGGCAGGGTTAGATGGAGCGGATACGGCGAGGCACCTTCACAAAGGCGGTGCGAGAGGGAGGGAGGGAGAGGACGAGAAGCTTCGAGGAAGTGGGGAGGGATCTGCTGTGGGAAGAGCGAGAGAAAGAAGTGTTTATTAGTGGTCCCGAGAAGAACTAACCCAAATAAGCACCTCTTGGATGGGTTAGTTTTTTTGGATGGGTTAGATGCATCTAACCTAAACTAACCCTCCTGTTTGGATCTTTTTGGGTTAGTTGACTCCAAACTAACCCAAACTAACTCTAACACATGGATCCAAATAGAGCCGATGATGGAGTGAGGGATTATGGTACTTAGGGGGGTGCGTGTCACATGGAGAGAGAAAAAGGGCGGAGAGTGTTGGATCGCGAGCGAGACATGTGTATGTGTGAACGAGGGAGATATAAGGCCAGTTTGGCTTGCGTCATGAGCATCTTTTGCGTGGCCTGGGGTTGTGGCTGGATTTCATGCACACTTGTTTGGTTGCTACCCTGTGAAAAAGAAAGCCCGCCTGGGCTGGGTTCCCTTGCACTTTAATTAGCCTGGCTGAACTCCAGACACTGCAAGTATCCTGGCCCAAGCGACCGATTTCGAACGCCTGGCCATGCCTGGTCATGCGACCACGAGGTAACAGCAACATGGATGGATATTAGCATTAAATAATTGATGCATGGATTGATTGATGGGACGTTGATGCTTTGCCTGGCCCAGGCATGAACCAAATGCTTCAGGACCATACAAGCCTGGCCAGGCAGAAATATTTTACATCTCACGTCCACACCAGGCAGTACCGGCCATCAAGGCATGAGGGTCAGGTCATGAACCAAACTGACCAATAAATTTTAAGAGAGATTGAGGAGCCCCGATAAGGCTGAGTGGTGCGTCAGATAGCTGAGAGGGGGAAAGAGATGTTCCATCCGCTCAATAATGCAGTGCATGTAAATTTTTTAGAAGTCAAACTTTGGAAACTTTGATCAGGTTTACGCAAATGTTATTTATATCTACAATACCAAAGATACATCATACAAAACTACATCTCATGGTGAATCTAATGGTATATGTTAGCCGTACTAGATGTAATTCTTTTTCTCCACGTACATGGTCAAACTTTGTGATGTTTGACTTTTCAATAAATCTATGTGCTATGGACGGAGGAGAGTGCGTCAGTCGAGACAGATCAAGTGCGTGTGAAGGAGAATGAGTAAGTGTGCAAAAAGAGTATGTGTGTGAAAGAGAAAGTGACAACAAACGATAAATTAGAGAGAGTGTGTGTTTTTTCGTTTCTTATGCCAACATATCATGCATGTATCTCCGAGATGGAAAAGCGAGGCGAGGAGATACACGAAGATAGCTAGTGTGTGATTGTTTGCAACGGAGAGAGACAGCCCTGTAGCACATGTCCAATAGAGGTCTGGCCAACAAGGAAAAAGGTAGAGAGGGACACATGGATGGCATGGACGCATGGGGAGGGAGAGAGGGTGTGTTTGTGATAGAGAGATCCCCTCGAGATCGTGAGGGGACTATATGGGTGGGAGATCGAGGAGTGCGTGCGCGATAGAAAGATGCCCCGAGAGAAATCGAGATAGACCATGCACATGTTTGTGATGGAGACTAAGATTAGCTAGTCATATACATATAGGGGGGACTACATGTGCCTACAATCGAGTGAGAGACCATCATACTTGGCTAGCTGGGCATGAGATTGTGTGTGTGTGTGCGTGTGAGATGGAGAGAGAACGAGGGAGAGAGATAGAGTTTTAGATGGGCCCTATCGAAAAGTGCAGTGAGATATGCATGTGTATGTGTGACCCAGTGGATGGAGAGTTTGAGAGAGGGGGGGAAGCTCAGGGGCGACATAGTGGTGTGTGAGAGAGTTACGGGCAAAGAGCCAAGGAATTTGTGTGTGTACGATGAGTGCACCCAAGATATCTAGCTTGGACTAGCTAGAGTATCATACATAGTGTGCGAGAGAGACCTATAGATGTTGTATATATGAATGCGAACTAGAAAGACCCCCCCCCCCCACACACACACACACACAGAGAGAGAGAGATAAAGGGAGAGGGACCAACAAGGTTTTTGTTTCGGATGCGTATGTAATTGAAGATTGTCGGCGAGAGTGAGAGAGAGAGAGAGAGAGAGAGAGAGAGAACAGGAGTCCGGGAGAGGGGGAGGTCGCGTTTTATGCATCAAAGACTGATATAAACCATGTTTCGATATAAACCGGCATTCAAATATTTAAATTGGAGAACATGTTGTCTGCAATCCACACATGAACAGATATATGCGTATATCAAACAAGTTCATTAATTTGACTTTCAACATGTTCATGGAGTACTATAACATTGTACAACATGCTACTCGATTGAGGTGTTCAATTTTGGATTTAGTTCACTATTTTGACCCTCTTGAGCGAGCTAGTTCATTGAATCGAGATATTTCATTTTGGGTTTGATTCGCGTTTTGAGTGGGTCAACTATTTGTCATATAGTAAATCGCTAGCAACGAGCATGTAAAACACATTACTCCCGATCATCATCTCTCCATCTAAAAAAGAAGTGGCAAGCTAATATTTCAAAATTTGATTCGAATCAACTTGGTAAGGTAGACGTGGATGCTCGTTCTCCCAAAATTTGAATGAACTGTTAAACATCCTCTCTGCTCGGTGGAATTCGCTAGCAAATAAATGGGAGATGCAAATTACCGTCCTATGTGGGACACGCATCAATTGGCCCGTTGTACATCGAGGGTAGGTTCGTAACTTCATCCAAGCGTGCCTTCTCCTCGGCCGAAATGACATGTGCCGAATAATTTATAAACCATGGTCGGCAAAACACGCTCTCCTCGCCCGAAATAGCTCGCGCCCACTATTTCAAAACACGCTCTCCTCGCCCGAAATCGCTCCCGCCCACTATAGTTCAAAACACGCACTCCTCGCCCGAAATCGCTCCCGCCTACTATTTAGGGAGAAGCAAAGTTACTCTACTATACCCGACCCTCAGTACACAGACCCAGGCCGGGAAGCCTATAGGCAAGGGTAGAACTGTAACTCCCCCTCACATTTCAAACAAATGCGTCCGTAAGACATGGTTCCACTCCCCTCACAATTCCCCCCGCCCGCCTCATTCATACCTCGTGGGCGCCAAATCACCTTCTCCCGAGCCGCGAAACCTCAGCCCCACCTCCATGGCGCCCACCACCACACCAATTTCACAGCCGCCCTCCCCCCTAATGCCGGAGACGCTGTCCAATTGCCGTCGTGCACTGGGCCGTGTGTCTCTTACTCCGTCTTCTTTGGTGCTGCCTCGATGACGGCCGCGTGAACTGCATCGAGCCGATTCACCCCGCCGTTGTTCACGGCGCCGAGCGGCTCCAACTTGATCCGTCCCGAGTCCTGGCGCCGCTTCGCGTGGCCGTCGACCATGGCGACATCGCTCTTTCTCGCCGTCGGTCGCCATAACCGCTACCGCCTCACCGACTTCGGCAATGGACTTTCCTACTTCACCATGCCGCCAGATAGGTCGCACCCTCATCTGAAATCACTTTATTTAGGCGTCGCTTGTCTGAATTTTTTCCGGGCCAATCGATTCCCAATGGGAAGCAGCACCCCTCGAGGCGGCGGAGCTCCTAGGCTGCCGGTTGGCTGGTGTCTAACGTAAGGGTGCGGGGCCGCAAGTTCGCCGCGAAAGCAGCGCTTAGATGGCTATCTTTTAGAGTTGCGTGGGTTGAAGGTACTTCCGCCGCCGGATCTGGACGACGGGGAGTCTTTGTGGATTGGCCCGGGGGCGGCGCAACCATGGCGATCAAAGGCGGTGAGGCGGGAGCGGGTTTTGGCCGGGCCACGGACGGCGAAGGCAGGCTGCTCTGCCGTTGGTCGCCGCTCTTTGGGGAAGATTCCAACAAAGTGTCACCGGGAGGCACAAGACGCCATCAAGCCATCCGCGTAGATCGGACAAGACCAAAATAAAATAAAATCGTGTGACCCCAATTTAGTCTTCAAATCAATAGGCGTGTGACCACTCTCGTACCTTCTTTGTTGATCTCTTAGTGTATTTCTTGGATCAAAGAGATATGTCGTTCTTAACATTATGCGTTATCTGCATCTTCGCACACACCGCCTTCTCGACTCACCGCAGCTTGCTCCAACAAGGGAAGCATACACCGTAAGGGAGCTACAGTCCCCACTCAACAGTTCCTCGCATCGAATGCGCGTGCCCGACATGGACAGCCACAACAACCGTAGGGCCATCGACAAGTCAAGACATGATGCTCACTCCTATGGATGGCAGCGGATAGGTTGTACCCTCATCTTACTTGTGTGCAACATTTATGGCTTTGTTATTCATTTAAGCACGGAAAATAGATCATCACATTTCACTGTATGTTCATGCTGATCTCTTACGGGTCTTGTTCAGGAGTTCACGTTGTTCCATAGTTCAGCTAAGATACTTGTTCTTTAGGTAACGCTTTTCCATAGTTATCATCCATCAGCCAATACTATCCCACAGGCTGGTGATTATAGTATTGTATCACTTCTAGTATTACCTATTTTGTTCTTTAATACTTTTGTGTGCCATCTAGTTAATCTCGAGTACAAACGATACATATTCTGTAGCTTTCATCTGTGTTCTCCCTTTAGTTTATGAGACCTGTTGCTGCTAGTTAACCCCAGTCCTACTATTTATGTCGTCTCCTACAGGCACTCATTTACATAAATCTAACTACTAGTTGTCTTCCATGCATGTTAGATATAATTGCACGCACTGATATATCCACAAGAACCTCACGGAGCAATATAAAGGCCAATAAACTTGATGTCAATGATACCCAATATGATGGAACATGTAAAGGCAGTTCTTCAGAAGACTTGCGTAAAGATGATGAATCCTCTTCACCCCACAAGGTCCTTGCTCTAACTTGGCCTGTGATATGGGTACAACATGCATATAATGTCCTGGAGTGTATCTACTCATTTGCAATGCCATGTGCTTAGCATGCTGATCATGCATGTAAATATTTCATGCCTTCCTGCTTTTCAAGTACCTATTCCATTCATGATAACATGTTTTCAAATTCAAGTGATGTCATTCTACTCTATCGCAATGCCATCTTCTTAATTTGGACATCATGCTTCTGAATATCTTATGCATTGTTATTCATCAGTATGTACTTCATCTGTCTGGCATACCATGTTTTTTTACATTGAAGTGTTGTTCTAGTGCTCTGTTGCAATGCCATCTTATTTTCCCAATCATACACGTGTATGTTGCCTTAGTTATTTCTGTACGTATTCCGCTAGCTTATAGTTTTACATTCAACTAGTGTTTTTTTTTCTGTGTTGTCCTGTCGTATACCTAGCTCTTACACCATACTCCCTCCGTCGGGATTACATGTTGCCGAAATGGATAAAAAAGGATGTATCTAGAACTGAAATACGCCTAGACCCATCCATTTTTTCCGGATGGAGGGAATACATGTCAATATGTCATGCCTTTCTATTCTTCAGTACCTATTCCATATCTCTACTGTCGCATGTTTTATAATTAAAACACCATTCTTCTAGGCATGCAAGGGGAAGACGACTATGTTAGAATCTAAAGGGTTACAAACAAGGCCTTTGCAAAAGATCCAAACGCCAGGAGATAATAAACCAACTCCAGTTTTATAGATATTGCTCCAAAGACAGAGAAACCCAACTCCCTACCGATAATAAGCGATTCCAAAGGGCCAAAGAACTAGTCCGCTCTAGTCGAGCAAAAATATGTCAACTCAATTCTAAGAAGCGTGTGCGTATCCTTGCATCATGAAATTTTATAGAATGCTGATCATATTTTCTACATGTTTCTTACCCATCTCTCTTTTAGAAAATAAGCTTAACAGATAGAAGAATTTCTGCACTGGTATCGCTTATGAGGAAAGATTCTTGCAGGAATTCTCTGTGCTCCAATGTAGATGTAAGTACCTATTGTATATCACCATATTTTTACATCAGCATGTATTTTGTTAATCGGCGTGAATCCAACCTTTATCTCGATCTAAATTTAGTTGTAGAAAATGTATGATTAAAGGCCACAATGTTGATTTTTGTAAGGAAAACTGCTCGTAGTTTTGCATCCTGAGCTGCATGAGTGTACTATCTCATATCAGTGGGTTTGAATACTTTGGTTCTGCAGTGGGTTTTTCAGTGTTTTTTTCCTGTGTTGTCCTGTCGTATCCCTAGCTCTTACATCATACTCCCTCCATCCGGATTAAATGTCGCAGAAATGGATAAAACTGGATGTATCTAGAACTGAAATACGCCTAGACCCGTCCATTTATTTCCGGATGGAGGGAATACATGTCAATATGTCATGCCTTTCTATTCTTCAATACCTATTCCATCTCTGCTGTAGCATGTTTTACAACTGAATCACCATTCTTCTATATAAGGCATGCAAGGGGAAGACGGCTATGTTAGAATCTGAAGGGTTACAAACCAGGTCTTTGCAAAAGATCCAAACGCCAGGAGATAATAAACCTACTCCATTTTTCATAGATACTGCTCCAGCATAGAGAAACCCAAGTCCCACTGATAATAAGCAGATTCCAGTGGCCAAAGAACTAGTCCGCTCCATCCGAGCAAAAGAATGTCAACTCCATTCTAAGAAGCATGTGCGTATCCTCGCATCATGAAATTTTATAGCATTCTGATCATATTTTCTACATGTTTCTTACCCATCTCTTTTAGAAAATAAGGTTGAACGATAGAAGACTTCCTCCATTGGGATCGTATTCGAGGAAAATATCTTATGGAATTCTCTGTGCTGCAATGCTGATGTAAGTACCTGTTGTATATCACTATATTTTTTACATCAACATGTATTTTGTTAATCGGTGTGAATCTAACCTTTATCTGATCTAAAATTAGTTGTAGCAAAATGTTAAAGGCGCCAATGTTGATTTTTGTAAGGAAAACTGCCTGGTAGTTTTGCATCCTGAGCTGCATGAATGTACTATCTCATATCACGCACATTACTGAATTGTAGTGCTTCTCTGGTTGCCCATTCATTCATTGTGGCAATGTTGCTTTCGTACTACCTTACCTGGCTGATGATAGCTGTGCCATATTGTGTTAATTTGGTGTAGGCTAGTTGCCCAAACGTTCGTTGTGTCAATGTTTCTTTCCTATTATCTGACTTGGCCAATGATAGAAATGCTAGTGTGTTAATTTTGTGCAGGCTGCTGAAGATAAGAAGACAAACTCTCAGAAAAGAAGGCAACCCCATTGTTTCTTTCCAGTAAATCTAGGTCAGGTAATATAGCAATAACTCATGATTAATCTGTTTGGTTCCCGTCCTAATTTATGTTATGATGCAAAGGGCGAGACACTCTCCACTATCAATAATACAAGCACCAAAATCGCCATCCGAATCTGCTCAAGATCCTCCGCCTCGAATGCAACGGAATAAATGTATGTTTGTGAACCAATTAATGGCTGAAGCAATCTTTGGAAATGGTGGATGAATCGGAGGTGCAGTCGTGCAACACAACAACTGATCAATGTTTTCAGAGAAAGTGTAGCAAAGCAGAAAGAACTTGCCAACATGCTTATGGGCGTCATCTATGCTGAGGTTGCAGATTGTGTTGTAGATGGTTAGGCTCTGCTCATTTATTTATTTGCACCGCATCAATCTTTGATTGCCCAAAGGATGTAATTTCTGTAGTATATGCTTTGGATGTGCAACGTTATTCCACGTATGCCGTACCTTTGCGTGATCGGTTTTGGTCATGTGCATAATTGCTGCGTCGTAATGGGCTCAAATTATCTAATTTGGCCTAAAGACATGTACAAACTTTAGCGGGCCCATTAAGTTAATGGGCCGTTACATTAGGCCGAAAGTTAATGGTCGGCCCTCTTACCTCCGGGTCATTAACAGGCCGACATCGAAGCGGGCAAATGTGGCCCCAGTTTATTTCATGGGCCGTTAACGGGCCGTTACTAAGTTTGGGCTACATATGGCCCAACTATACCGTAGGCCTTTAGCGGGACAAAAGAGACAATGGGCTTGTCTTTGGACCATGAAGACCATGGGCCGCTAAGAGGCCGAAAGTCAGGTCGTATTGTAAATGGCCCAACTGTGTTGTGGGCCTTTAGCATGCCGAAAGAGAAACTAGGCTGGTATTGGACCATGAAGGGCATGGGCCGTTAAAAGGCCAAAACTAAGGTCCGACTACAAATGGCCCAACTCATTTATGGTCCGTTAATAGGCCAAAAGGCACACAGGGTCGGGAATTGGCCCAACACTTAAATGGGTCGCTAAAAGGCCAAAACTCAGGTCCGACTACAAATGGCCCAACTGATTTATGGGCTGTCAACAGGCTGAAAGTGACACCGGGCCAGAAAATTAGCCCAACACTTAAATGGGCCGCTAAAAGGCCGAAACTCAGGTCCGACAACAAATGGCCCATCATATTTATCGGCCGTCAACAGGATGAAAGACACACCGGGCCGTAAACTAGCCCAACATTTAAATGGGTCGCTAAAAGGCCGAAAGATGTACATCCTGAAAATTGGCCCATCCACTAAATGGGCCGTTAACGAGTCAAATCTAATCGGGCCGATATTGAGCCCAAATATATAGCGGGCTGTTAACGGGCTCGAACTGACGATGGGCTGCAATGGTGTCAAATCTTTAACGGGCCGTTGACGGGTCGAATTGGCACATCTCGTATGGGCCGTGGGCTTAAATGGACCTGACACAAGTAGGCCTTATATGGGCTGGCCTGCTAATTTTTACTGGGATGGCCTTTTCACAGGAATGGGCCTCTGTTGGGCCATGCCACATGTCGACATATCATAGGTGCCTTCTGTCTAATGAGTGGATGACATCTGTCCCAACGCTGAGCCGTCACGTGTTTCCTCCAGCCAATGATGATTTTACACGTGGAAAATCCCCATTGGTCGGGGCTGTTAACGGGTTATCGGATCCAAAACCCGACCCAATAGCTTAACGGTGTTCCGTTATGGTAGATGCCACGTGTCGGTCACCCTTGATGAAAGCACTTCTGTGACGCGCGATTTATCGTCATAGAAGTGGACACTTCCGTGATGATAATTTTGGTAATGTCATGGAACACTTCTACAACAGCACAGGTATGACTATCTTGATTCTGTCATAAATTTGTCATGGATGTACATGCATGACAAAAAACGCGACCTACTCTGACAAACACGTATCATCACGGAAGTGTATTTTTTTGTAGTGAAGTCTAGCCTATGTGAATATGGTAATGAATGTCCCCTTTTCGGACTAACTCCTCCGGTTTATTTAGACACCGAGGGGATCTAGGGTTTACATGGAGTCGGTTACTTAAGAAGGAATCTTCATAGTTGGCCGCCAAGCTTGCCCTCCACTCGAAGTAGAGTCCAATCCAGACACGGTGCAGTCTTCGGCCTTCATGTCTTCACAGCCCATCAGTCCGGCCCATGGATAACAGGTCGGACGCCCGAGGACCCCTTAGTCCAGGACTCCCTCAGTAGCCCCCGAACCAGTCTTCAATAGTTAGGTGCTCGACACACATATTGTCTTCGGCATTGCAAGGCGGGTTCCCCCTTTAATGATCTCCAAGTAATGTATTCGGCCATTGATCCCATATCGCTCCCCTCGGCTTCTGTGCGCCAATAACTTCGTCTTCCACGTGTCGAGCGAATGCGGAGAGTCAGGGCATTTTCGCAAATAACACCTCGTCCATGCAAGGCAGAATGCCTATTTAAAGATACTGGATCTTAGATCTAGGCGATACCAAAAAATCCCCAGAAAACTGCCTGGAGAAACCATTCACCATGGCTAGCATTCCCAGCTCCTCCTCCCGCTCCAGCCCAAAGAGAAGCGAGTGGGAGAAGTGTTCTGTGACTCATAGTCAACTAGCAAGGTTGCAAACGCAGGGATTTCTTCCTCCCGCGGATCTGGTCCCTGTCTGAGAAGGGTCGGCCTCCTTCAATGGCATGACTCAGGCGGAGGACTTCCCTAATCCATCCGGGGGAGAGCGAGTGTGCTTCGTCCCCTACCTGCTAAGAGGCGTTGGATTTCCCGTCCATACATTCCTCCGGGGGCTTCTGGAGTACTACGGCCTCCAGCTGCACAACTTCACTCTGGCCTCTATCCTGCACATCGCAGGTTATGTCGCTCTATGCGAGTTATTCTTGGGCGTCGAGGCTCATTTCGAACTGTGGAGAAAATTGTTCTGTCTTGTCCCGCGCAATCACGAAGGGTCAATATTTGAAGTGGGCGGAGCCGAAGTATGGCGCGTCGCCAATACCGGATATCCATCCGGCACACCAACGAAGGCACCTGATGAATGGCCCTCCGAATGGTATTATATAGAAGACGTTGCGCTTCCTGGCCCGGTTTGAAAGGGTCTTCCTGAATTTGCGGGCGTCCCGCTGAAGAAACGCCACAGTTGGCGTCCCCGGAGTCTTGAAGAGGAAGATGGCATGGAAGTTCGTCAGCTGATGGGCAGGATAAAAGAGCTCACTCAGTCCGGACTCACAGTAATCGAGGTTATGGCGATCTCCATAGTGCGAGGGGTTCAGCCGCTCCAATACAGAGGACTTCCAATGTGGCACTACAATGTGGAGGACGACGCCTCTCGCTGCGGTCGAAAAGGTCCGGATACCCCTGCCGCTTTGGCTAAGATATTAGCCGAACTGTTCAAAGGGGAGGAAAAGGAATTTCTTCGCATCAAACTCAGAGACGGTTACTCTATGTATAACCCTCCCAGTTGAGTAAGGCCCGACCCCTTTGTTTTTACTCCTTCCATCTCTGAATTGCCTTTGATAACTTTCTAGTATGTTTGCTTATGACAGCACTGGCGAAAGGTCACCGAGGGATTTTATAGGCCTGCCCCACAGCCGGAGGACCTCAACCAGGAGCTTGATCCCGGGTTTGAAGAGGATCCGGATATATTTGTGGTGCTCGCGGAGGGGGTGTTTTACCAGACGAGCTATGATGGCACATAAGTGGCCATCATTGCCGACTACCCTGGTCTTCTTCCCGCTTCACAGGTAAATAATCAAGAAACACCTTCTCTGAAAGAGTGCCCTTACTCTGCCTCACCCACCGCATTGTCGCGCGTTCTACAGGGGAGGCGTTTGACGATACCGAGGAAATCGGTTCCTGCGCCGGGCAGGTCTTCGAAAAGGAGGGCCGGTGAAGGCACCGTCGGGCCCTCATAGAGGAGGTACGGATAAATATATTTTTCAGTGGCCGTGTCCAACTGTGACCTATGCGCCTGTTTGATTACAGAAAAAGGTTCGCCGAACTGTGTCCAGGGGTCCGGCAGACCGCACTCCCAACAACCAAGATTTATATCCAGTCGGGGAGACGGGGGGCCGATGTAGGAAGAAACCCGGACTGCCCTTCGGTCAAGGGTTCGGACAATATGTCTGTTACCAACTCGGAAGTAGAGAGCGCCATGAATCATCGGTGCTGCAGAGCTGTTTTACAAGACCCGAAGTTCTCGGACGAGGCATTTAATGCCTTTAGCTCGGGCGACGCATACATCTGAGCTGCTCGAGACGAGCTTAGAAAAGCCACGAGGCAATATCTGATAGATGTGCAGGTAAGTTTTCTTTGTCAAAAAAGGATAGCCATATACCCGTAGCCCCCAAGACCGAAAGCAGTTGGCACAACTGATTTATGGATTGTTGAACAACTAAGTCCTCGCAGAGAAGAATAGTCTGCTAGCCCAAGAACTGGAGCAGTGTCGGGCGCAGCTAAAAGCTGCTACCGCCGAACTGGGAGACTTGAAGAAGTCATCCACTGGTAATGTTCCCCTCCATCGAGGAACAGTAAATATATACCAACTGTGCTAATAGTGCCACTGATCGCATAATAGGGTCGCCTGATCAACTTGAGAAGAAATTGAAGATCGCCCAAGAGGGAGAAAAAGAGGCAAAGAGGCAACACGCCGCGGGCGAGCGTGTGCTGACCCGCGTCAGGGACGAGAAAAACAAGCTACAGGATTCCAACACTAAGTTGGGTGAAGAGTTGAAAGATGTGCGGGCCCAGCTAGCCGACTCCGTAAAGGAGAACAAGAAGCTGCGGGGCGGCATGTTCAGTATGTTTCCGAACTTGTTGTTTTTTAGTAGTTCGATGATAAATGGAACTGATATAGCTATGCTTGCAGGTATATCGACGGGCCGTCCTGAAGAGGAGGTGTCCGGATCAGCAAGTGATTTGCTGCAAAGACTGTCGCAAGTGCACGAGCATGCTCGGCTGGCCATGCGGAGTGTTGCCAAGGCCTTATGGCCATCCGCCTCCCCTCCGGGAAGTATGGAGGATCTTGTAGAGCTGTTCAAGGGAGCATGGTGGTGTATCCGATTATGGAAGATATCGGCCTGCCGAGAGGGTGCGTGAGAAGCCTGGGCCATGGTGAAGACGCAGTATACCAAGCTGAATCCTAATCACATGGTCCGGTTGGACCGTTGGGGCCAAATGGGGAAGAAATTCCCGTTAGTTTAGTATATAACCAAGTAGAGGTGGCCGCCAAATATTCCCAACAGGATTGTAAGTTAGACTGCCTGTTAGATGGTATAGAGGCAGAAGTGTTTGAGTCCAAGTGACTATGTACTTTCCTCACCATGTGGAATTCTAGCCGAATTGTATATCATTTGTCATGGCAGACCTTTTCGCTTCAACCTCCGGACCTGAAGGTGCGGAGTGTTTCCGAATACCGTCACAACCGAATAGGCCGGCGTATGCGTGGAAAACTAAGCGTAGGGGTCATAATTGCTTGAACAGACAAGTTGTATCCGGCTAGTTATGTTATATTACATTGAGATTGTAAGAAACATCTTCCATTGAAAATAGTTCCGTTAAGGGTTCCTTTCCCTGGGTGTACAATGCATTAGTAGACATGTCTGAATTGTGATGTGAAAATCACAGTGTGTATAGCTTCTGGGGGTTCACAATAGAGTGAGTGCAAAAGGTCTTTTTCATCCACCGACCGAATATTCCCTTAAGAACGCTAGCTTTCGGCTTCACCCAGTCTGAGGTACACATCCGGATGACCCGGCAGTAACAATCGTAGAGGTGCTCCCTTTACCACCTAGCCGAACAATTGGGAACGTAGGGGTAAGCACAGGAGCCAGGCAACCCAGCTTGGCCAAAACTTAAGTCATATCGATGCATATAATGGTGAAGAAAAGACACACGGGAAAAACGTGTATGTATGATGAGCTAGACGCTCGGCAAATAATGTTAACAAGCTTTTGTTCAAGAAGCCCGCAGGTATAGTGGACGTACATATGTAAAGATGTGTACGTCAGCGGTGTTCGGTCGAGTGATACATCTCCAAGGTATCTATAATTTTTTATTGTTCCATGCTATTATATTACCCCTTTTGGATGTTTATGGGCTTTATTTTACACATTTATATAATTTTTGGGACTAACCTACTAACCGGAGGCCCAGCCATATTGTTGTTTTATTGCCTGTTTCAGTATTTCGAGGAAAAGGAGTATCAAACGGAGTCCAAACGGAATGAAACCTTCGGCATCGTGATTTTTTGGAAGAATACCATCCTGGAGGCTTGGAGATCAAGTCAGAAGATACTCGAGGAGCCCAGAGATAGGGGGCGCCCCCTGTGGTGCGGCCCCTATCTCGTGGACCCTCGAGCACCCCCGACCGACTTCTTTCGCCTATATAACCCTCGTGCATCTAAAACCATCGAATATCAAGATAGATCAGGAGTTCCGCCGCCGCAAGCCTCTGTAGCCACCAAAACCTCTCGAGTCCGTTACGGCACTCACGGAGGGGAAACCCATCACCGTGGCCATCTTCATCATCCGGCGCTCTCCATGACGAGGAGGAGTAGTTCACCCTCGGGGCTGAGGGTATGTACCAAGAGCTATGTGCTTGATCTCTCTCTCTCTCTCGTGTTCTCTCTATGGCACGATCTTGATGTATCACGAGATTTGCTATTATAGTTGGATCTTATGATGTTTCTCCCCCTCTACTCTCTTGTTATGAATTGAGTTTCCCTCTTGAAGTTATCTTATCGGATTGAGTCTTTATTTGAGAACACTTGATGTATGTCTTGCCGTGTTTATCTGTGGTGACAATGGGATATCATGTGCCACTTGATGTATGTTTTGGTTACCAACTTGCGGGTTCCGCCCATGAACCTATGCATAGGGGTTGGCACATGTTTTCTTGACTCTCCGGTAGGAACTTTGGGGCACTCTTTGAAGTACTTTGTGTTGGTTGGATGAATCTGAGATTGTGTGATGCATATCGTATAATCATGCCCACGGATACTTGAAGTGACAATGGAATATCTAGGTGACATTAGGGTTTTGGTTGATTTGTGTCTTAAGGTGTTATTCTAGTACGAACTCTTTAATAGATTGATCCGAAAGAATAACTTTGAGGTGGTTTCGTACCCTACCATAATCTCTACGTTTGTTCTCCGCTATTAGTGGCTTTGGAGTGACTCTTTGTTGCATGTTGAGGGCTTGTTATATGATCTATCTATGTTAATATTGTTGAGAGAACTTGCACTAGTGAAAGTATGAAGCCTAGGCCTTGTTTCCTATCATTGCAATATCGTTTACGCTCACTTTTATCATTAGTTACCTTGCTGTTTTTATTATTTCAGATTACAAAAACCTATATCTACCATCCATATTGCACTTGTATCACCATCTCTTCGCCGAACTAGTGCACGTATTCAATTTGCCATTGTATTGGGTGTGTTGGGGACACAAGAGACTTTTTTTTATTTGGTTGCAGGGTTGTTTGAGAGAGACCATCTTCATCCTACGCCTCCCACGGATTGATAAACCTTAGGTCATCCACTTGAGGGAAATTTGCTACTGTCCTACAAACCTGTGCACTTGCAGGCCCAACAACGTCTACAACAAGAAGGTTGCGTAGTAGACATCATCGAGCAGTATGAGTGCTTTAACGCGAAAAGATAAAGGTGGAAAAGAGAGAAAAAGTAATGGAAACTACAGGGAGAAGGGGACGAACAAAGAATTCGACGCTAGGCATAAAACCTTCGGAGTCTGGCCGCATTCCAGGGGTTCGGCTCTAGGCGATTGTCTGATGCGTCACGAAGACGGTACGCTCCGCCAGTAAGGACTTCGTCGATTATGAAGGGACCCTCCCATTTGGGCTTGAGTTTGTCCTTTTTCTTCTCCGGCAAGCGTAGAACAAGTTCGCCAACGTTGTAAGTCTTGGCCCGTACTTCTCTGCTTTGATATCTTCGAGCCTGCTGTTGATAAAATGCTGAACGGGCTTTGGCGACGTCGCGCTCCTCCTCCAGGGCGTCTAGGCTGTCCTGCCGATCCAACTCGGCCTCTTTCTCTTCGTACAAATGCACTCGAGGTGAGTCATGTATAATGTCGCAGGGCAATACGGCCTCTGCACCGTATACCATGAAGAAAGGTGTGTATCCCGTAGTACGGTTGGGTGTGGTCCGCAGCCCCCAGACTACGGAGTCGAGCTCCTCGACCCAGTGCTTGTCTGATTCTTTCAAAGACCGCACTAGCCTGGGTTTGATGCCGCTCATAATAAGACCATTGGCTCGCTCGACTTGACCGTTTGTTTGCGGGTGGTAGACAGAGGCGTAATCGAGCTTAATGCCCAGATTAGCACACCAGGTTTTCACCTCATCGGCTGTGAAATTGGAACCGTTATCAGTGATGATGCTGTGCGGGACACCATAGCGTTGCACCACATCGGATATAAATGCAATCACCGGTCCGGACTTAGCCGTTTTAACTGGTTTAGCCTCTATCCACTTGGTGAATTTGTCCACCATGACCAGCATATATTTTTTCTTATGGCTTCCCCCTTTAAGGGGTCCGACCATGTCCAAGCCCCAGACCGCAAAGGGCCATGTAATGGGGATTGTTTGTAGGGCGGTTGGGGGCATATGGCTTTGGTTGGCGAAGAGTTGGCATCCAACGCAGCGCTGGACGAGGTCCTGTGCGTCTGCTCGAGCCGTAGGCCAATAAAATCCTGTCCGGAAGGCCTTGCTGACAAGTGCCCGGGCTGCGGCGTGGTGCCCACCGAGACCGGCGTGAATTTCTGCCAAGAGTTGCCGCCCCTCCTCCTCGGAGATGCACCTTTGAAGGACTCCGGTAGTGCTTTTCTTATAGAGCTCTCCTCCGTGAACTTTATAGGCCTTCAAACGCCGGACAATGCGGCGAGCCTCGTTCTAATCTTCTAGAAGCTCCTTCCTATGAAGGTAGGCCAAGAATGGTTCGGTCCACGGGGCAGTTACTGCCATGATGAGGTGGGCCGAGGGTGTTATTTCGGTGGCTGAGCCACCGATGCTATCGGCGTGTTCGTTGTCTATGTTTTTGTTTGGAGTGGGAATCTCGTTGCTATCTCCCCCTTGCCACACTATGGATGGATTAAAGAGCCTTTCAAGGAAGATGCTAGGTGGGACGGGGTCGTGCTTAGCGCCGATGCGAGCAAGGACGTCTGCCGTCTGATTACTTTCGCGGGCGACGTGATGAAATTCGAGCCACTCGAACCGAGCCGACATCTTCAAGACGGCATTGCGATAAGCTGCCATCTTTGGATCTTTGGCATCAAAGTCTCCATTAATTTGGGATATTGCGAGGTTTGAGTCCCCGCACACCTCCAGGCATTGTATACCCATTGATACGGCCATCCGAAGGCCATGTAGCAAGGCCTCGTATTCGCCTGCGTTGTTGGAGTATGTGTATAATATTTGGAGTACGTACTGGACAATATCTCCTGTGGGGGACGTTAATACGACGCCCGCCCCTAGTCCTGCCAACATTTTGGAGCCGTAAAAGTGCATAACCCAGTTGGAATACGCGTCGTATTCTTTAGGGAGTTCGGCCTCTGTCCATTCGGCGATGAAGTCAGCCAGTACCTGGGATTTGATGGCTCGACGTGGTTTGTACGTGATGTCAAATGGCAGGAGCTCAATGGCCCATTTGGCAATCCGGCCCGTTGCATCCCGGTTGTTGATTATATCATTGAGGGGCACTTCGGAAGCCACCGTGATCGAGCACTCCTGAAAGTAGTGTCACAATTTTCGAGATGCCATGAAGACTTCATATGCTATATTTTGATAGTGAGGGTACCGGGATTTGCATGGTGTGAGGACGGTGGATACGTAGTATACCGGCTTTTGGAGCGGAAATTTGTGTCCGTCCTGTTCTCGCTCGACGACGAGTACGGCGCTCACCACCTAGTGTGTTGCCGATATATAGGAGCATTGGTTCGCCGACGTTTGGCGCGGCCAGGATTGGGTTGCTTGCCAAAAGGGATTTTATTTCTTCCAGTCCGGCTGTCGCCACGTCTGTCCATTCAAAGTTATCGGTGCGCCGTAGAAGACGATAAAGGGGTAGCGCCTTTTCCCCCAACCTGGAGATAAAGCGGCTTAAGGCTGCCATGCACCCGACGAGTTTTTGAACCTGTTTGAGTTTGGTTGGCGTGGCCAATTGTGACAGAGCTCGGATTTTGGCTGGATTTTCCTCAATTAATTCCTCTATTGGAAACGATGAAGCCCAGTAGTTTACCGGCGGGGACGCCGAAGACGCATTTTTTCGGGTTAAGCTTGCTGTCGTATGCGCGGAGGTTGTCGAATGTCAGACGCAAGTTGTCTATTAGTGTTTCGACGTGTCTAGTTTTGATGATGATATCGTCCACGTAGGCCTCCACTATCTTGCCGATCTGTTTCTTGAGGCATGTTTGGATCATGGGCTGGTAGGTGGCGCCGGCGTTCTTGAGCCCGAAAGGCATGGTGTTGAAGCAAAACGGCCCGTATGGTGTAATGAATGTTGTTGTAGCTTGATCGGACTCCTTCATTTTGATTTGATGGTATCTGGAATATGCATCGAGGAAGCATAGCGAGTCGTGTCCTGCGGTAGCATAAATGATTTGATCAATGCGAGGAAGGGGGAAGGGATCTTTAGGGCAAGCCTTGTTAAGGTCTTTGAAATCGACGCATAGGCGCCAGGATTTATCCTTCTTTGGTACCATTACCAAGTTTGCCAGCCAGTCCGGATGTTTAATATCTTTGATGAATCCGGCCTCGACGATTTTGGCTAGCTCCTCCCCCATAGCTTGTCGTTTGGGTTCGGAAAAGCGCCGCAGGGTTTGTTTGACCGGCTTATATCCCCTTAGTATGTTGCGGCTGTGTTCGGCCAACTCGCGTGGGATTCCTGGCATATCTGATGGGTGCCAGCGAATATATCCCAGTTTTTGCACAAGAAGTCTCGCAGTGCTGCATCGACTGAGGGGCTGAGTTGCGCTCCGATAGAGGTTGTCTTCTTTGGGTCTGTTGGATGGACCTGAAAATTGACCGTTTCTTCTGCTGGCTTGAAGGAGGTAGATTTGGGTCGTTTGTCCAGGATAACATCATCTCTGTCCACAGTGGAGCATAGTGCGGTTAGTTCTTCAGCCGCAAGGGCCTCAGATAATGCCTCGAGGGCCAAGGATGCAGTTTTGTTCTCGGCACGGAGTGCTATATCCGGACCGCTGACGAGGGTGGTTATTCCATTAGGCACGGGCATTTTTAGCTTCATATACCCATAATGGGGTATGGCTTGAAAGCGCACGAAGGCCTCTCGCCCTAACAGGGCGTGGTATCCGCTGTTGAATGGGGGCACCTGGAAAGTTATTTCTTCGGATCGATAATTCTCCGGCGTGCTGAATACCACATCGAGTGTAATTTTTCCCGCACACCATGCTTCCCGACTGGGAATGATACCTCGAAAGGTCGTGCTGCTTTTCTCGATGCGGCTCCTGTCTATTTCCATCTTGTGGAGCGTGTCCTCGTAGATGAGGTTTAGTCCACTGCCGCCGTTCATGAGGACCTTTGTAAGTCGAAAACCGTCCACGATGGGACTGAGGACTAATGCAGCTGGCGCTCGGACTGTTCTGTATTTGGGTTCGTCACCGGCGTTAAAGGTTATGGCCGTGTCGTTCCAGCGGTCAATTGTGGCGACCTGGCAAACTTTGGCGAGATCGCGCAGTGCCCTTTTACGCTTATTGTTTGAAGCGAATGTCTCGAAGACTTTCAATACACTAGTGTCGTTGTTTGCTGGAGGGTGCTATTCTGGAGTGTCCTTGATAAGGATGTCCTCGCCGCTCTTGGCTACCTGCAGAAGTATATATCCAACATGCTCTAAGGCTGTGGGTTGCCGCGGTATCCGGCGTCGTGTGTATTTTCCACGGGCCATTAAGCCATCCCTCCAGAACTGTGCCATGCAGCATGATGGGTTTATATTTTTTTATTGTTTGGCTGGGCATACCGCGGGGGTGCGTCCTTTTTGCCTGTGGGATGAGTTGGGTTGGTGCCGACGGTTCCCAGCGAGCTGCCTGAATTTTCTAGGCACTTTACATCATGCTGTACTTTTGTACGATAGTTGCTAGGTCAGCGAACTTTAGAATGCGGCGGCGATTGATGGCATTTAGGATGCCTTCGTCCGTGCAATTGTTGCAGAATGCTGCTATCGCGTCTTCGTCACGGCAATCCTTTACCTTATCTTTGACAAGGAGGAATCTGGCCCAGAAGTGGTGGACCGTTTCCTGAGGCTGTTGCTTGATGCTCATGAGAGCGTCTTTATCCGGGTGGGTGGGTGGAACCAAATCCGAACCCTGACCCGATTTTGGGTCCGGAGTTTGAAGATCTACCGGCCCTGGCAGTTCGGGCTCCGAGATATCGACTGATTTTTTAGGCTCATCGTCTAACTCCGTGTTCGGGGGGCGGAACATGCCTTTCTGCCGGAGAATATCCGGCCCTTCAAGATCGGAGATCTGAACATAGTTCGTCTTCAATATAGTAGAAGAGTTGCTCTGCTCCTTGATTACTGCCATCTGGTGGGTGATCGGTGGAGTTTTAATTTCTCTCTGGTCGGGTTTAAGCCCAACCCGATCGTAGTCTGTAGCGACCCCCAAGGCGGCCATGCGATCCAGGAGTTCGTTCAACTACGATAACTCCGTTGGGTCCATCCGGGCAGAATATTCGGGATCGACGCGAAGGCGATTTTCGATGACTTGAGAGGTCATCATCGGCTTAAGGGCCGACCCGGCGGTCATGACGAAGCCGCCCAGCCGGAGGGTTTGGCCTGGAGCCAGAATTCCTCCGAAGATGATATTATCCTTGAAAACAAGGCGAGCCATCAATCCTCTTGGCGATGGCACAGTGAAACTCTCAATGAAAGCACCAATGTCGGTGTCAAAATCGGCGGATCTCGGGTAGGGGGTCCCGAACTGTTCGTCTAGGATCGATGGTAACAGGAGATCGGGGACACGATGTTTACCCAGGTTCAGGCCCTCTCTATGGAGGTAATACCCTACTTCCTGCTTGATTGATCTTGATGAATATGAGTGATACAAGAGTTGATCTACCACGAGATCATAATGGCTAAACCCTAGAAGTCTAGCCTATGTGAATATGGTAATGAATGTCCCCTTTCCGGACTAACCCCTCCGGTTTGTATAGACACCGGGGTGATCTAGGGTTTACATGGGCTCGGTTACATAAGAAGGCATCTTCATAGTTGATCGCCAAGCTTGCCCTCCACGCCAAGTAGAGTCCAATCCGGACATGGTGCAGTCTTCGACCTTCATGTCTTCACAGCCCATCAGTCCGGCCCTTGGATAACAGGCCGGACGCCCGAGGACCCCTTAGTCTAAGACTCCCTCACTCGTATGCATCAATTTATATGCTAGGTAGAAGCTTCTGTCACTCTTGCCCAACAATACATAGTCCTATCAACATACAACTAACCCTATGGTGTGATCCACGCGCGCGCTCATATGATGGGCACCAAAGGACAGCAACATAACCACGAGCAAATTAAATCAATCATAGCACTTCATCAACCACCGATAGGACAACGAAAATCTACTCAAACATCATAGGATGGCAACACATCATTGGATAATAATATGAAGCATAAAGCACCATGTTCAAGTAGAGGGTACAACGGGTTATGGAGAGTGGACCGCTGTAGATAGAGGGAGGGGAGGTGATGGAGATGTTGGTGAAGATGGCGAGGTGTTGGTGAAGATCGCGGTGATGATGATGGCCCCCCGGCGTTCCGGCGCCATCGAAGCGAGGGGAGAGAGCCCCCCTCCTTCTTCTTCTTCCTTGACCTTCTCCCTAGATGGTAGAAGGGTTTCCCCTCTGGTCCATGGTCTCCATGGCGTGGGAGGGGCGAGAGCCCCTTCAAGATTGGATTTGTCTCTCTGTCTCTCTCCGTTTCTGCGCTCTCAGATCGGGCCTTTCACCATTTCTTTTATAACCGGAGATCCGTAACTCCGATTGGGCTGAATTTTGGACACGATCATCCAAAAATTATCTTTCTTGCGGAGAAAGAAGAGCTCCAACTGCCTTACGCGGTGGCCATGAGGGTCCAGGGCGTGCCTGACCCCCTGGGGCGCGCCCCCTGCCTCGTGGCCCCCTCAGGCATCGTATCGCGTTGATTCTTCTTCTAAAAAATCATAAATATTCCAAAAAAATCTCTGTCCGTTTTTATCCCGTTTGGAATCCATTGATATGGGTTTTTTGCGAAACAAAAAACATGCAACAGATAGGAACTGGCACTGGGCACTGGATCAATATGTTAGTCCCAAAAATAGTATAAAAAGTTGCCAAAAATATATGAAAGTTGTAGAATATTGGCATGGAACAATCAAAAATTATAGATACGACGGAGACGTATCAGGCTTCCCTCTATGTAAAGAAGGGTTTAAGTTAGTATTTGAGTCTAACAAAGTAGCCGTATCTCGGTATGGACTATTTGTTGGAAAAGGATATGATTGTGGTGGTTTGTTCCGCCTTTCCCTGGAGGATTTCTATAATAAAGTTGTGAACCAAATTCATTCTAATGTGAACGAATGTGAGGTTTGGCATTCACGTCTTTGTCACATAAATTTCGGTTGTATGACGCGGCTAGCTAAGATGAATCTAATCCCGAGTTTCACTTTAGCCAAAGGCTCTAAGTGCCATGCGTGTGTGCAAGCAAAGCAACCTCGTAAGCCTCACAAGCCTACGAAGGAGAGACACTTGGCACCACTAGAGCTCATACATTCAGATCTCTGTGAGATGAATGGTGTGTTGACTAAAGGTGGAAAGAAATAATTCATGACTTTGATTGATGATTCCACTAGATTCTGTTATGTGTATTTGTTAAATACAAAGGATGAGGCTCTACACTACTTTAAAATCTATAAGGCTGAATTTGAGAACCAATTTGAGAAGAAAATAAAACGAGTCCGGACTGATCGTGGTGGAGAGTACTTTTCTAGTGAGTTCGATTTATTCTGTGCGGAACATGGTATTATTCATGAGAGGACGCCTCCCTATTCACCCTAGTCAAACGGGGTTGCCGAACGGAAAAACCATACTCTAACAGATTTGGCTAACGCCATGTTAGATACATCGGGTTTATCCAAGGCATGGTGGGGGAGGCTGTATTGACATCCTGTCATGTCCTGAATAAAGTTCCCGCAAAGGATAATGAGACTACTCCCAATGAGCAATGGGAAAAGAAAAGAACTACACTCTCTTACGTGCGCACTTGGGGTTGTTTGGCAAAAGTCAATGTGCCGATTCCCAAAAAGCGTAAGCTTGGACCAAAGACCATGGACTGCGTTAATTTGGGCTACGCTAAGAATAGAGTTGGCTATAGATTTCTAGTAGTGAAATATGAGGTACTTGACCAGAAGGTCGGTACAATTATAGAGTCTAAGGATGCTACATTTTTTGAGGAACTTTTCCCCATGAGAGATTGCAAAGCAGCTCTAGACTGGAATCTGATGAGACTCCTGAACCTGCCATTCTGATGGAATATTATGAACACAAAAGTGATGAAAGTTCATCAGAGGATGACGAGGAAGCTCCTATTAGGAGCAAGAGACAAAGGACTGCAAAATCTTTTGGTGATGATTTCCTAGTGTACCTCGTGGAAGATGACACTCCCAGTTCCATTTCAGAAGCTTATGCATCTCCGGATGCTGACTACTGGAAGGATGCGGTCCGTAGCGAGATGGATTCCGTCATGGCTAATGGGACATGGGAGATTCACTGATCGTCCTTATGGTTGCCAACCATTGGGATGTAAGTGGGTGTTCAAGAGGAAGCTTAGGCCCGATGGTACTGTTGAGAAGTACAAGGCTAGGCTTGTGGCCAAGGGTTATACCCAGGAAGAAGAAGAGGATTTCTTTGATACTTACTCACCTGTGGCTAGACTGACAAGCATTCTAGTGCTACTCGCTTTGGCTGCCTCGCATGTTCTTCTCGTTTATCAGATGTACGTTAAGACGGTTTTCCTTAACGGAGAGCTAGACGAGGAAATTTACATGCAACAGCCGGATGGCTTTGTAGTAAATGGTCAGGAAAGAAAGGTGTGCAAGCTTGTGGAATATTTGTATGGCCTGAAACAAGCGCCTAAGCAATGGCATGAGAAGTTTAATACAACTTTGACATCTGCTGGCTTTGTTGTTAACGAAGCTGACAAATGTGTATACTATCGCTATGGTGGGGGCGAAGGAGTTATACTGTGTCTGTATGTCGATGACATACTGATATTTGGGACCCACCTCAAGGTCATTGAGGAGGTCAAGGCTTTTCTATCTCATAACTTTGAGATGAAAGACCTGGGCGTGGCTGATGTTATCTTGAACATCAAGCTACTGAGAAATACTGAGGGTGGAATTACACTTTTGCAATCCCACTATGTTGAGAAGATTTTGAGCCGTTTTGGATATTCGGGCTGAAAACCTTCTGCAACACCATATGATCCAAGCATGCGGATACGAAAGTTCGAAGGCACGGCTGTGGATCAACTGAGATATTCTCAAGTGGTTGGTTCACTCATGTACCTAGCTTGTGCTACTCGCCCTGACATCTCATTTGCTGTGTGCAAACCGAGCCGGTTTGTTTCCAATCCGGGAGATGTGCATTGGCATGCTGTTGAGCAAGTGATGCGCTATTTACAAGGTACTGTGAACTACAGGATTCACTATTCTGGGTACCCCACGGTACTTGAGGGGTATAGTGATTCTAACTGGATATCTGATGCTGATGAGATGAAAGCCACAAGTGGATATGTCTTCACACTTGGTGGTGGTGCTATTTCCTGGAAGTCTTGCAAGCGCATTTATCTTAACCAAATCGACTATGGAAGCAGAACTCACAGCATTAGACACATCATGCGTCGAAGTAGAATGGCTTCGAGAGCTTTTGATGGATTTGCCGGTGGTTGATAAACCAGTCCTGGCTGTCCTTATGAACTGTGACAATCAAACAGTGATTGCCAAGGCTAAGAGTTTAAAAGACAACTTGAAATCCACAAAGCACATAAGAAGAAGATTGAAATCTGTCAGAAAATCAAGAAACTCCGGAGTAATAGCGTTGGATTATATCTAGACGGCTAAGAATCTGGCAGAACCTTTTACCAAAGGGCTATCACGGATTGTGATAGAAAATGCATCGATGGAGATGGGTATGAGACCCACGTAAGTTGCCATGGGGGTAACCCAACCTATGTGATCGGAGATCCCGTGAATTAGGACCTGGGAAAACAATCCAGCGATCAACTGAGGAGTCCTTAATTAACCCACTCCGTTGGAGAAGCAATAATACTCTCAATTCTGTAAGGCATGCTGACTGTTGTCTTAATGTGTTCCAAAGCTTATGTAAGCAAGATGCTAACCTACAGAGCATTCTTTGGAGGAACACACCTATGTGAGCCCGACTGCTGGTCACAGTCTATGAGATTGGGTGATCTCTAGGAAGCTCATGAGAAGATACGGAGTATGACTTATAAGCTCCACCCGTGGGGTTTAGCCTTCGGCAGCCACGTATTAGCGACAATAGGTGAAACTTCTACATGCCAAACTGACAATTCAAGGCATAGTCCATTTTTCTGTTGGGAAGAAGTCTAATCCTATTGCTCTAGGTGGAGGTTCAACTTAACAGTCTCCACTGAAAATTCTGGTATATCAAACATTGTTTGGAATAGTTGACAAACTTATGTGCCTTAAGATCTGGTGGGGGATTGATGGATTATGGATGGGCTTAGGCCCATATAAGACAATAATCCCTAGTTAATCTCGAAGGCCCATGAGTGTGTACGACAAGTGGTGGGAAGTGTTGTAGGGTGGAACCCTAGATGGAGATCTTTCACGAATTGGAGGGGGAATCCCCAAGAACAAGATGAACACAAGGGAGAAAACAAGAGGAACACTCAAGAACAAGTCCAATCACACATCCACTAGACAATCAAACACACAAGATCCACAAGGTACATGAACAACAAAAGGAAATAAGATACATGATAGAGTTCATCCCAAATCCTATGAAGGAGATGAGAGCTTCATGAATACCTTAGGATCTTCTCCAATGGAGGCCTTGAATTCTAATGGAGTCTTCTCTCTCAAGAGGAATCCCACAAGGGGAGGTACATGAGCTAAGCTCCAATATCTTGATCTATTCTTAGCTCCCCTAGAAAGGAGGTGGAGGTGGTCTATTTATAGTCTAAGCCACGAAGGGGTAAGCGGGAGAGGGATACAAGGCCAAAGGCCCGCGGCTGTGCACACAGGCAGGGAGGTGGTACAGCTTGTAGGCGGTAATACCGCTTGGTGTGGGCGGTAGTACCGCTCATCCCGGACTTGGCTGATCCGCTTCTTCCGTCTTCTCTTCCATGCTTCCCTCGGAGGATGGTGTAGGTGTTCCTTGGCGCTTGCACTCCTCCTCGACGTCAGAAGGCTCCGACAATACCTATGCATGCACACGAGAGGGGTGTCAAGTAGTATACCATCCTCGAAGGGGTCAAGTGAACACGTGTAAAGGAGATGATTCACCTTTATGTGTGTGAAGTAGATGTCGCACGTGTCACTTGCCAAATGGACTCTTGACATGGTGATGTCCGTAGGATGCTCCACAACATCCCCTCCCCCTTGGGAAAGATCCGACCTCGGATCGAAAACCAAATCACCATGGGAAAGAGATGGCTTCACCGTGTAGAAGTGGACGTTCACCAAGTACTCATCATCTTCAAGCTTGCAATGGGCACTCTCCAATGTCGCACCGTCTTGTGATTCCTTCAAAAGGAGCAAAGACAAAAAACACTTGGAAAAACAAATGTGGTTAGCGTTAGTGCAAAACCAAGCATTCAAGTGGTGATTCACCCAACAAGTGTCATCATCGAGCATAGCATAAGGTGTGACAAGGGATTGTGTCATGGCATGTAAGCATATGAATTGAGCACAAGCAAAGATATCATGGGGAGAAGCATGTAAATGTGAGGTAGAGATGCGAATAAGTTTGACAAGAGAAGAAGCATCAACCTCAAGGTCATAGCAGTCATGCATAAAGCACTAGACAAATGGTCTATGGTAGGCATAAGAATCATTCACAACACCAAGTAAAATGAAGGGTCTAATCACATTGGACAAGTGCAAGACAATCCAAGCATAATGTGCATAGGGTGTAGTGAAGATAGCATGGCACTCAAAACAATAGAAAGAGCAATTGTTCATCATGTGTGAGGCAATCAAGTCGTCCAAACTAGTGGAGCGAAGATGCAACACACTAGAGGAAATCATGGCAATCATGTCATGTGATTAAATAATAGGCATAGACAATGCACAAGACATATCACAAGCACGAACACAAAGCAAGATCATAGTATCATCATAGGCATGGGGCACAAAGCAAACATGTCAATAACAAGTGATATCTCCACCAAGCTTGCAAATACTCACTCTTGCCTCCAAAGATGGAAGCATCATCCTTGCTCGTCACCATGTCTTTCACCTCCAAAGCTTGGTCCTTGAATGGATCCATAGTCGTAGTCGTTGCCACACCATCTTGAAAAAGAGTCAAAGTAGACTCGGCATCATCAATGCCACAAAGAGGGTTGGCGGTGAAGTCGAACTTGGGAGCGTCGTCTTGGGGCTCATAGGGCTTGGACATCGTGGTGGTACTAGCCTCATGCTCGTCGTGATGGAGCTTGGTCTTCGAGAAGTGTGCTTGGGGTCGAGAATCCTTGGCCTTCATGAGTTCTTGTTCCGCCTTGAGAGCACTAATGTAGTTGTCGTCGAGGGACTTGTAGTTCTCGAGGAAGATTGTTTTGGAGATGTCGTTGTTCAAACCCATCATGAAGTGGAACTTCATCGAAATGGGGTCATCCACGCTGGCTCGTCACAAGGAAATCTTCATCTCCTTGAAGTACTCGTCGATGGACTTGGATCCTTGTATGGTGTTCTCCAATTGGCGTAGAAGTTGTTCCGTGTAGGTTGGAGGCACGAACTCTCACCACAAAGCTCTCTTCGTCTTGGGCCAACTCATGTCGTGGCTCGCCGAAGGTGTATGAAGCCACCATGTCGAAGCGTAGTCGTGGAAGTTTCTTGTGGCGCACTTCACTAGATCTTCGGGAGGAACTTGATGTAGCTCGGAAGCATGTGCTCTTGAGCGTCTTCTCGAAGATGAGGAAGACCGCTTGTAGGACTTGATGAGGGCTTTGATCTCCTCCATTTGAGCTTGCATCTCGGTGTCTGGAGTTGTTCGTGGCATCGAACTCGTCGTTGTTGTTGTAGACCGAAGGTGAAATGCCTTGCCTATCCATCACAAGACTCGAGTAGAGGTGAGTAGGAAATGAGATAAACAATACCAAGTTACCTTTTCCCAAAGTTGAGGATGTATCCTGTTTCACTCAATGTGAGATGAAAGAATAGTGTAATTGGTACCGAACTTGTTCACTCACACCTATCAAGTAAAGCTTATGGTGGATCTCGGTGAGGATAGTGGCACAAAAATTTGATGCAAAATGTTAGCAAGAGTCAATAATGTTGAGAAAGATTCACAAATTCGCAAGTGAAACAAGTAGACCAATAGCAATAAGTGGCACGCAGAAACACACACACGGATAGATAAATGGGGTCGTGCAACCAAGGAATGAGCACAAAATGTGGAATCCACGGAAAACGCTCGTGTTGCGCAACTCAAGAGAGATGCTAGCACGATTGCTCAATAGGCGGATACGACACTTGTGCACAACCTATAAGATGCAAAATGGATAAACTTTCTATCCCAAGTATGCTATGTATGTATGGTTCCCGGTGTTTCTCTCAATATGATCCAAGATGATCGGATATGACAATCTTATGCAATGTGGTAAGATGCTATGGCTATTGCTTACAAGCTTCTTTGCTCTTCTCTTTTGCTTAAAAGCTTTATTCTCTTTTTTTGATATGGCCACAATGCGAAATGCACAAACCAAGATAGCAATTGTGTATATGCGGGCACAATCTTGTGACACAAAGATGATATGATGATACCAAGATGATATGGTATTTATGCAATGGGAGGTGTAGATCAATGATCACTAATGTGCACAAGTAACGTTGCCGGCAATACTCAAAGGCTAGTCTCGATAGGCAAGTGACGCAAAATGGGCTAAGGGGTTAACAATGTAATGGCAAGAATGTACAATGATGGGATACCACGATACCAAGATGATATAGAGGTTACCGTTCTTGCGTACGGTTAGGGCCGGGTGCCAAATTGGTGAAGTGGTCGATGTCGAAGACGACCTCGTGGCGATGATGAGTGGCGGTGTTCTTGATGTAGATACCAAGATGATGTAGACCCATCCCTAAGTAGCCGAAACACCTTAGGAAACCGTAAAAACCGCAAACTCAAAATCTCCAAAGGCAAATGTCAAATGGTGGTAGCGGAAAAGCGGTGGTGGTTGCAGAAACTCAATGGGATTGCGGGAATGCGATGATGGGTTTTGAGGCGCAACGCGGAAGTGGGGTTTATGGTGGTGGACTATACACGGTGTCGAAGTTGAAGCACTAGTCCCTAAGTAGCCGAAACACCTTAGGAGACTCGAATCACAACTCAAACAACCTCAAATGCTATATGGAACCAAATGGGTTAGGTTGCGGTGGTCGGTGGTGGCTATGCGGATGATATGGTGGAGGTCCTAGGCAAAATTTCCAAATTTTGAAAAATTTTATGGAGTCAAATGGTGTTGCAACCTATCTAGATGGATGGGGGATGTCAATAGCTACTCAACGAGCTAAAGAACGCGAAAATTGGACTCCGGATGTGAAAGTTATGGGCAAAACATTGAAACTCGGAACGCTGAAACTGGGAGGGGCGGTAGTACCGCTTGGAAGGGCGGTAGTACCGCCTGTAAGCGGTAGTACCTCTTGGGATGGGCGGTAGTACCGCTCGTGTCGGGATTTTTCGGCAGTTTTTGGCTGAAACTGGGCTGGGCGGAAGTACCGCTCGGGGTCTGGTTTAAACTTATAGGCGGTAGTACCGCTCGTGTCGGGATTCTTCGCAGATCGAATCGGGGTGCGATTTTGGGGCGGAAATGGATGATTTCGGTGGCAAAATTTGACGAATTTCATGGATGGAAGGTGGGGAAACTTGGGGAGATGCTAGATCCACTCGAAACCAAGCAAATCCATGGATCAAATCCAACAAAACTTCATCACACCAACAAATCACAAAAAAAAATTGAGGCTATTTTTGGTGGGGAATTTTCGAAATTGGGGAAGAACACAACAAAATTAGGCTAGAGAACAAGAAGGGGGGCTCCAATTTCGTGAGAAACCATGGCTCATGATACCAAGATGTTGTAGGGTGGAACCCTAGATGGAGATCTTTCACGAATTGGAGGGGGAATCCCCAAGAACAAGATGAACACAAGGGAGAAAACAAGAGGAACACTCAAGAACAAGTCCAATCACACATCCACTAGACAATCAAACACACAAGATCTATAAGGTACATGAACAACAAAAGGAAATAAGATGCATGATAGAGTTCATCCCAAATCCTATGAAGGAGATGAGGGCTTGATGAATCCCTTAGGATCTTCTCCAATGAAGGCCTTGAACTCCAATGGAGTCTTCTCTCTCAAGAGGAATCCCACACGGGGAGGTACATGAGCTAAGCTCCAATATCTAGATCTATTCTTAGCACCCCTAGAAAGGAGGTGGAGGTGGTCTACTTATAGTCTAAGTCACGAAGGGGTAAGTGGGAGAGGGATACAAGGCCAAAGGCCCGCGGCTGTGCACACAGGCGGGGCGATAGTACCGGACATCGGGCGGTAGTACCGCTTGTAGGCGGTAGTACCGCTTGGTGTGGGCGGTAGTACCGCTCATCCCGGACTTGGCTGATCCGCTTCTTCCGTCTTCTCTTCCATGCTTCCCTCGCGGATGGTGTAGGTGTTCCTTGGCGCTTGCACTCCTCCTCGACGTCTGTAGCGTTCCGACAATACCTATGCATGCACACGAGAGGGGTGTCAAGTAGTATACTATCCTCGAAGGGGTCAAGTGAACACGTGTAAAGGAGATGATTCACCTTTATGTGTGTGAAGTAGATGTCGCACGTGTCACTTGCCAAATGGACTCTTGACATGGTGATGTCCGTAGGATGCTCCGCAGCAGGAAGTGTGGGAAGTTTAGTCCCATACTGCTACAGTAAGAAGAATGAGACCTCTTTATAAGGGCTACTCCATCACTTGCTATTGGGAGCATGGGAATAGGAGATGTACACGTGCGCTCCTCTTCCTCCGCCGCCCGCCTCGCCTCGTCACGACGCGCGCGCGCCGCTGCTTGTGGGAATGAGCCGAGCCGAAGCTTATTTTTGCCGCTCAGGAATGGTTAATTAATTGTCAATTAATTAACTAGTCGCTTACGGAAGCGCCACTGTTCGAGACGTTGAGCCGTGGGCTGTTTGCGGACTCGGTCGTGGGCCTGGCCCAGGCCTATTTACCTGACGGGCTATATAAGAAGGCGCTGGGTAGTGGAGTGAACCCTAACTCAGTTGACTCACTCCCTCTCGTACAACTCTAGCCGTCATCTACTGTTCCTCTCACTGTGCTTCCTCCGGCGATCCCATCCCGACGACCGCGTGCATGGTTGGTCGGGAGAGAAGGTGCCTCCGGAACCCCCGCTGCTCGAGATCCCGCCGTGAGAACGGCAATAAGGTTTTTGGGGAGCGTCTTGACGCGACTGCTCCCACCCCGTCTCTGTCCGCCTCTGCTTTCACTACTTCCCCTGCATCGACCCCATGGCTGACGCCGCCGCCCCAAGAAGAACGAACGACGCCGAGCCTGCTGCCGCCGCCGCGTTGGCCTGGCCAACCGGAGGGTATGATCTGTTCATCCCTTGTTTACTCGTATTTGTACTAGCACTACCAGAAAAACTGGGGTTGCCGACGGCCAAATCTATGCCGACGGCCCCCGTCGGCATCTATGGACCTATGCCGACGGCCATGGAAAGGCCGTAGACGTAGAAAGGCCGTCGGCATACATCCATCTATGCTGACGGGACCGTCGGCACAGACAAGGCCGTCGGGACCGCCCGAGGTACGCCTACGGGGCCCGTCGGCATAGGGCAGGCCGTCGGCATATCCGTGGCCCACCTGCCCGGCCAAGATCGACCATTTGACGGCGTTCACCCTACGCCGACGGGCAAGAACGGCGTCGCCGGCATATCGCTGGGCAGGTATGCCCACGGCCAAGCCGTCGGCATAGGCCCTCTCGCCACGCCGGGCCGATCTCAGGTGCCACGCCACGCCAACGATCCGTGGGACAACCTCCGTAGGTGCACAGATATGCCGACGGCCCGCCGCCGCATACGCTTATTTTACTTTATTTTTTATTTTTACTCTGTTTTGTTATTTTTACTTTATTTTAGTTTTTGTTTTGTATAAGATAATTATGCCTTATCTAAAAAACATACCCGATGGTATATCGATTGCCCCGCTATTTAACGCCGCTATCGCCGTGTCACGGAGGGGAAACGGTCGACACGGAAGGAATTCCGGTTGGTGGGGGATTCGTGGTGTAGCTATGTCACCAAACATCGCACGGGTCCCGGCGCATATGTGAAAGTGTTCATGCATGTGTACGCCTGTTTGGGGCTCCGGTGTTTCACGCACGGCCAGCCGCCAGACTGGAGGGAACGGACGCTGTTGGTCTACACGGAGGGGATCTTGCTGTGGGTCAGGCCCGACCCACAGCGAAGATCCCTCCGTAGACCCGACGCATGCTTCTCCAAAGCCGGGCGCCAAGGCCGTCTGCTGAGGGGGGGGCACACACCGACACGCTGCGCCCTTCTTCGACATGCCACCACACCACCCCGCATGTATGAGGGCTCCACGACGGGCCGGGCGGCATTGCTACCCCCCAAAGGCTCCCTGCCACGCCTAACCTCAGAAGCGTTTGACCACGCGATCTAGCCCTTTGACTTTGCACGGACGGGCTTTGACCAAAGGACCTCTCCACCCGGTTGTGTCGGCTTGGCCCATAGGGACACCGGGAGCAACATCCGGGCCAAACCCACAGCCTACATCCACTCCGTAGACCCGACGCGTCTGCTTCTCCAGTGCTGGGCGGCAAGGCCGTCTGCGTGAGGGGGGGGCACACCGAGACGCGCGTCGGGCATTTGCAACCGCCACAACACTTCCAGACTTGTGAGAGGCCGCCACGCAAGATTTGACGGTATGTTAGCCCCGGAGGCCACCGCCACAACCGTCAGACGCCAAGAGCAATCCGCCAGAGGGAAGTGTTCAGATACTTCTCCATCACGAAAAATTATGAAAAATTACCATCGGTCCTATAGCACATGTGCCCACGCCATGTAAAAACTCATGATTTTATCGCGCTCCGAATATTTAATAATATTCACGCCGCATCGCTTCCGCAGTAACATCTACTACCCGCCATCGCCGTCTGCGGAGGGGGCCACACCCCGAGACGCTGCGTCGCCTCTTTCTGGACGTGCCACCACACCACCCCGCATGTATGAGGGCCCAATGCGACGCTCGGTGGCATTGCTACCCCTGTACACCGTCCCCGCCTAACCCGAAGAGCGCTTGACCACCGGATCTAGCCCTTTGACTTTGCATGCACGGATTTGACCAAAGGGCCTCTCCACCCGGTTGTGTTAGGGTCTGCCCATAGGAACACTTTGGAGCAACATCCGTCCGCACCCATAGCAAGATCCCTCCGTAGACCCGACGTGTCCGCTTTCTCCAGTGCCGGGCGACGGCGCCGTCTGCGTGAGCCGGGCACACCCCGACACGCCCGCCGCTTCTTCGCACATGCCACCACACCACCTCAGCATGTATGAGGGCCCGGACGACGGGTCAGCCGGCATTGCTACCCCCCCAAAGGTGCCCCGGCCCCGCCTAACCTCAGAAGGCGTTTGACCACCCGATCTAGCCCTTTGACTTTGCACGGACGGGCTTTGACCAGTGGACCTCTCCACCCGGTTGTGTCGGGCCGCCCATAGGGACACCTGGAGCAACATCCGGCCAAACCCACAGCTACATCCACTCCGTGTAGACCCGACGCGTCTGCTTGCCCCTCCAGTGCCGGGCGGCGGTGCCGTCCGTGAGGGGGGGGCACACCGGAGACGCTGCGTGCCGGGCATTTGCAACCGCCACAACACTTCCGGACATGTGAGAGGCCGCCACGCAAGATTTGACGGTATGTTAGCCCCGGAGGCCGCCGCCATCGTGACGCCGAAGAGCAATCCGCGTAGAGGGAAGTGTTCAGATACTTCTCCATCACGAAAAATTATGAAAATTACCATCGGTTCTATAGCACATGTGCCCAAGTCATGTAAAAACTCATGATTTTATCGCGCCCGCGTATTTAATAATATTCACGCCGCATCGCTTCAGAGAACGTCTACTACCGTGTCATCGCCGTCCTGAGGGGGGCCACACCCCGGACACGCGTGCCGCCTCTTCGGACATGCCACCACACCACCCCGCATGTATGAGGGCTCGATGCGACGCTCCGGTGGCATTGCTACCCCTGTGGCCCCCTGGCCCCGCCTAACCTCAGAAGCGTTTGACCACCGGATCTAGCCCTTTGACTTTGCACGGACGGGATTTGACCAAGGCCTCTCCACCCGGTTGTGTTAGATCAGCCCATAGGAACACTTTGGAGCAACATCCGGGCTGCACTCCATAGCAAGATCCCTCCGTAGACCCGACGCGTCTGCTTTCTCCAGTGCGGTACGGGCGGGCGCCGTCTGTGAGGGGCACACCGGACACGCGTGCCGCCTCTTCACACATGCCACCACACCACCCTCGAATGTATGAGGGCCCTGACGACGGCCGGGCGGCATTGCTACCCCCTGGCCCCCTGGCCCCGCTTAACCTCAGAAGCGTTTGACCACGCCGATCTAGCCCTTTGACTTTGCACGGACGGGATTTGACCAAAGGACCTCTCCACACGGTTGTGTCGGGCCGCCCATAGGGACACCCGGAGCAACATCCGGGCCAAACCCACAGCTACATCCACTCCGTAGACCCAACGTGTCCGCTTCCCCCTCCAGTGCGGGCGGGCGCCGTCTGCGAGGGGGGGGTGGGGGCACACCCGAGACGCTGCGGACGGCATTTGCAACCGCCACAACACTTCCAGACTTGTGAGAGGCCGCCTACGCAAGATTCGACGGTATTCTAGCCCCTGGATGCCGCCGCCACACCAGAGACGCGCCAAGAGCAATCCGCGTGAGGGAAGTGTTCGAGATACTTCTCCATCACGAAAAATTATGAAAAATTACCATCGGTCCTATAGCACATGTGCCCACGTCATGTAAAACACTCATGATTTTATCGCGCTCCGAGTATTTAATAATATTCACGCCGCATCATTTCCGCAGAACGTCTACTACCGTGTCATCGTCGTCCGTGAGGGGGCCCACACCCCGGAGACGCTGCGTGCGCCTCTTCGGACATGCCACCACACCACCCCGCATGTATGAGGGGCCCGATGCGACGCCCGTGGCATTGCTACCCCTCAGGCCCCTGGCCCCGCCTAACCTCAGAAGCGTTTGACCACCGGATCTAGCCCTTTGACTTTGCACGGACGGATTTGACCAAGGCCTCTCCACCCGGTTGTGTTAGGGTCAGCCCATAGGAACACTTTGGAGCAACATCCGGGCCAGACTCCACAAAGAAGATCCTGTCCGTGTAGACCCGACGCGTCTGCTTTCTCCAGTGCGGCGGCGCCGTCTGTGAGGGGGCACACTTTACACGCGTGCCGCCTCTTCAGACATGCCACCACACCACCCCGCATGTATGAGGGCCCGGTACGACGGGCCGGCGGCATTGCTACCCCCCCAGTGCCCCCGTCCCGCCTAACCCTGTAGCGTTTGACCACGCGATCTAGCCCTTTGACTTTGCACGGACGGGCTTTGACCAGTGGACCTCTCCACCCGTTGTGTCGGGCCGCCCATAGGGACACCCGGAGCAACATCCGGCCAAACCCACAGCTACATCCACTCCGTAGACCCGACGCGTCTGCTTCCTCCAGGTGCGGTAGCGGCGCCGTCCGTGAGGGGGGGGGCACACCGAGACGCTGCGTGCGGGCATGTGCAATCGCCACAACACTTCCGGACTTGTGAGAGGCCGCCACGCAAGATTTGACGGTATGTTAGCCGGAGGCCGCCGCCACAACAGAGACGCCAAGAGCAATCCGCGTAGAGGGAAGTGTTCAGATACTTCTCCATCACGAAAAATTATGAAAAATTACCATCGGTCCTATAGCACATGTGCCCACGCCATGTAAAGCACTCATGATTTTATCGCTCCGGTATTTAATAATATTCACGCCGCATCGCTTCCGCAGAACATCTACTACCGTGTCATCGCCGTCCGTGAGGGGCGCCACACCCGAGACGCGTGCCGCCTCTTCGACATGCCACCACACCACCCCGCATGTATGAGGGCCCGATGCGATGCTCCGTGGCATTGCTACCCCTGTGGCCCCTGGCCCCGCCAAACCCTGTAGCGTTTGACCACGGGATCTAGCCCTTTGACTTTGCACGGACGGGCTTTGAGCAGTGGACCTATCCACCTGGTTGTGTTAGGTCAGCCCATAGGAACACTTTGGAGCAACATCCGGGCCAGACCCACGCCAAGATCCCCTCCGTGTAGACCCAACGCGTCCGTTTCCCCCTCCAGGTGCCGGCGGCGGCGCCGTCCGTGAGGGGGGGGCACACCCCGGAGACGCGTGCCGCCTCTTCGGACATGCCACCACACCACCCCGCATGTATGAGGGCCCGAGCCGACGAGCCGTGGCATTGCTACCCCCAAAGTGCCCCCTGGCCCCGCCTAACCTCAGAAGCGCTTGACCACGCGATCTAGCCCTTTGACTTTGCACGGACGGGCTTTGACCAGTGGACCTCTCCACCCGGTTGTGTCAGTTCGGCCCATAGGGACACCCGGAAGCAACATCCGGGCCAAACCCACGGCTACATCCACTCCGTGTAGACCCGACGCGTCTGCTTCTCCCCCTCCGGTGCGGCGGCGCCGTCCGTGAGGGGGGGGCGACACCCCGGAGACACGTGCCGGGCATTGCAATTGCCACAACACTTCCAGACTTGTGAAAGGCCGCCTACGCAAGATTTGACGGTATGCTGGCCCGAGGCCGCCACAACAGAGACGCCAAGAGCAATCCGCGTGAGGGAAGTGTTCGATACTTCTCCATCATGAAAAATTATGAAAAATTACCATCGGTCCTATAGCACATGTGCCCACGCCATGTAAAAAACTCATGATTATATCGCGCTCGAGTATTTAATAATATTCACGCCACATCGCTTCCGCAAAACGCCTACTACCGTGTCATCGCCGTCCGTGAGGGGGGGCCACACCGAGACGCGCGTCGCTTTTTCGGACATGCCACCACAACACCCCGCATGTATGAGGGGCCCGATGCGACGCCTCGGTGGCATTGCTACCCCCTGTGGCCCCGTCCCCGCCTAACCTCAGAAGCGTTTGACCACGCGATCTAGCCATTTGACTTTGCACGAACGGGCTTTGACCGGTGGACCTCTCCACCCGGTTGTGCCGATTCGGCCCATAGGGACACCCGGAGCAACATCCGGGCCAAACCCACAGCTACATCCACTCCGTGTAGACCCGACAGCGTCTGCTTCTCCAGGTGCCGTGGGCGGCGCGCCGTCCGTGAGGGGGTGGGGCACACCGGAGACGCGTGCGTGGGCATTTGCAACCGCCACAACACTTCCAGACTTGTGAGAGGCCGCCACGCAAGATTTGACGGTATGTTAGCCCCGGAGGCCGCCGCCACAAATCGTAGACGCGAAGAGCAATCCGCGTAGAGGGAATCGTTCAGATTCTTCTCCATCACGACAATTTATGAAATATTACCATCGGTCCTCTAGCACATTTGCCCACGTCATGTAAAAACTCATGATTTTATCGTGTTCGAGTATTTAATAATATTCACGCCGCGATCGCTTCCGCAGAACGCCTACTACCGTGGTTATCGCTGGCCCGTGAGGGGGGGCTACACTCGGAGACGCTGCTCCGCCTCTTCGGACATGCCACCACACCACCCCGCATGTATGAGGGCCCGATGCGACGCTCCGGCGGCATTGCTACCCCGCAGGGCCCCCGTCCCGCCTAACCCCTGTAGCATTTGACTACCGGATCTAGCCCTTTGACTTTGCACGGACGGGATTTGACCAGTGGGCCTCTCCACCCGGTTGTGTTAGGTTAGCCCATAGGAACACTTTGGAGCAACATCCGGGCGGACTCCACAAAGAAGATCTCGTCTGTAGACCCGACGCGTCTGCTCCCCTCCAGTGCCAAGGGCGGCGCCGTCGGTGTGGGGGGCACACCCGGACACGCGTGCCGCCTCTTCGCACATGCCACCACACCACCCTCAAGATGTATGAGGGTTCAGACGACGCTCCGGTGGCATTGCTACCCCCAGTGCCCCCGTCCTGCCTAACCCTGTAGCGTTTGACCACGCGATCTAGCCCTTTGACTTTGCACGGACGGGCTTTGACCAGTGGACCTCTCCACCCGGTTGTGTCAATTCGGCCCATAGGGACACCCGGGAGCAACATCTGGGCCAAACCCACAGCTACATCCACTTGTAGACCCGACGTCTGCTTCTCCCCTCCAGGTGCGGCGGCCGTCCGTGAGGGGGGGCACACCGGAGACGTGCGGGCATTTGCAACCGCCACAACACTTCCAGACTTGTGAGAGGCCGCCACGCAAGATTTGACGGTATGTTAGCCCCGGAGGCCGCCGGCCACAACGTGAGACGCCAAGAGCAATCAGTGAGAGGAAGTGTTCAGATACTTCTCCATCACGAAAAATTATGAAAAATTACCATCGGTCCTATAGCACATGTGCCCACGCCATGTAAAAACTCATGATTTTATCGCGCTCCGAGTATTTAATAATATTCACGCCGCATCGCTTCCGCAGAACGTCTACTACCGTGTCATCGCCGTCCGTGAGGGGCCACACTCAAAACGCGTGCCGCCTCTTCGGACATGCCACCACACCACCCCGCATGTATGAGGGGTCCGATGCGACGCCTCCGGTGGCATTGCTACCCCCAGTGGCCGTCCGCCCTAACCTCAGAAGCGTTTGACCACCGGATCTAGCCTTTGACTTTGCACGGACGGGATTTGACCAAGGCCTCTCCACCCGGTTGTGTTAGGTCAGCCCATAGGAACACTTTGGAGCAACATCCGGCTGCACTCCACAGCAAGATCCCCTCCGTAGACCCGACGCCGTCTGGCTTCTCCAGTGCGGCGGCGGCGCCGTCCGTGAGGGGGGGCACACCCCGGACAAGCGTGCCGCCTCTTTAGACATGCCACCACACCACCCCGCATGTATGAGGGCCCGGTACGACGGGCCGGTGGTATTGCTACCCCCCCAGTGCCCCCGGCCCGCCTAACCCTGTAGCGTTTGACCACGCGATCTAGCCCTTTGACTTTGCACGGACGGGCTTTGACCAGTGGTCCTCTCCACCCGGTTGTGTCAGTTCGGCCCATAGGGACACCCGGGAGCAACATCCGGGCCAAACCCACAGCTACATCCACTTCGTGTAGACCCGACGCGTCTGCTTCTCCAAAGCCGCGGCGGCGCCGTCTGGTGAGGGGGGGGCACACCCCGGACACGCGTGCCGCCTCTTCACACATGCCACCACACCACCCGCATGTATGAGGGTTCTGCACGACGGGTCATGGCATTGCTACCCCAAAGGCTCCCCCGTCTCCGCCCTAACCTCAGAAGCGTTTGACCACGCGATCTACCCCTTTGACTTAGCACGGACGGGATTTGACCAGTGGTCCTCTCCACCCTTGCCAGGCCGGGCCGCCCATAGGGACACCCGGGAGCAACATCCGGGCCAAACCCACAGCTACATCCACTTCGTAGACCCGACGCGTCTGCTTCTCCAGTGCGCGGTGGCGCCGTCCGTGAGGGGGGGCACACCCGGAGACGCTGCGTCGGGCATTTGCAACCGCCACAACACTTCCAGACTTGTGAGAGGCCGCCACGCAAGATTTGACGGTATGTTAGCCCCGGAGGCCGCCGCCACAGTCGTGAGACGCCAAGAGCAATCCGCGTAGAGGGAAGTGTTCGACATTTCTCCATCACGAAAAATTATGAAAAATTACCATCGGTCCTATAGCACATGTTCCCACGCCATGTAAAACACTCATGATTTTATCGCGCTCGAGTATTTAATAATATTCACGCCGCATCGTTTCATGAACGTCTACTACCGTGTCATCGCCGTCCGTGAGGGGGGCCACACCCCGAGACGCTGCAGCCGCCTCTTCGGACATGCCACCACACCACCCCGCATGTATGAGGGGCCCGATGCGACGCCCGGTGACATTGCTACCCCCAGGCCCCCTGCCCCGCCTAACCTCAGAACGTTTGACCACCGGATCTAGCCCTCGACTTTGCACGGACGGATTTGACCAAAGGCCTCTCCACCCGGTTGTGTTAGGTCAGCCCATAGGATCACTTTGGAGCAACATCCGGCTGCACTCCACAAGAAGATCCTCCGTGTAGACCCGACGCCGTCTGCTTTCTCCAGTGCCGCGGCGGGCGCCGTCTGTGAGGGGCACACCGGACACGCGTGCCGCCTCTTCGGACATGCCACCACACCACCCGCATGTATGAGGGCTGCAGACGGACAGGTCGGGCGGCATTACCCCCCAGTGCCCCGTCCGGCTAACCTCAGAAGGCGTTTGACCACGCGATCTAGCCCCTTTGACTTTGCACGGACGGGCTTTGACCAAAGGACCTCTCCACCCGACAGTGTCGGGCCGCCCATAGGGACACCCGGGAGCAACATCCGGCCAAACCCACAGCCTACATCCACTCACAGAGACCCGGACAAGGTCTGCTTTCTCCAGTGCGGCGGGCGGCGTCGCCTGGAGGAGGGGGGGCACACTGGAGACGCGTGCGGGCATTTGCAATCGCCACAACACTTCCGGACTTATGAGAGGCCTCCCACGCAAGATTTGACGGTATGCTGGCCCCGGAGGCCGCCGCCACAAGCCAGAGACGCGAAGAGCAATCCGCGTGAGGGAAGTGTTCGATACTTCTCCATCACGAAAAATTATGAAAAATTACCATCGGTCCTATAGCACATGTGCCCACGTCATGTAAAAAATTCATGATTTTATCGCGCTCCGTGTATTTAATAATATTCACGCCGCATCGTTTCCGCAGAACGTCTACTACCGTGTCATCGCCGTCCGTGAGGGGGGCCACACCCCGGAGACGCGTGCCGCCTCTTCGGACATGCCACCACACCACCCCGCATGTATGAGGGCCCGATGCGATGCTCCGGTGGCATTGCTACCCCCCAGGGCCCCCGTCCCGCCTAACCCTGTAGCGTTTGACCACCGGATCTAGCCCTTTGACTTTGCACGGACGGGATTTGACCAGTGGGCCTCTCCACCCGGTTGTGTTAGGTCAGCCCATAGGAACACTTTGGAGCAACATCCGAGCCAGACCCACAGCAAGATCCCCTCCGTGTAGACCCGGCGTCTGCTTCTCCAGTGCCGGCGGCGCCGTCCGTGAGGGGTGCACACCCCGGAGACGCGTGCCGTCTCTTCGGACATGCCACCACACCACCCCGCATGTATGAGGGCCCGCACGACGGGCGGCGGCATTACTACCCCCTGCCCTGGCCCCGCCTAACCCTGTAGCGTTTGACCACGCGATCTAGCCCTTTGACTTTGCACGGACGGGCTTTGACCAATGGACCTCTCCACCCGATTGTGTCGATTCGGCCGCCCATAGGGACACCCGGAGCAACATCCGGGCCAAACCCACAGCTACATCCACTCCGTAGACCCGACAAGCGTCTGCTTCTCCCTCCGGTGCGGCGGCGCCGTCCATGAGGGGGCACTTTTAGACGCGTGCGGGCATTTGCAATCGCCACAACACTTCCAGACTTGTGAGAGGCCGCCACGCAAGATTTGACGGTATGTTAGTTCCCGAGGCCGCCGCCACAGTCGTAGACGCCAAGAGCAATCCGCGTAGAGGGAAGTGTTCAGATACTTCTCCATCACGAAAAATTATGAAAAATTACCATCGGTCCTATAGCACATGTGCCCACGTCATGTAAAAACTCATGATTTTATCGCGCTCGAGTATTTAATAATATTCACGCCGCATCGCTTCCGTAGAAGCGTCTACTACCGTGTCATCGCCGTCCGTGAAGGGGCCACACCCGGAGACGCGTGCGCCTCTTCGGACATGCCACCACACCACCCCTGCATGTATGAGGGCCCGATGCGACGCCTCCGGTGGCATTGCTACCCCTGTGGCCCCCGTCCCGCCTAACCTCAGAAGCGTTTGACCACGCGATCTAGCCCTTTGACTTTGCACGGACGGGCTTTGACCAGTGGACCTCTCCACCGGTTGTGTCGGGCCGCCCATAGGGACACCCGGGAGCAACATCCGGGCCAAACCCACAGCTACATCCACTCCGTGTAGACCCGACGCGTCCGTTTCCCCCCTCCAGGTGCCGGCGGCGGCGCCGTCCGTGAGGGGGGGGGGGGCACACCCCGGAGACGCGTGCCGGGCATTTGCAACCGCCACAACACTTCCAGACTTGTGAGAGGCCGCCTACGCAAGATTTGACGGCATGCTAGCCCCCGGAGGCCGCCGACCACAGTCGTAGACGCGCGAAGAGCAATCCGCGTAGAGGGACGTGTTCAGATACATCTCCATCACGAACAATTATGAAAAATTACCATCGGTGCTATAGCACATGTGCCCACGTCATGTAAAAAACTCATGATTTTATCGCGCTCCGAGTATTTAATAATATTCACGCCGCATCGTTTCCGCAGAACGTCTACTACCGTGTCATCACCGTCCGTGAGGGATGCCACACCCCGGAGACGCGTGCCGCCTCTTCGGACATGCCACCACACCACCCCGCATGTATGAGGGGCCGATGCGACGCTCCGGTGGCATTGCTACCCCCCAGGGCCCCCGTCCCGCCTAACCCTGTAGCGTTTGACCACCGGATCTAGCCCTTTGACTTTGCACGGACGGGATTTGACCATTGGGCCTCTCCACCCGGTGGTGTTAGGTTAGCCCATAGGAACACTTTGGAGCAACATCCGGGCCAGACCCACAGCAAGATCCCCGCCGTGTAGACCCGACGCGTCCGTTTCCCCCCTCCAGGTGCCGGCGGCGGCGCCGTCCGTGAGTGGGGGCACACCTCGGACACGCGTGCCGCCTCTTTAGACTTGCCACCACACCACCCCGCATGTATGAGGGCCCGGTACGACGGGCCGGCGGCATTGCTACCCCCAAGTGCCCCCGTCCCGCCTAACCCTGTAGCGTTTGACCACGCGATCTAGCCCTTTGACTTTGCATGGACGGGCTTTGACCAGTGGACCTCTCCACCCGGTTGTGTCAGTTCGGCCCATAGGGACACACGGGAGCAACATCCGGGCCAAACCCAGATACATCTACTCCGTGTAGACCCGGACGCGTCTGCTTCACCCTCCAGTGCCGGGCGGGCGCCGTCTGTGAGGGGGCACACCCGAGACGCGCGTCTGCGGGCATTTGCACCCGCCACAACACTTCCAGACTTGTGAGAGGCCGCCTACGCTCGGGTGGCATTGCTACCCCCCCCCAGGGCACGACGGCAGCAACGGTCGTGATGGGGGCAATCGATATATCATCGGGGTATGTTTTTTGTTTAGATAAGGCACATCTATGTTGTGAAAAAACAAAAAATAATAAATAATATAAACAAAAAAATTAAAAAAATTATATATGCTGACGGCAAGGCCGTCAGCATAGCTGAGCACACGGCCACGGATCGATGACGTGGAAATGGTTGTGCCTATGCCGACGGGCCCGGCCGTCGGCATATGATTGCCTTATCCGATGCGGTTCGCCCCCCACCACCCCTTCCCCATCTCTCCTCCCCCCGACCCACACCCCCGCTGCCACCGGATCCTCTGCCCTTCCGCTCCGGTCGCTGCCGCCACCCTTCCCTCGCCCTGCTCCGTCGCCGCCCCACCGCGCTCTGGGCCGCCGCCGCCCTTCGCTCGCCACTCGCCGCAGCCGCCCCACCCGTGCTCCGCCCTGGCCTCGTCATCTCGGCTCGCGCCGCCGCCGCCCTTACCTTGCCGCAGTGGGGCGCGTGGACTCCTCCCCGGCCACCCCTCGGCCGCGCCCTCGTCAAGCTCGGTCCGGCCGGACCTCCCCGAGCCCACTCCTCCCTCACCGCCGCCCGATCGTCGCTCCGGCCGGCGGCTAGTCTGCACCGGCCCTCCTCTGCCGCTGCTCTGGTCGGCCTAGCCCGAGCCCGAGCTCCCCTCCACCTCCCCCTTTGTGCCTGCCCCCCGCCCCAGGCCGCCCTCCCACCACGGTGAGCTCCTTCCCTCCCTCTTTGAAGCAATTTTTTAATTTAGTTAGATGATTTATGGATGATGCATTATGTATGATGATAGATGGTTAGATGGATGGATGCATGCATTATGTATGATGATAGTTAGAAATGTGAGAAATGCAAAAAAATTAGATGATACATGATGATGTTGATGATGATAGATTATGATGTTGATGATGATAGATGATGATGTTGATGATAGATGATAATGCTTTTTTTGCCTTGATAATTTTTAGATGATGATGATGATAGATTTCCATTTTTTTGCGGAAGAGATGATAAATGATGATGATTGTTGGATCATGATAAATGATGATGATGATGATTTTTTATGCTTCGATGATTGTTACATGATGATAGATGATGATGATGATGATATTGATGATGATACGGTGCAGGTTACGTGGTGTTCCATCTCGGTGGAGTGATCGTCGTAGGATCTGTTGGACCCCGATTGTCCCTCCGCTGTTCGACTACTTCCTCTACAACCGAGGGTGAGCTACGAATCATGTCACTAGATTTCATTCTCAAGTCAACTGGCATAACCTAGGAGTCTCCCGTCCAAAAGGGTTGCATCGATAAATATGCATTCAATTGCATATTTATCACCGCAGCTGTTTCGGATTGTCCAGCGTTTTCCACGGACAGCCCGAGGATGTGTAGATTGGGTATGTTCTCCATGTTCTACCCCGTTCCGAGACAGGATTTCGGCGACGCCTCCCCATTGTTCTCCGGAGCACATTCTCTCGGCTATTTGACGAGACGTGTATCTGGAGAACAGCGGGGAGGTGCTGCCGAAATTTTGTCTCGGAACAGGGTAGAATGGAGAACGTACTCAATCTACACATCCTCGGGTGGGATTAGGACCCATCTTTACCTATTAGAGATGTAGGTGGATTCAACGCGGTAGAAACTGAAAGTTTGATGTGATTAATTTAAGTGAATCCTTAATTATGTTGTGTGGTTTGCAAAATAGCAGAGGATGGCAATCAGTGGATGTACAGTGGTTTTATCCGTCGGAATCGAGTAACATCAGAGTGGATCACGAAAACCGATGTGTATTTGAAGGAGATATTCTGTCGTCCAATGAGAATTATCCCACCATGCCCCTGTGCGAGATGTGCCAGACGTCACCGTGAGAAATCAGACGGACATGAGTGAGCACCTTCGCATGCACGGATATATGCCAAACTTTGACATGCCGCCGATAAACATAGCCGATCAGACCGTGTTAGAGAGGAGGTGATGCGACAACGCATCGATGGATATGAGGACGACGGGTCGAGGACATGCTAGATGATGTCATTGTTGCGTAAACGGCAAATGCGACACCTTCGGAGAATGAACCGAGGAGCCGGAGGCAACCGCAAAGGCCTTCTTGGAGGTCTTGGCCTCGTCGAAGAAACCTCTTTATGCGGTGCGAAAATATCTCACCTGGATGCCATCTACTTGGCTGATTGCAGTCAAGGCTGAAATACGGATGTAGCCGTAAATGCTTCAAGCATTCCTGGGAGTATGGGCTAACAGCCTCCCCGAGGGTCATGAACTGCCGAAAAGCATGTACGATACAAAGAAAATCATGAAGGCACTCTCTATGGATTATGAGAAAATAGATGTTTGCCTAAAGAATTGCCTTTTGTTTAGGCACGAGTATGCAGATGACAAGTATCAGAGGAAGTGCGGTTCGTCTCGGTACATTGAGGTGGTCGGTGAGGATGGTGAGAAAAAGCAGCTAACCATCCCGTTAAGGTTCTTCGGTATCTTGATTTTATAAAAAGACTGCAGCGCCTTTTCATCACGAAGGAGTCTCGCCAAAATGATGAAGTGGCACAAGGAAGGTATAAGGTACAATCCAAAAAAATCGTACATCCATCGGGAGGGAAGCATGGAAGTCATTCGATGAAGAATACCCCGAGGAAGCAGCCGAGGCTGGGAATGTCGAATAGCCATATCGGTGATGGGTTGAATCCATATGGTATGTCGTCCAATCCATACAATTTCTTTGGCCCGTGTTTGTAATTCCGCTCAATCTTCCTCCCGGTGCCCTAATGCAACGGAAGACCATGTTCTTGTCGCTCATCATTCCGGGGCCCACTACCCGGGAAGCAATTGGGTGTGTTTATGCAGCCGCTTCTGGATGCTTTGCACCATTCTTGGTACTTTCCGAGGTTGACATACGACCGGGATCTGCAGAGAAATTTCTTGATGAAAGTTTGGTTGCACTATTGCATGCATGACTTTCACGGCTATGCTATATTCTGCGGATGGTGTACAAGTGGTAAGATGCCATGCCCAGTGTGCATGCAGGCTCTGCGAATGATTTGGCTGAGTAAGGGTGGCAAGTATGTAGCCTTTGACCTGCATCGGCGCTTCCTCCCTCCGCACCATCCAGACAGGAAGACAAGAAGAACTTCACGAAGGCCGGGTTGTTCATGAAGTAACCGAGATTCCAACATTTTCGGCGGCAGATGTTCTGCCAGCTAAAAGCTCTGAAGCCTAAAGTCAAAGGCAAAGGCAAAGCCAAAGACAAAGGCTTCGAGGGATATGGTGAGACGCACAACCCGGACTCACATTACCCCTTTCTCGCAGCCTTCCCTATTTCAAGGACCTCAAACTTCTTTACAATATTGATGTGATGCACACCGAAAAGAATGTGGCGAGTCCCTTTTCCACACGATCCTCAACATTCCTGATAAGACGAAGGATAACGTAAAAGCTAGAGCCGATCAACGAGAGAATTTGTGATAGACCACGCTGGACATGAAGCCTCCCACGGTCGAAAAAACTGGTTCAAGCCGGATGTCGACTTTGTCCTTAAACCGCCGTAAAAAAAGAAGTACTTATCCGCTGAAACAAATTTTGAATTTCACCGATGGTTATGCATCGAATATAAGTAAGGGAGTCAATCTTTCAACGGGCAAAGTGACCGGCCTGAAGAGTCATGACTATCATGTATGGATTGAGCGGATAATGCCGGTGATGGTTCGAGGCTATGTCCCCGAGCATGTCCGGGCGAGTGCTTGCCGAGCTTAGCCATTTCTTCCGCACGCCTCGTGCTAAAGAAGTAAGTAAAGAGGTGATTGAAAAATTGCATAAGAAGGCACCGGAGTTGATAGTCAAGCTAGAGAAGATCTTTCCGCCAGCTTCTTTACTCCGATGACACATCTCATTCTCGCACCTCGCGAACGAGGTATTGTTGGGGCCCTCGCAAAATCGGTGGCAAGACGGCCTCGAGAGGCGTAACAAGCATCTCCGGCGAAATGTGGAAACAAAGCTAAGATTGAAGCTTCCATAGCTGAGGCGCTTATCCTAGAGGAGGTGTCGACCTCGGGACATCATACTATCCGCACCACGTTCCCCATCTTCATAACAAGGTGCCTCGATACAATATAGAAGAGCCCAAGTATCAACCCAGGCTCGATCTATTCAACGCAGAAGGTGGGAGGGCTGGGGCCTCGAAATCTTATAACATGCCACGACAAGAGTGGGAGGACCTCATGTTCTATATCTTGCACAACATCAAGGAAGTTGAGGAAGTGTGGATGAGGTAATACCACTACACCATTCCTTTATGTCTTCCACATCATCATGTTTCATGTTCACTTAGTCCCGGTCTAACACCGCTTATCTTTTTTAGTGATTTCGTTCAAGAGGAATGGACGGGAGTGAATCCTCCCATCGAGGCGGAGGCACTTACTCTTCTCCGTCATGGAAACCACAGACGTAAAAATTTTGTTGCTTGGTTCATGGAGAAAGTAAATTTCCACACTCCCTATTAAATACCTACTTCAACATTTATTAGTTAACCGAACTAATGCACGCAACAATTTCCATTATACTTGTAGGAAAAGATCCGAACATATCTATGGATGATGAATTGAGATGGGTTTCCATGGGTTTTGACCACCTGCCGTCATGACATGTACAAAGTATGATGTGAATGGGTATCGCTTCCATACGGAGGAGCACCAAAACAGCCGCCCGATCCGAAAACTATAACATGGAGTGTACACCCCGGTCAAAATTCAAGAGACTACTACGGAAGGGTACAAAATATATACGAGGTTAAATTCCGCCATGGCGTGAGACCCTAAGTCCGCCTGTGTTCAAATGCCGATGGTTCGATTCATGGAGGGGTAAAACATACGCCTTCCATTGGTTTGGTCGGTTAAACCATCAACCGTCTATGCCGGAGCCGATCTCTTCATTGCGGCTACCCAAGCTACACAAGTATATTATCCGCCTTACCCATGCCGTAAAGTGTATCTAAAGGGTTGGGAAGTTGTGTTCAAGGTGTCGCCACATGGTAAGCTACTGCACCCAAATGAAGACGACATTACAACATTAACCCCATGACATACGAGGGAGTGTTCTATCAAGAGCAACCTGATGATGATGATGATGATGTGGTTAGAAACGATGACGCTAGACCATTGGGTGATGATGATGTGGACCCAAACTTGACGATGCACGGAATGATGGTGAGACCATTGTCAATGAAAATGACATACTTATGCTAGAAAAGTTAAACGAAGACGCCGACGAGGAGGAAGAGCCTCCACCTCCGTCGGACAACGAAGATGATATGATTGATAGTGATGATGAGACGGACCGAGAAAGAGGTTACAACAGTGATGATTCATATGGGTTCCTAGCAGATGTACGTTTCAAGTTTAGGAATATGCCTTTTATGCATTTTTATTAATGTGTTTATTATCATGCCTTTTTCTTCATTTCATTAATTTACTAATTGCTTTTTCTCTTTTCAATGCAGGTTCGTGGAACATGGGCAAGGGAAGGCCGACGGCGTGGGTTTCCCTACGCAAGGTCGCCGGCCTGCCTAGTCGGAGTGGTCGAGCACGTAATCCTCCCCTCGGCTGCTTGACGATGACTCCTCACAAGGAGGTCGAGGGAGAGGTGCCCCTAGAGGAGGAGGGGCGGGGAGAGCCTCTAGAGGACGAGGTGCCGGGGAGAGCCACTCTGGGGTCGCGGCCAAAAAGAGCGCACCCTCACCGACTTAGGGGTGTTGTCTTCGAGGCCCTCCTCTAGTGAGGTACCTTCCTCTAGTGAGGTACACTCTAGGGAGGAGGAGGAGGAGGAGGAGGAGGAGGAGGAGGAGGAGGAGGAGGTGGAGGAGGAGGTGGAGGAGGAGGCCTGAGGAGGAGGAGGAGGAGGAGGAGGAGGAGGAGGAGGAGGTTGGGGAGGGAGAGGCGAGGAGGGGGTGGTGGCGGGGATGATGGTGGTGACGGAAGGGGTTGACAACAAGGGATGGCTGCGTGGCAGCACGCAAAGCTACCAAAGCAGGTTCACCTCTCTTGAGGAAGCGAAGTGGCTCATTGAGCCCACGGGAAAAGAGTAAGCGGTTCCTTATTTTGCTTGTCACATGCATATTCCGGTTGTTATTTATTTTGCTTGTCACATGCTAATAGTTCATTCTTTTGCAGCAACTAGATATATTCTAAAGGGGTCCGTATTCCCAACGGCCTCATCACCGTCTTGCTGAAGTTATACTGGCCAGGGTTGTACTGTCCGGATCCAGTCGAGCGGCCGGACCGTCGGGTTTTGGCCACGAGCCGACCATCGAAGCGGCCCTCCACGCGGACCATGAGACCCATGCCAAGGCCGTAACCACTACTTTCTGGGTGAGTTCTCTTCAGAAGCACAAGTCCATTCTAGTTTCATGAATGATTTAACTCATGGCTTCTTCCATTCTTGTTTCATGCATTATTGTAGAAATTCTATCGAGTTCTTCCGGAGCACAGGGCTAGAGCGGACCACATCGTGCTGCACCAATGCAAGAAGAAGGCCCGCCAGATGCAGTACGAGGTGCGCTATGTGGCCATCTCGACATACTACCACGATGTTCTTGGTGTGAAGATGACCAAGGAAGAAGCGCGAAGGATGGGCATTACCTTGGAGAGGCACGAGTACTTGGCGGTAAGTATAAAAGATTTTTCATTATGCTTTCATTATGCTTTCATTACCATGTGGTACATTTCACCGTTTCATGTTGAAATGCCATTATGCTTTTATTATGTAGGTGTGTCCAAATTGGTGTTATGGAAAAGACGAGTCCTGGGCGGCATTGGTGGATCTTTGGTGTGATGGGGCTGGAGCCTGAGCGGCTATGAGAATCAAAAATAAGGCTAACCGAGGGAATGAGGGAGTACATGCTCAGTGGAAACCGAAACCACTATCTCCACAAGGCGCTTAATGTATGACTAACCCCATTAAACATTCTTCTTCTATTTACCATCACTTTCTTATGTATGACTAACATCTGCTTGGTGGTGCAGGAGGAGAAACTGAGCGGCCGCTCTCGGACATGCAAAGGCGTGGGAGATCGCCCATACGCGGAAGGACCCCAAGCTGGCGAGCCCAAGTACTACGGCAAGAAGACCAGCGTGGAGGAAGGAGGCCTACTCAGCCAGATCTGAAGTTACATCTGACACACTGACCCCATTGTGGCGGATGCATGCGATAGGGCGGTGGTGAGCATGGGGCCCAAGGAGCACGGTCGGGAGGCGGTTCTCGATGTTGTGGTCACTCCGACTATCTCCTACACACAGCTTCGTCGGATCGACCCGAGCCTGAGCCAGCGCATGAGCCAGCCAGTGTCCAGTTCACAGTCCCTCTTTCAGGAGCAACAATCTGTAAGTATTTTCCCTCTTATCTTCATTGCTCACTTTATTTTCCGCATCTAGTAGTTTTATGAGTTCCATCATGTCATACCGTAGGCCTACTGAGTACACACGCCAGAGACCATGGCGTGGCATCGAGGCTTCATGAACACCAAGTGCAGAGGATCGCCACAGAGCAAAGCTTTTCAGAAATGGCGGCCGGCAAGTGTCCTCGATTCAGCCCAAGACCATGCCCTCCAAAGACAACCAAGGTCTTTGCCGACCTTTGAGGAGTTTGTGGCACGTAACGCCGGCCCCTCGCGGTTAGTTCATCCCCAATCTATTCACCCAAAGCATGTCATGCCTTTCAACACGATCATATATCCCATTAATATGTCTTTTCAACATCCAGGGAACAGGTGGATCTACCGTTGGCGGTGGTCTTTGCAGCACTCCGGAGACACGGAGCCCGACCACTCCGATCCACGGAGGCGGAGGCGGAGGCGGAGGTGGAGGCGGTCTTGGCGGTAGCTGGCGGAAGCAGCGACGACTGGCTTTGCTCTTGGCGGTGGCGACCTCCGCGGTGCTCGGCGTCTGGCGCTTAAGCCATTCGGGGACTTGTGTGCTTATGCTTATGTTTTTTAGATGACTTGTGTGTGGTGATGATCCTTTAGATGACTTGTGTGCTTCTCTATATGCTTATGCCTTATGATTGTGCTTATGTCTTATGATTGTGCTTATGCTTATGATTGTGATGATGCTTATGCATATATTGTTGTGCTATCTTTGCTCCTTCTTTATTCGTGATCTTTGCTTCTTATATATGCCGCTTCTTATATATCCTGTTGATATTCAAATGAATTGAGCTGAAAAGAAATGTAAAAAGAAAAAAATCTGCACAGAAACTATGCCGACGGCCTAGCCGTCGGCATAGGCCTGGCGTGAGCTCCCAGTGGCTGACACGTGGCCGCCTATGCCGACGGCCTGGCCGTCGGCTTAGTTCGGCACCAGGGGTGCCCAGTAGCCGACACGTGGCACGTCTATGCCGACGGCCTACCCGTCGCCATCGTTATAAACTAAGCCGACGGCCTGGCCGTCGGCATAGGCAAGCACCCAGGAGCAACGGCGGCTCGCCACGTGGCACCTCTATGCCGACGGCCTACCCGTCGGCATGGTTCTAAACTAAGCCGACGGCCTGGCCGTCGGCGTAGGCAAGCACCCAGGAGCAACGGCGGCTGGCCGTCGGCATAGAGGTGCCACGTGGCGAGCCGCCGTTGCTCAGCAGTTGACGGCAGCCGCCGTTAGGCGATGGCTTTGCCGACGGCCGGTGCCGTCGGCGATATACGGCCACCGTCGGCATAGGGTCTATGCCGACGGCCATTCTATGCCGACGGTCATCCTGGCTATGCCGACGGATATGTTGCCGACGGCCCTATGCCGACGGTCATCCTGGCTATGCCGACGGATATGTTGCCGACGGCCCTATGCCGACGGGGGCCGTCGGCATAGGCCTGTCCCGACGGCTATTCAGGGCTATGCCGACGGCCCTGGCCGTCGGCATAGGGTGTGTTTCCCATAGCGTAGCCGTATATGTACTGCTCATAGATGGTTCGTTTTCTATGTTTTATACGTGCTAGTATGCTTAGGTATCGCTATGAGATGCATATCTTTTATGCCATGCTTACTGTATACTCGTGGATTAGATTAGTCGGAAAAGTGCTAATATTTCCAACACTTTCACGTGCTATGGCAAAACAATGGAACTTGCCAAACATAGCCAGAATTTGGAATACTGATGTTGAATGGTTCTTCAACGTGTTGCATGATCAGGGGGACATTGACCACATGCAAGTACTGACGGTCCTATGGCGCTCATGGCATGTACGTAATCAAATAGTCCACGACAAGAGGCCTTTCCTTGTCGAAGCATCATGCAGATTTTTGCTCAGCTATGACGCACCTTTAGTACCCATCAGATGATCTTGTGAAAGGTAAAATGGTGTTAGATGTTGATGCAGGCCGGCCGGGGCCAGTATCACATGTGGTGGCGACCCAGTCTACTCCCTCCCGATAGCTGGCAACCCCCAGGCCAAGGGTCTCATGAAGCTTAATGTTGATGGATCGTACATCGCAACTACTGGAGAGGCGGGTGTTGGAATGGTGTTGTGAGATAGCACTGGTGAGATAATCTTCTCAGCCCGCAGGAGCCTACAGAATTGTGCAAGTCTCTTGCAAGCTGAATTTGCAGCCTGCTTGAAAGGTCTAAAATTTGTTATGCAATGGTCGCCACTCCGTGTGGATGTAGAGATGAACAGTCAAGTTACCGTGGGCTCTATCCAGGCACGAGGCGAGGACAGATGGCAAAATGCGATGTTGATTCAGGAAGTGAGGACACTTCTCAGTGAAAGGGATTGCTCTATTACTCACATTAATCGCCATCAAAATGTCATCAGTCATAGGTTAGCTTCTTTCGGTCGTGTAGAAGCTAGGATGACAGTTTGGCTCAAATCTGGCCTTGCTAATATACCACAACTTTGTCTGGAGGTCTCCCTCCATTTTGAGTAATAAAATCCCTTTTAACCCCGCTAAAAAAAGACTATGACCGTCCTTGCGCTAAAACTAGAGAGACTGATTGTCCAGTAGGAAAGTTGCTCTATGTCCTCCTCCTGGTTCGCGGGAGCTATAATGTCTCGCATATTGCGACTCCACCTTGCATAGATGGCCCAACCCAATATGGGTTCCCAAAGCGGGTTGTAGGAAGCTGCTAGGTGTTCTTTTTCTTCTATCCGTTTTTGTGTGTTTTCCATCACTTTTCATTGGTTTTCTCTTTTTTTTTTCTCAAGACATATCTCTTTTTTAGTACACGTTGTACATTTTCCGCATACACATGGAACACTTTTTTCTGCATGTTGAATATTTTTTAATGGCACAAAAACATTTTCAAAAACCACGTGAGCATTTTCGTACATTATATAAATCACGTGAACTTTTTTCTACATCACGAATATTTTTTCCAATTACGTGAAAATATTATTACATTGCTCTATTTTTAAAAGATTTCACAGACCATTTTCTTGAAATGCTTGATTTTATTTAGAAGTCACGTGAACAATAATTTTACTCTGTGTTAATATTTGTTAAAATGTGCTACGGAAACTTCTTAATAGTAATAATTACTTAATTTTGGAAGTATATATGTTTTGACTATTTTTCAAATATACACTAAGAAGAAGAAGAAACAAACAAAAACCAAGCAACGAAAGAAAAAGGAATCAAAGCAAACTGGGTCGACCCAATTTAGCGGTTCCTTGAAGCGATTGGCTGTTCGGTTTGGCGCAAGGTGTGACACAGTGGCGCCAATTCCTATTTGGCGTTGCAAGCGTCGGTTTCTACAGTTTTTGCAAACCGGTGCCTACAACAGCTACTCACGCATCTTAGTTGGATTCGAACCCGCGTCGTGCCATATAAGTGACCGAAGCGTAACCAACCCGACCACTTCACTAGGTGTCATAACATACATGTTGTCCCTTCATTTCTTCATTCCTCTTTTTCCTTTGTTCTTTTTTTTCCTTTTTCTTTTGTCCTTTTCTTCTCTCTTCTTCCAAACTCGTAATTTTTTTCTTCAAAGAGATGAACTCTTTCTTGAAACTGGTGATCTTTTTCTTTCAAATTGATGAAATTTTTCCAAATTTTGTGAATTTTTACTCAAAAATAATGAACATTTTTAAAAAATTGATATTTAAAAAAATCCATGAACTTTTTTCTGAATTTGATGAACTTTTCTCAAAATTGATGAACTTTTTTTTAAATCGATAAACTTATTCAAAATTGATTAAGTTTTTTCAAAGATGATGAACTTTATTCAAAATCAATGAACTTTTTTTCAGATTTGATGAACTTTTTTTAAGATTTTAGGAAAATTTTCAAACTTGATGAACATTTTTCGGAAATCGTGAACCCTTTTTCAAATTTGTGAACTATTTTCAAAATCAGTGAACTTTATAGCAAATGAATGAATTGTTTTCAAGTCCAAGTTTTTTTGGGACAAAGTGAACAAGCCAGTTTTTTTTTCATGAGAAATGCGAACAAGCGAGTTGGTTGAAAAAAAGGGGATCGACGCTACAGTCGATCGATGCCACAGACGCAACATTCATCGCTAGTGCTCGAGGAAGGAAAATATAATAGGCCTCAGCCGAGCCGGATCTGTAGTGAGCGCCAGCAGGCAAAACCGGGGCCTGCAGCAATGGGAGGTGCTTAGGAAAGGTGCTTAGAGAAATAAACCAGGCTTTTCTTAAGCATCGGTGCTTATTTGTACAGGATAGACGCTTAACTAAGCGTCTCTCCTGTAAAAATAGGCACCGGTGCTTCAGAAAACCTGGTTTATTTTTTTAAGCATATCTCTAAGCATCTTCCATTGTACAAGGCCTAGACCTCCAGCCACCACTCCCCGGCTGGGTCGGCCTAGAGACTAGTACCACGACGTCCAACAAAGTCCTTTTTTTAGAAACATCCAACAAAGTCGTGGCTGTGAGTGGGCTCGGGTGATGAGGCCATATCGTCAAAAGAAAGCCTATGTGATAAATGCCAAACAGTTGAAGTAGTAGCACTCAAAAATAAAGTTGAAGTTTTACTCAAAAATAAAATAAAATAAAGTTGAAGTAGTAGTACTCTAAAAACAGTTGTTCTAAAAAAAGGTTTAGGTCATCTTTGATTCAAAAGATTCTCAAATGAATTTTAATTATAAGAAGATATAGCAAAATTATCTATGGGTCCTTGGAAAAAAAATCAGAAGGACATGGCCTGGAAATTCCCAAGAACAATCCATAGAGAAAATCTTGAGTTCTTGGAAAAAATATTCCTTTTCTGTAAAATTTCTATTTTTATTTCCATATAAGCGCCACGCAGACACGTTGCACGCATGTCAGCAAAATCACCGACCATGTAATAAGATGCTTTCTGGCAAGAAATTTAAACCCATTCTACGAAGGAAATGGCACATGCCCAAGATAAAAACCAAGTAGAGCAATGAAGGGAAAGGGAGACAAATAAAAAGAAAAATATACTACTCCTATTTCCAAGCATTTACACGTCGCATTGGCATCCCCCCCATGGAAATTTCCCCTGCGCTACACCTAGCAGAGCTAGCCTCCCCCTCGCAATGGGGGGCATCGCTTTGCAAAGATTTGGATCAAACCCTCGTCCCTCCCGCTAGACTACTGCGAGAAGCCCCTTTTGCATCGCAGCAGCCGCACCCGCACTTTACTTGACCCGCCTAAAAGCAAAGCTCTGTCTCTCCCACCCTCTCTCCATCTCCACCGTATGCATGGCATGGGGTGTGTGGCCGCCGGATTCCCCCCCGTCCCTCTCCTCGCTCCAAGATGCCTCTTTCCCGGGATCCCCTTTCCCTTTCCCCCTTGTCTTTGCTGTCTGTACGCACCTTCGCCCTTGAACCCTTTAAAGCCCAAGAGCATAGAGCATAGATTCCGTAGCCCCCTCCTCTCAGAAACCTTATCCCCATGACCTGACCCCCGTGTATCATGCATGCTCGTCGCCGTTTCTTTTCCATCCGTTTGGTCTCTTGTTGCTACCACTGTAGCTGCAGGCGTGATCGGCGCTGCTAGTAGTATCTTCAGGGTTCAGACGATTGTTGTCTTTGCCCTTTGGCAGCTCCATCAGCTAGCCCCGTTGTTGGGTTTTTGGGGCCGGTTCCAGTCCAAGGGTGCAGTCTGAAATCTGAACGGAGAAAGCAACAGGAGTACGTACGTACGTACGTACGTAAACCTGAAATGTTTCGCTGCAAAGGTTAAAGTGGCCGCAGAAAGATTTACTCTTCCATGTCACTCGAGTCAATGCGACGCACTCTCGGCCTGTCACTCGGGGAAAACTGCAGTTTTGCAGAGCGGCAGGGTTCATCAGAGTTCAGACGAATTGTTGGCGTGCAGTGCAGAGATTTTCCTTTTTACCAGTAGTACTCCTGTGGATATGTAAAGTGCTGAGCTAGAAAAGATACCGCCAAGACCACTACATGTCATGCCAGTAAAACATAGTGGTACGTGAATTTCGTAGCAAAGAATAGGAGTTGCTTTTGATTGTAAAATCTGAACCCTGAAGTGACCTGACCTGTCACCCCCAGTCCGATAGTATTAGAGCAACTCCAACGCAACGACACAAAACGTCCGCCTGCGCCCGTTTGGGTCGGCGCGGACAAAAGTGGAGGCCCAACGTGCCGACCCAAACTCAAAACATGTCCGCTTCGCGTCCGCGCCGACGCATTTGCGGCCCTTGCGCGGCTTCTCGGAGTCCGCCGCGTCCCCACCTGGCGGCCGTCCAACTACCCCGCGGTCAGTTTGATCAGCTTAATTTATGACGACCGACCACCTCGGGCCCATGCGTCAGCAACGGCGATCGTACCTTTTTTAAGCCGAGCGTGCGGGGTGAGGGGGGGCGTCCTCATCTGCTTCCAGAAGCCCCCCCCCTCCCCATCTCGCCACCCTAGGCCCCCCCCCCCCCCCCGCGGTCGGCAGCAAAGCTAACCACCTCTAGCCAAGCAAAGATGGGGTTCTTCTCCGGGGCTCCGGTGCCGGCAAAGCCAAGGGCAAGGCCCCCGCCACCCCTCTTCCCTGCCTTCGCCAGCGCCTTCTCGCCGACTGAGGCAGCGCGTGAACGTGTCAGTGCACCGGGCGGAGTGGCATTGACAACACCGCGTCCCTCTCCCCTACCCGGACATCACCCTGCCGCAGTGTCGGCGGCGCTGCGGTCGGCTAGGGCGCATGCGGAGGAGGTGCGGCGCCGGCAGGCGCTGCTGACGCTGGAGCAGCGCAGCGATGCCGCGTACAACGTCGGCTACCCTATTGGGCACATCGGTTCTCCTTCAAGCATGAGGAGCCGAGGTGACGCGGCGTCCGCGAAGTCGCCCGCAGCTCGGCGCCGCCACCATCGTCGTTCGCGACGAGGACCAGGAGGCGAAGGCCGCCTACGAGGCGGCCATGGCGGCTGTCCTCCGAGAGAGCGAGGAGGAGAAGCATCGCAGGGCGGTGGCGACGGCGGCGGAGGAGGAGGAGGCGGCGTACCAGGCGGCCATGGCGCTGTCCATGGAGGGCGACTGTGTCGTGCCGCCGGTGGCCCTCCTGTTCCCAGTCAAGGCCGAGTCGGAGCCGGTCCCTGTTGAGTGCTACTCCTGGACTGGAGTAGTGCGCGAGTGGGTGAGCGCAATGCCGATCTGGCTTGGGGCGACGGAGGCGTAGGAGGCGGCGTACCTCGAGCAATGGCGCCAGCGACGGCTGGCCGAGGAGCGTCGGGACGACGAGTACCTCGAGCAGCTCGAGCGCGACGCCGAGGAGGAGCAGCACGAGGCAGAGGAGGAGGCGCGCCAGGCCCAGGCTGTGGCGGAACAGCCTGTGCCTGACACCGGCGTCGCTTGGAACACGACGTTCCCCTGGGTCGGCTCTGCGCCGACGCTCATTGACCTCACCGGCCCCAACGACGACGAGGCGGATGCTAGGGCAGTGCGCCGTCTCGCAGTTAACTTTTTCATTTAATTAATGTAAATGTGGACGCGTGGTCTCTCGCCGGCGGCTGTATTTAATGTTTGATTAATGTTTGTTTTTACTTTCGACATGTTTGTATTCTTTTTTTTTCGCGCGCTGTCAAAATGGGTCGGGTCAGTGTTGGGCGCATGCGCTGATCCAAACATTAAAGCAGACGTTGGTTTCCGCCGGGCCGACCTAAACGGTCAAAAAACAGACAAATTCGTCGTCAATTTGGGTAGGCGCGTTGGAGTTGCTGTTATATTACCAGTTCGATCTTCTTCCCATGGTTCCTGTAACGTCAATCGAGGCGCATGCATTGGACGATTGGATGGATTGTTCATGGCTCGTTGCGCGAGGGTGGAATCCATACGTAAAGTCTACTCCAGCACCTAGCTAGATTCAGTCACAGTAGAAGACGCACAGTAAGCAGCTCACCTAGTATAGCAGGAACGAACGACTTGAGTTCAGAGGCAAGCAGAACCAACCAGACGCCTTATCGGAGAAGCAAGGTAGCTCGAGAAGAGAATCCATGGCTTTGATTAGCGAAGGGTACGGAGCATCTTCATGTCGGAGGAAAAGACGGAAGCTATGCAACCGGCGGATCATTACGCAGGAAAAGAGGCCGATTCTCGAAGGTAACCAACCAACCGTGGATGGAGGCTTAAAGCCGTCGCTTAATCAGTGGATGATGCATGGAAGTGTGTGAGGAACCAAGGGAAGGCGTCGGCTACCATTTTTGGGGTGCTGCACTGCTCATGTTTGCTAGCTAGGAGCATCGTTTGGTACGTTTCTTTATGGATGGAAAGGAAGACCATGAAACTACTCGAGTTCGAATTTCCAAATGATTGCGCTCCGTCGGTTATGCAACGAAAGATGAAGTGTATTCTCAGGGCAAGGGCTCTCCTTTTGTTTTCTGAAGAAACCTAAGATGGTCCTAATGTTCTTTAACAAGAGATAAAATTTCAGGTGCTTGAAAAGATGTATACAGACAAAGAAGCAGAGTTAACAAGCATGGTGTTCAGTGGTAGAAAATTCAAGCCAAGCAAATCTTCGATCTCTTCAGACATCTGATGGACATTTTACAGCATTCGTCGAAACCCTTAGAGGTCGAATCTAAACCTAATCACATATGTCTCCTACTTTTAGGTAATATCATCGGTCCATTTGCATGGAAAGGGGAATGAATGTCAGTCGACGATGATCGATGGGGCTGGAGGATATGAGGAACATTCAGAACGCAATCCGAATCGACCCGGCAAGATATGATATTTTGCAACAACCCTTTCCAAGATCTCTTTCTCCCTCTCTCTCTCTCTCTCTCTCTCTCTCTCTCTCTCTCTCTCTCTCTCTCTCTCTCTCTCTCTCGCTCTCTCTCTGTCCACTCGAGTCGGATGGTGCTTCACTCCTCATCGAACCTTAACCCCCGCAGGGATTAGCATCCTGCAGGCCATTAGATTCCTAATGACCACTGGCCGTTCTTTTCCTCTCGTTGCATCTCACACTCATTCTCCCTTTCCTAATCGCGCAGCTTTTCTCCGCGGCACTGAATTATCCCCACCATTCCACATATATTCCGCCAGCCCCACGCGTGCATAATAACATGGAATAATGAACTAATTTTCTCTATCTTTATCTCGCGCGCTAGCAAACACGCGCGCATGCAGAGAATATATGTATATATCTCGCTGAAGAATTTCTTGTCCTTTTCATGTGTACCGGACAGTCAGATTACTGGCCCAAATGCAGAATATGCTTGCCTGTACCATGCACCATCTTCCAAGAGATCATGCAGCATACACTCTCATGGGTTTGAAAGTGAGCACGACGAGCTAGCAGTGCAACTTTTTTGGAGCATCGCTACTGATGCCACTACTAGCTAAGCAACACCGACGCACTATCCTATATAGTAATATAAAACCAGAATTATTTGGGAGCATGGCGAGGTACGTAGTACTTGCACGTTGTATCATTGTGAAACCGAGGTGACTGAACTCTGAATCCTAGGCACACAACGTGAGATTAGAGAACTGAAGAAACTCATTATCAGCAAGATTCAGAGCCACCATGCATGTCGATCGTCTCCGTTTAGAGAACTGAAGAAACTCTGATGAGGCGAATCAAGGCTGGAGATGGCGTTGGCGAGCGCTGGCGCGAGCCTCAAGGGATACAAAGCGCTCGGGATATGGGCGGAGTGTATAGGAAGGAAAAACAAAGCGAAAAAAATTGCCGTGGAAAGGAGAGCGAAGAAATTTTTGCGAGACGAGAGAGAGAGACAAAGGCTTAGCGCTAGGGTAGAGTGCAGCGGTCAGTATGGGGGAGTGGAGAATATTCGCTGGGGTCGGTGGCGGGCGCCGGACAAAAGGGATGCATATTCAGTTATTCACGGGACGATTTGGTGGGGCCCACACTCCAGATGACGCGTGTCATGAGGAGAAAGTGCCGAAAGCCGCTCTGCTCTGCTCTGCACAACGGACGGTCAGAGCGCACCGCTCTTGTACCTGCGGTGCTTGTGCATCTCCTTCCTCTTGACTTGGAATCATGGACCAACCTACCCATCTTGAATTATGTACAGTACTATGCACGTATCACTTGGGTGACCAGTCAAAAATGAAGAGAGAACTTTTGCGACGGCCGCACTTTTTATTGAACTGAGATCACACTTCGTCGTGCAAAAATGTCAGCATAATTTTGACAAAGGAAACGAGGGTTTGAAATTGGCTAGCCATCACGATCATTCACATATTTTCTGGTAGATAGCTCGACTAAATTCTTGGTTTGAGGATTTATGTTGATGTCTAGGTGAAAATATGGACGTGGACTTTCAAAAGTCACAACGGATCCCTGTCGCTCCAGCAGAGTGACTAGGGGCGGCAAACTATAGCCAATATCCAATGCCTTCTTCTACCACACTCTCCCCAAGTTATCATACGGTCTGGCCTAGCATGATGGAAATCTATGTCACTCCAACATTGGGTTGATCGTAAGTGGTGGTGGTTCGCAAATTTAGGCAAGCTTGACTTGTTTCAACTTGCGAGTAGCGTTGCTGACTAGGCATGACCATCAAGATGGGCTGGATGTGGGCTCTAGATTTCTGAAGGCAGACCTCCTCACTGCCGAAGGCCAACAGACCCACCTGGAGGGCCGTGTGCCTGCTCGTCGCCTGGTGCCTCTGGAAGGAGAGCAATGTAAGGATTTTCAATGCCACAACGAGCTCTGTAACTCAGGTTCATCATAGGATACTAGACGAGGCCAGATGTTGGCTGTATGGCAGGCTTAAGCCGATGTCGAAGTTCTTTGACCCCCCTTGAGTAGCTCTTAACCGGTTTGTACAGGATGGTTGCCGGTGCCATCTCCTTGTAACAACATAGACCTACTTTCCTTCTTCATCAATGAAATTCAGCTCCTGCTGCTTTTTCATAAAAAGAAAAAAGATATGCTCCATATATGTTTGCTAGGTCGAGTTATAAGCCATGACGAGGAACTTCAAGGAGCAACAACGCTTTTGTGACATTCCTAGTTTAGGCTAGTAGCAAATAGGTGGACTGGTCGGGCTTGGGTTTATTGGCACATGTTGGAGCAATTTGATGGAGAGCCGGGGTGAAGGCCTTGTCTTTGGTGTGTATCTATAGGAGATGATGTTGATGATGCGTGGGGTTGTCATTGCCATCTTTGTGGCATTGTCGGGGTGAAGCATGCTCCTTTCCTACGCTCGAGCAACTTTGGCGCGGCTGCATAGCCCCCTCATCGGGGACATCCTGTTAGGAGATGGCACTAGCCATAAGGACTAGTGGAGACTACCTTGTGTCAAAGATGATGTCGCAATTTATGCGATAATGACGATGTTGGTGAGCGGACATATACCATGGTATGGATTTCAATGTGGGCGTTCTAGTGTGTTAGTTTGGTGTATTCATGTTGCTAGATTATTGCTATTTTATGGTGCTTCAGGAGTTGGGTGGAAAAGACAACAAGGCATTGATGAAGATCATGAAGGTTCATTTTGGTTGGCAGCTTTCTCTTGTGAGGTCTGTTGCAAAACTGGAGTTGTCCACATCAGTCGAATACTGTTTGGATGGGGTGACATGGATTTTTTGTGGTGGTTATAGATGTGTTGGTGTTTCCACAAAGTTAAGTCAAAGTCACGAGATCAGAGCGTGGGTGGTGACAATGACATTACTCAATGGCGTCCGCTAAACGAGAAGTTCGCATCCTAGTTTGGTATCTTGTAATTATGAACTCTGCCTTCTATAAAAATATGGTACGCCATTGGCGCACTCTGGAAGAAATGCTGCTCAATGGCCACAATGGATAGCCTCTTAACCGTGTGTGTCGACCATGCTTTGGTGCCATTGTGGCATGCTTAGTCGAGGATGTTGTGTCTTTAGGCATGTGTAATATCGCTTTTCACTTGTTTTTCAATAATTAACTAGTCTTTACACTTTGATTGACGGGAAACAAATTTCCTCATAACATGTTTTGGTTCCTGGGAATTAGAGATGGGCAATTCGACTTGAGGCATGATGTTATTAAGAGTCCATTGATTGATTGGTCGGAATGAAAATTTAGGTGGGAAGGGATTTGAGAGTTGAGGGAGTCAAATCCCATTGACCTATTCTCATGGGGACCCTCGTAATTCTTGGTTGCTCTCTATCCCAGATTAATTCCATCATAAATCAAAAAGGGAATAGGAGCAAAAATCTATTTGCCACTCCTATTCTCTCTACAAATTCACTTATGCATTTCCCTACCATAAGTGCATCTCTAGCAAATCCCTTATAATTTAGCTTAACTCTCTAAAAAACATCTTCGTCAATTCTTCTAAGTATTGGTTTACATACTACGACTCAACTCCATATTTGCACACATATTGAAGGAATGCCTTAGAAGCAATAATAAAGTTGTTATATTATATTTTCTTACATCATGATTAATGTTTATTATTCATGCTAGAGTTGTATTAACCGGAAACTTGATACATGTGTCGATACATAGACAAAACACAGTGTCCCTAGTAAGCCTGTACTAGACTAGCTCGTTAATCAAAGATGGTTAAGTTTCCTAACCATAGACATGTGTTGTCATTTTAAGAACGGGATCACATCATTAGGAGAATGATGTGATGGACATGACCCATCCGTTAGCTTAGCATATTGATCGTTCAGTTTTATTGCTATAGCTTTCTTCATGTCATATACATATTCCTTTGACTATGAGATTATGCCACTCCCGGACACCGGAGGAATACCTTGTGTGCTAACAAACGTCACAACGTAACTGGGTGATTATAAAGATGCTCTATAGGTATCTCCGAAGGTGTTTGTTGGGTTGGCATAGATCGAGATTAGAATTTGTCACTCTGAGTATCGGAGAGGTATCTCCGAACGCAGTAGAAGCACTCAGTCTCAGGCTTGCCGTTCTTCTTGAAGTTCCCCTTCTTCCCTTTACCCTTCTTCTTGAAACTGGTGGTCTTGTTGACCATCAACACTTGATGCTCCTTCTTGATTTCTACCTCTGCAGCCTTTAGCATTGCGAAGAGCTCGGGAGTTGTCTTATCCATCCCTTGCATATTATAGTTCATCACGAAGCTTTTGTAGCTTGGTGGCAGTGACTGAAGAACTCTGTCAATGACACTATAAACTGGAAGATTAACTCCCAACTGAGTCAAGTGATTATGATACCTAGACATTTTGAGTAAATGTTCACTGACAGAACTATTCTCCTCCATTTTGAAGCTGTAGAACTTATTGGAGACTTCATATCTCTCAATCCGGGCATTTTCTTGAAATATTAACTTCAACTCCTGGAACATCTTATATGCTCCATGACGTTCAAAATGTCGTTGAAGTCCCGGTTCTAAGCCGTAAAGCATGGCACACTGAACTATCGAGTAGTCATCAGCTTTGCTCTAACATGCATTCACAACGTCCGGCGTTGCTCTTGAAGCGGGTCTTGCACTTAGCGGTGCTTCCAGGACGTAATTCTTCTGTGCAACAATGAGGATAATTCTCAAGTTACAAACCCAGTCCATGTAGTTGCTACCATCATATTTCAACTTAGCTTTCTCTAGGAACACATTAAACTTCAAAGGAACAGTAGCACGGGCCATTGATCTACAACAACATAGACATGCAAAATACTATCAGCTACTAAGCTCATGATAAATAAAAGTTCAATTAATCATATTACTTAAGAACTCCCACTTAAATAGACATCCCTCTAATCATCTAAGTGATCACATGATCCAAATCAACTAAACCATGTCCGATCATCACATGAGATGGAGTAGTTTTCAATGGTGAACATCACTATGTTGATCATATCTACTATATGATTCACGCTTTCGACCTTTCGGTCTCGGTGTTCGAGGCCATATCTGCATATGCTAGGCTCGTCAAGTTTAACTTGAGTATTCTGCGTGTGCAAAACTGGCTTGCACCCGTTGTATGTGAATGTAGAGCTTATCACACCCGATCATCACGTGGTGTCTCGGCACGACGAACTTTCGCAGCGGTGCATACTCAGGGAGAACACTTATACCTTGAAATTTAGTGAGAGATCATCTTATAATGCTACCACCATACTAAGCAAAATAAGATGCATAAAGGATAAACATCAATGTAATCAGTATAAGTGATATGATATGGCCATCATCATCTTGTGCCTTTGATCTCCATTGCCAAAGCACCGTTATGATCACCATCGTCACCGCTTGACACCTTGATCTCCATCGAAGCATCGTTGTCGTCTCGCCAACTATTGCTATCACGACTATCGCTGCCGCTTAGTGATATAAAGCAATTACATGGCGATTGCATTTCATACAATAAAGTGACAACCATAAGGCTCCTGCCAGTTGCCGATAACTGTTACAAAACATAATCATCTCATACAACAATTTATATATCATCACGTCTTGACCATATCACATCACAACATGCCCTACAAAAACAAGTTAGACATCCTCTACTTTGTTGTTGCAAGTTTTACGTGGCTACTACGGGCTTAGCAAGAACCGTTCTTACTTACGCATCAAAACCACAACGATTTTTCGTCAAGTGTGCTGTTTTAACCTTCAACAAGGAGCGGGCGTAGTCACACTCGATTCAACTAAAGTTGGAGAAACAGACACCCACTAACCACCTGTGTGCGAAGCACGTCAGTAGAACCAGTCTCGCTAAGCGTACGCGTAATGTCGGTCTGAGACGCTTCATCCAACAATACCACCGAATCAAAGTATGACATGCTGGTAAGCAGTATGAGTATTATCGCCCACAACACATTGTGTTCTACTCGTGCATATAACATCTACGCATAGACCTGGCTCGGATGCCACTGTTGGGGAACGCGGTATTTCAAAAAATTTAACTACGATCATGCAAGATCTATCTATGTGATGCATAGCAACGAGTGCGAGAGTGTGTCCACGTACCCTCGTAGACTGCAAGCGGAAGCATTAAGTAACGCGGTTGATGTAGTCGAATGTCTTCGCGATCCAACCAATTAAGTACCGAACGCACGACACCTCCGCGATCTGCACACGTTCAGCTCGGTGACGTCCCTCGTACTCTTGGTCCAGCTGAGGCCGAGGGAGAGTTTCGTCAGCACGACGGCGTGATGACGGTGATAATGAAGTTACCGATGCAGGGCTTCGCCTAAGCACTACAATGATATGATCGAGGTGGAAATATGTGGAGGGGGGGCACCGCACACGGTGAAGAATCAACCTGTGTGTCCATGGGGTGCCCCTCCCCAGTATATAAAGGAGGGGAGGAGGAGAGGGCCGACCCTCATAGGGCGCGCCCAAGGGGGGGAGTCCTATTCCTAGTAGGAGTAGGTTCCCCCCCTTCTCTAGTTGGAGTAGGAGAAGAAGGAAGAGGGAGAGGGAGAGAAGGAAAGGGGGCCGGCTCCCACCCCAATTCAGATTGGGCTTGGGGGGGGGAGCCCTCCACCTGGCCACCTCCTCCTCTCTTCCACTAAGGCCCAATAAGGCCCATTGACTCCCCGGGGGGTTCCGGTAACCTCCCGGTACTCCGGAAAATGCTCGAACTCATCCGGAACCATTCTGGTGTCCAAACACAGCCTTCAAATATATCGATATTTATGTCTTGACCATTTCGAGACTCCTCATTATGTCCATGATCACATCCTGGATTCCGAACTACCTTCGGTACATCAAAACACATAAACTCATAATACCGATCATCATCGAACGTTAAGCATGCGGACCCTACAAGTTCGAGAACTATGTAGACATGACCGAGACTCATTCCGGTCAATAACCAATAGCATAACCTGGATGCTCATATTGGCTCCCACATATTCTACGAAGATCTTTATCGGTTAAACCGCATAACAACATACGTTGTTCCCGATATTACTACTGGGCGTAAACCGGCCAGGAGAGGCCGGGTTAACTTCATCAAGAGTCAAGTATGCTTGAAGCCCGTGAGGATATTCTATAAGGGCCCAAGGCCCGTAACCGGTTAAGGCTTGTAGCCGTGAACCGACATTAGTATGTAACTTGTGTTGTAAGTTAGAAATACTAGAGACCGAACCGGACACGTCTATGAGCCGGTCTCGGGACTCTGCAAACCGACGGGCGTCACCCATGTATATAAGGGGACGACCCGGCGGCGATTCAGGACAACAGACAACAACTCGAGACTTAGGCGAAGCTTGTTTGCTCCCTAGTCATCGAAACCCCATCAATTCCATCACAACTAGACGTAGGCTTTTACCTTCATCGAAGGGGCCGAACTAGTATAAACTCTCTTGCGTCCTTGTGTCCGCTTTAACCCCTTCAAGCTAACCCGTAGCAATGGCTCCACGACTAAGTCCTTTCATGAGGACATCTGCCGTGACAAAACCACGACAGTTGGCGCCCACCGTGGGGCTATCGCACGAGGGTTTCAAGTTCTTGGATGTCAACTTCGAAGGACTCAAGGGTTACGCCAGGCCGGATGACCAAGAGTCGTCGCGGCAAGCTCTACATCGACGATTCAGGCTGGGGCCCCGAGGCCGGCTCGATTGAGTACGGGTACCGGGTCCCCTTTGGTGGCATACACGTCTTCATTGACAAGATCGATGAACCGGGCCCTGAGACGGACATCTGCACCGACCTCGTCGAAATGGCTCAGCGTGCGAGATCAGCCCAGGGTAAACCGGCCATGAAGCGTGCCTTTGTGGGAGTCATCCACGGAGGAGAATATGATGGTGGATCGGAATCTGGTAGCGAGACCGTCGTTTATTCCGGTGACGAGTCCTCGACCGGAGAAACCGAATCATTGTATCAGCTATAAGACGGCCGGATTGGGGGCTGTTCCGATGGTCACAGTATTCCGGACCCTCTGATCTGCCCAACCGGGTTGGGATATTCATGGCTGGCACACAGGAGGCGATCCATTCTTCGACCGCAGCAGCAATGTTCTCCGGGTCAGCAGCGGAGGCAGGGGCAGGAGGCCCTATGCACCTGCCGGCTCAAGTTTTATCTGATCTGTTTGATGCGTTTGTCGTGCTTATGGCGGAGGCTAACCCGGCGGATCAGGACGCCCACAACACGGAAATTGCAAAAGTGAGGGAACAGATCACTCAGGCCAAGGCCGACCTAGCGGCTGAGAACAACAGGATGGCCGCAGAGCGGGCCGCTCTGATGCGCTGAGCCTATAGGCTTATCTTTGGACCGTAACGCGCCGCATGAAGTCTTGAAAAGGAAGCATCGGTCTCGCCTCTTGACGGTTTTGATGCCGTAAACCTCTTTAATATCCCGTGAGCGAGGACTAGTAACCCGCCGTGGCTAAACCAGCGGAGGCACTGGGCGAGTGTGCCGGTTCACCTGCTGATGGAGCCGCCTCGGCTGAATAATATCGCACCTCGGCTAGTCCGGACACCTCCGTGTCATTATTCTAATCCAATGGACAATCTTATCGCCGCCGCTTCACGGTGGAGGCCATCCCAATTGAAGGTGATTCTCCATAGCGGTGGAGACGCGCCGGTTAAGGAACTTCTTGAACAGCCTTGGTTCAGCAGGAAGCGTATTCATACAGCCGTGACCGGATTCATTCCACCCCCGCCCAAGCCGGAGTTACAAAGAAAGCGGATGGATGAACCGGCCGTATCCAGTAATGCATGAAACCGTGAAGCGCCCCGTGGCCATAACCCGGCAGGTGATGCCCAGGAAGTGGTGGACCGGGCCCGAGCGCGCAGGGACGCCGAGTTAGCAGCGCAACATGAGGCTCTTCAGCTTACGCCGGTTCGTCCAACCACCTCGATCGAGCCAGGAGTCACTTCTAGTTCCTTCGGAGTGCCTTGTCTTGTCCCCGCTTTACGCAATGTGCGCTTGCCCAAGGATTTCAAGGGCCCGCGCAAGGTTCCAAATTACACAACCGATTTGTCTCCGGAAACATGGGTAGAGAGCTATGAGATGGCCATGGAGATGCTTGACGTAGATGAAGTGGCATGTGCAAAGTATTTCACCATGATGCTCGAAGGGACAACCCGTATTTGGTTAAAGAGCTTACCAGCCAATTCCATCAGTTCATGGGACCAGTTGCGAGCCCGGTTTATCCAGAATTTCAAGATACATGTAAGCAGCCCATGTCGATAGTGGACTTAGCGGCCTGTGTCCAGGAGGAAGGGGAGTCAACAACCCGCTGGGTACGCCGAGTTTCGGAAATTTTGCACTCATCAGACCGTATCAACGCCGACTCCGCGGTTATAACTTTGGAAAGCAACTGCCGGTTTAAACCTCTGAAGTTGAAATTAGGACGGATGAAGCGCCATTGTAACGATATGGGGACCCTCATGACTGCGTTAGTGAAGTATGCTGATTCTGATAGTACCAAGGATCCCGAGTCTGATGATGACAAGACAGGGAAGGGAAAGAAGAACATCAACTCCAAGGGGCAGCAACACAACACGACAGGTCATGGTAACGGAGGCAAGCGTAAAGCGGATGGCAGCATGGATTTTGTTGCTAATACTAGCGCGCAGGACAGGGGCCAGCGACGGAAGGGTAAACCGCCAAATCGCGGTGGAACTCCAAACCCCAACCCGGACCGCCTGACTTATCTATTAAACCAGCCCTGTCCAAAGCACGGGACGAAGGAGGCGCCAACCACCCACCTTTGGAAGGATTGCTATATTATACAGGAGTTCAAAAATTCTAATGCTTTCCGGTATGATCACGGATCAGGTGGTGGCTCAGGATCCGGATTCCATGGGCCGGGTCACAGTGGAGGAAATGCCGGTTCAGGCTTCAATGGAGATCAGGGTAGACATAACAATCAAAACAATCAGAGTAGCTAGGGTGGTTACAACCAGCAGCAGCAGTCGGGTTATCAGAGCAATCCAAAGCAGTTGAATAGTGGGCAATATCATGTATTCACCACTAGCTTGGATAAACGAGACCAGAAGCTTCACAAGCGGCGATGAATTACATTGAACCGGCCGTGCCTCGTTATTTACGCTGGTCCGAACAGCCAATCATATGGAGCAGAGAGGATCACCCTCCCCGGGTTGACAATTCGGGTCAGCTAGCGTTAGTGGTGGCACCTCAGGTGGGAGGTTATAAGTTCACCAAGGTGCTCATGGATGGAGGAAGCAGCATTAATATCTTCTATTATGAGACCTTCCGTCGTATGGGGCTAACAGACAAGAATCTTAAACCGTCCAATACGGTATTCCATGGTGTGGTACCTGGTAAGTCAGCATATCCCGTTGGCAAGATAGCTCTGGAGGTGGCCTTTGGAGATGATCATGATTCCAGGTCAGAAACATTGGTTTTTGAGGTAGTTAAGATCTGGAGCCCGTACCACGCTTTATTTGGGCGGCCGGCTTATGCCAAGTTTATGGCACGACCCTGTTACATTTATCTGCAGCTCAAGATGCCGGGTCACAAGGGGACCATGACCATTCATGGAAGTCGCAAGATTGCCTTGGAGTGTGAAGAAGGTGATGCGGCCTATGCAGAGTCGGTTTGTGCCGCGGAAGAGTTGAAGTACTACAAGGATAATGTTGATCCGGCGGACATGACTCCATTGAAGAAGCCAACCACAGAGCTTGATCCGGCTTTAAAGTTCAAATCGGCAGCTGAGACTAAGCTTGTTGACTTTGTACCTGGCGATTCATCCAAGCAGTTTAGTACCAGCACCAACTAGGATCCGAAATAGGAAAGCGCGCTCATCGAGTTCATCCATGAGAACCGGGACATTTTTGCATGGAAGCCTTCTGACATGCCAGGTGTACCGAGGGAACTCGCTGAGCACACTCTTAATGTTGATCCTAAGAATAAACCGGTGAAGCGGATTCTCCGCCGGTTCAATCGAACAAAGGCGCAGCTATTGGAGAGGAAGTGGCCGGGCTCTTAGCGGTGGCTTTATTGTTGAAGTGTTCCATCCTGAATGGCTGGCTAATCCGGTGCTGGTCCTTAAGAAAAATGGCACCTGGCGCATGTGTGTGGATTACACAGATCTTAACAAAGCTTGTCCAGCAGATCCTTTTGCCCTCCCTCGCATCGATCAGATTATTGATGCTACGGCGGGTTGTGAGTGTTTGAGTTTTCTGGATGCATATTCTGGTTATCATCAGATCGAGATGGCAGTTAAGGACCAGGAGAAGACGGCGTTCATAACTCCCTTTGGATCCTTCTGCTATGTATCTATGCCCTTTGGGCTCAAGAGTGCCCAGGCAACTTATCAACGGTGCGTACAAAATTGCCTTCATAAGCAGATCAGCCGTAATTTACATGCCTATGTGGATGATATTGTGGTTAAGTCAAGGGAGAAGGAGACTCTGGTTGATGATTTGAAGGAAACCTTTGATAACCTACGGACATACAAAATGATGCTCAACCCAGCCAAGTGTGTTTTTGGTGTACCGGCAGGCAAGTTATTGGCTTTTCTGGTGTCCAACAGGGGAATTGAGGCTAATCCGGAGAAGATCACAGCTATCACCTCCCTGGCTAAACCAAAATGTATCAATGATGTCCAGCGCTTGGCAGGCCGGATTGCTGCGTTGAGCCGGTTTATCAACCGCCTCGGTGAGAAGGCGATCCCTTTGTATCGAGATCTTTGAAAGCGGATCCCTTTGTCCGAGTCCGCCACCTTTGGTAAAGCATTGGAGGACTTAAAGCGGCAGCTGGCCAATCCGCATGTTCTTGCTGCTCCGATTAACAAAGAACCTTTGCTAGTATATGTGGCAGCTAATGCTCGTGCAGTCAGCGTAGCTATTGTGGTAGAGCGCAAGGAGGCGGGCAAGGAATATCCAGTTCAGCGTCCGGTTTACTATATCAGCGAGGTTCTTATTGAGTCCAAGCAAAGATACCCGCATTGGCAGAAGCTGGTGTATGGAGTTTTCATGGCAAGACGGAAGCTTAAGCAGTACTTCCAGGGACATCCCATCACAGTGGTCAGCTCTGCTCCTTTGGGAGATATAATTCAAAACAGGGAGGCAACTAGCCGGATTGCCAAGTGGACTATAGAGCTTGGGCCGCATGGTTTGAAATACGTGCCTCAGATGGCGATCAAGTCTCAAGCACTTGTGGATTTCATCAATGATTGGACGGAACTACAAGCACCTGAAGAAAAGCCGGATCACACCTATTGGACTATTCATTTTGATGGGTCCAGGCAATTGGAGGGCTCGGGGGCTGGAGTCGTATTAACTTCCCCACGGGGTGATAAGTTCTGTTACATTCTCCGGTTAATGTTCCCTTGTACTAACAATGTAGCTGAGTATGAAGCTTTACTCCATGGTCTCCGGATGGCTAAGGAGATGAATCTCAGCCGAGTTAAGTGCTTCGGTGACTCGGACCTGGTGGCCCAACAAGTGTCTGGTACTTGGGATTCTAAGGACCCGCTCATGGCAGCATACCGTCGTGAGGTGGATATTATTGCAGGCCACTTTAAGAGATATCAGGTGGATCACGTGGACAGACAGAAGAACGAAGCGGCAGACGCTTTAAGCCGACTGGGCTCTCAGCGTAAACCGGTCCCGCCTAATGTCTTCTTGGATGTCCTGCATAACCCGTCGATCAAGCTCCCTGGCGAAGAGGATTTCGCTATTCCTGATCCAGAGGCTCAGTTGGTGGCGGCTCTGCATGTCATTCTGGATTGGACGGTTCCTTATCTTGCATACATGAACCGGGGCGAATTACCAGAGGATGAGACGCTGGCCAGGCAGATAATCCGACGATCCAAGTCCATGACTATTGTCAATGGCAAGTTGCATCATTGCAGTGTGTCAGGAGCGTTTCAACATTGTGTGTCGCTGGAGGAAGGTTGTGAGGTCTTGCGCGAAATCCACGAAGGATATTGTGGTCACCATGCCGGTTCAAAATCTCTGGTGGCTAAGGCGTTTCGTCACGGTTTCTATTGGTTGACTGCTCATGCGATCTTTGAGGACCTGGTTAGGCGATGTGACGGCTGTCAGAAGTTCTCAAGACGCGCTCATGTGCCGACTCAAGAATTGAGGATGATTCCAATTACTTGGCCGTTTGCGACTTGGGGGCTGGATATGGTTGGGCCTTTCAAACGGTCCAAGGACAAGAAGACCCACCTTTTGGTGGCGGTTGACAAGTTTACAAAGTGGGTGGAAGCGGAGCCCGTCGGCCAAGTGTGATGCAGCCACGGCGGTTCAATTCATTAAAAGGTGATTTTCGGTTTGGCTTTCCACGAGATCATTACTGATAATGGTACCAATCTTTCTAAGGGTGCTATGAAGGAGTTACGTGAACGTGAGCACATCCGGCTTGACGTTTCATCAGTGGCTCACCCACAGTCCAATGGCCAAGCAGAGAGAGCTAACCAGGAGATCTTACGAGGCATCAAACCTCGGCTTATGGTCCCTTTGCAGCGGACGTCGGGTTGTTGGGTTGAGGAGTTACCATCTGTGTTATGGAGCATCAATACTACACCCAACAGATCGATAGGATACACACCGTTCTTCATGGTCTACGGAGCGGAGGCGGTTCTCCCCAGTGATATCCGTCATGATTCACCTCGTGTAGTAGCTTATGTTGAAGCGGACAACAAGGTAGCACGGCAAGACGCTTTGGACCTGTTGGATGAGGAGCGTGACATTGCAGCTGCCCGTTCGGCGATCTACCAGCAGGATCTTCGTCGCTATCACAGTCGCCGATTTAGAACCAGAACCTTTCAAGAAGGAGATTTGGTGCTCCGGCTTATCCAAGACCAGGTCGATATGCACAAGCTATCCCCACCTTGGGAGGGACCTTTCGTGGTCGACAGAATCTGCACTGTGGTCGTACTATCTCGATTGATATTCGAGAGCATAAAGACTCACGTACATCAGAGGAGGAGACCAACAGGCCGTGGAACATAGCTCATCTTCGGCCCTACTATACTTGAGCCATAGGCTCTACTTATGTACATATTATGACAATGTATATATTATGATCAATACAATAAGCCGGAGCCTTAGCTAAAGTAGGGTCTCTATTATTTTTACATCATGAGTGGTTACACGGAGTTTTTATCTTAAAGCGGTCTCCGGTTTACCCCTTGAGTTAGCTTTTTAACAAAGCTTTATATCATGTCACTTGGGGGCCTGGTCGTGTTCGAACCAATGCAACACCTTTTGATAGGCGAAAGCCACGAGATCACTTGGGGACTTGGTCACGTCTGAACCAGTCACACCTCTTGATCGGCCTAAGGCCATAGAATTAATTGGGGGCTTTGGTCGAACCCGAACCATCGCTACACCTCTTGATCGGCGTAATGCCACTGCATCATTTGGGAACCTGGCTGTCATGAACCATAGCTACGCCTATTGGGAGCTTGGTCGTGTCCGACCGTGGTAATGCCACTTGATCGGCTCAAACAACCTCTTTTCACAAAAGATTTTGTCTTTGCCTTTGCTTGAAATTTGTTTGTCTTTTTGCATATTTTTCTTGTTGTGTTCTTAAACCGGCAATTATGAAATCGATTAAATACATCAATTGACGGGACACGGTTTGTTTTTCATCCGGAGACACTTTTGCCCGGTTTGATTTTTGATAAACATCCTATTATGGAGTAACACCGGTGTTCATCATAACCTGGAACGGTTTACCTGATAAACCGACCCTATATACAGAGGAGCTGTTCTCTCCTCCAGCAGAGCGGGTTTCTTACAACTCCGCTTAAAGATTGGTACAGCCAACTTCATGCCCAACGATGGCAGGTATCATACATTCCCATATTTTATCATGTGTTTAATCTAAGGTATTATCTCTGATTTCACATACATAGATATGATGACCCGCCTGGTTATACAACCACAATGGTGTTTTAAGCTTTTTTCTACAGACAACAGTTTAGCATTGGCGATTCAACGGAAGCATAAGTTTCAATAAATATGCATGAAGGCATATCAACACAAAGTGTGGCAGCTAGTATATTACAAGGCAACACGGTGCCCAGATAAGATAATTGTTTTTCTGCATAACATAAGGAAGCAGTAATGTAAACCGGCCTCCAGTTCATGCTTGGTCGCCAGCTTGGCCTGATGGTTTCGGGTCATCTGCGCCCGCTTGACTTCGATTCCCTACCCAAATTTGAAATCAACAGTTGTCCAGTCGATTCCCATTAATGCTTGGAATACAGCTTCATCATTGGTCAGCAACGACGGTTCAATATCAGGAGCGTAAGTATGCTTACAAATTGGAGGTATAAGGTTTTCCGCTTCAGGAATTAGTGCAGACACTCGTTTATTTTCTCCATCATACTGGGCTTGATAGTGAGACAGATTTGCCTCTTCAACCAGCTGACAAGCCAAAGGGCGCACTTCCCGGTTTATAGCTCGAAGATCTTCTTCGCTGAATTCTGTCCCGTCTTCCTTCAAGCTTGGGAAGCCTTGGGCCGCTTCAACAGGATCAAAATCCGGCACCCACGCTTTGGCCCGGATTAAGGCGTTTATGGCGCCAGTTCTAGCAGCAGATTTCTTTAATTCTTTAAACCGGGCAGGAAGCATTGACAAACTTTTAAGGGTATCCTGGATCAAGGTCGGTGCCGGGTTGTTATGAGAAGCGGTGCTGATGATCCGTTGCGCGCCAGTATAGAGTTGCACTATCAATGTATAAGAGGCTTTCAATTTCTTCCGCACATCTGATCCCAAGTGGCCAATACGTGTACCTATATCATTCAAAGGGTTAATAAACTGGCAATTACATGAGAAATCTTCATTATGTCAGAAATCAAAAAAGGCTTACCAAAGACAGCGGCGGTCATGGCATGCACTTGCCGCTTTACACTGGTCAGTTCATCCACCACCGGTTTGAGGGTAGCTTCAGCATTTTCTGCCCGTTGAGTTAAAGCGGCCTTTTCAGTGGCCCAATCCGCCCGCTCCTTGTTGAAACCCTCTTTAAGATTTTCCATGACGCTTAAAGCGCTGGTTAATTCATCCTTTGCTTTGGAGGTTTCAGCTTGCTGGGATTTCAGGTTTTCTTGAAGATCAATAATTTGGTTTTCTTTCTTGCTTAGATCAGCCTACATACAGATAATCATTTGATAAAGATTAGGGAGCAGAGTTGAAGTACCAAACCCATAACAAGTTATGCTCTCGGTACTTGGGGGCTAATGCATATTTGCTTTTTCATCATACAATTTCTACATAAAGTCCAAGCTCAATACAAGTATTCAGTTTGGCACTTGGGGGCTAATGCCTATTTGCTTTGTCCTTGAGGGATACTGGATTTCTTATGGTATAAAAGTCCCGGTTTAACTACATTAAGTTGAACCGACCTTTGGGAGCTACTTTCCCAAAAGTACAGCTAGGCTCAGGATTACATTGGGAAGTCCCGGTTTAAGCTCACATCTTAAAACTGTCACTTGGGGGCTATTAGAGTTGACAGATTGAAGTATACAAGCAGAGAGTCATATGGAATTTACCTCATATTTGTCTTTCATCATATTTACCAGACCGTCTTCATAATCACGGCATGTATATAACCGGTTCAGATAACCGGAATGAAGATCTTGGGGATTCAAAGCGGCATAAGTAGCCAAATCGGCATTCCACTTGCCTTTACCAAACGCAGTAAATTCATCCTTTGAAGTATGCTTGGATAAAGCGACAGGATTACCTGGCTCGGAATGGCCAAAGCCAGTAACAACAACATCATCATCCTTGGCTTCACCGGTTCGCACTGGGGTCGCCGGTTTATCCGTATGCTTTGGTGGGCTTGCTGTTTTAGCAGGATTTGTGGGTTGATTTGAAGGGCCTGTGTTATCAACATGTGCCTCTTCAACAATAGCATCATGGTCTTGTAATGGTGGGTCGTTCAGCATATCATCCTGGATGTGTTCCTCAGGATTTGGTATTTGGGTCGGTTCAGGAGCATCGTCTTCTGCCGCTTTGTCCAGGCGAGCTTTCTTGCTTGGCCTAGGCTTGGCCCTGAAAGGAAAAAGACGGATCAGTCCAATGAACATTGAATGTGGTATATCAAACAACATTATCAGGAATATGGCTCACCCAAGCACTGTCTTGAGTGGTGGGAGTTGGGTGCTTGTCGACTCGCCAGAGGAAGAATGAGAAGTCACCTGATAATCGGAGTCAGATGGATTAAGAGGTTGACGAATGCAACCCGCTTTAGGATAAGCATTGACGAAACAGTTAGAGACCTCTCGAGCGGCGTTTCCGAACGGACTGTTCGGTAAACCGGTGGAGGTGACTACCGTCATTTGTGCGGGTTGCGATGAGCTTCATGCTGTTGTGTCTTCATAAGAAAGTTTCGATCCAAGTAAGCAAGAGGATGAGAAAATTTAACTTTCCGGTTTGCCCAACGGATTTTCTTGAAGGTAAAGGGTTTGAATCGGAAGAAAGAGCGATTACCTCTACAACATCAGCATGATCGACTTCAAAGATCATCCTGGCAATAATCATTATTAATAAGGAGTGTGAAAATAAACCAAGTGAGTCAAGTTCTACCACAAGATCCGGATTACCCACATCATCGTCAGCTGGTGGATCGGAGGAGGCAGTGGTTTTCTTTCTATTTGCTGGTTTCCTCACAACTTTGGTCTTGGGCCGGGTTATTGCCACCGGTTTCTCTTGTGGAGTCTTCTTGCTCTGAAATGGATCATCACCCTGTTTGAAAGAGGTTAATATCAACAAAGGGTACTTAAACATAGTCAGATTTCATAAACGCATAAGATATGAGTCTTACTGCTGGCGGTTTGTTAATGGCAGAAAAGGGAGCCAGGACGGTTTGGTCGCAAACAGCTTCCGGTTTGTTTAACATCCTCTTAACAGCCTCAGTAACTTCATCGTCTGTCAGCTGGATCTCAATATGTCGTAGAGGGTCTTTCACATCTTCTGTGTACTTGCACATCAAACCGGAGCACAGGCTTAAGGGCAGTATACTCCAAGATATCCAGCAGCGAGCAAGATCAACTCCTGTCAACCCGTTGGCCATGAAGGCCCGGAGCTTGGATAGTTGAGGGGCATATTTGCTTCTTTCCTTAGCAGTCAGTTTGTGAGGAAGGGGATGTGTGTTGCTTAGCCGCTCCGGACGGTAACCCAGTAAGGGATTTTCTCCAACAGGAGAGGTATCTTTGTAGTAAACCATGTTGAATTCCACTCTTTGGGATGGCTGTGAAGTTTGGCGTGAGGGTAAGTGACCTCTTTCCGCTTTTGAATCGCCACACCACCCAACTCGGTGTTGGGACCGTCAGAAAATTCAGTGCGGCGGTTTAGATGGAAGCAATCTCTGAACAATTCAACTGGGCTCCTCTTGAAAGAACACCTCACAGAGCACTTGAAAGTGACAGATATTGGTTATGGAGTTGGGGCCAATATCTTGTGGACGCAGTTGGAAGTTGGCCAAGACATCCCGATAAAACTTTGAACCGGGCGGACTGAAGCCCCGGGCTAAATGGTCAGCAAAAACAACAACCTCTCCATCCTTGGGTTCTGGAGGACTCTCCGGGCCAGGGACCCTCCAGTGAATGACGTCTTTTTTGCCTAAAGCGCCGGTGCGGACTAAGTTATCCAGTTGAGTTTCAGTCACTCGAGAAGGGGCCCAATTACACTCGTACACTTGCTTGGCCATGATGCAATCTGCAAAGTAGTAATACCGGTTCAAGAATATGTTGGAAGGCTATATATTGATACATTCATTGTTAAATCAGAAGAAGTTACTTATAAACCGGATTTCAGCAAGGTGGCAATACATAACTGGGAAATCCCAGCGGTTCAATAAGGGGACTAATGGTATATGCCGAGTTGTCAATTTTTCTACAAAGTTAAACCGCCTGGTCTGAAACATTGAAGAATCAAGAGTGGATGTGCGAAAACAGGTTTCAGAAAAGTATTTCACAGTTTTGGATCTGGAGCATGTTCAGAAAAGAAATAAATATTCAAGGTCCAAAACGGAGCGGTACTAAATCAATGAGCAAGGATGTAAATAAGATTTATGATCTTGATATGCGTAAGTGAAAACGGAGGCTCAAAGCTACCGTTACACAAAACAGAGATTCAGGAGTTCTTTTGAGAATCATTATATGAACGAAGAACAAAGGATGAACACTGAAAAACCTAGAAACCCTAGAATAGATCTGGGGCGGAAAGAGCAGAAGATTTACCGGAGCTGAGGAAGAAGCGGGAGGTTGCCGCGATGCTCTGGTATGTTCAGGGTGATGCAGCGGCCAAGGTTGATGCAGAAACAATGGTTGACGGAGGCGGCGGAGCTTCACGAGCTGGGCGGCGCAAGGAAGACGATGCGGAAGGGCACGAAGGGGAAAGGAGAATGACCCTTCGGTCCTATTTATAAAGGCAAGGGATATGTGTGTCAGGCGAGAAAATCAAGGGGCCGCAAGTTTGGAAGTAGAGCTGTCGCCCCGATTGTTGCAGACCCATTAATGAAAAGATGTTATATACAGTTCTTTATGACAAATGACGTCATGCCGGTTCACCACAATCTGAGAAGATGATGTCACAGTGTTTTAACCAAGAAGATGTTGAAGACGAAGCTTTTTACTAAGGATTGACATGAACCTGTTCAAATCAATCTGGGGCCTAATGTTGGGGATATTACTACTGGGCGTAAACCGGCCAGGAGAGGCCGGGTTAACTTCATCAGTAGTCAAGTATGCTTGAAGCCCGTGAGGATATTCTATAAGGGCCCAAGGCCCAGAACCGGTTTAAGGCTTGTAGCCGTGAACCGCATTAGTATGTAACTTGTGTTGTAAGTTAGAAATACTAGAGACCGAACCGGACACGTCTATGAGCCGGTCTCGGGACTCTGCAAACCGACAAGGCGTCACCCATGTATATAAGGGGCGACCGGAGGCGATTCAGACAACAGACAACAACTCGAGACTTAGGTGAAGCTTGTTTGCTCCCTAGTCATCGAAACCCCATCAATTCCATCACAACTAGACGTAGGCTTTTACCTTCATCGAAGGGGCCGAACTAGTATAAACTCTCTTGCGTCCTTGTGTCCGCTTTAACCCCTTCAAGCCAACCCGTAGCGATGGCTCCATGACTAAGTCCTTTCATGAGGACATCTGCCGTGACAAAACCACGACAATCGGTATGTTACTTCCCCGAGATTCGATCATCGGTATCTCAATACCTAGTTCAATCTCGTAACCAGCAAGTCTCTTTACTCTTTCTATAATGCTTCATCACGCAACTAACTCATTATTCACATTGCTTGCAAGGCTTATAGTGATGTGCATTACCGAGAGGGCCCAGAGATACCTCTCCGATAATCGGAGTGACAAATCCTAATCTCGATCTATGCCAACTCAACAAACACCATCGGAGATACCTGTAGAGCATCTTTATAATCACCCAGTTACGTTGTGACGTTTGATAGCACACTAAGTGTTCCTCCGGTATTCAGGAGTTGCATAATCTCATACTCATAGGAACATGTATAAGTCATAAAGAAAGCAATAGCAACAAACTAAACGATCATAGTGCTAAGCTAACGGATGGGTCTAGTCAATCACATCATTCTCTAATGATGTGATCTCGTTCATCAAATGACAACTCATGTCTATGGCTACGAAACTTAACCATCTTTGATTAACGAGCTAGTTAAGTAGAGGCATACTAGTGACATTCTGTTTGTCTATGTATTCACACATGTACTAAGTTTCCAGTCAATACAATTCTAGCATGAATAATGAACATTTATCATGATATAAGGAAATATAAATAACAACTTTATTATTGCCTCTAGGGAATATTTCCTTGAATTCGGACACCGGAAGTGTTCCAGGGGTACCGGGTACGTATAGGGTCACCGAAAGGGGTTTCGGGCATCCCCCGGCAAACTACATGGTCCTAATGGGCCAAGAAGGGGATAGACCATCCCCTAGGGGGCTGGTGCGCCCCATGTAGGCCAAAATAGGGGGGAAGGAAAGAGGAGAAGAGGGAAAGGAAGGGGAGGGATTCGGCCTCCCCCTTCCTTCTCTCCTCCATCCTCCTCCCCTCCTCCGGATGAATATGGAAAGGGGGGAGGCCGAATTGGGAGGCGCCCAAGTAGGAGGTACTTGGGGCACCCCCTTGGCTACCTCTCCTCCCCTCCAACCTATATATATGAGGGAGGCAGCGCTAGAACACACAACATTGATTCCTAGCCATGTGCGGCGCCCCCCTCCACGGCTTACGCCTCCGGTCATATTCACATAGTGCTTAGCCGAAGCCCTGCGTGGATCGTTTCACCATCATCGTCACCATGCCGTCGCACTGACAGAACTCTCCCTCGACACTTTGTTGGATCAAGAGTTCGAGGGACGTCATCGAGCTGAACGTGTGCAGAACTCGGAGGTGCCGTACGTTCGATTGTTGATCGACCGGAACGAGAAGAAGTTCGACTACATCAACCGCGTTAACAAACGCTTCCGCTTTCAGTCTACGAGGGTGCTTGGATAGATCTTGGTGAGCGTAGGAATTTTTTTGAAATTGCATCCTACGTTTCCCAACAGTGGCATCCGAGCCAGGTCTATGCGTAGATGAAAGAGTTGTGGGCGGTGATCATCATACTCCTTACCACCAATGCCTTATTTTAATTCAGCGGTATTGTTGGATGAAGCAACCTAGACCAACCTTACATGACCATGTTCATGAAACGGTTCCACCGATAGACATGCAACTAGTTTTGCATAAAGGTGGCTGGCGAGTGTCTGTTTCTCCAACTTTAGTTGAATTGAATTTGACTGCAGTCAGTCCTTGTTGAAGGTTAAAACAACAAACTTGATAAATCACCATTGTGGTTTTGATGCGTAGGTAAGAACGGTTCTCACTAGAAGCCCGTAGCAGCCACGTAAAACTTGCAACAACAAAGTAGAGGACGTCTAACTTGTTCTTGCAAGGCATGTTGTGATGTGATATGGTCAAGACATAATGTGATATACGTTATTGTATGAGATGATCATGTTTTGTAAAAGTTATCGGCAACTGGCAGGAGCGTTATGGTTGTCGCTTTATTGTATTAAATGCAAACGCCATGTAATTGCTTTACTTTATCACTGTGCGTTAGCGATAGTTGTAGAACCAATAGTTGGCGAGACGACCACAACGCTACGATGGAGATCAAGGTGTCAAGCCGGTGATGATGGAGATCATGACGGTGCTTTGGAGATGGAGATCAAAGGCACAAGATGATGATGGCCATATCATTTCACATATATTGATTGCATGTGATGTTTATCTTTTATGCATCTTATTTTGCTTAGTACGACGGTAGCATTATAAGATGATCCCTTACTAAAATTTGAAGGTATAAGTGTTCTCCCTGAGTATGCACCATTGCGACAGCTCGTCATGCTGAGACACCACATGATGATCGGGTGTGATAGGCTCTACGTTCACATACAACGGGTGCAAGACAGTTTTGCACATGCAGAATACTCGGGTTAAACTTGACGAGCCTAGCATGTACAGACATGGCCTCGGAACACTGGAGACTGAAAGCTCGAACGTGAATCATATAGTAGATATGATCAACATAGAGATGTTCACCATTGAAGACTACTCCATCTCACGTGACGATCGGACATGGTTTAGTTGATATGGATCACGTGATCATTTAGATGACTCGAGGGATGTCTATCTCGGTGTGAGTTCTTAAATGTCTGATTAATTGAACTTAATTTATCATGAACTTAGTCCTGATAGTATTTGCATATCTATGTTGTAGATCAATAGCTCGCATTGTAGCTTCCATACATTTTTGATACGTTCATAGAGAAAACTAAATTGAAAGATGATAGTAGCAATGATGTGGACTGGGTCCGTGATCTAAGGATTATTCTCATTGCTGCACAGAAGAATTATGCCCTTGATACACCGCTAGGTGACGGACCTATTGCAGGAGCAGATACAGACATTATGAACGTTTGGCAAGCTCAGTATGATGACTACTTGATAGTTTAGTGCGCCATACTTTACGGCTTAGAATCGGGGCTGCAAACATATTTTGAACGCCATGGAGCATATGAGATGTTCCAAGAGCTGAAATTGGTTTTTCAGACTCATGCCCATGTCGAGAGGTATGAGACCTCTGACAAGTACTTTGCCTACAATATGGAGGAGAATAGCTCAGCTAGTGAGCATGTGCTCAGAATGTCTGGGTACTACAATCGCTTGAATCAAGTGGGAGTTAATCTTTCAGATAAGATAGTGATTAACAGAGTTCTCTAGTCACCATCACCAAGTTACTAGAACTTCGTGATGAACTATAATATGCAAGGGATGACAAAAACGATTCCCAAGCTCTTCGCAATGCTGAAATCAGCGAAGGTAGAAATCAAAAAATATCATAAAGTATTGATGGTTAACAAGACCACTAGTTTCAAGAAAAAGGGCAAGGGAAAGAAAGGAAAACTTCAAAAAGAATGGCAAGAAAGTTGCCACTCCCATGAAGTAGCCCAAAGCTAGACCCAAGCCTGGAACTGAGTGCTACTACTGCAAAGGAAATGGTCACTGGAAGTGGAACTGCCCTAGATACTTGGCGGATAAGATGGATGGCAAAGTAAACAAAGGTATATTTGATATACATGTTATTGATGTGTACTTTACTAGTGTTTATAGAAACCCCTCGGTATTTAATACTGGTTCAGTTGCTAAGAGTAGTAACTTGAAATAGGAGTTGCAAAATAAACAAAGACTAGTAAAGGGCGAGGTGATGATGTGTGTTGGAAGTGATTCGAAGGTTGATAAGATCACCATTGCACACTCCCTTTACCTTCGGGATTAGTGTTGAATCTAAAATAAATGTTATTTGGTGTTTGCGTTAAGCATGAATATGATTGGATCATGTTTATTGCAATACAATTATTCATTTAAGTCAAGGAATAATTATTGTTCTATTTACATAAATAAAACCTTATATGGTCATACACTCAATATAAATGGTTTATTGAATCTCAATCGTAGTGATACATATATTCATAATATTGATGCCAAAAGATACAAAGTTGATAATGATAGTGCAACATACTTGTGGCACTGCCGTTTAAGTCATATTGTTGTAAAGCGCATGAAGAAACTCCATGCAGATGGATTTTTGGAATCACTTGATTATGAATCATTTGATACTTGCGAACCATGCCTCATGGGCAAGATAACTAAGACTCCGTTCTCCACAACAATGGAGCGAGCCACTGACTTATTGGAAATAATACATACTGATGTACGCAGTCCGATGAGTGTTGAGGCTCGCGGTGGGTATCGTTATTATCTGAACTTCACAGATGATTTGAGCAGATATGGGTATATCTACTTGATGAAAGACAAGTCTGAAACATTTGAAAATTTCAAAGAACTTTAGAGTGAAGTGGAGAATCATCGTAACAAGAAAATAAATTTTCTACGATCTGATCGCAGAGGCGAATATTTGAGTTACGAGTTTGGCCTTCATTTAAAAAAATGTGGAATAGTTTCACAACTCACGCCACCTGGAATACCACAGAGTAATGGTGTGTCCGAACGTCGTAACCGTACTATATTAGATATGGTGTGATTTATGATGCCTCTTACCGATTTACCACTATCGTTTTGGGGTTATGCATTAGAGACAGCTGCATTCACTTTAAATAGGGCACCATCTAAATCCGTTGAGACGACACCATATGAACTGTGGTTTTGCAATAAACCTAAGCCGTCGTTTCTTAAAGTTTGGGGTTGCGATGTTTATGTGAAAAAGCTTCAGCCTAATAAGCTCGAACCCAAATCGAAGAAGTGCATATTCATAGGATACCCAAAAGAAACTGTTGGGTACACCTTCTGTCACATATCCGAAGGCAAGATCTTTGTTGCTAAGAATGGATCCTTTCTAGAGAAGGAGTTTCTCTCGAAATAAGTGAGTGGGAGGAAAGTAGAACATGATGAGGTAATTGTACCTTCTCTGGAATTGGAAAGTAGCTCATCACAGAAAATCGTTCCCGTGATGCCTACACCAACAAGAGAGAAAGCTAATGATAATGATCATGAAACTTCAGATCAAGTTATAACCGAACCTCGTAGGTCAACCAGAGCATGTTCCGCACCAGAGTGGTACAGTAATCCTGTTCTGGAAGTCATGTTACTAGACCATGATGAACCTACGAACTATGAGGAAGCGATGATGAGCCCAGATTCCGAAAAATGGCTTGAGGCCATGAAATCTATGATTGGATCCATGTATGAGAACAAAGTATGGACTTTGGTTGACTTACCAGATGATCGGCAAGCCATAGAGAATAAATGGATCTTCAAGAGGAAGATGGACGCTGTCGGTGTACAAAAGTAGGGGCTCTCCTTTTTACCCCTTTACTTGTGCACGGGCAGTCAGAACCGCGCCCATGGCCACACTAATTAGGGCAGAGGAGCAAAGCCAGAGGCATGAAGCAATCCAAGCAACGCCAAGACCAGAGACACAAAGAGCAAGAGGGCGAGGTGGACTCCCCCGGCAAGACCCTTGCCGGGACGGCTCCCGCGGCCCCGACAAGAGCCTTGCCAAGGCAACTTGCCCGATGCCAGCGGAGCGCGCCACACTTGAGCCTAGGGGTTCCAACGTCATCAGCCATATTGGAACCAAGGCTCGGGAGGCATCTCCGTGGTGGCATGCAGATCTTTGTGAAGAAGCATACAAGATCAGATGAGGACCAAAAGACGATGATCCTCGGCGGGATTCTAGCCAAGGAAATCCACGAGACCCCCGGCAAGACCCTTGCCGGGGACAACCGCAATGCCACGACAAAACCACCTGCCGGGGCCCCGGCAAGACCCTTGTCAAGGACACCCGCGGGACCACAACCAGGCCCACGTCTGCCAAGACTCCACCGCCGTTCCCATACAGCTGCCAGACCAACCAGCTTGGCACGCACCTGTGTGGCAGCATGTGGCTTCCAAGCCAGCCCAGCAAGCACCTGCGTGGTGGCATGCAGATCTTCGTGAAGATCCTACTACCACGCCATCTCAGCAGCCTGCCAGCCTGCATGGCGCTACATGCATCGTTGGCATGGATGCGCATCGGAGCGAGGCAGAGCAGCGACGGACGGGACGGGCCTCGTTGCCATCCCCGATAAAGCAGCAGGACACCTAAGGGCCGCATTTAATGCGTCTTGTCCTGTAATGACAAGCGATAAGCTTGCGCACTGTACACCTTTCCACCTCCTGTGTGCCATTGTGGCGACCCCTTTTGTCTATAAAAGGAGGCCCAAGGCGTCCAGGAGAAGGATTCGGATCTTTTGGGCAACACATGCACCGTAGCTAGCTCAAGAGCTCTAGATCACTCAAATACATACACCAAAGCAGGACTAGGGTATTACGCATCTTCGTGGCCCGAACCTGGGTAAACGATCCTTATGCTGACCGCCAGACCCGCTCTTTGCACAACCCCGCGCCCGCCAACCGTAGAAGGGATCCCAGTGATTTCATAGGTGTCGTTTCCCCGATAGATGATGATAGTAGTGTTACTATCTACAAAGCTAGACTTGTCGAAAAAGGTTTTTGAAAAGTTCAAGGTGTTGACTACAATGAGATTTTCTCACTCGTAGCGATGCTTAAGTCTGTCCGAATCATGTTAGCAATTGCCACATTTTATGAAATCGGGCAAATGGATGTCAAAACTGCATGCCTTAAGGTATTTCTTAAAGAAGAGTTGTATATGATGCAACCAAAAGGTTTTCTCGATCCTAAAGGTGCTAACAAAGTGTGCAAACTCCAACGATCTATCTATGGACTGGTGCAAGCATCTCGGAGTTGGAATATACACTTTGATAAGGTGATCAAAGCATATGGTTTTATACAGACTTGTGGTGAAGCCTGTATTTACAAGAAAGTGAGTGGGAGCACTACAACCTTTCTGATAAGTATATGTGAATGACATATTGTTGATCGAAAATGATGTAGAATTTTCTGGGAAGCATAAAGGAGCGTTCTGCTTACATATTGGGCATCAAGATCTATAGAGATAGATCAAGACCCTTGATAAGACTTTCGATGAGTACATACCTTGATAAGATTCCGAAGGATTCAAAATGGATCAGTCAAAGAAGGAGTTCTTGCCTGAGTTGTAAGGTATGAAGTTGAGTAAGACTCAAAACCCGACCACGGCAGAAGATAGAGAAGTCATTCCCTATGCCTCAGCCATAGGTTCTATAAAGTATGCCATGTTGTATACCAGACCTATTGTGTACCTTGCCATGAGTTTGGCAAAGGGGTACAATAGTGATCCAGGAGTAGATCACTGGACAACGGTCAAAATTATCCTTAGAATACTAAGGAAATATTTCTTGGTTATGGAGGTGATAAAGAGATCATCGTAAAGAGTTATGTCGATGCAAGCTTTGACACCAATCTGGATGACTCTGAGTCTCAATCTGGATACATATTGAAAGTGGGAGCAATTAGCTAGAGTAGCTCTGTGCAGAGCATTGTAGACATAGAAATTTGCAAAATACATACGGATCTGAATGTGGCAGACCCGTTGACTAAAGTTCTCTCACAAACAAAATATGATCACACCTTAGTACTCTTTGGGTCTTAATCACATAGCGATGTGAACTAGATTATTGACTCTAGTAAACCCTTTGGGTGTTGGTCACATGGCGATGTGAACTATGGGTGTTAATCACATAAAGATGTGAATTATTAGTGTTAAATCACATGGCGATGTGAACTAGATTATTGACTCTAGTGCAAGTGAGAGACTGAAGGAAATATGCCCTAGAGGCAATAATAAAGTTGTTATTTTATATTTCCTTATATCATGATAAATGTTTATTATTCATGCTAGAATTGTATTAACCGGAAACTTGATACATGTGTGGATACATAGACAAAACAAGTGTCCCTAGTAAGCCTCTACTAGACTAGCTCTTTAATCAAAGATGGTTAAGTTTCCTAACCATAGACATGTGTTGTCATTTGATGAACGGGATCACATAATTAGGAGAATGATGTGATGGACATGATCCATCCGTTAGCTTAGCATGTTGATCTTCAGTTTTATTACTATAGCTTTCTTCATGTCATATACATTTTCCTTTGACTATGAGATTATGCAACTCGCGGATACCAGAGGAATACCTTGTGTGCTATCAAACGTCACAACGTAACTGGGTGATTATAAAGATTCTCTACAGGTATCTCCGAAGGTGTTTGTTGGGTTGGCATAGATCGAGATTAGGATTTGTCACTCCGAGTATCGGAGAGGTATCTCTGGGCCCTCTTGATAATACACATCATAAGAAGCCTTGCAAACAATGTGACCAATGAGTTAGTTGCGGGATGATGTATTACGGAACGAGTAAAGAGACTTGCCGGTAACAAGATTGAACTAGGTATGAAGATACCGACCATCGAATCTCGGGCAAGTAACATACCGACGACAAAGGGAATAATGTATGTTGTCATTACGGTTAGGCCGACAAAGATCTTCGTAGAATATATGGGAACCAATATGAGCATCCAGGTTCCGCTATTGGTTATTGACCAGAGAGGTGTCTCGGTCATGTCTACATAGTTCTCGAACCCGTAGGGTCCGCACACTTAACGTTCGATGACGATTTTGTATTATATGAGTTATGTGATTTGGTGACCGAATGTTGTTCGGAGTCCCGGATGAGATCACAAACATGATGAGGAGTCTCAAAATGATTGAGAGGTAAAGATTCATATATAGGACGATGGTATTCAGACACCGAAAGTGTTCCGGGGGTACTGGGTACGTATCGGGTCACCGGAAGGGGTTCCGGGCATCCCCGGCAAACTACATGGGCCTAATGGGCCAAGAAGGGGACAGACCAGCCCCTAGGGAGGCTGGTGCGCCCCATGTAGGCCAACGTAGGGGGGAAGGAAAGAGGAGAAGAGGGAAAGGAAGGGGAGGGATTCGGCCTCCCCTTCCTTCTCTCCTCCCTCCTCCTTCCTTCCCCCTCCGGATGAATATGGAAAGGGGGAGGCCGAATTGGGAGGCGGCCAAGTAGGATTCCTCCTACTTGGGGTGCCCCCTTGGCTGCCTCTCCTCCTCTCCAACCTATATATATGAGGGGACACCGCTAGAACACACAACATTGATTCCTAGCCGTCTGCGGCGCTCCCCTCCACAGTTTACGCCTCCGGTCATATTCACGTAGTGCTTAGGCGAAGCCCTGCGCAGATCGTTTCACCATCACCGTCACCACACCGTCGTGCTGACGGAACTCTCCCTCGTCACTTTTCTGCATCATGAATTTGAGGGACGTCATCGAGCTGAACATGCGTAGAACTCGGAGGTGTCGTACATTCGGTGCTTGATCGGTCGGAATGAGAAGAAGTTCGACTACATCAACTGCGTTAACAAACGCTTCCTCTTTCGGTCTATGAGGGTACATGGACACACTCTCCCCTTCTCGTTGCTATGCATCTCCTAGATAGATCTTGCGTGAGCGTAGGATTTTTTTTGAAATTGCATGCTAGGTTTTGATGTCTACTACGCAACTTTATTCTTGTAGACTCGTGTGGGCCTCCAAGGGCAGAGTTTTGTAGGACAGTAGCAATTTTCCCTCAAGTGGATGACCTAAGGTTTATAAAGCTGTGGGAGGTGAAGGATGAAGATGGTCTCTCTCAAACAACCCTACAACCAAATACAAGAAATCTTTGTGTCCCCAAAACATCCAATACAATCTCAAATTGTATAGGTGCACTAGTTCGGCGAAGGGATGGTGATAAAAGTGTAATATTGATGGTAGAAATATATTTTTATAACAGCAAGGTAGCAAATAGTAAACGGGCACAAACGGTATCGCAATGCTTGAAAATGAGGCCTAGGGTCCATACTTTCGCTAGTGCAATCTCCCAACAATGCGAATATAATTGGATCATATAACCATCCCTCAACGTGCAACGAAGAATCACTCCAAAGTTCCTATCTAGTGGAGAACATACGAAGAAATCATTTGTAGGGTACGAAACCACCTCAAAGCTATTCTTTCCGATCGATCTGTCCAAGAGTTCGTACTAAAATAACACCAAATAATTTCAGATTCATAATACTCAATCCGACACAAAGAACTTCAAGGAGTGCCCCAAGATTTCTACGGGAGAAACAAAAGACGAGAATGTGCATCAACCCCTATGCATAGATTACCCCAATGTCACCGCGGGAATCCGCGAGTTGAATGCGAAAACACATATCAATTGAATCAATATGATACCCCATTGTCACCGCGAGTATTCATATGCGAGACATATATCAAGTGCTCTCAAATCCATAAAAGTATTTAATCCGATAACAACGAAATCTCAAAGAGAAAAACTCAATTCATCACAACAAGATAGAGAGGGGAAATCTCCATATGATCCAACTATATTAACCAAGCCCATGATACATCAAGATCGTGACATCTCAAGAACAGGAGAGAGAGAGAGAGATTAAACACATAGCTACTCGTACAAACCCTCAGTCCCGAGGGTGGACTACTCCCTCCTCATCATGGTGGCTGTCGGGATGATAAAGATGGCCACTGGTGATGATTTCCCCCTCCGACAGGGTGCCAAAATAGGGTCTGGGGGTTTCGGTGGCTACAGAGGCTTGTGACGGCGGAACTTCTGATCTAAGGTTACCCTGGTGGGTTTTGGAATGTTTGGGAATTTATAGGGCGAAGAGGGGGTGCGGGAGGCGACCGAGGTGGGCACAACCCACCTGGGCACGCCTGGGCCCCCAGGCCGCCCTAGTGGATTGTGCCCCCTCGGGGCACCCGCAGGTGCTGCTCTGGCTTATCAGGAGTCTTCTGGTCCATAAAAAAACCACAAAAAGTTTTGCGGTGTTTGGACTCCACTTGATATTGATTTCCTGCGATGTAAAAACATGCAAAAAAACAGCAACTTCATTTGGCACTATGTCAATAGGTTAGTTCCAAAAAATGATATAAAATGACTATGAAATGATAATAAAACATCCAAGAATGATAATATAACAGCATGGAACGATAAAAAATTGGGATTTTTACATCTCTGCCCCTGGTTCCTTAGCTCTACTCATTCATCCTCACGCTGTTAACTTTTGCTCAATTTTCAGAAACCCTCATAACTGGGCACAACGGACGTTGCCGTCGGGTCAAAGGCTTGACCGTTAACTATGACTAGTGGGGCCATGTTGGACTGTGACGTCCGTTCGACCTGACAAGTGGGGCTGTTCGACCATTGGGCCGTGGTTTCGTTGGGTTGTCCCTTGCATTAAACGTCTGTGCGCACCGCCAGGACAGAAGCCTGCTATGCATGCACCCAGAAATGCCTGCCTGCATGCGTCGATCGAGCCTGCATGCGCCGATGCCACGATCCCACGATGCATCGACCGAGCGTGCATGCGCCGATCAAGCCTGCATGCGCCGATGCTCCCGCCACGATGCACTGACCAAGCAGCTTTCTTGCACGCCAGCCGCAACGGATGCAGCGACGGTCACTGCCGATGGTTCCTATCTTCTAGCTAGGTGGCTGGCTACATATTTGTGGCTTGTGTAAAAAAAGTGCCACTCCCTTCACTACAAAAAAAGACACATATGTGACATTTTGGGCCGAACGAATTTTTTTTCTGTCATACATATGACACTTCTATGACGATAATTGTGACAAAACCCGGTATCATCATAGATGTGGTGGGCTCCTACTTCTATGACAAAAAATCATGACAGAAAATGGGATTTTCGTCCTGGGCGGGCGGAGACGCAACTGCATGACATTCTTTGGGCCGTCCATGACGGAAAAACCGTGGTAGAAGCGAGGGGAGGAAAATTTCGGGAGTTGCCGATTACGATGGGAGGTCGGGGCCAAGCAATGCGCTGCTTTCTTCATACGACGCACGCGTAGGCGCTGGCTCTAATCAACCCGAAGCGAGGCGTTGGGCTCTAATCAACCCGAGCGATTGCACTTCGTGCTACACGTTATCGAAACCGAAAGCGATCGATCGATGGTCGTTAATCAACCCGGCGGAGCGATTCTTCATTGCCGCCGCTAATTGAAGCCGATCGATTGGATGAACAAAGTGGCGTTGCGGGGGTTTGGTTGAATAGTGAACGGTGGCGTTGCCTCTGGATGAACATGACCCCGTGGTGTGGAGGGCTGGATGAACAGTAGACGATGGAGGGGTGGCCGTGGAGGGGTGGTTGAACAGGACCCCGTGGTGTGGAGGGCTCGATGAACAGTAGACGGTGGAGGGGTGCCCGTGGAGGGGTGGTTGAACAGTAGCCGGTGGTGTAGCGCACGATGGAGGCTGGATGAACAGGAGCCCGTGGAGGCTGGAGGAGGTCGACGGTAGCCCGTGGAGGATGGAGGAGGTCGACGGTGGAGATGAACAGTATCCCGTGGAGTCCCGTTTTGCGGTACGCCACACTCCTCCCGATGAACAGACCCCGTTTTGACCGTGGCGCTCCAACACAAGTCCGCTTCTCCGTTTTGCGGTACGCCACACCCCTCCCGATCAACAGGACCCCCGTTTCGACCGTAGGAGGTCCGTTTCCTCCATTTTGCGGTATGCCACACCCCTCCCGATCAACAGGCCCGTTTCGACCGTAGGAGGTCCATTTCGAACATGGCCGGTCGAACACAAGGCCGTTTCCTCCGTTGTGCGGTACGCGAGGCCTCGTTTCCATCGCCTGTTCCGCCCAAGCCCTCCCGATGAACACGACCACGCATTCCGTTCCGACCCAGCCGGTTGGCTCCCCATGAACACGACGACGACACTGTTTCTCCGTTCCGACCCAGCCATGTACGTATGAGCGAGTAGGCGTTCGAGACCCTTCCTATATGTACGTACATGGCCGTATTTTCTTTCTTGCACCCTCGCTGTAATGCGTGCGTGTATCGTGCTACGCAGCGCCTCTACTACGACACATGCGCGCCTCTACATCCACCAGTATATATGTACGTACACGTTCGCGACCAGAATGACAACGCTACGTACGCTTCGACCAGGTGGGTCCCGACTGTCAGGCACTTCCTTGCGTGCGAAGATGTAGCTGGTGGGTCCCAGCAGTCAGGGGGGCGAATCGTTTTTTTTGCCCGGACGCACTTCCTTGCGTGCGAAGATGTAGCTGGTGGGTCCCAGCAGTCAGGGGGAAACATTTTTTTCACGAAATACGGTGGCCCGTCCGGTGGGTCCCCGCTGTCAGGTGGAGGAATAATTATTTTGCGTGTAATAAGGAGGCACTTCCTTGCTGCGGCCGTGGACCCAGCTGTCAGCCTCTCCACGTACAGTCCACGTCCGATGGAAGCCGTTCCTTGACCATGTTGACCACGCCGCACCGAGAGCACCAGGGCGGTGGACGACGGCGAGGCCTAGGAAGGGGACGACGCGGAGCCGGGGAAGACGCCGCAGTGGATGCCCACGCGTAGAGGAGTACGAGGGTTCACTGGTTCGCTGCGGTGTGAGGCTGTCGTCGCCGCAAAATAACAGGGGGTGTGGGTGAGTAGAGGGATGGCCTGGCCAGCGGTGGGAGTAGTAGGGGGCGGTGAGGCCTCCGTCGCATCGCAACCGGCCACGAGAGGCAGGAGCACTAGGCACGATCAGCGCTGGTTTGGGCGGCTGGAGCAAGAAGACCAGAGGTTGAAGAAGCACTACGGCCGTTGGATGGACATCGTACGGTCACTGGAGCTAGAATCATGCATATTTACTAAGTTGATAAAGCCCTCCGTCCCCATCAACTTAGTAGGCCCACAAGTCAGCCTGCCACTATACTGGGTCCCAGCTAACAGGGGAGGATTCATTTTTTTGTGCGTAATAAGAAGGCACTTCCTTGCGTGCGAAGATATAGCTGATGGGTCCGAGCTGTCAGCGGCGGTAACGTTTTTTCACGGAATACAGAGGCCCTTTCGGTGGGTCCCTGATGTCAGCTGGAGGAATCATTATTTTGCGTGTAGTAAGGAGGCATTTCCTTGCGTGCGGCCGTGGACCCAGCTGTCGGCCTCTCCACATACAGTCCACTTCAAATGAATGACGGTCGTTGACCATGTTGACCAGGCCGCGCCGAGAGCACCATGGCGGTGGACGACGGCGAGGCCTAGGAAGGGAATGACACGAATCCAGGGAAGACTCGGCAGTTGTTTCCCATGCGAAGGGGAGTACGACTGTACGAGGGTTTACTGGTTCGTCTGCCGTCGCCGGAGAATAACAACAGGTGCGGGTGAGTAGAGGGATGGCTAGGCCAGCGATGGGAGTACGGTGGGGCGGTGAGGCCTGCGCGGCAGCACAGCCGGCCACGGGAAGGAGGGAGCAGGCAGTCCTGCCGACGCTTGTTTGAGCGGCTGGAGCAGGAAGAGCAGAGATTGAAGAAGCACGACGGCCGTTGGATGGACATCCAACAGTCACTGCTTGTGCTTCAACCTTTTTTTTAGGAAAGCCTCAAATCTGTGGAAAACAACATACAACCCATCTGCCGTTCTTTATAATAATTTACAACCCATTTGCTAATTCTTAAGGTTTTTTTGGAGCCCATATTCTTTTTGTTAGCATTACAGCCCATACTGTGGCCACGGTTAAAAATTTATACGAAATTTTGCATATTTCAATGCAGTCCGAACTGTTTTTAATCCCGAATTTTTGACTCACGTTCAAACTGATTTTAAAAATAAATGTATATCAATATAAAATCCAACAAATTCTCCACGCATAAAAATTAATGTAATTTAAAATCTCGAAATAAAAAAAAAGATATTTGAAACTAATTGCCGGTTTGATGTGTTTTAAAAATGTACAGGCCATTTCTCATTACTGAAGGGCCATTTTCTCGGCCAGCCAATGAAAGCTCTCCTCGTCTTGAAAGATTTGCAGCCCAACAGGCCTGACAAAGCGACTTACTTGGCAAATCACAAAAAAACTGGGCTGTGGCCGTGGACCCAGCTGTTAGCCTCTCCACGTACAGTACTCTTCTGATGGAATGTCGTTGACCACATTGACCACGCCGCGCCGAGAGCACCAAGGCGATGGACGACGGCGAGGCCTAGGAAGGGCACGACGCGGAGACGGGGAAGACGCGGTAGTGGATGCCCACGCGTAGAGGAGTACGAGGGTTCACTGGTTCGGCTGCAGTGTGAGGCTGCCATCGCCGCAGGGCCTGGCTAGCGGTGGGAGTAGTAGGGGGCGATGAGGCCTCAACGGCAGCACGGCCGGCCGGAAGGCGAGGCAAAGCGGTTTCCCGGCGCTGGTTTGGGCGGTAAGTGCAAGAAGAGCAGCGATTGAAGAAGCAGCAGGACCATTCGATTCAAATCCAACGGTTACAGCTACTAGAATCGTTTGTTGACTAGGTTGACAAGCCCTGCGTACGCGTCAACTTAGTAGGCCCACAGGTCAGCCTCCCAACCGGTGCGCCCCAGATGTCAGTGGGAGGAATCATTTTTTCACGTAATAAGGAGGCAGTTGATTGCGTGCGGCCAGGCCAGCGGAGGGAGTAGGGTGGGCCGGGGAAGCCTGCACGGTATCACAGCGGGCCACAAGATGACGGAGCAGGCAGTCCCGACGATGCTAGTTTAGGCGGCTGGAGCAGGAAGATCAAAGATTGAAGAAGCATGTCGGCCGTTGGATGGACATCCAACAATCACTGTTGCTAGAATCGTGTGTTCACTGACAAAGCCTTGCGTAAACAAGTCAGCCTCGAAATCTGTGGCGTGTACAGCCCATTTGCTATTATTTTTATAATTTTTACTCATTTTCTAATTCGTATGGAATTTATTGCAGCCCGCTTTTCCATTTTTAAAATTGCCGCCATTTTCTCGTCAAGCATTGTGGTAAAAAATTAACTAAATATGTGGTAAATTTTGAAAATTCGCATATTTTTGCTGGGGAACGAAACATTCTTAATCCAAAATTTAATAGCCATACTAAAACAAATTTAAAAATAAATTAGTACTATGTCATGTTAAATCCAATGAAATACGTATAAGATATCAGTGAAGAACAAAATTCAAAAAAAAACTAATATCCCATTTGCTATAATTTTTTTGGAATTTTCAACCCCTTTTGATATTAGTTTTAACAGACATTGACCATACTCTTTGGCCAGGACGGAATGCATCCCTCCTCGTCTTGAAAGATTTGCAGCCCAAAGATTTTGGAGAAAACAAATAGGCCTAGCTTGGGTATTCTTCAAAAGAAATACTGGGCTACCTATTTTCCCAAAGAACTGGTGCATGAGCATTTAGCTTTATTTATTTATTTACTTATTTATGTTTAGGGCACCATGAGCATGTACAGGCGGATTCATGTGAGAGCCTCCCTTCCGATTAATTATGGGCTTCTCTATTGGGCCTTAAATCGATTGGGCTGCATGTTATCAACAAGTGGAAAATGTGTTCCGTACGAAAAATAGTATGAGCTACGTACGGTACGGGGCACTAAAGGATCGAACCGTGCAACGACTCCCAAAACAACACATTTATTCAACCAACAGACGAAATATACTACTCCCTCCTTTCCGGTTTATAGGGCTTATCTCAAAATTTTAGTTTTTCCATTTTATAAGGCTCAATTTGGTTGTTTCCCATCACATGTTCAGATTCCAATGTGCATTAAATCATTGCATGCAAGTATTAAGAGAAAATTGACCAATGCATGTAATTTATGCATGCATGCATTGCAATTAATGCATTGGTAAACATACTTTTTGAGGAAAACAAGAGCATTAATTGGGTGCTTTTGCAAACTACAAAAATTATTCCACCACTCATCATCTACCTTGGTTGGTGATATTTTTGAATTGAGCCTTATAAACCGGAAAGGAGGGAGTACTGATTGTACATTGAAAACAGCAGCAGCAGCAACCAGGGTTGGGGGTGCAACAGAAGCAGTAAGCAGGCCAGAAGAGTGAAGACGCAGCTCTCTCTTCCAAACCAAACATCAGCCATCATTACAAAAGGGCTACCAAAAAAGAACAAGTGTATGCATCAAACTAAATAAAGATCCTACTACACAAAGTGTACGCATCTAAATAACTGGCTTAGTTAGACGTTACTATTTATTAAGCTGTGGAGATTGGCTGGCGGCTTGAACCATATGGGTGCCTGACAGGGGAAACTCCAGCCAACAGGTCGAAGTCTGATACTTGCGACCCTCTCTCCTACTTTGGGCTGCAGAGCGTGGCAGCACATATCAGGGTATGGTGCATGCAGAGACTCATGGTACGCTGTGTAGACACAGTTTTGCCTGATGAACGAAACCGCGCTGCCATCATGATCCTTGCCGTCGGTTATCTCCTAGTTAATCTGATAATTCAGTCCGACAAACAGAGAGTGTGTACCAAGGCTACTTACCAGCCTCCAGTCAAAAATTATCAAGGCCCGTAGAAGCTGAGATCCCGCTCAAAGACTCGACAAAGGATCGTGATTGTATTCCGCGAAACAACACGTCCGGTACGTGCGAACGATCATCAATCTTTCGCCGTCGTTTGATCGAGCCAGGAACCACCTGCAACTGCCATGCCGCTTTTCTTTGAAAGGTTCTGGGATTAGGAAGGGTAGGGACACCAGGCGGCCTACAACATCATATCAAGTTCGAGTCAAATAAAAAATTGCTCTTGATTTAGTCAATCTTAAGAACAGCATGTTATGAGCATGAATATTTTTTCAGTAAATGTTGACAGTAATATAAGCAAGCCATCATGATATCATAGGAAAGTAACATACTGCTGTAACAGCCGTTTGTAGTGATGATCGGAGTAGGCCAAAGAATACGTCCAGCCATAGAAGGAGTCAACAGCGTAAATGAAGCCCTTGTGTTCAATGGCATCAGAGAACCATCGAGGATGTATGATCCTGCAATGGACGTGCAGATTTATCCACTTACCGCAGTGACCTGTCAGATAGGCGAGACCGCGGTTGAAGTACGCAATTAGCCTGAAATCTTTATAATTCGCAGATCTTGTGGGCACTTGGCAGATTACAACCTTGAGCAAATCAAACTTGGTATCATGTTGGCTACTGTAAGATTCCGTGTATTCTATGCTGCAGTGCCAAAGCAGTGCAGTGTTAATCGAAGGAAGGGGGATCAATCACCGGGTGTAGACCTCCACGAGCATCCAGCTGCCGCGACCGTCGACGAGCACCATCCAAGACGTGTTCATGCCGACCCAATACATACCGTTAATGTAGCTGAGGCTAATGGGGATCGGATCGCAGTGAAGGGGGTTGATGCTCGCCACCTACGATCGTTATGCTGCATGACACACCATTTCTGAAGATCAGGCGGCATCAGCAAGCAAGGAGCTGGCTTAAAAAGCTCCGGCCTGAGGGCTTTGAGTAAACGGTACAGGCCTGACGAGCACGCCAAGTGGCGGCATGGTATCGAGATTGTCCACACGCGAAACAATGAGCTTGATTACCTCCTGGGGAGCGAATTCCAGCCACTCTTTCGGTGGCGCTGCTCGGTTCTGCCATTGTTAGTGCTTGGGTTTTGGACGAGGGGGAGGCGCCTTAAGCGGGACGGAAGCTTGGACGAGATTATGTGCGGACAAAGATGGAGAAGCGAATATGTGCTGCGGGAAGTGGACAGGTGATGATGACTACAGCACGCCGCTTGACTTACAAGACACATACCAGCAGCGTAGGGTCATATCGATGCCAGACAACTTGCTTGAGTGATCACAGTACTGGTACTCCCTACAGTACCTACTACAGTACTATGCCCTAGCTTGCTAGAGTAGAGTAGTAGAGTAGGACCCTGCTCTACTACTAGCACCGGAGGAGCAGTATATTCTAATCTAAAATAGTTACAAACTTCAATGCCCGAGCGTGGAACGACTACGAACCGTGCTCAAAGACCGTGTCTACATGGTGTTTGGACTTATATGCAAAAAAAATTAGCAAGATGCCCGTGCATTGCACGGCACACCATCATCACCAACTCGGTTTTTTCTCTACTCCTACTCCTATAAAAGACTCAGTTGGTGATGATGGAGGCGAGGAGGCGTGTTCAGTCGGGCGTGCAGCGGACGGCGCAGCACTATTCGATTTGTTATTAAAAAAAGTGGTAGAGATAGAGAGATAGGGAGGAGCACGAGGTTGTGGGAGATAAGGATGAACGAGGCAAGGCCTTATCTGTAAATGTGGAGAGAGGTGTGGGTATCTTTTTTAAAATTGTCATAGTTGGCTTTCTATCCGTCAGATATAGATCGGACAGTCTATATTACAAGATGGCAGGCATACCATCATCACCAACTCGGTTTTTCTATAAGAGTAGATATATGTAGATATAGATAGATAGAGACTAGGGAGTACTAGTAAGGACACCATCTACTGCTTCGTGTGCTACTCTTGCGCTCCATTCGGCTGCCGCAACATCCCCTACAGCCACTCCCTCCTGCGCTCCATTCGGTAGGCTGTTGAAATATGGGGAGCTCACTCGCGATCACTGGCAGAACCACGACTTCACCGACGACGACTTCTTCCCGACCTCGGCAACCTCTTCCTCAACGACATGGGCGACAACCTCAACGCCAATGTGATCTTGCTCCCATTGCACCGCATGTGTTTCGTCCTTCCTATTCAAATCGTGGTAGAATTCATGTTTCTACTCTGTATCCTACTACTATGCTAGTCCACATGATTAGTTTCATCTCTGTTATAGCCGTCATGATTTATTTTGTGCTTATTCATTTTAAATCTCGTAGTAACTTGCTCGCATATTCAACTGGCGCAACGTCCCCTACAGCCACTCCTGTTTCATGGACGGCCTGGTCGATGCCTCCAAGGAGCCCTTCGTCCACTGCTATGAGTGCCCGATGCCGTTTTGTGGCTCGCCGGCGGACATGGTGCATCACCTCACGGATGCGTGCAGCGGTCACTGCTGGCCCTTGGCGGAGAACATCAAGTACGACACGTGCTACCGGTTCACCATGCCGGAGTCGCTGGAGGATCACCGCCGCCTGCTAGTCTCTGAGGAGGACGGCACTCGCGAGGCCCGCGCAGGCCGCCGCCCGTCTTGTATGGCGTGCATCGTGCGTCGCCGTGGCGGCTAATCGACACGAGGCAGATGTACAGGTGCGAGGTCAATGTTACTACCCCTCCGGGTCACATGGGTGGCGAAACCGGCCTCATCAGACAGACTTGGAATCTGAGGAGCTGGGACTATCCCGCCAATGTGGACTTGGAAAACCCATGGCATCCGTTCTATCCTTTACCCGCCGACTCCGTGCACGGGGACTCCAAGGAGGTTCACCTGGACATATGCATTACTCCCTCCTTTCCGGTTTATAAGGCTCAATTCAAAATTCTCACCAACCAAGGTAGATGGTGAGTGGTGGAATACTTTTTGTAGTTTGAAAAAGCACCCAATTAATGCTCTTGTTTTCCTCAAAAAAGTATGTTTACCAATGCATTAATTGCAATGCATGCATGCATAAATTACATGCGTTGGTCAATTTTCTCTTAGTACTTGCATGCAATGATTTAATGCACCTTGGAATCTGAACATGTGATGGAAAACAACCAAATTGAGCCTTATAAAATGGAAAAACTAAAATTTTGAGATAAGCCCTATAAACCGGAAAGGAGGGAGTATTAAGTGCGCTTATGGCCCGTGTCTTTGCCGCTTTTGATTCTGTAAGCTTGTCGTTAAACTTGAGTGGCTTTCGCTGCAGTCCTTCCTTTGAACTGATCCTCTCACTGAGCCGATGTAAGACACTTTGGGTTTCATTTGATAATGGAACCGGGGAGGAGCCACCCTGTTCTTCTAAAAAAATACGCATTATCAAGTTAAATGTTGATCATTATTCTTCACTCAATGTAATCCGTTGTCTAAGCATGTGAAGACTTCCATGCAGGATCTTGCTCTATTGGAGTATCACGCATGAATAAAAGTGTATCCATTTATGGTTTAGTCTAGAATCTTCCATGTATGAATTTTTACTACAAGATCGGTGAAAGACTTACGATGAACCATTTCTTACATCTCCTCTTGCCCCCATGCAAGTCATCCTGATTTAATCCCTCCGTCTAGGTGTATAAGGGCATGGTTAATATTACTTAATAGTATAGCCAACTGTTGACTATAAGAAAGTGCCATGTCATCTGTAGCCAACATGTATAACAATCGATACTCAAAAACTAATTCTTAAAGATCATTTCTTGCAAAGCACAATAAGTGTTATTTCTTCGCAAGTTTAGGATGCAGGTTGAACAGTTGAACGCTTTTGTTTGCAAAAGATACCTTTTTACCTATTTCACCCGGATGTTTGTGAGCTCTAGAGATGAGATAATATCGGAAGAAAACTATCGATACCCATTACACATGAGATGACCCCCACATCCTTTGTCAAAATAAACAACTCCCCGATCAATGAATTTCACTCTTCGGTGCAACCCATCGGCACCTTACTACTATAGATTAGTACGACCAAAAATTGAACTAACATTATATATAGTACGATAAATACTAATGCATGTCACCTAAAATTATATCATTCAAAACTATGTTCAAATACGAATCCAACGATATAGTTTTTGTTGACATGCGCTAACATTTTGTCAGTTAAATCTTTAGTCAAATTCAATGGGGGACTAATAAACCACGACCGATGTAGTACAAGTGTAGAGGGTGGCGCTGCAGAGTCTCACCTCTCACCCGTGGCGCAGCGATAAAGAAGTCATATCACAAAACCCAACCACTCCCGGTAATAAGTGGCACAGTAAAATAAACGAACAAGCAACCATCACATCCCTCCGTCTTTTTGCATTTCATCTCTCTGCATTTACTTTCTCCGGTTCATCTCCCACACTCGATCCCTAGCTACTACTCCTAGGGCCAGTTCTTTTGGCGGCTTCCCAGCTTTTCCCACAAGACTAGTCACAAGGAGAGTAAAAATAAGGTGCCTCACTCATTTATTTAGGCTTCTAAACTACTACTCATTCTGGTTTATTCCTCACCATTGTAATTTGTGCTAAATTTTGACCAAAGATTTAAGTGATAAAATGTTACTCAAAACACTTAGGCGCGGTGCATCTAGGTGTGTAAGTCATCTTCTGAAAACCAAATAATCCCAAAACACTCGGTAGCGGTGCATTAACTTCTACCTCGTTTCTTGTTTCTTGACATATCAACCAATAAGAGATAAAGAGTGTGCATGCTTTTAATGAATTGAGATATCAAACATGACATGTAGTGGTTAGTTCATTGCATGCAATACTATTAATTAGAAAATAAACATTAACGTTTCTTGTTTTCTCCTCCTCCTTGGTCACGGTGCACAGCCTAAGATGACTTACTCACCTAGACGGATGGAGTAGTGCATGTGACATGCACTAACATTTCATTAGTTAAATTTATGATCAAAATTTGACACAGATTACAATGGGGACCAATAAACCAGGACGGGTAGTAGTTATGGGATTACTAATCTAGAAGCCTAAAAGAATCGGCCCTGGTACTCCTACTAGTAGTAGTACTCACGTTGGAATCGTTTCACAAGCTTGACTAGTGTTGTTTTTCTACTTTTACAAAAACCGCATTGTAATGTTTAAACGTGCATTTGCACGTACATAAGTAATAGTAGTACTCCCTCCGTCTAGTTGTAGAAATCTTCCCTCCTTCTTGGTCACAGTGCACAACCAAAGATGACTTATTGACCTGGACGGAGGGAGTAGAAAAGTCCGCAAGCATATATCGAGAGAGACGTGTAGTCTGATAGTCTATAGTAAAGTTTGTGCTATATGCACGTACTTGCAAAATGCGTAATAATACACAACGTTTCCAAACTTTCCCCTTTTACATACTTAATTAAGGACGCTAAAATTCCTGAATGTTCGGGATTTATCATTTGCGTCCCAAAACTAATGAGATCGCCTTCTGAAACAAAAATTATACTCCTCCTAAAAGCCACGACGCCGCAGAGGCGCTTGCGGCACGCCACGAGTGCCCTGGTGCGCGGCCGTTTCCCAGCGCGCCGACACAACGCCTCTTCCTCAGCCTCGCAACTCGCGAGGTGCTGAATGGTGGCTTGCCGGCGGGCGAGCGCGATCTCACCGGTTTGGTGATCCGACGCCAATAGGTAATCCTCCTGGCTGGAAGCGTGCACCCGGTCCACGTACCGCCAAGCGTAGATGAGGCGCTTGGGCCCGACTGCACTTTCGGGCGTCGACGCAGGCGTCCTCCGCCACCCTCACGGCCCTCGCACGAGCCTTCTGCCAAAGAACCAATTGCTTGACTCTCTCGGACGCGATATAGATCTCCTAGAAAGCTTGTTGCGTGGTGTGCTTCTCTTCCTCGGCCTTCTTCTCCGCCTCTATTTTGGCGCGCTCTGCTGGAGGCAAAGCCTCCCACAAGGCGACATCCATTTCTTGCCAAAGCTCCTCAAGGCTGGGGGCTTGGCGGGCGGCGCGGCGTTCTCCTCGTAGCAGGGAGCTGACGCGTCCTCCGACGCGCGTGCTGGGGAGATTGTGAACGCCGACGCGTCCACCTCGACACGTCGCGGCGAGGAGCGGAACGCCGACGCGTCCTCGTCGACTAGTGGCGGCGAGGAACGTAAAGCGACGCATCACGTTGCGGCGAGGAGCGGAACGCCGACGCGTCCTCCTCGATTAGTGGCGGCGAGGAACGAAACAGCGACGCGTCGCGTAGCAGCGAGGAGCGGAATGCCGACGTGTCCTCCTCGACTAGTGGTGGCGAGGAACGGAACAGCGACGCGTGACCGTCCGCGCGGTGCAGCGAGGGGCTCCTAGGGCTTGGGAGGGGCGATGCCATGGTGGTCGACGTGAGAGGGAGGAGGAGGAGATAGAGATGAACATGAACGTGAGGGGGAGGAGATAGCGATTTCGTGGGAGGCGCAGTATTTATAGCGAGCAATGGCACACCTATGTAAGATATGGACTGAGCTGCAATGACTTAACTGCAGGTTCAGTTGCGTCACTGACATGTGGGCCAGTACACTGCTGGGCCCGTATGTGAAGGAAATATGCCCTAGAGGCAATAATAAAGTTATTATTTATTTCATTATATCATGATAAATGTTTATTATTCATGCTAGAATTGTATTAACCGGAAACATAATACATGTGTGAATACATAGACAAACATATAGTCACTAGTATGCCTCTACTAGACTAGCTCGTTAATCAAAGATGGTTATGTTTCCTAACCATAGACATGTGTTGTCATTTGATTAATGATACCACATCATTAGGAGAATGATGTGATTGACATGACCCATTCCGTTAGCTTAGCACTTGATCGTTTAGTATATTGCTAATGCTTTCTTCATGACCTATACATTTTCCTGTAACAATGAGATTATGCAACTCCGTTTACGGAGGAACACTTTGGGTACTACCAAACGTCACAACGTAATCGGGTGATTGTAAAGGAGTACTACAGGTGTCTCCAAAGGTACATGTTGGGTTGGCGTATTTCGAGATTAGGTTTTGTCACTCCGATTGTCGGAGAGGTATCTCTAGGCCTTCTCGGTAATACACATCACATAAGCCTTGCAAGCATTACAACTAATAAGTTAGTTGTGAGATGATGTATTACGGAACGAGTAAAGAGACTTGCCGGTAACGAGATTGAACTAGGTATTGGATACCGACGATCGAATCTCGGGTAAGTAACATACCGATGACAAAGGGAACAACGTATGTTGTTATGCGGTTTGACCGATAAAGATCTTCATAGAATATGTAGGAACCAATATGGGCATCCAGGTTACGCTATTGGTTATTGACCGAGAAGAGTTCTAGGTCATGTCTACATAGTTCTCGAACCCGAAGGGTCCGCACGCTTAACGTTTCGATGACAATTTATTATGAGTTTATAAGTTTTGATGTACCGAAGTTTTTTTGGAGTCTCGGATGTGATCACGGACATGACGAGGAGTCTCGAAATGGCCGAGACATAAAGATTGATATATTGGAAGCCTATGTTTGGACTTCGGAAAGATTCCGGATGAAAACAGGATTTTACCGGAACACCGGGGGGTTACCGGAACCCCTCGGGGGGTCAATGGGCCTTGATGGGCCATAAGGGAGAAGAGGAGGGCCGGCCAGGGCAGGCCGCGCGCCCCCCTTCCCTCTTCCCCCTCCCCAAGACCTAATCCAACTAGGAAAGGGGGGGGGATTCCTACTCCCGGTGGGAGTAGGACTCCTCCAGGCACGCCTCCCTAGGGCCGGCCGCACCCCCCCCCCTTGCTCCTTTATATCTCGGGGCAGGGGCACCCCATGACACAAGTTGATCTACGTGATCGTTCCTTAGCCGTGCGGTGCCCCCTCCACCATATTACACCTCGTCATATCGTCATGAGCTTAGGCGAAGCCTGCGTCGGTGGAGCATCATCATCGCCACCACGCCGTCAGGTCGACGGAACTCATCCCCGACGCTTTGCTGGATCGGAACTCGGGATCGCCATCGAGCTGAGCGTGTGCTGAACTCGGAGGTGCCGTGACGTTCGGTGCTTGGATCGGTCGGATCGTGAAGACGACTACATCACATCAACCGCGTTGTTGTAACGCTTCCGCCACGGTCTCACGAGGGTGCGTGGACATACACTCTCCCTCTCGTTGCTATGCCATCACCATGGTCTTGCGTGTGCGTAGGAATTTTTTGAAATTACTACGTTCCCCAACAAAGGGCATCCGAGCCTGGTTTTATGCGTTGATGTCATACGCACGAGTAGAACACAAGTGAGTTGTGGGTGATATAAGTCATACCGCTTACCGGCATGTCATACTTTGGTTCAGCGGTATTGTGAGATGAAGCGGCCGGACCGACATTACGCCAGACGCTTTACGCGAGACTGGTTTCACCGCTTCGAGCACTCGTTGCTTAAAGGTGACCGGCGGGTGTCTGTTTCTCTTACTTTAGTTGAACCGAGTGTGGCTACGCCCGGTCCTTGTGAAGGTTAAAACAGCACCAACTTGACAAACTATCATTGTGGTTTTGATGCGTAGGTAAGAACGGTTCTTGCTCAGCCCGTAGCAGCCACGTAAAACTTGCAACAAGAAAGTAGAGGACGTCTAACTTGTTTTTGCAGGGCATGTTGTGATGTGATGTGGTCAAGACGTGATGCTATATTTTATTGTATGAGATGATCATGTTTTGTAACCGAGTTATCGGCAACTGGCAGGAGCCATATGGTTGTCGCTTATTGTATGAAATGCAACGCCATGTAATTGCTTTACTTTATCACTAAGCAGTAGCGATAGTCGTAGAAGCAATAGTTGGCGAGACGACAACGATGCTACGATGGAGATCAAGGTGTCGCGCCGGTGACGATGGTGATCATGACGGTGCTTCGGAGATGGAGATCACAAAGCACAAGATGATGATGACCATATCATATCACTTATATTGATTGCATGTGATGTTTATCCTTTATGCATCTTATCTTGCTTTGATTGACGGTAGCATTATAAGATGATCTCTCACTAAAATTATCAAGAAGTGTTCTCCCGAGTATGCACCGTTGTGAAAGTTCTTCGTCTTTGAGACACCACGTGATGATCGGGTGTGATAGGCTCTACGTTCAAATACAACGGTGCAAAACAGTTGCACACGCTGAATACTCAAAGTTAAACTTGATGAGCCTAGCATATAACAGATATGGCCTCGGAACACGGAGACCGAAAGGTCGAACGTGAATCATATAGTAGATATGATCAACATAGTGATGTTCACCATTGAAACTACTCCATCTCAAGTGATGATCGGACATAGTTTAGTTGATTTGGATCACGTAATCAGTTAGATGACTAGAGAGATGTCTGTCTAAGTTGGAATTTTTAATATGATTAATTAAACTTAAATTTATCATGAACTTAGTACCTGATAGTATTTCGCTTGTCTATGTTTCATCGTAGATAGATGGCTCGTCTTTGTTGTTCCGTTGAATTTTAATGCGTTCCTTGAGAAAGCAAAGTTGAAAGATGATGGTAGCAATTACACGGACCGGGTCCGTAATTTGAGGATTATCCTCATTGCTGCATAGAAGAATTACGTCCCGAAGCACCGGCCAGGTGCCGTGCCTTGCGAGCAACGCCGGAAGTTGTGAACGTCTGGCGAGCAAAGCTGATGACTACTCTATAGTTCAATGTGCCATGCTTTACGGCTTAGAACCGGTCTTCAACGGTTTTGAACGCGTCATGGAGCATATGAGATGTTCCAGAGTTGAAGCTAATATTTCAAGCAAATGCCCGGATTGAGAGATATGAAGTCTCCAATAAGTTCTATAGCTGCAAGATGGAGGAGAATAGTTACGTCGGTGAACATATACTCAAAATGTCCAGGTATAATAATCACTTGATTCAACCGGGAGTTACTCTTCCGGATGATAGTGTCATTGACAGAATTCTCCAATCACTTCCACCAAGCTACAAGAGCTTCGTGATGAACTATAATATGCAAGGGATGACCAAAACAATTCCCGAGCTCTTCGCAATGCTAAAAGCCACGGAGGTAGAAATCAAGAAAGAGCATCAAGTGTTGATGGTCAACAAGACCACTAGTTTCAAGAAAAAGGGCAAAGGAAAGAAGAAGGGGAACTTCAATAACAGCAAGAAAGTTGCTGCTCAAGAGAAGAAACCCAAGTCTGGACCTAAGCCCTAAATCGAGTGTTTTACCGCAAGCGACCGACATCGGAAGCGGAACTGCCCCAAGTATTTGGCGGATAAGAAGGATGGAAAGGTGATCAAAGCTATATTTGATATACATGTTATTGATGTGTACATTACTAATACTCGCAGAGTACCAGGTATTTGATCTTGGTTCTGCTGCTAATATTTGCAACTCGAAACAGAACTACGGATTGCCGAAGATTGGCTAAGGGCGAGGTGACGATCTTGGCGTGGGAAATGGTTCCAAAGTCGATGTGATCGCGGTCGGCATGCTACCTCTACATCTACCATCGGGATTAGTTTTAGACCTAAATAATTGTTATTTGGTGCCAGCGTTAAGCATGAACATTATATCTGGATCTTGTTTGATGCGAGACGGTTATTCATTTAAGACAGAGAATAATGGTTGTTCTATTTATATGAATAATATCTTTTATGGTCATGCACCCTTGAAGAATGGTCTATTTTTATTGAATCTCGATAGTAGTAATACACATATTCATAGTGTTGAAACCAAAAGATGCAGAGTTGATAATGATAATGCAACTTATTTGTGGTAATCGCCGTTTGGGTCATATCGATGTAAAACGCATGAAGAAACTCCATACCGATGGACTTTTGGAATCACTTGATTATGAATCACTTGGTACTTGCGTAACCATGCCTCATGGGCAAGATGACTAAAACGCCGTTCTCCTAACTATGGAGCGAGCAACCGATTTGTTGGAAATCATACATACCGATGTTTGTGGTCCAATGAATGTTGAGGCACGCCTTGGTATCGTTATTTTCTCACCTTCACAGATGATTTGAGCAGATATGGGTATATCTACTTAATGAAACACAAATCTGAAACATTTGAAAAGTTCAAAGAATTTCAGAGTGAAGTGGAAAATCATCGTAACAAGAAAATAAAATTTCTACGATCTGATCGTGGAGGAGAATATTTGAGTTACGAGTTTGGTTTACATTTGAAACAATGCGGAATAGTTTCACAACTCACGCCACCCGGAACACCACAGAGGAATGGTGTGTCCGAACGTCGTAATCGTACTTTACTTGATATGGTGCGATCTATGATGTCTCTTACTGATTTACCGCTATCATTTTGGGGATATGCTTTAGAGACGACCACATTCACGTTAAATAGGGCACCATCAAAGTCCGTTGAGACGACACCTTATGAACTGTGGTTTGGCAAGAAACCAAAGTTGTCGTTTCTTAAAGTTTGGGGCTGCGATGCTTATGTGAAGAAACTTCAACCAGATAAGCTCGAACCCAAATCGGAGAAATGTGTCTTCATAGGATACCCAAAGGAGATCATGGGTACACCTTCTATCATAGATCTGAAGGCAAGATTTTCGTTGCTAAATTCGGATCCTTTCTAGAGAAGGAGTTTCTCTCGAAAGAAGTGAGTGGGAGGAAAGTAGAACTTGATGAGATAACTGTATCTGCTCCCTTATTGGAAAGTAGTTCATCACAAGAAACGGTTCCTGTGACAACTACACCAATTAGTAAGGAAACTAATGATATTGATCATGAAACTTCAGATCAAGTTACTACTGAACTTCGTAGGTCAACCAGAGTAAAATACGCACTGAGTGGTACGGTAATCCTATTCTCGAAGTCATGTTACTTGACCATGGCGAACCTACAAACTATGAAGAAGCGATGGTGAGCCCAGATTCTGCAAAATGGCTGGAAGCCATGAAATCTGAGATGGGATCCATGTATGAGAACAAAGTATGGACTTTGGTTGACTTGCCCGATGATCGGCAAGCCATTGAGAATAAATGGATCTTTAAGAAGAAGACTGATGCTGATGGTAATGTAATCGTCTATAAAGCTCGACTTGTTGCGAAAGGTTTTGTCAAGTTCAAGGGGTTGACTACGATGAGACTTTCTCACCCGTGGCGATGCTTAAGTCTGTCCGAATCATGTTAGCAATTGCCGCATTTTATGATTATGAAATTTGGCAAATGGATGTAAAACTGCATTCTTGAATGGATTTCTAGAAGAAGAGTTGTATATGATGCAACCAGAAGGTTTTGTTGATCCAAAGGAGCTAACAAAGTGTGCAAGCTCCAATGATCAATTTATGGTCCTGCAAGCCTCTCGGAGTTGGAATAAACGCTTTGATAGTGTGATCAAAGCATATGGTTTTATATGAGACTTTTGGAGAAGCCTGTATTTACAAAAAAGTGAGTGGGAGCTCAGTAGCATTTACGATATTATATGTGGACGACATATTATTGATTGGAAATGATATAGAATTTCTGGATAGCATAAAAGGATACTTGAATAAAAGTTTTTCAATGAAAGACCTCGGTGAAGCTGCTTACATATTGGGCATCAAGATCTATAGAGATAGATCAAGACGCTTAATTGGACTTTCACAAAGCACATACCTTGATAAAGTTTTGAAGAAGTTCAAAATGGATCGTGCAAAGAAAGGTTTTTACACTGTATTACAAGGTGTGAGATTGAGTCGGACTCAATGCCCGACCACAGCAGAAGATAGAGAGAAAATGAAAGATGTTCCCTATGCTTCAGCCATAGGCTCTATCATGTATGCAATGTCAGTGTACCGGACCTGACGTATGCTTAGCAATAAGCTTGGCAGGAAGGTACCAAAGTAATCCAGAGTGGATCCTTTGGACAGCGGTCAAGAACATCCTAAAATACACGAAAAGGACTAAGGATTTGTTTCTCGTATATGGAGGTGACAAAGAGCTAGTCGTAAATGGTTACGTCGATGCAAGCTTTGACCTTGATCCGGACGATTCTAAATCGCAAACCGGATACGTGTTTTTATTAAGCGGTGGAGATGTCGGTTGGTGCAGTTCTAAACAAAGCGTCGTGGCGGGATCTACATGTGAAGCGGAGTACATAGCTGCTTCGGAAGCAGCAAATGAAGGAGTCTGGATGAAAGAGTTCATTTCCGATCTAGGTGTCATACCTAGTGCATCGGGACCAATGAAGATCTTCTGTGACAATTCTGGTGCAATTGCCTTGGCAAAGGAATCCAGATTTCACAAGAGGACCAAGCATATCAAGAGACGCTTCAATTCCATTCGGGACCAAGTCCAAGTGGGAGACATAGAGATTTGCAAAATACATACGGATCTGAATGTTGCGAGACCGTTGACTAAGCCTCTTCCACGAGCAAAACATGATCGGCACCAAGACTCCATGGGTGTTAGAATCATTCTTGTGTAATCTAGATTATTGACTCTAGTGCAAGTGGGAGATCAAGGAAATATGCCCTAGAGGCAATAATAAAGTTATTATTTATTTCCTTATATCATGATAAATGTTTATTATTCATGCTAGAATTGTATTAACCGGAAACATAATACATGTGTCAATACATAGACAAACATATAGTCACTAGTATGCCTCTACTAGACTAGCTCATTAATCAAAGATGGTTATGTTTCCTAACCATAGACATGTGTTGTCATTTGATTAATGAGATCACATCATTAGGAGAATGATGTGATTGACATGACCCATTCCGTTAGCTTAACACTTGATCGTTTAGTATATTGCTAATGCTTTCTTCATGACCTATACATGTTCCTGTAACTATGAGATTATGCAACTCCCGTTTACCGGAGGAACACTTTGGGTACTACCAAACGTCACAACGTAACTGGGTGATTATAAAGGAGTACTACAGGTGTCTCCAAAGGTACATGTTGGGTTGGCGTATTTCGTGTTGGGGAACGTTGCAGAAAATTAAAATTTTTCCTACGGTTTCACCAAGATCCATCTATGAGTTCATCTAAGCAACGAGTCATGGGAGATGCATCTACATACCACTTTGTAGATCGCGAGCGGAAGCGTTCAAAAGAACGGGGTTGAGGTAGTTGTACACGTCGTGATCCAATCACCGGAGATCCTAGTGCCTAACGGACGGCACCTCCGCGTTCAACACACGTACGGTCAGCGTGACGTCTCCTCCTTATTGATCCAGCAAGGGGGAAGGAGAGGTTGATGAAGATCCAGCAGCACGACGGCGTGGTGGTGGATGCAGCGAGGATCCGGCAGGGCTTCGCCAAGCGTCTGCGGGAGGAGGAGGTGTAGCAAGGGGGAAGGGAGGTGCCAAGATACGGGGTCTTGCGGCCCTTCCTCCCTCCACTATATATAGGGGCTAAGGCGCGATGCCCCTTGGAGATCCCATCTAGATGGGGGCGGCGGCCCGGGCAACGGCCCCTTAGGGTTTCCAACCAGGGGCGCATGCCCCCTGGGGCAACGCCCCTAGGGTTTCCAACCAGCGCATGCCCCTCGAAGCAACGGTCCCCTAGGGTTTCCAACCCTAGGCGCCTTGGGCCCTTGGTGGGGCGCACCAGCCCACCAGGCTGGTTCCCACGCCACTTCAGCCCATGGGGCCCTCCGGGATAGGTGGCCCCACCGGTGGACCCCGGGACCCTTAGGTGGTCCCAGACAATACCGGTGACCCCAAAACTTTCCGGTGGCGAAACTGGACTTCCTATATATAAATCTTTACCTTGGACCATTCCGGAACTCCTCGTAACGTCCGGATCTCATCCGGACTCAACAACTTTCGGTTACTGCATACTAATATCTCTACAACCCTAGCGTCAAGAACCTTAAGTGTGTAGACCCTACGGGTTCGGAGATATGCGAACATGACCGAGATGCCTCTCCGGTCAATAACCAACAGCGGATCTGGATACCCATGTTGGCTCCACATACTCCTCGATGATCTCATCGGATGAACCACGATGTCGAGGATTCAATCAAACCCGTGATACAATTCCTTTGTCAATCGATGCGTTACTTGCCCGAGACTCGATCGTCGGTATCCCAATACCTTGTTCAGTCTCGTTACGGCAAGTCACTTTACTCGCATCAGTAATGCATGATCCCGTGACTAACCACTTAGTCACTTTGAGCTCATTATGATGATGCATTACCGAGTGGGCCCGGAGATACCTCTCCGTCATACGGAGTGAAAAATCCAGTCTCTATCCGTGTCAACCCAATGTACACTTTCGGAGATACCTGTAGTGCACCTTTATAGTCACCCGATTCGTTGTGACGTTTGGTACACCCAAAGCACTCTTACGGTATCTGGAGTTACACGATCTCATGGTCTAAGGAAGAGATACTTGACATTGGAAAAGCTCTATCAAAAGCGAACTACACGATCTTGTGCTATGCTTAGGATTGGGTCTTGTCCATCACATCATTCTCCTAATGATGTGATCCCGTTATCAATGACATCCAATGTCCATAGTCGAAAACCATGACTATCTGTTGACCAACGAGCTAGTCAACTAGAGGCTCACTAGGGACATGTTATGGTCTATGTATTCACACGTGTATCACGATTTCCGGATAATACAGCTTATAGCATGAATAAAAGACAATCATCATGAACAAAGAAATATAATAATAACACTTTTATTATTGCCTCTAGGGCATATTTCCAACAGTCTCCCACTTGCACTAGAGTCAATAATCTAGTTACATTGTGATGAATCGAACACCCATAGAGTTCTGGTGTTGATCATGTTTTGCTCGCGAGAGAGGTTTAGTCAACGGATCTGCGACATTCAGATCCGTATGTACTTTGCAAATTTCTATGTCTCCATCCTGAACGTTTTCATGGATGGAGTTGAAGCGACGCTTGATGTGCCTGGTCTTCTTGTGAAACACAGGCTCCTTGGCAAGTGCAATAGCTCCGGTGTTGTCACAGAAGAGTTTGATCGGCCCGACGCATTGGGTATGACTCCTAGGTCGTTGATGAACTCCTTCACCCAAATTGCTTCATGCGCCTGCCTCCGAGGCTGCCATGTACTCCGCTTCACATGTAGATCCCGCCACGACGCTTCCTTTGCGGCTGCACCAGCTACCGCTCCACCATTCAACATATACACGTATCCGGTTTGTGACTTAGAGTCATCCGGATCTGTGTCGAAGCTAAGCGTCGACGTAACCCGTTCTGATGAGCTCTTCGTCACCTCCATAAACGAGAAACATGTCCTTTGTCCTTTTCGTGTACTTCAGGATATTCTTGACCGCTGTCCAGTGTTCCTTGCCGGGATTACTTTGGTACCTTCCTACCAAACTTACGGCAAGGTTTACATCAGTCCGGTACACATGGCATACATAATAGATCCTATGGCTGAGGCATAGGGGATGACACTCGTCTCTTCTTTATCTTTTGCCGTGGTCGGGCATTGAGCTGAGCTCAATCTCACACCTTGCAATACAGGCAAGAACCCCTTCTTGGACTGATCCATTTTGAACTTCTTCAAAATCTTATCAAGGTATGTGCTTTGTGAAAGACCTATGAGGCATATCGATCTATCTCTATAGATCTTGATGGCTAATATATAAGCAGCTTCTCCAAGGTCCTTCATTGAAAAACACTTATTCAAGTAGGCCTTAATGCTGTCCAAGAATTCTATATCATTTCCCATCGAGTATGTCATCTATATATAATATGAGAAATGCTACAGAGCTCCCACTCACTTTCTTGTAAACGCAGGCTTCTCCATAAGTCTGCATAAACCCAAACGCTTTGATCATCTCATCAAAGCGAATGTTCCAACTCCGAGATGCTTGCACCAGCCCATAAATGGATCGTTGGAGCTTGCATACTTTGTTAGCGTTCTTAGGATCGAAAAAACCCTCTGGCTGCATCATATACAGCTCTTCCTTAAGATATCCGTTAAGGAACACTGTTTTGACGTCCATCTGCCATATCTCATAATCATAGTATGCGGCAATTGCTAACATGATTCGGACGGACTTAAGCTTCGCTACGGAGAGAAAGTCTCATCGTAGTCAATCCCTTGAACTTGCCGATAACCCTTAGCGACAAGTCGAGCTTTATAGATGGTGACATTACCATCCGCGTCCGTCTTCCTCTTAAAGATCCATTTGTTTTCTATTGCTTTCGCCGATCATCGGCAAGTCACCAAAGTCCACACTTTGTTTTCATACATGGATTCTATCTCGGTATTCATGGCTTCTAGCCATTTGTTTGAATCTGGGTCCGCCATCGCTTCTTCATAGTTCGAAGGTTCATTGTTGTCTAACAACATGATTTCCAATACAGGGTTGCCGTACCACTGCAGTGCGGAACGTGTCCTTAATGGACCCTCTGAAGTTCAGTAGCAACTTGATCCGAAGTACCTTGATCATCATCATGAATTTCCTCTTCATTTGGTTTAGGCATCACAGGAACATTTTCCTGAGTTGCACTACTATCCTGTTCAAGAGGTAGTACTTCATCGAGTTCTACTTTCCTCCCACTTACTTCTTTCGAGATAAACTCTTTTTCCAGAAAGGATCCGTTCTTGGCAAAAAGATCTTGCCCTCGGATCTTAAGTAGAAGGTATACCCTACGGTTTCCTTAGGGTATCCTATGAAGACGCATTTTTCCGACTTGGGTTCGAGCTTTTCAGGTTGAAGTTTCTTGACATAAGCATCGCATCCCCAAACTTTTAGAAAGCGACAGCTTAGGTTTCTTCCCAAACCATAATTCATACGGTGTCGTCTCAACGGACTTAGACGGTGCCCTATTTAAAGTGAATGTAGCTGTCTCTAGAGCGTATCCCCAAAATGATAGCGGTAAATCAAGTAAGAGACATCATAGACCGCACCATATCCAATAGAGTGCGATTACGACGTTCGGACACACCGTTCTGCTGAGGTGTTCCAGCGGCGTTAGTTGTGAAACGATTCCACATTTTCTTAAGTGTGTACCAAATTCGTGACTTAAATATTCTCCTCCACGATCCGATCGTAAGAATTTTATCTTTCGGTCACGTTGATTCTCTACTTCATTCTGAAATTCCTTGAACTTTTCAAAGGTCTCAGACTTGTGTTTCATCAAGTAGACATACCCATATCTACTCAAGTCATCTCGTGAGAGTGAGAACATAACGATATCCTCCATGAGCCTCAACGCTCATTGGACCGCACACATCGGTATGTATGATTTCCAACAAGTTGGTTGCTCGCTCCATTGTTCCGTAGAATGGAGTCTTGGTCATCTTGCCCATGAGGCATGGTTCGCATGTGTCAAATGATTCATAATCAAGAGACTCCAAAAGTCCATCAAGATGGAGCTTCTTCATGCGCTTGACACCAATGTGACCAAAGGCGGCGATTGCCACAAGTATGTGGGACTATCGTTATCAACTTTACATCTTTTGGTATTCACGCTATGAACATGTGTAATACTACGCTCGAGATTCATTAAGAATAAACCATTGACCATCGGAGCGTGACCATAAAACATATCTCTCATATAAATAGAACAACCATTATTCTCGGATTTAAATGAGTTGTCATCTCGCATTAAACGAGATCCAGATACAATATTCATGCTCAAACTTGGCACCAAATAACAATTATTAAGGTTTATAACTAATCCCGTGGGTAAATGAAGAGGTAGCATGCCGACGGCGATCACATCGACTCTGAAACCATTCCCGACGCGCATCGTCACCTCGTCCTTCGCCAGTCTCCGCTTATTCCGCAGCTCCTGCTGTGAGTTACAAATATGAGCAACGGCACCGGTATAAAATACCCAGGATTTACTATGAGTACTGGTAAGGTACACATCAATTACATGTATATCAAATATACCTTTGGTGTTGCCGGCCTTCTTGTCCGCTAAGTATTTGGGGCAGTTCGCTTCCGATGACCCTTCCCTTGCAATAAAAGCACTCAGTCTCGTGCTTGGGTCCATTCTTTGACTTCTTCCGGCAACTTGCTTACGGGCGCGGCAACCTCCTTGCCGTCCTTCTTGAAGTTCTTCTTGCCCTTGCCCTTCTTAAACTTAGTGGTCTTATTGACCATCAACACTTGATGTTCTTTCTTGATTTCAACCTCGGCTGACTTCAACATAGAGAATACTTCAGGAATGGTCTTTACCATCCCCTGCATATTGTAGTTCATCACAAAGCTCTTGTAGCTTGGTGGAAGCGATCGAGGATTCTGTCAATGACCGCCTCATCGGGGAGGTTAATATTCAGCGGGTCATACGGTTGTGCAACCCGGACATCTTGAGAATGTGCTCACCTTGTAACTATTTTCCTCCATCTTACAATCTGTAGAACTTGTCGGAGATGTCATATCTCTCGACCGAGCGTGAGCTTGGAAAACAAGTTTCAGCTCCTCGAACATCTCATATGCTCCGTGATGCTCAAAAGCGCTTTTGGAGCCCGGTTCTAAGTCAGTAAAGCATGCCGCACCGAACGAGGGAGTAATCATCAAGACGAGACTGCCAAGCATTCATAATGTCTTGGTTCTTCGGGACGGAGCGTCACCTAGCGGTCCTTCTAGGACATATTTTTCCTGGCAGCTATGAGGATGATCCTCAGGTTCCGGACCCAGTCCGTATAGTTGCCGCCGTCATCTTTCAGCTTGGTTTTCTCTAGGAACGCGTTGAAGTTCAAGTTGACATGAGCGTTGGCCATTTGATCTACAAGACATATCATTCAAAAGTTTTAGACTAAGTTCATGATAATTAAGTTCATCTAATCAAATTATTACAATGAACTCCCACTCAGATTAGACATCCCTCTAGTCATCTAAGTGATACACGATCCGAGTCGACTAGGCCGTGTCCGATCATCACGTGAGACGGACTAGTCATCGTCGGTGAACATTCTCATGTTGATCGTATCTTCTATACGACTCGTGTTCGACCTTTCGGTCTCCGTGTTCCGAGGGCTTGTCTGTACATGCTAGGCTCGTCAAGTTAACCCTACGTGTTTTGCGTGTGTAAATCTGTCTTACACCCGTTGTATGTGAACGTAAGAATCCATCACACCCGATCATCACGTGGTGCTTAGAAGCGACGAACTTTAGCAACGGTGCACGCTTAGGGGAGAACACTTCTTGAAATTGCTGTAAGGGATCATCTTATTTACTACCGTCGTTCTAAGTAAACAAGATGTATAAACATAATAAACATCACATGCAATTATATAGTAGTGACATGATATGGCCAATATCATAAAACTCCATTGATCTCCATCTTCGGGGCTCCATGATCATCTTGTCACCGGCATGACACCATGATCTCCATCATCATGATCTCCATCATTGTGCCTCCATGAATTTGTCACGCCAACGACTACTTCAACTTCTATGGCTAACGCGTTTAGCAATAAAGTAAAGTAAATTACATGGCGTTCTTGAATGACACGATGGTCATACAAATATAAAGACAACTCCTATGGCTCCTGCCGGTTGTCATACTCATCGACATGCAAGTCGTGATTCCTATTACAAGAACATGATCTCATACATCACAATATGTCATTCATCATTCATCACAACTTGGCCATATCACATCACATGTCAATTGCTGCAAAAACAAGTTAGGCGTCCTCTAATTGTTGTTGCATCTTTTACGTGGCTGCAATTGGGTTCTAGCAAGAACATTTTCTTACCTACGAATAAACACAACGTGATCTTGTCAACTTCTATTTACCCTTCATAAGGACCCTTTTCATCGAATCCGCTCCAACTAAAGTAGGACAGACAGACACCACTTGACCACCTTATGCAACTAGTGCATGTTAGTCGGTGGAACTGGTCTCACGTAAACGTACGTGTAAGGTTGGTCCGGGCCGCTTCATACCACAATACCGCGGAAGCAAGATCAGATTAGTAGCGGCAAGTAAGTTGACAAGATCCACGCCCACAACTAAATTGTGTTCTACTTGTGCAAAGAGAACTACGCATAGACCTAGCTCATGATGCCACTGTTGGGGAACGTTGCAGAAAATTAAAATTTTTCCTACGGTTTCACCAAGATCCATCTATGAGTTCATCTAAGCAACGAGTCATGGGACAAGCATCTACATACCACTTAGAATATCGCGAGCGGAAGCCTTCAAAAGAACGGGTTTGAGGAAGATGTAAACAGCGAGATCCAATCACCCGAGAAACTATCGACGAACGGACGGCACCTCCGCGTTCAACACACGTACGGTCAGCGTGACGTCTCCTCCTTCTTGATCCAGCAAGGGGGAAAGGAGAGGTTGATGAAGATCCAGCAGGACGACGACGTGGTGGTGGATGCAGCAGGGATCCGGCAGGGCTTCGCCAGCGTCTGCGGGAGGTGGTGGTGTAGCATGGGGGAAGGGCGGGGCCACGATGCGGGGTCTTGCGGCCCTTCCTCCCCTCCACTATATATCGGGGCTAGGGGGGCGCATGCCCCCTTGGAGATCCCATCTAGATGGGGGGGGGGGGCAGCGGCCCCCGGGGCAACGGCCCCCCTTAGGGTTTCCAACTGGGGCGCATGCCCCTCGGGGCAACGGCCCCTAGGGTTTCCAACCAGAGGGCGATGCCCCTCGGCAACAGTCCCCTAGGGTTTCCAACCCTAGGCGCCTTGGGCCCTTGGGTGGGGCGCACCAGCCCACCAGGCTGGTTCCCACGCCACTTCAGCCCATGGGGCCCTCCGGGATAGGTGGCCCCACCGGTGGACCCCTGACCCTTCCGTGGTCCCGTACAATACCGGTGACCCCAAAACTTTCCCGGTGGCGAAACTGGACTTCCTATATATAAATCTTTACCTTCGGACCATTCCGAACTCCTCGTAACGTCAGGATCTCATCCGGGACTCGAACAACTTTCGGGTTACTGCATACTAATATCTCTACAACCCTAAGCGTCCACCGAACCTTAAGTGTGTAGACCCTACGGGTTCGAGATATGCGAACATGACCGAGATGCCTCTCCGGTCAATAACCAACAGCGGGATCTGGATACCCATGTTGGCTCCCACATACTCCTCGATGATCTCATCGGATGAACCACGATGTCGAGGATTCAATCAAACCCGTATACAATTCCTTTGTCAATCGATGCGTTACTTGCCGAGACTTCGATCGTCGGTATCCCAATACCTTGTTCAGTCTCGTTACCAGCAAAGTCACTTTACTCGCACCGTAATGCATGATCCCGTGACTAACCACTTAGTCACTTTGAGCTCATTATGATGATGCATTACCGAGTGGGCCCAGAGATACCTCTCCGTCATACGGAGTGACAAATCCAGTCTCGATCCGTGTCAACCCAATGCAGACACTTTTGGAGATACCATAGTGCACCTTTATAGTCACCCGATTCGTTGTGGCGTTTGGTACACCCAAAGCACTCTTACGGTATCCGGAGTTACACGATCTCATGGTCTAAGGAAGAGATACTTGACATTGGAAAAGCTCTAGCAAAACGAACTACACGATCTTGTGCTATGCTTAGGATTGGGTCTTGTCCATCACATCATTCTCCTAATGATGTGATCCCGTTGTCAATGACATCCAATGTCCATAGTCGAGGAAACCATGACTATCTGTTGACCAACGAGCTAGTCAACTAGAGGCTCACTAGGGACATGTTATGGTCTATGTATTCACACGTGTATCACGATTTCCGGATAATACAGTTATAGCATGAATAAAAGACAATCATCATGAACAAAGAAATATAATAATAACACTTTTATTATTGCCTCTAGGGCATATTTCCAACATTTCGAGATTAGGTTTTGTCACTCCGATTGTCGGAGAGGTATCTCTAGGCCTTCTCGGTAATACACATCACATAAGCCTTGCAAGCATTACAACTAATAAGTTAGTTGTGAGATGATGTATTACGGAACGAGTAAAGAGACTTGCCGGTAAGGTGATTGAACTAGGTATTGGATACCGACGATCGAATATCGGGTAAGTAACATACCGATGACAAAGGGAACAACGTATGTTGTTATGCGGTTTGACCGATAAAGATCTTCGTAGAATATGTAGGAACCAATATGGGCATCCAGGTTCCGCTATTGGTTATTGACCGAGAATAGTTCTAGGTCATGTCTACATAGTTCTCGAACCCGAAGGGTCCGCACGCTTAACGTTTCGATGACAATTTATTATGTGTTTATAAGTTGTGATGTACCGAAGTTTGTTCGGAGTCCCGGATGTGATCACGGACATGACGAGGAGTCTCGAAATGGTCGAGACATAAAGATTGATATATTGGAAGCCTATGTTTGGACTTCGGAAAGGTTCTGGATGAAAACAGGATTTTACCGGAACACCGGGGGGTTACCGGAACCCCGGGGGTCAATGGGCCTTGATGGGCCATAAGGGAGAAGAGGAGGGCGGCCGGGGCAGGCGCGCCCTCCCCTCTAGTCCGAATAGGACAAGGAGAGGGGCGGCGCCCTTCCCTCTTCCCTCCCCAAGACCTAATCCAACTAGGAAGGGGGAGTCCTACTCCCGGTGGGAGTAGGACTCCTCCAGCGCCTCCCTAGGGCGGCCGCACCCCCCTTGCTCCTTTATATCACGAGGCGGGGGCACCCCATGACACACAAGTTGATCTACGTGATCGTTCCTTAGCCGTGTGCGGTGCCCCCCTCCACCATATTACACCTCGGTCATATCGTCGCGGAGCTTAGGCGAAGGCCTGCCTCGGTGGAGCATCATCATCATCACCACGCCGTCGTGCTGACGGAACTCATCCCCGACGCTTTGCTGGATCGGAACTCGGGGATCGTCATCGAGCTGAACGTGTGCTGAACTCCGAGGTGCCGTACGTTCGGTACTTGGATCGGTCGGATCGTGAAGACGTACGACTACATCAACCGCGTTGTTATAACGCTTCCGCTTACGGTCTACGAGGGTACATGGACATACACTCTCCCCTCTCGTTGCTATGCCATCACCATGGTCTTGCGTGTGCGTAGGAATTTTTTTGAAATTACTACGTTCCCCAACAGTATGTCAGTGACCCAATGCAACTGAAGTTAAGTAAAAGCTACATGGGCATATTTGTTGGAGTAAATTACAGGGGAGCGAAGGGGTGGAAATATTGCTGGTCACAACGGATTGGACGAGCGTGGGGGGAGGAGGGTCATGCATGCAGATTTTTTTCACACGGGGTGGAGTGGTGGGACCGTCGGAGGGAGAAGGGGAGTTTGGCAGGCATATTGTTTCAACACATGGAGAGGAAAAGATTTGGAGACGAATGGGCTTCCTGCATGTATGGGGAACGGTGCATAATAAGTCATCTTGCATGTCGGGCTAGGTATAGTCTCAAGTCATTAAAAACATACACGCCCCACACATGTTCATATTTCAAGGTGCACTAAATTATTGCATGCGATGATTAAGGCTGGCCATAATGGTGGTATCTTAGTTGGTATCATGCACACGGGAATAGCAAACATGATGATGTGGCAAAGAATTAAAGAAGAGAGGGGGGTTAGAGTAACTAGTGTCCATGCATGCATTGGTAAACACATTTTTTTGTGAAGAACGACATCATTAGTTGAGTACTTTGGCGGACTTCAAAAACTATTCCACCGCCTCTACTATCTTGCTAAGAGTAGGTGAAATTTTTGAGTCGATCCCTTTAAACTAGAAGGGAGGTAGTGGTACTCTAATAGCTAGGTGTGTAAGTCATCTTACGAAAAACAAATAATCCCAAAACACGTAGGCGTGGTGCATTAACTTCTACCAAGTTTCTTGTTTCTTGACATATCAACCAATAAGAGATGAGGGTGTGCATGCTTTTAATGACCTGAGACTATCAAACATGACATGCAGTGGTTAGTTCATTGCATGCAATACTATTTAATTAGCAAATAAACATTAATGTCTCTCGTTTTCCCCTCCTTGGTCACGGTGCACAGCCTAAGATGAATTACTCACCTAGTCGGAGGGAGTGTCAACATTCACAATGTCAAATCAATATTTTTACACTCATTATAAAACGTAGTTCCTATACTCATTATAATCAGTATTGTAGATATTGATATTTTTAGTATAAATTTTTGGTGGGATTTCATTGATGCATGTCAAAGCGTGGAGGAACCGGAGCTTAGGGCTTGCATTGCGGTCTCTACATAGGTATTTCTCTTCATAATCCTGTAATTTTAGAGACCGATTGCACTTTTGTGGTAGCGTCTCTTGCATCGGGGGACTATGAGAGGTGCGCTATGCGTGACACGAAGATGAAAGCGTTGAGCATCTCGAAGTTGATCAACAATCTTCAATTGTCAAAGATTAGCCGTTTCGGCCAATAAGGTGGCACACTTAATCGCTAAGTATAGCTTAGACAATAGATTAGATGGTATTCTTGTAAATAACATACATACTGTGTGGTGAATATTGTATCGAATGAGTGTACTTGGTGTGGCTGGTTAATTAATATAAGGTGGTGTTCAAAAAAGTATATATTTGGTCAAACACTTTGCAAATGGTTGTGGGAGTAAAAGGACCAGAGGGAGTATCATGCATGCGGAGTAGGCAAAAAATTGCTCATTTATAGCCGGTCGAAGTCTCAAAGGGTGCGACCGCGCGAGGGAGGCGAAGGTCGTGGGAGGCGCAACGGTTGAAGGAATTAATTGAAGTTACATCCACGCGCCGGCATGGCGTGCGAACAGGCAGTAGCTATACTGTCAAGCCTACGATATGGGTCTAGTAGACATGACATCTAGTGGGTCCCACATAGTTCTCGAGAACTCTTTGGGGGCTTGCAGCCGTTTATCCACCGAGCAAGCCAGCAACCCCACGCCATTCGCACGCCCTACTCGTCCCCGTCTTCTACCTCACAACAGTTCGCTCCCAGTCGTCCCGTCCTTCCACATTAGTTCGCTCCCAGTTTTTGTAGGGTACAATAGTTCAACTTCTCCTAACCCTCCTCCAAAATCCATGGCCTCCCAAATCTCCATGGTCGCCGCTGGGTACCAGGTTAGAGCCATCACCGGTGATCAGTTCATCGTCATCTATACACGTGGATCCGTGACGGTGAAAGCATGGCTTGCTTGCTTCCTACGCATGTTCAACAGTTCAACGGATGAGTGGGTCGCTGTGCTAGATGTTGAGTACACCACAGTACTGGGACGAGGGAAGGATCTAAAGGATGAAGAGAGGAAGAAGCCCGCCCTGATCCAGGTTTGCGTACATAACGTTTGCTTGGTCTACCACATATGCCATGCCGACGTTGAGTGCCAGGATTTTAAGAACTTCCTGAAGGACAAAAGAGTGAAATTCGTTACTGTAGGCTTTAAGAGCAGCGAGAGATGTCCTGCGTCGGATAGGTCTCGTTGTAGGCCAGCCCTTTGATCTCCGGAAGGCAAGCACTGGTGTCCTCCTCTCAACCTTCAATGTTGACCCTGGCAGCAGCCATGATTGATCCTTCGTACGCTAAACTGAAGAAACCTCATCACGAGTTTCATCATGCATGGGAGTCGAAGTCATTAGGTGAAGATCACATCCTGTACGGAGCAATGGATGCCTACCTTTGTTTAAATATCTACATGGGTTGGATGAATAAGCAGAGCCCAGTGTCCGGTTCAAGCAAAGAAGCGTCGGCGAAGAGGAAGAGGAAGAGGGATGAGGATGAAGTCAAGGACGTGGACTCGGACTCCGAGTAGGTGGCAGTGCCGTCGCTCATGCTGGTTCTACTGCAGTGTCAAGCAGACTAGTTTCTTAGTTTATTTTCAAGGGTGTGTTGTCTTTGAGGCCCCAACAGAACTATGTTTATGTTGTTTCTCGTTATTTGAACTCTTTAGTACGTAGAGTAGTACTAGTACTATGTCTTACTATTGTTCTTCTTGCAGTTGGTACTATTGCTTGTATCTTCGTGTTCCTACTGTACTTAATACGTTACGTACTAGTAGTATAATTTGGGTCGATCGATTTGTGAAAGAAGTTCGACGGCGAAGGAAGAAGGCGGCAAAAGGTGGAAGAAGCCCTTCTAGCCATCCATGTTGCATCAAAGCGGCTCACATGAGTCGATCGACCCAAACTGCTCCTTCAGATTGCGGGATCCACGTGGCATTCAAGGTCTCGAAGGTAGATTCCACGTCCGCACTTTTGGTTTGCGAGGCTCGGCCTTGCAGCGACCGGCTTCCGCCATGACAGCCACCATGTGCGCCTCCTCCGCGCGGGCGGAGACGACAATGACACGCTAGTTCCTCCTCGCCGGCGTGCTCGAGCACACGCTCGTCCTCCTCTTCGTATGCGGCGTGCATAGACGCGGTGTAACGCCCCAGATTCGATGCGCCAGGTGTCTGCTAGTTTTTCGTCATCTTTGCCATGTCATTTGCTTGCGTGTTGCACTTTGCCATGTCATCATCTGCATTTTTATCATGTCACCATGTGCATTTCATTTTGCATACGTGTTCGTCTCATGCATCCGAGCATTTTCCCCGTTGTCCGTTTTGCAATCCGGCACTCCTATGTCTCCCGGCGCCCCCTTTTACCTCTTTTCGTGTGCGGGTGTTAAATGGTCTCGGAATGGACCGAGGTTTGTCAAGCGGCCTTGGTATAGCACCGGTAGACTGCCTGTCAAGTTTCGTGCCATTTGGAGGTCGTTTGGTACTCCAACGGTTAACCGGGTAACCGCAAAAGCCTCCTTCTCCTTGCAGCCCAACACCCCCTCCAAAGTGGCCCAAAACCCACCAAACTCCCCTCCATGCTCTCGGTCGTTCGATCACGATCACGTGGGCGAAAACCGCACCTCATTTGGACTCTCCTAGCTCCCTCTACCTATATATTGCCCTTCCACTCCAAAAATTCGCAGTCCAAACCCTAGTCTAGCTCCTCCGCAGCCACCGGCCAGCGTCCACTTCTGCCGGGACGTGTCCAGCCGCCGCCTCCACGTCGCCCCGACCAACCACAGGCCGCCACGTCGCCCGGCGCCGCTCTCCTCCAATGCCGCAGTGCCACGTGGCACCGGCCACCTCCCATGACCAGCAGGCCCCTTGAGCCAAGCGGGCCCAGCGAGCCCACCGCGCCGCCGCCAGCCGGCCCGCGCCTCCCGCCGCCCGTTCGCTGCCCGCCCGGCAGCTCGCCTCCGCCAGCCCGCCGCCTCCTCCCGTCCGCCCGCCGCCGTTGCGCCCCGCCCAGCCAGCCGCCTCCTCCGCCGCCCGGCCCCATCGCCCGGCCCCGTCTTCCCGCCTCCGGCTCGGGAGCTCCGCCGCCCGCCATGGCCGAGCTTCGCCAAGCTCCGCCATGGCGGGCTTCGCCCGCGCCCATACTCCGACCCACCGGCGCCGCCCGATCCTCGGTCGAATCCGTGGCCCGCCCTTCTCCGGCGAGCTCCTCTCCGGCCTCCTTCTCCTTCCTCACTCCGGCCACCGTCGCCCCTTCTCCGGTGAGGTTCCGGCGAAGTTCCGGCGCTGCATCGATAACCGTGCAAGAGGTTGACTTTTTCCCCCTCCAATTTTCATCTAAGTCCCGACATCTGCAGTAATTTTGTGCCATTTTCATCACATCATATCTCTGGCATCGTAGCTCCGTTTTGCGCGTATAATATGTAAAAGTGTTCGTATCGAAGAGTAGATCACTTCGTCTCATTGCATCATTTTCATTTGAGCTCATCTTAATGCCCGAAATGCTGTTGCAAGAGTGCTATGTGATGTTAGTTTCTGATTTTTATCAGAACATGCACTTTTGTCATTTTTGCCATTATTGATGTGTGCATCCTATAACCTTGAATCCTACATGTGTTTTGTAATATGCCATGTCTTCTTTCCAGTGGTGCTTGCTATGTATTTTTGTGATCTATGTGGTGACTAGCACAAGCATGCAAACTAGGTGTCTTGTTGTTGCTATTTTCTGCCCTGTTTAGCTGTTATTTTGATGCCATGTTAACTTGATGCTACAGAGTTATCCATGCATATTTTGAGATACTTCAGTAAGGGTGTTTTGTAAGCAATTATGGAGTGCCATAGCTTGAGTCAATCGAGCTCTACTTTTGCTATCAAATGTTTCCTGGCAGATTGTTTACAGGTTATTCAATTTTGCCAAGTTTGTTGTGATTGATCCATGTATGCTATGTTATTGTTCTTGCCATGTATGTCTTCTATGTCATGTCTTCTTGATGTATGTATGCTTAGTTTTTCATATAAGGCTCTGTAGTGAGTGCATTGAGCTTGTAAACATGCCTACTTGTTATCAGTTTTTGACATGACATGTTGCTGAATCTGTTAACGAAACTTTCGATATTGACATGGGTGTTACTATATTTTCTGATCCTTTTTGGCTTATGGTCACTAAAGGACTTTTGTTCTATGCTATTAGTAGGTTCATGCCATTCCTTTGTTTGCCATGATAAGTTCCTGTAACATGTTGTTTCATAGCTCTAAACATTGCAACTTGATGTTAATTTCTGCTAAGTCTGACTGTTATTAGTTGCAATCTTGCCATGTGTTTTTGAGCATGTTCTAGTTGTTTCTGGAGATAGCTTAGTGCTCATGTTTTGTAATGCTTTACCTGTACATCATGCCCATGCCTTTTGTTTGCATATTGAGGTCATGTAGCATGTTGTTTTGATGCTTGCAATATGCCTAGTTGCTGTTTTGGGCAGATTGTTGTCATATCTTGTATTGGGTGTATGTGTTGAACCGTTGCTCCGTTTTGATTGTGCTCTATATGAAACTTGCTTGATTTTGCATGTAGTTTCATATTATCATGTTGGATCCTTGTTTTGAGGTGTTTGCTTGAGGTTTGTATGCATTTTGCATCAATGTCATGCTTATCTTATTTTGCTCATATCTTCTAGGCCGTAGCTCCGAATCTAATGAACTTTATATGCAACTTGACTAGAATTTCGTGTAGTTCATCGTGGTGCATATTAAATTGCTGTTTAACAACTTGAACATAATGTTTATTCAGATCTGGACCAATTTCGAAATTTGCATATGAGGACTTACCGGAATTGTTATATGTTGTTTCCGGCCTCATTTAAACTTGCCTTGTTGTGTTGTTCTTGTTTGCATCATCCCTTGCCATGAGTAGTTTCATGTAGCTTTGTCATGCATCATGCTTGGTTGTGCATCATGTCCTGTTCATGCGTGGGTGTTTACTATGTTGTGTGCTTCTTCTTGTTAGTTCCTGTTTCGTTGCGATCGTGACGATTCGTTCGTCTACGCTTGGTTCGGCTTCATCCGTTCATCTTCTTCATGGATCCGTTCCTCTTCTTCATGGACTCGTTCTTCTTCCTTGCGGGATTTCAGGCAAGATGACAGCTACCATGGATATCACTACTATCATTGCTATGCTAGTTGCTTCGTTCTTTCGCTATGCTGCGCTACCTATCACTTGTTCCTCAAGCCATCCCATATTGCCATGTCAGCCTCTAACCTTTTGCACCCTTCCTAGCAAACCGTTGTTTGGCTATGTTACCGCTTTGCTCAGCCCCTCTTATAGCGTTGTTAGTTGCAGGTGAAGATGAAGTTTGTTCCTTGTTGGAACATGGAGATGTTGTTCCTTGTTGGAACATGTTTACTTGTTGGGATATCACAATATATCTTATTTAATTAATGCATCTATATACTTGGTAAAGGGTGGAAGGCTCGGCCTTATGCCTGGTGTTTTGTTCCACTCTTGCCGCCCTAGTTTCCGTCATATCGGTATTATGTTCCCGGATTTTTGCGTCCCTAACGCGGTCGGGTGATTTATGGGACCCCTTGACAGTTCGCTTTGAATAAGACTTTTCCAAAGAAGGCCCAACATTGGTTTTACCATTTGCCTCACCACCACCTACTTTTCCCTTGGGAGTCGCTCTCTCGAGGGTCATCTTTATTTAGCCCCGGGCCAATGCTTGTCTAAGTGTTGGTCCAAACTAGAGTGCTTTTTAGCGCCACCTCAAGGAAACTTGAGGGCTGGTTTTAGTTGTAATGGACTGCTCATCCGGTCGTGGCACAGGGCGAGATACGCTGCGGCTACTACTGTGGTGTCGGCACGCCGGGAGGTCTTGCTGGTCTTGTTTTATTGTGTGAAATGTCTTGTAGCCGGATTCCGAGACTGATCGGGCTTCCGGGAGAAGGTCTATTCCTTCGTTGATCGCGAGAGCTTATCATGGGCTAAGTTGGGACACCCTGCAGGGTTTGAACTTTCGAAAGCCGTGCCCAGCGGTTATGTGGCAGATGGGAATTTGTTAATGTCGGGTTGTAGAAAACCCGAAGTTGATCTTAATTAAAATACACCAACCGTGTGCGTAACCGTGAGTGTCTCTTTTCGGGGTTGATCGAAAGGAGAACACGGTGTCTGGGTTATGTTTGACGTAAGTAGGAGTTCAGGATCACTTCTTGATCATTATTAGTTGACGACCGTTCCTTTGTTTCTCTTCTCGCTCTCCTTTGCGTAAGTTAGCCACCATATATGCTTAGCCGCTGCTGCAACCTCACCACTTTACCCCTTTCTTTCCCATTAAGCTTTGCTAGTCTTGATACCCATGGTAATGGGATTGCTGAGTCCTCGTGGCTCACAGATTACTACACCACCGATTGCAGTACAGGTTTTGCGATGACCATGACGCCGAGAGCGATGCTTGCTTGTTTTGGAGTTCTTCTTACGCTTCTTCTTCGATCGAGGATAGGTTCCAGTCGGCAGCCTGGGCTAGCAGGGTGGATATTGTTTGAGTTTCTGTTTATGTTTCATCCGTAGTCGGATGTTGATCTTGTATATGATGTGGATGTATTCTTGTGGCATTTGTGCCTTATGTATGTATCCCTATGTATTATGTAATGTTGATGTAATGATATCCACCTTGCAAAAGCGTTTCAATATGCGGGTCTATCCTTGGTGGGACCGTCGAGTTCCTTTTGGATAGGGTCGCATATTAGGCGTGACAAGTTGGTATCAGAGCCTCGACTGACCCTAGGAGCCCCCTTGATTGATCGTGTAGTTTGGCCGCAGTTGAGTCTAGAATAAAACTTTTCGGAGTCTAGTTATATCGGAGAGTAGGAATTCTTTTTACTCCTTTGCCCCTTCGTCGCTCTGGTAAGGAATCTTGACGTAGGTGTTTTGAATTACTCCTCTTCCCGTTCAAATTTTTCTTTAGGATCACGCAGTTGGTTTTCCGGTAGTTGTTCTTCAGTTCTTTTCATCCGGTGCATTTCTCGTCAAGTTGACTCGAGCTTCTTCATCTTTGGGTTCAATCCTCAGTTGTTTTCTTTTCCCACCCGCCCTCCCTTCTTTTCCGAACCGGAGTCCGTAATCGAGTATGCTTCCTACTCGTGCGAAGTCTTTGCCTTCTCTCCTCAATGATTTCAACCGGTGTTGTCTTTTCAAGTTATTCGTCAGTTTCCCCTTCCAAGTTGCCTTTGTTTTCCCGCCCTCCCACCCTCTTCTTCCTGGAGTTCGAGTTTCTTCCGACCATCAATTTCATTTGTGTGGAGCCTCTTCAGTGTTCCCTCAATCATTTCAACCGGTGAATTCTCATCTTGTTCGTCATTCTTCATCCCTTTCTTTTTCCGGTGCACTCAATTCAAGTTTTTCGGGTTAATCATATTCTTTTCCTTCGAAGTGCTCTCTTTGCTCGTTCGCCTCTCGCCAGTTTATCCTTCCGGAGTGCTCAAGTCATCTCAGGAGATTCGTCTATGTTTGAATTAATTTGAGGTTGTCACCTCCTTCTAATATCTCAATTCTTCCGGTGCATCATCTATCTATTCAACATCCCTTTACAACGGTGTTTTCTTTTACTGGGCCCTAACCCACAGGTCTTTTCCCAGGATCTTACCTGACTCTTCTAATTTCCCCGGAGTTATTCTCAATTCTTTTCAAGTGTGGCGTAAGAATGAATATCATCAGCCACTTGCCTTTTCCTAGATCAATTTCAAATCATTCCATTGTTGGCTCAACCTCTCTGTTTTTTCTTTCTTCCGGAGTTTCTCAGCAATTTTTGGTGGTGGTTATCGTCGTCTTTGAAGACCGTCGTAGATTTTTTTTTCTCTTAAATCTTGTCCGTTCTCCCGGAGATTCATGGTGCTAGCTCGATGTTATCCTATCTATTTGTTTCCAGTCGTGCAATTCTTTTCATCAATCCGGAGTATTTCAGGTGTTGCTCTCCCTCTCGATCATCCGGAGGTCATCTTTTCGGAATATTTCTTCGTTCCAAGTTTTCAGCTTCGTTCATCTCAATATTCTTCCGGTGCTTCGTTCAAGTGTTCTTTAATCAGCTCATGATCTCTTTGTTCTTTTGCATCTAAATCCCCTCGAGCATATTTGTGTTTCTAATTCTTCCCGGCGATTATTTCTTTTTCACCAGTCATTTTCGAATTCTTACGGTGGTTCGTTCAAGATTCTTTTTCCTTGATTGTCATAATAATTAGTTCGTTTCTTTTCAATCCTACCGGTGGTTCATGAAGACTTTCTCAAGTTTCGTGCTATCCCTCCTCAATCCTTTTTCAAGAAGAATAAGTAATATGCAAATCCATTGCTTGTCATCAATTTAATTTGTTGAAGGATAAGCATGCAATAAATCTTATTCTTATTTCATCCAAGTGATTAATCTTTTCTTCGGAGTTTGTTCTTAATCAATAAATTCTAGTTCCAAGTCTTTTCATCTTTTCTTTTCCGGAGTTCAATTATTTCCGCGGCCATTTCGTCGGAATCCTCCATCTAATTCATCGCAGGCTCATCTTATTCTTTCATCCTTTATTCTATCTCATCATCCTTTTGTTACCGGAGTTCTTCATGGTGGTTCTTCACGATTTAATTCTTTCTTCAAGAGTTCATCAAGATTCTTGTTCAAGGAGTTCAACTATCTTTTCTTCTCACGTCTCGAAGTGCAATTAATTCTCCGTATTCTTCTGAAGGGGAGTTTCGCATTTCTTCGTTCTTCTCAGATATCCAATCATTTTCGTTTGTGGCCGGTTATCACCTCATTAATTTCGAGATGTTTTCCATAAGTCCACAACAATCTTTTTTCTTTCGTGGTTGATTTTATCAACAACTCAGTTCAATCCTTTCTTCTAAGGTTGCTTTCAATTTCATTCGTGGCACAAGTTGTCATTTTCTTCTCCGTTCTTTTCATTCAACTCTTTCAATTCTTTCCGGAGGTTTTGCGTCATGTCTTCATCAGTTTTCATCCCAACTTGTGAAGTTCGTGTTCTATTCTTTCCTTGTTCAACCGGAGTGCTGCCTAAATCCTTTCAGTCTTATCCGTTTCTTTTCTCATTCTAACCACTCCGGTTAGAACGAGTTGTTTCATAGTCGATCTAATTTCCATGAGCTTTTGATTCTCGTCATTCTCGTTGTTCCTCTCTTCTTCTCGAGTGCTCTCGATTCTTTGCTTCTTCTCTTGAGTTCTTGTTTCACCTTTTCCTTTTTCCCTTCCGTCTCGGTCCTAAGATCTCGGGACGAGATCTCTTGTTAGTGGAGGAGTGTTGTAACGCCCCAGATTCGATGCGCCAGGTGTCTGCCAGTTTTTTGTCGTCTTTGCCATGTCATTTGCTTGCGTTTTGCACTTTGCCATGTCATCATCTGCATTTTTATCATGTCACCATGTGCATTTCATTTTGCAAACGTGTTCGTCTCATGCATCCGAGCATTTTCCCCGTTGTCCGTTTTGCAATCCGGCACTCCTATGTCTCCCGGCGCCCCCTTTTACCTCTTTTCGTGTGCGGGTGTTAAATGGTCTCGAATGGACCGAGGTTTGTCAAGCGGCCTTGGTATAGCACCGTAGACCGCCTGTCAAGTTTCGTCGTGCCATTTGGAGGTCGTTTGGTACTCCAACGGTTAACCGGGTAACCGCAAAAGCCTCCTTCTCCTTGCAGCCCAACACCCCCTCGAAAGTGGCCCAAAACCCACCAAACTCCCCTCCATGCTCTCGGTCGTTCGATCACGATCGCGTGGGCGAAAACCGCACCTCATTTGGACTCTCCTAGCTCCCTCTACCTATATATTGCCCTTCCACTCCAAAAATTCGCAGTCCAAACCCTAGTCTAGCTCCTCCCGCAGCCACCGGACGCGTCCGCACCCCGCCGGACGTGTCCAGCCGCCGCCTCCACGTCGCCCCGACCAACCACAGGCCGCCACGTCGGCCCGCCGCCGCTCTCCTCCAATGCCGCAGTGCCACGTGCTTGCCGCCACCTCCGCAGCGGCCGCCCAGAGCAGCCGGCCTTGAGCAGCGCCGCCCGCCCGCCGCCGGCCCGGCCGCCTCCCCGCCGCCGTTCGCTGCCCGCCCGGCGCTCGCCTCCGCCGGCCGCCGCCTCCTCCGTCCGCCGCCGCCGTTGCGCCCGCCCCGCCAGCGCCTCTCTCCATGCCGCCCGGCCTCGCCCGGCCCCCGTCTTCCCGCCTCCCGCTCGGGAACTCCGCCGCCCGCCATGGCCGAGCTTCGCCAAGCTCCGCCACGGCCGGGCTTCGCCGCGCCCTCTCCGACCCGCCGGTGCCGCCGGTCCTCCGGTCGAATCCGTGGCCCGCCCTTCTCCGGCGAGCTCCTCTCCGGCCTCCTTCTCCTTCCTCACTCCGGCCACCGTCGCCCCTTCTCCGGTGAGGTTCCGGCGAAGTTCCGGCGCTGCATCGATAACCGTGCAAGAGGTTGACTTTTCCCCCCTCCAATTTTCATCTAAGTCCCGACATCTGCAGTAATTTTGTGCCATTTTCATCACATCATATCTCTGGCACCATAGCTCCGTTTTGCGCGTATAATATGTAAAAATGTTCGCCTCGAAGAGTAGATCAATTTATCTTATTGCTTCATTTTCATTTGAGCTCATCTTGACGCCCGAAATGCTGTTGCAAGAGTGCTATGTGATGTTAGTTTCTGATTTTTATCAGAACATGCACTTTTGTCATTTTTGCCATGATTGATGTGTGCATCCTATGACCTTGAGTCCTACATGTGTTTTGTAATATGCCATGTCTTCTTTCCAGTGGTGCTGGCTATGTATTTTTTTGATCTATGTGGTGACTAGCACAAGCATGCAAACTAGGTGTCTTGTTGTTGCTGTTTTCAGCCCTGTTTAGCTGTTATTTTGATGCCATGTTAACTTGATGCTACAGAGTTATCCGTGCATATTTTGAGATACTTCAGTAAGGGTGTTTTGTAAAGCATGTCTTTCTCTATCCATCCATGCCCTTGTTTGCAATTATGGAGTGCCATAGCTTGAGTCGATCGAGCTCTACTTTTGCTATCAAATGTTTCCTGGCAGATTGTTTACAGGTTATTCAATTTTGCCAAGTTTGTTGTGATTGATCCATGTATGCTATGTTATTGTTATTGCCATGTATGTCTTCTATGTCATGTCTTCTTGATGTATGTATGCTTAGTTTTTCATATAAGGCTTTGTAGTGAGCGCATTGAGCTTGTAAACATGCCTACTTGTTATCAGTTTTTGACATGACATGTTGCTGAATCTGTTAACGAAACTTTCGATATTGACATGGGTGTTACTATATTTTATGATCCTTTTTGGCTTATGGTCACTAAAGGACTTTTGTTCTATGCTATTAGTAGGTTCATTCCATTCCTTTGTTTGCCATGATAAGTTCCTGTAACATGTTGTTTCATAGCTCTAAACATTGCAACCTGATGTTAATTTTTGCTAAGTCTGAAACTGTTATTAGTTGCAATCTTGCCATGTGTTTTTGAGCATGTTCTAGTTGTTTCTGGAGATAGCTCAGTGCTCATGTTTTGTAATGCTTTACCTGTACATCATGCCCATGCGTTTTGTTTGCATATTGAGGTCCTGTAGCATGTTGTTTTGATGCTTGCAATATGCCTAGTTGCTGTTTTGGGCAGATTGTTGTCATATCTTGTATTGGGTGTATGTGTTGAACCGTTGCTCCGTTTTGATTGTGCTCTATATGAAACTTGCTTGATTTTGCATGTAGTTTCATATTATCATGTTGGATCCTTGTTTTGAGGTGTTTGCTTGAGGTTTGTATGCATTTTGCATCAATGTCATGCTTATCTTATTTTGCTCATATCTTTTAGGCCGTAGCTCCGAATCTAATGAACTTTATATGCAACTTGACTAGAATTTCGTGTAGTTCATCGTGGTGCATATTAAATTGCTGTTTAACAACTTGAACATAATGTTTATTCAGATCTGGACCAATTTCGAAATTTGCATATGAGGACTTACCGGAATTGTTATATGTTGTTTAGGCCTCATTTAAACTTGCCTTGTTGTGTTGTTCTTGTTTGCATCATCCCTTGCCATGAGTAGCTTCATGTAGCTTTGTCATGCATCATGCTTGGTTGTGCATCATGTCCTGTTCATGCGTGGGTGTTTACTATGTTGTGTGCTTCTTCTTGTTAGTTCCTGTTTCGTTGCGATCGTGAGGATTCGTTCGTCTACGCTTGGTTAAACTTCATCCGCTCATCTTCTTCATGGATCCGTTCCTCTTCTTCATGGACTCGTTCTTCTTCCTTGCGGGATTTCAGGCAAGATGACCGCTACCATGGATATCACTACTATCATTGCTATGCTAGTTGCTTCGTTCTTTCGCTATGCTGCGCTACCTATCACTTGTTCCTCAAGCCATCCCATATTGCCATGTCGCCTCTAACCTTTTGCACCCTTCCTAGCAAACCGTTGTTTGGCTATGTTACCGCTTTGCTCAGCCCCTCTTATAGCGTTGTTAGTTGCAGGTGAAGATGAAGTTTGTTCCTTGTTGGAACATGGAGATGTTGTTCCTTGTTGGAACATGTTTACTTGTTGGGATATCACAATATATCTTATTTAATTAATGCATCTATATACTTGGTAAAGGGTGGAAGGCTCGGCCTTATGCCCGGTGTTTTGTTCCACTCTTGCCGCCCTAGTTTCCGTCATATCGGTATTATGTTCCCGGATTTTGCGTCCCTAACGCGGTCGGGTGATTCATGGGACCCCTTGACAGTTATCTTTGAATAAGACTTATCCAGCAAGTCCCAACATTGGTTTAACCATTTGCCTCACCACCACCTACTATTCCCATGGGAGTCGCTATCTCGAGGGTCATCTTTATATAGCCCCCCCCCCCCCCCGGGCCAATGCTTGTATAAGTGTTGGTCCAAACTAGAGTGCTTTTGGCGCCACCTCAAGGAAACTTGAGGGCTGGTTTTAGTTATGCGGACTGCTCATCCGGTCGTGGCACAGGGACGAGATCTGTGGCTACTACCGAGGTGTTGGCACGGGAGGTCTTCTTGGTCTTGTTTTATTGCTGTGAAATGTCTTGTAGCCGGGATTCCGAGACTGATCGGGCTTCCCGGGGAGAAGGTCTATTCCTTCGTTGATCGCGAGAGCTTATCATGGGCTAAGTTGGGACACCCCTGCAGGGTTTGAACTTTCGAAAGCCGTGCCCGCGGTTATGTGGCAGATGGGAATTTGTTAATGTCCGGTTGTAGAAAACCCGAAGTTGATCTTAATTAAAATACACCAACCGTGTGCGAATCGTGAGTGTCTCTTTTCGGGTTGATCGAAGGAGAACACGGTGTCTGGGTTATGTTTGACGTAAGTAGGAGTTCAGGATCACTTCTTGATCATTATTAGTTGACGACCGTTCCTTTGTTTCTCTTCTCGCTCTCCTTTGCGTAAGTTAGCCACCATATATGCTTAGCCGCTGCTGCAACCTCACCACTTTACCCCTTTCTTTCCCATTAAGCTTTGCTAGTCTTGATACCCATGGTAATGGGATTGCTTTGAGTCCTCGTGGCTCACAGATTACTACACCACCGATTGCGGTACAGGTTTTTGCGATGACCATGACGCGAGAGCGATGCTTGCTTGTTTTGGAGTTCTTCTTCGCTTCTTCTTCGATCGGGGATAGGTTCCGTGTCGGCACTGGCTAGCGTGGTGGATATTGTTTGAGTTTCTGTTTATGTTTCATCCGTAGTCGGATGTTGATCTTGTATATGATGTGGATGTATTCTTGTGGCATTTGTGCCTTATGTATGTATCCCTATGTATTATGTAATGTTGATGTAATGATATCCACCTTGCAAAAGCGTTTCAATATGCGGGTCTATCCTTGGTGGGACCGTCGAGTTCCTTTTGGATAGGGTCGCATATTGGGCACGACACACGGCTCCACCAGCTGCTCGCGTGCTTGGCAGCGCGGTGGCATGGCGAGGAGGGACTGCAGACGACGTGAGCGGGCGAGCCTTCGGCTTCATGGCATAGGGATGGCGGCGACACGGCGGTGATGGGCGAGAAATTGTTGGCCGGAGCAGGTGGGCGCCGGCATGCGCAACGGCGGCGGCGGCATATTGATGAGTGCGCGTATGGGAGCTTATTTTAGTTTTATATAAGGTTGGTCAAACTTAAAAGAAAGGGTCTGCCTATTTCACATCTAAATGTGAGATATTATCTCACATCTAACTCCCTTACCCTTAAAATCCATGGGAGACTTTAAAAAAATCATGGGTGAGTCAGTGGAAGACTTTTAAAAAAATCAAGGGTGAGTGAGTTAGATGTGAGATAATATTTCACATCTAGATGTGAAATAGCAAACCCGTAAAAGAAAATTGTACTAGTACACGTAAACATTAGACTTAGGCAGCGCTTTTATTAATTTTTTTAAGTTAGTACCACAGCCACGATACGGAATCCTGTGCAAGCGCGTGAACTGCTGACGCTGTCGATCGATCGAGCAGTGCGTCACCGTGTCGCGCTCGAAGGACATCCACCGAACCTTTTTCTGTGTGTGAAAACAATCCTCGAATATTACTCAAGTTTTTTTTCCTGGGAAAGTTCTTGACACTGCAATATTTCCATATATATTTGAATTTAGCTCCAGTTTGTGTTTATTTGGATTTGGACGTTTTAGGTGAGCCCTAGTTCTTTTAATACTTATTTTGTGTGTGTGACTGATAGAGAACGTGTGTATGTGTCCATATGTGTGTTGTGGCGGAAGGGCAATGTGGAGACGGTGTGCGTGTGATACAAACATAGAGAGGTGTGAATGTGCAAATGATCATGCATGAGTGAGACATAGACAGATGCCGATACGTTGTGTATACATGAGAGAATGGTCTTCTAGTTTACTTGTGTGTGTGTGTGTGTGTGTGTGTGTGAGAGAGAGAGAGAGAGAGAGAGGAGCATCTGTAACACAACAACCATCTCTCTCGATTCGTCCGTCCCTCGCACGATCGCATGCAACACATGCATCAACGCGCACATTTTGAAACCCTCACTCAGGCCCTGCCCACCTCAAGGACCGCACATTCTCTTCTTGAATACCCATTTCTCTCCTTAGGTTTGTCTTCGCTCAATATCTGACACACACACACACACACACACGTAGCACAACACACACGCACACTCCCCCGAGCACACAATTCATCCCCATCCAAGGTTATACGGCGACCACTCTCGCTTGTGCTTCTTTGCACCCCAACATGCACAGCACCTCAATCTTCAAAGAGGGCAATCGAGCAGATCAAAGACGGCGACCACACTGCGCTAGAGAATGCGGGGTCATTTCGAAGCAGGGTGATGTGACGACGGTTGACTGACTCCTCCCCCCACCCTCTCTCTCTCTTGCACAAAATTACCAATCCCTCTCTCCCCCGCACAAAATTTTCAATCCCTCAACCCATGAGATCCTTCCCCTCTTGTCCATGTTTTTCCAGCTCTCTCATCAAACATGTTGTCTCTTCTCCTTCCACGTATACAGAATCCGGATGCACACGCATCTCACGTATATTACATGTCTCCATCTTTCTCACAGACCTAACTTCTTCCTCTCTCTCTCTCTCTCTCTCTCTCTCTCTATCTATCCCATTAGGTTTGTCTCCTACTCTCTCGTCCACATACATACAATCTTTCCCGCCCTATCTGCTCCATCTTCAAAAGCTCTCTCTGCACGTTTCATTCACACAATGGGATATGTCAAAATGTTGCTTCTATAATGGCTGATGTAGAGTTTTGGTTGTTTTTGTTGCATCCTACAAAGTAATAACTATAAAATGCATTTAGATTCTCATTTGACTGGGATTATGTGAGTTTGAGCAAGTTGTGAAGTACTATAGACCTTGTAAACATCTTGGGATTCGACAATGATTGTAACTATTGAATTGTATAGACCATTACATTCGAAGTCAATAGCCTAATATATTTATTTCACAATTTCAACAAATGATTAGTTCACTACAAACTAAGAAAAAATTTTGTACTCCCTCTGTTTTTATTTAAGTCCGCGTATTAGCATTGGTCAAAGTCAAGTTTTGTAAACTCTCGAGCTTATAACAAAAGGAAAACTTTGTTTTTGCCACTCTAGTTTTGCCCACTTTGCTTATGCTACTCTAGAATTTGACATTTCACTTTTGCCACTCTTAGCTTTTGACAATATATCACTTTTCCTTCCGTGGCAAAAACAAAATTTTCCAAGTGGCAATTGTGACACATGTCAAATGCTAAGAGTGGCAAAAGTGAAATGAAAATTATCGTTTTTGCCACGGAATGGCATTTGTGATGTATTATCAAAAAGCTAACAGTGGCAAAAGTGAGATGTCAAATTCTAGAGTGGCATAAGCAAAGTTGGCAAAAACTAGAGTGGCAAAAACAAAGTTTTCCTATCAAAAATATTAACATATACAATAACAAATAAATACCATTAGATTCATTATTGAATGTACTTCCACATAATACATATTTGTTATGGTAAATGTTTATATTTTTATATAAACTTGGTCAAACTTTAGGAAGTTTGACTTGATCAAACCTAATATGCAGAGTTTACTACTACTACTCGCTTGTTGCTTAGCCGAATCACTCAACACGCCACACGGGAGTCCAAAGTGTCACAAAATTTTGAGGTCGGCGGGAAAATCTCCATGACCACTGATTCGAGCAGTGGGAAGTTACCATCATAGCCTTTGGAACAGGCCTACGGACGACGCTTGGTAGGGGGCTGTTTTAACTTCAGTTCACCCTACCCAGCCAACCCCAACCCGGCACCCAGTAGTACACCTGAATACTCCCCATTTTCTATCCCCACCGCAAAATAGACTTCTCCACGGCACCGCAGCCTTCGTGCTCCTCCCTTTACATCGGCACACTCGTCCACCGCGCAAGATCTCGCCTCATCGACGACCTCAGACGCCCACCGAGCCGGTCCACCGTCATCGTAGACGGTGCCTCTTCCCCGGCATCGTCTTCCACGGTCTCGGATCTGCTTCCCGGAAGCCGATGCCAAGCGCAGAAGTACCACCGTCGTGGACAATGAACTGACTCCTGTTGCCGACCATGACTTACAGAGGCCGCCGCGACCATCGTTCTCCTCCTCGATTGGTAATGTGTGTATTGAATCACTTAGCAATACATGTGCAGTTACAATTTTGTTCATACCTACCCTTCAATTTTCCTAGGTGCTATTGTTCCCATAAAAGTAATTGGTTATAGCCTCCATTGTCCAACATAATATCAGCTGGTAATTATGTGTCGCTCCTTGTAAGTGCATCTAGTGCCCCTTAGTGATTTTGGTGTATTGAAGACTTATAGGTTAAGGAACTAATGCGTTTGTGAGTGTACACAGGTTTATAAGTCTATGAGGAGTTTGATATTTACAGTGAAAGTCGACCCCTAAAAATGAAGTTCTTCAACTGAAGACTTTGATATTCTGAAGACTTTCTGAAGACTTTGAAAGTGAAGAAATTGGTGTGACCTTGAAGACTTGGTATTCATTTGAGGAACATGAAGCGTGAAGACTTTTGTTTTCGTAGTTTCATTTTCTCTTTCTTGATTCATAGGAAACACCGTACTGTTAAAGGGGGTCGAGGAAATACTAAGGAAAAATTTCCATGTGATGCTCAACTCAAAATCCTACACCTACCAATCCCTTCGAGTGAAGCTTTTGGAAATCTCATACAGTTCAGTCAATTTCTTCAAAGGATGTAGACGAAGCTCTTCTCGGTCGCCGAGGAATTTGTTCTGACCGAGGAGTTAGGAATTCGCCATCTTGGATTGCCTACACATGAGGAACATGATAGCCCCGAGGAATTTGAGAGTCAAATTTCCGACCGTTCTTTGTCTTCTTGGCCTTGACTGTCCCAAAATATCTTATCCACCTAACGGTCATATCATTGAAGGGCATTTATGTCTTATCATGTCGGGCTGCTCCCTAGGCTATAAATAGCCGCCCCTACAATCACTAGCTGGTTGGCTGCTCCGAGAGAACTTGACACTTGTCATTTGAGAGCAACCCATCCTCTGAGGAATTTGAGCGAAAATCATCAAGTGAGGAAAAACCCAAAACCAAACCCCTACAAACCCAAAGTGATTGAGCATCACTGAAGAAATTGATCCTGCGTGGATCCGACGCTTGTTACCTTTGAAGACTGTGCTTCTTCCAGACGGTTAGGCGTCATGGTCTAGAAGCATCCAAGAGGAATTGTGGATCGCCGAGTGACCAAGTCTGTGAAGGTTTGGAAGTCGCTGAAGACTTACCACGAGTGATTGGACGAGGTCTGTGTGACCTTAGTTCAAGGAGAATACGGTGAGGACTTGGTGTCTGAGCTGCATGCTTTCGATGATCGGGTGTCCGGGACTGTGTGTCCTCGATTTTAAATACTCAGCCGCTCCAACCAGACGTAAAACAGAGACAGCAGTTGGAACTGGTCTACCAAATCATTGTCTTCACCAACCTCACGGGTTCTATTTCCTCAACCCTATCATTTCCTCATTCGTGTGTTGAGTGTTTGGTCATATCTGTGTTTGAAGACTTTGATCAAGACTTTCTCAATTTCCTCAGTTCAATTTCTTCAGTCTGTTTGTCTTCATCTTATGTTATCCTGTGATTACGCTTTCTGTACTCTGTGATTGTCTTCATTTCACCATGATGACTATGCTTGTAATCTGTTATGCTTACTTCTGAGTACTTATTCCGCTGCAAGTAGTTCTTCGCTAAGGCATTTCCTCACCGGCAAATTCCTCAGTGAAGAATTCATAAAAATCGCCTATTCACCCCCCCCCCCTCTAGTCGATATAACGCACTTTCACTCCTGTATCGCGCTGTGCTTGGGTAGGTTTTTCATCTGCAACCTGTAGTGTGGCAAATGATGGAAAGGTTTTTAGAAGTAGCAAGATGCCCATGCGTTGCACGCATCAAGATGCATTTGTATGAGTAGTTTATCTTGTGGGAGAAAAGGATGAACGAGGGAAGGCCTTATTTGCAAATCTAGAGAGGGGTATGGGTATCTTTTACGCAAAATTCCCATTTGTTTCCTTCCTATCATCGAGATATAAATTGACGGCCTATATTGCAAGAAAAAAAGTATAGAGAAAAAAGTAGACAGTAAAGGAAGTAGAGATAAATATTAAATATTAAATATTAAATAAATATAACCGTAGAGAAGAGAGTAGAGATAGCAGAGACATCGGGAAAGGATCGCGCGCGTGCGGGAAAAAGTTACCGGGCGTGCGCTAGTTTTGGGGCGCGGCGTTCGGCGCGCTTTATAAAATCCAACGCCCTCCCACCGCTCTGTGCCTTGCCACTGCTCTCTCCCCGCTCTTTTTTGCCTCGCCGCCGCGTCGCCGAGAAACTTGGGGATACCGCGGCGTTCGTGCGCGCCCCTCCGGCGGCTTCTCCGCCGAGATCCAGTTCCGCGGGATGCGCCTCGGCCTCGGCAATTTCGACACCGCCAACAAGGCTGCCCGCGCGTACGACGCGGTGGCGTGGCACCTCCGGTGGCCTCATAGAACATTGAACTTCCCCAACGTGCCGACACGGGAGCGGGCGTAGGAGCTCGCGCCTCTGCCGCGGCTTAGCACCGACGAGGATCGCCGCGACAACCGGAGGCGGGAGCACCGTCTCGGCATCGCCGAGATGGACGAGGAAGCCATGGCGCTGTGGCGCCAACGCTTCCCGCAGGACATCATCAACGAGCGCGAGTTCTACGCGCAAAGGAGGGCGGAGAGGGAGAAGAGGAGGGCGGAGCGAGCCGCCTATCGCGAGGACAAGCGTACGCGAAAAGCGGACGCTCAATTCAACATGAGGCTAGGAGCAGCGTGCACAGGAATCCGACGACGATCGGTATCTTCACGCCTACAGTCAGACGTCGGAGGAGGACATCACCGAGGAGGAGTCGGACAACGAGGAGTAGTTGAATTATCTTTTTTTATCTATCTATGCTAAGAACTATCCTCTACTCTCTAGTATTTACTTCTCGATCTCAGCACTGTAAATGCTTTTTTAAAGCGCCGCGCGTTGTGATTCTGTTGGAGATGCTCTAACATGGCAGACGAGTGCTTTAATGTTGCCCACAAGATGCGTGAGTATTACTAGTAGTATTTTTCTTGCCATGTTGAGATTTTAAAACCACGAGTGTGAACATGCAGAGGAGCAATGAAGACCAAACACGGGATATTCGAGACATCTTCAAGGAGCGTGGCAATTTAAAGAGGAGCTGCACCGAACCTGTAAAACGAGCTTTGGTAAGTAACACCCTTTCAATTACTTTCGTTTAACCTCGTGTTCTTTGATGTGTATATGTTGTAGTTTCTATTTCTCTTAAGCATGGTGTTCTTCGATGTGTAATAAGAAGAGTCTTAATCGTCCTAATGCTTTCGTTTTTAACTTGATGTAGGAAGTGGGTGTTCTCACCTTGTAGTCTGTTTTTATATTTCTTTTCCTTTTGAATTCACTTCTCCGAGTTCTGTCTATCTTGTTTCTACTAAATGGATCTAGGTTTTTCTGAGTATTGATCTAAAAAAGAAGTAACTTCGTGTCAGGATGCAGTTCCTGCGAGGAGGGAAGTATGGTCAACCGCGAGATCATGTTTCCAAAATGAGGCTGGATTACACACAAGGTGCCAGTTCCCTAATGATGCTGGATTAGACACAAGGTGCAAATTCCCAGATGATGCTGGATTACACACAAGCCAGGTGGAGTCGTCAGCTGTTCGTGTCCTCGTGGCATTAGTAAAGGCTGAAAGAAAGCGTGCAGTAGCCCTTGAGAATGTAGCTGAGTTCCTGAAGAAGCGAAAAGAGCAATCAGATGCTCTCTTCACCCAAGCCAAAGAAGAGATGGAAGAAGCCAGAAATAAGCTAGCAGAGGCAGAGCAGGCTAGGCATCTCCTGCTATCTAAAACTGTTGTCAATACAAAATTTCCTTCATAATAGCTAGGTTCAAATGTTTATCTAGTCAGCATGCCTATTGTGATGTATGTGCATCTACTGATGTGGCACAAAATGTTTTTTTCGGGTCATGTAATAACAGCAATTACTTTCCAAACAATAACAGACGAAGCATTGGACATGGTATAGTTCACGCGCAAGACCGACATTCCAAGTTCAACTTCCACATCAAACTCATGTTCACAGATATCTGCACATTCATACATAATGTCCACAACCATGATTCACTTCAAAGCCAAAAAAATGCTAGGAGAGTTATAAATAAATAAAAACCTCTACTAGTTCCTGCTACTAGTGCGAGCACAACAAGTCAAGACCATGAGTATATTTTAGTCATGTTTTCTGTTCTAAAATGCCTGCCGGCTCATGAAGGAAGGGCGTGTTCTTGACACGCCGGATTCAATGAAGGCGGTAGGCAGTCTTAAGCTGGTTGCACGCGCGGTGAGGCGTGCTCAGCCGGGCCTGCAGCGAGTGCGGCCCTCTTGGCCGGCACGCCGGTTCAATGCCTGCGCTATGAGAGGTCGCATCTGTGTCGGAGCAATCACTCCCTCCAGTCCTTTTTTGTATGGGTATAACAAAATCTCATTTTCCATTCACATTTTACAAGTAAAATTCGTGGACAAACTTTGACCCAAAGTACGATCGGGACTAGTAAACCAGAATGGAGGTAGTAGTTTTTTTAATCAAAGAAGGGTTTCCTTCCGATTCTTGAAAACCAAAGCATCTAAATCTAAACCATAGTATTTGCCCTAGAACTACCCGGTTCAACATCTCGCAACATAAACCCATACAACCATACGCCAAGGAGGTACGTAGTACTATGAATTCCATTTTCGCTCCATACCAATCGTTCTAAAAACTACTTACTACTTATAACGTGCCATTGAAAATCGGAACTCTTAACCTCGCTAAGAAAACGATATTTTAAACGTGGCTACTCGATCTGTGGCAACTGGCGAGCCACCGCTCAAGTCGTTCACCTGTGGTCCCGACCATCAACTCCTACAAAGGTGCTCCACCACATACCTGGTACCCGCGAATGCAGCAATCGTGCGCCTAGGGTTTTAGGGTTTATTTGTTAACGTCGCCTTTACGTAACACTCAGGTGTGCGAGACAGCAAGAGGACAAATGCGTGTGTGCGCCTCTTCTCTTCGTATATGTACTCCACCGTTTGTCTGGTGTCCAAAAAATTATAATAACTACTAGCAATGTGCCAATGCGTTGCCACACGATCAAAGTAGATTAATACATATTCACCGATTTGATAGAAAAAAAGTCTAGTTTTGAAATACGTATATCACTAACAATATGTTATGTTTCACTCAAAATATATTCCTTTGGCGGTTTTGATGGGATAAGGGAGTAATGTTGTTGGTTTCAAGATTCGAGAAGTGGTATATGTCTAATTTCTACTCTTACTAGCAAGATGCCCGTGCGTTGCTCGGAACATCAGATCTTGTGGGAGAAAAGGATGAACGAGGGAAGGCCTTATCTGCAAATGTGGTGAAGAGTGCGGGTAAATTGCCATATTTTCCTTCCTATTCGTCAGATATAAATCGGACGACCTACATTGCATGATGGCAGGCCCACCATCATCACCAACTCTATTTTTTATCCCTACTCTTATAAAAAGCATTGTCGGTGATGATCGTGTGCCTGCCATCCTGCAATATAGGCCATTCGATCTATATCTGACAGATAGGAAGGAAATTATGGCAATTTTGCAAAAAGATACCCACACCCCTCTCCACATTTGCAAATAAGGCCTTCCCTCATTCATCATTTTCCCCCACAAGATAAACTACTCATACAAATGCATCTTGATGTTCCGTGCAACGCATGGGCATCTTATAGTTGTTGCAAAAGGCCCATGTGTGTGTGAGAGAGAGGGAGAGTGGAGGAGGGCGGAGTGCATGTGTGACAAAGACACAAGTAGTGTGTGTGTGTGTGTGTGATAGGTATCAGCTTAAAATGAGGCGATAGTGTGTGTGTGCACGATCGAGAGGGCGTGTCTCAAGAAGGGAAGAAAAAGCTACATAGATACAAGGAGCGGGAGAGAGACATGAATGCGATGGTGGAAGCACGAGTATGCGGGTGTATAAACCTATCTAGAGGCTAGCCAGTCGATAAATGTTTGTCAGAGAAATACGAGTCGGGGTGCGAAAGCGAGATTTTGTGTGTGTGTGAGAGAGACGGTAGTCGGGAAGGGGAGTGGAAGCAGGAGTTGTGTGTGTGTGTCTGTGAGAGAGAGAGAGAGAGGACATGGTAGTCGGGGTTGTCTGATCGGTAAACAAATGAATAATTTCAGTCTGGGATGGAGATGAAAAGGAGACCGCAACAAATGTTGTGTCTACAGGAGAGAGAGAGAGTAATTTTAGTGGTATGAGTCATATGTAGAGACATATAGGGTGTGTGAGAGAATCCCATAGAGAGAAAGACAAAGTGAAAGACGAGTGGAGACTGTGTGTGGCGGTGAAAAAGAAAGCTTAGGTACCGAGTGATACCAAAAAACAGTAGAGACGTGAGAGATAATGAAAACCGTGTAATGTATAATGATAGGGAGAGTGTGACACTTCTCAAGGGAGTCGTCGAGAGACCATGTTTGCGAGGATATGAGAAACATGAAGTGAGCGTCTTGGTGAGCTGGAGAAAAGAGAGTGATAGCTACCTGAAGGAGCATGCATGCGAGAGACATGGGCGTGAAAGGAGTGAAGAAAAAAGGGATTCAAATATTTGAATTCGAGATGATGATACATGTAATCCATACTCGAACCAAAATTGATCTATCAAACATGCATACTCATATGAATTCACGCACATCTATGTTATTTAATATGTAGATATTACTGATCCATACATTTTAGTAGAACATAATTTGGTTAAAAAAATCGAATTCAACCTTAAGATTTCGAGACCGTTGTATTTTTAAATCATACTATACATATAAAGGAGCAGAATTCTTTGTTGTGCTTTTGAAAGTATATATAAAAAAATGATGTATATAGAATTTAATTCCAATTGAAAATGGATCCCGCCCGAAAAAAATAGTAGAATACAAACGGGGTTCGAATTGAGTTGGCACGGTAAACGTGAACTGTGCAAAATTTGAACGAAGCGGGAAAAGTCGCAGAACCCCGCCTCAAACCAAAATCTGCGAGATGGAAATCACTACTGCCTATCCCTGCCACGCAAAGCCTATCTGCTAGATTTCTATAGGTTTTGATAGGGGTAGGTTTGTAATTTCACCCAAACGTGACGTAACCGCCTCTCACTGGGATTCATACACGGTGGGCGCCAAAACACAGTGTGCCCTCGGCCGAAATCGACTCCCTCCCCGATTCATATTCATACACGGTGGGCGCCAAAAACAAACTCTCGTCGGCAAATATTCGGTGTATGCGAGATTACCATCCTATCCCCAACCGACTAATGTTGCTGTGATGTAGTAGAAATTTGAAACGGGGGCTAAGTTTGTAAATTTCCTTGCATTTGAGACAAGCGCGCCCTGAATACATGGTTCCCCCCTTCCTCTCTACCTCCCTTTTCCCCATTCGTACTCCGTGGGCGCCAAAACACCCTCTCCACCCCACCCTCCTCCGCCCGCCACCCCATCCACCGCCGTCCTCCTCCACCATGCCGGAGCTGATACCCCGACACCGTCGTCCATTACAAGAGATCGACCTCTCTCATCCACGCCTTCGGACCAGGATCCTTGCATCCCGTCCTCTCGCTTCATCCCCGCCGTCGTCCACCTTGCCGGCGCCGCTCTCGACCGTCTCGTCCACCGCGCCACCGCCACCATCTACCCTCCTAGATCTGCTTCCACGCCGCCGACAGCCATCGCTACCGCAGCACCGTCAAATTCTCGCCAGATGCGTGCAGCGTCACACCGTAGGCGGTACTCTTTCAGATTCTGCTCAACTTATTTATCGCAGCAAGAAAATAGATCGCCACCGCTTTACTCTGATTTCTTGTCTTGGTTGCGAAGTTGCCTTCGTCTGGTTTGCACCTTCAGATCCGCCATGGCACGCTCAACACTATACTCCCAATGCTTATGGTTTTCCCTTTTATATTCCGCACTAGTTAAATCACAGTAGACTAAATTTCAAAATTGGTTCAGTCGGTTTTTCAGAGCTCGCCGGAGTTCGCCGGTGCGATCCAAGGGGCTTGGGTGGTTGTGGGGCCTCGGCGAACGAAGAAAACTCGACGCGGGTGGGGGTGGGGTGGCGGAGGAACACAGGCGGTGGGGCCGGTGGTCCCGGCCCGTCAAGGGTGTTCTGTATGGGACGAATTAAGAGACGAGGAAGAAGAAGGGTTAGGAGACGTAGGATCTTCATCCAACAGCCTAAAATGGTCGAGAGACAGCTGGGAGTTGCATTCTTAATGCGCTCTGCTTCATCTTGTGTGGGCACTGCGCAACCAACATTTTATTATCCGAAATCTGATTGCTCTTCTTTACCATGTTCCTCTTCCGTTCTTCTTTAATATGTACTCTCTCTGTTCCTAAATACAACTCTTTGTATAGATTCCACCATGGACTACATATGGAGCAAAATGAGTGAATCTACACTCTAAAATGTATCTGGATACATCTCAGATGTGATCCATAGTGGAAATCTCTACCAAGACTTATATTTTGGAGCGGAGGAGTATGCTAGTAGTACAAGATGTTCCTTGTCTTGAAGATGAGCAGGGACATTTGCGATGTAGAGGTCTATACGGTCGGGTTGTGATGGACACTTTGAGCCTCTTTGATTCGTAGGATCTTGTAAACATAGGAATACGATTTGTAGTGGCCTGCCCACTTGAATCCTATAAGAATAGCAAGGAAACGCGCGGAGCTGTGTCGCCTTTGAGAGTTACACTGATATTAACAGTACCGCACCTTCACTTGAAGAGAGCTGGTACCGAAGCCTTTCTAGCCGTACCGGCAATACTAGCACATATATTCCAGCAAGTTCCACTTTGCTGATTTTACTCTGATGCTTAAGGTTTTCTCGTGATATCTACACTATGATCTGTGTAGCTGCTTTGTGTCGCACTAGCAGCAGTCCACTCTTGAAGCTAAACACTGCAATGACTTACAAAATTGGCACAAAGGCATTGAGTGCCATTACTGGATGCAATGAAACTCATACGCTCCCCACTGTTGACTCTTGTTCGTAATATGATCCTAATGAATATTCTAACCTCGAGGAGTCAAAGGCAGATGGCCTGTCATGTTCACCCATCAAGGTGTGTGTTCTAATTTGGCAATATTTTATTGATTGCGGGTATCTTGCATATGTTGTCTTGCATTTCTTCTACTTTGTTGCACCGCCATCTGCTTAGTTTACTCATCATATATGTCGTCATGCCATGCCCATCCATTATCAATACATATTCCATCTGTCATCATACCATGTTTTTCCACTCAAATGTTGTTCGTGTGCATCAGACATCAAAAAGGAAGAGGGTGATTGTCGAACCTGAAGGAGCACCAGCGAAGTCCTTGAAAAACATGGTGGTGCCGGAGAAATCAGACAGCACCCCACTTATATTGGATGTACAACCAGTGACACAAAACGTAGGACCGACTCCAGCAGACTATACCCATACTTCACTGGCTACACCACTAGCCCCATCACACAGGACCTGCACTCCAGCAAAAGGACACTTTGAGCCTCTTTGATTCGTAGGATCTTGTAAACATAGGAATAGGATTTGTAGTGGCCTGCCCACTTGAATCCTATAAGAACAGCAAGGAAATGCGGGGAGCTGTGTCGCCTTTGAGAGTTACACTGATATTAACAGTACCGCACCTTCACTTGAAGAGAGATGGTATCCGAAGCCTTTCTAGCCGTACCGGCAATACTAGCACATATATTCCCATCATGGGAAGATTATTGTGAAGACAAACACCATTTTCACATCTTCCTGTCCAACTTACGTGTAAGTGCTATTATTCATGGTTATTATTTTCCTGTTTTTTGCTGATTGAACACATCAATGATTTACATTACATTGTTGTAACTAGGCGAGGGTCAATCTGGATAGTCATGAAGAGCAAATCTTGCTTGTGCTTTTCAAGGAGGCATTGCAGCAGTATCGGTGTTACCTGAGGAAATCACATTTTGGTGGCAAGTCCATAAACGAATTTCCGGTGAAGTCTCCTGTGCTAAATTTAGAAGACATTGAATGGAAAAACCTTGTTATGCATTGGTCTCGTTCGGGATGAGGTAATGTCTATGAAATCACATGACAATTTGAACTTCTACTTTTCCGCATGTGCCTTACGGATCTTTTTTGCAGGAAATCTGCTCGAAGAAGAATTCCGGTTTGAAAAGAACGATAGGATTCTGCAAATATGCTGCCCGCTGCTTTGCTCTTGTTAGTACCTGTTGTCCTGTATCACTGTACTTGCATACATACCTGGTTCATTATGTGACAGCAGTATTTATGATAGCTTGCTAATCAATTGTTCGCTCCAAATTATCGATCTGTATGAATGGTTACATTAGTGTAGAATATATCCAATGCCAATGTTTTTTAGCTCTGCATTGTTCTTGTAAGTACATGCTGTCCTTTATCAGTGTACTTATAATGACAGGTAGTTGTTCATGTACCATCACTCTGCAGCTTATTTTCCTTTGCCCTCCATTTTCTACACATCAGATCTATATTTACTCTTACAGAAGGTTGGTACTGAAGAAGTTTAGTTGTGCATTGCTCTTGGATGTACCTTTTGCCTGTATCGCTGCACTTACATTTATGGCTACTTGGTTATGTAGCATCACTCTTCATCTTATCTTAAATATTCTCCATTTTTTCATATATTATCACATCTATATTTACTCTTAACAAAATGTAGAATAAAGGCAATGCTTTTGAAGAAGATTATGTGGTAAACTTCTTGAATTGCCCCCCATCAGCATGTACAAGGCCTTTATAGAGCCTGTCTTCACCAATAATGTAAGTTTGTCCATCTCAAGCCTTCAAACTTTGTTGTATATATTTGGTTAGGCATGATTGCAACAACTGTTTATTTTTGGTGTTTGCATCAAATTGCTTAATTAAAGTTTATTATGTAGTTCATAAACAAAAGTTTGTCCTTCCTCAATTTAAGTTTTCAGTTGTACAACCAAGTTCCTTCTTCATACCATGTAAATTAAACTATACAGAGCAAGTGATCTTCTTTTGCATTGCATGTATATACATTCTTCATTCGTAATCCAGTGGTGTGGTGAACCTACCCACTACAGCATAATGTCATATTCTGCAATGTCCTAACTATGAACAATGTCATATCATTCTACTATTATTTAAACCGTCTCTTTATTTGCCAATTTGAAATAGTATAAATTGACAGCAGACTAACCATTGATACTTATGAGTTCTTGATCTGTAATCCAGTGTTGTCGTGAAGCTGCCAACACCTTCACAATGTCATTTCCTGCCATGTCTTGACCTGAACAATACCATATTGTGTTAATGCAATTTTAAACTATGTCACTTTATTCGCCAGTAAGAAATGTTATGAATTGTCAGCACTGATACTTTTACGTGCAAAACCTGTCATCTATCTGCTTGTTTATCTTTATGAGTGAGGAAGATATAAGTGTTGAACAAGCGCAGTCTCATCATCTTGCTTTCGGTACTTGCTGCAGCTCCCAAATGAGGCTACCTTTCTTGAACTCTATTGAAGTGCTATCGGTTTTGTATATTATTTTGTCAGCGTGTTTATTTGCACTAGTGGCGATCTTTGATGCCCAGTGTATGTAATCTGCTGTCTGCTTATGCTTTATTATCATAGTGGCAAACTTTGATGCCCAGTGGATGTAATATGCCGTAATTTCTTTATTGTATAGTCTAGGTTTTTTCTTATTCACGATGCTGCAATTATTTTACTATATATATCCTGTCTTGCAGTAAACCGGCCAAACCGTAAAATTACGGTACATAATCGGGCCGTCATGCAATCACGATGTAGGTTGGGCCTGAAACGTGCCGAACAGCTCACGGGCTGGCAGCAGCCCGAAATGAACCCCGGCCCATGATTGTGCGAATCAAATCACGGGCTTTTAACAGGCCAAAATTGTCTCGGTCCTTGTTTGGCCCAATCAGATATCGGCTGCGAGCAGGCCGGATGCAAATTGGGCCGTAGTTAGGCCCAACTATATGACGGGCTTTTAACAGCCGAAATTACTAGCATCACCATAGATTAAGTTCACACCATAAACTGCCACATTAAGTTTACCATAAGTAATCGTACCCTAAGTACCCAAAAGATTAAGATTCAGTTCACAACATCACACCATCAGAACATCATCACATCACTTCACGCCGGAGTCAGGGCCTTCGCGAGCGCAGCATGCTGCCCCCTGATCATGTAGTCCTCCCCGCGGATCGCTACATCCTCTGCATGAGACAGAAGGTGATCGAAGCGGCCATCCTTGGGCTTTGGCTTGGTGGTGCAGTAGGGGCAGTGCCACTTCTTGAACTTGCGGTTGTAGAAGGAAGCAACTCCCTTGGCCTTGATCTTCTCCACCTCCTTGGTTGTGAAGGACGCAACGTTGCCCTTGTATACATCATCTCCAGAATCATACTGCACACATGAATGAATTGCATTAATACATTATAGATTCATATACACCATGTCAAAGGAACTAACTGGACAAGGGATAGGCTTACCTCATATTCAGAATCGTCACTAAATGCCCCCTCGTACGGGTTGTAGTCGGCCAGCTTCCTCCCCCCCCCCAACCATCATCCTCCTAAATATACAATTACATCCATTGATCAAAAACACCAATATTACATTCAAATAACACATTGATCATTGGTCATACACAGACATTGAAGAACAGAGCTAATATAACTACATATTGTGGATAGATTTATATACTAATGAATCAAATAACTTTTCTTAATCAATGGATTCCATTTGGGCATATGAAATTCAAAACCCCAATCTGAGTAGCATTCAAAAACAAATCTAATAGGGACCCAATCTCCCAATCTAATAAGCATACATGTCTGTAGCATTACAAACCCCAATCTGTGAGCATTAAAAACAAATCTAATAAGCATACATCTGCTACGTCTTGAGCTTGCGTTGGTTTTGCCGAAAGAGGAGACGATGATGCAGCACAGTAGCGTAAGTATTTCCCTCAGTTTTTTAGAACCAAGGTATCAATCCAGTAGGAGGCCACTCACAAGTCCCTCGTGCACACAAAACGATAGCTACTCGCAAACAACGCGATTAGGGGTTGTCAATCCCTTCACGGTCACTTACGAGAGTGAGATCTTATAGATATAATATTTTTGGTATTTTTGGTATAAAGATGCAAAGTGAAAAGTAAAAAGCGAAGTAAATACAAAGCAAGTATAAAAGTGATGGAGATTGATATGATGAGAATAGACCCGGGGGCCATAGGTTTCACTAGTGGCTTCTCTCAAGAGCATAATTATTCTACGGTGGGTGAACAAATTACTGTTGAGCAATTGACAGAATAGAGCATAGTTATGACTATATCTAGGTATGATCATGTATATAGGCATCACGTCCGAGACAAGTAGATCGAAACGATTCTGCATCTACTACTATTACTCCACTCATCGACCACCACCCAGCATGCATCTAGAGTATTAAGTTAAAAACAGAGTAACGCCTTAAGCAAGATGACATGATGTAGAGGAATAAATTCATGCAATATGATAAATACCCCATCTTTTTATCCTCTATGGCAACAATACAATACGTGCCTTGCAACCCTTTCTCAGAATCGGGTAAGGACACCACAAGATTGAACCCAAAGCCATGCACTTCTCCCATTGCAAGAACTACCAATCTAGTTGGCCAAACCAAACGGATAATTCGAAGAGACTTGCAAAGATAACTCAATCATACATAAAAGAATTCAGAGAAGATTCAAATATTATTCATGGATAAGCTGGATCATAAACCCACAATTCATCGATCTCAACAAACACACCGCAAAAAGAAGATTACATCGAATAGATCTCCATGAGAGAGGGGGAGAACATTGTATTGAGATCCGAAAAGAGAGAAGAAGCCATCTAGCTACTAGCTATGGACCCGGAGGTCTGAACTAAACTACTCACACTTCATCGGAGAGGCTATGGTGTTGATGTAGAAGCCCTCCATGGTGGATGCCCCCTCCAGCGGAGCTCCGGAACAGGCCCCAAGATGGGATCTCGTGGATACAGGAAGTTGCGGCGGTGGAATTAGGTTTTTGGCTCCTGTTCTGATCGTTTGGGGGTATGTAGGTATATATAGGAGGAAGGAGTATGTCGGTGCAGCAACAGGGGGCCCACAAGGTAGGGGGAGCGCCCTAGGGGGGGCGTGCCCCCCACCATCGTGACTGCATCTCTGGTTCCTTGGCGTAGGGTCCAAGTCTCCTGGATCACGTTCGGTGAGAAAATCACGTTTCCGAAGGTTTCATTCCGTTCGGACTCCGTTTGATATTCTGTTTCTTCGAAAAAACAGCAATTCTGGGCTGGGCCTCCGGTTAATAGGTTAGTCCCAAAAATAATATAAAAGTGGAAAATAAAGCCCATTATAGTCCAAAACAGTAGATAAAGTAGCATGGAGCAATAAAAATTATAGATACGTTGGAGACGTATCAGGCATCCCCAAGCTTAATTCCTGCTCGTCCTCGAGTAGGAAAATGATAAAAAGAGAATTTTTGATGCGGAGTGATACTTTGGCATAAATTCAATGTAAATCTTCTTAATTGTGGTATGAATATTCAGATCCAAAAGATTCAAGACAAAAGTTCATATTGACATAAAAATAATAATACTTCAAGCATACTAACTAAGCAATTATGTCTTCTCAAAATAACATGGCCAAAGAAAGTTCATCCCTACAAAATCAAATAGTTAGGCTATGTTTCATTTTCGTCACACAAAGATGTTCCCAACTTCTATACCCCTGATGACAAGCCAAACAATTGTTTCATACTTAAAATAATCTCAAACTTTTTCAACCTTCACGCAATACATGAGCGTGAGCCATGGATATAGCACTATGGGTGGAATAGAATATGATGATGGGGGTGTTGTGGAGAAGACAAAAAAGGAGAAAGTCTCACATTGACGAGGATAATCAACGGGCTATGGAGATGCCCATCAATTGATGTCAACATGAGGTGTAGGGATTGCCATGCGACGGATGCACTAGAGCTATGAATGCTCAACAAAAGAAAACTAGTGGGTGTACATCCAACTTGCTTGCTCATGAAGACCTAGGGCATTTTGAGGAAGCCCATCGTAGGAATATACAAGCCAAGTTCTATAATGAAAAATTCCCACTAGTATAAAAATACAACTTATGAGACTCACTATATGAAAAACATGGTGCTACTTTGAAGCACAATATATGAGACTCACTACATGAAGAACAAGGTGCTACTTTGAAGCACAATATATGAGACTCACTACATGAAGAACAAGGTGCTACTTTGAAGCACAAGTGTGGAAAAAGAGATAGTAGCATTGCCATTTTTATTTAATTTCTTTTTTTTGGGCCTTTCTGTTTTTTCTTTTTGGCCTTTCTCTTTTTTTAGGAAATTCTCTAATAATGATGATCATCACACTTCTATTGATTACAACATTAGGATTACAACTTGAAACTAGAACAAGGTATGACTCTATATGAATGCCTCCCGTGTATAGCAGGATGGTGCAATGAATCAAGAGTGACATGTATGAAAAATAATGCATGGTGGCTTTGCCACAAATACGATGTCAACTACATGATCATGCAATGGCAATATGACAAAAGTAAAGTATGTCATGATGATGATGAATGAGCGGTGGAAAGTTGCATGGCAATATATCTCGGAATGGCTATGGAAATGCCATAATAGGTAGGTATGGTGGATGTTTTGAGGAAGATATAAGGAGGTTTATGTGTGATAGTGTGTATCATATCATGAGGTTTGGATGCACCGGCGAAGTTTGCACCAACTCTCAAGGTGAGAAAGGGCAATGCACTGCATCAAGAGGCTAGCAAAGGCGGAAAGGTAAAAGTGCGTATAATCCATGGACTCAACATTAGTCAAAAGAACACATATACTTATTGCAAAAATTTAGAAGTCATCAAAAATCAAGTGCTACGCGCATGCTCCTAGGGGGATAGGTTGGTAGGAAAAGACCATCCCTCGTCCCCAACCGCCACTCATAAGGATGCACAAGCCAGGTATACTTCGTGTTTCAAATTTGTTACACAACTTTAACCATACGTGCATGCTACGGGATTTGCAAACTTCAACACAAGCATTTCTAAAATTCACAACTACTCAACTAGCACAACTTTGATATTATCACCTCTATATCTCAAAACAATTATCAAGCATCAAACTTATCTTAGTATTCAACGCACTCAAAAGAAAGTTTCACATATCTTGAATACCAAGTATATTAATATTAAGCAAATTACCATGCTATTAACGACTCTCGAAATAATCTAAGTGAAGCATGAGAGATAAATAGTTTCTTTAAAACAAATCCACCACCGTGCTCTAAAAGATCTAAGTGAAGTACTAGAGCAAAAATTATCACACTCAAAAGATATAAGTGAAGCACTATGAGCGAAACTATCAAGCTCAAAAGATATAAGTGAAGCACATAGAGTATTCTATCAAATTCCAATTCATGTATGGCTCTCTCAAAAGGTGTGTACATCAAGGATGATTGTGGTAAACTAACAAGCAAAGACGCAAATAATACAAGACGCTCCAAGCAAAACACTTATCATGTGGTGAATAAAATATAGCTCCAAGTAAATTCTTGATGGAAGTGGATGAAAGAGGGATGCCTTCCGGGGCATCCCAAGCTTTGACTTTTTGGTGTCCTTGGATTATCTTGGGGGTGCCATGGGCATCCCCAATCTTAGGCTCTTGCCAATCCTTGTTCCATAATCCATCAAAAGAATTCACCCAAAACTTGAAAAACTTCACAACACAAAACTCAATAGAAATCTCGTGAGCTCCGTTAGAGAAAGAAAACAAAAGACTACTTTAAGATACTGTAATGAACTCATTCTTTATTCTTATTGGTGTTAAACCTACTGTATTCCAACTTCTCTATGGATCATAAACTATTTTACTAGCCATAGATTCATCAAAATAAGCAAACAACACACGCAAAACAGAGTCTGTCAAAAACAGAACAGTCTGTAGTAATCTGTAACTAACGCAAACTTCTGGAACTCAAAAAATACTACCAAACTTAGACGACCTGGACAATTTGTTTATTGATCAGCAGAAATTGGAATAAATATTTTATCACGTTCTGGTGATTTTTAACAATTCGGGCACTGAGCGCAAAGTTTCTAGAAATTACAGCAAGATCAAATAACAATCATCCAAGAAGATCCAATAGGTTTAACTTGGCACAAACACTAATTAAAAGATAAAACCACATCTAAACAGAGGCTAGATGGATTATTTATTCCTAAACATAAGCAAAAACAAAAAACTAAAAATAAAATTGGGTTGCCTCCCAACAAGCGCTATCGTTTAACGCCCCTAGCTAGGCATTGAGATTTCAATGATGCTCACAAGAAAGACAAGAATTGAGGCACAAAGAGAGCCTCATAAAACATGTGACAAACACACTTAAGTCTAAAATAGTTCCTATGCATAGGCATATTATAGGCAAACAAGTTATCGTAGCAAGCAAAAACTAGCATATGCAAGGAAGCGGAAAGGAACAATAGCAATCTTAACATAGCGAGAGGTAATTTAGTAACATGAAAATTTCTATAACCATATTTTCCTCTCTCATAATAATTACATGTAGGATCATAAGAAAATTCAACAATATAGCTATCACATAACATATTCTCAACACGATCCACATGCGTGCGAAGTTGACACTCTTCCGAAATAGTGGGATTAATATTAACTAAAGTCATGACCTCTCCAAACCCACTTTTATCAAAAACTTCATAAGATTGAACATTATCCAAATATGTGGGATCTAAAGTTGACACTCTTCCAAACCCACTTTCAATATTATTGCAAACACTATTATCAATCTCATATTAATCATGGGGATTAAATAAAATTTTCAAGATCATAAGAAGAATCACCCCAATCATGATCATTGCAACAAGTAGAGGACATAGCAAAACTAGCATCCCCAAGCTTAGGGTTTTGCATATTTTTAGCACAATTGACATCAATAGAATTTATAGTAAAATCATTGCAATCATGCTTTTTATTCAAAGATCTATCGTGAATCGCTTCATAAAGCACTTCATCACAATTTTTTGATTCATGAATTTCAGGCAAAACCTCATAAAGATAATCTAGTGCACTCAATTCACTAGCAATAGGTTCATCATAATTGGATGTCTTAAAGAGATTAGCAAGTGGATGAGGATCCATAAACTTTTAGCAAGCGAAGATGCAAGCAAAAATAAGGCACATGGTAACATAAGATTGAGCGGAGGAAGGCGAATAAAGCGGCAAGGGTGAAGTGGGGGAGAGGAAAACGAGAGGCAAATGGCAAATAATGTAATGCGAGAGATAGGGATTGTGATGGGTACTTGGTATGTTGACTTTTATGTAGACTCCCCGACAGCGGCCACAAACCCTTCTTGCTACGTCTTGAGCTTGCGTTGGTTTTCCCGAAGAGGAGAGGATGATGCAGCACAAGATGGCGTAAGTATTTCCCTTAGTTTTTGAGAACCAAGGTATCAATCCAATAGGAGGCCACGCACAAGTCCCTCGTACCTGCACAAAACGATAGCTACTCACAACCAACACGATTAGGGATTGTCAATCCCTTCACAGTCACTTACGAGAGTGAGATCTGATAGAGATAATATTTTTGGTATTTTTGGTATAAAGATGCAAAGTGAAAAGTAAAAAGCAAAGTAAAAACAAAGCAAGTATAAAAGTGATGGAGATTGATATGATGAGAATGTTGGAAATGTGCCCTAGAGGCAATAATAAATTGGTTATTATTATATTTCCTTGTTCATGATAATCGTTTATTATCCATGCTATAATTGTATTGATAGGAAACTCAGATACATGTGTGGATACATAGACAACACCATGTCCCTAGTAAGCCTCTAGTTGACTAGCTCGTTGATCAACGAGATGGTTACGGTTTCACGACCATGGACATTGGATGTCGTTGATAACGGGATCACATCATTTGGAGAATGATGTGATGGACAAGACAATCCTAAGCATAGCACAAAGATCGTGTAGTTCGTATGCTAAAGCTTTTCTAATGTCAAGTATCTTTTCCTTAGACCATGAGATTGTGCAACTCCGGATACCGTAGGAATGCTTTGGGTGTACCAAACGTCACAACGTAACTGGGTGGCTATAAAGGTGCACTACAGGTATCTCCGAAAGTGTCTGTTGGGTTGGCACGAATCGAGACTGGGATTTTTCACTCTGTGTAAAGGGAGAGGTATCTCTGGGCCCACTCGGTAGGACATCATCATAATGTGCACAATGTGACCAAGGGGTTGATCACGGGATGATGTGTTACGAAACGAGTAAAGACACTTGCCGGTAATGAGATTGAACAAGGTATCGGTATACCGACGATCGAATCTCGGGCAAGTACAATACCGTTAGACAAAGGGAATTGTATACGGGATCGATTGAGTCCTTGACATCGTGGTTCATCCGATGAGATCATCGTGGAACATGTGGGATCCAACATGGGTATCCAGATCCCGTTGTTGGTTATTGACCGGAGAACGTCTCGGTCATGTCTGCATGGTTCCCGAACCCATAGGGTCTACACACTTAAGGTTCGATGACGCTAGGGTTATAGGGAATAGATATATGTGGTTACCGAATGTTGTTCCGAGTCCCGGATGAGATCCCGGACATCACGAGGAGTTCCGGAATGGTCCGGAGGTAAACATTTATATATGGGAAGTCCTATTTTGGCCACCGGAAAATGTTCAGGATTTTTCGGTATTGTACCGGGAAGGTTCTAGAAGGTTCTGGAGTGGGGCCCACCTGCATGGGGGACCCACATGAACGTGGGTAGTGGGGGCAAGGCCCCACACCCCTGGTCAAGGCGCACCAAGATCCCCCTTAGAAGGAATAAGATCATATCCGAAGGATAAGATCAAGATCGAAAAGGGGGATAACAATCGATGGGGAAAGGAAAGGATGGGATTTCTTTCCTCCCACCTTCTTTATAACGCCCCAATGGACTTAGAGGGCAAGAAATAATCCCCCTCCACCCCTATATATAGTGGGGAGGCGCATGGGAGCTGCACCCTTGCCCCTGGCGCAGCCCTCCCCCTATCCCAAGTCCTCCTCCTCTCCCGCTGTGCTTGGCGAAGCCCTGCAGGATTGCCACGCTCCTCCATCACCACCACACCGTCGTGCTGCTGCTGGATGGAGTCTTCCCCAACCTGTCCCTCTCTCCTTGCTGGATCAAGGCATGGTAGACATCACCGGGCTGTACGTGTGTTGAACGCGGAGGTGCCGTCCGTTCGGCACTAGGATCTCTAGTGATTTGGATCACGACGAGTACAACTCCTTCAACCCCATTCTCTTGAACGCTTCCGCTTAGCGATCTACAAGGGTATGTAGATGCACTCTCCTTCCCCTCGTTGCTAGTTTCTCCATAGATAGATCTTGGTGACACGTAGGAAAATTTTGAATTTCTGCTACGTTCCCCAACAGAGAATAGACCCGGGGGCCATAGGTTTCACTAGTGGCTTCTCTCAAGAGCATAATTATTCTACGGTGGGTGAACAAATTATTGTTGAGCAATTGACAGAATTGAGCATAGTTACGAGTATATCTAGGTATGATCATGTATATAGGCATCACGTCCGAGACAAGCAGATCGAAACGATTATGCATCTACTACAATTACTCCACTCATCGACCGCTATCCAGCATGCATCTAGAGCATTAAGTTAAAAACAGAGTAACGCCTTAAGCAAGATGACATGATGTAGAGGAATAAATTCATGCAATATGATAAATACCCCATCTTGTTATCCTCGATGCAACAATACAATGCGTGCCTTGCAACCCTTTACATCCTTTGGGTAAGGACACCATAAGATTGAACCCAAAGCCATGCACTTCTCCCATTGCAAGAACTACCAATCTAGTTGGCCAAACCAAAGCGGATAATTCAAGAGACTTGCAAAGATAACTCAATCATACATAAAAGAATTCAGAGAAGATTCAAATATTATTCATATATAAGCTGGATCATAAACCCACAATTCATCGGTCTCAACAAACACACCGCAAAAAGAAGATTACATCGAACAGATCTCCACGAGAGAGGGAGAACATTGTATTGAGATCCGAAAAGAGAGAAGAAGCCATCTAGCTACTAGCTATGGACCCGAAGGTCTGAAGTAAACTACTCACACTTCATCGGAGAGGCTATGGTGTTGATGTAGAAGCCCTCCATGGTGGATGCCCCCTCCAGCGGAGCTCCGGAACAGGCCCCAAGATGGGATCTCGTGGATACAGGAAGTTGCGGCGGTGGAATTATCGTTTGGGGGTACGTAGGTATATATAGGAGGAAGGAGTACGTCGGTGGAGCAACAGGGGGCCCACGAGGCAGGGGGCGCGCCCCCCACCCTCGTGACCGCCTCTCTGATTCCTTGGCGTAGGGTCCAAGTCTCCTGGATCACGTTCGGTGAGAAAATCACGTTTCCGAAGGCTTCATTCCGTTTCGACTCCGTTTGATATTCTGTTTCTTCGAAACACTGAAAAAGGCAAAAGAACAACAATTCTAGGTTGGGCCTCCGGTTAATAGGTTAGTCCCCAAAATAATATAAAAGTGGAAAATAAAGCCCATTATAGTCCAAAACAGTAGATAAAGTAGCATGGAGCAATAAAAAATTATAGATACGTTGGAGACGTATCAACATCTATGTAGCATTGAAGCACATCTAATAAACAGATCTATCTAGCATTTTTGCAACGAATTTATCCAACAAACCCTAGTACAAAAACCCCCATCCCCCAATATAGAAAAACCCGGCCCATCCATCAAACCAACTACTCTAACCATCCGAACTACGGTATGAATCCACAATCTAACCAATCCAACTAACTCTACAAGCTAATATTCTAAAGCAAAGCAAGTGCAAATACCTCCTGCTCCTTGCCAGGCGACGCATGGGGGGTATCGGGATTGACTGTGCCGCTCGACGCCGTCACCTTCCTCAGCACTGAGGCGGAGCCTGCCCCCTCCTTCTCCACATCCGCAGCGATTGCGAGTTTCCCCGCACCGCCGTGGATGCCGCCGACATCCTTGGTCACCGCGCGCTGCAGCTCGAACACATCTGCGGCCGCTGTGCCGGTGTCGCCACGGGCTTCGGCCATCTCCGGGTGAAGACGATGAAGGTGAGGAAGAGATTGCGGTGGGGAAGAGCGAGACGGTGCGGTCGAGGCAGTGGAGGAGAGTGAGACAATGCCGGTGGGGGAAAGGAAGATGATGCGGCAGGGAGGGGATTTGGGGGAAAATGGTAGGGGGCAATGGAGGCGGTTGCCCCTCTTTATATGATGGGACATTTCAGGCATGTCCCATGGACACGTGCTACCCCACGACCGCGGTCCGTTGCATGTGCCCACGTATACGAATACCTGTACGGTCAGCATACGAAACAACTATATGGGTAACGGTCAAAAGTGTATTTGGCCCTACGCCGCCCCACTCGTCAGAGTTAACGGTCAAAGGCATTGACCCAACGGCAACGTCCGTTGTAACCTATTCTGAGGGTTTTGGGCAAGGGAGTGTGAAAAAGTGAGCAAAAGTTACCAGAGTGGGGATGAATGAGTAGAGCTAAGGAACCAGGGGCACATAAATAAAAAACCCTAAAAAATTATAGATACTGTTGGAGACGTATCAGCATCCCCAAGGTTAATAACTGCTCGTCCTCGAGTAGGTAAATGATAAAAACAAAATTTTTGATGTGGAATGCTGCCTATCATGTCATCTCATATTCTTTTCATTGTAGCATGGACATTTGGACTTTTATATGGTTCAAAGCAAAAGTCTAGTTTTGACATGAGGACTTAAATACTCAAGCATATCAACAAGCAACAATGTCTTTCAAAATATCAATGCTAAAATAAGTTATCCCTAGCCCATCATGCTCAATCATTGATCCATTCATGAAACACACTCGCATATTAGCTACACCCAATGCTCAAGTACAATCATAGTGCCCCCTAGTTGGTGCTTTATAAGAGAAGATGGAGACTCAAATTAAAAATAGAAATTGCATAAAGTAAAAGAAAGTCCCTAGTGGAGGGTAGTAGAGATTTGTAGAGGTGCCATAGCTCAAAGCGAAATTGAGAGATAAAAACATTTTGAGAGGCATACTTTTCCCACCAACGAAAATGACTTAGAGCTCCCAACACTTTCCATGCTAGATATCATAGGCGGTTCCCAAACAGAAAATAAAGTTTATTCCTTTTTCCACCATACTTTCACTTTCCATGGCTAACCGTATCCACGAGTGCCCTCCATACCAACACTTCCCAAGGAATTTATTATTTGACAACATATAGTAAATTCATTTTTCATTTCGGACTGGGAATCCCTAATACCTTTGCCTTACTCTTGTGTAATGACAAGTGAATAAACACTCATCGTGAGAATAACACATCTAGCATGGAAAATATTGGCCACCCCTCACTGCCTTGCGAGCGGTACGAGCACACAAAAGAGAAATTTATTTTGAAAATTAGAGACGGCACATACAAATTTGCTTAGAACGGCAAAATAATACCGCATATAGGTAGGTATAGTGGACTCATGTGGCAAAACTGGTTTAAAGGATTTTGGATGCACAAGTAGTGATCATACTTAGTGCAAAATGAAGGCTAACAAAAGATCAAGAAGTGACCAACCAAGAAACGAATAATATCATAAGCGAGCATTGACCATAATTAACACCGAATAATGCACCACAAGTAGGATATAATTTCATTGCATCACTATTGAGTTTCGTGCTTGCATAGGGAATCACAAACCTTAAAACCAATATTCTTACTAAAGCACAATTACTCATCAGCATGACTCACATATCACATCATCATATCTCAAAACTATTACAAGGAATCAAGTTTATTTCGTCCAATGATCTTGATGAAAGTTTTTATTATATCCTTCTTGGATATCTATCACTTTGGAACAAATTTTCATGTGCTGCTTTTGATAAGCTCAAAAAAATATAAGTGAAGATCATGACCATAATATTTCCTTCTCTCAAATTAATTTAAGTGAAGCAAGAGAGAATTTATTCAAACTAAAGCACACCATGCTCAAAAATTTACAGGTGAAGCTCTAGAGCAATTCCATAGAAAAGAGCTTCATTGACGGGATGTAAGTGTCTCTTACCTAGTCTCCCTGGCAACTATTTGAGGACTCTATTTTATTTAAAAACTTTAAGTTCTAAGTATTTTATTAAAATAGCAAGCAAAACAAAATAAAATGACAATCCAAGAATAGCACAACTCATGTGAAGAAGCAAAAACTTAGGCTCAACCGATATTAACCGATAATTGTTGAAGAAAAAAGGTGGGATGCCTACCGGGGCATCCCCAAGCTTAGATGCTTGAGACTTCTTGAAATATTATCTTGGGATGCCTTGGGAATCCCCAAGCTTGAGCTTTTGTGTCTCCTTAATTCCTTTCATATCACGGTTTTCCTAAATCTTAAAAGCTTCATCCACACAAAACTCAACAAGAACTCGTGAGATAAGTTAGTATAAACCAATGCAAAAACCTTATCATTCTCTACTATAGAAAATCACAAAAATTATTATTCAACATTGCATACTAAATGCCTCTGCATATTTAAAACTCATATTCCTCAAATAGAATCATTAAACAAGCAAACATATGCAAACAATGCAAAGCAATCTGCCAAAACAGTACAGTCTGTAAAGAATGCAAGAGGATCCATACTTATTCAACTTAAAAATTTCTGAAAATCTAACACACTGTACAAATTATCAGAGATTATTTTGCAAAAAATTCAACATTTTATCACATTCTAACTTTTCTGGGGAATTTTTGCAACAGCGATAAACTTTCTGTTTTTAAACAGCCACATATAGACTTGCAAAATAAGCATGGTAAAGGCTATCCTTGACATTTTTATTGGAAATAAAGATGCAAAACATTATTATAAATAACAGAAAGCAAATAATAAAAAAAGAAAAAGACGCTCCAAGCAAAACACATATCACGTGACAAATGAAAACATAGCTTCAAGTAAGGTTACCGATGATGTTGGAGACGAAAGAGGGGATGCCTTCCGGGGCATCCCCAAGCTTAGTTGCTTGGATCTTCCTTGAATATTACCTTGGGGTGCTTTGGGAATCCCCAAACTTAGGGTCTTGTCACTCCTTATTCTTCTCATAACGATATCTCCCCGAAACTTGAAAACTTCAATCACACAAAACTTAACGGAACTTCGTGAGATAGGTTAGTATGATAAAGAGCAAACCATTTCACTTTGTTTATGTCAAAGACAAGATTCATAATTTTTTCCACACAATGCCTACTGTAGCATATCATTTACACAATTTATATTGAGCAATATAAGCCACAGAAACTAGGAAACAAGCAAACTATGCATTGAAAACAGAGTCTGTCAAAAATGTAAAAGTCTATAATATGTACTTCAACCATACTTATGCTACTCCAAAAATTCTGAAAAATTAGGATAACGTAGGGAATTTGTATATCTACTAACTTTAAAAAATTCAGATCAAAAGCACATTCCAGTGAATTTTGAAAATTCCTGGAATGAGCGCAAAAGTTTCTATTTTTGCACAGATTCAAGTCAACTATCATCCACACTATCCCAAAGGCTTTACTTGGCACTTTATTGAAACAAAAGAAATAAAACATGATTACTACAGTAGCATCATCATGTGAACACACAAAAACAGTAGGTAAAAGTGTTGGGTTGTCTCCCAACAAGCGCTTTTCTTTAATGCCTTTTAGCTAGGCATGATGATTTCAATGATGCTCGCATAAAATATAAGAAGTGAAACATGAAGAGAGAATCATGACGTATATGACTAGAACATTTAAGTCTAACCCACTTCCTATGCATAGGGATTTTGTGATCAAACAATTCATGGGAACAAGAATCAACTGGCATAGGAAGGCAAAGCAAGCAAAACTTCAAGATTTTCAACACAGAGAGATGGAACTTGATATTATTGCAATTCCTACAAGCATAAGTTTCTCCCTCATAGTAATTTTTAGTAGAATCATGAATGAATTCAACAATATAGCCATCACATAAAGCATTCTTTTTCCTGATACATAAGCATAGAAATTTTGTTACTCCCCACATAAGCAAATTTATTCTCATTCATAGTAGTGGGAGCAAACTCAACAAAATAACCATCATGAGATATTTGATTGGCATAATCCAATTGAAAATAAAAATCATGATGACAAGTTTCATGGTTATCATTATTCTTTATAGCATACATGTCATCACAATAATCATCATAGATAGCAACTTTGTTCTCATAATCAATTGAAACCTCTTCTAAAATAGCGGACTCATCACTAAATAAAGTCATGACCTCTCCAAATCCACTTTCATCATTATAATCATCATAAATAGAAGGCATGCACTCATTATAACAAATTTGCACATCAAATATTGGGGGTCTAAAATTATCATCTTCATCAAACATAGCATCCCCAAGCTTATGACTTTGCATATCATTAGCATCATGGATATTCAAAGAATTCATACTAACAACATTGCAATCATGCTCATCATTTATACCAAACATTCTATTGAATTCTTCTTCTATCAACTGAGCACAATTTTCTTTTCCATCATTTTCACGAAATACATTATAAAGATGAATAATGTGATGCAACCTCAATCCCATTTTTTTGTAGTTTTATTTCATAAACCAAACTAGTGATAAAACAAGAAACTAAAAGATTCAATTGCAAGATCTACAGATATACCTTCAAGAACTCACCTCCCCAGCAACGGCGCCAGAAAAGAGCTTGATGTCTACTACGCAACTTTATTCTAGTAGACTCGTGTTGGGCCTCCAAGCGCAGAGTTTTGTAGGATAGTTGCAATTTTACCTCAAGTAGATGACCTAAGGTTTATCAATCCGTCGGAGGTGTAGGATGAAGATGATCTCTCTCAAACAACAATATACAACCAAATACAAGAAATCTCTTGTGTCCCCAACACACCCAACACAATGGAAAATTGTATAGGTGCACTAGTTTGGGGATGAGATGGTGATAAAAGTGTAATATTGATGGTAGAAATATATTTTTATAATCTGAATAAATAAAAACAGCAAGGTAGAAAATAGTAAACAGGCACAAAAACGGTATTGCAATGCTTGAAAATGAGGCCTAGGGTCTGCACTTTCGCTAGTGCAATCTCCCAACAATGCTAATATAATTGGATCATATAACCATCCCTCAACATGCAACGAAGAATCACTCCAATGTTCATGTCTAGCGGAGAACATACGAAGAAATCGTTTGTAGGGTACGAAACCACCTTGAAGCTATTCTTTCTGATCGATCTGTCCAAGAGTTCGTACTAAAATAACACCAAATAATTTCAGATTCATAATACTCAATCCAACACAAAGAACTTCAAAGAGTGCCCCAAGATTTCTACCAGAGAAACAAAAGACGAGAACGTGCATCAACCCCTATGCATAGATTACCCCAATGTCACCGCGGGAATCCGCGAGTTGAATGCCAAAACACATATCAAGTGAATCAATATGATACCCCATTGCCACCATGAGTATTCATATGAAAGACATATATCAAGTGCTCTCATATCCATAAAAGTATTCAATCCGATAACAACGAAATCTCAAAGGGAAAAACTCAATTCATCAGAACAAGATAGAGAGGGGAAATCACCATATGATCCAACTATATAAACAAAGCCCGTGATACATCAAGATCGTGACATCTCAAGAACAGGAGAGAGAGAGAGAGAGAGAGAGAAAGAGAGAGAAAGATCAAACACATAGCTACTGGTACAAACCCTCAGCCCCGTGGGTGGACTACTCCCTCCTCATCATGGTGGCCGCCGGGATGATGAAGATGGCCACCAGTGATGATTTCCCCCTCCGGCAGGGTGCCGGAACGAGGTCTAGATTTGTTTTTGGTGGCTACAGAGGCTTGCGGCGGCGGAACTTCTAATCTAGGCTTACCCTGAAGGGTTTTCGAATATTTGGGAATTTATATGGCGAAGAGGGGGTGCGGGAGGCCACAAAGGTGGGCTCAACCCACTGGTAGCGCATGGTGAAGGAAATATGCCCTAGAGGCAATAATAAAGTTATTATTTATTTTCGTATATCATGATAAATGTTTCATGCTAGAATTGTATTAACCGGAAACATAATACATGTGTGAATACATAGACAAACAGAGTGTCACTAGTATGCCTCTACTTGACTAGCTCGTTAATCGAAGATGGTTATGTTCCCTAACCATGGACATGAGTTGTCATTTGATTAACGGGATCACATCATTAGGAGAATGATGTGATTGACTTGACCCATTCCGTTAGCTTAGCACTCGATCGTTTAGTATGTTGCTATTGCTTTCTTCATGACTTATACATGTTCCTATGACTATGAGATTATGCAACTCCCGTTTACCGGAGGAACACTTTGTGTGCTACCAAACGTCACACGGTAACTGGGTGATTATAAAGGTGCTCTACAGGTTCCTCCGAAGGTACTTGTTGGGTTGGCGTATTTCGAGATTAGGATTTGTCACTCCGATTGTCGGAGAGGTATCTCTGGGCCCACTCGATAATGCACATCACTTAAGCCTCGCAAGCATTGCAACTAATGAGTTAGTTGCGGGATGATGTATTACGGAACGAGTAAAGAGACTTGCTGGTAACAAGATTGAACTAGGTATTGAGATACCGACGATAGAATCTCGGGCAAGTAACATACCGATGACAAAGGGAACAACGTATGTTGTTATGCAGTCTGACCGATAAAGATCTCCGTAGAATATGTGGGAGCCAATATGAGCATCCAGGTTCCGCTATTGGTTATTGACCGGAGACGTGTCTCGGTCATGTCTACATAGTTCTCGAACCCGTAGGGTCCACACGCTTAAAGTTTCGATGACAGTTATATTATGAGTTTATATGTTTTGATGTACCGAAGGTTGTTCGGAGTCCCGGATGTGATCACGGACATGACGAGGAGTATCGAAATGGTAGAGACATGAAGATTGATATATTGGACGACTATATTCGGACACCGGAATGGTTCCGGGGGTTATCGAATATATACCGGAGTACCGGGGGGTTACCGGAACCCCCCCGGAGGTTAATGGGCCTCATGGGCCGAAGTGGTGGAAGAGGAGAGGCGGCCAAGGGGCCGCCGCCTCCCCCACCCCCCAAGTCCGAATTGACAAGGAGGGGGCGCCCCTTTCCTTTCCCCCTCTCCTCTCCTACTCCAACAAGGAAGGGAGGGATACCTACTCCCGGTGGGAGTAGGACTCCTCCTGGCGCGCCCCTCCTGGCTGGCCGCACCTCCCCCCTTGCTCCTTTATATACGGGGGTAGGGGGGCACCCCATAGACACAACAATTGATCGTTTGATCTTTTAGCCGTGTGGGTGCCCCCCTCCACCATAGTCCACCTCGATAATACTGTAGTGGTGCTTAGGCGAAGCCCTGTGTCGGTAGAACATCATCATCGTCACCACACCGTCGTGCTGACGAAACTCTCCCTCAAAGCTCGGCTGGATCGGAGTTCGAGGGACATCATCGAGCTGAACGTGTGCTGAACTCGGAGGTGCCGTGCGTTCGGTACTTGATCGGTCGGATCGTGAAGACGTACGACTACATCAACCGCATTGTGCTAACGCTTCCGCTTTCCGTCTACGAGGGTACGTAGACAACACTCTCCCCTCTCGTTGCTATGCATCACCATGATCTTGCGTGTGCGTAGGAATTTTTTTGAAATTACTATGTTCCCCAACAGTGGCATCCGAGCCTGGTTTTATGCGTAGATGTTATATGCACGAGTAGAACACAAGTGAGTTGTGGGCGATATAAGTCATACTGCTTACCAGCATGTCATACTTTGGTTCGGCAGTACTGTTGGATGAAGCGGCACGGACCGACATTACGCCAGACGCTTACGCGAGACTGGTTCTACCGACGTGCTTTGCACATAGGTTGCTGGCGGGTGTCAGTTTCTCCAACTTTAGTTGAACCGAGTGTGGGTACGCCCGGTCCTTGCGAAGGTTAAAACAACACCAACTTGACAAAGTATTGTTGTGGTTTTGATGCGTAGGTAAGAACGGTTCTTGCTAAGCCCGTAGCAGCCACGTAAAACTTGCAACAACAAAGTAGAGGACGTCTAACTTGTTTTTGCAGGGCATGTTGTGATGTGATGTGGTCAAGACATGATGCTATATTTTATTGTATGAGATGATCATGTTTTGTAAACAAGTTATCGACAACCGGCGAGAGCCATATGGTTGTCGCTTTATTATATGCAATGCAATGCTTCAGTAATGCTTTACTTTATCACTAAGCGGTAGTGATAGTCGTAGAAGCATAAGATTGGCGAGACGATAATGATGCTACGATGGAGATCAAGGTGTCGCGCCGGTGACGATGGTGATCATGACGGTGCTTGAGATGGAGATCACAAGCACAAGATGATGATGGCCATATCATATCACTTATATTGATTGCATGTGATGTTTATCTTTTATGCATCTTATCTTGCTTTGATTGACGGTAGCATTATAATATGATCTCTCACTAAATTTCAAGATAAAAGTGTTCTCCCTGAGTATGCACCGTTGCCAAAGTTCGTCGTGCCCAGTCACCACGTGATGATCGGGTGTGATAAGCTCTACGTCCATCTACAATGGGTGCAAGCCAGTTTTGCACACGCGAATACTCAAAGTTAAACTTGACGAACCTAGCATATGCAGATATGGCCTCGGAACACTGGAGACCGAAAGGTCGAGCGTGAATCATATAGTAGATATGATCAACATAGTGATGTTCACCATTGAAAACTACTCCATCTCACGTGATGATTGGTTATTGTTTAGTTGATTTGGATCACGCGGTCACTTAGATGACTAGAGGGATGTCTATCTAAGTGGGAGTTCTTAAGTAATATGATTAATTGAACTTAAATTTATCATGAACTTAGTCCTGGTAGTATTTTGCAAATTATGTTGTAGATCAATAGCTCGCGTTGTTGCTTTCATATGTTTATTTTGATATGTTCCTAGAGAAAACTGTGTTGAAAGATGTTAGTAGCAATGATGCGGATTGCTGAGGATTGTCCTCATTGCTGCACAGAAGAATTATGTCCTTGATGCACCGCTAGGTGACGGACCTATTGCAGGAGCAGATGCAGACGTTATGAACGTTTGGCTAGCTCCATATGATGACCACTTGATAGTTTAGTGCACCATGCTTAACGGCTTAGAATCGGGACTTCAAAGACGATTTGAACGTCATGGACCATATGAGATGTTCCAGGAGTTGAATTTAATATTTCAAGCAAATACCCGAGTTGAGAGATATGAAGTCTCCAACAAGTTCTATAGCTAAAAGATGGAGGAGAATAGCTCAAGAAGTGAGCATGTGCTCAGATTGTCTGGGTACTACAATCGCTTGTATCAAGTGGGAGTTAATCTTCTAGATAAGATAGTGATTGACAGAGTTCTCTAGTCACCATCACCAAGTTGCTAGAACTTAGTGATGAACTATAGTATGCAAGGGATGACGAAACGATTCTGACTCTTCGTGATATTGAAATCGACGAAGGTAGAAATCAAGAAAGAGCATCAAGTGTTGATGACTGACAAGACCACTAGTTTCAAGAAAAGGGCAATGGGAAATAAAGCGAACTTCAAGTAGAATGACAATCAAGGTGTCACTCCCGCGAAGAAGTCCAAAGATGGACCAAATCCTGAAACTGAGTGCTTACACTACAAAGGAAATGGTCACTGGAAGCGGAAATGCCCTGAATATTTGCTGAATAAGAAGGATGGAAAAGTGAACAATGGTATATTTGATATACAGGTTATTGATGTGTACCTTACTAGTGTTTATAGTAGCCCCTGAGTATTTGATACTTGTTCGGTTGCTAAAAATTAGTAACTTGAAACAGGAGTTATAGAATAAACATAGACTAGTGGAGGGTGAAGTGACGATGTGTGTTGGAAGTGGTTCCAAGATTGATATGATCATCATCGCACACTCCCTATACTTTCGGGATTAGTGTTAAACCTAAATAAATGTTATTTGGCATTTGCGTTGAGCATGAATATGATTTGATCATGTTTATTGCAATACGGTTATTCATTTAAGTTAGAGAATAATTGTTGTTCTGTTTACATGAATAAAAACCTTCTATGGTTATACACCCAATGAAAATGGTTCATTGGATCTCGATCGTAGTGATACACATATTCATAATATTGAAGCCAAAAGATGCAAAGTTAATAATGATAGTGCGACTTATTTGTGGCAATGCTGTTTAGGTCATATTGGTGTAAAGCGCATGAAGAAACTCCATGCTGATGGGCTTTTGGAATCACTTGATTATGGATCACTTGATGCTTGCGAACCATGCCTCATGGGCAAGATGACTAAAACGCCGTTCTCCGGAACAATGGAGCGGGCAACTGACTTATTGGAAATAATACATACTGATGTATGCAGTCCGATGAGTGTTAAGGCTCGCGGCAAGTATCGTTATTTTCTGACCTTCACAGATGATTTGAGCAGATATGGATATATCTACTTGATAAAACATGAGTCTGAAACGTTTGGAAAGTTCAAAAGAATTTCAGAGTGAAGTAGAAAATCATCGTAACAAGAAACTAAAAGTTTCTACGATATGATCGCAGAGGTAAAATATTTGAGTTACGAGTTTGGCCTTCATATAAAACAATGTGGAATAGTTTCACAAGATCACGCCACATGGAACACCACAGCGTAATGGTGTGTCCGAACATCGTAACTGCACTTTACTGGATATGGTGCGATCTATGATGTATCTTACCGATTTACCACTATCGTTTTGGGGTTATGCATTCGAGACAGCTGCATTCATTTTAAATTGGGCACCATCAAAATCCGTTGAGACGACGCCTTATGAACTGTGGTTTGGCAAGAAACCAAAGTTATCGTTTCTTAAAGTTTGGGACTGCGATGCTTATGTGAAAAAGTTTCAACCTGATAAGCTCGAACCCAAATCGGAGAAATGCGTCTTCATAGAATACCCAAAGGAAACTATTGGGTATACCTTCTATCAAGCTGCATTCATTTTAAATTGGGCACCATCAAAATCCGTTGAGACGACGCCTTATGAACTGTGGTTTGGCAAGAAACCAAAGTTGTCGTTTCTTAAAGTTTGGGACTGCGATGCTTATGTGAAAAAGTTTCAACCTGATAAGCTCGAACCCAAATCGGAGAAATGCGTCTTCATAGAATACCCAAAGGAAACTATTGGGTATACCTTCTATCATAGATCTGAAAGCAAGATATTCGTTGCTAAGATGGATCCTTTCTAGAGAAGGAGTTTCTCTCAAAAGAAGTGAGTGGGAGGAAAGTAGAACTTGATGAGGTAATTGTACCTGCTCCCTTATTGGAAAGTAGTTCATCACAGAAATCTGTTCCTGTGACTCCTACACCAATTAGTGAGGAAGTTAATGATGATGATCATGGAACTTCAGATCAAGTTATTACAGAAACTCATAGGTCTGCCAGAGTACGGTCCGCACCAGAGTGGTATGGTAATCCTGTTCAGGAAGTCATGTTACTAGACCATGATAAACCTACGAACTATGAGGAAGCGATGATGAGCCTAGATTCCCCGAAATGGCTTGAGGCCATGAAATATGAGATGGGATCCATGTATGAGAACAAAGTGTGGACTTTGGTGGACTTGCTCGATGATCGGCAAGCTATAGAAAATAAATGGATCTTCAAGAGGAAGACAGGCGCTGATAGTAGTGTTACTATCTACAAAGCTCGACTTGTCGCAAAAAGTTTTTCGACAAGTTCAAGGTGTTGAATACGGTGAGATTTTCTCACTCGTATCGATGCTTGAGTCTGTCCGAATCATGTTAGCAATTGCCACATTTTATGAAATCTGGCAAATGGATGTCAAAACTGCATTCCTTAATGGATTTATTAAAGAAGAGTTGTATATGATGCAACTGTAAGGTTTTCTCAATCCTAAAGGTGCTAACAAAATGTGCAAGCTCCAAAGTGATCCATCTATGGACTGGTGCAAGCATCTCGAGTTGGAATATATGCTTTGATAAGTTGATCAAAGCATATAGTTTTACTGAACTTGCGGTGAAGACTGTATTTACAAGAAAGTGAGTGTGAGCACTACAACATTTCTGATATGTATATGTGAATGAAATATTGTTGATCGGAAATAATGTAGAATTATTCTGCAAAGCATAAAGGAGTATTTGAAAGGAGTTTTTCAAAGAAGGACCTCAGTGAAGTTGCTTACATATTGAGCATCAAGATCTATAGAGATAGATCAAGACGCTTGATAAGTTTTTTTTTTCAATGAGTACATACCTTGACAAGATTTTGAAGTAGTTCAAAATGGAAATCAAAGAAAGAGTTTCTTGCCTGTGTTACAAGATGTGAAATTGAGTAATACTCAAAGCCCGACCACGGCAGAAGATAAAAAGAGAATGAAAGTCATTCCCTATGCCTCAGCCATAGGTTCTATAAAGTATGCCATGCTGTGTACCAGATCTATTGCATACCCTACCACTGAGTTTGGCAAGGGAGTACAATAGTGATCTAGGAGTGGATCATTTGACAGCGGTCAAAATTATCCTTAGTGGAATAAGTATATGTTTCTCGATTATGAAAGTGACAAAAGGTTCGTCGTAAAGGCTTACGTCGATGCAAGTTTTGACACTAATCTAGATGACCCTAAGTCTCGGTCTAGATACATATTGAAAGTGGGAGCAATTAGCTAGAGTAGCTCCATGCAGAGCAGTGTAGACATAGAAATTTGCAAAATACTTACGGATCTGAATGTGACACACCCGTTGACTAAAATTATCTCACAAGCAAAACATGATCACACCTTAGTACTCTTTGGGTGTTAATCACATAGCGATGTGAACTAGATTACTGACTCTAGTAAACCTTTTGGGTGTTGGTCACATGTCGATGTGAACTATGGGTGTTAACCACATAAAGATGTGAACTATTGATGTTAAATCACATGGCGACGTGAACTAGATTATTGACTCTAGTGCAAGTGGGAGACTGAAGGAAATATGCCCTAGAGGCAATAATAAAGTTATTATTTATTTTCTTATATCATGATAAATGTTTATTATTCATGCTAGAATTGTATTAACCGGAAACATAATACATGTGTGAATACATAGACAAACAGAGTGTCACTAGTATGCCTCTACTTGACTAGCTCGCTAATCGAAGATGGTTATGTTTCCTAACCGTAGACATGAGTTGTCATTTGATTAAAGGGATCACATCATTAGGAGAATGATGTGATTGACTTGACCCATTCCGTTAGCTTAGCACTCGATCGTTTAGTATGTTGCTATTGCTTTCTTCATGACTTATACATGTTCCTATGACTATGAGATTATGCAACTCCGTTTACGGAGGAACACTTTTTGTGCTACCAAACGTCACAACGTAAATGGGTGATTATAAAGGTGCTCTACAGGTGTCTCCGAAGGTACTTGTTGGGTTGGCGTATTTCGAGATTAGGATTTGTCACTCCGATTGTCAGAGAGGTATCTCTGGGCCCACTTGGTAATGCACATCACTTAAGCCTTGCAAGCATTTCAACTAATGAGTTAGTTGCGGGATGATGTATTACGGAACGAGTAAAGAGACTTGCTGGTAATGAGATTGAACTAGGTATTGAGATACCGACGATTGAATCTCGGGCAAGTAACATACCGTTGTGGGATCACTAATTCCTAAAGTTGACAATCTTCCAAACCAACTTTCATCTATATAATCATCATAGGTAGGAGGCATGCTATCAGCATAACAACTTTGCATATCAAAACTTGAGAGGCTAAAAATATCATCATTATTAAACATAGCATCCCCAAGCTTGGGACAAACATTAATTGCAGCAAATATATTCTCAAATATGTCATCCTCATCAAACATAGCTTCCCCAGGCACTGGCCTTTTTCATATCATAAGCATAATCACTCTCATCATTAATAGTATGGATAGCACCAATAGTATAGCAATTATTATATTCTTCCAAGCAAGTGCCAAAAGATTTCCAAGATCATAAGAAGTATCATTATCTTCCCAATCATAATCATCACAACAAGCAATAGGCATAACGAGATCATCGTCAAGTGTATCATCTTCATTTTCATGAGGCACAGCAATAATAGGAGCAACTTTATTTGGGAGAGATACCTTTGTACCTCTCTTCCTTTTCTTTTCTTCTTCTTCACCACATCATGTGTGGGTTCAATCTTCTTTTGGAGCTCCTTATTAATGGGATTGGTTGAGTAGAAGGCTCCTCCTCGTTAACTGATTCATCATAAGAAATAATAGGAGGATATTGGGAGGTCTCTTCCCTTTCATTAGTATTCTCTGCATTCTCTATTTGTTTTCTTTTCTTTATGTAATTGGCTATATAAGTATTTTCAAAGCAATTCACCGCACAATACATATAAATCTTTTCTAGATCAAAATCAAGAATTTTATCAAGACTAAATTTTGGAATACCCTCAGTTATACATTTCATTTCTTCATAACCCAAAAGAAGGCTAAGTTCTTTATGATGCTCAAGGGTAATCAAATTATCACAATATTTGGACACAACTTGATCATGAAACAAATAGCATTGGAGCTTTAAATGACCATGTTCATTTTAAAGTTCACAATTGTCATTAAATATATTGAATATTTCAGAAAATTCATATATATATTCTTGAAAAAATTTGTTTTATAAGTACTTATGCATCTTGAAATATCTATCTTCTTTATTTGGTGTGTTAATGCAAACATGCACTCCACAAAAGTTGACATGCTTATGAGAGATATTTTCATTATGACTAGAGCAATCATCATTAGTACTATGGATATTCAAGGAGTTTATACTAACAACATTGCAATCATGCTCATCATTCAAAGATTTAGTGCCAAACATTTTAATGCATTCTTCTTCTAACACTTTGGCACAAAATTCCTTTCCATCATACTCACGAAAGATATTAAAAAGATGAAGCGTATGAGACAAACTCAATTCCATTTTTTGTAGTTTTCTTTTATAAACTAGACTAGTGCTAAAACAAGAAACAAAAAGATAATATTGCAAGATCTAAAGATATACCTTCACTTACCTAGCCTCCCAAGAACGGCGCCAGAAAAAGAGCTTGATGTCTACTACACAACCTTCTTCTTGTAGACGTTGTTGGGCTTGCAAGTGCACAGGTTTGTAGGACAGTAGCAAATTTCCCTCAAGTGGATGACCTAAGGTTTATCAATCCGTGGAGGCGTGGGATGAAGATGGTCTCTCTCAAGCAACCCTGCAACCAAATAACAAAGAGTCTCTTGTGTCCCCAACACACCCAATACAATGATAAATTGTATAGGTGCACTAGTTCGGCGAAGAGATGGTGATACAAGTGCAATATGGATGGTAGATATAGGTATTTGTAATCTGAAATAATAAAAACAGCAAGGTAACAAGTGACAAAAGTGAGCGTAAACGGTACTGCAATGCTAGGAAACAAGGCCTAGGGTTCATACTTTCACTAGTGCAAGTTCTCTCAACAATAATAACATAATTGGATCATATAACTATCCCTCAACATGCAACGAAGAGTCACTCCAAAGTCACTAATAGCGGAGAACAAACGAAGAGATTATGGTAGGGTACGAAACCACCTCAAAGCTATTCTTTCGGATCAATCTATAAAAGAGTTCGTACTAGAATAACACCTTAAGACACAAATCAACCAAAACCCTAATGTCACCTATATACTCCATTGTCACCTCAAGTATCCGTGGGCATGATTATACGATATGCATCACACAATCTCAGATTCATCCAACCAACATAAAAGTACTTCAAAGAGTGCCCCAAAGTTTCTCTTTGGAGAGTCAAGAACGTGTGCTAACCCCTATGCATAGGTTCATGGGTGGAACCCGCAAGTTGGTCACCAAAACATACATCAAGAGGCACATGATATCCCATTGTCACCACAGATAAACACGGCAAGACATACATCAAGTGTTCTCATAAAAGACTCAATCCGATAAGATAACTTCAAAGGGGAAACTCAATTCATCACAAGAGAGTAGAGGGGGAGAAGAAACATAAGATCCAACTACAATAGCAAAGCTCGGGATACATCAAGATCGTGCCATAGAGGGAACACGAGAGAGAACACGAGAGAGAGAGAGAGAGAGAGAGAGAGATCAAACACATAGCTCTTGGTACATACCCTCAGCCCCGAGGGTGAACTACTCCTCCTCGTCATGGAGAGCGCCGGATGATGAAGATGGCCACGGTGAGGTTCCCCCCTCCGGCGGTGCTTTAACAGGTCCCGATTGGTTTTCGTGGCTCGAGGCTTGCGGCGGCGGAACTCCCGATCTATCTTCTGTTACGGAAGTTTTAGGATACGTGGGTATATATGGGTGAAAGGAGTACGTCGGTGGACCCGAAGGGGGGCCACAAAGGCGAGCACGCCCCACCCTCGTGAGCACCTCCCGTGTCTCTGGCGTGCACTCCAAGTCCATCGGGTGGCTTTCCTTCCAAATTAACTTCTCCAGTTGATTTCGTTCCGTTTTGACTCCGTTTGATATTCCTTTTCCTCGAAATACTGAAATAGGCATAAAACAGCAAATCTGGGCTGGGCATCCGGTTAATAGGTTAGTCCCAAAAGTAATATAAAAGTGGAAACTAAAGCCCAATATTGCCCAAAACAGTAGATAATATAGCATGGAGCAATCAAAAATTATAGATACGTTGGAGACGTATCAAGCATCCCCAAGCTTAATTCCTGCTCGTCCTCGAGTAGGTAAATGATAAAAAAGATAATTTTTTATGCGGAGTGCTACTTGGCATAATTTCAATGTAAATCTTCTTACGTGTGATATGAATATTCAGATCCGAAAGATTCAAGAGAAAAGTTCATATTGGCATAAAAATAATAATACTTCAAGCATACTAATCAAAGTAATCATGTCTTTTCAAAATAGCATGGCAAAAGAAAGTTCATCCCTACAAAATCATATAGTTAGGCTATGCTTCATTTTCGTCACACAAAGATGTTCCCAACTTCTATACCCCGATGACAAGCCAAGCAATTGTTTCATACTTAAATAATCTCAAACTTTTTCAACCTTCACGCAATACATGAGCGTGAGCCATGGATATAGCACTATGGGTGGAATAGAATATGATGATGGGGATTGTGTGGAGAAGACAAAAAGGAGAAAGTCTCACATTGACGAGGATAATCAACGGGCTATGGAGATGCCCATCAATTGATGTCAACATGAGGAGTAGGGATTGCCATGCAACGGATGCACTAGAGCTATGAATGCTCAACAAAAGAAAACTAGTGGGTGTGCATCCAACTTGCTTGATCATGAAGACCTAGGGCATTTTGAGGAAGCCCATCGTAGGAATATACAAGACAAGTTCTATAATGAAAAATTCCCACTAGTATAAAAGGGACTCACTATATGAAAAACATGGTGCTACTTTGAAGCACAATATATGAGACTCTCTACATGAAGAACAAGGTGCTACTTTGAAGCACAAGTGTGGAAAAAGAGATAGTAGCATTGCCCTTTTTTTTTCTTTTTGGCCTTTGTTTTTGCAATGCGCTAATAATGATGATCATCACACTTCTATTGATTACAACATAAGGATTAAAACTCGAAACTAGAACAAGATATGACTCTATATGAATGCCTCTGGCGGTGTACCGGGATGGTGCAATGAATCAAGAGTGACATGTATGAAAAATAATGCATGGTGGCTTTGCCACAAATACGATGTCAACTACATGATCATGCAATGGCAATATGACAAAAGTAAAGTATGTCATGATGATGAACTGAATGGTGGAAAGTTGCATGGCAATATATCTCGGAATGGCTATGGAAATGCCATAATAGGTAGGTATGGTGGCTGTTTTGAGGAAGATATAGTGAGGTTTATGTGTGATAGAGCGTATCATATCACGGGGTTTGGATGCACTGCCAAGTTTGCACCAACTCTCAAGGTGAGAAAGGGCAATGCAGTGCATCAAGAGGCTAGCAATGGCGGAAAGGTAAAAGTGCGTATAATCCATGGACTCAACATTAGTAAAAAGAACTCATATACTTATTGCAAAAATTTGGAAGTCATCAAAAATCAAGTACTACGCGCATGCTCCTAGGGGGATAGATTGGTAGGAAAAGACCATCGCTCGTCCCCGACCGCCACTCGTAAGGATGCACAAGCCAGGTACACTTCATGTTTCAAATTTGTTACACAACTTTAACCATATGTGCATGCTATGGGACTTGCTAACTTCAACACAACTATTTTTCAAATTCACAACTACTCAACTAGCACGACTTTGATATTATCACCTCCATATCTCAAAACAATTATCAAGCATCAAACTTTTCTTAGTATTCAACACACTCATAAGAAAGTTTCACATATATTTTATACAAAGTATATTAATATTAAGAAAATTACCATGCTATTTAAGACTCTCAAAATAATCTAAGTGAAGCATGAGAGTTCATCTATTTCTTCAAAATAAAACTACCACCATGCTCTAAAAGATATAAGTGATGCACTAGAGCAAATGACAAACTACTCCGAAGATATAAGTGAAGATCAATGAGTAGTCGAATAATTGTGCACTTATGTGAAGACTCTCTAACATTTAAGAATTTCAGATCTTGGTATTGTATCCAAACAGCAAGAAAAACAAAGTAAAATGACAATGCAAGGATAGCACAACTCATGTGAAGAAGCAAAAACTTAGGCTCAACCGATACTAACCAATAGTTGTTGAAGAAGAAAGGTGGGATGCCTACCGGGGCATCCCCAAACTTAGATGCTTGAGACTTATTGAAATAATATCTTGGGGTGCCTTGGGCATCCCCAAGCTTGAGCTTTGTGTCTCCTTAATTCCTCTCATATCATGGTTTCTCTATTTATCAAAAGCTTCATCCACACCAAACTCAACAAGAACTCGTGAGATAGGTTAGTATAAACAAATGCAAAACCTTATCATTTTCTACTGTAAAAAATCACTAAAATTATTATTCAACATTGCATACTAAATGCCTCCGCATATTTAATACTCCTATCCTTAAATAGAATCATTAAACAAGCAAACATATGCAAACAATGCAACCATAACAGCAATCTGCCAAAACAGTACAGTCTGTAAAGAATGCAAGAGTATCAATACTTCCCTAACTCCAAAAATTATGAACTAAAATTCACACTGTAATAAATTTATCAGATCTCAATATGAAAAAATATTCAACATTATACCACTCTCTGACTTTTCTAGGGAATTTTTGCAACAGTGGTAAACTTTCTGTTTTCAAACAGCAACATGTATACTAGCAAAATAAGCATGGCAAAGGCTATCCTTGACTTTTTTTATTGAAACTAAAGATGAAAAACATTATTCTAAATAACATCAAGCAAATACTAACAAAAGAAAATGACGCTCCAAGCAAAACACATATCATGTGGTGAATAAAAATATAGCTCCAAGTAAAGTTACCGATGAACGAAGATTTAAAGAGGGATGCCTTCCGGGGCATCCCCAAGCTTAGGCTCTTGGTTATACTTTAATATTACCTTGGGGTGCCTTGGTAATCCCCAAACTTAGGCTCTTGCCACTCCTTATTCCATAGTCCATCGAATCTTTACACAAAACTTGAAAACTTCACAACACAAAACTTAACAGAAAACTCGTAAGCTCCGTTAGCGAAAGAAAACAAAACACCACTTCAAGGTACTGTAGTGAACTCATTATTTATTTATATTGGTGTTAAACCTACTGTATTCCAGCTTCTCTATGGTTTATAAACTATTTTACTAGCCATAGATTCATCAAAATAAGCAAACAACACACGTAAAACAGAATCTGTCAAAAACAGAACAGTCTGTAGCAATCTGTAACTAACACAAACTTCTGGAACTCCAAAAATTCTAAAATAAATTGGTGGACCTGAGGAATTTGTCTAGTAATCATCTTCAAAAATAATCAACTAAATAGCACTCTCCAGTAAAAAGTTCTAGCTAATCTCGTGAGCGCTAAAGTTTCTGTTTTTTGCAGCATGATCATAAAGACTTCACCCAAGTCTTCCCAAAGGTTTTACTTGGCACAAACACTAATTAAAACATGAAAACACATCTAACCAGAAGCTAGATGGATTATTTATTCCTAAACAGAACCAAAAAGCAAGAAACTAAAATAAAATTGGGTTGCCTCCCAACAAGCGCTATCGTTTAACGCCCCTAGCTAGGCATGACGATTTCAATGATGCTCACACAAAAGATAAGAATTGAAACATAAAAAGAGCATCATGAAGAATATGACTAGCACACTTAAGTATAACCCACTTCCTATGCATAGGGATTTTTTTAGCAAACAACTTATGGGAACAATAATCAACTTGCATAGGAAGGCAAAACAAGCATAACTTCAAAACTTTAAGCACATAGAGAGGAAACTTGATATTATTGCAATTCCTACAAGCATATACTCCTCCCTCATAATAATTTTTAGTAGCATCATGAATGAATTCAACAATATAACCAGCACCTAAAACATTCTTTTCATGATCTACAAGCATAGAAATTTTATTACTCTCCACATAAGCAAAATTCTTCTTATTCGGAATAGTGGGAGTATCATAAGAGACTTGAATACTATAAATTGTTTCCACATTAAAAGAGTAATGTTCAGATAAAGGGTACTCATAATCATGACAAGTTTTATAAATATAATCATCACTACTCTTTATAACATAAGTTTTATCACAACATTAATTGCAGCAAATATATTCTCAAATATGTCATCCTCATCAAACATAGCATCCCCAAGCTTGGACCTTTTCATATCATAAGCATAATCACTCTCATCATTAATAGTATGGATAGCACCAATAGTATAGCAATTATTATATTCTTCCAAGCAAGTGCCAAAAAGATTTCCAAGATCATAAGAAGTATCATTATCTTCCCAATCATAATCATCACAACAAGCAATAGGCATAACGAGATCATCGTCAAGTGTATCATCTTCATTTTCATGAGGCACAGCAATAATAGGAGCAACTTCATTTGGGAGAGATACCTTTTTACCTCTCTTCCTTTTTCTTCACCACATCATGTGTGGGTTCAATCTTCTTTTTGGAGCTCCTTATTAATGGGATTGGTTGAGTAGAAGGCTCCTCCGCGTTAATTGATTCATCATAAGAAATAATAGGAGGATATTGGGAAGTCTCTTCCCTTTCATTAGTATTCTCTTCATCCTCTATTTGTTTTATTTTCTTTATGTAATTGGCTATATAAGGATTTTCAATGCAATTCACCGCACAATACATATAAATCTTTTCTAGATCAAAATCAAGAATTTTATCAAGACTAAATTTTGGAATACCCTCTGTTGGGTTCTACGGTAGGGTGCGTCGACTGCAAATTAAAAATTCCTACGCGCAGAACATCCAGGAACATGGTACGGGAGATGGATCACAGTTCGTTACCACTAGACGCGCAGTGCCGTGCAGCGGACGAAGAGTTGGGGCAGCGCGTCCGCATGGATCGTCTCCTCCTCGTTCGATCTCCCTTGAGCGGCCGGTCGTCCGATCCCACGTACGAGTTCGCCGGAGCGGCGCAAGTGCACCGCCTCTAACGGTATCCGCGCGTGCGGGAGGAACACCGTGCGGCGGACTGCTAGGTCCGATCACACAGTCGGGGCGAGTGGAGGTGGCTCCTGAGGCCGAAGCGATCTACCTCCTGAGGCCGAAGCTGCCTCCTGAGGCCAAAGCGTTCTCTCTCTCTCTCTCTGGAAAAAAGCCATCGCGAGTGTGCCGCACCTCCACTTTATATAGGAGTCCGTCGCGGGCTCAATACTTGGGCCTCGCACGGACCCTAAAGCCCAAAGTCTACTCGGTCACGTTCCTAGTCCAGTTCGGATCACATCCGACCAGTGTCCTACGAACCGACCTCGTAGGTTCCTTCCCTTAAGCGCGCGACCCCTTAGGTTCAAGTCGGCTTGGTCATAGTTCGGATCACCTCCGACCTGTACGGTTGGTAGCGGCCTCTAGCAAGGCGTGCCGACCACCAAGCAGACGATGAAGCTGGTTAGGCGAACCTGTACATCATACTTCCATTCCTTTTGCCACACGATATATGTTGTCGGGCTCAAGGTGAGACTGTCATCCTTGTGCTAGCCCGACCTCTTTCTCGTTCCAGTGATACCGACCACAATCCGGATTATCTCATAATCCTTGTCGCATGGCCATGCTATTCCTGGTCGATCACACGAGGGGCCCAGAGTATATCTCTCCCGATCGGAGGGGCAATCCCATCTTGCTCGACCATGTCTCGCAGCATGGGTCTGGACAAGCCCGAAACCTACCTTTGTAACTACCCAGTTACAGAGTAGCGTTTGGTCGGCCCAAAGCAAGTCTGTCACCACCCCGACTACATGTGCCAGCTCAGGTCTTTGGACATAGAACGTATGTTGTACTAGAGACTCATAGTTGGGTCCGTCCGACTCGGACCTTATCTCGACTCGGATCCGACTATGTCGAATCCGACCAGACCTTTCCAAGTCCATATTATCCGGTTAGCATCCAATGCTCCATGGCTAGTGAGACCGAGCCATCGACCGTGTCATATGCTAGTCTAGTCGGCCAAGGCGTCCACACAGCCCTTTCAACTAGGGACCTTTTAGGACAGTCATCATACAATGTATAGTCCCACAAACAAGTCACGTGCTTGCCTGATACACATCATTGATAATGTCCAAGGACTATCTTTATTCATAAACACATAGGAAATATCATCATACATGATTGCCTCTAGGGCATATCTCCAATAGTCTCCCACTTGCACTAGAGTCAATCAAATAGACATCGAATGCCCATAGCTCTAACGTGCCCCTCATGCTTGGGTTGTGGAAGCGGCTTAGTCAACGGATCTGCAACATTTGCATCCGTGTGAATCTTGCATAACTCTACATCACCATTCTTTACGATCTTTCGTATCAGGTGAAATTTCCGGTCTATGTGTCTGACCTTGTGGTGATTCCTCGGCTCCTTGGCTTGTGCGATGGCACCAGAATTATCACAATAAAGGTCCAACGGTTTCACCGAGGCTGGGAAAATACCAAGATCATCCTGAAAATGCCGGATCCAAACACCTTCCTTTGCGGCTTCACAAGCCGCAATGTATTCGGCTTCGTGGTAGAATCGGCCACCGTATCCTCGCTTGGAACTCATCCAAAGGTAATCGCTCCTCCGCTCGGGGCGTACACAAATCCGCATCGTGATCGACAATCATCTCTCGCCGGTTTGGAAACTAGCATCGACGTAACCCCTTACAACGAGCTCTTCCTCACCTCCATAAACTAGGAACATCTCTTTAGTCCTTTTCGTACTTCAAAATAGTCTTTACCGCTGCCCGACTCTCACCGGGTTGGCCTGGTATCTACTTGTTAGGCTTATTGCAAAAGCAACATCAGGCCTTGTACATATCATGGCATACATGATGGATCCGATTCTTTGAGGCATACGGAATCCTACTCATCCTGCTTTGCTCATCGGATGTCGAAGGACTCGAGTCTCGCTTAGCCTTATACCATGTGAGAGCGGCAAGAACCCTTTCTTCGCCTCACTCATGTTGAACCACTTCAACACTTTATCTATGTACGTGCTTCGCTTAAGCCGAGCAGCCTCCTCGATCTATCTCTATAGATCTTAATGCCTAAAATATAGACTGCCTCACCAAGGTCCTTCATCGAAAACTTGCCATTCAATGATCCCTTGACCGAGTTTAACATCGAAACATCGTTCCCGATCAGTAGTATGTCGTCCACATACAAGATCAAAAACACTATCGAGCTCCCACTTAACTTCTTGTATAAACAAGAGTCCTCTTCGCTTTTGATGAAACCGAGACCCGATGGCGACCTCATCAAAACGAATGTTCCAACTCCGAGATGCTTGCTTCAACCCATAAATGGATCTCTTGAGCTTGCATACCTTACTAGTTCTAGTCGGATCGACAAAACCCTCGGGCTGTATCATATACACGTCCTCGGTTAAATTTCCGTGAAGGAAAGCCGTTTTGACATCCATCTGCCATATCTCGTAATCGAAATATGCAACTATAGCTAGTATGATCCTCACCGATTTCAGCATCGCTACCGGCGAGTAAGTCTCGTCGTAGTCAATTCCTTGAACTTGTCCATAACCTTTAGCGACAAGCCGAGCTTTGTGGATCTGAACATTTCCATCCACATCGGTTTTCTTCTTAAAGACCCATTTGCAACCAATGGCGATTCGCCCGGTGGCGGATCAACCAAGTCCAGACTTGATTCTCATCCATGGACTTTAACTCGGATCTCATGGCCTCTAGCCATGCCTCGAATCTGGGCTCACCATCGCTTCGCATACGTGGCGGCTCATCGCTTTCTAGCAACAATACATAGCGCACTCTGCGCCAATCTTTCCGACCTCCGTGGTTCCGTGCCGCTTCCACTATGGGTTCCCCGACAGACTCGGTATGATCTCATCACCACCGAGCCGTCCCGAGTGGTCCTCGAATTTCTTCGAGTCGAACCGTCCTCCCACCGGCCTCCCGGTGAGAAACTCTTTCTCAAGGAAAACCCGTTCCGAGCAACAAACACTTTGTTCTCTTCCGGTTGTAGAAGCTATATCCCAAGGTTTCCCTCGGATATCCCACGAATATGCATTTATCCGACTTGGGTGTAAGCTTGTCTCGACATAAGTCGCCATAAATGCTTCACAACCCCAAATCTTTAGAAAAGACAAGCGGGACTCTTCCCAGTCCACATCTCATGCGGTGTCTTGTCTACGGATTTTGATGGTACCCTATTAAGTGTGAAAGCTGCAGTTTCTAGAGCGTATCCCCAAAATGACAAGGGTAAATCCGATTTGCTCATCATAGACCGGACCATGTCCAACAAGGTCCTATTCCTCCGCTCGACACACCATTTCTCCGTGGCGTGCAGGAAGTGTGATCTGAGGTACTATACCTCGACTTTTCGTGATGATCATCGAACTCCTGGCTCATGTACTCACCTCCACGATCAAATCGCGAAGCTTTATAGTCTTGCCGAGCTGATTCTCAACCTCGTTCAAACTCTTTGAACTTTTCAAAAGTCTCCGATTTGTGCCTCATCAAATATATATATCCATATCTACTCAAGTCGTCGGTAAAAGTCACGCATCTTGATAGCCACCTCTCGGCTTGTGCTCATTGGACCACACATATCACTATGTATAAGTTCCAATAGCTCGGACGCCTCTCGCAACTCTTTGTGAAAGGAGACTTAGTCATCTTGCCGAGCAAGCATGATTCACATGTCTCGAACGACCAAGTCGGACGAAGTTAGGAGCCCATCATCATGGAGCTTCTTCATGCTTCGCACTAATGTGTCCAAGCCGGCAATGCCGTAAGTATGTCGGATTTATCTCATTTGGCTTATGCCTCTTGACATTCACGTTATAGACCGGTTCCTGTTCTAGATTCAATATAAATAACCCATCAACAATGGGTGCATAGCCGTGGAACATACCATTCAAAATATCGAACAACCATTGTCCTTTAAATTGAATTCATAACCTTGACTCATCAAACATGAGGCAGAAATAATGTTTCGACTAAGTGCAGGAATGTAATAACAATTATTCAATTCCATAATGAATCCGTATGAAGTCGAGCTGCATCGCGTCGACCTCCAATGCAGCAACTCTTGCTTTGTTGCCGACCACGATGTCAATCTCCCTTGTGCCACACACCTAGTTCTTACCAGCCTGCATCGAGTTGCAAATATGAACAACCGATCCGGTATCAAATACCCAAGAGCTACTAGGTATGTCAAGAAGGTAAATGTCTATAACATATGCAACAAGTGTACCTTTGCACGAAGAAGCATTTCCGGCCTTCTTGCCATGCTCGCAAGCCACTTGCTACAGTTCCTCTTCCAAAGGACCGGTCTCCTTGCGGTGAAAGCAAAGCGGTCTTGAGTCCGTCCAGACTTCGGCGCAGCGGCAGAGGTTACCGTCTCCGTGCCCTTTGCCTTAGCCTTCTTCTTGGACCAACTCTTCTTGAACTTAGCCGATTTCTTCACCATCAACACTTGATGCGTGCCTTTCTTAATATCCAGCTCTTCCACCTTGAGCATCCCATGCAATTCAGTGAGCTTCTTATCCATGCCATGCATATGATAGTTCGAGATGAACGTCCCATAGCTGGGCGGAAGAGAACCCGTAATCGCATCTCATGCCAGCTCATCCAAGAGCGGGAAGCCCAAACGATCCAAAGCTTGCACATATCCGATCATCTTGATCACATGTGGGCTCGATGGATCACCTTCCTTCAGCTTGCAATCCATCAAGGATCGCCAGACGTTGAACCTTTCGGTCCTAGCACGTGTTCGAAACATGCTCTTGAGACTCTCGATCATATCGTAAGCCTCAACGTTTTGAAATGCTGTTGCAAATCGGGCTCCATACAAGCCGACATCGAACCTGATCTCATTGATTCATCAACGAAGTTTACGGTAGGCATTTTTAGTCGTGGCACTAGCATTATCAGCGAGGTTCCTCCGGAAGTGGATCCTCTAGAACATGTTCCTTTTTATCGTGCTTGAGAACAATTCTCAAATTTCTATACCAGGTGGTAAAGTTTGTTCCATTCAGTTTATCCTTTTCCGAATTGATTTCAATGCAAAGTTGGGTTGAGCAGGTGGTGCCATTGATCTACAAATGTAAAATATGCAATCACTAAGCAATGTGTTTATGTAGAGTAATTCTAGCCTGAATAGAAATACTCCCACTGAAGTCAACATCCTCCGCAAACTCTCGGTGATTCAGATCCGACTAGCGCATGCGACTAGTGAGCTTTAGCATCAAGCTAGCCAACATACCTATCCGTAAGCAACTCCTTGCTAATCGTATCTCTATACGACTCACCGATCGGGAAGGTATCTCATACCCGGCTCCCGACCTTCTTTGCCACAAGGCCCAAAACCGTTTGATAGCCTTGTCAAGTTAACTTTGATGTAGTGCATGTCCGTGTCCGACACGAACCCTTGATTCAAGGACACCCAAAGAAGCACCCCAATTTTATGAGCCCACTACTAGGCGTACTTGACGTGCGAAGGTGCAACATCGGGGATGGCAATTCGCTTGATATTCATGAGGATCATTCTATCATTTTAACATGCATAGAAACAAAGAAGCATAACAATCACAAATATAACGCATATTGTGAAATAGTATGGCTCCTTCATGGGCGTTCTTCCGTGTCGGCTCCAACTCCGATGACCATCTACTGAACTCCATCTTGTTTGTCACGCCGGGACGCCAAGCCGCCAACCTGATCTCTACTATCCAACTACTACAACTAGTAATGAATTTTACATAGAGTCACAAGTCGACACGCAGGTCGTTATACAATATAATGACAGCACTTTGGCTCCTGCCGGCTGACAAACATGACACGCAGGCCACGTATAAATTACACACATGCATCACATACACATGAGCCATACTATCCACATCAAACCTGCAAAACAAAGTTATGCATAGAATCGCATTCTACCGGTTTGTGTGGTGGGTACGAAATACACGGCGCTACGCACACGGCGGTCCCGATCACATCTGAACTCCGATCACGCTGAATTCTCTGATCTGACCGATCTTATCGATCATCGCGAATCCGATTCGGATATACGTTTCACTGTTAACCCCGATGGCGGATGACCGACCGGTAGGGGTAGATCGTGTCACGACCTCATCGATCCCGATTTGCAGAAAACATAGCCACATCGATCCCCATGTGCAGTTGATCACATCAACCGTGCACATAGCCGATCTCTTCAAGGATAACAGATCTCATCTGCCGCCTCCACATATCTAATATGCATACGATCTGAATCCAAATCCTATAGCAGAGGCTCTGATACCACTGTTGGGTTCTACGGTAGGGTGCGTCGACTGCAAATTAAAAATTCCTACGCGCAGAACATCCAGGAACATGCTACGGGAGATGGATCACAGTTCGTTACCACTAGACGCCTAGTGCCGTGCAGCGGACGAAGAGTTGGGGCAGCGCGTCCGCGTGGATCGTCTCCTCCTCGTTCGATCTCCCTCGAGCGGCCGGTCGTCCGATCCCACGTACGATTTCGCCGGAGCGGCGCAAGTGCACCGCCTCTAACGGTATCCGCGCGTGCGGGAGGAACACCGTGCGGCGGACTGCTAGGTCCGATCACACAGTCGGGGCGAGTGGAGGTGGCTCCTGAGGCCGAAGCGATCTACCTCCTGAGGCCGAAGCTGCCTCCTGAGGCCAAAGCGTTCTCTCTCTCTCTCTCTCTGGAAAAAAGCCATCGCGAGTGTGCCGCACCTCCACTTTATATAGGCGTCCGTCGCGGGCTCAACACTTGGGCCTCGCACGGACCCTAAAGCCCAAAGTCTACTCGGTCACGTCCCTAGTCCATTCGGATCACATCCGACCGGTGTCCTACTGAACCAACCTCAGAGGTTCCTTCCCTTAAGCCTTGCGACCCCTTAGGTTCAAGTCGGCTTGGTCATAGTTCGGATCACCTCCGACCTGTACGGTTGGTAGCGGCCTCTAGCAAGGCGTGCCGACCACCAAGCACACGATGAAGCTGGTTAGGCGAACCTGTACATCATACTTCCATTCCTTTTGCCACACGATATATGTTGTCGGGCTCAAGGCGAGACTGTCATCCTTGTGCTAGCCCGACCTCTTTCTCGTTCCAGTGATACCGACCACAATCCGGATTATCTCATAATCCTTGTCGCATGGCCATGCTATTCCTGGTCGGATCACACGAGGGGCCCAGAGTATATCTCTCCTGATCGGAGGGGCAAATCCCATCTTGCTCGACCATGTCTCGCAGCATGGGTCTGGACAAGCCTGAAACCTACCTTTGTAACTACCCAGTCACGGAGTAGCGTTTGGTCGGCCCAAAGCAGGTCTATCAGCATCGCGAGTACATGCATCAGCTCGGGTCTTAGGACATAGAACGTATGTTGTACTAGAGACTCACAGATGACATATCGTTGCGTCTCATAGTTGGGTCTGTCCGACTCGGACCTTATCTCGACTCGGATCCGACTATGTCGAATCCGACCAGACCTTTCCAAGTCCATATTATCTGGTTAGCATCCAATGCTCCATGGCTAGTGAGACCGAGTCATCGACCGTGTCATATGCTAGTCTAGTCGGCTGCGCGTCCACACAGCCCTTTCGACTAGGGACCTTTTAGGACAGTCATCATACAATGTATAGTCCCACAAACAAGTCACGTACTTGCTGATACGCATCATTGATAAGATCAATGTCCAAGGACTATCTTTATTCATAAACACATATGAAATATCATCATACATGATTGCCTCTAGGGCATATCTCCAACACCCTCAGTTATACGTTTCATTTCTTCATAACCCAAAAGAAGGCTAAGTTCTTTATGATGCTCAAGGGGTAATCAAATTATCACAATATTTGGACACAACTTGATCATGAAACAAATAGCATTGGAGCTTTAAATGACCATGTTCATTGCAAAGTTCACAAGGGGCATGAAAAATATTGAATCTTTCAAAGACATTCATCTAGCTCTTCTTGCAACAATTTGGTTTCTAAGTACTTATGCCTCTTGCAATATCTATATTCTTTATTTGGTGTGTTAATGCAAACATGCACTCCACAAAAGTTGACATGCTTATGAGAGATATTTTCATTATGACTAGAGCAATCATCATTAGTACTATGGATATTCAAGGAGTTTATACTAACAACATTGCAATCATGCTCATCATTCAAAGATTTAGTGCCAAACATTTTAATGCATTCTTCTTCTAACACTTTGGCACAAATTTCCTTTCCATCATACTCACGAAAGATATTAAAAAGATGAAGCGTATGAGACAAACTCAATTCCATTTTTTTGTAGTTTTCTTTTATAAACTAGACTAGTCCTAAAACAAGAAACAAAAAGATTCGATTGCAAGATCTAAAGATATACCTTCACTTACCTAGCCTCCCCGGCAACGGCGCCAGAAAAGAGCTTGATGTCTACTACACAACCTTCTTCTTGTAGACGTTGTTGGGCTTGCAAGTGCACAGGTTTGTAGGACAGTAGCAAATTTCCCTCAAGTGGATGACCTAAGGTTTATCAATCCGTGGGAGGCGTAGGATGAAGATGGTCTCTCTCAAGCAACCCTACAACCAAATAACAAAGAGTCTCTTGTGTCCCCAACACACCCAATACAATGGTAAATTGTATAGGTGCACTAGTTCGGCGAAGAGGGTGATACAAGTGCAATATGGATGGTAGATATAGGTATTTGTAATCTGAAATAATAAAAACAGCAAGGTAACAAGTGATAAAAGTGAGCGTAAACGGTATTGCAATGCTAGGAAACAAGGCCTAGGGTTCATACTTTCACTAGTGCAAGTTCTCTCAACAATAATAACATAATTGGATCATATAACTATCCCTCAACATGCAACAAAGAGTCACTCCAAAGTCACTAATAGCGGAGAACAAATGAAGAGATTATGGTAGGGTACGAAACCACCTCAAAGCTATTCTTTCGGATCAATCTATAAAAGAGTTCGTACTAGAATAACACCTTAAGACACAAATCTACCAAAACCCTAATGTCACCTAGATACTCCATTGTCACCTCAAGTATCCGTGGGCATGATTATAAGATATGCATCACACAATCTCAGATTCATCCAACCAACATAAAAGTACTTCAAAGAGTGCCCCAAAGTTTCTACCGGAGAGTCAAGAGCGTGTGCCAACCCCTATGCATAGGTTCATGTTAGTGCAGAACTAACATGTTGATGGTCGTGGTTCGAGTCTCATCTAGGACATTTTTTTGCCACAAATGTATATTTGGTACAAAAATAATCAAAATATTGGTAAACATGATTTCAACCGTCAACTACTGATCGACAGAAATTGTTCCTACCGCTGCGTTACTATAACCTATGTTAATTCTTGCTGATACATGTTCATTTTTACATATAAACTCAAACCCATCGAAATTTCTTCAACGAAAGGCAAAAATTTCGCCCATCCTCGAAATTGTCGAAATTTCGAGAAATTTCGACGAAATTGTAAACCATGGAGAGAACACGAGAGAGAGAGAGAGAGAGAGAGAGAGAGAGAGAGAGAGAGAGAGAGAGATCAAACACATAGCTACTGGTACAAACCCACAGCCCCGAGGGTGAACAACTCACACCTCGTCATGGAGAGCGCCGGGATGATGAAGATGGCCACCGATGAGGGTTAACCCCTCCGTGAGGTGCCGGAACAGGGTCCCGATTGGTTTTTCGTGGCTCTGGAGGCTTGCGGCGGCGGAACTCCCGATCTATCTTCTGTTCTGGAAGTTTTAGGATATGTGGGTATATATGGGTGAAAGGAGTACGTCGGTGGACCTAAGGGGGGGGCACGAGGCAGGGGGGCGCCCTAGGGGGTGGGCGCGCCCCCCACCCTCGTGACCACCTCCCGTATCTCCAGACGTGCACTCCAAGTCCATCGGGTGGCTTTCCTTCCAAAAATAACTTCTCCAGTTGATTTCGTTCCGTTTTGACTCCATTTGATATTCCTTTTCCTCGAAATACTGAAATAGGCATAAAGCAAAGAATCAGGCTGGGCCTCCGGTTAATAGGTTAGTCCCAAAAGTAATATAAAAGTGGAAAATAAAGCCCAATATTGCCCAAAACAGTTGATAATATAGCATGGAGCAATCAAAAATTATAGATACGTTGGAGACGTATCAACAAATCAAATTATTCAAATTCAAACACAAAAACGTATCATAATGAAGTAAAGAGCATGACAGAAGCACAACAAGTGCTATGGAGTGCACATTGATGCTCAACAAGATCATCTTGGAGTTGGGTATGAACTTCTTGGTTTTTGGTACGTTGATGCGATGTGGGGAATCTCCATTGGTGTTCCGCCTCAACAGGATCCCCATTGGAGATGTACCTAAAATTTTCTTGCATGACTCTCTCATCTTCAATGTTCATGTTATGCAAGATGATTCAACATGTCATAATTTGTCATAGGGTCTGTGTGTTCAAATGCTCGACAATGCCATGAATAATGGCAAAACGCATCTCAAGCACACTGAAAGCTCTCACCACATCCTTTCTTGCCGACTCTTGACACATTGCAAAGTGGAATCTCTTGTTGGCTTGAGGAAGCGGATTTGTCTTCACAAATGTGCCCCATGGAGGATAGATGTCATTTTCAAGGTAGTAGCCCATCTTGTATAGACAACCATTTCCAACATAATTGCAAGGAGGAGCATCTTCAACGGCAAGCCTTCCGAATAGTGTTTGTCTCGACAACACATTCAGGTCATTATGAGATAGTCAGGCAATCCAAAGTAAGAATTCCAAATCCATAGATCCTCCGATGCAACTGCCTCAAGAATGATTGTTTGATCTTTGGACTGGCCTTTGTAGTGAATTTTTGATATGTCCATTTTGCATCATATTTTCTACTATTATTTTTATTGTTTTGAAGTTATATTTCACTTTATGATGCAATTATAATGCCCTTTCTCTCTTAAATTGCAAGATTTATCACGAGAGAAATTTCCGCCAGCTGGAATTCTGGGCCTGAAAAGAGCCACAACAGAGATAACTATTCCCAGAGCTCCAAATGACGTGAAAACTTATGAAGATTTATTTTGAAATATATAAAAAATACCAAAATAAAAATATATCGGATGACCCAGCATGGGCCCACAAGCTCAAGTGGCGCCCCCAGGGCACGCCATGTGAGCTTTGTGGCCCATAGAGGTTCTCCGAAACCCATCTTCTGCTATATGAAGCCATTTGCCCCAGAAACAAAATCAGAAGAAGACTTTCGAGACGAAGTGACGCCGTCTTGAGGCGGAACCTGGGCAGGGTCAGTTTTGCTCTCCGGCGGAGCGATTCCACCGGGGATACTTTCCTCCGGGAGGGGAAAAACGAAGCATCATCATCACCAATGCTCCTATAATCGTGGGAGGACTCATCTTCGTCAACATCTTCATCAGCACCATCTCATCTCCAAACCCTAGTTCATCTCTTATATATATTTTTTTGTCCAAAACCTCATATTGGTATATGTGGGTTGCTAGTAGTGTTCATTACATTTTATAGTTGGTTCTAGTTGGTTTATTTGGTGGAAAATCATATGTTTGTATTGTTAATTATATATTATTCTCCTCTGATCATGAACATGAATATGATTTGTGAGTAGTTCTATTTGTTTTTTAGGACATGAGAGAAGTCTTGTTATAAGTAATCATGTGAAGTTGGTTTTTGTTCAATGTTTTGATGGATGTTATGTTGTTCTTCCTCTAGTGGTGTCCTGTGAACGTCAACTACATGACACATTACCATGTTTGGGCCTATGGCAAGGCATTGTGGGATTAGTTTGTAGATGATGGATTGCAGGAGTGATAGAAACCTAAACCCAGTTTATGAGATGTTTCGTAGGGGCCTGTTTTGGATCCATATGTTTCATGCTATGGTTAGATTTATTTTAATTCTTCTCCTGTATTTGCGGATGCTTGCGAGAGGGGGTAATCATAAGTAGGTTGTTTGTTCAAGTAAGAACAACACCTTAGCACCAGTCCACCCACATAACAGCTTATCAAAGCAGAGTCGATAAATCGTGGTGAAAGTAACCAGACGAAATTTCCATGTGTCCTCGAGAAAGCTTTGATCACTATAAGTACTTCCGGCTTGTCCTTTTCAATAAAAAGGATTGAGCCACCTTGCTGAACATTGTTACTTTGGTTACTTGTTACTTGTTACGAATTATCTTACTACAACTATCCGTCACAACTACTTTACAACACTTCTAGAGAATGCCTTGCTGAAACCTATTATTGATTCCTTTTGCTCCTCGTTGGATTTAACACTCTTACTTATCGAAAGGACTACGATTGATCCCTATACTTGTGGGTCATCACTTTTCCATCCCATAGGACAATTCTTCCATGTATATCGAATGCAATCAATTGATCCAATCATCCCAGGCCATCCTCATTCTTCACTCAAACCCAAGAGTCTCGCGACGGCTTGTGTGTATCTTTTGAACGACCTCAAAGATTGAATCTTTCCCAATGCAGAAATAGTCATCAATGGCATCGGTCGAACACCCATAGGAAAGCACTCGAACAACCGCGACACACTTCATCAATGGGCTTACACTTATCTCCCAATGCACTCCTTCTTAGTTTAAACCATGGATCATGATTCTCCAAAACTTTTGCAATGGTGAGGAAGAGACTTCGGTGCGTCCGAAATCGCTGACCGAAATACTTCTCCAGATAGCTTGAATTAGGATTGAAGTAACCCTTCATAAGCTTCTCTATTTTGATTGATGTACAAATGACTGAAATGTGATCGTAGTCTTGGTCACTGAAAGTTCTTGTTAACGATCACGACAATGTCCATTTCAAAATAATCATCGTCTTCTTCCTTGTTGTCTGACGAACATTCGTCAAAGAACGTCTCCTTCAACATATCCATCTACACTATGCAACATTTTAGGTTGAATTTGATAGCAAAAACAACAAAACATAATGAAAAAAGCCAAAAAAATGCACCTAGTAAATTCTTCAAACCCTTTGCGAGCGGAGGAGGTGAGTGCCTTGGCCGGCGAGGTTGAGGCGATGCCAAGGCTAGGGGTGGACGGCAGGGCCCTGAGGTGGAAGATTCTCCTCAGACCATGCTCGTCGGTCGCTTCCCAAGTTATCCGCGGCCGAACTGCCTTGTTCGGAATTTTGCCAGCCTTGCCACATCCGACGCCTAGCTCCTCCGCGGGTGCTCTGCGTTATCTTCGTTATCTGCTGGCTCCATTTTGGAACAAACCAAGCACGGCGGTTGGTTTTTTCTTCCACTGGTTCAAAGTGGCGACGCCGGGGATATGGGTCGATTCCGGTGACGATGACGAGCAGCGGGCGTATCGAAGTGTAGGATGGTGGCGAAGGCTACAAGTGGACGTCGGAGGCAACACCAACGTCGATGCAGTGCCAGCGCGGGGAGAGGGCTGACACGGGGGTGGGTCGAAATTATCCTGAGAAGTGGTTGTGTCCGAGTAAATTTGAGGGCCAGCAAACGCGACACTCATAATTTTTGAGGAGTTAAATCGGATAAGGGTCGTGAGGTTTAACTCCACAAATTTAGAAATATAACGAGTTAAAGTTTTTAAAGAATCGGCTAGACATGCTCTAAAGGTTACCAAAGAGACTGTCAAACGTCAGCATAAAATGTGTTCAGGACCTTTCCTGAACACGCCGACTCTTTGTTTGCATGCATAAAAGATAATGTAGTTTGCGGTTAAAAGAAGATATTTTAGTTTGTATTTCTTTTTTTTTTTGCGGGGAAGTTTGTATTTCATGGATGAGTACATAGGTAGGTATGTACGTCTTCAAGCTTATGATGCATGCATGTGGTATACGTAAGTACCATACTAGCCAATGTTCGTACAGATAGAGAATCCCGGGAAAAGGCAGGGATTGGAGTCTTGTACCTGAAGACTGCCCCAGGAAAGCGACCAACCCTAATTATTGCACAGGGAATTCGATGCACCATGCAAATACTCTCACACACACCTTTCTCTTCTCTCTCTCTCTCTCTCTCTCTCTCTCTCTCTCTCTAGTATCATACAAGCTGTGTGTATGGGGACAGAGAGATCTAGAGAGAGAGAGAGAGGGAGAGAGAGAGAGGAATCTTCTTAGCTTCCTGCCCACTTCCTCAAAAAGCTAGGAGTAGTAGCAGCAGGGGAGATTCTCACTCACACCGCCCTCTTTCTCTCTCTAAAGCACACCCCATGTCTCCTTCCTTTGTGTCCTTTGTGTGTGCTGTATGTTGATAACCCCAAAGCCTAAGATATTCCTTGCTTCACCCATGCTAATATATTCCCTTGTGAATGCAAAGTGCACCGCCAGTACCAGTACGTGGTAGTTCTTGATCGGCATATACACACATGTGTTCTTGCACACACAGAATGCTAATTAAGCAGCGGCCGGTGAAAAGATCGATGAAGAAGAGGAGCTTGTGTGTGAAGGGATGCGCCACCCTTTTCAAAGCAAAGAGGGAAGAATCTTTGCATATCTTTGGGGGCTTGAGGATGTGTGTGGAGTATATGCTTTAGTACCCCGTTTACCATTTCCTCTCCGTTGATTAATCATGCAGGAATCATTCACTGGAACCCCAGAAAACAAAAGGTGGCCACTGTGTGTGCGAGCATCTCTGCATGATATGGTTTCTTTAGATGTGATAAATTAGGTTTATGATGAATTTGCTTGCCTCCTTTTGGTTTTTGTTAGTGCAAGTAGTAGAGGATGGTGTGATTCCCATCCCAGCTAGCTAGGTATATCTGGTGATTATCCCTTCGTGTGCGTGTCTGAAACCATTCAATATTGTTATTGCTAAAGGTAAAAATATTCTTCAAGACACCTTGCTGGTTCCTTCTTGGACTTGCAAGGTTCTCTTTGGACTACTTTGAGGCGGTCACCTTTAATTCTTTTGAATCAGGAGCACCGAGAGAAGCTATGCTAACTTCCTGTGGGTGATGGGTTGATTCCTGCCGTAAAAACGATTGTAAAGTTTGTTTAACCTATCACAAAAATGAGGCATCCATGTGAAAAGATTGACCGAGGAAAATACATCCAAGTGGCGCTCTGGATGGGTGGGCAGACTTTCAGCATGACAAGACATAGCCAACAAACCAAAGGTTCCTAGATTTTCATGCATGTAAGATGTCAAGAGATATCAGGGGGTGCTGTATGTATATGCTACTTTCAAGGGCATGTGTGTATATGGAGCATATACTAGCTAGGTTCAGTTGATCTTCCTATTAAAATGGTAGCTAGACAAGGAGAGAGATTGAGACTCACTGTACATACAGTACAAAGACCAGAAACCACATGACCCCAGCTGTGTCATGCGCATGGTTTACAATTTCGTCGAAATTTCTTGAAATTTCGACAATTTCGAGGATGGGCGAAATTTTTGCCTTTCGTTGAAGAAATTTCGATGGTTTGAGTTTATATGTAAAAATGAACATGTATCAGCAAGAATTAACATAGGTTATAGTAGCGTAGCGGTAGGAACAATTTCTGCCGATCAGTAGCTTGACGGTTCAAATCATGTTTACCAATATTTTGATTATTTTTGTACCAAATATACATTTGTGGCAAAAAAATGTCCTAGATGAGACTCGAACCACGACCATCAACATGTTAGTTCTGCACTAACATGTAATTGTGCTAGTTCTGCACTACCGGCTCTTTTATCTATCTCTTTAAATTTAAAAGTTTTTGAATTCAAACAAAAATTTCGTTGGTTTGTACAAACAGTTTTCGAAATTTCCGAAATTTCGATGATTTCGAGGGTGAGCGAAAATTTTGCCACTTCAAAATCGTAAACATGGGTCATGCGTGGTCGCCTTGCTACGGCTATATCCTACTGCACCACCTTGTAGTACATGAAACCTCCTGCATGCATGTATGCATGCAGAGGATTAGCTTTTGGCCCCTTTGATCTTTGCAAGAAGTTACCATGCCCTTGGCTTTATCCCTCTAGTCTAGCCTGCAGGTCTGGTGGTCTACAGTACCTAGATCAAAGTATTAAACACACACATACATACAGGGAGAAACTTTTCCTTTTCACCCCTCTATATCCGACTTTATTCTCTCTACCCTCCCAGAAATCACACTTAAAAACAAGCCGATTCCACCCCCGATCCCCCATCCACACATACCTGATATCTAAGCAGGAGTAATATACTGGAGCTTCCCTAGCACCTCACTAGCTGCACCACTTCACACCCACACATGGATTCCTCGCCGTCTGACCTAACCCTAGACTACACCTCCAACGGCAACGTCGCGGCGGCTGCCGGCGGCGGCTACCCGAAGCAGGCGTCGCCGGTCGTGGACCACCACCATCATCTCTCGGCGGAGCAGGCGACGACGCAGAAGCTGCAGGAGTTCCTGGCCCGCCTCGACGACGAGCGGCTCAAGATCGACGCATTCAAGCGCGAGCTCCCGCTCTGCATGCAACTCCTCAACCAAGGTAATTAACGTGCCGAATTGACCATGCATGTGTGCATACGTGGAAGGCGATGGAGCTCTGCCTGACTGAATAATGTATGTGTGGGTGCAGCTATGGAGGCGTACAGGCAGCAGCTGGAGGCGTGCCAGATGGGGAGCCATGGCGGCGCGGCGGCGAGGGCGCCGCTGGTGCTGGAGGAGTTCATACCGCTGAAGAACATCGGGATCGACGCGGCGGAGAAGGCGGCCGGGAACGCGCCGTCGGAGAAGGCGAACTGGATGGTGTCCGCGCAGCTGTGGAACGGGCCGGCTGCGGGGACGCGGCGGCCAAGGGCCCGCAGACTCCCAAGGAGCGCTCGGAGCACCCGCTCGACACGAGCCCCATGCTGGGCGGGCTCGACGGCGGCGGCGGCAACGGCGTCGGCGCCTTCGTCCCGTTCACCAAGGAGAAGGCCTGTATGGCGGAGAGCGCGGCGCTGCCGGAGCTCGGGCTTGCGCCCGCGGAGAAGGACCGGGAGGCTGACAGAAAGCCGTACCACGACGACGGCGGCAGCAACGGCACTGTAGTCTCGCGGAGAGACGTCGGTGCACCACCGACGTCGACCGCGCCGGAAGGGCAGTCGGTGCCGCCGCCTCCGCAGACGAACCGGAAGGCTCGGCGGTGCTGGTCGCCGGAGCTGCACCGCCGCTTCGTCAATGCCCTCCAAATCCTGGGCGGCGCTCAAGGTATACACACACAGACGTCCACGTGTAATGATCTAACTATTTGGATCAAATTAACCTGCTGAATCTGATGGAATTACGTGTGTACCCAAGACAAATTCTAAACCTTCTTTGTTGTTTGCAAATTGATTAAAGTGGCGACCCCGAAGCAGATCCGAGAGCTCATGAAGGTGGACGGATTGACCAATGATGAGGTGAAAAGCCATCTCCAGGTAATTATAATCTCATCATCACGCATCTTGCATTCTCTCTTCGTACGTTCCAGTTATTATGCATGCTGCTGCTTTAATTATGATGATGAGTAGAATTATTAACTGATTATTATATGAACACACGAGACATGCGTATGTCTAAATTGGAGTTTTTATTTTGTTTGTGTTGCGAGCAGAAGTACAGGTTGCACACGCGACGGCCGATGCCGGCACCGTCGGCGCCGCCGCCGGGGGCACCGCAGCTGGTGGTTCTCGGGGGCATATGGATGCCGCCGGACTACGCGGCGCAGGGGCGGGACCGGCCGGCATCTATGGGGCGCACCCGGCGACGCAGGCGCACTACACGGCGGCAGTGTCGGCGCAGGAGTACTACCAGAACGCCGCCGCGGCCGCGCACCACGGCCACCACATGCAGCACCACCCGGCGGCCTCCATGGTGCACCACCGCGCGGTGGCACCTCCGCCACCGCAGACCGCCTACAAGGTGCACCCGGTGTCGGCAACAGGGTCCCAGGGGTCGTCGGACGGCCGACGTAGCAGCGGCGGCGGCAGGGAGAGGTCGGAGAGCATCGAGGAGGAGGGCGAGGAGCGGGAGGACGAGGAGGACGAGGACGAGGACGGCATGGCGGCGAACGGCGACGCCGAGCAGATCAGCTACTAATTCAACAGAACAATTAAGTAGCGCGCACCAATTAGTTAGCCCCTAATGATCGTACGTCCTAGCACAAGTTGGTATTTCGAGATTGTTTTCTGTCCGGAAAGTGATTTTTTGGCGCGGAGAACGGAAGCCGGTCTCTGGCTTGAGTGGAGTAGCAGGAGCCTGAGATTGTCTCATTCGTGATGTGATCGGTAAACGGATGGATTTGTGAGGGCTTTTCTCTCCTTCTTTTTTCTTCCCCCTCCTTTTGGGCTTTGTTTTTGTGCTAGCAAATAATTTGGTAAATATGTCATGATGGAAATATGACTAGCTTTTGTACACTTGGTTGGAGGAAGAGATAATTATTTGGGAGATTTGTGTACTGAGCTTTAGAGCTGTGTTTGTTCCTTGATTTAAAGTTTAATAAACGGTGTGAATTGTCAGTAAGCAATAATGGAAGACCATTTCTTTTGTGCATAATTGATTCCAAAATTTCTCTGATTTGTGTCATAACCTGTCTCAGTATTTTGACCTCTCGGGTGGATGTTCGCCTGATATCCAAAGTGAATTCCTTTCACTTTAGAAAGTTAAATTTTTACTCTTTCTTCACCAAAGTTTACAAAGGAAGGTGATATAGAGAACGGACGTTTGGTGGCCGAGCTGCCTGCAGGCTGGAATCTCGCGCGTGCAGTATAGCGCCGCGATGTGTGTGTACCTATTGTCTCGCGGGTATACGGTAGATTTTTTTTTTGAGAAGAGGGTATACGGTAGATAGTAAATGCAAATACATGTGTGCCGTGGACTGATGTGCTAGCGTTGTACGTGGGTCTCCAATGTGTGGGATACGCAAGCACGTCATGTGCTGCTGGGCTGGTTTGAAAGTAGCGCATGTAGCTTTGGATCAACTAATTAACGAGCACTCCTTCGGAAGTCTCATAACGATCAGCGCCACTTGGCGCACTCTCAGCCATTCGTCACGTGTCGCGCTTTTGGCGCTTCCTTCGGATTTTATTTTTTATTTTTCCGCATGCGTTTTCGGCTTTTTAAATGTTTTTTTCCGGGTTTTTTTTTTACGTTTCGATTTTCTACCGGTCTTCCTTAGCTTTTATGTCAAAAAAATTCAAAAAAAAAAACTTTTGCGCGAAAAAAACGCGTTTTTTTCTTTCACGAGAGTCACGGTTTTGCTTTCGCAAAAGGCACGATTGTGGTTTCGCAAGAGTCACGGCTGTACCTTTCGGAAACAAAAAAAATGTTTTCTGTTTTTTTCCTTCCGCGAGACACGGTTTTGCTTCCGGGAGAGGCACGGTTGTGCTTTTGCGAGAGTCACGGCCGTGCCTTTCTAAAATAAAAAAAACGTGTTTTTTGTTTTTTTTTCCTTCTGCGACAGACACGGTTTTGCTTCCGCGAGTGGCATGGTTGTGCTTTCGCGAGAGTCGTTGCGGTGCCTTTTGAAAAAGGAAAAAAAACGCGTTTTCTGTTATTTTTTCTTCTGCAAGAGGCACGGTTTTGCTTCTGCGAGAGGCACGGTTGTGCTTTCGCGAGAGTCACGGCCGCGCCTATCGAAAACGGGAAAAAACGCGTTTTCTGTTTTTTTTTCTTCTGCAAGAGGCACGGTTGTGCTTTCGTGACAGTCACGGCCCTGCCTCTCGGAAACGAAAAAAAAACACATTTTCTGTTTTTTCCTTCCGCGAGAGGCACGGTTGTGCTCTCGCGAGAGGCACGGTTGTGCTTTCGCGAGAGTCACGGCCGTGCCTCTCGGAAACGAAAAAAAAAAACACATTTTCTATTTTTTTTTCTTCCGCGAGAGACACGGTTGTGATTTCGCGAGAGGCACGGGCGTGCTTTTGCAAGAAGCACGGGCGTGCCTTTTCTGAAAGGGAAAAAACCCGTGCTCCCGGGTCGATTTTTTCGTCCTGTTTTTTATCTGGTTCTTTTAAAAAAGTTCGTCAAAACATATCAATATTGGGATCTAGTTTTGAAGATCTCGACGTGAAGAATCCAACGGTGAAAACGGTTCAAGATTTGAACGCACGGTTTAAGAGATAAAACATTTTGAATAAACGGATATCTGAAAAAGAAAACTCCCGGGTTGCGACTACATACAACACGCCACATGTCGCAACCTGGGAAGTGGGAGTGATCTTTGTAACGAGTACTCCTCAACTAGTGATTTTGACTTTACATTCTGTCAGTGACTGAATTGTGTTGCTTTGTGGTATATCACGTAAAAATGCAGGCTTCCCAAAAAAAAGGCCACCTAAAAACTGTAGTTTTCTTTTTGATTAAAATTCATCAATGTGTAGTTTTCTGCTTCACACAGAAAAATGTGCACCAAAAAATGGCATAAAATGCATGAGCCTTTGCTAAATTTGAGAAAGAATTAAAGAAAAGGATGCGTGGGCTATCCTGGTTTTGAGGAGTTGACGGAGTCAAATACCGTGACGTGTACATGGGTCTGACGTGATGCGTGCGTGCCCTGCGACGTGCAGCTGGTGTGCACTCCTGTGCCTGCTAGTATACATGAGCCGACACTGATTATTTTGATATTTTCATCGTCTGAAAATATTTGTCATAGAAATAGATGAAAATAGATGCATCTATAATAGAAATATGTCTAGATACATCCATCTCTCCGATAAATATTTTCAGACGGAGGGAGTATCAAATACGGGCGCTGTCCAGCTAACTCTTCTATGACTAGAGTCAATGTACGGTAGCCTCATGCACACCTGGCGCTGATCGCGACAAGCATTGACGGGGTGATTACGGCCTGCAGGTAGCTCGGCTACCAAAGGCCATTTTCGGGTGATATAACACTATAACTTGGTGCATATACATACAGGTGATATAACACTATAACTTGGTGCATATACGTACAGAACTTCAACCAATTTCACATCATTTTGTAACTGCAAATGTACATTTCGCTTGTTTGATGGACCCGTATGTTTGTATCCAAAAAATTACACGAGAGAAATGTCTGCAGTTTTTATTCCACGGACACAAAAGAAATTTAAACATTTTTCGAATTTCTAGTTTCTTACTAGAGTAATAACTTGGTTTTTGTCTGCCAAACAAATTAACTTTCATGATTAATGTTTTTTTAAGGGGCACCTTCCTACAGCAAAGAAAATATAGTCTCACACGAAACCCAAACTTCTCCAGATAAACAAGCCGCACCACTGTGAGATGCAACAATCTAGAACCATCTGTCAGCATCCAGGAAAAAGCTAGAAGAATTAAAAGAGCAGTGTTTTAGGATTATATTTTGAGAACAATTTCCTTTAGGTCTCTTTTTTGCACCACAAGACTTGCGTTTTTTTAGAACTTCGTGGCCGACTAGCATCTACTTAGGCCCATGCTGGTAAGGAGAGTGCATCTGTAGCGCGTTAAGCGCTAAACTTGGGGCGTTGCTATAGGAGAGATGTCCTAACCGGCGCTCTCAGCGCCGATTCCGCATACTGGCGCCCGCAGGCGATGGTAACCTCGTGGGCATCGCGAAAAAATTGGCAAAAAAGGTCCCCTCGTGGATCGAACATGCGCCCTCACAAACACGTTTAACAAAGACTAACCACCTGACCGAGGTACGTGCTAGTAACCAAGTACAGGGAGAATCGTTTAAGAACATTAACAGACGCGCAATTTATTAGTACACATCTACCATTCACTGTAGCGTTTGATTTTTCAACTATTTGAAAACATTTCGAAAGAAAGTTCGTGAATTGCAAAAAAATAATTGATTTTGAAAAAAAGTTCATCAATTTTGAAAAAAAGTTCACGGTTTTGAAAAAAAGTTCATAGGATTTGAAAAAAGTTCATCAATTTTCAGAAATATTCACAAAAAATGAGAAAAAAAATTCATGGATTTAAAAAAAGTTCATCAATTTTCAGAAATAGTTCACAAAAATTGAGAAAAAGTTCTCGGATTTATAAAAGTTCATCACATTTTCAAAAAGGTTCATCAATTTTGAAAAAAGTTCACCGATTTTGAAAAAGGTTCATCACCTTTGCAAAAATGTCAGCTTTTTTAAAAACAGTTCATCTTATTAGGAAAAAAGTTCATTAAATTCGAAAAAGGTTCATGGAAATTGAAAAAACTTCATCCAATTTGAAAACTTTCATTATTTTGAAAAAAAGGTTTGTACAGTTGAAAAAACATCATCAATTTTGAACAAGTTCATCCATGAAAAAAGTTCATGAATTTTGAAAACTTAACAGAAAAAGAAAAGGAAAAAAGACAGAAGAATCCCGGCCAAAACAAATAAAATATGGTAAAAACACAACACAGTTTAGTTAAAGAAAAGTAAAGGAAGACAATTAGCACCAAGTGGAATCATGGTCAGTTGGTTACTGCGCTGGTTTGATCTCAAAGAAGAAACAGGTGCCGAGTTCGACCCCCTATCAGCTCGGTCTGTTTTTGGGAGTTTTTACAGAAAAGGAAACGTAACATGGGCTGGCCCAGCGCGGAACTATAGTGTGCGCCCGTTTGCTGGAATCGAAAAAACGGGCGCTGAAAGCGCCGTTTAGGAAATGCCGCTACACGAGCCCTTCTCTTTTTTTTAGAAGATAAGAAAAGTATACGGGCCCTTCTAATTGGCGCCTTTAGCACCGGTTAGGAGAAGTGGCGCTCATGCGCCAGCTTAGCGGGCCGCGGCCCATAGCGCTCGCGTGGTTTGATTGCTTCGTTTGCCTCACTGGGCCACTCGCAGTTGACAGCGGGGATTTGACTACTAACATGGGCCGGCCCAGCGCGGAACTGTAGTGTGCGCCCGTTTGCTGGAATCGAAAAAACGGGCACTGAAGGCGCCGTTTAGGAAATGCCGCTACACGAGCCCTTCTCTTTTTTTTAGAAGATAAGAAAAGTATACGAGCCCTTCTAATTGGCGCCTTTAGCACCGGTTAGGAGAAATGGCGCTCATGCGCCAGCTTAGCGGGCCGCGGCCCATAGCGCTTGTGTGGTTTGATTGCTTCGTTCGCCTCACTGGGCCACTCGCAGTTGACAGCGGGGATTTGACTACTAACGTGGCATTGAACATTGACTTTCGAACCACACGACTTAGAAAAAAAGAGTTAAAAAAATCTTTTTGCTAAAATTCAGAAAAAGTTCGTGAATTTAAAAATGTTCATGGATATGAAGAAAAGTTCACAAACTTCAAATAAGTTCACGATTGGAAAAAGGATCATTGATTTCAAAAAAGGTTCATCAAATTTGAAAAAAAAGTTCATCAGTTTTGGGAAATAAGTTCACCAATTTTAAGAAGTTCATCAATTTTGAAGAAAGTTCAAAAGTTTTGAAAAAAAGTGTGCAAATGTTGAACAAAAGTTAGTTTGCTTTTTATTTGCTTTTCATTTTTATTTTTGCCTTTGCGATTTTTCGTTTGCAAGTTAGTTTTCAAAAAACCCCAAAAAATAGAGTAAGCTTTGCCTTGCTATTACTCTTTTTACCCCCTTGCAGTTCATTTGCATTTTTGTTTTCAGAGGAGTTGATCTGGGCTAGACAACAGATAATGCAAGAATAAGGAAGAGAAGTGCGTAACTTCAAAACCATGAAGGTATGTCCTACGACTCCCGTCTTTTGCACTTCAAATACTTAGAGTAGATCTAGTAGTATGTGTGATATGTGTAGGAGGGAGTAAGTCTTGATAATTAAGACAAAGATTTTGTTCTAGTAGCTGAAATAATTTTGTAGCATTTGTTTTGTTTAGTCTAGATAACCAAGACTTGATGTGGGACTGTTTTAAAATGAAATGATCTTAACTAAGAATGACCATGCACAAGAGAAAGTCTTCAAAGACTTGGGTGTTGAGAAAATTGTAGAGAAGATGATGTTTAACATGCTCAACCAGATATCGTTATTTTTAATAGACTTGATAACACTTATGGATTAAATTGTCTAGAGGAATTTAGTTGAAGGGTGAACGAGATTATGTCAAAAATCTGTGTTGTATCTCTTACATGGTGCTTTAGCTTCTCGCTGGTACTATGACCCTGCTACTCTATGCATGTGTACGTGTGTAAATGTGGCTTTGTCATCTTTCTTGATGTTATGCTGAGGACTCCGATAGCCAATGAATGATCCACCAAGAGCGACATATCGGATTTCGGCTATGAGTTTATTACCGTGCATAGTGGCAACACTAAAAACGCATATTATTCGGCTTTCTTTTGAATGAGTGTGTATGTGGTAAATAAAGGGGACTGATCAAAAGAGCTTAAAAGAGACAATTATCAAAGGTCCATAGTTCCCAAACATTAAGCCACAGTGAAACTCTATGTATGATCACTTATTTGACATAATCCCTTCACGTGGCAACCAAAGTTTCAGCAAACAATGATTGAAATAAAGTGCTTAAGAGCCTTGAGGATGAGGCAATCGTGGGCATGTTTATGAGAACTAAAGCATCATGTTTTTCTACATGCCTTTCACTCCCTGACTTATGATTTTACGGATCTATCAAAGAATTAAAACTCTTCCGTGCATTCCTGGCAAGCAAGTGTTGTCTAGAATAAATAGAATTGAGTGTTGCAAAGTTGTTTTATCTAGTAGATCAAAAACTTTGTGTTGATTATCTTTACTTCACTAACACTTGCACACCACACCGCCATCTTGAAGGAAATATGCCCTAGAGTCAATAATAAAGTTGTTATTTATATTTCCTTTTATCATGATAAATGTTTATTATTCATGCTAGAATTGTATTAACCGGAAACTTAGTACATGTGTGAATACATAGACAAACAGAGTGTCACTAGTATGCCTCTACTTGACTAGCTCATTGAATCAAAGATGGTTATGTTTCCTAACCATAGACACGAGTTGTCATTTGATTAATGGGATCACATCACTAGAGAATGATGTGATTGACTTGACCCATTCCGTTAGATTAGCATTTGATCATTTAGTATATTGCTATTGCTTTCTTCTTGACTTATACATGTTCCTATGACTATGAGATTATAAACTAATTTCGTGTTTGGTGCATTTTTTTATAGTTACTGCCCAGTTTTTATAATTACATCCCATTTATTATTTTTAAAGCCCATTTTCCTGTTAAGCCTAATGCATCCCTCCTAGGAAAGATTTGCAGCCCAGCGGGGCGGAGAATAACAAGTTGACATTGCCTGAGTATTCCTCAAAAAGACGTATAGTTGGGCTAGCCATTTTCATCTTGAAAAAATTAGTATCTAGGCTGGATATCTGGCCTGGGCTAGACGGGCCACAGCCCACCCAGTTAATACCCTGCTCTCCTCTGAACAACAATGAAATCATCGCCAAGAAAAACTCTGCAGTGCTCACGCCTCAAAAACACAAATACTGCTCGAGCTCCTTGGTCCCAGCTATCGGCCGCACCTTGTGCAATTCTCTCGTTTATATTGACTACATAGGTTGACAACGGTGTGGGACCGTGATGTCAGGAAACCAGGAGAAAGCAAAAAAAATAGTTGTACATAATAAGGAGGCACTTGCGTACGTACGGCTATGGCCCTAGTGGGTCCCTAGTGTCATCCAGTCAAAATAAAGTCATCTCCTGAATCCTCATGTTCGTTGACGATGTTAACAATGCTCGGCGCCACGGCGAGCACAACAACTCGAAGGACAACGGAGTGGGCCTCGCGGGCCCTACGGACGGTCTGATACAGCGCCCGCTGCTCATTCAGGAAGCCACGATCATCGGACATCTATGAGCACCTTCGAGAAACTGAGACGGCATGAAACGGTAAGGCCGCGCTTGGGAGCTCTGGTTTATTTCAAACCCGTATTAACATACAAGTGTAATTTACTCGTGATCGGAAACAACACGTAAAATACAGGCGTAATGAAACCGAGGGCCCAAGGTCTATAAGTAAAACCGGCGGGTTCTGGCGTGTAATTTGAGAGGCCAGTGTATATTTTACGAGCACTGCTATATGGATGACATTACCAGACGATACATGCACGACGTGTGTATCATGCCATCCATGGGCAAGGTTGAAACAACAGCTAACGGCTGGATTAGCAATCGTCTGAGTGTCGTTTAGCGTTTTTATCGTGTGTGAAGTACTTCCGATATTTTACTAGTCGAAATCGACCAACCAAGCGCCTTCGCCCGAGACCATCCGCTTTAATTTACAAGCAGTTTTGGTTGGAAAAAAACGATCCAATCACGGCCTAATATCATGAGTTGGTCGGAAGATCATATGGTTTCACGTCTAACCTACCCGACTTGTCGTATAGGCTATGAATGAAACATCAGACGATGAACTTCTTAAGCACGGAAACAACAGAAGAGGATGATCTTCTTAACAAGCAAATCACTGGCATTAGATCGACATGCAAAAAAATACGAAGCATTATTCTCAGGAGGCACGGTGAACAGCTCGTGATGCCGCATGCCACAACATTCCAAGCTCAACTTTGCAATCAAACACAAGGCCTGGCATTACATAGACAATATTCAGAACAAACTCTTAGCACAGGAATATCTTGGAAGAGTAACTATTTACTTCTAAACTGAACACAGGAATAGGAAAAAACACTCGACGCTGCTCACAGCAAGGGCATCCCACTCAAAAATATCAAATGCATGTCTTCTGGCTAACATCAATGAGCAAATTTTGACAAGGTTTTCCAATTCCAATATATTAAACTAACGTCTTCTTGCTAACATCAATGATTAAACTTTGACAAGTTTTTCCCATTCAAAATATGTAATGCCTATGATCATGGAGTCCTGTCGTAGCTTCTTGTACTTGTTTGGGCACTTTTTGCCCAGGGCACTCCACGTGTTGTTAAATTGCCAATGCTCTCTGCAGACAAGACAAGTCACAGGAGTCTAATAATACACAGTAAAGCTTCTCGGTCATTCCTTCAGAATGTAGCACAAACAAGGATCGCTTCTTTACGCAAAGTGGAACGACCAACTGGACTCAGTAATGCAACAGTTTGCCTTGGACACATTGGCTCCTTTTGTGCAGTTCAACTAAAATCAAAGTCAGAATAAAACTAAGCTTTAATTTTGATATCCCTGTAAGCAACAATAGGTATAACGGAAACAATTACTGAGAAATAACGGTTGATGACTTGTACTCCTAGAAGAAAAACATCTACTGATCTACTTTATCTTAATGGGAAACAAAGCAGGAGAATAGCAATTCTCCATCGATTGTGATTCATTCATATTAACTGAGACATTATCTTAACAATGCCTTGTTTCAACATGTATAAAGAACGACAAAGCAGAAAAGTATCATTCCTAAAACAATGCAACTGATTCATTTTAACAGAGACATTATCTTAACAATACCTTGGTTAAACATGTAGAAAGAACTACAAAGTAGGATAGTACCATTCCTAACAAGTGTTGCAGTTTTGAACTAAGATTCAGTAGTTAATTAATTCTGAGAGTGGCATTGCTTAATTTTACCAATGACATTAGATTAACGAAAAGCATAAACAGTTCCAGGGGAGAGGCGCAACAACGGTATGTGCTTCCATCTACTTATAAAGGGGTGATGCGAGTTTGTTGTAACAAAGCAACAAGCATCATTTCTGGGTAGTCCCATTTTTGTTCACTACTTAATGGGAAAAGACAGCAATACAATAGCTTCAATTCAACATTTATTTAAAACAGTACCAATACAAGTAGCACAACATCTCAAAGCACACTGCACAATCATGTGGATGAAGGCCTGTACTGACCTTTCATGAGACGGACAAGATAAAATACGAATCTGCCAACACGAATAGGAAATCCAATCTCGTTTTGTGTAGTTGCACTGAAATCAAGCAAAGTGTTTCGCGTAGCGAAGCAAAATGTTGCAATAGCAACAAGTTGAATAGATATCCCTGTTTAAACAGAGGCAAAAAAGGAATCAATTACTGGCTAATAAAGGAGGATGAAACAAACAATGACAGAAAGAAGCATCTAACTTATCTTGGATGGAAAACAAAGTAGGATGGTAGCATTTCTAAACCGGTTGCATTGAATCATATTAAGAGCGACATTCTCTTGAAACTACATTCGTTAAAAAATGTAATTTACTTTTAACAATGGCATTGCTTCAATTTTCCGGCGGCATTCTTAGATTAACAACAGCAAAATAGCTGTATGGGACATGCCAGCACCATGTGCGTGCACACGTATAAATGGGTGATGCAGAGTATGTAGCCAAGCAGCATAGATGCGTTGGTCCCATATTTGTTCTCTTTGAACCTTTTTCCTATGTGAGGGCAACAAATCTAGTCCTGCACAAACTACCCGACCCCCCAGTTTCTTTCCCTTTTCAACAAAGAGATCGGTTCCTTACATATGTGTGTCTTTGGGTTACCCCTTTTTCCCTTTTCGACCTACAAAGCGGCTGGATAGTCAGTCTATACTACTTTCCACCCCTCCTTTCCTCATTGAACCACGTCCTAGATTCTTGCTCCAGCCCACCGCACCCTTCTTTCCTCTTTGAACCAAGACCTAGATTCGACTACGAGGATCAAAAAGATCCACATGCAGCTAGAGCAACGACGGTTTCAAAGAAACTTATACCTTAGGGTCGTCGGGATGTGGCAAAGGCGTCTGTGGGAGGCCGGATCTGCCCACACTACGTACTGCAGCGAGGAAGAAGGGGTATGTGGCCCTCCCGCACAGGCGCTGGGTGAAAGAGAACAGCGCAGCCGGTAGTGGATTTCCGCCCTCGCTGAAGGCGATAGAGTGAATGCTGCACCTCCTCCCCTTCCCGGTGCGACGGGATACGGACGCCTCCTTCACTAGCTGTGAGGGGGGAGAGAGAGAGAAGAGGCCAACGCAGTCTTGTTTAGATCTGGTGAAGAGAGGGTGAGAGACTATGAATATAGCAAACCCTAGCAAATGAACGCTGAGCCTCCAGCGTGTAACATATATGTAGTGCGGCAAGCGTGTGGAGAGTGCAAACCCTAGAGAACAAGCGCTGAGGCTCCCGCTTATATATATACTACTGTAGTACGTAATGAGCTCCGGTGCCTTCACTGCACCTGCTTTTTGTTGTATGACAGGTGAGCCAGCCACATTTTGGGCCCACCTGTCATAAACCCAAAGGCAGGTGCACTAAGTCAATGAAGCTGCGTCCATATAGTACTCTCGTGTATACGACTAATATATAGTGGAGTGGTTTTCTTATTCTCTCCATAACAATCGTTTTAAATTGTGTAAGTCTGAAACGAAACTCTTTATTCAATGTACAGTGAAGAAAACTAGTACTACTTCCGATGAACTAACGATCCACGCCCACGCGTCCTAGTCGCACTTCCTGTCCTTCACGTGTTGTACACTACCCTCCCTTAAGTGAACAACCACACATGTGCCAAATTATCGGAAACGTGTGAGTGTGTACAAATAAAGAATTTTAATTTCAATTATCGGAAAGGTTTGAGAGTATTACAAAGTTTGACTTCAGTCAAATCTAATATGCGGAGTAAATAAAAATGGAGGGCTACTACGTCCATCCGGGTTTTTAGTCCACACCATTTTTAAATCAAAGTTAATAGCTGGACAAATAAAATTACAGGGGAGCTGGAGACAAAGTTGTGAGAAGGCTTAGAAATCAATACAAAACTTATGCTCTTAGTACCAACGTCGATCCTTCTTTGTCGGTGCGGGGACGACACCTATGGGATCACAAGAATCCCTACTACGGTTGCGGGGCGCGGGGTCGTGAGAAGAGCGGATCAAACAGATAGCACACGGGTTCTTTATCCAGGTTCGGGCCGCGAGGATGCGTAAAACCCTACTCCTGCTTTGGTGGCTTGTTTATCTGTGTCCTTGAGCTAGCAATGGGGCGTGAGGAGCTCCAAAAAGCCAAATCCTCTGAGGGTCCGGAGTCCCCTCCCCCCCTTCCTCCACAGTACGCCTCGGGCCTCCTTTTATATGTCAAAGGGGTCGCCACAATGGCACATAGGAGGTGGAAGGTATCTACAGTGTACAAGCTTATAGCCTGGCATCACAGGACAAACGCATTCAATGCGCCGCTTATGCGTCCTCTTGCTTTATCGGGGACGGCAAGGAAGCTCGTCCCAGCTGTCGCCGCCTCGCCTGGCCTTGACGCGCATCCGAGCTGACGAGGCGTCGTAGTGCCACGTTGGCTGGTTGCTGGGCTGGCGCGGGTGGTGGAGTCTTCAGGAAGACTTGTATGCCACCACGCAGGAGCTTGCTGAATCGGTGTAGAGACCGCTCGTCGCCACGTGGGCGCCTGCCCAGCTGGTCGAGCTGGCAGCTGAATGGGGACGGCGGTGGAGTCTTGGTAGGTGTGGGCCTGGCTGCGGCCCCACCAATGTTCTCGGCAAGGGCATGTCGTGGTCTTGCGTATCTTCCCGGCAAGGGTCTTGCCGGGCCTTGTGAGCGCCCTCGGCAAGAGGCTTGTCGGGGCCTTGCGGCCGTCTTGACAAGGGGCCTTGCCGGGGCCTCGTGGGCATCCTCGGCAAGGAGCCTTGCGGTCGTCTTGTCTTCTGGTTCTCAGGCTTGGCTGCTTCTTTTTGCCTTGTTTTTGTCCACCCTGGCAGGGCAGGATGCTCCTTGCCGGGAAGGTGGCTCGAGTCTTGCTTGCCGATGTAGCGCTTGTCGGCGAAGATGGATCCTCTTTAGTGTAATTGCATACAGCCGTGGCCCATGCCCGGCGGTTAGTGTAGCCCTGGTTTTCACTACACTGACAGAGCCCCCGGGCCCAGCTGCAGCGGAGAAATTCATGAATTCGACGCTGGAGACGGGACCAAGCTTGGCATGGGTCACGGTTGTTGTTGCACTCAAAGGAGCTGCCAGCCCCCGAGCCTAGTTCCATGGAAATTTTCCGGCGAGATAACTCTATAGATCTCGATGCCAGAGTGTGGTTTTGTTTCCTTTCTTGCTCCCGGCAAGGCTGTTGCCGGGAAGTCTTATGTTTCTCGCGGAGACTTTTGACGTTCTCGACGCCGGCTTCCGGCAAGCTTGTCGCCAGGAAGGCTTTTATCTTCAGCAGAGAACTTTGACGTTCTCGATGCCGGCTTCCGGCAAGCTCGTCGCCAGGAAGGCTTTTATCTTCAGCAGAGAACTTTGACGTTCTCGATGCTGGCTTCCGGCAAGCTCGTCGCCAGGAAGGCTTTTGTCTTTAGCAGAGAACTTTGACGTTCTCGATGCCCGACTTCAGTGGAGAACTCCGGAGTTCTCGACACTGCTGGGAACGCTTATGGTGAAGAACTTCGTCGTCCTTGACACCGGCCCCTGGCAAGATCGTCGTCTGGAAGGCTTATGGCGAAGAACTTTGTTGTTCTTGACACCGCTCCCGGCAAGATCGTTGCCGGAAAGGCTTATGGCGAAGAACTCCGTCGTTCTTGACACCAACAAGATTGGTCCTAAGGGCGTTGCCAGCCCCCGGGCCTTAACTGTGTTTAAAAATGACAAGTGATTAGCATCTGAATTGCACTTAACCCACTTGTAAATTTTGACTTCTGCTACATATTCCCTATGCCTGCTGGAATGCTTTCCGTCGCGTCTGATCCAGCCCGGCGCTTGAGGGAACGGGCCCTTAGAGGCTATTCGGGAACGTCGCCTCCGGAAAGGTTTACCTTCTTGGCTCTAAGCGCAACCGCACAAGTTGCCGAAGCGGACTCGGGGCAACATGGAGTGCAACTAACCCGAGAAGGTTCCTTGGCATACAGGTCTATGTAGAAATCTCAAATAAATAGTGCATGCTATCTTCCTGTTCAACATCTCTTTGTACGTCCACCCCTCGTTTATTGGGTAGGCTTGCGGTCGTAAACCAGTGGCGTCACGGGACGGATCCCCAATGGCCTGCCGGGTGTGGTTGCCGCCGGGCGAACCACCTTACCGCCCTTAACGCGGCCGCTCGAGCTGTCGAGCTTGACTTGAGTCAGAATCGAGAGCGTTGCCAATTGTGGAAGACTACCCTGCCACTCTCAACGCAACCGCTTGAGCTGTTGAGCGGACTCGAAACAGAACAAGGGCGTTGCCAATTGCGGGAGGGCCCCTTTGCGTGCAGGTTTTCCATACAAAGAACGAGATCTCCGAGGGGAATAACCTTATATAAAAAGGAAATATCTAAAGTTTTGCATGACTTAGCTTTTCTGTTGCCGCACTGGCGTCGTTCTTTTGGCCGCCTGCTTCTTAGGAGCCATGGTGATGAAGAACAGCTGGATCAACCGCTAGACCGGATTCTCACAATTGCGCCCCCTATCTGGCGCGCCAAAGATGTCGGTGCGGGGACGACACCTATGGGATCACAAGAATCCCTACTACGGTTGCGGAGCGCGGGGTCGTGAGAAGAGCGGATCAAACAGATAGCACACGGGTTCTTTATCCAGGTTCGGGCCGCGAGGATGCGTAAAACCCTACTCCTGCTTTGGTGGCTTGTTTATCTGTGTCCTTGAGCTAGCAATGGGGCGTGAGGAGCTCCAAAAGCGAATCCTCACGAGGGTCCGGAGTCCCTCCCCTTCCTCCACAAGACGCCTCGGGCCTCCTTTTATATGTCAAAGGGGTCCCCACGGTGGCACAGGAGGTGGAAGGTATCTCTGATGTACAAGCTTATCGCCTGGCATCACAGGACAAACGCATTCAATGCGCCGCTTATGTGTCCTCTTGCTTTATCGGGGACGGCAAGGAAGCTCGTCCCAGCTGTCGCCGCCTCGCCTGGCCTTGACGCGCATCCGAGCTGACGAGGCGTCGTAGCGCCACGTTGGCTGGTTGCTGGGTTGGCGCGGGTGGTGGAGTCTTCAGGAAGACTTGTATGCCACCATGCAGGAGCTTGCTGAATCGGTGTAGAGACCGCTCGTCGCCACGCGGGCGCCTGCCCAGCTGGTCGAGCTGGCAGCTGAATGGGGACGGCGGTGGAGTCTTGGTAGGTGTGGGCCTGGCTGCGGCCCCACCAATGTTCTCGGCAAGGGCATGTCGTGGTCTTGCGTATCTTCCCGGCAAGGGTCTTGCCGGGGCCTTGTGAGCGCCCTCGGCAAGAGGCTTGTCGGGGCCTTGCGGCCGTCTTCGGCAAGGGGCCTTGCTGGGGCCTCGTGGGCATCCTCGGCAAGGAGCCTTGCGGTCGTCTTGTCTTCTGGTTCTCAGGCTTGGATGCTTCTTTTTTCCTTGTTTTTGTCAACCCTGGCAGGGCAGGATGCTCCTTGCCGGGAAGGTGGCTCGAGTCTTGCTTGTCGATGTAGCGCTTGTCGGCAAAGATGGATCCTCTTTAGTGTAATTGCATATAGCTGTGGACCATGCCCGGCGGTTAGTGTAGCCCTGGTTTTCACTACACCGACATTCTTCGAGGAAACATTTGGTTCATAGCCAATTGTGTGATAAAATTGCACCAACTTGAAAGACGACTGCGTCTCCAACGCAACCAAGTTGAACTGATGAAGGATATCATCTTTGTGCGTAACAAGCAAAGAGCACTGATGGAAGACATCTTGTTTTTCATTGAAAATCGATCAACTTCACCAGCCGACACAACCATGAGGCGCAACCATGAGCATCGATAGGTCATCGTGGTGATGCATCATCCATTTGGCATCAAGTTTGGGTGAGGCGCCTATGAACTTCGACAAATCCTCACTGTGGGTCTGCATTTCTTCTCAAGAATCAAGCTCGAGGAAGGAAGAACCACGTGGCGAAGGACAAGGAGGCGGAACAACAATGGCCATCAAATTTTGTGCAGTTCCACTAAAATTGAGGAAGACATGCCGGGTATGGAGACACGCATCGCTGTTTCCAAAAATATAAAAAGGGTTAGCAACGACATCTCAATTGTCAATAAGAATTAATGAAAAGTACACCAACAAATGTAAGCATCATAATTATCTTTATGGGAACTAAACCAGGATACCCAAGAAAAAAGCATTTCTTCATTTAAAAAGTGATAGTACTACCACCATATGGACAATGACCTCACAACCACCATGTACTTTTTGTCAAAACAACATGTATACCTCCACCGAGGCATAAATCAGGGCAACTTTTCGAGTGGCATTTCCTCTATAATAGTACTAGTAGGTGATGTTGGACCAGCCGACGAACCCTAGCTACTATGCATGGGGAGCTGGGGAGTAGAAGAAAACCCGCACGCAGCGACCTGGGGGCTGGACCAGTACAAGAAGTTATACCTCAGGTGGGCGAGATGTCGTTTAGGCGGGTGGGTGGGATCTGCCCACACGACGGCAGCGAACAAGGGGGCGGAGGATCTTTGTCCGCGCCAGCGCCGGGCTCCGAGAGGACGGTGCGCATCGGCTTCCTCCATCGCTGACGGTGACAACGTCAACGCTTCATCTCCTCACCTCCCGTAGCGGACGGGATTCGGCCGGATCTATGACCACCGGTGAGGAGAGAGATAGAGTGGACACTGTCATCTTGTTTTGATATGGAGAGGGTGAGAGAGCGAGATGCGAGAAACTCTATCAAACAAGAGGCTATAATGGAGTAAAAAAATCTCTCCATAGTAGTGGTTTTAAATAGAATCTGCGTTCGGAAAAAAGAAACGAAAACTGGCGGACAATTTTTTAAGGGTTTGTCTAGGACACATCTAGATGTGACATAGTAATGTCACATCTAAGTTGATTTCCATTCTGTTTGTGGTCTATTTATTTTTGTCCTAGTTTTTTTGTTTCTTGTTGCTACATTATATACTTGTGGGAGCTTAGATGTGATATCCTTAAATAACATCTAGATATGAATTAGACAAACTAATTTTCTAACGTTCCAAGAAAGAAAACTCGATCAAAAACACGCCCCTGCTTCTAGGTCGCGAGAGTCGTCGCGCACACACACATAGACATAGACATGCATATCCGTGTTTACGTAAAATTCCATTTCCATCTCCATCTCCAATCATATTTGTCCAATTGGCACATTATTTACGTTGTTAATTATATATGCAGCAATATTAACGTACAACATCTATTGTTTGCGCATGTCCGGACCGCTAACACGACCGGTCCTGACCAACCCGAACCCTCTTCATCCCCCGCGCGTGCTTCCCGCCCGGAACGGTCAGTGCCGCATTCATGCCCGGCCAGAGCGGACGCGACCTCTCACTGGCGCCGACATTGAAGCGGCGCGCCAGCCAAGAGAGCGTCGCCTGCGCCGCTTCCGGGTGCACGCGGCTGCTCCGCGTTCAAAGGTCGCAATAGCCGGCTACAGCATGCATGTAAAAAGTTCTTGGGAGTCCGTGCTAAAGCTAGTTGTCCTCCCCCAACTCGTCAATCTCTTCCAGTAGTGCTAGTACTCCATGGCGCGATCCATCGACAAGCAAAGTGAAAGTTATCGTATACTCGGTTTGCGGTGAGTGGCATGCCGAGCGACCGTGTGGGGTCGAGCCGTGGAGGAGGGTGAGACACGAACACGACAGACGTGATTTAAACGTCGGTTTTGCTCGATGGCGCGATCCAACGAAACGAAACGTTGGTTTCTCTCCGTTTCCATTTTTTCTCCAGAAAAACGGAAACTTTCCACTCCATTTTCATTCCTATTCCAAGGTTGCCCGTTACAACATTCCATCAAATACAAAGGAAAACTAACACGCATGTTGATGCATCTCAATGATTCACAGATCATAGCCAATATTTACTTCACAACTAAAGAAAAAGTTGTGAGAGGCGTGTCTGAAAGAAAAACTCTTGATGGGGTCACTATGACTTAAACCCTAAACCCTAAACATGATTTAATTTCCTGGCTAGGTAGAACACAGTCGAAGGAAAGGCGGTGGCACCCTAGGATCGTCACGATGCTTTTGTGCAATTCCACTAAAATCGACTGAGCATCCCCGATGGCAAAGATATTGAAGAAGTGTGATTAGAATAATAGTAATGCGGCACTAGTTCATGACACATAAACTCATCACAAGTAGAAGCCAGTAGAAGTAGAGAAAGATCGACATGGAGATGGAGCTACGGCAGTGGAGCAAGCCGGCTCCAAAAGGAAGATGGACTACCTGGGACATCGGGTTGTAGCTAGAAGGGCGGTTGGGACGCGGCATCAGCCCATACCGCGGTGAACCCCGATTGGGATGCACCGACTGTGGGTTTTCTCCCTCGCCGGTGTCGACCGCGTCTATGCAGAACATTGTTCCCTTCCCTCAGCTGCGGGATCGGGCCCGTCGTTCTATGCTTATGAAGAGAGCAACCTAAGCAAGCAGGCTTGTAGCTTAGGCTCCTGCTAGTGTATATAGAGTGGTTTTATTTTTCTCTCCATATCAACCATTTTATATTGCGTACGTGTCATTCAAGAGTGAAATGATGGTTGCTTCTTCCGACTAACTTCTTGTGTGATTTGACTGCTCCTTAGTGGCCCATACAGGTACTCCCCCTCCGTTTATGCAACAGTCACACGTACACATGGACGCAAAAACGCACGCGACGCCCTAATGCATGCATGTCCGAGCACACGGCGGAACACACACGGTCACGCTCAAGTGCTCAACCTACACGTGCATGCACACACATACTCAGTCAGGGTGAGCTAGTGACCGTACAAACACTGGAAAATATATATATATATTGAGCGCAATGAACGTATTATGAAGTCCACTGACCGTATTTTTACAAATATACAGTGACAGACAGCGTATTTATCTCGTTTGAAATTAAGCCATATTAACCTGAGAGGAGGCAGTATGGAGTAGCATTACTTTGTTGTGTCTCGTCAACTTGCCAAACGAGGAGAAGGTTGCAGGACGGGAGAAGCTTGCGCGCGGTGGCTCGCAGGACAAGGAGAAACTTTTGACTAATGCAAGCTCTCCCTCGCTCAAAGCGGTGGATGTGCAACGATTAATTCAGTGTCGATTGCCAGAAGCACTATACTACTAGTGCTATTATTGTTCGACTTCCCGAATAGGCGAACAGCCAAGCGCAAAGTTTACTAGTACTAGTACTACTACTATAGTATATAAAGGTATGTACTATACTAGTACTAGGAACCAGATGGAGGAGCGTCTGCATGGAACACTCGCCACAATTCTCGCTTAATTGTGGCTCATATCCTGTTACAAATAGTAGCGCTTGGTAATATTTCCTTTTTTTTGTTATCCAACATGTAAACAGGTCAGCAAACCTTGCGGCGCATCTTCGTGCGAACCGTGCTTGCTGCACTTTGAATGTGGCCGAGAGCTGGCTTGATGAAACACCTCGCTTCCTACCTCTTTTATTGCGGGGTACCTCGCTTCCTAGTGACCAGTGTCTTGGCTGATCGTCCTAAGAATGCTTATATATGAATAAAGCTCTCTCATTTACCCGCAAAAAAGATTAAGCCAACTCGCAGAACGAGGAGAAGCTTGCAGGACAAGATGAAGCTCGCTTACGCCTTTTGACTAATGCAACCTACCCTCGGTGGACATGCATCAGTCCATTCGGTGTCAGATTGTCAGAGGCATACACTGTAGTACCCAACATGCGGAGTAACATCATTGTTCAACTTCACGAAGAGGCAAGAGCCAAGCGCAGTAGTATGAGTAGTACTACTACTAGAACCGCATGGTGGAGCCGTCATACACTTATTTTTTATCTCTGATAAAGTACACGTTTATTTCGGAGAAGGGCGAAAAACGGCAGCCCAACATGTAATGAATGATATCGATCAACCAACCATGCTCGAATATATCTTGGCCTCCGTGCGAGCCCATCTGTGTGTTCTCGCTCCTCGTCTCTCTCAAGGAACGGCGGGTTGGCTCTTCGCCGTCAATTGAGATCGGTTTGCTCATACTCCTGTCCCACATGTCAGTTATATGCCAAGAGGAGGTGCGTTGACCGAATGGCCATAAGCGTACTTGGTTTTGCACCTTCATACTACTCCTCCCTCCGTCCACGATTTACGGTATGCGCTTCATTATGATGCATTTCTCTCAATTCATTTCCACCACCAGAGAGACTTTAGACGCGTTTGGTTTAATGCTCAATTAATTAGGGCGTGGTAATCGCAATCAAGTCCACAATTTTCTCTCCATGTACTGTACTACTACGGAGTGGAGTAAGTGCATGCATGTGTGTACCCGGGGTGGAAGCACTGCATGCATGTTTGTACGCATTATTCCCTCTAGTAATAGACACCGTGCTATAACTAGCAATGCTATTTTTCAGGCCGATTGCTAGTCGCCTTGGTCCCACAGATTTTTTTCTTTTTCCTGAAGCGCGCTGTATAAACAGTGACAGATGGAGTAGTATGAGCGGATTCAACTTACAGTGGGAAAGGTGGGGCTTATGATTTGACTGCTCATTACTCACTATTAATGCAGCGCAACGACCGGGCTGAATCTCCCATGCGGTTGTGCACTACCCCCTCGGTTCTTATACTCTGGAGTATTTGTCTTTCTAGAGATTTCAAGGAGTGACTACTCAAATATTTGTCTTTTTAGAGATTTCAAATGGACTGGCACATACGGATGTATATAGACATATTTTAGAGTGTAGATTCACTCATTTTGCTCCGTATGTAGTCACTTGTTGAAATCTCTAGAAAGACGAATAGAATATTTAGGAACGGAGGGATTACACATACGAAGCAAAATGAGTGAATCTACACTCTAATATATGCCCGTTTGAAATTTGTAAAAAGACAAATATTTAGGAACGAAGGAGTATAATTTTGTGCATGGCACATGGACCTCGATGATGAAGAGGCTTCTGGCAATGCTATCAAGCTTCCATCATTTGTTTACATAATTGACGTACTATACAAATAATTTTCCAGCGACATGAAATTGTACAATGGTGTGAGCTTTCAGCTTTTGTTTCGCGTGTCTTGCCATTGATGCTCTTTCGGAAACAATAAAAAAATGACTTAGTTTCTAATGCTTGTCAATTTGAAAGTGCAACTATCCCTAGGTAGTTTTGGTAATTCCTAACAACATATAGCTCATTGAGCTAACATCATTCCAAGATGAATATTTCAGTAAAAGCTCAAAGGATGGCATGGCATGGATGAGAAAAGTGGATCCCTCAAAATGCTAAGGATAAAAGGATTGGCTCTAGCTCAAAAGCTCAAGACTCTACATTTTATATTTTAGTGATCCAAGATCACATTGAGTCTATAGGAAAAGCCAATACTATCAAGGAGGGATGAGGTGTTGCTTAATGAGTTTCCCGCTCTACAGTGCTTAGTGATATGCTCCAAAACCCTCAACTACTTTCTCATATCCACATATGACCTAAACCAAAAGTCAAACTCGGCCCTACCGATTCTTTCTACCCGGCGCCACTGAGTTCAGATGTCATATCCACTGCCACAAACCCTAGGCAAATCGGTCTCACCGATAGGGATCTCGGTCTCACAGAGATGGGATTGTAATATCTCTGTTTCCCTTCGTAACGTTTCGGTACCACCGAGATGAGCGATCGGTCCCACCGAGATTGCAATGTAAACTCCCTGTTTCCTTTTCGTAACATTTTGGTCTCACCGAAATGAGCGAATCGGTCCCACCGAGTTTACTTGACCAACTCTCTGGTTAGCTTATTACCAAAATTGGTCTCACCGAGTTTGTATAATCGGTCTCACCGAGATTACGTTATGCCCTAACCCTAACCATATCGGTCCTACCGAGTTGCATGTCTGTCCCACCGAAAATCCTAACGGTCACTAGATTTGCTAAATCGGTCCGACCGAGTTTATCAATTCGGTCCCACCGAGTTTGGCAAGTTGTGTGTAATGGTTAGATTTTGTGTGGAGGCTATATATACCCCTCCACCTCCTCTTCATTCATGGAGAGAGCCATCAGAACAAACCTACACTTCCAACTTGTTGTTTGAGAAGGAACCACCTACTCATGTGTTGAGGCCAAGATATTCCATTCCTACCATATGAATTTTGATCTCTAGCCTTCCCCAAGTTGCTTTCCACTCAAATCTTCTTTCAACCAAATCCAAATCCTGTGAGAGAGAGTTGAGTGTTGGGGAGACTATCATTTCAAGCACAAGAGCAAGGAGTTCATCATCAACACACCATTTGTTACTTCTTGGAGAGTGGTATCTCCTAGATTGGCTAGGTGTCACTTGGGAGCCTCCGACAAGATTGTGGAGTTGAACCAAGGAGTTTGTAAGGGCAAGCAGATCGCCTACTTCGTGAAGATCTACCGCTAGTGAGGCAAGTCCTTCGTGGGCGACGGCCATGGTGGGATAGACAAGGTTGCTTCTTAGGTGGACCCTTCGTGGGTGGAGACCTCCGTGGACTCACAAGAACCGTTACCCTTCGTGGGTTGAAGTCTCCATCAACGTGGATGTACGATAGCACCACCTATCGGAACCACGACAAAAACAGCCGTGTCTCCAATTGCGTCTGAATTCTCCAAACCCTTCCCTTTACATTTCTTGCAAGTTGCATGCTTTACTTTCCGCTGCTTGCTACGTCTTGAGCTTGCGTTGGTTTTCCCCGAAGAGGAGAGAATGATGCAGCACAGTAGCGTAAGTATTTCCCTCAGTTTTTGAGAACCAAGGTATCAATCCAATAGGAGGCCACGCGCAAGTCCCTCGTACCTGCACAAAACGATAGCTACTCGCAACCAACGCGATTAGGGGTTGTCAATCCCTTCACGGTCACTCACGAGAGTGAGATCTGATAGAGATAATATTTTTGGTATTTTTGGTATAAAGATGCAAAGTGAAAAGTAAAAGCAAACCAAGTAAATAATGTGGTAGAGATTGATATGATGAGAATAGACTCGGGGGCCATAGGTTTCACTAGTGGCTTCTCTCAAGAGCATAGATATTCTACGGTGGGTGAACAAATTACTGTTGAGCAATTGACAGAATTGAGCATAGTTATGAGGTTATCTAGGTATGATCATGTATATAGGCATCACGTCCGAGACAAATAGATCGAAACGATTCTGCATCTACTACTATTACTCCACTCATCGATCGCTATCCAAAGCATGCATATAGAGTATTAAGTTAAAAAGCAGAGTAACGCCTTAAGCAAGATGACATGATGTAGAGGAATAAATTCATGCAATATGATAAATACCCCATCTTGTTATCCTCGATGGCAACAATACAATACGTGCCTTGCAACCCTTTCTCATCCTTTGGTAAGGACACCGCAAGATTGAACCCAAAGCTAAGCACCTCTCCCATTGCAAGAACTACCAATCTAGTTGGCCAAACCAAACGGATAATTCAAGAGACTTGCAAAGATAACTCAATCATACATAAAAGAATTCAGAGAAGATTCAAATATTATTCATAGATAAGCTGGATCATAAACCCACAATTCATCGGTCTCAACAAACACACCGCAAAAACAAGATTACATCGAATAGATCTCCACGAGAGAGGGGGAGAACATTGTATTGAGATCCACAAAGAGAGAAGAAGCCATCTAGCTACTAGCTATGGACCCGAAGGTCTTAAGTAAACTACTCACACTTCATCGGAGGGGCTATGTTGTTTATGTAGAAGCCCTCCGTGGTGGATGCCCCCTCCGGCGGAGCTCCGGAACAGGCCCCAAGATGGGATCTCGTGGATATAGGAAGGTAAGGCGGTGGAATTAGTTTTTGGCTCCTCTTCTGATCGTTTGGGGATACATAGGTATATATAGGAGGAAGGAGTACGTCGGTGGAGCGTCAGGGGGTCCACGAGGTAGGGGGCGCGCCCAGGGGGGCACCCTCCACCCTCGTGACCGCCTCTGGCACTTTTTGGAGTAGGTCCAAGTCTCCTGGATCATGTTCGGTGAGAAGATCACGTTCCCGAAGGTTTCATTCCGTTTGGTCTCCGTTTGATATTCCGTTTCTTCGAAACACTGAAATAGGTAAAAAACAACAATTCTGGGCTGGGCCTCCGGTTAATAGGTTAGTCCCAAAAATAATATAAAAGTGGAAAATAAAGCCCAATATAGTCCAAAACAGTAAATAAAGTAGCATGGAGCAATCAAAAATTATAGATACGTTGGAGACGTATCAGGCATCCCCAAGCTTAATTCCTGCTCGTCCTCGAGTAGGTAAATGATAAAAAGAGAATTTTTGATGCGGAGTGATACTTTAGCATAATTTCAATGTAAATCTTCTTAATCATGGTATGAATATTCAGATCCGAAAGATTCAAGACAAAAGTTTATATCGACATAAAAATATTAATACTTCAAGCATACTAATCAAAAGTAATCATGTCTTCTCAAAATAGCATGGCAAAAGAAAGTTCATCCCTACAAAATCATATAGTTAGGCTATGCTTCATTTTAAATCACACAAAGATGTTCCCAACTTCTATACCCCGATGACAAGCCAAGCAATTGTTTCATACTTAAATAATCTCAAACTTTTTCAACCTTCACGCAATACATGAGCGTGAGCCATGGATATAGCACTATGGGTGGAATAGAATATGATGATGGGGATTGTGTGGAGAAGACAAAAAAGGAGAAAGTCTCACATTGACGAGGATAATCAACGGGCTATGGAGATGCCCATCAATTGATGTCAACATGAGGAGTAGGGATTGCCATGCAACAGATGCACCAGAGCTATAAATATATGAAAGCTCTACAAAAGAAAACTAGTGGGTGTGCATCTAACTTGCTTCCTGATGAAGACCTAGGGCATTTTGAGGAAGCCCATCGTAGGAATATACAAGCCAAGTTCTATAATGAAAAATTCCCACTAGTATGAACAAGACAACTTATGAGACTCACTATATGAAAAACAAGGTGCTACTTTGAAGCACAATATATGAGACTCACTACATGAAGAACAAGGTGCTACTTTGAAGCACAATATATGAGACTCACTATATGAAGAACAAGGTGCTACTTTGAAGCACAAGTGTGGAAAAAGAGATAGTAGCATTGCCCTTTTTATTTTCTCTTTTTTTTTATTTTTTGGGCCTTTTTTTGGCCTTTCTCTTTTTTTGGGCAATGCTCTAATAATGATGATCATCACACTTCTATTGATTACAACAATAAGGATTACAACTTGAAACTAGAACAATATATGACTCTTTATGAATGCCTCGGCGGTGTACCGGGATGGTGCAATGAATCAAGAGTGACATGTATGAAAAATAATGCATGGTGTCTTTGCCACAAATATGATGTCAACTACATGATCATGCAATGGCAATATGACAAAAGTAAAGTATGTCATGATGATGATGAACGGAACGGTGGAAAGTTTTTTTTTTTTGACTATGTACTGCAAGGCAACAGCCTCACAGCCCTTTATTAAAACAAATATAGATTCTGTACAAAATTAGAAAGGAAAATAAGAGGGGAAAAAGAAGGCTACTTACAGGGGGGCTAGTGTAAAGAATCTATCCAAACAGTTAGTCTATCTCTATATTTACACTTGATCCTATGAGCTAAGAGGGTAATATCATGAATAAAATTCCTCCTCCAAGCTCCGAAAGTGGGCAGCTCATTTCTCAAGATCCTTCCATTCCTTTGGGTCCAAATATTCCGGTGGCCGTAAATACTACCTCGGTGAAAAACGGTTGACCAAAATCCCTCCTGGCCTCACAAGCCATTTCAAAAGTGGTCCGTTAGGTTGAACCTTCCATGAAATGCCCAAATAATTCCGCATATCGTTGGCTAAAGTTGCAAGCAAAAAGAGATGAGCCCTATCTTCATGCAAACCCGAGAAGCAAATGGCACAAGTATCATCTTGGATAGTCCAATGGCGTCTCTGCATCATATCCCTGGTGTTCAGACGATCCATCAAAAGAAGCCATCCAAACACCTTGAGCTTGAGGGTGCAAGCACATTTCCAGATCCACCGAAAAAGAGGGTCAGCCACGACTTCAGAGAAACAGGACAAATAGTAAATCCTGGATTGATAGTCCCCAGTTTAGAAGGCCATTTCCAAACGTCACTAATTCCCTCACGTAAGATTATGAGAGGCATTAAAGCCTGAAGTTGATTGAATTCCTCAAAAGCTTCAACCGATAAAGGCGGTGAAAATTGTCGGTTGGGACGAGCAGCTCCATCACATTTTTAATGGTAAGTGTATCATCAATGACAAAAGAATGAAGCCGCTGGAAACGCTGTTGCATGAAGACCACCTCGTTATTAAGTTGCCACCGATCCAGCCGGAAAACCACCGAGTCTCCTGAGGCGAACATGAGGGATGGCCAACTTACAAAATTTGCCATAAAGTTTCATCACATCACGCCACCAAAAGGAACCACAACTTTGTGTTACTTGGGAGGAGCAACAAGATAATATGTGTCCCGGATAAGTGAAACCGAGGTACATCCAACTTATTATAAAATTTGAAGAGGTGCTTGATCAACAAGGCTTCATTTTGTTTACTAAGGTCCAAAACCCCAAGTCCTCCCTGGTTCTTGGGCCGACAAACTAACTCCCAAGCTGCTAAAGATTGTCTTGGCGTGTCGAGTTGCCTCGCCACGCACATTGCCGCATGATACGTTCTATCTGTTTCAAAATTCCTTGAGGTAATGAAAGGGAACACAAGAAGTATATTGACATGGAACATAAAACCGATTTCAAGAGTTGCAGCCGGCTACCCTGATTCAACAAAAGGATGAGGCAGATAATCTTCTCTCAATGCGGTCCACTAAAGGTAGCAAGTCATATATTGTGGGTCGAGTGGTACCCATTGGCAATCCTGTAAGTAAACGGCATAGAGCCAACATCACATCCAAGCAAAGCCGCCATACGTTGACCCTCTTCATCGACATATTCGGTGGAATCAAAGATGACTTACTAAAATTAACCCTCAAACACATTGACTTAGCAAAGGTCTCAAGCATCTCCTTGAAAGCAATGAGTTGGTCATCCACCGCAGGAAGGACAATTAAGGTGTCGTCCGCATATTGAACAATCGGATAATCCCGTGAAGAGGTAGGTATGGGCAGTGTGAGAATGTTCCTTGCACACATCTCATTGACCACGGACTGCAATAAATCCACCGCAATCACAAATAACAAAGGAGATAAAGGGTCTCCCGTCGCACACCCGAACGGCAAACAAAGTGATGACCGGGCACCCCATTTAAGAGGATCGAAGAGGAACCAGAGGACAAGATGTCATCAATCCAACCTGTCCAACGATCATCAAAACCCTTGCATTTCGTAATCCCGAGAATCGAGATCATGTTCGATGGTATCAAACGCCTTCGTGAAGTCCAGTTTAAGAAGGATTATAGGTCTTTTGGATGCCTTACACTGATGTATATATTCAAAACACCATGCAAGGCAATCTTGAATGGATCTACACCGAAGAAACCCATATTGATTACGATGAATACATTTGAGAATCACACTCGCAACCGATTTGCCAATAGTTTAGTTAAAACTTGAGGCAAGTGTTTGTCAATGATATGGGTCTAAAATCACCAATATATTCTGGGCTCAACTTTTTGGAATGAGTGTAATGAGAGATGTATTCGAGACACTCCAGGTTGCACTTTCCATCATAAAACTCTCGACCAAATTCATAAAATCTGTCCTCAATATATTCCAGCAAGCCTTGAGGAAAAGACACGTAAACCCATCGGGGCCCGAAGCACGGTCAGAAGGCATATTCTTAATCACCGTATCTACCTCACAATCCGTGAAAGGTAAGGATAAGCTCTCCAGCCCATCAATACGGTCAATTAATGTGTCAAGGTCGAAACCCATTTGTATACCTTTTGCTTGGCCCATTCTACGATTGAAATCCGACCAAAACATCCCAGCTAATCGTTGATGATCGAAACCACTTCCCCTCCTCGATTTGATCGAAGAAATAGTGTTTATCCTATATCTTTCGGTTGCCATTATGCGGAAGAACTTTGAATTCTCCTCACCAACTTTAATATTTCTGATCGTGCAACGTTGCTTCCAATAAATGAACTGCCAATGAAGTATATCTTCAAGATGTAATTTGACAATCTTCCGAAAGTTGAACTCCGGCCAACTCAAGGGCCTAAATTCCTCAATATTATCCAAAAAAACAATTACTTTGTTGCAATCAGCAATGAGCGCCTTAACTGTGGATAGGTTAAGATGCCATTTCTTAAGAGCATAACGAAGAGATTTGAACTTAGCGGAGATGAGTAAGGCGGATGAGGATTTATCCACGAGGCGATTCCAAACCTCGGATACACAATCCATAAAGCCGTGCAAATCAACCCAATAGTTTTAAAATCGAAAAATCTTCGCCTTGGGTATAGCGGTGGCAATTGAAACCACACACGGAGCGTGGTCGAGGCAAGCGATCTTGAGCAAGCGGAATGACCATTGTGTTGGGATGATCATGAGTCCAAGCAATGTATGTAAAAACCAATCAATTTGTTCGAGGAGGGTGTGGATTGCATATTAGACCATGTGTCTTGTGACCCTTGATTGGAAGTTCAACAAGACCCAAATGGCCAATTATTTCATTAAACAAAAGATATCATTCACATCACCACCGGCTGGTTTCGATTCTCAATGGAACGCATAAAGTTAAAGTCACCTAAAAGCAGCCAATTGTCCTCAAGCTGAATATCCAAATTATGTAACCATTGCACAAAATCATCACGCGCAGGTCCCTGAAACGGACCATACATGGAGACAAGAAACCAATACTCAGATGTATGTTTAGATTGAAACTTCACAATAATGCCATATGATTTAGCCTCAATTAAGCTGCCTATGAAGAGAGATGAATTCCATATGACCACCATACCAGCAGATGCACCAACCGATGGTACATAAACAAAAGGTATCAAAGCGCCGTGGACAGAATTTTCTAATGAACCGATGATCAATATGCATGCATTTGGTTTCTTGAAGGCAAATAATGAGCATCCACTTTCATTGATCTTTTGCCTAACCGCAGTCGACGCAGCTTCGTAATTCAGACCCTAACATTCCAACAGAGAACTTTCCAATCTCTAAACGAGGTTTGATTCATTACGCATCAAAAGAGGGTAAAGCAAAAGTAAGCCACACAATGGCCTACATCCCAGAGGACAGATGCAAATTGCAAAGTTCCAAACATATAAAAACATAAAAAGGCGATTATGGTACGCCATGGACCTAAACCCTGGATGATTAAACTAATCATCGGAACTTGCACTATTGTTGGAGCGGGAGGGATCAGCTACAAGCTTATCCGTAGAAATTTTCTCCGGCGCAATACGAAGACGAGCACCAATTCGCTGGAGATCAACTATCGTCGTCAGAGGAGGCACTGCAGTATCATCGTCGGTCTTGGGAGGTGCAGTTTTGCGCCTCTTCCCCGTGTGTGGCTTCCTAGGAGATGACCCAATAGCTACCTGACGGTAACCATCTCGCATTGCACTTAGGCGAGCACTGCTACCGACCTCGATTCCACAATGACTTTAGAGGCTTTGGGCTTTCTTCCCCGCTTGAGTGACTTTAGGAACAGCAAGAAACTCAAATGCTTCAAAGAACAGGTTCATCAATATCATCAAAACAAAGAGCTCGAGCTACGTGCCTTTTAATCGATGATGTGAGACGGGCATGCAGGAGCGAGCCATGTGCGGCAGGAGCTGCAATTTTGGAGCCAGAGCGGGAATCGTCCAAGACTGATTGTTCAAAAGAGCACCGAGATGAGACCTAAAGACAACCTTTGGAATGTCAGAGATCCCAAATAGCGGCAATACTTTCTCAAACGAGCGCGTCCATTTCATCACCGGGAGCAGGGCAGGCCCAAAAACAGTTAACACTCGTTCGATCATTAAAGGATGCTGTTGAGGTCCCATTGGCTGTTGGAGCACGACAACTTCATCAGCATCGATGCCATTGTTTACTGAATCATCGAGATAATCGAATCACAATTGACTCTTGAGACTGAATTTCCTCGATATTAACTCGCTGCTCCACCTCCCGAACTTCGTGGAGGGACATCCTGTGGTCTGTTCATTGGGTGCGGGCACATCATTCCAACCCAGCTCCGGAATTCAGGTAAAACCCAATTGTGATTATTGAAAAGCATGTTGCCGGGGAGGGTGAGGATTACCATTGAGGGGCATTGGGTCCTCATCGCCAGGTAGGATATCGAAAGTCTGCAGATAGAATATAAACTGGAGCAGACCAAGAAATCCGAGCCCCACCAAAGTCGAAAATTCTCTCAGATGTCACCGATCCGGGGACCATAGAAGGTGCAGGAAAAGACGATAAACCAAGGAGCGGACCTTCATTGGATCATCCTGGTGCCAATGGTGGAATCGGCCAAAAGTACTAATAACATCTGCCAGGTATTGAGAGCGCCTATAATCCAAAGGGACTCCTAGCAGCATTATCCATCCCCTTCGAAAACCTTGCACAGCTCTGTAGTTAATACCCTCATCATGCGGAATAAACCTGACAAATCTATCGTTGCCCAAATCGAAAGGAGGGTGATCGACTAAAGCTTGACGGGCCGAGCATCACAGAAGTTGAAACAAACCAACCCCTTGGATCCATGGTTGGGCATCTAACACGGCTCTCTGCAGTATTGACGACAAAATCACCGACTGTGTTCACTCAGAGATGGCGACTTCTTCAGGCAGAGGAGCAGGTTCGACAATGGCCACAGCATACGCCTCATGCTGTCGATCCGGAGCCACTGCCGGCGCAAAGAAAGTGCGAGGCAATCGTAGCTCCCCTCCATCGATGATATCGAATCCATGCGGGAGGAAGTCCATCGGGTCCAATGGAAAGTTGGCCATTGCCGGAGTAGCCGAGGATGAACCAGACCTGAGGCGAGGGTGGAGGCGAGGAAGGCGGCAGCGGTGTTACAGGCGGTGGCTCAACCGGCAATGGTGGGGATGACGGGCGGCAGGCTTGATGGGATCGGGCATAGACCCTCCGGCTAGCTATGGGAGAAAACGAGGAGTCTCGCTCCAAAAACCCGCTGACCGGTTAGATACGGGATTTGGACCGGGACCCACCTGTAAGAGGGAGATAGGCTAGAATCGAACAGCCCTTTGCCTGTGTCCCAACCGAAAGCATCTACGGCACCTAACCCTGCTGGTGCACGCGTTGGATAAATGCTTCATTGATAAGCAATTTTGACATTTCCAAACTTTGAAAACCATGTCATCCACAAGGTCATTAAATCCATCACAATCAACAGGTGATTCCAATGTCTTAGGATTAAAAGTTCCTCAATTCCAAAAACAGATGAAGATGCAGGTTCTAAGCAACTTGGGCCAAAGCGCATCGGGCGGAGAAACCACCGGCAGGGAAAGTTGGGCCGCCACCGGACTCGCCTGCTCCATCCCATGCACATGCAGATTCACGTCCAAGAAGTTGGCTTAATCCCTTATATTCCGGCCAAGGAAGTAGCGTGGACGTTGACTGTTCCGAAAATAATTGGTGGTTCTGCCACCGTCCATCGGAGTTCAGTCGCCGGCGGCGGAGGAACGATGACTCTTTCACGGGGCAGCACCTTGTACCCAGCATCTGAAACCGCCTCAACAAGACCTGGCGAAGCAGGAAAAGAGTATCCCTTGCAAACATCATACTGTTGGAAAGTGGAAAAAGAAATCCTCTTCAAGGTCCAGAGGTCGAACGTAAGGCAGATTTGGAAGGAGGTTTATGCATAGCAAGTAAACCCAAAGCAGCACGCTTTTTAGAAGGGCTAATGATAATCCATTCGGCATCACACTCTTTTTTCCAAAGAACAAACTCTCGTTTCCAATTAGGGCCGCCATTACCCCATAGGTGAAAGTAGCATTTGAATTGCGGACACACAAAAGATCGCAAGTGAAGAATAAGCATACCAACACGTTTGCATGATACCGAAATGAGAATACCTTATCCGCAATGAATTGCACAGATAGATCAATTGCGGATCCTCCAATTGCACATTCCAAAGCCGCAGCCGCCGAGTCCTCATCAAGGCGAAATCGATGTTCATTGAAAGACACAACCATTATAAAATGGCTCGTGTCATCCGAGGGATGAATTGTTTTCCCACAAGATCTGAAAACCTCCTCCGCAAAAGCCACACCTTTGGAGAAATCCAGATCCAAAGTCGATCCACCATGCGGACCCATGTGAGATGGGTATAGGGTGGTAGATCAGAGAACGTCGAAGAAGATGGATGGAGAGGAAACCAGATTTACTGGCTGAGGAGGAAGATCGCCGGAGAGCCTAAGGCGCCGGTGGGAGGCTCTCTCATGTTCCAGAAGATTAATGTCCTCAACAAACAAAGACACAAATAATACAAGACCGCAGCCCGGAACGGTGGAAAGTTGCATGGCAATATATCTCGGAATGGCTGTGGAAATGCCATAATAGGTAGGTATGGTGGCTGTTTTGAGGAAGATATAAGGAGGTTTATGTGTGATAGAGCGTATCATATCACATGGTTTGGATGCACCGGCGAAGTTTGCACCAACTCTCAAGGTGAGAAAGGGCAATGCACGGCATCAAGAGGCTAGCAAAGGCGGAAAGGTAAAAGTGTGTATAATCCATGGACTCAACATTAGTCAAAAGAACTCATATACTTATTGAAAAATTTAGAAGTCATCAAAAATCAAGTACTAACGCCAAGATGCTCCTAGGGGGATAGATTGGTAGGAAAAGACCATCGCTCGTCCCCAACCGCCACTCATAAGGATGCACAAGCCAGGTACACTTCATGTTTCAAATTTGTTACATAACTTTAAACATACATGCATGCTACGGGATTTGCTTACTTCAACACAAGCATTTCTCAAATTCACAACTACTCAACTAGCATGACTTTGATATTATCACCTCCATATCTCAAAACAATTATCAAGCATCAAACTTATCTTAGTATTCAACGCACTCAAAAGAAAGTTTCACATATCTTGAATACCAAGTATATTAACATTAAGCAAATTACCATGCTATTAACGACTCTCAAAATAATCTAAGTGAAGCATGAGAGATCAAGTTTCTTTAAAACAAATCCACCACCGTGCTCTAAAAGATCTAAGTAAAGCACTAGAGCAAAAATTATCACGCTCAAAAAGATATAAGTGAAGCACTATGAGCAAAACTATCAAGCTCAAAAGATATAAGTGAAGCACATAGAGTATTCTATCAAATTTCAATTCATGTATGGCTCTCTCAAAAGGTGTGTACAGCAAGGATGATTGTGGTAAACTAACAAGTAAAGACGCAAATACTACAATACGCTCCAAGCAAAACACTTATCATGTTGGTGAATAAAAATATAGCTCTAAGTAAATTACCGATGGAAGTGGACGAAAGAGGGGATGCCTTCCGGGGCATCCCCAAGCTTTGACTTTTTGGTGTCCTTGGATTATTTTTGGGGTTCCATGGGCATCTCCAAGCTTAGGCTCTTGCCACTCCTTGTTCCATAATCCATCAAAAGAATTCACCCAAAACTTGAAAACTTCACAACACAAAACTCAATAGAAATCTCGTGAGCTCCGTTAGAGAAAGAAAACAAAAGACTACTTTAAGTTAATGTAATGAACTCATTCTTTATTTGTATTGGTGTTAAACCTACTGTATTCCAACTTCTCTATGGATTATAAACTATTTTACTAGCCATAGATTCATCAAAATAAGCAAACAACACACGCAAAACAGAATCTGTCAAAAACTGAACAGTCTGTAGTAATCTGTAACTAACGCAAAGTTATGGAACCCAAACAATTCTACCAAAATTAGAAGACCTGTAAATTTTTTTTATTGATCAGCATCAATTGGATTCACTATTTTATCACGTTCTGGTGATTTTTAACAATTCGGGCACTGAGCGCAAAGATTCTGGAAATTACAGCAAGATCAAATAACTATCTCCCAAGAAGATCTAATAGGTTTAACTTGGCACAAACACTAATTAAAAGATAAAACCACATCTAAACAGAGGCTAGATGGATTATTTATTCCTAAACAGAAGCAAAAAAAAACTAAAAATAAAATTGGGTTGCCTCCCAACAAACGCTATCGTTTAACGCCCCTAGCTAGGCATTGAGATTTCAACGATGCTCACGAGAAAGACAAGAATTGAGGCACAAAGAGAGCATCATAAAACATGTGACAAACACATTTAAGTCTAACATACTTCCTATGCATAGGCATATTATAGTCAAACAAATTATCGTAGCAAGCAAAAACTAGCATATGCAAGGAAGCGGAAAGGAACAATAGCAATCTTAACATAACGAGAGGTAATTTAGTAACATGAAAATTTCTATAACCATATTTTCCTCTCTCATAATATGTAGGATCATAAGCAAATTCAACAATATAGCTATCACAAAACATATTCTCAACACGATCCACATGCATGCAAAGTTGACACTCTTCCGAAATAGTTGGATTAATTTTAACCTCTCCAAACCCACTTTTAATATTATTGCAAACAATATTATCAATCTCATATTCATCATGGGGATTAAATAAATTTCCAAGATCATAAGAAGAATCACCCCAATCATGATCATTGCAACAAGTAGTAGACATACAAAAACTAGCATCCCCAAGCTTAGGGTTTTGCATATTATTAGCACAATTTACATCAATAGAATTTATAATAAAATCATTGCAATCATGCTTTTTATGCAAAGACCTATCGTGAATCGTTTCATAAAGTACTTTATCACAATTTTTAGATTCACGAAATTCAGGCAAAACCTCATAAAGATAATCTAGCGCACTCAACTCACTAGCAATAGGTTCATCATAATTGGATCTCTTAAAGAGATTAGCAAGAGGATGAGGATCCATAAACTCTTAGCAAGCAAAGATGCAAGCAATAAGAAGGCACATGGTAACACAAGATTGAACGGAGGAAGGGCGAATAAAACGGCAAGGGTGAAGTGGGGGAGAGGAAAACGAGAGGCAAATGGCAAATAATGTAATGCGAGAGATAGGGATTGTGATGGGTACTTGGTATGGTTGACTTTTGCATAGACCTCCAAGAACGGCGCCAGAAATCCTTCTTGCTACGTCTTGAGCTTGCATTGGTTTTCCCGAAGAGGAGAGGATGATGCAGCACAAAGCGTAAGCATTTCCCTCGCTTTTGAGAACCAAGGTATCAATCCAGTAGGAGGCCACGCACAAGTCCCTCGTACCTGCACAAAACGATAGCTACTCGCAACCAACGCGATTAGGGGTTGTCAATCCCTTCACGGTCATTTACGAGAGTGAGCTCTGATAGAGATAATATTTTTGGTATTTTTGGTATAAAGATGCAAAGTGAAAAGTAAAAGCAAAGCAAGTAAATAAAGTGATAGAGATTGATATGATGAGAATAGACCCGAGGGCCATAGGTTTCACTAGTGGCTTCTCTCAAGAGCATAGATATTCTACGGTGGGTGAACAAATTACTGTTGAGCAATTGATGTAATTGAGCATAGTTATGAGGTTATCTAGGTATGATCATGTATATAGGCATCACGTCCGAGACAAGTAGATCGAAACGATTACGCATCTACTATTACTCCACTCATCGACCGCTATCCAAAGATGCATCTAGAGTATTAAGTTAAATACAGAGTAACGCCTTAAGCAAGATGACATGATGTAGAGGAATAAATTCATGCAATATGATAAATACCCCATCTTGTTAGCCTCGATGGCAACAATACAATACGTGCCTTGCAACCCTTTCTGTCACTAGGTAAGGACACCACAAGATTGAACCCAAAGCTAAGCACTTCTCCCATTGCAAGAACTACCAATCTAGTTGGCCAAACCAAACGGATAATTCAAGAGACTTGCAAAGATAACTCAATCATACATAAAAGAATTCAGAGAAGATTCAAATATTATTCATAGATAAGCTGTATCATAAACCCACAATTCATCGGTCTCAACAAACACACCACAAAAAGAAGATTACATCGAATAGATCTCCACGAGAGAGGGGGAGAACATTGTATTGAGATCCAAAAAGAGAGAAGAAGCCATCTAGCTACTAGCTATGGGCCCGAAGGTCTGAAGTAGACTACTCACACTTCATCGGAGGGGCTATGGTGTTGATGTAGAAGCCCTCCGTGGTGGATGCCCCCTCCGACGGAGCTCCGGAATAGGCCCCAAGATGGGATCTCGTGGATACAGGAAGGTACGACGGTGGAATTAGGTTTTTGGCTCCTCTTCTGATCGTTTGGGGATACGCAGGTATATATAGGAGGAAGGAGTACGTCGGTGGAGCGTCAGGGGGCCCATGAGGTAGGGGGGCACGCCTGTGGGGCGCCCACCTCGTGACCGCCTCTGGCACTTCTTGGAGTAGGGTCCAAGTCTCCTGGATCACGTTCGGTGAGAAGATCACGTTCCTGAAGGTTTCATTCCGTTTGGACTCCGTTTGATATTCCGTTTCCTCGAAACATTGAAATAAGCAAAAAACAGCAATTCTGGGTTGGGCCTCCGGTTAATAGGTTAGTCCCAAAAATAATATAAAAGTGGAAAATAAAGCCCAATATAGTCCAAAATAGTAGATAAAGTAGCATGGAGCAATCAAAAATTATAGATACGTTGGAGACATATCACTGCTCATATACTCTTTGCATGCTTGCTTGAATTGTGTTAAGATTGCTTGACTTGTGCTAAGATAGCTAAAATCTGCCAAAGACTAAAATTGGGAAAATGATAAGTTTTTATTTGGTCAAGTAGTCTAATGACCCCCCATCTAGACATACTTTCGATCCTACACAATTATTAGCAGATCAGAGCTAATAATTACATCATAACTGAAGACAGAGTTGTGAGAAGGTGTTAAATTAAAATTGATCCATGCTTTCATTGGCAAGAATGTCCCCGATTCTGTCTAAATCAACAAGGCATGTTGCGAAAAAAGTAGCTAACTGGAGCATGCAAAATTCTGATAATTTTGTGCAGTTCCACTAAAATAGAGCTAAGCGTCCCTGCTCCAAAGATATTAAGTGTGATTACGATAATAGAGGACTTGATGAAACAATAAACACACAAATAGAAGCCGGTCACCTTTGCAGTCTCTCTTAAGACTAACTAGTTGGAGAAGATTAGGCTTGGAGTTGGATGAGGAGGATAGAGCAAAACCAATCTCCCTTTATGCAACAAGACCGAAATGTAGAGACGCGTTGCAGTGTGACATTTAGTACAACCGCACAAAACACTCTTAAGAAAAAAGTGATTTGTGCAGTTCACCAAAAGGTCGCAATAGCAACAAGGTGAAATGTATAGCCCTGTTTGCAAAAAAAGAGGTATAAAGGAAACAATTACTGGCAATAACAGTTGATGACACATGCGACGACAAAAAAGAAGCATATTCCTTGTCCTAAGGGAAGATAACAACACGGTTGTGTTTGTCTAAAACGGTGTGAGGACGAGAATGCAATATGGAAAGTACGCCGGACGAGCTACATTTTGGGCAAAGAACTATGGAAGATCCACATGCAGCGACGTGGGAAGACGGGCAGTGGAGCAAGGCGGAGGATACACGGAGGTCGCCGGGATGTAACTAGGTGAGCGGCGGCGGGCGGAATCTGCGAGCAGGTGGCGTAGGCCCTGCCGCGCTGGAGCTTGGTCAGAGAGAACGGCGTGTACCGCAGATCGGGACGTGCTGCCTCGGCGCGTCGAACGGAGAAATGATGCACTTCCTCCCTTTCCCCCGCCGGACGGGATGCGGCCGGATCAGTGACCAACAGTGAGAGAGAGAGAGGCCATCACACTCCCTTTCCCCCGGCGGACGGGATGCGGCCGGATCAGTGACCAACGGTGAGAGAGAGAGAGAGAGAGAGAGAGAGAGAGAGGCCACCGTAGCCTTGTGTGAGATACTCTGAAGAGCAACAAACCAGGCAGGCAGGCTCCATTGTATGTAGTGAGCGGACTACCTTTTTCTCCATAAAAATCATTTTATATTCTGTGTACGTGCCATTGAGTGCTATAACTTTATTTAAAAATAACGCGGCAACGCGTCAAGTCGAACTTTGTTTCATGCACGCGTGGTACACGACCTTCCTAGGTAAACAACCGCTACAGGTGTTCAAATTAGCATGTGGGTTGCCATTTCATAAAGAAATGAGCTCCACCGTGTACCCGCGCGGGTGTGGCTGGGCACGAAGCGTGAGTACGTGCATGGTGCACCTATTCTATTCTTGTATACGTACACCACCTACGTGGGGTTGTGTGAGAGAGATACAAACCTAGAGAGATATAGTGTGTGGGTTCTTGAGAGTTTTTTGGGGGGGGGGGGGGTCAATCAAAAAATGTAACATATGCAATGTGTGTGAAATAGAGTCCTGGATATAACATATATATAGAGGGGGCGATCCACGAGAAGAGAGTGGAGGTATCATCGGCTTGAGGTGTCCATAGAATCGAAGAGAGGGATGATGTGTGTGTGTGTGCACGTGCGATCGAGAAAGAGTGCCATCGAATTTGTGTGTGCCCACGTCAAAGATATAGAGTGGCTGGCCTACTGGAACATGAGAGGGGACATGTGCATTTTGTCTCTGTGGCATGGATACCTACCTGCAACGCTCGACTATCGGTGTGTGGTGGGGGAAGAGGGAGGCCCAATTAACTATAGAGGTACAATGGCTGGTACATGTGTGGAGGAAGAGAGAGGCCTACCTCATGTATTAAGGAGATCGATCTGCCTCATGTATTAAGGGAGATCGATCGGCATCCATGCATATGTGTAGGAGAGGAATAAGGTTGGGAGAGAGACAGAGCTAGAGTGTTGGAGGGGGTGGTAGTGGAGTGGATAGGCTTGCTAGACAAACGGAGGGCACGCCCGCAATATCAATAAGAGAGGAGATGGCTGCTTGTTGTCTGTGCACGTGCGTGTGAGAGACGGGTCAGGAGGCATGCACGAATGATGAGGGGGGACGTTGTGGCTGTGGTAAGCAGACGTAACTACATAGGAAGATCAATCGCCCTTTGTTAGAGAAAGGAGAGACATAACTTGTGAGGTACACCAACCGATGGGGGGGGGGGTAGTTAAAGTCGATCTAGGTATATGTTGGGAGATCAATCGGTATACATGCATGTGTGTGTTAGAAGCAAATGAGGCACGAGGAGAAGTATAGAGAGAGAGGGATGCATGTAGGAGGTGGTACGAGAGGCATACTATATCGAGGGGAGGAGGTGTAGCACGAGAACGATGAAAAGAGTGGTGGGAGTGAGGCATGGACGGTGACAAGAGAAGAGGGAAGCTTGTGTTTGTGCTAGGCACACCTGGCTAGAGAGGCATATCGATCGATGTGTGCCATAAAGAAGGAGCTGGGGGGCCTACACACACCATGGGTGAACGACCTAAAGTGAAAAGACGAATTTGCGTGATGGAGCTAGAGAATGCTGAGGAAGGGTGAGAGGGATGCGGGCGTGTGCATGCACAAGAGAAAGTTAGCTCTAGCTACAAAGATAAGAGGGTTGTGTGGGTGTAAAAGACGAATAGAGATCATATATACTTCATTATAAAAAGCGAATTCGGATATTTGAAGAATTTATCATAGTGTTTTAAACCGACGCACATGTGAATATATACAACGGTGATACACATGGTGTGGTTATGAACATGTTATACTACATTTAATATATTTTATCTCTACTCTTAAAAAACAGAGTTGTTGATGATGGTGTGCCTGCCATCCTGTATTATAGGCCGTACGATTTATATCTGGTGGATAGCAAGGAAACTATGATGGTTGAAGTTGGCAACAATCATGATTGTAGATTCTTATTGAAATAGAGAAACAAATTCAAATTTAGTTCGAATTGCAGCGGTAGTATAGACATTTGGAATGCACTAAAATGTTGGCATGAGTAGGTTACATGCATTATACAGCAAGCGAAAAAAATCAATCGGACATAACATGGATTCATACTCCCTCCTTCCATCTATATAGGGCGTAATGAGATTTTTAAGACCGCCTTTGACTATTGACAAGATTAATAGTACATGACATGCACAATGTGAAAATTATATCATTGAAAGAACCTTTCATGCATTTAATTTAACGGTGTGCTTTGTGTAAGTTGCATGTCATACATCATTGCTCTAAAATTTGGTCAAAGTTAGCATCGAAAAACGCATTAGGCCCTATAAAGATGGAAGTAGGGAGTAGTTTTGAATAACATTAGTATAGTAAAACGGGGCAAGACTATCTGTTTGTGTGGTGTGAGTAGTTTTATTTTTTTCATTTTCTTTTTGGTTGAGGGAAGTGCGAATTGATTTGGTACGTACAAGTACAATATTACTACACGTTAGGCTTGTCCCTAAAATTCAATCCGCGTCTTGTTATTTCCAGAAAATTCAGATATCGTGCTCTCAAAACCGGCGCCTTCAAAACCTGCGCCTTGCTATCCCGAAATTACAACGCGCGCGGAAACTCCCTCCAGCTGCCAAATCACGACACGCAAAATCCCCCTTCTAACCCTGAGCCGAAAGGGCCGCTAGTTCAAATCGGTGGGGGGTACTTTTGTAACACACCCTACATTTTGGACAAGCGCGTTCCTAATTCATGCTTCACCCCCTCCCATCGCCCCCTTTTCGCCATTCGAAATCCCAGGCTGCCATAACCTCTCCGCTCCAGCCGTGAAACCCGACCCTCCTCCGTCCGCCACGTCACCGCTGCCCAGCCGGAGCCTCTTCCCCGACGACATCGTCCACCGCAACAACTCGACGTCCCTCGTCCACCTCCCCGGATGAGGATTCGTCGTCCATCTCGTCGTCCCGCCGGTTCAGCCGCCCCGTCCTCCACCTCCAAAGAGCTGCTCCGACGATCGCCTCGTCTATCGTGGCTGCTCCATCCCCACAGCGCCGCCTTAACCTGCTCCACCGGAACCGCAGCATCCTCACCGACTCCTCGGACGAAGCCGAGGCCTACTCGGCGCCACCAAAGAGGTTGTACACTCATCGCATCGCACCTTCTCCTTAACTTGACCTCCCGGCGCCGACGGTGCTCCATCCCGCACCCCCATGGAGCTGCTACCTTGAAGCCGGCGCCGCGGGCGACATCTCCACGGGCTCTCCCCGGTGCAAAGGCCCCTTCGGTGGCGGCGTCCCATACCATCCGGATATCTTCTTGCTGCTCCGGCTCTCGCTCGATCGCTCGCTTCGCCCATGCTTGCTGCTCTCCCCCTCGCTCGTCTTCTTTGCTCTGCTCCGATTAAGCCACACTTGATCGGTAGAATCGACTTTTGGGTCGATCGATTTTCAGGGGTTGGGGGCTCGCCGGAGTTAAGGAAGAACCACCCGCAGCGGGACGGGGCTCACGGAGAGGTACCCCACTATCTATCTTAGGGTTCGAGGGTGGGGCGGGGGCCTAGAGGGCTGGCCTGGGCGGTGGCGAGTTGTTGAGCGGCGAGGCGCTTAGGGCCGGGCGGTTCTGCTGGTGGTGGCTGGCGGCTCAGGGGGTGCAGGTTGAAGATGAACTGCAGGCCCTCCCTAAACTACATGTCAAGTGCCTCTCTGCTACCATTGCATTCAGTTTCGATAGTAGCATTCAGATTCCACAGTAAATTTTAGTTTCGACAGTTAAGTTCAGAGTCAACCGTTTTTACCTCATCTATAGTAGTCAGGTGGTTTTTCGTGATGTTAATTTTACATCCATTTTACATCATCTATTGGAGATGATATTAGAATCCCACTTGAGATTGACGATGTCTGTCTTGTGCTGCTTCAGCCTTGACGTCTTACGGCTCACCGGAGCTGCTCCAACGATGTAACGATCCATCACAACAGAGCGATTGCCTCGGACGCCATCTACAGATTCCTCGGATCTTCCTCCACACCTCGACAGCCACCTCTGCCTCAACTGCTTCAAATGACCAACCCAATGATGCCGAGGTCGACACGGCTACAAAGAAAGAGGTTGTACACTTGTTGCATCACTTATTACTATACATTCATGTCGATCCATTAGGGCTATTTTGGTTCAACGGAAAAACGCCGATCCTTTGGTTGTTACCATCACTCTAAATTTCTGCATGCTCTCCTTACATAATCTCACCATATTTTTTATGCATGTCGATATTGTACACAGTCATGCCGAACATGTAGAGAAAAAGAGAAGAGTTTCACAAGGCAATACAATGTCATCCAGACATCGCTCCATGGTGGGTTCAATGGCAAACCCTCCCACCCCTCTCCAGATTGTAATCCAGAGGAAGATATCTGTTCTGAGGCGGATTCAGACGCCGCTGACCACTCCTATTTACCCCCCAAGGTGTTTGCTCTACCTTGGCATGATGATGTTAGTCATATCATGCATATGTTGCCTTGCAGTGCCTACTTTTGACATCATATATGTCATCCGCTTAGTTTAGACATGTTACGTAATGCCACCTATTTAGTTTCTATATCATATATGGGAATTATGCAGTCTCATGTCTTTTAGCCAGCCATAATATATGTGAAATGTGCAATGCCATCCTGTTTAACCAGGCATCATATATTTTAATGATATCTTGCCCATCCTTTTCTTTATTACATTTCCATTTGTCGACAATGTTTGTACATTAAACTACTCTTCCTGTGAATCAACCATTTGGGTGGGAGATGGAAAAATCTGGAGTGAAAATAAGGCCTTCAGAGCGCAGTGCTACACCGTCAAGGCATCTCTTGTTGGGTCTCGATAGCTCCTCGAGATGGATTCGTAGACAGATGACCAGTCCTATCCCCCACCGAGGTGTATGCTCTAACTTGGCATGGTTATATCGCTCATATCATGCATACGGTGTCTTGCATTGCATAGTTTAGACATCATATACACAATATTCAACACCATGTTCTTAGTTCAGACATCATATCGAATGCCCTCTGTTTAGCATATAAATCACATATGTGAATTAAATGATGCAATCCTGATTACTTAGATAACATGTAGGTGAATTATGTCATGCGATCCTATTTAGTTATTCATCATATCTTTGAATTATGTTATGCTATGCTATCCACTTTAGATAGACATCATATATGTGAAATTATGTCATGCTATCCGTTTTAGTTAAACAATATACATGTCAACCATTTCATGCCCTATTTTTTCCACACTATCTATTGCATCTGTCTCTCATACAATGTCTGTACATTCAACTATCTTTCCTGTTTATCAGCCATTTGAATTGGAGCGGGTGATGCCAGTATTTAGCGGACTAAAAACCCGATCTTCAAATAAAACAGTGCTACCTCTTGGTGGAGATAGCACCCCAGTTGTACATGCACAAGAACCATCCCTACCACACATAACCCAAACTCTCGCAGATTGTACCCCTACTGCGATGGACAGAGAACCAGCTTCACCCAATCTAACCCCAACCCTAGCCGATAGTAACCTAGTTCCTGTTGACACAGCACCATCTCCACCACAGAGCTCCCAAACAAGAGCAGTTAGTAAGGCAGCTCCAGTGCCCAAAGGGCCAGTACTATCACGGCGAACCCCAACTCCACCAGTTAGTATGCCTATTCCTGTGGAGGAAGCACAACCAACTAGTCGTAGTTTAGCATCTATCGCATTTGATGTTGTTAAATCGTATGTGCGTATCTTCCCATCTTGGAAATATTATACTGAAGATGAAGGAAAATGCCATTCAGTGTGTTTGTCCGTGAGTTATGTGTAAGTAATGTTATTCATGGCAATTACTTTGCTTCATTCCCATACATCCTACCTCCATGATGGTTATAATACAGCAAAATTTCCCATTTTTCTCTATAGAGAAGGACCGATTTGGAAACTTCGGGATGAGGTAACCTGTGCTAATACCTCTGCTATCTTCAAGAATGCTTGGTGGAAGTATCGGAATTACACAAGAAAACGTACTTCACCGGCAAAGAAACTCATCAAATTCCTTACGTTCTCCTAAGACACATTTCTTTGGACGATGATCGGGAACGCCTTGTTCAGATCGTCCCGAACCAAGAATGTGGTAAGGTCTATGAGCTCATTTTGTATTTTTAAGTATTATATTCTTGCGTCTTATCTGTACTGCTCATGTATAACAAGTGCCTAAACCTCAAGAACAATCGTTTCTAATTTAAGATTCCATTGCTATCATAGTTCAAAAAAGCGCTAGGCGTTAATTATGCATTTTGCCACCGCCTTGCGCTTTAATGACCAAAGCGCATGCTTATGCGCAGTTATGCACAGATTAAGCGTAGTTATGCGCAATGTGTTTTGCCAACGCCTAGAGCCTAGGCGCGCTTAAGCGCTCGCTTAGGCGCGCCTTTTTTGAACTATGATTGCTTTGCTCTTGTATCACTGTATTTACTCATACAAACTTATTTTTAAATTGAAGGATCCAATCGAAACTCCAATGGCACAGCAGGTATGTTCACGCATGTTTCTTTAACACGTTTGCTCTTATCCATAGATCTGTTGATTTCAATTTCAATTGTGTATACAGTTGACTTTTATATCATGCACATTACTAGCATCACAACAGAGCCAATAGTGTTGTTGTACATGTAGACCCGTGGTACCCATCTGAAATCTTGCTGTGCCGTAGTTTCCCACACTTTGTATTCTTTCACCGCTGCTTTGTCTTGAACTGATATGATTTGAACCGTGTCTCTATTTTGATTTGGCAAGACAATGCAAAGGACCATAGGACATAGATATATGTTTGTTTGATGCTTTTATTATGTACTAGTACTTGGCAATAGAAGACTTGGTAGTTTAATCCTGTCCACCTTACTAATGAACTGGTTCACCGAAATGAGTTTCATATACTAGTACATGCTAAACTTGTTATGTCTCCGCTTGTTTCTTCTTTTAGAATGCTGACAGAATATTGGGGAAGAGTGCCTTATTAAGCAATGGTAAAGGAAGTAATGCGAGATAAGGTTCAGGATAGTGACACATCCTTGTTGGTCTCCAACAAAGCTGATAAAACAGCTAAGGAAGACTATCTTGAAGACAATGAGACAACCCCAAAGTCCCTGTCTTGGTTTAGTGTTCGAAAGCATCGCCACTACCGCTTGCACAAGCTATTCAAACTCACCGTCTGAATTGGTTTGGTTTCTTGAGTCTCAACTACAAGTCGAAGACAACGATCACCGTGTCTTTGCGACAAGAAGCTTTGACGGATCATGAAGTCCCCCGGAGCATTCAGATGCATACTTTTCTCGTGCAACGGCAAGCGTTGGAGGATTTTAGCGCCAAACAGGACAAAGCTAATCAGCTTGCTAAGCTTATTGCCGACATGGTGGGTACCTGGATAACGCTTTCTTGAGCTCTTCCGAAGTTGTTTCGATTATGCTCTTGTTTTGCTGTCAGCCGTTTATTTGCACTTGGTGGCCAATTTTGACGGCCAGTGTATGTAATGTGCTGCTTTGTTCCCTATATTTGCACTGGTGGCGAACTTTGATGCCCAGTGGATGTAATATCTGTAATAGCGGTAATATGCTAGCGTTCATTGCTTGCTTATTTATTTCCTTATTGTCTTGTTTAGTTGTTTGCTTGTAGTCACTGCAGTTCTTTTTCTATTTTTTTCTAGTGGCCACAATAGCCTATTTTTGGTAACTAGGCCAAAATAATCATGGCAACACACGGATCGTTGTAACCATGAGCCTCCCGCAGTCAGTATGATCCATGGGCCTTCGTCCGGCCGTAGGATCCATTGGCCTTATATACGGGCCATAGGATCCATCGGCCTTCTATACGGGCCTTAGGGTCCATGGGCCTTCTACGGGCCGTACGATCCATGGGCCTTCTACGGGCCGTACTATCCATGGGCCTCATACGGGCCATAGGATCCATGGGCCTTCTACGGGGCGTATCATCATTTCGCCAATCATGGGCCGTACTATTTGTGGACCATAACGGGCCGTTAATAGGCCATATTTTATAAATCTATGAAAACAGCCCAACGGGTTTTTTTACATGAAAATGACCCAACATATTAACGGTCCGCAAACGGGCCGACTGCAACGACGGGCTGAATTTGGCCCACAAGCAGAAAATGACAGTAACGGGTCAGATGTAACCGAATCTTTGCAAATGAGCCCAAGAATCAATGGTCCCCGAGAAGGCCGAAGATAACTTAATGGAAATGGCCCAATGGAATAACGGGCCGTTAATGGGTATAAAGTGACACCTTTGTTCATTACGGGCCGCTTTCACCACGGGTCGTTAATGGGCCAAGAGTTACAAAGGTCCTCATATGGGCCGAAAGAAGTCATGGGCCACACATGGGCCGGAAGTTAAAACGGGCTGAAACATATTGGACGGCCCAAAAGACGCTACTGGCCCTAATTCGGATAGGGCGTAACGGGCCCTGAGTTAGCGGGCTGTAAATGGGCTATATGCGAACAGGCCGTTAACAGGCTTTCAGGCCAGCCGCCACCTTTGACCAAGTCAAACGGGCCGGCCTTTTCACGGCAATGGGCCTTCGTTGGTCGCCCCACGTGTCGCCAGTATTACAGGCGCCTTCGGTCCAATGAGCGGATGATATCTGTCCCAACGGTGAACTGACACGTGTTTCCTCCAGCCAATGATGATTTTACACGTGGAAAATCCCCATTGGTCGGGGCTGTTAACGGGTTATCGGATCCAAAACCCGACCCGATAGCTTAACGGCGTTACATTACGGTGGATGCCACGTGTCACCACCCTTGACGAAAAGCACTTCGTGGACGCGATTTATCGTCATGGAAGTGGACACTTCCGTGATGATAATTTTGGTAATGTCATGGAACACTTCTCTGACGACAAAGAAAGGTATGACTATCTTGATTCTGTCATAAATTTGTCATGGATGTACATGCATGACAAAAAACGCGACCTACTGTGACAAACACGTATCATCACGGAAGTGTATTTTTTTTGTAGTGCATGTTTTGCTTGTGAGATAAATATTAGTCTACGGGTCTGCAACATTCAGATCCGTATGTATTTTGCAAATTTTCTATGTCTACAATGCTCTGCATGGAGCTGCTCTAGCTAATTGCTCCCACTTTCAATATGTATCCAGATTGAGACTAAGAGTCATCCGGATCGGTGTAAAATCTTGCATCGACGTCCAGTGATCCACTCTTGGATCACTATTGTACCCTCTTGCCAAACTCATGGTGAGGTACACAATAGGTCCGGTACAGAGCATAGCATACTTTATAGGACCTACGACTGAGGCATATGGAATGACTTTCATTCTCTTTCTATTTTCTGCCATGGTCGGGTTTTGAGTCTTACTCAACTTCACACCTTGCAACATAGGCAAGAACTCCTTCTTTGACTGTTCCATTTTGAACTACTTCAAAATCTTGTCAAGGTATGTACTCATTGAAAAATCTTATCAAGCGTCTTGATCTATCTCTATAAATCTTGATGCTCAATCTGTAAGTAGCTTCATCGAGGCCTTTCTTTGAAAAACTCCTTTAAAACACTCCTTTATGCTTTCTAGAAAATTCTACATCATTTCCGATCAACAATATGTTATTCACATATAATTATCAGAAAGGCTGTAGCGCTCCCACTCACTTTCTTGTAAATACAGGCTTCACCGCAAGTCTGTATAAAACTATATGCTTTGATCAACTCATCAAAGTGTATATTCCAACTCCGAGATGCTTGCACACTTTGTTAGCACCTTTATGATTGACAAAACCTTCTTGTTATATCATATACAACTCTTCTTTAAGAAATCCATTAAGGAATGTAGTTTTGACATCCATTTGCCAGATTTCATCAAATGTGGCAATTGCTAACATGATTCGGACAGACTTAAGCATCGCTATGAGTGAGAAAATCTCATCGTAGTCAACACCTTGAACTTGTCGAAAACCTTTTGCGACAATTCGAGCTTTGTAGATAGTAACACTACTATCAGCGTCCGTCTTCCTCTTGAAGATCCATTTATTCTCATGGCTCGCCGATCATCGGGCAAATCAATCAAAGCCCATACTTTGTTCTCATACATGGATCCCATCTCAGATTTCATGCCTTAAACCATTTTGCGGAATCTGGGCTCATCATCGCTTCCTCATAGTTCGTAGGTTCGTCATGATCTAGTAACATGACTTCCAGAACAGGATTACCGTACCACTTTGGTGTGGAACGTGCTCTAGTTAACCTAAGAGGTTCGGTAATAACTTGATCTGATGTTTAATGATCATCATCATTAACTTCCTCACTAATTGGTGTAAGCATCACTGGAACTGATTTCTGTGATGAACTACTTTCCAATTTGGGAGAAGGTACAATTACCTTATCAAGTTCTACTTTCCTCCCACTCACTTCTTTTGAGAAAAACTCCTTCTCTAGAAAGGATCCATTCTTAGCAACGAATATCTTGCCTTTGGATCTGTGATAGAAGGTGTACCCAACAGTTTCCTTTGGGTATCCTATGAAGACAATTTTCTCTGATTTGGGTTTGAGCTTATCAGGTTGAAACTTTTTCACATAAGCATCGCCGCCGCAAACTTTAAGAAATGACAACTTAGGTTTCTTGCCAAACCACAGTTCATATGGTGTCATCTCAACAGATTTAGATGTTGCCCTATTTAACGTGAATGTAGCTGTCTGTAATGCATAACCCCAAAACGATATTGGTAAATCAATAAGAGACATCATAGATCGCACCATATCTAATATAGTACGGTTATGACGTTCGGACATACCATTACGATGTGGTGTTCCGGGTGGCGTGAGTTGCGAAACTTTTCCACATTATTTCAAATGAAGACCAAACTCGTAACTCAAATATTCGTCTCCGTGATCAGATCGCAAGGCTTTATTTCCTTGTTACGATGATTTTCCGCTTCTCTCTGAAATTTCTTTGAACTTTTCAAATGTTTCAGACTTATGTTTCATCAAGTAGATGTACCCATATCTGCTCAAATCATCTGTGAAGGTCAGAAAATAACGATACCCGCCGCGAGCCTCAACATTCATTGGACCGCATACATCAGTATGTGTTATTTCCAATAAGTCAGTTGCTTGCTCCATTGTTCTGGAGAACAGAGTCTTAGTCATCTTGCCCATGAGGCATGGTTCGCAAGCATCAAGTGATTCATAATCAAGTGATTCCAAAAGCCCATCAGCATGGAGTTTCTTCATGCGCTTTACACCAATATGACCCAAACGGCAGTGCCACAAATAAGTTGCACTATCATTATTAAACTTATATCTTTTTAGCTTCAATATTATGAAGATGTGTATCACTACGATCGAGATCCAACAAACCATTTTCATTGGGTGTATGACCATAGAAGGTTTTATTCATGTAAACAGAACAACAATTATTCTCTGACTTAAATGAATAACCGTATTGCAATAAACATGATCAAATCATATTCATGCTCAACGCAAACACCAAATAACATTTATTTAGGTTCAACACTAATCCCGAAAGTATAGGGAGTGTGCGATGATGATCATATCAATCTTGGAACCACTTCGAACACACATCGTCACTTCACCCTTAACTAGTCTCTGTTCATTCTGCAACCCCCGTTTCGAGTTACTACTCTTAGAAACTGAACCAGTATCAAATGGCGAGGGGTTGCTATAAACACTAGTAAAGTACACATAAATAACATGTATATCAAATATACCTTTGTTCACTTTGCCATCCTTCTTATTCGCCAAGTATCTAGCGCAGTTCCACTTCCAGTGACCATTTCCATTGCAGTAGAAGCACTCAGTCTCAGGCTTAGGTCCAGACTTGGGCTTCTTCACTTGAGCTGCAACTTGCTTGCCGTTCTTCTTGAAGTTCCCCTTCTATCCCTTTGCCCTTTTCTTGAAACTAGTGGGCTTGTTAACCATCAACACTTGATGCTCTTTCTTGATTTCTACCTTCGTCGATTGCAGCATCGTGAAGAGCTCGGGAATTACTTTCGTATCCCTTGCATATTATAGTTCATCACGAAGTTCTAGTAACTTGGTGATAGTGACTAGAGAATTCTGTCAATCACTATCTTATCTGGAAGATTAACTCCCACTCGATTCAATTGATTGTAGTACCTGCATTCTGAGTACATGCTCACTGGTTGAGCTATTCTCCTCCATCTTGTAGGCAAAGTACTGTCAGAGGTCTCATACCTCTCGACACGGGCATGAGTATGAAATACCAATTTTAACTCTTGGAACATCTTATATGCTCCGTGGCGTTCAAAACATTTTTGAAGTCCCGGTTCTAAGCCGTAAAGCATGGTGCACTAAACTATCAAGTAGTCATCATATCGATCTTGCCAAACGTCCATAACGTCTTCATCTGCTCCTGCAATAGTTTTGTCACCTAGCGGTGCATCAAGGACATAATTCTTTTGTGCAGCAATGAGGATAATTCTCAGATCACGGACCAAGTCCGCATCATTCCTACTATCATTTTCAACTTATTTTTTCTCTAGGAACATATCAAAAATAAACGGGGAGCTACATCACGAGCTATTGATCTACAACATAGTTATGCAACTACTATCAGGACTAAGTTCATGATAAATTAAAGTTCAATTAATCATATTACATAAGAACTCTGATACGTCCATTTTGCATCATGCTTTTATATCGATATTTATTGCATTATGGGCTGTTATTACACATCATGTCGCAATAATTATGCCTATTCTCTCTTATTTTACAAGGTTTACATGAAGAGGGAGAATGCCGGCAACTGGAGTTCTGGGCTGGAAAAGGAGCAAATATTAGAGACCTATTCTGCATAGCTCCAAAAGTCCTGAAACTTCACGGAGGCAGTTTTTGGAATTAATAAAAAATACTGGGGAAATAATCAACCAGAGGGGCCCCACACCCTGGCCACGAGGGTGGGGGCCGCGCCCTACCCCCTGGGCACGCCCCCTGCCTCGTGGGCCCCCTGGCAGGCCTCCAGTGCCCATCTTCTGCTATATGAAGTCTTTTACCCTGGAAAAAATCACAAGCAAGCTTTCGGGAAGAAACACCGCCGCCACGAGGTGGAACCTTGGCGTAACCAATCTAGGGCTCTGACGGAGCTGTTCTGCTGGGGAAACATCCCTCCGGGAGGGGGAAATCATCGCCATTGTCATCACCAACGATCCTCTCATCGGCAGGGGGTCAATCTCCATCAACATCTTCACCAGCACCATCTCCTCTCAAACCCTAGTTCATCTCTTGTATCCAATCTTTGTCCCAAAACCTCAGATTGGTACCTGTGGGTTGCTAGTAGTGTTGATTACTCCTTGTAGTTGATGCTGGTTGGTTTATTTGGTGGAAGATCATATGTTCAGATCCTATATGCATATTAATACCCCTCTGATTATGAACATGAATATGATTTGTGAGTAGTTACGTTTGTTCCTGAGGACATGGGAGAAGTCTTGCTATAAGTAGTCATGTGAATTTGGTATTCGTTCGAAATTTTCTTTGAGATGTATGTTGTCTTTCCTCTAGTGGTGTTATGTGAATGTCGACTACATGACACTTCACCATTGTTTGGGCCTAGAGGAAGGCATTGGGAAGTAATAAGTAGACGATGGGTTGCTAGAGTGATAAGCTTAAACCCTAGTTTATGCGTTGCTTCGTAAGGGGCTGATTTGGATCCATATGTTTCATGCTATGGTTAGGTTTACCTTAATACTTCTTGTGTAGTTGCGGATGCTTGCAATAGGGGTTAATCATAAGTGGGATGCTTGTCCAAGAAAGGGCAGCAGCCAAGCACCGGTCCACCCACATACCAAATTATCAAAGTAACGAACGCGAATCATATGAGCGTGATGAAAACTAGCTTGACGATAATTCCCATGCGTCCTCGGGAGCGATTTTCTCTATATAAGAGTTTGTCCAGGCTTGTCCTTTGCTACAAAAAGGATTGGGCCATCTTGCTATACCTTATTTACTTTTGTTACTTGTTACTCGTTACAAATTACCTTATCACAATACTATCTATTACCGATAATTTCAGTGCTTGCAGAGAATACCTTACTGAAAACCACTTGTCATTTCCTTCTGCTCCTCGTTGGGTTCGACACTCTTACTTATCGAAAGGACTACGATAGATCCCCTACACTTGTGGGTCATCAAATTCCCACTTAGATAGACATCCCTCGAGTCATCTAAATGATCACGTCATCCAAAACAACTAAACCATGTCCGATCATCACGTGAGATGGAGTAGATTTCAATGGTGAACATCACTATGTTGATCATATCTACTATATGATTCACGTTCGACCTTTCGGTCTCCAGTGTTCCGAGGCCATATCTGCATATGCTAGGCTCGTCAAGTTTAACCCGAGTATTCTGCATTTGCAAAACTGGCTTGCACCCGTTGTATGTGAACGTAGACCTTATCATACCCGATCATCACGTGGTGTCTCAGCACGAAGAACTGTCGCAACGGTGCATACTCAGGGAGAACACTTATACCTTGAAATTTTAGTAAGGGATCATCTTATAAAGCTACCGCCGAACTAAGCAAAACAAGATGCATAAAAGATAAACATCACATGCAATCAAAATATGTGACATGATATGGCCATCATCATCTTGTTCCTTTGATCTCCATCTCCAAAGTACCGTCATGATCTCCATCGTCACCGGCATGACACCATGATCTCCATCATCTTGATCTGTATCAACGTGTCGTCACATGGTTGTCTCGCCAACTATTGCTTTTGCAACTATTGCTATCGCATAGCGATAAAGTAAAGCAATTATATGGCGCTTGCATCTTATGCAATAAAGAGACAACCATAAGGCTTCTGCCATTTGCCGATAACTTTAACAAAACATGATCATCTCATACAACAATTTATATATCATCACGTCTTGACCATATCACATCACAACATACCCTGCAAAAACAAGTTAGACGTCCTCTACTTTGTTGTTGCAAGTTTTACGTGGCTGCTACGGGCTTAGCAAGAACCGTTCTTACCTACGAATCAAAACCACAACGATTTTTCGTCAAGTGTGCTGTTTTAACCTTCAACAAGGACCGGGCGTAGCCACACTCGATTCAACTAAAGTTGGAGAAACTAACACCCGCCAGCCACCTGTGTGCGAAGCACGTCGGTAGAACCAGTCTCGCGTAAGCGTACGCGTAATGTCTGTCCGGGCCGCTTCATCCAACAATACCGCCAAATCAAAGTATGACATGCTGGTAAGCAGTATGACTATTATCGCCCACAAATCTTTGTGTTCTACTCGTGCATATAACATCTACCCATAGACCTGGCTCGGATGCCACTGTTGGGGAACACAGTATTAAAAAAAAATCCTACGATCATGCATGATCTATCTAGGAGATGCATAGCAACGAGTGGGGAGAGTGTGTCCACGTACCCTCATAGACCGAAAGTAGAAGCGTTAAGTAACGCGGTTGATGTAGTCGAATGTCTTCATGATCCAACCGATCAAGTACCGAAAGCACGACACCTCCGCGATCTGCACACGTTCAGCTCGGTGACGTCCCATGAACTCTAGATCCAGCTGAGGCCGAGGGAGAGTTTTGTCAGCACGACGGTGTGGTGACGGTAAAAATGAAGTTACCGGTGCAGAGCTTCGCCTAAGCACTAAGACGATATGACCGAGGTGGAATATGGTGGAGGGGGGCACCGCACACGGCTAAACAATGTCAACTTGTGTGTTCTAGGGTGCCCCCCTCCCCATGTATATAAAGGAGGGAGGGGGGAGGCCGACCGCCTCTAGGCGTGCCATGGGGGAGGAGTCGTCCTCCTAGTAGGAGTAGGACTCCCCCTTTCCTAGTCCCACTAGGAATAGAAGGAAGAGAGGGAAGGAGAAAGGAAAGGGGGGCCGGCCCCCCTCACCCAATTCGGATTGGGCTTGGGGGGCCGCGCCCCCTCCTAGGCCGCCTTCTCTTCTCTCCCACTAAGGCCCATTAAGGCCCATATACTCCACGAGGGGGGGGGGGGTTCTGGTAACCCCCGGTACTCCGGTAAATGCCCGAACTCACCCGGAACCATTCCGATGTCCAAACATAGCCTTCCAATATATCGATCTTTATCTCTCGACCATTCCAAGACTACTCGTCATGTCCGTGATCATATCCGGGACTCCGAACTACCTTCGGTACATCAAAACACATAAACTCATAATACCGATCGTCACCGAACGTTAAGTGTGCGGACCCTATGGGTTCGAGAACTATGTAGACATGACTGAGACTCATCTCCGGTCAATAACCAATAGCGGAACATGAATGCTCATATTGGTTCCTACATATTCTACAAGATCTTTATCGGTCAAACAGCATAACAACTACGTTGTTCCCTTTGTCATCGGTATGTTACTTGCCCGAGATTCGATCGTCGGTATCTCAATATCTAGTTCAATCTCGTTACCGGCAAGTCTCTTTACTCGTTCCGTAATGCGTCATCCCGTAACTAACTCATTAGTCACATTGCTTGCAAGGCTTATAGTGATGTGCATTACCGAGAGGGCCCAGAGATATCTCTCCGACAATCGGAGTGACAAATCCTAATCTCGATCTATGCCAACTCAACAAACACCATCGGATACACCTGTAGAGCATATTTATAGTCATCCAGTTACGTTGTGACGTTTGATAGCACACTAAGTGTTCCTCAGGTATTCGGGAGTTGCATAATCTCATAGTCATAGGAACACGTATAAGTTATGGAGAAAGCAATAGCAACAAACTAAACAATCACTGTGCTAAGCTAAAGGATGGGTCAAGTCAATCACATCATTCTATAATGATGTGACCCCGTTTATCAAATGACAACTCTTTGTCCATGGCTAGGAAACTTAACCATCTTTGATCAACGAGCTAGTCAAGTAGAGGCATACTAGTGACACTCTGTTTGTCTATGTATTCACACATGTACTAAGTTTCCGGTTAATACAATTCTAGCATGAATAATAAACATTTATCATGATATAAAGAAATAAATAATAAATTTATTATTGCCTCTAGGGCATATTTCCTTCAAGGACGACTCGGATCCAGGTGACCTAATTCCTGGATGGTCCATGACGGGTGGACCACGGGCATGCCCGGGGCCGCCGTCATACAGTTTATTTACGCCGCGCTCGCGTGCGGTGTCTCGTGTTGCCTCATGCGTGATGGCGCTGCTGGACCTGCCTGACGGCGTCCTTTCCCTTGTGCAGGCAAGTCCAATCGTGACAGAAAGGACGTGTGTCGCGCCCTCCTGGGCCGGCTTGCGTGTGGTGAGTGTGCCAACGTGAGACGGGACCCTTCTGTCGGCGTTCTTGCTGCGCGCTGGCCTCGCTAGGTTGCAACAGGTGGGGCGTATTGCCGACTTCGGCCTGGCTTTCGCACGGCCATCTAATTTAGGCGCCCGTGAGTGTCCATGACGCGTCGGCCCCTGCCTTGGCGAGGCCACCCATCTGTGGTGGGTTTGTGTTACACCCGCATGCGTTTACTCGCTCATTGCGCCGCATGCGAGAGGGCGAGATGGACCGGACAGCCAGCGTTGCTCGCCATCATGTGGAGTGGTCATTCAAAGTGTTGCAAGATCGTTTGGGTATTGTTCATGGAGCTGCAATGATGTAGGAATCAGAGACTTTGTGGTAGCTGAATACATATTGTGTCATTTTTCACAATATTTTCATATAGATAATTTAACGGTTTTAATACCAAAAGTGTGGCTGTCTAATCAAATATTTGAGGACCGTTCGATGCGTCCGCAAATGTTTAGGTGTCAGATATGTTAAAGTCCGGGTGCCGATGCTCTGAAAACACGACTCACGAGAGGGCACATGCGACCCTGCCGGGCAACGGCCGCGATGCCCGCCGCGGCGGTCGCACGCACCACCTGCACTACACCCTCGTCAACTCCCGCCCACCTCTCACAACATCACAGTGCCCACATGACACGGCCAGTGGCAGTCTGTAACCTCTGTTTCTGTGTCGCTTCCTAGCCAAGTCAAACCCAGGCTACTCAATACAATATGTCCCCTAATCCCATGAAGCCCATCAACAAAAGTAATGCAACCGAAGCATCCATGGATTATTATTTGACACCATCCTCCAGATGATCCAATCTGGTCCAGGTATTCTTCTAGATCTGGCACATTCTGGTCAGAGATCCATGCCCATGCACGGCGTACTAGAGCAGCGGAGGTAGCGCCGTCCTGCCGAGCCGAGCACTTCTTTCCTGGACACTCACTGGCGACCTGCGCAAAGGGACTGGAGAAATTTCTATGTTCTGGTCAGTAACCAGATCGCTCTAGCTGCGAGTGTTAGCTTGCGGTGTTGCAGCAATGGCGGTGACCACGCTGCAGTTCGTCGGCGCGTTCTTGCTGCCGCTGTTTGCCGTGGCTTCATCGTTTGATCCGTTCCACCGGGACGCGCAAAGGATGGATCCCATGGGCGGCGGCCGGCAGCAGGGGCCCTTCATCCCGCACGAGTACGTGCGCTTCGCCGACGTCAAGCGGCAGTGCCGGTCCGTGCTCTCTGCCGCTGCCGACCTCAAGTTCGACGCCAACCGCGCCGCCGCCCTCATGCCGGAGCTGTCCTTTGTTAAGGGCGACTGGAAGCAGGACGTCGACGACGGCGCGCCGCTGATGCCGTTCGACGGCACCGACGCGCCCGAGGGCGGGGCGGCAGCGGCGACGGCTGACCCGCTGCCGCTCGCCACGTTCATGCTCACGCACGTCGACGTGGCGCTTCGCGGGAAGACGGCGCTCAACGTCAGTGGCGTCCTCGGCGTCGCCGTCTCTCGCAACGGCACCGCCCCGGAGATGGGCCCTACGTGTCACCGGAGCTCAAGGTGTGGCCCGGGAGCACCGAGATGAAGATACTCTTCGAGGGCGTGTACACCGAGACCGGCAACGGGGAGAGCGTGCTGTGCCTGGTCGGCGAGGCCGTGCTCCCGCGGCGCGGCAAGGACGCCGCCAACCCGTGGGACTGGGCCAAGAACACCGACCGCAACAACTTCCAGCCGCCAATCACCCACAACAAGAACATCCTGCTCGTGCTCCGGTACCCCACCACGCTGACGCTGACGACGCGCGCCGTGCGCGGCGCGCTCACGAGCACCAACGGCAAGTCGGACGCCGGCTACTTCGGCGCCGTCACGCTGCTGTCGCAGCTGGGCGCCTACTCCAACTACAAGTTCGGGTCGGAGGAGCTCGTGAGCACGGCGTGCAGCCCGCAGCCTTACCGCGACGACATCCTCGGCGACGGCCGTGGGATATACAGAGGCGGCTCGCTGTGCGGCATCCTCGACCTGTTCACGTCGGAGGACGTGTTCGCCGTCGTGCCCAACTGGAAATGCAACTCGACAGACTCTCTCTGCCGGCGGCTCGGGCCGTTCGAGACCGACAAGTCGGTGGACGCAACGGACGGCGGTTTCAAGGACGTCAGCATCGTCATGCAGGACATCCGGTGCGAGCCGAGTACCGTTCCTGGTGAGAGATCGGCCAAGGTCTCGGCGGTGTTCCGGGCCGTTGCACCGTGGGAGCACCGGTACACGGCGGCGAAGCGGAGCGGGCTCAGCGGCATGACGCTGGCCGCCGAGGGCGTGTGGCGCCCGACCACGGGCCAGCTCTGCATGGTGGGGTGCCTCGGCGTCGGCAAGAAGGCGTGCCACTCCCGCGTGTGCCTGTACGTGCAGACGACCTTCTCGGCCACCCGCCGAAGCGTCGCCGTCGGCCAAATCACCCGCATCGACGGTAAAAGCGGCGTCGCCCACTCGCCGTTGACGTTCAAACGGGTGGTGCACCCGTCGGAGCTGTGGAACCGGTTTGGCGTCTCGGGCGGCGCACCGCTGAGCATGACGTACAACTACGCCAAGGCCAAGCAAGCCGGTGAGTTCCTCACGCGCAGCGAGCCGTTCAACTTCGGCACTGCCATAGCCAAGTCTCTGCTGAGCTATCCGCGATTGGCGGGCGACCTCGCCCGCGACCTGTCCAGCCTCGCCGACGAGCTCACCCTCCAGGTGCCGGCCGTGCCCGACCCGTTCCCTCGCGAACGCTTCGAGCGGCCATTCCTTCAGCTGGAGGTGCTCTCGCTCGGGCCGCTCGTCGGCCGGAACTCGCCGGGGTTTCCAGGCGGCACGGATGGACTTGGCAAAGAATCCCCTTCTCGGAAATGCAGACGGCGAGGACGACGTCTCTCCTCAACGTGTCCGCGGAGCTCACGCTCTCCGGCAGCCCCTACGTGAACGTGTCGGCCCTGTTCCTGGAAGGCGTGTACAACCCGGTGGACGGGCGGATGTACCTGATCGGGTGCCGGAGCGTCTATGCGCCGTGGCGAGCCTTCTCAGCCATGGGAGCGCTGGAAGACGGCATGGACTGCTCGATCGAGATGAGGGTGGACTACCCGCCGACGATGGCGCAGTGGCTGATCAACCCCACGGCGAAGGTGCACATCACCAGCACGCGCGACGCCGGCGATGCACTGTGGTTTGAGGTGACGTCGCTCCAGACGCTGCCGATCATGTACCGGGAGCAGCGGCAGGACATCCTGTCCCGGCGGAGCGTGGAGGGGATCCTCCGCGTGGCGACACTGGCGACGGCCATCGCCGCCGAGTTCAGCCAGCTGATGTACATCAAGGCGAACACGGACGTGATGCCGTACGTGTCCCTGGTGATGCTGGGGGTGCAGGCGCTGGGGTACAGCATGCCGCTCATCACGGGCGCCGAGGCGCTGTTCGCCCGGATCGCCGCCGCGGGGGGCTCCGTGGACGGCGTGGCGCCGCCGTCGTACGTGGTGGACAAGAGCCAGCTGTACTGGATCATCGACTGCGTCGTGAAGATCCTCATCCTCGCCGCGTTCCTCCTGACGCTGCGGCTGGCGCAGAAGGTGTGGCGGTCGCGGATCCGGATGCTCACGCGCTCCCCGCTGGAGCCCGGGCGCGTGCCCAGCGACCGGAAGGTGCTCCTCTACAGCTTCGGCGTGCACATGCTGGGGTTCATGGTGATCCTGGGCGCGCGGTACGTGAGCGCGCTGGGGCGGCCGCTGCGGCAGGAGGACTCGTACATGGACGCCAGCGGCAGGTCGCACGCGCTCCGGCAGTGGGCGGTGACGCTGGAGGAGTACGTCGGGCTGGCGCAGGACTTCTTCCTCCTCCCCAGGTGGTGGGCAACGTGCTGTGGCGGATCAGCTGCAGGCCGCTGAAGAAGAGCTACTACGTGAGCGTGACGGCGGTGCGGCTGCTGCCGCACCTCTACGACTACGTCAGGGCGGCGCCGGCCATCAACCCCTACTTCGCGGAGGAGTACGAGTTCGTCAACACCAGCCTCGACTTCTACTCGGCGTTCGGCGACGTGGCCATCCCGCTGCTGGCCGTCGCGCTCGCCGCCGCGGTGTACGTTCAGCAGCGCTGGAACTACAAGATCATCAGCAGGACCGTGAAGACGCAGCAGAAGAAGCTGCAGCACCTCGGGTCCAGGGTCTACGAGCGGCTGCCGTCCATGTCGTCCGGCAACTTCGAGGCCGAGCTCGTATCCGGCGTCAACGAGGCCGTTGGGCTCGTCGGGCCACGCCGGGACGCCAGCCTCGGCTAGGTAACATATCGGACGGTTCTCTGTAGGCCTCCGTAGGTTGACAATGTATGTGTTTCTTCTTCTTTTTTTTTTCTAAAAATCAAATGTACTTCTAAAAGTTCAATAAAGTTTCACACATCTTTGAGCTGTACTCCATTTGTGCTACTAATATCAGCCACATTCTCTGATCATCAGTGACAAAAACTGTCCTGGTGTTGAGTACTACTAGTGTAGTGATCTAAATACTCTTATATTTTTTTACAGAGAAAGTAATTTATTTATACACTGTAAATGATGCCGATACGCATGATTTTGGATTTGCAATGATCTTGCTTAATTACGTGACAACCCTATTGAGCTTGTACTGCATAATTAGCTTTGAGCACTAGCATATCTCTGCTCATGTAGGAGTGGATTTAGAGCATCTCCAACAGATGCGCGGTCGCGCGGCGCGCTATAAATCTTTTACAACGTCGAAATACCATTTTCTCGCGCGCACGGGGAGGGAGGGGGGGGGGGGGGTTGCTGTAGCAGAAGTGGTAGTATATATTGCGCGCCGCAAGAAGCGTCCAGCATGCGCGCTAAATTACATCGCGCGCGTCTAGCACAAATAACATTTCCCATTCAACATAGAACTAAACAAGATCAAACACACATAAAATAAACCAACAATAAATAGTTCCATTATTATTACAATTCAAACAAATAGTTTATTTTCCAATACAACAAATAGTTCATGAACAATGCAACAAATAGTCAACATTACAACAAACATACAACATCAAACTAGTTTTGTCGCCTATTCCCTGACAACCACTCCTCGACCAGATCATTTTGAAGGTCAGCATGCGTTTCGGCACGTCGAATGACATGATAGGAGGTAATAAAGCGGGCCACCCTCGCAGTCCTCCTCCGCACTCGCATGGGTTGTCCCAACAACTCATACTGAGAATAGTCTAAATGTTGCCCAACTCATTCTCGATGATCATGTTATGCATGATCACACAAGCGTTCATGATGTGCCAAAGGATCTTTTGATCCCAAATTCTAGATGTTCATCTCACAATAGCAAATTGGGCTTGCAAAATCACAAAAGCTCTCTCCACATCTTTCCTAGCCGCCGCCTGAGCATTGTGGAAATCAAGATTTATCTTACCTTGCAGTGCCGTTAACGGCTTCACCACCTTGGGTAGATGCCATTCGCAAGATAGTAGCCATAGTTGTATGTATGACCATTTGCTACAAACTCCACCGGTGTAGTGTCACCATTTGCAATCTTATTCATGAGTGGTGACTGATTAAGAACAATGATGTCATTCAAAGATCCAGGCATTCCGAAAAAAGCATGCCAAATCAAAGTTTCCTGATGGGCCACCGCTTCAAGGATTATAGTGGAACCCCTTTTCTGGCCGTGGAATTGTCAATGTCATGCCTTAGGACAGTTCTTCCAACTCCAATGCATGCAATCTATTGAGCCAAGCATACCTGGGAACCTGCAAGCTTTGTTCATCTCCAAAAGCCTTGTGGTGTCTTCAGCATTGGGAGCTCTCAAATATTCCAGACCGAACACTTGCACAATTCCAACTGTGAAGCGCTTGACACACATGATGGCCCAACTCTCACCCATGACCAAGTGTTCATCAACTAGATCCGCCGGAATACCGTATACTCAAAGTGGCGATTACCTTTTGAAAGGTGTTATGCCCGAGTTCTCCGGTGGCATTGCTCCTTTGCTGAAAAAACCGATCATGGCTCGCTAGTTTCTTCGTAATGTGTTGGAAAAAACTCGATGCTCATCCTAAAATGTCGCTGAAAGTAGGACTTGGGGTATTGGGGATTCTCCACAAAATAGTTCCTCATCAATCTATTGTGGGCATCGATCCTATCCCTCCACAATTTCTGATGACTGATAACCGAACCACCATGCTTTGGCTTTTTGTTGATGTGCATAGCTAGGATCATTGTGATGTCCTTCTCTTGAAGATCAAATTCTTCGTTGGAAGCGACAAACTCATCTACAAAGTTGAATTTAAACTAATTTCAAACTATGAACAAAATGCACCAAATTTATCAACAAATATAAAAGTTAGCAATATATACCTTGCAAGCGTTTTGTGAACACCATGTCAGCGATGAGCTGCCGAATGTGCATTAAGGGGGTGAATAGGCGATTTTTACAAATTCGTCACTGAGGAAATACAACTTGAGGAATTTGCTAACTGACGAACTACAAGCAGCGGAATAAGTACTCAGGTGCAAGCATAACATGGCAGTAACACAGTCATCATGATGATATGAAACAAGTACAGAGCATAGGTAGCGTGTAAACAGGATAAGCAGGCAGAAGATAAGATGACTGAAGAAATATGATTGAGGAAATTGATAAAGTCTTCATCAAAGTCTACAACCGTAACGATCAAGTTCATCAACAGATGAATGAGGAAATGGAAGGGTTGAGGAAATAGAACCAGTAGCTCGATGAAGACAATGATTTGGTAGACCAGTTCCAACTTCTATGACAGTTGTATGTCTGGTTGGAACGGCTAGATATTTAAACCTGAGGGCACACAGTCCCGGACACATAGTCCTCACTATATTCTCCTTGAGCCAAGGTCACACAGACCTCGCCCAATCACTCGTGGTAAGTCTTCAAGGTGACTTCCAAACCTTCACAGACTTGGTCACTCAGCGATCCACAATTCCTCTTGGATGCTCTAGACCGTGACGCCTAACAGTCTGGAAGATGCACAGTCTTCAAAGGTAACAAGCTGTCACGCCCAATATGCGATACTATCCTAAAGAGACTCGAAGGTCCCACCAAGGATAGAACCGCATATTGATACGCTTTTGCAAGGTGGATATCATTACATCAACATTACACAATAGATGGGGATGCATACAAAAGGCATACAATGCCACACGAATACAACAACATCTTACATAAGAGCACCATCCGACTACGGATGAAACACAAACATAATCTCAAACGACATCCACCCTGCTAGCCCAGGCTGCCAACCTGGAACCTATCCCCTGATCGAAGAAGAAGCAGAAGAAAAACTCCAAAGTAAGCAAACATCGCTCTCGCGTCATGATCATCGCAAAACCTGCAAGCTGCAATCGTTGTTGTAGTAATCTGTGAGCCACGAGGACTCAGCAATCCCATTACCATGGGTATCAAGACTAGCAAAGCTTAATGGGTAAGGAAAGGATAAGTGGTGAGGTTGCAGCAGCGACTAGGCATATATGGTGGCTAACATACGCAAATAAGAGCGAGAAGACAACAAATGGAACGGTCATGAAGCTAGTAATGATCAAGAAGTGATCCTGAAACTACTTACGTCAAACATAATCCAAAACCATGTTCACTTCCCGGGCTCCGCCGAAAAGAGACCATCACGGCTACACACACGGTTGATGCGTTTTAATTCGTATCTGGTGTCAAGTTATCTACAACCGGACATTAACAAATTCCCACCTACCACATAACCGCGGGCACGGCTCTCGAAAGTTTATACCCTGCAGGGGTGTCCCAACTTAGCCCATCACAAGCTCTCGCGGTCAACGAAGGATATTCCTTCTCCCAGGAAGACCCGATCAATCTCGGAATCCCGGTTTACAAGACATTTCGACAATGGTAAAACAAGACCAGCAAAGCCGCCTGTGCCGACAATCCCGATAGGAGCTGCACATATCTTGTTCTCAGGGCAACACCGGATGAGACTAGCTACGAGTAAAACCAGCCCTCAAATTTCCCCGAGGTGGCCTCGCACGCAGCTCGGTTCGGACCAGCACTTAGAGAAGCACTGACCGGGGGGGGGGGGGGGCTAAAAGAAAGATGACCCACGGGTTGGCCGACCCAAGGGAAAGGTATATGTGGTGGTGAGTCAAATGGTAAAACCAAGGTTGGGCCTTGCTGGAGGAGTTTTATTCAAAGCGAACTGTCAAGGGGGTCCCATAAATCACCCAACTGCGCAAGGAACGCAAAATCAAGGAACATAACACCGGTATGATGGAAATTAAGGCGGCAAGGGTGGAACAAAACACCAGGCATAAGGCCGAGTCTTCCACCCTTTACCAAGTATATAGATGCATTAATTAAATAAGAGATATTGTGATATCCCAACATAACCCCGTCCACCATGGGGCAATCTTCAACTTCACCTGCAACTAACAACGCTATAAGAGGGGCTGAGCAAAGCGGTAACATAGCCAATCAACGGTTTGCTAGGAAGGGTGAAAATGTTAGAGGCTGACATGGCAAATTGGGAGGCTTGAGGAGCAAATGATAGGTAGCACAGCAAAGTGATAGAACAAAGCAACTAGCATAGCAATGATAGTAGTGAGATCCAAGGTGACGGTCATCTTGCCTAAAATCCCGCTAGGAAGAAGAACAAGTCCATGAAGAAGACGAACGGATGAAGCCGAACCAAGCATAGACGAACTAATCCTCACGATCGCAACAAAACAGGAACTATCAAGAAGAAGCACAACCGGAAAGAAGCAAACAACAAGGTAAACACACAACACATAGACATGGCATGATGCTCAACCAAGTATGATGCATGGCAAAGCTAGATGAGGAGCTAGATGAGGCTACTCATGGCAAGACATGATGCAAACAAGAACAACACATCAGAGCAAGTTTAAATGAGTCCGGAAACAACATATAACAATTCCGGTAAGTCCTCATATGCAAGTTTCGAAGTTGGTCCAGATCTGAACAAACATTAAGTTGAAGTGTTAAACAGCAAGTTAAAAGCATCAAGAGGATCTACACAAAATTCTAGTCAAGTTAAACTAGCCAGGCCCCCGAACAACAAGTTTGCTGGTACTCCCCCTGTCCTGTTTACTCTGCGTATGAGATTTTTGTCAAGTCAAACTTTGCAAAATTTGACCAAATTTATATAAGAAAATATCAACGTCTACAATACCAAATATATATACTATGAAACTACATCTCATAATGAATATGACAAATTGGCAATATTCATTTGGCATTGTGAATGTTGATATTTTTGTCTATAAGTTCATTTAATTCGGAGCTACGGCCTAGAAGATATGAGCAAAACAAGCTAAACATGGCATTGATACAAAATGCATACAAACATCAAGCAAACACTCCCAAAACATGGATGCAACATTATAAGATGAAACTACATGCAAAATCAAGCAAGTTTCATATAGAGCACACTCAAAATGGAGCAACAGTTCAACACATACACTCTATACAAGTATAAAGGACAAGCTGTCCAAAATAGCAACTAGGCATCTAGCAAGCATCAAAACGATATGCTACAACATCTCAATGTGAAAACAAAAGGCATGGGAATGAAGTACAGGTAAAGCATGACAAAACATGTACACTGAGCTATCTCCAGAAATCACTAGAACATGCTCAAAAGGACATGACAAGATTGCAAATAATAACAGTTTCAGACTTAACAGAAATAACATCAGGTTGCAATGTTTAGAGCTATCAAACAACATGTTACAAGAAATTCACATGGCAAACAAAGGCATGGAAAGCTAATACTCAAGACAAAGAACAAAACTCCCTTACTGAGTTTATTCCAAAGATCAACAGAAAAGATGGTAGCATCTATGCAAACATGGCAAATGATATGACAGATTCAGACATGGCAGGAACAACAATAAGTAGGCATATTGGTGAGCTTGTACCACTAACCACAGAGCAATACATGGCATTACAAGGTGACGAATAGTAAGAAGACACATTTATTAAGCTAAGCTTGGCAAGAGCAAGTACATAGGGTGCATGGATCACTAGGAAAACACATGGCAAAACTGAACTTAATGTTAACAGGCTGACAACAACATTATTTAGAAATTTGAGAGCAAGATTACAACAAGTTACAGTAGGCTATAAATACAACCAGGGGCATGTATGGATAGAGCATGACATGTATAATAAAACATCCTTAATGAACATCTCCAGATTATGCATAAAATGACTTGTAGCAGCAGGTTTACATAGCATCATGATATAGAAGATTCAGCCTAGCAAAACAGTAACAGCAAGTAACCTACTTCACGAGCTTTATGCACTCACTAAAAGACCCACACAAATACATGGATTGCACCAAAGTAAAGATAGCATGATGTAGCTCAAATCTCATGTAGACATCTAGCTCATAGGATGCACACAAAAAATGCAATGAAAAAGACAAATCACCAAGTTATAACAGTTTCAACAGGTTAACAAGATATAGCACTCTTGCAACGATAATTCGGGCATCAATATGAACTCAAACAAGCATGGCACAATGAAACAAAATTAAGAGCATCTCACAATGAACATTTTAATATATTACACGCACAAAACAATGGAGTATACATGGAGTTATCACATGATGAAGATGCACACACAATATGAAAAACTCAGGGACTTGGCCAATTTCATCTTGCGGGAAAAATTGGACGGAACGGTGCGGGATGAGGAGATCCAGGACGGGGCGGTTCCAGGCGCCCGTTTGGATCGCGGGACGGGTGGATCTGATCCACCCGCCCGGATTTGGCGATGGCGACGCCGGCGAAAGCTCGCGAAGCCCGGCCTGCCGGCGGAGGAGGACAAGAAGGGCAGCGAAGCCCGGACGAGCGGCGCCGAGGGGCGGCGGGCGAGGTGGAGCCGAGGCGGGCGGCGCGTTCATGTGGCCGGGCGCAGCGTAGTCGGGCGGAGGGCGCCGGGCGTAGGTGGCGCGCCGGAGACCAAGGCTTTGACGGCGAGGTCGGGCACGGGCGCGGCAGTGGAGCGCGGCGACAAAGCGAGGAGGTGGCGGCGGATGCGAAGCGGCCGCGGGGTCCGGCGGCGAGAAGGGCGGCGGGTCGAGCGGACTCATGGCGGCGGGCTGTGAAGTCCGGCGAGGCGGCGGACTCCGGCGACGGCGGGCGCTGGCGGTCAGGCGCCGGGCGCTGGCCGGCGGCGGCGGCGACGGATTGCTGGGGGGGTTGTGGGCGGGCTGAAAGCGGGCAGGCGCGGCGGGAGGAGAGAGGAGGGCGGCGGGGCGCCATGTGTCAAGGCATGAGTGGCTGCGGCCGGCGGCGGGATTCGTCCGGAGGCGGCGGACATGTCCGGCGCGGTGGGAGGAGATGGACTAGGGTTAGGGGCCTATTTCATCCGAGATTTTGATGGGGGAAGGCTAATTTATAGGTAGGGGGGCTAGGAGAGTCCAAATGGGGTGCGATTTTCGCCCACACGATCGTGATCGAACGAACGAGAGCATGAAGGGGGTTAGGATGGGTTATTGGGCCACTTTGGAGGGGTGTTGGGCTGCACACAAAAGAGGTCTTTGCGGCTACCCCGTTAACTGTTGGAGTATCAAACGACCTCCAAATGGAACGAAACTTGACAGGCGGTCTACCGGTGGTGTACCAAGGCCGCTTGGCAAACCTCGGTCCATTCCGAGAATGTTTAACACCCGCTCACGAAAAGATACAAGAAGGGGACGCCGGATGACATAGGAGTGCCGGATTGCAAAACGGACAACGGGGAAAATGCTCGGATGCATGAGACAAACACGTATGCAATGCAATGCACATGATGACATGGAAAAATGCAACACGCAAGCAAATGACATGGCAACGACGTCGAATAACTGGCGGACACCTGGCGCATCGGATCCGGGGCGTTACACAAGCGTCCACACAGGAACAATCTCTTCAGTGATGCTCAATCACTTTGGGTTTTAGGTGTTTGGGTTTGGGTTTTCCTCACTTGATGATTTTCGCTCAAAGTCCTAGGAGGATGGGATGCTCTCAATGACAAGTGTCAGTTTCTCTCAGAGTAGCCAACCGACTAGTGTTGTAGGGGGCGGCTATTTATAGCTGGGGAGTAGCCCGACATGATAAGACATAAATGCCCTTCAATGATATGACCGTTAGGTGGATAAGATATTTTGGAACAGTTGGCGCATAGCACAACGACGGTCGGAAATTTGAGCTCTCAAATTCCTCAGGGCTATCATGTTCCTCACTTGTAGGCAATCCGCACTGGTGAATTCCTAAATCCTGAGTCAGAACAGATTCCTCAGAGACCAGAAGATCTTCATCTCTGTCACTGAAGAAATTGACTGAACTGTATGATATTTCCAATGGCTTCACTCGAAAGGATTGGGTATGTGTAGGCTTTTAGATGAGCATCACTTGGAAAATTTTCCTTAGTTTTACCTCGACCCCGTTTGACAGTACAGTGTTTCCTATGACTCAAGAAAGAGAAAATGAAATTAGGAAAACAAAAGTCTTCACGCTTCATAATCCTCGCATCAATAGTGTTAGATAATAACGAGAATAAACGAGACAGAGAGACACGAATTTTTACGTGAAAACCCTTGCGGGAGAAAACCACGGAACGTACGGCGGCGTATCACTATAATTGGGAGGAGTATTATATTACACGAGAGGACAAACCCTCTACGTGCTAATCTGGTGGAGATATCTCTCTCATCTATTCTATGACTAGCTGGTACTATATAAAGGGGCAAACAACTCTCTTTCTTGGTGAACATGAAACAGAATTGTAGTCATGCTACGTCTAGCACGGTTGGCATGCCGTAGTCCGGTAGGACTCGATCTGTAGTACAAAACTTGTATGGGATTCGGAACACAATAAAATAACACTCCATCTTGAGACGAAATCCCTTACAATAATCATAGATAGCATCAACTCCTCAATTAAAGTCATCACAAGTAAACCTTGTGCCTGGAAACATCCATAGGAGTAATAAACTTCTCATGAAGTCATATTGAGCAAATCAATCAGTAGGTCGTCCAGAAAACAGCCCAACTATCAACAAAGCAGATGAACAAAACTTGGTCTCCCAATAAAAGTCTGAGTCTGTGCCACTGACCTCAAAAACTGAAACTGCTCAATCATCAAATGACATAAGTCATCATATCTCCTGTGGTGCCTGAACGAGCGCATAGCTCATAATGCGAAATCTTGGTGCACATCGCATTGTGAAGAACTCATCTCATGGAATCTGAACGTGCTTCAAAACAGAAAGCACAAACCTCGGCAAACAATACTCATGCAAGAGCATATGGTACGGACGGCATCGCGTGCACCCAAAAACTGCCGACTTGTAGTGGTTAATGAAAAATCCATGACATGGTCATAAAATGTCCTTGTAGAACAACTGTCGGATGAAGGAACCATCTTAACATGCAATGGAGTTTCAACTCTGCAATAGACCCCTCTTGAAAGAGCAAAGACAACTAAACTACAGTTGAAACTTAACAACGCTAAATGTTGTAGTATCTAGCAGAAACAAATCAATCTCCTTTTTGCACCTCAATTGATTCTCATCACGAACATGAATATCAAAACAAAACCTTCACATGCCTAATAGCAAAAAACTATGGAGAGAACAGTGTATATGCTGGCTACCAACGGCTTAATAATTACCTCCTCCACACCCTTTTTTTCTTGATAAGTGAATTGTGTTCTTCAAATAACTGCAGCAATATTGCATCCATTATCCCGACGGACCATAATCCCCAAAAACTTCACCTTGAAGAAAAATTGAGTGCATCCTCATAATCGGCTTGTGCCAACAACGCTCACATCTCGATTTGTCATAGGATAAACTTTATGTCAAGATCCAACAGCGGAAGGGTAGTAAATCGATGAACACAAGTAGTACAAGCCGAAGAAAAATTCCTGTCAGAATTTAATATGCAGAGCAAACAGAGCAAGAAATAGTAGCACCTGATAGTACGGCCAGTCGACGTAGCGTCGACGTATTATTTTTTTTAGCAGTGTAGCCTTCACTTGAGTGCTAGATCGGCCACGAGTACTAGTAATTAAAACCGATCTGACTTAGGCTTGACGTCATGCGAAGTAACAGCAGCAGCCTCGGGACTTGAACGAAACAAAGAAGCAGCCTACTCGGCGATGTCAGACGTGGAGCAGCTGAACTCGGTGGAACAGCCAGCTGATGTGAACGCTGCGTACTCGGGGCTTCAAGCGTATATACGCAACAACGACAACTTGCGGATTGATATGACGCGGCGCTCGGCGGCGGAAGCTTGTGTCCGTCTCGATGAACTGCTCGGATAGGAAATTGATCAGCGGCAGAATACCTGTCGGTCTTGGCTGCATGGTAAATCGATCCGCCACGGATTGCCAGATGTGTGTGGCGGTGTACAACGAACACTAATTGTCAGGGCCCCGATTCCAAGTCACATCGATCTAGCCGGTAACACCTCATATCACTTTGCGGCCTCACGCACGGTATTCCCACGGGTGTCGCCTTACCATGGCCCGTGACCATTTGCGCCTTTTGGCTCACGTATATGATAGTGTCACTAGCATCCATATGACAGAGAACCCGGGCCGACATGGCTAGTCATGAACCCAAAGCGGCACTAACCCATGGGGACAGGCATACATGAATCACATCGAGCATGTCGGTCAAGATGTGAATCCGGGCTGTAGCCGGGCTAACAGGACTCCGGGAACTGGGCTGTAGCAGGCTAGGCAGGACTCGGATGTCACCACGTGACATTTCCCGAAGGGACAGAACCACGAACGAAGTGAAACACATGCCCGGCCAAGCGTCTGAGCGGTAGTCTTTGGGCTAGCGAGATTCCGGTGAACCGGCTGTAGCGGACTACTATGGCTCAAGGAAGCACTAGACTACATTTCCCCATAAGAAATGCTGCCAAGGATAAACAACTAGATTGTCGGATCCCACACATACCAAGCATTTCAAACATACACACAATATGCTCGATATGTGTAAATACAACATGGCATCACAACATAACTCTACGACTCAAATATTTATTCATTAGGCTCCAAGGAGAGAGATATTACAAACATGGGTCTCTCGACCCAGCATTCAGAGCATACAATTTAAAGCACAAGCGGAAGCATAACATGTCTGAGTACAGACATCTACAAATGAAAAAGGCTTAGAAGCCTGACTATCTATCAGATCCTGCCGAGGGCACAAGATCGTAGCTGAGGTAACAAGCTAAACGTCGAAGTCCACACGGAACTACTAGCAACACTGAAGTCTCTCTGCAAAACATAAAATAAGCAAACGTGAGTACAAATGTACTCAGCAAGACTTACATCAGAACTAACCACATATGCATCATTATTAACAAAGGGGGTGGTGAAGTTTGACTGCAGCAAGCCTGCTTTGACTCGGTGGCTATCCTAAACTACGACTGCAAGTAACTCTTTTGAGGTGGCGCACACGAGTCCACATATTCACCATATCAATACACCACTATGGATCCGCTCCGTCTCCCTACAAGAACGCCATCTATAGCACTCACGCTTATCTTGCGCATTTTAGAGTATCCACTTTCACTTGTCTATGAACTGTACAGCAACCTGAAGTCCTTTACCATGACACGGCTATTTGAATAGATGATGTTAACCCTGCAGGGGTGTACTTCTTCACACACGCTCTCACCACTTACCGCCGTTTACACGACATGTACTCGACAACCTTCAAGCAGAAGCCCAACGTGGGTGTCGGCCACTGCCTACCTTAACACTCAAGACTCTAGTCCAGGTTTATCGCCTATTCAGGTTCCATCCGCAGGGAGTCCGGCCGAGGTTTCCACATACGGCCCCGAGCGATGTGTGCAGGGTTCCCGAGACACCAAACGGGCGCTCGGTACACCGGGCCACGGTGTATCTACCGCATCATAGCCCACCCCTAGGGTCGGCACTACGCACGGCCTCTAACACATGTCCTACAAACACCAGAAACTAGTTGCAACTCCTGGACAGAGAACAAGGGTGGGTAAGAAGCCGAGAGGGTCCATTGGTTTCGGGCCCAATGCGTGGTAGTAACTGTTTCATGGATCACAAACACAGAACTCAGGTCCTGAGGACGATTTCAATGAGACAACCCACCATGTACTCCTACATGGCCTCTCACCGCTACCTTTAACAAATCGTGTTCACACACTTAGCTCTCAACAGTAGGACATGTTTACACACCTCCGATTCATTCCCGATGAATCGGACCTGACTCAACTCTAGGTAGTAGCAGGCATGACAAACAAGCATGAATGAGTAGGCACAACAGGGCACAAACAACTCCTACTCATGCTAGTGGGTTTCATCTATTTACTGTGGAATGATAGGTCATGCAGAGGATAAAGGGGTTCAGCTACCGCAGCAAGTAACAGATTAATCGTTGTTGTCCTAATGTAGTAAAAGAGAGCAGGAGCGAGAGAGTGGGATTATATCGGAATGAACAAGGGGGTTTTGCTTGCCTGGCACTTCTAACGATATTATAGTTCTTCATCGGTGTCATTGATCATGTCGTCGGAACAAGTCTATCGAGAGGGAACAACCACCGACAAACAAAGGAGAAACACAATCAATGCCATGCAACAATATGATGCATGAAGGTGTCATGGCAATATGCTGTTGATTGGCCTAATGCAACTAGCAACATCTAAAATGGGGTTGGTTTGAACACTAGGTTCAAATTCAAACTCCATATTTGAGAGTTTAAATGCCATTTAATTTATTTGACCTGATCAGCAGGTATAAGTTTTTCTAACATGCATGAAATCTGTACAGATGGATATATTGGATTTTTCTGATCATTTTTCATATATAAATTATTTAATTTGGAGTTACGGTTGAATTTCTATGAATTTTAGAAGTTTAGATCATTTTCTAGAATTAAATAAATCATTTCTGATTTATTTAAAATCCCAGAAAACAATAACAGCGTCAACACTACGTCATGCTGACCTCAGCAGGTCAACAGCAGCGGTCTAGGTCAAACCTGACCAGTGGGGTCCACCTTCGGTGACACAAAGATCTTTGTTTAGTGTCAATGATGTGGGGCGGGTCAGCAGACACGTCGCCAAGTCAATCTTGACGCGTGTGGGGTCGGTCAACGTGTGACATGGCCAGGTCAAACTGACATGTGGGGCCCGTGGGGGTTAGTTTAATCTAAACACAAATAAAACCTGGGTTAGTTAGGGCATGGGGCCCAGCTGTCATTGGCTCAGGTGGTTGTTTAGTGGCGATGATTAGAACTAATCACGCGGCCATGTCAGCACGCTGGAATTTGGCCGGCGGCGACCATCCAGCGCGGCGGAGGCGCGCCGGAATTGCGCTACGGGTGTCGGTCAGACGCGTCGAGGGGCACCGTATGAAGCCCTTGCTTGCCCGCATCGAGGAGCAGGGGAGTTGGACGCGGGGGTCGCCGGAATTGTGCCGGCGACGAGCTTTGGCGGCGGCCGGAGTTCCGGTAGTGTCGGGTTTGGCGCTACAGTGCGCGGGAGGAGGATCTGGTGGTGGATACATGCTCCTGGGGAGGTCAGGAAAACGATGACGCATACGGGAGCGGCTGGTTCGGGCTCTGGCCACGGTGGCACCATGGCCGGCGGCCCGGAGCTTTCGGCTCCGGTGGCAGAGGCGGTTAGAGGAGAGGAACAAGCTCGAGGAGGAGGGGAAAAGGCGTAGGAGCTCACAGAGAGGCTAACGGAGGGCTCGGCAGGCGCGGGGATGGCCGGTGGGCAGCGAGTCGACGACGAGGATCTCCGGGCATCGAGGTTGAAGAAGACGTCGGGGGCGGCGTTGCAGGGCCTCCGGCAAAGCCTGACTCAGCGAGGAGGTTGAGGGCGACTGGGCGGAGCTTCTGGACCTGGCTGCATGGCGAGGGAGGTCTGGTGGCTGTGGCTATGGCGAATGGCGGTGACGGTGGCTCTCTGGTGCGTGCGAGAGGAGAGCCAGGGAGGGAGAGAAGCTCGGGGAGAGAGTGGAGGGGTTCCAGGGGGGTCGTGGAGACGACATGGAGGTCGTCCAGGCGTCCAGGGGCGCGGGCGACAAGCAGGAGGTGGCGTACGGCGGTGCGCGCGGTCGGGCACGCGCTCGTCCTCCTGGCAAAGGAGGAAGACGACAGGGGAGGTGGCGGTGGTGGGCTGGGCCAGTTGGCTGGGCCGGCCAGCTGTGGTGCTGGGCCGCACAGGCAGGTGGGCTACTCAGGTGAGGCTAGGTAAGCTCTCCCTCTCTTCTGCTTTCTAATTTGTTTTTGTTTTCTAATTATTTGTCTCTGTTTTGAGCTCAGGAAAAATACCAAGGCATTTCCTAAAATCCTGAAAATATTCATGGACACTTGCTGAATTATTTCAGTGGCCCAAAAATAGTTCCAACATTATTTGAACATTTAAATTAATTATAGTATTTAAATGCCCAAAGTCAAATACAATAAGATTTAATTCAAAATCCAGAATGGCCTAGAAATATGTGCATCATTTTTGGCAGAGGTTTTCACCTTTAATAAAAATCATGAACTTTCCTAAAGGGCATTTGGGTTCATTGAAGATATTTTTTTATTGAACCTAGTTGAGTTCATTTGGTGTTAGGGTTTTCAACAATCCCCATTTCAAGTTTCAAAATAATTTAAACATGATGCAACAGGCAAGTGCTAGCCTAGTGCAAGGTAAGGCTAGGGATGTGACAACTCACCCCCACTAAACAAGAATCTCGCTTGGGAGATTCAAGACGTGAGGTAAGAAGACAAAGGGGACACTAAGCATCACAAACTTCATGATCCAACTGTCTCCTCGAGGTTGCTGATTCGTTGCATATGTTGATCTTGACATCCTCGCTTTTGAGATCTTCATCCACGCAATGATGATGGAAAGAAACTCTACTAGGATTGATCTTCTCAAAGATCGAGCTATACAATATCAACTCACGGAATGAGATGTTGAAACATCTCGTGTTGAGACACAAAACACATCGAGAGGGATGGAAGAACAACGACGGGGTTTGATTTGGTAGGCAACAATTCCACGCTTTAGAAAGATGGTGGATGGTGTCAAGGTGGCGAGGAAATAATTGCCATGATCCCGTAACGGTGCACCTTGGGAAAAGGTGACTCATTGAACTGTTCCCTTAGGTGGCAAAAAGAATTACTTTTGATTCAGAGATCATTGAAACTCTTTAAACCAGCCTAAGGCAATCACAATCGATCGTTTGGCGGAGCTCAAAGGAATGGCATATCCGAATTCGGATGGATGATGTGGACTACCTTGTTGAAGACAACACGATGGATGATTTTCTTATCATCGGAAATGGATGGGACCCATGATAGGACCGCTTTTGAAGATGATCCTAAACAACAATTACTGAGAGGGCAGCCCATGGGAATTGGCACAATGGCGGTGCAAGCTGGGAACAAAATGCAGCTGTTGGGAATGTTCCAACCATCATATCTGCCTGAGATTCAGATCCGATTGGAAATAGGATACTCCAGACTCAGCATGTCTGAAAAGGAAAGGGTGCAACACAAATCGATGAGATGATGTTGCGAGATTCTCGGGAGATGGACTATGGTAGTAAGCTCCAAAACATGAGCGGGTTCTACTACAAACATGTGAACACGCTGTCCCAGACAAACATGGCCATGTAGTAGTCTTATATTAAACACTACCAAGTTCTGATTAGGAACCATCATTGCGGATATCAAAGTCCTTGTGCACTTATCGATGAACTTCTTATCCTTGAACAAATCAACCAGTGGCTTGGTGTGCTAGGGATACGTATGGAATCAAGATGATCAGTCTACCAGACCATAGAATACTTCGCTCGTGCATGACTGACTTGGGATGATTCCAGAGGAAACAAAACAAACCTTTCTCAAATTCATGGCGGCAACTTACACCTAAAGCACATGAATTTGAGGAAGTCACTTCTTCCATCCAAGCATAGGCTTCATGAACGGAACACGAAGGCATTGTTTACAAAGTTTTCAACACTAGGTTGATGTTTAACATGAATCTTGGGGAAGACAAAAATGCTGCTGATGGGCTCAACAACAACTCATCGGAATTTCCATATCACTGGACTTCCACCATCATGTGAACACGGTGATAGCATTGGTCAGACCAAAAGATGTAATGGTATAAGCTCGAGGAATCAACCACGAGTAAGACGACATTACGAACATCGTTGGTTCTGATTTGACTTGACAATAGTCCATACTCAAGTCAAAGTTTTGACAAGGCAATAGATCCAGCAACTGATCACAGGGATCAATCGATGAAGATATCATCTTTCTTCAACACACACACACCAGGATATTCCTTGGAGATGAACTAAGTCAGGTAAGATTTTATCTTCCAACTCTCCAAGTTGTTGTTTAGCTTAACCAACTAGCTCAGGGTACCCGGCACAGATTCTTGGAGAAAGGGTGGTTACCAGAAAACCAACTTGATCACGAACTCAACATAGTGGTCAGGTGACAACCTGGTAATACTTCCGAGAAGATATTCGGAAAATCAAGAACCACCAATATGCTACTAAGCTCGAGAATAATCTTGCTTTTTAGGGCAAGACGATATGATCAGAAGAGCGAGGGATTTGCAAATGCATCAGACTATTTAGAAATCTGGGATGACTCGGACAGCATAACGGCTGTAAATGCTCAAAATGATTTGAGACATCCTGCAAAAATGGTGGCATAACCACTCAGAAGCACAACATCAAGGTTCCGAGACCAACTACGAACATACGGAAGTAGTAGAAACTAAACTGGGCTTAAAACCAACAATCTTAAAAGTCTATGGATTAGTAACACGTCATCCTGATAGATAGATGAGAAGGCCTAGTTCTTAATCCCCGTAGAAGAGAAGATGATGACTCAGATCAGAAGGGCATAAGATAAAGGAGTAAAAAGAGCCTTACGTTCCCTTCCACAATCAATTCCCTTACATAACTAAAGCATTTCTAGACAAAACTTCGACCAGTTTGGCTTGGTAATCCTACAGTCAGGCTCTGATACCAAAGCTGTCAGGACTCCGATTCCAAGTCACATCGATCTAGCCGGTAACACCTCATATCACTTTGTGGCCTCACGCACGGTATTCCCACGGGTGTCGCCTTACCATGGCCCGGGACCGTTTGCGCCTTTTGGCTCACGCATATGATAGTGTCGCTAGCATCCATATGAGAGAGAACCTGGGCCGACATGGCTAGTCATGAACCCAAAGCGGCACTAACCCATGGGGACAGGCATACATGAATCACATCGAGCATGTCGGTCGCCAGCTGTGAATCCGGGCTGTAATCTGGCTAACAGGACTGCAGGAACCGGGCTGTAGCAGGCTAGGCAGGACTCTGGATGTCACCGCGTGACATTTCCCCGAAGGGACAGACACAGGAACGAAGTGAAACACATGCCGGCCAATCAAGCGTCCTGAGCAGTAGTGCTGGGCTAGCAGCACTCCGGTTAACCGGGCTGTAGCGCACTACTATGGCTCAAGGAAGCACTAGACTACATTTCCCCATAAGAGAGGCTGCTAAGGATAAACAACTAGATTGTCAGATCCCACACATACCAAGCATTTTAAACATACACACAATATGCTCGATATGTGTAAATACAACATGGCATCACAACATAACTCTACGACTCAAATATTTATTCATTAGGCTCCAAGGAGCGAGATATTACAAACCTGGGTCTCTCGACCCAGCATTCAGAGCATACAATTCAAAGCACAAGCGGAAGCATAACATGTCCGAAAGTACGTACATCTATAAATGAAAAAGGCTTAGAAGCTCGACTATCTATCGATCTCGCCGAGGGCACAAGATCGTAGCTGAAGTAACAAGCTAAATGTCAAGTCCACGCTGAACTACTAGCGAGACCAAGTCTCTCTCGCAAAACATAAAATAAGCAAACGTGAGTACAAATGTACTCAACAAGACTTACATCGTAACTAACTACATATGCATCATTATCAACAAAGGGGTGGTGGAGTTTGACCGCAGCAAGCCAGCTTTGACTCGGTGGCTATCCTAAACTACGATTGCAAGTAACTCTTTTGAGGTGGCGCACGAGTCCACATATTCACCATATCAATACACCACTATGGATCCGCCTCCTGCCTCCCTACGAGAACGCCATCTATAGCACTCATGCTTATCTTGCGCATTTTAGAGTATCCACTTTCACTTGTCTATGAACTGTACAGGCAACCCAGAAGTCCTTTACCGCGGACACGGCTATTCGAATAGATGATGTTAACCATGCAGGGGTGTACTTCTTCACACATGCTCTAACCAGTTACCGCCGTTTACACGACATGTACTCGGCAACCTTCAAGCGGAAGCCCAACGTGGGTGTCGGACACGGCCTACCTAAACACTCAAGACTCTAGTCTAGGTTTATCGCCTATTCAGGTTCCATCCGCAGGGAGTCCGGCCGAGGTTTCCACATACGGCCCCGAACGATGTGTGCAGGGTTCCCGAGACACCAAACGGGCGCTCGGTACACCGGGCCACGGTGTATCTACCGCATCATAGCCCACCCCTAGGGTCAGCGCTACGCACGGCCTCCAACACATATCCTACAAACACCAGAAACTAGTTGCAACTCCTGGACAGAGAACAAGGGTGGTTAAGAAGCCGAGAGGGTCCATTGGTTTCGAGCCCAATGCGTGGTAGTAACTGCTTCATGGATCACAAACACAGAACTCAGGTCCTGAGGACGGTTTCAATGAGATAACCCACCATGTACTCCTACATGGCCTCTCATCGCTAGCTTTACCAAATCGTGTTCACACACTTAGCTCTCAACAGTAGGACATGTTTACACACCTTCGATTCATTCCCGATGAATCGCACTGACTCAACTCTAGGCGAGCGGGCATGACAAACAAGTATGAATGAGTAGGCACAACAGGCTCAAACAACTCCTACTCATGCTAGTGGGTTTCATCTATTTTGTGGAATGACAGTCATGCAGAGGATAAAGGGGTTCAGTTTATCGCAGCAAGTAATGTATGAATCGTTGTTGTCCTAATGCAAAGAAAAGAGAGCAGGAGCGAGAGAGTGGGATTATATCGGAATGAACAAGGGGTTTTTGCTTGCATGGCACTTCAAGATAGTATAGTTCTTCATCGGTGTCATTGATCACGCCGTTTAACACGTCTATCGAGAGGGAACAACCACCGACAAACAAACGAGAAACACAATCAGTGCCATGCAACAATATGATGCATGAAGGTGACATGGCAATATGTTGTTGATTGGCCTAATGCAACTAGCAACAAGTTAAATGGGGTTGGTTTGAACACTAGGTTCAAATTCAAACTCCATATGTGAGAGTTTAAATGCCATTTAATTGATTTGACCTGATCAGCAGGTATAAGTTTTTCTAACATGCATGAAAATGGTAAAGATGGATAGATTGGATTTTTCTGATCATTTTTCATATATAAATTATTTAATTTGGAGTTACGGTTGAATTTCTATGAATTTTAGAAGTTTAGATCATTTTCTGGAATTAAATAAATCATTTATGATTTATTTAAAATCCCAGAAAACAATTACAGCGTCAGCACTACGTCATGCTGACCTCAGCAGGTCAACAACAGCGGTCTAGGTCAAACCTGACCAGTGGGGTCCAGCAGTCGGTGACACGATCTTTGTTTAGTGTCAATGAGGTGGGGCGGGTCAGCAGAACCGCGTCGGACAAGTCAATCTTGGACGTGTGGGGTCGGTCAACGTGTGACGTGGCCAGGTCAAACTGACCTATGGGGCCCGTGGGGGTTAGTTTAATCTAAACGCAAATAAAACCTGGCTTAGTTAGGGCGTGGGGCCCAACTGTCATTGGCTCAGGTGGTTGTTTAGTGGCGGTGATTAGAACTAATCACACGGCCACGTCAGCACGTCGGAATTTGGCCGGCGGCGGCCATCCAGCGCGGCGGAGGCGCGCCGGAATCGCGCTACGGGCGTCGGCTGCACGTGCCGAGGGCACCAGGGCGTAGCCCTTGCTTGCCCGCATCAATGAGCAGGGGAGTTGGACGCGGGGGTCGCCGGAATCGTGCTGGCGACGAGCTTTGGCGGCGGCCGGAGTTCGGGCGGGGTCGGGTTCGGCGGTACGGTGCGCGGGAGGAGGATCTGGTGGTGGATACATGCTCCTGGGGAGGTGAGGAATACGATGACGCATGCGGGAGCGGCTGGTTCGGGCTCTGGCCATGGTGGCACCATTGTCGGCAGCCCGGATCTTTCGGCTCCGGTGGCAGAGGCGGTTAGAGGAGAGGAACGAGCTCGAGGAGGAGGGGAAAAGGCGTAGGAGCTCACAGAGAGGCTAACGGAGGGCTCGGCAGGGGCGGGGACGGCCGGTGGGCAGCGTGTCGACGACGAGGATCTCCGGGCACCGAGGTTGAAGAAGACGTCGGGGCGGCAAGCAGGGCCTCCGGCGAAGCCTGACTCAGCGAGGAGGTTGAGGGCGACTCGGCGGAGCTTCTGGACCTGGCGGCAGGGCGAGGGAGTACTGGTGGCTGTGGCTATGGCGAACGGCGGCGACGGTGGCTCTCGGGTGCGTGCGAGAGAAGAGCCAGGGAGGGAGAGAAGCTCGGGGAGAGAGTGGAGGGGTTCCAGGGGGGTCGGGGAGACGACGTGGAGGTCGTCCAGGCGTCCAGGGGCACGGGCGGCAAGCAGGAGGTGGCGCACAGCGGTGCACGCGCGTCGGGCACGCGCCCGTCCTCCTGGCAAAGGAGGAAGACGACAGGGGAGGTGGCGGTGGTGGGCTGGGCCAGTTGGTTGGGCCTGCTGTCGATTCTTGCTGGGCCGCCAGGAGGTGGGCTGCCTGTGTGAGGCCGTAAGCTCTCCCTCTCTTCTGCTTTCTAATTTGTTTTTGTTTTCTAATTATTTGCCTCTGTTTTGAGCTTAGAAAAAATACCAAGGCATTTCCTAAAATCCTGAAAATATTCATGGACACTTGCTGAATTATTTCAGTGGCCCAAAAATAGTTCCAACATTATTTGAACATTTAAATTAATTATAGTATTTAAATGCCCAAAGTCAAATACAATAAGATTTAATTCAAAATCCAGAATGGCCTAGAAATATGTGCATCATTTTTGGCAGAGGTTTTCACCTTTAACAAAAATCATGAACTTTTCTAAAGGGCATTTGGGTTCATTGAAGATATTTTTTTATTGAACCTAGTTGAGTTCATTTGGTGTTAGGGTTTTCAACAATCCCTATTTCAAGTTTCAAAATAATTTAAACATGATGCAACAGGCAAGTGCTAGCCTAGTGCAAGGTAAGGCTAGGGATGTGACAACTAACCGCTTGATCTCAAATCTCGTATACGATCTCAGAAGAGCATGGTGGTCAGAAGGTACTTGAGGAAATAAGCATGCAGAAAGCAGTTCAAAAGTATCAGACCACCATCCGACTTAAATTTACAATTCTTCAGAGCAAACACCTCAGAAGAGCAAGAGTTGTAACTTCACAACAAAAAAACATCCCATATATAAGACCCGCTTGAAGACTAACTCAAATTTCTCCCCATTTGTCATCGAATGACCAAAAGGGACAGAAAAATGAGGACTAACACCCCTGAAGAATATCATCATGATGTTGATGGAGGAGCACCAGCATTGTTGGGGTTGTCCGTTGAAGTAGGGGCTGCCGCAGTGTCGTTGAGTTCTTCAGCTTCATTCGTCTCACGCGATGAAAAATATGAACTTGTGACTAATTGAGGTACTTTGACCTTCTTGAATTTCTTCGAGGGAGGCTAAGACCAGTCAAAGTCCTATTTAAATCCCATCTACTTGAGGTCTTCATCACCATAAATGTGAGACAATATGGCCCAAGTGCGATCGAAGATTTCATGCGCATAGTAGTGATTCTTCTTCAAAGGTTTTGCGTGACAACCATGTTCCGAAGAATTGAGCCAAATTGAAGCTTGACCCACTTGTGATTGCGATCGACCTTCTGATGAAGGCTTAGAAGAAGCTCACAATTAGTCATCACGCGTGGGGCAGTGGCTTGAGGAGTTGGCTTTGAGGCTTTGGCGGCAGAGTCTTGATTTGTAGAGTCACCATTGGTGGAGTAAGATGCAGCTTTGCGAAACTGACCATCTAATGGACGAGTGCCTTCATAAATAACAATAGCTTTGCCTTTTTTCATCAACTGAAGAAATGGTCCACTTGAGGACATCAATGGGAGGCAAGAAGCTAAGGTGATTCTGACAATCTACCTTGTAGTGAATTGAAGACCTGGTTCTGATGAATTTCATAATCCATGGAGCATAAGGCTTCAACTCAAACGGTGACTGTGCAACATTCGCCAAAGTCCTCATGAAGAAATTGTGATAGTTAATGGGAATGCCATGTATAATGTTGAACAACAGATTCTTTAGGATGCCAACAACTTCCTCTTCTTCAGAGTTATGGCCTTTGATAGGACCGAGGATTTTGGTTAGAATGCAGTAGATTGTCCTTGGCACATAGAGAAAATCCATCACTAGGAAGGTGGTTCTTGGAGCTTGGCAGCCTTCAAAGGCTTCATCAGTACTTGCATCAGATGAGGTTCTTCATAAATAAGCCTTGCGCCTTCAGCAGGAGGGCTGACTGGTATGGCATGAAGTAATTCAGAGGCCGGGGCTTTGTAGTGAGTGTTCTCAGTCATCCAGTCTAGCACCCATGAATCCACATCAGTCACATTTCCAGTGAGGTGCAGAGTAGCATAGAATTGAAGAATTACCTTTTCATTCCAATCACAAATATCAGCACCAAAATTGAGCCCAACTTCGTGAAGAACATTCAAGACTTGTTGGAAGCAGGGAATGGACTCCATATCCACATGAGGAATTTGACGGTGCTCAAATACCTTGTCCTTATCAAATAGGAGTGATGAATAGAAGTTCATCTAGCTTGCAATCCAGAATCGCTTGCGTCGAAGTCTTGCTGAGTCATATGGATTAAATACAATGAAGAAATTATGCTCATCAAAGAAATCGTCAGCCCTGACTTTTGCCCTTTTTGCATGAGGATTTTGTTGCTTGGGCTGAAGATTAGCAGTTAAAGGTCGCACAACCTCTTGTTGCATAATCTCTGGAGCTGCTGTCTAAGGAATTGAAGGTTCGTGTTCTTCAAAGCTGCTTTTGATTCTCCATTTCTTCAGCTATTGCAGCTGGAATTTCTTCAGGAATGGAAAGAATAGAAGTTTGACGTCCTTCAGATCCCGTTTGAATTTCTTCAGTTTGCACAGGGACTGATGAATTGGATGTAGAGGTGTGCCCAATGGTGAAATAGGGTGAATATTTTCCCAATAATCATCATTCAAGACAGGCGTAGTTGAGCCAATGTTGTGAATTGAGGCATAGGTGATGATACCAGCGGGGTGGAAGGGATATCTTCCACTTCAATTTCTTCATCCAACTGCTATGAAGAAGCAGTAGAAGGATTCTCTTTAAAATCGTCATCTCGAATGACATATTCCTCACCAAAAGGAATGGGCTCCTTTGATGGTACAATCGAGATCGGAACAACATCAATTGGGTTAGTGAAGGAACTTGTAAAAGTCCTCACTTTCTTGGGAGCTGAAGACTCTGCTGAGGTTGATGCTTTCCTCTTCTTCACAGTTGCCTTATCCGCAACCTTAGTTTTCTTTACTTCTAATGCAGAAGGAAGAGCGATATTCTTCATTTTTGATGGTTTGATAGGAGGATCAAATGAAATTGGTTCAGTTTCTTCAAGCACGACTGGTACAGTCGCCCTAGTATGCTCAGTTACTTCAGGCGCGACAAATGCTTCAGCTCGCCTGGGTTGTTCTTCAGGCGCAACATGGGTGGTTGCCCTAGCAATTTCTTCAGAAGCTAGAATTTCTTCAGCAGCCCTGGTACTTTCTGTTTCTTCAGCAGCCTGATTTTCATGAGCTACGCTTTCATTTTCTTCAGTGGGCAGAGTAGATGCTTCAACCTAAGGAATTTCTTGTTGCGAGGCCGCAACGTCAGGTTTGATGTTCTTTGCAAGCTTGAGAAATCTGACTTCGGCACCTAGCCAATCTGCATGATAAGTGTCAAATTCATCACTGAGACCTTTAATCTCCTTCTACACATGAACAAGTTCTCCAGGAGACATATTCACAACGTTGTTCTTCAGAAATCGTTCTTTCTTGTGCTGAGCCTTCTTGACTTGTCTGGCCTTCTGAAAATTCCATTTCTCTTCACCGATGAAGGCAATCAGCATGTGACTTTGACCAGGGGTCAGATTCAAGTCAGGCAGTGGAGTGTTGGGGTCCTTGTGCTATAGATCAATAAAGTCCAGGATCTTCCTTGGATCCAGCATGAGAGGCACATAACTGGCTTTGGCTCTAGTGGCCCTTTCTTGCCTATCCCTGATGATTTCAGCAAGTTCTTCATCATCAGCTTCATCATCATCAGATGGAACATGGAGCGCCACTTGCTTCTTATGAGGACTTGGCCTCGTTCCGCGTCCAGTAGTGGTTTTGACCTTCAGTAAGGTTGGACCTATTGAGGACTAAGGTGGATCTGAGAAACTTGTGGATGCTTCAGAAGCAATTGAAAAGCCTGCAGTCCATTGACACGTTGCAAGGTGCACAGTGATGAGGACTTTGCAGCAGTAGTTGAGGATTTTGTGGCAACAAAGGGAATTGGCACTGCCCTTGAAGAAGTTGCCTGAGGATTTTGCCTTGAGGGCTTTGACGTTGAAGAACTTGGCTATGAGGGCATTGCTGTTGAGGAACTCGGCTTCACCGCAGATTTCTTCGGCATATCCTTCTTACGCTTACTTGTTGAGGCCTCAGCAGCAGTAGCTTGAGAATCCTCATTGAATTTCTTCACTGCTTGTTTTGCTACTTTAGCCAATTTGGCTTGGATCTTGCCCCATTCTTTAGGAAATTCCTCACCACGCCTGATGCTGGTGGGATCAGATCGTTGGACAACAGCCAAAGGAGGTCTTGGACATGGAGGGTGTACAACGAATTTCTTCATGTACTTCGGAGTAACATAGCGATACTCCCTTCATTCCTTAGCCCATCTCCTCTCAATTCTGTGTATGCGCACTTTGCGCTGATTCTTGTTTTCTTTGCCATGAGTTGCTTCATCAGGTGTATAGTACTCAACATTATCCTCAGGGATCTAAAACATAGTGTTTGACTCTGGCCTCTTTCCTCCCTTCTGAGATCTCTTCCCATTTGCCATTTTCCTCACTTGAGGACTTTAAACTATGGATGTTTCTGAGGAAGTGTGCAACTTATCTTCAAGGAACTCTGCAAATGAGTTAACTTGACGAGAACCTAGTGATTTAGCAGCGGACATTTTGTACCTGTGAACATAGTATATGTCCGAAGAATTTGGAGAGGTCATATGCATTCTCAGAAAATTTTCAAAAGTATCAAGTTTGAGGAATTTGACCATGGGTGTCTTGAGGAATTTCACTAAGCGTTCTTGACTTAGCTTCCAGAGTTGCATAGATTTGAAAATTCACACAACTGAGGAATCTTGAAGAAAAACATAGCTTAGAGAAACAAATCAAGATACATAAGCATTCAGGTGTTTAAGGAGTGGGAAGTTGAAGAATAAACACCTTTTGAAGATTTTGTGGAAATCATAAGAATCAAAGTAGGGCAGTAAAATCAGATTTTAATTACCCTTGACGAAGAACACAACGAACTGGGAGTGGAGTTGGAGAAGTTCGTCCGTTCAGATCTCCCACGCCCTAACTTGGCGGTGAGAGAGAGCTACGGCGGCTGCGAAGTGAAGATTTCCACGGCCGGCGCGAGTACGATGGTGACGAGGTCGAGGCAATGAAGCTCTTCCTCACCGGCGATGATAGAGTGTAGCGGTGGTGCTAGGTCAGAGAGCTCGAGTGAGGGAAGTGAGATCGAGCGGAGTAAATGTGGTCTAAGGAAGGGGAAGGGTATTTATAGCCACGGTGAAAAACTGCTCGTCCGAAGATTTTGGACGAACATGCCCCTGACCCTTACTATTCTAACGACATGTGTCACCAACGTACATAGAGGTGGAGATTTTGGGGGATCATGGGTGACTTTTTAATCCATCGTGGGATGCAAAACGGTTTGAGCGGCAACAAATGAAAATTTGAAAGGAATATTTTAAAGTTACGTTCGCAAATCCTTCAGCTGTCAAGGACATAGTGAAGATTTTGAACGTGTTTCAAATAGAACGCACATGAAGAATTTGTGAATAGACTGGGTCGAGTTTAGCACAAAGGGGGAACGGGTCCAATCACATTCACTTAGATGAAAATCAACTTGAAGAATTAGCTATAAGTGAATGCTGTTGAGGACATGAAAACTCAAATATATATTGAGTAGCACTATTCTAGTCCCAGGATTAGAATACTTATTTGGATCACGATCGGCCCTATATAGGGCCCGACAGGGCTCTCCCGAACTCCCGCAATTGTGCAAATTAGAGAAAAAAAACAAGATCCACTACCCCACCCCATCAGTACCCGCATGCTCCATGAATCGGGCAGCCGCTGATGCCGTCCTACCAAAATCGAAGCATTGCCGTCGCCGCACTCCCCAGATCGCACAACTGCCGCCCTCCCTATGTTGCGCCGCCACCACCCTTCCCGGAGTGCCTCCCACTACCGCCCCCGATCCCCGGAGCGCCTTCCTCCCCGCGGCCGGCGCCCATCCTCGTCCATCGCCGGTGCCCGTCCTCCTCCGCTGTGAGCCTCTCCTGCTACTCCCACCATCGCATGCCGCCCCGTCGCCGCGGATCCCGCTATTGTCTCCTGCTGCTGCTGCTCCTGTGTCCGGACCACCTACACCACCGGCCTGCCACTGCTAGAGCGCCTCTGAAGGAGCCGGATCCAGCGGGGATCCCCGGAGTGGGCTTCGGATCCCGCCTAACCGCTGATCCATGCACCACCGCTGCTCCACCCCGAGACCTTCTTGGCCAATCTCCGCGCTACCGCCGCTCTACTTCGGCCTCGAGTGCTACAGCTACTCCACTCCGGCATGCCGGCCTCCTGCTCCACCACAACTTCAACGCCAGCACCAGTCTTCTTTCCCCGCTCCCCTACTACAGCGCCCTCGCCACTTCTTCGATTATATTCTCACAATCAGGCTGAACAGAGTTATGAGCTGGTTTTCTGCAGCTCTTCTTCTACTAATTCTTCAGACTCGAAGAAGTTCAGCTTCACGCCAGATAAAAGTTTGGTCTGATGTTCCTCCTCGCTCCCTCTCCTGTTTGTGCATTTCTCCTTGGCTTTCTCTTTATTGATTCACAGATTCACTAGAGCGCCACATGAACTTCTAATACCAGCAAAACATGTGCGTGGTGATGCAGTGCGATGGCCACGGATGCCTTGTTGTGTGTGTGTGCGTGATGTCGCTATTGGTTTCCGCTATGAGGCGAATTTAGTTGTTGTTCTGAAGATTCTGTAATTTAAAAGAAATTTAGGAAGAAATCATCTTATTGTGCTGCTAATTCTTTACTTGTTACATTTCATTAAAAATAGTGGAAAAGCATGAAGTTGGTGTGCTAGTTAAAAAATGTATCATATCATCAGCTTGAAACAGTATGTCATTCACAAAAACATTTGGAGAGAATATGAAAAGTGTGATATTACATTGCAGTAAAAAAAGAGGTCTACAAAAGCTCATGAGGGTGTAGATATTTTAAAAATCCAGAAGTTCAATTTTTTTAGCAAGAAGTTCAAATAGAAAAGAGGAACATTTCAATAGAATTTCTAAAAAATGGTATTCCCATTCTAAATAACCTAGAAGTTCAAACTAAAATAATGGTGTGGTTCAGTGTTTATAAAAATGGGTTTTCCCATTACTAACCAATGAAACTAAGAAGTTCAATTTTAAAAAATGGTAAAGTTCGATGTCTATTAAAAATACAGATGTTTTCTCATTATTAAAAGAATAAAACAATGAAGTTCAAATTTAAAAAATGGTGAAGTTCGATGTCTGTAAAAAAAGGATTTTGAGCAAAGAATGATTTTCCCCATTCAAATAAATTTAGAAGTTCAAATTAAAATAACAGTGTAGTTCAAATAAAAAAATTGAAACTTCCCTTAAAAAACCTAGAAGTTTAATTTAGAATAAACGATCATTTGATTTTCATGTTTCAAAAAACCCCCGAGAAGTTCAGTTTAAGGAACCTAAAAAGTGCGAATTTAAAAACTAAGACTTTCCTTGCTGTTGAAACAAATAAAAGTCGAGAAGTTCAAAATAAAAAAACAGAGTAGTTCGATGCTTACGAAAAAATCAAATTATTTCCGGTTCTAGGAAAAAATAATAGTATGAAATTTCAATTTAAAAAAAATTGTGTGATGCTTATTCGAAAACAATTTTTTCTAAGAATAAGAATAAGAAGTTCAAAGTAAAATAACAAAGAAGTTCGCCGTATATAAAAAGATCCAATTTTTCCTCTTTACTAAAGAATGAAATGAAAAACTTCAAATTAAAAATGGGGACAACTAAAAAAAGTTTAAAAAGTGTTGATGTTTACTAAAAAAATCTAGGATTTTCACAGATATCTGTTTTTGTTAAATTATCAATGATGAAGTTCAAATTGAGAAGGTAGTCAAATTTGGTGTTTACTTAAAAATCAAAAACAATTCATTACTCAAAATAATATAAAAAGGTGAAGTTCAAATTGAAAATAACACACAAGTTCAGAGTTTATTAAAACATAGCATTTACCTGTTCAAAAAAATATTAAACACAACGCCATTTTTGCACTTTTAAAAACAACTCATAAACGGAAAAAATGGTTGGTAGAAGTTCTAGTGCTCGGTCCGAGAAAGTTAGAAAATTCTTGTGAGAGAGGTTAAACAAAAATACGTGACGGAAGTGCAAGATGAAAACAACGGGAAGTTCAACTACTACACGAAATGCGTTGCAGATAGGAAATATAAAAATAGAAAACAAACTACTTAAAAGGTTTGTTGCAAGAAGTTCACGTGCTCCTCCCGGTGAAGTTCGAGATCTCTAGTGCGAGACGTCCGACCTTCAATTACATGTAAAAAACAGGCAAAAAATGATGTTGTTTTTGCCATTTTTAAAACTGCTCTCAAACGACAAAAAATTGTATCGTCTGTCTACATGAAAAAGATGATCCTATTCATAAGCTTTCCTAGGGTATATTGTATGCTATATTCCGATGAATGGTTTAAAAGTTTTTATGTATACAGTTAAAAACACATTTTTACGCATTGAAAAAATTTGCGAGCATGAAAACTGATCAACACATGAAAGTTGCGTGTTTTCAACAGCTTTCCATCGGTATATCATTTGCTCAATCCCGATAAGTGGTTTGGGAGTTACGGGCAAAAAACGACATTTCAAAAACAGAGTGAAGTTCAAACAGACATGGCCGAGAAGTTCAACTACTTCGCGCAGTGCATTTCCATTCGCGATGAAGGCAGAAATCATGATCTCTCATTTTCTAATTTACTTCAAAACTGCAGGAATATCATTTATGTAAGTTCAAGTCCTCGGTCGGAGAAAGTTTACAAAATTATTGTGAGAGAGGTTTGTACAAAAGGACGATACAATTTTTTGTCTGGCATGAAGCTGAACTTCTGTGAATGGATGGAGAGCTACGAGTAAAAAAAGCACGTGAACAACAGAGTGAAGTTCAAGTAGACATGCCAAGAAGTTCAAGTTCTTCACGCGGTGCATTTTCAAAGAATCTGTTTCGCGATAATGCAGAACACATGATCTCGCCGTTTTCAAAATTACTTGAAAATGGCTAAGAATCAGAGAAAATCATCTACATGAAGAAGTTTCGCATTTTCCATAGCTTTTCAACGGTATATTACTTGCCCCATTTCGATAAAGTTTGTAGAAATTAAGGCCAAAAAACATTTTTAGCCATTTTAAAGTTGACTTAAAACCGTAATGAATTGGAAGAAACAATATATACCAAAAAGTTTAGTATTTCCTCAAGCTTTCCAATGCCATATCATTTGCTGCATTCGGACGTATGGTTAAAAATTTAGCTCGAAAATACGACCTCAATGAAACTTGTACCATTTTCTAAATTACTTTTAAACCGTTCAAAATTAGAAAAAATTTCAACATGAAAAAGTAGCGCATTTTCATAAGCTTTCCAATGCCATATCATTTTCCTAAATTCGATTAGTCGTTTAGAAATGGCATCAAAAATACGAACTCGACTGTTTGGTTTGCGAAATTTTATGGTTTTCCAAATTAATCTTTAACCATAAGGAATTAGAGAAAACTTTCAACATGTGGAAGGAGCGGTTTTGTAGAAGCTTTCCAACGCCATATTATTTACCTCATTCCAATAAACGATTTAGAAATGCGATCGAAAATACGATTCACGGTTTTTGTGTAAAGAAAAAACGGTTTTCAAAACTGCTTATATTTTGCCAAAAAATTAACTTGGGTCATGATACTTGTGTCCATAGCTTTCCACCAGTATATCGCAAGCCCCATTTGCGCATTGTTGGCCGAAGTTGAACCTAGCACCGGGGGAAGTTCAGGTCGAACAACTCAGGTAGTAAAATTGTAAAAGACGCAAGTTCATCACAACTCGAGAGTAAAATCCGCCAACAAGCGAGATTCCTATTTACAATGGGCATTTAGTTGCTAAAAACTGTTTCTAGATTAAATTTACATCATACAGAACATGACTGACTAGAATAATTCACGCGGGGAGACATGGTTGCGAAGATAGGCCGAAGGTCGGGTTCCTACAGAGGGAAGTTCATGCTGTGTAAATCAGGAAGTTCATGTTGTGATCAGAATAATATTCTGATCCCGTGATCACCCAGGGGTAGTTACTACTTTACCATTATAGGGAAAATCCATATATTATATATATAGGGAAAATCCATCCTGCCACCCAGGGGTAGTTACCCCACATGTCTCATATACTACCATATGATATTCTATATACTACTTTATCATTATAAGTATGTTCATATATTATATATAAGATAATCCAAAGTGGGTAACAGTAAAAAATTGCAAGTTGACCCATAGTTTTTATTATATTTGTGAAATACACATATATATGTACGTAAAATGGTGCGTACCAAAAATACGATGCATACTACCTAAAAATACTACATATACTACCTAAACATTCTTATATACTACATACTACAAGTACATATTTTTGGATTTGGTAGATATTACATACAACATACAAATCTCAAGTGGTGGTAACTACCACTGGTAGTAGATAATTTTTTTGTCCTATATATACTGTATAGTTCATATTTATTGTAATGTACGTATCATCTGTCGAGGTATTTAGTTTATGTACATGTATCCACCTATCAAAAGGTAGTTTTATTTATGGGTATATATCAATAAATTTCACATCGAGGTATGTATATACACATAAATATTTTGAGTATGCATTTTTTTCAGGGACTTCAGTATGCACCAACAGATATCACGGTTGGGTATTCACCTTCATTTCGTTTAGAATGACCGAGATATATCCAATTTTTATTAGTTATAATATCTCGGCTATGTTTACATTTTCTACATATAATACTTCGGGTATATGTATACTTTCATCAGGTACAATACTTCTAATATGTGTATATTTTTATTCGTTATAATGGCCCTGTGTATGTGTATATTTTCATCAGGTATAATACTTCTAATATGTGTATATTTTTATTCGATATAATGGCCCCGGATATGTGTATATTTTCATTAAGTATAATACATTAGTTCTGTGTATTTTCATTGGGTATAACACCAACACACACACACACACACACACACACACACACACACACATATATATATATATATATATATTTATCACGGTCTAATAATATGTACACATGGGTATCTGTGATTAGACCGTAATATTAGGTATAAATACCCACCAACTATAATATCACAGTCTAATAACATGTACATGTGGGTATCTCGGGTACATCTACCACATATTAAAAATCTGACATGTATGGGTATATTCAAAGAAATTCACATCAAGGTATATACATACAGAGAAACATCTTGAGTATGCACTATTTTTTTGCGGGGATTTGAGTATATACACTTTAAATATATTGACTATGTCTGTAGGTATCAAAAGTATAAAATAAACTATTTGGTATATATGTACCCAAGTACGAGTGTTCAGAGTATTTTAACAAGACTATAGTAAAATTCTTAATAAAATAAATCCTATATGAGGCAATCAATCACATGCATTTGTTTTGGAAACCAATATGTAATCAATGGTCGTGAGTACTAGTGCATGCAAGCACAAAATGGAAAGTACATTATTTGGAAGGCACCAATGGTTATTTATATGTAGGAAATGCGTTAACGGGTTGGATCCAAACAAGGAGCCCAGGCACCTAGGTGCCCCACATAATTTATATTTATACATACATACATACATACATACATACATACATATATATATATATATATATATATATATATATATATATATATATATATATATATATATATATATATATATATATAGGACAACACTATTCTAATCCCAGGATTAGAACAACTATTTGGATCACCCTATAGTGTTGGGGAACGTAGTATTTCAAAAAAATTCCTACGATCACGCAAGATCTATCTAGGAGAAGCATAGCAACGAGCAGGGAGAGTGTGTCCACGCACCCTCGTAGACAAAAAGCGGAAGCGTTAAGTAACACAGTTGATGTAGTCGAACGTCTTCGCGATCCAACCGATCAAGTACCGAACGCACGACACCTTCACGATCTGCACGCGTTCAGCTCAGTGACTGTCGGTGTACTAGTGTAGGGGTACCCTAGTACCCCGAACCTGTGCACGGGCAGTCGCAGCACCCCGCGGCAGGGCCGACTTGGTGACCGCCAAGATCCTCAAGGGCTCCTTTGGATCCATTCAAGACGAAGTAAACAAGACCCCGGCAAGAGGAGCTTGCCGGGAAGGCCACTCAGGGCGCAAAGGAAACAAGGCCCCGGCAAGAGGAGCTTGCCGGGAAGGCTTGGTGGGCACCGAGCCCCCAAGCACGACAAGGTTCCTGCCGCGGCAAGACGCTTGCCGGGGCAGGCAACCTCTCCATCTCCGCTCCAGCTCATCCGCCAACGTGTCGCCACGGGGTTTCTCCAGAAACGCGTGTCGACGGGCTGTGCAGCCAGCGGGGAGCGGCGACAAGCGACGCTGACAAGCTACCTTCGTGGCAAACGGAGGCGCACTTGACGGTCCCTGTTACACTGTTCGGGCGACTGAGACGGGCATTGATGACTCTTGTCCCTTGCCGTCAGAGTTAGGTATAGGTTACTGTACACTGTACAAAGTGGTGTACCAACCTATGTTTTTACTATCTTACCCTTTTCTACTTGCCACATTTGGAAACCCCTTGTGTCTATAAAAGGAGGCCCGGTGCAACGTGAGGAGGTTCGCTGGTTCGATTCAGCTCTGCTTAGTTCATCCTACTCATACGACACACTCAAAGCTAGCTTTTGTAGCTCCCTGTTGCTCCCTAGCAAGAACACAAGATAATCCGCAAAGCAGCAAGAGGAGTATTATCTCTCCGGAGAGCTCCGAAGCTGGGTAAACCCGCTCGTGTGCATCGCCTCGATCCGCTCTTTGTGCAACCTCCGCCCCCCTCCGAACCACAAGGGACCCAGGTCCCATAGGTGCTCGTGGGACGCGGCCAACCCGTCCCCGACATCTTTGGCGCGCCAGGTAGGGGGCGTCGAGGCTGTGCGAACCCGATCCGACGTTCGCACGGGCAGTTTCTTCATCAACAATCTTCGTCAACATGGCGCCGAAGAAGAAGTCTTCGGCAGCAGCAGAGCCGTCTGCGTCGAACCCACCGCCACCGGAGCTGTCAGCTGGTGGGGGAAATGCCGGCGGAGGAGCGGGCGTCTCGAGAGAGCCCACGACGCCGCCAGGTCCAAAGACAAGGCGGCGCAGATGTCGGCGCCCGAATCCTCACCGCGCCCTTCTCAGGAGGCGCGGGACCGACAACGTCGCGATGCTTGCGGCACCATACGCTCGTTGGATCAAGGCCGAGCCGGAGGATCCCAAGGCCCTCGAGACCCGCATGCACGCCAAAGATGCTTGGTACGAAAGCGAGTATTTGATGCGCTATGGATGCTGCTCCTCCTAACTTGGTTAGGAGTCCGAGCACATCCCGTTCTTCGCCCAGACGCCGTTGCCGCCAACCACGCCAGCGGAAGCGTTGGCAAGAGCTCAATTACTTCTAGATTACCCTCCAACGGCCGATAAGGTCGACGAATGGAGGGCCACAATTCAGAGTCTCATCGGCTTCGCCAACGGAGACGTCCCACGGCAACCGAGTGCCTCGCAGCCGCGACAAGGCGACAAGGCCTAGCTGACGGTGACGAAACTTGCGGGGGTGCAGCCACCGTACACTCCCCCTCCCGAAGGCCAAGATCGCCGACTCGCCGGATCCACATCGACAGCGACTCCACAGCGTCATCGGATCCGCGAGCTCGTCGCGACCAGCGCCAAGTTCTTCGAGAACGGCAAGAAGAAGACGCTTTCGAACCCGTGATCGGCGCCCGAAGAGAAGCGCCGCCATCAATCGACCAACGCGCCGGGCCCACTGCCGATATGCATGCGCCAGGGAACCAGCGACTTGCCGTCTGTGATAGGTTGCCCTGCGTTCACTCGTGAGCTGCGGCAAGTCCGGTGGCCCGACAAGAAAAACTTCAAGCCGGACGTGCCGGAGAAGTATGATGGCAGGACACACCCATCGGAGTTCCTCAGCATCTACACCATTGCAGTGCAGGCTGCGGGGGGACGAGACGACAAGATCCTCGCCAACTATTTTCCCTTGGTGCTCAAGCCAAACGTCAAATCTTGGCTCATGCACTTACCGGATAGTTCTATTTCCTCTTGGGCAGATCTGTGCCACCAGTTTGTTGGCGCCTTCACAGGCGGCCACAAGCCTCATGGACAGGAGAGTGACCTTCACCTACTTGCCCAGAAGGAAGGAGAGTCCCTACGAAAATTCATCCAGAGATTCAGTCGAGTGCACTACAACATCCCAGACATCCACCCTGCCGCGGTGATCAGTGCATTCCATCAGAATGTGCGAAACCGCAGGATGAGGGAGGAGATGGCGATGTGCAAAGTGAAAGACGTCAGCGAGCTCTACGCCCTGGCCGACAAGTGTGCACGCGCTGAAGAAGGAAGAAGACTCCCAGGGGAGAATGTGGGAGCAGAATCTGATAGTGAGGAGACCACCCCGGCAATGAAGAGCCGGCGGCGAAATAACAGAAGGAAGAAAGACCAAGAAGTACTAGTTGTCGAGCAGTCCGGCAAGGATGGTGCCGCCAACAAAACCAAGGTGAGTGGCTCCGGCAAGGAGGTTGCCGTTGACGCCGACCGCCAAGCTGTGGCGGCTGCCGACAAGCCTGACAGCTCCAACAAGCAGTACTGTAAAATCCACCGCACCAAGGGCCACGATCTCCAGAGCTGCAAGAAAGTCGAACAACTTGTTGAGCTACAGAGAGCTGAATACGAGCGGCGAGACAAGGAGAAGGCCCAGGAAGGTGCAGGTGCAGCAAGTAAGAAGAGACCCGGTCGGGGAGGGCCTTGTGGCAAGGCCAAGCAGCGACAAGGAGAGACCTCCAGCGCGACAAGGAAGAAGATGAAGATGAAGATGACGAAGACATAGAAGATGATAAGCTGACGAGCAGGAGTTTCAAAAGGCAACAGAGGTCCTTTGCGTTGACGGCGGTGCATCTCTGCATACCTCGCACTGCCAACTCAAGCAATGGATGCGAGAGGTCAATGCGGCAGAACCATCCATAGAGTCACGCAAACCTCTGAAGTGGTCCAGCACGCCCATCATTTTTGACATTGAGGATCACCCTGATCGCATCACTGCGGTCGGGTGCTTGCCGATGTTGGTATCTCCAACGATCCGCAACCTCAAGGTCACAAAGATGTTGGTTGACGGCTGGGCCGGCCTGAACTTGATCTCCTCTGCAGTGCTCCAGAAACTTCAAATCCCTGACAGCGAGCTCGAAGAAACTGGTACTTTCCAAGGAATCAACCCAGGAAGGAGCAAGCCGAAAGGGAAGGTCACGTTGCCGGTAACATTCGGCAGCGAGCTCAACTTCAGAACTGAGAAGGTCACGTTTGACGTTGCCGACTTCCCATTGCCCTACAATGGCATACTTGGCCGTCCAGCACTCGCCAAGTTCATTGCCGCCTCTCATTATGCTTACAACCTACTCAAGATGCCCGGCCCGATAAGCGTCATTTCTGTCCATGGAGACAAGAAGGACGCGCTTATCTGCGCCGACAAGATTTACCGGGATGCAGCAGCCGCAACAGATAGCAAACCACTTGCCGCTGAAGCTCCCGGGGGGAAGAAGAAGGCCACCAAGTCCGGCAAGAGCTCTGTTTCCCACTCCGGCAAGCGCACCTCCTCGGAGTGCTGCGCTACCGTCGAGGACGCACCATCAAGCTCCACCGGCAAGTGCAAGAAGACGATGGCAGCTCCGCCGAAGACCAAGAAGGTGCCCGCTAAGGAGGACGGCGCTGGTGGTACCTTCACCATCGCTGCCACGCTTGACCCTAAATAGGAAGGCGAGCTCGTTGCTTTCTGAAGCGAATGTCGATGTATTTGCATGGCAACCATCGACATCCCGGTGTTCCCAGGAAAGTAATTGAGCACCACCTAGCTGTCTGTCCTCACGCGCGGCCCGTCAAGCAGAAAGTTAGGAAACAAGCAGTGGAGCGCCAAGAGTTTATAGCAGGAGAAATCAAGAAGTTGGAAGCAGCAGGACTTGTCAGGGGAGTACTACATCCCACGTGGTTGGCCAATCCGGTAGTTGTACGCAAAGCTAATGGGAAATGGAGGCTTTGTATTGACTTTACGAATGTTAATAAAGCTTGTCCCAAAGACCCATTTCCCTTGCCGCGTATCGACCAGATTGTTGACTCCACGGCTGGATGTGACCTGCTTTCGTTCCTTGATGCATATTCAGGATATCATCAGATCTTCATGGCAGAAGAGGATGAAGAGAAAACCGCATTCATTACACCATGTGGCATGTACTGTTTCATACGGATGCCTTTTGGTTTAAAGAATGCTGGTTCAACCTTCGCAAGAGTAGTCCATGATGCCTTTGAGCCGCAGATACACAGAAATGTTGAAGCCTACATGGATGATATAGTGGTCAAAAGCAAGGACAAAGCAACTCTGATTCAGGATTTGGATGAGACGTTTGCAAATCTGCGCAAGATCAACCTCAAGCTCAACCCCGAGAAGTGCATGTTTGGAGTCCCTTCCGGCAAGCTTCTCGGCTTCTTTGTGTCTCAGCGGGGAATCGAAGCCAATCCCGACAAGATTAAGGCCATTGAGCAGATTGAAGCACCGTAGCGTGTCAAGGATGTCAGAAGGCTTGCCGGTTGCGTGGCTGCTCTCAGCAGGTTTATCTCTAAGTCTGCTGAACGCGCCCTGCCGTTTTTCAAGATTTTGAAAAAGGCAGGTCCAATGAAATGGACTCGAAGCGGAGGCTGCGCTGCAGGATTTGAAGAGATACTGTCCTCCGCTCCAATACTTATCGCACCTAAGCCACAAGAGAAGTTGCTGTTATATATAGCGGCAACCAATCAAGTGGTTAGTGCTGCGTTAGTAGCGGAGAGGGAGGCAGATGATGAGCCGGCAACCGAGGCAAGTGCACCCAGCGACAAGCAGGGGGCTTCGCCGTCAAGCTCTGGTCCCGACAAGGACACATCAGCGCAGGGCTGCGACAAGATACGGAAGAAGATGGTGCAGCGCCCAGTTTATTTTGTCGGTTCCCTTCTGCAAGGAGCTAGATCAAGGTACTCTGGTGTGCAAAAGTTGCTTTTCGGCCTCCTCATGGCCTCGAGAAAGCTGCACCATTACTTCCAAGCACACGAGATAACAGTCGTCACTCGCTTTCCGCTGAAGAGGATTTTGCAAAATCCAGAAGCAACAGGCAGGATTGTTGAGTGGGCACTGGAACTGTCAAGCTTTGGTCTCAAGTTTGAAAGCACTTCAACTATCCAAAGCAGAGCGTTGGCGGAATTCATAGCAGAATGGACGCCGACGCAAGATGAAGAAACTCCAGAGACAAGCATTCCCGCCAAGGAGGCAAATAAAGAGTGGCTGATGTACTTTGATGGTGCCTTCTCGCTGCAAGGCGCCGGAGCTGGTGTGCTGCTTATCGCACCCACCGGAGAGCACCTCAAGTACATAGTCCAGATGCACTTTCCCAAGGAACAAGCAACAAACAATACTGCAGAGTATGAAGGTTTGCTTGCCGGTCTCAGGATTGCGGTAGACCTTGGGGTCAAGAAGCTCATTGTCAGGGGGGACTCGCAACTTGTCGTCCGCCAAGTAAATAAAGATTATCAGAGCCCGTTGATGGAAGCATACGTTGATGAAGTGAGGAAGCTAGAAGAGCACTTTGAAGGCCTGCAAATGGAACATGTTCCAAGAGCTCAGAATGATATAGCCGATGGCCTCTCCAAATGTGCCGCACTTAAGTTACCTGTGGAACCAAGGAATCTTTGTTCTCAAGCTGACTCAGCCAACCGTAACACCATCAACATGACAAAGCAAGAAGAGAAAATTGGTTTCCGGCGAATACTTTCCGGCAGAGCTTCCTGGAGCCGCCACTAAGAAAGTCCCTAAAATCAACGCAAATATCACTGAGGAGCAGTCTGCTCCGACAAGCCCATTGGTTTGTTTCGTTGAAGCAAACGCTCCCGACAAGCTTTGCTCTGGCAAGCTTGCCGGGAATCATCAAGCTCCGGCAGAACCACAGGTTCTTGCCGTAGAAGCTGATGTTCCCGCAGTGATAGATGAGCCTTTAATCCTTATTGTCGAGCCACGTGCTCCAAAGATGGGCACAAAGAGATCGTCCATTTCCTTCGTGACAGAGAACTTCTCAAGAGCAAGAAGAAGCGGAAAGAGTAGCCCGGCAGTCAAGTATGTACCAGTTTGTTGACAACATCCTGCATGTAAGAAGACTCAACGGTGTGAAATTGAAGTGCATTTGCTGGGAAGATGGATGTAAGCTGTTGGCGAAGATACATGGAGGCATATGTGGTCACCACATTGGCGCAAGAGCACTTGCCGGCAAAGCTTTCCGGCAAGGTTTCTTCTGGCCAGAAGCCCTCCAGGATGCGACTGCACAAGTAACCAAGTGTGAAGCGTGCCAGTTCCATTCCAAACAGATACACCAGCCAGCTCAAGCTCTCCAGACGATCCCTTTATCCTGGCCCTTCTTGGTCTGGGGGCTCGATATCCTCGGCCCCTTCCCCCGAGCTGTCGGGGGCTTTGAGTACTTGTACGTCGCAATCGACAAGTTCACAAAGTGGCCGTGAAGTGGAAGCGATGAGGAAGGTGACCGCCGCGATCGTGATCAAGTTCTTCAGGTCAATTGTTTGCCGTTTCGGGATTCCCAACAGGATCATTACCGACAACGACACCCAATTCACGAGCCGCACCTTCATGCAGTACGCTCAAGATCTGCTTTGCTTCTGTTGCTCACCCGAGAAGCAACGGTCAAGCAGAGAGAGCGAACGCTGAAGTGCTGCGGGGACTCAAGACCAGAACTTTCGACAGGCTGCACAAGTGCGGAAGAAACTGGATCGAGGAGCTGCCGGTGGTTCTTTGGTCGATCAGGACGACGCCAAATCGAGCCACTGGCCAGACACCTTTCGCTCTAATCTACGGAGCAGAGGCAGTTCTCCCCACGGAACTCGTGTACGGGTCACCTCGAGTGCTCGCTTATGATGAGCTTGAGCAGGAGCAGCTGCGACAAGATGACGCGTTGCTCCTCGAGGAAGACCGTCTTCAGGCTGCTGTACGAGCTGCTCGTTACCAGCAAGCTTTGCGTCGCTACCATAGCCGCAAAGTTAATGCCAGAAGCTTCGAGGAAGGCGACCTTGTTCTTCGGCGTGTTCAATCCGCCAAGAATTCCAACAAGTTGACGCCGAAGTGGGAAGGCCCTTATCGGGTAAAACGAGTCACTAGGTCCGGCGCTGTCCGCCTTGAGACCGAAGATGGCGTTCCGGTGAGCAATTCCTGGAATATAGAGCATCTTCGCAAGTTTTACCCATGAGGCGCGGTTACCGGAACCCGTTCCGGCAACCAACCTTTTATACAAGTCTTGCCGCTGTTGCATGTAATCCTTTGTACAAAGCCGGGCGTAGACCCCGTGCAGCAGTAAAGCCTATGTGTTGCGCGCAACTTGTTAATACATGCTTTCATGATCATACATGCATGTGTTTACTAACATTTTGTGCAGCATCCACACCCGGTAAGCGATAACGAGCCACTAGGCTCCATAACTTTATTTTCTCTTCTTTCTTCTCAAACAAGAGGAAGGTTCATCCACCCACAAGTTAACCGGGGGGAGGGGGGGGGGGGCGAGGAGATGATAATGGTGTGGGCCGCCAAGCGTCGCTCGAGGAACTGTTGCCTTGCCGGGAAATGAAAAACAGAAAAGCTAAGTTGCTAAGTTTAAGCGACCAGTTTTAAATTTTTTTAAGTTATCTTCCTTGAACGACCGCGCTTTGTATGGAAAACCTGTGCGCGAAGGAACCAAATCGTGACTGGTCGCGCCCTTACTTTGTTTCAAGTCCGCTCAACAACTTAAGTGAGCTGCGACTAGTCTGCGACAAGGTTGCTTGTCGGTAGCGACCCTGCCAACAGGCTGCTGAAGCTCCGCACTCGGCGCTCGCGGCAAGGGTGCCTGCACCGGCAAGTTCCCCCGAAAAGCGTAGGGCAGCAACATACAAAGCCAAGAGTCGAGTGAAGGAAATAGCATTGCATTCGATTTCCTAAGATAGTGTATATTACATAATAACTTGTCGCAGATCTAATAGACTTTTTACCTAAACATGATCTACAGCGACAAGAGAAAGATAGACTTGGCGGCCTAGTCCACGCGATCGCCCTCGAGCCTCTTAACTCCGCTCACCCTGTCCACAATGGGTGCGACAAGGGCCTTGAGCGCTTCAACATCAGCGGAGGGAGGCAGGGACTTGAGGGCTTTTGTGAAGTCGATGCTTGGGTTGCGGAAGGCCACCTTCATCAACACCTTCTGGAGAGCCTCGGCGCAGACTTGGCATGATTCCTCCGCCAGTTGCTTTGGAACCTCTTCCCGGAGCCGCTGGATTCCTGCCAACACGCCTTTGAAGAATAGGCTGAGCTTGACGCTGGGTTGGAGTTTTTCGTCGGTGGAGTATCCAAGATCTGTCATCCCCAACTCCATCAGCTCATTATGGATGCCAGCAGCGGTGTCCACAAGACCTTCTGTCCAGTGCATTATGCTTTCATGAAGATTATTCTGGGCGGTCACAGCATCCGACAGCAACTCCTCGGTGGTCTTGATCTTGTCCAGCAGGCCCGTCTCCCGATCCTTGGCGCCATTCAGCGTCTCCGTCAGGGTGGTCAGTTTCAGCTCCAGATCCGCCTTGGCGTCCTTGGCTGCATCGATCTCCTTGATCTTGTCAGCAAGACGACCCTGCAACTCGCCGAGGGTGTAAGCGTCCTTCTCGCGCTCGCGCTTCAACCCGGCGACCTCCTCGGCGCTCTTCTGGAGGGAGGACTCCAGCTGAGCCACCCTCGTCTCCAGGTCCTTCTTGGCGGCCTCGGCAGCCGCAGCAGCATCCTTCGCCTCCTGAAGTGGCCCGCCAATCGTTTGCTCGCGCGCGGCGAGATCTTCCTCAAAGCTATCGAGGTTGATCTTCCGCTGCGCTAGCTCACCTTCCCGCCCGGAGAGCTTCTCGCCGGCAAGCCTCTGCTGCTCCTCGACCTCGCCCTTCTCCAAGATGAAGGCCGTGCGCTCCTCAGCAAGCTGCTCCCGCGCCTCTGCTATATCCCGGAGAGTTTCCTTGTTGGCGCGTCGGAGCTCTTCCGCGCGTTTCTCCAAGTCAGCTCCTGCCCTCGCGACAAGCGCCTCCCTTGACTCCAGCTTGGCTTGTCGGGCGCGGTAGAGCGATAGCAACCTCCCTATCAGCCGCTCCTCCTCAGGTTCGCCGCTGCTGCTGCTCGGAGCATCGACCAGCGACAGCCCGGCGGAGGCAAGCAGTTCCGCGTTGAAGGTCTCCCCCTCGACCGGTGCCCTGGAGCTTGATGCCCATGGGAACTTGATGAAGACTCCCTCGCCGGCCTTCAGGTAGGCGCCGGGCTGGGGCTCTTCGGAGTCCGGTGCGGCATCGATGGCGGGAGGATCGGCGGTCGGTGCAGCGCCCGACGCTCCTGCGGCCTCCGGGCCGTCAGTGCGGTCGCCAGACTCCTCCCCAACCTCTGCGCCAGCAGCCTTGGCGGCCTCCCCGCCGGCGGGCACTCCAGCGCCGGCCTCCTCCTCCGCGTTGGCGGCGTCGACATTGTCGCCGCGAGCGTCTTCCTCGCCGGCGGCCTCAGTCTCCATCGGATCTCCGGCAGGTGGATCTGATGGTCAGAAGAAGAAAGCACAATTCAAGCAGAGGTTCGAAAGGAAAGAACCCAAGAGAAATTATCAAGCAAGAACATTACCTGCAGTAGGGTCTGTTGCCGCGGTCTCCACCACCGGAGGTTCGTCGGCACCGGTCCTTGCCGGGGAAGCTCTCCTTGTCGGAGAGGCCTCCCTTGCCGGAGAGCGCTCTCTTGGCGGAGAGTTCTCCCTTGGCGGCGTAGTCGAAGCAAGCAGAACTTCAGGAGTAACCTCCGGTGCTTCCTGATGAGGCTGCTCTGCTCCTACATAATTCAACAAACCAGATGTTAGTAACAAGAGGAGCACCTAAGCACACCCAAACATGAGAAATGTACCAGACACTTACGCTGGGGGCTGTGCTGGGGGCTACTCTGCTGAAGGGTTGCCGGGTCCGGCAAGGGGATTCCTGACGAGCCCCCTGTCGCCACAGGGGAGTCATCCGAGACGACAACCACCGGCGTCTTGGTCCTCTTCGCCGCCCTCTGAGCTGACGCCCTGAAGAAGAAGGTTCAGAGTGAAGCTAGTCAGATATGAGATAAAACAATAAGTTGGAAGATTACAAGTAACAACGACAAGATCTTACTCTTCCTCCTCTTCCTCGGAGCTGAGGGCGGAAAGATCAAACTCCGCTCCGGCGCGACGAATTGGGGGAGAAGATTCCCTCGGACGCTTGACGTGCAGGGGCCGCGGAACCAGAAGATCCCGCGCCCAATGCCGTGGCGGAATGAGGCGCTCCCGCGGCAACAGTACTTGCCGCGGTGGAGCGCGTCGGGCGGCGAGGAGGATGTTGGACCGTATGCCCCCCCGCCACTTCTCCAGTCTTCCGGAGGCGTCTCCTTGGCGGGGCAGCGGGCTCCTCCTCCGCCAAGCTACTTGACGGCGGAGGGGAGGCACCACCGGCAGACTCGCTCGGCTCGTTGTCGGGCTCGGGCTGCTCCTCCTCGCCGATGAACTCCTCTTGGTCGTTAAGGCTTGCCGCCTGGGCCCTCTCTGCCTCCTCGAGAGTAAACCCAGACGCGCCGGCGGCGGCAGCCTCTGCAGCCTCCTCCAACCTCGTGGCGATACGCGCCATCTCCTGCTCGGTGGTGTCGGGAGTGAGCCGCCTCTGCTCGTCGGCACGGATCGGCGCTTCAACCAAGTTGTCGAAGAACTGTTGCACTATGTCATCGGCGGGCTCCTGCCAAGTTGGAACGATTCCGTGGGAATCGCTGGCAACGGCATTATCGCGGATGTCGCCGAGCGACGAAGTTGTTGCACAATGGCACAACTCCCTCGGCAACATACACCATCCGGGTTATCCGCTTCAGCTTGAACAGCTCCCGCAGATGCCGCCAAGCTCCAAGGTAGTGAAGTTCCACCAGACCTGGGCGCAGCCTCATGATATCCGCCGCGTTCTGGAATTCCCAAGCAGGCTTCCCTCTCTCCTGCAAGGGCGCAATGCGGCGGCGAAGGAAGTCCGCGCCAAATGCTCCTACGGTAAGCCCTGCTTGCCGGAGACGCAAAATCCTGGTCGTGGCAATCTTCAACTTGTCGTCCTCCGGCGCCAAGTTGCTCCAATCGTTGCCGCGAACTATGGGGGTTTTGCGCAGGGCAGTAAAAGGCTGTGGCTCCTCCTCTAAGATCCAGCACCAGTCAGCCCTCCACTCCTCCCACTTGCTGCACATCTCTCCGTCAAGATACGCTTCCTTCTTGCCGATCCTAGAGGTCCATGCAATTCCTCCCGACAGCGGCTCTCCCCTCTCTCTACGCGGGGTGAGAAGTAGTGGCGGAAGAGTGCGACGTTTGGGTGGACCCCGACAAAGTTCTCGCAGAGATGTGCGAAAATGGCCATGGTGAGGATGGCGTTGGGGGTGAAGTCAAGGAGGCAGAGGCCATAAGTGTTCATAACATCGCAGAAGAATTCAGAAAAGGGCGGGCAGAGCCCGCACCAAAAGAAGATTGCGAAGAAGGGGTACCCGATGGAGACCTTAGCGGATGTAGCGGCGGAGATGACCCTCGTGCGCGGGTGCGTGCGGGTCTCCATCGACCAGAAGAGATAGTACAGCTCCCGCAGCTCCTCCCTGCCGAGCAGGGGATCGAAGAGGGCCCACTCTTTCTGCAGCGCTGCGAGCCGCTGCGCCTCGGCCGATTTCACGCCTTTTCCCTTGTCGGCCTTCGGAGCCATAGGGAGAGGTGGTGGAGGAAGCCGGCGGCGTTGGTGGCACCGGCGGCAATGGAAGGGGCGGAGCGTCGCTCTCTTTGGGCTCGAGAAGGAAGGGGGAAAACGACGGGGTTTTTTATGATGTGACAGCAAGGGCAAGTGGGCGCCCCGCCCCTGTTCCCCCCGCTTATAAAGGGGAGAGGGGACGGGCGTTCCGATTTTTTCCCATTAAAGAAAGCCCCACGATCTTCCCCACGACGCCACGTCCGGTGCGTGCCGTTCATGGGAAGCGTGGTGGGTCCAAGGCGAATAACGGCGTAATCAAGACCACGCTGCGTGCCAATCGCTTTTTGGGCCCGCCCAACAGAGCTCGGCGCCGTGTATGGCCCAGGCCCGGGGGCTCCTATCGGTGTACTAGTGTAGGGGTACCCTAGTACCCCAAACCTGCAGACGAAGCAACAGCACTCGCCAGCAGGCCGACTTGGTGACCGCCAAGATCCTCAAGGGCTCCTTTGGAGCCATTCAAGACGAAGTAAACAAGACCCCGGGAAGAGGAGCTTGCCGGGAAGGCCACTCAGGGCGCAAAGGAAACAAGGCCCCGACAAGAGGAGCTTGCCGGGAAGGCTTGGTGGGCGCCGAGCCCCCAAGCACGACAAGGTTCCTGCCGCGGCAAGACGCTTGCCGGGGCAGGAAACCTCTCCATCTCCGCTCCAGCTCATCCGCCAATGTGTCGCCACGGGGTTTCTCCAGAAACGCGTGTCGACGGGCTGTGGAGCCAGCGGGGAGCGGCGACAAGCGACGCTGACAAGCTACCTTCGTGGCAAACGGAGGCGCACTTGACGGTCCCTGTTACACTGTTCGGGCGACTGAGACGGGCATTGATGACTCTTGTCCCTTGCCGTCAGAGTTAGGTATAGGTTACTGTACACTGTACAAAGCGGTGTACCAACCTATGTTTTTACTATCTTACCCTTTTCTACTTGCCACATGTGGAAACCCCTTGTGTCTATAAAAGGAGGCCCGGGTGCAACGTAGAGGAGGTTCGGCTGGTTCGATTCAGCTCCTGCTTAGTTCATCCTACTCATACGACACACTCAGGCTAGCTTTTGTAGCTCCCGTTGCTCCCTAGCAAGAACACAAGATAATCCGCAAAAGCAGCAGTAGGAGTATTATCTCTCCGGAGAGCTCCGAAGCTGGGTAAACCCGCTCGTGTGCATCGCCTCGATCCGCTCTTTGTTCAACCTCCGCCCCCCTCCGAACCACAAGGGACCCAGGTACCATAGGTGCTCGTGGGACGCGGCCAGCCCGTCCCCGACAGTGACGTCCCTTGAACTCTAGATCCAGCTGAGGTCGAAGGAGAGCTTCGTCAGCACGACGACATGGTGACGGTGATGATGAAGTTACCGACGCAGGGCTTCGCCTAAGCACTACGACAATACGATCGAGGTGAAAATCTATGGAGGGGGCACCGCACACGACTAAGAAATCAACTTGTGTGTCTATGGGATGCCCCCCACCCCCGTATATAAAGGAGTGGACGAGGGGGTCGGCCGACCTCATGGGGCGCCCCCCAAGGGGGAATCCTACTCCTACTAGGAGTAGGTAGGAGTAGGGTTCCCCCTTTCCTAGTCCAACTAAGAGGGGGAAGGAAGGGGAAGAGGGAGAGAAGGAAAGGGCGCCCCCCCCCCCAATTCGGATTGGGCTTGGGGGCGCGCGCCTCCAACTTGGCCGCCTCCTCCTCTCTTCCACTAAAGCCCATTAAGGCCCAATAACCCCTCGGGGGGTTCCGGTAACCCCCCGGTACTCCAGAAAATGCCCGAACATATCCGAAACCTTTCAGGTGTCCAAACATAACCTTCCAATATATCAATCTTCATGTCTCGACCATTTCTAGACTCCTCATCATGTCTAGATCACATCCGGGACTCTGAACAACCTTCGGTACATCAAATCACATAACTCATAATAGATATCGTCATCGAACGTTAAGCGTGCGGACCCTACGGGTTTGAGAACTATGTAGACATGACCGAGACTCATCTCCGGTCATAACCAATAGCGGAACCTGGATGCTCATATAGATTCCTACATATTCTACGAAGATCTTTATTGGCCAAACCGCATAACAACATACATTGTTCCCTTTTAAATCGGTATGTTACTTGCCCGAGATTCGATCGTCGGTATCATCATACCTAGTTCAATCTCGTTACCGGCAAGTCTCTTTACTCATTCCGTAATGCAATATCCCGCAACTAACTCATTAGTCACATTGCTTGCAAGGCTTATAGTGATGTGCAGTACCGGGAGGGCCCAAAGATAGCTCTCCGACAATCGGAGTGACAAATCCTAATCTCGATCTATGCCAACTCAACAAACACCATCGGAGACACTTGTAGAGCATCTTTATAATCACCCAGTTACGTTGTGACATTTGATAGCACACTAAGTGTTCCTCCGGTATTCGGGAGTTGCATAATCTCATAGTCATAGGAACATGTATAAGTCATGAAGAAAGCAATAGCAATAAACTAAACGATCATAGTGCTAAGCTAACGAATGTGTCATGTCAATCACATCATTCTCTAATGATGTGATCCCGTATATCAAATGAGAACTCATGTCTATGGTTAGGAAACTTAACCATCTTTGATTAACGAGCTAGTCAAGTAGAGGCATACTAGTGACACTCTGTTTGTCTATGTATTCACACATGTACTAAGTTTCCGGTTAATACAATTCTAGCATGAATAATAAACATTTATAATGATATAAGGAAATATAAGTAACAACTTTATTATTGCCTCTAGGGCATATTTCCTTCAGTCTCCCACTTGCACTAGAGTCAATAATCTGGATTACATTGTAATGATTCTAACACCCATGGAGTCTTGGTGTTGATCATGTTTTGCTCGGGAGAGAGGCTTAGTGAACGGGTCTGCAACATTCAGATCCGTATGTATTTTGCAAATCTCTATGTCTCCCTCCTTGACTAGATCGTGGATGGAATTGAAGCATCTCTTGATGTGCTTGGTTCTCTTGTGAAATCTGGATTCCTTTGCCAAGGCAATTGCACCAGTATTGTCACAAAAGATTTTCATTGGACCGGATGCACTAGGTATGACACCTAGATCGGATATGAACTCCTTCATCCAGACTCCTTCATTTGCTGCTTCTGAAGCAGCTATGTACTCTACTTCACACGTAGATCCCGCCACGATGCTCTGTTTAGAACTACACCAACTGACAGCTCCACCATTTAATATAAATACGTATCCGGTTTGTGACTTAGAGTCATCCGGATTAGTGTCAAAGCTTGCATTGATGTAACCATTTACGACGAGCTCTTTATCACCTCCATAAACAAGAAACATATCCTTAGTCCTTTTCAGGTATTTCAGGATGTTCTTGACCGCTGTCCAGTGAACCACTCCTGGATTACTTTGGTATCTCCCTGCTAAACTAATAGCAAGGCACACATCAAGTCTGGTACACAGCATTGCGTACATGATAGAACCTATGGCTGAAGCATAGGGAATGACTTCCATTTTCTCTCTATCTTCTGCAGTGGTCGGGCATTGAGTCCGACTCAACTTCACACCTTATAACACAGGCAAGAACCCTTTCTTTGCTTGATCCAGTTTGAACTTCTTCAGAACTTTATCAAGGTATGTGCTTTGTGAAAGTCCAATTAAGCGTCTTGATCTATCTCTATAGATCTTGATGCCCAATATATAAGCAGCTTCACCGAGGTCTTTCATTGAAGAACTCTTATTCAAGTATCCTTTTATGCCATCCAGAAATTCTATATCATTTCCAATCAACAATATGTCATCCACATATAATATTAGAAATGCTACAGAGCTCCCACTCACTTTCTTGTAAGTACAAGCTTCTCCAAAAGTTTGTATAAAACCGTATGCTTTGATCACACTATCAAAACATTTATTCCAACTCCGAGATGCTTGCATGAGTCCATAAATGGATCGCTAGAGCTTACACACTTTGTTAGCATCCTTTGGATCGACAAAACCTTCTGGTTGCATCATATACAACTCTTCTTCCAGAAATCCATTCAGGAATGCACTTTTGACATCCATTTGCCAAATTTCATAATCATAAAATGCGGCAATTGCTAACATGATTCAGACGGACTGAAGCATCACTATGGGTGAGAAGGTCTCATCATAGTCAACTCCTTGAACTTGTCGAAAACCTTTCGCAACAAGTCGAGTTTTGTAGACAGTAACATTACCGTCAGCGTCAGTCTTCTTCTTGAAGATCCATTTATTCTCTATGGCTTGCTGATCATCGGGCAATGGCGGGGAAGCTGATCGTGACCCACGAACACCTATGGGACCTGGCGGACCGAGTCCCTTTTGGTTCGGTGGGGGGCGGAGATTGCACGAAGAGCAGATCGAGACGATGCACACGAGCAGTTTACCCAGCTTCGGAGCTCTCCAGGGAGATAATACTCCAACTACTGCTTGTCTGATTATCTTGTGTTCTTGCTAGGGAGCAATGAGAGCTACAAAACCTAGCTTGAGTGTCTCTAGTCTCTAATGAGTCGAATCGGCTGAACCTCCTCTACGTTGCGCATGGGCCTCCTTTTATAGGCTCAAGGGGTCACCACAGGTGGCAACGTACACAAGGGCAAAATGGGAAAATGAGTTGCGGTTGGTACAGCTACTTTGTACAGTGTATTCTACCTAACTCTGACGGCAAGGGACAAGAGCATTAAATGCCCGTCCATGTCGCCTAAACAGTGCAGAAAGGGACCGTCAGGGGCGCCACCGCTTGCCACGATGGCACCCCTGTCAGCGCCGCTTACCGCTGCTCTCCGCTGGCTGCACAGCCTCTTGACACGCACGCCTGGAATGGCCCCATGGCGACACGTTGGTGGATGAGCTGGAGCAGAGATGAAGAGAGGTTGCTTGCCGCGGCTGAATCCTTGTCGCGCCCGGAAGCTTGTCGCTCACCAAGCCTTCCCGGCAAGCTCCTCTTGCCGGGGTCTTGTCTTCTGCGTGCCTTGAGTGGCCTTCCTGGCAAGCTCCTCTTGCCGGGGTCTTGTCTTCTTGGCTTAAGTACTTTGTTCTTGAATGGCTCCAAAGGAACCACGGAGGACCTTGGCGGTCACTAGGCAGCCCTGCCGCGGGGTGTCAGAATCGTCAGGCACGAAGTTCGGGATACTAGGGTACCCCTACTCTAGTACACCGGCAGAGCCCCGGCCTGGGCCACACACGGTGCCGAGCGCTGTTGGACCAGGCCCAAAAGCAAAGGCACGGGCACGCGGCCTAGATCACGCCGTTACTCGCCCCGGACCCACCACGTCCCCCACGAACAGCACGCGCCGAACGTGGCGTCGTGGGAGAGATCGTGGGGGCTTTCTTTAATTGGAAAAGCGGAACGTCCGCCCCCTCTCCCTCCTTATAAGCAGGGGAAACAGGGGCAGGTCGCCCACCTCGCCATTGCTGTCACATCTCAAAAACCACCGTCGCTCCCTCCCTCCTTCTCGAGTCTGAAGAGAGCGACGCTCCGCTTCATCGCCACTCAACGCCATCAACGCCGCCGGCCTCCTCCACCACCTCCACCATGGCTCCGAAAGCCGACAAGGGGAAGGGTGTGAAGTCGGCCGAGGCGCAGTGGCTCGCGGCGCTACGAAAGGAGCAGGCCACCTTCGACCCCCAGCTCGACGCAAAGGAGCTGAGGGAGGGGTACTACCTCTTCTGGTCGACGGAGACGCGGGCGCATCCGCGCACGAGGGTAATCTCTGCCGCCACATCAGAGTTGGTTTCTGTCGGGTACCCCTTCTTCGCGCTTTTCTTCTACTGCGGGCTCTGCCCGCCCTTCTCTGAGTTCTTTTGCGATATCATGAACACCTATGGGCTTCGCCTCCTTGATTTAACTCCCAATGCTGTCCTGACCATGGCGGTTTTCGCACACCTTTGCGAAAACTTTGTCGGAGTCCACCCAAACGTAGCCCTCTTCCGCCACTTCTTCATGCCCCGCGTTGAGAGAGGAGAGCCACTTGCCGGAGGGATTGCTTGGATCTCCAGGATCGGCAAGAAAGAAGCATATCTGGAAGGAGAGCTCCGCAGCAAGTGGGAGGAGTGGAGAGCCGATTGGTGTTGGATCATCGAGGAAAACCCGCAGCCCTTCACTGCCCAGCGCCAAACTCCCATAGTGCGTGGCAACAATTGGAGCAACTTGGCGCCAGAGGATGCTAGGTTGAAGATTGCTGTGACCCGGATTTTGCGCCTCAGGCATGCCGGACTCACTGTAGGCGCCGTTGGCGCAGATTTCCTTCGCCGCCGCATGGCTCCCTTGCAGGAGAGGAGGAGGCCTGCTTGGGAGTTCCAAAATGCGGCGGACATCATGAGGCTGCGCCCGGGCCTCAACTGGAATTTCACCGTCTTGGAGCTAGATGCGATGCTGCTGGAGCTGTTCAAGCACGACCCAGATCACCCCGAGTGGTTCAGGTTGCCGGCAGGCGTCGTTCCTCTGTGCAACAACTCCTCGCGCGACCGCATCTGTGCAATGATGCCATTGTGTGACTCGCACGGGATCGTTCCAACTTGGCAAGAGCCCGCCGATGACGTCGTGCATCAGTTCTTCGACAGCCTGGAAGAAGTGCCGATCCGCCCCGACGAGCAGAAGTGGCTCACACGCGACACCACCGACGCCGAGCTGCATCGCATAGCCACCAGGCTGGAAGAGGCGGCAGAAGCTGCCGCCACCGTGAATTCGGGTTCACCGTGGAGGAGGCGGAGGCAGCGAAGCGGCAAGCCTTGCCGATCGAGAGGAGCTTGCCGGGCGGAGGAGCAGGCCGAGCCTGAAGCCGAGCCGAACGAGCCTGCCGGGCGCCCCACCTTCGTAGCTTGCAGCGGGAGGAGCCCACAGCTCCACCAAGAAGGCGCCTCAGCAAGACCGGAAGTGGCGGGCGGCAGACGGCTAACAGCCGTCGCGCCCAGCGACGCTTCCACCGCGGCAAGCATCAAGGTTGCCGCAGGAGCGCCTCACGTCGCCACAAAGCAACGGAGCGGGCCTTCGGGACCACGGCCCCTGCACCGCCAAGCGTCCGAGGGAGCCTACTCTTCCAGCTCTCGTCGCACCGAGGCGGACTGAATTTGACTTCTCCGCGCTCAGCTCCGAGGAAGAAGAAGAGTAAGATCTTGTCATCAAGTATTTGTAATTCTTCAATTTGCTGCTTTGTCTTGTATCCGATTTGCTTCATTCTCGAACTCTTTCCTTTTTCAGGATGCTGGCTCGTAGAGCGTCGAAGAGAGCCAAGACCCGGTGGTTGTCATCGAAGACGATCCCCCGTGGCGGCAGAGGCGCGTGAGACCCCTTGCCGGATCCGGCAACCTTCCTCAGAGCAGCCCCCAAAGACAGCCCCAGCCGTAAGTATTTGGTTTATTTCTTACGGTTAGGTGTGCATGGGTGCTCCTTCTTCACTGATATCTGACTTGTTGATTTGTGTAGGAGCAGAGCAGCCTCATCAGGAGGGCCCGGAAGTCGCTCCCGAAATTCCGTCTGCTTCAACTACGCTGCCAAGGGAGAATTCTCCGGCAAGGGAGCGCTCTCTGGCAAGGGAGGCTTCTCCGATAAGGAAGTTTATCCGACAAGGGGCAGCGCCGGCGATCCTCCGGTGGTGGAGACCGCGGCCACAGATCCCATCGCAGGTAACCCTTTTGCGTGTCAATTCCCCTTGGGTTCTTTTTTCTTCTGTTCTTCTTTTCGAACATTTGCTTGACTGTTCTTTCTTTTTCTGATCGTCAGATCCATCTGCCGCAGATCCGATGGAGACTGAGGTCGCCGGCGAGGAGGCCGCGCACGGCAACACTGACGATGCTGCCACCATGGAGGAAGAGGCCGGCGCCGATGGGTCCGCCGACGAGGACGCCGCCAAGGCTGCCGCCGCAAAAGGCCGGGCGAGGGTCAGCGATCGTCTTGGCGACCACGAGGCCGCAGGAGCGCCAGGCGCTACACCGACCGCCGATCCCTCCGCCACCGATGCAGCGTCAGGCTCCGAAGAGCCCCAGCCCGGCGCCTATCTGAAGGCCGGCGACGGCGTCTTCATCAAGCTCCCATGGGCGTCGAGCTCCAGGGCGCCGGTCGAGGGAGAGACCTTCGACGAAGAGCTGCTCGCCTCCGCTGGGCTGTCGCTGGTTGACGCGCCAAGCAGCAGCAGTGGCGAGTCTGAGGAGGAGCAGCCGGCCGAAGAAGCCGCTGCCGCCGCTGCCCGGCTAAGCTAAGCTGGAGTCCTGGAAGCACTTGTCGCGAGGGCGGGAGCAGACATGGAGAAGCGCAGAAAGAGCTCCGGGCGCCAATCAAGAAGCTCTCCGGAACGTAGCAGAAGAGCGGGAGCAACTCTCCGAAGAGCGCACAACCTTCATCCTTGAGAAGGCTGAGGTCGAGGAGCAGCAAAGGCTTGCCGGCGAGAAGCTATCTGCGCAAGAAGGCGAGCTGGCGCAGCGGAAAATCAACCTTGACTGCTATGAGGAAGAGCTTGCCGCGCGCGAGCAATCACTTGGCGGAGCTCTCAAGGAAGCAAAGGATGCTGCCGCAGCTGCCGAGGCCGCCAAGAAGGAGTTGGAGACGAAGGTGACGCAATTGGAGGCCAACCTTCAGAAGAGCGGCGAGGAGCTCGCTGCGCTGAAGCACGAAAAGTCTGAGAAGGACGCCTACACTCTTGGCGAGTTGCAGGGCCGTCTTGCTGAGAGGATCAAAGAGCTCGACGCCGCCAAGGACTCCAAGGAAGATCTTGAGCTGAAGCTGACCACCTTGATGGAGACGCTGGACGGCGCCAAGGAGCGGGAAGCGGGCCTGTTGGAGAAGATCAAGGCCAACGAGGAGCTGCTGGCGAATGCCACGACCGTCCATAACACCTTCAAAGAGAATGTGATGCACTGGACCGAGGGTCTTGTAAATACAGCCGCCGCCATCGACAAGGAGCTGATGGAGCTGGGGATGGTGGATCTCGGGTACTCCACCGACGAGCATCTCCAACCCAGTGCCAAGCTCAGCCTGTTCTTCAAGGGCGTGGTGGCGGCTCTCCAGCGGCTCCGGGAAGAGATCCTAAAGCAGCTGGCCGACGAGTCGCGCCAAATCTGCAGGGGGCTCTTCGAAGGTGCCGATGAAGGTGGCCTTCCGCAATCCAGCGTTAACCGCCAACGCCCTCAAGTCCTTGCCGCCGATCGCTGACGTTGAAGTGCTCAAGGCCCTTGTCGCACCCATTGTGGACAGGGTGAGCGGGGTCAAGAGGGTCGATGGCGACCGCGTAGACTAGGCCGCCCGTTTTATCTTTCCCTTGTCGCTGCTGATCATGTTTAGGAGAACAATTTTTTAGATCTGCGACAAGTTATTTTGTAATATATTCTATCTTAGGCAACGATTGCAATGTTATTTCCTTTACTTGATTCCTTCCTTTGTATGTTTGTGCCCTACGCTTTTTGGGGAACTTGTCGGCGCGGGGACCTTTGCCGCGAGCACTGAGTGTGGGACATCAGCAGCTTGCTGGCGGCGCCGCTTCCGACAAGCAACCTTGTCGCAACTAGTTGCAGCTCACTTAAGTTGTTGAGCGGACTCGAAACAAAGTAAGGGCGCAAACTAGCTACGAGTTGGTTCCTCCGCGCACAGGTTTTCCATACAAAGTACTATCGTTCGAGGAAGATAACTTAAAAATTTAAAAACTGATTGCTCAAACTTTAGCAACTTAGCTTTTCTGTTGTTTGCTTCCCGGTAAGGCGAAACTTCCTCGAGCGACGCTTGGCGGCCCACACCATTATCTTCTCCTTCCCCCCGGCTAACTTGTGGGCGAAGGAACCTTCCTTTCTTTTGAGAAGAAAGAAGAGAAAATAAAGTTATGGAGCCTTGTGGCTCGTTATTTCTTACCGGGTGTGGATGCTGCACAAAATGTTAGGTAACACATGCAAAAAAGGATTATGAAAGCATGTATTTGACAAGTTGTGCGCAACACATGAGCTTTACTGATGCACGGGGTCTGCGCCCGGCTTTGTACAAAGGATTACATGCAACATCGGCAAGACTTGTACAAAAGGTGGTTGCCGGAACAGGTTCCGGCAACCGCTCCCTACGGGTAAAACTTACGAAGATGCTCAATGTTCCAGGAGTTGCTCACCGGAATGCCATCTTCGGTCTCAAGGATGACAGCGCCAGCCTAGTGACTCGTTTCACCCGATAAGGGCCTTCCCACTTCAAGGCGTCAACTTGTTGGAATTCTTGGCGGACTGAACACGCCCGAAGAACAAGGTCGCCTTTCCTCGAAACTTCTCGCACTAACTTTGCGGCTATGGTAGCGGCGCAAAGCTTGTCGGTAACGAGCAGCTCAGACAAATGCCGAAGACGATCCTCCTCAAGGAGCAGCGCGTCATCTTGTCGCAGCTGCTCTTGCTCAAGCTCATCATAAGCGAGTACTCGAGGTGACCCAGATCTGAAGTTCCGTGGGGAGAACTGCCTCTGCCCCATAGACTAGGGCAAAAGGTGTCTGGCCAGTGGCTCGATTTGGTGTCGTCCTGATCGACCAAAGAACCACCGGTAGCTCCTCAATCTAGTTTCTTCCGCACTTGTGCAGCCTGTCGAAAGTTCTGGTCTTGAGCCCTCGCAGCACTTCAGCATTTGCCCTCTCTGCTTGACCGTTGCTTCTCGGATGAGCAATGTATAAAATGACCTTGGCGCCAAGATCTTGGACGTACTACATGAAGGTGCGGCTCATGAATTGGGTGCCGTTGTCGGTGATGATCCTGTTAGGAATCCCAAAACGGCAAACAATTGACCTGAAGAACTTGATCACGACCGTGCTGTCACCTTCCTCATCGCTTCCACTTCCGCCACTTTGTGAACTTGTCGATTGCAACGCATAAGTACTCAAAGCCCCGACAGCTCGGGAAAGGGGCCGAGGATGTTGAGCCCTGCATCAAAATGGCCAGGATAAAGGGATCGTATGGAGAGCTTGAGCTGGCTGGTGTATCTGCTTGGAATGGAACCGCACGCTTCACATTTGGTTACTTGTGCAGTTGCATCCTGGAGGGCTGTCGGCCAGAAGAAACCTTGCCGGAAAGCTTTGCCGGCAAGTGCTCTTGCGCCAATGTGGTGACCACATATGCCTCCGTGTATCTCTGCCAACAGCTTCTGCCCATCTTCCCGGTGAATACACTTCAATTTCACTCCGTGGAGTCTTCTTCTGTACAGCGTGCTGTCGACAAACTGGTACATACTTCACTGCCGGGCTACTCTTTCCGCTTCTTCTTGCTCTTCGGGAAGTTCTCATGTCTGAAGGAAGTGGACAATCTGCTGCGCCCATGTTGGAGCTTAGCTCGACAACAAGGACTAAAGGCACATTCTGCTGCCGCAGAACATCAACTTCTACGGCAAGAACCTGCGGCTCTGCCGGAGCTTGATGTTCCCTGGCAAGCTTGCCGGAGCAAAACTTGTCGGGAGCGTCTGCTTCAACGAAACAAACCCTGGGGCTTGTCGAAGCAGACTGCTCCTCAGCACTCTTGGTGTTGATCTTGGGGACCTTCGCAGCGGCTGACTCGGGTACCTCTGCCGGAAAATAGTCGCCAGAAATCAACTTCCTCTTCTTGTTCTGTCCAGTTGATGGCGTTACAGTTGGTTGAGTCAGCTTGAGCACAAAACTTCCTGGTTCCACAGGTAACTTGAGTGCAGCACACTTTGACAAGCCATCAGCAATATCATTCTGAGCTCTTGCAACATGTTCCATTTGCAGGCCTTCAAAGTGTTCTTCTAGCTTTCTCACTTCATCGACATAGGCTTCCATCAACGGACTCTGATAATCTTTCTTCACTTGTCGGACGACAAGCTGCGAGTCACCCCTGACAACAAGCTTCTTGATCCCAAGGTCTACCGCAATCCTGAGACCGGCAAGCAAACCTTCATACTCTGCAGTATTGTTTGTCGCTTGCTCATTGGGAAAGTGCATTTGGACTATGTACTTGAGGTGCTCTCCGGTGGGTGCGATGAGCAGCACGCCGGCACCGGCGCCTTGCAGCGAGAAGGCACCGTCAAAGTACATCAGCCACTCTTTACTTGCTTCCTTGACGGGGATACTCGTCTCTGGAATTTCTTCATCTTGCCTCGGCGTCCACTCTGCTATAAATTCTGCCAATGCTCTACTCTGGATAGTTGAAGTGCTTTCAAACTTGAGGCCAAAGCTTGATGGGGCCCAAAGGCTCCACTCGACAATCCTGCCTGTTGCTTCTGGATTTTGCAGTATTCTCTTCAGCGGAAAGCGAGTGACGACTGTTATCTCATGTGCTTGAAAGTAATGGCGCAACTTTCTCGAGGCCATGAGGAGGCCGAAAAGCAATTTCTGCACACCAGAGTACCTTGACCTAGCCCCCTGTAGAAGGGAACTGACAAAGTACAACGGGTGCTGCACCATCCTTTTCTGCATCTTCTCACAATCCTGCGCAGATCCGTTCTTGTCGGGACCAGAGCTTGACGGTGAAGCCCCCTGCTTGTCGCTGGATGCTTCTGCCTCGGTTGCCGGCTCATCGTCTGCCTCCCTTTCCGCTACTAACGCAGCACTAACCACTTGATTGGTTGCCGCTATGTATAGCAGCAACTTCTCTTGTGGTTTAGGTGCGACAAGTATTGGAGTGGAGGACAGGTACCTCTTTAAGTCCTGCAGCGCTGCCTCCGCTTCGGGAGTCCATTTCATTGGACCTGCCTTTTTCAAAATCTTGAAAAATGGCAGGTATGCCGCCAGACTCTAGAGATAAACCTGCCGAGAGCAGCCACGCAACCGCAAGTCTTCGTGACATCCTTGACGCGCTTTGGTGCTTCAATCTGCTCAATGGCCTTGATCTTGTCGGGATTGGCCTCAATTCCCCGGCCGAGACACGAAGAACCCGAGAAGCTTGCCGGAAGGGACTTCGAACACGCACTTCTCGGGGTTGAGCTTGAGGTTGATCTTGCGCAGATTTGCAAAGGTCTCATCTAAATCTTGAACCAGAGTTGCTTTGTCCTTGCTCTTGACCACTATGTCATCCATTTAGGCTTCTACATTTTTGTGCATTTGCGGCTCAAAAGCGTCATGGACTACTCTTGCAAACATTGAACCAGCATTCTTTAGCCCAAAAGGCATCCGTACAAAACAGTATGTGCCACATGGGGTGATGAATGCGGTTTTCTCTTCATCCTCTTCTGCCATGAAGATCTGATGATATCCGGAGTATGCATCAAGAAATGAAAGCAAATCGCATCCAGCCGTGGAGTCAACAATCTGGTCGATGCGCGGCAAGGGAAATGGGTTTTTGGGACAAGCTTTATTAACATCTGTGAAGTCGATACAAAGTCTCCATTTCCCATTTGCCTTTCGTACAACTACCGGGTTGGCCAACCACGTGGGATGGAGCACTCCTCTGACAAGGCCCGCTGCTTCCAACTTCTTGATTTCTTCTGCTATGAATTCTTGGCGCTCCACTGCCTGTTTTCTGACTTTTTGCTTGACGGGCCGCGCATGAGGACAGACAGCTAGGTGGTGCTCAATTACTTTCCTGGGAACACCGGGGATGTCAGACGGTTGCCATGCAAACACGTCGACATTCGCCCGCAGGAAAGCAACGAGCGCGCCTTCCTATTTAGGGTCGAGAGTGGCACTGATGGTGAAGGTACCACCAGTGCCGTCCTCCTTGGCGGGCACCTTCTTGGTCTTTGGCGGAGCTGCCATCATCTTCTTGCACTTGCCGGTGGAGCTCGATGGTGCGTCCTCGACGGTAGCGCAGCATTCCGAAGAGGTGCGCTTGCGGGAGTGGGCATCAGAGCTCTTGCCGGACAAAGTGGTCTTCTTCTTCTTCCCCCCGGGAGCTTCAGCGGCAAGTGACTTGCTATCGGTTGCAGCTGCTGCCTCCAGGTAGAGCTTGTCGGCGCAGATAAGAGCATCCTTCTTGTCGCCAGGGACAGAGATGACACTTATCGGGCCTGGCATGTTGATCAAGTTGTATGCATAATGAGAGGCTGCCATGAACTTGGCGAGTGCTGGACGGCCAAGTATCCCATTATAAGGCAATGGAAAATCAGCAACGTCGAACGTGACCCTCTCAGTCCTGAAGTTTAGCTCGCTGCCAAATGTTACCGGCAACGTGATCTTCCCCTTCGGCTTGCTCCTTCCTGGATTGATTCCTTGGAATGTGCCAGTCTCTTCGAGCTCGCTGTCAGGGTTTTGAAGCTTCTAGAGCACTGCGGAGGAGATCAGGTTTAAGCCGGCCCCGCCGTCTACTAGCATCTTGGTGACCTTGAGGTTGCGAATAGTTGGTGAGATCAACATCGGCAAGCACCCGACCGCAGTTATGCGATCAGGGTGGTCCTCAATATCAAAGATGATAGGCGTGCTGGACCACTTCAGAGGCCTGCGTGACTCTACGGATGGTTCTGCTGCATTAACCTCCCGCATCCATTGCTTGAGCTGGCGGTGTGAGGTATGCAGAGAAGCACCACCGTCAACGCAGAGGACCTCCGTGGCTTTATGAAACTCCTGCTCATCAGCTTTATCGTCTTCCATATCTTCATCGTCATCGTCGTCTTCATCCTTGTCGTGGCCGCGGGGAGGTCTGTCTCCTAGCCGCTGCTTGGCCTTGCCGCGGCGTCATCCCCGGCCAGGTCGCTTCTTGCTAGCTGCCCCAGCACCTTCCTGGGCCTTCTCCTTGTCGCGCCAGACTCAGCTTTCATTGTTCAACAAGCTGCTCGACCTTCTTGCAGCTCTGGAGGTCATGGCCCTTGGTGCGGTGAATCTTGCAGTACTGTTTGTTGGAGCTGTCCTGCTTGTCGGCGGCCGCCAGAGGCTTGCAGTCGGCGCCAGTGGCAACCTCCTTGCCGGAGCCACCAACTTTGGATTTCTTGGCGGCACTACCGTTGCCGGACTGCTCGACAACTAGTACCTCTTTGCTCTTCTTCCTTCGGTTGTTCCGCCGCCGACTCTTCTTCGCCGGGGCGATCTCCTCACTGTCAGATCCTGCTTCTGCATTCTGTCCTGGGAGTCTCTTCCCTTCCTCAATACGTGCACACTTGTCGGCCAGAGCATACAGCTCGCTGACGTCCTTGACTTTGCACATCGCCATTTCCTCCCTCATCCTGCGGTTCCATACGTTTTGATGAAACGCACTGATCACCGCGGCGGGGTGTACATCTGGGATGTTGTAGAGCACACGGCTGAATCTCTGAATGAACTTGCGCAGGGACTCTCCCTCCTTCTGGGCGAGAAGGTGAAGGTCACTATCTTGGCCATGAGGCTTGTGGCCGCCTGTGAAGGCGCCGACAAACTGATGGCATAGATCTGCCCAAGAGGATATGGAGCTGTCTGGCAAGTGCATGAGCCAAGATCTAACATTGGGCTTGAGCACCAGCGGGAAGTAGTTGGCGAGGATCTTGTCGTCTCGTCCTCCCGCAGCTTGCACCGCGATGGTGTAGATGCTGAGGAACTCCGATGGATGCGTCCTGCCATCATACTTCTCTGGCACGTCTGGCTTGAAATTTTTCTTGTCGGGCCACTGGACTTGCCGTAGCTCACGAGTGAATGCAGGGCAACCTACCGCGTACGGCAAGTCACCTGGTTCCCCTGGCGCATACACGTCAACAGAGGGCCCAGCGCGCTGGTCAGATTGACGCCGCGCTTCTCTTCGACGCTCGATGCGAGTTCGAGCGTCTTCTTGTTGCCGTTCTTGAAGAACTTGGCGCTGATCACGGCGAGCTCGTGGATCCGATGAAGCGGTGGAGTCGCTGTCGAGGTGGATCCGACGAGTCGGCGATCTTGGCCTTCGGGGTGGAGAGTGCATGGTGGTTGCACCCCCGCAGGTCTGCCGCCACCGGCTCTTGCCTTTGTCGCTCGCCGCTGACAGCGATGTGCTTGGTTGCCGCGGAACGTCGCCGTTGTCAAAGCCGATGAGACTTTGAATGGTGGCCCTCCATTCGTCGACCTTGTCAGCCGTTGGAGGGTAATCCAGGAGCAGTTGAGCCCGCGCCAAAGCTTCCGCTTGAGTGGTGGGCGGTAATGGCGAACGGTGCGAGGAGCGGGATGTGCTCGGACTTCTAAATACATTAGAAGGAGCAGTATCCCGTCCAGGCGACCGTGCCCTTCGCCGCACTTTGTTGGCGCGCGAAGCTGCTCTTGAGCGCCTCTGGATCCACCAGCTCGATCTTGGCCCAACGAACGTATGGCGCTGCGAGCACCATGACGCTGTTGGTCTCGCGCCTCCTGAGATGGACGCGGTACGTATCCGGATGCCGAGGTCTGCGCCGCCTTGTCCTTGGACTTGGCAGCGTCGCGGGCTCCCTCGACGATGCCCGTTCCTCCGCCAGCGTCTTCCCCGCCACTCGTCAGCTCCGGTGGTGGTGGGTTTGACGCGGACGGCTTTGCTGCCGCCGAAGCCTTCTTCTTCAGTGGCATGTTGATGAAGATGATGAAGATGTTGCTCGTGTGAACGCCGGATCAGGACCACACAGCCTCGACGCCCCCTACCTGGCGCGCCAAAGATGTCGGGGAAGCTGATCGTGACCCACGAACACCTATGGGACCTGGCGGACCGAGTCCCTTTTGGTTCGGTGGGGGGCGGAGATTGCACGAAGAGCAGATCGAGACGATGCACACGAGCAGTTTACCCAGCTTCGGAGCTCTCCGGAGAGATAATACTCCTACTGCTGCTTGTCTAATTATCTTGTGTTCTTGCTAGGGAGCAATGAGAGCTACAAAACCTAGCTTGAGTGTCTCTAGTCTCTAATGAGTCGAATCGGCCAAACCTCCTCTACGTTGCGCATGGGCCTCCTTTTATAGGCTCAAGGGGTCACCATAGATGGCAACGTACACAAGGGCAAAATGGGAAAATGAGTTGCGGTTGGTACAGCTACTTTGTACAGTGTATTCTACCTAACTCTGACGGCAAGGGACAAGAGCATTAAATGCCCGTCCATGTCGCCTAAACAGTGCAGAAAGGACCGCTGTGGGCGCCACCGCCGCCACGATGGCACCTGTCAGCCGCCGCTTACCGCTGCTCTCCGGCTGGCACACAGCCTCTTGACACGCACGCCTGGAATGGCTCCATGGCGACACGTTGGTGGATGAGCTGGAGCGGAGATGAAGAGAGGTTGCCTTCCGCGGCAAGCACCTTGCCGCGGCTGAATCCTTGTCGCGCCCGGAAGCTTGTCGCTCACCAAGCCTTCCCGGCAAGCTCCTCTTGCCGGGGTCTTGTCTTCTGCGTGCCTTGAGTGGCCTTCCCGGCAAGCTCCTCTTGCCGGGGTCTTGTCTTCTTGGCTTAAATACTTTGTTCTTGAATGGCTCCAAAGGAACCACGGAGGACCTTGGCGGTCACTAGGCAGCCCTGCCGCGGGGTGCTGCAACTGCCCGTGCACGAGTTCGGGATACTAGGGTACCCCTACTCTAGTACACCGACAGGCAAGTCAACCAAAGTCCACACTTTGTTCTCATACATGGATCCCATCTCAGATTTCATGGCCTCAAGCCATTTTGCAGAATCTGGGCTCATCATCGCTCCCTCATAGTTCATAGGTTCATCATGGTCAAGTAACATGACCTCCAAAACAGGATTACTATACCACTCTATTGCGGATCTTACTCTGGTTGACCTACGAGGTTCGGTAGTAACTTGATCAGAAGTTTCATGATCATCATCATTAGCTTCCTCACTAATTGGTGTAGGAATCACTGGAACTGATTTCTTTGATGAACTACTTTCCAATAATGGAGCAGGTACAATTACCTCATCAAGTTCTACTTTCCTCCCAGTCACTTCTTTAGAGAAAAACTCCTCTAGAAAGGATCCATTCTTAGCAACGAATATCTTGTCTTCGGATCTGTGATAGAAGGTGTACCCAACAGTCTCCTTTGGGTATCCTATGAAGACACATTTCTCCGATTTGGGTTCAAGTTTATCAGGTTGAAGCTTTTTCACATAAGCATCGCAGCCCCAAACTTTAAGAAACGACAACTTGGGTTTCTAGCCAAACCACAGTTCACATGGTGTCGTCTTAACAGATTTCGATGGTGCCCTATTTAACGTGAATGCCGCCGTCTCTAGAGCATAACCCCAAAATGATAGTGTTAAATCAGTAAGAGACATCATAGATCGCACCATATCTAATAAAGTACGATTACGACGTTCGGACACACCATTATGCTATGGTGTTCCGGGTGGCGTGAGTTGTGAAACTATTCTGCATTGTTTCAAATGAAGACCAAACTCGTAACCTCAAATATTCTCCTCCATGATCAGATCGTAGAAACTTTATTTTCTTGTTACGATGATTTTCCACTTCACTTTGAAATTCTTTGAACTTTTCAAATGTTTCAGACTTATGTTTCATCAAGTAGATATACCCATATCTGCTTAAATCATTTGTGAAGGTTAGAAAATAATGATACCCGCCGCGAGCATCAACACTCATCGGACCACGTACATCGGTATGTATTATTTCCAATAAGTCTGTTGCTCGATCCATTGTTCCGGAGAACAGAGTCTTAGTCATCTTGTCTATGAGGCATGGTTCGCAAGCATCAAGTGATTCATAATCAAGTGATTCCAAAAGCCCATCAGCATGGAGTTTCTTCATGCACTTTACACCAATATGACCTAAACGGCTGTGCCACAAATAAGTTGCACTATCATAATTAAAGTTATATCTTTTGGTTTCGATACTATGAATATGTGTATCACTACTATCAATATTTAGTAAAAATAGACCACTCATCAAGGGTGCATGACCATAAAAGATATTACTCATATAAATAGAACAACCATTATTCTCTGATTTAAATGAATAACCGTCTCGCATCAAACAAGATCCAGATATATTGTTCAATGTTAACACTGGCACCAAATAACAATTATTCAAGTCTAAAACTAATCCTGAAGGTAGATGTAGAGGTAGCGTGCCGACGACGATCACATCGACTTTGGAACCACTTCCCACGCGCATCGTCACCTCGTCCTTAGCCAATCTTCGCTTAATCCGCAGCCCCTGTTTCGAGTTGCAAATATGAGCAATAGAACCAGTATCAAATACCCAGGCGCTACTGCGAGCATTAGTTAAGTACACATCTATACCATGTATATCAAATATACCTTTCACTTTTCCATCCTTCTTATCTGCCAAATACTTGGGGCAGTTCCGGTTCCAGTGACCAGTCCCTTTATAGTAGAAGCACTTAGTCTCAGGCTTAGGTCCAGACTTGGGCTTCTTCACTTGAGCAACAACTTGCTTGCCGTTCTTCTTGAAGTTCCCTTTCTTCCCTTCACCCTTCTTCTTGAAACTGGTGGTCTTTTTGACCATCAACACTTGATGCTCCTTCTTGATTTCTACCTCCGCAGCCTTTAGCATCGCGAAGAGCTCGGGAATTGTCTTATCCATCCCTTGCATATTATAGTTCATCATGAAGCATTTGTAGCTTGGTGCCAGTGATTGAAGAACTCTATCAATGACACTATCAACCGTAAGATTAACTCTTAGCTGAGTCAAATGATTGTGGTACTCAGACGTTCTAAGTATACGCTCACTGGCAGAACTATTCTCCTCCATTTTGCAGCTGTAGAACTTATTGGAGACTTCATATCTCTCAATCTGGCCATTTTCTTGAAATATTAACTTCAACTCCTGGAACATCTCATATGCTCCATGACGTTCAAAACGTCGTTGAAGTCCCGGTTCTAAGCCGTAAAGCATGGCATGCTGAACTATCGAGTGGTCATCAGCTTTGCTCTGCCAGACGTTCGTAACATCTGGGGTTGCTCCTGCGGCAGGTTTGGCACCCAGCGGTGCTTCCAGGATGTAATTCTTCTGTGCAGCAATGAGGATAGTCCTCAAGTTACGGACCCAGTCCGTGTAGTTGCTACCATCATCTTTCAACTTAGCTTTCTCTAGGAACACATTAAAATTCAATGGAACAGTAGCACGGGCCATTTATCTACAATAACATAGACATGCAAAATACTATCAGGCACTAAGTTCATGATAAATTAAAGTTCAGTTAATAATATTACTTAAGAACTTCCACTTAGATAGACATCCCTCTAATCATCTAAGTGATCACATGATCCATATCAACTAAACCATGTCCGATCATCACGTGAGATGGAGTAGTTTTCAATGGTGAACATCACTATGTTGATCATATATACTATATGATTCACGCTCGACCATTAGGTCTCAGTGTTCCGAGGCCATACCTGCATATGCTAGGCTCGTCAAGTTTAAGCCGAGTATTCTGCGTGTGCAAAACAGGCTTGCACCCGTTGTATGTGAACGTAGAGCTTATCACACCCGATCATCACGTGGTGTCTCAGCACGACGAACCGTCACAACGGTGCATACTCAGGGAGAACACTTATACCTTGAAATTTAGTGAGAGATCATCTTATAATGCTATCGCTGATCTAAGCAAAATAAGATGCATAAAGGATAAACATCACATGCAATCAATATAAGTGATATGATATGGCCATCATCATCTTGTGCCTTTGATCTCCATCTCCTAAGCACCGTCATGATCACCATCGTCACCGGCTTGACACCTTGATCTCCATCGAAGCATCGTTCTCGTTTCGCCAACTATTGCTTCTACAACTACCGCTACCGCTTAGTGATAAAGTAAAGCAATTACATGGCGATTGCATTTCATACAATAAAGCGACAACCATAAGGCTCCTGCCAGTTGCTGATAACTTTTTACAAAACATGATCATCTCATACAACAGTTTATATATCATCACGTCTTGACCATATCACATCACTACATGCCCTGTAAAAACAAGTTAGACGCCCTCTACTTTGTTGTTGCAAGTTTTACGTGGCTGCTACGGGCTTAGCAAGAACCGTTCTTACCTACACATCAAAACCACAACAATTTTTTGTCAAGTGTGCTATTTTAACCTTCAACAAGGACCAGGCGTAGTCAAACTTGATTTGACTAAAGCTGGAGAAACAGACACCCACTAGCCACCTGTGTGTGAAGCACGGCGGTAGAACCAGTCTCAGGAACGCGGTCATGTAATGTCAGTCTGGGCCGCTTCATCCAACAATACCGCCGAATCAAAGTATAACATGCTGGTAAGCAGTATGACTATTATCGCCCACAACTCTTTGTGTTCTACTCGTGCATATAACGTCTATGCATAGACCTGGCTCTCATGCCACTGTTGGGGAACGTAGTATTTCAAAAATTTGCCTCCGATCACGCAAGACCTATCTAGGAGAAGCATAGCAACGGGCGAGGAGAGTGTGTCCACGTACCCTCGTAGACCAAAAGCGGAAGCTTAAGTAACGCGGTTGATGTAGTCGAACGTCTTCGCGGACCAATTGATCAAGTACCGAACGCACGACACCTCCGCGATCTGCACACGTTTAGCTCGGTGACGTCCCTTGAACTCTAGATCCAGCAGAGGCCGAAGGAGAGTTTCATCAGCATGACGGCGTGGTTACGAGGATGATGAAATTACCGACGCAGGGCTTCGCCTAACCACTACGACAATATGACCGAGGTGGAAATCTGTGGAGGGGGCCACCGCACACGGCTAAGAAATCAACTTGTGTGTCTATGGGGTGCCCCCTCCCCGGTATATAAAAGAGTGGAGAAGGGGGCCGGCCGGCCTCATGGGGTGCGCCCCAAGGGGGGGGGGATCCTACTCCTACTAGGAGTAGGTTCCCCCCTTTCCTAGTCCAACTAGGAGGGGGAAGGAAGGGGAAGAGGGAGAGAAGGAAAGCCCCCCCAATTCGGATTGGGCTTGGGGGGCGTGTGCCTCCCACTTGGTCGCCTCCTCCTCTCTTCAAGTAAAGCCCATTAAGGCCCAATAACCCCTCGGGGGTTCGGTAACCCCCCGGTACTTCGGAAAATGCCCGAACATATCCGAAACCTTTTCGGTGTCCAAACATAACCTTCCAATATATCAATCTTCATGTCTCGACCAGACTCCTCGTCATGTCTGTGATCACATCTAGGACTCCGAACAACCTTCGGTACATCAAATCACATAGCTCATAATATATATCGTCATCGAACGTTAAGCGTGCGGACCCTACGGGTTCGAGAACTATGTAGACATGACCGAGACTCATTTACGGTCAATAACCAATAGCGGAACCTGGATGCTCATATTGGTTCTTACATATTCTACAAAGATCTTTATCGGTCAAACCGCATAACAACATACGTTGTTCCCTTTGTCATCGGTATGTTACTTGCCAGAGATTCGATTGTCGGTATCATCATACCTAGTTCAATCTCGTTACTGGCAAGTCTCTTTACTCGTTCGGTAATGCAACATCCTGCAACTAACTCATTAGTCACATTGCTTGCAAGGCTTATAGTGATTTGCATTACCGAGAGGGCCCAGAGATACCTCTCCGACAATCGGAGTGACAAATCCTAATCTAGATTCCTGCCAACTCAACAAACACCATCGGAGACACCTGTAGAGCATCTTTATAATCACCCAGTTACGTTGTGACGTTTGATAGCACACTAAGTGTTCCTCTGGTATTCAGGAGTTGCATAATCTCATAGTTATAGGAACATGCACTGGTGCGTGTCGGTCCTAAAGAAACGATTTTTAACACCTTTCGTGATGGCATTTGTAACCGTCGCCAAGTGAGTGTGGGAGATAGGGGGGGTCCTTCCCACACGAACCAGAAACAATCGGGGATAGGGCCCCTACAGCACTCCTGCTCGTTTATGCTCGCATTGCCATCATAGTCGGTATTCTGTGGTGCTATGTTTATGACGCGCGGCCCATCACAAACGGTTCACTATTATAGAATGTGTATGATGCGCGGCCCATCACAAATGGTTCACTATTATAGAACGTGTATGATGCGCAGGCCATCACAAATGGTTCACCATTAAGAAAGATTAGCTAATCGTCGTACGAGTGTCGGACAGATTACGAAACGTCGGACCGTCGTAACATCGTCGTACACGATAACTATCGCACACGGTAATCTGTGGTGCAACGTTTATGATGCATACTTCATCAGAAACAGTTCATGTTTGTGAATCGTGTATGATAAGGCAACTAACACAAACGTTTAGTTCGCCCGCACCGTTTGTGATATTGTCTGACATCGCACACGCTTTGCAAACGACAACTATGTCCATGCTTGCACACGTTTCCTCTCTGTGAACCGTCTCGGATTATGGTGCATATCGCAAACGTTTGTGTTTTACCAACCATGTGTGCCGTAACAACCTGGAGAGCGTAATTTCACCATAATTTAATTGCTGCTTTTCCAAATTGTACCGGATTTGGATTTGAATTTGAAAGTATGCTACAACTTTATTCATATCCATCAGATTCAAACAACCAATGCATTATTCGATTCATAGGTACGTATGTTCATGAATTACATAAGAACCAAATAAAGAATGATGAACCACAGTTTTATACTTGTACTATTAAAGACGATAAAGAAAGAGGTGAAATATATTCTAGTTGCCGAACAAGGTGAAGCGGAATTTCCATATTGTGCCCTCCTCCATGCAGAAGGCACGCACGACTCTAGTCCAACCCCTTGTGATGGCCGACCGCCCATCCTTCACGTTCTTCATGAAAACATCTAGATAATCATCGTGTTCTGGTAGAAATACTTTAACCATTGCTTTCCCACCAATCATGTAGTTTGAGAGGTAATGTTGAGTAAACTGCTTTGGCAACCACTGCAAAGGAAAAAGATTCACACATTGTCATCTAACACAACTCATTATGGGAAGTAAAAAGAAGGCTGCAGAGTTCTTACTTACCATCCTACAATTCGCTGTTTTCTTGGATAAAGTGTAAACAAATAGTGTAATTGCCATCTTTGGACCCATTTTACTAACAATCTTTATCAGCCTCCTCACTTGATGCTGGTTCATCGATATCTCATTGCCCCATACGCAGAAAGGGTCGAAACGTGGATCTTTACCAATGACATATGTACCTAAAAGCACCAAGTTAATATTAGAAGCTCAACAACAATTGCACAATGATGTAGTACAACACTCTTTTATAATATGTCTATATACATCCGTATGTGGTAGTCCATTCGAAATCTCTAAAAATACAAATATTTAGGAACGGAGGGAGTATCTTACAACATCCAATATACTCACATATTAGATGAATTAACATATTATATTATGGGCTGGAAGGAGTTTAGTTCGCTCTTATGAATTATCGGCTGATTAACTGCTGATGTATCCATGGGTTACAGTTAGTTTGAGCTAGTTCGGGCTCAAATAGCCCTAAAGTATATCTAAACATGAGGGCTAGTTTGAGCTAGTTGCTTCCATAACCCACCCAAAAAAACTATCCAACCCAAGAGGTGCTAATTGGAGCTAGTTCTCCTAGTGCATTTATTGTCAATCTAACCATGCCATCCAAACAACTCTTTAGATGGAGTTAGTTAGGGTTAGTAATGAGCTAGAACCTAACTCTAACCTCTAGCTAAGTTGAGTATCCAAACAGGGTTGTGTTGTTACTGTTGCTGCCGCTGCTCTTCTACGTATATCTAGACATCATTAGAACATTAATGTATCACTCTTCCTTGTTGCTATGTAGCCTAGGATTGCGTATTTAGACATTAAGTACAATGCATGTTTCTATGTAGCCTCAGATATATTACATATGGCGACCTATCGAAAAATGGGTTGCAGATATATTCAGTTAAAAGTCCGATTCACCGATTAGTCCCTTATCAGCCCCTGGCCTATAAGGTACCAGCTACCGATATCCTGAACAGTGAGCAGATAAAAGCCATGGGATGAAACTAACCTCGATGGAAAACAACAGTCGTTCCCAAAATTGTCCTGTGTAGGTACATCGAGAAGCATGTTAAGCACACCAGGCTAAACATCAACCAAAATTATACATGGCAGACAAAATAATCTCCGAAAGATAGCTTCGATGTGCAGGTTTAAGCACGCTAGTAAAGCAAAACAAGTGGAAAAGTGTTCTAACTGCAACAGGCCTAACATTTGACAACAAGCAAACGTAGTCATTCAAACTGGTATTGTGCCAGTCTAAGTACACTGGTTATGGTTAAACAAAAATGGAAAGGCGTGTTAACTACAAGATGCAGCAACCAAATGTAGTCATTCATAGTGGTATTGTTGAAACTGGTACTGATGAAATTGAACTTCATAGTTCATACTTGCACATATAGAACATCACATTGTGAATAACTGGAATAAACAAGGCATACTACGAACAACCAAAGATAGCATTTGAAACTGAACATATGCTAACTACAAACAACCGAACAATAAAAAAACTTTAAAAGAGGCATATGCTAGCTATAACAGGCTTAACAACAAGCAAATATATGAATTCCTATCGGTGTGTTTAAAACTGGATTGATGAAATGTATTGCATAGTAAATAATTGCACATATAGAGAATCACATTGTGAACAACTGAAATAAATAAATCATGGGTATCCTCACTTGTCACAGATGGGCTCGTTCCCATGGGAAGAGCACGGACCCTGGATGCGCTCCATGTTGTCGCAGATGGGCTCCCTCCCCTGGGAAGAGCACGCCTGTAGGGTGCCCTCCCTGATGTCGTAGACGGGCACTTTCCCCTTGGAAGAGGAGATGGGATCTTTCCCCTTGGAAGAGCTGGAGAGGGTGCCCTCCTCATGGTCGCCGTCGATGAGGTCTGGCTTGGATGCTGTGGATCCCAAGCCAGCGTCGCAGAACGTGTCCTTCTGAAATGACAAAAGGGGCTCAATGGCGATGTAGAATGGCAAATTGTTGACAGCAAGCCAGAGGAGATCAACGGCGGGGCCATGGATGAGATCGACGGCGGTTGAAACCTAGGGGTTGGGGGTGGGCCACTTAACCTGTGACACATCCCACCTCAGGCCGTCGCTGTCGATGACCTCAATGTCGTAGCTGGCGGCCGAGACATGCCTGCAGCATCTAGCCCGCTGCTTGAGTGCCTGTCGCTAGTAATGTTCGTCAGCTTCGTCGGCGATGTCGGGCGAAGAGACCGCTATACACCTCTTTTGGGCCAATCGCTCCTCGAGCTCCACAGGAAGCGTAGCCGGGCTTAGGCTGCGACGCTCTGGAGTGGGGGATGGGGATGGGGATGGGGATCTGTGGGAAAGCAGGCCTTTGGCAGGCGTCATATAAGAAACTCAGGGCGACCTCGGTATGAGATCGGTGGGTAAGCTGCACGGGCAAACCGGCAGATGTTGACAATGGAGGCCCTGCGGCGGCGACATCGGCAGCAGCGGCGGGGACCTTGCTAGGGTTTCGAGCGAGGGAGGGTGTGTGTGTGTGTGCGTGCGCACGCGCACGCCCGAGGAGGTTTTGGTGTGTGTGTGCGTGTGTGTGTGTGTGGAGGAGGGGGGCGCGGGGTGTTTGAGGAAATGACGCGGGTACTGAAAATTTTACTACGTGGGAGTCAAACGCGAGAGTGAAATGCCGGGCTATTGAAAATTTTGATGATAGTGCATCGCACACGGTCCGGAGATAAAAACCATGTGTTATGAAACAGAAAAACCCTCGAGGCGGGCATATATTTTCTGGGCATGCAGGAGGGATTGGGAACAAGAAACATCGCACACGGTCAGGAGATAACAACCGTGTGTTATGAAACAGAAAAACCCTCGTGGCGGGTAGATATTTTCTAGGGATGCAGGCGGGATTGGGAACAAGAAACATTGCACACGGTCCAGAGATAACAACCGTGTGTTATGAAACAAAAAAACCCTCGAGGCGGGCAGATATTTTTGAGAGGGGGAGCCTCGTGGAGCCCAATGTACTGTGCGGATGTGTACGTGACAGGTGCACCGGCGTGGCACACGATTAGTTTGAGTGAACCGTGTCTGTTGCGTCATCCGACTTGTCTAATGTTCATAAATTTGGCAAAAAATGACGCGGGAGAGGGTCAGAACACGAACACACTTGCATGTGGACCAACTTTATGTATCAAAACGGTGGTTTGATTTTCAAATACCAAATGCAACTTCGATGTGGCACCTCTCTCGCGAAGTGCACGGTATTGCTTGTCCCCCCTCGTGTCGGCACGAAGGGAATCCTAAGCTATATATGGATGCATGCCCCCTCCCCCCAACCGAGGTTCACCTAGCAAAGTGCGAAGTAGCTAGCAGCCCCCTCCTCCCTCATGTATGAACCAAGGGAATCCTAAGCTATTAATGCATGACCCCCCAACCGTTGTTCTTTCACCTAGCAAAGTGCGAAGTAGCTAGCACCCCCTCCCTCGTGTCGGCATGAAGGGAATCCTAAGCTATGAATGCATGTCCCCCAACCGAGGTTCACCCTAGCAAAGTGCGAAGTAGCTAGCAGCCCCCTCCCTCGTGTCGGCACGAAGGGAATCCTAAGCTATGATTGCAGGCCCCCGCCACCGAGGTTCACCCTAGGAAAGTGCGAAGTAGCTAGCAGCCCCCTCCCTCGTGTCGGCAAGAAGGGAATCCTAAGCTATGAATGAATGTCCCCCCAACCGAGGTTCACCTAGCAAAGTGCGAAGTAGCTAGCAGCCCCCTCCCTCGTGTCAGCACGAAGGGATTCCTAAGCTATGAATGCATGCCCCCCCCAACCGAGGTTCACCTAGCAAAGTCTTGAAGTAGCTAGCAGCCCCCTCCCTCATGTCGGCATGAAGGGAATCCTAAGCTATGAATGCATTCCCCAGCCGAGGTTCACCCTAGCAAAGTGCTTGAGTAGCTAGCAGCCCCCTCCCTCGTGTCCGCACAAAGGGATTCCTAAGCTATGAAGGCATGCCCCCCCAACCGAGGTTCACCTAGCAAAGTGAAAAGTAGCTAGCAACCCCCCTCGTGTCGGCACGAAGGGAATCCGAAGCTATGAATGCATGGCCCCTCCCCCCAACCGAGGTTCACCTAGCAAAGTGTGAAGTAGCAGCCCTCACCCCCCTCGTGTCGCCATGAAGGGAATCCTAAGCTAGGAATGCATGCCCCCCCCCAATCCGAGGTTCACCTAGCAAAGTGCGAAGCAGCAACCCCCACCCCCCACACTTTTAGTCGGCGGGCCAACGAGGCATATATCTCACCAAGATGGATCGTAAAACGGACCAAGAATAATCCACCTTGGTCGTACAACCTATCTCTTGTTGTTGGTCAAAGTGATGGCCGTCCATGCGACCCCGGAGATGGGCTAGCTCGCCAATAATCACGCAAGTAGCTAGTCCCCGAAGACAACCACTGCATGCGTGTGGCCCAAACATATATATATGTGTGGAGAGGTGCGTTTTTGAGTAACAATGGAGCAACTTCGATGTGGCACCGTGATTTCGAACTAGAAATCCCCACACTGAGTGAGGGTTAGGTTGACGATGCATATGTATGTTACAGCACACTTCAATCCAATGATGGGGATTCATGCATGGATGCGTGCATAGTACGTATATGCGCTCAAACTTAATTAGGTCTGAATCTCACCATGACCTATACTACGATAACACGAACCGGATGATGAATCCGCCATGGTATCCTATCTTGTTGTTAGTCATGGTGATCATGGATGTCCACGCGGGCCCACGAATATATAGGCTTGTCGCCGATAACCATGCGAGGGAGTGTATCGTTCGAAGGCAACCAATACATGCATATGTATGGAGGTGATGCGTGCATGCATGTTTGAACACACAACATTGATGTGGCGCGTGTGTCAAAAATCATACACTATCTCCCCACACAGAGTGAGATCGGTTCATGATGTGTCGTTGTACTAGCCACTTCGACTCAATGGGAGGGATTCATGCATACACATGCATGTGTGTGTGCTCAAACTGTATCATGCATGTCACCCCAGAGCAAAAATAATAATTCCCTCCTAAGTCAAATTAACCTCTCTTGTTGTCAGGCAAAAAGTAGTGATGGACCAAGCGGGCCCACAAATGGGAAGCATCGATATCGCTGATAACCGCTTAAGTGGGTGCGAAGGACAACCGCCACCGCTTTGCATGTGGGCCAAACGTGTGCCACATGCCTCAAAAACTGTAAACCATGCACCCACATAGAGTGAGGTTCATATCAAGCGTACTACATATGATGGTCCCCTTCCCCCGTCTTCACCGCATACTATATGCTCCTGCCATAATATATGTACAACCCAAAAGAATCCTCATCGATGGTGAAATTAATTAACCTCGAGAGGTGAAATTAATTAACCTCTCTCGATATAGGTCAAATTGATGCATGCATGCATCGACGATGGCCTCGTGGGCCCACAGATGGAAGCGTCACACGCGAGTGTCCTAGCTAGGATATCCATGTGGCCCAAAAAGGTGTAGTGTGATGTTTGAATTACCAATTTCACAATTTTGATGTGGCACGTGTCTCGGTAACAAAAAGTCCCGAAACTGAGTAAGGTGTACTTGTTCACGGACGCGCACGTATAGTATATATGCTAGTCCCCTCCCACCTCTTCGATGCCTACAATATACCACCATAACATAAACAAAAAAGATTCTACCTTGCTGGTCAAATTAACCTCAGTGCTGGCTGTTCGTCAAAGTGATGGACGACGACCTCATGGGCCCACAAAAAGTGTCACACGGGAGTATCGAGTGTCGTGTAGGACAACCATCGACTGCATGTGGCCAAAACATTTATGTATGAAAGGGTTGTGTAATGTTTTAAATAACGGTTTTCACGACTCTAATGTGGCACCGGCCTGCCTAACAAAATGGCCAACCCACACGGTGGCTCACAACTCATAGTGTACTGCGAGCCACCCGCCACCCCCAGACGCACACACCCACACACACAATGCAAATCCACCGCAACTACGATGCATGTTAAATTAATTATCCCGCGGTGAACATACATGTTACCAAAGGAGGGACGTTTTAATTTAAAAAAACATAGAGATTATTAAGACGTTTTAGTACATTGATTGATTTTCTATGGGTGTAATGTGCAAAAATCAAATATGAGCTACATGCATACGTGACAGTGCACCTAAATGGATTGCAAATACACATGTGTCTCACTGGGTGCATGTTTCCTCCCCGTGCAACAAATTTCAAACATTGAGAATCTTGATTTTTAAATTCTAGTACATCCAAAAATTATTTGAAGTTCATGAAAATTATCGTGTTGTCATATGGACACCAATACAAAGTGGCATTGTACTTTTTTTTGTCAAATTTGAGACCAGTTTTGATGTAATCTTTATCTAATTACAGACGGGAGATTATTAATAATTGGGAACCAATATCCCAAACAGATTATTTATTCGAACTGTGAGCGTTAGACCAACAATGGATACATGCCATGCTTTGGTTAAGCAATAAAGCGGCAGCATTAATCATCCAAATAGAAAACAGTATACATGCCCCCGCGCGACACATGCGAGCAGTCCGCCGCGCATGCAAATGGGGAGGCATGTGTGCATGTGTGCGAATTGACGGAGGCGTGGTCTCTGCGCAGTGTCATCGGGAGGCGTGCGAGTAGCTGTATGGAACTTTGGTAGGCATGCCAGCAGTCCGGTGCGCAGGCTCACCGGGAGGCGAGCCATCGGTTTGACCGCCGCCCGCCTCTCTCCCACAACTCCCACTACTCCATATTAATGGTGTGCCCGAGCGTCCGCACCCCCCATCCTCGCTACGCACACACAATCCTCTCTCTCCGCTTGCATCCTCGACGCCGCTCTCAGTCCTCAAAGACATCAGTGTATCAGGATGCCGCCGAAGCGCCCCATCGGAGGGAGTGGTGATGCTGGGGATGCTAAAGCACCGGAGCACGGCGTGGAGATGGACACCGAGGTTGCTGATAACCCACAAGTATAGGGGTTCGCAACCATTTTCGAGGGTAGAGTATTCAACCCAAATTTCTTGATTCGACACAAGGGGAGCAAAAGAGTATTCTCAAGTATTAGCAGTTGAGTTGTCAATTCAACCACACCTGGATAACTTAGTATCTGCAGCAAAGTATTTAGTAGCAAAGTAGTATGGAAGTAATGGTAACGGTAGCAGTTCTGTAGTAATCATAACAGTGGCAACGGTAAAGTAACTAAGCAAAGAGCAATATGTGAAAAGCCCGTAGGCATTGGATCAGTGATGGCTAATTATGTCGGATGCGATTCCTCATGTAATAGTTATAACATAGGGTGACACAGAACTAGCTCCAGTTCATCAATGTAATGTAGGCATGTATTCCGAATATACTCATACGTGCTTATGGGAAAGAACTTGCATGACATCTTTTTCCTACCCTCCCGTGGCAGTGGGGTCCTATTGGAAACTAAGGGATATTAAGGCCTCCTTTTAATAGAGTACCGGACCAAAGCATTAACACTTAGTGAATACATGAACTACTCAAACTACGGTCATCACCGGTAAGTATCCCGATTATTGTCAGTTTGGGGTTAACGGATCATAACACATTATAGGTGACTATATACTTGCAAGATAGGATCACGAACTCACATATATTCTTGAAAACATAATAAGTTCAGATCTGAAATCATGTTACTCGGGCCCTAGTGACAAGCATTAAGCATAGCAAAGTCAGAGCAACATCAATATCAGAACATAGTGGATACTAGGGATCAAACCCTAGTATCATGAAATTGGTGATGGAGGATGGTTGATGATGACGACGGCGACGAATCACCCTCTCCGGAGCCCCGAACGGACTCCAGATTAGCCCTCCCGAGAGAGTTTAGGGCTTGGCGGCTACTTCGTATTGTAAAACGCGATGAATCCTTCTCTCTGATTTTTTTCTCCCCAAACATGAATATATGTTGTTGGAGTTGACGTCGGTGGAGCATCAGGGGGCCCACGAGGCAGGCGGGCGCGCCCTAGGGGGGGGGCGCCCCCCACCCTCGTGGACCGGGTGTGGGCCCCCTGATGTTGATTCTTTCGCCAATATTTTTTATTAATTCCAAAAATTTGCTCCATCGATTTTCAGGTCATTCCGAGAACTTTTATTTTGCACAAAAATAACATCATGGCAGTTCTGCTGAAAACAACATCAGTCCGGGCTAGTTCCATTCAAATCATGCAAGTTAGAGTCGAAAACAAGGGCAAAAGTGTTTGGAAAAGTAGATACGACGGAGACGTATCAACTCCCCCAAGCTTAAACCTTTGCTTGTCCTCAAGCAATTCAGTTGATAAACTGAAAGTGATAAAGAAAAACTTTTACAAACTCTGTTTGCTCTTGTTGTTGTAAATATGTAAAGCCAACATTCAAGTTTTCAGCAAAGATTATGAACTAACCATATTCACAATAACACTTAGGTCTCATGTTTACTCATATTAATGGCATAATCAACTAGCGAGTAATAATAATAAATCTCGGATGACAACACTTTCTCAAAACAATCATAATATGATATAACAAGATGGTATCTTGCTAGCCCTTTCGGAGATAGCAAAGCATAAATGCAGAGCACCTCTGAATATCAAGGACTGACTAAACATTGTAATTCATGGTAAAAGAGATCCAGTCATAGTCATACTCAATATAAATTAATAGTAATGCATGCAAATGACAGCGGTGCTCCCCAACTGGCGCTTTTTAATAAGAGGATGATGACTCAACATAAAAGTAAATAGATAGGCCCTTCGCAGAGGGAAGCAGGGATTTGTAGAGGTGCCAAAGCTCGATTTTGAAATAGAGATAAATAATATTTTGGGCGGCATACTTTCATTGTCAACATAACAACTGAGAGATCTCGATATCTTCCATGCTACACACATTATAGGGGGTTCCCAAACAGAAAGGTAAAGTTTATACTCCCCCTCCACCAACAATCATCAATCCATGGCTTGCCCGAAACACGGGTGCCTCCAACTAACAACAATCCTGGGGGAGTTTTGTTTGCAATTATTTTGATTTGAGCATGGGACTGGGCATCCTGGTTACCGGCCATTTTCTCGTGACTGAGGAGCGGAGTCCACTCCTCTTGAGAATAACCCACCTAGCATGGAAGATATAGACATCCCTAGTTGATACATGAGTTGTTCGAGCATACAAAACAGAATTTCATTTGAAGGTTTAGAGTTTGGCACATACAAATTTACTTGGAATGGCAGGTAGATACCACATATAGGAAGGTATGGTGGACTCATATGGAATAACGTTAGGGTTTATGGAAGTGGATGCACAAGCAGTATTCCCGCTTAGTACAAGTGAAGGCTAGAAAGAGACTGGGAAGCGACCAACTCGAGAGAGACAACAGTCATGAACATGCATTAAAATTAATCAACACTGAGTGCAAGCATGAGTAGGTTATAATCCACCATGAACATAAATATCATGAAGGCTATGTTGATTTTGTTTCAACTACATGCGTGAACATGTGCCAAGTCAAGTCACTTGAATCATTCAAAGGTGGATACCACCCTATCATACCACATCACAACCATTTTAATAGCATGTTGACACACAAGGTAAACCATTATAAACTCGTAGCTAATTAAGCATGGCATAAACAACTATAATCTCTAACTGTCATTGCAAACATGTTTATTCATAATAGGCTGAATCAGGAATGATGAACTAATCATATTTACAAAAACAAGATAGGTCGAGTTCATACCAGCTTCTCTCATTTCAATCAGTCCATCATATATCGTCATTATGGCCTTTCACTTGCACGACCGAACGGTGTGGATAATAATAATAGTGCACGTGCATTGGACTAAGCTAGAATATACAAGCATTCAATTCAAGGGAGAAGACAAGGTAATATGGGCTCTTGGTTAAATCAACAATAATGCATATGAGAGCCACTCAACATTTTCATCGTGGTCTTCTCCTCTCGATCCCCAAACAAAAGAAAAGAAATAAAACTTTTTACACGGGAAAGCTCCCAACAGGTAAAATAAGAACGAGAAATCTTTTTGAGTTTTCTTTTAATTACTACTGCTACAAGCATGGAAAGTAAACTAACTAATTTTTTTGGTTTTTTCTTAAGGTTATTCAAACACACAAGAAGAAAGAGAGAAAACAAAATAAACTAGCATGGTTAGTACAATGAAAAAGTATGAGCACCGACAACTAGAATGAGTGTGTGAACATGAATGTAATGTCAGTGAAAAATACGTACTCCTCCAAGCTTAGGCTTTTGGTCTAAGTTGGTCTATGCCCATGGGTCAGAGCTACTCTCTCCGGTGTACTAAGGAGTGTTATCCGAGTACCACTGGCTGGCGATCTCCTCCGGATGCCACTGATAAAAGGACGGTCGATAAGGGTCAAGTCGTGGTTCCGGCTCAGGCTCTGGAGCTGGTGTCTGGCTCCGGTATGCGTGAACGGCCTCCGGCAAGATGATGTATGTGCCTGAAGATAAGTCAAACAAAGAGGGTGCAGGCAAGATAATAGTCTCACTGTGAGTTTTGTTAAATCCCAAATTATACTTAAGCATCATCTCATCATTTTTAACAATAAACATGTGCTACCATACTCTTATAATCTAGAAAAATAGTGGGAAACAACTTTTCCTCTTTCTCATAATGCCTAATAGGTATCCTAAAGTGTTCAGCAAGGCATGAAGCAAAGATGCCTCCAAAGATGGGGCCCTTTGTACGGTTCAGACTTAACCGTTTAGCAATAATAGCGCCTAAACTAACAGTGTTATCGCCAAACAAAGCATGGCACAAAATAACAATATCAGGGGCATTAAGGTTTCCACAGTTTTCGTGACCAATTAAGCATCTACTAGCAAATATTGCAAAGTAACGTAGAACAGGAAAGTGTATGCTAGTAATTCTTGCATCGGAAACCTTCCTCGTTTCCCCTACAGTAATCATATCAATAAATCCATACACATCCCTATGATGTGGTTCCTCTATGTTGCCCTCAAAGGATATCTTGCAAACCACACAAAAATCACATAGCGACATCTCCCAAACCTGATCATATAAATGAAACTCCACTGAAGGTGGGGATTTCTTAGCATGAAAGTAAAATTTTTGCACGAAAGTATTAGTGAGTAGGAGATACTGTTCGAGCTGGTCGTGGAGGAAGTCGGTGAGGCCTGCATTATCAGCCAAAGAATAAAAATCATCATGAATCCCGGTTGCTCTCAAGAACTCATCACAAGGCCATTCACACGACCGAACCTCCGCGGCGCTAGGGAGATTATACTTGGGATTTTTTCTCCTTATTTTGTTTATCCTTCGAGCTTTGGCTCGAAGAGCCCCTCAAAAATCTCTTCATCATTTTCTGATTTTTTTTGAAATTTTTAGTAATTCAAAATAATAGTGAACCAAGCTCAACAAAATTGATAACAACTACTCCCACAAGTGCCTAGAGACTATATCATGCATTAGAACTACTTGGGACCATATAAATTTGACATGCAAGCTTAAGAACAGGGTCACCTTAGCAGCAAAAATTTGCAATAAATAAAGCACTAGAACAAAAACTAATTGGACCATTGAAGGAGTCACATACCAAAGAACAATCCCCCAAAGCACTTTTGTGAATGGATCTTTGAGCAAGGAGATCGAAAATGGCAGCAAGATGAGCTAGAACTTGTGCTTGAGATGGATGGTGATTGTTTTTGGAGGAAGAAGAAGTGTGTCGGTGTCAAAACCGGCGGATCTCGGGTAGGGGGTCCCGAACTATGCGTCTAGGCGGATGGTAACAGGAGACAAGGGACACGATGTTTTACCTAGGTTCGGGCCCTCTTGATGGAGGTAAAACCCTACATCCTGCTCGATTAATATTGATATTGTGGATGCTTACAAGAGTGGATCTACCACGAGATCAAGGAGGCTAGACCCTAGAAGCTAGCCTATGGTATGATTATATGGGTTGTTGACGTTGTGATGGTCCTACGGACTAGAGCCATCCGGTTTATATAGACATCGGAGAGGGCTAGGGTTACATAGAGTCGGTTACAATGGTAGGAGATCTACATATCCGTATCGCCAAGCTTGCCTTCCACGCCAAGTAAAGTCCCATCCGGACACGGGGAGAAGTCTTCAATCTTGTATCTTCATAGTCTTGGAGTCCGTTTGATGTTGATAGTCCGCCAATGATAGTTCGGCTAATGATGGTAGTCCGCTATCCGGACACCCCTAATCCAGGACTCCTCGGTAGCCCACGAACCAGGCTTCAATGATGATAAGTCCGGCGTGTATATTGCTTGGCATTGCAAGGCGGGTTCCTCCTCCGAATGATAGAAGATTGTGAACACCAGGATAGTGTCCGGCTCTGCAAAATAAATTCCACATTCCACCGTAGAGAGAATAATAATATATACACAAGTTCAATCTCCATCGACGCTTTTTGTGGCATGATGTCACACCACTACCAAGCCATTACTCGAATTGTTTTTTACTTTACCACCTCAACGCATTTAGCGAGGCGGTTTCCTTGGCACGTCTTGTCGAAGCAGAGATCGTGTTTCCCCTTAATCCAGGATTCTCATCAATACGGACGTGGGTAACCCAACCGCGCCATTGATGGTGACGCTTGGGAGATAAGCGAGTTTTACCAGGCCGGTGGGGGACGCGTAAGACTTCGCCCGCCCATATAAGGGATAAGGATTCACCTTCTCACCTCGCCTTCTTCCTCCTTTGCTTATCCATCTCCGGCACTTTCGAGCTCCAGCGCCCAAGTTCAGGCAAGATCTCGTCTCAACCTTCTCCGACCATGTCCGGAGTGGGAGGTAAATGGTTGGCCTCCACCGTTAAGGAGGAGCACATCGCAAAACTGCGCGGCGCCGGATACCTTTCCGGCGACATCGCGCACCGGCTGCCCGACGAGGGGCAGCTCATCCCCACCCCCAGGCCCCATGAGAGGGTCGTCTTTCTTCCCCACTTCCTCCGCGGACTGGGCTTTCCACTACATCCCTTTGTCCGGGGCTCATGTTCTACTACGGCTGGATTTCCATGATCCGGTGCGAACTTCATCCTCAACATCTCGGCGTTTATCGTCGTGTGCGAGGCCTTCCTCTGCATCCAGCCCCACTTCGGCTTGTGGCTCAAGACCTTCAATGTCAAGCCGAAGGTAGTGAAGGGCACTCAAGCGGAGTGCGGAGGCGCCATGTTGGGCAAGATGCCCAATGTCCTTTGGTTCAAGGGGCCTTCGTGGAATCCGTCAAGGGGTGGCAATCGGGGTGGTTCTATATCACCGAGCCGCGTGACCCTACATGGGCAGCGGCCCCCGAGTTTAGATCTGGTACCCCCATGCAGCTCACCTCCTGGAAAGAGAAGGGCTTGCTGTGGGGTAGTTCGAAGGAGCTGACGGGACTCCAAGCCTGTATCCAGAAGCTGGTGAAGAAGCTCAGGCTGGTTAACGTGGTCCAAGTCATGCTCGTCCGCCGGATACTCCCATGCCAAGAGCGGGCATTCAATCTGTGGGAGTTCGATCCGGAACAGCACCAGGCGCTGAGCAGGCTCTTCGACACGACGTCACGGCGCTGGAAGGTGCTGTTCAAGGCGCCGAAGCCCCGCATCCGTGGATCAAGATCGCGGATTTTTCATAGCGCCTTGAGCCGACGAGGTAAGTGATTCTACCCTTTACGGGACACTTGTTTTCATAGTTTGACTCTATCTGGGTTTTAATTTCCCTTCTCCTTTGACAGGACTGGATGAGGAAGGCGGAGCAGATTACCTTGCAGCTCCTATGCCAGAAAATCCAGTGGACCCCCGTCTAGCGGGGCTGCTGGTTCTGGCACCGCACGTGGTGCCGGAGAAGAAGGCCAAGAAGGAGGCCATGGGTGCTCGAAAGAGTGCCCGTTTTCAGGTGTCCGACGACTCCGGGGCGGACTCCTCCCCCGAAAATGAGGAGGAGGAAGAGGACTCTCTCCCGGAGGGAGAGAGGAAGAGGAAGGCTTCCCCAACAGGGGAGGCTGAAGGGTCCAAGAGGGGAAGGACTATTCCCCCGGACAGCTCCGCCAACATCAACGTTGGCGAGGAAGAATGGCCTTCAAGGGCCAGGCCTCCGGCGAGATCGTAAGTATCCGGATTCCTGAATGATTTATAATTTCTTTTCTGCGTCACATAGTGTCATTCTGATGCCGCATGCTGCCTGTAGTCCGGCCTGCGATGATCTCCCCGCTTCATCGAGCGGGTCGTTGGCTCTGTCGGATGTAGACTCCATCCCGACCGCCTCCACCCCCCGCGACACCGAGGACGCCGAGGTGGGATCCCAAGAAGGGACCCATCGGGGGAGGCTCCGGAGGCGCCACAAGGCGTCCTCCCGGAATTTGCGCCGGACTCCACATTAGAACCCGCAGTGGTTCCGGAGTCCGGCCGACGGCCCCTTCGAATGAAGGGAAAGACCGTGACGCCGGCGGCTTCCGTCCAACCGGAGGCGCCGAGCAATTTGTTGGAGGCGCTGCAGAGCGCTTCCATCGAGGAAGAACACCGCACTATTATGAGTGCGATGATCCAGAAGGTGCAGCTCGCCAAGAGCGGGCCGGCGAAGCTTCGCGATAGCCTTCTATCGGGCTTTGAGGTAAGAAGTTAAAAATATGCAATGTAATACCGCATAGACAGTAGCCCACGATGCTCGGTTCGGTGTTCGGAAAGAAAAGCCGGACCGAGGATCTGAAAAAAGATATACGCATGGTTGCTAAAAAATATGTCAATATGGGTTGCAGGCTGCGCCGACCTCTGCCCGCCTTGGAGGTCGGTGCATTGAAGCGAGGAGTCGAGCGGTCCGAGCAAGAGCTCGGCCGCCAGAAGCAGCTCCAGGACAAAGAAGGTGAGTAACACCACTTTGAATTTGTACCTTACAGAAAAGGATTTATGTTGCAACAAAAAATAACAAGGATAACATGGGTACTGCAGGGGCCACGAATGAGGTGGCGGCCCTGAAGGAGGCCGTGTCTGCGGCCGAACACAATGCGGCCACGGAATGGGCAGAGCGAGAAAGGCAGGAGGTGCGGGTGGCGGTGGTTCAGCAAGAGCTCCAGGCTCTCATGGAAAAGCATGAGAGTTTGGAGCGTGACTCAAAGACTCGAGAGTCCGAGCTTGCCTCGGCTCTCGAAAGTGCTAAAACCGCTAAGGCCGAGGCCCATAAGTCCCTTCAGGAGATTGAGTTGATGAGGAAGATAGCGACGGTAAGGCATTTTTCATGCAAAGCAAGCATGTGAATGTAAATTACGTGTTACTTACCCGAATTCGGAGCTCTCGAGGCGTTTGCAGATCTGCCTCATGGCGTGTCTCGATGCCGCCGCATTCTACCGAGCCGAGGAGGGAGCTCAACGGAGAAGGTCTTCTGGTCTCGATATCTTTGAGACCGGCCATCCGGTGCCCATAGCGACCAGTGAAGCGGTGGTCGAGCTTCTAAGGTGGCCAAGCAGGCCATGAAGGGCCTCATAGTCCGGGTGGCTGGAGAGGCCATGCCCAGGAGCTACTTTGGCCTCGTCTGACGGTTGGTGGATGCGTGTCCTCGTGGAGGTTATCAAGCGCTCCGTCTGTATTGAAGGTGCTCGTCGGGCCCTTGCCAGCGCAAAAGGTACATTGGGGCAAGCTGGATGGGGAGAAGCTAATCAGCGGCGCCACCGGTGGGCAAGGAACATCGTCACGCCTGAAATGTACTATAAGACTGTCTTGAAGGGTGCCCGCAAGATTGCGGATGAGTGCCCCAGGGATGTAATTATTGAGTAAATTCGCAATGTGTTATCCTGTGCGCTGAAAACTTTGTTCATATGCGCTAAGCAACGCTTGTTAATTTAAAATATTACCTTCCGTGCGGCCGTTTATTAAATCTGAGAGATGGCAAGTCGTCGGCTTCAGCCCCCATGCCACGAGTCTTTGGGGTGTTCGGGATAAACTTGAGCGCTCTAGTTCCCATTTTTGGGTCCATCGAGGGAGGCGCTCAACACAACGAATAAGGCAACTGGACTTATAGTGCTTGAACACTCTCACTTAGCCCTAGAATTCTATAATTTTAAATTTCGTGAAGCCCCTAGTATTCGGAGGACCGAATTGGGCGCTATCCACACCTTCGCCGGACATAATCCGAACTTCGCTCAAGCGGCGTAGATCTTTAAGGACCCGAAGGACCTCTCGAACAGCGACCAGTCTCTCGCCTTATCATGACAGTCAGTTTTAGCTTTCCATCGAGGCGTTAACCCGGCTCAACCGGGCACAATCGCAGTGGTTCTCCCAAAGTGCTACCTTAGCCGATAGAACGGAACGTAAGGTGCCAAACATGGGAGCCGGGCAAACCCAACTATTGACCCAAGACATGATTCGGAGCCGATTCATATAATGCTATAAGTTCGGGGTGCCGCACTTGTGAAAGTGTTCGGACTTTATCACACCATAATGCGGAGAACATCAGCCCCTGGTGTATTTGGCCGTACCAAAATGTACGGGTGCAACATGTCGTAAATGAACATATATATATATATATATATATATATATATATATATATATATATATATATATATATATATATAAAGTAATGCAATTATGGGCAAAAGTGCTGCATTTTATTTGAGAAGATATGCTATGAGTGCGGAATGATACAAATAGTGCGGAAAGCAAGGGATTGGACGAATTAAAGGCGTCTCCCTCGAGGTAGGCAGCGGAATGTTTGTATTTAACAAATTTAATGCTCGTGATGGAGACCACCTGAGTGTTCGTCATGCGCCTTTGTTCTTCCCCGGCTGTTGCATCATGAGTTCGGCAGGTCGCCACGGACATAGTTCTGTATAAAAAAAGAGAAAAATAAAAGAAAAAGAGCGACACACTTGGGAGCCCCTGGTGTGGTCGAACCGCACTCTGGGTCTGTTGTGGTTGTGCCTTTCCCCCTATGCCCATGGTATCTCCAAGGCGTAATTATGTACGCGGAGAGCTTCTCTTACAATTTTGCGAGGGCTGGGGTTGAGGCCGCATTGCTACGCGTGCTCGTAACGTGCTGTGGTCTTGGTTGATGTTCCTCGGCGCGTTTGGTCGTGTCCGTCGCTTAGCGGCCGGACTCGAGAATTGCCTTAAAAGGCTGCTCAGACTTCGCCGCGCGAGCCGCTTATATGTTCCTTCGTTCGGAGGGAGCGTTCCATGTTTCCATTGACCGTGATGACTCCACGAGGCCCTCGCATCTTGAGCTTAAGGTATGCATAATGCGGCACCGCGTCAATTTTATGAACGCTGTTCGTCCGAAAGCGAGCGTGATAGCCGCTGCGGAACGAGACTATGTCGAAGATTAACTCCTCGCCTCGGAAATTATCCGGGGATCCGAAGACCACTTCCAGTGTAACTGAGCCTGTAAAATTGTCCTCGACACCTGGTATGACACCTTTGAAGGTTGTGTTTGTAGGTTTAATCCTTGAAGGGTCTATGCCCATCTTGGCGCCTTTGTATCACGATAAAGCAGGTTCAGGCTCGCCGCCGCCCATCGGGACTCGTGAGGTGAAATCCATCGACGATTGGGTCTAAAACCAATGCGCGAATCCGCCATGGCGGATATTGGTCGGATGGTCTCTTCGATCGAAAGTGATCGGGCAAGAGGACCATGGGTTGAATTTTGGGGCGATCGCTCCATCGCCAGATATCGTCCTTTAGTGCACGCTTCCGCTCCCTCTTGGGAATATGCGTTGCGTATATCATGTTTACCGTCCGAACTTTGAGGGGATCCCTTTGTCCTCTCGTTGTTCGGGCGGTGGTCTCTTCCTCGTCATCGCTGTGTAGCACCTTGTCACCGTTTTCAGCGATTAATTTGCCTCGCCCGCTGAATACCCAAAAATCTCTGTTGGTGTGGTTAGCTGGCTTTTCGGGGTTCCATGTATTTGACAGAGCGGTCGAGTATTCGTCCAAATTGGACGGGCCCGGAGTTGTTCTTTTAAATGGCTTCTTCCGTTGACCGGGCTTGGAGCCTCGGAATCCGGCGTTGACTGCCGTATCCTCATTGTTGTCGCCGTTAATGCGGCGTTTGTTTTTGTTTCGACGCAACCTGCCATTGCGGTCCTTGGTATCCGGACTGCCAGCGTTTTTGCTGAGGTTGTTACTGCGAGCTAGCCAGCTATCCTCTCCCGCACAGAAGCGGGTCATGAGTGATGTGAGGGCTGCCATGGATTTCAGCTTCTCTGTCCTAGGTGCCGGGCCAGCCACTCGTCGCGGATGTTATGTTTGAAGGCAGCGAGGGCCTCTGCATCCGGACGAAGGGCGATTTGATTTTTCTTTGTTAAGAACCGTGTCCGTAATTGCTGGCCGATTTGTTTGGCTGCTGGATTATGTGGCTTAGGTCATCTGCGTCCGTGGTCGCATTACATACGCGTCTCGGAAGTTGTCGAGGAATGCGGCTTCCGTGTCTTCCCAAAGATCCAATTGACTCTGCGGGAGGCTGTTAAGCCAATGCCGAGCTGGTCCTTTAAGCTTGAGCGGAGATATTTGATGGCGTGAAGATTCGCCGCCGGGCCATGTGTATATGGAGAAGATAATCCTCAATCCAAACCACGGGTGCATTGTGCCATCGTAGGATTCGATGTTAACGGCTTTAAACCCTTCAGGATTTGATGATCCATTACTTCGTCGGTGAAGCATAGTGGGTGTCTTGGCGCCCTGTATTGAGCAATATCGCGACGTAGCTCGAGAGAGCATTGTTCTGCCAGTGTTCGCCCGCCGAGTAGTTATATCCGGCGCGACGGTATTCGTCGTGGGTCTTGGGGCGCCCACGTGATCCATAGATAGATCTAGATTGTCTTGCCTTGTCCTCCAATATATCCCGTAAGTCCGGCGCGTTCCCCCGTGGCTTCATGCTTTTTGAGCGATGCCGGGGTACGGTTTTGGTGGAGGGCTTGCACGCCTCTCTGTCGCGGCCACGAGGTGGCCGGGTCTGCAGACAGCGCTGGTGATGCAGGTTTGTATGCCTCCTCCTCTAATCGGGGAGCAACTTGCATTTTGGGTAACTTTTGGAGGCGTTCGAGTTCATACTCTTGACGCGAGGACCTCGGTCCATCTGTCGGCCAGTAGGTCTTGATCAGCTTGAAGTTGTTGCTGCTTTTTCTTTAGGCTGTTTGCCGTGGCCATTAGCCTGCGTCCGAAACGCTCTTGTTCGACGGGATCCTCAGGCACGACGAATTCGTCGTCGAGGCTTGCCTCGTCTCCGGAGGGAGGTAAGTTATTGTCATCCTCGACCTCTTCGCCCCGCCGCCTCTCGTGAGGGCTGGCTTCGCCTCCTCCTACTGGATCGTCTTTGGAGGGAGTTGTCTTCGGCACTTTCTGGGGTGTTATTATCTCCTGTGCCGGAATCTCCATTCTTGCCGTGGCGGGATTTAGAGCGGCGCTGCTGATGTCGGAGCTTGGGCTGTTTCTTTAAGGAATCGGCCTCCGCTGCTTCTTTGCCGTCCCCATCTTTTGGGGTGTCCACCATGTATATGTCATATGACGAGGTGGTCTTCCAGTGTCCTGTAGGCACTGGTTCTTAGTAGTCTCCGGCATCGTCGTCCATACCGTCGATGTCTTCGGAGTCGTAGTCGTGTACGTCGGTTAAATCATCGACGGTGGCTACGAAGTGGGTGGTGGGTGGGCTCTGAATTTCTTCGTCGTCCGCGTCCCAACCGTCCTGGCCGTAGTTCGGCCAGGGCTATCCGGATAGCGAGAGATGCTTCACTGAATTTATGATATCGCCGAAGGGCGAGTGCTGAAAGATGTCCGCAGCGGTGAATTCCATGATCGGCGCCCAATCGGATTCGACGAGCGGGCGCAGGAGGTTCGGAGTCCGGCAGAGTCCGCACCTCGGAGTCATGAGCTTTATGCGGGACAAGGTAAGTGTTCGCTCCATCGCCGTAGAAGTTGCCGCTCCGAGGCGGTGTCCAGCCATCCGTCCTCGATCCGAGCGATCGGCTCCGGACTATGGGTCGGAGCGGATTCGCAGCGGCCTCCAAGGTGCTGTCCGGCGGCAGAGTTAGGTCATGCCCATTGTGACAGCGCGGCACACTCGGCTGTGGCTCAGATCCATCGAAGATCAAGTCCCCGCGGATATCGACCGTGAAGTTTAGGCTTCCAAACCTAACCTGACAGCCAGCGGCGTAGCTTTCGATCTGCTCCAGATGGCTGCGAAGTTGGCCCGCAGCGAAGCCGCCGAATCTGAAGATCTGTCCGGGAGAAAAGTCTCACCCAGACTGCGTCGTTGTTGATTGAAGAGGCCATAAAGCCTATCGGTGACGACACGTAGGAACTCTCAATGAAAGCACCAATGTCGGTGTCAAAACCGCGGATCTCGGTAGGGGGTCCCGAACTGTGCGTCTAGGCGGATGGTAACAGGAGACAAGGGACACGATGTTTTACCTGTGTTCGGGCCCTCTTGATGGAGGTAAAACCCTACGTCCTGCTCGATTGATATTGATATTGTGGATGTTTACAAGAGTGGATCTACCACGAGATCAAGGAGGCTAAACCCTAGAAGCTAGCCTATGGTATGATTATATGGGTTGTTGATGTTGTGATGGTCCTACGGACTAGAGCCATCCGGTTTATATAGACACCGGAGAGGGCTAGGGTTAGATAGAGTCGGTTACAATGGTAGGAGATCTACATATCTGTATCGCCAAGCTTGCCTTCCACGCCAAGGAAAGTCCCATCCGGACATGGGGAGAAGTCTTCAATCTTGTATATTCATAGCCTTGGAGTCCGGTCGATGATGATAGTCCGGCCAATGATAGTTCGACTGATGATGGTAGTCCGGCTATCCGGACACCCCCTAATCCAGGACTCCCTCAAAGTGTGTGGGTGCAGGAATAAGTGGAGTGGGGCCACCATGGGCCCACGAGGCAGGGGGCACGCCTCGGGGGGGGGGGGGGAGGGGGTTCCCTGGACCCTCGTTGCCAGGTGGTTGCCCCCTCTGCTGTGTTCTCAGTGCCAGATATTCTCAAATATTCCAAAAAAATCATACTTAATTTTCATGGCATTTGGAGAACTATTATTTTTGGGGTATTTTTCATTGCACGGATAATTCAGAAAACAGACATAAAATACTATCTTTGCTTTATTTATATAAATAACAGAAAGTAAAAGGAGGGCACAAAAGGTTGTGCCTTCTAACTTCATCCATCTCATGCTCATCAAAAGGAATCCACTAACAAGGTTGATCAAGTCTTGTTAACAAACTCATTCTGAATCGCATGAAACCGGAGAAATTTTGAATAACACTAGGTTACCTCAACGGGGATATGTACATCCCCAATAATGATGTCATATTTCTTCTTGACAGTTGGAAGAGGAAATTCAAAACCTCCAATAATGATCGACGGAATTTTTCCAACAGAATTGATACTGTGAACTTGAGGTTGTTTCCTCAGAAAGTGTACCGTATGCTCATTACCATTAACATGAAAAGTGACTTTGCCTTTGTTGCAATCAATAACAGCCCCTGCAGTATTCAAAAAGGGTCTTCCAAGGATAATCGACATACTATCGTCCTCGGGAATATCAAGAATAACAAAGTCCCTTAAGATAGTAACGTTTGCAACCACAACAGGCACATCCTCACAAATAACGACAGGTATAGCAATTGATTTATCGGCTATTTGCAAAGATATTTCAGTAGGTGTAAACTTATTCAATTCAAGTCTACGATATAAAGAGAGAGGCATAACACTAACACCAGCTCCAAGATCGCATAAAGCAGTTTTAACATAGTTTCATTTAATGGAACATGGTATAGTTGGTACTCCTGGATCTCCTTGTTTCTTAGGTATTCCACCCTTAAAAGTATAATTAGCAAGCATGGTGGAAATTTCAGCTTCCGGTATCTTTCTTTTGTTTGTAACAATATCTTTAATGTACTTAGCATAAGGATTCATTTTAAGCATATCCGCCAAACGCATACGCAAAAAGATAGGTCTACTCATTTCAGCAACGCGCTCAAAATCCTCATCATCCTTTTTCTTGGATCGTTTAGGAGGAAAAGGCATGGGTTTCTGAACCCATGGTTCTCTTTCTTTACCGTGCTTCCTAGCAACAAAGTCTCTCTTATCATAATGTTGATTCTTTGATTGTGGGTTATCAAGATCAACAGCAGGTTCAACCTCTACATCATTGTTATTGCTAGGTTGAGCATCAACATGAACATTATCATTAACATTATCACTAGGTTCATGTTCATCACCAGATTGTGTTTCAGCATCAGAAATAGAAATATCATTGGGATTCTCAGGGGTGTCTACAACAGGTTCATTATAAGCATGCAAAGTCCTATCATTTTTCTTCTTCTTTTTAGAAGGTCTAGGTGCATCAACATTATTTCTCTGAGAATCTTGCTCAATTCTCTTAGGGTGGCCCTCAGGATACAAAGGTCCCTGAGTCATTTTACCAGTTCTAGTCATAACTCTAACAACATTATCATTTCTATTATCAGTTAATTCACCGAGCAAATCATTTTGAGCTTTAAGCACTTGTTCTACTTGAGTGGTAACCATAGAAGCATGTTTACTAATAAGTTTAAGTTCACCTTTAACTCTAGACATATAATCACTCAGGTGTCCAATCATATAAGCATTACTTTTCAATTGTCTACCAACATAAGCATTGAAATTTTCTTGTTTAGCCATAAAGTCATCAAACTCATCCAAGCATTGGCTAGCAAACTTAGTAGACGGGATTTCAACTTTACCATATCTATAGAGAGAATTTACCTTTACTACCTGTGTCGGGTTATCAAGACCATGTACTTCTTCAATAGGTGGTATATTAAGGCCATGTATTTCTTCAACAGGAGGTAAATTCTTAACATCTTCAGCTTTAATACCTTTTTCTTTCATAGATTTCTTTGCCTCTTGCATATCTTCAGGGCTGAGAAATAGAACACCTCTTTTCTTCGGAGTTGGCTTAGGAGTTGGTTCAGGAAGTGTCCAATTATTTTCATTAGTCAACATGTTATTCAATAGCAATTCAGCTTGATCAACTGTTCTTTCCCTGAAAATACAACCAGCACAACTATCCAGGTGGTCTTGGAAGCATCGGTTAGTCCATTATAAAAGATATCAAGTATTTCATTTTTCTTAAGAGGATGATCAGGCAAAGCATTAAGTAATTGGAGAAGCCTCCTCCAAGCTTGTGGGAGACTCTCTTCTTCAATTTGCACAAAATTATATATTTCCTTAGAGCAGCTTGTTTCTTATGAGCAGGGAAATATTTAGCGAGAAGTAATAAATCATATCCCGGGACTATGCACACAACCAGGATCAAGAGAATTAAACCAAGTTTTAGCATCACCCTTTAATGAGAACGGGAATAACTTAAGGATATAGTAGTAGCGAGTTTTCTCATCATTAGTGAATAGGGTGGCTATATCATTTAACTTAGTAAGATGTGCCACAACAGTTTCAGATTCATAGCCATAAAAAGGATCATATTCAACCAAAGTAATTATCTCAGGACCGACAGAGAAATCATAATCCTTATCAGTAACACAGATGGGTGAAGTAGCAAAAGCAGGGTCATATTTCATTCTAGCATTCAGAGACTTTTCTTTAAGCTTAGCTAATAATTTCTTAAGATCAGATCTATCATTGCAAGCAAGAAAATCTCTAGCAGTTTCTTCATCCATAACATAACCCTCAGCACAACAGTAATTCATATCTAGGGGAGAATCTTCATCATCACTTTCATCAATATTATTAGTTTCAATAATTTCATTCTCTCTATCCCTAGAAAGTTGTTCATCAAAAAATTCACCTAATGGCATAGTAGTATCAAGCATAGAAGTAGTTTCATCATAAGTATCATGCATAGGATAAGTGGCATCATCAATAACATGCGACATATCAGAATTAATAGCGTAAGCAGGTTTAGGTGTCGCAAGCTTACTCAAAATGTATGAAAATCAAGTGCAGAGCTAGATGGCAGTTCCTTACCTGCCTTCGTAGTTGAGGGAAAAATCTTAGTTCTTTCGTCTTTCAAATTCCTCATAGTGATCAACAGATATAAATCCCAAGTGACTCAAAGAATATAGCTATGCTCCCCGGCAATGGTGCCAGAAAATAGTCTTGATAATCCACAAGTATAGGGGATCGCAACAATTTTCGAGGGTAGAGTATTCAACCCAAATTTATTGATTTGACACAAGGGGAGCCAAAGAATATTCTCAAGTATTAGCAGTTGAGTTGTCAATTCAACCACACCTGGATAACTTAGTATCTACAACAAAGTATTTAGTAGCAAAGTAGTATGGATGTAACGGTAACGCTAGCAGTTTTGTAGTAATCGTAACAGTGGCAACGGTAAAGTAACTAAGCAAATAGAAATATGTGAAAAGCTCGTAGGCATTGGATCAGTGATGGATAATTATGTCGGATGTGATTCCTAATGTAATAGTTATAACATAGGGTGACACAGAACTAGCTCCAGTTCATCAATGTAATGTAGGCATGTATTCAATATAGTCATACGTGCTTATGGAAAAAGAACTTGCATGACATCTTTTGTCCTACCCTCCCATGGCAGCGGGGTCCTATTGGAAACTAAGGGATATTAAGGCCTCCTTTTAATAGAGTATCGGACCAAAGCATTAACACTTAGTGAATACATGAACTCCTCAAACTACAGTCATCACCGGTAAGTATCCCGATTATTGTCACTTCGTGGTTAACGGATCATAATACATAATAGGTGATTATAGACTTGCAAGATAGGATCAAGAACTCACATATATTCATGAAAACATAATAGGTTCAGATCTGAAATCATGGCACTCGGGCCCTAGTGGCAAGCATTAAGCATAGCAAAGTTACATCAATCTCAGAACATAGTGGATACTAGGGATCAAACCCTAACAAAACTAACTCGATTACATGGTAAATCTCATCCAACCCATCACCGTCCAGCAAGCCTACGATGGAATTACTCAAGCATGGCGGTGATCATCATGAAATTGGTGATGGAGGATGGTTGGTGATGACGACGGCGATGAATCCCCCTCTCCGGAGCCCTGAACGGACTCTAGATCAGCCCTCCCGAGAGAATTCAAGGCTTGGCGGCGGCTCCGTATCGTTAAACGCGATGAACCCTTCTCTTTGATTTTTTTCTCCCCGAACGTGAATATATGGAGTTGGAGTTGATGTCGGCGAGCATCAGGGGGCCCATGAGGCAGGGGGCGCGCCCTAGGGGGGGTGTCGGTGTCAAAACCGGCGGATCTCGGGTAGGGGGTCCCGATCTGTGCGTCAAGGCTGATGGTAACAAGAAGTAAGGGACACAGATGTTTACCCAGGTTCGGGCCCTCTCCATGGAGGTAAAACCCTACTTCCTGCTTGATTAATATTGATGATATGGGTAGTACAAGAGTAGATCTACCACGAGATCGTAGAGGCTAAACCCTGGGAGCTAGCCTATGATGGTATGAATGTAATTGTGATCGGCCTTCTAAGGACCAACCTCTCCAGTTTATATACACACCGGAGAGGGCTAGAGTTTACGTGGAGTCGGTTACAAGGAAGGAAATATAATATCCGGATCGCCAAGCTTGCCTTCCATGCCAAGGAAAGTCCCATCCGGACACGGGCCGAAGTCTTGAGTCTTGTATCTTCACGCTTCAATAGTCCGGACGTTATACACAGTCCGGCTGTCCGGATACCCCTAATCCAGACTCCTCAGAGCCCTGAACCAGGCTTCAATGACGATGAGTCCGGCGCGTAGTATTGTCTTCGGCATTGCAGGGCGGGTTCCTCCTCAGAATACTCCAAAGTAATTATCGAACACTCAAATCGTGTCCGGATTAAAAAAAACAGTCTTCGTATACCACCGTAGAGAGAACGATATTTCGCAAATGCACTCTGCTGACAACCTTTTCTGATGATGTGACATGTTATTGCGGTCGGATCATTATTCGAACTGTTTCCCTACAACCAGCTACAAAGCATATCGTGAGGCGGTTTCTGTGACACGTCTTGTCAAAGCAGAGATCGTGTCCCCTTATTACGGGATTGTCATCAATACGGGCATTGGTAATCTAACTGTGCCGCTAATCACGGTGAGTGGGAGGTGGACGGGTTCCACCAAGCAAGTGGGGAAGCACAAAAAGCCTTTATCGCCTCTATAAGGAGGCCAGGTTCCTTTCTCTTTTACCCACGCCTTCTTCTCCGGCTAGCTCATTCCCCTTTGTGCGAGCCCTAACGCCCAAGAACTCTTCTTCCCCACTGAAGGGAAGGTTTCCAAAGATGTCCAGATCCGGAGCAGGAGGCAAATGGATGGCCTCAACTGTCCAGGAGAAGGACATCAAGAAGCTCCGGGAAGCCGGGTATCTGGCCCAGAAGATCGGCCACCGTCTTCCCCCGGCGGGACAGGTCGTCCCCACTCCGGAATCCCATGAGAGAGTCGTGTTCCTTCCCCATTTCGTCCGTGGGCTCGGGTTTCCCCTTCACCCGTTCGTTCGGGGAGTCATGTATTACTATGGGATCGATTTTCATGATCATTCCCCCAACTCCTTCCTCAATATCTCGACGTTCATCATCGTGTGCGAGGATTTTCTCCGTATCCCACCTCACTTCGGCCTATGGCTGAAGATTTTCAATGTGAAGCCCAAGGTGGTGAGTGGCGAACACGCCGAGTGCGGCGGCGCCATGGTAAGCAAGATGCCCAAGGCTGTTTGGCCGAAAGGCGCTTTCAACGACTCCGTCAAGGAGTGGCAGCAGCAGTGGTTCTATATCACCGAACCACGTGGCAAGAAGTGGGCGGCAGCTCCAGAGTTCAGATCTGGAGCTCCACTACGGCTCACGTCCTGGCCCGAGAAGGGCCCGAACTGGTGCTCGTCCGACGAGCTGTTACTGCTCCAGACGCGCATCCGGGGTGTGATCGATAGGGACGTCAAACTCGTCGACGTAGTCTAGGTGATGCTAGTTCGCCTGGTTCTCCCTTGTCAGCGCCGAGCTTGTACCCTGTGGGAGTTCGATCCGGCCGAGCACCAAACCCTTCAGGAGCTTTACGACGCCACCCACAAGGATATCTGGAAGGTGCTTTTTATGTCCGGCAAATCATGGCCGGGCCCTGCCGAGGACCGCGACTATTAATCATCCCATTCTCCCAGCTCGGTAAGTCACAGCCACACTCTGTCTATTCACGCTTTAATTGGCACATCATGCGGGAGACACCCTAATCGTGTTTCATTGCAACCCTGTGGATGGGTAAAGAAGGTGGAGCGGCTACATTGTCCAGCCTTCTGACGAAGATGTTGGTCCCCGCGCCTTACAAGGCGCCAAAGAAGGAGGCCTCCAAGAAGGTCAAGAAGACCCGGGGTGGCCTTCACCGTCGCGAGGCTTCGGACGCTAGATCCGAAGACTCCAGTGACGATCCTTCGTCCGAGGAAAAAGAGGAGGAAGCAGAGGAGGATGAGCTTCACTCTGATGGTGGGAGGAAGAGGACGGCCTCCGCATCTCTAGAGGCCGAATTGCCCAAGAGGGGGAAACATTCCCTCCCAGGGGCATCCCCCATGGCTGCCGATAGCAGCCCGGAGTGGGATCCCAGGGCCCAGCCCCTGGAGAAGTCGTAAGTATCCGAACACGCATATGCGTCCGGGATCGTTTTTTGGGTATAGTGGTTTTGATCAAGGTCTGATTGCACACAGTCCGGCAAGGTCCTGCGCCGGCCAGTCCTCGTCGGAGTATTCACTGGACTTGGACGCTTTGGCGAGCGAGACGCCTCCGCAAGCCCCTTCCCCCAAGTTTGGGCGTGACAATGAGGTGTCGTCTCGACAAGACCCGAACCAGGGAGGACATATCCCTGGTGCCGAACACGCAGGGATGGATACGGCCCCCGGGACCTCTAGGGTTATGGTATCGAGCAAGCAGCCCTCCTGATGGCGGGGGGCCTACCTACGCCGCTGGCGTCCTCTGTTCAAGCAGAGCTGCCTGGCGGTCTATTGACAGCATTGAAGAAAGCTTCTATTGTCGACGAGCATCGGGCCCTTGTGGGCGAGGTGGTTGAAAGGATTCAGTCCGCCAAGAGTGGGCTAAACGCGCCCTGCCTTAGTCTTATAAAGGCTTTTGAGGTATGTCTCCTAGGAAACCCTTAAGGAATTGTCATAATATAAGTAGTAGCCCCTGATACACTGTCCGGCGAAGGAGACAGAGCCGGGCAGGGGATCAAACCCCCTGCCTTCACAGGAGCCTATGTAAATGACATATACCCTTTGGTGTGAAAACAGGCATCCACAGAGAGGACGTCCGCTTTCAATGCGGAAGTGTCCGAACTGAAGCAGAACCTTGCACGGTCCGAGGAAGAACTCGGCTGTGTGAGGAAGCAACTGGAAGACAAGCAAGGTATGTTGAAAACATTTTATCTTGGAGTTGGCACGAACGAATGGTTGTGCAGAATAAAAAGTTTTAGTATTGTGTGCTCTAGGAGCGTGTGCCGAATATGAGGCACTAAAGAAAGCTTTGGCTGATGGCAACAAGAAGGCTGAGGCCGAACAATCGCTTCGTGAAAAACACGAGGCCAGGGTTATCACCGCCGAGCGGGAGCTCTAGGAAGCTGCGAAGAAAAGCAAGGGCTTGGAGCAGAGTCTAAAAGGGAAAGAATCTGAGCTCGCCCAAGCTCTCGAGGATGCAGAAGGTGCTCGGGAAGAAGCCCGAGGTGCTGCGCGGGAAATTCAGGAGGCCCGAAAAGTGGTGGCTGGTAAGGCCTTCTGTATTCTTAGCTTTGTGTATGTTAGAATGTGAATAATCGAAGCGGCAGGCTGAATTCTTATTTTTCTAGGGGCTTTTGCGGATCTTCCTCGCAGCATATCAGATGCTGCTCAATTCTATCGCACCGAGGAGAAGAAGACTGCAGAGAGGGATTTCTGGTCGCAGTATCTGGCCCCGAACTATCCTGTGCCATTTATCGATCAGATGAAACCGCTGATCGAACTGCACCAGGCGGCCGAACTAGCCATGAAGGACTTAGTTGTCCGGCTGTGGCCTGCGGATCCGATTCCAAGCAGCTACTTCGCACTCGTCAAGCGGATCGTGGGCGCCTGTCCTCGGCTAGATGCTATCAAGCGATCAGTCTGCATAGAAGGCGCGCGTATGACGTTTCCCCATGCGAAAGTGCATTGGGGGAGGTTTGACGCAGAAAAGCTGATCACTGAGGGGCCGCCGGAGGGTAAGGAACACCGCAAGCCCGCGCTGTATTATGAAGGTGTGATGAAAGGGGCCCGCCTTGTGGCGGACAAGTGTACTAAAGACATCATATTTCCGTGAGGGTATCTGTGCCACTTGTTGTAATATGGGATAATGGCATGTTTGTTATATATTGCCTGTTTTGTTTGAACATATGTTCTTCCTGTGCGGCTGTTTATTGTATGCAAATTAAGGAGTTGGCCATTGTCGCTTCGCCTCGTAAAAAGGATACGGGGGTGTTCGGAATATATCTGAACGCTCTTTATCCCATAGTTGGGTCCTTTTAAGGAGGTGTATCTTTCCGCGAACCAGGCAATCAGACTATAGGGCTTTATTACTCTCACTTAGCCATAGGAATTTGAGTATGGTCGGCGCAACCCCTAGTGTTCGGAAGGCCGAATTAGGGGCTCTATTGGCGCCTGATCAGAAGACCGATCCGTCGCACTTAGCATTTATGATGGCATTATGCGGAATAAATCTTTAGGGATTTTATGACCTCTCGACCAGCGGACCGGCTCTCGCTTCATCATGACAGTCGGTTTTCGGCTTTCTCTACTGAGGTACTCGTCCGGTTGAACCGGGACACAATCGCAGTAGTTCTCCCAGTGCTACCTTAGCCGATAGAATGGAACGTAAGGTACCAAAACATGGGAGTCGGGCAAACCCAACCAATGACCCAAGACATGATTCGGAGCAGATGCATATAGTGCTATAAGTTCGGTGTGCCGAGCGACCGAAAAGGTGGTCGGACTTTCTTGCCGTACTGTGGAGCCCCTGGTGCAACCAGGCGAACGCGGAGCGTGGCTTTCATTTTCGGCAAAGAGGCGTCGGCAATAAACGACAGCCGGTAATTGCTATTTACACATTGTAGTAGAATTTTATGTCTATGCATATTAGTATGATGTATGGAAAGAGGTGTTGTTTGACGGAACCTGTTATGGTCGGACTGGAGGGGGCTGTGAGCAGGTCGAGAATGAATCTGAACTGCCTTCTACCTGCATGTTCCTTCCTTTGTGTGTCCGGCATAATTCCATGCCGCCAGTTTTGTTCTGCGTCAATCGTTAGTTTGCAAATGCGAAATGCTTGAAGACAGCTAGGTGTCCTCTTGTTATTGCTCCCAGGGTCCCTAATCGGGCCCTGGTGTGCCCAATCGTTAGACCGTGAGGTAGTACGGACTCCGCAGTGGATGCCCGGATGGTTGACCTGGGTAATTTTCCACGTAGAATCTAGTTGACGTGGTTTTTCCCATTTATCATACGGTAAGCTATCGTATGGGAAGGTGCCGAGGATTTATTCTTTGGCGTAGCATTTTTGGATGGTCCGAAGGCAACCATTTAGAGTGGTGGGCCAACAGAACTTGGCCTTTGCGCCTTACATCTTTTAGGAGATGTTTTCCGTGGCGTCATACCCTTGTGGGCTTTGTGTGTTATGGAGCCCCCGGATTACTAGTGCTAGAGGCACTGCAATTAACTTGCCGTGGTTTAGGTGGTCCTGGGGGTCGGCCGTACTGTTACGCTCTAGGGGGGGGGGGGTCTTGACGAGGCATCTCCTTTATTGCTTCCGGCGTGTGACCAGCCACTTTGTTTTGAGAATCCTGCATTCTCTATTGGTATGCTTTGCCGCCCTTCTCGGGGTACCTTGAATTTCAGACGGCTGATCCAGCGTGTATCTTCGGTTGAGTAGGCTTGTGCTTCTCTTTGCCTGTTTGTCGGACTGAGCGTTGCCGGACTTGGCACCAGCTTCCTTTTCTTGATGTTTATGACCCTTATGCCGAGGTCTGAGGGTGCCTCTTCGTATCTGCTGCTTGCCGCCTTGGACTGTAGTGATGCGTGGGCGTCTGTGTGCGTGCCCGTGGTTTTCCTGCTCGAGTTGAGGTAGCCCGTTGTGCCATGTGTGCCCTTTATTGGGGCTCTCGAGTTCGTATTTTTCGGCGGCTAGTATCTTGGTCCACCTATCCTCTAGCGCATCTTGGTCAGCTGTGAGCTGCTCTTGTTTCCTTTGCAGGCTCCTTGTTGTAGACATGAGCCGTCGCTTGAAGCGAACTTGTTCCACTGGGTCCTCTGGTACACCGAATTCGTCATTGCCGAGGCTTGCCTCGTCGTCGGAGGGGGGTGTGTGATTGTCCCTCTCCCAGCATCCCGTCGTCATTGGTCCGGCCTGCTTAAGTGTAGGCTGACTCGGGTTGTATTCCTTTTTGGCACCGTCCGGACTGCTCTCGTTTCGGGGCCGTTTTTGGTGTGGCGGGGTTTGGAGTGGTGCCGTTACGCACATGTTTTGCCTTTCTTCCTGACGGGTTGTCCTCCATTTCCTGGCCACCACTGGTTTCCGTTGGGGTGTCCACCATATATATATTGTATGAGGAGGTGGCCGCCCACTGCCCTGTACGCCGTGGTCCCTGTAGTCCTCCTACATCGTTGTCCATAGCGTATATGTCTTTAGAGTCGAAGTCAAGCACGTCGGTTAGATCATCGATCGTGCCAATGAAGTGGGTGGTGGATGGGCGATGAATTCCGTTGATGTCCGCTTCCCACTCGAGCCGGACATAGTTCGGCCCGGAATCTCCTGACAAGGAGAGAGACTTCAATAAGTCCAGCATGTCGCCGAAGGGCAGATGCTGAAAGACGTCCGCCGCGGTGAACTCCATCACCGGAGCCCGACCATGATCGGCGGGCTCGGGGATGCGCGGACTGGAACCTGCATCCGGATATGAATCCGGGGGTCCGGAGTCACAGGTTCCCTCAGAGGTGAGACCTGTATTCGGCTCCATCGCCGATGAGGGTACGGCCTCCTAGGCGGGGTCCAGCCCTCCATCCTTGAGCGAGGCAATCTGCCCCGGATTTAGGCCCCAGGCCTCTGCCGGGGTGATATCCCGAGCAACGTCTGACGGCAGGTCTAAGCCGCGCTTATCGTGACTGCTTGACGCTTCTGGCGCTAGCCCGAATCCGTCAAAGATCAAGTCTCAGCGGATATCTGCCGCATAGTTCAGGTTCCCTAACCTTATTTGATGGCCCGGGGCATAGCTATCGATCTGCTCCGAGTGGCCAAGCGAATTGGCCAACAGCGCGAAGCCGCCGAACACGAAGGTCTGTCCGGGGAGGAAAGTCTCACCCTGGGCAGCGTCGTTAATGACGATTGAAGGAGCCATCGAGCCTGACGGCGACGTCATAGAGGAACTCTCAATGAAAGCACCAATGTCAGTGTCAAAACCGGCGGATCTCGGTAGGGGGTCCCGATCTGTGCGTCAAGGCTGATGGTGACAAGAAGTAAGGGACACAGATGTTTACCCAGGTTCGCGCCCTCTCGATGGAGGTAAAACCCTACTTCCTGCTTGATTAATATTGATGATATGGGTAGTACAAGAGTAGATATACCACGAGATCATGGATGCGAAACCCTAGGAGCTAGCCTATGATGGTATGAATGTAATTGTGATCGGCCTTCTAAGGACCAACCTCTCCGGTTTATATAGACACCGAAGAGGGCTAGAGTTTACATGGATTCGGTTACAAGGAAGGAAATATAATATCCGGATCGCCAAGCTTGCCTTCCACTCCAAGGAAAGTCCCATCCGGACACGGGCCGAAGTCTTGAGTCTTCTATCTTCACGCTTCAATAGTCCGGACGTTGTACACAGTCCGGCTGTCCGGATACCCCCTAATCCAGGACTCCCTCAGGGGGGGGGGGGGCGCCCCCACCCTTGTGGACAGGGTGTGGGCTCCCTGATGTTGATTCTTTCGCCAATATTTTTTATTAATTCCAAAAAGTTGCTCCATGGATTTTCAGGTCATTCTGAGAACTTTTATTTCTGCACAAAAATAACGCCATGGCAGTTCTGCTGAAAACAACGTCAGTCCGGGTTAGTTCCATTCAAATCATGCAAGTTAGAGTCCAAAACAAGGGCAAAAGTCTTTGTAAAAGTAGATACAATGGAGACGTATCAGTTGCCGTCACCGCGGACGAGTTATCGCTGCACCCTGATGTCGTCGAAGGCGTCGCGAGCTTCCACAGCCGGAGGCGGAGTTCCACACCGACTCCGACGATCACTCCGGCGACGACTCCGACAACCACGGACAGCTGGTTAGTCATCTATACCCATTTATGTGTCAAATAGATCATAGGGTTTCTCTGGTTACTCCTGCCTCCCCCTTTTTGGAATAGAAATCCCGTGGTTATGTTCTCTCAATCCATGAAATCTGAGTAAGTTTCGTTAGATTCGTGTAGTGTATTGATTGTTTGAATGGTACATGTGATAAGTGATTAGTTGTTTCATCTGTGCAAATGATTTCTTCTAGTAATCCGACTAGGGTTAGTGTTCATGCTAATAATTCTAGGCAGGACTTGACAATTGATTTTGAATGACCTACATATGTTTATGCCATTATTTTCTTCAAGATTGGTCTATACATAGATGACTATGCTTAAAAATCGAACCACAATCTCTGGAAATCTTTCCCTAATAATAAAGCACGGATTGACTTTGTCAGGTTCAACATCACAATACGCTTTCTTCTCATGTCATAATACGCTTTTACAATTTGTATGGACAAAATCATAATATAAACGAGGTGGTACTAATTTGCGAGGCGGCGCTGGGGGCTGGCATGGGTAAACATAGGAAATCAATCCTTCCGTATGTTCTCTCTTACAATCAGGACTCTGTGCTCGGAGTTAGAACTTTCCTAAACCTTTTAATAAATACGCCACCCGGGAGGAGGCAAAGAAGCAGCGGACGAGTCGACAAAAGATGAGGCGTAAGCCGAGGCCAATCTCATGGGCCTTGGTAGGCGACGTAGCAGAGTCAGAGAGGAGCCCTGGACGGGGCAGGACGTGCACTCGTCGTCAATCATGGCGACGGATGGAGGACACCGGCTGTCTCCCCGTGAATGACGGCCACCCAAGCATGGTCGTGGAGTCCATGCACGCCTCTTGGACAACAAGCGCCTCATCAGGGTGCTCTGGCTGGCGGTGCCTCGCTCCCTGTGAGAAGAGATGGCCATCGACAATGTCTTCATTGCTCGAGTCCCTGAATTGGCTAACATGGGCTCCCTAGCGTCAGATCTTCCGGTCCTGGAGCTCGATACTGCAGGACATGAGAAAGAGGAGGAGGTACATCATGCAATGGCAGAAGAAGGTGCGCGGTCAACAAGCAGGAATCCAACCTCTAGCTGGTGCGGGTGCCAGGCGGCGTACTTGTGGCGATTGGGCAGGTACCGACAGGCCGTGCAGCACGGGCTGGGCAACTTTGGCGAGCGCTAGAGGGGAAAGGAGGTATGTGACATAGAGGGAGATGTGGTGGTCCTAACCATCTCTATTATGTATGCTCCGGCTATCAGCTCACCATCACCTGTTGGTAGTCCGGCTACAGCAATATATGTGCTGGTTGGTCTGTGTCTATGTTGGCAGATTTCTAATAACATGAGATTCAGACAAAGTACAGACTACCGATTACATGGGCTGGAGCAGGGCACACACGACTTCAAGATGCAGAAGAACAGGAGTGATAGATGTAGATTACTAATCAAGAATTCCAAGTGCAGACTATACGTTGGCAGATTACTAATCAAGAATAGGAGAATACTTATAGAACTAGACACACACAACTACATTGACGGACCGAGTGCACACTACATTGACAAAGTTCTAATCAAGAATTGCAAGATGCAAAAGAACAGAAAGGGTGATGTGTTGGAGGAGGCAGACGACGCCTTGGCCAAGTCCATCCGTGGGCTGGGAGCACAGGTAAAGAAGATCCAAAGGATGAAAGGAGAAAGAAGGCGTATGTTGTGGCTCCCCGATCTCTGTGCGTGCGTGCGTGGAAGCTGGACAAAGGTAGAACTGTTATTTGTGCTGCTGGTCCGCTGAGGACAAGAGCTACTTGCAGTGATGCTTACACACTGAAATTACTAGCTAATTTATGATGCGGCAATACTTTTTGTGCACACTACTGCTACTTATAGGGAATAGAATAATGTTGCATATTATATATCAATGTGAATTTTAATTCTTGCAGGGGGCGGTATCCAGGCAATACTTTTTAGGGTATTTCACATATAACATACATTCTAGACTGTATCCAACGTGAGATCCCACTTTACTCAAATTCCTTCTCGCTATGATGCATAGATGAACTTAATTTTTTGAAGTTTTAACCATTATCTTGCGTAAGTGCGGCTCAATGACGGGTAAAGGAAATAAATCATTGCCTTAGGAGTTATGATTGATCAGGTTCAAACACATTGTGATCAGAGAAAAACAGGACCATTACCAAAGAGGGGAAAAAGGTCAAACGACGACACAGGTGTAATGTCGTCTCGAAATAGTGGACGTGGATCTATGAGGTCATTAGTCATGCTTGTAATTTTTTTCCCGTTGCAACGCACGGGCTCTTTTGCTAGTGTATAAATAAATAGCCATAAATTCCTAATCCTACTTCACGGCATGTAATCAGTGATTTGATGCCAAATTTGTTTTATTATTTGTATAGGTGCTGTCTGACGATGTGGACAGCGAGGATGAAGATGCCCAGAGGAGGTACAAGAGGCGAATCCTGAGGGATCTTTATGCGGGAATGCATAACAGGCGTATTAGGACCTGGAACGACAGCTATGGATGCCCATTTTGCAACCACAAGCTTCATGACGCGTATCTAAGTGTTCTGGCGCATGCAAGAGGACGGGCCGTTGGCTTCTTCAAGCAGAAGAATTCTCGCAGGGTGGCGCACGGCGCGTACACCGAGTACCTGGAGAAGGTTCAGGATCGTGCCGCCTGCATGTGAGATGAGATGTGGGATGGATCAAACTGTGTATGCTTGAGTATGCTTAATGATGGCTGAACTATGTACTTATGGTTGAACTATGCTTATGTACGTGTACGCTTATTATCTATGTCTGAGTATGTTAAATATTTGGTCAAAACTTGGTAAAAGTTTCAAAGGGGGACCAATAGACCAGGAAACGGAGGTAGTACGTCAATCACACATGGTTCCCAAAATTGGAACTGCGTGCAATGAATTTCATTTTGCCTGTTGCGTCAATCATACACGGTTCGCTCTAGCAAACCGTCGCCCCCAAAATTCTGTGGGACAAAAAACCCTCACCACCCAATTCAAAAAATAAAAAATAAAACCCTCATCATCCCCACGTCGCAAAACCCTCACCCCGCCTGAGGGAGTCCTGGATTAGGGGGTATCCGGACAGCCGGACTATATACTTTGGCCGGACTGTTGGACTATGAAGATACGAGATTGAAGACTTCGTACCGTGTCCGGATGGGACTCTCCTTTGCGTTGAAGGCAAGCTTGGCGATTCGGATGTGAGATCTCCTCCTCTGTAACCAACTATGTGTAACCCTAGCCTCCTCCGTTGTCTATATAAACCGGAGGGTTTAGTCCGTAGGGAGAGAACGATCATAATCATAGGCTAGCTCCTAGCGTTTAGCCTCTATGATCTCATGGTAGTTCAAATCTTGTAATACTCATATCATCAAGATCAATCAAGCAGGAAGTAGGGTATTACCTCCATCGAGAGGGCCCGAACCTGGGTAAAACATCGTGTCTCCTGCCTCTTGTTACCATTAGCCTTAGACGCACAGTTCGGGACCCCCTACCCGAGATCCGCCGGTTTTGACACCGACATTGGTGCTTTCATTGAGAGTTCCACTGTGTCGCCGCAGCAAGGCTCGATGGCTCCTTCAATCATCAACAACAACGTGGTCTAGGGTGAGACTTACCGCCGCGGACAGATCTTCGTGTTCGGCGGCTTCGCACTGCGGGCCAATTTGCTTGGCCATCTGGAGCAGATCGACAACTACACCCCTGGCCATCAGGTCAGATTCAGAAACTTGAATTACACGGCCGATATCCTTAGAGACTTGATCTTCGACGGATTCATGCCTACGCCAGGAGCGCCGAACGGTCATGACAAGCAAGACCTAGTTCTGCTGTCGGACAGTAGCTCCGGACCTAAATTCGAGGCAGATCGCGTCGTCCGAGGACGGGTGGATAGACCCCGCCACGGAGGCCGCATACCCATTGGCGGTAGAGCCGATCACAGACTCCACCTCTAAGGAAATATGTGTCACCGGGCACCCGGACTTGTGTCCGGCCAAAGGTTTCGGGCCGCGCGCATCCAGGCCCATCAAATTTGATTGGGCTCCGGTAATGGAGTTCACCGCTTCGGATATCTTTCAGCACTCGCCCTTCGGCGACGTGCTGAATTCATTAAGGTCTCTCTCTTTGACAGAAGACTCTTGGCCGAACTATGTCCGACTCAAGTGGGATACGGACGATGAAGAAAATCGCAGCCCGCCAACAACCCACCTAATAGCCACTGTCGATAACCTAACAGACATGCTTTAATTTGACTCCGACAACATCGACGGTATGGACACCGATGCAGGGGACGATCTGGAACCACCGCCCACGGGGCGCTGGACTGCCACTTCATCATACGATATATACATGGTGGACACGCGTAAGGTGGACAACGGTGACAAAAAGGACACAAAGGAGGATAAACCCCCCGGACAAAAGCCAAAACGACGGCGCAGACGCTGAGGGAGTCCTGGATTAGGGGGTATCCGGACAACCGGATTGTGTACAACGTCCGGACTATTGAAGCGTGAAGATACAAGACTCAAGACTTCGGCCCGTGTCCGGATGGGACTCTCCTTTGCGTGGAAGGCAAGCTTGTTGATCCGGATATTATATTTCCTTCCTTGTAACCGACTCCATGTAAACCCTAGCCCTCTTCGATGTCTATATAAAGCGGAGAGATTGGTCCTTAGAAGGCCGATCACAATCATACCATCATAGGCTAGCTCTTAGGGTTTAGCCTCTACGATCTCGTGGTAGATCTACTCTTGTACTACCCATATCATCAATATTAAACAAGCAGGAAGTAGGGTTTTACCTCCATCGAGAGGGCCCGAACCTGGGTAAACATCTGTGTCCCTCGCTTCCTGTTACCATCAGCCTTGACGCACAGATCGGGACCCCCTACCCGAGATCCGCCGGTTTTGACACCGACATTGGTGCTTTCATTGAGAGTTCCTCTGTGTCGTCGCTGTCAGGCTCGATGGCTCCTTCAATCATCATCAACGACGCTGTCCAGGGCGAGACTTTCCTCCCCGGACAGATCTTCGTGTTCGGCGGCTTCGCACTGCGGGCCAATTCGCTTGGCCACTTGGAGCAGATCGATAGCTATGCCCCCGGCCACCAGGTCAGGTTCGGAAACCTGAACTACACAGCGGATATTCGCGGGGACTTGATCTTCGACGGACAGAGGGGAAACCATTCTCCCATGTAGGGAGAAGGTCAAGGAAGAAGAAGAAGAAGAAGGGGGGCTCTCTCCCCCTTGCTTCCGGTGGTGCCAGAACGCCACCGGGGGCCATCATCATCACCGCGATCTTCACCAACACCTCCATCATCTTCACCAACATCTCCATCACCTTCCCCCATCTATATCCAGCGGTCCACTCTCACGCAACCCGTTGTACCCTCTACTTGAACATGGTGCTTTATGCTTCATATTATTTTCCAATGATGTGTTGCCATCCTATGATGTCTGAGTAGATTTTCGTTGTCCTATCGGTGATTGATGAATTTCTATGATTGGTTTGAGTTGCATGTTTTATAATTGGTGCTTTCCTATTGTGCCCTCCGTGTTGCGCAAGCGTGAGGGATTCCTGCTGTAGGGTTTGCAATATGTTTATGATTTGCTTATGGTGGGTGGCGTGAGTGACAGAAGCACAGACCCGAGTAAGTAGGTTGTTTGCGTATGGGATAAAAGGGGACTTGATGCTTTATTGCTATGGTTGGGTTTTACCTTAATGAATCTTTAGTAGTTGCGGATGCTTGCTAGAGTTCCAATCATAAGTGCATAGAAATCCAAGTAAGGGATGATATGTTAGCTTATGCCTCTCCCTCAAATAGAATTGCAATAATGATTACCAGTCTAGTAACATAGTCAATTGCTTAGGGACAATTTCAAAACTCCTATCACCACTTTTCCATACTCGCTATATTTACTTTATTGCTTCTTTATCTAAATAGCCCCTAGTTTATATTTACGTGTTCTTTATTATCTTGCAAAGCTATCTAACAACACCTACAAAGTACTTCTAGTTTCATACTTGTTCTAGGTAAAGCGAACGTCAAGCGTGCGTAGAGTCGTATCAGTGGCCGATAGGACTTGAGAGAGTATTTGTTCTACCTTACTTATCGAAAGAGGCTACAACTATCCCGTATACTTGCGGGTTATCAAGACCTTTTTCTGGCGCCGTTGCCGGGGAGTCATAGCGTGGGGTGAATATTCTCGTGTGTGCTTGTTTGCTTTATCACTAAGTAATTTTTATTTGCTGTTCTTAGTTGCTTTCTATATTTAGTTATGGGTAGGAAACACAAAATACCAAAAAAATTAGTTGTACCTACTGAACCACTGGTTGAAGAACCACTCAAAATCTATCACACTACTGAAGCTTTTTACTTGGATCATCTTTGATCCCTATGTGCTCGTGCTGAAACCCCAACTAGCTTAGTTGAGGGAAATCTTTAGATGAGCATGCTTGTTATGTGCGACACCGTATATCTGAAAAAGGGAAATTATTATGGGATCAAATTCAAAGTTTGCAATGCTATGCTTGGAATTTATGTGAAATATATGATGTTACTTGTTGTTCTGAAAACCCTAAGAAACACCTTCCCTACCAATGTGAGTTTATTGATAATGGAATCATATCTTCGTATGCCAAGGGTGTTTATAATTACTATCATGTTCAAAAATTGAAGAATTTGTTGCTTTTAAGGGTGCTTTTGAAATTGCTTCTTTGATTGAAAAGTATGATGCTACTCTTTACAAATCTGAAAGTTTTGCCATACTTGAATATTGTTATGATAATTATGCTTCTAATTCCTATGTTAAACCATATATTGAGAAATTCTCCGCTGTCCAAGAAGAGATTAATATTTTGCAGGAAGCTATGGAAGAAGAAATTGATGAAACTGTGAGCTCATTGGATGAAAAAGATGATGAGGAGAGCGAAGAACAAAAGGAGGAAGAGCGGATTAGCTACCCGTGCCCACCTTCTAATGAGAGTAACCCTCCAACTCATACATTGTTTAATTCCCCTTCGTGCTTACCGAAGGATGATTGCTATGATCCCTTTAATTTGTCTGAAATATCCCTTTTTGATGATGCTTGCTATGCTTGTGGCTAAGATGCCAATATGATTATGCTTATGGAGATGAACTTGCTATAGTTCCTTATGTTAAACATGATATTGTTGCTATTGCACCCACGTATGATAGTCCTATTATTTTTTTGAATTCTCCCAACTACACTATATCGGATAAGTCTGTGCTTATTAAGGATTATATTGATGGGTTGCCTTTTACCATTTCACATGATGATTTTGATGAATATAATATGCATGTGCTTGCTGCTCCTACTTGCAATTATTATGAGAGAGGAACTCTATCTCCACCTCTTTATGCTTCCAATATGATAGAATTGCAAGAAACTGTTTATACTATGCATTGGCCTTTACTATGTGTGCATGAATTGTTCTTTTATGACATGCCGATGCATAGGAAGAGAGTTAGACTTTGTTGTTGCATGATATATGTTACTTTGTTCTCACTACTAAATTACAAATCATTGTTAATTAAAATTGTCTTTGATATACCTTGGGATCCGGGTGGATTCATTACTTGAGCACTAAATGCCTAGCTTAATGGCTTTAAAGAAAGCGCTGCTGGAGACAACCCGGAAGTTTTAGAGAGTCCTTTATTTCTGTTGTGTGCTTTCATATAGTTTAAAAACAAAAAAAAAGAGGGGAACCTAAAAACTTTTCAAAAAGGAAAGTGGAAGTGAGAAAGACAAGCATTGTTGAAGTGGGAGCTAGCCTTGGACTTTGTTCATGCTCACGGAAACTTTGTGAATCTTGATTACAGAAAATTTTCAACAAAAATAATTATCCCCTTGTGTAATTCCATTGTATTATAAAAATAATGTGCCAAGGTTTGCCTTTAGGATGTTTACAATGCTTGTTGGTTTGTACGGTGCAGGACAGAAACTTTGGCTGTAGTGCGCGATTTTACATTTTTAACTGGAACTTCAATTGGTTCTGATTCTTTTTGCACTGTCTTCATATACAACTTGTTTATCTTTCCTAATTTTGGTAGAATTTGTGGTGTACCAGAAGTATGGTGGATGTTCAGATTGCTACAGACAGTTCTGTTTTTAACAGATTCTGTTTTTGATGCATAGTTTGCTTGTTTTGATGAATCTATCAATTTATATCAGTGGATTAAGCCATGGAAAAGCTATATTACAGTAGACACAATGCAAAAACAAAATATGAACTGGTTTGCAACAGAACTTAGAGTGGTAATTTGCTTTATTATACTAACGGATCTTACCGAGTTTTCTGTTGAAGTTTTGTGTGGATGTAGTGTCTAATCGAGGATGTCTCGATATGAGGAAAAGGAAGAGAGGCAAGAGCTCAAGCTTGGGGATTCCTGAGGCACCCCAAGTAAATATTCAAGGATACTCAAGTGTCTAAGCTTGGGGATGCCTCAGAAGGCATCCCCTCTTTCTTCAACAAGTATCGGTATGTTTTCAAATTCGTTTCGTTCATGCATTATGTGCAAGTCTTGGAGCGTCTTTTGCATTTAGTTTTCGTTTTTCTTTTATGCACCATGCTGGTATGAGATAGTCCTTGGTTGATTTATAGAATGCTCATTGCACTTCACTTAAATCTTTTGAGTATGGCTTTATAGAATGCTTCTTGTGCTTCACTTATATCATTTGAAGTTTGGATTGCCTGTTTCTCTTCGCATAGAAAACCGCCATTTGTAGAATGCTCTTTTGCTTCACTTATATTTGTTAGAGCGTGGGCATATCTTTTGTAGAAAGAATTAAACTCTGTTGCTTCACTTATATTTTTTAGATGGATGACAGGAATTGGTCATTCACATGGTTAGTCATAAAATCCTACATAAACTTGTAGATCGCTGAATATGATATGTTTGATTCGTTGCAATAGTTTTGCGATATAAAGGTGGTGATATTAGAGTCATGCTAGTGGGTGGTTGTGGATTGTAGAGACACTTGTGTTGAGGTTTGCAAGTTCCGTAGCATGCACGTATGGTAACCGTTGTGTGACAAATTTGAAGCATGAGGTGTTTCTTTGATTGTCTTCCTTATGAGTGGCGGTTGGGGATGAGCGATGGTCTTTTCCTACAAATCTATCCCCCTAGGGGCATGCGTAGTAGTAATTTTCTTCGAGGGCTAATAAAATTTTGCAATCAGTATATGAGTTCTTTATGACTAATGTGTGTCCATGGATTATACGCACTTTTACCTTTCCATCATTGCTAGCCTCTTCGGTACCGTGCGTTGCCCTTTCTCACCTCGAGAGTTGGTGCAAACTTCACCGGTGCATCCAAATCCCGTGATATGATACGCTTCTCACACAAAAGCCTCATTATATCTCCCTCAAAACAGCCACCATACCTACATATCATGGCATTTCCATAGCCACTCCGAGATATATTTCCATGCAACTTCCATCATCATCATATTCATGACTTGAGCATTCATTGTCATATTGCTTTGCATGATCGTAAGATAGCTAGCATGATGTTTTCATGGCTTGTCCGTTTTTTGATGTCATTGCTACACTAGATCATTGCACATCCCGGTACACCACCGGAAGCATTCATATAGAGTCATATCTTTGTTACAGTATCGAGTTGTAAGTAAATAAAAGTGTGATGATCATCATTATTAGAGCATTGTCCCAAAAAAAGAAAAAAAAGAAAGGCCAAAAAGAAAAAAAGAAAGGCCAAAGAAAAAAAGAAAAAGAAAAAAAAGAAAAAAAAGAAAAAAAGAAAAAGAAAAAAAAGAAAATAAATAAAAGGGGCAATGTTACTATCTCTTTTTCCACACTTGTGATTCAAAGTAGCACCATGTTCTTCATGTAGTGAGTCTCATATCTTGTGCTTCAAAGTAGCACCATGTTCTTCATATAGATTGTCTCGTATGTTGTCACTTTCATATACTAGTGGGAATTTTCATTATAGAACTTGGCTTGTATATTCCCACGATGGGATTCCTCAAATTCCCTAGGTCTTCATGAGCAAGCAAGTTGGATGCACACCCACTTAGTTTCTTTTGTTGAGCTTTCATACACTTATAGCTCTTAGTGCATCCGTTGCATGGAAATCCTCTCCATAGCCCGTTAATTAGCCGCGTCGATGTGAAACTTTCTCCTTTTTTGTCTTCTCCACATAACCTCCATCATTATATTCTATTCCACCTATAGTGCTATATCCATGGCTTGCGCTCATGTATTGCGTGAGGGTTGAAAAAGCTGAAGCGTGTTAAAAAGTATGAACCAATTGCTTGGCTTGTCATCGGGGTTATGCATGATGGGGGCATTTTGTGTGATGAAAATGAAGCATGGCCAAACTGTATGATTTTGTAGGGATAAGCTTGCTTTGGCCTTGTTGTTTTGAAAAGACATGATTGCTTTTATTGGTACGCTCAAGTATTATTGTTTTATGTCAAATGATAGACTATTGCTTTGAATCACTCGTGTCTTAATATTCATGCCATGATTAGACATATGATCAAGATTATGCTAGGTAGCATTCCACATCAAAAATTATTTTTTATCATTTACCTACTCGAGGACGAACATGAATTAAGCTTGGGGATGCTGGTACGTCTCCGTTGTATCTATAATTTTTGATTGTTCCATGCCAATATTATTCAACTTTTATATACTTTTGGCAACTTTTATACTATTTTTTGGGACTAACATATTGATCCAGTGCCCAGTGCCAGTTCCTGTCTGTTGCATATTTTTTGTTTCGCACAAACCTAATATCAAACGGAGTCCAAATGGGATAAAAACGGACGGAGATATTTTTTGGAATATTTATGATTTTTGGGAAGTAAAATCAACGCGAAACAGTGTCCGGGGTGGCCACGAGACAGGGGCCGCGCCCAGGAGGCAGGCGCCCTGGCTCTCGTGGGCCACCCGTAAGGCCGTTGACGCTCTTCTTATGGCGCAAGAAAGCTAATTTTATGAGAAAGATCTGGGCGAAAGATTCACCCCAATCGGAGTTACGGATCTCCGGATATTTAAGAAACGGTGAAGGGGTAGAATCTGAGAACGCAGAAACAGAGAGATAGATCCAATCTCGGAGGGGCTCTCGCCCCTCCCAAGCCATGGGAGCCAAGGACCAGAGGTGAAACTCTTCTCCCATCTAGGGAGAAGGTCAAGGAACAATAAGAAGAAGGGGGGCTCTCTCCCTCCTTGCTTCCGGTGGCGCCGGAACACCGCCGAGGGCCATCATCATCACCGCGATCTTCACCAACACCTCTATCATCTTCACCAACATCTCCATCACCTTCCCCCATCTATATCCAGCGGTCCACTCTCCCGCAACCCGCTGTACCCTCTACTTGAACATGGTGCTTTATGCTTCATATTATTTTCCAATGATGTGTTGCTATCCTATGATGTCTGAGTAGATTTTCGTTATCCTATCGGTGATTGATGAATTGCTATGATTGGTTTGAGTTGCATGTTTTATTATTGGTGCTGTCCTATTGTGCCCTCCGTATCGCGCAAGCGTGAGGGATTCCTGCTGTAGGGTTTGCAATATGTTTATGATTTGCTTATGGTGGGTGGCGAGAGTGACAGAAGCACAGATCTGAGTAAGTAGGTTGTTTGCGTATGGGATAAAAGGGGACTTGATGCTTTAATGCTATGGTTGGGTTTTACCATAATGAATCTTTAGTAGTTGCGGATGCTTGCTAGAGTTCCAATCATAAGTGCATAGAATTCCAAGTAAGGGATGATATGTTAGCTTATGCCTCTCCCTCAAATAGAATTGCAATAGTGATTACCGGTCTAGTAACATAGTCAATTGCTTAGGGACAATTTCACAACTCCTATCACCACTTTTCCATACTCGCTATATATACTTTATTGCTTCTTTATCTAAACAGCCCCTAGTCTATATTTACGTGTTCTTTATTATCTTGCAAATCTATCCAACAACACCTACAAAGTACTTCTAGTTTCATACTTGTTCTAGGTAAAGCGAACGTCAAGCGTGCGTAGAGTCGTATCAGTGGCCGATAGGACTTGAGAGACTATTTGTTCTACCTTTAGCTCCTCGTTGGGTTCGACACTCTTACTTATCGAAAGAGGCTACAACTATCCCGTATACTTGCGGATTTTCAGCGGTCAATTTTCCAGGGGCTTCTCATAGCGCCCCGTAATATGGCAAATAAAGTTCGAACACTTTCAACAGTGCGGCACCCCGAATTTATAGCATTATATGCATCAGCTCCGAATCATGTCTTGGGTCTACAGTTGAGATAGCCTGGCTCCCTTGTTTTGGTGCCTTACGTAACGGCTAAGGTAGCGTAGGGAGAACTACTGCGATTGTGTCCCGGTTCTTCCAGACGAGCACCTCAGTAGAGAAAGCCGAAAACTGACCGGCATGATGTGGCGAGAGCTGGTCGCTGTTCGAGAGGTCTTAAAATCCTTAAAGATTTTCTGATTTAGGCGATAAATCGGCTTCGTCCGATCTAGGCGTGTGTAGCGCCCCGATTCGGCCTTCCGGATTTTAGGGGCTTCGCCGAAATTTAAAATTGTAGACTTCTATGGCTAAGTGAAAGTTATAAAGCCGCATAGTCCGATTGCCTTGTTTGCTACGCCGGACACGTCCTTAAGGGACCAAGCATTTGGATAAAGAGTGTCCAGGTTTTCCACGAACACCCAAGTACTAGTTACGTGGGGGAGGAAGCCAACGACTAGCCTACTTTCAGAATTTTATAAACAGCCGCATAGAAGGTAATATTTTAAATAACAAAATCGCTACATAGCGCAAGTAACTCCGTCTTTAAGTTACAAACATGACAGAAGTGAATTCACTCTAAAATGGCGTCCTTGGTACACTGGTCAGCGACGAGACAAGCACCCTTCATCACGCCATCATAGTACATCTCGGGATGGCGATGCGCCTTGCCCTCCGGCGGCCCGTCCTTGACCAGCTTCTCCGCATCCAGCTTGCCCCAGTGCACCTTGACGCGGGCAAAGGCCCGGCGGGCACCTTCGATGCAAACGGATCGCTTGATCACCTCAAGCCGCGGACAGGCATCCACCATCCGCTTGATCAGGCCAAAGTAGCTACTGGGCAGGAGCTCACCCGGCCACATCCGGACTATGAAGCCCTTCATAGCCAGCTCGGCCGCCCTGTGGAGTTCGACCAACTCCTTCAGTTGGTCGCTCAGAGGCATCGGATGTTCGGCCCCATCATACTGTGACCAGAACAGCTTCTCCGTTGAGCTCCCCTCCTGGGCACGGTAGAACTCCGCAGCGTCTGATACGCTGCGTGGCAGATCTGGAAATGCCCCTGGAGAGCTCCGGATTAGAGTAAGTAAAAGAAACACCTCCTCCCCATGTTTGCTTTTCATAAAGAACTTCTTACCCGCTGCTATCTTTTTGGCCTCTTGGATCTCCTGCTGTGCTTTCCCGGCTTCGGCCTTGACATCTTTCAAATTTACAAGGGCCTTCGCAAGCTCAGCCTCTTTCACCTTCAGCTCATGCTCCACGGACTCGCACTTCTTGCCGAGGTCCCGGAGCTCTTGATGTACCTCGCCCACCCTAGCACTTTGCTTTTCGCGCTCCTTACATTCCGAGGCCGCCTTGTCTTCGGCCTCGGACAGCGCCTTCTTTAGGGACGCCACTTCGGCGGTGGCCCTTGTTACACAGTCATGACACTTAGGTGTTAGACTCACCTATTTTGAGTATCCTCAAATGCATAAGAGAGGGAATGACTTACCATTGTTCTCTTCGAGCTGCCTCTTCGTGGTCGAGCTCTCCCTGCGCCTGCTCCAGGTCCTGTTTTAGTTCGGCAACCTCGGCAGTACGGGCAGCAGCAGCAAGCAGCACAACCTACTTATTCACAACAATACTTATCATTAGACTCCTGCGGATTATAATGGACCCTCCGTTTGGCTTTTCTTCCCGAACACCAAACAGAGTATCAGGGGCTACTACCTATCGGGTGGTAATTTTGCACATATTTATTACTTACCTCAAAGTGTGTTAGGAGGCTGGTGCAAGCTTCGGTTAGTCCGCTTTTGGCAGACGAAACCTTCCGAATCACCGTACTCATAAGAGTACGATGCTCTTCATCCATGGAAGCGCCGCAAAGCGCTTCCAGCAGACAATCCGGCGCCTCATGCACGACGGAAGTCCGCGACACAGACGGCTCGCCCTCCCTAACGAGGGGTCGCCCGCCTGAGTCCGGAACCATCGAAGGTTCCGGAATTGTGTTCGGCTGAGAGCCCGGTTGGACATGGCTCTCATCGACATGATCCGCGGGGATATTGAACCTCGCGTGTCCGACATCTGGAATCCCGCCTTGGGGCGTCTCCAGAGTCGCCTCCCCCTGCTCCGGGAGCCTTCGGGACAACACCTCCGTGTCATCCGCGTGTTGAGGGGTAGTGGCCGTCGGAAGCGAATTTATCGTCGAATCACTCAGGGACCCGGAGGAAGACACTTCGGGGTGATCCCTGGCCGTACTACACATATGTTCGTCATTATAAATACAAAAACTATGAAGTGAAACCATGATAGAATGCGGACACTTACGATCGCACTGGGGGCTTCCCCCTGGGCAACCACCCCTCCTCACTATGAGTGGCTTTGGCGGAGTAGTCCGGAAGGGACACCTTCCCCTTCTTGGACGCCCCAGCCTCCCCCTCCGGGGCGGCTTTTCTCTTCTTCCCCTCCCCAGTGCGGGGAGGTGGAATTTCTTCTTGATTCCCCCCTCCTCCGCGGGAGGAATCTGTCTCGTCGTCATCCGACGACAGGGGTATGACGGCCTTGCGCCGTGGTCCTTTTCCGGCCCCCTGGTCCGCCTCCCCGGACCCCTCATCCTTTCCGGATGGGGCATCTTCTTCTTCTTCCTCCTCCCCTTCATGGGAGGAGTCTACCTCATCGTCTTCGGACGAGGCTTCTGGCACAACCTTACGCCGGAGACCCTTTCGGGTCCCCGAAGCCTTCTTTTCGGCCTTCTTCTCCGGCACCTCATACGGTGCCGGGACCAGCATCTCCGTCAGGAGAGAATCCGCTGGGCCTTCAGGCAGTGGAGCCTAACAGTAGACCTGCTCTGCTGTCTCCACATAGTCCTGAAGCAGATATGCACAACTACTTAAGGCACTCCCATGAATATATTGGGAAGAACTGGGTCCGGTGTCAGTCTGAGAACTCACTGGCCTGGGAGCCCGCGCGACGTGAAGTCCGCGGTCCTCGGATGTGGGAGGAGGTACTTCGGAGGCCTTAAACAACACCTTCCACGCGCCTTTGTGCGTCATGTCGTAGAGCTTCTGGAGCGTCTGGTGTTCGCTTGGGACGAACTCCCACAGATTGACTGCACGCCTCTGGCAGGGCAGGATCCGGCAAACGAGCATGACCTGGATCACGTTGCCAAGCTTGATGTTCTTGTCCTTCATGCTTTTGATGCATGTCTGGAGTTCGGCCAGCTCCATGGAATCGCCCCAGGACAGGCCCTTCTTCTCCCAGGAGGTGAGCCGCATGGGGGCTCCGGATCGAAACTCGGGGGCCGCTGCCCAGTTGGCGCCGTGCGGCTCGGTGATGTAGAACCACCCCGATTGCCATCCTTTTACGGTCTCCACAAAGGAGCCGTCGAGCCATGTGACGTTAGGCACTCTGCCCACCATGGCCCCTCCGAACTCCGCTTGTTGGCCGCTTACAACCTTCGGCTTCACGCAGAAGGTTTGCAGCCATAGGCCGAAGTGAGGCCGGATGCGGAGGAAGGCCTTGCATACGACGATGAACGCCGAGATGTTGAGGACGAAGTTCGGGGCTAGATCATGGAAATCTAGCCCGTAGTAGAACATGAGCCCGCGGACGAAGGGATGGAGTGGAAATCCCAGTCCATGGACGAAGTGGGCGACGAATACGACCCTCTCGCGGGGTCCTGGGGTCGGAATGACCTGCCCGGCGTCCGGTAGCCGGTGCGCTATGTCCGCGGCAAGTATCCAGCCGCCCGAAGATTTGTGATGTGCTTCTCCTTGACGGTGGAAGCCACCCACTTGCCTCCTGCTCCGTACATGTTTAGCTGTGTGGAGGAGACTTGGGCTTGGGAGTTGGAGCTCGAGGGTCAAGAGTGGGCAAAGGAGGAAGAAGGCGTGGGTAAAAATGAGGAAATCTTATCCCTTTATATAGGCGCCGAAAGCGGTGCGCCTCCCCACTTGCCCGTTGGGAATCGCTTGTTTCCCAAGCGCCACGATTAATGGCGTGGTGGGATTACCCATACCCGTATTGATGAGAATCCCGTGATAAGGGGACACGATCTCTGCTTTGACAAGACGTGTCAAAGAAACCGCCTTGCAATATGCGCTGTAGCTGGTTGTGGGAAAACGGATTGAATAATGATCCGACCGTAATAATATGTCACGTCATCGGAAAAAGTTGTCAGCAGATTGCATTTGTGAAAATATCATTCTCTTTACGGCTGTGTATAAAGATCATCTTGCAGATTCGGACACGGTCTACATGTTCGATAATCACTTTGGAGTATTCGGAGGAGGAACCCGCCTTGCAATGCCGAAGACAATACTACACGCCGGACTCATGATCATTGAAGCCTGGTTCAGGGGCTACTGAGGGAGTCCTGGATTAGGGGGTATCCAGACAGCCGGACTGTGTACAACGTCCGGACTATTGAAGCGTGAAGATACAAGACTCAAGACTTCGGCCCGTGTCCGGATGGGACTCTCCTTTACATGGAAGGCAAGCTTGGTGATCCGGATATTATATTTCCTTCCTTGTAACCGACTCCATGTAAACCCTAGCCCTCTCCGGTGTCTATATAAACCAGAGAGATTGGTCCTTAGAAGGCCGATCACAGTCATACCATCATAGGCTAGCTCTTAGGGTTTGGCCTCTACGATCTCGTGGTAGATCTACTCTTTTACTACCCATATCATCAATATTAATCAAGCAGGAAGTAGGGTTTTACCTCCATTGGGAGGGCCCAAACCTGGGTAAACATCTGTGTCCCTCGCTTCCTGTTACCATCAGCCTTTACGCACAGATCGGGACTCCCTACCCGAGATCCGCCGGTTTTGACACCGACAGGCGCCGCTCCAAGTCCAGTCACAGTAAAAATAGTGATAATAGCGAAAGGAAAATTGACACCCCGGTCGGCTCCGAGGGCTAAAATGACCATATGGACCCAGCGATGGAGCTGGTTGAGCCAGGTCACGCCGAACACAGCCTGGAGCAGACGGCTGATAACAGCAATCCCGAGGGTCGAACCCACCAACCTGCCTCTGGAGAGGAGGACAGTCCGGACGACGACGCATTCATCATCCCGGAAAAATGCTTGGAACAAGATAACCTCCGCAGAAGGCTGATGGCCACTGCGAGGAGCCTAAATAAGCAGAAGCAAAGGCTTAAGGCCACGCAGGCTACGCTCAACCGCAGGTGGAAAAAAGTGCTAGACACCAAAGAAAAATATGGCGACGATCGCCATACAGAGAACTACCCAAAGCGCAAGCTGCTGCCCGAATTCGACGATGAAGCCGTAGAGCCCATTCCGCTGAAGAACAATACGGCCAATCGGCCGGACCAACCACTTCATGGCCGTGACAGAGCAGCTACTGACGACGCACACGATTTACGTGAGCTCCTGAACAAAAAGGCCGGCACAACCAGGTCCATCTATGGATCTAGAGGACATGCTCCGGCGCGAGATTATGGTCACCAAGACGATCACATGGATCGAATACCAGTTCAGAATCAACACCGGTCACAACACCAGACGACAGCATGCCATGACAAATCTAGATACAGAGGGGCGGTGCACCCTCTGTGCTTCACCGACGAGGTGCTGGATCACGAATTTCCACAGGGATTCAAACCCGTGAACATAGAGGCATACGACGGAACAACGGACCCCGGGATCTGGATTGAGGATTTTATCCTTCATATCCACATGGCTCGTGGAGATGACCTCCACGCCATCAAATATCTCCCCCTCAAGTTGAAAGGGCCAGCTCGGCACTGGTTGAAAAGGCTCCCCGAAAATTCAATCAGAAGTTAAGAGGAACTTGAGGATGCTTTCAGGGCCAATTTTCAAGGGACCTATGCCCGACCTCCGAACGCAGACGATTTAAGTCACATAATACAACAGCCTGGAGAGTCATCCCTTAAGCTTTGGAATAGATTTCTCACTAAGAAGAATCAAATTGTCGATTGTCCTGATGTCGAAGCCCTAGCGGCCTTCAAGCACAGTATCCGGGACGAGTGGCTTGCCAGACACCTCGGCCAAGAAAAGCCGAGGACAATGGCAGCCTTAACAAGCCTTATGACCCGCTTCTGCGCGGGCGAGGATAGTTGGTTGGCCCGTAGAGGCACCAGTGACCCAGGCACATCCAAAATTAAGGATGGCAACGGGAAGCCACGGAGCAATAAAAACAAGCATCGAAACAAGGAAGACAACCCAGACAGCACGACGGTCAACGCCAGATTCAGGGGCTCTTTACCCGGTCAACGAAAGAAGCCATTTAAAGGCAGCAAAGAAGGACCGTTCGGCTTGAACAAAGTCCTGGACAGATTGTGCCAAATTCATGGCACCCCCAAAAAACCTGCAAATCACACTCACAGAGAATGCTGGGTCTCCAAGCAAGCCGGCAAGTTAAATCCCTAACACAAAGGAAGGGAAACACCAAGTGAAGACGAGGAGCCTCGCCAGCCGAACACTGGGGGACAAAGAAAATTCCCACCAGAAGTCAAAACAGTAAACATGATCTACGCGACTCACATACCAAAGAGAAGGCACAAACGCGCGCTCAGAGTCGTATACACTGTAGAGCCCATCGCCCCCAAATTCAACCCCTGGTCGGCCTGCCCGATCACCTTCGAGCACAGGGACCACCCGACTAGTATCCGGCACGGAGGATCGGCTGCCTTGGTGCTTGACCCAATAATCGATGGATACCATCTCACTCGCGTCCTCATGGACGATGGCAGTGGTCTTAATCTAATATATCATGACACTTTCCACAAGATGGGGATAGACCCATCCAGAATCAGCCAAAGTAACACCACCTTTAAAGGAGTGATACCAGGCATTGAGGCCCACTACAAGGGCTCCCTCATATTAGAGGTGACATTCGGTTCTCCCGACAACTTCAGAAGCGAAGAATTACTCTTCGACATCGCTCCCTTCCAAAGCGGTTATCATGCATTACTTGGAAGAACGGCCTTCGCTCGCTTCAACGCAGTACCGCACTACGCCTACCTTAAACTCAAGATGCCCGGTCCACGTGGCGTCATCACTGTTAGCAGAAACACAGAACGTTCCCTACGTGCAGAAGAGTATGTGGTGGCTCTAGCAGCCGGACACTAAGCGGCCTCTCCTATCAGACTGAATTATCGGTCGTTAAGACCACGAACACGGTTAGACGAGTCCGGCGCACCATCATGGTAACAGCACAGATAAACCTTAGCTGGGTGCTATACATATTCCCTCATAGATGGAACCAGGGGCTGAAAACATGTAATAAAGCCCACAATTTGGCTTGACCTTATTAAACATGCCAATGTCTCACGTTCCTACTATCCATTGAGAATAAACCAACTTTTCGCACGCTCACGCCATACTCTTTTGCATGAGTTTTCCTTTTTACATGCACCATTCGTGCGACACCCTTCCAGGATACGACACAATAGAGACAAAGGCGCAGACGTGCAGCAGGGCCCCGCTTAAAGGTTTCTCTTTAGATTAAGCCCCTGTGTAAACCTTTTTTACTGTCTCTTGTTGCTTTACCTCCCACGGGTACTCAATACACCCATAGGGGATACTGGCATTATTGGCATTTCGCTACGACAGGTTAATGCACGTACCTGGAAATACAGGGTTCATAATCGAGGGCGCAACTCAGCCCAGTATATGTTATGAAGTCCGAATACCTTTGGGAGTGTTCAGCGTCGCAAGTTTGGCCTTATATGCATCAGCTCCGAATCATGTCTTTGGTCAAATGTTGGGTTTGCCCGGCTCTTGGGTTTGCTGCCTTACATTTAGTGCTTTGGGTAAGGCGGCCAAAGGAGAACTACTGCGATTGTGCCCTGGTTATTCCGGATGAGCACCTGAGTAGAGAAAGCCGAAAACTGACTGTCATGATACAGCGAGAGACCGGTCAACCACTCGAGGACTCATAGGAATCTTTGGGATTCCTCCGCATGAACGAAGGACCGTTACGTGGTCATGTACATACGCGCCCGTATCCGGATGCACGCGGAGGTACCAGGGGCTATATAGTAGCCCCACCGTCAAACTCCTATGGCTAAGTGAAAGTGTTAGAGCTATATAGTCCAGTTGCCTAGTTCGACGTGCGATCTCCTCCTTAATGGACCAAGACGTTGGATCAAGTGTGATTATGCACATTTTTGTGAACACCCCCGCATTATATGCGTGGGGGTTGAAGCCAACGACTGCTAACTTTCAGGATATATACATACATCAAACAGCCGCACAGGAGTGCACTATAACACTTTCGGGCAAAAGTATAAACATAGACTTTATAATAAAAAAGGAATTGTTTTTACAATAGAACGACTTGTCACTCGAACATGACATTCTTCGAGCACTGAGCCTCTATTAAATGGGCACCTTCTGTGACCTACTCAAAATAGTGCTCGGCTAGGTCCTGGCTTCCTGCCGGACTCTGGGTTGCAATGCCGGTGGCCTCCATATCTGCCCAATATGTTTTAACATGGGAAAGAGCCATCCACGCACCCTCTATGCACGCCGACCTCTTCAGGGCATCGATTCGACATAAATACCAAGAAATTGTTGCACCAAACCAAAATAATCGACCGGCCTTGGTCCTTCCGCCATAGATGGTCTATTACGCACCTCATTGCAAGATCGAACAACCTATGGAGCTAGGCCATAGCGGGCATCCTCTCACTCAATGGCAGCGGGCGCGTTGGAGCATCGAATTCCGACCAGAACAGGTTTTCTATTTCATTATCTTTTTGATCCTTGAACAACTTGGTCGTATCAGCTGCACTTTTTGCCAAATCCGCATACGCATCTTCAGCGCTCCAAAGCTGATCCAGAGGAGCGTACCTTGGGTCTCCGAACTTCATCCGCAACAAATAGGGGCTTCTAGCCGCGATGTCTCCGGCATGTCGAAGCTCCTCCCACGCAGCTCTAATTTCAGAATGCGACTCCTTGGCTGCATCCAGGGCTTTCTTCAGGTCAGCCGACTTTCCCTGATTCTCCTTTTCGAGAAGCTCATACCGGACGGTGGCGTCCCTCAGCTCCACAGCCATCTCGGCTATCCTATCTTCGCTTTGGCGATGAACAGCCTGTTCGGCTCTCAAATCTTCGGCCGCCTTTAGGGCAGCCGCACTGGTAGCCCGGGCTTGTTCCTTGGCTAGGGCAAGTTCCGCCCTTAGGGCCTCCACGGCAGCAGCTCTGCCTACAGCCAAAGTATATCATATTAACATTATAATCCTCTTACTACTTCCTAAACAAATGAGGAGAAAAGCGCACATACTCTGTGACTTGTCAAGCCGCTTGTTCACAAGCGTGATGTCGGCATCCACCACATCAATCTGCCGCCTCAGCTCAGCGAATTTAGTGGTCCGGTCTACCGCCGGACCCTTAGCCACCTGCGCATGAATGCAGTGCGATCATTACTTGGGAATGTGATCCTAGGGCGGGCAAACAGAGTCTCAGGGGCTACTATCTATACGGAGCACACCTAGCGCGTGCGGTACAACCGAAAATTTATGTGTTTCGTTACGTACCTCAAAGCCTTTGAGTAGGCTCTTAAAGGCTTCATTCAACCCACTTGTGGCGGATGAAATCTTCTCAAATACCGCACTCCATTAACGCACGGTGATCCTCCGAGAGGGCAGCTTGTTCCAAAAGGCCCGTCAAGGTGTCCGCCGGGCGCCAGATCGCCTGCGTCTTTCTATCGCCTCCGTGGGAGCTGAACACTCCGGGTCTTGGGGCGGCCAAGTGCTAGCTTCCGCCTCGGCAGATCTGGACTCCTCCGTGATTTACACTCGGGTCGCCGCCCCATGGGGCGGAGAGTCGTGGGGTTTCACTCTCCATCATATCCGGAAGAAGATCCTCAAGAAAAACTCGCTGAGACGAAGCTACTAGCCGTAATGCAAGGGATTGATCCTTGTTATTGTTCTCGGAGGAGGAAGCAATAGCTTTTTATTCACGATTAACTTATAGCTCGGTGGAGGGCTGGCCCATTAGCGGGCATGGTACGGTGAGGACGCCCGTCGGGACTGGGCCCCCTGGAGAAGTTTTCTTCCCTTGTTTAGGCACCTCTGTTTCCAAGTCTTCGGAGGCAGCTCTTTTCTTCCCGCGGGGGGAGGAAACCTTGGATTCACCTCCCCGATTGTCCTCCTTCGAGGAGACAGTAATTCCCCCGGTTTGGATGTTCAATGTGTGAAGCTCGGCTTCTCTATTCTTCCCTTCGTCTTTCCCTAAGGGCACTTGACTTAGCGCACGTCTAAGCATCCTGGCTATCGCAGGACTAGGCGATCCTTCGGGAAGTGGGGCCAGACACCTGATCCTTTCCTCCTTGCTGAGCCAATCCTAGCCGCGGACAAGTTTTCAGAATAATGTTGTGATAAATATAAACAAAGTGTTCGGTTACAGGGTTACTTATTTGGGTATTTGGGCGGTTATAGCTCAGGCCCGCATCCTCGGTGGTATCCGGACACTTTATTCGTGGTCCGAAGAATAACCTATACATCCCTTCGAACGTGATGTCGAAGAAGTGCTGGACAGTTCGCGGACCTTCTGGGTTGAACTCCCACATCCGTAGAGGTCGACGTTTGCAAGTCAGGGCCCGTCGAACTAGCATTACCTGAATTATTCCGATAAGATTGATATCCCTCTCAAGAAGCTCCCGAATGCGGCTCTGCAATGTCGGTACGTAATTAGCAGGCCCCCGGTCCAGTCCCACGGTGGCCCACGACACCAGTTGAGGCAGAGGGCCCGAGCGGAAGGCGGGGGCAGCCGCCCACTTTGTGCCTCGGGGAGCTGTGACATAGAACTACCTTCGCTACCACAGATCGGACACCTACGGGAAGGAACCCTCTGGCCATGGGGCATCGGCATTTATGCTTATTGTAGTGCCACCAAGATTCGCTGTGTCACCCTCAATCATCTTCGACTTCAATTGAAGGTCTTGAGCCATAAGTCAAGTGTGGGGTGATGTGGAGGTAAGCTTCACACGCATAATAAATGATGAGATGTGAAGGATGGAACTGAGCTAGATCATGAAAATCTAGCCCATAATAGAACATGAGCCCTCTCATGAAGGGATCAAGGGTAAAGCCTAAGCCTCGGAGGAAGTGAGAAATGAATACAACGCTCTCGTTGGGTTTGGGAGTAGGGATAACCTGCCCTGGAGCAGGAAGCTTGTGCTTGACGTCGGCGGTCAGATATCCGGCCTCCCTGAAGCCAGAATGTCCTCCTCTCGTGATGAGGAAGCCATCCACCGGCCTTGAAGGTTGGATCCGGACATGATTGAAGATCCAAAGTGCCTAAGCTTGAGCTTCGGGTGTTGGAACACGAGATGCACAAATGCGCAAGCGTGATAAAAAAGGAATAGGCCTCGACCCCTCTATAAAGGGGGTGAATATCAAGCCTCCTCATCGTGACCACTTGGGACTTGCCTAAAAACACGGAGTCATGCCAACGGGCGTAGTTGGGTTACCCGCACCCGTATTGATGAGAATCACACGATAAAGGGAACACGATCTCTGCTTCGACAAGGCGTGCCAATAAAACCGCCTTGCAGTGCGTGTCATGGCAGGCTGAGAAAAACGGTCGTGTTAAACCAGGGCACGGCGTGAGAAGACGCTGTGAAAAATTGTCAGCAGATTAGATTTGTAAAGTATCGGGCTCTCTACGGTGGTGGGTGGGAATTATTTTGCAGAGCCGGACACGATCCTTGTGTTCAAAATCTTCTATGGAGTATTCGGAGATGGAACCCGCGTTGCAATGCCGAACACAATCTGTGCGCTGGACTCATCGTCATTGAAGCCTGGTTCAGGGGCTACTGAGGGAGTCCTGGATTAGGGGGTATCTGGACAGTCGGACTATATACTTTGGCTGGACTATTGGACTATGAAGATACAAGATTGAAGACTTCATCCCGTGTCCGGATGGGACTCTCCTTTGTGTGGAAGGCAAGCTTGGCGATTCAGATGTGAGATCTCCTCCTCTGTAACTGACTATGTGTAATCCTAGCCTCCTCTGGTGTCTATATAAACCGAAGGGTTTAGTCCGTAGGGAGAGAATGATCATAATCATAGGCTAGCTCCTAGGGTTTAGCCTCTAAGATCTCGTGGTAGATCAACTCTTGTAATACTCATATCATCAAGATCAATCAAGTAGGAAGTAGGGTATCCTCCATCGAGCGGGCCCGAACCTGGGTAAAACATCGTGTCCCTAGTCTCCTGTTACCATTAGCCTTAGACGCATAGTTCAGGACCCCCTACCCGAGATCCGCATAGTTTTGACACCGACACCGCCCGCCACCCACTCCGGTACGGTCCCCATTCTCACCTGCACAAGCACCTCCGCGTCTATGCCATGGCACTGCCTATCACGGCGATAAATACTTAGCTCGAGGCCTGCCGCCATCACCGCTGCCGCAAAGCCCACCGTGATTTCACCACTTCCGCTTGCCGCCGCCCTATTGCCATCGAAGTTTCTAGATGCTGCTCGCGGTCGACCCATCTCCGCTCGGTTGGGGAATCTGCCGTACTGAGGGTTCTTTCTCATGGATGACGAGGTAACTAATTGTATGATATATTATATCATCTCTTATCCCAGTTCATCTGCCTCCTTTAATCACCGGGTGGAAATCACCGTGAATTCATTTTTATTCGAGCTGATTTGAGGGTTTTCTTTCATTCATAGAATGTAGAGTGCGCTGACATTTCAGGACTTTGCGACCGCCGCCAGAGATTCCATCTCACGGTGCCAGATTACTTGAGGACGCACATGGTATGTTCAATCTCACCCTAAATCGATTGGCATGGTCTACTTTCCTGAACATATTCTAAATATTTCTACATTTGGATAAAAGGTGCCGCATGCACCATAAACGTCAAAGGGGATTTTCCCCTCTTCTTTCTATATTAGACAAATTAATGATGTATTGTTCTTTCCATTACTCGCATTTTTCCATGAAATCATGTTTACCCTATCTGTTTAATTATAGATTTTTTCCTTCGATTTCAACTTCTGTACAGTTTTTTTCAATTTGGGCCCATATTTGCATGCTACCATATTTTGTTTAACAATCCTACCATTTTCTGCAGAACATCCCTCGCTTTGCAACAGATTATGTAGTGCACAATTTTTCCCTTTACATAGATCAAGGCTCCACGGATGTCATACTGCACAAAAAACATGGATTTACAATCGTCTACTATAAGACTTGATGAACATGGTGACTCCTATTTTGGCACTGGCTTTTGGAATAAAGTTGCAAAGTTTTATGTATTGAAAGCTGGCACTAATATTGCACTGCACATAGAAGGGACTGGTCATGAGATATATGCTAACTTCCCCGACAAAATGATCCATCCAGACTTTGTTCGAAGTAAGTTTTCTTTTCAAGTATCTGCATATGTTGACTTACCCAGCAGTGTCAAATGAATTGTGTAGTATTTAAGCAACCAATGTTATTCCCTTTTCTTACTATATTCCTACCTAATAACTTCAAGTTACCAATACACTTTTCTATTGCTCTGTTTTAACTAAATATTCCTTGTACTCCCATTTCTATCAGAAAGCGCCGCTGACAAGGAGACTCCAGAGGTGGAGAACGGGGCTGCCAACAAGCGGAGGCGGGGCAAGCTTGAACCTCAAGCGACTCCAAAGAGGCCTAGACTTCATTAGCAGCCTCCCGATGATATTTTGAGAGTCATCATCTCCTCCTCCCAATCAAATATGGGGACAGGAAAACCCTCCTTTCTCGGCGGTGGCGCCCCCTATGGAACTCTAGCCCTCTTAACCTCATCGACACCCATGATCTCTGCCATTGCTATCGCATAAGGTTGGATGCATTCTCCAAGATCCTCGGCAGTCACCTTGGCCGAACCAAAGACCTTAGAATGGGCAAGTTCCATTCCAACGGCAAGGACTGAGCCAAGCTTGACGACTGGTTTCGATCCCCAGCCCTAGTCGAGAAGCTCACTTTTGATGATGGGCATATGCCATCGCTGCCAACGTCTCGCACTACCGCCACCATTAATCACAAGATCCCCAAGTTTAGAACTGCCATTTCCGCCTCTTAATAACGCGCCATTTATTCTACCACGATCAAGCAAGTCGAGCTCATCGCCACCGCCTCTCAAAGGGTGACATGGAGCGCCTGCCCATGGCTGTACCGCCTCGAGTTCCTTTGTCTTCGTGGAGATCAATGGGTTGATAACCTTCCACATCACCTCCATGACTCTCCTGACTATTTATGTGTGTTGGTCAAAAGCGGCAGAAGACATCAGAAAAGGTGGACCTCGGTATGGTCATCCAAGACACACCTGCACTTGAGAGATTACTTGTAGTTGATCAAGAAGGTCCAACAAGAATTAGTGTCATTTCTACGCCGAAATTGACAATGGTGGGCTAGTCGTCTGACAAATACTCCAAACTTGTTATTGGATCCACACCCGTTCAGCTACAACAGCTGCCTTCTGCCTCCCCTTCTACAAATTAACATTATTTCTAATTTTGAAGATTTTTGTTCTTCTCATTATTCAAAAATGATTCCGGCAAGCTTGACCCCGAAACTACGCACAGTGAAGGTCTTGGCACTACAATCTATCGGGCCCGGCCTGAAGCAAGTTGTTAGTTTACTGAGATGTTTTTCATGCCTAGAGAAGCTATATATCGAGGTGATGTTCCGTTCCTGTTAAATGCTAACCATAAGGGAGTTCAATTTGTGACACCTTTTTCCAATTTACAATGACAATGTACTATGATATTTGAAGGTTCTTTTGGAGGATTTCAGTACATACATGTCCCCCCCCCATATTGGTTGTTTGATCCATATGGTTACAATCAATAAGAATTTATCCTTTGGATTCATATGTACTAGTTTTCTTAGGGAACTTTTCATCCACTCCAACCTCTTGTGAAGAAGGCTACATTTTTATAGAATGTAATCAAATGCCCATGTTAATCATGTCTTATCGAAGATGACATGTTAGTGCATTTTACAAATCCTGCAAACCAAATAGCTAGGCCTGTAGTAATGTTCAAAACTGCATGCAGGCACTAACACATTTTCTTCTTTTGCAGATAAGGTTAGGCCTAGTGGTATGTGATACAATATAACAATCACGTCGAATGCCTAGATCTGCATCTCTCATAAATTACTTTGAACTCCTATCGAGGGACCTTACCGGAGATTATATTCGCCATGTTCTTTGTTCCCAGAGCAAGGGTGCTGAAAGAAATGAGGTGGTTTGTTGATCAGCGCCGGCGCCTGCGGCAGAATGGAGTAGGCTCCAAACATGCTGAATTCCATTTTGGTACTTTAGATGACAGAGTAATCAGAAGTCATCGTGTCAACCCTGGCCCATACATGACTTCTCAGTGGCTGACCCCTTTGAAAATTTTTGAGGTTTCGAAGCCAGACTTAGAAGCGGTGATATTAGTTTGAACTTCTCTGATATCCATGTTCAGTGGATCAACGCGAGTGTTTGCAGCTGATGAGCTGAATTTCATTTTTAATATCAGTTTGAACCTTGTAATCTTCGAATTTGAGCCATATAACTCTGGAATTTGAACCTTGTAACATTTCGAGCCTTTGTGGTACAATCATTGAAATGGCATCGTATGGACTCGTATATTGCTAGCACTATTTTGACCTCAAAATGCATTGGTCATAGATTTTATTAACCATTCTCAAATTATTTTACCTTGTCAATCTCACAAAGACACGATCTCAGATAGCTAACTCGATCACGATCTTCGACATTATTGCACACGCTTGGTTTCTTCCACTGCAGTAATCAGAGAGCGATAATTAATTATTGCACTCGAGTGTCCATCATCACCCTTCTGTGTAACTTTGACCTCATCACCCAAGGGTAAACTTATGACCGAAGTCATTCCACACACTTCGTTTTTACAAAGCTTTTTGCCAATAAACGCCCATGATTTGTCCCTCTTCTAGCTGACGTGTGGCCAAACTAGCCGGGCGAAAAGCTTGCGTGGTAAAAAGCACGGTAGCACATGAACAGGCTCACTGACGATACATTTGGCGCCTCTTAGAGCCCACGCATGCGGTGCGGTGTTGTCAAGCATGCAATGGAATCCTCCACTTTGGACACTACAAAAAAAAGACACATCCGTGACATTTTGGGACGAACGAATTTTTTTTCTGTCATACATATGACACTTCTATGACGATTATTGTGACAAAACCCGGTATCATCATAGATGTGGTGGGCTCCTACTTCTATGACAATAAATCATGACATAAAATGGGCTTTTCGTCCTGGGCGGGCGGTAGACGCAGCTGCATGACATTCTTTGGGCCGTCCATGACGGAAAAAACCGTGGTAGAAGCGAGGGCGAGGAAAATTTCGCGGAGTTCCCTGCCACGGGGCGTCGGGGCCGAGCGATGCGCTGCTTTCTTGTCTGGCACAAGTACGCTGTGTGTGCGAGGAGTTGGCTCTATCTCAACCCGAAGCGAGGCGTTGGGATCTAATCGAACCCGAAGCGACAGACCGCAGGCTACGCTGCGTTATCGAACCCGAGTAATCGATCGATGGTTGTTAACTGAACCCGATCGAGCGATTCCTTCGCTCTTGCTGCTAACTGAAGCTGATCGATTGGATGAACAGTGAGCGTTGTGGGGGGGGGGGGGGGTGGATGAACAGTGAGCGGTGGGGGTGGATGTAGGACCCCGTGGCGTTGCCTCTGGGTGAACAGGATGACCACGTGGAGGGCTGGATGAACAGTAGACGGTGGAGGGGTGCCCGTGGAGGGGTGGTTGAACAAAGAGCTTGCTGAGTAGCGCGCGGTGGAGGCTGGATGAACAGGAGCCCATGGAGGCTGGAGGAGGTCGACGGTAGCCCGTGGAGACTGGAGGAGGTCGACGGTGGATATGCACAATATCCCGCGGAGTGCCGTTTTGCGGTACGCCACACCCCTCCCGATGAACAGGACCCCCGTTTCGACCATAGCGCCAAACACAAGTCCATTTCGCTCGCTTTTGCGGTACGCCACACCCTCCCGATCAACAGGACCCCGCTTTGACCGTAGGGAGGTACGCTTTTTCTGCTTTGCGGTATGCCACACCCTCCCGATCAACAGACCCCGTCGCGACCGTAGGGAGGTCCGCTTCCTTGTTTTGCGGTATGCCACACCCTCCCGATGAACAGGATCCCGCTTCAACGTGGCGGTCGAACACAAGGCCGCTTCTCCGCTTCGCGGTATGCTGTGCCTTGTTTCCATCGCCTGTTCCATCCAAGCCCACCCGATGAACATGACGACGCATTCCGTTCCGACCCAACCGGTTGGCTCCCACGCGTTCCGTTGCCTCCCGATGAACACGACGCATTCCGTTGCCTCCCGATGAACACGACACATTCCATTGCCTCCCCATGAGCACGACGCATTCCGTTGCCTCCCCATGAACACGACGACGACGCTGTTTCTCGGTTCCGACACAGCCATGTACACGAGCCCTGGCCGTATGTATGCACGAGTAGGCGTTCGAGACCCCGCCCATATGTACACATACGTGGCCATATTTTCTTGCACCCTGGCCGCTGTACGTACGTGTACATGCTACGTGCGCGCCTCTACTACGATACATGCACGCCTCTACTACGACACGTGCACGCCTCTACATCGACTAGTATCTATGTAATGCATAACGTCACGACCAGAATGACAACGCCACGTACACTTCTCACCAAGGTCCCGACTGTCAGGCAATTCCTTGCGTGCGAAGATGTAGCTGGTGGGTCCCAGCAGTCAGGGGGGCGAATCGTTTTGTACTTTTTCCCGGACGCACTTCCTTGCGTGCGAAGGTGTACACTACAAAAAAAAGAAACATCTGTGACATTTTGGGCCGAACGGAATTTTTTTCTGTCATACATATGACACTTCTATGATGATAATTTTGACAAAACCCAGTATCATCATAGATGTGGTGGGCTCCTACTTCTATGACAAAACATCATGACAGAAAATGGGCTTTTTGTTCTAGGCGGGCCGGAGACGCAGCTGCATGACATTCTTTGGGCCGTCCATGACGGAAAAAACCGTGGTAGAATCGAGGGCGAGGAAAAATTTGGGGAGTTCCCGGTAACGGTGGGAGGTCGGGGGCCGAGCGATACATCGCTTTCTCTCAGAACGTGACGCTGCTGCAGGTAAAGCGAGGCACTTGCTCTAATCGAACCCGAGCGAGGGCTTTGGGCTCTAATCGAACCCGAGCGATTGCATCGCAGGGCTACGTGACATCGAACCCGAGCGATTGATCGATGGCTGTTAAATGAACCAGATCGAGCGATTCCTTCGCTACTGCTGCTAACTAAAGTCGATCGATGTTGCCTCTGGGATGAACAGTGAGCATTGCTGGAGGGGGGGGGGGTTGGATGAACAGTGAGCGGTGGCGTTGCCTCTGGATGAACAGGACCCCGTGGTGTGGAGGGCTGGATGAACAGTAGACGGTGGAGGGGTGCCTGTGGAGGGGTGGTTGAACAGTAGCCAGTGGAGTAGCGCGTGGTGGAGGCTGGATGAATAGGAGCCCATGGAGGCTGGAGGAGGTCGAAGGTAGCCCGTGGAGGTTGGAGGAGGTCTACGGTGGAGATGAACAATATCTCGTGGAGTCCCGTTTTGCAAGACACCACACCCTCCCGATGAACAGACCCCGCTTGGACCGTAGCGCCCAACACAAGTCTGTTTGGTCTGCTTTTGCGGTACGCCACACCCTCCCGATCAACAGGACCCCGTTTTGACCGTAGGAGGTCTGCTTGGCCCATTTTGCGGCACGCCACACCCTCCCGATCAATAGGACCCCTGCTTCGACCGTAGGGAGGTCCGCTTACTCCGCTTATGGAATGCCACACCCTCCCGGCGAACAGGATCCTGCTTTGAATGTGGCCGGTCAACACAAGGCCGCTTCTCCATTCTCGCTATAAGCCGTGCCTCGCTTCCATCGCTGTTCCATCCAAGCCCTCCCAAGAACACGACCACGCATTACGCTCCGACCCAGCTCGTTGGTTCCCACGCTGCCTGCTGCCTCCCGATGAACACGACGCATTCCGTTGCCTCCCCATGAACACGACGCATTCCGTTGTCTCCCCATGAACACGACGACGACGTTGTTTCTCCGTTCCAACCCAGCCATGTACACGAGCCCTGACCGTACGTATGTGCGAGTAGGCGTTCGAGACCCCGCCCATATGTACACATACGTGGCCATATTTTATTTCTTGCACCCTAGCCGCTGTACGTACGTTTACATGCTACGCGCGTTTCTACTACGACATCGCGGCGCGCTCTACTACGACACGCGGCGCCTCTACATCCACCAAAGATGTACGCATATCGTCACGACCCGAATGACAACGCTACATACGCTTCGACCAGGTGGGTCCCGACTGTCAGACACTTCCTTGCGTGCGATGATGTACCTGGTGGGTCCCATCAGTCAGGGGGAAATGTTTTTTTCATGAAATACAGTGGCCCGTCCGGTGGGTCCCCGCTGTCAAGTGGAGGAATAATTATTTTGCGGTAATAAGGAGGCACTTCCTTGTCGCGCCTTCGACCCAAATTGCCGCCCTCTCCACGCATGTCCACGTCCGATGGAAACCGCTTTCTTGACCACGCTGACCACGCCACACCGAGAGCACCAGGACGCTCGACGACGGCGAGGCCGAGGAAGGGACGACGCCGAAGCCGGGAAGACGCGCAGGGATGCCCACGCCAGAGAGGAGTACGAGGGTTCACTGGTTCGCTGCGGTGTGATGCTGCCGTTGCCGCAGAATAATAGGGGGTGTGGGTGAGTAGAGGGATGGCTTGGCCAGCGATGGGAGTAGTATGCAGCAGTGATGCCTCCACCGCATCGCAGCCGGCCACGGGAGGCGGGAGCACGAGGCACGACAGGTCGCTAGTTTGGGCGGCTGGAGCAAGATGACCATAGGTTGAAGAAGCACTACGGCCGTTGGATGGACATCGTACGGTCACTGGAGCTAGAATCGTGCATATTGACTAAGTTGACAAAGCCCTCCGTCCTCGTCAACTTAGTATTCCCACAAGTCAGCCTACCACTATACTGGGTCCCAGCTAACAGGGGTAGTATTCAGTTTTTGTGCGTAATAAGGAGGCACTTCCTTGCGTGTGAAGATATAGTCAGGGTCCGAAATGTCACCGTGGTAACATTTTTTTCATGAAATAAAGAGGCCCTTTAGGTGGGTCCCTGATGTCAGGTGGAGGAATCATTATTTTGCGCGTAATAAGGAGGCATTTCATTGCGTGCAGCCGTGGACCCAGCTGTCGGCCTCCCCACGTACAATCTACTTCAGATGCATGTCGTTCATTGACCACGTTGACCAGGCCGCGCCGAGAACACCCGGGCGGTGGACGAAGGCGAGGCCTAGGAAGGGAACGACACGGAGGCAGGGAAGACTCGTCAGTTGTTTCCCACGCGGAGGGGAGTACGACTGTACGAGGGTTTACTGTCTGCCCCGCCGTCACGGAGAATAACAGAGGTGTGGGTGAGTAGAGGGATGGCTAGGCTAGCGATGGGAGTATGGTGGGGCGGTGAGGCTCACAAGGCAAAGACAACCGTCTGCTGGGAGGAGGGAGCAGTAGTCTACCGGGCGCTTGTTTGAGCGGGCCGGAGCAGAAGAGCAGAGATTAAAGAAGCACGACGGCCGTTGCATGGACATCCAACAACAACCGCCAGGCCAACCTTTTTAGGAAAGCCCCAAATCTATGGAAAACAGCATACAACCCATCTTCCATTATTTCTAATAATTTACAGCCCATTTTCTAATTCTTAAGGTTTTTTTGAAGCCCATATTCTTTTTGTTAGCATTACAGCCCATATTGTGGCCATGGTTAAAAAATTATACAAAAATTTGCATATTTCGGTGAGTTCCGAACTGTTTTTAATCCTGAAATTTTGACTAACATTCAAACTGATTTTAAAAATAAATGTATATCAATATAAAATCCAACAAATTCTCCACGCATAAAAATTAATGTAATTTAAAATCTCGCAATGAAAAAAGATATTTGAAACTAATTGCCGGTTTGATGTGTTTTAAAATGTACAACCCATTTCCCATTACTGATGGGCCATTTTCTCGGCCAGCCGAATGAAAGCTCTCCTCGTCTTGAAAGATTTGCAGCCCAACAGGCCTGACAAAGCGATTTGGCAAATCACAAAAAAACTGGGCTGTGGCCGTGGACCCAACTGTCAACCTCTCCACGTACAGTACTCTTCCGATGGAAGTCGTTCCTTGACCACATTGATGACCACGCCGCGCAGAGAGCACCACGGCGGTGGACGACGACGAGGCCTAGGAAGGGGATGACACGGAGCCGGGGAGGACGCGGCAGTGGAAGTATCGGTGAGTGGAGGGATGGTCTGGCCAGCGGCAGGAGTACTAGGGGGCGGTGAGGCCTCCGCGACATCACAGCCGGCCACGGGAGGCAGGAGCAGGCGGCACGATGGACGCTGCTTTGGGCGGCTGGAGCAAGAAGACCAGAGGTTGAAGAAGCACGAGGGCCGGTGGATGAACATCGTACGGTCACTGCAGCTAGAATCTTTCATATTGACTAAGCTGACAAAGCCCTCCGTCCCCGTCAACTTAGTGCGCCCACAAGTCAGCCTCCCACCAAGGTGGGTCCCAGCTAGCAGGGGGAGTATTCATTTTTTCTGGTTAATAAGGAGGCACTTCTGGTGGGTCCGAGCTGACAGCGAGGGGAACGTTTTTCCCCCGAAATACGGTGGCCCGTCAGGTGGGTCCCAGCAGACAGGGGGCAAACATTTTTTCGCAAAATACAGTGGCCCGCCCTGTGGGTCCCTGCTGTCAGTTGGAGGAGTCATTTTTTCGCGTAATAAGGAGGCACTTACTTGCTGCGGCCGTGGACCCAGCTGTCAGACTCTCCACGCACAGTATACTTCCGATGGGAGTCGTTCCTTGACCACGCTGACCACGCCGCTCCGCTGCATGCAAAGCGCCCATTGGCGTGGTGCGCCCTCACCGCCGCCTCTCATGTACAAATATGTTCGATGACTCTCGGTTGTTGACCACGTTGACTACACCGTGCCGAGCGCACTGCAGATCGAACGACTTTAGATGGGGAAGATGGGGCAAAGGAGTCACAGATGGAGAGGAGTGGAAACTTCATCGTTCGTGTGCGGCAAAGACAGCCTGGGGTGCCGCCCACGGGAGACAGGAGCAAGAACAGAGGTTGAAGAAGGAGCACGGCTGTTGGATTAACATCCAACTGTCCAGCTGCTAGAATCATTTGTTGATTAAGTTGACAAAGCCATGCGTACACGTCTGCTTAGTAGTCCCACAAGTCAGCCACCAAATCTGATGGGTCCCAGCTGTCAACGGGATGAATAATTTTTTTCGCAAAACAAGGAGGCACTTCCTTCCGTGCGAAGATACAGCCGGTGGGTCCCAGCTGTCAGGTGGAGGAAACATTTTTTTCAGCTTAATAAGGAGGAACTTTCCTTGCGTGCGACCATGGACCTCGTGGGTCCCAGCTATCAGGCTCTCGACGTACACTCCTCTTCCGATGACTCTCGTTTGTTGACCATGCCGCACCGAGCGCAGCGAGGCGGTGGACGACGGCGAGGCCGCGGACGGGAACGACTCGGAGATGGGAAGACGCGGCAGTGGAGTCGCGGATTGAGAGGAGGAGAAGGGTTATAACTGGTTCTATTGCGGCATGGGGCTGTAGTCTATGGAGAATAACAGGAGGTGTCAAGGGGTGGAGGGATAGCCTGGCCGGCGGTGGGGTAGCGTTTCGCAGCGATGCGCATAAGCAGAGCCGCTGAATCACGGAGGTCGCCCAGCGGTCCCGGCGACGCTGGAGGAAGACGACGAGAGATTGAAGGTGCATGCCGGCCGTTGGATATAAATCCAATGGCCGTGGATGACACAATCATTTGTTGTCCAAGTTGACAACGCCCTCCGTAGGCTTTGACCTATTGGCCCACATGTCAGCGTGCAAAAATGTGGCATATATTTAACCCATGTTTTCTAGAATGTACAGTCCATTTGCTGGGCTGGGTGAACAAATAATTTCGCGTCAATCAGGCCCATTTATATTTTCTAAGAAATCCCAGCCCATTTGCACTTCCTTGAAATACACATATTAGGTGGGCTCGTTATATATATAATGTTATGTTAGAAGGAGCAATTAATATCAAAGAATAAACCGGAGAGGCACATTATATATATATATATATATATATATATATATATATATAATTAACAAATTAGTGAGTTGTTGCTCAAAATAAAAATGAGCATGTTATTATTAAATTGGTCCTTAAAATCTTCGCAAGCTTTTGTACGCAATCACCAGGATTTTCCTTGCCTGTTGCGTTTCGAAAAAAAGGATTTTCCTTGCCTATGAGTCAAAAACAACCAGGATTTTCCTTGCCAACTTTCGTTAAACATTTACTTTTATAAGTTAATAACATGTGGGATGTTTTTATAATGTATATATAAGTCTCTATAAAAATAATATAATAGTAATAATATAAATATATATAATGTGGTTAGAGGGGAAAGCATAAATTGGACACAACATTATTATTCTTATATATAGATAAATAGAACAGAGACCTGCGTTTTATACCCCACAGTAGGCATACTAACAAGTTCACAAACAAATACAACCGAAAAGGTAAACATTCGTACCAAACTCAGGTTCACAGGACACACTCATATTCATAGCCAACATTCACTATCAACAACTCAAAAGATTCATATATACACAAGCTTAGCATATCTATGCATCCAAATGATTGATAGATCACACGACAATATTCATACATAATTCACAAAAAGATTCAGATATACACATGTTCAGTATGTTTATGCATCCAAATGATTGAGATCACAGCCAATATGATCCATGGATGAACTTTAATTACCTAGTGTACAGACTGGTAAATCGGAGGTACTTCTTGCTAAAATTAGTTCTTGTACGAGTAAACTTTCGAGTACAAAAGAGGCAGCACAGACAATCTGAACTTTTCTTGTAGGTTTATCCTCAAATAGTGGCCTCGTGGCGAGGGAGGTTTGAGCAACTTGGCCACTAATTTCATCCAACTATTTTACTGGCGCATCTTGGTCCTGTATCTCGCCAAAATTCTACATTGAAGACGAGAAAGGAGGCGGTTTAGAAAATGAACCACCCAAGTTTTTTCTGCAGTTCAACTGAAATAGAGCATCCTTGGAGTGCAGACTGATTAAGTGCCAGATGAATATACGCGTCAACCAACTTGTCTGGAATCTTTAGACTCCATGCCATATAGTTCGCTACCATATGTGCCGATAACCAAAAGGAACAAGTTGGGAGCAAAGACTGGACTGCGTTTTTCTGGGCTATGTACCAAGCAATATTTTTGGCGTTCACTCTCCTAATGCTTGGAGTTTGACAATTGGTTGACGCCGGTTGATACTCGAATGAATATACGCACTTCTTCTTGTCAACATCGATGCTTGTCTGAGTGAACTTTGGAGTACATAGCAGCAGCATAAGTACCTGTCCATCTGATCATTTTGTGCAGTTCTACTGAAATCACCCGATGTAATGATTTGCCTGAAGTTCAGCTCCAAATTACTCCTTTATGAAATAGGCAAACAGTAGCACAATACCAAATTACCAATACATATGACAGGCACAATAATCAGGATAAACACCAAGCATTCAACCTGTGTGAGGTAGCATATAAATTACTATTTCCTTTAACTGTAAGCCGAGATAAGCCAAGGGACTGACAGCAAAGGAAGAAAGCAAGCCGAGATTAGCGACTGACAGGAAAGGACGGAAGCTGTCGAGGCAATGAAGCACCCAAAGTTTTTGTGCAGTTCCACCAAAATCGAGCATCCCTGTTGGCAAATATATTGAGAGAGTGAGATAGTAGTCTTGCTCAAATCTGTGGAAAACAGCATACAACCCATCTGCCATTATTTCAAATAATTTACAGCCCATTTGCTAATTCTTACGGGTTTTTTTGAGCCCATATTCTTTTGTTAGCATTACATCCCGTGATTGTGGCTACGGTTAAAAATTATACGAAATTTTGCATATGTCGTGCGGTTCTGAACTGTTTTTAATCCCGAAATTTCAAGTCACATTCAGACTAATTTTAAAAATAAATGTATATCAATATAAAATCCAATAAATTGTCCACGCATAAAAATCAATGCAATTTAAATTCTCGAAATGAAAAAAAAGATATTTGAAACTAATTGTCGGTTTGACGTGTTTTAAAAATGTACAACTCATTTCTCATTACGGATAGGCCATTTTCTCGGCCAGCCGAATGAAGCTCTCCTCGTCTTGAAAGACTTGCAGCCCAACAGGCCTGATAAAGCGACTTACTTGACAAATCACAAAAAACTAGGCTAGCCATTTTCAGAAAGAAAAAAAATATTACTGGGCCAGTCTAGATAGGCCAGAGTTTCCCGCACAGCCAGTTGACACCCTGCTTCCGTATCAAAAACAAATTAGATAAACGCCACTCCAATTATGGCGATTCATAAAAATGCCACTGCAATTTCCGAACTTTGAGAAACGCCACTTCAATTTTTGCAAACGTTGTAAAACGCCACTGCAATTTGTAAACTTTGAAAAACGCCACGCCAGACTTCGAAAAATGCCACTAGAAATGGCATGAAATGGCATTTTTCAAAGTTTGGAAATTGCAGTGGCATTTCTTGGATACACCAGATTTGGAGTGGCACTTATCAAATTAACCCAAAACAAAAATAACTGGGCGAGCTGCTGGGTCCCTAGTGTCAGCCGCTCGTTGTGCAATTCTCTGGTTTATTGACTACATTGACAATGCCATGGGACCGAGATGTCAGAAATCCACTAGGAGGAGCCTTTTTTTATTGGCTTGAAATAAGGAGGCACTTGCTTGCGTACTGCCATGACCTTGGTGGGTCCTTGCTGTCATCCTCTCCACGTACAATCATCTCCTGATTGTGTACGCATAAACTTGCTAGGCCCACAAGTCAGCCCCTAAACCCGTGGAGGACAAATACAACCCATTTTAAAAAATAACATCCCATTCCGTACGTTCAAACAGAAAGTTCAACATTCAGAGCAAAGTAACAGGTCTGATCCACATATAGAGTATTGAACTTCCACGTTGACAACCATCATAGCCAAGTTAACTATCTACTCCCACTAGTACTCTAGTAGCGTACAAGTACTAACTTACTCTTAGCTAACTAGACGATGTCGGCCTCCACCTGTGGTACATGCTAAATGCCGGCACCGGCGTCCTACGCCTCGCCTCGGACTTGCAAGAGGTGCGATAGGGCGCGGTGCTCACGCGCGTTGGCCCTTTCCATGCCTGCGTGGTCCACCGAAGCTTCGGCTTCCAAGCGGGAAACCCACTTGACAAGCTGGTAGTAAAAATCGGCATCATGAACGCGTGCGTGGCCGACAGCCTCCAGGGCTATTTTCCGGGCGCCGGCCTCCATGTAGTGGGCCCAGTTGCGGGCGCTCTGCTCGCGACTCAGAGCATCGGTGCGCTTCTGCTCCATGTCCTACTGGTGGCGCAAATCAGCGATACGCTGCTCCTTCGCTAGGCGGTCGCGTTCCAACAACTCCTGCTCCTCCGCCATGCAGTCGCGCTCCAACAACTCCTCGATCTCCGCATTGCCATATAAAGACAGATAGAATGCCTCCTCCCTCCGTCTGCCTTCCGGTGAAAAACCGAACACTAGTTCCGGCGGTGACCGCCTCGTTGCCGCCACCGCTGGATGGGCGGGGGCATGGCGGACGTGGCGAGCGACGTCGGGCCGGTGGGGGCTTATGAGGATATGGAGAATTGGGTCACGGTGGCACCGGAGAAGGCCGGGAAACATTACTTATAGGGGGAAGGTAGCACGACGATCATTGGAATTCAATGCATAATGGCTTAGCGCGCCACCTTGCCGTGGAAAACTAGAGAAACTAAAATTATGAATGTGCCACCCCGTCCCGTATGGGTCGCACGCCGGCATGGCGGTCAAACGAGTGCACTCGAATCATCTCCCTCCTTGTCAATAATGATTCCACGGATTTAAAAAGCCCGCAACAATTAAAGTGTATCTTTTTCCGCATCAGTTAGCTGCCTTAATTACGGCCGGCTGCATGCGTGCACTCGTAATTGCTCGCAGCAAGACGCCAAGTAGCATGCAACGAGTCGCAGCCGAGGCACGCATGCAGCCACTTAAATTGCTGGAATTAATTAGGCTTAAACTTCTGCATGCCGTTAATTATTGCCATGCCTTGGTCTTGCTGCTTTGCTCACGGGACTAATAAACCCTGACGGAGGGAGTACCTTGGTTGGTCAGAGGTTTGAATTAAGCCCTGCAAACTAGAAAGGAGGTACTAGTATGTGTGTGACCCGCTATTTATCCGTGTAGCATCGAGTAGGTCGTTTCTTGAATTGAGCCCTGCAAACCGGAAAGGAGGTAGTACGTGCGTGATCCGCTATTTATCCGTGTAGGATCGATAGTGTAGATTGTCAGTTTCTTCAGAGGTAGGCATTTTTATTCCAAAAACTGCCACTTCACATCTTGCGTCACAAATAAAACTGCCAGGAGCACATTTGTAGGCTAGCTAGTGATCGATCCGTAACTTGTAAACACTGAGCGAACAAAAATAAGTAATTTTTTATGCATCGCAATGATTCACAGATCATATACAAATATGTAGCTCCAAAAGCAAAGATTAGCCACTTCTGATCTTGCGTCGCAACTAAAACTAACTAGTATGATTCCCATACATAAGATCAACATGTTAATGCATCTCAATGATTCACAGATCATATACAAATATGTAGCTCCAAAAGCAAAGATCTAGAAAAAACATTTGTTCTTCCTACTAACATGGATGCTTCTCTTGGCCAACATTCAAGATGCATCGAAGACAAATTTGTTTGTGAAGTCTACAATTCCTCTTGCAAACGTAAGTGGTTTCACCAACATCTGGAACCATGAGAATGAACCACACATGATGGAGGAACATCCACTGCAATATGATTTGGTCTTCTCTCGATCACACCGCGAGACTATTTTCGGAATACAAACTTTAACTTAGGAAAAATGATGCCCATTGTGTAATCAGACCAAAGCAATGAAGCACCTAGTGTTGGCCAGTAAATAGTACAGTACTACTTTTCTGCAGCCCATGAAGTGACTATCCAATCTTTGTGTCTATTTTCAAATTGCACTGCATGCACTGGCTATACAATTCTCTTGTGTAGTTCAACCAAAATTGAGGACACTTTGTTTCTTTGCCAAATAGCAATGGGCAGACATCTCTGTCTGCACAAATATCAAGCAGCTAGTAAGCATATACCACACCATGTACTTTCGGTTTAAACATGTCTCTTCCGCTTAGCATCCGCTATGTTCTCGTGACCGACAATCTGGCATGCTTATGTTTTTGCCCTGGACAATTTCAAACTGAGTTGATTTGCTGGTTCAGAGCAGAAATACAACGCCTATTCGTCATCAGACCAAGGATATCCATGTTCATAGTGATGGAAGAGGTGAAATTGATACAACCGAAATTGAGCATCCAATCATTGAATCTTGTCCTGCACCTCCAATGTAGGTCCACCTTGCCAATAAATTCACATGCAAACCACTAGTATTACTATCTAATGACAGTAGAAAAAGAGTAGCAAGATAGTAGCAAACCATGTACCTTCGTAATGAACAGCTCATAGTGCAAACAATTGGATATAAAGGTTTGGAAAAAACATGCTCCTAATGTTGAACCAGTTGGACTTTTGTGTAGTTCCACTAAAATCGAGCATTCCTGTTTGCATAGATATTGAAAGTGTGATTACCATAAAAGTGGCACTAGTTGAAGCATAGACTCACAAATATAAGTATTCCAATTTATTAATGGGAAAAGGTAGCAAGACTGTTTCTAACCACCTGTTTGAACGAATAAATAAAGCAACATCGGATGATGTCAGTAAGGCATACATAGTTTTTTTCTGAAAAACTGAGCCATTCCTGACCTTTCCTCTTCTTTTAAGCAAATTTTGTGAAGTTCTACTAAAATAAAATGCCATCACCGCCTTGACAATTCAAAGGACACTGCATAAAAGGAAATGACTTAACATTACATCATGATGTCGTATGTAGTCGACAGGCATTAGAGAAAAACATACGCACCTCCTCCGATAACATAATGAACATTAATTTTAACAAAGGTGTGACTAGCTTTACCGGGATAATTTGATGTAACTCTACACCCTCTGTTCCTTAGTATAAGATGTTTTCGCGGTTCAATTTAAAGTACCCAAACGTCTAGTATTTAGAAAAATAGGTAGTAGTTTTGTTGAGCACATATCTGGGAAAGCTTGCCACACTTTATTTATGTCCATACGCTAATGCGGCACCATTCGAATACTAAAAATATACACTAATCCAGTGCCTAGTGCAACAGTAGAGTAGTTAGTTTATTACAGGGTACAGTACAATGGTTTTACAAACAGATTTCAATAAACTCTAGCACTGGAAGGTTTCTATAAGAATTAACAATACAAAATGTAAAAGTAACAAGTTTCAGCATTGGTACACTAGCTGTGCATGAGCATTAAACCAAATACAAAAGTCTGAAGGTAACTAGCATTATTAACTAATGACAATATAAAAAAATTACAAAACATGTACCTCCAGGGTAAGTATCATTTCGAACTCGGGGGGACCTTAAAAATTGCTATCCCAATCTTGATAATCGATCAAACATAAAAACTTGATCGAACAAATCAAGAGAACAGCCGGAGGAGGAAGTGCCCACTCTTGACCTTTCCTCTTGTCTTCATAATTATTTGTGTAGTTTAACCAAAACAAAATGACATCAGCGCCTTGGCGTTTTGGTGACGCTATACAAAAAATTTAACTTATCTCATGAAAGTGAGGTATGTAATCTATAAGCATTAACAGTGCAAAAATCTGAAGGTAGTAACAAGTTTCATCGTTGGTATACTGGCTGTGCAACATCATTAGAATGCCTTAGCTGAAAAATCTTTAATACCACCACAACAATGCCTAACCCTGAAATAATCCAGTGACATTAAATGGCATTGCTTAAATTTATCGGTGGCATTAGACTGAGAGGGGCATTAGTTAAATGTGGCATCACTTTAGCAGTAGCATTGCTTGACTTGATTGATGGCGTTATACTAAGGCCTTCCACTATGTAGTCGATGCCCAATGCATTAAAATACTACCGGCCGGGCAAAGTGATGCCTCAAGATTTTACTTGGCACCGGTCTCACAATGTTGCATTCGTAGCCTGACAAAAATGGGACCCAGATGCTCTATTAACATGAGTTTCCTTAGCCTGGTTAGCTCTTTGTAGTGGGCCATGAGCCAATTGTTTATTGCTTTCTACATTTGGCACCGGCTGGGCATCGGAGCAGTTACTTGCTCTGGTTCCCTGAATTTTTTTTATGGCACCGGCTGGGCAATGGAGGGCATCGGTGCTAAATAAACCAAAAGCTGATTTGGCACCGCTTTTGGCCTACATAGCGGAGGGCCTAACAGCAAAAAAGTGGCAATAAGAGCATGGGAGGCCCATTCGAAGCATGCACCAAGACGATGTACCTCCACGGACGCAGAGTGGTGAGGGAGGTATGGTTTCCCGAGCAACAAATATCCAGCAACATATGTGGATTACGCCCCATTTTTGTTCTCTTTAACCACCTTTTTTCCTATGTGAGGACAACAAACCGATCGACCTGGTCATTCGCTATTATGCGTTGTCATGACTTTCTACCGCTCTTCAACCAAGAGACATGAGACTAGTTCCTTAGCTACTGATTTTCCCCTTTTCAACCTAGACGCTGGTTCAAGCCTACTCTCTTGGACAAGACAGTCTCCCTTCCTTTCCTTATTCAACCTGCATATGGATTAGTCTCGCATGAAGTAGGGTTTCCTTTAATAGTGCAAATTATGGTTTTTGTCTGCGTATCCAGCAGAGCAGAGGATAGCAAATTGGGAAGATGGTGGAGTGGAAAAAGATCCACATGCAACGACGTGGCAGATGGGGCAATAGAACAAGGGTATGGTTCGAAAAGAGGTAGCATACCTGAGGGTCGGCGGGAAGTGGCTTCGCTCGTGGTCGTCATCCTCCGCACACACTACGACAGCGAGCTTGGGGATGGAGGCCATCCCATGCGGGTGCTAGGTTTGAGAGGACGGCCTTGTCGTCAGTGCGTGACCTCGCTCGCCGATGACGAGTGCGTCAACGCTGCATGTCCTATTCTTCCCCGCCGGATCTGTGACCACCGGTGAGGAGGGAGAGAGGAGCCGTCTTTTTTAGATCTGGAGAGAGGTGGTAGTGTGAGAAGCAAGTGGGCAGCCCTTGGCAAGAAAGCTGAAGCTCCAAATTTATATATCTTTTTTATACTACTAGTACTGGAGGTGGAGTAGTGATAGAGTAGTTTATATTTTCTTGCGTACAGTACCAGTTAGTCGTGCTTCAAAACTGAACGGCATGCCATTAAAAAAATAAAGGTCGATAACTAATGCGGCATCTCGGGCCAACGCAGCGAGATCGCATTTTGCACGAGAAATTACACACCATGTTTCGTTGACATGTGTTCCCGTTCCAACATATCAGTGAGACGACGGCGAGTATTAGGAGTATTTCCGAACGGACTTGTAGGCCGAGGCGCCTCTTCGTGAACCGTGGCAAACTGGCAACCGTCCACTGACTCTTTGCCTTTCCCTCTCGATTTGGAACTGCTGTCGCACGCTCTTCCTCTCCCTCCCCCATTTTCCTTTAGCCCTTCACCCTTTCTTCTGCCATTGTTCGATCGTTTTCTCCATGGAGGGAATAGGCTGGAAACGACCCCGTTATTCTTGCCCCGATCTGAAAGATAACGTGGTGGAGGAACTCATTGATCGGTGCAACGTCATCACCTCGGCTAGCATGGCAGGTTCGTTCAAGCCCATTCTCGACTCAACTAATAACATCATTACAAGGAACCCAAGAGTCAAGGAGCGGTTTGATCTTCCCTATCTTCTTCGCCGTGACCCTGATGACTGGCGCCGGCACGACGGATGCCTCGCCCTGTGCAAGTTGATGCCGCTTGATAATGATACGTATGATGTTAAGAAGCCATCGCTTGAGGGCAAGGCTTGGGCAGGCGCAAATGGAGATTGGGTTGTTTACATTGGGTCCAACTGCGAGTGGGAACTTGTGAATATGTACACTCATGATCGGGTTCCACTTCCAAAAATCTCAGCAGACTGCCCAGAGGTTGACCACACCGGTATTGTACGCACATTCAAATACGATCATGGTGACTGTCTTCTACGCAAGATAGCAATTTGTCGAGTTCCCAACCGCTTGGAATTACAAACAACTATGAAGTTGTTGCTATCTTCGACAAGCTTGTTGCTGTCCTTGGTGGTTTAACTCGATGGATATTGCTCAAAAATCAGTTTCGTACACGGATGAGTACCGTGATGCAATTCAATATGAGGGCCTTTGTGTTTGCTGCCACCACTGTGGCAATCGCTTTTTGTATTGAATCCTTATGCTTTCGACACGCTTGTCTTCCACAAGAATTATAATTGTTTCATCCACATGCATGCGGGTTAGCAAGTTTCCCTTTACTAATTAACCTTCTTCTTGTGTTTCCAAGGTCCTGTGAACATTCCACCACCCATACTTGAAAATTTTTATAACCAAGGGGGAGATGACGATGGTGATGATCACGAGCATGAGGAAGAGCAGCGCCCATATACTTTGTGGCGCCTGGCAACTAATTCTAATGGATAACCTCTTCTTGTGTGTATACAGCCCACTGATGATGTTATCGCTAAGGAAGCTGTGTAGTGTCCCATGGTCGCACTCTCCGGACCTATTCCAACACTCGTTGCATGGTATTCGGGATGGATACTAGTGTGCTAGCGCCAACTCCTTCTCCCTGGTACAGAATTGATAGTCTTGGAGAAAACTCACTCTTCCTTAGACAAAACTATCCAATGATGGTGAAAGGCGATCCAAATACTTTTGACACAACGTTACTACCATTTATGAGAAGCAACTGTGTCTATACCTCGGACATTTGGGTGGTTCCCTACCCTGGTACTGATATAGTAGGCCGCTTCAGCCTAGATGATCAGTCCTGCGTTGGTCTCCAGATCAACAATGGATGGCCCGTCCCAGAGAATCACTTGTGGTTCAAAGCAAGTGTTTCCAACACCGAGGAATGGTTGAGTTGAAGTTCATTTCATTGCTTGTTATTTGTTGTGCGGTGAAAACTTTAGTATTTATAATGTATCCTTGTTGTTGATGTGGGTTGATGACCTGTTGTATGTAATAAATTGATATGCCTGTGATAAACTTACTAAATTTATGAATGGCTTTCGAGTCGCTTCTCTGAGTGAGTGATGCCACGAGGCAAAAAAATATTTTCCGAATATATAATTGTACGTGCATTGAAAAAGGTTATCGGATGAGGCCAATCAACAATAGTAGTACACTATTTGTACTAGCTTCACATGCTTCACGCATCGGGCGGGTGTTTTTACTGTAGCCATATGTTAATGTGTTCGCTGTACGTAATCAACACCTCGAATCCTCGATACTAGTACTATATAGTAGGAGTAAGTAGTAGGAGTAGTAGGGTGGCATGGTCCAGAACAAGCATTCACGTCCAGGAGTACGGCACACGCCACCACCACGACATCCATCTGACACCATATTATTTCTTGGAGTCCGTGCTAGAGCAATCTATTCAACCTCGTCGTTTCTCTAACTTCAGCCATCGCGCAGCGGGCGAGGTGGGGGTTTGCCGATAGTTTGTTTCCTTAACTGCGGTCCCACTTGTAAGGCCAACTCCAACGCACGACCCCGAACGGACCTCCGTTTTGCACGAACTCCAACGATAATTTTGACTTGAAAAGAAGACCATAGAAAACAAGAACCACAAGAATACATTTTACTACTCCTGTAAGTTGGATTAGTGCCTTCTCGATGCATTCATTGTTGATCTGCAGAGGCTCGATCTTGCGTGCTTGTTTCTTCTTCGAGTGTAAAGAAGTAGACGTTGCTTCCTCGCATCTAGTCTCATGTCTAGCCTCTATTCTAGTAGGAGTATCAACAAGTGCACTAATCTCATCTCTAGTCTCCGTATAGCTAAAAGTGATAGAACATCTACTAAATTGCGCCTATCAATATATGGACGTACTCTTCTTCCCAATACAAAAACTTGCATCCATTCTACTCCCTCCATTGCACAATACATGCCTTCTATTTGTCAAAATATATATGTATCTAGACATGTTTTAGTATATAGGTACATCCATTTTTGGACAAATGCAAGTCAAGTATTTTGGAACGGAGGGAGTACACAATAAAATTTCTAAGTTAGCACAACTAGTCTAATCCGAGAGCACAACCAAAGATTTGGTCAGGTTCTTCCTCCTTTTGCCGACACGTGGGACATCCAAAGATCCGTGTCATGTCATGAAACAAAATAGAGTGGTAGTTGAAGCCACGAGATGTGCATCTTGGGTTAAATCAGAATAGAATCTTACTACTCTTGAGTAACTCCAAAAGCGGCCACCTAAGATCTTTATTGGATTTGTTTTTCATCACCAGCACGTCGAGGTGAAAGATGTGCAGGTTCAGTGGGTCCGCTTACGTTTTCACTGACATGTGGGACCGCATGTGAGCAAAAAGACGCTGGGCTCCGCGAGTCCGCTGGCTGGCTGAGAAGAGAGATAGAGGAGGGCTGAGCACGGACTACAGGAAAATTGTTCTACGTACCTTGATATAGGCTTGATATAGTGGGGTGGCATGGGCCATAACTAGCATTCACGTCTAGCAGTACGGCGCACGCCACCCACATGAGTCCCATCCGACACCAATTTTCTTGGAGTCCGTGCTACAACCATCTCTTCTCCCTCCTGCTTTCTCAACCATCGCGCGGTGGGCATGGTGGGGGTTTGCCGATAGTCGGTTTGCTCAACTGCGGTCCCACTTGTAAGTGAAAATGCAACACCACACGCATTCCTGCTTGAGCGCCGTGCCGGAAAAACCGTGTGAGGGTGCGACGCGAACACGGTAGGCTTTTCCTTTTGAACTCGTAACTTGTAAAATTTCGTTCTGCTCCATGGCGCGACCGATAGATAGAAAATAACAATTTTGCCTAGAGTAATGAGAAGTTTGGTTCTGGCGCCGTTCATGCATGGAGTATGTACGAAAATTATGAAGTTGATGCGAAAGGTAAGATAATTACTGTAGTATCATATACTACTACATGGATTTGACGGAAAGATAAAATACATACGGATCCATCAACGACATCCTCACGCCCTAGTGCGTCGGGTCACCAACCGACGTGTGAGGAGCAACGGTGTTGGCGGCGAGCTCAACGTGCTTCAACAAAGGTCGCCCAAGGTTGCCCTGCGGTCCAAGAAGGCCAGCGTCCTATCGCCCTCCTCCTCTTGCATGTAGTAGTCCTTGTGCACGATTTGCGCCAGTAGACGGGTGATTATGTCGATGGTGTCTTGCTGCGCCAGGCGCTGCGCGGTGAGCGCGACCTCGAGGTGGACATTCTCCGGTGCGACGGCGGGCAGTCGCAGGGCCACCAGTGCGTCGAAGAGGTTGTCACCATAGTGGCCATTGAGGGTGGCAGGGATTGCAGAGCTTGGGCGCGTCGGCTGGAGGCTTACGTCAAAGTCGTCCATGAGCTTCTTGACGACGGTGAACTTGTCGAGGAAACCGACGAGGACCTCGTCGAACAAGGAGACGAAGCTGTCGTCCAAGCGGCCCCTCGCCCTAGCGGCCTAAAGCAATACTACCTGGAGACGTTCCTCGGTGTCGGGCCGCAGTCAAGGCGTCATGGACCATTCGGCACAGCCGGCCGATGCTCACGCCATCGCCTCCATGGGTCTAGCTTAGCTTCTAGTCAACTGATCTTGCGATTCGAGTGATCACTCTTGCCCTTGGTTAGCATGCGAGGTGCGAGGATTTCGTGATTACCTCGGCCCTTCATTACACCTGCCTTTGGTCAGATGATAGGTGGGCCAGCCACCCCCTGGGCCCACGTGTCATTCACCCAAAGGCAGTTGTCGTAAGTCAATGAAGCTGTGTCCCCCTCCGTGCCGGTGTAGTATAGTCATCTCACCGGACCTCTAGTTGGGGCCAAACGAGAGAAGTTTGATGTTTACTGGTTTATTGGTCCCCTTTGCATTTTGTGCCAAGTTTTGACCTTTGATTTAACTAATAAAATGTTAATGCATGTAAACAAAAATGTTGCGTAAGTCACCTTATGAAAACCAAATAATCCAAAAACACTTAGGCACGGTGCATTAACTCCCTCCTTGTTTCTTATTTCGTGGCATATCAACCAATGAGAGATGTGGGCCGTGCATGCTTTCAATGACTTGAGACTACCAAACATGACATGCAGTGTTTAGTTCATTGCATGTAATCCTATTAGTACTCTAGTTAGCAAAAAAACATTAAGTTCTCTCGCCGATAGGAGTAAAACACCATGTATTTATTTAGAGAGGGAGTAGTACATTTTTTGTGACATGCATTACTAGATATTGCTAGTCAAATACTAAAATCCAGATGGACGTGGTAGTACTCCTAAATCCACACGGTGGTGGTACTAGTACTAGTAGTAGTACTACCAATGTAGTAGTAGGAGTACTAGCACTGTACTACCCATTGATTAAATTATTACGTGTTGCTCCTCATAGTGAAGTGACAAGACCCTGCGCCGGTGATGACACCTGAGTATAGGCGCCGTGTTCGGCATACCATAGTCAGCCTCACCGTCTGCAGTCACTATCATCATGGTTGTAGAGCTAGCCTCCTTACAAATAGCCCTGTTCGACATAATTTCCCGTGCGTAGATGCCCGTGCATTGCACGGAACACCAAGATTGGGGGTGGACGGCTCCAAGCCGCCATCACGCCCAGATTTTTCCACGGCCTTCTAGATGTGGTGGGGAGGAGATAAGGCTGATTGTGAGAGACAAGGAGTTGTTTGTAAATTGGGAACAAGTGCGGCATCTTTTGCAAAATGGAGAAGCTTGGTTTGTATGCGTCAGATCTAGATCCGACCGCTATTGGTGAAAAATGGGAGGCACAACATCATCACCAACTCAGGACCTGTTTGATTCGCAGGATTTTGAAAACACAGGAATAGGACACGGCAATATTACAAGTTTCAAACTGATATTACAAATGTTAGGAGTAATGTTGCACCTACGAAGAGGGAATTACTAGGAATTTTATGTAAGAACTTTCGTTACATTAGGTGGATGCAGCATTATCATACAAACTAAAATCCACCGCCCTGACAAGTCACTAATGGGCAAATAAGTTTTCGAGTCTCTGGCCACTTGATGTTTCAAAAACAAATTCAGCTTCTGCGGAGACTTTGTCATTTAGGCTTAGACGCTATGTGATCAAGACGCCATTCATTGTTGCGCCAGAGAACGCCAAACCTCATTACCTTGAGCACACTTGCCTCCAAAACAAAGAACTTGGCCAATTTAATCTCGGATGTGCTGCCTCGGTAGTCGATCAAATCAATTTCGTAAGATGGAGATCAAGGCATTCGATGAGATTGTTATAGTGCAGCAAATTTTTCACTTTCGGGTCTTTTTTTATCTCCAAAAGAAGAGAACATATTAGAGCAGCTGGCTGCATAAGATTTCCGTGTCATCAAGAGGTACCAATATAATTCACTCATATGATAGGGTTGGCTGGCAAGTGATATTTTTTTCACTCTCTCTCTCTCTCTCTCTCTCTCTCTCTCTCTCTTTCTGTTTCCTCTCATTTAACTAGGAGCACGTGAAGAGCTTGGGCATTTGTTGCCTTCCACTATGTGGCCGATGCCATATTTCGGAGAAGTATACCACATAATACGCATCGATGTCAAATCAAAAGATTTTGGCACCGCTCTCGCGGTGTGAGAGAGTTGGCACCGCTTGCACACGGACCCACATGTATAAAAAAATCAATCAAACCAACTATACCAGCCTCTCACTCTCCCAAACAAGTGTTTTTTTATTGCCTCATTCATCTCTCTCTCCCACGCAGTGTTTTTTCATTGCGTGATTTAAGTTGGCACCGGAGCAAAGTAGGTGATCCAGATTGGGGCACCAGGTGAGCAATGGAGGGGCATCGATGCCAAATGCATCACAAGTGAATTTGGCACATGTTTTGGCCTACATATCCCACTTTTGTACTCCCTCCGTCCCAAAATTCTTGTCTTAAATTTGTCTAAATACAGATTTATCTAGTTACATTTTAGTGTTAGATACATCCGTATCTAAACAGATGTAAGACAAGAATTTTGGGACAGAGGGAATACTACCTCGTATTTAGTATAAAATTTTGACCATAGATTTACCTAAGAAAATGCCAATGCATGTCACTAAAAATTACATCATTTGAAATTATGTTCAAATATGAATCCAACGATATAGTTCATAGTGATATGCATTAACATATTGTCAGTTAAATCTATGGTCAAATTTTGATACTACAAAATTGGAAGAGTAAAACAGGACGGAGGTAGTACTTGCTCTTAGGGTAACCATAGAGTTACTGGAGTAGTCTAAGTTACTTTCCACTATGACTAGCCTAGGCTACTATAGTAGTACAGCATTAAAACGATGCAGGTGATCACGTGAGAAAAAAATACTAAAAACATTTCTTTCGGTGCAGTGCGTAGATGTTGTTTTGAAAACTACACTTGTCATCATAATTTGGGAAAATTACGAAAAAATTGAGCTACGTTGTGATTACCGTTTACTTATAGGAAAGAAGTTTCACCTTGATGAGTAGCTTCTCCGTGCACGGAAAGCATGTAAGGAATCCAACAACTTGATCCAGATTGGGGCTGATAGATTTTAGTGCTAAGATCTTCACTGTGCGCATGGACTGGGTCAAGCTTATGGGAATCATTTTCTGGAAGACGTTCGTAAATACATCAAGAAGAAATTTAAAAATGTGAATTTCAAGAAGACGGAGAAGAAGATGAGTGCTGTACCTGAACGATTACGGATACAATAAACATTTCAGAGAATTTGGCAGACAAGTAGACCAACGCTGTCAATTTCGGCGCGTCAATGACCCTGATTTTTGTTGGACCTTCTAGATCCGATACAAGCAATCTCTCAAGGAAAGGCGCATTCTCAATGACCTTAACATGGAACAGCTCGAGTGATCTCTTCCCAATTGATGTCTTGTTGCAGGGCCAGCAAGACACATAAATCCATCAGAGATTCGTCGAGGCGATGTGGAGGCTTATGAACCCGTGGATCTGCTCAAGACGAAGGTAGTCGAGCGCAGTATAGCTGCGGAGCAGGTGCTCCATAGCCTTCTTCGAGATGACAACATCAAAGAGGTCGAGCTACTTGAGTTGAGGGAGAAGAAGGGCGGGCGCGACATTAATCTGGGGAAGATAGCAGGAGCTGAAGCTGGCGCGGCGCAACGTTGGCGTGAGGCGGAGCGCGAACGACGGCAAAGAGCGACATCGTCCAGCTTCAAAGCTGAGATCCTCGAGCTGATCTAGGGTGGGGTATAAGAACCACTCGTCGAACTTGGGTTGGACCTTGCAGTTGGTACTGAACATGCGGATGTCAAGGCATCTGGCTGGCCCAGGGTGCGATGAAAGGATCTTGGAGACTGCGGCCATGCGTTTGCAATCCCCGCCGCAGAGGCGCTTGTCGACGGTGAGGTTGAGGGGGACGCAGCACGGAGGGGTGCCACCACGGAGAGCAGGGCGGTCCGCACGGCAAATTTGGTGGGTGGAGGCCGGCGATGACGAGCAGCATGTCGCCGGGAGGCTATCGATGAAGTCCAGGCTCGCCGGATGCGGTTTTGGCTCGAGCCGCCTCGCTTGTTGGCTGCCACGCCGCCATCTCAACCGGGCGGCGACGCTTGATGTACACGCAGGTCAGTGTGTGTTGTGTGTGGGTGTGGGCGAAAAGGCCCTTCTCAGGCATGTTACCGCAGTGGTGAATTGTGCGCGAAAAGGCCCTTCAAGCGCAAGAAGTTTGTCCTCAATGCGACCTCAATTTACTAGCGTGTGGGTGATACGTCTCCAACGTATCTATAATTTTTGATTGTTCCATGTTATTATATTACCCCTTTTGGATGTTTATGGGCTTTATTTTACACATTTATATCATTTTTGGGACTAACCTACTAACCGGAGGCCCAGCCCATATTGCTGTTTTTTTTGCCTATTTCAGTATTTCAAAGAAAAGAAATATCAAACGGAGTCCAAACGTAAAGAAACCTTCGGGAGCGTTATTTTTGGAACAAATCTGATCCGGAGAGCTTGGAGTGCAAGTCAAGAAGCCTCCGAGGGCCCCACGAGATAGGAGGGCGCCCCCTGTAGGGCACGCCCCCTGTCTCATGGGCCCGTCGGGCGGCCACCGACGTACTTCTTCCTCCTATATATACCTACGTACCCCGAAAACATCCAGGAGCACCACGAAACACAATTTCCACCACCGTAACCTTCTGTATCCGCGAGATCCCATCTTGGAGCCCTTGCCGGCACTCTGCCGGAGGGGGAAGCAACCACGGAAGGCCTCTTCATCAACATCCTTGCCCCTCCGATGAGTTGTGAGTAGTTTACCACAGACCTACGGGTCCATAGTTATTAGCTAGATGGCTTCTTCTCTCTTTTTGGATCTCAATACAATGTTCTCCCCCTCTCTTGTGGAGATCTATTCGATGTAAACTCTTTTTGCGGCGTGTTTGTCGAGATTCGATGAATTGTGGGTTTATGATCAAGTTTATCTATGAATAATATTTGAATCTTCTCTGAATTCTTTTATGTATGATTGAGTTATCTTTGCAAGTCTCTTCAAATTATCAGTTTGGTTTGGCCTACTAGATTGGTCTTTCTTGCCATGGGAGAAGTGCTTAGCTTTGGGTTCAATCTTGCGGTGTTATTACCCAATGACAGAAAGGGTTGCAAGACACGTATTGTATTGTTGCCATCGAGGATAACAAGATGGGGTTTATATCATATTGCATGTGTTTATCCCTCTACATCATGTCATCTTGCTTAATGCGTTACTCTGTTCTTATGAACTTCTAGATGCGTGAGTCGGTCGATGAGTGGAGTAATAGTAGTAGATGCGTGTAGGAGTCGGTCTACTTGTTATGGACGTGATGCCTATATACATGATCATGCCTAGATAATCTCATAACTATGCGCTTTTCTATCAATTGCTCGACAGTAATTTGTTCACCCACCGTAATACTTATGCTATCTTGAGAGAAGCCTCTAGTGAAACCTATGTCCCCCGGGTCTATCTCTTATCATATTTGCTTTCAATCTACTTTATTTGCATCTTTACTTTTTGCATCTATCTTATAAAATACTAAAAATATTTATCTTATCATACTATCTTTATTAGATCTCACTTTCGCAAATGGCCGTGAAGGGAGTGACGACCCCTTTATTGCGTTGGTTGCGAGTTCTCAGTTTGTTTGTGTAGGTGCGTGGGACTTTTGAGGAGCCTCCTACTGGATTGATATCTTGGTTCTCAAAACTGAGGGAAATACTTACACTACACTTTGCTGCATCACCCTCTCCTCTTCAAGGGAAACCAACGCAAGCTCAAGACGTAGCAAGAAGGATTTCTAGCGCCGTTGCCGAGGATGTCTTCGCTCGAGTCAAGACATACCAAGTACCCATCACAAACCCATCTCCCTCGCATTTACATTATTTGCCATTTGCCTCTCGTTTTCCTCTCCCCCTCTTCAGCCTTGCCGTTTTATTCGCCCTCTCTTTCCCAATCTCCTTCTCTCTTTTCGCTTGCCGTTTTTCTGTTTGCTTGTGTGTTGGATTACTTGTTGCCATGGCACAAGATAATACCAAATTGTGTGACTTCTCGAATACCAATAATAATGATTTCCTTAGTACTCTGATTGCTCCTCTTAATGATGTTGAGTCTTGTGAAATCAATACCGCTTTTGCTAAATCTTGTTATGAAAGATCAATTCACCGACCTTCCTCGTGAAGATGCCGCTACTCATCTAAACAATTTTGTTGATTTGTGTGATATGCAAAAGAAGAAAGATACGGATAAAAATATTGTCAAATTAAAGTTATTTCCGTTTTCACTTAGAGATCATGCTAAAGTTTGGTTTTCGTCTTTGCCTAAAAATAGTATTGATTCTTGGAACAAATGCAAAGATGCTTTTATCTCTAAGTATTTTCCTCCAGCTAAGATCATCACTCTTAGGAACGATATTATGAATTTTAAACAACTTGATCATGAGCATGTTGCCCAATCTTGGGAAAGAATGAAATTGATGCTTCGCAATTGCCCTACTCATGGTTTGAATTTATGGATGATCATACAAAATTTTTATGCCGGTTTGAACTTTGCTTCTAGAAACCTCTTAGACTCGGCCGCGAGGGGCACCTTTATGGAAATCGCGTTAGGAGATGCTACAAAATTGCTCGATAATATTATGGCTAATTATTCTCAATGGCACACCGAAAGATCTTCTAGTAATTAAAAAGTGCATGCTATAAAAGAAATTAATGTTTTGAGTGGAAAGATGGATGAACTTATGAAGATTTTTGCTACTAAAAATACTCCTCTTGATCCCAATGATATGCCTTTGTCTTCCTTGATTGAGAATAATAATGAATCTATGGATGTGAATTTTGTTGGTAGGAATAGTTTTGGAAACAATGCTTATAGAGGAAATTTTAATGCTAGATCGTTCCCTAGTAATCCCTCTAATAATTATGGAAATTCCTACAATAATTCTTATGGTAATTTTAATAAGATGCCCTCTGATTTTGAGAATAGTGTGAAAGAATTTATGATTTCTCAAAAGAATTTTAATGCCTTGCTTGAAGAAAAACTGCTCAAACTTGATCATTTGGCTAGGAACGTTGATAGACTTTCGCTTGATGTTAATTCTCTTAAACTTGCATCTTCTTCTCCTAAGCATGATATCAATGAGTCTCTAAAAGTAATGAGAATTTCCATTGACGAGTGCAAGGAAAGAACCGCTAGATTGCCTGCTAAAAAAGAAAGTTTCATAAAAGCGTGTTCTTCTAGTTTCCATGAAAATAATGATGAAGATCTTAAAGTTATTGATGCGCCTCCGATTAGATATTTGTTTTGCAATATTAATTTTGATGATTATGGGAGTGATGATGAATCAACTTTTCCTAGAAGGCGTCCCAAGAATTTGGAGTCTTTAGATCTTGATGTTAAATTTGGTAAAAGTGAGATTGGAGAATCCTCTACTTCTAATAATATAGAACTTACTATCTCGGATTTCAAGGAAGTTGATTATGATAATTGTTATTTAAAAGGTTGTATTTCCTTGTTGCAATCCGTTGTTAATTCTCCTCATGCTTATTGTCAAAATAAAGCTTTTACCAAACATATTGTTGATGCCTTGATGCAATTTTATGATGAAAAACTTAATTTGGAAGTTTCTATACCTAGAAAACTTAATGATGAGTGGGAACCTACTATAAAGATTAGAATTAAAGATTATGAGTGTTTTGCTTTGCGTGATTTGGGTGCTAGTGTTTCCACGATTCCGAAAACTTTATGTGATATTCTAGGTTTCCATGATCTTGATGATTGCTCTTTAAATTTGCACCTTGCGGATTCCACCATTAAAAAGCCTACGGGAAGGATCTATGATGTTCTTATCATTGCAAATAGAAATTTGGTGCCCGTAGATTTTATCGTTCTTGATATAGATTGCAATCTTTCTTGCCCTATTATTCTTGGTAGACCTGTCCTTAGAATGATTGGTGCGATTTTATTGATATGAAGGAAGGGAACATTAGATTCCAATTTCCTTTAAAGAAAGGCATGGAGCACTTTCCAAGAAAGAAAGTCAAATTACCTTATGAATCTATCATGCGTGCTACTTATGAATTTAGTGCCAAAGATGGCACTCGTTAGATCTATCTTTGTTTTTATGCCTATCTAGGGGCGTTAAACAATAGCGCTAGTTGGGAGGCAAACCAATTTTTCTTTACGTTTTTTGTTTTTGCTCATGTTTAGTAATAAATCTTGCATTTACCTTCTGTTTAGATGTGTTTTTATCTTTTAATTAGTGTTTGTGCCACGTAGAACCTATAGGATAACCTACGATGATAGTTGATTTGATTCTGCTGAAAAACAGAAAATTTGTGCGCACGAATATAATTTTGTTAAATCACACGAATGTGATTTTGCGTTGATTATTTTTGCTGCTGTTCATAAGACAAATTGTCCAGGACTTACTATTTTGGTAGGATTTTTAGAGTTCCAGAAGTTTGCGTTAGTTACATATTGCTACAGACTGTTCTGTTTTTGACAGATTCTGTTTTTCGAGTGTTGTTTGCTTATTTCAATGCATCTATGGCTAGTAAATTAGTTTATGAACCATAAAGAAGTTGGAATACAGTAGGTTTAACACCAAAATAAATAAAGAATGAGTTCATTGCAGTACCTTATGTGGTGGTTTTGTTTTCTTTCACTAACGGAGCTTATAAGATTTCCTGTTGAGTTTTGTGTTGTGAAGTTTTCAAGTTTTGGGTAAAGCTTTTATGGATTATGGAATAAGGAGTGGCAAGAGCCTAAGCTTGGGGATGCTTATGGAACCCCCAAGATATTCAAGGATAGCCAAAACCCTAAGCTTGGGGATGCCCCGGGAAGGCATCCCCTATTTCATCTTCGTTCATTGGTAACTTTACTTGGAGCTATATTTTTATTCGCCACATGATATGTGTTTTGCTTGGAGCGTCGTGTATTATATTAGTCTTTGCTTTTTAGTTTACCACAATCATCCTTGATGTACACACCTTTTTGGAGAAGCCTATTTGATTAGAATTTTCTAGAATACTCTATGTGCTTCACTTATATCTTTTGAGCTTAATAGTTTTTGCTCTAGTGCTTCACTTATATCTTTTAGAGCACAGTGGTATCTTAATTTTGAAGAAATTACTAGTCTCTCATGCTTTACTTATATTATTTTGAGATTCTTTTAGAACAGCATGGTATTTGCTATGATCATAAAGTTGGTCCTAGAATGATGAGCATCCAAGTTGGGTATAATAAAAACTATCATAGAAAGTGAATTGGATGCTATGATCAATTTGATGCTTGATAATTGTTTTGAGATATGGAGGTAGTAATATTAAAGTCATGCTAGTTGGGTGATTATGAATTTAAAGAATGCTTGAGTTGAAGCTTGTGATTCCCGTAGCATGCACGTATGGTGAACCGCTTTGTGATGAAGTTGGAACACAATTTTATTTATTGATTGTCTTCCTTATGAGTGGCGGTCGGGGACGAGCGATGGTCTTTTCGTACCAATCTATCCCCCTAGGAGCATACACGTAGTACTTTGGCTTTTGATGATTTCTAAATTTTTGCAACAAGTATATGAGTTCTTTTGATTAATGTTGTGTCCATGGATTATACGCACTCTTTCACCCTTCCACCATTGCTAGCCTCTCTTGTATCGTGCAACTTTCGCCGGTACCATACATCCACCATTTCCCTTCCTCAAAACAGCCACCATATCTACCTATTATGGCATTTCCATAGCCATTCCGAGATATATTGCCATGCAACTTTCCACCGTTCCGTTCATATGACACGCATTACTTTCGTCATATTGCTTTTTGCATGATCATGTAGTTTACATCGTATTTGTGGCAAGGCCACCTTCATAATTTTCATACATGTCGCTCTTGATTCATTGCATATCCCGGTACACCGCCGGAGGCATTCATATAGAGTCATATCTTGTTCTAGCTTTGAGTTGTAAATCCATAAAAGTGTGATGATCTTCATTATTAGAGCATTGTCCTAGTGAAGAAAGGATGATGAAGACTATGATTCCCCCATAAGTCGGGATGAGACTTCGGACTTTACAAAAAAAAGGAGAAAGGCCAAAAGGAAAAAAAAGGCCAAAGAAAAAAAGAAAAAAAGGGAAAAAAGAAAAGAGGAAAAGTAATAAAATGAGGAAAAGAGAGAAGGGACAATGCTACTATCTTTTTTTCCACACTTGTGCTTTAAAATAGCACCATGATCTTCATATTAGAGAGTCCCATATGTTGTCACTTTCATATACTAGTGGGAATTTTTCATTATAGAACTTGGCTTGTATATTCCAATGATGGGCTTCCTCAAAAGTGGCCTAGGTCTTCATGAGCAAGCAAGTTGGATCCACCCCACTTAGTTTCTTTTATTGAGCTTTCATATATTTATAGCTCTAGTGCATCCGTTGCATGGAAATCCCTACTCACTCACATTGATATCTATTAATGGGCATCTCCATAGCCCGTTGATACGCCTAGTTGATGTGAGACTATCTTCTCCTTTTTTGTCTTCTCCACAACCACCATTCTATTCCACATAAAGTGCTATGCCCATGGCTCACGCTCATGTATTCCGTGAAAGTTGAAAAAGTTCGAGATTATTGAAGTATGAAACAATTGCTTGGCCTGCCATCAGGGTTGTGCATGATTAAATACTTTGTGTGATGAAGATAGAGCATAGCCAGACTATATGATTTTGTAGGGATAACTTTCTTTAGCCATGTTATTTTGAGAAGACATGATTACTTTCATTAGTATGCTTGAAGTATTACTATTTCTTATGTCAATATGAACTTTTATTTTGTATTCATTGGGGTGTGAACATTCATACCACAATAAATAAAATTACATTGAGAATTATGCTAGGTAGCATTCCACATCAACAATTTCCTTTTTATCATTTACCTACTCGAGGATGAGCAGGAATTAAGCTTGGGGATGCTTGATACGTCTCCAACGTATCTATAATTTTTAATTGTTCCATGCTATTATATTACCCCTTTTGGATGTTTATGGGCTTTATTTTAAACATTTATATCATTTTTGGGACTAACCTACTAACCGGAGGCCCAGCCCATATTGCTGTTTTTTTGCCTATTTCAGTATTTCGAAGAAAAGGAATATCAAATGGAGTCCAAACGGAATGAAACCTTCGGGAGCGTTATTTTTGGAACAAATCTGATCCGGAGAGCTTGGAGTGCAAGTCAAGAAGCCTCTGAGGGCCCCACGAGATCGGAGGGCGCGCTTCATGTAGGGCGCTACTGTCTCGTGGGCCCTCATGCCACCGACGTACTTCTTCCTCCTATATATACCTACGTACCTCGAAAACATCCAGGAGCACCACAAAACACAATTTCCACCGCCGTAACCTTCTGTATCCGTGAGATCCCATCTTGGAGCCCTTGCCGGCACTCTGCCGTAGGGGGAAGCAACCACGGAGGGCCTCTACATCAACATCCTTGCCCCTCCGATGAGTTGTGAGTAGTTTACCACAGACCTACGGGTCCATAGTTGTTAGCTAGATGGCTTCTTCTCTCTTTTTGGATCTCAATACAATGTTCTCCCCCTCTCTTGTGGAGATCTATTCGATGTAAACTCTTTTTGCGGTGTGTTTGTCGAGATCCGATGAATTGTGGGTTTATGATCATGTTTATCTATGAATAATATTTGAATCTTCTCTGAATTCTTTTATGTATGATTGAGTTATCTTTGCAAGTCTCTTCGAATTATCAGTTTGGTTTGGCCTACTAGATTGGTCTTTCTTGCCATAGGAGAAGTGCTTAGCTTTGGGTTCAATCTTGCGGTGTTCTTACCCAATGACAGAAAGGGTTGCAAGACACGTATTGTATTGTTGCCATCGAGGATAACAAGATGGGGTTTATATCATATTGCATGTGTTTATCCCTCTACATCATGTCATCTTGCTTAATGCGTTACTCTGTTCTTATGAACTTAATACTCTAGATGCAGGCATGAGTCGGTCGATGTGAGGAGTAATAGTAGTAGATGCAGGTTGGAGTCAGTCTACTTGTTATGGACGTGATGCCTATGTACATGATCATGCCTAGATAATCTCATAACTATACGCTTTTCTATCAATTTCTCGACAGTAATTTGTTCACCCACCGTAATACTTATGTTATCTTGAGAGAAGCCTCTAGTGAAACCTACGGCCCCCGGGTCTATCTCTTATCATATTTGCTGTCAATCTACTTTATTTGCATCTTTACTTTTTGCATCTATCTTATAAAACACCAAAAATATTTATCTTATCATACTATCTTTATTAGATCTCACTTCCGCAAGTGGCCGTGAAGGGATTGACAACCCCTTTATTGCGTTGGTTGCGAGTTCTCAGTTTGTTTGTGTAGGTGCGTGGGACTTTTGAGGAGCCTCCTACTGGATTGATACATTGGTTCTCAAAACTGAGGGAAATACTTACGCTACACTTTGCTGCATCACCCTATCCTCTTCGAGGAAAACCAACGCAAGCTCAAGACGTAGCAGCGGGGTGCTACCCCGAGTGGTTTTAACTTTGTTTACTTCACCGCGTGTCAGATGGGCCTCTAGTTTCACCCACTTCCACATGGGCCAGCACACGAAGATACATAACATGAGCTGACAAGGCAGCATGTGGATTGGTTGACCGGTCAACTAAACAATATACGGAGCTATACGCTGACACAGTGAGCGTATAATCCGTCGGTATAGAGAGTTCGAGTGAGAGGGGAGGCCCGTGAGAGATAGCAGAGAGAGAGAAAGAGCTACTCCCTCTGTTCGATAATGTAGTTCCAACATTTTTTTTAGTCAAACTTTTGAAACTTTGACCAAGTTTATAAAGAAATTACTTATATCTACAATACCAAAGATAAATGATAGTATGAAGTAAGTACATGTTGTGATGAATCTAATGATCGTTCCAGATGTAAATGTATTTCTCGACATATACCTGGTCAAACTTTTCTGAGGTTTGACTTTTCAAAACATCCATATGCTTATGGACATGACAGAGTCCCTAACTAGAGAGAGAGAGAGAGAGAGAGAGAGAGAGAAAAGTGTGTGTGCGTGTGTGAAAGAGACATGGACAACACACGATGAAACTAGAGAAAAAGCGTGCGTATCTTATGAAAACCTATCACACATGCCTCTTCGACAACGGAGGCAAGGTGAGGAGATAGTATGTGGTTGTTTGGAACCGAGAGAGCAAGACCCCTAGCATGTGGCCAAGAGGGGTCTGACAAACAAGGGATAGAGAGAGACGACGGAGAAAATGCGTACATGGGGAGGATAGAGTGTATGTTTGTCATAGAGAGATCCCCTGGAGATCGTGATGGGACTACATGGGTGGGAGATCGAGTGACAAGGTGTGTGCGCGATAGAAGATGCCCCAAGAGATATCGAGATAGACGTATGGATGGAAGGAGACAATACGTGTTTTCCTGATGGCTAGTAAGAGATAATCATACTTAGGAGGGGGGGAGTGCTTGCGCCTATGATGGAGTGAGGGATTATGGTACTTAGGGGGTTGCGTGTCACATGGAGAGAGAACAAGGGCGGAGAGTGTTGGATGGGTCTATATGTATAGCGCGAGCAAGACATGTGTATGTGTGAACCAGGGAGATATAAGGCCAGTTTGTCTTGCGTCCTGAGCATCTTTTTCCTGGCCTGGGGTAGTGTCTGGATTTCATGCACGCTTGTTTGGTTGCTACCCAGTGAAAAAGAAAGCCCGCCTGGCTTGGGTTCCCTTGCGCTTTAATTAGCCTGGCTGAACTCCAGACACTGCAAGTAGCCTGGCCCAGGCGACCGATTTCGAACGCCTGGCCGTGCCTGGTCGCGTGGCCACGAGGCTAACAACAACATGGATGGATATTAGCATTAAATAATTGATGCATGGATTGATTGATGGGACGTTGATGCTTTGCCTGGCCCAGGCATGAACCAAACGCTTCAGCACCACACAAGCCTGGCCAGGCAGAAATATTTTACATCTCACGTCCACACCAGGCAGTACCGGCCATCAAGGCATGACAGTCAGGTCCGAACTGACCAATAAAGTTTGAGAGAGATTGAGGAGCCTCGATAAGGCTTAATGGTGCGTCAGATAGCTGAGAGGGGGAAAGAGATATTCCATCCGCTCGATAATGCAGTGCATGTAAATTTTTTAGAAGTCAAACTTTGGAAACTTTGATCAGGTTTACGCAAATGTTATTTATATCTACAATACCAAAGATACATCATACAAAACTACATCACATGGTGAATCTAATGGTATATGTTTGCCGTACTAGATGTAATTCTTTTTCTCCACGTACATGGTCAAACTTTGTGATGTTTGACTTTTCAATAAATCTATATGCTATGGACCGAGGAGAGTGCCTCGATCGAGACAGATCAAGTGCGTGTGAAGGAGAATGAGTAAGTGTGCAAAAAGAGTATGTTTGTGAAATAGAAAGTGACAACAAACGATAAATTAGAGAGAGAGTGTGTTTTTTCATTTCTTATGCGAACATATCATGCATGCATCTCCGATATGGAAAAGCGAGGTGAGGAGATACACGAAGATAGCTAGTGTGTGATTGTTTGCAACGGAGAGAGACACCCCTGTAGAACATGTCCAATAGAGGTCTGGCCAACAAGGAAAAAAGGTCGAGAGGGACACATGGATGGCATGGACGCATGGGGAGGGAGAGAGGGTGTGATTGTGATAGAGAGATCCCCTCGAGATCGTGAGGGGACTTTATGGGTGGGAGATCAAGGGAGTGCGTGCGCGATAGAAAGATGCCCCGAGAGAAATCGAGATAGACCATGCACATGTTTGTGATGGAGACTAAGATTAGCTAGTCATATACATATAGGGGGACTGCGTGTGCCTACAATTGAGTGAGAGACCATCATACTTGGCTAGCTGGGCATGAGATTGTGTGTGTGTGCGTGTGAGATGGAGAGAGAACGAGGGAGAGAGATAGAGTTTTAGATGGGCCTATCGAGTGCGAGTGACATATGCATGTGTATGTGTGACCCAGGTGGATGGAGAGTTTGAGGGAGGGGGGAAGATCTCCGAGACGACATAGTGGTGCGTGTGAGAGTTACGGGCAAAGAGACAAGGAATTTGTGTGCGTACGATGAGTGCACCCAAGATATCTAGCTTGGACAAGCTAGAGTATCACATAGTGTGCGAGAGAGACCTGTAGATGGTGTACATATGCATGCGAACTAGAAAGACCCCCTGTCGGTGTCAAAACCGGCGGATCTCGGGTAGGGGGTCCCGAACTGTGCGTCTAGGCGGATGGTAACAGGAGACAAGGGACACGATGTTTTTACCCAGATTCAGGCCCTCTCGATGGAGGTAATACCCTACTCCTGCTTGATTAATATTGATGATATGGGTAGTACAAGAGTAGATCTAACATGAGATCAAGGAGGCTAAACCCTAGAAGCTAGCCTATGGTATGATTGTTGTTCGCCCCACGGACTAAAACCCTCCGGTTTATATAGACACGGATAGGTTAGGGTTACACAGTCGGTTACAATGGTAGGAGATCTACATATCCGTATCGCCAAGCTTGCCTTCCACGCCAAGGAAAGTCCCATCCGGACACGGGACGAAGTCTTCAATCTTGTATCTTCATAGTCTTGGAGTCGGCCGCGATGATAGTTCGGCTATCCGGACACCCCCTAGTCCAGGACTCCCTCAGTAGCCCCTGAACCAGGCTTCAATGACGACGAGTCCGGCGTGCATATTGTCTTCGGCATTGCAAGGCGGGTTCCTCCTCCGAATACTTCATAGAAGGTTTTGAACACAAGGATAGTGTCCGCTCGCAAAACAAGTTCCACATACTACCGTAGAGAGAATAACTTTTGCACAGATCTGCTGACGTATTCCGCGGCGTGACATCACACCACCGCCAGGCCTTTATATGAATCAATTTTTACTGTTCCACCTCAGCGCTTTAGCGAGGCGGTTTCCCTGGCACGTCTTATCAAAGCATAGATCGTGCCCCTTATTCCGGGATTCCCATCAATACGGACGTGGGTAACCCATCCGCGCCATTGATTACGGCTCTTGGGAGATAAGTGAGTTTTACCAGGATGGCGGGGGACGCATAGCTTCGTCCGTCCATATAAGGGGATAAGGATCCACCTTTTCACCTATGCCTTCTTCCTCCTTTGCTTATCCATTTCACAAGACTCGAGCTCCAGCGCCCAAGTCCGCACACCCCACCTCAACCTTCTCCAACTATGTCCGGAGCGGGAGGCAGGTGGATGGCCTCCTCCGTCACGGAGGGGCACATCTCAAAGCTGCGGGAGGCCGGATACTTGTCCGGCGACATCGCGCACCAGCTGCCCGACGCGGGGCAGCTCATTCCAAACCCCAAGCCCCATGAGAGGGTGGTGTTTCTCCCCCACTTCCTCTGCGGACTAGGTTTTCCACTTCACCCATTTGTCCGGGGGCTCATGTTCTACTACGGCCTGGACTTCCACGATCTGGCCCCAAATTTCATCCTCAACATCTCGGCGTTCCTCGTCGTGTGCAAGGCCTTCCTCTGCATCCAACCTCACTTCGGCTTATGGCTGAAGATCTTCAATGTCCGGCCGAAGGTAGTGGGCGGCCGCCAAGCGGAGTGCGGAGGCGCCATGGTTGGCAAGATGGCCAAAGTCCTATGGTCGAGGGCTCCTTTGTGGAGACAATAAAGTGGTGGCAATCGGGGTGGTTCTATATCACCGAGCCATGTGACCCCAAATGGGCGATGGGCCCTGAATTCAGATCTGGCTTCCCCACACGGTTCTCGTCGTGGAAAGAGACGGGCCTGACGTGGGGGAATTCGGACGAGCTATCCGGACTCCAAACATGCGTCCGAAACCTGGTGGACAAGAATCTTAGGCTTGTCAACGTAATCCAGGTGATGCTCAACCGCCGGATTCTCCCATGCCAACAATGAGCCTTCAAATTGTGGGAGTTCGATCCGGCACAACACCCAACTCTGAAAAGGCTCTTCGACACTACGTACGAAGATGCCTGGAAGGTGCTGTTCAAGGGCGCCGAGGCTCCCACATCCGCTAACGAAGATCGCGGATTCAGCTCGTAGCATCAAGCCAGCGAGGTGAGTTATTTTACCCTTTATGGGACTCTTTTTTCATAGTTTGACTCTATGCGGGATCTAAAACTCCCTAACCTTTAACAGGACTGGCTGAAGACGTCCGGACAGGTTAACTGTCCGGCTCCTTTGCCAGAAGACCCAGCAGACGCCTTTATTGCATAGTGTTCTCGAATGCCGAGCAATCATGCAGCCCGCCCAAGGGCGAGTTCGCCGCTTCGTCGAGCGGGTCCCTGAGTTCGTCGGAAATGGAGAGTACTTCACTTCCGGCCGCCTCATCGCCTCACGCTGCGGACGACGCTGAGGTGGTGCCCCAAGGGGGGCCTGGTCAAGAGGCGGTGGCGCAGGAGGCGCCGCAAGGCAACCTCCCGGACTCCAGGCGCGTGGGGGGCGAGACCCCCAGGGGCTCTAAGCCCGACCCTTGTACGGACTCCATGCCGGAACCTTCAGCGATTCCGGAGTCCGGCAAGCGGCCCCTTCGTAAGAAGGTAAGACGCCGGTGTCTTCCGTCCAACCAGAGGCACCGGATAGCATCGGAGGCGCTTAACAGCCTCCATCGAGGAGGAGCACCGCCTTTGTTATGAGTGTGGTGATCCAAAAGTTATGTCCGCCAAGAGCGGGCTGATCGAAGCTGTACCAGCCTTCTAACAGGCTTTGAGGTAAGTTTAGAATATGTAAAAATATTACTGCATAGACAGTAGCCCCTGATGCTTAGTTCGGTGTTCGGAAAGAAAAGCCGGACTAAGGATCTAAAAATACATACGCAGGAGCCTAACATAAGTATGTCAATATGGGAATGCAGGCTACACTGCTGACCTCTGCCGCACTGACTGCGGAGGTCGATGCATTGAAGCAAAGCCTCGAGCGGTCCGAGAACGAGCTCGGCCTTGCCAAGAAGCGGCTCGAGGACAAGGAGGGTAAGTAATACCTTATTAAAGAAATACCTTATAGAAAGGTTTCGGTTGCAAAAAATAACAGGAATAACATGGGTACTACAAGGGCCACGAACAAGGTGGCGACCCTGAAGGAAGCGGTGTCTGTGGCCGAAAACAAAGCGGCTGCAAAGCGGACCGAGCGAGAGAAGGGGGAGGCGCAGCTGGCGAAGGTACGGCAAGAGCTCCAGGCTCTCGTGGAAAAACCAGAGAGTTTGGAGCGTGACTCAAAGACTCGAGAGTCCGAGCTCGCCTCGGCTCTTGAGAGTGCCAAAGCTGCTAAGGCCGAAGCCCAAAAAGCCCTCCAAGAAATTGAATCGTTAAATAAGATAGCGGCGGGTAAGGCATTCTTTATGCGAAGCAAGCATGTTAAAGTGAATTACCTATTACTTACCCGGATTCGGAGCTTTCCAGGAGCGTTCACAGATCTGCCTCGTAGTGTATCGGATGCTGCCGCGTTCTACCGCGCCAAGGAGGGGAGCTCGATGGAGAAGGTGCTCTGGTCTCAGTATGCTGAGGCCGAAGGTCCGGTGCCCCTGAACGACCAGCTGAAGCAGCTGGTCGAGCTCCACAAGGTCGCCGAACAGGCCATGAAGGGCCTTATAGTTCGGCTGTGGCCATTGGAAGCCATGCCAGGGAGCTACTTCAGCTTAGTGCAGCGGCTGGTGGACGCCTTTGTCCACGGATTGAAGTCATCAAGCGCTCGTCTGCATTAAAGGTGTCCGTCGGGCCCTTGCCCGTGCTAAAGTGCACTGAGGGCAAGCTGGATGCGGAGAAGCTTGTGACGGACGGGCCAATCAAGGGCAAGGAGCATCGCATCGCCCGAAATGTACTATGAGGGTCTCTGAAGGGTGCCCGCCGAATAGCGGATGAGTGCTCCAAAGATGTAATTTTTAATAGAATCGCATTTGTTATCCCGTGACGCTGAAAACTTGTTCATATGCGCTAGGCAATGCTTGTGAATTTAAAATATTACCTTCTGCGCGGCCGTTTATCAAATTTGAGAGATGGCAAGTCGTTGGCTTCAGCCCCCATGCCACGAGTGCTGGGGTGTTCGGGATAAACTTGAGCACTCTTGTTCCCATTGTTGGGTCCATCTAGGGAGGCGCTCAACGCAACGAACAAGGAAACCGGACTTATTATGCTTGAACACTATCACTTAGCCATAGAATTCTATAATTTTAAATTTCGGCGAAGCCCCTAGTATTTGGAAGACCGAGTTCGGGGCGCTATCCACGCCTTGGCCGGACAATTCCGGTTCCTCGCTCTAAGCGGCATAAGTCTTTAGGGACCCAAAACCTCTCGAACAGCGACCGGCTCTCGCCTCTATCACGACGGTCAGTTTTAGCTTTCTCCACCGAGGTGCTCAACACAGATCAACATGTGCACAATCTCAGTGGTTCTACAAGTTCTACCTTAGCAGATATAATGTAACGTAAGGTACCAAAACATAGGAGCCGGGCAAACCCAACTATTGACCCAAGACATGATTCGGAGCCGATGCATATAATGCTATAAGTTCGGGGTGCCGCACGTGTGAAAGTGTTCGGACTTATTACACCATGATTTTGGGGTACTTAAGCCCCTGGTGTATTGGCCGTACCAAAGTGTATGGGTGCAACATGTCATGAAACGAACATATATATAGATAAAGAAAGGAGTACAATAATAAGAAAAAGCTATGTATTGTTTATTCAAAAATGTACTGCAATGAAAGCAGAACGATACCAATAGTGCGATAAGCAAGGGATGGGATTATTTAACATGTCCCCCTCTAGGGGTAAGTTGCGGGATGGTATGTAAAACAGGTATAATGCTCGTAATAGAGACCACTATAACACTCGATGTAGCTTTCTGCTTCCCTGGCTGTTGCATCGTGAGTTCGGCGATTCTAGTGCCGGACAGGACTTCTGGAAAACGGAGTCCTGAAAAAACAAAAAAGAAAAAAGAAAAAGAATGACACAATCGGGAGCCCACAGTGCGGTTTAGCCGCGTGCAGGCATGCCGTGGTCGTGCCCTCCCCTTATGCCCATGGTATCTCCGGGCGTAGTTATGTAATGCGTAATCGGCTTCGCAATTTCGCGAGGGCTGGGGTTGGGGCCGGATTGCTACGCGTGCTTGGATTGTGCCAGGTGGTCTTGTTGTAGGTTACTCCGGGCGCGCTTGACAGTGTCCGGACGTTTAATGTCCGGACTCGAGAATTGCCGTGAGAGGCTGCTTTGCACCTCCGCCGCGAGGGCCACCGTGTGCTCCTCCATTCGGAGAGAGCTTTCGGTGTTTCCATTGACCGTGATTACTCCTCGAGGGCCTTGCATCTTTAGCTTGAGGTATGCGTAGTGCGGCACCGCATTGAACTTTGCAAATGCGGTTCGTCCGAGCAGTGCGTGATAGCCGCTGCGAAACGGGACTATGTCGAAGATCAACTCTTCACTTCGGAAGTTATCCGGGGATCCGAAGACCACTTCGAGTGTAACCGAGCCCGTACAATTGGCCTCTACACCCGGTATGACGCCTTTAAAGGTCGTCTTTGTAGGTTTAATCCTTGAGGGGTCTATGCCCATTTTGCGCACTGTATCCTGATAAAGCAGGTTCAGGCTACTACCGCCGTCCATCAAAACTCTAGTGAGGTGAAATCCGTCAATAATTGGGTCAAGAACCAATGCGGCGAAACCGCCATGACGAATTCTAGTGGGGTGGTCCCTTCGATCGAAGGTGATCGGGCAGGAAGACCATGGGTTGAACTTTGGGGCGACTGGCTCCATCGCATATACGTCCTTTAGTGCACGCTTCCGCTCCCTTTTGGGTATGTGGGTTGCGTATATCATGTTCACCGTCCGCACTTGTGTGGGAAAGCCCTTCTGTCCTCTATTGTTCGGCGGCCGGGGCTCTTCCTCGTCATTGCTATGCAGCCCCTTGTCATTGAGTTCGGCACTTAACTTGCCTGCTTGCTTGAACACCCAACAATCCCTGTTGGTGTGATTGGCTGGTTTTTCGGGGGTGCCATGTATCTGGCACAAGCGATCGAGTATTCGGTCCAAGTTGGACAGGCCCTGGGTATTTCTTTTGAATGGCTTCTTCCGCTGACCGGGTTTAGAGCCTCTGAATCCGGCATTGATGACCGTATCTTCAGCATTATCGCCGTTAATGCGGCGCTTGTTCTTGTTGCGACGCGACCTGCCATTGCTATCCTTGGTATCCGAACTATCAGGTTGTTTGGCCAAGTTGTTGCTTCGAGCTAGCCAGTTGTCCTCTCCCGCACAAAAGCGGGTCATGAGTGTTGTGAGGGCTGCCATGGATTTCGGCTTTTCCTGTCCTAGGTGCCGGGCAAGCCATTCGTCATGGATGTTATGTTTGAAGGCTGCAAGGGCCTCTGCATCCGGGCCGATCAACGATTTGATTTTTCTTTGTTAGGAACCGTGTCCGTAATTGTCTCGCCGATTCTTCCGCTGCTGAATTATATGGCTAAGGTCATCGGCGTCGGTGGTCGCACATATGTGCCCCGAAGTTATCAAGGAATGCGGCTTCCAGGTCCTCCCAACAACCAATTGATTCTGCTGGAAAGCTGTTGAGCCAATGCCGAGCTGGTCCTTTAAGCTTGAGTGGGAGGTTTTTGATGGCATGTAGATCATCACCACGGGCCAGGTGGATGTGGAGGAGATAGTCCTCGATCCGCATAAGAGGGATCTGTGGTACCATCGTATGATTCGATGTTTACGGGTTTGAAGCCCTTAGGGATTTGATGATCCATTACTTCATCTGTGAAGCATAGTGGGTGTCGGCGCCTCAGTATTGGGCTATATCACGGCGTAGCTCATATGAGCTTTGTCTCATCGTGTTCGGCCCGGCCGGTTCTGGATCCGGCGCGACGGTAATCATCCCGCGTCGTTGGGCGCCCACGCGATCCGTAGATCGATCTTGTATGTTTTGCCTTATCCTCCAATATATCTCGCAAGTCCGGCGTGTTTTCCTGTGCCTTGGTACTTTTTGAGCGGCGTCGGGGTGTGGCTTGAGCGGAGGGCCGAGAGGCTTCTCTGTCGCGGACACGGGGTGGCCGGTCTGCCATGTCGTGCACTGGTGACTTGGGTGCTTCCTCCTCTGATTGAGGCAACGACCTGCATTTTGGGTAGCTTTTGGATGGGCGTTCGAGTTCATACTCTTCGGCTGCGAGAACTTCAGTCCATATGTCAGCTAGCATGTCTTGGTCAGCTCTAAGCTGCTGCTGTTTTTTCTTGAGGCTGCTTGCCGTGGCCATAAGCCTGCGTTTGAAATACTCCTGTTCGGCGGGATCCTCAGGCACGACGAATTCGTCGTCGTTGAGGCTTGCCTCATCTTCGGAGGGAGGGGCATAATTATCGTCCTCTACCTCTCTTTTCCTTGCCGTGACCGTCAGGCGGGATTGCTTCTCCTCCTCCCGCGCCGAGTCCTGCCTGGAGGGGTTGTCTTCAACCTTGTCCGGGGTGTTATTATCTCCCGTGCCAGAATCACCGTTTTTGCTGTGGCGGGATTTAGAGCGGCGCCGCTGACGTCGGCGCTTCGGTTGCTTCTTGGAGGGGTCATCCTCCGTTGTTCCATCGCCGTTCCCATCTTTTGGGATGTCCACCATGTATATGTCGTATGACGAGGTGGCCTTCCAGTGCCCTGTAGGCGCTGGGTCTTGGTCGTCTCCGGCATTGTCGTCCATACCGTCGATGTCTTCGGAGTCGAAGTCGAGCATGTCGGTTAAATCATCGACAGTGGCTACAAAGTGGGTGGTGGGTGGGTGTTGAATTTCTTCGTCGTCCGCATCCCAACCTTCCTGACCGTAGTCCGGCCAGGGCTCTCCAGAGAAAGAGAGAGACTTTAGTGAGTTCAGGATATCGCCAAAGGGCGAGTGCTGAAAGATGTCCGCGGCAGTGAACTCCATGACCGGCGCCCAATCGGATTCGATTGGCAGGGGCGCGGAGGGTTCGGAGTCCGGAGAGGAGTCCGACACCTTGGAGTCACGGTCTTCGCAAAGGACAGGGATTGTGTTCGGCTCAATCGCCGTAGAGATTGTAGCCCCCGAGGCGGTGTCCAACCACTCGTCCTCTATCGGGGAGTCCGGTTCCGGACTAAGGGTCGGAGCGGATGCTGGTGCGGTCTCCAGGGCACTGTCCGGCGGCAGAGCTAGATCATACCCATCGAGACAGTGCGGCACGCTCGGCTGTGGCTCGAATTCGTCGAAGATCAAGTCTCCGCGGACATCGGCCGTATAGTTCAAACTTCCAAATCTGACCTGATGGCCAGGCGCGCAGCTTTCGATCTGCTCCAGATGGCCAAGTGAATTGGCCCGCAGTGCAAAGCCGCCGAATACGAAGATCTGTCCGGGGAGAAAAGTCTCACCCTGGACCGCGTCGTTGTTGATGATCGAAGGAGCCATCGGGCCTATCGGTGACAACATAGAGGAACTCTCAATGAAAGCACCAATGTCGCTGTCAAAACCGGCGGATCTCGGGTAGGGGGTCCCGAACTGTGCGTCTAGGCGGATGGTAAAAGGAGACAAGGGACACGATGTTTTTACCCAGGTTCGGGCCCTCTCGATGGAGGTAATACCCTACTCCTGCTTGATTAATATTGATGATATGGGTAGTACCGAGTAGATCTACCACGAGATCAAGGAGGCTAAACCCTAGAAGCTAGCCTATGGTATGATTGTTGTTTGTCCTCGGACTAAAACCCTCCGGTTTATATAGACACCGGATAGGTTAGGGTTACACAGTAGTCGGTTACAATGGTAGGAGATCTACATATCCGTATCGCCAAGCTTGCCTTCCACGCCAAGGAAAGTCCCATCCGGACACGGGACGAAGTCTTCAATCTTGTATCTTCATAGTCTTGGTGTCCGGGCGCGATGATAGTTCGGCTATCCGGACAATCTCTAGTCCAGGACTCCCTCACCCCCCCCACACACAAAGAGAGAGAGAGAGAGAGAGAGAGATAGAGAGAGAGGGAGAGAGGGAGATGGAGAGAAAGGGAGAGGGACAACAAGGTTTTTGTGTTGGATGTGTGCGACAGAATTTAAGATTGTCGGTGTGAGAGAGAGATAGAGAGAGAACATGAGTCCAGGAGAGGGGGAGGTCGCGTTTTATGCATCAAAGACGAATATAAACCATGTTTCGATATAAACTTGCATTCAAATATTTAAATTGGAGAACATGTTGTCTGCAATCCACACATGAACCGATATATGCGTATATCAAACAAGTTCATTAATTTTACTTTCAACATGTTCATGGAGTACTATAATACTGTACAACATGCTACTCGATTGAGGTGTTCAATTTTGGATTTAGTTCACTATTTTGACCTACTGAACGAGCTATTTCATTGAATCGAGATATTTCATTTTGGGTTTGATTCGCGTTTTCGAGTGGGTCAACTATTTGTCATATAGTAAATCGCTAGCAACGAGCATGTAAAACACATTACTCCCAAGCATCATCTCTCCATCTAAAAAAGAAGTGGCAAGCTAATATTTCGAAATTTGATTCAAATCGACTTGGTAAGGTAGACGTGGATGCTCGTTCTCCCAAAATTTGAACGAACCATTAAAAATCCTCTCTGTTCGGTGGAATTAGCGAGCAAATAAATGGGAGATGCGAAATTACCGTCCTATGTGGGACACGCATCAATTGGCCCGTTGTACATCAAGGGTAGGTTCGTAACTTCATCCAAGCACGCCGTCTCCTGGGCCGAAATGACATTTGCCGAATAATTCATAAACCATGGTCGGCAAAACACGCTCTCCTCGCCCGAAATAGCTCACACCCACCATTTCAAAACACGCTCTCCTCGCCCGAAATCGCTCGCGCCCACTATAGTTCAAAACACGCCCTCCTCGCCCGAAATCGCTCGCGCCCACTATAGTTCAAAACACGCCCGAAATCGCTCCCGCCCACTATTTGGGGAGAAGCTAAGTTAATCTACTATCCCCGACCATCAGTACACAGACCCAAGCCGAGAAGCCTATAGGCAAGGGTAGAACTGTAACTCCCCCTCACATTTCAAACAAATGCGTCCGTAAGACATGGTTTCACTCCCTCCAGTTCCCCGCCCGCCTCCATTCATACCTCGAGGGCGCCAAATCACCTTCTCCCCGGGAAGCTCCCTTCTCCCGAGCCGCGAAACCTCAGCCCCACCTCCATGGCGCACCCACTGCACCAATTTCACAGCCGCCCTCCTCCCTAATGCCGAAGACGCTGTCCATTTGCCATCGTGCACTGGGCCGTGTGCCTCTTACTCCGTGCTGCTGGTGCTTCCTCGATGACAGCCGCATGAACCGTACCGGAGTCGATTCACCCCCGCCGTTGTTCATGGCGTCAGAGCGGCTCCAACTTCAGATCCGTCCAGAGTCCTGGCGCTGCTTCCGCGTCGCCGTCGACCGTCGCGACATCACTCTTTCCCTGCCGCCAGTCGCCACCGCAACCGCGCCGGCTTCACCGACTCAGCAGATGGACTTGCCTACTTCACCATGCCGCCAGATAGGTCGCACCCTCATCTCAAATCACTTTATTTAGGCGTAAGTTCTCTGAATTTTTATTCTGGGCCAATCGATTCCCAATGGGAAGCAGCACCCCTAGAGGCGGCGGAGCTCCTAGGCTGCCGGTTGGCTGGTGTCTATCGTAAGGGTGCGGGGCCGCAAGTTCGCCGTGGAAGCAGCGCTTAGATGGCTATCTTTTAGAGTTGCGTCGGTTGAAGGTACTGCCGCCGGATCTGGATGACGGGAGTCTTTGTGGATTGGCCGGGGTGGCGCAACCACGGCAAAGGCGGTGGGGCGGAGGCGGGTTTTGGCCAGGGCCACGGACGGCGGATGCAGGCTGTTCTGCTGTTGGTCGCTAGCTCTTCGAGGAAGATTCTGAACAGTGTCAGCCGGGAGGCACAAGACGGCCATCAAGCTATCCAGCGTAGATCGGACAATACCAGAATAAAATAAAATCGTGTGACCCCAGTTTAGTCTTCAGTCAACAAACGTGTGACCACTCTCGTACCTTGCTATTGATCTCTTAGTGTATTTCTTTAGATCAAAGAGATATGTCGTTCTTAACATTATGCATTATCTGCATCTTCAGACACACTGTCTTCCGACTCACCGCAGCTGCTCCAACAAGGGAAGCATACACCAGAAGGGAGCTATAGTCCCCACTCAACAGTTCCCTGCATCGAATGCGCGTGCCCGACATGGACAGCCACAACAACTGCAGGGCCATTGACAAGTCAGCACATGATGCTCACTCCTATTGATGGCAGCCAGATAGGTTGTACCCTCATCTTACTTGTGTGCAACATTTATGGCGTTGTTATTCATCTAAGCATGGAAAATAGATCATCACATTTCACTGTATATTCATGCTGATCTCTTACGGGTCTCGTTCAGGAGTTCACGCTGTTCCATAGTTCTGCTAAAATACTTGTCCTTTAGGTAACGCTGTTCCATAGTTATCATCCATCAGCCAATGATATCCCAGAGGCTGGTGATTATAGTATTATACCACTTCTAGTATTACCTATGTTGTTCTTTAATACTTTTGTGTGCCATCTAGTTAATCTCGAGTACAAACGATACATATTCTGTAGCTTTCATCTGTGTTCTCCTTTAGTTTATGAGACACATTGCTGCTAGTTAACCCCAGTCCTACTATTTATGTCGTCTCCTACAGGCACTCATTACATAAATCTAACTACTAGTTGTCTTCCATGCATGTCAGATATAATTGCACACACTGATATATCACAAGAACCTCACGGAGCAATGTAAAGTCCAATAAACTTGATGTCAATGATACCCAATATGATGGAACATGTAAAGGCAGTTCTTCAGAAGACTTGCAGAAAGATGATGAATCCTCTTCAACCCACAAGGTCCTTGCTCTAACTTGGCCTGTGATATGGGTACAACATGCATATAATGTCCTGGAGTGTATCTACTACATTGCAATGCCATGTGCTTAGCATGCTGATCATGCATGTAAATATGTCATGCCTTCCTGTTTTTCAAGACCTATTCCATTCATGATAACATGTTTTCAAATTCAAATCTTGTCATTCTACTCTATCGCAATGCCATCTGCTTAATTTGGACATCATGCTTCTGAATATCTTATGCATTGTTATTCATCAGTATGTGCTTCATATGTCTGCCATAGCATGTTTTTTTACATTGAAGTGATGTTCTAGTGCTCTGTTGCAATGCCATCTTATTTTCCCAATCATACACGTGTATGTTGCCTTAGTTATTTCTGTACGTATTCCGCTAGAATATAGTTTTACATTCAACTAGTGTTTCTTTTGCTGTGTTGTCCTGTCATATCCCTAGCTCTTACACCATACTCCCTCCGTCCGAAATACATGTTGCTGAAATGGATAAAAAAGGATGTATCTAGAACTGAAATACGCCTAGACCCATCCATTTTTTTCCGGATGTAGGGAATACATGTCAATATGTCATGCCTTTCTATTCTTCAGTACCTATTCCATCTCTCTGTTGTTGCATGTTTTATAATTGAAGCACCATTCTTCTATACAAGGCATGCAAGGGGAAGACGACTATGTTAGAATCTGAAGGGTTACAAACAAAGCCTTTGCAAAAGATCCAAACACCAGGAGATAATAAAACAACTCCAGTTTTTATAGATACTCCTCCAGCACAGACAAAACCCAACTCCTACTGATAATAAGCAGATTCCAAAGTACAAAGAACTAGTCCGCTCCAGTCCAGCAAAAATATGTCAACTCAATTCTGAGAAGCGTGTGTGTATCGTTGCATCATGAAATTTTATAGCATGCTGATCATATTTTCTACATGTTTCTTACCCATCTCTCTTTTAGAAAATAAGCTTAAGAGATAGAAGAATTTCTGCAATGGTATCGTTTATGAGGAAAGATTCTTGCAGGAATTCTCTGTGCTCCAATGTAGATGTAAGTACCTGTTGTATATCACTATATTTTTACATCAGCATGTATTTTGTTAATCGGCGTGAATCCAACCTTTATCGATCTAAATTTAGTTGTAGCAAGATGTATGATTAAAGGCCACAATGTTGATTTTTGTAAGGAAAACTGCCTGGTAGTTTTGCATCCTGAGTTGCATGAGTGTACTATCTCATATCAGTGGGTTTGAATACTTTGGTTCTGCAGTGGGTTTTCAGTGTTTTTTTTGCTGTGTTGTCCTGTCGTATCCCTAGCTCTTACATCATACTCCCTCCGTCTGGATTAAATGTCGCAGAAATGGATAAAACTGGATGTATCTAGAACTGAAATACGCCTAGACCCATCCATTTATTTCCGGGTGGAGGGAATACATGTAAATATGTCATGCCTTTCTATTCTTTAGTACCTATTCCATCTCTGCTGTAGCATGTTTTATAACTGAATCACCATTCTTCTATATAAGGCATGCAAGGGGAAGACGACTATATTAGAATCTGAAGGGTTACAAACCAGGTCTTTGCAAAAGATCCAAACGCCAGGAGATAATAAACCAACTCCATTTTTCATAGATACTGCTCCAGCACAGAGAAACCCAAGTAATAAGCAGATTCCAGTGGCCAAAGAACTAGTCCGCTCAAGTCCAGCAAAAGAATGTCAACTGCATTCTATGAAGCGTGTGCGTATCCTCGCATCATGAAATTTTATAGCATTCTGATCATATTTTCTACATGTTTCTTACCCATCTCTCTTTTAGAAAATAAGGTTAAACGATAGAAGACTTCCTCAATTGGGATCGTATTCGAGGAAAATATCTTGCGGGAATTCTCTATGCTCCAATGCTGATGTAAGTACCTATTGTATATCACTATATTTTTACATCAACATGTATTTTGTTAATCGGCGTGAATCTAACCTTTATCTGATCTAAAATTAGTTGTAGCAAAATGTTAAAGGCGCCAATGTTGATTTTTGTAAGGAAAACTGCACAGTAGTTTTTCATCTTGAGCTGCATGAATGTACTATCTCATATCACGCACATTCTTGAATTGTAGTGCTTCCTGGTTGCCCATTCATTCATTGTGTCAATGTTGCTTTTCATTTACCTTACTCCGGGCTGATGATAGTTGTGCCATATTGTGTTAATTTGGTGTAGGCTAGTTACCCAAACGTTTGTTGTGTCAATGTTGCTTTCCTATTATCTGACTTGGCCGATGATAGCAATGCTAGTGTGTTAATTTTGTGCAGGCAGCTGAAGATAAGAAGACAAACTCTGAAAACAGCAAGGCAACCCCATTGTTTCTTTCCAGTAAATCTAGGCCAGGTAATATGGCAATAACTCATGATTAATCTATTTGGTTCTCGTCCTAATTTATGTTATGCTGCAGTGGTCGAGACACTCTTCACTATCAATAATACAAGCCTGCCAAAATCGCCATCTGAATCTGTTCAGTATCCTCTGTCTCAAATGCAACAGAATAAATGTATGTTTGTGAACCAGTTAATGGCTAAAGCAATGATGGAAATGGTGGATGAATCAGAGGTGCAGAGTCGTGCGACACAACAAATGATCAATGTTTTCAGAGACAGTGTAGCAAATCAGGAAGAACTTGCCCACATGCTTATGGGCGTCATCTGTGCTGAGGTTGCAGATTGTGACGTTGTAGATGGTTAGGTTCTGCTCATTTATTTGCACTGGCATCAATCTTTGATTGCCAAGTGGATGTAATTTCGTGTAATATATGCTGGATGTGCAACATTATTCCCTGTATGCCGTACCTTCGCTTGATCGGTTTTGGTCCTGTGCATAATTTCTCATCGTAATGGGCTTAAATTATCTAATTTGGCCTAAAGAAATGTATGAACTTTAGTGGGCCCATTAAGTTAATGGGCCGTTACTAGGCCGAAAGTTAATGGTCGGCCCTCTTACCTCCCGGGTCGTTAACAGGCCGACATCGAAGCGGGCAACAGGTGGCCCCAATTTATTTCACGGGCCATTAATAGGTCGTTACAAAGTTTGGGCTACATATGGCCCAACTATACTGTAGGCCTTTAGCAGCCGAAAGAGACAATGGGCTTGTATCGACCATGAAGAGCATGGGCCGCTAAGAGGCCGAAAGTCAGGTCGTATTGTAAATGGCCCAACTATGTTGTGGGCCTTTAGCAGGCCGAAAGAGAACCCGGGCTGGTATTGGACCATGGCGGGCATGGGCCGTTAAAAGCCCAAAACTATGGTCCGACTACAAATGGCCCAACTAATTTATGGTCCATCAACAGGCCGAAAGGCACACAGGGCCGGGAATTGGCCCAACACTTAAATGGGTCGCTAAAAGGCCAAAACTCAGGTCTGACTACAAATGGCCCAACTGATTTATGGGCCGTCAACAGGCTGAAAGTGACACCGGGCCAGAAATTGGCCCAAACTTAAATGGGCCGCTAAAAGGCCAAAACTTAGGTCCGACTAGAAATGGCCCATCAGATTTATGGGCCGTCAACAGGCTGAAAGTCACACCGGGCCGGAAATTAGCCCAACATTTAAATGGTTCGCTAAAAGGCCGAAAGGTGTACATCCTGAAAATTGGCCCATCCATTAAATGGCCGTTAACAGGCTGAAATCTCATCGGGCCGATATTGAGCCCAAATATACAGCGGGCTATTAACGGGCTCGAACTAACGATGGGCTGGAATGGTGTCAAATCTTTAACGGGCCGTTGACAGGACGAATTGGCACATCTTGTATGGGCCGTGGGCTTAGATGGACCTGACACAAGTAGGCCTTATATAGGCCGGCCTGCTAATTTTTACTGGGCCGGCCTTTTTCACCGGAATGGGCCACTGTCGGGCCGTGCCACGTGTCGACCTATCATAGGCGCCTCCTGTCCAATGAGTGGATGATATCTGTCCCAACGATGAGGCAACACGTGTTTCCTGCGGCCAATGATGATTTTACACGTGGAAAATCCCCATTGGTCCGGGCTGTTAACGGGTTATCGGATCCAAAATCGGACCCGATAGCTTAACGACGTTCCGTTACGGTGGATGCCACGTGTCGGTCACCCTTGACGAAAGCACTTCTGTGACGCGTGATGTATTATCATGGAAGTGGACACTTCCGTGATGTTAATTTTGGTAATGTCATGGAACACTTCTACGACAGCACAGGTATGACTATCTTGATTCTGTCATAAAATCGTCATGGATGTACATGCATGACAAAAAACGCGAACTACTGTGACAAACACGTATCATCACGGAAGTGTATTTTTTTTGTAGTGAAGGTGAAACCTTCATTAGCTTAGTGAGAAAGGATAGGAAACATTAGCATATTACTCAAACAGTAGCATCAAATTCATGATGGAAAATACACAAAACATTGCCTGATTGAACCAATGGCAATAAATGGACATGCAAAACAATAGCACTATTATGTCATGACACGAATAATATTCCCTCCCTGCTCCACCACATGATTCACCTCCATAGACAAACATACACACGTACATGATTCAGCATAGGGTCCTACTAAAGATTTGTTTAACTCCAACAGGAAAATTAGACAGTAATAAATTAGTGGTAGTTAAGTACTCCTAATTAATTAAGTGATACAAAAGAAGTGGAAGGGCTCCCTGGAGGATCGTCTCACATGTAAGGTAGTCGTTGCCGGAGCCCTTGAATGGCCTCGACTAAGGCCTCTGGCTTCAAAGAAGATCGCCTTGGCACTGTTTATTCTTCTTCTTCTTCCTCTTCATGCTCTGTTTCTCTTTCTCCTCACCAGTTGGTGAAACCAAGTACATGATTGGCCTTCTAATTCATAATTGGTTTTTTCAGTGAGGGAGTACAAGTGTACTAGTAAAAAATAGCATTATTTTCTCATGGCAGTCGGAAAATAGAAATGAACACATGCATTAAATATCATTCTTACCTAAAGGAAGGTTATGGAGCCAATATGGATATTGAGGATTGGAACACAGATCTCCCTTTGTGCAGTTCCACCGAAATGAACCAACTATTCCATTCTGACATTCCAGTTAAACAGCACAAAAGTCACTTCTTTTAAGAAGAGTTTTGTGCAAAGGCAAAGGTCTAGTCACAACAAAGAACTGTGTGAATTGGATATCCCTGTTTGCACAAAAAGGTACAGAGGAAACAAATGAGTCTCAAACAATTACAGTAAAAACATTTGGCTAAACTTGTCATGGCTTATAACAGTGGCATGGCTTCATCTTTACCAGGGACATTAGATTAAGAACAACTAAATATTTGGTATAAGGGCATGGGACAGTGGGTGCACCAGCAGTCCAGCACCATGTACGTAAACAGGGGCATAAAGTGGTGATTCATAGTTTATTGCCCCGAGAAACAAACATCCAAGAAACATATCTGGGTTGGTCCCATTTTTTGTTCACTCTAGCCACCTACTCCTATGTGTGGATAAAAAATCTAGTCCTGGTCATACCACCGTATGTACGTTACCCCTATATTTCCCTTTTTCGACCAAGAGACCGGTTGGATGACCAGTCTGTACTACTTTCACCCCCTTTCCTTACTGTTTGTACCAAGTCCGATGTACATACTAAATTCCCCCACCCCCACTTTATTTCTTGTTTGAACCAAGTACACCCTCCGTCCAGAATTACGTGTCATCAAAATGGATGTGTCTAGAACTAAAATACATCTAGATACACCCACTTAAATGAAAAGTATTTTTGGACGGAGGGAGTACAAGATTCGACTCCATGAAGTAGCTTTACCTCTAAAAATAGAAGAAAAAATAGGTTACGTTGGACCATCCGATCGAGAGGGGCTGAGAGGTAGAAAATGATGCACATGCAGCGACGTAGCGAGCTGGGGAAGTAGAGCTAAGACGGTTTCAAACAAAGATATACCTGAAGGTCGTCGGGATGTGGATAGGTGGGCGGCGGGAGGCCGGATCCGCCCATAGGCAACGACGAAGGGATCGGAGGACCTCCCGCGCCGGCGCTCGGCCAGAGATAACGGTGCGGCCGGCAGTGGGTCTCCTCCCTCGCTGTCGACGACGGCCTAAACGCTACCCCTCCTCCCTTTCACCGGCGGAGGGGGATACGTCCAGATCTGTAACCAGCGGTGAGGATAGAAATCCAGTGTTTTTTGAAGGGAGAAAGACAGTGTTACTACCCCTATCTTGTTTAGATCTGGAGAGTATGAGAGTGTGTGAATAGAGCAACCCTAGCAAGCAAGCGCGGAGGCTCTGGCCTATATATACGTAGTGGGGTAGTTTTCCTTTTTCACTCCATCAAAACAAATCGTTTAAAATTGTGTACTACTACATGTCAGGTCACGGTTTTTTTAGTTGTTGATTGTTTTTTGAGATAGCTACCCGCTTGTTCCAAGTGGTGTTACGGTGTGCCAGGTCGTACTTTGTATCATTCAAGTCTGGTACTACAAGTACCTCCATTAAATGAACAACCACCCCCTCGTAAACATTGTGAACAAGCCCACGACTAAAATTATCGGAAACGTGGGTTGCCCCAACATGCATTATTATTTATATTTTCTACTCCACGTGTCATAGACACAAAAATACTGTGTCATAGACACAAAAATTGTGGCAAGATTCCCTTAGGCAAGCCAAAGGGTGTGTAACAATTTGAGCAACTCAGGTTAGGCAAGTGTGGCAAGTGTGGGAAAAATAATGTGGCAACATAAGACAAACATAGTCACAATCCAAACAGCCCCGTAATTTTTTGTGACATGCATGAAAATTTGCTTAGTTAAATTTATAGTCAAAATTTGGCAAGGTGCATCAAATTAACACATGCAAGTATCAAAATGAAAGTCACGGCATGCATGCATGCGTTGTACTCCCTCCGTTTCCAAATATAAGTCTTTTTAGAGATTGCAACAAGTGACTACATACGAAGCATGATTTATTCAAAAGCAGTGATGCTATTAACATATACAGTGCTATCAGAAAGTGAGGAATCGCAAGGGGCTACTACCTTGTACACTTCGTTGTAATGGTATAATTTGTTCTTATTTCGAATTTTTTTTGTATAAACAATTGACTTAGTCTATGTCCAGATCTTGATTTGAATACTTGAGTTTATGTTTACAACTCCAGGTCCTTCTACTATTGCGGGTGAAGAAACTGACCTTAAATTAAGCACTTCTTCATTAATTTGGTACCGACTTTTGAAATGACGCACTTTGCTAAATTGAAGACATGTTTGTCGAAATTGCTCTTGGGGTAATAATGAATTCATATTTTATTCTTAATGTAAATTTGTGAAGAACTTCTAGCATGCATTGATATGTGTGATATTTGATGTTTTTATAGCCGCATAGTTTTAGCCCTAGGCTTTAAGAAATCCTGGTTCCGCCTCTGGAAGTAGGAGTAACATCATTGTTCGTCTTCTCGAAGAGGCGAAGAGCCAAGCGCAACCCGAACGTGTGGCGATTCTTGAACGCTCATGGTGCGGTGCCTTGGAGCACACATATAGTAGCCAGGCTCTTGCATGAGACAAAATTGCTATTGTTTAACAGTTAAACTCCATCATCCATTTGTTGATACTCATTCTACATAGGTCCACGCGCTTAGCACCGTTTCCTCCTGGGGTCACCAATGTTTATTTGCTAATTAATAGCATTGCTTGCAATGAACTAGCCATTGCAAGTCATTAAAAGTATGCACACCTCTCATCTCTTAGTGGTTGATATGTCAAGAAACAAGAAACAAGGTAGAAGTTAATGCACCGCGCCTAAGTGTTTTGGGACTATTTGGTTTTCAGAAGATGACTTACACACCTAGACGGAGGGAGTAGTATAGCCTCGTAAACCGGAAAGGAGTATTTTCCTTTCTAGAGATTTCAACAAGTGACTAGACTACACCGCGTGCACTGCAGCAAAGAATCCCTCCCTTCTGGTTTATAGGGCTCAAATCTCAAATCTCATGAACCAAGGCATTTTGCGATTGGAGGAATGTATCTCATACTACTTTACAAAACTACCCTAATGAAACTCATGCATTAATTACATAGTTCTTTCTTTTTCCTCTCCGCCTTGGTCGCGGTGCACAATACCGAGCACTCTTATATGACTAGCTTCTCTATCTACATGCGGGACATTTCAAAGCATCCGGGCCCGCGTGCTGTCGGGGAAGCTGATCGTGACCCACGAACACCTATCGGACCGGCGGACCGAGACCCTTTCGGTTCGGTGGGGGGCGGAGGTCGCACGAAGAGCAGATCGAGGCGGTTACACGAGCAGTTTACCCAGCTTCGAGCTCTCCGGAGAGATAATACTCCTCTGCTGCTTGTCCGATTGTATTGTGTTCTTGCCAGAGCACAGAGAGCTACAAAACCTAGCGTGAGTGTCTCTAATTTCAATGAGTCGAACCCGATCGAGCCGAACCGAACCCCCTCTATGTTGCGCATGGGCCTCCTTTTATAGGCTCAAGGGGTCACCAACAGGTGGCAACATAGACAAGGGCGAAATGGGAAAATGAGTTGCGGTTGGTACATCTACTTTGTATAGTGTACTCTACCTAACTCTGACGGCAAGGGACAAAAGATTAATTGCCCGTCCATGTCGCCTAAACAGTGTAGAAAGGGACCGTCAGGGGCGCTACCGCTTGCCACGATGGCACTCCTGTCAACGCCGCTTACCGCTGCTCTCCGCTGGCTGCACAGCCTCTTGACACACACGCCTGGAATGGTCCCATGGCGACATGTTGGTGGATGAGCTGGAGCGGAGATGAAGACTGGTTGCCTGCCACGGCAAGCGCCTTGCCGCGGCTGAATCCTTGTCGCGCCCGGAAGCTTGTCGCTCACCGAGCCTTCCCGGCAAGCTCCTCTTGCCGGGGTCTTGTCTTCTGCGTGCCTTGAGTGGCCTTCCCGGCAAGCTCCTCTTGCCGGGGCCTTGTTTCCTTGGCTTAAATACGTTGTTCTTGAATGGCTCCAAAGGAACCATGGAGGACCTTGGCGGTCACTTGGCAAGCCTTGCCGCGGGGTGTCAAGAATCGCCGTGCGGCACGAAGTTCGGGATACTAGGGTACCCCTACTCTAGTACACCGGTCAGAGCCCCAGGCTCGGGCCATACACGGTGCCGAAGCGCTGTTGGGCCAGGCCCAAAACAAAGGCACGGGCACGCTGCCTAGATCACGCTGTTACTTGCTCCGGACCCACCACGTCCCCCACGAACAGCACGCGTCGAACGTGGCGTCGTGGGAGAGATCGTGGGGGGCTTTCTTTAATTGGAAAAGCGGAACGTCCACCCCCTCTCCCTCCTTATAAACAGGGGAATCAGGGGCAGGTCGCCCACCTCGCCATCTGCTGTCCCACCTTGAAAACCACCATTGCTCCCCCCTTCTTCTCTAGCTTGAAGGAGAGCAACGCTCCGCTCCCCATCGCCACCAGTGCCATCAACGCCGTCGGTCTCCTCCACCACCTCCGCCATGGCTCCGAAAGCCGACAAGGGGAAAGGCGTGAAGTCGGCCGAGGCGCAGCGGCTCGCAAGGCCGCGAAGGAGCGGTTGCCTTCCCCCAGCTCGACGCAAAGGAGCTGAGGAGGGCTAGTACCTCTTCCGGTCGACGGAGACGCTGATGCATCCGCGCATCGAAGGTACTCTCGCCGCATCAGAGTTGGGTCCGAGCGGGTACCCTTTCTTCGCGCTCTTCTTCTATTGCGGGCTCTGCCTGCCCTTCTCTGAATTCTTCTGCGATATCATGAACACCTACGGGCTTCGCCTCCTTGATTTCACCCCCAATGTTGTCTTGACCATGGCAGTTGTGTGCTATATTGAGCATGATTTATTCAAAAGCATTGATGCTATTAACATATACAGTGCTATCAGAAAGTGAGGAATCGCAAGGGGCTACTACCTTGTACACTTCGTTGTAATGGTATAATTTGTTCTTATTGCGAATTTTTTTTGTATAAACAATTGACTTAGTCTATGTCCAGATCTTGATTTGAATACTTGAGTTTATATTTACAACTCCAGGTCCTTCTACTATTGCGGGTGAAGAAACTGACCTTAAATTAAGCACTTCTTCATTAATTTGGTACCGACATTTGAAATGATGCACTTTGCTAAATTGAAGACATGTTTATCGAAATTGCTCTTGGGGTAATAATGAATTCATATTTTATTCTTAATGTAAATTTGTGAAGAACTTCTAGCATGCATTGATATGTGTGATATTTGATGTTTTTATAGCCGCATAGTTGTAGCCCTAGGCTTTAAGAAATCCTGGTTCCGCCTCTGGAAGTAGGAGTAACATCATTGTTCGTCTTCTCGAAGAGGCGAAGAGCCAAGCGCAACCCGAACGTGGCAGTTGCGAACGCTCGCGTGGTGCGGTGCCTTGGAGCACACATATAGTAGCTAGGCTCTTGCATGAGACAAAATTGCTATTGTTTAACAATTAAAGTCCATCATCCATTTGTTGATACTCATTCTGCATAGGTCCACACGCTTAGCACCGTTTCCTCCTGGGGTCACCAATGTTTATTTGCTAATTAATAGCATTGCTTGCAATGAACTAGCCATTGCAAGTCATTAAAAGTATGCACACCTCTCATCTCTTATTGGTTGATATGTCAAGAAACAAGAAACAAGGTAGAAGTTAATGCACCGCGCCTAAGTGTTTTGGGACTATTTGGTTTTCGTAAGATGACTTACACACCTAGACGGAGGGAGTAGTATAGCCCTGGAAACCGGAAAGGAGTATTTGCCTTTCTAGAGATTTCAACAAGTGACTAGACTACACCGCGTGCTGCCGTGCAGTAATCCCTCCCTTCTGCTTTATAGGGCTCAAATCTCAAATCTCATGAACCAAGGCATTTTGCGATTGGAGGAATGTATCTCATACTACTTTACAAAACTACCCTAATGAAATTCATGCATTAATTACATAGTTCTTTGTTTTCCTCTCCGCCTTGGTCATGTGCACAATACCGAGCACTCTTATATGACTAGCTTCTCTATCTACATGCGGACATTTCAAAGCATCCGGGCCCAGCGTCTTTGTCGGGAAGCTGATCGTGACCACGAACACCTATCGGACCGGGCGGACCGAGACCCTTCGGTTCGATGGGGGGCGGAGGTCGCACGAAGAGCAGATCGAGGCGAAGCACACGAGCAGTTTACCCAGCTTCGGAGCTCTCCGGAGAGATAATACTCCTACTGCTGCTTGTCTGATTGTATTGTGTTCTTGCCAGGGAGCACAGAGAGCTACAAAACCTAGCGTGAGTGTCTCTAATTTCGAATGAGTCGAACCCGATCGAGCCGAACCGAACCCCCTCTATGTTGCGCATGGGCCTCCTTTTATAGGCTCAAGGGGTCACCAACAGGTGGCAACGTAGACAAGGGCGAAATGGGAAAATGAGTTGCGGTTGGTACATCTACTTTGTACAGTGTATTCTACCTAACTCTGACGGCAAGGGACAAAAGATTAATTGCCCGTCCATGTCGCCTAAACAGTGCAGAAAGGGACCGTCAGGGGCGCTATCGCTTGCCACGATGGCACTCCTGTCAACGCCGCTTACCACTGCTCTCCGCTGGCTGCACAGCCTCTTGACACACACGCCTGGAATGGTCCCATGGCGACATGTTGGTGGATGAGCTGGAGCGGAGATGAAGAGTGGTTGCCTGCCGCGGCAAGCGCCTTGCCGCGGCTGAATCCTTGTCGCGCCTGAATCTTGTCGCTCACCGAGCCTTCCCGGCAAGCTCCTCTTGCCGGGGTCTTGTCTTCTGCGTGCCTTGAGTGGCCTTCCCGGAAAGCTCCTCTTGCCGGGGCCTTGTTTCCTTGGCTTAAATACTTTGTTCTTGAATGGATCCAAAGGAACCATGGAGGACCTTGACGGTCACTTGGCAAGCCTTGCCGCGGGGTGCTGCAACTGCCCGTGCACGAGTTCGGGATACTAGGGTACCCCTACTCTAGTACACCGGTCAGAGCCCCCGAACTGGGCCATACACTGCAGTGCGAGCGCTGTTGGGCCAGGCCCAAAGCAGTCTGCAGACACGCCGCGGCCTAGATCACGCTGTTACTTGCTCCGGACCCACCACGTCCCCCACGAACAAAGACGCGTCGAGCGTGGCGTCGTGGGAGAGATCGTGGGGGCTTTCTTTAATTGGAAGCGGGCGTCCACCCCTCTCCTCCTTATAAACAGGGGAATCAGGGGCAGGTCGCCCACCTCGCCATCTGCTGTCCCACCTTGAAAACCACCGTTGCTCCCCCCTTCTTCTCTAGCTTGAAGAGAGCAACGCTCCGCTCCCCATCGCCACCAGTGCCATCAACGCCGTCGGTCTCCTCCACCACCTCCGCCATGGCTCCGAAAGCCGACAAGGGGAAAGGCGTGAAGTCGGCCGGCCTTGGCTCAGCGGCTTCCTGCGAAAGGCGGGCCGTCTTCCCCAGCTCGGCGCTTAAAGGAGCTGAGGGAGGGCTAGTACCTCTTCTGGTCGACGGAGACGCGGGCGCATCCGCGCACGAAGGTACTCTCTGCCGCAACAGAGTTGGGTCCGAGCGGGTACCCTTTCTTCGCGCTCTTCTTCTATTGCGGGCTCTGCCTGCCCTTCTCTGAATTCTTCTGCGATATCATGAACACCTACGGGCTTCGCCTCCTTGATTTCACCCCCAATGTTGTCTTGACCATGGCAGTTGTGTGCTATATTGAGCATGATTTATTCAAAAGCATTGATGCTATTAACATATACAGTGCTATCAGAAAGTGACGAATCGCAAGGGGCTACTACCTTGTACACTTCGTTGTAATGGTATAATTTGTTCTTATTTCGAATTTTTTTTGTATAAACAACTGACTTAGTCTATGTCCAGATCTTGATTTGAATACTTGAGTTTATGTTTACAACTCCAGGTCCTTCTACTATTGCGGGTGAAGAAACTGACCTTAAATTAAGCACTTCTTCATTAATTTGGTACCGACATTTGAAATGATGCACTTTGCTAAATTGAAGACATGTTTATCAAAATTGCTCTTGGGGTAATAATGAATTCATATTTTATTCTTAATGTAAATTTGTGAAGAACTTCTAGCATGCATTGATATGTGTGATATTTGATGTTTTTATAGCCGCATAGTTTTAGCCCTAGGCTTTAAGAAATCCTGGTTCCGCCTCGAAGTAGGAGTAACATCATTGTTCGTCTTCTCGAAGAGGCGAAGAGCCAAGCGCAACCCGAACGTGGCAGTTGCGAACGCTCGCGTGGTGCGGTGCCTTGGAGCACACATATAGTAGCCAGGCTCTTGCATGAGACAAAATTGCTATTGTTAACAATTAAACTCCATCATCCATTTGTTGATACTCATTCTGCTTAGGTCCACACGCTTAGCACCGTTTCCTCCTGGGGTCACCAATGTTTATTTGCTAATTAATAGCCTTGCTTGCAATGAACTAGCCATTGCAAGTCATTAAAAGTATGCACACCTCTCATCTCTTATTGGTTGATATGTCAAGAAACAAGAAACAAGGTAGAAGTTAATGCACCGCGCCTAAGTGTTTTGGGACTATTTGGTTTTCGTAAGATGACTTACACAATTAGACGGAGGGAGTAGTATAGCCCTGGAAACCGGAAAGGAGTATTTGCCTTTCTAGAGATTTCAACAAGTGACTAGACTACACCGCGTGCAGCCGTGCAGTAATCCCTCCCTTCTGCTTTATAGGGCTCAAATCTCAAATCTCATGAACCAAGGCATTTTGCGATTGGAGGAATGTATCTCATACTACTTTACAAAACTACCCTAATGAAACTCATGCATTAATTACATAGTTCTTTCTTTTTCCTCTCCGCCTTGGTCGCGGTGCACAATATTGAGCACTCTTATATGACTAGCTTCTCTATCTACATGCGGGACATTTCAAAGCATCCGGGCCCGCGTGCTGTCGGGGAAGCTGATCGTGACCCACGAACACCTATGGGACCGGCGGACCGAGCCCCTTTCGGTTCGGTGGGGGGCGGAGGTCGCACGAAGAGCAGATCGAGGCGAAGCACACGAGCAGTTTACCCAGCTCCAGAGCTCTCCGGAGAGATAATACTCCTACTGCTGCTTGTTTGATTGTATTGTGTTCTTGCAAGGGAGCACAGAGAGCTACAAAACCTAGCGTGAGTGTCTCTAATTTCGAATGAGTCGAACCCGATCGAGCCGAACCGAACCCCCTCTACGTTGCGCATGGGCCTCCTTTTATAGGCTCAAGGGGTCACCAACAGGTGGCAACGTAGACAAGGGCAAAATGGGAAAATGAGTTGCGGTTGGTACGGCTACTTTGTACAGTGTATTCTACCTAACTTTGACGGCAAGGGACAAAAGCATTAATTGCCCATCCATGTCGCCTAAACAGTGCAGAAAGGGACCGTCAGGGGCGCTACCGCTTGCCACGATGGCACTCCTGTTAGCGTCGCTTACCGCTGCTCTCCGCTGGCTGCACAGCCTCTTGACACGCACGCCTGGAATGGTCCCATGGCGACACGTTGGTGGATGAGCTGGAGCCGAGATGAAGAGTGGTTGCCTGCCGCGGCAAGCGCCTTGCCGCGGCTGAATCCTTGTCGCGCCCGGAAGCTTGTCGCCCACCGAGCCTTCCCGGCAAGCTCCACTTGCCGGGGTCTTGTCTTCTGCGTGCCTTGAGTGGCCTTCCCGGCAAGCTCCTCTTGCTGGGGCCTTGTTTCCTTGGCTTAAATACTTTGTTCTTGAGTGGCTCCAAAGGAACCATGGAGGACCTTGGCGGTAACTAGGCAAGCCTTGCCGCGGGGTGCTGCAACTGCCCGTGCACGAGTTCGGGATACTAGGGTACCCCTACTCTAGTACACCGACACGTGCCATCCACCAAATCACAGCGAGGTGCTAAAGTCGAGAGTCACCTGTCACCCCGGTGTGGCCGTCATGACCCATCATATCACAAAACCCACACCTTTACCAATAGTGGTAAGGTGGCCTCCAAGTTGGACTGGACGAAGCAACCATCATTTCACTGGAACGCTCGTTCAAGCCCTTTCTTCCCTTTCTTGAAGAAAACCTCACTCCAGGCTACTCACTTCTGCCATTTTTCTTCTGTACCGACAAAGGAAAGGTGGGCGCATCGGTTATGCTTCTAAATTTTCATTCCAAGAATCTTCTTTTTGCGAAGCACCGACCGATTCTCACATCCTATTCTTTTCCCGTTTTCATTGCGATTGTCGTTTCCTTTCGATTGCTTTTTATTTGTCAGTTCATTGATGGATCCTGGAGCACTAGGCAGAGAGTTGCCGGCGGACAACCCACTGGAGACAACGATCTCCAGGAAGCGAGCATCGACCAACGAGTTGACCATGTTGGCGGTCCAACCCATGGAGACGAAGAACTACAAGAAACAAGCACTGGCCAAAGAGTTGACGACGTTGGCGGACGAACTCCTCAAAGAAAGTTGGAAGAACAGCAAGGGCCCCACCGTGCCTACCCCAGGAACTCTGATAGCCACCTATGTGAGGCTCAAGACCGAGTTTGAGGAGATAGTCGCCGTTGAGAAGAAGTATTCCACTGGAAAAGTGATGGCCCCCATCGAGGACGAGGAGATGCCCCCTAGAGGGATGAGATCCCCCGGTGAGTTGCACAAGGTAAAACATAATGCTTATTATCATAGTTGTGGTTTTTGATTATTTGCAATGTGCTTGCTAATATGTTAGGGTTGTGCATGTGCCGGTGGACGTCCTTGATGATTCCGATGTCGTGGCCCGTCCTGTTGGCATCACCCCGGAGATCGATTTCGATGCCGCTGTCCATCCTGTGGACATCGCCCCGGAGATCGATTCCGATGTCGCGGTCAGTCCTCTGGACATCGCCCCAGAAATCGATTCTCATGCCGCTGTCCGTGCTGTGGTCATTGCCCGAGAGATCGATGACAAGAAATAGTTGGTCGTGCTAATCCTTCAGGGTAGTTTGCATTGCCATGTATTTAATTACCAGAACGATGCGTGTTATCAAACCATCTTAGGGCTAGTGCACTATCTTGTGTGGGCGGACCTTGCTACTTTTGTTTGATAGTGAATCATGCGTTGAATCATGCGAACCCTCTCCGAGTTATGGAAACAGATGTATCCTCACCAGCTTTTGATGTAATATATGGCATGCTTAGATGTAAGTTTGAACTGTTTATCATATCAGCGAGGGCTTGTTTGATGATTCTTGGTGTTAGTCGGCTAGCTACTGTGCGAGCTATAGTACTTGCAAAACACTCACCGAAGAGAAACGTTGGGGCTGATGAGCTCGTGGTACGCTTATACTTATCCCTCGTAGATCGACCAATAGCCCTAGCTCCTAAAATTGTAGGCGTAAAGATCGATCAGATAATAGTCGACACAGATACATTCAGGCCTCATTTGGTTCATAGGGTAGGAAAATTGTAGCAAAAGTACAGAGAACGTGCAACACAAAATCATAGCAAAGGCAGTAGACGCATTCCCTCCGTTCCAAAATAGATGACCTAGGCGGGCTAGTTTGGCCTAGTGGGTTTCGATGATATGGCGTGGTATGCAGTGTCGTCCAGTCTTCGTGTGTGGTAGCAGTATTGCGGGTACAGTAAGTTATCTTGAAGAAGCGGAATTCAATGAAGTCATGATGGTTCCTTCGTCCGAACAACTTACAGTGGGAAAGGTTGGGCCTGCGATACGACCGGGGTAGACCAGGATAATTTTGTGCATGGCAGGTGGACCAGGATGGTCAATGTCCCACATCTCGGCGAATGAAAGTATTCTTTCCTTTATAGAGGACGAGCAACGAGTGTTCATTGTTTATTTTTTATGAAAGCTATTGTCTCTACTGTTACTCCTTGACTTTGTCAATGCCTCTCTCTCCTCCACATAACCGGGGACTACTTGCTATGCATGCGACGGGCAGCTGGCTTCTTGAGGGGCCAGGGTGGTCAGAGCGGGCTCCGGAAGCGGTCCGGAGTCCAGCATGGCCCACCTCACATTATCACCATATATTTCTTGGAGTCCGTCTTGTGGCGGGCGTGAGATCTCTTCTCCTCCCCGTTTCTCTCTTCTCGGTGACACCCACCGAAAGCGATTAGATTTCGCTATCGACGGTTCATTCAATTACAGTCCCACATGTCGCTGAAATTGCAAGACAATGCGTGTCCCCTACGGTGAGCGGCGTGAGCCGGACTGTTGAAGTGCGGCAGCGTCTGAGTCGTAAGTGTGCCGCCTTTTTCCTTTAGAACTTGCGAAGCATAACATTTTCAGCGATCGATTGATAAAATGACGAGGCGGTGCTTTCCGCCGTTAGGCGGGCTAGTTCGAGTGATATGACGTGCTACAGTGTTGTCCACTTGCTCCATTTTTGTGTAAGCAAGAGTTTACACTCTTACGCGGGAGGAGTGCGAAACACCACGGGTCTGATTTTGATCGAGGAATAACTCTTCCCTGCCAAATAATGGAGGACTGTTAGCGATTATAGCATGATAGTTAGGGCATCTCCAGCGCTGGCCCACAAATTTACACCGGCATCTGTCCGAGGACACTGATGGATGCCATCTGATGCTGCCCGCATACCTTTCGACAACTATATGAACTAACCGGACGAAATTCGTGCAAACAAAGCAAATTTCAAATTAATCAGATGAAATTCATTATATTTCGAAAACTTTTCCTACAAACTGGACGAAATTCATTACATATTTCGCACAAACCGTACTAAAACCTCATCAGAACCTAATCTAAACGATCGCGGCGCCCGACCACCATGTCCGGCCATGAACCCAAGAAAGCCGGCCATTGCCTTTGCCTCCTCCTCATCCGCCTCGATAACCTCCTCCTCCGGAGCACAAGGTTCTGAAGATTTCCGCCTCCACGTCACCGTCAAGCGGCTAATCAGCCGCCGATGTTTACCCCACCAAGCTTGGCATCGACTAAGTGGAGTAGCGGTGGCCTTCCCGGGACCAGAGCGGCAGCGACCTACTGTGTAGTACTCTTCCTCTCTGCCGGCTACGCCCGCGCACGCGCCCCGGCTTCTTGGTCATGGCGGCGGAGGGCGGCCGGGGGGTGTCGGTGATCTCCTTCGTTTTCTCCTGCGACCTGTACGTTGAAGAGAGCTTTGGAGCGCGCCCGGAGCGGATCCGCCGATGTCCCTCGTCTGCTCCTACGATAGTACGTCCAAGAGAGCTTCGGAGCGCCAGGAGGCCATGGTTGGAGTGGTGCCGACAGAAGGAAGGGACCGGAGGAGAATAAGTGTGGTATTTGGCTATGGTTGGGAGTTGGGGCTCAAGTTAATATAGCGGGCGAATGGCAATGAGCTGCGGCAGACGGATGGACAACTGGCGCCGGAGCAGGTTCGTTGGGCGTGAATGCGAACGCTGCTTCAGTGACTTAACTGCAGATGCAGTGGGTTACTGACATGTGGCCCCAACGAGCATCTGGCCCGCATGTCAGTGACACACCAATTGCACCTGCAGTTTAGTCCGGTGAATGCGGCATTGACATTCTGGAGAGACGGTGACTGTTTCAGGCGGGAAGCGCGCGCTAGCGATGGAAGGGGTTTCGGTGTGCAGTGGCACTAAGATCGGTCGCTCACGATAGTACATACTCCGTACCATACTACCATAGTACCCTCTCTAGCTAGACTGTTTTATAGATTGTCGTTGTGATGGACGATATACATGAGCAAGGTGGTCCGAGTATGACCATTGGTGTTGAGCCAGGTGAATACATGCTCGGCGTTCGCGTAGGCCTCCATGAAACGTCTAAACAGTAATGTCGAGCACCGGCCGGGCGCGAGTGATGGGCTCGCCCGTTTGCGTTGCGCCATGAGCGGGACTTTGATTTAGAGGGTGACGTGCATGCATTAGCATGCTTTGACAGCGATGTGCATGAGTGTCGGCGAAGTATTTCATTTTCATTTGGTCGGCGAGGGTGCGTTGCGGCAGCGAGTCCGTGGTTTGATTCCCCACATACGCATAATTTTGGTTTTTACAGTATTTCTTTCTCCATTGACAGGTAGGCCTGCGTAGATAGATAAAGCACACGAGCTGATGAGGCGCATGCGGACTGTTTGACTGGTCAACCAGACAAATACGGAGCTATAGCTGAGCCAGTGACAGTATAATCACCATATCTTGTATACAATGATCAAAGGTAGCTATCAAGACAAGTTCGATGACTGCAATGCATTTTACTCGGTAATAAATGACCAGGATTGAAGGGGAATCCAAATTTACTTCGTCTTCTGTACTTGAGCTCTTGACAAACCAATGCACTATATGGTTGTCCGGCCACTCCACCCCAGAGCTCTCACCAAGCGTCGTTCATGCCACCGCGCCGCACACTAACCAGTAAGGCAGCGATGGTGTCATGCCCAAGATGCGACGCTATCCTAAAAGAACTCGAAGGTCCCACCAAGCGCATCTTGAAGACGCTTTTGCAAGGTGGATATCATTAAATCAACATTACATAATAGAAAGGGATACATACATAAGGCATACAAAGCCACACGAATACAACATCATCTTACATAAGATCACCATTCGACTACGGATGAAACACAAACATAAACTCAAACGACATCCACCCTGCTAGCCCAGGCTGCCGACCTGGAACCTATCCCCTGATCGAAGAAGAAGCAGAAGAAGAACTCCAAAACAAGCAAACATCGCTCTCGCGTCATGATCATCGCATAACCTGTACATGCAACTGTTGTTGTAGTAATCTGTGAGCCACGAGGACTCAGCAATCCCATTACCATGGGTATCAAGACTAGCAAAGCTTAATGGGAAAGGAAGGGGTAAAGTCGTGAGGTTGCAGCAGCGACTAAGCATATATGGTGGCTAACAAATGCAAATAAGAGCGAGAAGAGAAGCAAAGGAACGGTCGTGAAGCTAGCAATGATCAAGAGGTGATCCTGAACTCCTACTTACGTCAAACATAACCCAAAACCGTGTTCACTTCCCGGATTCCGCTGAAAAGAGACCATCACGGCTACACACGCGGTTGATGCATTTTAATTCGGATCTGGTGTCAAGTTCTCTACAACCGGACATTAACAAATTCCCATCTGCCACGTAACCGCGGGCACAGCTCTCTAAAGTTTATACCCTGCAGGGGTGTCCCAACTTAGCCCATCACAAGCTCTCACGGTCAACGAAGGATATTCCTTCTCCCAGGAAGACCCGATCAGTCTCGGAATCCCGGTTTACAAGACATTTCGACAATGGTAAAACAAGACCAGCAAAGCCGCCCGATGCGCCGACAATCCCGATAGGAGTTGCAAATATCTCGTTCTCAGGGCAACACCGTATGAGACATCCTACGAGTTAAACCAGACCTCGAGTTTCCCCGAGGGGGCCCCGCAGTCTACTCGGTTCAGAGCAGCACATAGAGAAGCACTGGCCCGGGGGGCTAAAATAAAGATGACCCTCGGGCTCCGGAAACCCAAGGGAAAAAGGCTAGGTAGGCAAATGGTAAAACCAAGGTTGGGCCTTCTTTGGAGGAGTTTTATTCAAAGCAAACTTTCAAGGGGTCCCATAAATCACCCAACAGCGTAAGGGGCGCTTAAAATCAAGGAACATAACACGGTATGGCGGAAACTAGGGTGACAAGAGTGGAACAAAACGCCAGGCATAAGGCCGAGCCTTCCACCCTTTACCAAGTATATAGATGCATTAATTAAATAAGAGATATTATGATATCCCAACATAATCCTGTCCACCATGGAGCAATCTTCCACTTCTCCTGCAACTAACAACGCTATAAGAGGGGCTGAGCAAAGCGGTAACATAGCCAAGCAACGGTTTGCAGGAAGGGTAAAAAGGTTAGAGGCTGACATGGAAATTTGGGAGGCTTGAAGAGCAAGCGATAGGTAGCGCAGCAAAGCGATAGAAGTCCCGCCGTGTTGCGGGGCTTCTACGGGTGTTGGTGATGCGTGTGGACTCACTGAAGATGCGTGCATTGGATCTGAACCAAGCGGAGCAAGACAGAGAGACAGGGCCGGACTTGCAGGTCAAGGCGCCTCGCAGTGGCCATGGCCGAGCCTTTGCTGCGCTACCTATCGCTTGCTCTTCATGCCTCCCAAATAGCCATGTCAGACTCCTCTTAAACAACAGCAAACATTTGGCAGTAATGCATTAGTGGTTGTGATTCTCCTCGGCCATGATTCCAATTAGTAGGACTTGGGTTTCGGGAGTCAGTCTTTGAGAGTGGCTGCTGGGACTGTGGTGAGGATTCGGGCGGGAGGAAGTGGGACATTGTGGTTGGGACTGCTGACCATGGTATGCAGCGTGATCCGAGATCACCAGCTTTGATTCTGGTGATCTGATACAGTGCAATCCGATGATCGCCAGCTCGTGATTACTGCGATGCTGCTTCGATAAAATTCCAGTCGGCAACTGCTTCAGCTGAAGGTCTCGTTTGAGTTTGACTGTGTTGCATCGTAGTCAGTTGAAGATGCTGTATGATGATATTTAGATTTGTTGCTCACATTATGTAATGTTGATGTGAGTTCTATCCTTGATAGGACCTTGAGTCTCTTCAGGATAGTGTATGCATATTGGGTGTGACGAATGGCATCCCGCCGCCGAAGTTCCTCGCCGCCTTACGACCGCACACAAAATGGTAGGGAAGCGATGGCATCCCACCGTGCCGAGTTCATCGCGCTCGCGACCTCACAACTATGTGGGAGGAATTTGAAGATGCCACGGCGAATTGGCGGTAGAGCAAGAGGCAGCCAAAGCCGCCTGTAGGGAGGCGGAAAAGTTAAAAGCACTCAAGAAAGAGAGGCCCGCCGCTGCAAGAAAGAAAAGGATGCCTGCTGCTTGCGGAGAGGTATCTGGAGATCTAAGCACGGTGGGGTGTCGCAGACAAAGCGGGAAGAAGGAGAACGGTGTCTGCAGCGACATGAGAAGTAGTAGTACTAGTAGTTAGTGTGTGTGTCTGCGTCTGAGTATGAGCATGTACTAGTACTACTAGTTACTATTGTAGTTTTTAGAGCAAATTACCAGTACATTAGCCTATACTAAATGGAAAAATTCCTATCCTATGCATCAAATGGCATCTCTTTCTCTATAGGAATTGAGATGCATGTCATCTCACTTGCTATGATTTTCATATTCCTATAAAATTCCTATCCTATGAACGAAAGGAGGCCTCTGTTGGAGTAACTACCATAGCTAGCGATGCTGCTGATGCGAGTAGTTTTCTTCAAGAAGCGGAATTCAACGAAGTCATGATGGTTCCTTCGTCCGAGCAACTTCAAAGTGGGAAGTGGGCCTGTGATTTGATGGCTCATTAGTCATTATTACTACGGCGCGACAACCTAGGTGACTCTCACTTGGAGTTCTGCGTGCATGGCAAGTGGACCAGGATGGTCGACGTCCCACATGTTGGCGAACGGAAGTATTCTTTCCGATATCTAGGAGCAAGGAAACCACGTGGTATGGTATCACTGATGATTGGTTCACAAAAAAATAGTATCACTCCTGATTTATAATTATTTTTATTTCGATGAATCTTTGGCGTTTCAACTCTTACGACGAAGGGTGCCAAACACGGCACATGCTGGATGTCCCCTGCGTCGGTGAAAGGTGAGACATGAACAACGTGGTAGAGCCAGCGTAAAAAAAACAGCGTGGTAGAGCGTCTCCACTTCTTCCACTTCTGGGTCGGAGACCACATGTAGTAGTACTTAGTGGTATGAACGATACAAAGTGCGACCTGGAGAGAAGGACACGTCTAGTTGGAAGGTCTCGGGGCATACACGTAAACAAATATAAAAGTTAATATGTGCCTCCAACTAATATAGTAGTAGTAGAGCACTTGAGCACGTACTCCATAACATCACCGTGCATTGCACATACAACATTTATTGGTAGTACGTAGTAAGAGACAAATGCCGCTCAAGAGTTCCCTTCTTGACATACTTTTGGGTGTTTGGTAGAGTGTATGGAGGGTGCATGAGTCCACACTAGTTTAGCACAAATACACTAGAAGCATGCATGAAGAGGGGTGTTGAGTTGAGCATGCATGAAGAGGGGTGTTGAGTTGAGCATGCATGAAGAGGGAACAACTATGGTGAGACGAGAACACAACCAAACACACCCTATATGCCATGCATGTTCATACCATTTGTGCCTTTCTAGTTCACTTCTTTGCGCTACATTACTCGAGTTCGTCGTCCACTCCTGGGTACATATGCGTCTCGTAGTTCCGGTCCACGTGTTCTTCATATAGATGGAGCGATCCTTGCATAATCGTGCACCTTGATGCTAGATGTCTCGTGTTGGCAAAAGGATGAACAAAGCTCACGTAAAAAATAGAGTGGAAGAACATAGATTCCGGACGGCCGAGAAGGAGCAAGGAACCTCGTGGTCGGCGTGCACTCATAATATTCAATATTATTCAACGATATAAAATTAACCAATCATCTTCACAGTGGACTGGAAGAGTATGAAACACGGCAGCCCAGTGTAGTTACATCATACTAGTACATGGCTAACCCACGCTATCACCATTTTTCTTGGCTTCCGTGCCACACCTATCTCTAGTAATCCAGCAGCCTGTATCGCTTCTCCCTCCTCGTCTCTATCAAAGTGCGGTGGGCTGGCGTTTTTGCCGTCTATTGAGGTCTGTTAACTCATCACATGTTAGCGACATGCCAAGAGCATTCTAAAAAAAATTCCTTTCACGTTCCGTTTTCAAAAAGAAAAAAAATCCTTTCACGCATTTAATTTGCCTATATGCTTTGAGCAACTTGCATGTCCTATACTGCTCCTGTTTGATACTCTAACTTAGCTAGAGGTTAGACTACCTCATAACTAACCCTGAACTAACTGTAGCCAAAGAGGTGTTTGGGTGACAGGGTTAGATTGACAATAAATGCACTTGATGGAGAGAGAAAATGATTTTTCAGTGGTCCCAATGAGAACTATCTCCAGTTAGCACCTCCTCGGTGGGATAGTTTTTTTGGTGGGTTCGGTGCAACTTGCTCCAATTTAAACCCTCATGCTTGGATACTTTAGGGCTATTTGAGCCGCAACTAGCTCAAACTTACTCTAACCCATGGATCCAAACAGGGCCTATGGCGATCTCGGCCGCAGGCGATCGCGTGCACCGGGAAGCGGTGCTCTCTCGGTCGTCGCGCCACTTCAAAGCCGGCGCCAGTGAGAGGTCGCCTCCGCTCTGGCCAGGCATTAATGCGGCACTGACGCTCCAGGGCGACACTGACCATTTCACACGGGAAGCGCGCGCGCTGGCAAGGGAGTATAGGTATTGAACCGTTTCAAGTGTAGTACTGGTAGTTTGCAAAACTACTCAATTATTGCACTCAGTTTCCTAAGAAATTGTGGTAGAAATGTTACTCCATGATACATCTCCGTCGTATCTATAATTTTTGATTGTTCCATGCCAATATTCTACAACTTTCATATACTTTTGGCAACTTTTTATACTATTTTTTGGGTCTAACATATTGATCCGATTGCCGGTGCCAGTTCACATGCATTGCATGTTTTTTGTTTCATGAAACCTAATATCGAGACGGAGTCCAAACGGGATAGAAAACGGACGGAGAATTATTTTGGAATATTTGTGATTTATGGGAAGTAAAATCAACGCGAGACGGTGCCCGAGGGGGCCAGGAGATAGGGGGCGCGCCCCAGGGAGGTAGGCTCTCCCTGGACTCTCCTGGGGCCCCCGTAAGGCGGTTGACACTCTTCTTTTGGCGCGATAAAGCTAATTTTATGAAAAAGATCTGGGCGAAAGATTCACCCCAATCGGAATTACGGATCTCCGGATATAAAAGAAACGGTGAAGGGGAAGAATCTGAGAACGCAGAAACAGAGAGATAGATCCAATCTCGGAGGGGCTCTCGCCCCTCCCACGCCATGGGAGCCAAGGACCAGTGGGGAAACCCTTCTCCCATCTAGGGAGGAGGTCAAGGAAGAATAAGAAGAAGGGGGGCTCTCTCCCCCTTGCTTCCGGTGGTGCCGGAACGCCGCCGGGGGCCATCATCATCACCGCGATCTTCACCAACACCACCTTCATCTTCACCAACATCTCATCACCTTCCCCATCTATATCCAGCAATCCACTCTCCCGCAACCCGATGTACCCTCTACTTGAACATGGTGCTTTATGCTTCATATTATTTTCCAATGATGTGTCGCCATCCCATGATGTCTGAGTAGATTTTTATTGTCCTATCGGTGATTGATGAATTGCTATGATTGGTTTGAGTCGCATGTTTTATTATTCGTGCTGTCCTATGGTGCCCTCTGTGTCGCGCAAGCGTGAGGGATTCCCGTTGTAGTGTGTTGCAATGCGTTCATGATTCGCTTATAGTGGGTTGCGTGAGTGGTTGAAACACAAACCCGAGTAAGGGGATTGTTGCGTATGGGATAAAGGGGACTTGATGCTTTAATGCTATGGTTGGGTTTTACCTTAATGAATCTTTAGTAGTTGCAGATGCTAGATAGAGTTCCAATCATAAGTGCATATGATCCAAGTAGAGAAAGTATATTAGCTTATGCCTCTCCCTCAAATAGAATTGCAATAGTGATTACCGGTCTAGTAAAGTAGTCAATTGCTTAGGGACAATTTCACAACTCCTACCACCACTTTTCCACACTCGCTATATTTACTTTATTGCATCTTTATCTAAACAGCCCCTAGTTTATGTTTACGTGCTCTTTATTATCTTGCAAACCTATTGACACATCTCCATCGTATCTATAATTTTTTATTGTTCCATGCCAATATTATTCACTTTCATATACTTTTTGGAAACTTTTTATATTATTTTTGGGACTAACTTATTGATCCAGTGCCCAGTGCCAGTTCCTGTCTGTTGCTTGTTTTTTGTTCGCAGAAACCCAATATCAAACGGAGTCCAAACTGGATAAAAACGGACAGAGATTTTTTTTGGAATATTTATGATTTTTGGGAAGTAAAATCAACACAAGATGGTGTCCGAGGTGGTCACGAGGTAGGGGGCGCGCCCTACCCCCCCAGGCGCGCCCCTAACCATTGTGGTCCACCCGTAAGGTGGTTGATGCTCTTATTTTGGTGCAAGAAAGATAATTTTATGAGAAAGATCTGGGCGAAAGATTCACCCCAATCGGAGTTACGGATCTCCAGATATAAAGGAAACGGTGAAGGGGTAGAATCTGAAAACGCAGAAACAGAGAGATAGATCCAATCTCGGAGGGGCTCTCGCCCCTCCCAAGCCATGGGAGCCAAGGACCAGAGGGGAAACCCTTCTCCCATCTAGGGAGAAGGTCAAGGAAGAAGAAGAAGAAGGGGGGCTCTCTCCCCCTTGCTACCGGTGGCGCCGGAACGCCGTCGGGGGGCCATCATCATCACCGCGATCTTCACCAACACCGCTGTCATCTTCACCAACATCTCCATCACCTTCCCCCTTCTATATCCAGCGGTCCACTCTCCCGCAATCCGCTGTACCCTCTACTTGAACATGGTGCTTTATGCTTCACATTATTTTCCAATGATGTGTTGCCATCCTATGATGTCTGAGTAGATTTTTGTTGTCCTATCGGTGATTGATGAATTGCTATGATTGGTTTAAGTTGCATATTTTATTATTGGTGCTGTCCTATTGTGCCCTCCGTGTCGCACAAGCGTGAGGGATACCCATTGTAGGGTTTGCAATATGTTTATTATTTGCTTATGGTGGGTGGCGTGAGTGACAAAAGCATAGACCCGAGTAAGTAGGTTGTTTGCGTATGGGATAAAGGGGACTTGATGCTTTAATGCTATGGTTGGGTTTTAACTTAATGAATATTTAGTAGCTTCGGATGCTTGCTAGTGTTCCAATCATAAGTGCATATGATCCAAGTAGATAAAGTATGTTAGCTTATGCCTCTCCCTCAAATAGAATTGCAATAGTGATTACCGTCTAGTAACATAGTCAATTTCTTAGGGACAATTCCACAACTCCTACCACCACTTTTCCACACTAGCTATATTTACTTTATTGTTCTTTATATAAACAGCCCCTAGTTTATATTTACGTGTTCTTTACTTTCTTGCAAACCTATCCTATCACACCTACAAAGTACTTCTAGTTTCATACTTGTTCTAGGTAAAGCAAATGTCAAGCGTGCATAGAGTTGTATTGGTGGTAGATAGAACTTCAGGGAATATTTATTCTACCTTTAGCTCCTCGTTGGGTTCGACACTCTTACTTATCGAAAACTGTTGCGATCCCCTATACTTGTGGGTTATCAAGACCTTTTTCTGGCGCCGCTGTCTTGAGTCATAGCGTGGGGTGAATATTCTCGTGTGTGCTTGTTTGCTTTATCACTAAGTAATTTTTATTTGCTGTTCTTAGTTGTTCTCTATATTTAGTTATCGATATGGAACGCAAAATACCAAAAAAAAGTTGTACTTGCTACTCATGAGGATGGGATAACTCCTAAAACTGTCGATTCTCATTATGCGAGAGATATTATATACTACTTTGATAATCCTGAGAAAACCCCATTGAACTTTATAATGGGAGACACGTTGGATTAACGTTAATACTTAAGGGATTATCGCTCGACACAAAAAGGGAAACTATTATGGGATCAATTTATTATGTTGCATTGGTATGCCTGGAATGTATGCTTGAAATATGATATTACTTGTTGCTCTAGGATGGAGGCTCCACACCTTCCCTTTTCATGCGAATTTAATGATAATGAAACCTTAGCTTCTTATGCTAATGGTATATATGATTACTATGATGTGGAACAAATAGAAGAATTTGGTGCTTTTAAGGCTGCTTATGAAATTGAATCTTTGTTTGAAAAGTATGAAGCTTTAGATGATGATGCTTATAGGCCTGAAAATCTTGCTATACTTAGATATTGCTATGCAAATTATGAATACAATTACTATATTAATGCATTTATGAAGAAATTCTCCGTTTTCCAAGAAGAGACTAATATTTTGCAGGAAGCTATGGAAGAAGAAATTGATGAAACTGTGAGCTCATTGGATGAAAAAGATGATGAGGAGAGCGAAAAACAAAAGGAGAAAGAGCGGATTAGCTACCTGTGCCCACCTTCTAATGAGAGTAACCCTCCAACTCATACATTATTTAATTCCCCTTCGTTCTTACCGAAGGATGATTGCTATGATCCCTTGAATTTGTTTGAAATATCCCTTTTTGATGATGCTTGCTATGCTTGTGGCCAAGATGCCAATATGAATTATTCTTATGGAGATGAACTTGCTATAGTTCCTTATGTTAAACATGAAATTGTTGTTATTTCACCCGCACATGATAGTCCCATTATCTTTTTGAATTCTCCAAACTACACTATATCGGAGAAGCTTGCACTTATTAAGGATTATATTGATAGGTTGCCTTTTATTACTACACATGATGATTTTGTTGAATATAATATGCATGTGCTTGCTGCTCCTACTTGCAATTATTATGAGAGAGGAACTCTATCTCCGCCTCTTTATGTTTCCAATATGACAGAATTGCAAGAAACTGTTTATACTATGCATTGGCCTTTATTATGTGTGCATGAATTGTTCTTTTATGATATGCCGATGCATAGGTAGAGAGTTATACTTCGTCATTACATGATTTATGTTAATTTGTGCTCACTGCTAAATTACAAATCATTGTTAATTAAAATTGGCTTTGATATACCTTGGGATCCGGGTGGATCCATTACTTGAGCACTAAATGCCTAGCTTAATGGCTTTAAAGAAAGCGCTGCCAGGGAGACAACCCGGAAGTTTTAGAGAGTCATTTATTTATGTTGAGTGATTTCATATAGTTTAAAAACAACAAAAATAAAGAGGGGAACCCAAAAAATTTTCAAAAAGAAAAGTGAAAGTGAGAGAGACGAGCATTGTGAAAGTGGGGGACGTCCTTAAACTTGTTCAGGCCCATGGGAAATTTCTGAATCTTAATTACAGAAACTTTTCAATAAAAATAATTATCCCCTTGTACAATTCCATTGTATTATAAAAATAATTTGCCAAGATTTGCCTTTAGGATGTTTACAATGCTTGTTGGTTTGTACGGTGCAGGACAGAAACTTTGGCTGTAGTGCGCGATTTTAAAATTTTAACTCGAACGCCAATTGGTTCTGATTCTTTTTGCACTGTCTTGATATACAACTTTTTTATTCTTCCTATTTTTGGTAGAAATTTTGGGGTACCAGAAGTATGGTGGATGTTAAGGTTCCTACAGACTATTCTGTTTTTGACAGATTCTGTTTTTGATGCATAGTTTGCTTGTTTTGATGAAACTATCAATTTATATCAATGGATTAAGCCATGAAAAAGTTATATTACAGTAGACACAATGCAAAAACAAAATATTAATTGGTTTGAAATAGTACTTAGAGTGGTGATTTCCTTTTTTAGACTAACGGATCTTACCGAGTTTTCTGTTAAAGTTTTGTGTGGATGTAGTATCTAATCGAGGATGTCTCGATATGAGGAAAAGGAAGAGAGGCAAGAGCTAAAGCTTGGGGATGCCCGAGGCACCCCAAGTAAATATTCAAGGAGACTCAAGCGTCTAAGCTTGGGGATGCTGGGGAGGCATCCCCTCTTTCTTCAACAAGTATCGGCATGTTTCGGATTCGTTCATGCATTATGTGCAAGTCTTGGAGCGTCTTTTGCAATTAGGTTTTTATTTTTATTTTATGCACCATGCTGGTATGAGATAGTCCTTGGTTGGTTTATAGAATGCTCATTGCACTTCACTTAAATCTTTTGAGTGTGGCTTTATAGAATGCTTCATGTGCTTCACTTATGTCATTTGAAGTTGGATTGCCTGTTTCTCTTTACATAGAAAGCTGCCATTTGTAGAATGCTCTTTTGCTTCACTTATATTTGTTAGAGCGTGGGCATATCTTTTGTAGAAAGAATTAAACTCTCTTGCTTCACTTATATCTATTTAGATATATGACAGGAATTGGTCATTCACATGGTTAGTCATAAAATCCTACATAAACTTGTAGATCGCTGAATATGATATATTTGATTCCTTGCAATAGTTTTGCGATATAAAGGTGGTGATATTAGAGTCATGCTAGTGGGTGGTTGTGGATTGTAGAGACACTTGTGTTGAGGTTTGTGATTCTCGTAGCATGCACGTATGGTGAATCGCTTTGTGATGAAGTTGGAGCACAATTTTATTTATTGATTGTCTTCCTTATGAGTGGCGGTCGGGGACGAGCGATGGTCTTTTCCTACCAATCTATCCCCCTAGGAGCATGCGCGTAGTACTTTGTTTTCAATGGCTTGTAGATTTTTGCAATAAGTATATGAGTTCTTTATGACTAATGTTGAGTCCATGGATTATACGCACTCTCACCCTTCCATCATTGCTAGCCTCTTCGGTACCGTGCATTGCCCTTTCTCACCTCGAGAGTCGGTGCAAACTTCGCCGGTGCATCCAAACCCCGTGATATGATACGCTCTATCACACATAAGCCTCCTTATATCTTCCTCAAAACAGCCACCATACCTACCTATCATGGCATTTCCATAGCCATTCCGAGATATATTGCCATGCAACTTTCATCATCATCATCATATACATGACTTGAGCATTCATTGTCATATTGCTTTGCATGATCGTAAGATAGCTAGCATGATGTTTTCATGGCTTGTCCGTTTTTTGATGTCATTGCTATGCTAGATCATTGTACATCCGGGTACACCGCCGGAGGCATTCATATAGGGTCATATCTTTGTTATAGATATCGAGTTGTAATATTGAGTTGTAAGTAAATAGAAGTGTGATGATCATCATTATTAGAGCATTGCCCCAGTGAGGAAAGGATGATGGAGACAATGATTCCCCCACAAGTCGGGATGAGACTCCGGACTTTACAAAAAAAAAGAGGCCAAAGAAGCCCAAATAAAAAAAGAGGCCAAAGAAGCCCACCAAAAAAATGAGAGAAAAAGAGAGAAGGGGCAATGTTACTATCCTTTTACCACACTTGTGCTTCAGAGTAGCACCATGTTCTTCATAGAGAGAGCTTCCTATGCTTTCACTTACATATACTAGTGGGAATTTTCATTATAGAACTTGGCTTGTATATTTCGATGATGGGCTTCCTCAAATGCCCGAGGTCTTCATGAGAAAGCAAGTTGGATTCGTTGCATGGCAATCCCTACTCACTCACATTGATATCTATTGATGGGCATCTCCATAGCCCGTTGATATGCCTAGTTGATGTGAGACTTTCTCCCTTTTTGTCTTCTCCATATAACCTCCACCATCATATTCTATTCCACCTATAGTGCTATGTCCATGGCTCACGCTCATGTATTGCGTGAAAGTTGAAAAAGTTTGAGATTATTAAAGTATGAAACAATTGCTTGGCTTGTCATCGGGGTTGTGCATGATTAAATACTTTGTGTGATGAAGATAGAGCAATAGCCAGACTATATGATTTTGTAGGGATAACTTTCTTTGGCCATGTTGTTTTGAAATCACATGATTGCTTTATTGGTATGCTCAAAGTAGTATTGCTTTTATGTCAAATGATAGACTATTGCTTTGATTCACTCATGTCTTAATATTCATGCCATGATTAGACATATGATCAAGATTATGCTAGGTAGCATTCCACATCAAAAATTATTTCTTTTTATCATTTACCTACTCGAGGACGAGCAGGAATTAAGCTTGGGAATGCTGATACGTCTCCGTCGTATCTATAATTTTTGATTATTCCATGCCAATATTATCCACTTTCATATACTTTTTGGACACTTTTTATATTATTTTTGGGACTAACTTATTGAACCAGTGCCCCGTGCCAGTTCATGTCTGTTGCATATTTTTTGCTTCGCAGAAACCCTATATCAAACGGAGTCCAAACGGGATAAAAATGGATGGAGATTTTTTTTGGAATATTTATGATTTTTGGGAAGTAAAATCAACGCGAGACGGTGTCTGAGGTGGTCACGAGGTAGGGGGCGCGCCCTACCCCCCCAGGCGCGCCCCTGACCCTCGTGGTCCACCCGTAAGGCGGTTGATGCTCTTCTTTTGGCGCAAGAAAGATAATTTTATGAGAAAGATCTGGGCGAAATATTCACCCCAATCGGAGTTACGGATCTCCAGATATAAAGGAAACGGTGAAGGGGTAGAATCTGAAAACGCAAAAACAGAGAGATAGATCCAATCTCGGAGGGGCTCTCGCCCCTCCCAAGCCATGGGAGCCAAGGACCAGAGGGGAAACCCTTCTCCCATCTAGGGAGAATGTCAAGAAAGAAGAAGAAGAAGGGGGGCTCTCTCCCCCTTGCTTCCGGTAGCGCCGGAACACCGCCGGGGGCCATCATCATCACCGTGATCTTCACCAACACCGTCGTCATCTTCACCAACATCTCCATCACCTTCCCTTCTATCTCCAGCGGTCCACTCTCCCGCAACCCGCTGTACCTCTACTTGAACATGGTGCTTTATGCTTCATATTATTTTCCAATGATGTGTTGCCATCCTATGATGTCTGAGTAGATTTTCGTTGTCCTATCGGTGATTGATAAATTGCTATGATTGGTTTGAGTTGCATATTTTATTATTGGTGCTGTCCTATTGTTCCCTCCGTGTCGCGCAAGCGTGAGGGATACCCGCTGCAGGGTTTGCAATATGTTTATGATTTTCTTATGGTCGGTGGCGTGAGTGACAGAAGCACAGACCCGAGTAAGTAGGTTGTTTGTGTACGGGATAAAGGGGACTTGATGCTTTAATGCTATGGTTGGGTTTTACCTTAATGAATCTTTAGTAGCTGCGGATGCTTGCTAGAGTTCCAATCATAAGTGCATATGATCCAAGTAGAGAAAGTATGTTAGCTTATGCCTCTCCCTCAAATAGAATTGCAATAGTGATTACCGGTCTAGTAACATAGTCAATTGCTTAGGACAATTCCACAACTCCTAAATCCACTTTTCCACACTCGCTATATTTACTTTATTGTTCTTTATCTAAACAGCCCCTAGTTTATATTTACATGTTCTCTACTTTCTTGCAAACCTATCCTATCACACCTACAAAGTATTTCTAGTTTCATACTAGTTCTAGGTAAAGCAAACGTCAAGCATGCGTAGAGTTGTATCGGTGGTCGATAGAACTTGAGGGAATATTTATTCTACCTTTAGCTCCTCATTGGGTTCGACACTCTTACTTATCGAAAACTGTTGTGATCCCCTATACTTGTGGGTTATCACCTATCCTATCACACCTACAAAGTACTTCTAGTTTCATACTTGTTCTAGGTAAAGCGAATGTCAAGCGTGCGTAGAGTTGTATCGGTGGTCGATAGAACTGGAGGGAATATTTATTCAACCGTTAGCTCCTCGTTGGGTTAGACACTCTTACTTATCGAAAACTGTTGCGATCCCCTACACTTATGGGTTATCAAGACATTTTTTTGGCGCCGTTGCCGGGGAGTCATAGCGTGGGGTGAATATTCTCATGTGTGCTTGTTTTCTTTATCACTAAGTAATTTTTATTTGCTGTTCTAAGTTGTTATCTATCTTTAGTTATGGATATGGAACGGAAAATACCTAAAAAATTAGGTGTACTTGCTACTCATGGAGATGGGGTAACTCCTAAAACCCTCGATTCTCATTATGTGAAGGATATTATGTACTACTCTGGTAATCCTGAGAAAACCCGATTCAAATTTATAATGGGAGACATGTTGGATCAACGTGAATACTTTAGGGATTATCGCTCGACACAAAAAGGGAAACTATTATGGGATCAATTTATTATGTTGCGTTGGTATGCCCGGGATCTATGCTTGAGATATGGTATTACTTGTTGCTCTAGGATGAAGGCTCCACACCTTCCCTTTTCATGAAAATTTAATGATAATGGAACCTTAGCTTCTTGTGCTAATGGTATATATGATTACTATGATGTGGAACAAATAGAAGAATTTGTTGCTTTTAAGGCTGCTTATGAAATTGAATCTTTGTTTGAAAAGTATGAAGCTTTTGATAATGATTGTGTTTATAGGCCTGAAAACCTTTCTATACTTAGATATTGCTATGAAAATTATGAATACAATTACTATATTAATGCATTTATGGAGAAAGTATTCGCTGTCCAAGAAGAGATTAATATTTTGCAGGAAGCTATGGAAGAAGAAATTAAAGAAACTGTGAGCTCATTGGATGAAAAAGATGATGAGGAGAGTGAAGAACAAAAGGCGGAAGAGCGGATTGATCACCCGTGCCCACCTTCTAATGAGAGTAACTCTTCAACTCATACATTGTTTAATTTCCCTTCGTGCTTACCGAAGGATGATTGCTATGATCCCGTTGATTCTCTTGAAATATCCCTTTTTGATGATGCTTTCTATGCTTGTGACCAGGATGCCAATATGAATTATGCTTATGAAGATGAACTTGCTATAGTTCCTTATGTTAAACATGAAATTGTTGCTATTGCACCCACGCATGATAGTCTTATTATTTATTTGAATTCTCCCGACTACACTATATCGGAGAAGTTTGCGCTTAGTAAGGATTATATTGATGGGTTGCCTTTTACCATTGCACATGATGATTTTGATGAATATAATATGCATGTGCTTGCTGCTCCTACTTGCAATTATTATGAGAGAGGAACTACATCTCCGCCTCTCTATGTTTCCAACACGATAGAATTGCAAGAATCTGCTTATACTATGCATTGGCCTTTACTATGTGTGCATGAATTGTTCTCTTATGACACGCCGATGCATAGGAAGATTGTTAGACTTCATTGTTGCATGATATATGTTACTTTGTGCTCACGACTAAATTACAAATCATTGTTAATTAAAATTGGCTTTGATATACCATGGGATCCGGGTGGATTCATTACTTGAGCATTAAATTCCTAGCTTAATGGCTTTAAAGAAAGCGCTGCCAGCGAGAAAACCCGGAAGTTTTAGAGAGTCATTTATTTCTGTTGAGTGCTTTTATATAGTTTAAAAACTAAAAAATAAAGAGGGGAACCCAAAAAAATTACGAAAAGGAAAGTGAAAGTGAGAGAGACAAGCACTGTTGAAGTGGGAGAGCTCCTTGAACTTTGTTCATGCTCACGGAAACTTTGTGAATATTAATTACATAAACTTTTCATCAAAGAGTAATTATCCCCTTGTATAATTCCATTGTATTATAAAAATAATGTGCCAAGGTTTGCCTTTAGGATGTTTACAATGCTTGTTGGTTTGTACGTTGCAGGACAGAAAATTTGGCTGTAGTGCGCGATTTTACATTTTTATCTGGAACGTCAAACGGTTCTTATTCCTTTTGAACTGTCTTGCCGTACAACTTGTTTATTTTTTACTAATTTTGGTAGAATTTTTGGGGTAACACAAGTATGGTGGATGTTCAGATTCCTACAGACTGTTCTATTTTTGACAGATTCTGTTTTTGATTCATAGTTTGCTTGTTTTGATGAATCTATCAATTTATATTAGTGGATTAAGCCATGGAAAAGTTATCTTAGAGTAGACACAATGCAAAAAAAAATTAATTGGTTTGCAACAGTACTTAGAGTGGTGATTTGCTTTATTATACTAACGGATCTTACCGAGTTTTATGTTGAAGTTTTGTGTGGATGAAGTGTCTAATCGAGGATGTCTCGATATGAGGAAAAGGAAGAGAGGCAAGAGCTCAAGCTTGGGGATTCCCGAGGCACCCCAAGTAAATATTCAAGGAGACTCAAGCGTTTAAGCTTGGGGATGCCTGAAGGCATCCCCTCTTTCTTCAACAAGTATCGGTATGTTTTCGTATTCGCTTGCTCATGCGATATGTGCAAGTCTTGGAGCCGCCTTTTGCATTTAGTTTTCATTTTTCTTTTATGCACCATTCTGGTATGAGATAGTGCTTGGTTGATTTATAGAATGCTCATTGCACCGCACTTAAATCTTTTGAGTATGGCTTCATAGAATGCTTCATGTGCTTCACTTATATCATTTGAAGTTTGGATTGCCTATTTCGCATTACATAGAAAACTGCCATTTGTAGAATGCTCGTTTGCTTCACTTATAATTGTTAGTGCGTGGGCATATATTTTGTAGAAAGAATTAAACTCTTGCTTCACTTATATCTTTCTAGAGAGATGACAGGAATTGTTCATTCACATGGTTAGTCATAGAATCCTACATAAACTTGTATATCGCTGAATATGATATGTTTGATTCCTTGCAATAGTTTTGAGATATAAAGGTGGTGATATTAGGGTCATGCTAGTGGGTGGTTGTGGATTGTAGAGACACTTGTGTTGAGGTTTGCAAGTCCCGTAGCATGCACGTATGGTAAACTGCTAGTGACAAATTTGAAGCATGGGGTGTTTCTTTGATTGTCTTCCTTATGAGTGGCGGTCGGGGACGAGCGATGGTGTTTTCCTACCAATCTATCCCCTAGGGGCATGCGTAGTAGTACTTCGCTTCAAGGGCTAATAAACTTTTGCAATAAGTATATGAGTTCTTTATGACTAATGTGAGTCCATCGATTATACGCACTTTTACCTTTCCATCATTGCTAGCCTCTTCGGTACCATGCATTGCCCTTTCTCACCTCGAGAGTTGGTGCAAACTTCGCCGGTGCATCGAAACCCCGTTATATGATACACTCTATCACACATATGTCTCATTATATCTTCCATAAAACAGCCACCATACCTACCTATCATGGCATTTCCATAGCCATTCCGAGATATATTGCCATGCAACTTCCCACCGTTCCGTTATACATGACTTGAGCATTCATTGTCATATTTCTTTGCATGATCGTAAGATAGCTAGCATGATGTTTTCATGGCTTGTCCTTTTTTTGGATGTTATTACTATGCTAGATCATTGCACATCCCAGACACCACCGAAAAGCATTCATATAGAGTCATATCTTTGTTCCAGTATCGAGTTGTAATATTGAGCTGTAAGTAAATAAAAGTGTGATGATCATCATTATAGAACATTGCCCCATGAAAGAAAAAGAAAAAGAAAAAAAGAAAAAAAGGGAAATGCCAAAGAAGCCTAAATAAAAAAGGGGGCCAAAGAAGCCCACCGAAAAAAAGAAAAAAAAGAAAAAAATAAAAAGGGGCAATGTTACTATCCTTTTTCCACACTTGTGCTTCAGAGTAGCACCATGTTCTTCATATATAGAGTCTCCTATGTTATCACTTTCATATACTAGTGGGAATTTTCATTATAGAACTCGTCTTGTATATTCCAACGATGAGCTTCCTCAAATGCCCTAGGTCTTCATGAGCAAGCAAGTTGGATGCATACCCACTTAGTTTCCTTTGTTGAGCTTTCATACACTTATAGCTCTTAGTGCATCCGTTGCATGGCAATCCCTACTCCTCGCATTGACATCAATTGATGGGCATCTCCATAGCCCGTTGATTAGCCGCGTCGATGTGAGACTTTCTCCTTTTTTGTCTTCTCCACATAACCTCCATCATTATATTCCATTCCACCTATAGTGCTATATCCATGGCTTGCACTCATGTATTGCGTGAGGGATGAAAAAGCTGAAGCGCGTTAAAAAGTATGAACCAACTGCTCGGCTTGTCACTGACACAACCGGTTTTCCAATAAAAATATTTATTGAGAAACCGATCCTTTGATTCCAGTATGAGGAAAATCCTTCATACCGGTAGACAAAACCTTGATACAATAAGCCAGTAGCATTTAATATATTACAGGGTCGAGCTGAAGTTGTTCAACAAATTTTTACAAGCACGCCAATAATTATACATAGTGGCGGATATGACACAGTGGAGTGGTGGCATACTAATGACTCGAGGTAAAGTAGTGGAATAACACAATGGAGTGGATAATATGACTCCTACACTGGCGGCTCATCGAGCGTTGAGGTGAGTCTCGATGAATTTATTTGGGTAGCGGAAGCGGATATAACACAGTGACTAATCCAGGGGTCGCACGAGACTGACTGGGATTCCTCTAGACGTTGGACTCGCTATCGAACTCTTCATCCATGAGATCGCTTTCACAAGATTCCGCCAAATCAACAAGCCAGGTGAGTACTTTGAAAGTACTCGCAAGACAGTTCGGACAAAAGATATAACAAATGTATGCACAAATACGTCATGAGTAGTTTAATAATGCACATTCAATTCAGTATCACAAGGTAAGTGAAAAGGGAGTCGGCGGTAGTCTGCTCGAAAACCAAATAAAATAAACCAAAAACTGATCGGGTGTCTGAAGCGACTCCACGAAGGATGAACAAATAAGTAAAGCATGCCACAATCGGGCGTCTAAGCGACACCTCATAAAGGGCTTATACTGAAAGAAAAAGACATGCGTGCCACAGTCGAACGTCGGAGCGACATCACAGAAAGGGCTTATATCAAAAGTAAACAAATAACAATGCCACAGTCGGACGTCTGAGCGACATCGCAGAAAGGGATTATATCAAAAGTAAATAAATAACAATGCCGCCGTCGGACGTCTGAGCGACATCGCAGAAAGGGCTTATATCAAAAGTAAATAAATAACAATGCCGTAGTCGGACGTCTGAGCGACATCGTAGAAAGGGCTTATATCAAAAATAAATAAATAACAATGCCACAGTCGGACGTCTGAGCGACATCGCAGAAAGGGCTTATATCAAAAGTAAAAAATAACAATGCCGCAGTCGGACATCTGAGAGACATCGCAGAAAGGGCTTATACTTCATTATTCATAACTTACAAGAAATAGTGCTCACAGCAAAAATATTCATCATATGATAGTAAACGGGTTAGTCCATCCACAGGAAAATAAACATTTAACACTCATGTGGTTCTCAGGAGTTTCTGTCACTGGGACTGACATTTGACAAGATAAGATGAACACAACACTTGGACCTGGATAAGATGGTTTCAAGGATTATTGACTCTGCAGAGTTTGTACTAAATTATCCACAGCCAACGGATTTCTATAGTCACGAAGGACTAGTTCCTTTTACGGTATTTCGGAGGAAACACAGCTAACCAGTGCACACCCATCCTACCTCATGTTGCCAGGAATCAGCCTAGACAGTGTTCAAGAAAAACTTTGAGACGGGGGGATCACAATCTCGAATAGCATGGGATCAAATTTATATACGCGCGCTCTAAGAGGTGCCCCCCCTCGGTCCCAACCGGAAACACCCATGCCCCCTGATCGGATGATAGGCTTTAATCCAGGGCCACGGAACCCTCATCCCGGCCACTCGATTTGGTGTGTACCAGAAAGCGGTTTGCAACTTACTAAGCCGTATACCTTGCGGAAAACATGTGGTAGCACGGAAGGGAAAACGGACGGGAACTGGACTGATTCATGTTGACACTGGGTCAAACAATTTGGCATAAGACTGGCATGCTACAACACTGCCATCTTACCCATTCTCATGCCAACTCATGGCCATGCAAACTCATTTCCATCAACTCATGGTTTTCCGAAACTCACTTGCCTCAACTTTTTACGTGATATAATTTTCATCGAGATGCTCATGAACATGCCATGAGACTAATTAATGCAAACATGCCCAAACACTCATCATATCAAAAGTTCAAACATGCTTGCCTGGTTCGGAGTAGTCGGGGCCTAGCTCGGTGAAGTTCGTGGTTCCATCACCTCCTTTGGTATCTCTGTGATCAGCGCACCCTTCCGCTTCGGTGGGTGGTGGTGGTGGTCGTCGGCGAGCACCACGTCGACGGCGGCCCTAGCTCTAGAGGACAGTGGTTCGGGAAGTCGTGGGTCTCGTCGGAGAGAGTTGTTGGGGTCGAATAGGAGTGGGGGTTAGTCTCCTAGAGGTGCCATGAGTCTACGGGCAAGTCTAGGGTCGTGGAGCAGCTCTCACCAGAGAGAACGCTGCCGGAGCCCGAAGCGGACGGAGGTGGCCGGAGTTGAGGAAGAAGGGCCCCTCGAGGCTCTTCCAAAGGGCTGGGCGGGTCCGTGAGGTGGTGGAGGTGTTCGGGGTCGGGAGCGAGCTCGAAGGCGCTATTTATAGCCGGCCTGAGGCGGTTGCCGAGAACGGGATAACTCCGGCGAGCGATTACGGCGGTGCTGTGGCTGGATGGTTGGTTTAGGAGCTTGAGCATCGACTAGACGGAGCACTGATTCCATCCCGGTGCCTAACTCAGCAAGGTAGGGCGGTTACGGCTCGCCCTCAACGGAATGGCCGTGCGGCACGCCGACGGGCGCAGAGGGCGCGCCTGCGGCATGCCAGCCAAGGCGACGCGTGTTGCATGCGTGGCGCCGGCAAGGGAGACGGCCACGCCGGAGCTCCCAGTGGCGTGGCGGTGCCGAACGGCAAGAAGCCGCAGGGTGCCCCCTGCTGGCCGCCACGGAGGTCCCGACGCCATGGAAGACGCCGGCGCAGACGGGCTATGGTGCCACCGACGCCAGAACCAGCCAAGTGCTCGTGGTGGCGCCTCGACAGGAGGAGGAGCCATGCAACGCGCCAAGTGCACAGCTGATGGTGACCAGCCTCGATTTAAACTGAAATTATCAAACTCAATCTCTCTCGAAATGCAAAGTGACAAAGGCAGGCTAGGTGTTCGATGTAATGATTTTGGTATGTGGGGATTTTTCCTTGAGCTGATTTTTGGTGGAGTGGCTTCTCATTGCAACCGGAGGTTGCCTGAATTTTGGTGGAATTTTTGGAGAAGAGGAGATATGAATTTCACCAAATTTGACAAATCTGGTCCAAACTTGCGTAAGCTGAAACTTGAAAAATTTTGAAAAGAAGAAGAGTGGATCTTGATGGTTCTAGGTTGTGGGTGCTAGGGATTATCCAGAGGAGTTGATTTGAGATCAAAGTTCAAAGGCATTAAGGTACTTGCTTTGCAAATCACCTAGGCTCAAAAACATGGACAAAATTGTTTTGGGCAAAGAAATAAATGAAATAAAAATCCAAAAATGAGTTGGACTTGTTGGGTCAGAATATTTGGATTGTCCCAAAGTGGAAAGAGGTGTTTTGGGAAGATTTACCACAAGAGGCAAGATAAATCCATGGGTGGTTTAAAAATAAGAGAAGAACCAAAACTCCTAGGGTTTTCTTTTAAAATAAAATAAATCCCAAAAAAAGAATTTGAGAAGGGGAGAATCAGAGGAAAGGCTTTTAGTAACCAAACACCAGAGTTGAAGAAGATGCCAAAATTAAATCCTTTGCCAAAGGGGAAATTTTTGAGAGAGAGAGAGATTTTTTTTTGAAAGGTTTGAATGACCTCCTTCAAAACCAACAAATTTTTTGTTGAAAACCAAACAAAATTTTTGGAGTGTCACAACACCTACCCCCTTAGGAAAATTTCGTCCCCGAGATTTCAGCTGATTCTCAAATAAGTGTGGGTGCTCGTCCAAGAAAATCCTCTCTTTCCCAAGTGGCTTCACTCTCGGTGTGGTTGCTCCAATCGAACTTTGAAGAACTTGATGGTTTTCTCGTCGGGTCCTCCTTTCGTACTCCTCCAAGATTTTTATTGGATGCTCTCGATATGTGAGGTCCGGCTGCACGCCAATGTTTTCATGGGATACTTGCTTCTCGTTGCTCACGCACTTCCTCGGGCCATAGACGTGGAACACGCCGTGGACGCCGGATAAATCTTTGTGTAAGTCTAGCTGGTAGGCTACCGTGCCTCTCCGCGCCACTATGCAGAATGGTCCGATGAATCTTGGTGCCGCCTTCCTTTAATCTTGAATCGATGCAGGCCTCTCATAGGGGATACTCATAGGTACACAAATTCACCGGGTTCAAAGCTGATTCCCTGATGTTTTTGATCGTAATAACTCTTCTGTCGACTTTGGGCTGTCTTGAGTCGATCACTAATCATCTTAACTTTATCTTCAGCCTCCTTGAGCATGTCTGGGCCGAATATATGGATGTCTCCGGTTTCTGACCAATTTAGCAGGGTACGACATCTCCGCCCGCATAGAGCTTCAAATGGTGCCATTTGCAGGATGGCTTGATAACTGTTGTTATATGCGAACTCTGCATATGGTAAGCTCTCTTCCCAACTGGTCCCATAGGTGAGGACACATGCTCTCAGCATGTCTTCTAGAATCTGGTTTACGTGCTCAGCTTTGTCCATCCGTCTGGGGTGGTATGCGGTAATCGAATGCCGCTTGAGTTCCTAGAGATTTTTGTAAGTGATCCCTAAATCGGAGACGAATTGGGTGCCTCGTCCGATATTATTTTCTTTGGGACTCCATGTAAGCGCATCGATACGGGAAAGATAAAGCCTAGCAAGCTTCCGAGTGGTGTGGGTTGTCTTCACGGGATGAAGTGTGCTACTTTAGTTAGTCTATCAGTGATGACCCAAATGGCATTATTCCCGTGCCGTGACCGAGGTAGCCCAACAATAAAATCCATTCCAATCTCATCCCATTTCCACTCGGGTATTTTATTTGGCTGTAAGAGTCCGACCGGTTTCTGGTGCTCGGCCTGGATGCGTTGACAAGAGTCACAACATGCGATGTAAGTGGCTATGTCCCTTTTTAGACCGTGCCACCAATATTTTTCCTGAATGTCCTTGTACATTTTTGTCCCTCCGGGATGTATCGAATACGGGGCGGTGTGGCCTTCAGCTAAGATCTGTTGTTTAAGGTCCTTGATATTTGGTACGCAAAGTCTATCTCCGTACCACAATATTCCTCGCTTATCGATAATGAACTCGGGGCTTGCCCAAACTCACTTTCCGCTTAATGCCTTCAATGTCGGGTGTCCATGCCGAGCCTTTTTAATCGCTTTCCATCGTGGTAGGCTGTATTTCTAAATTTGATACGCTGCCTTCGGTGACTACCAAAGAAGTTGAGTTTAGCAAACTCCCGCCAAATTCAGGTCTCGGGTTTGGCAGGCTGTCGTCTTTTGGGCTAGGGTTCCGACTTAGAGCGTCTGCCACTACATTTTCTTTTCCTGGATGGTAGTGGATTCCAACGTCATAATCCTTCACTAGTTCCAACCAGCTTCGTTGCTGTAAATTCAGTTCCGGTTGTGTGAAAATATACTTGAGGCTCTTATGGTCCGTGTATATCTCACAACGATTTCCAAGTAAAAAGTGTCTCCATTCTTTGAGTGCATGAATAATCGCTGCTAACTCCGTGCCATGAGTAGTATAATTTTCCTCATGGTTGCGGTTGTCCGGAGACATATGAGACTACCTTGCCTTCTTGCATCAACACGCATCCGAGGCCTTTCCGGATGCGCCACAATACACCTGAAAATTCTTGTGTATGTCCGCACAATTAATACTGGTGCTGTCGTTAATTTCCTTTTTAATTCTTGGAAACTTTTCTCGCAAGCTTCCGTCCATTTGAACTTCTTGTCTTTCTTGAGTAGCTGCGTCATTGGCTTTGCTATGGTGGAGAATCCTTCAATAAATCGTCGGTAGTATCCTGCCATACCCAAGAAACTTTGTACGTCCGTTACGCTGGCTGGTGGCTTCCAGCCAAGCACAGCCTTGACTTTTTCTGGGTCTACGGCAATACCTTCTTGGGTCAAGATGCGGGCCCGTAAAACCTACTTGCCTTAGCCAAAATTCACACTTGCTGAATTTAGCGCATAATTGAAGTTTCCTCGAGTTCCCCTAGTACAATTCAGAGATGTTCAGCGTGCTCTTCTGGTGTCTTGCAGTATACCAGAATATCATCGATAAATACCACAAAAACTTGTCCATAAACTTCATAAATACTTTGTTCATGAGGTGAACAAAATATGCGGGGGCGTTCGTTAGTCCGAATGGCATTACGGTGAACTCATACAATCCGTATCTAGAGGTGAAAGCCGCCTTGGGAATATCTTCCGCTCGCACCTTTAATTGATGGTATCCCGACCTCAAGTCAATTTTTGCGAATACCTTGGCCTCGAGCGAGCTGATCAAATAAATCATTTATCCGTGGCATCGGATATTTGTTCTTGATTGTGACCATGTTAAGCGCCGATAGTCTATGCACAATCTCGTTGTTCCATCCTTCTTTTGGCAAATAAAATTGGTGAACCCTGTGGTGAGGAGCTGGCTCAGATATAACCTTTGTCCAAGAATTCTTTTATTTGCTTCTTCAGTTCTACCAATTCGGATGGTGCCATTATGTATGGTTTCTTGTATATGGGGGCGGTTCCGGGTGCTAGCTCAATGCTGAATTCTATCTCTCGGTCTGGTGGCATGCCTGGCAGTTCTTCGGGAAATACGTATGGAAATTCACACACTACTGGAACCTTGCTTAATTCGGAAATATCCACCTTGTTCAATCTTGGTTGCTGGGATATTTTTCTTTCTTTGGCTGAAACTTTTATGGTCTTCCCGTGGTGGTGGGTGAGAATCACAGTCCGGTTGAAGCAGTCAATAAAACCATTGTTGGTGGTTAACCAATCCATCCCTAAGATGACATCCAGTCCTTTATTTTCCAACATGACAAGATTGGCGTGAAACTTCAACCCTTCAAACTCAATAATCACTCCTTGGCAATAACTCTGGGTGACGTGCTTAATCCCAGGGGACTTGACGATCATAGATTTTTCCAAAGGAAGCATCGAAAAATTATTTTGCAAGGCAAAACTTTCGAAATGAATGAGTGAGAAGCTCCAGAATCAAACAAAACCATGGCAGGTATTGTGTTGATGTGAAACGCATCGAGTATGATATCCGGGGCATTCTGTGCTTCCTCTTTGGTCACGTGGTTCAGATGACCCTTCACGTGGTTGTTATTTGGGTTGAAATTGTTGTGCTTTGGCGCCGAATTATTTCCTCTGTTGTTCGGCTTTGGGGTCGAGTTCCTTGGCTTGCGGCACTGCTTGGCATAGTGCCCTTCTTCTCCACAAGTGTAGCAAGTAACTCCTGGGCGGTATGTGAACTCCTTGTCCCTTGCATGGAAATTCTTGATTGGACGTGAGACATTTGTCGTGGGTTTGGGTGTCCAACCTTTCTCAACGCCCTGCCTTGCTGCGGTGGTTGCGAGCATGATTAGTCTGGTCCTTTTTCGCTATGGAAATCTTCCAAGCTGCGCTCTCATTTTCCAAAGTAATGGCCTTATCCACCAGCATCTTAAAGTCCGGAAGGTGTGCACAACCAATCGGCATTTAAGCGCCAAGCGCCGTAATCGCCTAGGAATTTTTCCATCTTCTTGCTTTCGCATATACGCTACTCGTTGGCGAAGCGAGACAACAGAGTAAACCGACCGTTGTATTCTCGACACCGCCATTGTCCTTTTCTTGAGGTCATCAAATTCTCTCTTTTGATCTTCATAAGACTCTTAGGAATATGTGCCCCACGAAAACCTTCTTTGAACTCCTCCTGTGTTATATTATTTTGTTGGGGTGCATGTGTAGGAAATTTTCCCACCACGATGCGGCTGCTCCAAAGGAGATAGTGTGGTGCATATAGTACTTTCTCAAGATCTGAACACTAGGCAATAATTAACTTTCTTTCCATGTCTCAAGCCAGTCCTCGGCTTCAAGAGGTTTGTCACAGAGAAAATGTTTGGGGACGCTGCCTTCTCGTAGCTCGTATAACTTTGATTCCTCACGATATCGTCCACGGTGATTTCCCATATTGATGACTTGGTTCATCATCTCCGATGTTGTTAATGACTTTGCTCATAAAGACGGCACATTTGGGAAAGTGTTGTTTCACCGTCTCCGCTGACTTGACTGCCTCGTGTGAAATAGTTGCTGGGTTGTGTGCCATAATTTTGCTCAAGGAGTTGGCATGGAGCGCGCCCAAGGACGAGACATTGTTCACTCTGGGGATATATTTTGTAAAACTCATAAGTAAAGAAATTGAGTTGCAAAAGTCAATAAATTCATGAAGACGGAAAAAGTCTCAAATGCTCCAAGATATTTCAAGAGAATAAATGTTTGCGCAGGGAGATGGACTGCTCATTACATATCTTACATGCAAGCGGTAATTATACAATACATCACTCAGGATGTGCGTACATATTCCTGACATGTTATTTAGGCTAGTGCACTCCTCCAGTTCCTACATGATGCGCAAACAAGCTACTTCTCACAGCCTATGTACATATAAACATATCGCACAAGTCGGTACATCGCATGGCGGCTAAGCGCATTTCCGGCCGAGATGGTAAGGATTTCCCTTGGCCTGCCGAGGGTGAGGCGCAGTGAGGCTGGGGACTCAACCTCCTCTTCGGTAATAGGATCCAGACGTGAAGTGCTGCGCTGAGTTGGTGGAGCAGGTGCCCTATGCGGGACAACACGAACATGAGCGGGCGCAAGGGGTGGTGCAGAATGAACTGATGTAGGCGCAATGACATGGTTGAATTCCTCGGTGGTAGGAAGGCAACGAGTAGTGGCGAGAGAGTAGGAGCAAAAGATGCTAATGATGAGACGAAAGTCAGTGGCGGTGCGGTGCGCAGGAGCTCCCTCCTGTTGGCGGCACAGCCATGGACTGAGTCCATGCGGGCAGCTACAAAGTCGTCCACCAGGTTGTCGAAGGCTGCCTCCAAGGCCCGGAGATACTCGATAAGCATCTCAAAAGCCTCGTCTCGTTCTCCTCTGGGGCAAGAGAACGCGAGTGGCAGGTGTATGGCACGTGACATGGAAGGTAGCGGTAACGACGAAGTCTTCATCGAAGGAAGGATATCCTCGAGACGAGCTATCGCCTCACGGGCTGCCATCTGCAGTGCATGCTTCTCCGTGAGGCATGGTTCTCCGAAGAACCGGAAACGCCAACTCGCCTCCCTTGAATTGCACCGCGGCCTGGTGCATGGTTAGACGGTCATTGACCTTGTGCTGAGAGAGTGAGAAGACTGGGCGCACAGATGGCCCCATCGCGACTTGGACGATGAAGGAGATAAGCTTGACGAACCCATCAGGCATGTTGGCGAACATCTGTGACTCGCAGTCGTTGCCAGCCATCTACAAAAGTAGGCAAAAATTCCGAGTGGTCAAATCATAAATTTATGCTGACTGTCAGAAATTGACTACATTTTAAAAAAAAAATTAGCTCTAATATGCTAATAACCGATTAGCGATCGCACCTAGTGGCTTCCTACAGTCAGCCTGGCTCGTAATTAAGCTTGTCACGACCGGTTTTCCAATAAAAATATTTATTGAGAAACCGATTTGATTCCAAAGATGAGGAAAATCCTTCATACCGTAGACAAAACCTTGATACAATAAGGCGCTTGCATTTAATATATTATAGGTCGAGCTGAAGTTGCTCAACAAATTATTACAAGCACGCCAATAATTATACATAGTGGCGGATATGACATGCTGGAGTGGTGGCATACTACCGACTCGAGGTAAAGTAGTGGAATAACACAAAGGAGTGGATAATATGACTCCTACATCGCGGCTCATCGAAAGCGCCGAGGTGAGTCTCGATGAATTTATTTGGGTAGCGGAAGCGGATATAACATGCTGACTAATCCAGGGTCGCACGAGACCGACCGATTCCTCTAGACGCCGGACTCGCTTATCGAACTCTTCATCCATGAGATCGCCTTTCACAAGATTCCGCCAAATCAATAAGCCAGTGAGTACTTTGAAAGTACTCGCAAGACAGTTCGGACAAAAGATATAACAAATGTATGCACAAATACGCCATGAGTAATTTAATAATGCACATTCAATTCAGTATCACAAGGTAAATGAAAAGGAGTCGGTGGTAGTCCGCCGAAACCCAATAAAATAAACCAAAAACCAATCGGGTGTCTGAAGCGACTCCACGAAGGAAGAACAAATAAGTAAAGCATGCCGCAATCGGGCGTCTAAGCGACACCTCATAAAGGGCTTATACTGAAAGAAAAAGACATGCGTACATACCGAACGCCGGAGCGACATCACGTAAAGGGCTTATATCAAAAGTAAACAAATAACAATGCCACGCCGGACGTCTGAGCGACATAGCGTAAAGGGCTTATATCAAAAGTAAATAAATAACAATGCCGCAATGGACGTCTGAGCGACATCGCAGAAAGGGCTTATATCAAAAGTAAATAAATAACAATGCCGCAGTCGGACGTCTGAGAGACATCGCAGAAATGGCTTATATCAAAAATAAATAAATAACAATGCCACAGTCGGAATTCTGAGCGACATCGCAGAAAGGGCTTATATCAAAAGTAAATAAATAACAATGCCGCAGTCATACGTCTAAGCGACATCGCAGAAAGGGCTTATACTTCATTATTCATAACTTACAAGAAATAGTGCTCACGGGAAAAATATTCATCATATGATAGTAAACGGGTTAGTCCATCCACAGGAAAATAAACATTTAACACTCATGTGGTTCTCAGGAGTTTCTGTCACCGGGACTGACATTTGACAAGATAAGATGAACACAGCACTTGGACCTGGATAAGATGATTTCAAGGATTATTGACTCTGCAGAGTTTGTACTAAATTATCCTTCGTGACAACGGATTTCCGTAGTCACGAAGGACTAGTTCCATTTACGGTATTTCGGAGGAAACACAGCTAACGAGTACACACCCATCCTACCTCATGTTGCCAGGAATCACCCTAGACAGCGTTCAAGAAAAAAATTGAGACGGGGAGATCACAATCTCTAATAGCATGGGATCAAATTTATATACGCCAAGGCTCTAAGGGTGCCCCCTCTCGTCCCAACCGGAAACACCCATGCCCCTGACCGGATGATAGGCTTTAATCCAGGGCCATGGAACCCTCATCCCGGCCTCTCGATTTGGTGTCTACCAGAAAGCGGTTTGCAACTTACTAAGCCGTATACCTTGCGGAAAACATGTGGTAGCACGGAAGGGAAAACAGACGGGAACTGGACTGATTCATGTTGACACTTGGTCAAACAATTTGGCCTAAGACTGGCATGCTACAACGCTGCCATCTTACCCATTCTCATGCCAACTCATGGCCTTGCAAACTCATTTCCATCAACTCATGGATTTCCGAAACTCACTTGCCTCAACTTTTTATGTGATATAATTTTCATCGAGATGCTCATGAACATGCCATGAGACTAATTAATGCAAACATGCCCAAACACTCATCATATCAAAAGTACAAACATGCTTGCCTGGTTCGGACTAGTCGGGGCCTAGCTCGGTGAAGTTCGCGGTTCCGTCACCTCCTTTGGTATCTCTGTGATCACCGCACCCTTCCGCGTCGGTGGGTGGTGGTGGTGGTCGCCGGCGAGCACCACGTCGACGGCGGCCTTGCTCCGGCGGACGGTGGTTCAGGAAGTCATGGGTCTCGTCGGAGAGATTTGTTGGGGTCAAATTGGAGTGGGGCTTAGTATCCTAGAGGTGCCATGAGGCTACGGGCAAGTCTAGGGCGGTGGAGGAGCTCTCACCAGAGAGAACGCTGCCGGAGCCCGAACTGGACGGAGGGGGCCGGAGTTTAGGAAGAAGGGCCCCTCGAGGCTCTTCCAAAGGGCTGGGCGGGTCTCGTGAGGTGGTGGAGGTGCGGGTCGAGAGCGAGCTCGAGGCGCTTATTTATAGCCGGCCCGAGGCGGTTGCCGAGAACGGGATAAGTCCGGCGAGCGATTACGGCGGTGATTTGGCTGGACGGTTGGTTTAGGAGCTTGAGCATCGACTAGACGGAGCCCTAATTCCATCCCGGTGCCTAACTCAGCAAGGTAGGGGCGGTTACGGCCTGTCCCTAACGGAACGGCCATGCGGCACGTCCATGCGCAGAGGGCGCGCTTCAGGCGTGCTGTGCCACGGCGACGCGGCCGCATGCGCCGGCAAGGGAGACGGCCACGCTGGAGCTCCTGTGTGGCGGGTAGTGTCGAATGGCGCAGCCGCAGGGTGCCCTCGCTGGCCGCCACGGAGGTCCCGACGTCAAGGAAGACACGACGCAGCTGGGCCATGGTGCCACCGACGCCAGAACCAGCCAAGTGCTCGTAAGCGGCGCCCGACAGGGAGGAGGAGCCATGCGCGACGCGCCAAGTGCACAGCTTGACAGGTGACCAAGCGCCTCGATTTAAACTGAAATTATCAAACTCTAAATCTCTTTGAAAATGCAAAGTGACAAAGTGCAGGCTAGGTGTTCGGCTGTAATGATTTTAGTATGTGGGGATTTTTCCTTGAGCTGAGTTTTGGTGGAGTGGCTTCTCATTGCAACTGGAGGTTGCCTGAATTTTGGTGGAATTTTTGGAGAAGAGGAGATATGAATTTCACCAAATTTGACAAATCTGGTCCAAACTTGCGTAAGCTGAAACTTGAAAATTTTGAAAAGAAGAAGAGTGGATCTTGATGGTTCTAGGTTGTGGGTGCTAGGGACTATCCAGAGGAGTTGATTTGAGATCAAAGTTCAAAGGCATTAAGGTACTTGCTTTGCAAATCACCTAGGCTCAAAAATATGGACATAATTGTTTTGGGCAAAGAAATAAATGTAATAAAAATCCAAAAATGAGTTGGACTTGTTGGGTCAGAATATTTGGATTGTCCCAAAGTGGAAGGAGGGGTTTTGGGAAGATTTACCACAAGAGGCAAGATAAATCCATGGGTGGTTTAAAAATAAGAGAAGAACCAAAACTCCTAGTGGTTTCTTTTAAAAGAAAATAAATCCCAAAAAAAAATTTGAGAAGGGGAGAATCAGAGGAAAGGCTTTTAATAACCAAACACCAGAGTTGAAGAAGATGCCAAAATTAAATCCTTTGCCAAAGGGGAAATTTTTGAGAGAGAGAGATTTTTTTTGAAAGGTTTAAATGACCTCCTTCAAAACCAGCAAAGTTTTTGTTGAAAACCAAACAAAAATTTTGGAGTATCACAGTCACCAGGGTTGTGCATGATGGGAGCATTTTTGTGTGACGAAAATGAAGCATGGCCAAACTATATGATTTTGTAGGGATAAGCTTGCTTCGCCTTGTTGCTTTGAAAAGACATGATTGTTTTATTGGTACGCCTCAATTATTATCGCTTTTTATGTCAAATGATAGACTATTGCTTTAAATCACTCGTATTTTAATATTCATGCCATGATTAGACATATGATGAAGATTATGCTAGGTAGCTGCCCACATCAAAATTATCTTTTATCATTTACCTACTCGAGGACGAGCAGGAATTAAGCTTGGGGATGCTGATACGCTCCGCCATATCTATAATTTTTTATTATTCCATGCCAATATTCTACAACTTTCATATACTTTTGGCAACTTTTTATAATGTTTTTGGGACTAACATATTGATCCAAAGGCTCAAAGGTTAGTTCCTGTTTTTTGCATGTTTTTTGTTTAAAAGAAACCCAATATCAAATGGAGTCCAAACGGAATAAAAACGGACGGAGAATTATTTTGGAATATTTGTGATTTTTGGGAAGTAAAATCAACACGAGACGGTGCCCGAGGGGGGCAGGAGATAGGGGGTGCGCCCCAAGGAGGCAGGCGCGCCCTGTACTCTCCTGGGCCCCCGGTAAGGTGGTTGACGTTCTTCTTTTGGCGCAAGAAAGCTAATTTTATGAGAAAGATCTGGGTGAAAGATTCACCCCAATCGGAGTTAAGGATCTCTGGATATAAAAGAAACGGTGAAGGGGAAGAATCTGAGAATGCAGAAACAGAGAGATAGATCCAATCTTGGAGGGGCTCTCACCCATCCCACGCCATGGGAGCCAAGTACCAGAGGGGAAACCCTTCTCCCATCTAGGGAGGAGGTCAAGGAAGAAGAAGAAGAAGAAGGGGGGATCTCTCCTCCTTGCTTCCGGTGGCGCAGGTACGCCGCCGGGGGCCATTATCATCACCGCGATCTTCACCAACACCGCTGTCATCTTCACCAACATCTCCATCACCTTCCCCCATCTATATCCAGCGGTCCACTCTCCCGCAACCCGCTGTACCCTCTACTTGAACATGGTGCTTTATGCTTCATATTATTTTCCAGTGATGTGTTTCCATCCCATGATGTCTGAGTAGATTTTCGTTGTCCTATCGGTGATTGATGAATTGCTATGATTGGTTTGAGTTGCATTTTTTATTATTGGTACTGTCCTACGGTGCCCTCCGTGTCGCGCAAGCATGAGGGATTCCTGTTGTAGGGTGTTGCAATGCATTCATGATTCGCTTATAGTGGGTTGCATGAGTGATTGAAACACAAACCCGAGTAAGGGGATTGTTGCGTATGGGATAAAGGGGACTTCATGCTTTAATGCTATGGTTGGGTTTTACCTTAATGAATCATTAGTAGTTATGATGCTTGCTAGTTCCAATCATAAGTGCATATGATCCAAGTAGAGAAATTATGTTAGCTTATGCCTCTCCTCAAATAGAACTGCAATAGTGATTACCGGTCTAGTAAAGTAGTCAATTGCTTAGGGACAATTTCACAACTTCTACCACCACTTTTCCACACTCGCTATATTTACTTTATTGCATCTTTATATAAACAGCTCCTAGTTTATGTTTACGTGCTCTTTATTATCTTGCAAACCTATCCTATCACACCTACAAAGTACTTCTAGTTTCATACTTGTTCTACGTAGTTTAACATCAAGCGTATGAGAGTTGTATCGGTGGTTGATAGAACTTGAGGGAATATTTATTCTACCTTTAGCTCCTCGTTGGGTTTGACACTTTTACTTATCGAAAACTGTTGTGATCCCCTACACTTGTGGGTTATCACTCCACAACCCGCTTCCCTTCTCCTTCCTCTTCCACCGCCCGCGCACGCCCGCGGGAATCGACCAGTCAACCCTTATATAGGAGTGCTATCACAAAAAGATGCATGCATGACCACTAAAATTTCCATATTAAAGCGCCGCTCTGGCGGGAGTATGGCATATGTTGTTACCTTCGGCCGGGCCATGGCTACCGGGCGACGGCGACCAGAGAAGAGGCGGCGGGAGGGGAATGAATGCAGCTACTATTTGGGTTCGCCTTCCGGCTTAAATAAATGCGCAGCATCATGTGTACCCACAGGTGCACGAATTGTAACATACGTGTCTACTTAAGTGGGCGTCACGTAACTGGTGTGTGTGTGTGAGAGAGATTCTGAGAGACAGAGTGAGTGTGTGCGACTCTGCTCTTCGGACATGTACTCAACCTTTTGCATCGGGATATAAGTATAATGGTATTTACTTTAGCTAGTGATTTACATGGCCATGTTAACGTGGTTGTGTCAAAAAAATGTCACTTCCTGCTCGTGATTTGCGTTATATAATTACAAGCAAGATTCTCATGCATTGCACTGAACATCAATATGCATTTTTTTACAAAACACCGGTTGTGATTGACCCATACAGGAGTAATCCCATGTGTAAAAACTAGTGATATCTCGAGAATTTTCTCGTAAAACTGGTATCTCGAGAATGTCATCGAAAAATGAAAGATGAGAGATAAGGCGAGGAGGAGGAGCGTGGTGGTGACTGGTGGTCGAATGGGCGGAGGCATGGGGATGGATTTGCGCCAAAGTGCAGCGGCCACCATGCATGCTAGATTGTTCCAGAGGCTTATTCCTTTTTTAATTGCTGAGCAATGAGGTTGTGGGAGATAATGATGTGGAGAGAGGTGCGGGTATCTTTTGTAAAATTATCATAGTTTGCTTTCTATCCGTCAGATATAGATCATACGGTCTGTATTACAAGTTTGCTCACTACTAAAGTAAAGTGGAATTTGTCCATGTTATGCAAGTAAATAAAGGTGATTGTTTATCATACGGATAAGGTTGGATGAAGGGTGGTAGGAACAAATGCTCCGCCTAGAGCATGTGTGTGTGAGATGGAGTCTTAGTGTGTGTGTGGGGCGTGTGTGTGTGTTGTGTGTGAGAGAGAGAGAGAGAGAGAGATGGAGTCTTTGTTTGTGTGTGTGTGTGAGAGAGAGAGAGAGAGGGAGTCTTCGTGTGTGTGGGGGGTGTGCGTGCGTGCGTGTGTGTGTGTGTGTGAGAGAGAGAGAGAGATGGAGTCTTAGTGTGTGGGGGGGTGTGCGTGCGTGCGCGCGCGTTTGTGTGTGTGTGTGTGTCGCGGGGTCCTCTATGGCGGATGTAATTTAAGTGTGCATGGCTTCATCATAGAGAGGTCATGTGTATGGCAGAGGCCACCAAAGGTGGGGTGCGAGAGAGAAAATGCCCGTAGAGAGGGAAGAGAAGGTGTGTGCGCGTGAGAGGAGTCGACATCGAGAGAACGTGTTTGTTCGAGAGACACCGAGGAAGACTACTATATATCGATGGTGCATGTAGGCGGGAATTAAACAAAGGGATGGTATTATTTGTTTTGGGGATATAGGGGAAGAGTGAGAGGCGGGGGGCATAGCTACAAGCAGATTGTTAAGTGTGACTGTGTGTTTTACCCATCCAAAGCGGAAGTTATGTGCACAAAAGAGGAGAACGATTCGATGTATGCTAGGATTGAGGGTAATTAACTACGATGGAGACATAGAGACCTTGAACGTGCATGTGTGAGAGGTATACATGTATACGTGGATGTGTGTGTAAAGGCCAAGATGATCGAGATAAAAGAAAGAAGACATAAGTCATAAGATCAACGACATGGGAGAGACGGATTGGTATGACAATATGCATGCATGTGAGAATGCAAGTAAGAAGGCCCGACAATTGAGCACGTATTTTTGTCTTTAAGAGATAGTGGCGTGGGCTGGAGCATGCATCTATGGCGAGCAGAGGGAGCGAGGCACAATGATTGTGCACAAGAGATCAACCTATAAATGCATATGTATGGAGAGACATATATAGTGTGGGGGACAGGAAGCAAGACTGCAAGTAGAAAGAAATGTTGACGGAGAAACTACAGATAGATACAGAGATGGAGATGCTAGCTAGAGGGACATCCGCTAGTTTGGGTGTTGGAGTTGACCGACGGGTGGTTCAGAGGGTGAAGTAATATATGTGTGTGAGAGGGCACTTGACTACATGTAGAGAGAAACATATGTAGTGTGCGTGATAGGAATCAAGAGTGAGGGCGAGAAAGAAGGTTGATGGAGAAATAGATAAATAGAAAGATAAAGAAGCTAGCTAGTGTGCGTTAGAGATAGGAGTCGAGTGGATCAGAAGGCCGAGTTATGTGTGCGGGTGTGAGAGAGATAGAGAGAGGGTGCATGTGAGTCACATACAAACAGATATCAGAGAGAAATGAGATCCCGAGAGACGGAGTTTTGTGTCTGCGAGGGAGAAAGATATTTCACAATGAGAGTGATAGCTAGAGAGACATATGAGGGAACGCAAGATATCTCTAGGGAGAGAGAGTGTGTGTGAGCGACATACAAGAGAACAATGGAGAAATATGAGACCCTGGGAGACTGAGTTTGTGTTTGTGTGTGAGAAAGAGATATTTAAGAGGAAGAGTCGTTGGTTCTCATATCTAAGGAGCGAAAGACATCTCTGTATGAGGGGTGTCCGAGTGGCACACATGGGAATAGTAGAGAGAAATGAGACCCCGGGAGACAATGTTTTGTGTTTGTGTGAGAGAAAGAGATTCCACATGGAGAATCATAGTTAGAGACACATAGCAGGGAACGAGATATACTTAGAGAGAGATAGAGTGATGAAGGCGAGGGAGACAGTACCATCAATGTGTTACGAAGATAAAAGAGCATTGTCGACATACAGGTAGCACGAGAGATACCTGAGAGACGATGAACGTGTATAGGTCCAGAGAGATAGTCCTATATAAGCATGAGTGATAGCTATATGAGACGAATATCTGGATTAAATGGGATTCAAATATTTAAACTGGAGATCATGACATCGATAATATCATAACGCAAATTGGTGTATCAAACATGCATATTCATTTGAATTTGGGCACACGTGTAATGTTATATAGTTTATCAATACTGGTGATCCATAGATTCTTTAATTACAAACAATGCATGGTTTATATGCAATTAATGTCTAAACAGGATTACACTATATGTTGCGTGTGTGAAACATATTATACATGTTTGAGAAGTAAAAAAAACCCGCATGAAACACACATTAATTGGAGACAGTTAGTGAGGAATGCATACATTGGATTTCAACATAAAGTGGTTTCAAATGTTTGAAAATCCAAATTGATGGATACAACCTTATGAATCTGAGATCATGCCATTTGTAAATCATATTTATGTATAAATGGTGTTGTGCTTTGGAAAGTATATAAAAAAATGATGTGTATAGAATGTAATTCCAATTGAAAATGGATCCCACCCGAAAAAAAATAGAATACAAACGGGATTCGAATTGAGTTGGCACGGTAAACGTGCACTCTGCAAAATTTGAACGAAGTGGGGAAAGTCGCAGAATCACCGAAACCAAAATCATGCGAGATGGAAATTACTATCGCCTATCCCTCGCACGCAAAGCCTATCTGCTCGATTTCTATAGGTTTCGATAGGGTAGGTTTGTAATTTCATCCAAATGTGACGAACCGCCTCACCCGGATTCATACACGGTGGGCGCCAAAACACAATGTGTCCTCGGCGAAATCGACTCCTCCCGATTCATATTCATACACGGTGGGCGCCAAAACAAACTCTCATCGGCAAATATTCTGTGTATGCGAGATTACCGCCCTATCCCCAACCGACTAATGTTGTTGTGATGTAGTAGAAATTTGAAACGGGGCTAAGTTTGTAAATTTCCTCGCATTTGAGACAAGCGCTACCAGATACATGGTTCCCCCTTCCTCTCTACCTCCTTTTCCCCATTCAGACTCAGGCGCCAAAACACCCTCTCCACCCCACCCTCCTCCGTCCGCCGCCGTCCGCCACCCCATCCACCGCCGTCCTCCTCCACCATGCCGGAGTTGATACCTCGATGCTGCCGTCCATTACAAGAGATCGACCTCTCTCATCCACGGCTTAGGACCGGGATCCTTGCATCCCGTCCTCTCGCTTCATCCCCGCCTGTCAGTCCACCTTGCCGGGCGCTTACTCCTACAACCGTGTCGCCCACCGTGCCCCGCCACCATCGCCTACCCTCCTAGATCTGGTTCCACGCCACGACAGCTGCTACCTCTTGAGCATCGCTGGATTTCCCTCAAGAGGAGAGGATGATGCAGCAAAGTAGCGTAAGTATTTCCCTCAGTTTTTGAGAACCAAGGTATCAATCCAGTAGGAGACCACACACAAGTCCCTCGTACCTACACAAAACGATAGCAACTCGCAACCAACATGATTAGGGGTTGTCAATCCCTTCACGGTCACATACGAAAGTGAGATATGATAGAGATGATAAATAATATTTTTGGTATTTTTGATAGATAGATGCAAAGTAAAAAGTAAAAGGCAAAGTAAAAGCAAAGCAAGTAAATAAAGTGATAGAGATTGATATGATGAGAATAGACCGGGGCCATAGGTTTCACTAGTGGCTTCTCTCAAGAGCATAAGTATTCTACTTGGGTGAAGAAATTATCTATTGAGCAATTGATGTAATTGAGCATACTTATGAGTATATCTAGGCAATGATCATGTATATAGGCATCACGTCCAAGATAAGTCGATCAAACGATTCTACATCTACTACTATTACTCCACTCATCGACCGCTATCCAAAGATGCATCTAGAGTATTAAGTAAAAACAGAGTAACGCCTTAAACAAGATGACATGATGTAGAGGGATAAATTCATGCAATATGATAAAAACCCCATCTTGTTATCCTCGATGGGAATAATACAATACGTGCCTTGCAACCCTTTCTCACATCGGGTAAGGACACCGCAAGATTGAACCCAAAGCTAAGCACTTCTCCCATTGCAAGAACTACCAATCTAGTTGGCCAAACCAAAAAGGATAATTCGAAGAGACTTGCAAAGATAACTCAATCATACATAAAAGAATTCAGAGAAGAATCAAATATTTTCCATAGATAATACTGGATCATAAACCCACAATTCATCGGTCTCAACAAACACACCGCAAAAACAAGATTACATTGAATAGATCTCTAGAGAGAGGGGGAGAACATTGTATTGAGATCCAAAAAAAGAGAAGAAGCCATCTAGCTACTAGCTATGGACCCGAAGGTCTGAAGTAAACTACTCACACTTCATCAGAGGGGCTATGGTGTTGATGTAGAAGCCCTCCATGGTGGATGCCTTCCTCCATGGAGCTCCGGAACAGGCCCCAAGATGGGATCTCGTGGATACAGAAGGTTGCGGCGGTGGAATTAGGTTTTTGGCTCCTGTTCTGACCGTTTGGGGATACGTAGGTATATATAGGAGGAAGGAGTACGTTGGTGGAGCATCGAGGGGCCCACGAGGTAGGGGCGCGCCTAGGGGGGTCGCCCTCCACCCTCGTGACCACCTCTGGCACTTCTTGGAGTAGGGTCCAAGTCTCCGGATCACGCTCGTTGGAAAATCACGCTCCCAAGGTTTCATTCCGCTTGGACTCCGCTTGATATTCTGCTTTCTTCAAATATTAAAAAAGGCAAAAACAACAATTTCGGGCTGGGCCTCCGTTAATAGGTTAGTTCCAAAAATAATATAAAGGTCGAAAATAAAGCCCAATATAGTCCAAAATAGTAGATAAAGTAGAATGGAGCAATCAAAAATTATAGATACGTTGGAGACGATCAACAGCCATCGCTACCACAAAGACCGCCAAATTCTCGCCAGACAAGCGCATACACGGCGCCGCACCATAGGCGGTACTCTTTCAGATTCTGCTCAACTTATTTATCGCAGCAAGAAAATAGATCGCCACCGCTTAACTCTGATTTCTTGTCTTGGTTGCGGTTGCCTTTGTCCGGTTTGCACCTTCAGATCCGCCATGACACGCCAACACTATACTCCCAATGCTTATGGTTTTCCCTTTATATTCCACACTAGTTAAATCACAGAGACTAAATTTCAAAATTGGGTTAGTCGATTTTTCAGAGTCACGGAGTTCGCCGGCGAACGAAGGGCTCGGTGGTTGTGGGGCCTCACGAACGAAGAAAACTCGACGCTGGTGGGGGTTGGGGTGGGGTGGGGTGGGGTGGCGGAGGAACACAGCGGTGGGGGCTGTAGTCCCGCCGCGGCCTGCGGCGGTGTTCTCAGATGGGAAGAATCAGATACGAGGAAGAAGATGGGTTAGGAGACGAGGGATCTTCATCCAACCGCCTAAATGTTCGAGAGACAGCTGGGAGTTGCATTCTTAATGCGCCTCGTTCATCATGTGTGGGCACTGCGCAACCAACATTTTATTATCCAAAAACTGCTTGCTCTTCTTTACCATGTTCCTCTTCCGCTCTTCTTTAATATGTAATCTTCTCCATTCCTAAATACAAGTATTTGTACAGATTCCACCATGGACTACATATGAAGCAAAATGAGTGAATCTACACTCTAAAATGTATCTGGATACATCTGTATGTGATCCATATTGGAAATCTCTACCAAGACTTATATTTTGGAATAGAGGGAGTATGATAGTAGTACAGTATGTTCCTTGTACTGAAGATGAGCAGGGACATTTGCTGTGTAGAGGTCTATACGATTGGTTGTGGTGGACACTTTGAGCCTCTTTGATTCGTAGGATCTTGTAAACATAGGAATAGGATTTGTACTGGCCTGCCCACTTGAATCCTATAAGAATATAAAGGAAATGCGGGGAGCTATGTCACCTTTGAGAGTTATAATCGATACTAACAAGACCAAGCACCTTCACTTGAAGAGAGCTTGTATCCACACAATAAAATGAACCGCGACTAAGGGGGGTGGAGGTTGAAGATGAACCGCATGCCCTTGATTTCGTATCCAACGGCTGCAAAATCGACTGACCAGAGATGAAAAAGTCAGTCGACCGACGTGTAGCCTCACCTTGCTAGTGCGTTCAGTTTCGACAACAAAATTCAGTTTCGACAGCAAAATTTAGTTTCGACAGTTAAGTTCAGTTTGACAGTTAATTCAGTTTCGACAGTTAAGTTCAGAGATGAGCGGTTGATGTATTTTACATCTAGCATTTTGTGGTTATGTATTTTACGTCATGTATTGGAGATGCTATTAGAATTCCACTCAGGTTAAGGTTGTTCATTGTCTCACTTGTCATGCTTCAGCCTCGGCATCGTACAACTCAGCGGAGCTGCTCCAACGACGAAACCCTCCATCACAGCGGAGCAGTCCCTCGGGCTCCATCTCCAGACGCCTAAGATCTTCTTCCCTCCTGCGACAAAGAAAGTCACCGGAGCATCCTCACCGGCCAACCCAATCACGCTGAGGTCGACATGGCTTCGCCAAATAGGTTGTACACTTGTTGCATCTCCTTTTTACTCTACATGTTATATATATTGTCCACTGAGCACATGAATTTTTTCCTTTAGTGTCTCCTTGAAAGAAAAAACGTAGGAATTTTAATTTTCACTTGTCCTCCTTTTCAAATTCCTATTCATGAAGCACAAGACTAAGAGATAGTAGCATAATAGCATTATAACCGTACATTTTCCTGTGGTTTGACTTAATCTCACCATGCTTCTTTGCATCCTGTGATCTTCCAATTGTTGTGAATCAAACACCCAGATTGGCGTAAATCCTGTGTTTTTAAATTCTCTGCTTTGCACGTGCATTCCTATCCTATTCCTATCTATTTCCTATCCCTCGCATTGTTGGAATCCTCCAATTCAAACGAGCCCTTACAGAATTACTTCTCTTACGCATAGCTTCTCAAAGAAAACCTTGCGTGGTTTGTCCCGGCCTCGCTGCACCGTCGCCCACCCCAAATTTCAGCTTCTTCAACGACAAAAGGGTCCACCACAGCAGGGATCCGGCCTCCTGACTGTCTTTCGCCGCCTCAGATCTTCTTCCCCGCCGCCGGCAGCCATGAAAACTGCATTACCATCATCAACCGAGCACATGATCTCGAGGACTATATGGGTCCGCAAGAGAGGGCGCACTCTTTTGTGTCTGCTTACGTTATGCATCACTTAATATTACATGCTACTTTATCATCCTGTTTACCGATTAGACTCTGAGTCAGCTTCAAACTAATGGTCAAACTTGAGTTTTTAAATGGTTGTGGGGTACATATCGGGGCCGCTATCAATAGTATCTATCTACTATCTGGTAAATCTCCGGTGTCTACTATGAGTTTCATGTTGGGTGGGAAACAAACAAAGAAAGAAGACATTATCTGTATTTTTAACCAAGCCATTATCCGCCTCGCTATTATTGGTTTTGGGTCTATCCACGGGTTGCTACCATCACCGGGTTTTCTCGCATGCACTCCTTACATAATCTCACTATGTTTTATTCCTATGCGTGATGCTTATTGTAAACAATGGAACTGAACATGTAGAGCAAAAGAGACGAGCCTTGCATGGCAATAAAATTTCCTGGAGACATCGCTCCACGGTAGGCGCAAAGGCAGCCCCCCCTCCACGCATTTCGGGTTGTAATCGAGAGGAAGATATATATTCTAAGGGGGATTCAGAAGGAGAAGACAACTCCTATTTACCACCTGTGGTCTTCGCTCTAACTTGGCATGCTGATGTTGGTTTTATCATGCATATGGTGTCTTGCATTGCTTACTTTATACATCAAATATGTCATCTGCTTAGTTTAGACATCCTTTGTATGAATGCCATTTGTTTAGTTTATTCATCGTTTATGTGAATTATGCAACACCATCTTGTTTAGCCAGGCATCATATATGTGAATTTTGCAACGCCATCCTGCTTAGCCACCATCTTATATGTAAATTATATCAGGCCATCCTTTTTCGTTACATATTACATTTGTCAACAATGTTAGTACATTCAACTACTTGTCGTGGTGCATCAGCCATTTGACACGGTGATGGCAAATTCGGACTGAAAAAAGGTCTTCGTGAGCAGATTATGTTATCTCGACGCGCATATCTCGCTGGTTACGGATAGCTCCTCGAGGAGGATTCAGAGACAGATGACCAGTCCTATTCCCCGAGGTGTATGCTCTAACTTGGCAGGTTATGTTGCTCATATCGTATGTATGGTGTATCGCATTGCTATGTCATTTTGATTAGTTTAGACATGCTTTGTGTGAATTCCACCTATTCAGTGTCTAATTACCATATATGTGAATTATGCATTGCCATCTTGTTGCAGGACATTATATGTGAATTATACAATTCTATCTTGTTGCAAAGGCATTATATATGTGAATTATGCAATGCCATGCTGTTTAGCCAATCATCATGTATGTGAATTATATTATGCTATCATTTTTTGTATTACGTGTTCCATTTGTCGACAACGTTTGTATATTCAACTACTCTTCCTGTGCATCAGCCATTTGAAAGCGGTGATGGAAGTATCTGGAGTGAAAACAAGGTATTCAGAGTAGACAATGCTACCTGCTAAAGCAGACATCTTGCTGGTTACAGAGAGCTCCTTAGAGGAGAATTCAGAGACGGATGACCAGTCCTATTTCCCCCTGAGGTCTATGCTCAAACTTTGCAGGGTTATATTGCCTATGTCATGCATGTTGTCTTGCATTGCTTAGTTTTTACATCATATATGGATTGCCATCTGCTTACTTGCTTTCTATATAAATCATATATTTGAATTATATCATGCCATCATGTTTACATAGTACATACACATCATCTATCTCAATTATGGCATGGCAGCCCATTTAATAAAGACATCATATAGTTATATCATCTCATCCTGCTTAGTGTTTACAATATCATATTTTTAATTATGGCATTATATCCGTGAATGTATGTGAATTATGGCATGCCAACCTATTTAATAAACACATTATATAGTTATGTCATGTCATCCTGTTTACATAGTCTCATATTTTGAACTATGTCTTTCCATATTTTTTAGCTAGCCATCATAATGTGAAATTGTGTCATGCTATCCTATTTAGTTAGCCATCATATATGTCAAATTGTGTCATGCTATCCTGTTTGGTTAGACAACATAAATATGAATTATTTCATGCCCTCTTTTATTCCCCACTATCCATTGCACCTGTCTATCATACAATGCCTATACTTTCAATTACTTTTCTTGTTTATCAAGCATTTGAATTGGAGAGCGTGATGGCAGTATCTAAGGGAGTAACAGCATGGTCTTCAAAAAAGATAGTGCTACCAGTTGATGCAGATAGAACCACAGTTGTACTTACCCAAGGACCAGATCCACCACACATAACCCAGACTCTCGCAGATTGTACCCCTACCCAGTTGGACAGAGAACCAGCTACACCCCTTCTAACCCCAACCCCGGAAGATAGTAACCTGGCCCAGCTTGACACAAAGACCGCTCTCCACCACAGAAAGCACCCAAACACGAGCAGTTAGTAAGGGAACTGCAGTGCCCAAAGCACGAGGACGACCACTCCGAATCCCAACTCAACGCTTAAAGGAGAAGAAGATTTGTTCTCAGGTCAGGTTCTGTAGCTATGGTTCATACTCCTTTGCTCTTTAATTATTGTATTTACTCATACCTACTATTTTCAAATTTGAAGGATGGAATTGAAACTCCAATGGCGCAACAGGTATGTTTTAAACCCGTTTCTTTAACAGGTTTGCTGTTGTAACCTGCTCTATGTTGATTTCAGTTTCAATTTAATAAACAGTTATGTTCTCATGGCATGCACATTACAAGTGTTGTTATTGCTCTATAGTTACCCGCACTTATATTCTGTCTATTCTGCTTTGTCTTGAACAAATATTATTTGAACTGTGTCTCTATCTTGATTTGGCAACAAAAACTAGAATGATATAGACCATAAAGTGACCATGGTACATAGATATATATATTTTTTTCATGTTGTTATCCTCGTCCACTTTACTACCGAACTCATTTACCAAAATGAGTTTCATATACAACATGGTAAACATGTGATGTGTCTGCTTGTTTCTATTTTAGAATGCGGACAAAATATTGGAGAATAGTACCGCGTTATCCAATGGTAAAGGAAGTAATGCAGATAAGGTTCAAGATAGTGAGACATCCTTGTTGGTCTCCAAGAAAGCTGATAAAAACTATCTTGACGACAGTGAGAGAACCCAAAAGTCCTGGCTTGATGTAGTGTTCGAGTTACTGGCCACTACTGTTGGCACAAGCTCTTCGAACTCGCTGCCTGAATCAGTTCATCTTCTTAAGTCTGAACTTCAGGTTGAAAGACATCGATCGACAAAGCATGACAGAAGCTAAAGGACCGAGGAAGTCCCCGCAGAATTCAGATGCATATTTCCGGTGCAATGCTAGTTACCGGAGGATTTAAGCGCCAAACAAGAGAAAGTTAATAAGCTTGCTAAGCATCTTGCCAAAGATTATGGGTACCTGTGTTATAGTTTCTTGAGATCTTTTGAAGTGGTTTCAGTTCTGGATTTGTTTTGCTACGACGTTTATTTGCGCTAGTCGCCAACTTTGACAACCAAAGGTATATGATATGTCATTGTTCCCTATATTTGCACCGGTGGCGTAAGTTTGATACCCAAAGGATGTAATATGTGTAATAGTCGTGATAGCCTAGCGTTAGTTGCTTGCTTATTTATTTCCTTGTTGTCTTGTTTATTTGTTTGCTTGTAGTCGCGCAGTTCTTTTTCCGCGGTTTGCTAGTGGCTGCAATAACCTATTTTTAAAACTAGGCCACAATAACCATGGGCTAATATTTACTATAGTGACATCGGGCCTCCTACGGGTCAGAGAAATGGGGCCTTCTACGGGTCAGAGAAACAATGTGCCTACTATGGGTCAGAGAAACAAAGGGCCTTCTACGGGTCAGATCATCAATGGGCCTTATACGGGTCAGATGATCGATTGGCCGACATGGGCCAATAATGCATCGCATTATGGACGTAAACGGTCTAGAGTTGGAATCATCCGTTCATTGGCCTACCATAATGGGCCATTGTTAATAGGCCGTATTTGATGAAGCTATGAAAATGGCCCAACGAATTAACGGACCACAAACGGGCCGACTGTAACCACGGGCTGAATTTGGCCCACAAGCAGAAAATGACAATAACTAGCCGTAAGTAAACGAATGCTGGAAATGATCCCAAGAATAAATGGGCTCTGAGAAGGCCGAAAGATAACATATTCAAACGCCCAATGGAATAACGGGCCGTTAATGGGTTTAAGGTGATACATCGCTCATTACGGGCCGCCACCACGGGCCGTTAATGGGTGTAAAGTGATACACCGCTCATTAAGGGCCGCTTCACCACGGGCCGTTAATAGGCCAAGAGTTACAAAGGGCCTCATATGGGCCGAAGACGCCATGGGCCATACATGGGCCGGCGAAAACGGGCCGAATCATATTGGATGGCCCAGATGACGCTACTGGGCCTAATTCGGATAGGGCGTAACGGGCCTTGGGTTAGCGGGTTGTAAATGGGCTATATGCGAACATGCCGTTAACAGGATTTCCATGGGCCGACCCGCCACCTTTTGACCAAGTCAAACAGGCCAGCCTTTTCACAGGAATGGACCTCTGTTCGGCCGTGCCGCGTGTCGACATATCATAGGCGCCTTCTGTCCAATGAGGTGATGACATCTGTCACAACGATGAGCCGACACGTGTTTCCTCCAACCAATGCTGATTTTACACGTGGAAAATCCCCATTGGTCAGGGCTGTTAACGGGTTATCGGATCCAAAACCCGACCCGATAGCTTAACGGCGTTCCGTTACGGTGGATTCCACGTGTCGGTCACCCTTGACGAAAGCACTTCGTGACGCGCGATTTATCGTCATGGAAGTGGACACTTCCGTGATGATAATTTTGCTAATGTCATGGAACACTTCTACGACAAAGACGGTATGACTATCTTGATTCTCGCCATAAAATCGCTATGGATGTACATGCATGACAAAAAACGCGACTCCATCGTGACAAACAGTATCATCACGGAAGTGTATTTTTTGTAGTGGAATGCCGTGACAAGACGTGACAATTACAGGCCGGTCGGCCCCCATTTATTACATCGGCCATTTAATCTACCCTTGTGTCTCTTCAACCTTTCGATCGCGCCCCACCATTGCAAGAAACACACCCACCATGAGAAATTCTAAGAGGATATCCTGCGCGGCTCCAATGGCGCTCCAAGCGGCTGCCGACGACGAGCGGCAGTTCACCAGGCGTGCCGTTGTGGACACCCACAGAAGGTTCATGGACCTCTCGGTGGTGTACACCAACGACCCGATCTGGGTGGAGCACTCCATCCACATCATGGAGTTGTTGCTTGCCGAGGAGAAGTACAAGGTGGTCGGGTTCGACCTCGAGTACACCCATGCTCGTGCGGGTCTCGTCCCAAGTTCACTGTCGCCTAGATGTGCATGCGCCACCACGTCCTCGTCTACCACTATTGCCTGGCCACAAGGCCTTGTGAGCGTTTTGCCTGGTTTTTTAATAGCCCCCACTACATGTTCGCTACGGTGGACATCACCAACGATGTAAATGCCCTTGAGAATTCGGGCATCGCCTGCAAGAATCTTGTCGGCATCCAGGGCCAATAAAAGATCTGGGTCAGCAAGGAGCATGAGAAGGACTCAGTTGTTTAGCTCGCCGGGGCCATCATCGACCCCTACTATAGAGACATGAAGGATTCGTTCAACAAGGACAAGCGTGTCTCGCAATTGGCCTGGATGGAGAAACTCGAGAAAGCTCACATCGTGTACGCGGCCAAGGAGGCGTACACGAGCTACGACATGTACAGGAGGATCGTTGACATGAGGAAGTGCCTCCTTCCCCAAAACGGCCAGGGATCCAGCCGGAAGCAGAGCAATGGCAAGCGTCGTTGCAACAATACATAGATGATGAGATCCTAGTTTCTCCTACTTTAGTATGCATGTAATTGCTTACTTTGGTGTGTGGAAATGTTATGTGTGTAGTAACTTGTGTAATTGTATGCTTAATTTGGTTATGCAATGTTGTCTTTTTAAGTATATATGTTGATGCTCTATAGACAGAGCGTAGATGTTGTGCGGACAAAGAAAATCACATCGCACATGGACTAAACAATGGAACCCGTCGGTGATGTTTTCATCAATCACTCACAATTGTATACTAGCAATCGTTTCCTCACAACACATACGGCTTGTTAGCAGTAATAGTCTGTGTTGTTATCGGTCTTCGCACACGTTTCCAATTACAGACCTATTTGCCTCATATCACACACATCTGTTCATTTGGACTGTTTTTGTTCTCATATCTCAACACAAACATTTCATCTGAGTGAACGGCATGCCGTATATCGCACACACCTTTGATCTGGCTGAATGTTTCTTTTGTGTTGCCTAATCACAAACAGTTCATCCAAGTAAACCGTATGATGTACATCGCACACAACTTCATCTGGTTCCCTGTTTCTTTTGTTCCTCCTCATTGCAAACGTTTAACTAAGCTGAACCGTATGCCCTGCATCGCACATGCAACTAAAATCTAAACCGTGTTTGATGCATCCGTCATCGCAAATGTTCTATACATTTATGACAGTTTTCATACACCACCATTTGCGATTATGGCATTGAACACAGTTTCTTGAAGGGTCTCTGATCGTAGTGTCGTGTTAGTAGCCTTCTGCAGTAGTGATGTATAAGTCATGAAGAAAGCAATAGCTATAAACTAAACAATTATAGTGCTAAGCTAACGGATGGGTCATGTCAATCACATCATTCTCTAATGATGCGATCCAAAGATATCAAATGGCAACTCATGTCTATGGTCGTGAAACTTAACCATCTTTGATTAACGAGCTAGTCAAGTAGAGGCATACTTGTGACACTGTTTGTCTATGTATTCACACATGTACTAAGTTTCCGGTTAATAAAATTCTAGCATGAATAATAAACATTTATCATGATATAAGGAAATATAAATAACAACTTTATTATTGCCTCTAGGGCATATTTCCTTCATATAGGACGCGCAGAGGTCCTCTTGAGATCTGAAAATCCGCAATTAGCACCCGATAAAATAAACAACTGGGCCCCAACTCTCTTCCCCAACCTCCCCACTCCCCGCGTCTCCACCACCCGCAACCGCCGGCGCGCCCATATCCCACCGCCGCGCGCCTTCCCTAGGGATCCCCGGCCAAGACGCTTCCACAGGGACCCCGCCGCGCTTATCCCCACGCCCCGCCTCGCCCTTGTCCCGCCTCCTCCTCCTCCCGCCTTCTTCCCTGGCCCCCATCTCGACCTCCGGTGGAAGCAGCCATTGCATCCCGATCCACCCGCTGGCGACACTGTAACACCCCAAAAATTTAACCATGATTTGTTTGTTAAAATTTTGCCAGGAAATTAAATTTTTATTTTCTAGATTTATCTTTTGATTTTAGAACCTCTTTTCTTTGATATTGTGGAGTTTTTACCCCAAGTGAAAACTTTCCAAAAATATTATTGGACTTGTATACCCTCTCAAGAAAAACATTTCTTTTATCTGTGGAATTATTTATATAATTATTTTTCCTGAGCTTTATTTCTTTAAAATGATTTTTCATAAGTTTTAGGTCCCATTTGCACTACAACCCTTTCAAATACTTCTTTAAATCCCCACAAAAATTTTGGGATGTCACGTGATGTTCCTAAATCACTTTTATGCAAAAATATCTTTTAGTCATTTGGAGATTTTGAGCTCTAACCCAAGTTTTCAAATCTGGTCCAGTTTGCACTTTTGCACTACAACCTATTTAAATATTCCTTTAAAACTTCCACCAAAATTAGGGGATGTTAGTAGTAATGTATAATTCAACTTTGTGCAAAAACCCACTAGTGTTCTTTAAAAAATTTGAGCAAATCATCCTCTTTTGCTCTTTGGTCCAGTTGGGTGTTTTCTACTGCAACCCTATTTTATTTTGCTCTAGTGCCCATGATCTTTCTCTTGCTTATAGACCACCCTACAAAACCCTTAAGTCCAGGAGAGTGGACCCATTAGAGTATTTTTGGTCCATGCAATGATGTCCTTTATTTTCTCTCCAGAATTGGTTTTCTCAATAACTTGCACTAACTAGTTTCTGGTTTTGCCAAACTAACCTTGCCACCATCACCTACATCTAAAGAGACTATGATCTGGAGTTTTTTGCCACCCCAAGAGATGCCTAGATGCCTATGGCATTTTGTCAAACACCTTGAGTACATGAACAGAATTGGCATGAACTCTAGTTTGCATTTTGAACCTGCTTGCTTTGCCAAACCAGCATGTCCACTGAGCTCCTAGATAACTCTAACCTAGACCTGTTAATCCCCAGCCCCACCCAAGCCTCCTGGCATGCCTTGGCATTTTGTCGAACACTTGGCGTCGTGCTCGGGCGCGCCAGAGCGCTGCTTTGCACGCAGGCGGCGCCGAAGTCGCCGCTGGCCCCGCCGCCTCTCCGCGACTGCTCGATCCCTTCCACTGCAGCCAACGCGCTCGACCCTCCTCGCCGCTCGAGCCGCTTCGCCCTCCTCGGGCGCCCTACAGCCACCACCGCAAGCCGCCACCGCCGCCCGACAGCCTTTGCTATGGACGGCGCCTCGAGCCACAACAAGGCCACCTGCCCTCGAACAGCTCAAGCTCATCCCTTCGCCCTGCCAGACCCCGCCAGCCAACGCCACGCACCCCCTGGGTACAGAACGGCGGTTCGCCGGCGTTCTTATCCCCGGCCGCCGCGGAACCAACCTCGACAACCTATAAATAAGGAGCCCCCGAGCCCGCCCGCACTTTCAAAGCGACCTCAAGCCATTCCTATAAAGCCCCCTCGGCCAGCAATCGACGGCAGGAAGCCTTCTTCCTCGTCTCCGATCAGTTCGGCCGCTGCCACGCTCCGGTGCCGTGCGTCGCAAGAAGAGCCTCCCCCGTCCATCCAGTGCTTCCATCCTCCTTCCCTCGACCGTGCGGAGCCGCCCAGCCTCTCAGCTTCGACCGGGAACCATCATAGCACTACAAAAAAACACATCCGTGACATTTTGGGCCGAACGGAATTTTTTTCTGTCATACATACGACACTTCTATGACGATAATTCTGACAAAACCCGGTATCAATATAGATGTGGTGGGCTCCTACCTCTATGACAAAAAATCATGACAGAAAAAGGGCTTTTCGTCCTGGGCGGGCCGGAGACGCAGCTGCATGACATTCTTTGGGCCGTCTATTAAGGAAAAAACCATGGTAGAAGCGAGGGGGAGGAAAATTTCGGGGAGTTGCCGGTTACGATGGGAGAGCGGCGCGCTGCTTTCTCTCGTGACAGTACGCTGCTGCGGTGTGCGAGGCGCTATTTCACTCAAGCCGAAGCGAGGCATTCGGCTCTAATCAACCTCGAGGGATTGCACCGCAGGCTATGCGTTATCGAAACCGAGCGATCGATCGATGGCTGTTAATCGAACCCGATGGAGCGATTCTTCGCCATCGCCGCTAATCAAGCCGATTCGATGCTGCCTCTGATGAAATAAAGGAGCGTTGCGGGGGTTGATGAATCAGAGCGGTGGCGCTATGCCCTGGATGAACAGAACCCGTGGTGTAGAGGGCTGGATGAACAGAGACGGTGGAGGGGTGGCCATGGAGGGTGGCTGAACAGACCCTGTGGTGTGGAGGGCTGGATGAACAGAGACGGTGGAGGGGTGCCCGTGGAGGGGTGGTTGAACTGTAGCCGGTGGAGTAGCGCGCGGTGGAGGCTGGATGAACAGGAGCCCGTGGAGGCTGGAGGAGGTCAATGGTAGCCCATGCAGGCTGGAGGAGGTCGACGGTGGAGATTGACAGTATCTCATGGAGTCTCGTCCGTTTTGCGGTACGCCACACCCCTCCCGATCAACAGGACCCCCGTTTCAAACGTAGGAGGTCCGTTTCATCCGTTTTGCGGTACGCCACACCCCTCCCGATCAACAGGACCCCCGATTCGACCGTAGGAGAACCGCTTTCTCCGCTTCTGCAGACGCCACACCCCTCCCGATCAACAGGACCCTGCTTCGACCGTAGGAGATCCGCTTCTCCGCTTCGCAGTACGCCAGGCCTCGTTTCCATCGCCTGTTCCGTCCAAGCCGGTTGGCTCCCACGCGTTCCTTTGCCTCCCGATGAACACGAGCATTCCGTTGCCTCCCCATGAACACAACACATTCCATTGCCTCCCCATGAACACGACGCATTCCGTTGCCTCCCCATGAACACGACGTATTCTGTTGCCTCCCCATGAACACGAGCCTCGCTGTACATGAGCGCGCCGATTAGGCGCTCGAGACCCCGCCAGATGTACACATGCGTGGTCAGATTTTTCTTTCTTGCACCTCGCCGCTGTACGACGCAGGTACATGCTACGCGGCGCTTCCTACTTACTACGACATCGCACGCTACTTACTACGACACATGCGCCGCTTCTACATCGACCAAGATATATGTACGCATAAGTTCGCGACTGTAATGACAACGCTACGTAGGCTTCGACCAGGTGGGTCCCGACTGTCAGGCAGTTCCTTGCGTGCGAAAATGTAGCTGGTGGGTCCCAGCAGTCAGAGGGGCGAATCGGTTTTTTTGCCTGGACGCACTTCCTTTGCATGCGAAGATGTAGCTGGTAGGTCCCAGCAGTCAAGGGGGCGAATCATTTTTTAGCCCGGACGCACTTCCTTGCGTGCGAAGATGTAGCTGGTGGGTCCCAGCAATGAGGGCTTAAATGTTTTTTCACGAATACGGTGGCCCGTCCGGTGGGTCCCTCGCTGTCAGTGGAGGAATCATTATTTTGCGTGTAATAAGGAGGCGCTTCCTTGTGGCGGGCATGGACCCAGTTGTCATCCTCTCCACGTACAGTCCACGTCCGATGGAAGTCGTTCCTTGACCACGTTGACCACGCCACGCCGAGAGCACCACGGCGATGGACGACGGCGAGGCCTAGGAAGGGGACGACTCGGAGCCGGGGAAGACGCAACAGTGGATGCCCACGCAAAGAGGAGTACGAGGATTCACTGGTTCGGGTCAAGGTGTGAGGCTGTCACACCGCAGAATAATAGGGGGTGTGGGTGAGTAGAGGGATGGCCTGGACAGCAGTGGGAGTAGTAGGGGGTGGTGAGGCCTCCGCGGCATCACAGCCGGCCACGGGAGGCAGGAGCACGCGGCACGACCGGCGCTGGTTTGGGCCGCTGGAGCAAGAAGACCAGAGGTTGAAGAAGCACTACGGCCGTTGGGTGAACATCGTACGGTTACAGGAGCTAGAATCATTCATATTGACTAAGTTGACAAAGCCCTCCATCCCCGTCAACTTGGTAGGCCCACAAGTCAACCTCCCACTATGCTGGGTTCCACCGGTGGGGAGTATTCATTTTTTGTGCGTAATAAGGAGGCACTTCCTTGCGTGCGAAGATAGCTGGTGGGTCCGACATGTCAGCTGGGGGCACGTTTTTTCATGAAATACAGAGGCCCTTCCGGTGGGTCCCAGATGTCAGGTGGAGGAATAATTATTTTGCGTGTAATAACAAGGCACTTCCTTGTCATGTGGACCCACTGTCGCCCTCTCCACGTGACACCCACGTCCGATGGAAGCCGTTCCTTGACCACGTTGACCACGCCGCGCCGAGAGCACTAGGGCGGTGGACGATGGCGAGGCCTAGGTTGAGCGGCTGGAGCAGCAAGAGCAGAGATTGAAGAAGCACGACGGCCGTTGGATGGACATCGTACGGTCAATGGAGCTAGAATCGTTCATATTGACTAAGTTGACAAAGCCCTTTGTCCCCGTCAACTTAGTAGGCCCACAAGTCAGCCTCCCACCATGGTGGGTCCCAAAGGTGGGGAGTATTCATTTTTCCGTGCGTAATAAGGAGGCACTTCCGGTGGGTCCGAGCCGACAGCCTGGGGAACGCTTTTTTCGCGAAATACGGTGGTCCGTTCGATGGGTCCCAGCAGTCAGGGGCAAACGTTTTTTTTCGCGAAATACGGTGGCCCGTCCGATGGGTCACAGCAGTCAGGGGGGAAACATTTTTTCCGCGAAATACCGGTGGCCCGTTCGGTGGGTCCCTGCTGTCAGGTGCAGAAATAATTATTTTGCGCGTAATAAGGAGGCACTTCCTTGCGGCTGCGGTGGACCTAGCTGTCAGCCTCTCCACGTATATTACTCTTCCGATGGAAGTCGGTCGTTGACCACATTGACCACGCCGCGCCTAGAGCACCATGGCCGTGGACGACGGCGAGGCCTAGGAAGGTGACGATGCAGAGCCGGGGAAGACGCGGCAGTGGATGCCCACGCGGAGAGGAGTACGAGGGTTCACTGGTTCGGCTGCGCTGTGAGGCTGCCGTCGCCGCAGAATAACAGGGGGAGTGGGTGAGTGGAGGGATGGCCTGGCCAGCGGTGGGAGTAGTATGGAGATGGTGAGGCCTCCGCGGCAGCGCAGCTAGCCACGGGAGGCAGGAGCATGCGGCACGACCGGCGTTGCATTGGGCGGCTGGGGCAAGAAGACCAGAGGTTAAGAAGCACTACGGCCATTGGATGGACATCGTTGACCACGCCACAGCGAGAGCACCATGGTGGTGGACGAGGCGAGGCCTACGAAGGGAACGACAGGGAGCCGACGAAGACACGACAGTGGCTGCCCAAGCGGTGGAGAGTACGAGGGTTGACTGGTTCGGCTGCCGTCGCCGGAAAATAACAGGAAGTGTGGGTGAGTAGAGGGATATACATGCCAGGGATGCGAGTATGATGGGGCCGTGAGGCCAACCCGGTAGCACTGCCGGCCACGGGAGGCGGAGCAGGCGGTTCCGACGGCGCTGGTTTGGGCGGTCAAGGTGAAGATTAGAGATCGAAGAAGACGATTGTCATTAGATTGACATCTAACGGCCTGACGCTGGTAGAGTCGATTGTTGACTAAGTTTCTTTTTTAAGAAACCTTGTGTACGCATGAACTTAGTAGGCCCACAAGTCAGCCTCAAAATCTGTGGCAGAGAACATAAAGCCCATTTGCTATTTTTTACAATTTGCAGCCCATTTGCTATTTTTTATAATTTGCAGCCCATTTGCTAATTCTTAAGTAATTTATTACAGCCCATTTTCTGCCCAGGACCACGGTCAAAATTTTCAACCTTATTTTGCATATTTTGGTGGAGTCCAAACTGTTGTAATCCCGAAATGATAAACATTTTTTAAGAACTTATTGATTTGCCAAAAAAATCGTTTTGTTTTTGTAAGCAAATAAGACGTGGGACAATTGAGTTGGTTTAAGGGAAAACCAGTGGTAAAAAATCAGCACTGGGTGGGAAAAAACAACAAAAATAAGGATGTAAATATGAAAAGGGAATTTTATGTGTTTTCAATATAATGATACGTGCATATGAACTAGTAAAACTATTGGTAGAGATTAGAAAACGGATGTAGGACATGCGTTTCAAGAGGAAAATAGAACTGGATTGTGTGTTTGATTCAGTAACAAAACTGCCTGCGGATGTTGTAAGACAAAATATAACTAACACTGGCGGGCCAGAGGCCAATAGATACCTGCTGGATCTTTGTGCCCCGTTGTCGTCATGGGCTGGGCCTGTTAAAAACAAAATCCCTGGTCAGTCTACAGCCCAGTTGAAACTTGCTCGACCTGAAAAAACAATATACGTGCTCAATAAACGAGAGAATTCTCGCAAGCATGCATCGATAATCGGACGCAGCATGGATATTGTTTTTTTATCGTGAGAATAAGTGCATGCACTTGTTTCGGAAAAACTGCAGAACTGGGAATTCAAACGGCGGGTGCTTATGCTACCCATCAAATAAAAATCAGGTGCCTGAGAGTTCGTTTCGAAACAAATGATTTAGCTTTATACCCACGCCGACCTTCAAAGATGATGGTTGGAAGCAAATGCAAGTTCATACCAAGAGATCATTAACAACAATACCAACTTATGGACGACAAGGTAGTACAACTACCAATACCAAACTACTCCTGGCCCTAGTGTTTGTCCGGTAGAAAATCTTGCAGAGGACCAGCTCCGCCCTTCTCTTGCTCCAGTCCCCAATGTGGTACTGGTGCATCACCCGATTGGTCCTCTCGCTGGTCGAAGTTCTTGTTGGTGTGCAGCATCGTAACCTTTTTGCTGCCCATCCGCCGCCGTTGACCATCACAGCAAGGTATTGCCGGTCTTGTGCCACATCGCGTGCGTCTTGGACCGATCAGATTCTTGCGACGCCACCACGCGTCTCTTTTGAACGCCCTGGAATTGCGCTGGAAGAAATGCTTCCTTAGGCCACTCAGTGTGATACCTGCAATATTGTGGAATACAGGTGTTAGTGTACCTAGTTGGCATTTTCATAACATCTTTGGCATGTTGCAGTCACTTGTTTCACTTTTTATTAACTATCAAATTGTAATTGTTTCACCAGGTCCGCGTCTAAAAAGAAAAATAGATCTATAAACAAAGGAATATGTTTGTGCAAGTAGACGGCCGATCGGTGTCTTACCTGGCTGTTTCTCAGGTTGGGTGTAGCATATGTCGTGCTCGCTGTTGATGGTTGGTATGAACAAATCAATGAGAGACTGAAATCTCGCGCTATAACGACTCACTTTGTCCTCAAGGTGCTCGATCAGCTCCTGATCCGTGGGATCGAACTTGACGCCAGCCGGCAGCACCGGCGAATCCTTCTTCGACTTGCATCGGTAATTCCAGTTATATGGTACTCAATGTATGAACAATCGACTGTTTTAAGTGAATGATGAAAGATTTCGACAGAGTAAAAACTCGCGCTTCATCGACAGTTGTACGAGAGTAATTGCCATGCCGTTTTGCAAGGGCGCTTGTAAAAACTCTAAACTCTATTCTCCTCGTATTTAATGGATGAGGCAAATCTTTTGCCTCCGGTTCGGAAAAAAGAAGATTCGACAGATAAGTGGTACTCCAAATCTGAAGTCCGGAATACCCGAACACGCAGCCGGGATTCTTGTGTCACCTCACGCGCAGCGTGTTGTCACGTCAATTCAATGCGTGCACATGATGAATAATTTGACCGACGTATACTAGTACTGCTACTGTACTACTTACTAGTCGTATTTAGTGTCACCATTTATACATAGGTTTAACTAACAAGTACGCACTTGAAGCCTAACTGATATATATATGTATATATATGTATATATATGGCTTCTGCATAGCATCTCCATCATCATTATCAGTACATCCTACGCAGGTGAGTTAGGATGCACATGATCCCAGGAAGGTATCTATCCTTCAAACCAGAGGAGTGCTTCAAACTAACAACAGTACATAATATCCAACAAAAGAGGGTCGTGCTACAATAGCAGAATACATGGCTCAGTCTAGATATCAGCACGAATCAAGTTGTGCATATTTGTTGTTGGCATGAACCACATCGCCGCATGTCGGGTTTGCAAAAGCCATCCATCGCATGGAAGCTTGATGCCTTTCACACACTAAAGATTACACCGCAATAAGTCAGTGTCGACGAATCTCGGATATGGTGATTCATGAAACCCATGGTATGATGTGTAAACACAGCCCCCTCGCGAATGGAAGTTGCATAGCACAAGAATCATCACCGGTGATATGATCGATGATTGGTTGGATGATCGGATAATTGAGCCCGAGGAACAAGGAGTGGTTGCCGAGGCTGTAAACCCGCCCAGCTTGGATACGCTCGCCCAACAGAGCTGGGATCTTTCTCGAACACGAAGCAGCCATAGCCATCAATGTCATGAACGCCCCATGCATTGTACTGCATGTGGTTTGATGTAATGGTTTGGTCAATTTGGTATGTGCGAATGAGCATCAAATGACCGCCGTCAGCTGAACGAGCGATAAACCAGCACCCATCGGCTGGTATGATTCTAGGTCCTGGAATCATGAAGGCCAACAAATTTGCGTCTGCTACAGCAATGCAAATTGGAGATCAAAGGGACAAAAATAAACAATCATGTTCAGAGTATGTGTGGAATTAAGATTATTATAATAGTGACACATATCATAGACAGAGAGTTGCAATGCCGTGGTCATAATCATACCCCAAGTTAAAAAAATAAGCCAATGGCTTTCAAATTCTAGCAACATGTGATGGTTCAAACATCATGTAAAAATGAGAGGAATACAGCTATGATGACAAATACCACCGATATTCTACCATAGCACTTACTACTACTATTCTCATATCAACTCTAAGAAATAACATGCGTTGTTATAAAAATCTAGTAAACGAGAGTAACATATAGTAATCATGATGTTATGCTCATAATATGTATTCTAACAATCATCAGATGCCAATTGTTCTCATATCAACTCTAACAATAACATGTGTGGTCATAAAAATCTAGGAAATGAGAGGAACATATAGCAATGATGTGGTTATAGACATGCTATGCATTCTAAATTTGTAACAAATGAACAGCAATCGTATTCATAAGGTAAAGATGAGATGAGATAGAACAATTACACGACGATATATTCCACCAAAGATAGGCAGCCAATCTGCGTGCCGATCGTAAACGATGCCATCATGCACTATAGCATCGTATGTAAATGTTGCCTCAACAGGATTGATGATGAGCCATAACCATGTATGGCGATCGGATTCCAGATAGACTAATCCCATGTTGAACAAGGCAATGAGCTTGTAATCCATCTGGTCTTCTGATGGTGTGGGCACTTCGCAGATTACAACTTTCTGCAAACAGAGGTCGAGCCAAACGCTTGACGCGTCTCGTACGTAGTAGGAAGGAGTGTCCGGCGGGACGCGAGGCTCGATGTCGGCGGTATCCAACGATGGAAGGGTGATCTCTCGTTGGGTGTAGATATCCACGAGACGCCATGGACTACCGGTGTGGTGGATGAGGACGATCCAGTTGACCTTCATGCCCGCCCAGTAGTGGCCGCGCATGAAGGAGAGGTGGACGAGTAGTGGTAGCATATCGAGGGACACCACGGTAACCTCCGTAGGATCGTCAAGTCGGTGTCTGGGCCACCTGCGAGGATCGGGCATTAGCAAGCAGGGTGTCTTGAAAAGAGCCGGCCGGTTGTAGACGAGTAGACGGTACAAAGACACAGAGCATGCGGCACGACGGACGGTGCTGAGTAGGTCCATACGACTACAGATCTGCTCCAAGAGAACATCGGGGAGGGAATTCCAATCGCGACTCAAGGTGTCACGGTTCTCGCCATTGGGGTTTTCGGTGCTCGCGAGCCGGGAAGTGGATTCAAGGGCGACCAAGAAGCTTCTCCTCGTGGTGGCCGAGCAAAGGAGCTGGGGATATGGTACGCCATGGAGCTACCAAGGAATATGGCGCGAGCGGGCGAGCAGTGAGCGGGGCTAAATGGTGTGCGGGCGACGATCGGGAAGAGAGGAGGAAGACGAAGAGAGGAGGAAGAAGAGTGGAAGACAGGGAAGAAAGTGCATTAAATCTTAATCCTACTAGTACTACTACCAGGATATAGGCACCGTCCTCCGGAGTGTAAATATTTACACCGATGACATGTGGGTCTACCACAAGAGGGCCCATATGTCAGTTAATAGAGGACACAGGTGCGTAGGCATATTTGCGGAAGCGTGCTTTCATCGCAAACATGATGGCGGTAATCGTAAGGCTGATTTAGTAACACCAACACGCTGGTTCAGCTTATTAATTACGTGTCCCATCTCGCTGCAGCGTGTATTGTCACTTCACCGCGAAGACTAGTTGAATAGTTCTCTCCGACCGAGATGGGGAATGATGGATCACGAGGATTACCTTTCTACAGTATCCCTATGCCTCTACGCCACTTCACTCATTTTGTCTGCATCTAGTCACTTGTTGAAATCTATAGAAAGACAAATACTCCGTATTTGGGAACAAAGGGAGGCTTTTACTCCGTACTGGAGTATTTGGGAACAGAGGGAGTATCACCATATGGAGGGGAACAGAGCAAGTTTGAAATATGAACATGTCAATAGAAGGGAGTAAGCCCCATGCATGCATGCATGCATGCATGCAACATGCAACACTCACACGTACTCCACATGGACGCACGCAACACTCACGCACCCATGCGGCACACAACACACGATGCAACACACACGCTCACGCTCAAGTACTCAACCTACTCCCTACGTCCATGAAAGACTGTACATTTAGAGATTTACACATTGACCAGGGTATAATTAACGCCCAAAAGTAGCAGACTTATGTGTGCATGCGACCATTGAGATAAGAAGATTAAATGAAGGCCGTTGCATGTCAGAATTAAGGATAGACATGTAGCCTATACCTACAGCACAAGTTGGTGCATTAGTCAATCAATATCGATTTAGATTAAAGGCTAAATGCATTGGAAGTGTAGATGTACATCATGTACTACTACACTCTTAATTTTATAGCCGATGTACACTCTTTGTTGGAAGGACGAGCGAGGACACGTGCATGCACTCACATACACAGCCAGGGCGGTTCGGGCGCAAGGGTTGGACTCGTGTGGTGCCTGCGTAAAGTTTTGTTTAACTGATTTCTTTGCTCCGCCAACTGACAGGTGGGACCCAGAAACCAGGTGACAATTTAACCAGTCAACAAAGTGCCACGTCGACTATGTGGCCGGTCACTAGGGTGCAATACGGTGCTCTACGATGAGCTAGTGATCGTGATAATCGACGCACAACTATATATAGTGACCGTAAAGAGCGTATTGTTACATACGTTGACCGCCAATGTATTTTTCTCGTTTCAAATTAAGCCATATTGATCAGAAAGGACGCAGTATTGACTACTACTAGCACTAGTACTGCTTTGATGTGTTCCGTCAACTCGCCAACCGAGGAGAAGCTTGCTTACTACGCCTCTCCCTCGCCCACGCGCGCGGTGGTTCGTAGGATGAGGAGAGGGTTTTGACTATAGCGTCCTCTCCCTCTTCCTCTCCCATGCCCTCGCCCTCGCGGTGGACGTGTAGCAGTTCAATCGGTGTCAAATTGCCCGACGCATATTGTACTGTACTATCATCATTGTTGGACCTTCCGAAGAGGCGAAGAGGCAAGTGCAAGGTTCACACGAGTACGAACTGTTGAACCTCCCGAAGAGGCAAAGAGCCAAGCGCAAGGTTTTATAGGAGTTGTCGCTCTTGTAGGAGTGTACTACAACTATAGCGAACGATGCTACTGTATGATGCCGCCACGCCACGATATCCAAAGTTGTGCCACCTTTTTTTCTCAAAGAGCATGTTGGAGCCCGTGCAACAACCACACAAGTTGCACGTACACATAACACATTTACTAGTAATAAATTCTAAAGGACAAATGCGAGTATGCCACACAAGTTCATCTCCAATTCATGTGATAAATTTGTGCACGACTAGTCTACATATATCCACAAAGACTACCGCTCCCAATTACCGTAATCCACTTACACGTTATAGATGGGCTACATGCATGTCCTCCTCCGTGTTCCAAATTCTGTGTGTTCTTCATGGATGGCATGATCCATAGCGGTGGGAAACGGAATCATTGTCGCAGCTTTCTAGTCCGGTTCCACACGATGGAGACTCATCCAAGTCAAGCGGCATAAATCGTGGATAGCGTGTCCCAGCATGTCGTTCATCCGGCGGTGCGCAATGAAGACACAACCATGCATCATGAACAGTAGGCCTTCCGTGTCATGCACGGAAGGTGGCATCCGCTTCACAATGGGGTAGCTGTCCCCAATGAAAAGCGAGTACTCTCCAAGAGTGTTCCTCGGCACCCACGTAGCATCACGGGGGTCGAACTCGGCGCCGTTCATCTAGTACACGCGGCATCCCAGATCTGGACACATGGTGACATACATAGTCAAGGTCCATGCATAATAATGTTGTGCTCAAATAGGGCGGTCAGTAATACTGTGCAGCAAATAGTACTACTCCGGTATAAAGGAAGTAAAATAACCGGCTTATTATATATAGCCACTCTTGGCTACATGGATGGGATAGTAAGACATGGAAAAACAAAAATGCTGGCAGCTAGTGGGTTCAAGTCTTCAAAGGCCCAGCTAGCTATACGCGTCCTCCAAGGTAAAAAGTACTCCTACTAGTAGTACTAAGTATACTACTAGTACAACAATGAAAGAGAAGGCGAGAGGGTTAAAATGGAATACCGGGTAGATGGTGACGGTCCGATCGTGGTAGATTGTGTGACCATGTTGCACATTAGTGGTACCATGGGTAATGACTGCTAAGATAGTTGATCCCAATATGCCAAAGTCAGCTACAAGGTTCCAGGTTAGACCGAATCACGGATGCAAATGCACATCCAGGATCAGCGATCTTATTTCGATCGGTGGATGATTGGTCCCTACAAAATAATGGAGTACCGTTAGGGATGCAAATGATGGTTCGTGCATTCCGTTTGTAATGTCCCGTACCGTAGGATGGCAACCAGATGAAACAAGTCCCCTGGCTTGTCACCATGAAGATGCGGCCTAGATGGCGCGCGGCGTCTTCGAACGTGTAGGGGTACAAATCTGCCACCGCCAACATGCGCCAGCCTCTGCCGATACTGCGTCTTGCATTGATGGCAATCCATATGTCGAACACCGCGATGCGATAATAATCATCGTAGCCGCGTCGCTTTGTCGGCGGGTCCGCAATTGCTATCTTCTTCAATCTCATGTAGGCATCATCATACGTATTCAAGCCCAGCCAGTCCGGAAGGCCGATCCCAATGGTGGAGAAGGTGTCTACCGGAACGGCCGCACTGCTGTGGATGTTGTGCAAAATGATGGTGGTATCCGGCCGGAGGTATGCAAGCCAATATTCGTTGGTACCGATCCAGACCTATATATAAGACGGTGGGCAGCGGATAAATTACGGGATGGAAATGGAATAACTAAGTACTACATGATCAAACTCCATTACTGACCTGCTCAACGGACAAAATCCGACTACCTCTCAATGTCGGCAACTCTAGCAGAGTCAACGTGCAACCATGGCCAGGGAGCGGTGGACTGTTCGAAGGATTTTCCCATAAAAGAACCTTCTCCTCGAGGACGCATGGAAGACCAACAAGCATGGCCTTTTCCCAAACCTGTTTAAGCAGCGTCTTTAAAAAGTTGGTGCAGGTAGCACCGAGTCATGCAGCGATGAGGACGTCGGAGCGGCGTGCGATTTCTCCTAGAGGATCGTCGTCCAAGGTCTCGCAGCCCCGACGAGGAGGAGAACTGCCTAGCGAACCCATGGGAGAAGTGACGAACTGCCTTCTCTTCGGGGGGAGGGGAACCGGCGAGGAGGAGATAAGTGCGTAGTAACCGCAGGGCCTCATCCCTTCAATCAGATCGCTCCTCAAATAAGGGGTGAGGCTATTATTTACTACTAGTACTAGCATTATGGAATGTTATGGGATTGCATTATACTGTAAATAATAGCACTAGTAAGAAATTTTGGCACTAGGTAGTAGTTTTTGGCGTGGATTAAGAAATTTTGGGTATGTTTTGCCATTTTTGTACACGCCAACTAGTGTCAAAAACGCCTTACATTATGTGACGGAGGAGTACGTGATTGCATCAGAAAGCAGTAGCAGTACTACTTTTCTCAACTACGAGTATTAGTGCGATGTACTGTACTTCTAGTCTATTCTAGTCTATTATAGTGCACCAGTTTTGAACGCTTGAATCTCAGGGCCAAGGAGCTACAGTTGGAAGTGGAGGGTACTACTGTTCTCTAGAACCATCGATGTACTATCAATGCAGGGGAAGTACACCTGCGTAGTGGCCTAGTGGGTACTCTCGGTGCTATATTCAGCCGCTCCTCTCATGTAGGAGTAGCTGGCCTACTCACCGCTCCTCTCACGCACACACTAGCAGCCCTGTTTATCATGACGGTTATCATGTCTCATGGGGCGTAACATTTGAGTTATTTGATACAAAGTGATACTAGGCTTTTCGCCCATTTGTGGAGGTGTAATGGATCTCGTCGAACTTTGTTAGTAGTTCCTTCTTTATGAATGAGATGAAGCAAAGCTTTGCCTCCGCTTAAAAAAACACGCCAAGAGGAATTTCTTTTATAGTAGAGCCGATAATGGAGTGAAGTCCATGCGTAACGCCACAAGCTACAAGAGTACTAGTAGTACAACACTTTACATAGAGTACAGAGCCATATTGCACAGTTCCCAATGCCCCGCCAGGCTTTTCCGGCTCCTCGGGCTTAATTGGGAGGCGCTAGTTTAAATATGCTACTAGCTGATGAGGAAGCTGCAAGCGAGGTGCGTCTAGGGCGAGCACGCGAGCCACGGGATGCTGGGAAGGAAAACCCGTTCACGTGGCTAGGCTGTCCAGTGCACCCAGATTGTGGGGCCGCACGTCCGTTTGACTTCAAAACTCAAACTACCCGTGTAAAATATTGGCTCGCAACGAAGTGTAGTAGTACTATTTTATTAAAAAAGGTCATTGTATGCTCGCCGGATCGAACCCACAAAACAAGGTATACACTCCCGCGACCACTAGTAGTACTCGTTGGATTACAACGCAACCTAGAATCGCCTTTTATCGCTAGTAGTACATACATTGTTCTTTACAAGAAACCCCTAATAATGTAAGAAACCACTAAAATGCCAACAAACTACTACCACTTGCATACATGGCAGACTTAAGATAAGACTACCTTATCAACCATTGAACATGCTCTTACCAACCAAAATCCTCGAGTGACCTCCTACCTCCGGCCCGTCCACCTAGTCATCCTCGGCCATGGGACGCAGCTACCGCCGCCGGCAGAAGGAGAGGTCAAAACCGCCGGCCGGAGCCCATGTTGCGGCTGGATGCCAGCTCCGTCCAGCGCCATGACGCTAGCTAGCCAAGATAGCTCCGTCCACCTGCTTGTCTGCAAGGTTTGCTAGCTAGATTGGCACGGCAGCGCGGCGGCTTGCTCGCCAAGGCCAGCGCCAGCCATCCGCTCGGCGAAGGCCCAGCGGCGGCTTGCTCACTGGGAGTCACGCCGCCAGCCGCCAACCCGTGCGGAGGCAAGCGCGGCGTCCGGCCCGTCCGAGCGGCGCCAACTCGCTCATCATCGGTGCCACCGATTTAACACGATCTGCATCTTGCTTGAAGTAATGTTCAGAAAAATAATGATTTGAGGGGGAATAATCGGATAGAAGGTCGATGTGGGTCCCTCGTGTCAACGGTCAAACAAAATGTGTTGGTTTAAGCTGCCTCACAAGACGGACGTGTGGGCCAACCCAGTCATAAATGGGTTTAAACGAACCTAATCGGTAGGAGTACTAGGTACTACCTCTCTTTCAGTTTACACGGCGTGCTCGTACCCCTAGGTCGTCAATTTGACCAACCTAATACAAGTCATATATTACAAAAAATATACCAACATAAACTATGGAGTTTCTACTTTCAAAAGGTATAATTTTTGTGCTATATAGTTTATATTAGGGTGATAAAGTTGACAACCTAGGTATACGCGCAAGACTTGTAAACTGAAACGGAGGTAGTAGTAGTTTTTGGCGTGGATTAAGAAATTTTGGGTATGTTTTTGCTATTTTTTGTACAATAGATTCTTCCTAGGGCTGGTTGAAAGTGGTAGTTTTTTGTTAAATACTCTACATATTGTAAGTAGGACTGAAAGTTAAGCTTTGGACGCCAATAAGCAAAGCTAGTTACATAGTGCATATGTGTACATGATTGAAAGTAAATATCAACCATGAGTGACTAATATCTTGATGGAAAACTCGAAACTATGGAACACTAGAAAAAAATGCATGGTTGGAAATACTAGCAATGTTCATGTCCGTTGCAACGAATCATAATTAGAATAATACTTATTCACAAACTTGGTACAAAACACCATAATTTTGATATACATATGTATATTATGCTTCAATTATAATATATTCCTTGGGCTGTTTTGGTTAGGTCAGTGAGGGATGTGGTTGGTTTTAAGATACTAATTATGGGTTTTTCTACAAATTGGTAGACAAGTGGGATGTTGGTAAGAAAATGCAACAACTTACCTCACAATCGTTAGATGTAGATCTAATGGTCAGAAACGACGGATGGCAGACACACCATCATCACCAACTTAGTCTTGTGTAGGAGTACTAGCAAGATCCGTGCATTAACGGAACATCAAGATACATTTTTTTATAAAAACACTTGTCGTGATTGACCCTTGTGGGAGTAATCCCATGTGTAAAAACTAATGATATATCGAGAAACATGAGATAAGGTGAAGAGGAGTTGGGTGTGGTGGTGGTTGGTGGTCGGACTGAGCGGAGGCATGGGGGTTGACGACGCCGGCAGCGACTACTAGGGCAGTTTGTTCCAGAGGCTTCCTTTCTTAATTGCTCAACAATGAGGTTTGTTGGAGATAAGGATGAACAAGGGAAGGCCTTATCTGCAAATGTGGAGAGGGGTGCTGGTATCTTTTAGTTTAATTTCCATCCGTTAGATATAGATCAGACGGTCTATATCGCAAGATGGCACACGTACCATCATCACCAACTCGGTTTTTTATAAAAGAAGAAATATAACTATGGAGATACAAATGTATTACCGATACTTGCTTCCGTAAACTAGCATCTACATTCTATTCAACGCCTCGGCATGTGGGGCCTTAGCACAATGACTTCTCGACTGTGTAAAACAAAGATTTTCCCGTCGCCGACAAGGAGGGGGTGACGGCGGCGCGCTTTTTGGCTTGGTCTAGTCCTAGTAGTCATACTAGGTGGTCTAAGCGCGTCTAGATTTATTCTTTTTCACGTCTCGTGTTCGCTGTACTGCCACGACTGTTGATGACTAGACGGTAAGTTATTCACGGGGAAACCCTTGTTGAGCGTGTTTGCGAGAGAGAGAGAGAGAGAGAGAGAGAGAGTGTGTGTGCGTGTGTGATATGTTAGAGACTGAGGCAATGATAACAGATTCTTTGTGCCTATGTGTGCGGAGGATAGAGAGAGACATGTACATGTGGCTTTGTGTTGTGTAACATGGAGACACATATACATAATTAGAGAGTGAGTGTGTGAGATACACATGCGGACATGGGGAGAGATGAGGATCCAGATAAATGGGTGTTTGTGCATGTCTGTGTGCTTGTGCATGCGTTTGTGTGTGACAGGGAGAGAGTGTATGTGGAGTATAGAGACCACTGATGATGTAAACCTAGTATAAGGGAAGGGGGAATGGTGTGACATGTGTAGTAGCGAGATAGCATGGGTGCGGGCGGGGGGAGTAGACTATTTGGAAGAGACATCGAGTGTGTGTGTGGGAGAGGGGTGTGACAACGAGAGAAAGAGAGAGCTAGCGACGAGAGAGAGAGAGAGAGAGAGAGAGAGAGAGAGAGAGAGAGACAGAGAGAGAGAGAGAGAGGAAGAGAGGGGGCGAGAGGGGTCGTTTGTGTCCATAAATGGCGATAGATACGGAGACAATGTTGATGTTGTCCAAATTGGCCTATGAACGGAGACGCAGGGAAGCGAGTCATCGTGTGTGTGATAGGGACTTCATGAGAGATCTAGAATAGATGGTGTAGAGAACAATGTGCGAAATCGAGAACGATTATACATTAGGGAGCTATGCAAAGAGGCACGACATATATGTATACAGGGAAGGATCTGTGGCGGGTCTGCATGTGGGAGATATAGAAAGAGGAGAGTGGTGCACAAGGAGACAAAGTGTGCTTGTTTGCAGTCGGGTGGTGTGTGAGGTGAGTGCGCGAGAACCACATAACTAGGGAGATAGACGTTTGGGGGCGACGTTTTGTGTGTATGGGAAATATACACTCTACATAGTGTGTGTGCTTGGGTAAGAGAGATAGCGGGAGACCTAGAGAGTGAGGGAAGAGATGTGTGCATGCCCAGGAGACAAAGTGATAGAGACCTATGTTGGGGCTGGACTTTACAAGAGAGAGGGGTGTTAATGTGCTCGTGTGTTGGTGTCTGGGGGAGAGAACGACTTCTCTATGTGAGTGTGTGTGTGGTGGTGGTGGTGGGGGGTGACTTCAGATAAAGAGTGAGGTGTCTATATTTGAGGGACTTTAGCGTAATTGAGATATTGTGCACTCATGGTGGATCAATTTGTTTCACATTTTGTACTATGAGATAACGATACTTTTGAACATGCGTCATATATCTTGATGTACCAGAATTACAAACCCAAGATTGGAATTTTGGAATTCGACTCCATCATTAGCTTTTGTAATTCATTTAAACGGAGGTACATTTTTTAAGCCGGAATTTTGTGATTTCAAATTCATATATCAAACCTAGAGATATACACATACGGGCATGTTCAAACTTTATAATCATTCACTTTATTCATACACATACACATTTTTGCTTTTGTCATCATATTTAGGATAAACACATTTGGAATTTCATTTGAATTAGACCGTATGATGGTATTTGCTTGTAGTAGCTCAATGATCCACATTTGAATTGAATGGACAATCTAAGTTTCGAGTTGGAGACATTGATTTTCAAAACTTGCACATTTTTTTTTTGCGTGCAAAACAAACAAATTGTCAGCTATGATATCATAGTCGGCCGTACGAGAGCAGAATACTTATAATTTTAGGTGCCAAAAGCTTTCAAACTTCCCGCTCACATCGAAATATCACGTGCCCGAAAGTTTAGCCATGCGATATTCCTTTTTTACCCTAGCCGCATGAATGGAAAAGGGCTGCTTTGGTAACTCCATTGTTTTCCCCTCTTTGCCCCCAACATTCTTCCCCGTAACCCTCCCATTCCCCTCCCCGACCCCCCAACCACGGCAAGCCGCCGAAACAAGTCCTCCGCCGCAGCGGTGGACCACACACCCCCCCGGATCTACCATCCGCACCATGGAACCCCCAACAGCCAACACACCACATCACCGGAGCCGCTTCAATGACCGGGGCTTGTCCACCGCCTCCAGATCTCCTTGACCGCCATCATGGTCCACCACACCGGATCTGCTTAACCGCGCCCTCGTCCATCACAGCGCACGCCCTTTATCGACTTTCGCCCGCCCCTTCATTGCCCTTCATACAAGCCCTCGCCCTCGGCAACAGATCCGCCTCACCGAAAGCACTGCATAACGCTACCGAAGCCTTCGCCCATCGTGACCGGACCCGCTCCACGGACGCCATATTCAACTCCACCGCCCTGCTTACCGACGCCGCAGCCTCATCAGGTTATTTCGATTTGTACTCCTTCGGTTTTTCTCTTTATCGTGCAACTGTTCACTTACCACAGATGAGATTTCTTGTATGTCGACATGTGCTGCAACCGTAGCATCGGAGCCGCTTCAGCGACGGCGATAGCCGGCCCTAACTCAACCGCAACACGAGCACCATCGACGATCCTTAGCTATCAAGTACAACAACGATACCCATACGCCGCCGAGAATCAGATACTATCATCCAACGGCCGACGCCTACGTTCACTTTCCTAGCATAAGCACCGCACCTTTGAATTTCTTCAGGGCATCATTCAGTTTTTCATGAGACGCGTTATTACATACCAGTGCACATATAGTTAATATGCTTTAGTTTTGTTCTGATGCCACCTGTTGGTTCCATCAGACTAGTTAATGTTCTCTATGCTTAATTACACATCAGCAGACTAGCATGTGGTTCCACTGCTTTTTGTTTGTTTTACCCTACATTTTCTGATGCTAGCTATTACATCACTGCTCCGAGCCTCTATTCATTACTTGTTTGTGTGTTCTTGATCTTCCCAAGTTGCATGACTAATTTGATGCTTCTATTAATTATGGAGATGCCAACCCCATCAAGAAAAATATTTGTTCTTTTGGGGCTGGCACCTCGAACAAGCATAAAAATAGAGGGAAGCAGATATATTGTCGTGTATGCACACACCCTTCTTTCATTAGTTTAGATGAACCACTGATGATCAATTCGGACCAGTGCATGCGATTAAAATTAGTTTTACCTAAATAGATGGTGCAAAATAAACTACAACAACTACATTTGCAACCACGGGATGGTGACGATATTTTGAAAGAACGTTGCAACAGCAGCTAGGCTTCACAGCAACATATGGTAAGCCAATGTGTTTTAGTACATGTGAAATGTAATGCAAGTGGGCTGCTTTCTTGGCTTGTGCCCTCAACGTGTAATCCTTCCGAATTACAAATAGTTCAGTTGTATGCTTTGTTGTATTGCTTGATTCGAATGCTTGGTTGTTGTTACGCTATACCCGAAGTTGGCTAATATGTCAAGAAGGCTCGCTGTACTATCGTAAAGAAATGCATGCCTATTTCATTTGAGTCCTTAACTTTTCCCTCAACTTCATCACAAGACTGTCTTCGTAGTTTATATGAGGCCACACTGTTAAGTGCTTTCTCGATTATTTCAACCGCTTAGATGCCTTGGCAACTTAAATATAGCGTTGTACACTCCCTTTCAACTAGGGATGTCAACTGGGTCCCGTTTAATCCCGATTAAAGTCCACTAGTGGTATGATAGTTCAAAAGAGTTTTTTTTTTGAGGAAAATGAACTAGGGAGGTAGCAAAAACTAACTAGATGGGACTGGCGGATGTCGTTTATTTGCCACTTACAACCCTAGTTTCATCTTACCATTTTAATTTATTTTCGGCTGATGCTGCTTCGAACCATTCAAAATATAGTTTGCCATGCTCGGCAATAATTCGTCCGTCGTTTACCATGTAAGCTATCACTGGATCATACGATGACTATCTCTTACTTATGTCCAGCGGAAACCTTTCAGGATGCCGTTCACACTAGGACACAATGTACAACCCCGTAATCTATTTGTGGAAGCAAAGGCATGCCATCCATGTTACCAGATGGTAGCAGCTCAGAGGCAACACCGTCGAAGAGCAGTCTGAGCACAGATATTATAGTCCTTAAGGCTCTACTAGAGGTAGAAAGAGATGGTGTGGCTGCCATGAATGAGGTAATCTTTATCTTGAGGCTGGAAATTACGGAATTAGCGGCACACATTATTCAAGCAACCCAAGAAATGGAGGAAGGAAGAATGTTGCATTTGAAGACGGAGGAGGTCCTGTTGTTTCTGCTATCTGAAGCCCAAGGTAATCCCGGTTCTTCTTTAGATACCAGTTGAAATGGTCATTAGATTATTGTACTTGCATGTTGTGTCATGTCTCTGAATGGATTATGTTGAAGACCCCCTATGTTGTCCGGAATTACATGTTGTACATGTGTTGTAATGATACGAATTATTTAGGCGAGGTAATCCTCAAGACTTGTATGATTGACATAAGGTGAACTGTTTTTCGTGTGAGCATATTGTATTGGATGAAATAACTGTTTGAATCAGAGTGTATCCAACCTACTGAATTCAAAGATCACGGCATTTCTAAATCATAATCATATATAAAGGTGGAATAAATCTTTGTTGTGGTGTTCAAGAAATAAATAACAAAACGCATAATTATCTGTGGATATTCGTAATCGAATACAAATTGAATTTGAATTTAGTTTGCCAGGTCCCAGGGCTGAATGCTAATTCTCCCAAGTTTTGAACGAAGCGGCTAAACACCCACTATAATTTGTGGGCTTCCCGAAGCAAGTGTTTGCGAGATGGAAATTACTGTACCCACGACATCGAGTACATCCTTATCGACCGGATTTACACTGCTATCGATAGGGGTAGACTAGTAACTTCAATCAGACGTGGCACGACGGCCTCTGAGCCCATTCAGACACGGTGGGCGCCAAACGTGGGCGGCAAAACACATTTGATTCAAGCTCATCCAAAAGACATGTGTATCTTCCTCCATTTCCCCATTCATACACGGTGGGCAGCAAAACAAACTCTCCTCGTCTGAAATCGATGTGGGCTAATATATTAAATAGGGGCAGATGTGTAACTTCCATCAGACGTGACACAACCGCCCTACCTGTCAGCCCCGTTCATACACCGTGGGAGCCAACCGTGGGAGGAAAAACACCCTCTCCTCGCCTGAAATAGTTACCGACAAATATTTGGGAGATGCGAGATTACCGTCCTATCCCCAACCGACGCGATGTCCGAAATTTTAAATGGGTGATAAGTTCGTAACTTTCCCCCATTTCAGGGAAGCGCGTCCCAAAGTTTGAGATCCCTCCCTCGCCTCCATTTCCCCATTCATACACCGTCGGCAGCATGACAACCTCCGCACTGCGGCCAGCCTCCTCCGTCCGCCACCCCATCCTCCACCTTGCCGGAGCCGCTACCCCTATCCCGTCGTCCACTTCAAGAGATGGACGTCTCTCATCCACGGTCCTGGACCAGGATCCTTTCATCGCCTCCTCTCGCTTCATCGGCGCCGTCGTCCACGTTGTCGTTGCCGCTCCTACGACCGCCTCGTCCACGGCAACAGGATATATCCCCCGACCCGGCCGTCTGCCGTCTAAAGTCTTCTTCCCCGCCGCCGACAGCCATCGCACCCGCAGCACCCTCAACGTATCAACATAGGCCTACACGGCGTCGCAAGAGAGGTGGTACTCTTCCATATGTGCTTAAGTTATTGATCTCACCCGGAAAATAGATCGTAATTTGTTTACTGTACTTTTCTTGCCCGTACCAAATCGTAGTGGCTAGTTGAAAGCAAATATTGGTTGCGAAGTAGCTTTGTCCAGTTTGCACCTTCAGATCCGCCATGGCACGGGCACTATACTCGTAAAGCTTATGGTTTCCCCCCTTTATATTCACTACCATCATCGTAGGTGCTTCGTGTCGTGCTAGCACTGCTCCTCAAGACCTCAACCCAAAGCTTACGTGTTGAAATACGAATCTTATATGATGCTCATATCACTAAAACAGAGAATGTTTAATTGTTCACCTAATGTTCCTATATTCGTTTCGAAAAGCATGTGCGCCCCCCACTGGTTCAGCTAGTTTCACTTTCCTGATTTTCTCTTGATGCTTAGGGCTTTCCCCTTTTATCTACTCTACTATGATCTGCATAGGTGCTTTCTGTCTTACTGGCATTACTCCACCCTTCAAGCTAAACAACACAACACTCAGAATTCGAAAGCTTAGTTGTTCAAATATGATTGTGATATGATATTGATATTAGTTAACCGACACATTTAATTGGTTAGCTAAAGGTCCCACTTGAGTTTCCTAAATGCATGTCGCGACATATAGAGAGACAGCATAATTGCATTTCTTTGTCACTTGTTGACCATACTTTCTTGTCCATACAAAATCTTAGTTGTTATTTCAAAGCAAACATCGGTTGCTAACTACCCTTTGCACGGTTTGCAGCTTCAGATCTGCCATCCCACTGCCATGGTCAACACTGTACTCATCATGCTTATGTTTTCCCCATTTTATGATGACCACAATAAGCCTACGTGGTTCGTGACGTAATAGCACTGCTCCACCCATCGAGCTAAACAAGCTTAGTTGTACAAATTCATATCCGATATTATTGCTGATATTAGTAAAACTGACAGATGTTTAATTTGTGAGCTAAAAGTTCCTACTTTAGTTTCGAAATGTATGTGAGCCACATATGGATAGATCGGAAAGAATAGTATTTCTCTGTGCGCTCTGGTTCATCATGGGTGGCCAACCGACATTGTATTGAAAGACTTTTAATATCTTCAATATGCTTGCTCTTCTGCTCTTCTTTAAGATGATACTCTTCTCTTGCGGTCGTCGTCAGGTCGAGTTGTTCTCCTTAGTATATTTTGAATCTGTCGTGTCAGGCCGACTTGTTCTTCTTTACTATATGTTGAAGCTATCATCTGCAGTGTCATCACTTCGAGCTCTCATATTTTGAGTAGTAGGCCACATTATATTAATGCACACAACAAATTACAGCATGCATGGCATCTTTGAAAAGAATTACAGAGATAGCACAAAGGGGTTTACAGGGAGGCAGTATTGGATTAGAATCACTTCTGCATTACAAAGAAAATCTTACTTGTTTTTATGTTTTCATGCATGTCAGATATTGAACATTATCAAAATGAATATGAGAATGGGTGCACGAGAGGAATATTGCGGAACGATCCACTGGCTAACAAACTTGGCATTGTGGAGGATGGCCTATCTTATTCACCCATCAAGGTGCCTGCCCTAGCTTTGCAAAGTTGTATTGGTCGCACATAGTTTGCATCTGACCTCTTGCATTACTTCTACTTTGTTACACCATCTGCTTAGTTTAAGCATCATATATGATTATGGCCATACCTATCCATTTTATGTACCTATTCCATGTGTCGTCACACTATGTTTTTCCAGTCAAATGTTGTTCTTTCGTAATAGATGTCCAAAAGGAAGAGGATGAGTGCAGATCCTCAAGGAGTACAAACTATGTATTTGGAAAAGGTAGTGATACCGTTAAATCAGATAGATCAAGAGCCACGTAAAACACAGGCCCAACTGCACCACACTTTACCCCTACTCCAAAGGCCAAACCCCTATTAGAACTGCCGGAGCCCGGTAGCCAGTACTATCTGTGATATCAATTCAAAATTTGAACTCCTAAATTTCTGCTTGTGCCTTACCTTCTCTCTTGTATGAAAACTAATTTCAGATGAATCTCCTTGCTCAAAGGATCATACGATCTCAAAACAATAATGGGCTCTGCATTGCTCTTGTCAGTACCTCTCTCCCTTTTTCCTTGTAACGCTATACTTAATTAATTGCTATTTGATTATGTATCATCAGTCAGCACCTGAGCTTCATTATCCTCTGTTTCTGCCAATATTATTTGACCTATATTTACTTTTTGCAAAATGTAGAATAATGGCAACGCTTATAAAGAATTTTCTTTGGGGAATTTATTGAATTATCCTTCCATCAACATGGAGAAGGGCTTTGTCCAGCCCGTGTTAACATGTAATGTAAGTTCATCCTTCTCAAGCCTTCAAACTTTGTTCTAGTATAGATTTGGATAGGCATCATTTCCTCCACTGCTATTTGCTTTGCTGTTTACATCTGATGGGATGTTTGCAACAACTACCAGTTTCAAATTGTAGTTGTAAAAATATGTTCCTTATGCAGAACAGATCCATTTGGATAGGCATCGTTTCCTCCACTGCTATTCTTATATAATTGTGAAACCTGTTACTTGTCTCCTTGTTTCTCTTTCAGTCGTATCTCTTACGCCAGGCAGAACTTTAGGGAAGATTGTGAGCCAAACCATCATGTGGACAGCGAGATGACCCCAAGGTCCTGTCTTGATGAAGACAGTGAGTTGAAGCTACTCACCAGCAGGTGTGAGACAACCTTTGTGCAACCGCCTCAATCAGTTCGACTTCTTCAGTCTCAACTTAAAGCGGAAAGGCTTGCTTCAAATTTTAGCTCGACTTGAAGTCAAAGATGCAATGAAGATGTCGAGGACTACCGTGGCGCACCATCAAGTCTTAAATCTAGTGTTGATGCATCTATCGTTGACACAATCGAGGTCTACACAGCTTCTTCACTGTTTGGGGGCCCTTCTGGCCGTGCCTAGTGCCTTCAAGTGCTCTCGCTTTGTATATTCTTTTGTTGGCGCGTTTATTTGCACTGGTGGCGAACTTTGATGCCCAGTGGATGTAATATTTGATAGTCGTGATAGCCTAGCGTAAGTTGCTTGCTTATTTATTTCCTTGTTGTCTTGTTTATTTGTTTGCTTGTAATAATTGCAGTTCTTTTTCCGCGGTTTGCTAGTGGCTGCAATAACCTATTTTTGAAAACTAGGCTACAATAACCATGGGCTAATATTTACTGTAGTGACACTGGGCCTCCTACGGGCCGTAAAAACTGTGGGCCTTCTACGGGCCGTAGAAAGAATGGGTTTTCTAAGGGCCGTGAAAACAATGGGCTTTCTACGGGTCAGATCATCAATGGGCCTTATATGGGCAAGATGATAACATGGGCCAATAACAAGCCGCATTATGGCCGTAAACGGGCTAGAGTTGGAATCGTCCATTCATGGGCCGACCATAACGGGCCATCAATAGGCCGTATTTCATGACGCTATGAAAACGGCCCAACGTATTGACGGACCACAAATGGGTCGACTGTAACCACGGGCTGAATTTGGCCCACAAGCAGAAAATGACAGTAATGGGCCGTAAGTAAACGAATGCTGGAAATGAGCCCAAGAATAAATGGGCTCCGAGAAGGCCGAAAGATAACATGGGCTGGAAATGGCCCAACGGAATAACGGGCCGTTAATGGGTATAAAGTGATACACTGTTCATTACGGGCCATTTTCACCACGGGTCGTTAATGGGTGTAAAGTGATACACTATTCATTACGGGCTAGTTTAACCACGGGCCGTTAATAGGCCAAGAGTTACATAGGGCCTCATATGGGGCCGAAAGACTTCATGGGCCATACATGGGCCAGGAGTGAAAACGGGCTGGAATCATATTGGGTGGCCCAGATGACGCTACTGGGCCTAATTCGGATAGGACGTAACGGGCCTTGGATTAGCGGGCTGTAAATGGGCTATATGCGATCAGGCCGTTAACAGGCTTTCCATGGGCCGGCCCGCCACATTTTGACCAAGTAAAACGGGCCGGCCTTTTCACAGGAATGGGCCTCTGTTGGGCCGTGCCACGTGTCGACGTATCATAGGTGCCTTCCGTCCAATGAGTGGATGACATCTCTCCCAACGATGAGCAGACACGTGTTTCCTCCAGCCAATGATGATTTTACACGTGGAAAATCCCCATTGGTCGGGGCTGTTAACGGGTTATCGGATCCAAAACCCGACCCAATAGCTTAACGGCGTTCTGTTATGGTGGATGCCATGTGTCGGTCACCTTTGACGAAAGCACTTTTGTGACGCGCGATTTATCGTCATGGAAGTGGACACTTCCGTGATGATAATTTTGGTAATGTCATGCAACACTTCTACGACAGCACAGGTATGACTATCTTGATTCTGTCATAAATTTGTCATGGATGTACATGCATGACAAAAAACGCGACCTACTGTGACAAACACGTATCATCATGGAAGTGTATTTTTTTGTAGTGTAGCCCAAGACCCCAATCCACCAGAAGTTGCCGTCCGTCGCAAAGGTCGCCGCCGGTGACTCCCTTCGTCCCCGCCACCCTCTCGACCACTGGGAGGACCGCCCTGGACTGGCGGATCCATCCTCGCCTCGGAACCACTGGGAGCCGCTGTCACGGTGTTGATCGCCGGAGCCCCGCCTCTGCTCGGACAGAGGAGGAAGGAGGCGCGGCGACTGGTCAAACCTGACCAGTGGGCCCAAGGGACCCACTGTCAGTGACCCACGAGCCGGTCCACGCTGGTTTAAGTGAAAGCGTAAACCCAGAAGTACGCCTCCTCCGTATTTTTTATTCGAAACGTTTTTCTTTTTCAGTTTATTTTAAAAACAGAATTTTGACTAATCTTGGACTGGCTATAACTTTTTAAATATAAGTCCAAATGATTTGATTCTTTTTCTGTTGTTTCTCAAATTTGGTCTAATTTATTTTCATAATTAATTAAAAAAATCGAAACAACTTTTTTGTACTGTTTTGAAACTATGTGTTAATTCAAATTTTCATAAAATAGGATTTATAAGAAGAAGGCAACTTTCAAAAAGTGCACCGCCACTTGCATACTCTTGAAGGCAACCATTCTGAACCCTGGCATAGTATTTTTGTGTGTAGTTTGATACGGTTACAACACCACCTTGTCATGGAGAATTCGTTATTTTATGTGATGATACGATCATACGCATGAGTGCATAATTAAGATTCTTTGCTGTTGGAATGGATATGCTTGTGATAGTAATCATGCTCGTATGCCTTTTGTGCCTACCGGAAGGAAGCCGGGAAAGTCTCTGTCTTGGGTAGACACGAGCTTGTCTCTAGTTCCTCGTCGAGACGATTGTGTCCGGTATGGCATGATGAGGTATGATGAGTGGTGATTCTATCTGTTGGTTGAAATATATTTGCTATGCTAATCATGCAGGGAATACTTAAACCTCCTGAGTCGACCATAGATCGAGTCTAGTTCCAGTAACCCCCATACTTGTTTCGTACTACCACTTGTCCCTGCCGAGGGTAGGGTACAGTTCGGTAAGTTGTCAACCCCTTTCTTGGCACACACCGTACAGAGAGGCCATGGTGGAAGATACCGGGTGCATCCGGTAGGCATGCCACCTGGTCCTGGGGCATGGGTGTTTCCGATTGGGACCGGGAGGGGGGCACCCCTTAGTAGCGCGTGATATAAATTTGATCCCATGCTATTCGAGGTTGTAGCCTCCCCACTTAAGAGTTTTGCTTAACAGGTGTCGTGGGTGATTCCAGACACCGATAAGTTAAGCTGGTGTGTGCGGGTCAGGTGTGTTTTCAACTAAAAGACTGTAAATGGAATTAGTCCCGATGGACTAAAGGAATCCGTTACTTGTGGGTAAAGAGTACACCCTCTGCAGAGGTTAAATCTATTCGAATAGCCGTGTCCATGGGAAAGGACTACAGTCTGGGATGGGTCAAGTGTCGGTCTTAGTGTCGGTCTTTGGAGGAAAAACTGCTAAACCTGAACATGGATCGTGACTTGTGACTTATGATGATTATGATTATTACGGACCAATCATTTATATTAATTGAATTATCGAGTATCCCTGGGACGGTTCTACCTCCTGGATATTCACTGTGATTTTTTACCTTATAAGCCCTTTATGTGGTCTCGCACAGATGCCCGACTCTGGCATGTTTGTTATTTATATACTTTATAAGCCCTTTATGTGGCGTCGCACAGACGCCCGACTGTGGCATGTTTGTTATTTATTTACTTTATAAGCCCTTTATGTGGTGTCGCATGTACGCCTCGATCGTGGCATGCTTGTTATTTATTTACTTTATAAGCCCTTTATGTGGTGTCGCACAGACGCCCGACTGTGGCATGTTTGTTACTTATTTCACTTATAAGCCCTTTATGTGGTGTCGCTCAGACGCCCGACTGAGGCATGCTTTATATCATTATCCTTTCGAGGCATCGCTTCAGACACCCGATCGGTGCATTCTATTTCTACTCTAGTATTGCCTATTCATGTTGCATATGAATAACTTGCTCACGTACATCATGGATTTTATTTCGTGACTGACGTTGTGATCATAGAATATTTCAGAGCATGATGATCATTTGTTATATTATAATTGTGTTCATAATGTTTGCGAGTACATTCAAAAGTACTCACTGGCTTGTCCCTGGCTATTGTCTTGGCCAGATTTCTTGCATGGAGAGGAGCGTTGCGATGACAGCCCCGGAACCTACGCAATGGTGATAGCAGTCTCGCGAAGATAGGAGTTATCCAGGTCAGTTGTTCCTGTGGGAAATGGAGTCCCATAGACGCTGATGAACCACAAACCGCTTTCGCCATCAACCACTAGAAACCTTGTGTTGTACTCATAGGCCAGAATGGTCTTGTACTACATATTTTGTATTTTGCTTGGAATCTCTGTATCAAGTTGGTGCCTCATCAGCTAATAGTAATCCTGGGGCTGGTGAGCACAAGGACCATTTTCTGGGAAATTGATATCCCGAAAATCCGCCCTGACAGCCTTGGTATCAGAGCCAGGCTGACCATTGGCTAATCCTATCTTAGCCAGGTCGAAAAACCTAGGTTAACCAACCCACCAGACCTTAACCTAACCCCGGCCAAGCTTCTCGTGTAAGATAGCCACACAGTGACCCCGACACCTTTTGGCAGTCGGTGCCCAACCTATCAGCCTAGCCTGTCGATCACGCGCCAGTGACCGACACCTAAATTATCTCATTCGCAAGCGTGTGAAGGAATACTCGGTCCCCTTTTTCTATAAAAAGGGCACGCTAGCCTCAACACAGCACAGCACAGCCTCTTCCCCAAACCGAGCTATAATGCCTGGCCCTGTTGTGCACAAAGAGACCACATCAACCAACCTTGGAGGTTTTGTGACCGTGCTACCAAACCTCACCCGCCATGCCTTTGCATTAGAAGAACCCCCAGAATATGTTGTGTACCAAGGACCCATGAGCGGTGAGAGCCGTCAATTCTGGGCCACCGTGCACGTATATGGTAGGGCCTATCGCCAGAACTCCCCTACAGTTTCACCGGAAGGACAACTTCCTTTGAGCCACAAGCCATCCAACTAGCTGCTCGAGAGGCTATAGTTCAACTTCGGCACTTGTCGCCCAGAGTTGACTGTCGCTCGTTCTACTACAACCCCACCCGTGACGGGTATGGTAGGCCACCCCAGGTTGCCAACGGAGATCACGAGACGGATCCTGCATTGTTGCATCTGGTGCGCTATGTAAGTGCGCTAGAGGAACTGTTCGATCAAATCACCCTTGATCTGATTGCAGCTCATGGAGAACTAGTTCGCCGAGCCCCGGCAAGAGGAGAAGATGAGCCCGACGCCGACAACCCAGTCGTGCTTTTCGGACAACCGATTGAGTCCTTGAGGTCTGCCCCATCCATCGACCAAAATACTTTGGTGTCCCCAGAAGTGCTTCGTCGCCTTTTGGGAACACGCTCCAACGGGATTGTAGCCAACAACCCCCGCGAGGGTCATCATCGCTACCCCGACCCTGCAGCCCCTCAACTCCGTCCAGCTAACCCCGACGGTGAAACCCGTGGAGAAGCCTCGACGTCCACAAGGCATGCCCACCTAGATATTAACGAGGTAGACTAAGTCACTAAGTAGTACCGAGTCTTAGTATGTCCACGCCCTGTAATTGTGTGATTCTGTATCGCCATAATTAAATGTTGTTTGCTTGTGCGCCCCTACTTTAAATAGTAGCCATGCATAAGTATGTTAGTGTGCGGTTGCATTTTTAATTCCGGGCACAACTACCAAAACCACCCCACGACACCCACAGTAATACATCACTTTTGTGAGATATGTATATCTGTAGCATTGACCCCGACCCCATAGAGCAGAACCGACAAACTAGTTACCCTTCCCCGCGGTAAATAACCCAGCCCCAATGTTATATAAAAGGCCACCTCGTGACCTTGCCAAGTATCCCTCGCCTTGTGCACAACTCTCACAGCCATTTCTTTGCCATGCCGAGCCCCAGTATTTATCTGAGAACTTGATACGTCCATTTTGCATCATGCTGTTATATCAATATTTATTGCATTATGGCTTGTTATTACACATTATATCTCAATACTTATGGCTATTCTCTCTTATTTTACAAGGTTTACCATGAAGAGGGGGAATGCCGGCAGCTGGAATTCTGGATGGAAAAGGAGCAAACGTTGGAAACCTATTCTGCACAACTCCAAAAGTCCTGAAAATCCACGAAACCACCTTTTGGATTTAATAAGAATTTATGAGCGAAAGAAATAGGCCAGGGGGCCCACACCTGTCTGAGGAGACAGGCGCCCATACAGAGGGCCCCCTATCTCCTGGGCCCCCTGGTGTGCCTCCGGCGTCCATCTTCTGCTATATGAAGGGTTTTGTCCTAGAAAAAATCGTGGGCAAGCCTACGTGACGAAACTCCGCCGCCATGAGGCGGAACCTTGGCGGAATCAATTTAGGGCTCTGGCGGAGCTGTTCTGCCGGGGACACTTCCCTCCGGGAGGTGGAAATCATGACCAACGTCATCAGCAACGATCCTCTCATCGAGAGGGGGTCAATCTCCATCAACATCTTCACCAGCTCCATCTCCTCTCAAAACCCTAGTTCATCTCTTGTATCCAATCTTGTATCAAAACCACAAATTGGTACATGTGGGTTGCTAGCAGTGTTGATTACTCCTTGTAGTTGATGCTAGTTGGTTTACTTGGTGGAAGATCATATGTTCCGATCCTTTATGCATATTATTACTCCTCTGATTATGAACATGAATATGCTTTGCGAGTAGTTATGTTTGTTCCTGAGGACATGGGTAAAGTCTTGCTATTAGTAGTCATGTGAATTTGGTATTCGTTCGATATTTTGATGAGATGTATGTTGTCTTTTCCTCTAGTGGTGTTATGTGAACATCGACTACATGACACTTCACCATTATTTGGGCCTAGAGGAAGGCATGGGGAAGTAATAAGTAGATGATGGGTTGCTAGAGTGACAGAAGCTTAAACCCTAGTTTATGCGTTGTTTGTTAGGGGTTCATATGGATCCATATGCTTAATGTTGTGGTTAGGTTTACCTTAATACCTTCTTTTGTAGTTGCGGACGCTTGCAATAGGGGATAATCATAAGTGGGATGCTTGTCCAAGTTAGGGCAGTACCCAAGTACCAGTCCAGCCACATATCAAATTATCAAAGTACCGAACGCGAATCTTATGAACGTGATGAAAACTAGCTTGACGATAATTCCCAATGTGTCCTCGGGAGCTACTTCTTCATTATTAGAATTTGTCCAGGCTTATCCTATACTACATAAAGGATTGGGCCACCTTGCTGCACTTTATATACTTTATTTACTTTTTGCTCGTTACTATTTATCTTATCACAAAACTATCTATCACCTACTATTTCAGTGCTTGCAGAGAAAACCTTACTGAAAACTGCTTATCATTTCCTTCTGCTCCTTGTTGGTCGACACTCTTACTTATCGAAAGGACTATGATAGATCCCCTATACTTGTGGGTCATCAAGACTCTTTTCTAGCGCCGTTTCCAGGGAGTGTAGCGCTTTTGGTGAGTGGAACTTGGTAAGGAAACATTTATATAGTGTGCTGAAATTTTCTGTTACTTGTCACTATGGAAACTAATCCTTTGAGGGCCTTGTTTGGGGTATCTTCACCCCAACCGAAAGAGCAAAGAGATGCTCCTCAACCTACAGAACTTTAAGAAAATATTCACTTTGAGATTCCTACGGGTATGATCGAAAAACTGCAAGCAAAACCTAAAGCAGGATACGGAACATTGCATCCCGACTTACACCATATCTTTGTGGATGAAGATAGTGGATTATTTAAGCTTGCAGGTATTCCCGACGATGTTGTTAAAAGGAAGGTCTTCCCTTTATCTTTGAAGGGAGATGCAATGACATGGTATAGGCTATGTGATGATACGAGATACTGGAATTATAAGCGATTGAAGTTGGAATTTAACCAGAAGTTAGATCATATGCATCTTGTTCATCGTGATCGTAATTACATATATAATTTCTAGCCTCGCGAAGGAGAAGGCATCGCTCAAGCTTGGGGTAGGCTTAAGTCAATGTTATATTCATGCCCCAATCATGAGCTCTCTCGGGAAATGATTATTCAGAATTTTTATGCTCGGCTTTCTCTTGATAATCGCAACCTGCTCGGTACTTCTGTCTTTGGTTCTTATATGTTGAAGACTATTGATTTCAAATGGGACTTATTGGAAAGAATTAAACGCAACTCAAGATTGGGGTTCCGACGATGGTAAGGAGTCAGGCATGACACCTAAGTTTGATTGTGTTAAATCTTTTATGGATACCGATGCTTTCCATGGATTTAGCTCTAAGTATGGACTTGACTCTGAGATAGTAGCTACTTTTTGTGAAACTTTTGCTACTCACGTTGGTCTCCCTAAAGAGAAGTGGTTTAAATATAATCCTCCTATTGAAGTGAAAGTAGTTGCACCTATTACAGTCGAAGAGAAGACTATTACATATAGTGATCCTATTATTCCTACTGCTTATGTTGAAAAACCTCCTTTTCCAGTTAGGACAAAAGATCATGCTAAAGCTTCGACTGTTGTTCGTAAGAGTAATACTAGGACCTATACACCTCCTGAGCAAATTAATGTTGAACCTAGTATTGCTATGATTAAAGATCTCTTGGATGAGGACTTAGATGGGCATGTTATTTCTTTCTTGGGTGAAACTGCTAATATTGCTAGACCCGATACTAAAACACGTAGACCTGTTGTAGGCACGCCTGTTATTTCTGTTAAAATAGGAGATCATTGTTATCACGGCTTATGTGATATGGGTGCTAGTGCTAGTGCGATATGTTATGATCTTTATAAAAAAATTATGCACGATATTGCACCTGTTGAATTAGAAGACATTGATGTTACTACAAAGCTTGCTAATAGGGACACCATTAAACCTATTGGGATTGTTAGAGATGTTGAAGTCTTGTGTGGGAAGATTAAATACCCTGCTGATTTTCTTGTTCTTGGTTCCCCACAAGATGATTTTTGTCCCATTATTTTTGGTAGACCCTTCTTGAATACTGCTAGTGCAAAGATTAATTGTGAAAATAATATCGTCACTGTTGGCATAGATGGTATGTCTCATGAGTTCAATTTTGCTAAGTTGAGTAGATAACCTCGTGAAAGGGAACAACCTAGTAAAGATGAGATTATTGGTCTTGCTTCCATTGTTGTTCCTCCAACTGATCCATTAGAATAATATTTGCTAGACCATGAAAACGATATGTTTATGAAGGAAAGGGAAGATGAAGTGTTCCTTAAACAAGATCCTATGCTAAAACATAACCTCCCGTTGAAATTCTTGGGGATCCCTCTCCACCCAAGGGCGATCCCATGTTTGAACTCAAACCTTTACCTGATAATCTTAAGTATCCTTATCTCGATGAAAAAGAAATATATCATGTTATTATTACTGCTAACCTTTTAGAAAAAGAAGAAGAAAGATTATTGAAAACTCTGAAGAAGCACCGAGCTGCTATTGGATATACTCTGGATGATCTTAAGGGCATTAGTCCCACATTATGTCAACACAAAATTTCAGTGGAGAAAGATGCCAAACCAGTTAGAGATCCTCAAAGACGATTAAATCCCAAAATGAAGGAAGTGGTAAGAAAGGAGATACTAAAGCTCCTTGAGGTAGGTATTATTTATCCCGTTGCTGATAGTGAATGGGTAAGCCCTGTCCATTGTGTCCCTAAAAAGGGAGGTATTACCGTTGTTCCTAATGATAAAGATGAATTGATCCGCAAAGAATTATTACAGGTTATAGGATGGTAATTGATTTTCGTAAGTTAAATAAAGCTACTAAGAAAGATCATTACCCTTTACCTTTTATTGATCAAATGCTAGAAAGGCTATCCAAACACACACATTTTTGCTTTCTAGATAGTTATTCTGGCTTCTCTCAAATACCTGTGTCCGTGAAGGATCAATCTAAAACTACTTTTACTTGCCCTTTTGGTATTTTGCTTATAGATGTATGCCTTTTGGTTAATATAATGCACCTGCTAACTTTCAAAGATGCATGATGGCTATATTTTCTGATTTTTGTGAAAAGATTTGTGAGGTATTCATGGATGACTTCTCCGTCTATGGATCCTCTTTTGATGATTGTTTGAGAAACCTTGATCGAGTTTTGCGTAGATGCGAAGACACTAGTCTCGTCCTGAATTGGGAAATGTGTCACTTTATGGTTAATGAAGGCATTGTCTTGGGGCACAAGATCTCCGAGAGAGGTATTGAAGTTGATAAAGCCAAAGTTGATGCTATTGAAAGATGCCATGTCCCAAGGACATAAAAGGTATAAGAAGTTTCCTTGGTCATGCCGGTTTTTATAGGAGGTTCATTAAGGACTTTTCCAAAATCTCTAGGCCTCTGACTAATTTATTGCAAAAAGATATTCCTTTTGTCTTTGTTGATGATTGTGTAGAAGCATTTGAAACACTTAAGAAAGCTTTGATCACTGCACCTATTGTTCATCCACCTGATTGGAATTTTCCTTTTGAAATTATGTGCGATGCTAGTGATTATGCTGTAGGTGATGTTTTAGGGCAAAGAGTCGATAAGAAATTGAATGTTATCCAGTATGCTAGTAAGACTCTTGATACTGCCCATAGAAATTATGCTACTACTGAAAAAGAGTTCTTAGCAGTTGCATGTGATAAGTTTAGACCTTATATTGTTGATTCCAAAGTTACTATTCACACTAATCATGATGCTATTAAATATCTTATGGAAAAGAAAGATGCTAAGCCTAGACTCATTAGATGGGTTCTCTTGCTCCAAGAATTTGACTTGCATATTAGATAGAAAGGGAGATGAGAACCCCGTTGAAGACAACTTGTCTAGGTTAGAGAATGTTCTTGATGACCCACTGCCTATTAATGATAGCTTTCTTGATGAACAATTAGCGGTTGTCAATGCTTCTCGTACTGCTCCTTGGTATGCTGATTATGCTAATTACATTGTTGCTAAATATATACCGCCTAGTTTCACATACCAAAGAAAAGAAAAGTTCTTGTATGATTTAAGACATTACTTCTGGGATGATCCACACCTTTATAAAGGAGTAGATGGTATTATTAGACATTGTGTGCCTGAGCATGAACAGGAACAAATCCTACGCAAGTGTCACTCTGAATCCTATGGAGGACTCCACGCCGGAGATAGAACTGCACACAAGGTACTACAGTCTGGTTTTTATTGGCCTACTCTTTTCAAAGATGCTCGTAAGTTTGTCTTATCTTGTGATGAATGTCAAAGAATAGGTAACATTAGTAGACGTCAATAAATGCCTATGAATTATTCTCTTGTTATTGAACCATTTGATGTGTGGGGCTTTGATTATATGGGAAATTTTCCTGCCTCCAATGGTTATACACGTATTTTAGTTTCTTTTAATTACGTTACTAAGTGGGTAGAAGCTATTCCAACTAGTAGTGCTGATCATAACACTTCTATTAAAATGCTTAAAGAAGTTATTTTTCCGAGGTTTGGAGTCCCTAGATATCTTATGACTGATGGTGGTTCACACTTTATTCATTGTGCTTTCCATAAGATGCTTGCTAAGTATGATGTCAATCATAGAATCGCATCTCCTTATCACCCGCAGTCTAGTGGTCATGTAGAGTTGAGCAATAGAGAGCTCAAATTAATTTTGCAAAAGACTGTGAATAGATCTAGAAAGAATTGGTCCAAAAAACTTAATGATGCATTATGGGCCTATAGAACTGCATACAAAAATCCTATGGGTATGTCTCCATATAAGATGGTTTATGGAAAAGCGTGTCATTTACCTCTTGAACTTGAACATAAAGCATATTGGGCTATTAAAGAGCTCAATTATGATTTCAAACTTGCCGGTGAGAAGAGGTTGTTTTTTATTAGCTCACTTGATGAATGGAGAACCCAAGCATATGAGAATGCCAAGCTTTTCAAAGAAAAATTCAAACGCTGGCATGATAAGATGATACAAAAGCGTGAGTTTAACGTAGGAGATTATGTTTTATTGTTCAACTCTCGTTTAAGATTTTTTGCTGGAAAACTTCTCTCAAAATGGAAAGGTCCCTACGTTATCGAGGAGGTCTATCGTTCTGGTGCTATAAAAATCAACAACTTCGAAGGCACAAATCCGAGGGTGGTAAACGGTCAAAGAATTAAACATTATATTTCAGGTAACTCGATCAATGTTGAAACTAATATTATTGAAAGCATAACCCCTGAGGAGTACATAAAAGACACTTTCCAGAACGTTCCAGACTCCGAAAAGGCGTAGGTACATGGTACGGTAAGTAAACCGACTCCAAAACAACTCTAATGGCAATTTTTATCAGTTTTGGATTATTTAAGAATTTTAGGAAGAAAGAAGTAGTCCGAGAGGGACACGAGGCTCCCAGGAGAGAGGAGGCCGCCCCCCCTTGTAGGGCATGCCCCCTGTCTCGTGGGCACCTCATGTGCCTCCTGGACTCCGTTTTCTTGCATGTTACGTATTTTGGTCGGTAAAAATTCATTATATATACTCCTGAAGGTTTTGACCAACATATCACGCAAATATCCTCTGTTTTCGTTTCGAGCTGTTTCCGTTGCAGATTTAGAGCACCATGACTTCTCCCTCCTCAAACAACGAAGACAAGGATGCTTGGCTATTGAGGATAGAGTTGAAAAGAGACGAACCAGAAGAGATCAACAAGGATGAAGGGATCAAGAAGGCCATGGAGGTTCAATCCCCGGAGGTGAAAGAAGAAGACACCCCTCAACCTTTACCTAACCTTTTCACTCCAACAGAGATTGAAGCTTTCAAGATGATTGAGTTAGCCCACATACAAAACAAGTATCTCACACAGGAGAATATTTTGTTGAAGGATCATATTGCTGGGCTCAAGGGCATTATCCGCAAGTTGGAGGAGCTTTTACGCTTGATGTGCGATTATCCACCGTCATCATCACCACCTCCATCACCTCCGAAGAAATAACCACATGGGTATGGGCACTCCCCTTGGCAACTGCCAAGCTTGGGGGAGGTGCCCCGGTATCGTATCACCATCACACTCTTATCTTTACCGCTTTATTTAGTTCGCTCCTTTTAGTAATATCTTGATCTAGTAGTTCGAAGTTTTTGATATCAAGTAGTTTTGAGTTTTTCATTGTGATCTCTTTATGTAATCGAGTCCGTGTGCTATCTATAATAAAGATTAGTGTTGAGTCAAGGGCTTTGCTATGTTACTATGATCTTGTGAAGGTAGAAAGAACAAAAGAGTTCATATTGATCTTATGGATAGTGATAACTTCATACATAGAAAGTATGAGGCACAAAAATTGTTGAGAGTTGATGACCATAGCCTTGGTCATCGTTGCAATTAATAGGAAGTGATAAGGAAAGAGGGGTTCACATATCAATATATTATCTTGGACATCTTTTATAAATTGGGAGCACTCATTAAGTATGACATGCTAAAAGAGTTGACGTTCGACAAGGAAGACAACGTAATGGTTTATGTTTTCCGACATCTCAGTTAAAGTATATTGTCATTGACCTTCCAAACATGTTGAGCTTGCCTTTCCCCCTCATGCTAGCCAAATTCCTCGCATCAAGTAGAGGTACTACTTGTGCTTCCAAATAATTCTTAAACCCAGTTTTTCCATGAGAGTCCACCATACGTACCTATGGATTGAGTAAGATCCTTCAAGTAAGTTGTCATCGGTGCAAGCAATAAAAATTGCTCTCTAAATATGTATGACTTATTAGTGCGGAGAAAATAAGCTTTGTACGAACTTGTTGTGGAAGTAATAAAAGCGACAGACTGCATAATAAAGGTCCACATACAAGGGGCAATATAAAGCAATGTTCTTTTGCATTAAGATTTCGTGCATCAACCCTAAACATGCATGACAACCTCTGCTTCCCTCTGCGAAGGGCCTATCTTTTACTTTATGTTTTTACTTTATGCTTCAGTCAAGGTGATGCTCACCTTTCCCTTTTTATTTTTATCCTTTGGCAAGCTCCTCGTGTTTGAAAGATCATGATATATATATATCCAATTGGATGTAAGTTGGCATATTCAATTATTGTTGACATCACCTAAAGGTGAATACGTTGGGAGGAAACACAATAAGCCCCTATCTTTCTCAGTGTACGGCTGAAACTCTATAACCACAAGTATTGCGTGAGTGTTAATAATTATAGGAGACTACGAGATAGTTGAGTATGTGAGTTTGTTGAAAAGCCCTATTATTGACTCTTTCTGATGTTACGATAAATTGCAATTGCTTCAATGACTGAGATTATAGTTTGTTAGTTCCCAATGAAGTTTTTGAACCATACTTGACATTGTGAATTGCTTATTACTTGAACTTAGGAAATCATATGACAAAATCTATATATGTTGCTGTTATTAGAATGATCATGATGCCCTCATGTCCGTATTTTATTTTTATCGACACCTCCATCTCCAAACATGTGGACATATTTTTCGATTTCGGCTTCCGCTTGAGGACAAGCAAGGTCTAGGCTTGGGGGGAGTTGATACGTCCATTTTGCATCATGCTTTTATATCAATATTTATTGCATTATGGGCTGTTATTACACATTATATCTCAATACTTATGGCTATTCTCTCTTATTTTACAAGGTTTACCATGAAGAGGGCGAATGCCGACAGCTGGAATTCTGGCTGGAAAAGGAGCAAACGTTGGAAACTTATTCTGCACAACTCCAAAAGTCCTAAAACTCCACGAAACCACTTTTTGGATTTAATAATAATTTATGAGCGAAAGAAATAGGCCAGGGGGCCCACACCCTGTCCAGGAGACAGGGAGCACCCCCCCTGTAGGGCGCGCCCCCCTATCTCTTGGGCCCCCTGGTGGGCCTCCGGCGTCCATCTTCTGCTATATGAAGGGTTTTGTCCTGGAAAAAATCGTGGGCAAGCTTACGGGACGAAACTCCGCCGCCACGAGGCGGAACCTTGGCGGAATCAATCTAGGGCTCTGGCGGAGCTGTTCTGCCGGGGACACTTCCCTCCGGGAGGGGGAAATCATCACCAACGTCATCACCAATGATCCTCTCATCGAGAGGGGGTCAATATCCATCAATATCTTCACCTGCACCATCTCCTCTCAAAACCCTAGTTCATCTCTTGTATCCAATCTTGTATCAAAACCACAAATTGGTACCTGTGGGTTGCTAGTAGTATTGATTACTCCTTGTAGTTGATGCTAGTTGGTTTACTTGGTGGAAGATCATATGTTCATATCCTTTATGCATATTATTACTCTGATTATGAACATGAATATGCTTTGTGGGTAGTTACGTTTGTTCCTGAGGACATGGGTAAAGTCTTGCTATTAGTAGTCATGTGAATTTGGTATTCGTTCGATATTTTGATGAGATGTATGTTGTCTTTTCCTCTAGTGGTGTTATGTGAACGTCGACTACATGACGCTTCACCATTATTTGGGCCTAGAGGAAGGCATGGGGAAGTAATAAGTAGATGATGGGTTGCTAGAGTGACAGAAGCTTAAACCCTAGTTTATGCGTTGCTTCGTTAGGGGTTCATATGGATCCATATGCTTAATGTTGTGGTTAGGTTTACCTTAATACCTTCTTTTGTAGTTGCGGATGCTTGCAATAGGGGTTATTCATAAGTGGGATGCTTGTCCAAGTTAGGGCAGTACCCAAGTACCGTTCCACCCACATATCAAATTATCGAAGTACCGAACGCGAATCTTATGAACGTGATGAAAACTAGCTTGACGATAATTCCCAATGTGTCCTCGGGAGCTCCTTCTTCATTATTAGAATTTGTCCAAGCTTATACTTTGCTACATAAAGGATTGGGCCACCTTGCTGCACTTTATTTACTTTATTTAATTTTTGCTCGTTACTATTTATCTTATCACAAAACTATCTATCACCTACTATTTCAGTGCTTGCAGAGAATTTACTGAAAACCGCTTATCATTTCCTTCTGCTCCTCGTTGGGTTCGACACTCTTACTTATCGAAAGGACTACGATAGATCCCCTATACTTGTGGGTCATCATAACTCCAGATGCAACCCCAGGTAGCTTTGTTAAAATATTGTGGGACTTTACCTGCAGTACCATGAGTGCTATCCATCCACCCTAGTACGAGTTGCTCAAAGCAAGGATCACCCCATCCACCTCGAAATATTTGGCAGTGGTGCACATCCCTCCCTCAAACCCAAACCAAGACCCAATGGAAGTCTCCTTTGTGGGGAAATCTATGCCGACTCCGCATATGGCCATAGAAGCTGCTGCGTACGAAGCGCTTGCTCGCCTTCGATTCGCGGTGCCCTACGCGAGCGAACGAGGGTATTATTACTTCCGAGTCATGCAGCACCCGGAGAAGTAGCATCTTTTCCCGGTGGACGAATTGAGAGAGACCAAGTACTGGCCAACCTTGCACAGTATGTCATCGCTCAAGAGCATTTAACCCAGCGAGTAATGGGTTATCTCCAGAGCCTCGCTGATTTAAACCCTCAGATCGCCATCGGCAGACCACTGAGGCCCAACCAGGAGAGACGCATTCACCGACTAGTCAACCCGCTTCCCCCGATAGAAGAGGAGTGTGCCCCAATACCAGAGACGCTTTCTTAGGACCCTGTCCATTTACCGTTTTCATTATAGACATCACTGCTATGTTCATTGTCCCAGCATTTATTTACGTGTTGCAGCTCATGCGTTGTACTCTAAGTTTGTGCTATGAGTAAACTGTTTAGTATCAGCTAATAGGAGTAATATTTTGAAAATAGCCCTTAGCAAATCTCGAGGACGAGAATTTTCTTAAGGGGGGTAGTGTTATAACACCCCAAAAATTTAATCATGATTTGTTTATTAAAATTTTGCCAGGAAATTAAATTTTTATTTTCTCGATTTTTCTTTTGATTTTAGAACCTCTCTTTTCTTTGATATTGTGGAGTTTTTACCCCAAGTGAAAACTTTCCAAAAATATTATTGGACTTGTATACCCTCTCAAGAAAAACATTTCTTTTATCAGTGGAATTATTTATATAATTATTTTTCCTGAGCTTTATTTCTTTAAAAATAATTTTTCATAAGTTTTAGCGTCCCATTTGCACTACAACCTTTTCAAATACTTCCTTAAAATCCCCACAAAAATTTGGGGATGTCATGTGATGTTCCTAAATCACTTTTATGCAAAAATATCTTTTAGTCATTTGGAGATTTTGAGCTCTACCCCAAGTTTTCAACTCTGGTCCAGTTTGCACTTTTGCACTACAACCTATTTAAATATTCCTTTAAAACTTCCACCAAAATTAGGGGATGTTAGTAGTAATGTATAATTCAACTTTGTGCAAAAACCCACTGGTGTTCTTCGAAAAATTTGAGCAAATCATCCTCTTTTGCTCTCTGGCCCAGTTGGGTGTTTTCTACTGCAACCCTATTTTATTTTGCTCTAGTTCCCATGATCTTTCTCCTGCTTATAGACCACCCTACAAAACCCTTAAGTCCAGGAGAGTGGACCCATTGGAGTATTTTTGGTCCATGCAATGATGTCCTTTATTTTCTGTCCAGAATTGGTTTTCTCAAAAACTTGCACTAACTAGTTTCTGGTTTTGCCAAACTAACCTTGCCACGATCACCTACATCTAAAGAGACTATGATCTGGAGTTTTTGGCCACCCCAAGAGATGGCTAGATGCCTATGGCATTCTGTCAAACACCTTGAGTACATGAACATAATTGGCATGAACTCTAGTTTGCATTTTGAACCTGCTTGCTTTGCCAAACCAGCATGTCCACTAAGCACCTAGATAACTCTAACCTAGACCTGTTAATCCCTAGCCCCACCCAAGCTTCCTGACATGCCTTGGCATTTTGCCGAACACTTGGCGTCCATGCTCTGGGCGCGGCCAGAGCGCGTGTTTTGCATGTGCGTGCGCCCGAGTCGCCGCGTCCCGCTGCCGCCTCTCCGCATCCGTTCTGATCCCCTTCCACTCGCAGCCAACGCGCCCGACCCCTCCCTCGTCGCAGAGCCTCCCTGTCCCCCTCCTCGCGCCCAACAGCACCACCACCGCAAGCCGCCACCGCCGCTCCGACAGCCTCTGCCATGGACGGCGCCGCTCGAGCCACAGCTGCGCGCCAGCTGCCCCTGGAACAGCTCAAGCTCATCCCTTCGCCCTGCCAGACCCCGTCAGCCAACGCCACTCACCCCCTGGCTACAGACGGTGGTTCGCCGGCATTCTTATCCCCGGCCGCCGCGTAACCGACCTCGACCACCTATAAATAAGGAGCCCCCGAGCCCGTCCAGACCCTCAGGCGACCTCAAGCCATTTCTCTAAAGCCCCCATGGCCAGCAATCGACAGCGGGAAGCCTTCTTCCTCGTCTCTGATCAGTTCGGCCGCCGCCACGCTCCGGGGCCGTGCGTCGCAAGCAGAGCCTCCCCCGCCCATCCAGTGCTTCCATCCTCCTCCCCTCGACCGTGCGGAGCCGCCCAGCCTCTCAGCTTCGATCGGGAACCATCATAGCCGAAGACCCCAATCCACCAGAAGTTGTCGTCCGCCGCAAAGCTCGCCGCTGGCGACTCCCTTCATCCCCGCCACCCTCTCGACCACTGGGAGGACCGCCCTGGACTGGCGGATCCATCCCTGCCCTCGAACTCGTGGGAGCCGCTGCTCACGGCGTTGATCGCCGAGCCCGCCTCTGCCGGACAGAGGAGGAAGGAGGCGGCGATTAGTCAGTTCTGACCAGTGGGCCCAAGGGACCCACTGTCAAGGACTCCACGAGGCGGTCCACGTTGGTTTAAGTGAAAGCGTAAACCCTGTAAGCACGCCTCCGTATTTTTTATTCGAAACGTTTTTCTTTTTCAGTTTATTTTAAAAACAGAATTTTGACTAATCTTAGACTGGCTATAACTTTTTCAATATAAGTCCTAATGATTTGATTCTTTTTCTGTTGTTTCTCAAATTTGGTCTAGTTTATTTTCATATTTAATAGAAAATTTTCCAAACAACTTTTTTGTATTGTTTTGAAACTATGTGTTAAGTCAAATTTTCATAAAATAGGATTTTGAAGAAGAAGGCAACTTTCAAAAAGTGCACCCCCACTTGCATACTCTAGAAGGCAAGCATTCTGAACCCTGGCATAATATTTTTGTGTGTTGTTTGATACGTTTACCACACCACCTTGACATGGATCATTCGTTATTTTATGTGATGATACGATCATATGCATGAGTGCATAATGAATATTATTTGCTGTTGGAAATGGATATGCTTGTGATAGTAATCATCCTCGTATGCCTTTCGTGCCTACCGGAAGGAAGCCGGGAAAGTCTCTATCTTGGGTAGAACCGAGCTTGTCTTTAGATCCTCGTCGAGACAATTGTGTCCGGTATGGCATGATGAGGTATGATCAGTGGTGATTCTGTCTGTTGGTTGAAATATATTTCCTATGCTAATCATGAAGGGAATACTTAAACCTCCTGAGTCGACCATAGATTGAGTCTTGTTCCATTAACCCCCATACTTGTTTCGTACTACCACTTGTCCCTGCCGCAGGTAGGGTACGGTTCAGTAAGTTGTCAACCCCTTTCTTGGCACACACCGTACAAAGAGGCCATGATGGAATATACCGGCTGCATCCGGTAGGCATGCCACCTGGTCCGGTGGCATGGGTGTTACCGGTTGGGACCGAGAGGGGGGCACCCCTTAGTAGCGCGCGGTATAAATTTGATCCCATGCTAATCGAGGTTGTAGCCTCCCCACTTGGAGTTTTGCTTAACAGGTGTCGTGGGTGATTCGAGACACCGGTAAGTTAAGCTGGTGTGTGTGCGGGTTAGGTGCGTTTTCAACTAAAAGACCGTAAATAGAATTAGTCCCGATGGACTAAAGGAATCCGTTACTTGTGGGTAAAGAGTACACCCTCTGCAGAGGTTAAATCTATTCGAATAGCCGTGTCCGTGGGAAAGGACTAGAGTCTGGGATGGGTCAAGTGTCGATCTTAGTGTCGGTCTTCGGAGGAAAAACTGCTAAACCAGAACATGGACCATGACTTGTGACTTATGATGATTATGATTATTACGGACTAATCATTTATATTAATTGAATTATCGAGTATCCCTGGGACGGTTCTACCTCCTGGATATTCACTGTGATTATTTAACTTATAAGCCCTTTATGTGGTGTCGCACAGACGCCCGAATGTGGCATGTTTGTTATTTATTTACTTTATAAGCCCTTTATGTGGTGTCGCACAGACGCCCGACTGTGACATGTTTGTTATTTATTTACTTTATAAGCCCTTTATGTGGTGTCGCACAGACGCCCGACTGTGGCATGTTTGTTATTTATTTACTTTATAAGTCCTTTATGTGGTGTCGCACAGACGCCAGACTGTGGCATGTTTGTTACTTATTTCACTTATAAGACCTTTATGTGGTGTCACTCAGACACCCGACTGAGGCATGCTTTATATCATTATCCTTTCGAGGCGTCGCTTCAGACACCCGATCGGTGCATTCTATTTCTACTCCAGTATTGCCTATTCATGTTGCATATGAATAACTTGCTCACGTACATCATGGATTTTATTTTGTGACTGACGTTGTGATCATAGAATATTTTAGAGCATGATGATCATTTGTTATATTATACCTGTGTTCATAATGTTTGCGAGTACATTCAAAAGTACTCACTGGCTTGTCCCTCGCTATTGTCTTGGCCAGAGTTCTTGCATGGAGAGGAGCTTTGTGATGACAACCCCCACTACTAGGAAAAGGCCTACTAATGGCGCACCAGTTTTGCCTACTAATGGTGCACTACCGGTGCGCAATTAGTATCACGCCACTAGTATTTTTTACTAATAGCGCACCACTGGTGCACCATTAGTATCTGGTATACTAATGGCGCACCACGTAGTGCGCCATTATTATAGAACACCATGCGCCATTAGTATGCCTCCCAGGGGGCCATATGTAACCATGTGCTTTGTCATACTAATGGCGCACCGTGGGGTGATGCGCCATTAGTATCCTTTGGCATTCTAATGGCGCACTCTGTAGTGATGCGCCATTAGTATCCTTTATCTTGGCGCACCTTGAGGTGATGCCATTAGTATGAATATTAGGTTTTTTACTTTTCTGATTTTTGCACAGGTTACAAAATATATTATTGGACAGAATATAGACAGCAAGACACAACAGCAGATTCATCGAATACAATAGAAGATTAGTCTCCGAATACAATTCATCATATTAGTCTCCAAATTCAAAAGACCGAACAAAGATAAAACATTACAAGTCTCGAGACCGCGAGTATCGAGTTTGTCTTCACATTACAAGTCGATATCGATCATATAAACTACCATCACATAGAAGAGAGCTGCGATCATCACGATGAGCATCATCGCGATGAAACTGGTCTTCATCTGGTTCCTCCAACGCTCCCTCCTCTCTCCCGCTAGATAGCGGGCGTATCTAGATTCCGCCTCCGACCTAGTGGTGTACCCTTTGTAACTGTTACGCTGAACGGTGAACCTGTCTCCGACACTCCTCCCGATCGTCAGAGACTCCGGGAACCATACCCGTGTACACGGCATACGACGACATCTCTATGCACAAGCCAAACAACAGACAATACATAAGCAATATATAAGTATGCAACAAAAGGATCGGAAGAGAAAAGCAAGACATTAATAGCATGATTCATGGTCCTACTAATAAATAGCATCGATTACATCTAAGTTGAACGACTGTCCAAACCAAAGAGACATACAATTCATTAAAGTTTAATTACAACATGAGCCAATCAATGTTTTAGAACTACACATCACTACTTTCGACTCGACTCATGGGACAGGAGCGTGGATGAAGCCGCCGTCTGTCGTGATGGTCATGAAATCGCGGGTGTTGTCAGCCTGCATTTGTAGCGTTCCGTCTATCTCACTGTTGGAAGGTTAATATCTGAGGAAGAACTGCCCCGAGGTATGAAGGACATCTTGATGGATGATGTCCGCAAACTCTGACAGGATGCGAAAGAATTCCTGTCTGATGTCCGCGTCCTGGATTGCCGACACTTTTTCGGCCCAATCTTTGAGATTATCTGGTAGCAGAAGGTGATAATGGTCCCTTACGATCGCCCGCATGTGATGGAGGGCGTAGTAGGCATCCTTCTGACCGCCAGGAGGCTGCTTGACGCAGCAGAACGTCATATTGTGGGCAAACATGTGCTTGCCGTACTTACGAACTGCCCAGGTGAAGGTGCCTCCAGATTTGGCGTAGCCGGGGAGAACATCATCAAGAACTTTCTTGATATTTGTGTAGTCTATCTTGGAGTCACGGTTCGGGTCGAAATACGTGGCCATGGAATATTTGGGGTTCAAGAGGATGAGTGTGCAATGTGTCACCGCACGTAACATGGAATGTTAGAAAAAAGAACGATCGAAATCTAAGAAATCATATGTTACAGGGCGGTTAAGGGATGACTTACTCGGGAAAGTAAGCCACAAGGAAGTTATCCTTATCTGGGTTTGCCAGAATGATGCCTTCGAGGTGTGAACTCGCAACTTGGCGGTCCCCAGCGCTGCTCAAGAACTTGGCACGCATGTAGAAGGGGTCGACTATCACGATGTCCGGGGTCTTGTCTCTAATGATCCGCATCTCCATACTCAGCGAAAAGAGCCGAACGAAGGTGTAGTGCAGCGGATGAAGGTTAAACATAGCAAAGATGTCATCAAACCGCAGGAAGATCGCACTCGATGTCGCCATCCACAAAGCCCTTGCCCTCCGCACCTTGGCCACGAAAACCGGGTATGCCACATCATTCTCTCTGAGACACCGCTTCTCCAAAGAAAGAACACTGTCATGCAGACTCCGCATAGCACCGGTTGCAGCATTGAGCATATTTGTCGGTAGCATCGCCCTACCCGCCACATGCACCCTCCTCGAGATATCCTTAGGTGAAGGTGGCCCGTCCCGAAAGCACGGATCGCATTTCGGTGCCCGGGCTCCCACCGGCGCCCTTGTTAGTCTTTCGTTTCCGTCCCTTCTTCTTGATCTGCTGTAATGGGACCAAGTTCTGCTCACAGACCACCTTCTTGAGCGTGTTGGGGCTGATAATATTTTGCACCTCAGCTATCTGAGGCTCGGTGAAGGCGGGAGCTGGAGGCGTCTCCTGAGAATTGAACGCCAGACGACGCCTGTTGCAATTGGATTTCTCCGCCGTACCAGCTAGATCACGGTCGTCTTGGTTGGGTTCTTGAGAAAGAGGCCCGCAGAACTCGTCAGCGTACCCATGTGGTCGTCTTGTGGTGTATGCTGCTACTTCATCGTCGTCGTCATGTTCGATCTTCGGGTCGCCGTACTTGTCGAAGTATTGCTCATTGGCTACTCATTCCGATGATCTTCCTTTTGCCTCTCCTCACGGCAACATGACTGGGCTTTGGCGGGTCGGTAATGAAGAAGCATTGGTCCACTTGGGAAGCTAGTACCCATGGCTCATTTTTCAAGGTGACGCTTATGCGCTTGGGTCTTGGATTTGGCTTCGGGTATAACCATGGTGGTGAAATACCGGTCTTCTTTTAGGACGCTCTTGGCCCATCTGACATGGAACATCGGGACCTTCTCTCCAGCGTAGCTCAGCTCCCAGATCTCCTTGATCCTTCCGTAGTATATGTCCTTGTCGTTACCGGTGTAGGATTCCATCGTCACCCCGGAGTTCTGATAACCATCGCCCTTCATGTCCTTGTCCTCGGTGTAGAATGTGTAGCCGTTGATATCGTACGCCTCATAGGTCATTAGGTTGTGCTCGGCGCCCTGTGACAAGGCGAATATGAGTTGTTCTTCCGCGAAAGAATCCTCATGTAAAGGGTACGACGGAAGCTTCTGCTTGAACCAACGCGTGAAACATGAGTTGTGCTCTTTGATTATATCTCCGTCCGTCCTCTGTTGGCCTCGGTCATTGTACCTCTTCTCAATAAAGGTTTTGTGCTCTACCACCCAAGGATCGACCACGTCTATGTGTTGTAGGCGACTAGGTTTGCTCTTTCAAAGTCAGCGAGTCGACCCTCAAAGTCGACATGCTTTCGCGGCGACCCTCACGGTGGCCCCATCCAGCTAGCCTACCAAGGTGCCTGTTGACGGGCAGACCAACAGGGTTCTCGATGCCTAGATAATTCATGCAGTAGGAGATGCACTCTTCGGTCAGAAAGCCCCTGGCTATACTTCCCTCTGGACGTGACATGTTGCGAACGTATCCTTTGATGACACCATTCATCCTTTCGAACGACATCATGCTGTGCAGGAACATCGGCCCGAGTTGGATGATATCCTCCACGATATGGACCAGCAGATGCACTATAACATCGAAGAATGCGGGCGGGAAGTACATCTCAAGCTCGCATAGTATCACCACGATCTCTTCCTCAGAAGCTTTACGAGTTGCCTCACGCCAACCGACTTCCGAGAGATGACGTCGAAAAAGTTGCATAGGCCAAATAGCATTTCACGGACGTAGCGTCCATGATCCCACGGATTGCAACCGGAAGTATCTGCGTCATCAAGACGTGACTTCATCCCGCTGAACTTCGCTTCCACGGTCTAGGTATCTGCTTATCTTCCCAGCGTAATCGTAAGGAAGTTTTACTCCTACAAGGCAGGTGAAAACTGCTCGATCTCCTCGACTTAGAGTGAAGCACGCGGGAGGGTAGTCATTTCCGGTCTTCTTGGCCTTTTTGCCTTTGCGACGACTTTCTGTGTCCTGCTTCACCTCATCATCATCATCATCATCATCATTAGCGTGAAGCTCCTGCATGATGCCCATTGATTTCAAGTTTGCCCTTGCTTTTGGCCCATCTTTGGTCCTCTCTAGCATGTTGAGCAGGGTACCAAGCATACTCTCGCACACGTTCTTCGTGGTATGCATGGCATCAAGGCTGTGAGGCACACGGTGGATCTTCCAGTACGGAAGTCCCAGAAAACAGACCTCGTTTTCCATACCTTCAGAAGCGGCTCAGGTGCCTTTTGTTTCTTTCCCGGCTCTGGCGCCTTTTGCTTCTTTCCCGGCCGTGGGCAATCTTTCCAATTTTTCAACAGCTCGTCTCTTTCCTCGCCGCTCCTCGTACGCGGGCGCCTTCGGGGTTCGGTTTCACCATCGAACAGATCCTTGCGTTTCCTCCACGGGTCATCGTCGCGAAGCCACCTTCGATGTCCCATGAACACGGTTTTCAAAGACCCGGGTTCTCTATCTAGCTGGCGATACATTGTGTCATCCATGCACCTTACGCATCCAGAAAATCCGTGGACCACCTGCCCCGTGAAATATCCGTAACCGAGATAGTCATGCACCGTTGTGAGCAGTGCGACTCTCATAGGGAAATATTCTTTCTCTACAGCGTCCCACGTATTGGTTGGCATTTTCCACAGCGTGTCTAGCTCCTCTTTCAGCAGCCCCAAATACAGATTGATGTCGTTCCCTAGTTGTTTCGGCCCTTCAATTAGCATACTCATGTGAATGTACTTCCTCTTCATGCACAACTAGGGGGGAAGGTTATACATCCACACAAACACAGGCCAGGTGCTATGTGTGCTTCTTCCTGCTGCTAAACGGATTGACTCCATCGGTGCTCGCGCCAAAGACGATGTTCCTTGGATCCTTCCCAAATTCGGTCTTGAAGTTCAACGCTTGCCACCGCTCGCATCCTTAGGGTGCTCAGCATCTTGTCTTTTTTATTTATCTCCGGATCATTTCCGTCATCTTCCCGCTTCTTCTCCTCCCTATCCGCGTGCCAACGTAGGAGCTTTGCTACCCTAGGGTCCGCGAAATACCGCTGCAGACGAGGAGTGATCGGAAAGTACCACACCGATTTTCGAGGAGCTTTGTTCCTCTTCTTGTATCGAGTGACGCCGCACACCGGACATATGGTAGACTCTGCGTGCTCGTCCCGATAAATGATGCAATTGTTCATGCACACATGGTATTTCACGTGCGGTAAATCCAGAGGACACACGATTTTCTTCGCCTCCTCGAAACTGGTCGAGCACTTGTTCCCCTTGGGAATACGTTCGTGCCAGAATGACATGTTCTCGTGGAAGCATGCGTCGGTCATTTTGTGTTTTACCTTCATCTCCAGAGCCATGAGCGTTACTTTCAGGCAGGCAACCTCGGGCCTGCATCCTTCATACAATGGAGTAACAGCATCTATCTCCAGTTGATCCAGCTTGGCTTTCTCTCGGGCGGCAGCTCTTGCGTTATCCATCTGCTTGAGAGGCAGCTCTTGAATATGAGGGTCCTGCACCCAGCCTCCATCGTCGTCCGCTCCGGCATCTTCATCTTTAATATCATGCCCTTCGTCTTGATCTTCCTCATCATCATGTCCGGCATCTTCTACATGATGACTGTGGTACAAAGATCACCGTCGTGATCATGTCCCGGAGATTCTTCGCCTTCTCGCCCGCCCTCGCCGCGGTGGTTGTCTTGCTGCCCTTCCTCATTTCTTGCCCGGCCCCCATGGACGACTTCGTAGTCATCTTCATCACCTTGCCACCGATAACCATCCATGAAACCACGCAAGAGCAGGTGGTCCCACACCTGCCCGGAATCCAGGTCCGCAATAAGGCTCTTCAACTTGCATCTTTGACACGGACATCTTATCTCCATCTTGTTCTTTTGAAGCATCTCGGCCTTCACGGAGATCAAAAACCTATTCACGATGCCTTTCAACATCGTAAGGACTATCATGGTCGCCTCATGGGTAGAGCAAAACGATATTTTAGAACCAAGAAAAAATTTGGCATGACTTCGCCTAAAAATAGGACCAAAAGAATGCATAGTTCCAAAATTCTACTAAACGGAAATGAATCAACATTCCGGCAAAATATTGGCAACTATCGCATTTCAAATACCGGTACTTGCAAACACAAACATATATGCAACACCACAAACATATGCAACACCATAAACATACATAGAGATCTAGCTAGGCCACAAAAAGTGCATGTGCACGTTGTTGGAGCGAGCTAGGGAGAAAAAAAGTAGATCTATAACATGAAGATAGCTTTCCCCTTACTTACCTATCAAAAAAAGGTAATTTCACCACTTAATTTTGATGAATCTATGGTGCAAATGAGGTGAGGAGGAGGAGGCAGCCGACAAGCTTGGAGAAGGAGGTGGAGGGAATGAAGTGGGGAAAGTGAGTGTGTAGGTGTGGCTGTCCAAAATATCTAGCTGGTCCTAGGTTACTAATGGCGCACCACACAGCCGTGCGCCATTAGTAGTTTTGCAGAAAAGTAATATATATATATATATAAATATATATATATATATATATATATATATATATACTAATGGCGCACCGTGGCATAGTGCGCCATTACTAGTTTAAACTAGTAATGGCGCACTTTGCCACGGTGCGCCATTAGTAGTTTTGCAAAAAAAAGAATAAAAAAAATACAGTACTGGCGCACTCTGTGGCTGGTGCGCCATTACTAGTTAGAACTAGTAATGGCGCACTTTGCCTGGATGCGCCATTAGTATGTTTGGAAAAATGAAAAAAAAATTGTTACTAGTGGCGCACCTTGTGTCTGGTGCGCCATTAGTGTCTTCCACACTAATGGCGCATGACCACATGGTGCGCCATTAGTATATAGTAGTGGCGCACCACTTCTCTGGTGTGCCATTAGTGTTAATTTCATCTATAGACCTTTTCCTAGTAGTGCCCGGAACCTACGCAATGGTGATAGCAGTCTCGCGAAGATAGGAGTTATCCAGGTCAGCTGTTCCTGTGGGAAATGGAGTCCCATAGACGCTAATGAACCACAAACCGCTTCCGCCATCAACCACTAGAAACCTTGTGTTGTACTCATAGGCCAGAATGGTCTTGTACTACATATTTTGTATTTTTCTTGGAATTTCTGTATCAAGTTGGTGCCTCATCAGCTAAGAATGTTTAGGTAGTATATATACTATTTTTTTGATAGTATGTATCATATTTTGAGTATGCTCTCTTTTATGTACAAATATAATAAAAACCATGGGCCAAGTTGAAATTTTTTTCATGCAACTCACTTGGGAGTATCTTATATATAGTATATGAACATACTTAAAATGATAAAGTATGATATATATACTACCATAAGATAGTATGTGAGACATGTGGGGTAACTACCCCCAGGCGGTAGGATGGATTTTCCATATATATATATATATATACCCCACATATCTCATATACTACCATGTGGTAGTATAAGTACTATTTTATTATTTTAAATATGTTCATATAATATATGTAAGATATTTCAGAGCAAGTTACATGAAAAAATAGCATATGAGCCCATAGTTTTTGTTATATTTGTGAAATACGTACATATTTGTACGTAAAAAGAGCATACTCAAAACATGGTACATACTACCTAAAAATTAGTATATATATACTACCTAATCATTGTTATATACTACATACTACACGTACATACTCTCGGTTTAGATAGATACTACATACAACATACAAAATGCAAGTGGTGGTAACTACCACTGCTTGTAGGAAACATTTGTCCTATATATATATATATATATATATATATATATGTGTGTGTGTGTGTGTGTGTGTGTGTGTGTGTGTGTGTGTGTGTGTGTGTGTATTGTTTCGCTTAACAGAATATTATTCTGTTACCCTACTTGAACTGATGGTTTCAGACGGTTCTACTGATGATTGTTGTTAGGAAAATGCAACTTTGTATTATCTTTAGGCCAAAGCCACCATATATACAAGTACAAGTGGGAGGCCAAAGGCCAAAATACAGAAAGCCAAAAGACATCATAAATATAACTCTAACACCCCTCCCCCCCTCAAACTCATGGTGGATCTGCAACACTGAGTTTGCAGAGATAAATCCATGGTGTGCTCGAGTCTGGGCCTTCGTGATTAAGTCCGCCAACTGTAACTCAGAAGGCACATACTGAAGAGCAATAACATGGTCCTGCACAGCAGCGTGCACAAAGAAAACATCAACACCAATATGCTTGGTAAGCTCATGCTTCACGGGATCCCATGCAATACTGATAGCACCTGTACTGTCTGATAGGAGTGTAGTAGGTGTAGTAATAGAAACACCAAAATCCTCGAGTAACGAGCGTAACCAAGTCACCTCTGCGGTGAGAAGAGCCATAGCTCGCAACTCAGCCTCAGCACTCGAACGGGAAACCGCAGTTTGTTTCTTCGTCTTCCAGGCAATTAGAGAACCACCAAGAAAGACACAGTAAGCAGAAATAGAACGACGATCAGAAGGATCACTAGCCCATGTAGCATCCGAATAGGCCTGGAGCTGTAACGAGCCGGAACGAGGAAAGAAGAGACGGTGAGAGATCGTTCCACGAAGATATCGTAGAACACGAAGAAGGTGACTATAGTGAAACGAAGTGGGAGAAGAAACAAACTGACTCAGTATATGGACAGGATAGGAGATATCTAGACGAGTGATAGCGATATAAACAAGACTCCCACCAAGATGACGATAACGAGTCGGCTCAGACAAGGGCTCACCATCAGAAGCACGAAGGTGAACATTAAGCTCCGTAGGAGTTTCAACATTGCGCTCATCACTAAGAGCCGCACGAGCAAGAAGATCCTGGATATACTTTTCTTGGGAAATAAAAAAGCCATCAGAGGTGGAGGAAACCTCAATCCCAAGAAAGTAACGAAAAGGACCAAGGTCAGGCATAAGAAACTGTTCGCTGAGACGGGCCTTGACAAAGGCAATGTACTCAAGATCGTCGCCGGTGATGGTCATGTCATCAACATATAGAAGAAGAAGAGAGCGACCACGAGCAGAAAGGTGGACAAACAACGCTGGATCATGAGCACTAGGAGAAAAACTAGCTGCAGTCACCACAGAGGCAAAACGCTCAAACCAAGCGCGAGGGGCTTGCTTGAGACCATAGAGAGAGCGACGAAGACGACAAACCATGCCATCAGGAACAGAATACCCAGGTGGTGGTTGCATATAAAACTCCTCACGCAACTCACCGTTAAGAAAGGCATTCTTAACATCAGGCTGAGACACAGACCTATGGTCACAGCGAGAAGTGTGCAGATAGTGGTCATATGGGCCACAGGAGCAAAAGTCTCATCGTAATCACGACCATGCTCCTGCTGAAAGCCACGAGCCACAAGACGAGCTTTATAATGCTCAAGAGAACCATCAGAGCGAGTCTTAATCTTGTAGACCCACTTACAAGTGATGGGACGGACATGGCGAGGAAGAGAAACCAGATCCCACATGCCAGTGCGCTCAAGTGCAGCAATCTCCTCTGCCATCCCAAACTGCCATTCAGGATGAATAACAACATCGCGATAAGAGGTAGGCTCAAGTACAGTGGAAAGACCATATCGGGAAGGAGAATAGCGGTCGCGTTGAGGACAAGGCCGAGCCCGAAGACCATAAGTCGGTTGAGAAGAGGAAGACGGCTCACCAGAAGTTGAGGGCGCATCAGTGGACGCATCCACAACACGTGGACGACGAGTGTAATGGAAAAGAAAAGAGGGACGAGTAGGAACCACAGGTGGTGGAGATGGGGAAGACATTGGTGTTGACGGGGAAGGCATCATTGATGAAGGTGGCGATGGCGAATGTGTAGGGGATGAAGGTGGAGAGTGAGCCTGTCGGTGTACTAGAGTAGGGGTACCCTAGTATCCCGAACTCATGCACGGGCAGTTGCAGCACCCCGCGGCAAGGCTTGCCGGGTGACCGCCAAGGTCCTCCGTGGTTCCTTTGGAGCCATTCAAGAACAAAGTATTCAAGCCAAGGAGACAAGGCCCCGACAGGAGGAGCTTGCCAGGAAGGCCAACCAAGGCATGACCAAAGTATTTAAGCCAAGGAGACAAGGCCCAGGCAAGAGGAGCTTGCCGGGAAGGCCAACCAAGGCATCTCAAGGAACTTGCCGCGACACGCCACGCAGCGTCCGGCGAGGCCTGGTGAGCGACAAGCTTCCGGACGCGAAAAGACGATTTATCACGGCAAAGGCGCTTGCCGCGACAAACTACCACTCTGTACCCTCGCTCCGGCACATCCACCAACATGTCGGCTCGACCTTTCCAGCGCCGCTGCGTGGCAAGAGGCTGTCTTGACCAGCGGTCTTAGCGATGGCGGCGGCCGACAAGATTGCCATCGTGGCAAGCGGTGGCGTCCCCGACGGTCCCTTTTTGCACTGTTTGGGCGACGTGAAGCGGGCATTTAATGCCTTTGTCCCCTGCCGTCAGGGTTAGGTATGATACACTGTACAGGTAGTTGTACCAACCGCAATTCCTTTTCCATTTTTACCCTTGTCTATGTTGCCACCTGTCGGAGACCCCTTGAGCATATAAAAGGAGGCCCATGCGCAACGTACAGGGGGGTTCGAAGGCAGAAAACACTCACACTAGGTCTCGTTAGCAGCTGGTGTTTACTGTAGCATCCAGCGCTCCCGAGCAAGAACTCAATACACTCAGACATGCAGCAGTAGGAGGGTTATCTCTCCAGAGAGCTCCGAAGCTGGGTAAACTGCTCGTGAGCTTCGCCTCGATCCGCTCTTCGTGCGATCTCCGCCCGCCGCCGAACCGAAAGGGGCTCGGTCTGCCGGTCCCATAGGTGTTCGTGGATCAGCTTCCCCGACATCTTTGGCGCGCCAGGTAGGGGACATCGAGGTTGTGTGAACCTGATCCGACGTTCACACGAGCTAGATCTTCATCTTCTTCATCGACATGCCACCGAAGAAGAAGGCTTCGGCGGCAGCTGTTCCGTCCACGTCGATCCCACCGCCACCGGAGCAAACGGGTGGTGGGGTAGACGCCGGCGGAAGAACGGGCATCGACGAGGGAGCTCACGGTGCTGCCAGGTCCAAGGACAAGGCTGCGCAGACCTCGGCGTCCGTACATGCACCGCGCCCATCTCAGGAGGCGCGGGACCGACAGCGTCATGGTATTCACAGTGCCATACGTTCGTTGGACCAAGATCGAGCTGGTGGATTTCGGGGTGCTCAACACCAGCATGCAAGCCAACATGCTGGCACGAGCGAGGCACGGTCGCCTGGATGGGATACTGCTCCTTCTAACGTAGTTAGAAGTCCGAGCATATCCCACTCCTCGCGCCGTTCGCCACTGCCGCCCGCCACTCCAGCAGAAGCTTTGGCGCGAGCTCAACTGCTCCTGGATTACCCTCCAACGGTAACAAGATCGATGAATGGAGGGCCACCATTCAGAGTCTCATCGGCTTTGCCAACGGCGACACCCTGCGGCAGCCGAGTACATCGCTGCCGCGGCAGGACTGCCAAGCACGAGCCGGTGGCGACGAAACCGGTGGGGGTGCAACCACCATGCACTCTCCACCCGAAGGCCAAGATCGCCGACTCGCCGGATCCACCTCGACAGCGACTCCACCGCATCATCAGATCCACGAGCTCGTCGCGATCAGCGCCAAGTTCTTCACGAACGACAGCAAGAAGACGCTCAAACTCGCATCGAGCGCCGAAGAGAAGTGCGGCGTCAATCAGACCAGCGCGCTGGGCCCTCTGTCGACATGCATGCACCAGGGGAACCACGCGACTTGCCGTACACGGTAGGTTGCCCTGCGTTCACTCGTGAGTTGCGGCAAGTCCAGTGGCCCAGCACGAAGACTTTCAAGCCAGACGTACCAGAGAAGTACGACGGCAAGTCGCATCCGTCGGAGTTCCTCAGCATCTACACCATCGCGGTGCAAGCTGCCGGGGGGCGGGACGACAAGATCCTGGCCAACTACTTCCCGCTGGTACTCAAGCCCAATGTCAGATCCTGGCTCATGCACTTGCCGGACAACTCCATATCCTCCTAGGCAGATCTATGCCATCAGTTTGTCGGCGCCTTTACAGGCAGCCACAAGCCTCATGGCCAAGAGAGCGACCTTCATCTGCTCGCCCAGAAGGAAGGAGAGCCCCTGCGCAAGTACATTCAGAGATTCAGCCGCGTATAGCACAACATCCCAGATGTCCACCCTGCCGCGATAATCAGCGCGTTCCATCTGAACGTGCGAAACCGCAGGATGCGGGAGGAGATGGCGATGTGCAAGATCAGAGACGTCAGTGAGCTATATGCCCTGGCCGAAAAGTGTGCACGTGCTGAGGAAGGGAGGAAACTCCCCGGAGAGAATACAAAAGCGGGAGGATCTGATAGTGAGGAGGCTGCCCCGGCAAAGAAAAACCGGCGGCGGAACAACAGGAAGAAGAAAGGCAAAGGTGTGCTAGTCGTTGAGCAGTCCGGCAATGGAGGTGGCGCCAAGAAAGCCAAAGCTGGTAGCTCCGGCGAGGAGATTGTCGCAGGCACCAACTACCAGGCCGTGGCGGTCGCCGACAAGCAGGACGGAGCCAACAAGCAGTACTGCAAGATCCACCACACCAAGGGCCATGACCTCCAGAGCTGCAAGAAGGTCGAGCAGCTTGTCGAGCAGCAAAAGGCTGAATACGAGCGACGCGACAAGGTGAAGGCCCAGGAAGGTGCTGGAGAAGCCGGCAAGAAATGCCCCGGCCGAGGAGGACGCCGCGGCAAGGCCAAGCAGCGGCAAGGAGACAGACCTCCCCGTGGCCGCGACAAGGATGAAGATGACGACGACGATGAAGATATGGATGATGACGAGACCGATGAGCAGGATTTCCAGAAAGCCACAGAGGTCCTGTGCGTTGACGGCGGTGCTTCTCTGCATACTTCACACCGCCAGCTCAAGCAGTGGATGCGGAAGTCAATGCGGCCGAGAACCATCCGCCGAGTCACGCAAGCCTCTCAAATGGTCCGACGCCTATCATATTTGAAATAGAGGATCACCATGATCGCATAACTGCGGATGGTAGCTAGCCGAAGTTGGTTTCACCAACTATCCGAAACCTCAAGGTCACTAAGATGCTAGTTGGCCAGTGGGGCGGCTTGAACCTGATCTCCTCCACGGTACTCCGAAACTCCGGATCCACGATGGCGAGCTCGAAGAGACCGCACATTCCAAGGAATCAATCCGTGAAGGAGCAAGCGAAGGGAAAGATCACGTTACCCGGTGACATTTGGCAGCGAGTTGAACTTCAAGGCGAGAGGGTCACTTTTGGCGTTGCTGACTTTCCATTGCCTTACAATGGGATACTCGGTCGTCCAAAGACTCGCCAAATTCATGGCAGCCTCTCACTATGCATACAACATGCTAAAGATGCCAGCCCGATAAGTGTCATCTCATCCTGGCGACAAGAAGGATGCTCTTATCTGCGCCGACAAGATCTACCGGGAAGCAGCAGCCGCAGCAGATCGCAAGTCACTTGCCGTTGAAGCTCCCGGGGCGAAGAAGAAGACCAAGTCCGGCAAGAGTTCTGATGCCCACTCCGGCAAGCGCACCTCTTCGGAGTGGTGCGCTACCGTTGAGGACGCACCATTGAGCTCCACCGGCAAGTGTAAGAAGACAATGGCAGCTCCACCAGAGACCAAGAAGGTGTCCGCCAAGGAGGATGGCACTGGTGGTACCTTCACCATCAGTGCCACTCTCGACCCTAAATAGGAAAGCGCGCTCGTTGCTTTCACAGGGTAACGTCGTCGGCGTATTTGCGTGGCAACCGCCCCGACATCTCCGGTGTTCCTGTGAAAGTAATCGAGCACCATCTTGCCGCCTGTCCTCATGCGCGGCCCGTCAAGCGAAGAAAGTCCGGAAGCGGCGGTGGGCGCCAAGAATTCATCGTAGAGGAGATCAATAAATTGGAAGCAGCAGGCCTTGTCAGAGGAGTGCTCCATCCTATGTGGTTGGCCAATCCTGTAGTCGTGCGCAACGCAAACGGGAAATGGAGGCTTTGTATCGACTTTACCGATGTCAATAAAGCTTGTCCCAAAGACCCATTTCCTTGCGGCGCATCGACCAGATTGTTGACTCCACGGCGGATGTGACTTGCTTTCATTTCTTGATACATACTCGAGATATCATCAGATCTTCATGGCGTAAGAGGATGAGGAGAAGACCGCATTCATCACCCCATGTGGCACCCTCTTTGTTTTTCACGGATGCCTTTCGGTTTAAAGAATGTTGGTTCAACATTTGCAAGAGTAGTCCATGACGCTTTTGAGCCGCAAATACACAGAAATGTGGAAGCCTACGTGGATGACATAGTGGTCAAGGGCAAGGACAAGGCGACTCTGATTCAAGATTTAGACGAAACCTTTGCAAATCTGCGCAAGATCAACCTCAAGCTCAACACTGAGAAGTGTGTGTTTGGAGTCCCCTCCGGCAAGCTTCTCGGATTCTTCATGTCTCAGCGGGGAATTGAAGCCAATCCCGACAAGATCAAGGCCATTGAGCAGATTGAAGCACCAAAGAGCGTCAAGGATGTACGAAGACTTGTCGGTTGCGTAGCTGCTCTCAGCAGGTTTATCTCTAAGTCTGCTGAGCGCGCCCTACCATTTTTAAAAATATTGAAAAGGGCAGGTCCAATGAAATGGACTCAGGAAGCGGAGGCTGCACTGCAGGACTTAAAGAGATACCTGTCCTACACTCCAACACTTGTCGCACCTAAGCCACAAGAGAAGTTGCTGCTATATATAGCGGCAACCAATCAAGTGGTTAGTGCTGCGTTAGTAGCGGAGAGGGAGGCGGATGATGAGCCAGCAACCACGGCAGATGCATCCAGTGACAAGCATGGGACTTCACCAGCAAGCTCTGGTCCCGACAAAGATGGATCTGCGCAGGCGCGTGAGAAGATGCAGAAAAGAATGGTGCAGCGCCAAGTTTACTTTGTCAGTTCCCTTCTGCAGGGGGCTAGGTCAAGGTACTCTGGTGTGCAGAAATTGCTTTTCGGCCTTCTCATGGCGTCGAGAAAGCTGCGCCATTACTTCCAAGCACATGAGATCACAGTCGTCACTCATTTTCCGTCAAGAGGATCTTGCAAAATCCGGAGGAAAGCAGGCGGGATTGTCGAGTGGGCGTTGGAACTGTCAAGCTTTGGCCTCAAGTTTGAGAGCACTTCAACTATCCAAAGCAGAGCATTGGCGGAGTTCATAGCAGAATGGACGCCAACACAAGATGAAGAAATTCCAGAAACGAGCATCCCCGTCAAGGAAGCAAGCAAAGAGTGGCTAATGTACTTTGATGGTGCCTTCTCGCTCCAAGGCGCCAGTGCGGGCGTGCTACTTGTTGCACCCACCGGAGAGCACCTCAAGTATGTAGTACAGATGCACTTTCCCAAGGAGCAAGCAACGAACAATACTGTAGAGTATGAAGGTTTGCTTGCCGGTCTCAGGATCACAGCAGACCTTGGGATCAAGAAGCTCATTGTCAGGGGTGACTCACAGCTTGTCATCCGCCAAGTGAACAAGAATTATCAGAGTCCATTGATGGAAGCTTACGTTGATGAAGTGAGAAAGCTGGAAGAGCTCTTTGACGGCCTACAGATGGAACATGTTCCGAGAGCTCAGAACGACATTGCCGATGGCCTGTCGAAGTGCGCCGCAATTAAGTTACCTGTGGAACCAGGGATCTTTGTGCTCAAGCTGACTCAACCGTCTGTAACGCCATCAACTGGATAGAGCAAGAAGAGGAAGTTGATTTCTGGTGACTATTTTTCGGCAGAGCTCCCCGAAGTCGCGGCCAAGAAGGTCCTCAAGATCAACACCAAGGGTCTTTGAGGCGATCTGCTCCGGCAAGCCCTAGGGTTTGTTCCGTTGAAGCGAGCGCTCCCGACAAGTTTAGCTCCGGCAAGCTTGCCGGGGCGTCAACTCCGCCGAGCCCCAGATTCTCGCCGTAGAAGCGGATGTTCCCGCAGCAGCAGATGTGCCTTTAGTCCTTGTTGTCGAGCCGCAAGCTCCAGCATGGGCACAGTAGATTGTCCGTTTCCTTCAGACAGGAGAACTTCCCGAAGAGCAAGAAGAAGCGGAAAGAGTAGCCCGGCAGTCAAGTATGTACCAGTTTGTCGACAACATACTGTACAGAAGAAGACTCAACAGCGTGAAATTGAAGTGTATTCACCGAAGACGGACAAAAAGCTGTTGGCGAGAGATACATGGAGGCATATGTGGTCACCACATTGGCGCAAGAGCACTTGCCGACAAAGTGTTCGGCAAGGTTTCTTTTGGCCGACAGCCCTCCGTGATGCAACTGCACAAGTAACCAAGTGTGAAACGTGCGGTTGCATTCCAAGCAGATACACCAGCCAGCTCAAGCTCTCCGTGGCGATCCCTTTATCCTGGCCATTTTCTCGCCTAGGGGCTCGACATCCTCGGCCCTTTTCCCCGAGCTGTCGGGGCTTTGAGTACTTGTAACGTTGCAATCGACAAGTTCACAAAGTGGCGGAAGTGGAAGCGATGAGCAAGGTGACAGCACGGTCGGCGATCAAGTTCTTGGTCGATTGTTTGTTGTTTGTGATCCCTAACAGGATCATCACCGACAACGGCACGCAATTCACGAGCCGCACCTTCATGCAGTACGTCCAAGATCTTGGCGCCAAGGTCTGCTTCGCTTCTGTTGCTCATCCGAGAAGTAACGGTCAAGCGGAGAGGGCGAATGCTGAAGTGCTGCGCGGGCTCAAGACCAGAACTTTCGACAGGCTGCACAAGTGCGGAAAGAACTGGATTGAGGAGCTGCCGGCGGTTCTTTGGTCGATCAGGATGACGCCAAATCGAGCCACTAGCCAGACACCTTTCGCTCTAGTCTATGGAGCAGAGGCAGTTCTCCCCACGGAACTTCGTATCTGGGTCACCTCGAGTGCTCGCTTATGATGACCTTGAGCAAGAGCGATTCACGACAAGATGACGCGCTGCTCCTTGAGGAGGACCGTCTTCGAGCTGTCTGAGCTGCTCGATACCAGCAAGCTTTGCGCCGCTACCATAGCCGCAGTTAACGCCGTAAGTCTCGAGGAAGGTGACCTTGTTCTTGGCGTGTTCAGTCCGCCAAGAATTCCAACAAGTTGACGCCAAAGTGGGAAGGCCCTTACCGGGTGAAAGCGAGTCACTAGGCTGGCGCTGTCCGCTTTGAGACCGAAGATGGCATTCCGGTGAGCAACTCTGGAACATTGAGCATCTTCGTAAGTTTTACTCAGAGGGCGCGGTTTTGAACCTGTTCCGCAACCACCTTTTGTACAAGTCTTGCCGATGTTGCATGTAATCCTTTGTACGAAGCCGGGCGCAGTCCCCGTGCATAAGTAAAGCTCATGTGCTCCGCACATCTTGTCAACTTCATGCTTTCTACTTTTTATTGCATGCATTATCTGACACTTTGTGCAGCGCCTACCCCCGGTAAGCAATAACGACTCATAAGGCTCCATATCTTTATTTTCTCTTCTTTCTCTTTCTCAAAGAAAGGAAGGTTCCCTCGCCCACAAGTTTGCCGGGGGGAAAGGAGAAGATAATGATGTGGACCAAGCGTCGCTCGAGGAAGTTTCGCCTTACCGGGAAGCAAACGACAGAAAAGCTAAGTTGCTAAAGTTTGAGCAATCAGTTTTAAAATTTTTAAGTTATCTTCCTCGAACGACCATGCTTTGTATGGAAAACCTGTGCGCGGAGGAACCAACTCGTAGCTAGTTGCGCCCTTACTTTGTTTCGAGTCCGCTCAACAACTTAAGTGAGCTGCGACTAGTTGCGACAAGGTTTCTTGTCGGTAGCGGCACCGCCAGCAGGCTGCTGACGTCCCGCACTCAGCGCTCGCGGCTAAGGTGCCTGCGCCGACAAGTTCCCTAAAAGCGTAGGGCAAAAACATACAAAGGAAGGAATCAAGTAAAGTAAATAACATAGCAATCACTACCCGAAATAGAGTCATATTACAAGATAGCTTGTCGCAGCTCTAACAGATTGTTCTCATAACATGACCAGCAACGACAAGGAAAGGAGAAAACGGGCGGCCTAATCTACGCGATCGCCCTCAACCCTCTTGATCCCGCTCACCTTGTCCACAATGGGTGCGACAAGGGTCTTGAGCGCTTCCAGATCAGCATCCGTGACAAGGTCTTGAGGACATTGGTGAGGTTGAGGTGCAGGTTGCGGAAGGCCACCTTCACCAAGACCTTTTGAAGAGCTCCAGCGCAGATCTGGCGCGACTCGTCGGCCAGCTTCTTTGGGATCTTCTCCGAGTCATTTGGAGGGTCGTCATACGCCTTTGAAGAACAAGCTGAGCTTGGCGCTGGGTTGGAGGTGCTCATCGAGGAATACCGAGATCATCCATCCCAGTTCGCGCCAGCTCCACAGCCGATGGCTGCAGCAACATCCCCGAGACCCTCTGTCCAGTGCTCCACATTCTCACTCAAAGTGTTACAGGCGGCGGCAACACTGCGCCAGCCGGCGCCTCGTCGGCCTTGATCTTCTCCTCCAAGGCCACCTCCCGCTCCCTCGGGCGCCGTCAGCGTCTCGGTCAAAGTGGTCGGCTTCAACTCAAGATCTGCGTTGGAGTCCTTGGCGGCGCTTAAGCTCCTTGCTCCTCTCGGCCGAGACGACCCTGCAGCTCGCCAAGGGTGTAGGCGTCCTTCTCGCGCTCACGCTTGAGCACAGCAAGCTCCTCGCCGCTCAACTTGAGATCGGCCTCCAGCTGCGCCACCTTCGTCTCCAGCTCCTTCTTAGCGGCCTCGGCAGCTGCGGCAGCATCCTCTGCTTTCTTGAGAGCCCCGCCAAATGTTTGCCCGCGCGTGGCAAGCTCCTCCTCGTGGCTATCAAGATTGACCTTCCGCTGCACCAAGTCGCTGTCCTGCGCAGACAGCTTCTCGGCAGCAAGCCGCTGTTGCTCTTCAACTTGAGCCTTCTCGAGGAGGAAGGCTTTACGCTCCTCGGTGAGTCGCTCCCGCTCCTCTGCCAAGGACCGGAGAGCTTCCTGGTTGAGGCCCCGGAGCTCCTCTGCGCGCTTCTCTATGTCTGCTCCCGCCTTCGCGACAAGCGCTTCTCGAGATACCAGCTTGGCCTGTCGGGCGCGGTAGAGCGACAACAGCTTCCGCAGGAGCTGCTCCTCCTCAGGCTCGCCGCTGCTGCTGCTCGGCGCGTCGACCAGCATCAGCCCAGCGGAGGCGAGCAACTCTTCATCAAAGGTTTCTCCTTCGGTCGGGGCCCTGGAGCTCGACGCCCAGGGGAGCTTGATGAAGACACCATCACCGGCCTTCAAATAGGCGCCCGGCTAGGACTCTTCGGAGCCTGACGCTGCAGCAGCGGCGGAGGGATCGGCGGTCGGCGTAGCGCCTGACGCTCCTGCGGCCTCGGGGCCGTCGGTCGATCGCGGACCTCGCCCGGCTTCTGCGGCGGCAGCTATGGCAGCCTCTCCGCCGGCGGGATCATCAGCGTCGGCTTCTTCTTTGGTGACAGCGGCGTCGTCGGTATTGCCGCGCGCGTTCTCCTCGCCGGCGACCTCGGTTTCCATCGGCTCCGTGGCAGATGGATCTGGCGACCGGAAAAGGGAGAAGAGTCAAGCAAATATTCAAAAATAAAATCAGAAGAAGAAGAACCCAAGGGAAGTTTTCAAGCAAGAGGATTACCTTTACTAGGATCTACAGTCGTGGTCTCCGGCACCGGGGGGTCGCTGGTGCTGTCCCTTGCCGGAGAACTGTCCCTTGCCGGAGAATTCTCCCTTGCCGGAGAATCCTCCCTTGGCGGCGTGGTCGAAGCAGATGGCATGTCGAGAGCGGCTTCCGGGCACTCTTGGTGAGACTGCTCTGCTCCTACGCAAACAAATAATCAGATGTCAGCAAAGAAAGAGCACCCATGCACGCCTAACAGCAGGAAGTAAACCATATACTTACGATGGGGGCTGCGCTGGGGGCTGCTTTGAGGAAGGGTTGCCGGGTCCGGCAAGGTGGTCTCGGACACGCCTCTTGCTGTCGCGGTGGGTTCGTCCTCGATGACAATCACCGGGACCTTGGCTCTTGCTCTCTGGGCCAGTGTCCTGAAAAGGAATGGGTTCGGAGTGAAGCAAATAAGATACAAGACAAAGCAACAAAATTGAAGAACTACAAGTACAGCAAATAATCTTACTCTTCTTCTTCCTCGCCGGAGCTGAGCGCGGAGAGGTCGAAGTCCGGCCCACCTTCAGCGCGACGAGGCGGAGGAGTATGTTCCCTTGGCCGCTTGGCGGGGAGTGTAAACGGTGGTCCGAGAGGGCCCGCTCCGGTTGCCTTGTGGCGTGAGGTGCTACTGCAACAAGTGCTTGCCATGGTGGGCCGCGTCGCCTGGCGGCTGTTGAACCGTCTGCCGCCCCGCTACGTCCCCGGCCTGGCGGAGACGCCTTCTTGGTGGAGCTGGGGGCTCCGCTTGCGGCAAGCTGTCTGAAGGTGAGAGAGAGGAAGAGTCGATCTTCAACGAGTCGCTCGCGCCCTCGGCGGCCTCGCTCGACTCAGCTTCAGGCCCGACTAGCTCTTCCTCGCCGGCAAGCTCGTCTCGCTCGACAAGGCTTGCCGCCTCTGCTGCCTCTGCCTCCTCCACAGTGAAACCGAACTCGCCCGTGGCAGCGGCTGCTGCCGCCTCTTCCAGCCTGGTGGCGATGCGCTGCATCTCATCGTCGGTGGTGTCGCGGGTGAGGCTCTTCTGTTCAACGGGGCGGACCGGCACTTCTACCAGGCCGTCAAGGAACTCCTGCACGACGTCATCTGCAGGCTCTTGCCAAGTCGGGACAATTCCATGCGAGTCGCACAGCGGCATCACTGCACGGAGGCGGTCGAGCGAGGAGTTGTTGCACAGCGGAACGACACTCCTCGGCAACCTGAACGCTCCAGGATGTTCAGGATCGTGCTTGAACAGTTCCAGGAGCATCGCGTCCAGTTCCAGGACAGTGAAGTTAAAATTGAGGCCCGGGCGCAGCCTCATGATATCCGCCGCATTATGGAACTCCCAGGAGGGTCTCCTCCTCTCTGCGCAGGGGCGGCGCGGCGACGAAGAAAATCCGCGCCAACGGCGCCTATAGTGAGCCCGGCAAGCCTAAGGCGTAGGATCCGGGTGACGGCAATCTTCAGCCTAGCGTCTTCCGGGGCCACGCTGCTCCAATCGTTGCCGCGCACTACTGGGGTTTGGCGCTGGGCGGTAAACGGCTGCGGGTTCTCCTCGACAATCCAGCACCAGTCTGCTCTCCATTCATCCCACTTGCTGCGGAGCTCTCCCTCCAGATAAGCTTCCTTCTTGCCGATTCTCGAGATCCAAGCAATTCCGCCGAAAAGAGGCTCCCCTCTCTCAACTCGGGGCATGAAGAAGTGGCGAAAAAGAGCTACATTTGGATAGACTCCGACAAAGTTTTCGGAGAGATGTGCGAAAACTGCCATGGTCAGAACGGCATTGGGGGTGAAGTCAAGGAGGCGGAACCCGTAGGTGTTCATGATATCACAGAAAAATTCAGAGAAAGGCGGGCAGAGCCCGCAGTTGAAGAACAGCATGAAGAAAGGGTATCCATTCGGAGCCAGTTCCGAAGCGGCAGCTGGGAGTACCTTCGTACGCGGATGCGCTCGCGTCTCCGTCGACCAGAAGAGGTAGTAGTACTCCCTCAGCTCCTTCGTGGCGAGCTGGGGGGGAGATTGCCCGCTCCTTTCGCAGGCGCCAGCGAGCAGCTGCGCCTCGACCGACTTCTGACCTTCCCTTGTCGGCTTTGAAGCCATGGCGGAGGTGGTGGGGAAGATCGACGGCGTTGGTGATCTTTGGTGGCGATGGGGGCGAGCACTGCTCTCTTTCAGCTTTGGGAAAAGGGGGGAGCGGTGGAGGTTTTTGAGATTGGAACAGCAACCGGCGAGATGGGTGAACTGCCCCTGTTTCCCCTGCTTATAAAGAGGGAGGGGGCAGGCGTTCCGTCTTTCCGAATAAAGAAACCACCCACAATCTCTCCCACGACGCCGCATTCGACGCGTGCCGTTCGGGGAGGACGCGGTGGATACGGAGCGAGATACGGCGAAACCCAGGCCGCGCGTGCCCGTGCCCTATTTTGGGCCTGGCCCAACAACGCTCGGCACCGTGTGTGGCCCAGGCCTGGGGGCTCCTGTCGGTGTACTAGAGTAGGGGTACCCTAGTATCCCGAACTCGTGCCTGGGCAGCGATTCTGACACCAGGGCAAGGCTTGCCGGGTGACCGCCAAGGTCCTCCGTGGTTCCTTTGGAGCCATTCAAGAACAAAGTTTTCAAGCCAAGGAGACAAGGCCCCGGCAAGAGGAGCTTGCCGGGAAGGCCAACCAAGGCATGACCAAAGTATTTAAGCCAAGGAGACAAGGCCCCGGCAAGAGGAGCTTGCCGGGAAGGCCAACCAAGGCATCTCAAGGAACTTGCCGCGACAGCGCCACAGCGTCCGGCGAGGCCCTGAGCGACAAGCTTCCGGACGCGACAAGATGACGACCACGGCAAGGCGCTTGCCGCGGCAAACTACCACTCTGTACCCTCGCTCCAGCACATCCACCAATGTGTCGCCACAGGACCTTTCGGCCAGCGTGTGGCAAGAGGGGCATCTTGGCCGTGCGCTGGTGGCGGCGACGCTGACAAGATTGCCATCGTGGCAGCGGTGGCGTCCCCACGGTCCCTTTTGCACTATTTGGGCGGCGTGAACGGGCATTTAATGCCTTTGTCCCCTGCCGTCGGGGTTAGGTATGATACCTTTGTCTGGTAGTTGTACCAACCGCAATTCCTTTTCCATTTTTACCCTTGTCTACGTTGCCACCTGTCGGAGACCCCTTGAGCATATAAAAGGAGGCCCATGCGCAACGTAGAGGGGGGTTCGAAGGCAGAAAACACTCACGCTAGGTCTCGTTAGCAGCTGGTGTGTACTGTAGCACTCAGCGCTCCCGAGCAAGAACTCAATACACTCAGACATGCAGCGGTAGGAGTGTTATCTCTCCGGAGAGCTCCGAAGCTGGGTAAACTGCTCGTGTGCTTCGCCTCGATCTGCTCTTCGTGCGATCTCCGCCCCCCGCCGAACCGAAAGGGGCTCGGTCCGCCGGTCCCATAGGTGTTCGTGGATCAGCTTCCCCGACACATCCGATAAGGGAGGAGAAGAAACCGTGGGAGAGGACGGCGCCATGTCTACAACAACGGGGGAAGGGGAGGTAGGAATATGGGGCATAGAGGGAGGTGTATCAGGAAAAGTGAGTAATGAGATGTCGTCTACAGGAAAGGTCGAGGAGGATGGACACGGGTAGAAAGGACGGCACACATCAAAGGTCACATCTCGAGAAATACGCACCCGTCGACCGACAGGATCCCAACACCGATAACCTTTATGCTCATCGTTGTATCCTAGAAATACACACTCAACAGACTGAGCGGTCAGTTTGGTGCGTTCACATGGAGGAAGAAAAACATAGCATACACAACCAAACAAACGAAGCGCTGAATAATCAGGGGAACAATCAAAAAGACGCTCGAAAGGAATACCACTCTGAAGAGCAGCAGATGGTTGGATGTTGATGAGATAGGTGGAAGTGGAAATAGCTTCAGCCCAAAAGTGAGGCGGAAGAGAGGCAGCGATCATCATCGCACGCGCCGTCTCAAGAAGGTGACGGTGCTTGCGTTCAGCCACACCAGTTTGGGCATGAACACCAGGACAAGAGAACTGGGGAAGAGTGCCATGTTCAGCAAGAAATCCTCGCAATGCACGAGAGATGTACTCTCCAGCAGAATCTACGCGAAAAACACGAATAGGAGTGGAGAACTGGGTATGAACCATCGCAGCAAATTTTTTGTATATAGATAGGACCTCACTACGAGAAGACATGAAATAGATCCAAGTGTAGCGAGTAAAATCATCTATAAAGAGAATGTAGTAGCGATGGCCCCCTTTCGAAGCGAAGGGAGCTAGACCCCAAACATCTGAGTGCACGAGATCAAAAGGATGCGTAGACACTGAATCACTGTGAGGATAGGGTAGTTGTATCTGCTTGCCAAGTCTACAGCCTAGACAATCCAACGAAGTATTACTAGAGACAGGCCCTAAAACGCCACGATGAACTAAAGACGAGAGATGAGAACCGCATAAATGGCCAAGACGATGATGCCACTGCTGAAAAGAGCTAGCAGATGCGGCAACAGGGGTCGCAAGACTGTCAGTAGCATCAGAGGGAAGACGAAGCTAGTCAAGTTCCAAGAGACTATCATGGCGTCGGGGGCCAGCACCAAGCAGAGCACCTGTGCGACGATCTTGAACAGAACATGAATCAAAGTCGAGATTGACCCTTCAATGAGAGTCAACAATCTGACTACCTAAAAAGAGCTGCATGCTAAGTTGAGGAACATGAGCAACATAGGGAACATGAATGGAAGAAGTGCTAAGAGTGCCTCGACTAGCGACAGGGAGCGGCGTACCATCAGTAGTAAAAACACGAACAGGAAACTCGACAGGTCGAATGGAGGTCAAAGGGGAAGAATCATAAGTCATATGAAAAGACGCACCAGTATCAAGAATCCATGAGGATGTACCTGAATGAGTAGAAGGTGGTCTCTCAGTGCCAGAAAACTTAGGTGCAGAAGCTGCAGAACCTGTCAGTGAAGAATCCCAAGCAGCAAGAAGGCATCGGAGTTGTGCAGTCTCATGTGCAGATAGGGACACCATGGTAAAGGTCGAGGCAGAACCACATGTCGACGAAGAGCGATCGCCATCACCCATGGAGGCCGTGTGGCAAGTCGACATAGAACGATTCGACGTGGAGCGACTACAACCATGGGTAGAGGCCACGACAGAAGTCAGCATAGAGCAGTCACCACTGCGAGCAGGACCCGTAAAGGGAGTCGACGTAGGCCGACAATCACCAGGTGCGGAAGCCATGGGATGAGTCACTATAGAGCGACCGACAGCATCGGTGGAAGTCGCAAAAGGTGTCGATGTAGAGCGACAACCACCACCTCCAAATGGGTGAGCACCAAGCACTGATGAAAGGCGCATGTGCGAGACGGGATCAATATATGGAACACCCTCAAAAAACACTGGGCAACGAGACAGATGAGTACCCGATGGAAACATTCTACCTTTTTTTACTCTCTTTTTTTTCACCCTTTTTTTACTCTTTGTTTTTTTTCACTCTTTTTTTACTCTTTTTTTGAGGATCACAAAACACAAGCTAGCCAAGCCACCAGAACGACGTGGCGTGAGGCCAACAGCTAGCCAGGCTCAAAACTCGTCCAAGGCAGATGCCCAAGGCAGCAGGCCAACAGCCAGCCAGGCCCAAAAATCGTCTAAGCCGTGGCTCAAAGGAACGATGTCCAGGTCAACGCACGAAGCAGCCACGAACAGATCGCAGCGACGACTGACTTACTTCACGCACTACACGGCGGGCTGGCGAGAGGGCGGCTACCGGACGGCGGCGGAGGCGGGCAGGTGCCGGACGGCGGCGAAGGCGGGCAGGTGCCGGACGACGGCTCAGGGGCCCGCCCCAATCCAAGCGGCGTCGATCTGCAGGCGGGATCCACGAGATGGACGTGATAGATTGAGATATTGGAGAAGTAATTGTTGTATTGATCGGGGCCTCAAAGGCTGTTTATATAGATTACAAAGCTTGGGCTCCAAGATTAGACTAATAGGGATAGATTACAATACGAATAGACTTATACTCTAAGATCCCCCCGTAGTCTCAACGTCAGGTGAAACAATGTTGAGACTGGAGCGTATGTCGGTGAACGATGCAATCGGGAGTCCTTTGGTAAAAATTTCAGCAAATTGGGCACTTGTAGGAACATGAAGAACGCGAACCTCACCAAGAGCCACCTTTTCACGAACAAAGTGAATGTCAATCTCAATGTTCTTGGTGCGACGATGTTGAACTGGATTGGAACCCATGTAGACCGCAGAGATGTTATCACAGTAAACAATGGTAGCACGTGGGAGTGGACGATGAAGTTCAACGAGAAGCTGCCGTAGCCACACCGCCTCGGCCACAGCGTGAGCAACCGCCCTATACTCAGCCTCAGCAGGAGACCTGGAAACTGTTACCTGCCTTTTAGAACACCAAGAAACAAGATTATCACCCAAATAAACGCAAAATCCGGATGTAGATCGTCGAGTATCTGGACAACCTGCCCACCGCATCGTAATAAACTGTCAAGCTTGTAGGTGAAGAAGAATTAATAAGGAGACCGTGGTCAAGAGTGCCTTCTAAATAGCGGAGAATGCGTCTAACATGAGCCAGATGAGGAGCATGAGGATCATGCATAAAGAGACAAAGCTTGCTGAGCGAATAGGAGATTTCAGAGCGAGTAAGAGTGGCATATTGAAGAGCGCCCGTGATGCTACGATATAAAGTAGGATCAGGAAAGAGGATCACCATCACCGACAGTTTAGCACCAACGCCGGCCGGAGTACGAGAGGGTTGACAATCGGACATACCGTAACGAGAAAGCAAGTCCAAAATGTATGATCGTTGAGAAAGAAAGAGGGAAGATGTTGTGCGAGAAACATGAATACCTAGAAAATGATGAAGAGGACCAAGATCTGTCATGGAAAACTCCCGATTGAGAGAAGAGATGGTATGTTGAAGAAAAGAATCAGAACTAGCCGTGAGAATGATATCATCAACATAAAGCAAGAGGTAGGCAGTGTGAGTAGGAGCCTGATAAACAAAGAGAGAAGAATCGGATTTGGAGGGAATAAAGCCTATGGTTTGAATAAAAGTAGAAAAGCATTGAAACCATGCACGAGGAGCTTGTTTAAGGCCATAAAGAGATTTATTGAGGAGACAAACAAAATTTGGAGAGGAGGGATTCTCAAAACCAGAGGGTTGCTGACAATAAACAGTTTCATCGAGAGTGCCATGAAGAAAAGCATTTTTAACATCAAGTTGATGAATAGGCCAAGAAGAGGAAACAACAAGACTAAGAACAACATGAATAGTGCTTGGTTTAACAATAGGAGAAAAAGTCTCATCAAAGTCAATACCATGCTGCTGGGAGAAACCACGACACACCCAACGAGCTTTGTAACGAGCGAGAGTGCCATCGGAATGAAATTTATGATGAAAAACCCATTTGCCAGAAACAATGTTAACACCAGAAGGTTTGGGAACAAGAGTCCATGTATTATTTTGCTGAAGAGCTTCAAATTCATCACGCATAGCGGAAAGCCAGAGAGGGTCAAGAAGAGCTCGCGTATAACTGGTTGGAATAGGAGAGATGGTTGGGGTGGCGGTAAGATTGAGACGTTTGGTGGGGAGAAGAAATCCTCATTTTCCACGGGTGCACATGACATGATCATTGGTGAGCGGTGGTATAAGAACGGCATTGGGTGGCAGTGGGTTTTCGGTTGAAGTAGACGGTGAGGAAGAAGAATCAGAGGTGGTGGGTGTCGAGGTGGTTGCCGTGGTAGGATGTGGTGAGGGAAAGACGGCTGGGGTAGAGGATGTAGTTGCGGGAGAGGTGGGGGACGGGGCAGGAGGGTGGCTGACGGTGGGCGACTCCGGCGGAGAGACGGAACAAGATTCCATGGCAGCAGAGATGACCGAAGGACGAACTAGGTAAGGGGTTTTGGTGGTGGCGGATTGTGGTGGAATTGGTTTTGTGGTTGTAGTGATAGAAAAAGGAAAAGTGTTTTCATCGAATGTGACATGACGAGAGAGAATGATACGACCAGAAGATGGATCGAAACAACGATATCCTTTGTGATCATCAGAAAGACCAAGGTGAATGCAAGGTAGTGAGCGTGGTTCTAGTTTGTTGGAGGCGGTAGAGGCGATGTTGGGAAAGCGTAGACAGCCAAAAACACGGAGAAAAGAATAGTCAGGGTGGGAGAGAAAAAGAGATTGGAAAGGCGAATAAAGAGGGCAAGTTTTAGTTGGTCGAATATTAAGAAGTAGTCTGGCGGTGCGAAGGGCTTCAACCCAAAAACAGGAAGGAAGAGAAGCTTGTAAAAGCAATGTGCGAAGAACATCATTAATAGAGCGAAGACAGCGTTCAACTTTACCATTTTGAGAAGATGTATAAGGGCATGAAAACGAAGAAGGATGCCTTGAGAGAGAAAGAAGGTGCGGTTTTGGGTGTTATCAAATTCACGACCGTTATCACATTGAATAAATCGAATTGGCAAGCCAAAGTGTGTGATTACATATTGTCGAAAGTTGAGAAAGATTGCAGGTACTTCAGATTTAGCGCCAAGAGGAAAGGTCCAAGTATAGTGAGAATAATCATCCAAGATCACAAGATAATATTTATAACCGTAAACACTAGGGACTGGAGAGGTCCATAAATCACAGTGAAGTAACTCAAATGGAAAAGTACTAATGGTAGTAGAGGTTCCAAAAGGTAATCTAACATGTTTGGCACATTGACATGCATTACAGAGAGAGGGATTATGAGGACTGCTAGAACTAGGGATACAAAATTCTTGGAGTAAAGACGTCAAAGTGTTTTCTTTGGGGTGACCGAGGCAGCGATGCCATAGATCAACAGAGGCGAGCATGGCACGAGAGGTGGATGTGGGCGCCATGAAGAGGATAAAGATCGCCTGCTATAGTACCGAGCGAGGACCGCACCAGTTGTCAGATCCTTCACAGACAAACAAAAAGGGTCAAAGGCAAGGATAACTTTGTTGCCAATGCAAAATTGTCTAACTGACATAAGATTTTTGATGATGGAAGGAACCACAAGAATATTGCGTAGAAGAAAATTGGCATGAGAGGAAGGGATGTAAGAGTGATCGATTGCATGAAACAGGATGGTGGAGCCATCGCCAATGGTGATAGTGGAAAAAGCAGAAGGAAAACAAGTCGACAATAAATTCATATTTGAAGACATATGCATTGATGCACCAGAATCGAAAATCCAATCCGTACCTGCGTCGTTGAGGAGAAAATTGTTCATGGCGTTGATGAAGGCGGCTTGGTCCCAAGCCGGCTATTGGGGAGGAGCAGAGGGGCCAGGAACTTGCATGTTGACGTAGGGGATAGCGGATGGGTAGTATGCGATTGGGGCCTGCATGTTGCCGTGAGAAGGCCGGCATGGTGTTGTAGGGCGACGGTGGTCTGGCGTCTTTGGTAGGCGGAGTAGGAGTGGCGGTGTAGACGTGCGCCGGCGGCCTGGGTCCAAGGAGTCCCGGAGAGCCTGTGGCTGGACGAAGACCGGGGCTCCACGTGCCCGTGTACGCAGGAGGAGCACCATACGGCGAGGGGGCCGACCATGGCATCGACCAAGCCTGGACGAGGCCAGTCCAAGGATCATGCTGAGGAGGCCATGGCGACGGAGCTGGTGGCGCGGGAGCGGTGGATGACGCAGGCTGGTGTAGGTCCGGCAGACGAGATGCGGAGGCCGGTGGGACGGGATTCTTGCCCTTGTAGTTGGGACTCGGGCGCCCGGCCTGGTGGTGGTGTTGAGGCGCGGCAGCCTAACAGGAGTTGGAGGGGCGGTCGGTTGCCGCGGCAGCCCAGGCGTGGGAGCTGGAGAAGAGGGCGCGGCAGCATGAAACACCTGCGGCGCCTGTTGCGCCTTGCGAGCCTAGTTCTTCTCTTCTTGCTGGAGGATCGAGCGGACTTCCTGGAAGGTGGGGTACGGCTTGAGTATGGGGATGAAGGACTGCTGCTTCTCGAATTGATCGCCGAGACCTTGGAGGAGGGCGTTGATGAGAGTGCGATCCTCGACATGATCACCAAGTTCACGGAGTTCATCGCCAATAGCCTTGATTCGCTGGCAGAAGATGGAGACTGGGACATCTCCCTGCATGGTTGTGCGTATCTCGGTGTTGAGCGTGTTGATTCGCGCGTCGGAGTTGTCCTGAAACAGCTGTTGAAGGGAAGCCCAGAGATCGGCGGCGGTGGCGTCATCGTCGGACACCAGATTGAAAAGCTCCGTGGAGATGCGTGTGTAAATCCACTGGATGATGGCGAGATCATCTTTCACCCAGCAAGGATCAGCAGGCTGTGGCGGGTAGGAGGGATCAATGTGGTGGTGTAGGCCGCAGCGCCCGAGATGGATGATGAAGAGGTGGCGCCAATGGTAGTAGTTGTGGATGCCGAGGTCTAATGAGATTGGTATGAAGGGAGAGACGTCGGCAATGGTGTCGGCTAGGGAGAACATAGGGTTTGGAGGGGAGGTGTTTGAGTAGTTGTAGAGGAGGAGGTAGGGGTGGGGCACCGCGGCGCGGAACTCGACCATGGAGAAGAGGGGCTGAATCGGCCAAGAAGCGTGGCAGTGGCGGAGCCATACCAGTCTTGGAAAACCTAGGCGTCGGATACCATGATAGATTGAGATATTGGAGAAGTAATTTTTGTATTGATCGGGGCCTCAAAGGCTGTTTATATAGATTACAAAGCTTGGGCTCCAAGACTAGACTAATAGAGATAGATTACAATACGAATAGACTTATACTCTAAGAGGACGAACTGAACGGCATCCTGGAGGCAACGGGATTCGTCGGGCACGGCGAAGACAGGCGACGGAAGGCGAGATCTGAACAGGGAGGGCGGCCGAATCGGGAGCACGTCGCGGCCCGTGCGAGATGGGGTGGGGCGATCTGGACGGCGGCAGCGGCTTGAGGCACGGAAAAGCAGCAACGAGAGAGGGAGGGAGGGCAGCACGTGAGCGTGCGGTTGAGAGGAACGACGATGGCCGGCCGACGGAGGACAGCGTCAACACGAGATTGGATCAGAAGAGCACTCTTTTAAGGACTTAATCGTGGAGCCATCGCAACTAGGAAGCTTAAAGGGGTTAATCGGGACAAAGGACACGAGAGGGTTTATACTAGTTCGGCTCCTTACGGTGAAGGTAAGCCTACGTCTAGTTGGGTTGGTATTGCTTGAGGTTTCGATGACCAGGGAGCGAGATACGCTATGCCCGGTTCTCGAAGGGTTGTTTCCTGCCCTAAGCCGCCGGCGGGTCGTCCCCTTATATACACGGGTTGACGCCCTGCGGCTTACAGAGTCCCGGCCGGCTCATAAACAGTGTCCGGCTCGGTGACTAGTCAAGTCTACCTTATGATACAAGTCATGCCATTATGGCGGTTTACTACAACGGGCCTTAAGTCGCCTGTGGGCCTTAGGCTCCTTGTTGAGTCGCCATCTTCATTCTTGGACTTGGGCTTCTGTCTGGTAATTCTTTACGTAACCCAGCCCCTCCTGGGCGGCTTACACAAATAGTTATATCCCCAACATTAGGCCACAGATAGATTTGAACCTCCTCATGTCAATCTTAAAATAACTTAAAACATAAATCTTCAGTCTTCGGACTGCGCAAAAAGACTTTCTTTAACCCGGCGTGATGTCACTCTCTGGATCCGTGTTAACCCGTCATGACGTCATCTTTCCTTTTATTCCTCCGAATCGGCCCAACGGATCTTTGTCTTTATTGCCCGTTCCGAGAATCGAGGCGTCGGGGCCGCTGGATAGTAATTCTTATCTCCTTGTTTCCCGCGTCGTCTCGGTTACCCTCTCCCTATAAATAGGCGTGACTTTAGATCTTTCATTCTTCTCCTTCCAGTCGTCCTCTTCCTCTCTTCTCTGTCACTCAAGCTCCGCCGCCGCCGCCGTCGAACCCCTCGTCTTCATCGACCTTGGCCACTGCATCAACTTGACTCCGACTAGAGAACGGCAGCGCCCCTCCACAACAGATCCAGTACTGTAAGTTTCCCCTCTCTGTATCTTGCATCTATGCTAGGGTTGATAGTTCTTCTGTACAGTTCGCAGTTCATCCCCTGTTCTTCGTATTTCTTCTGCCGGGGCTTCTTTTGATCCCACAGTAGCATAAATCTCGTGCGGTCCCTATTCCACATCTATTTTATATACTAGCATATCCTCTTTTCTTGCAAAGAATCCTCATTAGGATGCATGAACTCCTCTGTATCATGTTTTAGGTCTAGAAATTTACTTTTCTGAACGACCATTTGATCCAAAATAACAGTTGTAACTTACGAAATCTGTTTTTACCACCCGGAACACTTCTTATGTTAAATGCCTTCAACATGACTATCCAAATGTCCGGTTTAAACGCATCCCACTTGGTCTGTAAACCTTGGCACCTTCTCAGGTCTTTAAAACTTTTGAACTGTCGCTAACACTTGTGGCGGCTTAAATAATGCTGCCCAATTATCCTTATGTCATTAGGCCCCTTTAAGCCGCTACCATTCAGCAATTTGAATATCTTCTTCCGGGTTAAAATTTAAGCCGGAAACTTCTTATTTTGCAATAGGCCAATCTGTTGTCATGGCGCCTAAGCCAACCAAAGCTCCTGTAACCTGCAACTGGGTTCCATCCACTGTCACCAAAAGCAAGCTGGCTGAATTTGTAAAGTCTGGTCACTTGCCAAAAAAGGAAGTCATGTCTTATCGTGTTCCTGACCCATCCGAAGAAAAGCCTCAACCAAAAGGACGGGAAGTGATAGTTTTCACGGATCACATGAACTGGATTTTCCTCCGGCTCAAAATTTTTCAGAGAAGTTCTGAATTTCTTTGACCTTAGACCTCAAGATATCGGGCCCAATTCCGTGTCAAATATCTGCAATTTTCAAGTTTTCTACGAAGTGTACCTGGGAGAAGAACCGAATCTGCTTTTGTTCAGAGAACTTTTTTATTTGAACCGGCAAAACGAACGTGCCAACGGGCCGAGTCTTGAGCTTGGCGGCATCTCCATCCAGCGGCGAAGAGATTGTCTTTTCCCTTATGCTGAATTGCCAAGTCACCCGAAAGACTGGAACCAGACGTGGTTCTACTGCCAAGATACATCACCGGCTGATGAGAAGCCACTGCCCGGCTTTCGCGCCCTGCGTCTCGAATCCAATCATCCACTGGCAGATAAGTTATCTGGTGTTGAACGCTTGCCTCTCAACCCCACCATGAAGAAGATCAAAGCTCTTCTAGGGAACGGTTTAAATGGCATCGATCTGGTTCGAGTTTGGGTCACCTGGCGGATACTACCATTAAGCCGCCGCTCCGGCTTAATGTGTACTTATACAGGCGAAAAAGATGACTCGATGCGTCATAGCTCTGATGATTTATCGGATGATGCAATAGATGCTACAGTCCAAACTCTGTTGAAGGAAGGCACCATAACCAGTAATGCCTTCGGCTTACTTCCCTTCTGTAAGAAGAACCCAGCTCCTGCGGTAAGTTACTAGTCTTCACAAATACTCTTTTATATGTTACCTTCTTATACTTATGATTCCTTATCTGTTTCCACAGGCCGGCGATGACTTCTGGAAGGTCAAGTATGACCATGAGGCTGCTAAACAGGCCAGGGCGGCCAAGAAGACTGAAAGAAAAACCGCCAGGACGGGCACCTCTAAGAAGAAGAGACCCAGCGCCTCTGATCTGCTTAAACTGGATGACTCTTCTTCGGATGAGGAAGAGGTAATCTTTTTCAATTTTCTTTAACTCCTTTGCCATTCCTTACTAACATTTGATCCTTTCAGGAGGATACTGGAAACAGTCAAGCAGCTGGCGAAGAGGTAACTATAATTTCCTCCGACTCAGAGCCTTTGCCAACACAAAAAATCCGAAGGGTGATCCGGAAAGTAAGGTTTTCACACCCTCTAGCTTACCAAGATCCTCAATTTCTTTTGAAGCAACAACAACTTGAGAACCGGAGGCAAACTCAGGCCACTCAAGACGCAGAACTCTCCTCCGACTTACCCGATATAACTAGGAAGCGTCGAACTGAGGTCATCTCCGCTTTGCATTCTGTTTATCCTTTGGCAGGTTTATTTCGTCGACCCCTCAATTCATCTGACTCCAATTATCATGATACCTCGCCATCTTCCGGCGAGTCGATGCAATCAAACATGCCGGCTTTTAAAACAGCTCGCGGGTAATGCCAGCTTTCTTACTTTAAGTTTTTTCCATACTTATTCGTTGGTACTCATCCTTCCACTTTGACTGACAGCCTGCAAGCAAAGCCTAGCAAGAGGGCCAGAAAGAATAATTTGTCCCAAGACCCGGTAGTCACTGAACCGGCAATTGACTCATCCGTTCCCGAGAGCTCCATTCATCAGCCACTGCTTGAACCGACTCTTGATATTCCGGTGTCAACCTCTGACCCGCCTGTAGAAGACGTTGTCCACGATTCTGATAAGCCGGAGACTCCTAGCCCGGTCAAGACGACCCAACCGTGGTTGAATTTCTGAAAAGCCAATACGTTGACCGGCCGCCCATCGTCCTTGCTCGATGCATCGCCAAGGAAGAGTTTGCCCAACGTCGGAAAACCAAACAGGACATCACTGATTATACTCACCTAAGCATTGGTGATATAGTCTCGGGCTATCTGAATCAAGTGCACAATAGCCGTGACCTGGAAATTGACATGGTGAAGCAAATACAACATTAGTCTGAGGTATACCTTTAACTTTTTACTGAACCTTACTTACTGTATCAGCCCCCAAGTCTATTGCTTATGAATGAATATGATGTAGACTTAGAAATCTACTTACTGTCAGCTTTGTCCGGCTTAAATTGAATATATTTAACCCGGTGATAGCATGAAACTTTGAATTTGGGTTACACATTAGCCCCCAAGTGTCAAGTGCCTTTACTTGTAAAGTACTTGAGACTTAATATACATGACTCGGTAAAATAGGTTAAGAAATTCTTTAAGCATACATTAGCCCCCAAGTGCCAAGTATCTTTACTTGTAAAGTGTTTGGGACTTGAATGTAATCTTACCATGACTCTTACCATAACCTGATGTCGATGCAGGCCACCATAAGTCAGTTTGAGGCGGAGATTGCTGATATGAAGAGTCAGTTGAAAACCCAAGAGCTTGAAGCTCAGAAAGCCAACTCCAAGTTTGAATTCAGTGTCTCCGAACAAGAGAAACTGAAGAAAAAATTTGAATAGGAGAAGAAGACTTGGGTTGAGGAGAGGGCTTCACTGGTGACTCAGGCTGAAACAGCAGAGGCATCTCTTGCCGAGGCGACCGCCGAGCTGTCCGGCTTAAAACGCCAGATATCTCAAATGGTCTCAGCAATCTTCGGTAAGTTTACTATGTATAACTCTGAATATCACAATGGTTCCTTTGATGTCTATTTTAATTGCTAACTCCGGCTCACATTATACGTATAAACACAGGCCCCAGGAGCACGAACCTCAAGCAGAATATGCTGGTCAAGCTTAAGGCGGTGTACACTCTGGTGGAACAACTATACACCGGGTCACAACGTGCTTTAGCCGTTGTGGCTTTATCAAATGATGCCCCTTATCTCCTGCAAGATGTACTCAAGCGGCTTGCCATGTTACCTCAACGGATTCAGGAGTTAAGGCGAGCATCTGGTAGAGCCGGGGCCATAGCCGCCTTAAGCCGGGCCAAAGCATTGGCTCCAGAGCTAGACTTAAGCGATGTTGCTCTTGGATACCCCAGTTTTAAGGAGGACGGCTCTGCATTCAGTCAATCAGACTTCACCACCTGTGTGAGAGTCGTACGTCCTGTGGCCACCATCATCGGCAATGATATTGATCTTACAAAGTAACAGCCGGGTTATGACAACGAGAACCAGAGGATTCCAACTCCACATTATGATGACATCAGCCTGATCCCTCCAACTCGTAAGCATACCTTCACTCCTGAAGTTGACCCGGGCAGCTTAATAGATGATGAAGATGAATTTGAAGCTTTAAGCAGCATTGACTGGACCTCGTCAACCTTCCAGGACAAAACAACCGAAGGAGAGGCGGGGAAGGATAACTCGGAGTCATCAAGCCAGCCGGAAGAATGAGCCGCCAGATGTGTTATGACTTTTGCAAAACAATACTTCACTTACTTTAGACTCGGGGAGTCTTGTAATAGGATAGAGAAAACTCCTTAACTCTGTCATGCCTTCGCACATGTTTTGCGGTGCTTAACAATGTCTCAAGCCGCCAGCAATGTGCACTGCCGGCTTACTTGAATCATCCAAAAGCTTTCTGCTTTACTCTGTGTATAAAACAAAATTTTCCTTTGGCATCTCACCACATCCGGGGTCATGTAAGATAACGTTAATCCGGAGTAGGAACCAAAACATTATAAGTATCAGCCGGTTTAAGGCGTACCTTACCGGCTTACTTGATCCCAAAAAAGCAAATAGTTATGCTTAACTTCTGAAAATTGGCACATATAATGTTTACCTGGACCTTAGTATTATTTACTCTTATAGAATAAAGTAAACCTGATTTTCAAAGGCATTTGATTCGAATACGATCAGTAGAACCATTCCAGAGGGGTTAAGCTAAGATTCAGATACGATCATATAGCCCCCAATGGCTTTGGCGATGCCGATCAAATGGGTATCGACAGCTATGTTCTCTTTGGTTCGAATACGACCTATGTTTGAACAGGAAGCCCCCAAGTGACCACGAGAGTTGTTTAATTACGCTGATTCGAATACGACCCACATCAGGCCCAAAAGAGGTTAAGCTATGATTCAAATATGATCAAGAAGCCCCCAAGTGGGATCGGCAGTGTGCCAATCAATTGGGTATCGACGGCTATGTTCTCTTTGGTTCAAATGCGACCTATGTTTGAACAGGAAGCCCCCAAATGACCATGGCTTGATTCACATATGATCATAAGTCGGACCAAAGGGAAAACCGGATTCAGATATGATCCGCTCCCTGTTAGTCGTCTCCATCACCTGGTCAAGAAGACACATAAACCTTGTAGGATGGAAAAGAAAGTGGTCCTGCTTTATTGCTTTATATAATATATACATTGCTAAAAAAAGAAATATAAATATACTCTGAAAGCCAGCAGCTTAAGTATAGTAGGGCCGGAGATGCGCTATGTTCCACGGCCGGCGGGTCTCCTCCTCCGACTTACGTGAGTCTTTGTGCTCTCGAACATCGATGAGGTAATATGACCCGTTGTTGAGATTCTTGCTGACCATGAAAGGTCCTTCCCAAGGAGGGGACAGCTTGTGCATATCAGTTTGATCCTGGATGAGCCGGAGCACCAAAGCGCCTTCCTGGAAAGTTCTGCTTCTAACCCGGCGGCTGTGATAACGGCGCAGGTCTTGCTGGTAAATCACCGAGCGGGCTATGGCCAAGTCTCGCTCTTCATCCAACAAGTCAAGTGCATCTTGTCGATCTTTTTTGTTATCAGCCTCAACGTAAGCCACCACCCAGGGTGAATCATGCCGGATGTCACTTGGTAGAACCGCCTCTGCTCCGTACACCATGAAGAAAAGTGTATAACCAGTAGACCTGTTGGGCGTTGTGTTGATGCTCCATAGCACAGAAGGTAATTCCTCCACCCAACAACCCGGAGTTCGCTATAAAGGAACTAAAAGCCGGGGTTTGATACCTTTCAAGATCTCTTGATTAGCTCTTTCCACCTGACCATTAGACTGGGGGTGAGCAACAGCCGAAGCATCAAGCGGGATGTGCCCTTGTTGACAAAACTCTTCCATGGCACCCTTGGATAGATTAGTGCCATTATCAGTTATAATACTGTGCGGAAAACCAAAACGAAAGATCACCTTTTTGATGAATTGAACTGCCGTGGCTGCATCACACTTACTGACCGGCTCTGCTTCAACCCATTTGGTGAATTTATCCACCACCACCAACATGTGTGTCTTCTTATCTTTAGACCTTTTAAAAGGTCCAACCATATCAAGCCCCCATACTGCAAATGGCCAAGTAATTGGAACCATCCTCAATTCTTGAGCCAGCACATGAGCTCGTCTTGAGAATTTTTGACATCCGTCACATTTGCTGACCAGATCCTCCGCGATCGCGATGAGCCGTCAGCCAATAAAAACCATGACGAAAAGCCTTGGCTACCTGAGATTTTGAACCGGCATGATGACCGCAATCACCTTCACGAATCTCGCGAAGTATCTCCTGACCCTCCGTAGGTGATACACAACGCGGAAACGCCCCAGTGATGCTGCGGTGATGCAACTCGCCGTGAACAATCGTCATGGATTTGGACCGCCTGATGATTTGTCTCGCCAAGGTCTCATCCGCAGGCAATTCTCCCGGGGTCATATAGGCTAAGTATGGAACCGTCCAGTCCGGGATGGCATGGAGAGCCGCGACCAGCTGCGCCTCCGGGTCTGGTACTGCAAGCTCTTCCTCTGTAGGCACTGGCGTAAGGGTTATGCAAAATGTCAAGGAAAGTATTAGGTGGCACCGGCTTACGCTGAGACCCCAGCCGGCTTAAAGCATCAGCCGCCTCGTTCTTCCTTCGATCAATGTGCTCTACTTGATAACCCTTGAAGTGCCCAGCCACCGCATCAACTTCACGACGATAAGCCGCCAAAATGGGATCCTTAGAATCCCACGTGCCTGACACCTGTTGAGTAACGAGGTCTAAATCGCCCAAGCATCTGACCCGGCTTAAATTCATCTCCTTGGCCATCCGGAGGCCATGGAGTAAGGCCTCATATTCAGCTGCATTGTTAGTATAGGGAAACATAAGCCGGAGCACATAACAAAATTTGTCACCTCAAGGGGAAGTTAAAACAACTCCAGCCCCCAAGCCTTCCAACTGTCTGGACCCATCAAAATGAATAGTCCAGTACGTGTTATCCGGCTTCTCCTCTGGTGTTTGCAACTCCGTCAAATCGTTAATAAAGTCCACTAGGGCTTGAGACTTGATAGCTGTGCGAGGCATATACTTCAAACTGTGAGGCCCAAGCTCGATGGCCCACTTGGCAACTCGTCCTGTGGCTTCCCTATTCTGGATGATGTCTCTCAAGGGGGCTAAACTTACCACAGTTATAGGATGACCCAGGAAGTACTGCTTTAACTTCCGGCTCGCCATGAACACCCCATAAACCAGTTTCTGCCAATGCGGATACCTTTGCTTGGACTCTATGAGCACCTCACTGATGTAATAAACCGGCCGCTGAACCGGATGCTCCTTGCCGCCTCCTTACGCCCACCACAATAGCCACACTAACAGCACGTGAGTTAGCAGCAACATACAATAGCAATGGCTCTTTATCAATCGGAGCTGCTAGAACCGGCGGCTCAGCCAATTGTCTCTTTAATTCTTCAAAAGCAGCATCAACAGCCTCACTCTAGACAAAGGTGTCTGCTTTCTTCATCATCTGATAAAACGGTAAAGCCTTCTCCCCTGCCGGCTTATGAATTGGCTTAAAGCTGCAACGCGGCCCGCCAGTCGCTGAACATCATTGATGCATGCCGGCTTAGCCAGAGTGGTAATCGCCTTGATCTTCTCCGGGTTAGCTTGATTGCCCCTGTTTGAGACCAGGAATCCCAAAAGTTTGCCTGCAGGTACACCAAATACGCACTTGTCCGGGTTAAGCATCATCTTGTAGACCCGGAGATTATCAAAGGTTTCCTTTAAATCGGAGATCAAGGTTTCCTTCTCTCTGGACTTTACCACAATATCATCCACATAAGCATGAACATTACGCCCAATCTGATCGTGGAGACAAATCTGCACACACCGCTGATAAGTCGCCTGGGCACTCTTGAGCCCAAACGGCATAGACACATAGCAGAAGGCTCCAAATGTAGTAATGAAAGCCGTCTTCTCCTGGTCCTTAACTGCCATCTTGATCTGATGATAGCCAGAGTAAGCATCCAAAAAACTCAACCGCTCGCAACCCGCTGTAGCATCAATGATTTGATCAATGCGGGGTAGAGCAAAGGGATCAGCCGGACAAGCTTTATTTAAGTCCGTGTAATCGACACACATCCGCCAAGTGCCGTTTTTCTTGAGCACAAGCACCGGGTTAGCCAACCACTCCGGTGAAAAACTTCCACGATGAACCCTGCCGCTAAGAGCCGAGCGACCTCTTCCCCTATAGCCTTTCGCCTTTCCTCATTGAATCGCCGGAGAAACTGCCTGGCCGGCTTATACTTTGGATCAATATTAAGAGTGTGCTCAGCGAGTTCTCTCGGGACACCCGGCATGTCAGAAGGTTTCCATGCAAAGATGTCCCGGTTCTCACGGATGAACTCGATGAGCGCACTTTCCTATTTGGGATCCAAATTGGTACTAATGCTGAACTGCTTGGAAGAGTCACCTGGAGTGAAGTCAACCAGTTTTGTCTTGGCGGCCGACTTAAATTTCAAAGCCGAGTCTTGCTCTGTGGTTGGCTTCTTCAAAGAGGTCATATCTGCCGGTCAACATTAGTTTGATAAAACTTCAGCTCCTCTTCAAAGACAAACAGATTCAAGATAAGCCGCATCTCCTTCCTCGCACTCCAAGGCCACCTTTCGACTCCCATGCACAGGATTGTGCCCTTGTAACCCGACATCTTGAGCTGCAGATAAACATAACACGGCCATGCCATAAACTTGGCATAAGCCGGCCGTCCAAAGAGAGCATGATATGGGCTTCTGATTTTGACTACCTCAAACGTCAGCTTCTCAGCCCTGGAATCGTATTCGTCTCCAAAAGAAACTTCCAGCTCGATCTTTCCAACAGGATAGATCGACTTACCGGGTACCACCCCTTGGAAAACAGTGTTAGATGCCCTCAAATCCTTATCAGTCAGACCCATACGGCGAAAGTCTCATAATAGAGAATATTGATGCTGTTTCCGCTGTCCATGAGCACCTTAGTGAACTTATATCCACCAACCTGAGGGGCCACCACCAAGGCTAACTGACCCGGGTTATCAACCCGGGGGGGGGGGAGGTGTGATCTTCTCTACTCCAAATGATAGGCTGTTCTGACCACCTCAGATAACGGGGAACGACCGGTTCAACCGAATTCACAGCCCTTTTATGAACCTTCTGGTCACGTTTACACAAGTTAGTGGTAAACACATGGTATTGCCCACCGTTTAATTGTTTTGGATGGCTCTGATAACCTGACTGCTACTGCTGTCCTCCTTGACCGGACTGCTGCTGATTATAGCCACCTTGACCACCTTGAAAACCGGAACTTGAGCCGCCACCCGGGCCATGGAAACCACCTGCTCCTGAACCGCCGCCTGATCCATGATTGCCATCAAACATGTTTGAATTCTTGAAAGCCTTCATGATCGCGCAGTCTTTCCATAAGTGAGTGGCAGGATTTTCTCGAGTACTGTGTCTTGGACAAGGCTCATTCAAAAGCTGCTCAAGAGATGGACCTGAGCCACCAGATCGAGGAGGTCCTCTCCCCTTACGCTTTTTGTTATTACCTTGAGCATTAGCATTGGCCACAAACGCTAGGTTACCGTCCGGCTTACGTTTGTTACCACCTTGATTTGCCGGCTGTTGCTGCTGACCCTTTCCGTTGCCGTTCTTCTTTCCCTTCCTCGTCTTTTCCTCCTCGCATACGAGATCTTCAAGAGTATCGTAATCGGCATAGTTAACCAAAGCCGCCATCAGCGTACCCATGTCATTGCAATCACGCTTAAGGCGCCCTGACTTCACCGGCACACAAACGACAATTACGATGGAGCATAAGTACCCTTAGAGACGGCATCCATCTTATCAGATGAATGTATTATTTATTTGACCCGGCGCACCCAATGAGTTGTGGACTCACCCTCCTCCTGCTTACAATTGGTCAAGTCCACAATGGACATAGATTGCTTGCAAGTATCTTTAAAGTTCTGGATAAACCAGGCCTTTAACTCGTGGAATTGTCACGGCAGATGTCCTCTTGTAAGGACTTAATCGTGGAGCCATCGCAACTAGGAAGCTTAAAGGGGTTAATCGGGACAAAGGACACGAGAGGGTTTATACTAGTTCGGCTCCTTACGGTGAAGGTAAGCCTCACGTCTAGTTGGGTTGGTATTGCTTGAGGTTTCGATGACCAGGGATTGAGATACGCTATGTCCGGTTCTCGATTGGTTGTTTTCTTGCCCTAAGCCGCCGGCGGGTCATCCCCTTATATACACAGGTTGACGCCCTGCGGCTTACAGAGTCCCGGCCGGCTCATAAACAGTGTCCGACTCGGTGACTAGTCAAGTCTACCTTATGATACAAGTCATGTCATTATGGCGGTTTACTACAACGGGCCTTAAGTCGCTCAGGCCTTAGGCTCCTTGTTGAGTCGCCATCTTCATGCTTGGACTTGGGCTTCTGTCTGGTAATTCTTTACGTAACCCGGCCCCTCCTGGGCGGCTTACACAAATAGTTATATCCCCAACAAATACCATGTTAGGAAAATGCAACTTAGTATTATCTTGAGGCCAAAGCCACCATATATACAAGTACAAGTGGGAGGCCAAAGGTCAAAATACGGAAAGCCAAAAGACATCATAAATATAACTCAACAATTTTCATCTCGTCGAACTGATCGTGTTTTTGTTGGAATGGGGCGTGTAATATATCATTGGAAAGCTCTTGAAATCTACAATACAAATATATAGGAACTGTTTTGCAAAATCATCACGGTTTAAGAGCAGTTTTGATAAAAACCATTTTTTTCAAAATCGAAAATGCGAATCGTATTTTGGGCTCAATTTTCAAATAGTTTGTCGGAATTGAGCAAATAAGATGGCATTGCAAAGCTGGTGAAAATACGCATCTTCCATATATCTATTGTTTTTTATAATTCTATATGATAGAAAATTAATTTGAAAAATGGTGAAATTCTGGGTGAAACCTATTTTCGCGATTTTTTGCAAACGGTTTGTCGGATTGACGCAAATCATACGACATTGGAAAGCTATGGAAAATGCACAAATTTTTCGTATTGAAATGTTTTCCTAATTCCTTAGGATTTAAAAACAAATCCGAATATGGTCAACTTTGATTTCGAACACGATTATTTTTAAAAGTTTGTCGAAATGAGGCAAATAATATACTGTTAGAAAGATATCAAAAATACGAAACATAGTCATGTTGAACGTTTTCTCAAATTCGCAACCGTTGAATAGTAATTTGGATTACGGTGAGACCCATCGTGTTGTTTTTCCGTCAGAAAAACAGAGTACTTGTACTGATCTACATGTGCCTTTGTACTGATGTATTCTTCGGAGAGTAATTTTGAAAGATTCCAAAAAAAGAGTACTTGATTTGATGTACATATGGTTTTGTACTGAGCGTGTTTTAACATACTAGACTTTACTCTGTTTTTTCGATATGATTTTCCTCGTAGCTTTTCAACAGTTTTGTAGCGACCAGACCTCAAACAGTCTAACTCTGTGCATCAGTGTCATCCCTGGACCGGTAATACTGACACGCACAGTACTTGAAGGATTTATAATAGAGTAGCAATCACACACTTATTACATCAAATGTCTTAAAAGAGAACTTATTACAAATAAATATAGCTTAAGCCATCTAATAACGATAACAGCGGAAGGCTTGGAAGATAAGCGAGTCCATCCACTCCAACGGCATCACTGAGTATAGAACCACGACCTAAAAGCACCTTACTCGTCGTCTGAAAAGTCTGCAACATGAACGTTGCAGCCTGAAACGGGTCAGCACATGGAATATGCTAGCAATGTAACACATAGAGAGTAACGAAAGAATAATACTATACTATATGCATATATGGCTGGTGGAAAGCTCTATGGTTACAGTTTTGCATAAGCCAATTTTTCCCTACTGCAAAGGTATAACATTTTATTTAACTATCATGGTGGTTGTTAAACATTGAGAAGGGTACTCCAACTCAATCCCAATTAAGCATCATCATTAAACCCAACAATATTAATTAAGTAACATGATGAGATTCACCTGATAATCCAAGTACTAGATACTCAAAACGTCCATAACCGGGGACACGCCTAACCATGATTAGTTTATACGCTCTGCAGAGGTTTGCGCACTTTTCCCCGCAAGACTCGATCTCCTCCGCTTGATTTCTTGCATTACATGGTGTTTGAGAAACGGTTGACCGAGACACAGTCTTTCAGAAGCATTAACTCTCTACTCCGGGTAGACCGTACCAACCTACATCCCCTACATCTACTAGTCTACCTCTTCAAAAGCTCACGCAACTTAATCAACTAGCAGCCGAACCAGTGAACCCTCATACTCCTCTCCGTGTGGGCATCCAATGCTGTGCCTTCCCCGGCTCCGTGTCGTCCCCTTCCTAGGCCTCGCCGTCGTCCACCGCCTTGGTGCTCTCGGCGCGGTGTGGTCAATGTGGTCAACGACTGACTTCCATCGGAAGAGTACTGTATGTGAAGAGGATGACATCTGGGTCCATGGCCGCAGCACGGAAGTGCCTCCTTATTACACGAAAAACAATTATTCTTCCACCTGACAATAGGGACCCACCAGATGGGCCATCGTATTTGGCAAAAAAACCTTTTCCCCCTGACTGTTGGGACCCACCAGCTACATCTTCGCACGCAAGGAAGTGTGTCCATATTACGGGCAAAAAAACGATTCGCCCCCTGGCTGCTGGGACCCACTAGCTACATCTTCGCACGCTAGGAAGTGCCTAACAGTCGGGACCCACCTGGTCGAAGCGTATGTAGCATTGTCATTCTGGTCGCCAACGTGTACGTACATACTGGTCGATCGTTTGTCTGCAGGCTGCAATGATGAACCGTGGCCATGCAAGGAAGGGCACGTGTCGTACTAGAGGCGCGCACGTGTCTTAGTAGAGGCGCGCACGTAACATGTACACGTACGTACAGTGGTCAAGGTGCAAGAATAAAATACGGACATGTACGTACGTCCGGGCGGGGTCTCGAACGCCTACTCGCGCATAAGTACGGTCAGGGCTCGTGTAAATGGCTGGGTCGAAACGGAGAAACTGCGTTGTTGTCGTGTTCATGGGGAGGCAACGGAATGCGTCGTGTTCATCGGGAGGCAACGGAACGCGTGCTGTTCATCGGGAGCCAACCGGCTTGGACGGTACAGTCGATGGAAATGAGGCGTGTCGTGAGAACGGAGGAAACGGCCTTGTGTTCGACCGGCCACAGTCGAAACGGGATCCTGTTCATCGGGAGGGGTCTGGCATATTGCAAAACGGAGGAAACAGACTTCCGTTGGACCTCCTATGGTCGAAATGGGGTCCTCTTCACCGGGAGGGGTGTGGCGTACCGCAAAACGGAGGAAACAGACTTGTGTTGGAGCGATACGGTCGAAATGGGGGTCCTGTTCATCAGGAGGGGTGTGGCGTACCGCAAAACGGGACTCCACGGGATACTGTTCATCTCCACCATCGACCTCCTCCAGCCTCCACAGGCTACTGTTCATCCACCGTCGACCTCCTCCAACCTCTGCCTGTGACTGTTCATCCACGGACTCCTGTTCATCCAGCCTCCACCGCTCCTCCACCGGCTACTGTTCAACCAGCCCTGTCCACGGGGTCCTGTTCAACCACCCCTCCACGGGCTACTCTTCATCCAGCCCTCCAACGGCTACTGTTCAACCAACCCTCCATGGTGTCCTGTTCAACCTTCCCTCCATGGGGTCCCGTTCATCCAGCCCTCCACCGGCTACTGTTCAACCAGCCCTCCACGGGGTCCTATTCAACCTTCCCTCCACGGGGTCCTGTTCATCCAGCCCTCCACGGGGTCCTGCTCATCCACGCCCAACCGGCTCGATCGATCGGGGTCCTCTTCATCCAGAGGCAACACCACGGGGTCCTGTCCATCCAACCCCCACCGGGAACTGTTCATCCAAACCCCCCAACAACGCTCACTGTTCATCCAGAGGCAGCATCGATCAACTTCAGTTAGCAGCAGTAGCGAAGGAATTACTCGATCGGGTTCAGTTAACAACCATCGATCGTCGCTCGGGTTCAGTAATGCGTAGCTTGCAGTGCAATCGCTCGGGTTCAGTAAGTGAATCCCTCGCTCGGGTTCAGTTAGAGCGCAACGCCTCACACACACGCGCGTACGTACTAGAGAAACGCGCATCGCTTGGCCCCCGACCACCCACCGTAACCGGGAACACCCCGATATTTTCCTCGCCCTTGCTTCTACCATGGTTTTTTCCGTCATGGACATCCCAAAGAATGTCATGCAACTGCATCTCTGGCCCGCCCAGGATGAAAAGCCCATTTTCTGTCATGATTTTTTGTCATAGAAGTAGGAGCCCACCACATCTATGATGATACCAGGTTTTGTCACAATTATCGTCATAGAAGTGTCATACGTATGACACAAAAAAATTTCATTCGGCCCAAAATGTCACGGATGCGTCTTTTTTTTGTAGTGTTATATGTATGCTACTATTCAAGATGTATTAGTGATAATATTCGACGATGTATGGACGCAAGAGATGATTTAGTTTTGCTTATTGAATGCATGCTAATTTGAATACTTATTTATTTTACGATTTGGTTTTGCTTATTGAATGCTCAAATTGGAGTACTCCTACTTTGAATGCTCAAATTGGACCCCATTATGCAAGACATATGCATTTGATTAGGTGATAGCTTATAGGGTTTTTGTTTTTGCAGAAATCAAGGAAGCCCTCCATCATCCCCGCCATCGTCCCCGTTACCGACCCCCTCCGACCTCGAAGTGAGACCAACCAAATCTCCATGTCAATATGAGTCCTATAAGACATTTTGAAATGTTTTTTTTTTCATATTTTCAACCATTGAAATGCAATGACCATCAAGTTTGAATGATCATATGATGTAGATATAAACATGAATATCTTGTGTTGCTCAAATATGATATGTGCTTGCCCAAGTGGTCGGCCATGTTTGCAGGTTACACCTCCGAGTGGCCTATGTTTTGCTAGAGTGTTGATTAATTTCCGTTCAGGCGAATTTCAGGTGCTCGATATGTCCGTTTTTAGCGAAGGTCATGCCAGATTTTTCCGTGAATTCTGGCATGACTTGTGCTAGAATATGTAGGAAATTTCGAGTGGCCTAGATTTTCTAGAAAAATAATTAAACGACATTTCAGGTTGACTTTAAGTCTGTCGAGGCTCCATACATGATAGTCAACAAATGAGTGAGGGAGAAAGTCGGCACCATATATGAGAGAAGAAGAATCCCGACTGTTGTCGTGGGGGTATTTTTCCTTCTCCTCCTTGTGCCAGACCTTTCTTATGCACTAGGGGAAGGAGGAAAAACGACCATCATCGACGGTCGAAAAATCAGTGAGGGAGTGTATCCACCATATATGAGAGAGGATGAAGAATCCTGACTGTTGTCGTGGGGGTTGTTTCTCCTTCATCTCCTTGTGCTAGACCATTGTTATGCATTTGGGGAAGGAGGATTAACGATCATCACCGACGGTCGCAAATGTTAGAGAGGAATCAGCCAGGGAGAGTCTCCACCATATATGAGAGGACGAAGAATCCCGACTGTTGTCGTGTGGGTCGCTTCTCCTACGTTCCCGTGTGCTAGACATTTTGGTGTAATGCACTTGGTGACGAAGGGAGGAGTGACCATCACCAACGGTCGAATATATACACCACGTGAGCTGAGAGTTTTCAACAAAAGACTCGGCAAACCGATAGTCAACCCGTGATGAATAATAATGATCTAATTTAGTTTTTGTAGTACATATATTTAATTGTACAAGTTTAATCTTTGAATTATATGAACCAAGGAAATGTCGTCATCGAATGCCGAAAGTGTTGGAAATATGCCCTCGAGGCAATAATAAAATGGTTACTATTATATTTCTTTGTTCATGATAATTGTCTGTTATTCATGCTATAATTGTGTTATCCGGAAATCGTAATACACGTGTGAATACATAGACCACAACACGTCCCTAGTGAGCCTCTAGTTGACTAGCTCGTTGATCAACAGATAGTCATGGTTTCCTGACTATGGACATTGGATGTCATTGATAACGGGCCGGATCACATCATTAGGAGAATGATGTGATGGACAAGACCCAATCGTAAGCGTAGCACAAAGATCGTGTAGTTCGTTTTGCTAGAGCTTTTCCAAATGTCAAGTATCATTTCCTTAGACCATGAGATTGTGCAACTCCCGGATACCGTAGGAGTACTTTCGGTGTGCCAAACGTCACAACGTAACTGGGTGACTATAAAGGTACACTACGGGTATCTCCGAAAGTGTCTGTTGGGTTGGCACGAATCGAGATCGGATTTGTCACTCCGTATGACGGAGAGGTATCTTCTGGGCCCACTCGGTAATGCATCATCATAATGAGCTCAATGTGACCAAGTGTCTGGTCACGGGATCATGCATTACGGTACGAGTAAGGTGACTTGCCGGTAACGAGATTAAACGAGGTATTGGGATACCGACGATTGAGTCTCGGGCAAGTAACATACCGATTGACAAAGGGAATTGTATACGGGGTTGCTTGAATCCTCGACATCGTGGTTCATCCGATGAGATCATCGAGGAGCATGTGGGAGCCAACATGGGTATCCAGATCCCACTGTTGGTTATTGACCGGAGAGGCGTCTCGGTCAGGTCTGCATCTCTCCCGAACCCGTAGGGTCTACACACTTAAGGTTCGGTGACGCTAGGGTTGTAGAGATATAAGAATGCAGTAACCCGAAAGTTGTTCGGAGTCCCGGATGAGTTCCCGGACGTCAAGAGGAGTTCTGGAATGGTCCGGAGGTAAAGAATTATATATAGGAAGTCAAGTTTCGGCCATCGGGAGAGTTTCGGGGGTTACCGGTATTGTACCGGGACCACCGGAAGGGTCCCGGGGGTCCACCGGGTGGGGCCACTTATCCCGGAGGGGCCCATGGGCTGAAGTGGGAGGGGAACCAGCCCCTAGTGGGCTGGTGCGCCCCCCATGGCCCCCCCTGCGCCTAGGGTTGGAAACCCTATGGGTGGGGGCGCCTCCACTTGCCTTGGGGGTCAAGCCACCCCCTTGGCCGCCGCCCCCCTTGGAGATCCCATATCCTAGGGCCGGAGCCCCCCCTAGGGGGCCTATATAAAGAGGGGGGAGGGAGGGCAGCCGCACCCATGCTCTTGGCGCCTCCCTCTCCCCTTGCTACACCTCTGCCTCTCGCAGAAGCTTGGCGAAGCCCTGCCGAGATCACTGCTGCATCCACCACCACGCCGTCGTGCTGCTGGATCTTCATCAACCTCTCCTTCCCCCTTGCTGGATCAAGAACAAGGAGACGTCTTGCTCAACCATATGTGTGTTGAACGCGGAGGTGCTGTCCGTTCAGCACTAGGATCATCAGTGATTTGGATCACGACGAGTACGACTCCCTCAACCCCGTTCTCTTGAACGCTTCCGCTCGCGATCTACAAGGGTATGTAGATGCACTCCTCTCTCTCTTTTCTAGATGAACTCATAGATTGATCTTGGTGAAAGCGTAGAATTTTTTTATTTTATGCAACATTCACCAACAGTGGCATCATGAGCTAGGTCTATGCGTAGTTTTCTTTGCACGAGTAGAACACAAATTTGTTGTGGGCGTAGATGTTGTCAACTTTCTTGCCACTACTAGTCTTATTTTGCTTCAGCGGTATTGTGGGATGAAGCGGCCCGGACCGACCTTACACGTACGCTTACGTGAGACAGGTTCCACCGACTGACATGCACCAGTTGCATAATGTGGCTAGCGGGTGTCTGTCTCTCCCACTTTAGTTGGAGCGGATTCAATGAAAAGGGTCCTTATGAAGGGTAAATAGAAGTTGGCAAATCACCTTGTGGCTTTTACGTAGGTAAGAAAAGGTTCTTGCTAGAACCCTATTGCAGCCACATAAAACATGCAACAACAATTAGAGGACGTCTAACTTGTTTTTGGAGCATATGATTGTGATGTGATATGGCCAAAAGTTGTGATGAATGATGAATAATATATATGTGATGTATGAGATCATGTTCTTGTAATAGGAATCATGACTTTCATGTCGATGACTATGACAACCGGCAGGAGCTATAGGAGTTGTCTTAATTATTGTATGACCTGCGTGTCATTGATTCAACGCCATGTAATTACTTTACTTTATTGCTAAACCGTTAGCCATAGTAGTAGAAGTAATAGTTGGCGAGCAACCCCATGGAGACACGATGATGGAGATCATGGTGTCATGCCGGTGACGAAGATGATCATGGAGCCCCGAATATGGAGATCAAAGGAGCTATATGATATTGGCCATATCATGTCACTACTATTTGACTGCATGTGATGTTTATCATGTTTTTGCATCTTGTTTACTTAGAACGACGGTAGTAAATAAGATGATCCCTCATAATAATTTCAAGAAAGTGTTCCCCCTAACTGTGCGCCGTTGCGAAAGTTCGTTGTTTCGAAGCACCATGTGATGATCGGGTGTGATAGATTCTAACGTTCACATACAACGGGTGTAAGACAGATTTACACATGCATAAACACTTAGGTTAACTTGACGAGCCTAGCATGTACAGACATGGCCTCGGAACACAAGAGACCGAAAGGTCGAATATGAGTCGTATGGAAGATACGATCAACATGGAGATGTTCACCGATGATGACTAGTCCATCTCACGTGATGATCGGACACGGCCTAGTCGACTCGGATCATGTATCACTTAGATGACTAGAGGGATGTCTAATCTGAGTGGGAGTTCATTGAATAATTTGATTACATGAACTTAATTATCATGAACTTAGTCCAAAATCTTTACAATATGTCTTGTAGATCAAATGGCCCACGTTACCCTCAACTTCAACGCGTTGCTAGAGAAAACCAAGCTGAAAGATGATGGCAGCAACTATACGGACTGGGTCCGGAACCTGAGGATCATCCTCATAGCTGCCAAGAAAGATTATGTCCTAGAAGCACCGCTAGGTGAAGGACCCATCCCAGAGAACCAAGATGTTATGAACGCTTGGCAGTCTCATGCTGATAATTACTCCCTCTTGTTCAGTGCGGCATGCTTTACAGCTTAGAACCGGGGCTCCAAAAGCGTTTTGAGCAACACGGAGCATATGAGATGCTCGAAGAGCTGAAAATGGTTTTCCAAGCTCATGCCCGGGTCGAGAGATATGAAGTCTCCGACAAGTTCTTCAGTTGTAAGATGGAAGAAAATAGTTCTGTCAGTGAGCACATACTCAAAATGTCTGGGTTGCACAACCACTTGACTCAGCTGGGAGTTAATCTCCCGGATGACGCGGTTATTGACAGAATCCTCTAGTCGCTTCCACCGAGCTACAAGAGCTTTGTGATGAACTTCAATATGCAGGGGATGGAAAAGACCATTCCTGAGGTATATTCAATGGTGAAATCAGCGGAGGTAGAGATCAAAAAGGAACTTCAAGTGTTGATGGTGAATAAAACCACTAAGTTCAAGAAAGGTAAGGTTAAGAAGAACTTGAAGAAGGACGGCAAGGAGTTGCCGCTACCGTAAGCCAGCTTGCCGGAAGAAGTCAAAGAATGGACCCAAGCCTGAGACTGAGTGCTTTTATTGCAAGGGAAATGGTCACTGGAAGCGGAACTGCCCCAAGTACTTAGCGGACAAGACGGCCGGCAACACCAAAGGTATATGTGATATACATGTTATTGATGTGTACCTTACCAACATTCGTAGTACCTCCTGGGTATTTGATACCGGTGCCGTTGCTCATATTTGTAACTCAAAGCAGGAGCTACGGAATAAACGGAGACTGGCGAAGGACGAGGTGCCAATGCGCGTCGGGAATGGTTCCAAGGTCGATGTGATCACCGTCGGAACGCTACCTCTACATTTACCTACGGGATTAGTTTTAAACCTCAATAATTGTTATTTAGTGCCAAGTTTGAGCATGAACATTGTATCTAGATCTCGTTTAATACGAGATGGCTACTCATTTAAATCCGAGAATAATGGTTGTTCTATTTATATGAGAGATATGTTTTATGGTCATGCCCCGATGGTCAATGGTTTATTCTTAATGAATCTCAAACGTGATGTTACACATGTTCATAGTCTGAATACCAAAAGATGTAAAGTTGATAACGATAGTCCCACATACTTGTGGCACTGCCGCCTTGGTCACATTGGTGTCAAGCGCATGAAGAAGCTCCATGCTGATGGACTTTTAGAGTCTCTCGATTATGAATCATTTGACACATGCGAACCATGCCTCATAGGTAAAATGACCAAGACTCCGTTCTCCGGAACAATAGAGCGAGCAACCAACTTATTGTAAATCATACATACTGATGTGTGCGGTCTAATGAGCGTTGAGGCTCGCGGAGGATATTGTTATGTTCTCACTCTCACTGACGACTTGAGCAGATATGGGTATGTCTACTTGATGAAACACAAGTCTGAGGCCTTTGAAAAGTTCAAGGAATTTCAGAATGAGGTAGAGAATCAACGTGACCGAAAGATAAAGTTCTTACGATCAGATCATGGAGGAGAATACTTAAGTCATGAATTTGGTACGCACTTAAGAAATGTGGAATCGTTTCACAACTCACGCCGCCTGGAACACCTCAGCGTAACAGTGTATCCGAACGTCGTTATCACACTTTATTGGATATGGTGCGATCTATGATGTCTCTTACCGATTTACTGCTATCTTTTTGGGGATACGCTCTAGAGACAGCTACATTCACTTTAAATAGGGCACCGTCTAAATCCGTTGAGACGACACCGTATGAATTATGGTTTGGGAAGAAACATAAGCTGTCGTTTCTAAAAGTTTGGGGATGCCATGCTTATGTCAAGAAACTCCAACCTGAAAAGCTCGAACCCAAGTCGGAAAAATGCGTCTTCATATGATACTGTCGGTGTCAAAACCGGCGGATCTCGGGTAGGGGGTCCCGAACTGTGCGTCTAGGCGGATGGTAACAGGAGACAAGGGACACCATGTTTTACCCAGGTTCGGGACCTCTTGATGGAGGTAAAACCCTACGTCCTGCTTGATTAATATTGATGATGTGTGTTACAAGAGTGGATCTACCACGAGATCAAAGAGGCTAAACCCTAGAAGCTAGCCTATGGTATGATTGTTGTTCTCCCTACAGACCAAAACCCTCCGGTTTATATAGACACCGGATAGGTTAGGGTTACACAGAGTCGGTTACAATGGTAGGAGATCTACATATCCGTATCGCCAAGCTTGCCTTCCACACCAAGGAAAGTCCCATCCGGACACGGGACGTAAGTCTTCAATCTTGTATCTTCATAGTCTTGGAGTCCGCCATGATGATAGTCCGCTATCCGGACACCCCTAGTCCGGACTCCCTCGGTAGCCCCTCGAACCAGGCTTCAATGACGATGAGTCCGGCGCGTTGATTGTCTTCGGCATTGCGAGGCGGGTTCCTCCTCTGAATACGTCATAGAAGGTTTTGAACACAAGGATAGTGTCCGGCTCTGCAAAACAAGTTCCACATAACACCGTAGAGAGAATAATTTTTGCACAGATCTGCTAACGTATTCCGTGGCGTGACATCACACCACGGCCAGGCCTTTATATGAATTGTTTTTATCTTTCCACCTCAGCGTGTTTAGCGAGGCAGTTTCCTTGGCACGTCTTATCAAAGCATAGATCATGCCCCCTTATTCCGGGATTCTCATCAATACGGACGTGGGTAACCCAACCATGCCCGTTGGCCTGCCTTCTCTATCGGCGAGTCCTAATCGACCACGGGTGGGCTCTTGGTATTCAAGCTCTTTATGATGAGACCAAGGCCCTCTTCTTCTTTACACCCTCCATCGAAGTTCGCCTCGCACTTCGAAAGTTACAACACCCAAAGCTTCAGATTCAGCGCTTGACTTTCGGACGATGTCCGCTCCGACCAGCACGGCCGATGGATGTCTTCCTCCGTCCACAGAAGAAGATGTGCTAAAGCTGCGACGCCAGTATCTCGACCGCGAAGTTCTCGCATAGGCTGCCTGCTCCAGGGCAGGTCATTCCCACTCCTGAGCCCGGCGAGAACATGGTGTTCGTGTCCCACTTCCTTCGGGGTTTAGGCTTCCCGACGGACCCCTTTGCACGGGGTCTCATGTTTTATTATGGGCTTGATTTCCATGACTTGAATCCGGAGTCCATCCTCCATATCTCGTCATTCATTGTCGTATGCGAGGCCTTCCTCCATATTATCCCCCACTTTTGATTGTGGCTCAAGACCTTGAAGGTGGAGCCAAAGATGATCAAGGGGCAGCAAGCGGAGTGCGGAGGGGCGGTCATAAGCAAATGTGCTGATGCTCCGTGGCCCGAGGGCTCTTTTCAAGAGGAGCTTGGTTGGCAATGGGAGTGGTTTTATATCACCGCTCCTGTGGGCACCAAATGGGCGGCGCCTCGCCTTCCGCCAGTCCACCACAGCGGCTGGTATCATGGGTCAACAAGGGCTCGACTAGGGGCCGCCCAAGGACGTTCCCTCGCTGCAGGCCGATTCGAGATCTCCAGGAAAGAGGGATCAATCTGGTTGCAGTGGCGCAGGTTATGGTAATCCGGCGCCTTCAGCCCTGCAAACACGCCCCCTTCGCCTGTGGGAATTCAATCCGGAGGGACCACGAGCTCTCCAAAATTTTATGGGAACGACGCCCGTGGAGATGTATAAACTGTTCTTCGGATCACAAGAGAAGTGTCCGGACTTGACCGAGGACGCAGGACTAAGCTGCAATCGCCCAGATACTCAAGTAAGTAGTCCTGTAACATTTATTTCATATATATATGCCCTTTAAAGGAGTCGTTTCTTGAACAGGAGTGGATAGCCAAGGCAAAGTTAATATGGTGTCCGGCTCCCCTCCCAGAGACCACGCCGGATCCCATGATTACCAAGATGTTGAAGGTAGCGCCTTTTGAAGAAGGAGAAGGGGGAGCGGGAAGCAACCGCCTCTGCGAAGGAGGATATCAAGGAAGGAGGGATTAAGAGTCCCACCTACCGAGGAGAGAAGAGGACCGCTTCGAAGATCCGGAGGTCAAGGCCTCAAAGAGGGGAAGGAATCTTCGGCAGAGAGTCCGCAGCCTTTGGGAAGTAACCCAGCAGCATTATTTCCCCAAGGGGATCCGCCCTCCAGCCAGCCGTAAGTAAAAAGAAGGGGTCTTGTAAATAAGGAACATCCCTGTATTTATTCATGAGGATAACCGAAATTGTACCTTGTAGTTCGGACTTCAGCCCTTCTCAGCAGAGCTCGTCTTCGGGGGATCTTCTTCCGGAGATGATGGAGAGCGAAACGCCTCCTCCTGTCGCACCATCATGTGAGGCGGACGACCCGGAGGTGTCGTCGCGGAGGGTTCCCCCAAGTCCGGCGGCGCCAGAAGGTCCGGCGCCAAGTGGCGTCTTGATCGGAGGAGTCAAGGATCTGCCGGGGAGCGGCTATTTCAGAGGATCACCGTGCTCTAAAGGGTACGGTGATTGAAAGAATTGCATCCGCGAGAGCGGATTGCATGAAGCCGTCGAAGCTTATCGACGGGGTTTGAGGTACGCAAAAATGATGTACCTTCTGACAGTTATGCATATAAAATGCGCCCTTTATAGATAGTAGCCCCTGAGACTTGGATGTTGTCAAAATTGACAATGTGTCGAGGATCAAATTCTCAGTTATAACATATCGCCGCTCTGAACAGGTGGCGGGCGTCCGAGGCCAGCCGGATCGCTGAATATGCCGAACTAAAGCGGCAACTTGACGAGGCGGATGCGGACATCGTGCTGGTCAATAAACAGTTTGACGAAGTCACAAGGTATGCGACCTCTATGAGGACACCTTGTAAGGGAGCTTGACGCCCATGTCTTCATCGTTTGTATGCTTAATGCAGATGGTGCCGCTGTTGCGGAGGAGCTGCGGGCAGAACTCGCCGAGCGAAAGAGCAACCAGAATTAGTAATGCGGCACCGTAAAAGGCGGCCAAGAGCTAGAAGCTGAACGGGCTGCTCACCGCCGAAGAAGAGGAGATGGCCGATATGGCCAAAAAGTTAAGGAATACTACCGACGCTGCGGTTCTTCAAAAGGAACGCTGCGGAACAAGAGGGTTTAAAGAAGGTCATGTCGAATCCAAGAATGCCCAATCGGCTTTGAGAGCTGCCAAGGAGGAGCTGAGTCAGGCCGGGGCAATTGCGGCTGGAAAACCATTTCTGATGCGGAGGAAATATACAGATCCAAAGTATGCTCAGTTTGATAAATTGTGGAGTTCATAGGATGCTTATCTGGACATGGCGGCGAGCGCTGTGGACGTGGTTGAGCACTTCTGGGGCCAGAAGGGGCACAGAAGGGAAGAGCTATATTGGTCACAATTCCATAGTCCGAGCGCCCTTCCGCCACGACCGATCGGTTGGCCGAATGGGCCGAGCTGAATCGAATGTCCGGATTTGCCATGAAGCATGTCTTGACTCACTTGTGGCCGGACGGACCCCAGCCGAAGAGCTATTTTGGTTTAGTGCAGCAGTCTCTTGGTGCGGTGCAGACGACGCAATGAAGCGATCGGCGTGTATTGAGGGAGCGCGGATGGCTCTTGCCCGTGTCAAGACATACCGGCGTAGATGAAGGCCACCGATGTTGCATCCCGTGATTCGGACAGAAGCGAGTACCTGCCGAGCACTACTTTGAAGAAGTCCTGCCGGGCGCTCGTTTAATAGAGACGCAGTGCTCAAAGGATATTATGTTTAAATGACATGTATGATTTGTGAAAACAATGTTTCAATGTAATATAAGTGCTTTTTATACTTGTGTGTTCAAGTAGTAAACTACTCCTGTCTGGCCGTTTATGTATATGTATTTATAACCTGAAAGATGGCAGTCCTTGGCTTCAGCCCCCACGCACATAGTGCGGGGGTGTTTGCAAAAAAGCGCTTTTTCACACTTAATCCAATGTCTTGGTCCTGTTAAGGAGGTGATAGCGTAGCAAACCAGGCAACCGGACTATAATGCTTTATCACTTTCGCTTAGCCATAGGAGTTCGAGGTTGGGGCTACTATATAGCCCCTGGGGGCACCGCACTCTCCCGAATTCGGGGTGCGTATGTGCCTGACCGAAAACCGGTCCTTCGTTAATGCGGAAGAATCCTAAACATTCCTGTGAGTCATCGAGTGGTTGACCAGTCTCTCGCTATATCATGACAACAGTTTTTGGCTTTCTCTCTTGAGGTGCTTTGCCCGGCGAACCGGGGCACAATCGCGATAGTTCTCCACGGTGCCGCGTTAGCCGTGAAAAAGGAACGTAAGGCAGCAAAACACAGGAGCCGGGCAACCCAACATTTGACCAAAGACATGATTCGGAGCTGATGCTTATAAGGCCTAACTCGAGACGTCGAATACTCCCTAAGGTATTCGGTCTTTATGAAAATGGGCAGAATAATGCCCTAAGCCCCTGGTGTCAAGGTACGCGCAAAAATTCTGGTGCGGCCAATGCCAAAGAACCAGCCTCCTCCTTGGTTATATTAAGGAACCGGGGGGATGTATATCAACAAGAGACAGTGAAAAAAGGTTTACGCAGGGTCTTAATCTGAAAAGAATCCTTGCGACGGGTCCCTACTGCACGTCTGCGCCTGTGTCTCCGTTGTGCCGTATCCTGGATGGGTGTAGCACGTTGTTCATCTGTAAAAGAGAGGAACTTAGTTTGAAAGAAAAAGGGTCGTGCGAAAGGTGTACTTAATATTAAATAAACAGAGTACAGTTTGAAGAATTAAATCAAATTGAGCTTTATTGTCTCTTGTTATACATGTACGCGGCCCCTCATATGGGGGTATGCCGCTAGTAGGCGCCTGACTCGTCTAACCGAGTCCGGGGTTTGAATGACCGATTCAGGTTCTTTGCCTAGCAGAGCCGGATAGCTGTGGGGCTGTCAAGGCAGTCTCCCGTTCTTCCATGCTCAAGTGACACTTAATACTTCCTTTTAACGAGATGATGCCGCGTGGACCGGGCATTTTAAGTGTTAGAGATGCATAATGCGGTATTGCGTTAAAGCGGGCGAAGTCAGACGCCTCAAGAGTGCTTAATGGCTACGTGAATGGGGCAATGGGGAGTGAGCTTTCCATGACGGGGTTGTCGGATGAACAGAACACAACCTCTAGTGGTACAGAGCCTGTATAATAAAGAAGGCCTGGCGTCATCCCTTTGAAGGAAGTGCTGCTATAGCGAATTTTGGTAGGTTCTATCCCCAATATGCGGACGGTGTCCTGGTATGGCAGGTGTCGCGCTGTGTGTTATCACATGAAGTGAGTTCACTGTTTTGACTTCTAGTGGGAAAGTCTTTTATTTTCCGGAGTGCTGCTTTTGGGTTTTGTCACTTTCACTTGGTGTGTCGAGCCCCTCGTGTTCGGCGTTAAGTCGGCCGGACTGCTTGAAGACCCAACAATCTCTATGGGTATGGTTTGTAGGCTTCCCGGAGGTACCATGTATTTGACATACTATCCGTAATCTTGTTTAGGTTGGATAGCTCATCACCGTTATCCTTTAGGGCAGTGTTTTGTTGTTTGGCCGAGAGCTTTTGAATCCGGCGTTGACCGCCGCGTACTATTTGGGCCATTTTCCTTATTCCGGCGCTGATCTTTTCCGTCGTGATTTCCCATTTCCATCCCTGATTTCGGATGTACTCGGTCATTGGTGTCGCATCTAGCCAGCCAATTTGTCTTCCCTAGCATAAAGCGGGTCATGAGGCTTGTTAATGCGGCCATTGTTCTTGGCTTTTCTTGGCCGAGGTGTCTGGCGAGCCATTCGTCTCGGACGTTGTGTTTGAAAGCTGCTAAGGCTTGGCGTCCTGGACAATCGACTATTTGGTTCTTTTAGTAAGGAACCTGTTCTAATTCTGGGCTGACTCTCCTGCTGTTGAGTTATGTGACTTAGATCGTCTTCGTCCGAGGGCGGATGTAGGTCCCTCAAAATTTGCCCGAAATGCATCCTCGAGCTCTTCCCAGCTTCCAATGGTATTTTCGGGAGGCTCTTAAGCCAATGCCGAGCTGGCCCTTTGAGTTTAAGGGTAAGTATTTTACGGCGTGGAGATTATCTCCTCTAGCCATGTGTATGTGGAGGATGTAATCCTCAATCCAGACTGTGGTCTGTTGTTCCGTCGTATGCCTCTATGTTTACGGGTTTGAATCACTGAAATTCATGATCCGGCACCTCATCGGTGAAACATAGGGGTGTGCGCGCCCTATATTTGGGTGTGCCGTGGTTTTGAATTTTGGCGTGTTGCATTGCTTTGTGGCGTGCTTTCTTGGCCCATAGATGGACCTAACTAGGCCATCCTTTTGATGTGAATCCTTAGGCGGATCGCATATTGGCTTGTGTGCGGCACCATTCGCCGCTCTCTTTTTGCCGTGAGGTCGCCCATCCGACCGGGTGGCCTTCTTGCTTTTTAATTGTGGGGGCTCTAAGGCCTCCTCGTCAATTCGGGCAGTAGCTTTCTTTTCGGTAGCTCTTTGTTCGGCGATCGTCGCCGTACTTATTCTGCGGTGCTGAATACTTTGCTCCATCTAATCCGAGTGCATCTTCCACTGTTTTGAGCTTCATACGCTTTTTCAGGCTACGCAGCGATGGCGGCGAGCCTTTTCGAGGTCATTTTGCTCCAATGGTTTGTCCGGCGTGAGGTCGTCCGGACCGTTGTCTTCGCCGGGACAGATTGTTTATCCAAGTTGTCTTGTTCGGACGATTGCTCGATAGCTTGTTCGTTATCCACCTGTTCGCCCTGCTCTATGGCTGGGTCTTTGTTGAGGCGGGACTTTGTTCGGCATTTACGTTGCCGTTTTGACTGCTTTTCGAGGGATTTATCCTTCGTGGCGTCCCGTTGTTCCTCGTCTTCATTTCCTTTAGGTGTATCCACCATGTATACATCATGGGATGATGTTGTCCAGCATCCTATAGGTGCTTGTTCATTGTTGTCTCCTACATCGTCATCCATACCGTCGATGTATTCGGAGTCGAAATCGAGCACGTCGTATAAGCTTTCGACAGTGGTTAGAAGTGGGTGGTGGGTGGGCATTGAGTTTCTTCATCGTCCGCATCCCAACCTTCCTGTTCGTAGTCCGGCCAGGGCTCTCCGGATAAAGAGAGAGACTTTAGTGAATTCAGGATTTCGCCAAAGGGCGAGTGCTGAAAGATGTCCGCGGCCGTGAACTCCATAACGGGCACCCAATCGGATTGGATTGGCAAGGGCGCGGAGGGTTCGGAGTCGGGAGAGGAGTCGTGCACCACAGAGTCGAGGTCTTCGCAGCGACAGGGATGGAGTTCGCCCGATCGCCGTGAGATTAAAGCCCCGAGGCGGTGTCCAACCACTCGTCTGGATCGAGGAATCCGGCCCGGATTAAGGGTCGGAGCGGATTCTGGTGCGGCCTCCGTGGCAATCGCTCGGCCGCAGAGCTAGATCATGCCCATCGAGATAGTGCGGCGCTGCTATTGCGGCTCGAATCCGTCGAAGATCAAGTCTCCGCGGATATCGGCCGTATAGTTTAAACTTCCAAATCTGACTCGACGGCCGGGGCGTAGCTTCGATCTGCTCCGGATGGCTGCTTAATTGGCCCGCAGTGCAAAGCCGCCGAACACGAAGATCTGTCCGGGTAGAAAAGTCTCACCCTGGACCGTGTCGTTGTTGATGATCAAAGGAGCCACCGGGCCTATTGGTGACGACACAGAGGAACTCTCAATGAAAGCACCAACTTCGGTGTCAAAACCGGCGGATCTCGGGTAGGGGGTCCCGAACTGTGCGTCTAGGCGGATGGTAACAGGAGACAAGGGACACGATGTTTTACCCAGGTTCAGGCCCTCTTGATGGAGGTAAAACCCTACGTCCTGCTTGATTAATATTGATGATGTGTGTTACGAGAGTGGATCTACCACGAGATCAAAGAGGCTAAACCCTAGAAGCTAGCCTATGGTATGATTGTTGTTCTCCCTACGGACCAAAACCCTCCGGTTTATATAGACACCGGATAGGTTAGGGTTACACCGAGTCGGTTACAATGGTAGGAGATCTACATATCCGTATCGCCAAGCTTGCCTTCCACGCCAAGGAATGTCCCATCCGGACACGGGACGAAGTCTTCAATCTTGTATCTTCATAGTCTTGGAGTCCGGCCATGACGATAGTCCGGCTATCCGGACACCCCCTAGTCCGGGACTCCCTCAGATACCCTAAGGAAACCATTGGGTATACCTTCTACCTCAGATCCGAAGGCAAGATCTTTGTTGCCCAGAATGGGTCCTTTCTGGAGAAAGAGTTTCTCTCGAGAGAAGTAAGTGAGAGGAAAGTGGAACTTGATGAAGTACTACCTCTTGAACCGGTGAGTAGCGCAGCTCAGGAAGATGTTCCTATGGTGCCAAGACCAATCAAGAGGAAGTTAATGATGATGATCAAGGTACTTCGGATCAAGTTACTACTGAACTTCGTAGGTCCACGAGGACACGTTCCACACTAGAGTGGTATGGCAACCCTGTCCTGGAAATCATGTTGTTAGACAACGGTGAACCTTCGAACTATGAAGAAGCTATGGCGGACACAGATTCCAACAAATGGCTTGAAGACATGCAATCCGAGATAGGATCCATGTATGAAAACAAAGTATGGACTTTGACAGACTTGCTCGATGATCGGCGAGCGATAGAAAACAAATGGATCTTTAAGAAGAATATGGACGCGGATGGTAATGTTACCATCTATAAAGCTCGACTTGTCGCTAAGGGTTATCGACAAGTTCAAGGGGTTGACAACGATGAGACATTCTCTCCCGTAGCGAAGCTAAAGTCCGTCTGAATCATGTTAGCAATTGCCGCATACTATGATTATGAGATATGGCAAATGGACGTCAAAACGGCATTCCTTAATGGCTATCTTAAGGAAGAACTGTATATGATGCAGCCGGAAGGTTTTGTCGACCCTGAGAAAGCTAACAAGGTATGCAAGCTCCAGCGATCCATTTATGGGCTGGTGCAAGCATCTCGGAGTTGGAACGTTCGATTTGATGAGATGATCAAAGCGTTTGGGTTTATGTAGACTTATGGAGAAGCCTGCATTTATAAGAAAGTGAGTGGGAGCTCTGTAGCATTTCTCATATTATATGTAGATGACATACTTTTGATGGGAAATGATATATAACTTTTGGACAGCATTAAGGCCTACTTGAATAAGTGTTTTTCAATGAAGGACCCTGGAGAAGCTTCTTACATACCAGGCATCAAGATCTATAGGGATAGATCGACACGCCTCATAGGTCTTTCACAAAGCACATACCTGAGCTCAGCTCAATCTGGATCAGTCTAAGAAGGGGTTCTTGCCTGTGTTGCAAGGTGTGAAATTGAGCTCAGCTCAATGCCCGACCACGGCAGAAGATAGAGAAAAGATGAGTGTCATCCCCTATGCATCAGCTATAGGGTCTATTATGTATGCCATGCTGTGTACCAGACCTGATGTAAACCTTGCTGTAAGTTTGGTAGGTAGGTACCAAAGTAATCCCGGCATGGAACACTGGAAAGCGGTCAAGAACATCCTAAAGTACCTAAAAAGGACTAAGGATATGTTTCTCATTTATGGATGTGACAAAGAGCTCGTCGTAAAGGGTTACGTCGATGCTAGCTTCGACACAGATCTGGATGACTCTAAGTCACAAACCGGATACGTGTTTATTTTGAATGGTGGGGCAGTAAGCTGGTGCAGTTGCAAGCAAAGCATTGTGGCGGGATCTACATGTGAAGCAGAGTAAATGGCAGCCTCGGAGGCAGCGCATGGAGCAATCTGGGTGAAGGAGTTCATCACCGACTTAGGAGTCATACCCAATGCGTCGGGGCCGATCACACTCTTCTGTGACAACACTGGAGCTATTGCACTTGCCAAGGAGCCCAAGTTTCACAAGAAGACCAGGCACATCAAGCGTCGCTTCAACTCCATTCGTGAAAATGTTCAAGATGGAGACATAGATATTTGTAAAGTACATACGGACCTGAATGTAGCAGATCCGTTGACTAAACCTCTCCCTAGGGCAAAACATGATCAACACCAGAACTCTATGGGTGTTCGATTCATCACAATGTAACTAGATGATTGACTCTAGTGCACGTGGGAGACTGTTGGAAATATGCCCTAGAGGTAATAATAAAATGGTTACTATTATATTTCTTTGTTCATGATAATTGTCTGTTATTCATGCTATAATTGTGTTATCCGGAAATCGTAATGCACGTGTGAATACATAGACCAGAACACGTCCCTAGTGAGCCTCTAGTTGACTAGCTTGTTGATCAACAGATAGTCATGGTTTCCTGACTATGGACATTGGATGTCATTGATAACGGGATCACATCATTAGGAGAATGATGTGATGGACAAGACCCAATCGTAAGCGTAGCACAAAGATCGTGTAGTTCGTTTTGCTAGAGCTTTTCCAAATGTCAAGTATCATTTCCTTAGACCATGAGATTGTGCAACTCCCGGATACCGTAGGAGTACTTTGGGTGTGCCAAACGTCACAACGAATCGGGTGACTATAAAGGTACACTACGGGTATCTCCGAAAGTGTCTGTTGGGTTGGCACGAATCGAGATCGATTTGTCACTCCGTATGACGGAGAGGTATCTCTGGGCCCACTCGGTAATGCATCATCATAATGAGCTCAATGTGACCAAGTGTCTGGTCACGGGATCATGCATTACGGTACGAGTAAAGTGACTTGCCGGTAACGAGATTAAACGAGGTATTGGGATACCGACGATCGAGTCTCGGGCAAGTAACATACCGATTGACAAAGGGAATTGTATACGGGGTTGCTTGAATCCTCAACATCATGGTTCATCTGATGAGATCATCGAGGAGCATGTGGGAGCCAACATGGGTATCCAGATCCCGCTGTTGGTTATGGACCGGAGAGGCGTCTCGGTCATGTCTGCATGTCTCCCGAACCCGTAGGGTCTACACACTTAAGGTTCGGTGACGCTAGGGTTGTAGAGATATAAGAATACAGTAACCCGAAAGTTTTTCGGAGTCCCGGACGTCACGAGGAGTTCCGGAATGGTCCAGATGTAAAGAATTATATATAGGAAGTCAAGTTTCGGCCATCGGGAGAGTTTCGGGGGTTACCGGTATTGTACCGGGACCACCCGAAGGGTCCCGGGGGTCCACCGGGTGGGGCCACCTATCCCGGAGGCCCCCATGGGCTGAAGTGGGAGGGGAACCAGCCCCTGGTGGGCTGGTGCACCCCCCTGCGCCTAGGGTTGGAAACCCTAGGGGTGGGGGGCGCCTCCACTTGCCTTGGGGGGCAAGCCACCCCCTTGGCCGCCGGCCCCCCTTGGAGATCCCATCTCCTAGGGCCGACGCCCCCCCTAGGGGGCCTATATAAAGAGGGGGGAGGTAGGGCAGCCGCACCCATGCTCTTGGTGCCTCCCTCTCCCCTTGCTACACCTCTCCCTCTCGCAGAAGCTTGGCGAAGCCCTGCCGAGATCACTGCTGCACCCACCACCACGCCATCGTGCTGCTGGATCTTCATCAACCTCTCCTTCCCCCTTGCTGGATCAAGAAGGAGGAGACGTCTTCCTCAACCGTACATGTGTTGAATGTGGAGGTGTTGTCCGTTCAACACTAGGATCATCGGTGATTTGGATCACGATGAGTACGACTCCCTCAACCCCGTTCTCTTGAACGCTTCCGCTCGTGATCTACAAGGGTATGTAGATGCACTCCTCTCTCTCGTTGCTAGATGAACTCATAGATTGATCTTGGTGAAAGCGTAGAAATTTTATATTTTCTGCAACGTTCCCCAACAGAAAGTCTCCCAGGGGAGTGAGACTGGTGCAACGACAACCGGGGTCTGTGCGACACGCCTGTCACATCCCTAGTTCTGGTAATGCTTAGTGCTTGCATTAGAGTGTTGCATCGTGTTTACTTTTCCAGAAATCTTGAAATGGGGATGACAAACCCTAGCACCAAAATTAAATCAAATAGGGTCAACCATAAGTCTTTTCAATAAACCAAAAATGCCTTTAAAAATGTTCATCATTTTTAGAAAAGGTTAAAATCTCTGACAAAAATGATGCACATGTTTCATGGTCATTCATGGATTTTTGAATTAAATCATATCATATTTGAATTTGGGCATTTAAACACTATAAATAATTTAAATGCTCAAATAATGCTGAATTTAAATTTGGGCCACTGGAATAAACCATAGAGTGTCCACAAATTATTGTAGCATTTAGAAAATGCTTTAGTATTTTTACTAAAGCCCAAACAGTAGCAGAAAAATAGAAAAGGGACTTACCTGGCTTGCCTGTCGTGGCCCAGCTGGTCAGCCCACCTGGCGGCCCAGCCCACTGGCCTCCTCATGTCGTCTTCCTCCTTGCCAGAAGGACGACCACGTGCCCGACGCGCGCGCACCGCCGCCCGGCCTCCTCCTGCTTGCCGCTTTCCCCCACTATGCTCTGGAGAGGCCACGCGACCCCCTGGAGCCGTATGGATCCACCCGACCCCTCTCATTCTTCCCCTGCTCTCTCCCTCGCTCATCCCCACCTACCCGAGCACGCTCGTCGCCGCCGCTCGCTGTCACCTCGGCCACCGTGCTCCCCTCGCCTCGCCGACACGCCAAGAAGCCCCGCCTCGTCCCCCTCTTCCTCCTCACCAAGACGGAAGGCGCCGGAAGCCCTGGATGCCGCCAGCTCCGCTGCCTCCTCGCCACCGAGGATCGCCGCCGTCGATTTGCCGCCGTCTCCGCCTCCCCGAGCTCGCTGAGACCGTCTCCGACCCCGCTGTGAGCTCCGACTTCTCCTCCCCTCCTCCCCGTGCCCGTACGCACCCTCTAGCCACCCGAGTCACCGGAGCCGTGAGCTTCTCGCCGCCGGTGATGATGCAGACGAGATCAGAGCCACCGCAGCTCACTCCCGAGCACGGAAAACGTGCTCCACACCTCACCAGGAGCACGTAGAACCCACCATCTCCCCCTCCCGCGCACCACAACGCCAAACCCGCAGGTGCTCAAACTCCGGCCGCCGCGGAAGTGCTCGCCGCCGTCAACCCCGGCCATCCCAGCTGCTGCCGCTACCACCACTAGATGCGCGAGAACGTCAGGAAGCCGTAGGAGCAAACTCCGCCTCAAACCGTGGGCTGCAGCGAGATCCCGACGATCTCCGCCGCGCGAAATGGTCGTCGCCGACGAAAACTCCGGCGACTGATGACGTGGCCGTGTGGGCCCCAGCTAAGCCACCCTAGAGCCACTGCCATGTGGGCCCCAGTGCCTAAACTAATTAGTTTTATTTCTCTGTTAGATTAGTATTAATCTGTGTGGACCCCACGCGTCATCTTTGACCTTGGTCAAGTCAACATTGACCGGTCCCACCTGTCATACACCCAAACCAGCCCGAGACACTGACGTATGGGTCCCACAGGTCAGGTTTGACCTAACTGACCCAGCTGACCTGCTGACGTCACACCTATGTCATGCTGACGCAATAACTAATTACTGGAATTTCTCTTATACAGGAAATTCCAAAAAATAGTACAAACTTCTAAAATTCATAGTAATTCAACCGTAACTCCAAATGAAATAATTTATGTATGAAAAATGATAAGAAAAATCCAATCTATCAATCTATACTAGTTTCATGAATGTTTAAACAAGTTAACATTCTGTTTAGTGCAATACATGGTAAAGCACTATTTAAGATCACAAATGTGTTTGAACTTTGAATCTTTGGTTCAAAATAGCTCAAACCCATCTGGTTGTAGTTCATTAGCCCAACACACTCATTCTACCATGTCATGATCATGCATCATATTGTTTATTGCATTGATTGTGTTTCTTCTCTGTTGCCGGTATTTGTCCCCTCTCGATAGACGTGGTTTCGACGATGAGATCGATGACACTGATGAAGAGCTATATTATCTTCGGAAGTGCCAGGCAAGCAAAACCCCCTTGTTCATTCTGATACAATCCCATTCTCTCACTCCTGCTCTCTTTTACTGCATTAGGACAACAACGATTCATCTGTTACTTGCTGCGGTAGCTAAACCCCTTTATCCTCTGCATGACCTGTCATTCCACAGTAAATAGATGAAACCCACTAGCATGAGTAGGAGTTGTTTGAGCCCTGTTGTGCCTACTCATTCATGCTTGTTTGTCATGCCTGCTACTGCTTAGAGTTGAGTCAGGTCTGATTCATCGAAAATGAATTGGAGTGGTGTGTGAACATGTCCTACTGTGTGTGAGCTAAGTGTGTGAACACGATCTGGTAAAGGTAGCGGTGAGAGGCCATGTACGAGTACATGGTGGGTTGTCTCATTGAAACCGTCCTCAGGAACTGAGTTCTGTGTTTGTGATCCATGAACAGTTACTACGACACATTGGGATCCTTAATTGACTCTCTCGGCTTCTTAATCACCCTTGTTCTCTGGCCCGTGAGTTGCAACTAGTTTCTCGTGTTTGTAGGATATGTGTTGGAGGCCGTATGGCGCTGACCCTAGGGGTGGGCTATGATGCGGTAGATACACCGTGGCCCGGTGTACCGAGTGCCCGTTTGGTGTCTCGGGAACCCTGCACACATCGTTCGGGGCTGTTAGTGGAAACCTCGGCCGGACTCCCTGCGGATGGAACCCGAATAGGAGATAAACCTGGACTAGAGACTTGAGTGTTTAGGTAGGCCGTGGCCGACACCCTCGCCAGGCTTCTGCTTGAAGGTTGTCAGATACATGATGTGTACATGGCGGTAAGTGGCAAGAGCGTGTGTGAAGAAGTACACCCCTGCAGGGTTAACATCATCTATTCGAATAGCCGTGTCTGCGGTAAAGGACTTCTGGGTTGCCTATATAAGTTCATAGACAAGTGAAAGTGGATACTCTAAAACGCGCAAGATAAGCGTGAGTGCTATGGATGGCATTCTCGTAGGGAGACGGGAGCGGGTCCATAGTGGTGTATTGATATGGTGAATATGTGGAATCGTGTGCACCACCTCAAAAGAGTTACTTGCAAATGTAGTTCAGATAGCCACCGAAAGTCAAAGCTGGCTTGCCTGCAGCTTAAACCCCACCACCCCTTTGTTGATAATGATGCATATGTAGTTAGTTACGATGTAAGTCTTGCTGAGTACATTTGTACTCACGTTTGCCTATTTTATGTTTTGCAGAGAGACGTCAGTCTCGCTAGTAGTTCCGTGTGGACTTCGACGTTTAGCTTGATACCTCAGCTACGATCTTGTGCCCTCGGCAGGATCTGATAGATATTCAGACTTCTCAGCCTTTTTCATTTGTAGATGTCTGTACTCAGACATATTAAGCTTCCGCTTGTCCTTTGACTTGTATGCTCTGAGTGTTGGGTCATGAGACCCATGTTTGTAATATCTCGCTCCTCAGAGCCTAATGAATAAATATTTGAGTCGTAGAGTTATGTTGTGATGCCATGTTGTATTTACACACATCGAGCATATTGTGTGTATGATTGAAATGCTTGGTATGTGTGGGATCCGACAATCTAGTTGTTTATCCTTGGCAGCGTCTCTTATGGGGAAATGTAGTCTAGTGCTTCCTTGAGCCATGGTAGTCCTCTACAGCCCGGTTCACCGGAGTCCTGCTTGCCCGGCACTACTGCTCAAGACACTTGACTGGCCGGCATGTGTTTCACTTCACGCGGTGACATCCGGAGTCCAGCCTAGCCTACTACAGCCCGGGTTCCCGTAGTCCTGTTAGACCAGTGCTACAGCCCGGATTCACACGCTGCTGACCTACATGCTCGAAGTTGATTCATGTATGCCTGTCCCCATGGGTTAGTGTCGCTTTTGGTTCACGACTAGCCATGTCGGCCCGGGTTCTCTCTCATATGGATGCTAGCGACACTATCATATACGTGAGCCAAAAGGTGCAAACGGTCCCGGGTCATGGTAAGGCGACACCCGTGGGAATACCGTGCGTGAGGCCGCAGAGTGATATGAGGTGTTACCGGCTGGATCGATGTGACTTGGAATCGGGGTCCTGACAGCTTTGGTATCAGAGCCTGACTGCCTGTAGGATTACCAAGCCAAACCGGTCGAAGTTTTGTCTAGAAATGCTTTAGTTATGTAAGGGAATTGATTGTGGAAGGGAACGTAAGGCTCTTTTTACTCCTTATACCTCATGGCCTTCTGATCTGAGTCATCCTCTTCTCTTCTACGGGGTTTAAGAAATAGGCTTCTCATCTATCTATCAGGATGACGTGTTACTAATCCGTAGACTTTTAAGATTGTTGGTTCTAAGCCTCAGTTCAGTTTTTACTACTTCCGTATGTTCGTAGCTGGCCTCGGAACCTTGATATGATGTTGTTGAGTGTTCATGCCACCATTTTTGCAGGATGTCTCAAATCATTTTGAGCATTTACAACCGTTATGCTGTCCGAGTCATCCCAGGTGTCTAAATAGTCTGATGCATATGCAAATCCCTTCTTTCTGTTCCCGATGTCCCTTTGGGCCAGTTTAACCACACTAATCGGTCTGTTGAGGTACTCAATTGCCTCGGCATTTGTGTTGGAGCTATTATTATGACCCTAGGTGTTTTAGGGAGTCACCTAGTAAGCTAGCCATGCTTTATATTCCTAGTGTGATGATTTTGGCCATCATTCTCGAAAGCATCCCGTGATGTTATTAGTTAGTAGGTATTCTATTCCTGGGTTCTTGAACCCGAGATTCACCCTAATTACCTTATGTCGATAGTGTTGCTAGTTCCTTTAGGATATTAGTAACTTTGCGATAGTCCTTGAGGTCCGTGGTATTTCCTTCTTCCAAATACGATGAACCATTAAGGCAGAAGTTCTTTGAACCAAAATACCACAATCAGAGTACTCTTGAGGAGTTCTCCATTCATAATTGTGATTTTGCCAGTTCTACCTTTCTGCATGGGTTATCTGGAAGAAACCTGTTGAACTTGGTTCGACATATTAATCTATGCATCCGCAACTCAGAAAGATATATGTCCTCTTGAGTTGTCCCTCTTCATTTGTATTCCAACCATCCTCTATCAATTGATAGTCAGGAGTAGTTGTGCATCCGTGTTATCGATGCTTATTATTCTTGTGGTCCGTTAAACCATTCTATTTCAGAATGACTAGGAGAAACAAACTCCAGTACCTCATCCATATCCAGGATTGGGTCAAAGTAGTTGTGTTCTGCAGATCAAATGCCAATCCAGATTTTATTCTGTTCTACCCTGAAGTATTGCCCTCTTGATCTCAGGAATGTCATGATAATCGTACCAACTTTTATGAATTCTTGATGCAGTGAAACTTCCTGCCATCATTATTCATTCCTCGGTCCCGTGTTGTCGCAACCGGAATGCCGAGAAGTGAATTGTGATGTGTGAAATCAATACTCCGAGCAACTCGTTGCTTGGTAGTAAATGGACAATAACCTCATTATTAATGTGTCGGTTATTGAATCATCACCCTCAGGTTGATCGTGCCCCCTAGTCCCTAATTCCGGTGCACGCTTCGATCAATGAGTTAGGATTGTGTCAATCCCTTGCTCGTTTGATCATATCGTCTTGTCTCGAAAGCAAGATTGTTCTCAAGCTTAGTAACATATCGGTGGTTCGTGATTTTCTGAATGTCTTTTCGGAAGTATCACCAGGTCGTCACCTGGCCGCTATGTTGAGCTCGTGATCAAGTTGGTTCTTGTGAACCACCCTTTCTCCAAGAATCTGTGTTGGATACCCCTGAGCCAGTTGGTTGAGCCAAATAACAACCTGGAGAGTTGGAAGATTAAAGCTTGCCCGACTTAGTTCATTTTAAGGGATATCTTGTATGTGTGTTGAAGAAGATGATATCTTCATTGATTGATCCTCGTATCAGTTGTTGGATCTATTGTCTTGCCCAAATCTTTGACTTGAGTATGGGCTATCGTCAAGTCAAATCAGAACCAACGATGTTCGTAATGTTGTCTTACCCGTGGTTGATTCCTCGAGCATATACCATTACATCTTTTGGTCTGACCAATGCTATCACCGTGTTCACATGATGGTGGAAGTCCAATGATATGGAAATTCCGATGAGGTGTTGTTGAGCCCATCAGTAGCATTTTGTCTCCCCCATGATTCATGTTGAGCATCAACCTAGTGTTGGAAACTTTTTAAGCATTGCCTTCGTGTTCCATTCATGAGGTATATGTTCGGATGAAAGAAGTGACTTCCTCTAGTTCATGTGCATTTGAAGCAAGTTGCCGCCATGAATTCGAGAAAGTTTGGTTTTCTCCCGCTGGAATCATCCCAAGTCAGTCAAGCATGTGCAAAGTATTCTGTGGTTTGATAGACTGATCATCTCCATTCCATATATATTTCCTAGCACACCAAGCCACTGATTGATTTGTTCAAGGAAAAGGAGTTGTTGTGCAAATCCTAGGTCATGAACAACACTTCGATACCCTAGATGATGGTTCCCCACCTGAACTCGGTAGTGTTTTGTTGTAAGACTACCATGTGGTCATGCTTGTCTCGGACAGCATGTTCACATGTGTTTAGCAGAACCAGCTCATGTTTTGGAGCTTTCTATCTTAGTTCATTCCCCAAGAATCTCGCAACGCCATCTCGTCGAATTGTGTTGCAAACTTTCTTTTCAGACATGCTGAGTCTGAAGTATCCTATTACCAATCGGATCTGAATCTCAGGCAGATATGATGGTTGGAACATTCCCAACAGTTGCATCTTGTTCCCAGCTTGCATAGCCATTGTGCCAATCCCCCATGGGCTGCCCTTCTCGGTAGTTGTTGTCCAATATCATCTTCAAAAGTGGACTTACCATGGGTCCCCTCCACCTCCGATGATAAGAAAATCATCCCTTGTGTTGTCTTCAACAAGGTAGTCCACATCATCCATCCTAGTCCGAGTATGCCATTTCTTCGAGCTCTTTCAAACGATCAATTGTAAATTGCCTTAAGCTGGTATGAAGGGTTTCAATGATCTATGGATCAAAAGTAATTCTTTTTTGCCACTTAAGGGAATAGTTCAACGAGTCACCTTTTTCAAGGTGCCCTGTTACGGGATCATGGAAATTATTTCCTCGCCACCTTGACACCATCCACCATCTTTCTAAACGTGGAATTGTTGCCCACCAAATCAAACCCCGTCACTTGTTCTTCCATTCCTCTCGATGTGTTTCAATGTCTCACTCGATGAGTGATCCTGAGTTGTTCGATCTTCGAGAAGATCGGTCCTTCTGGAGTTTGTCTTTTCCACTCGTTGTCATGTTGGATGTAGTTCTCAAAGCAAGACGTCAAGATCAATTTGAAGCAATGAATCAACATCTTCGAGAAATGCAATGGATCATGAAGACTGTGTCAGTTCCGTGTCCCCTCTGTCTTCTTACCTCACGTCTTGAATCTCGGGACGAGATTCTTGTTTAGTGGGGGCGAGTTGTCACATCCCTAGTTCTGGTAATGCTTAGTGCTTGCATTAGAGTGTTGCATCATGTTTACTTTTCCAGAAATCTTGAAATGGGGATGACATACCCTAGCACCAAAATTAAATCAAATAGGGTCAACCATAAGTCTTTTCAATAAACCCAAAATGCCTTTAAAAATGTTCATCATTTTTAGAAAAGGTTAAAACCTCTTACAAAAATGATGCACATGTTTCATGGTCATTCATGGATTTTTGATTTAAATCATATCATATTTGAATTTGGGCATTTAAACACTATAAATAATTTAAATGCTCAAATAATGCTGAATTTAAATGTGGGCCCTTTGGAATAATCCATATAGTTTCCACAAAATATTGAAGCATTTTACAAAATGCTTTAGTATTTTACTAAAGCCAAAAGCTGTAAAAAAAAAATAGAAAAGGGACTTACGGCTTACTGTCATGCCCAATTGGTCAGCCCACCGGGCGCCCAACAGACCGGCCTCCTCCTGTCGTCTTCCTCCTTGCCAGAAGGATGGGCGCGTGCCCGACGCGCGTGCACCGCCGCCCGTCCACCTCCTGCTTGCCGCTTTCCCCGTCGACGCACTGGAGAGGCCACGCAACCCCCTGGGGCAGTATGGATCCGACCGACCCCTCTCACTCTTCCCCTGCTCTCTCCCTCGCTCATCCCCACCTACCCGAGCACGCTCGTCACTGTCGCTAGCTGTCACCGCGGCCACCGTGCTCCCCTCGCCTCACCGACACGCCAAGAATCCCGCCTCGTCCCCCTCTTCCTCCTCACCAAGACGGAAGGCGCCGGAAGCCCTGGATGCCGCCAGCTCCGCCGTTCCCCTCCTCGGCCACCGAGGATCGCCGCCGTCGATTTGCCGCCGTCTCTGCCTCCCCGAGCTCGCTGAGACCGTCTCCGACCCCACTGTGAGCTCCGCCTTCTTCTCCCCTGCACCCCGTGCCCGTCCGCACCCTCTAGCCACCCGAGTCACTGGAGCCGTGACCTCCTCGCCACCGACAATGATGCAGACGAGACCAGAGCCACCGCAGCTCACTGCCGAGCACGGAAACGTGCTCCACACCTCACCAGGAGCACGTAGAACCCACCAGCTCCCCCTCCCGCGTGTCAGTGTCATTAGCTTAACTAATTAAATTAACATTAGATTAACTCCTAATCTAAGGTTGACCAGGGCAGGGCCCACATGGTCAAATGGGTCAAACCCACCGGCGACATGACGCCGGCGGGGCCAGACACGACGGAGGGGCTCGGGTTTCCTGTTCCGGCGACCAAAAGGGACGGCGGAGGCATCGACGTGAAACTGGGAGTGCCCCGCGTCGAGTGGTGCAGTTAGTTATGCCGGGGGCAACCTATATCGACGACGGCGAGCTCAAAGGCGGCGGCCGGAGTTCAGGCGTCGAACAAATCGAGGTGCAGGGCATGGTAGGAGCCGCGGTTAGGCGCGTTGGACTCGTGGGGGTGTGGTGAGCTTAGTGGTAAGCTCGGGCGCGTGCTTGCACGGCCGTAGCCGCGGTGGCAACATGGCCGGCGGCGAGGAGCAATCAGCTCCGGTGGCTGATGCGATTTGAGAGCGAAACAGGCGACGGTTCGTGGGGGAAACGGTACAGCGGCTCACCGCGGTTCTTCTGGTGCTTCCGGCGAGGCAGGGAAGGCACGGGGTCCGGCGAAACGACGACGGGGATCTCCGGCAACCGAGGTCGGAAACGGCGGCATTGGCGAGGCTTTAGGGCGTCCGGCGTTGCGTAGCTCAGCAAGGAGGTCGAGGACAACGCGGCGGAGCTTCTGGACTCGTCGGTAGGGCGAGGGGTAGCTGCAGTGCAGCTGGTGGCAGGCGCCAAGCGCCAGGCTGTCTTCCCCTCTGCCTTCTGGCAAGAGGAGGGGGATGGCTGGCAGCGGTGGGTTGGTGGGCTGGGCCAACTGGGCCAGCTCCAGGTAAGTGGCTGGGCTTCTCTTTCTCTGGTTTTTCTCTATTTTGTTTACTTTTTGTTTCTTCTGTTTGTTTTAATTTAGTTCTGAGACCAAATCATTTTTGTACCTTCTGAAAATAATTATGGGGTTAGATATGAAATATCCAAAACCACATAAAAATGTTCCATAATTATTGGACATATATTTAATATATAACAAATATAAATCCAAAGGTAAATAATTATTAGATTAAATCAAATGCCTAAAATAAATTATTTCTGTGACTCCAAAAATATTGGTTTGAATTTTTCCTCATGCCAATATTTTTACAGAATAACAGGAACATTTTCTTGGACTCATTTGATGAGATTTAAATGTTGGTTATTTTTAAAGGTTTTTCTGAGGCTTTTGAAAATTCCTCAATTCAAATTTCATTTGAATTTGAATATAATGCACACATGGAAGCTGGCATAGGTCAGACCAAAATTAGGGATGTGACAACTCGCCCCCACTAAACAAGAATCTCGTCCCGAGATTCAAGTCGTGAGGTAAGAAGTCAGAGGGGTCGCAAGCTAACACGATCTTCACGATCCAACTGTCCTTCTCAAGATGTTGACTCACTGCTTCATGTTGATCTTGACGTCATTGCTTTCTAGATCTTCGTCCAACACGACAATGACAGAGAGAAACTCTGCAGGAATCGATCTTCTTAAAGATCGAGCAACTCACGATCAACTCTCGGAATGAGACATAGAAACATCTCTCGAGCTGAGACACGAATCATACATCCAAAGGAATGGAGTGGAACAGATGACGAAGGTTCACTAGGTAGACAACAATCCCACACTTAAGAGGGTGGTGAACGGTTGTCAACGTAGTGTCACATCCCTAGTCCTGGCATGCACTAGGCTAGCCTTCATGTTTGCATCATGTTTAAATTTTTTTGAAACTTGAACTGAGGAGATTTGGAAGCCTCAAAATTTAAATAAAAGAAGGGCAAAACCCCTAAAATCTCATTCATTGTTCCCAAAATGTCCTTCTTAAATGTTTGATAATTTTGGCAAGGGTTCTGGTCCCAAACAAAATATTGAACATTTATAAGGAATTAATCATGGGATTTTGAATTTAAATCATTAGCTATTTGAATTTGAATTATATTCATATGATTAGAATATAATTTCAAATACCCTGAAATATTTTATGAGCTTTGGAAAAGTCCATCTAGCAAAATAAAAATATTCAGAGGAGTTTTTGGCATTGTTTGAATTGTTTTAAATTCAAAACAGTGGCAAAAGATTTAAAAAAAACAAACAGAAACAGAAAAACAATAAGACAACAGAAACTCACCTGTAACTTACCTGGCAGCCAGCCCACCTAGCAGCCCACTGGCCGGCCCAAGATCTTTGGCCCGTGCACACCACTTCCTCCTCGCCAGCAGCAGAGAGGAGCTGCTGGCGTCTTGTGGCGCGCCACGCCACCAGGCTGCCTGCCTGCGTCGCCTGGCCACCGTGACGCCTCGCGTCATCTCCTGGGCGCCGCCCCGACCCCCTGGACCCCCTCGCTCTCTCCCTCCTCCTCGTTCCCCTCCTCTGTCCCACTCCCTCACGCGACCGAGAACCGCCGTCGACGCCGATCGCCGTACCCGCGGCCACAGCCACCCCCTTGCCCCTCTGCCATCCCCAAGAGCTCCGCCCCGACCTCTTCTCCGTCTCCGCCGATCTAAGCGACCCCGGGAGGCCAGCAACGTCGCCATCGCCGCCGTCTTCCACCTCGGGCTCCGGCCACCATCGCTGCCGATTCGCTGCACTTCGCCGCCCCGAGCCCATCGACCCTCCAAACGGACTCACGGTGAGCTTGCCGTCGTTTCCCCTCATCTCCCTCTCTCGCGCGCGCCCTGTAGCCGCCGCCCCGCGAGCACCCGAAGCCGCCGTCCGCCATGGCCGGCGAGCTCCGTGCCCCCGAGCACCTCTGCCTCGCTTAGTAGCTCCGGCATGCTCCTGAGCACCTCCCCTCTTCGCTGCCCTGCTCAGCTCCCTCGCCCGCGAGCTCTAGCCCTTCCAGCCGCAACCACCGAGCTCCGGCCGCTGCAGAAGCGGACATCGCCGTCGATCTAGGTCGTCTCCGGCGACCCCACTAGCACCAGTCGACGCGGACGAGGCTCGGGGTTCCAACGGTGCCAACCGCGCCTCCAATCGTGGCCCGTGCCGCGATTCCGCGCATCGCCGTCGTCTCGGCCTCGCCGTGACTTCGGCCGATGGATTAGCCCGGGTTGACCGATTTGACCCCCACAGGTCAGCAGCGAGTGGGCCCGGCCACTAACTAACCGGGTTAACACTAACCGATATTAGTTAGTTAAACTAACTACTGACCAGTGGGTCCCAGCGTCAGAGTTGACCTGGACAACGACCCAGTTGACTCGCTGACGTCACGCCTATGTCAGGCTGACGCAATAATGATTTCTGGAATTATTTTAATTCAGGAATTCCAGAAAATATCCTAAACTTCAATAAATCATAGAAATTCAACCGTAACTCGGATTGAAATAATTTATATATGAAAAATGATCAGAAAAATATGAAGAATCTGTTTATGGAACTTTCATGCATGTTTGAACAAGTTAACCTCACTGAATAGGATGAATCATGATTAGGGTAATTTATGAAATAGCATTTGGGGTTGGAGTTCAACCTTGTTTGAATTCCACTTCAACTAACTTGGATTACTGTTGCATTAGGTGAATTCAGTACCTTAATATGACATGTCATTCATGTGAATGTGCATTGCATTGATTGTGTTCTCTCTTGTTTGCCGGTAACCACCACCTCCCGGTAGACGATGTACCGACGATGAATTCGATGACACCGATGAAGAACTATATTATCTTCAGAAGTGCCAGGCAAGCAAAACCCCCTTGTTCATTCCGATACAATCCCACTCTCTCGCTCCTGCTCTATTTTACTGCATTAGGACAACAACGAATCATGTGTTACTTGCTGCGGTAGCTGAACCCCTTGATCCTTTGCATGACCTGTCATTCCACAAGAATTAGATGAAACCCACTAGCATGAGTAGGAATTGTTTGAGCCATGTTGTGCCTACTCATTTATGCTTGTTTGTCATGCCTGCTACTGCTTAGAGTTGAGTCGGGTCTGATTCATCGGGAATGAATTGGAATTGTTATGAACATGTCCTACTGTGTGTGTGAGCTAAGTGTTGAACACGATTTGGTAAAGGTATCGATGAGAGGCCATGTAGGAGTACATGGTGGGTTGTTTCATTGAAGCCGAACCTAAGAACTGAGATCTGTGTTTGTGATCCATGAGACAGTTACTACCACACATTGGGATCCTTAATTGACCCTCTCGGCTTCTTAACCACCTTTGTTCTTAGTCCGGAGTTGCAAGTAGTTTCGTGTTTGTAGTATGTCAGGGGCCGCACGCAACGCTGACCTTAGGGGTGGGTTGTGTTGCGGTAGGCACCGTTGATCTGTACCGAAAGTGCCCGTTTGGTATCTCGGGAACCCTGCACACATCGTTCGGGGCTGTATGGGAAACCTCGGCCGGACTCCTGCGGATGGAACCCGAATAGGCGATAAACCTAGACTAGGGACTTGAGTGTTTAGGTAGGCCGTGGCCGACACCCACGTTGGGCTTCCGCTTGAAGGTTGCCGAGTACATGTCGTGTAAATGGCGGTAAGTGGTGAGAGCGTGTGTGAAGAAGTACACCCTGCAGGTTTAATATGATCTATTCGAATAGCCGTGTCCACGGAGAAGGACTTCTGGGTTGCCTATATCAGTTCATAGACAAGTGAAAGTGGATACTCTAAAATGCGCAAGATAAGCGTGAGTGCTATGGGCGGCGTTCTCGTAGGGAGACGGGAGCGGGTCCATAGTGGTGTATTGAGATGGTGAATATGTGGACTCGTGTGCCACCTCAAAAGAGTTACGTGCAAATGTAGTTCGGGATAGCCACCGAGTCAAAGCTGGCTTGCTGCAACAAACTCCACCACCCCCTTTTGATAATGATGCATATGTAGTTAGTTACGATGTAAGTCTTGCTGAGTACAATTGTACTCATGTTTGCTTATTTTATGTTTTGCGTAGAGACGCTGGTCTCGCTTAGTAGTTCCACGTGGACTTGACGTTTAGCTTGATACCTCGCCACGATCTTGTGCCCTCGGCAGATCTCGGTAGATAGTCAGGCTTCTCAGCCTTTTTCATTTATAGTTGTCTGTACTCAGACATGTTTAGCTTCCGCTTGTGCTTTGACTTATATGCCCTGAGTGTTGGGTCATGAGACCCATGTTTGTAATATCTCGCTCCTCGGAGCATAATGAATAATATCTGAGTCGTAGAGTTATGTTGTGATGCCACGTCGTATTTACACATATTGAGCATATTGTGTGTATGTTTGAAATGCTTGGTATGTGTGGGATCCGACAAACTAGTTGTTTATCCTTGGCAGCCTCTCATATGGGGAAATGTAGTCTCGTGCTTCTCGAGCGATAGTAGTCCGCTTCTGACCGGTTCACCGGAGTCCTGCTAGCCCAAAGACTACCGCTTGGACACTTGACTAGACGGCATGTGTTTCACTTCGTTCCTATGTCTGTCCCTTCGGGAAATGTCACCCGGTGGTATTCGAGTCCTGCCTAGCCTGCTACAGCCCGGGATACGGAGTCCTGTTAGCCCGCTACAGCCCGAATATATATGTTGATGACCGACATGCTCGATGTGATTCATGTATGCATGTCCCCATAGGTTAGCGCCGCTTTGGGTTCACGACTAGCCATGTCGGCCCGGTTCTTTGTCATATGGATGCTAGCGACACTATCATATACGTGAGCCAAAAGACGCAAACGGTCCCGGGACATGGTAAGGCGACACCCGTGGGAATACCGTGCGTGAGGCCGCAAAGTGATATGATGTGTTACATGCTAGATCGGTGTGACTTAGGATCGGGGTCCTGACACGTAGCGAGGAGTTGATTTGCCATGATACCATAACGAGACATCTTAGAGGGGGTGACTCGTGGAATTATCCCTTAAGTGGCAAAAAGAATTACTTTTGACACAGAGATCATTGAAACTCTTTATACCAGCCTAAGGCAATCACAAATGGTCATTTGAAGGAATTCGAAGAAATGGCATATCCAGATTCGAATGGATGATGTGGACTAGCTTGTTGAAGACAATGCGATGGATGATTTGCTTACCATTGGAAATGGATGGGACCCATGGTAGGACCACTTTTGAAGATGATCCTAAACAACAATTACTGAGAAGGCAATCCAAGGGGAACTGGTACAACGGCGGTGCAAGCTGAGAAAAGAACGCAACTGCTGGAAATGTTCTAACCATCATATCTGCCTGAGATTCAGATCTGGTTAGTAACAGGATTCTTCAGACTCAACATGTCTGAAAGAAAGTTTGCAACACGATTCGACGAGATGGCGTTGCGGGATTCTCAAGGAATGAACTAAGATAGCAAGCTCCAAAACATGAGCTGGTTCTGCTAAACATATGTGAACACGCTGTCCCAGACAAGCATGACCACATGGCAGTCTTATAATAAAATACTACCAAGTTCAGGTGGGGAACCATCTTCGAGGATATTGGAATCTTGTGCATGAACTAGTATTCGCACAGCAACTCCTTTTCCTCGAACAAACCAATCAGTGGCTTGGTGTGCTAGGAACACATATGGAGTGGAGGCGGCCAACCTATCAAACCATAGCGCACTTCGCACGTGCATGACCGACTTGGGATGATTCCAGAGGAAGCAAAAACAAACTTTCTCGAATTCACGGCGGCAACTTACATCAAATGCACGTGAATTAGAGGAAGTCACTTCTTCCATCCAAGCATAAGCTTCATGAACAGAACACGAAGGCATTGCTTACAAAGTTTCCAACACTAGGTTGATGTTCAACCTGAATCATGGGGGAGACAAAATGCTGCTAATGGGTTCAACAATAACTCATCGGAATTTCCATATCACTGTACTTCCACCATCATGTGAACACGGTGATAGCATTGGTCAGACCAGGATGTAATGGTGTATGCTCGAGGGATCAACCACGAGTAGGACAACATTACGAACATCGTTGGTTCTGATTTGACTTGACGATAGCCCATACTCAAAAAGTTTTGACAAGGCAATAGATCCAACAACTGATCACAGGGACTAATCGATGAAGATATCATCTTTCTTCAACACACACTCAAAAGATATCCCTTAAAATGAACTAAGTCGGACAAGCTTTCATCTTCCAACTCTCAAAGTTGTTGTGTAGCTTAACCGACTAGCTCAGGGGTATCCAACACAGATTCTTGGAGAATGGCTGGTTTAGAGAATAACCAACTTGATCACGAACTCAACATAGCGGTCAGGTGACCACCTGGTGATACTTCCGAGAAGATAATCGGAACATCACGAACCATCGATATGTTGCTAAGCTCGAGAACAATCTTGCTTTTCAGAGCAAGACGATATGAACAATAAGCAAGGTATTGAATAATCCTAACTCATTGATCGAAGAGTGCACCAGAAATAAGGACTAGATAGCACAGTCTATCCTAGAATGATGATTCAAAAGCCAACATGCTAAGAGTGAGAGCATTGTCCATTTACTACCAAGCAACGAGGTTGCTAGGAGTATCGATTTCACACATCACAATTCACTTGTCGGCATTCCGGTTACATCAACACGGGACCGAGGAATAAATAATGATGGTGAGAAGTATCACTACATCAAGAATTCATAAGAGTTCGTGCAATTCTCATGATAATCCTGACATAAAGGGGGTAATACTCCGAGGTAGAACAGAATCAAAAGCTGGATTGGCATTTGATTTGCGGATTACAACTGCTTTGACCCAATCCTAGATATGGATGAGGTACTGGAGTTTGTTTTCTCCTAGTCATTCCGGAACAGAATGCCTTAACGGACCACATGAGTAATAGGCATCGATGAACACGAATGCACAATTACTCCTAACTATCAATTGAAAGACGAAGGTCGAAATACAACTGAAGGGGGACAACTCAAAGGAACATATAACTTTCTGAGTTGTGGATGCATAGATTAGTATGTCGAGCGAAGCTCAACATTTCTTCAGGATAACCCATGTGCAAAGGGTAGAACTGGCAAATTCACAATTATGGATGGAGAACTCATCAAGAGCACTCTGGTTGTGATCTTTTTGTTTAGAAGAACTCCTGCCAAGAATGGTTCATGGTAATTGGAAGAAAGATGTACCACGAACCTCGAGGACTATCACAAAGGTTACTAACATCCTAAAGGAACTAGCAACACTATCTACATTAGGTAAGTAGGGTGAATCTTGGTTCAAGAACCCAGGAGTAGAATGCCTACTAACTAAATGGCATCACGGGATGCTTTCGAGAATGGTGGCCAGAATTATCACACCGGAAACACAAAACATGGCTAGATTACTAGGTGACTCCCTAAAACATCTAGGGTCATAATAATAGATCCAACATATATGTCGAGGCAGCGAAGTACCTCAACACACTAATTTGTGTGATTAACCTGGCCCAAATGAATATTAGAAGCGAAGAGAAGGAATTTGCAAATGCATCAGACTATTTTAGAAATCTGGGATGACTCGGACAACATAACGGTTGTAAATGCTCAAAATGATTTGAGACATCCTGCAAAATAGCGGCATGACCACTCAACGTCACAATATCAAGGTTCTGAGACCAGCTATGAACATACGGAAATAGTAAAAACTGAGCTAAGATTTGCAACTATCAATTCTATAAGTCTATGGATTAGTAACACGCCATCCTGATAGATAGATGAGAAGGCCTAGTTCTTAATCCCCGTAGAAGAGAAGAGGTTGACTCAGATCAGAAGGCCATGAGGTATAAGGAGTAAAAAGAGCCTTACGTTCCTTCCACAATCAATTCCCTTACATAACTAAAGCATTTCTAGACACAACTTCGACCGGTTTGGCTTGGTAATCCTATAGGCGATCAGGGCTCGATACCTAAGCTGTCAGGACCCCGATTCCAAGTCACATCGATCTAGCCGATAACACCTCATATCACTTTGCGGCCTCACGCACGGTATTCCCACGGGTGTCGCCTTACCATGGCCCGGACCGTTTGCGCCTTTTGGCTCACGTATATGATAGTGTCGCTAGCATCCATATGACAGAGAACCCGGGCCGACATGGCTAGTCGTGAACCCAAAGCTGCGCTAACCCAAGGGGACAGGCATACATGAATCACATCGAGCATGTCTGTCATCAACGTATGAATCCGGGCTGTAGCACTGGGCTAACAGGACTTCGGTAAACCCGGGCTGTAGCAGGCTAGGCAGGACTCCGGATGTCACCGCGTGACATTTCCCCGAAGGGACAGACATAGTTACGAAGTGAAACACATGCCGGCCAGTCAAGTGTCCAGAGCAGTAGTGCAGGGTTAGCAGGACTCCGGTGAACTGGGCTGTAGCGGACTACTATGGCTCAAGGAAGCACTAGACTACATTTCCCCGTAAGAGAGGCTGCCAAGGATAAACAACTAGATTGTCGGATCCCACACATACCAAGCATTTCAAACATACACACAATATGCTCGATATGTGTAAATACAACATGGCATCACAACATAACTCTACGACTCAAAGTAATAATTCATTAGGCTCCGAGGAGCGAGATATTAGAAACATGGGTCTCATGACCCAACATACAGAGCATACAAGCAACAAGCACATGCGGAAGCTTAACATGTCTGAGTACAGACATCTACAAATGAAAAAGGCTGAGAAGCCTGACTATCTACCAGATCTTGCCGAGGGCACAAGATCGTAGCTGAGGTAACAAGCTAAACTTCGAAGTCCACGCGGAACTACTAGCGAGACTGAAGTCTCTCTGCAACAACATAAAATAGGCAAACGTGAGTACAACTGTACTCAGCAAGACTTACATCAGAACTAACTACACATGCATCATTATCAACAAAGGGGGTGGTGGAGTTTGACTGCAGCAAGCCAGCTTTGACTGGGTGGCTATCCTGAACTACGACTGCAAGTAACTCTTTTGAGGTGGCGCACACGAGTCCACATATTCACCATATCAATACACCACTATGGATCCGCTCCGTCTACCTACGAGAACGCCATCCATAGCACTCACGCTTATCTTGCGCATTTTAGAGTATCCACTTTCACTTGTCTATGAACTATTATAGGCAACCCAGAAGTCCTTTACCGCGGACACGGCTATTCGAATAGATGATGTTAACCCTGCAGGGGTGTACTTCTTCACACACGCTCTCGCCACTTACCACCATGTACACGTCGTGTATCTCGGCAACCTTCAAGCGGAAGCCTGGCGAGGGAGTCGGCCATGACCTGACTAACCACACAAGTCTCTAGTCCAGGTTTATCGCCTATTCGGGTTCCATCCGTGAGGAGATCCGGCCGGGGTGTCGCTCACGGCCCCAAACGATGAGAGCAGGGTTCCCGAGGCACCAAACGTGCATCCCGGTACACCGTGCCTCGTGTCTCTACCGCAACATAGCCCACCCCTAGGGTCAGCGCTACGCACGGCCCCCAACACATATCCTACAAACACCAGAAACTAGTTGCAACTCCTGGACAGAGATCAAGTTGATTAATAAGTCGAGAGAGCTTGGAGTGCCCGGAGCCCAATGTGTGGTAGTAACTGTTTCATGGATCACAAACACGTAACTCAGTTCACGAGGACGGCTGCAATGAGACAACCCACCATGTACTCCTACATGGCCTCTCACCGCTACCTTTACTAAATCTTGTTCACACACTTAGCTCACACACAGTAGGACATGTTTACACACCTCCGATTCATCCCCGATGAATCAGACCTGGCTCAACTCTAAGCAGTAGCAGGCATGACGAACAAGCATGAATGAGTAGGCATAACAGGGCTCAAACAATTCCTACTCATGCTAGTGGGTTTCATCTAATTACTGTGGAATGACAGGTCATGTAGAGGATAAAGGGGTTCAGCTACCGGATCAAGTAACATATGAATCGTTGTTGTCCTAATGTAGTAAAAGAGAGCAGGAGCAAGAGAGTGGGATTGTATCGGAATGAGCAAGGGGGTTTTGCTTGCCTGGCACTCCTGAAGATATTATAGCTCTTCATCGGTGTCATCGAACTCATCGTCGGAACCACGTCTGTCGAGAGGGGGCAAACACCGCAAGAATCGAGAAAGAACACAATCAATGCAATGCCACAATATGATGCATGATCATGGCATGGCAATATGCTGTGATTTGGGCTAATGCATCTAGCTATGATTTAAATGAAGTTGGTTTGAATACATGATTCAAATTCCAACTCCATATATGATTATTTAAATGCCCTTTATTTGTTTTGTCCAAAACAGAGGACAAACATTGTTCAAACGTGCATGAAAATGTTACAGATGGATAGATTGGATTTTTCTGACCATTTTTCATATATAAGTTATTTCATTTGGAGTTACGGTTGAATTTCTATGAATTTTAGAAGTTTTAGACATTTTCTGGAATTACTGAGTTATTTTTAATCCAGAAAATGATTTACTGCGTCAGCCTAACGTCAGTGTGACGTCAGCAGGTCAACAGGTCGGGTCCAAGTCAAACCTGGCACGTAGGTCCCGTGTTTCAGTGTCATTAGCTTAACTAACTAAATTAACATTAGATTAACTCCTAATCTAAGGTTGACCAGGGCGGAGCCCACATGGCCAAATGGGTCAAACCCACCGGCGACATGACGCCGGCGGGGCCAGATGCGACGGAGGGGCTCGGGTTTCCTGTTCCGACGACCAAAAGGGACGGCGGAGGCATCAACGTGAGACTGGGAGTGCCCCGCGTCGAGTGGTGCAGTTAGTTATGCCGGGGGCAACCTATACCGACGACGGCGAGCTCAAAGGCGGTGGCCGGAGTTCGGGCGTCGAACGAATCGAGGTGCAGGGCATGGCAGGAGCCGCGGTTAGGCGCGTTGGACTCGTGGGGGTGTGGTGAGCTCAGTGGTAAGCTCGGACGCGTGCTTGCACGGCCGTAGCCGCGGTGGCGACATGGCCGGCGGCGAGGAGCAATCGGCTCCGGTGGCTGATGCGATTAGAGAGCGAAACAGGCGACGGTTCATGGGGAAATGGTACAGCAGCTCACCGCGGTTCTTCTGGTGCTTCTGGCGAGGCAGGGAAGGCACGGGGTCCGGCAAAACGACGACGGGGATCTCCGGCAACCGAGGTCGGGAACGGCGGCATTGGCGAGGCTTCAGGGCGTCCGGCGTTGCGTAGCTCAGCGAGGAGGTCGAGGACGACGTGGCGGAGCTTCTGGACTCGTTGGCAGGGCGAGGGGGGGTAGCCAGGCAGGCAGCTGCCGGCGTGGTACGCCGCGGCGCCGTGGCTGTCTTCCCCTCTGCCTTCTGGCAAGAGGAGGGGGATGGCTGGCAGCGGTGGGTTGGTGGGCTGGGCCAACTGGGCCAGCTCCAGGTAAGTGGCTGCGCTTCTCTCTCTCTGGTTTTCTCTATTTTGCTTACTTTTTGTTTCTTCTGTTTGTTTTAATTTAGTTCTGAGACCAAATCATTTTTGTAGCTTCTGAAAATAATTATGGGGTTAGATATGAAATATCCAAAACCACATAAAAATTTTCCAAAATTATTGGACATGTATTTAATATATAACAAATATAAATCCAGTGCAAATAATTATTAGATTAAATCAAATGCCCAAAATAAATTATTTCTATGACTCCAAAAATATTGGTTTGAATTTTTCCTCATGCCAATATTTTTACAGAATAACAGGAACATTTTCTTGGACTCATTTGATGAGATTTAAATGTTGGTTATTTTTAAAGGTTTTTCTGAGGCTTTTGAAAATTCCTCAATTCAAATTTCATTTGAATTTAAACATGATGCACACATGGAAGCTGACAAAGGTCAGACCAGAATTAGGGATGTGACAACTCGCCCCCACTAAACAAGAATCTCGTCCCGAGATTCAAGTCGTGAGGTAAGAAGTCAGAGGGGTCGCAAGCTAACACGATCTTCACGATCCAACCGCCCTTCTCAAGATGTTGATTCACTGCTTCATGTTTATCTTGACGTCTTTGCTTTCTAGATCTTCGTCCAACACGACAATGACAGAGAGAAACTCTGCAGGAATCGATCTTCTTAAAGATCGAGCAACTCACGATCAATTCACGGAATGAGACATAGAAATATCTCTCAAGCTGAGACACGAATCATACATCCAAAGGAATGGAGTGGAACAGATGACGAAGGTTCACTAGGTAGACAACAATCCCACACTTAAGAGGGTGGTGAACGGTTGTCAACATAGCGAGGAGTTGATTTGCCATGATACCATAACGAGACATCTTAGAGGGGGTGACTCGTGGAATTATCCCTTAAGTGGCAAAAATAATTACTTTTGACACAGAGATCATTGAAACTCTTTATACCAGCCTATGGCAATCACAAACGGTCATTTGAAGGAATTCGAAGAAATGGCATATCCGATTCGAATGGATGATGTGGACTACCTTGTTGAGGACAATGCGATGGATGATTTGCTTATCATCGGAAATGGATGGGACCCATGGTAGGACCACTTTTGAAGATGATCCTAAACAACAAATACTGAGAACGCAATCCAAGGGGAACTGGTACAACGGCGGTGCAAGCTGAGAAAAGAACGCAACTGCTGGAAATGTTCTAACCATCATATCTGCCTGAGATTCAGATCTGGTTAGTAACAGGTTTCTTCAGACTCAACATGTCTGAAAGAAAGTTTGCAACACGATTCGACGAGAAGGCGTTGCGGGATTCTCAAGGAATGAACTAAGATAGCAAGCTCCAAAACATGAGCTGGATCTGCTAAACACATGTGAACACGCTGTCCCAGACAAGCATGACCACATGGTAGTCTTATAATAAAATACTACCAAGTTCAGGTGGGGAACCAGCTTCGAGGATATTGGAATCTTGTGCATGAACTAGTATTCGCACAACAACTCCTTTTCCTCGAACAAACCAATCAGTGGCTTGGTGTGCTAGGAACACATATGAAGTGGAGGCGGCAAACCTATCAAACCATAGCGCACTTCGCACGTGCATGACCGACTTGGGATGATTCCAGAGGAAGCAAAAACAAACTTTCTCGAATTCACGGCGGCAACTTACATCAAATGCACGTGAATTAGAGGAAGTCACTTCTTCCATCCAAGCATAAGCTTCATGAACGGAACACGAAGGCATTGCTTACAAAGTTTCCAACACTAGGTTTATGTTCAACCTGAATCATGGGGGAGACAAAATGCTGCTAATGGGTTCAACAACAGCTCATCGGAATTTCCATATCACTGGACTTCCACCATCATGTGAACACGGTGATAGCATTGGTCAGACCAGGATGTAATGGTGTATGCTAGAGGGATCAACCACGAGTAGGACCACATTATGAACATCGTTGGTTCTGATTTGACTTGACGATAGCCCATACTCAAACCAAAGTTTTGACAAGGCAATAGATCCAACAACTGATCACAGGGACTAATCGATGAAGATATCATCTTTCTTCAACACACACTCAAAAGATATCCCTTAAAATGAACTAAGTCGGACAAGCTTTCATCTTCCAACTCTCCAAGTTTTTGTCTAGCTTAATCGACTAGCTCAGGGGTATCCAACACAGATTCTTGGAGAATGGCTGGTTTAGAGAATAACCAACTTGATCACGAACTCAACATAGCGGTCAGGTGAAAACCTGGTGATACTTCCGAGAAGATAATCGGAACATCACGAACCATCGATATGTTACTAAGCTCGAGAACAATCTTGCTTTTCAGAGCAAGACGATATGAACAATAAGCAAGGTATTGAATAATCCTAACTCATTGATCGAAGAGTGCACGGGAAATAAGGACTAGGTAGCACAGTCTATCCTAGAATGATGATTCAAAAGCCAACACGCTAAGAGTGAGAGCATTGTCCATTTACTACCAAGCAACGAGGTTGCTAGGAGTATCGATTTCACACATCACAATTCACTTGTCGGCATTCCGGTTACATCAACACGGGACCGGGGAATGAATAATGATGGTGAGAAGTATCACTACATCAAGAATTCATAAGAGTTGGTGCAATTCTCATGATAATCCTGACATAAAGGGGGTAATACTCCGAATTAGAACAGAATCAAAAGCTGGATTGGCATTTGATTTGCGGATTACAACTGCTTTGACCCAATCCTAGATATGGATGAGGTACTGGAGTTTATTTTCTCCTAGTCATTCCGGAATAGATTGGCTTGACGGACCACATGAGTAATAGGCATCGATGAACACGAATGCACAATTACTCCTGACTATCAATTGATAGACGAAGGTCAGAATACAACTGAAGAGGGACAACTCAAAGGGACATATAACTTTCTGAGTTGTGGATGCATAGATTAGTATGTCGAGCGAAGCTCAACATTTCTTCCGGATAACCCATGTGGAAAGGGTAGAACTGGCAGATTCACAATTATGGATGGAGAACTCATCAAGAGCACTCTGGTTGTGATCTTTTGGTTTAGAAGAACTCCTGCCAAGAATGGTTCATGGTAATTGGAAGAAAGATGTACCACGAACTTCGCGGACTATCACAAAGGTTACTAACATCCTAAAGGAACTAGCAACACTATCAACATTAGGTAAGTAGGGTGAATCTTGGGTCAAGAATCCAGGAGTAGAATGCCTACTAACAAAATGGCATCACGGGATGCTTTCGAGAATGGTGGCCAGAATTATCACACCGGAAACACAAAACATGGCTAGATTACTAGGTGACTCCCTAAAACATCTAGGGTCATAATAATAGCTCGAACATATATGTCGAGGCAGCGGAGTACCTCAACACACTAATCTGTGTGATTAACCTGGACCAAATGAACATTAGAAACAGAGAGAAGGAATTTGCAACTGCATCAGACTATTTTAGAAATCTGGGATGACTTGGACAGCATAACGGCTGTAAATGCTCAAAATGATTTGAGACATCCTGCAAAATAGTGGCATGACCACTCAACATCACAATATCAAGGTTCTGAGACCAGCTATGAACATACGTAAATAGTAAAAACTGAGCTAAGATTTGCAACTATCAATTCTATAAGTCTATGGATTAGTAACACGCCATCCTGATAGATAGATGAGAAGGCCTAGTTCTTAATCCCCGTACAAGAGAAGATGTTGACTCAGATCAGAAGGCCATGAGGTATAAGGAGTAAAAAGAGCCTTAAGTTCCCTTCCACAATCAATTCCCTTACATAACTAAAGCATTTCTAGACGCAACTTCGACCAGTTTGGCTTGGTAATCCTACAGGCAGTCAGGCTCTGATACCAAAGCTGTCAGGACCCCGATTCCAAGTCACATCGATCTAGCCGGTAACACCTCATATCACTTTGCAGCCTCACGCACGGTATTCCCACGGGTGTCGCCTTACCATGGCCCGGGACCGTTTGCACCTTTTGGCTCACGTATATGATAGTGTCGCTAGCATCCATATGACAGAGAACCCGGGCCGACATGGCTAGTCGTGAACCCAAAGCGGCGCTAACCCATGGGGATAGGCATACATGAATCACATCGAGCATTTCGGTCATCAACGTATGAATCCGGGCTGTAGCATTGGGCTAACAGGACTCCGGTAAACCCAGTAGCAGGTTAGGCGGGACTCCGGATGTTACCGCGTGACATTTCCCGAAGGGACAGACCAGAACGAAGTGAAACACATGCCGGCCAGTCAAGTGTCCAGAGCAGTAGTGCTGGGCTAGCAGGACACCGGTGAACCGGGCTGTAGCGGACTACTATGGCTCAAGGAAGCACTAGACTAAATTTCCCCATAAAAGAGGTTGCCAAGGATAGACAACTAGATTGTCGGATCCCACACATACCAAGCATTTCAAACATACACACAATATGCTCGATATGTGTAAATACAACATGGCATCACAACATAACTCTACGACTCAAAGTAATTATTCATTAGGCTCCGAGGAGCGAGATATCACAAACATGGGTCTCATGACCCAACATACAGAGCATACAAGCAACAAGCACATGCAGAAGCTTAACAAGTCTGAGTACAGACACCTACAAATGAAAAAGGGTGAGAAGCCTGACTATCTACCAGATCTTGCCGAGGGCACAAGATCGTAGCTGAGGTAACAAGCTAAACATCGAAGTCCAGGCGGAACTACTAGCGAGACTGAAGTCTCTATGCAAAAACATAAAATAGGCAAACGTGAGTACAATTGTACTCAGCAAGACTTACATCAGAACTAACTACACATGCATCATTATCAACAAAGGGGGTGGTGGAGTTTGACTGCAGCAAGCCAGCTTTGACTGGGTGGCTATCCTGAACTACGACTGCAAGTAACTCTTTTGAGGTGGCGCACACGAGTCCACATATTCACCATATCAATACACCACTATGGATCCACTCCCATCTACCTACGAGAATGCCATCCATAGCACTCACGCTTATCTTGCGCATTTTAGAGTATCCACTATCACTTGTCTATGAACTATTATAGGCAACCCAGAAGTCCTTTACTGCGGACACGGCTATTCGAATAGATGATGTTAACCCTGCAGGGGTGTACTTCTTCGCACACGCTCTCGCCACTTACCACCATGTACATGTCGTGTATCTCGGCAACCTTCAAGCTTAAAGCTGGCGAGGGAGTCGGCCACGACTTGACTAACCACACAAGTCTCTAGTCCAGGTTTACCGACTATTCGGGTTCCATCCATGAGGAGATCCGGCCAGGGTGTCGCTCACGGCCCCAAATGATGAGAGCAGGGTTCCCGAGGCACCAAACGGGCGTCCCGGTACACCGTGCCTCGTGTCTCTACCGCAACATAGCCCACCCCTAGGTTCAGCGCTACGCACGGCCCCCAACACATATCCTACAAACACCAGAAACTAGATGCAACTCCTGGACGGAGATCAAGTTGATTAATAAGTCGAGAGAGCTTGGAGTGCCCGGAGCCCAATGTGTGGTAGTAACTGTATCATGGATCACAAACACAGAACTCAGTTCCTGGGGACGACTGCAATGAGACAACCCACCATGTACTCCTACATGGCCTCTCACCGCTACCTTTAGCAAATCGTGTTCACACACTTAGCTCACACACAGTAGGACATGTTTACACACCTCCGATTCATCCCCGATGAATCAGACCTAACTCAACTCTAAGAAGTAGCAGGCATGACGAACAAGCATGAATGAGTAGGCACAACAGGGCTCAAACAACTCCTACTCATGCTAGTGGGTTTCATCTAATTACTGTGGAATGACAGGTCATGTAGAGGATAAAGGGGTTCAGCTACCGGATCAAGTAATGTATGAATCGTTGTTGTCCTAATGCGGAAAAGAGAGCAGGAGCGAGAGAGTGGGATTGTATCGGAATGAGCAAGGGGTTTTGCTTGCCCGCCACTCCTCAAGATATTATAGCTCTTCATCGGTGTCATCGAACTCATCGCCTAACCCCGCTCATCGAGAGGGGGCAAACACCGCAATCGAGAAAGAACACAATCAATGCAATGCCACAATATGATGCATCATCATGACATGGCAATATGTGTGATTTGGGCTAATGCATCTAGCTATGATTTAAATGAAGTTGGTTTGAATACATGATTCAAATTCCAACTCCATATATGATTATTTAAATGCCCTTTATTTGTTTTGTCCAAAACAGAGGACAAACATTGTTCAAACATGCATGAAAATTGTACAGATGGATAGATTGGATTTTTCTGATCATTTTTCATATATAAATTATTTCATTTGGAGTTACGGTTGAATTTCTATGAATTTTAGAAGTTTTAGACATTTTCTGGAATTACTGAGTTATTTTTAATCCAGAAAATGATTTATCACAGGCGACCTAACGCCGCAGTGACGTCAGCAGGTCAACAGGTCGGGTCCAAGTCAAACCTGGCACGTGGGTCCCGCGTGTCAGTGTCATTAGCTTAACTCCTAATCTAAGGTTGACCAGGGCGGGGCCCACATGGTCAAATGGGTCAAACCCACCGGCAACATGATGCCGGTGGGGCCAGACGCGACGGAGGGGCTCGGGTTTCCTGTTCCGACGACCAAAAGGGACGGCGGAGGCATCAACGTGGAACTGGGAGTGCCCCGCGTCGAGTTGTGCAGTCAGTTATGCCGGGGGCAACCTATATCGACGGCGGCGAGGTCAAAGGCGGCGGCCAGAGTTCGGGCGTCGAACGAATCGAGGTGCAGGGCATGGCAGGAGCCGCGGTTAGGCATGTTGGACTCGTGGGGGTGTGGTGAGCTCAGTGGTAAGCTCGGACGCGTGCTTGCACGGCCGTAGCCGCGGTAGCGACATGGCCGGCGGCGAGGAGCAATCGGCTCCAATGGCTGATGCGATTAGAGAGCGAAACAGGCGACAGTTCATGGGGGAAACGGTACAGCGGCTCACCGCGGTTCTTCTGGTGCTTCTGGCGAGGCAGGGAAGGCACGGGGTCCGGCAAAACTACGATGGGGATCTCTGGCAACCGAGGTCGGAAACGGCGGCATTGGCGAGGCTTCAGGGCGTCCAGCGTTGCGTAGCTCAACGAGGAGGTCGAGGACGACGCGGCGGAGCTTCTGGACTCGTCGGCAGGGCGAGGGGGGGGGTAGCCAGGCAGGTAGCTGCCGGCGTGGCACGCCGCGTCGCCGTGGCTGTCTTCCCCTCTGCCTTCTGGCAACAGGAGGGGGATGGCTGGCAGCGGTGGGTTGGTGGGCTGGTCCAACTGGGCCAGCTCCAGATAAGTGGCTGGGCATCTCTCTCTCTGGTTTTCTCTATTTGTTTACTTTTCGTTTCTTCTGTTTGTTTTAGTTTAGTTCTGAGACCAAATCATTTTTGTAGCTTCTGAAAATAATTATGGGGTTAGATATGAAATATCCAAAACCACATAAAAATGTTCCATAATTATTGGACATATATTTAATATATAACAAATATAAATCCAGTGCAAATAATTATTAGATTAAATCAAATGCCCAAAATAAATTATTTCTGTGACTCCAAAAATATTGGTTTGAATTTTTCCTCATGCCAATATTTTTACAGAATAACAGGAACATTTTCTTGGACTCATTTGATGAGATTTAAATGTTGGTTATTTTTAAAGGTTTTTCTGAGGCTTTTGAAAATTCCTCAATTCAAATTTCATTTCAATTTAAACATGATGCACACATGGAAGCTGGCATAGGTCAGACCAGAATTAGGGATGTGACACAAACGCAGCCCTGGCGGGCGCGGGCGGAGGTGTGATCGAGCGCAGATGGTCGCGGCCGTGGGGGCACACAGGCGAGGCCAGGGCATGGCCCTTATGCGAGGAGGGGCAGAAGGGCGTGCACGAGCTCGCGACACACGCATGAGGCGATGCCACACCCTGGGGAACTCATGTCGAGGCACGAGGGCATACTGATCTCGATAGGGGGGAGCTAACAGCTGTGGTGGATGGCGCTATTTGGGACCAAGGCTAGAGGCAATTTGGATGGGTGGGGAGGAGCATCCAGCGCAGCGGCTCACAACCGTGTCGAGGAGCAACAATGGGAGGCCGAGGAGGTCGCGGTGCTGCAGCTCGACAAGGAGGAAGAGGTGGTGGCTGACGAAGGAGACCAGTGATTGTGGCGTCTTAAGGGCGTCCCGCTTGAGCGGCTGCTCAAAGGCGACAACAGGGAGGGTGGCGGTGCTCCTAGAGAAGCCTCAGCGGGCGGTGAACTTGGTGGCCGCGAGGTCGACAACGTCCATGGAGACGATGGCGTGGCTCCTCTCGCGAACGAGCAAGGGAGAGCGAGAGGGGAGGTGAAGGTGGCTACAAAACGACTTGGAGGAAAAAGTGGATTCGCTAGAAGCCCCCTCCCGACACCTCCCGTGTCGCCCCTGCGTGGCGACGGGGAGGGCGACCAGATCCCGTCGAGCTCCCCCCCTCCTCCTCTTCCCCTTCTCCGCCGCCGCCAGAGGGCACCAGTCGGGCCGGCGGCGGCGGGGCACTGGCGTCCTCCTGCTCGAGGGGGCTGCTCGGGCGTGCTTCTTCGGGCCGGTGCGTCGCGCGGCAGTGGGCGCGATGGCGCGGCGTTGTGTGCAGTGTGGCGGCTCCAGCGTTCGGGCGGCGACGGCGCAGCTGCAGCCTGTGGCGGGCACCGCGATGGCGGGTGTGCTGGCTACAACGGCGAATCTGCCGCTGGGCGGCGCGGGCTGTGGCGGCGTGGGCTGGAGGCCGTCGTCCTGCTGGCTGGCAGCAGCGGTGGCTGAAGGCAGCGGCGGACCCTGCTCAAGGTGTGGCCTTCGTGGCTGCGGTTGGCGGCGGATCTGACGCAGCGGTGGCGGGGCTGGTGGTTGCGGGCGAGCCGGGTTCCGGCCAGATCCGGCTGGATTTGTCGCCGGGGACTCGGCTGGTGGCGCAGGGCGGTGGCCGGAGCGCGTCCTGGTCACGGATGCTGGCCGGATCTGGCCAGGGCGCAGCGGCGCGTGTGTGGTGGCGGTGGTGGCGCACGTGTGGGGGCCGATCTGATGGCTGCGTGGCCGACGGACTCAACGGCCATAGTCCGGTGGGCGGCGCGGGATGGGCAGTGGCCTGGTGTGGCTGCTGCTCCGGCCGTGGAGGGATCCACGGTTGCTTGGCATGTCGGCTGCGGCGGCGGCTGACATGTTTCGGCGTCGGTTCGTCTGTAGGCGGCATGTGGCGGCCTTCGATTCCTCTCCCCGTCGCCCACGCACCACTTCCGTCGAAGGACTGGGCTTTTCTCAGCTGTGGTACATCGCCCGTCTCGCGCCCGGCAGCAGGACCGCGCCCGTCTCGCGCCCGGCAGCAGGACCGCGCCTGTCTCGCGCCCGGCAGCAGGACGGGCTGATGGCGGCCATTTGGGGGCAGCTCAAGGGTGTGAAAGGTGGGGCCTTTCCACCCGTCTCTTTAGGTGGCATGGCGCTGGGTAACTGGTGGGGTGGCGTCGAGGTCTTGGATTCCGGGGTGGCGGCCCTGGTGGTGGTGTCGCGGTGCTCATGGGCAAAGCCCGTGCCTTGGTGCTGCCCAGTGACCATGGTCGTGTGGACGGCATGGTCCCCGGGGTGTGACGTTCGGTGGCGGTGAGTATGGGCCAGGGTGAAAACCTATCCTTTCTTCGGACGGACCGGCGGCGGCGAAGCTCGCTCCCTTCCTGAAGGCATCGTCACGGCCATCATTGCCCGTCGTGTTGCTCTAGGGGAAACTCTGACTCTCGGGTCGGGCGGTGGCGGCGCTCCGGTGTCGTTTCCTTCCTGAAGGCACCGCCTTGGAGCCCATGGTTCATCATATGCGGCGTCATCTCTTCACGGTGTCATGTTCACGGGCGAGGACCCGGCTGCTCTTGCAGTGCTTGGGGTGGTGTTGCTGCGCTCAGCACTTATGTATCTTGCCTTGGGTGTGTGCGTGTGTTGTGGTGGCGTGCATTTGTACCGGGTTGTTGTTGGTCGTTGCTTTATATATAAAGCGGGGCGAAAGCCTTTTTCGGCAAGGTGGATACGGTTTCCCTAGGTGGATGTGGGCGACATTCTTATCCATTGGGGGAACCGCAGGATGGCCGACGCGTGTACATCGGCGACGCGAGCGGGCGTGTTGCCGCAAGCGCGACAAAGATAAAGAGGAGGTAAGGGACGACAACATTAGCGGACTGGGATGGGTACTGTGCCACTAGGTCCTATGTGCACATTAGGTCCTTCAATCCTTCCTTCTTTCCTTTTTTGCTTCTTTCATTTTTCTCTACTGTTTTATATATTATTTACATATCAAATGACTTTTTGTTGTAAATGATGATCTTGTCACAAAATACTAGGGAATGTGTTGAGCTAGCACATCAAATTCCAATATATTTTGAAAAGTGTGATTATTTATAGAGATTGAAATGGACTAATTAAATGTTGTCGGTTCAGTATTAAATAGGTTACGGGCATTTTAATAATTCCATTTAGTTTGGTTTCTTAATGACAATTACTTAGTGATTATTTTCAACCCAAATAACATTTTTAATAGAACTGGATGGGCAATTAATCAAGGTTTGATTTGCTGAGAACCAGCTCATGCCTGGCATGATGTAAGATTTAATATAGATGACTAGTGTATTGTGACTATTTTAACTATATGTTTAAACATTTACATGTATATAATATTATTTGTCTTTGCAATTGTGGAAATTCATCAAGCAATACACATACATTCAAACATGTTCGTTAGAAGTCTTTTGGTCAATGCTGGAAAGAACTCAGGCTCACTTTATTAAATACTTATATTTCATAATGATGAAAAACACCACCATCCCTTTATTCTCACATAAACACGCTAAATACATCACTCATCATAGTTAAGTGTCATGACAATGACGCTTGTGGCAGATGCATCGCGGCAGTGGGTACTCCATCATGCCACAAACCCCACGCTCGTAGTTCTCGGCAATGCATAGCTTGTTGCATATTTCTACCCTCCAAAAGGCTAAGCATATGCTGAACTTCTTTGGAGGGTGCCAACAAAATTGAAGCTGCATGGTGGGCTTCCAAGCTACATATATATGCAAATGATGTAAAGAAAAGTTATGTAAGAAAAATCATTTGGATGAACATAATCATAGATCCAAAGAGACAAAGATAAATAGTCTAAGAAGAGAGAGAGAGTGTGTGTGTGTATACTTGATGCCAAGACTAGTAGTGCAATGAGAAGTGAGCACATATGTGTTTTGTGGTTTCTCATCTCTTATGAAGAAATGGAGTATCCTCTCTGTTTTCTTGGTTCTCTATGAGCTTTATATATACATATATATATATATATATATATGTGTGTGTGTGTGTGTGTGTGTGTGTGTGTGTGTGTGTGTGTGTGTGTGCGTGTGTGTGTGTGTGTCCCTTATCAATCTCTAAGAATCTCTAAGATTGTATTTTTTGACAATTGGAAACCTTCAAGATATAGCACCGCTTTTGTAATATATATATATATATATATATATATATATATATATATGTGTGTGTGTGTGTGTGTGTGTGTGTGTGTGTGTGTGTGTGTGTGTATAGTACCATATTATTTGAAAAGAAAATCCCTAAGATATATCCCCATTGTTTCATCTATAGAAGGAAGTGACCATATGCCGGTATAGTGCACAGTTTCGCTAATTCATCAAGTGCATATACTAATGCGATATTATTTGTTTCCTTAGCTAAAAAATGGTTTATTATCATTGTGCATGCATGAATTCACTACCATCATCTAGGTTCATTTAAGCCCTTTTCCCTTGAACATTTTGGTGATAGATTACAAATCAAAGGAAGTATTAAAAAACACATAATCAAAGCAAGAGAAAATGTCTTATCTTCTCTACCATGGAGTAAGTTCTACGAAGATTTTAAATATTCACTTGTCTGATCACTTCCAATAGGAATCTAAGAATAGTGCACTATTTAATATTATCTATGAAAATGCTAGCAACCCGCTCCACTTATTGTTGATAAGATTACGTCCATTGCATAATATTTTTTTATATTTTATCTTGTAGCTGTAGATACCATACACTATTGCAAACAAGAGTGGAAACAAGGTCCCCCTCGGCACCATCCCATCAAGATGGACTTAATGTCATCAATTACTGGGAATGGCTAGGTGGGCAGTCGGTGCTCGGCGGCTTGCTCTCCCGAACAATTGCCTCCTCGGGTGCATATGGGCCACCTATTTTGGTAGGAATCCCCCGAGAACAGGAAAGATGAATGTGTGATGAGTGATATTGTTACAGTCATGTACCCTTTCTTTAAACTGAGATATTCATTCTGACATTTCCACTATTGACTAATGAATGCATAGGATTCAACATATCATCTCTTTATTGCGTTTCTACAAAAAATGGGCTAAATATGGACGAGTGTGAGCAGAACTAGAATAGAGTCATCTTTATCAACCCTTGCTGCTACCATTTCCATCTCCATATCAACCATCACCACCATAATTCTTCTTCCAATGGATCATACTTGTAAACATGTATCACACACGACATCCATTGTAAGACATATTACCAATCAATCTTCCTTCATGATGTGTTCGATGATGTGCTCTTCGTGTGATCTGACCTCCATGTATGAGTACTCTAGTAAGGTATGGGTTATGGCAAGGGCCTTGCAACCCACTATATTTATTGTATAAATCTGTAGCGACCAGACCTCAAAAGTCGATCTACGTGCTCGATGTCATCCACTGGATCATGTCGACACCACACAGTACTCGGAGGATTTATAAAAGAGTAGCAATCACACACTTATTACAATCGAATGTCTCAAGAGAGAACTTAATAAAATAAATATGGCTTAAGGCCATCTAAATATGATAACAGCGAAAGTCTTGGAAGAATAAGCGAGTCCATCAACTCCAACGGCATCACTGACTATAGAACCACGACCTAAACACCTTACTCGTAAATGCGAAAAGTCTCAGAACATGAAACGTTGCAGCCCGAAAACGGGTCAAGACATGGAATATGCGGCAATGTAACACATAGAGAATAATGGAATAATAAGCCTATACTACATGCATATTTGGCTGGTGGAAAGCTCTATGGTTACAGCTTTATGTAAAGCCAATTTTTCCCTCTACCGCAAAGGAATAAATTTGTTTAACTATCATGGTGGTTGTTAAACATTGAGAATGGTTGACAACATTCTCAATCCCAATTAAAAGTACTCATTAAAAACCCAACAATATTAATTAGAAGTAACATGATGAGATTCACATGATATCCAAGTACTAGATACTCAAGATGTCCATAACCGGGACACGGCTAACCATGATTAGTTTATACACTCTGCAGAGGTTTGCGCACTTTTCCCCACAAGACTCGATCGCCTCCGTTGGATTTCTCGCACTACATGATGTTTGAGAAAGCGGATGACCGAGACACGCCTTTCTAAGCGCTAGCACCTTACATAGGGTAGACCGGTACACCTACTTTCCCCTACATCTGCTAGTCTACCCGTAAGAGTTCGCACGACTTAATCAACCATGCCAGAGCCCATAATGGCTTGTGGCTCCACACATAAGTTTCTAGTTTGAATAATCTCATGATCCCTTTGAGCCTGGGTGGCGGTCCGAAGAAATACAGGCAAATCCTGATAGAAACCATGTGCCTCAATCCATCCAGATGTGTGTTTAAGTTGCCAACTTAAATAAACCATTAATTTAACAATCTCACATCTGTCATGGAATTCACTCACCCAATCCACGTCTACTAGCATAGCATGGCATAATAAGCAAACGTAGAAGTAACTCCCAAGGGTTTGAAAATAAAACAGGTAATAGGTACTACCTCAACTACTTCCCATCCCACAATTTAACTAGATCCTAATCATGCAATGTTTGAGGATAGATCTAATGCATAAAAACTGGGTAGTAGAAAAGGTATGATCAAAGTGTTACTTGCCTTGCTGATGATCCGCGAAACCTAGAGACTCGAAGTAACAGGCTGCGCACTCCGGGTATTCTATCGCAGACAAACAAACAAGCATACAATAATTACTCATCTAATGCACAGGTAAAACTCAAATAGAAGACCTAATCACATAGTTCAACTTAAGAATTCCGGTTTGCAAAAAGAATCAAATCAAACGAAGCAATGAAAAACAAACGGCAAAATAAAACAGCTTCGTTTTACTAATCTGGATCTAGGTAAAATTTTGCAGTAGCAAAAACTTGTTGAAGTTGGTTATTCGGAAAGAGTGTTTCGAGACGAAACTCTAGGCGCTTGAATCGTCTGATTCCGATAAACGAGCGAAAAGTTACACTAAAACAAAAATCAGATCACAAATCGCGATCAGAAAAATCACGAATTAAATCCGAGAAAAAAAACGACGAACGGGTTAACGAACGGACGTTCGTTAACTAAACTAATCTGACGAACTCGTTTGTTAAAACGAACAAACGAATGAACGTTCGCTATATAACCTAAACTAAAAAAACCGAAACTAAAAAACTAAAAAAACCGAAGAAAAACCGCCCGGTTTTTAAAAAAACCGGCGGCACGGTTTACGAGGTGGCGGCGAACCTCGGCGGCGGGGTCCGTGGCGGCGGCAGCGTGTCGCTAGGGTTAAGCGGGGTGTGAAATTTGGCGGCGGCGTGAGGTGGGTGGCGGCTCGGGTGGGGTGGGGGGCCTTGAGGCGGAGTCCGCTCGGAGCCTGACCCAAGGTCGGTCTGTGATTTTTTAAATAATTTCGCGCAGAAGAAAAAGAAAAAGAAATACTAAACGGACTCCAAAAATCCCGAAATAAATTTTCCCTGGCTTCTAAAATCAAGCCGGACTAGATGAACATTTATTTGGGGTCTAAATGCAATTTTGAGAAACGCGCATTTTTCCTAAATTCAAATAAAAAGGCGAAAAACTCCAAAATAAAATCTTATTTGATTTTATTATTAAATCTTCATTATTTCTTTATTTTGGGAAAGTCATTTTATTCCCTCTCTCATATTTTGGTAGTAGAAATAATTGAAGATAAAATAATTAAAATCAAATGATCCTATTTTCAAAATTTGAGGAAACTCAAATATGAAAATAACGAAATCCCCAACTCTCTCTGTGGGTCCTTGAGTTGTATAGGAATTCTAGGATCGAGCAAAAATGCAACAAAAATATGATATGCAATGATGCTCTATGTATAACATTCCAAATTGAAAATTTGGGATGTTACAAACCTACCCCCTTAAGATGAATCTCGCCCTCGAGATTCGGGTTGGCTAGAAAATAGGTGAGGGTGGTCCTTAAGCAGATCTTCCTCTCCCTCCCAGGTGGCTTCATCCTCAGTGTGGTGGCTCCACTGAACTTTTCAAAACTTAATGACCTTGCTGCGAGTGACTCGGCTGGCAAACTCGAGAATCCTGACTGGTTTCTCCTCGTAGGTCAAATCGCTATTCAACTGAATTGCCTCTAGTGGCACAGTATCTCTCAGTGGTATATCCTACATCTCTGCGTGACACTTCTTCAACTAAGAAACATGAAACACATCATGAACACCTGACAAACCTTCGGGTAATTCCAACTTGTACGCAACTTCTCCCATGCGCTCCAAAACTTTGTATGGTCCCACAAAACGTGGCGCTAATTTTCCTTTAACACCAAAACGCTTAACTCCTCAAAGCGGAGATACTCGAAGATAAACTCTGTCTCCGCTTCAGATTCTGTCTCCTTGCGTTTTGAGTCTGCATAGCTCTTCCGTCTTGATCGGGCTACCTTGAGCCTATCGCGAATTAACTTTACTTTCCGTTCGCACTCCTTAATCAAATCTGGTCCAAACAACTGGCGGTCTCCAACTTCATCCCACAACAACGGGGTCCTGCACCTCCTTCCGTACAAGGCTTCGAAAGGTGCCATCTTCAAACCGGTTTGGTAGCTATTGATATAAGAAAACTCTGCATAGGGTAAGTTATCATCCCAACTTGATCCATAATCCAAAGCACATGCTCTCAGCATATCCTCTAAAATCTGGTTGACTCTCTCGGTTTTTCCATCTGTCTGTGGATGAAAAGCTGTGCTAAACTCCAGCCTGGTTCCCAAAGTTTCGTGCAACTGCTTCCAGAACTTTGAGGTGAATTGGGTTCCTCTATCTGATACGATACTCCTCGGAACTCCATGCAGGCATACAATCCTGGTCATGTATATCTTAGCCAATTTGGCACTGCTATAGGTAGTCTTTACTGGAATGAAATGAGCTACCTTCATCAAACGATCGACTACAAGCCAAATCGAGTCATACCTGAACGGGTCCTGGGCAATCCCGTGATGAAATCCATACCTAGTTTATCCCACTTCCATTCGGGTATAGGCAATGGCTGTAACAATCCAGCTGGCTTCTGATGTTCTGCCTTCACCCTCTGACATACATCACAAACTGCTACGTACTCTGCAATATCCTTCTTCATTCCGGTCCACCAGAAAGTATTCTTCAAATCCAAATACATCTTGGTACTTCCTGGGTGGATCGAATATGGTGAATCTTGTGCCTCTTGTAGGATCAACTTCCTGATCTCGAGGTCATTGGGTACATAAACACGGTCTTCAAACCATAGTGTATCGTGCTCATCCTCACGAAATCCCTTAGCCTTCCCTTCGCTCATTTTCTCCTTTATAGAGGCAATCTCTTTGTTAGTCTTCTGAGCTTCCCTGATTTTGTCCATCAAAGTTGACTGAATCTCCAATGCTGCTACATAGCCTCTCGGAACTATTTCCATACATAGCTCTCAAGATCCTCGGCTAACTCCTTTGGTATTTCTCCGTCATTAGTGTGTTGACATGACTCTTACGGCTCAACGCGTCTGCTACAAGGTTAGCCTTTCCGGGGTGATAATGTAATCTCATATCGTAATCTTTAATAAGCTCCAACCATCTCCTCTGCCTGAGATTTAACTCCTTCTGCGTGAAGATGTACTTTAAACTCTTATCATCCGTATACACCTCACAGTGGTTCCCAATAAGAAAATGTCTCCAAGTCTTCAACACATGCACTATGGCTGCTAACTCCAAATCATGATTAGCATAATTTAGCTCATGGGGCTTAAGCTGTCGTGAAGCATATGAAACAACTCTTCCCTCCTGCATAAGCACTGCTCCAAGTCCTCTACGTGAAGCGTCGCAATACACCTAATAATCCTTAAATGCGACATGGCGGGATTAACACCGTGAGGTTACCAAACGTTTCTTCAGCTCTTGGATACTAGCTTCACACTCCTCAGTCCAGATGAACTTGGTATCCTTCTTCAACAATTCTGTCATAGGCTTCGCAATCCTTGAGAAATTCTCAATAAATCTCCGGTAGTATCCTGCGAGTCCAAGGAAACTCCGGATCTCCCCAACTGTAGTTGGTGCTTCCCAGTTTGTTACAGTGGCAACTTTAGTGGGGTCCACTGCTATACCTTCCCCGGATATAACATGTCCAAGAAATCCAACTTCCTTCAACCAAAACTCACACTTGCTGAACTTGGCATACAACTGATGTTCTCTGAGCTTCTCGAGTACCAAACGCAAATGCTCCTTATGTTCTTCTTCATTCTTCGAGTAAACCAAAATATTATCAATGAACACCACGACGAACTTATCCAAAAACTCCATAAACACTTTGTTCATCATGTTCATAAAATAGGCAGGTCGTTAGTCGGACCAAATGACATAACGGTATACTCATACAACCCGTGCACAGTGGTAAAAGCCGTCTTAGGTATATCCTGCTCTCGAATCTTCAATCGATGGTACCGATCGCAAATCGATCTTGGAAAACACCTTAGCTCCTTGCAATTGGTCAAACAAGTCATTGATCATCGACAGTGGGTACTTGTTCTTAATGGTAACTTCATTCAATCCTCGATAATCAACAACCATTCTTAATGATCCATCCTTCTTCTCCACTAGAAGTACTGGTGATACCCAAGGCGAAGAACTTGGGCGAATAAAACCTTTATCCAGTAACTCCTTAATCTGCTTCTTAATTTCCTCCAAATCTTGGGCTGGCATCCAATACGGTCTCTTAGATATCGCCCAAAGGCTCGGCGATAGTTCAATCAGAAATTCAATGTCTCTGTCCGGCGGCATGCCTGACAACTCTTCTGGGAATACATCGGGGAAATCCCTTACCACTGGTACTTCCTCCTGCACAACTCCTGATAAGGAGTTTACATGTGCCCTTCTCGGCTCATGCCGTGATACATACTTGATTCTCCTTCCTTCTGGTGTCGTAAGCAAAATTGTTTTACTGGCGCAATTGATGTTTCCTCCATACATCGACAACCAATCCATACCCAGAATTACATCCAAACCTTGGGATTCCAATATAATTAAATCCGTTGGGAAAACATGCCTCCCTATACTTAATGGCACTTGAAAACATCCTTGACTGGCCGTATACTCCGCTCCTGGTGAGCTTACTAGCATGGGTGTCTTAAGAGTCCTAGTGGGCAGGCTAAACTTATCCACAAATCCCCTTGATATGTATGAATGCGATGCACCAGTATCAAAAAGAACAACTGCAGTAAATGACTTAACCAAAAACTTACCTATTACTGCATCTGGCTGAACTTCAACCTCCTCCACAGTAACGTGGTTCACTTGTCCTCTGTTGAAAGGATTCGGCTTCTTTCTTGAGCTTCCATTGCCATTTCCATTCTGGGCTTCTGGACATTCATTTGCATAATGCCCGGTCTTATGCACTTAAAACAAGTGATGTGGCTCAGGTCTACCTTGGTTGGGGTTGACGGGTTGGTGCAGTTTTGTCCATTGCTTACTCCGTTCCCGTTTCCATTCTTTGTGCCATTATGATTGTGCGAGCTGCCTCCTCCATGAGTATGCTGAAGTTGTCCTCCTGGCTTCGAGGTAAAGCAAAGTTTCACCGAGCTCGAGTTATTCTTCCCCTGTCCATACTTTCTCTTGCGATTGTCAATCTGCTGCTGCTTCCCTTCAATCATAAGAGCATGATCTACTAACTCCTGGTAGTTATTGAAGTCGGCTACCATCAACTGCATGCTCAGCTCATCATTCAGTCCTTCTAGAAACTTCTCCTGCTTAGCTGCATCCGTAGCAACGTCACCTGGGGCATAACGTGCTAACTTAGTGAAATCATCCACATACTGGCCAACTGTCCGTCCTCCTTGGCACAAGTTGTGAAACTCACGCTTCTTCATGGCCATAGCTCCTACTGAAACATGGGCAGTACGGAAGGCTTGCTGAAACTGATCCCATGTGACAGTGTCTACAGGGTAAGTGGTTGTAAAATTCTCCCACCATGCTGCTGCGGGTCCTTCGAGCTGATGTGTGGCAAACTTCACCCTTTCTCCATCTGTACATCCTGCAGTGGTCAACTCCCTCCCTATCTTCCGGAGCCAATCATCTTCTACTATCGGCTCGGTGCTACTGGAAAACACCGGCGGATTCAGCCTCAAGAACCGAGTCAGATGGTCAACTGGTGGTGGTGGTGGTGGGTTGTTGTTGTTGTTGTTGTTGTTGTTGTTGTTGTTGTTGTTGTTGTTGTTGTTGTTGTTGTTGCCTTGGTTCTGTACCAATGTTTGAATCAAGGCATTCTGCTGCTGAATCAACTGAGTGATCTCTGGCGGGAAAACAAATCCGGGGTCGCGTCTCGGAGGCATCTGAGGGTTTATAGAAAAGACGGGAGTTAAGAATAGAATGAGGTCTAGAGAGAAAACACTACCCATATGCACATGAGACAAATCACACGATATCACTCCAATCAATTCAAACAAGGGCATACAACAGTCTATCTATCGTTACAAAGTACTGGAACTAAAACTAATTATAATGGGGGAAATCTACTACTCTTATGGTGGTCAACTAGAAAAACTGCTCCGATGAAGACTCCATGATATCTGCTCCAGCTTCATCTTCGAAATCATCATCACTAGGATCGGAATCGGTGTAAATGCGATGATGATGTAGTTCTCTGGACAGGTGCAATCTTCATCTTCTCCTCCGGGTGCTGAATTTCCCATGAGTTCTTCAATCTTCTCCTTAAGATCGCCGTTTTGTCTCACTAGAGCTACAATCTCCTCCATGTAGTCCTTGCGAGTGGCCTTCGCCTCCTTCTAGTTCGATAATCTTGGCTTTTGCTGTCTTCAACTCCATCATGTCTACGCACATCTAGTTCTCCTGGCGTCGAATGTGCTGATTTAACTCCTGGATGAAAACTGCAATGGATCGATCCTTCTTAGTGCCAACTATCTCCCATTGTTCATCTCGGCGCCCACAAATCTGGTAGATAGTATCCTTGAGGTCTTCTTTGTAAACTTCTCCAATGCGTCCCATGGTTATGTGAGCTGCCATGCTCTTTCCCAGACTCCAAGTTGGTGCACTGAAAACACACTCTATGGGTTCCGTGATTGGTGCAAACGTCCTTCCGGGAACTTGAGCTTGAATCTTCCAGCGCTCTTCTTCGGGTAAAGTGGAATTGTAGGTCCCGGTGAAGCTTGGTATTCTGATGTTCAGTACTTAGTGACTTCCTTCGTGTGTCGTCCAAAGGGTGTATCTTCATCCGGCTGGGTGAACTTGATCCTCGCTTAGTCATCCTAAAAGAGTAGAAAAGATGAGGAGTCGAAATGAGAAGAGAGTAGTGATCTAGGGCTTTAGCTTAATGGTTGTTTCCTCAACAAGATGTGCTCGATACCATCTTTGTAGCGACCGGACCTCAAAGCAGTCGATCTCGTGCTCGGTGTCATCCACTGGATCAAGAATGCCGAGACCACACAGTACTCGGAGGATTTATAACAGAGTAGCAATCACACACTTATTACAATCGAATGTCTCAAGAGAGAACTTAATAAAATAAATATGGCTTAAGGCCATCTAAATACAATAACAGCGAAAGTCTTGGAAGAATAAGCGAGTCCATCAACTCCAACGGCATCACTGAGTATAGAACCACGACCTAAACACCTTACTCGTCGTCTGAAAAGTCTGCAACATGAACGTTGCAGCCCGAAAACGGGTCAGCGCATGGAATATGCTGGCAAAGTAACACATAGAGAATAATGGAAGAATAAGCCTATACTACATGCATATTTGGCTGGTGGAAAGCTCTATGGTAACAGTTTTGCGTAAAGCCAATTTTTCCCTACTGCAAAGGAATAAATTTGTTTAACTATCATGGTGGTTGTTAAACATTGAGAATGGTTGACAACATTCTCAATCCCAATTAAAAGTACTCATTAAAAACCCAACAATATTAATTAGAAGTAACAGGATGAGATTCACATGATATCCAAGAACTAGATACTCAAGATGTCCATAACCGGGGGCACAGCTAACCATGATTAGTTTATACACTCTGCAGAGGTTTGCGCACTTTTCCCCACAAGATCGATCGCCTCCGCTGGATTTCTCGCACTACATGATGTTTGAGAAATGGATGACCGAGACACAGTCTTTCGGAAGCGCTAGCACCTTACACAGGGTAGACTGGTACACCTACTTTCCCCTACATCTGCTAGTCTACCCGTAAGAGTTCGCATGACTTAATCAACCATGCCACAGCCCATAATGTCTTGTGGCTGCACACGTAAGTTTCTAGTTTGAATAATTTCATGATCCCTTTGAGCCTGGGTGGCGGTCCGAAGAAATACAGGCAAATTGTCACAACCCTAGAGCTTGCTTGTAACTAGTGGCATTGCATCCATGCATCATGTTTAATTCTCATGAAATTTGAAATGGGGATTACCTAAACCCTATCATTAAAGGAATTCAAATAAGTTCAACCTAAAAATATTTTCAATGATCCCAAAATGCCCTTAAAAAAATGTTCATAATTTAGGGAAAAGGGTGAAAACCTTAATCCTGTGATGATGCATATTTTTCATTGGCATTTTAGGTCTTTGAATTAACTGACTACTTATTTGAATTGGAGTTGTAAAATTTTATAAGTAATATTATAGCTCCAATAATTTTGGGAAAATATGGTGGGGCTCTGTAATAATCCTTTTTGCATCCTCAAAGTTTTTCCAGAATTTTAAAAGAATGATTTGGTGCTTTTTCTAAATCAAAAACAAATTGCAAAAGTAGAAAACAGAAATAAATAATAAGGAAACACTTACCTGGACACTTACCCGGCGCTCACCGAAGCCCACCTGGTCTGGCCCAGCAGGGCCCAGCCCACCGCTTCCCCCCCCCCCCCGTGTCGCCTTCCTCCTCTGCCAGGAGGATGGGGCGTGGCCGCCGCGCGCACGGCCACCGACGGCCACCTCCTGCCTGGCTGCCTGCGTCCCTGTTGCCTGGACGCCTCCATGCGTCGCCACGCGCCTCCCCGACCCCCCCCCCTCGTCCTCTCCCCTCTCTCCCTGGACCCCATTTCCTCCTCTGCTTCCCTCTCGCGAGCACACCCGAGCGGAGCCCGTCGCCGTCGTTCGCCATAGCCGTAGCCGCAGCCATCCCCGAGCCTCTCCGACACGCCCCCGAGCTCCGCCTAGTCTCTCTCCCCCTCCTCACCGAGCCTCCCGACGCCGGAAACCCCTGTACGCCGCCAGCGCCGCCGTCTCTGCCCTCGGGTGCCGGAGATCCCCGCCGACGTTCCGCCGGACCTCGTGTCTCCCCTGCCTCTCCAGCAGCACCAGAAGAACCGTGGTGAGCCTCTGACCCGAATCCCCCTCTCCCCGAGCTCGATTACACCCCTAGTCGTCACCCCGCGAGCATCGAGCTCCGGCCATCGCCATGGCCGGCGAGCCTCGCGCTCCCGAGTTTTTCCGCTCGTCTCCGTAGCACCGGCATGTTCTTCTGGGTCCTCGAAGCCGTAGAGGCCCTCGGTTGGCCTCCCCGTGAACCGCAGCGACGTCTGCCTCGTGCCGTGGCTTCGGCAGCCGCCGGCTCAACGCCGTCGCCAACTCCGGCGACCCTGCGCCCCCCCTGCTGCCTCTGTTGGATGCGCAGGAGGAAGGGCTCCCACAATTGCCCTCCGCGCGTTTTTAGCCACCGGAGGAGCAACCCCGCAGCGCTCCGCCGCGTTCGCCGTCGCCGGCGTCAAGCCGCCGGTGGCGTTGACCCTTTTGACCGGGGGTTTGACCACCCCGGGTCGTCTGACGTGTGGGCCCCGCCCTTGACTAGTTTAGTTAGGACTAATTAACCCCCCTGCTAACACTAACAGTGGGCCCAGTGCCTGCTAATTTGATTAGTTAAATTTAATTAATCCCATTATATAACTGTGTCACTGACGTGTGAACCCCACACGTCAGGTTTGACCTGGACCCGCGCTTTGACCAGCTGACGCAAGCATGATACACCGCTGATGCCATAAATACATTTACTGGGATTTTCTTAGTTAGAAATAAATTAGGAAATTCCAGAAAATGTTAAAAACTTCTAAAAATCATATAAAATCAACCGTAACTCCAAATCAAATAAATTATATATGAAAATTGATCAGAAAAATATGAAGAATCTGTTTATGCCATGATCATGCATGTTTGAACAAGTTAACCTCACTGAATTGGATGAATCATGATTAGGGTAATTTATGAAATAACATTTGGAGTTGGAATTTATTCTTGTTTGAATTCCACCTCAATTAACTTGGCTAGGTATTGTATTAGGTCAATTCAGCTCCTTAACATGACATGTCGTTCATGTGAATGTGCATTGCATTGATTGTGTTCTCTCTTGGTTGCCGGTAATTGTCCCCTCTCGGTAGACGACGTATCGACGATGAATTCGATGACACCGATGAAGAACTATATTATCTTCAGAAGTGCCAGGCAAGCAAAATCCCCTTGTTCATTCCGATACAGTCCCACCCTCTCGCTCCTGCTCTCTTTTATTGCATTAGGACAACATCGATTCAACTGTTACTTGCTGCGGTAGTTGAACCCCTTGATCCTCTGCATGACCTGTCATTCCACAGTAATTAGATGAACCCCACTAGCATGAGTAGGAGTTGTTTGAGCCATGTTGTGCCTACTCATTCATGCTTGTTTGTCATGCCTGCTACTGCTTAGAGTTGAGTCAGTCCGATTCATCGGGAATGAATCGAGGTGTGTGAACATGTCCTCTTGTGTGTGTGAGCTAAGTGTGTGAACACGATTTGGTAAAAGGTAGTGGTGAGAGGCCATGTAGGAGTACATGGTGGGTTGTCTCATTGAAACCGTCCTCGAGAACTGAGTTACGTGTTTGTGATCCATGAAAGCAGTTACTACCACGCATTGGGCCCGAAACCAATGGACCCTCTCGGCTTCTTAACCACCCTTGTCCTCGGTCCGGGAGTTGCAAGTAGTTTCTGGTGTTTGTAGCATCTTTGGGGACGCCTGACCTTTGGGGTGGGTTGTGTTGCGGTAGGCACCGTGGCCCGGTGTACCGATTCGCCCGTTTGGTGTCTCGGGAACCCTGCACACATCGTTCGGGGCTGTATGGGAAACCTCGGCCGGACTCCCTGCGGATGGAACCCAAATAGGCGATAAACCTGGACTAGGGACTTGAGTGTTTAGGTAGGCCGTGGCCGACACCCACGTTGGGCTTCCGCTTGAAGGTTGCCGAGTACATGTCGTGTAAACGGCGGTAAGTGGTGAGAGCGTGTGTGAAGAAGTACACCTGCAGGGTTTAATATGATCTATTCAATAGCCGTGTCCATGAAAAGGACTTCTGGGTTGCCTATAACAGTTCATAGACAAGTGAAAGTGGATACTCTAAAATGCACAAGATAAGTGTGAGTACTATGGATGGCGTTCTCGTAGGGAGACGGGAGCGGGTCCATAGTGGTGTATTTGATATGGTGAATATGTGGACTCGTGTGCGCCACCTCAAAAGAGTTACTTGCAGTCGTAGTTCAGGATAGCCACCGAGTCAAAGCTGGCTTTGCTGATCAAACTCCACCACCCCTTTTGATAATGATGCATATGTAGTTAGTTACGATGTAAGTCTTGCTGAGTACAATTGTACTCACGTTTGCTTATTTTATGTTTTGCGAGAGGCGTCGGTCTCGCTAGTAGTTCCACGTGGACTTGACGTTTAGGTTGTTACCTCGGCTATGATCTTGTGCCCTCGGCGGACACAGTAGATAGTCGCTTCTTAGCCATTTTCATTTATAGTTGTCTGTACTCAGACATGATTAGCTTTCGCTTGTGCTTTGACTTGTATGCTCTGAGTGTTGGGTCATGAGACCCATGTTTGTAATATCTCGCTCCTCGGAGCCTAATGAATAAATATTTGAGTCGTAGAGTTATGTTGTGATGCCTTGTTGTATTTACACATATCGAGCATATTGTGTTTATGTTTGATATGCTTGGTATGTGTGGGATCCGGCAATCTAGTTGTTTATCCTTGGCAGCCTCTCATATGGGGAAATGTAGTCTCGTGCTTCGAGCGATAGTAGTCTGCTATAGCCGGTTCACCGAGTCCTGCTAGCCCAGCACTACTGCTTGGACACTTGACTGGCCGGCATGTGTTTCACTTCGTTCCTTATGTCTGTCCCTTGAAATGTCACGCAGTGATATTCGGAGTCCTGCCTAGCTCGCTACAGCCCGGGATACCGAGTCCTGTTAGCCCAGTGCTACAGCCCAAATTTATACGTTGATGACCGACATGCTCGATGTGATTCATGTATGCCTGTCCCCATAGGTTAAGCGCCGCTTTGGGTTCACGACTAGCCATGTCGGCCCGGTTCTCTGTCATATGGATGCTAGCGACACTATCATATACGTGAGCCAAAAGATGCAAACGGTCCCGGGCCATGGTAAGGCGACACCCGTGGGGATACCGTGCGTGAGGCCGCAAAGTGATATGAGGTGTTACCGGCTAGATCGATGTGACTTGGAATCGGGGTCCTGACACAAATCCTGATAGAAACCAGGTGCCTCAATCCACCCAGATGTGTGTTTAAGTTGCCACCTTAAATAAACCATTAATTTAACAATCTCACATCTGTCATGGAATTCACTCACCCAATCCACGTCTACTAGCATAGCATGGCATAATAAGCAAACGTATAAGTAACTCCCAAGGGTTTGAAAATAAAACAGGTAATAGGTACTACCTCAACTACTTCCCATCCCACAATTTAATTAGATCCTAATCATGCAATGTTTGAGGATAGATCTAATGCCTAAAAACTGGGTAGTAGCAAAGGTATGGTCAAAGTGTTACATTCCTTGCTGATGATCCACGAAACCTAGAGACTTGAAGTAACAGGATGCGCACTCCGGGTATTCTATCGCAGACAAACAAACAAGCATACAATAAGTACTCATCTAATGCACAGGTAATACTCAAATAGAAGACCTAACCAGATAGTTCAACTTAAGAACTCCGGTTTGCAAAAAGAATCAAATCAAACGAAGCAACGAAAAACAAACGGTGAAATAAAATAGCTTTGTTTTACTAATCTGGATCTAGGTCAAATTTTACAGTAGCAAACACTTGTTGAACTTGGTTATTCGGAGAGAGGGTTTCGAGACGAAACTCTAGGCGCTTGAATCGCCTGATTCCGATAAACGAGCGAAAAGTTATACTAAAACTAAAATCGGATCAGAAATCGCGATCAGAAAAATCACGAATTAAATCCGAGAAAAGGAAAAACGACGAACGGGTTAACGAACGGACGTTCGTTAACTAAACTAATCTGATGAACTCGTTCGTTATAACGAACAAACGAATGAACGTTCGCTATATAACCTAAACTAAAAAACCGAAACTAAAAAAACCGAACAAAAACCGCCCGGTTTTTAGAAAACCGGCCAGAAGTTCTGGCGCGAACCTCGGCGGCGGGTCGTGGCGGGATCGGGCGGCGGTGTCCGTAGTCGGCGGGCGGCGACGGCGGCGGCGTGGCGGCGGCTGAGGTCGCTAGGGTTATGGTTTGGCGGGGTGTGGGCCGGAGGCGGGGGCGCGGGGTGGGCTGGCGGCTCGGGTGGGCTGGGGGGCGCCGGGGTGGCGCTTTATATAAGTGCCCCCCAAGCGGAGTCCCGCTCGGGCACAGCCCGAGGTCGGTGCGCAGTTTTTTTTAATAATTCCGCGCAGAAGAAAAATAAAAAGAAATACTAAACGGACTCCAAAAATATTTTCCCCGGCTTCTAAAATCAAGCCGGACTAGATGAACAGTTATTTGGGGTCCAAATGCAATTTTGAAAAACGCGCATTTTTCCTAAATTCAAATAAAAAGGCGAAAAACTCCAAAATAAAATCTTATTTGATTTTATTATTAAATCTTCATTATTTCTTTATTTTGGGAAAGTCATTTTATTCCCTCTCTCATATTTTGATAGTAGAAATAATTGAAGATAAAATAATTAAAATCAAATGATCCTATTTTCAAAATTTGAGAAAACTCAAATATGAAAATAACGAAATCCCCAACTCTCTCCGTGGGTCCTTGAGTTGTGTAGAATTTCTAGGATCGAGCAAAAATGCAACAAAAATATGATATGCAATGATGCTCTATGTATAACATTCCAAATTGAAAATTTGGGATGTTACAAAATCAATGGAAAGGCTTTGATCTATCATACCGTATGCATGAAATAAAATAGTTTCATAGATGTCGGTTGTCTCGTCAGCGTTCTTCATCCCTGCAGGTACCCATGATCATGGTGAGCAAGCCATAGAGAGGATAAGGGCAGGGAGACCATGAAGTGTTATTCTGAACACCGATGACAGAAGGGTTTAGTGTGAGGACCCCGATCCTAAGTCACACTGATCTAGCATGTAACACATCATATCACTTTGCAGCCTCGCGCACGGTATCCCCACGGCTGCAGCCTTACCTTAGCTGGGACCATTTGCACCTTTTGGCTCAGGTATATGATTGTATCGCTAGCATCCATATGACAGAGAACCCAGGCTGACATGACTAGTCGTAAACCAAAGGTAGCACAAACTTACAAGGACAGGCATACGTAACCCAACAATGAACGTGCCGATCATCAACGTATGAACCCAAGTTGTAGCAAGCTACAAGGACTTAAAGGAACAAAGCATGACATTTCCCCGAAGAGACAGACACAGGAATAAAGAAGGATACATGCCAGCCAACCTAAGTGTTCCGGAGCATTAGCGAACTACCATGGCTCAGTGGAAGAACTATGAGACATTTCCCCATAAGGAAGGCTACCAAGAATAAACAACTAGGTGTCAGATCCCACACATACCAAGAATTTCAATAACATACACACAATATGCTTGATATGTGTAAATACAACATGGCATCATAGCAAAACACTATGATTCAAAATATTTATTCAATAGGCTCTGAGGAGCCAGATATTACAAACATGGGTCTCATGACCCAGCATTTAAGTCATACAAGAACCAAGCATAGGCGGAAGCATAAACATGTCTAACTACAGACATCTAAAAAGAAAGAAGGCTAAAAAGCTTGTCTATCTACAAGACCCTCCAAAGGAGCCAGACCTCTCTCTTGGATTCCCGAGCTCCACGTGGAACTACTAGTGAGATTGAAGACTCTCTGCAAAACTATAAATTAGGCAAACATGAGTACAAGTGTACCTAGCAAGATTTACATCAAAACTAACTACTTATGCATCAGTATCAACAAGGGGGTGGTGGAGTTTAACTGCATCAAGCCAGATTTGACTCGGTAGCTATCCTGAACTACAATTACTAGTAACTTCTTTGTTGTGGCGCACATGAGTCCACATTCTCACCATATCAATACACCACTATGGACCCGCTCCCGTCTCCCTACGAGAAGGCCATCCATAACACTAACACTTATCTTGTGCATTTTATAGTATCCTCTTCAAGTTATCTTTGAACCATATAATCGTTCCAAGTACTCGATATCTGCATACGCGACTATTCGAGTAGATCATATATAACCCTGCAGGGGTGTACTTCTTCATACACACTCTCACCACTTACCGCCGTTTACACGACATGTACTCGGCAACCTTCAAGTGGAAGCCTAGCGAGGGTGTCGGTCACGAACTGACTAACCACACAAGACTCTTGTCCAGGATTATCACCTATTCGGTTTCCGTCAGCAAGGAGATCCGGCCGGGGCTTATTCTCCCTCTTTGATCTTCAATACAATGTTCTCCTCGATTTTTTCGGGGATCTATTCGATGTAATCTTTATTTGCGGTGCATTTCTTGGGATCCAATGAATTGTGGATGTATGATTAGATTATCTATGAATATTATTTGAGTCTTCTCTAAACTCTTTTATGCATGATTAAGACATCTTTGTATTTTTCTTTGGTCTATTGATTTGGTTTGGACAACTAGATTGATTTTTCTTGCAATGGGAGGGCTGCTTTGTGATGGGTTCAATCTTGTAGTGTCCTCACCCAGTGACAGAAGGGGTAGCGAGGCACATATTGTATTGTTGCCATTAAGGATAAAAAGATGGGTTTTTTACCATATTGATTGGATCTATCGCTCTACATCATGTCATATTGCTTAAAGCGTTACTCCATTCTTGTTAACTTAATACACTAGACGCATGCTGGATAGGGGTCATTGTGTGGAGTCATAGTAATAGATGCATCCATGAGTAGGTCTACTTGTCACAGACGTGATGCCTATATTCATGATCATTGCCTTAGATATCATCATAATTATGCGCTTTTCTATCAATTGCTCAACAATAATTTCTTTACCCACCGTATGTTTTCATTCAAGAGAGAAGCCTCTAGTGAAACCTATGGCCCCCGGGTCTATTTTACCATATTATTTTCAGATCTATAAAACCAAAAAATATAAAAATACGTCGCTGACTTTTATTTAATTTTATCCTGTTTTACATCTATCTCTATCAGATCTCATCCTTGCAAGTGACAGTGATGGGACTGACAACCGCTTTATCGCGTTGGGTGCAAGTATTTTTTGTTTGTGCATGTGAGGGAATATTTGTGTGTTCCTCCTAGTGGATTGATACCTTGGTTCCTAAGTGAGGGAATATTTATTTCTACTTTGCTGCATCACCCATTCCTCTTCAAGGGAAAGCCAACACAAGCTCTAGAAGTAGCACGTGTCCTGATGCCTCGTGGGGCCCATGGGAAGCTTCTCCACTGCCTCTGAGGTCTATAAATACCCGAATATTCCAGAAACCCTAGGGGAGTCGATGAAACACAATTTCAGCTGCCGCAAGTCCCAGAACCATGAGATCCAATGTAGAGCCCTATTCTGGAACCTTGCCAGAGGGGGAAACGATCACAGATGGGTTCACCATTCTCATTGGTGCTCCGTGAGTAGTTTACTAGAGACCTACAAGTCCATAGGTAGTAGCTAGATGCCTTTTTCTCTCTTTTTGATTCTGAATACAATGTTCTCCTCGATGTTCTTGGAGATATGTTTGATGCAATGACTTTTTGAAGTGTGTTTGTTGGGATCTGATGAATTATGAGTTTACAATCAGATCTACCCATACATGATTATTATAGCCTCATATTTCTTCCCTAATATTTTGGTTTTGTTTCGCCAACTTGATTGATTTATTTTGCAATGGAAAGAGGTGCTTTGTAATGGGTTGGATCTTGCGGTGCTTATTCTGAATGACAGAAAGAGATATGACAAACATGTATCATTGCTATTAAGGATAAAAAGATGGGGTCTATTCCTACATGAATAGATCTTATCTACATCATGTCATCATTCTTATTGCATTACTCCGTGTCTCCTTGAAATTAATACACTAGATGCATGCTGGATAGCGGTCGATGTGTGGAGTAATAGTAGTAGATGTAGGCAGGAGTCGGTCTACTAATCTTGGACATGATGCCTATATACATGATCATAGTCCTGGATATCGTCATAATTATTTTCTTCTCTATCAATTGCCCAAAAGTAATTTGTTTACCCACCGTATACTATTTTTTACGAGAGAAGCCGCTAGTGAAATCTACGACCCCGAGTCTATTTCCTATCATATATTTTCAGATCTATAATGCTATTTGTGTTTCCAATTTATTTACCTCTTTTTTTCAGATCTATTTTATGAAAAACCCAAAAATATCTCGTTGAGTTTTATTTGCATCTATCAATCTATCGTTGAGTTTTATTTTCTTTTATTTTATTTACAGATCAATTGACTTTTGTTATAAATGATGAACTTGTCACAAAATACTATGGAAAGTGTTGAGCTAGCACATCAATTTACAATTTATTTTGAAATGTGTGATTATTTATTATATTGAAATGGACTTATTAAATGTTGTCGGTTCAGTATTAAATAGGCTAGGGGCATTTTAATAATTCCATTTAGTTTGGTTTCTTCATGACAATTACTTATTTATTATTTGCAACCGAAATAACATTTTTATTAGAATTGGATGGGAAATTAATGAAGGTTTGATTTGCTGAGAACCAGCTCATGTCTGGCATGATCTAAAATAACATTTTGATAGAATTAGATGACTAGAGTTTTGTGACATTTTTAACTACATGTTTATATATTACATGTATATAATATTATCTCTCTTTGCAATTGTGAAATTCATCAAGCAATACACATACATTCAACCATGTTCGTTGGAAGTCTTTTGGTCAATATTGGAAAGAACTCAGGCTCACTTTATTAAATACTTATGTTTCAAAATGATGAAAAACACCACCATCCCTTTATTCTCACATAAACATCCTAAATACATCACTCATCATGGTTAAGTGTCATGACAATGATGCTTGTGGCAGACGCATCGCGGCACTGGGTAAATCATGGCACAAGCCCCATACTCGTAGTTCTCGGCAATGCATAGCTTGTTGCATATTTCTTCCCTCCAAGTGGCAAAGCATATGCTGAACTTCTCTGGATGGTGCCAACAAGGTGGAAGCTGCATGGTGGGCTTCCAAGCTACATATATATGCAAATGATGTAAAGAAAAGTTATGTAAGAACAATCATTTGGATGAACATAATCATAGATCCAAAGAAACAAAGATAAATAAACTGAGGAGAGAGAGAGAGAGAGAAAGAGAGAGAGAGAGAGAGAGAGAGAGAGAGAGAGAGAGAGAGTATACTCGATGCAAAGACTAGTAGGGCAATGAGAAGTGAGCACATATGTGTTTTGTGGTTTGCCATCTCTTATGAAAAAATGGAGTATCCTCTCTGTGTTCTTGGTTCTTTATGAGCTTTTATATGAGTGTATGTGTATGTGCCTACATATATATATATATATATATATATATATAAGTGTGTGCATGTGTGTGTGTCTTTGTTGTCCCATATCAATCTCTAAGGTTGTATTTTTTGACAATTGGAAACCTTCAAGATATAGCACTGCTTTTTGTAATATATATATATATATATATATATATATATATATATATGTATGTATGTATAGTACCATATTATTTGAAAATAAAATCCCTAAGATATATCCCCATTGTTTCATATATAGAAGAAAGTGACCATATGCCAGTATAGTGCACAGTTTCACTAATTCATCAAGTGCATATCTAGTACTATTAATATCTTCGGGCATGTACGACTTCACTAGCATCATCTAGGTTCATTTACGCCCTTTTCCCTTGAACATTTTGGTGATAGATTACAAAGCAAAGGAAGTATTAAAAAACACATAATCAAAGCAAGAGAAAATGTCTTATCTTCTCTAGCATGGAGTAAGTTCTACGGAGATTTTAAATATTCACTTGTCTGATCTCTTCCAATTGGAATATAAGAATAGTGCACTATTTAATATTATCTATGAAAATGCTTGGAACCCTCTCCACTTATTGTTGATAACATTATGTCCATTGCATAATACTTTTTTATATTGTATCTTGTAGCGGTAGATACCATACACTATTGACAACAAGAGTGGAAACAAGCCCCACCCTCAGCACCATACCGTCAAGACGGACTGAGTGTCATCAATTACAGGGCACGGCTAGGTGGGCATCAGTCGGTGCTCGGGGGCTTTCTGTCCCGAACACTCGCCTCCTCAGGTGCAAACGGGGCACCTAATGTGGCAGGAATCCCCCGAGAACAGGAAAGATGAATGTGTGATGAGTGATATTTTTACAACCATAGTTCTTCTTCCACTGGATCATACTTGTAATCGTGTATCACACATGACATCCGTTGTAAGACATATTACCAATCAATCCACCTTCATGATTGTTCTATGATGTGCTCCTCGTGTGATCTGATCACTATGTATGAGTAGTGTGGTAAGGTATGGGTTGTGGCAAGGGCCTTCCAACCCTTTATATTTATTGTGTGAATCAACGGAAGGGCTTTGTATTAGCGTGCATCGTATGCATGAAATAAAATTGTTTCATAGATGTCCTCTCCACTTATTGTTGATAACATTATGTCCACTTTCCCTTGAAGATTTGTGTGTTCCTCCTAGTGGATTGATACCTTGGTTCTTAAGTGAGGGAATATTTATTTCTACTTTGCTGCATCACCCATTCCTCTTCAAGGGAAAGCCAACACAAGCTCAAGAAGTAGCACGTGTCCTGATGCCTCGTGGGGCCCATGGGAAGCTTCTCCACTGCCTCTGAGGTCTATAAATACCCGAATATTCCAGAAACCCTAGGGGAGTCGACGAAACACAATTTCAGCCGCCGCAAGTCCCAGAACCATGAGATCCAATGTAGAGCCCTATTCTGGAACCTTGCCAGAGGGGGAAACGATCACAGATGGGTTCACCATCCTCATTGGTGCTCCGTGAGTAGTTTACTAGAGACCTACAAGTCCATAGGTAGTAGCTAGATGCCTTTTTCTCTTTTTGATTCTCGACTACAATGTTCTCCTCGATGTTCTTGGAGATATGTTTGATGCAATGACTTTTTGAAGTGTGTTTGTTGGGATCTGATGAATTATGAGTTTACAATCAGATCTACCCATACATGATTATTATAGCCTCATATTTCTTCCCTAATATTTTGGTTTTGTTTCGCCAACTTGATTGATTTATTTTGCAATGGAAAGAGGTGCTTTGTAATGGGTTGGATCTTGTGGTGCTTATTCTGAATGACAGAAAGAGATATGACAAACATGTATCATTGTTATTAAGGATAAAAAGATGGGTTCTATTCCTACATGAATAGATCTTATCTACATCATGTCATCATTCTTATTGCATTACTCCGTGTCTCCTTGAAATTAATACACTAGATGCATCTTTGGATAGCGGTCGATGTGTGGAGTAATAGTAGTAGATGTAGGCAGGAGTCGGTCTACTAATCTTGGACATGATGCCTATATACATGATCATAGTCCTGGATATCGTCATAATTATTTTCTTCTCTATCAATTGCCCAAAAGTAATTTGTTTACCCACCGTATACTATTTTTCTGAGAGAAGCCGCTAGTGAAATCTACGACCCCCGAGTCTATTTCCTATCATATATTTTCAGATCTATAATGCTATTTGTGTTTCCAATTTATTTACCTCTTTTTTTCAGATCTATTTTATGAAAAACCCAAAAATATCTCGTTGAGTTTTATTTGCATCTATCAATCTATCGTTGAGTTTTATTTGCTTTTATTTTATTTACAGATCAATTGACTTTTGTTATAAATGATGAACTTGTCACAAAATACTATGGAAAGTGTTGAGCTAGCACATCAATTTACAATTTATTTTGAAATGTGTGATTATTTATTATATTGAAATGGACTTATTAAATGTTGTCGGTTCAGTATTAAATAGGCTAGGGGCATTTTAATAATTCCATTTAGTTTGGTTTCTTCATGACAATTACTTATTGATTATTTGCAACCGAAATAACATTTTTATTAGAATTGGATGGGAAATTAATGAAGGTTTGATTTGCTGAGAACCAGCTCATGTCTGGCATGATCTAAAATAACATTTTGATAGAATTAGATGACTAGAGTTTTGTGACATTTTTAACTACATGTTTATATATTACATGTATATAATATTATCTCTCTTTGCAATCGTGAAATTCATCAAGCAATACACATACATTAAACCATGTTCGTTGGAAGTCTTTTGGTTAATATTGGAAAGAACTCAGGCTCACTTTATTAAATACTTATGTTTCAAAATGATGAAAAACACCACCATCCCTTTATTCTCACATAAACATCCTAAATACATCACTCATCATGGTTAAGTGTCATGACAATGATGCTTGTGGCGAACATCGCTGCAACCTTTGGGTAAATCATGGCACAAGCCCCATACTCGTAGTTCTCGGCAATGCATAGCTTGTTGCATATTTCTTCCCTCCAAGTGGCAATGCATATGCTGAACTTCTCTGGATGGTGCCAACAAGGTGGAAGCTGCATGGTGGGCTTCCAAGCTACATATATATGCAAATGATGTAAAGAAAAGTTATGTAAGAACAATCATTTGGATGAACATAATCATAGATCCAAAGAAACAAAGATAAATAATCTGAGGAGAGAGAGAGAGAGAGAGAGAGAGAGTATACTCGATGCAAAGACTAGTAGGGCAATGAGAAGTGAGCACATATGTGTTTTGTGGTTTGCCATCTCTTATGAAAAAATGGAGTATCCTCTCTGTGTTCTTGGTTCTTTATGAGCTTTTATATGAGTGTATGTGTGTGTGCCTACATATATATATATATATAAGTGTGTGCATGTGTGTGTGTCTTTGTTGTCCCATATCAATCTCTAAGGTTGTATTTTTTGACAATTGGAAACCTTTAAGATATAGCACTGCTTTTTGTAATATATATATATATATGTATATGTATATATATATATATGTATAGTACCATATTATTTGAAAATAAAATCCCTAAGATATATCCCCATTGTTTCATATATAGAAGAAAGTGACCATATGCCAGTATAGTGCACAGTTTCACTAATTCATCAAGTGAATATCTAGTACTATTAATATCTTCGGGCATGTACGACTTCACTAGCATCATCTAGGTTCATTTACGCCCTTTTCCCTTGAACATTTTGGTGATAGATTACAAAGCAAAGGAAGTATTAAAAAACACATAATCAAAGCAAGAGAAAATGTCTTATCTTCTCTAGCATGGAGTAAGTTCTACGGAGATTTTAAATATTCACTTGTCTCGATCTCTTCCAATTAGAATATAAGAATAGTGCACTATTTAATATTATCTATGAAAATGCTTGGAACCCTCTCCACTTATTGTTGATAACATTATGTCCATTGCATAATACTTTTTTATATTGTATCTTGTAGCGGTAGATACCATACACTATTGACTACAAGAGTGGAAACAAGCCCCCCCCCCCCTCGGCACCATACCGTCAAGACGGACTGAGTGTCATCAATTACAGAACGCGGCTAGGTGGGCATCGATTCGGTGCTCGGGGCTTTCTGTCCCGAACACTCGCCTCCTCAGGTGCAAACGGGGCACCTAATGTGGCAGGAATCCCCCGAGAACAGGAAAGATGAATGTGTGATGAGTGATATTTTTACAACCATAGTTCTTCTTCCACTGGATCATACTTGTAAACGTGTATCACACATGACATCCGTTGTAAGACATATTACCAATCAATCCACCTTCATGATTGTTCTATGATGTGCTCCTCGTGTGATCTGATCACTATGTATGAGTAGTGTGGTAAGGTATGGGTTGTGGCAAGGGCCTTCCAACCCTTTATATTTATTGTGTGAATCAACGGAAGGGCTTTGTATTAGCGTACCGTATGCATGAAATAAAATTGTTTCATAGATGTCCTCTCCACTTATTGTTGATAACATTATGTCCACTTTCCCTTGAAGATTTGTGTGTTCCTCCTAGTGGATTGATACCTTGGTTCTTAAGTGAGGGAATATTTATTTCTACTTTGCTGCATCACCCATTCCTCTTCAAGGAAAGCCAACACAAGCTCAAGAAGTAGCACGTGTCCTGATGCCTCGTGGGGCCCATGGGAAGCTTCTCCACCGCCTCTGAGGTCTATAAATACCCGAATATTCCAGAAACCCTAGCAGAGTCGACGAAACACAATTTCAGCCGCCGCAAGTCCCAGAACCATGAGATCCAATGTAGAGCCCTATTCTGGAACCTTGCCGGAGGGAAGCGATCACAGATGGGTTCACCATCCTCATTGGTGCTCCGTGAGTAGTTTACTAGAGACCTACAAGTCCATAGGTAGTAGCTAGATGCCTTTTTCTCTCTTTTTGATTCTGAATACAATGTTCTCCTCGATGTTCTTGGAGATATGTTTGATGCAATGACTTTTTGAAGTGTGTTTGTTGGGATCTGATGAATTATGAGTTTACAATCAGATCTACCCATACATGATTATTATAGCCTCATATTTCTTCCCTAATATTTTGGTTTTGTTTCGCCAACTTGATTGATTTATTTTGCAATGGAAAGAGGTGCTTTGTAATGGGTTGGATCTTGCGGTGCTTATTCTGAATGATAGAAAGAGATATGACAAACATGTATCATTGCTATTAAGGATAAAAAGATGGGGTCTATTCCTACATGAACAAATCTTATCTACATCATGTCATCATTCTTATTGCATTACTCCGTGTCTCCTTGAAATTAATACACTAGATGCATGCTGGATAGCGGTCGATGTGTGGAGTAATAGTAGTAGATGTGGGCAGGAGTCGGTCTACTAATCTTGGACATGATGCCTATATACATGATCATAGTCCTGGATATCGTCATAATTATTTTCTTCTCTATCAATTGCCCAAAAGTAATTTGTTTACCCAAGTATACTATTTTTCTGAGAGAAGCCGCTAGTGAAATCTACGACCCCCGAGTCTATTTCCTATCATATGTTTTCAGATCTATAATGCTATTTGTGTTTCCAATTTATTTACCTCTTTTTTTCAGATCTATTTTATGAAAAACCCAAAAATATCTCGTTGAGTTTTATTTGCATCTATCAATCTATCGTTGAGTTTTATTTGCTTTTATTTTATTCTGAGATCAATTGACTTTTGTTATAAATGATGAACTTGTCACAAAATACTATGGAAAGTGTTGAGCTAGCACATCAAGTTACAATTTATTTTTAAATGTGTGATTATTTATTATATTGAAATGGACTTATTAAATGTTGTCGGTTCAGTATTAAATAGGCTAGGGGCATTTTAATAATTCCATTTAGTTTGGTTTCTTCATGACAATTACTTATTGATTATTTGCAACCGAAATAACATTTTTATTAGAATTGGATGGGAAATTAATGAAGGTTTGATTTGCTGAGAACCAGCTCATGTCTGGCATGATCTAAAATAACATTTTGATAGAATTAGATGACTAGAGTTTTCTGACATTTTTAACTACATGTTTATATATTACATGTATATAATATTATCTCTCTTTGCAATCGTGAAATTCATCAAGCAATACACATACATTCAACCATGTTCGTTGGAAGTCTTTTGGTCAATATTGGAAAGAACTCAGGCTCACTTTATTAAATACTTATGTTTCAAAATGATGAAAAACACCACCATCCCTTTATTCTCACATAAACATCCTAAATACATCACTCATCATGGTTAAGTGTCATGACAATGATGCTTGTGGCAGAGCCTTGTCAGCGGCCTTTGGGTAAATCATGGCACAAGCCCCATACTCGTAGTTCTCGGCAATGCATAGCTTGTTGCATATTTCTTCCCTCCAAGTGGCAAAGCATATGTTGAACTTCTCTGGATGGTGCCAACAAGGTGGAAGCTGCATGGTGGGCTTCCAAGCTACATATATATGCAAATGATGTAAAGAAAAGTTATGTAAGAACAATCATTTGGATGAACATAATCATAGAATCCAAAGAAACAAAGATAAATAATCTGAGGAGAGAGAGAGAGAGAGAGAGAGAGAGAGAGAGAGTATACTCGATGCAAAGACTAGTAGGGCAATGAGAAGTGAGCACATATGTGTTTTGTGGTTTGCCATCTCTTATGAAAAAATGGAGTATCCTCTCTGTGTTCTTGGTTCTTTATGAGCTTTTATATGAGTGTATGTGTGTGTGCCTACATATATATATATATATATATAAGTGTGTGCATGTGTGTGTGTCTTTGTTGTCCCATATCAATCTCTAAGGTTGTATTTTTTGACAATTGGAAACCTTCAAGATATAGCACCGCTTTTTGTAATATATATATATATATATGTGTAGTACCATATTATTTGAAAAGAAAATCCCTAAGATATATCCCCATTGTTTCATCTATAGAAGGAAGTGACCATATGCCGGTATAGTGCACAGTTTCGCTAATTCATCAAGTGCATATCTAGTACTATTAATATCTTGGGCATGTACGACTTCACTAGCATCATCTAGGTTCATTTCGCCCTTTTCCCTTGAACATTTTGGTGATAGATTACAGAGCAAAGGAAGTATTAAAAAACACATAATCAAAGCAAGAGAAAATGTCTTATCTTCTCTAGCATGGAGTAAGTTCTACGGAGATTTTAAATATTCACTTGTCTGATCTCTTCCAATTGGAATATAAGAATAGTGCACTATTTAATATTATCTATGAAAATGCTTGGAACCCTCTCCACTTATTGTTGATAACATTATGTCCATTGCATAATACTTTTTATATTGTATCTTGTAGCGGTAGATACCATACACTATTGACAACAAGAGTGAAACAAGCCCCCCCTCGGCACCATACCGTCAAGGCCGGACTGAGTGTCATCAATTACAGGGCACGGCTAGGTGGGCATCAGTCGGTGCTCGGGGGCTTTCCGTCCCGAACACTCGCCTCCTCAGGTGCAAACGAGGCACCTAATGTGGCAGGAATCCCCCGAGAACAGGAAAGATGAATGTGTGATGAGTGATATTTTTACAACCATAGTTCTTCTTCCACTGGATCATACTTGTAATCGTGTATCACACATGACATCCGTTGTAAGACATATTACCAATCAATCCACCTTCATGATTGTTCTATGATGTGCTCCTCGTGTGATCTGATCACTATGTATGAGTAGTGTGGTAAGGTATGGGTTGTGGCAAGGGCCTTCCAACCCTTTATATTTATTGTGTGAATCAACGGAAGGGCTTTGTATTAGCGTGCATCGTATGCATGAAATAAAATTGTTTCATAGATGTCCTCTCCACTTATTGTTGATAACATTATGTCCACTTTCCCTTGAAGATTTGTGTGTTCCTCCTAGTGGATTGATACCTTGGTTCTTAAGTGAAGGAATATTTATTTCTACTTTGCTGCATCACCCATTCCTCTTCAAGGGAAAGCCAACACAAGCTCAAGAAGTAGCACGTGTCCTGATGCCTCGTGGGGCCCATGGGAAGCTTCTCCACTGCCTCTGAGGTCTATAAATACCCGAATATTCCAGAAACCCTAGGGGAGTCGACGAAACACAATTTTAGCCGCCGCAAGTCCCAGAACCATGAGATCCAATGTAGAGCCCTATTCTGGAACCTTGCCAGAGGGGGAAACGATCACAGATGGGTTCACCATCCTCATTGGTGCTCCGTGAGTAGTTTACTAGAGACCTATAAGTCCATAGGTAGTAGCTAGATGCCTTTTTCTCTCTTTTTGATTCTGAATACAATGTTCTCCTCGATGTTCTTGGAGATATGTTTGATGCAATGACTTTTTGAAGTGTGTTTGTTGGGATCTGATGAATTATGAGTTTACAATCAGATCTACCCATACATGATTATTATAGCCTCATATTTCTTCCCTAATATTTTGGTTTTGTTTCGCCAACTTGATTGATTTATTTTGCAATGGAAAGAGGTGCTTTGTAATGGGTTGGATCTTGCGGTGCTTATTCTGAATGACAGAAAGAGATATGACAAACATGTATCATTGCTATTAAGGAAAAAGATGGGGTCTATTCCTACATGAATAAATCTTATCTACATCATGTCATCATTCTTATTGCATTACTCCGTGTCTCCTTGAAATTAATACACTAGATGCATGCTGGATAGCGGTCGATGTGTGGAGTAATAGTAGTAGATGTAGGCAGGAGTCGGTCTACTAATCTTGGACATGATGCCTATATACATGATCATAGTCCTGGATATCGTCATAATTATTTTCTTCTCTATCAATTGCCCAAAAGTAATTTGTTTACCCACCGTATACTATTTTTCTGAGAGAAGCCGCTAGTGAAATCTACGACCCCCGAGTCTATTTCCTATCATATGTTTTCAGATCTATTATGCTATTTGTGTTTCCAATTTATTTACCTCTTTTTTTCAGATCTATTTTATGAAAAACCCAAAAATATCTCGTTGAGTTTTATTTGCATCTATCAATCTATCGTTGAGTTTTATTTTCTTTTATTTTATTTATAGATCAATTGACTTTTGTTATAAATGATGAACTTGTCACAAAATACTATGGAAAGTGTTGAGCTAGCACATCAATTTACAATTTATTTTTAAATGTGTGATTATTTATTATATTGAAATGGACTTATCAAATGTTGTCGGTTCAGTATTAAATAGGCTAGGGGCATTTTAATAATTCCATTTAGTTTGGTTTCTTCATGACAATTACTTATTGATTATTTGCAACCGAAATAACATTTTTATTAGAATTGGATGTGAAATTAATGAAGGTTTGATTTGCTGAGAACCAGCTCATATGCAGCATGATCTAAAATAACATTTTGATAGAATTAGATGACTAGAGTTTTGTGACATTTTTAACTACATGTTTATATATTACATGTATATAATATTATCTCTCATTGCAATCATGAAATTCATCAAGCAATACACATACATTCAACCATGTTCGTTGGAAGTCTTTTGGTCAATATTGGAAAGAACTCAGGCTCACTTTATTAAATACTTATGTTTCAAAATGATGAAAAACACCACCATCCCTTTATTCTCACATAAACATCCTAAATACATCACTCATCATGGTTAAGTGTCAGGACAATGATGCTTGTAAGCGAGGCCATCAGCAACCTTTGGGTAAATCATGGCACAAGCCCCATACTCGTAGTTCTCGGCAATGCATAGCTTGTTGCATATTTCTTCCCTCCAAGTGGCAAAGCATATGCTGAACTTCTCTGGATGGTGCCAACAAGGTGGAAGCTGCATGGTGGGCTTCCAAGCTACATATATATGCAAATGATGTAAAGAAAAGTTATGTAAGAACAATCATTTGGATGAACATAATCATAGATCCAAAGAAACAAAGATAAATAATATGAGGAGAGAGAGAGAGAGAGAGAGAGTATACTCGATGCAAAGACTAGTAGGGCAATGAGAAGTGAGCACATATGTGTTTTGTGGTTTGCCATCTCTTATGAAAAAATGGAGTATCCTCTCTGTGTTCTTGGTTCTTTATGAGCTTTTATATGAGTGTATGTGTGTGTGCCTACATATATATATATATATAAGTGTGTGCATGTGTGTGTGTCTTTGTTGTCCCATATCAATCTCTAAAGTTGTATTTTTTGACAATTGGAAACCTTCAAGATATAGCACTGCTTTTTGTAATATATATATATATATATATATATGTATATATATGTATGTATGTATGTATAGTACCATATTATTTGAAAATAAAATCCCTAAGATATATCCCCATTGTGTCATATATAGAAGAAAGTGACCATATGACAGTATAGTGCACAGTTCACTAATTCATCAAGTGCATATCTAGTACTATTAATATCTTCGGGCATGTACGACTTCACTAGCATCATCTAGGTTCATTTCGCCCTTTTCCTTGAACATTTTGGTGATAGATTACAAAGCAAAGGAAGTATTAAAAACACATAATCAAAGCAAGAGAAAATGTCTTATCTTCTCTAGCATGGAGTAAGTTCTCTGGAGATTTTAAATATTCACTTGTCTGATCTCTTCCAATTGGAATATAAGAATAGTGCACTATTTAATATTATCTATGAAAATGCTTGGAACCCTCTCCACTTATTGTTGATAACATTATGTCCATTGCATAATACTTTTTTATATTGTATCTTGTAGCGGTAGATACCATACACTATTGACAACAAGAGTGGAAACAAGCCCCCCCCCCCTCGGCACCATACCGTCAAGACGGACTGAGTGTCATCAATTACAGGGCACGGCTAGGTGGGCATCAGTCGGTGCTCGGGGGCTTTCTGTCCCGAACACTCGCCTCCTCAGGTGCAAACGGGGCACCTAATGTGGCAGGAATCCCCCGAGAACAGGAAAGATGAATGTGTGATGAGTGATATTTTTACAACCATAGTTCTTCTTCCACTGGATCATACTTGTAATCGTGTATCACACATGACATTCGTTGTAAGACATATTACCAATTAATCCACCTTCATGATTGTTCTATGATGTGCTCCTCGTGTGATCTGATCACTATGTATGAGTAGTGTGGTAAGGTATGGGTTGTGGCAAGGGCCTTCCAACCCTTTATATTTATTGTGTGAATCAACGGAAGGGCTTTGTATTAGCGCATCGTATGCATGAAATAAAATTGTTTCATAGATGTCCTCTCCACTTATTGTTGATAACATTATGTCCACTTTCCCTTGAAGATTTGTGTGTTCCTCCTAGTGGATTGATACCTTGGTTCTTAAGTGAGGGAATATTTATTTCTACTTTGCTGCATCACCCATTCCTCTTCAAGGGAAAGCCAACACAAGCTCAAGAAGTAGCACGTGTCCTGATGCCTGGTGGGGCCCATGGGAAGCTTCTCCACTGCCTCTGAGGTCTATAATTACCCGAATATTCCAGAAACCCTAGGGGAGTCGACGAAACACAATTTCAGCCGCCGCAAGTCCCAGAACCATGAGATCCAATGTAGAGCCCTATTCTGGAACCTTGCCAGAGGGGGAAATGATCACTGATGGGTTCACCATCCTCATTGGTGCTCCGTGAGTAGTTTACTAGAGACCTACAAGTCCATAGGTAGTAGCTAGATGCCTTTTTCTCTCTTTTTGATTCTGAATACAATGCTCTCCTCGATGTTCTTGGAGATATGTTTGATGCAATGACTTTTTGAAGTGTGTTTGTTTGGATCTGATGAATTATGAGTTTACAATCAGATCTACCCATACATGATTATTATAGCCTCATATTTCTTCCCTAATATTTTGGTTTTGTTTCGCCAACTTGATTGATTTATTTTGCAATGGACAGAGGTGCTTTGTAATGGGTTGGATCTTGCGGTGCTTATTCTGAATGACAGAAAGAGACATGACAAACATGTATCATTGCTATTAAGGATAAAAATATGGGGTCTATTCCTACATGAATAGATCTTATCTACATCATGTCATCATTCTTATTGCATTACTCCGTGTCTCCTTGAAATTAATACACTAGATGCATCTTTGGATAGCGGTCGATGTGTGGAGTAATAGTAGTAGATGTAGGCAGGAGTCGGTCTACTAATCTTGGACATGATGCCTATATACATGATCATAGTCCTGGATATCGTCATAATAATTTCTTCTCTATCAATTGCCCAAAAGTAATTTGTTTACCCACCGTATACTATTTTTCTGAGAGAAGCCGCTAGTGAAATCTCGACCCCGAGTCTATTTCCTATCATATATTTTCAGATCTATAATGCTATTTGTGTTTCCAATTTATTTACCTCTTTTTTTCAGATCTATTTTATGAAAAACCCAAAAATATCTCGTTGAGTTTTATTTGCATCTATCAATCTATCGTTGAGTTTTATTTGCTTTTATTTTATTTACAGATCAATTGACTTTTGTTATAAATGATGAACTTGTCACAAAATACTATGGAAAGTGTTGAGCTAGCACATCAATTTACAATTTATTTTGAAATGTGTGATTATTTATTATATTGAAATGGACTTATTAAATGTTATCGGTTCAGTATTAAATAGGCTAGGGGCATTTTAATAATTCCATTTAGTTTGGTTTCTTCATGACAATTACTTATTGATTATTTGCAACCGAAATAACATTTTTATTAGAGTTGGATGGGAAATTAATGAAGGTTTGATTTGCTGAGAACCAGCTCATGTCTGGCATGATCTAAAATAACATTTTGATAGAATTAGATGACTAGAGTTTTGTGACATTTTTAACTATATGTTTATATATTACATGTATATAATATTATCTCTCTTTGCAATCGTGAAATTCATCAAGCAATACACATACATTCAACCATGTTCGTTGGAAGTCTTTTGGTCAATATTGGAAAGAACTCAGGCTCACTTTATTAAATACTTATGTTTCAAAATGATGAAAAACACCACCATCCCTTTATTCTCAAATAAACATCCTAAATACATCACTCATCATGGTTAAGTGTCATGACAATGATGCTTGTAAGTGAAGCACTTGTCGCGACCTTTGGGTAAATCATGGCACAAGCCCCATACTCGTAGTTCTTGGCAATGCATAGCTTGTTGCATGTTTCTTCCCTCCAAGTGGAAAAGCATATGCTGAACTTCTCTGGATGGTGCCAACAAGGTGGAAGCTGCATGGTGGGCTTCCAAGCTACATATATATGCAAATGATGTAAAGAAAAGTTATGTAAGAACAATCATTTGGATGAACATAATCATAGATCCAAAGAAACAAAGATAAATAATATGAGGAGAGAGAGAGAGAGAGAGAGAGAGTATACTCGATGCAAAGACTAGTAGGGCAATGAGAAGTGAGCACATATGTGTTTTGTGGTTTGCCATCTCTTATGAAAAAATGGAGTATCCTCTCTATGTTCTTGGTTCTTTATGAGCTTTTATATGAGTGTATGTGTGTGTGCCTACATATATATATATATAAGTGTGTGCATGTGTGTGTGTCTTTGTTGTCCCATATCAATCTCTAAGGTTGTATTTTTTGACAATTGGAAACCTTCAAGATATAGCACTGCTTTTTGTAATATATATATATATATATATATATATATATAGCACTCCGCGCCGAAAATATATACCACATCATCTACGTATGCCTCCACTATTTTGCCGATTTGTGTTTCCAGGCATGTCTGAATCATGCGTTGATAGGTTGCACCGGCGTTTTTGAGCCCGAAAGGCATGGTGTTAAAATAGAAGGGGCCGTATGGAGTGATGAATGCCGTTGCGGCTTGATCGGACACTGCCATCTTGATTTGATGGTATCTGGAATATGCATCGAGGAAGCGCAATGAGTCTTGTCCTGTGATGGCGTCGATGATTTGATCGATATGCGGGGGAGTGGGAAGGGATCCTTAGGGCAAGCCTTATTGAGGTCCTTGAAATCGACACATAGGCGCCAGGATTTGTTCTTCTTTGGTACCATCACCAGGTTTGCTAGCCAGTCCGGATGCTTTATTTCTCTAATGAATCCGGCCTTGAGTAAATTGGCTAGCTCTTCTCCCATGGCTTGTCGGTTAGGTTCTGAAAAGCGCGAAAGAGTCTACTTGACGGCTTGTATCCCTTCATTATGTTTAGGCTGTGCTCAGCCAGTCTGCGTGGGATACCTGGCATGTCTGAAGGATGCCAGGCGAAGATGTCCCAATTCTCACAGTGCGCCGTCTATTGTGGGGTTCAGCTGTGCCCCAATGGATGCTCTTTTTGTAGGGTCCGTTGGGTGGACCTAGAATTTGACTATTTCGTCTGCTGGTTTAAAGAGGTGGACATGGGTGCGTTTGTCGGTATCACGTCGTCCACATCCCTTTGTGGGCCTTGTGTGATTAATTCTTCGGCCGCGAGAGCTTCAGGTAATGCCTCCAGGGCTAGTGCGGTGGTTTTATTTTCGGCGCGGAGTTTTCCCAACCTGTCCAAGGGGGAGTGGGTATGCCTTGTCCCTTACTTGCTGAGGGGACTCGGATTTCCAATCCATCCGTTCTTCCGCGGGCTCCTGGAGTTCTATGGCCTGCATAACTTCAAACCCGCCTCCATTTTACACATCGCAGGCTACATAGCCTTTTGCGAGCTATTTCTGGGCTGCGAAGCTCATTTTGAGCTATGGAAGAGGTTGTTCTGCCTCGTACCCCGCACTCAGGAGGGGTCGGTAAATCAGTTGGGCGGAGCCGAAATATGGCACATCCCCGGGACCGGATACCTGTCCGGTACTCCGAAGAACACATTCGAAGATTGGCCTACGGAGTGGTTCTATATAGAGGTCGTCCCCCTTCCGGACCCTATTCGGTTGGGCCTTCATGAGTTTGCAAATGCCCCATTGAAGAAACGCCACAGCTGGCGCCCCCAGAGCCCCCAGGGGGAAGGTATCAGAGATGTCCTTTTCCTGATGGACAAGATAAAGATGCTGGCACAATCAGTACTAGCAATAATTGATGTCATGTCACGGGGAGTGCAGCCACTTCAATATCAGGGAAACCCATGTGGCACTTTAATGGAGAAGACGATGCCACCCGCTGCGGCTGTAAAGGTCCAGACTCTGCCGCCGCTCTGGCGAAAATACTGTCCGATTTGTACAAAGGAGAAGAAGAGGAGTTCATCTGTATCAAGCCACGGGATGGATTCTCCATGTACAACTCCCCCAAGCTGGGTGAGCTGCTAACTTTTATTCCAGTCTTTCCCGCATTCTTTAGCACAAATATTTACCTTACCAATTCATAGCAGGAGCTGCGAAAAGCTATGAGGGAGGTTCACAGCCCGGCTCCATAGCCAGAGGACCCCGACCGGGCCCTCGACCCCGGACTTAAAGAAGATCCGGACGTATTTGTGGAGCTCGTCGACAGGACATTTTATCAGTTAAGCTATGATGGTGCCTTCGTGGCAATCATAGTTGATTATCCTGGCCTACTCCCTGTAGCACATGTAAGTAAAACCGGAATCCCAACTTCCAAGAAGGATCCCCTCTTTGCGCCTTAGCCACCGCACATGTATTGCGTTCTACAGGGAAGGCCATCGGGACGCCGCGCCAAACCTGCGGTGACTCATCAACAAGGGGCACCGAAGCCGGGTAGGCTTAAAAGGAAGGCCCTTAGGACCGAGACGCCATTGCAGAGGTATAATTAAAAACTTGCTACGTAATTATCGTCTTGAAAATATAACAATGTCCGTGGTTTCCTGGCAGAAAAAGCGCTCGGCGGACTATATCCGGATAGCCTGCCGGCCACGCCTCCACCAGCCGGATTCCGAGGCGGACTCAAGGGAGGAGGTCAACGCTGGGACAATGCCGGACGATCCTCCTACAGAGGATGCATATAGATTATCCGCTACAAACTCCGAAGTGGAGAGCGCCATGAATCACAGGCGCCGACGGGCCACACTACGCGACCCTAATTTCTCTGAAGAGGCGTTCAATGCCTTCAACTCAAGGGACGCGTACATCCCAGCTGCTTATGATGGCCTCGCCAGAGCCACGGACCAGTATGTAAAGGATATACGGGTAAGAAAATTTGACATGTATGTATATCAGTAGCCCATGCGACTTGAAACAGTTGGCACAACTGATTTAAGGATCATTGTATGCATAGGTTCTTACAGAGAAGAATTCCCAGCTGTCTAAAGAGCTGGAGGACTGCAAAGCCTAGCTACGGGCCACGGTCGCCGGAATAGAGGAGTCCAAGAAGGCCTCGTCTAGTAATACTTGTCTTGATCGAAAAGAATGTACTGACGTATACTAGTTAGTATTCGGCATGCATGTAGATCTAACAATAGATTCTGCAGACAATCCTGGAGGTAATCCGGAGATCGTATCGGAGGATGAACAACATGCTCAACGACAGCTAAAGGCTGGCGAGCGTGTGCTTACAAAGGTTATACGGGTGAAGAATGATCTCCAGGACGCGAAGACCCGGCTGAATGTTGAATTAAAAGTTATTCGGGCCCAGCTTCCTGACTCCATGAAGGAGAATAAGAGGCTTCGACGTGACATTTTTAGTAAGTGCTCGAACGAACCTTTATAAAGTTCGATGAAGAAGTGGGCTAACAGAATTATGTCTGTAGGTATGCTGACAGGTCGTCCTGAAGAGGAGATGCCCGGATCTGCAGGCGATCTTCTGCAAGAACTCGCACAACTGCACAGACAAATTCGGCAGGTGATGCAGGGCATTGCCCAGGCCTTGTGGCCGTCCGCATCCCTGCCCGAAGGCATGGGGGAGCTTGTCGAGATGCTCAAGGGAGCGCGGCGGCGCTTCCAATTATGGAAGATATCGGCCTGCCGACAAGGTGCAAGGGAAGCCTGGGCCATGGTGAAGACGCGATACGCCAAGGCTGACCCGAACCATATGGCCGAGGTCGGACATGTAGGGTTAGATGGGAAAGAGATCCCCGTTAGTCTAGTATATGACCAGGTAGCATTAGCCGCAAAGTATTCCCAACAGGATTGTAGGCTAGACAGCCTGTTAGATGGTATAGAAGAAGAATTTAGTCAGTCTAAGTGACTATGTACTTCAAATGACATATTTTGTCTCTAGCCGGACTATAAATCATTTGTCATGGCGGACCTTTTCGCTTCAACCTCCGGACCCGACAGTCCGGAGTGTATCCGAATACCCGCTCAGTTACGTGAAAACCGGGGTATGCGTGGAAACCAGGCGTAGGGGTAATGAGTGCTTGAACAGACAAGTACCCAACTAGCTATGTTATATTACATGGATAGTAAGAAACATCCTCCAGGGAGAATAGTTCCGTTAAGGGTTCCTTTCCCTGGGGTACGCATGCATTAATGTGCATGTCCGAACGGCGAAAAGTGACGTAGGATATAAACATCTGGGGGCATGTATTGAAATAAGTAAGAAACATCTTTTGTTCACCGATCGAATATTCCCTTAAGAATGCTAGCTTTGGGCTTCACCCAATCTGAGGTACACATCCGGCTGACCCGGCAGTAACAATCGCAGAGGTGCTCCCCTTATGTCCTAGCCGAATTAACGGGAACGAAGGGCATAAACACAAGAGCCAGGCAACCCAGCTTGGCCAAAACTTAAGTCATATCGATGCATATAATGGTGAAAAAAGGCACATATGGAGAAGTGACGCATATGTGGTGGGCATAAAGCCCGGAAGATAATTATATTAAGCATCTGTATAGAAGCCCCCAGGTTTATTGAGCGCGCGTAGCGCGGCAGGAGTGTGCAGTCGAAGCATACTTGAAGCTTTTAAGGCTATATATAAAAAAAGAAAGAGAGAGAGGATATAACTTAAAAAGGAAGACGGAGGCAAGGAGACGAGCACAGAGTTTGGCACTAGGCGTAGAATCTTCGGAGTCTGGCTACGTTCCATGGGTTTGGCTCGAGTCGATTATCTGATGCATCACACAGACGGTACGCTCCTCAAGTGAGAACTTTATCAATGATGAAGGGACCCTACCACTTGGGCTTGAGCTTGTCCTTTTTCTTCTCTGGTAGGCGTAGAACGAGTTCGCCCACGTTATATGTTTTGGCCCGTACTTCTCTGCTTTGATACCTTCGAGCCTGCTGCTAATAGAATGCGGAACGGGCCTTTGCGACGTCACGCTCCTCCTCCAGGGCATCTAAACTATCCTACCGATCCAGCTCCGCTTCTCTCTCTTCGTACATGCGCACTCAAGGTGAGTCATGGATGATATCGCAGGGTAGCACTGCCTCTGTGCCATACACCATGAAAAATGGTGTGTATCCGGTGGTGCGATTTGGCGTGGTCCGCAGCCCCCATAGTATGGAGTCGAGCTCCTCAACCCAGTGCGTATCAGATTCCTTGAAGGATTGCACTAGTCTGGTTTTAATGCCGCTCATAATAAGACCATTTGCTCGTTCGACTTGAACGTTCGTTTGAGGTGATAGACGGAGGCATAATCGAGCTTAATGCCCATTTTGCCGCACCAAGTTTTCACTTCGTCGGCTGTGAAGTTTGAGCCGTTATCGGTGATGATGTTGTGGGGGACACCATAACGGTTTACGACCCCGGATATCAAGTCTATCACTCGTCCAGAATCAACCGGGTTAACTAGTTTGGCTTCTATCCATTCGGTGAATTTATCTACCATGACCAACAAGTATTTGTTCTTATGGCTTCCTCCTTTAAGGGGTCCAACCATATCGAGCCCCCAGACCGCAAAGGGACAAGTTATGGAGATTGTTTGAATAGCGGTAGGTGGCATGTGGCTTTGATTTGCAAAAAGCTGGCAACCGACGCAATGTTGGACGACGTCCTGTGCATCTGCTCGGGCTGTCGGCCAGTAGAAACCTGTACGGAAGGCCTTGCTTACAAGGTCCCGAGCTGCGGCGTGATGGCCTCCGAGTCCAGCATGAATTTTGGCTAGTAATTGTCGTCCTTCCTCTTCGAAGATGCACCTTTGAAGCACTCCGGTCGCTCTTTTCTTATAAAGCTCTCCCTCATGGACCTTGTAGGCTTTAGAGCGCCGCACAATGCAACGCGCCTCATTTTGGTCCTCAGGGAGTTCTTGCCTATTTAGGTAGGCTAAGAAGGGTTCTGTCCACGAGGCGATTGACAGCCATAATCATGTGGGCCGAAGGTATTATTTCGGTGGCGGAGCCTCCGATTACATCAGAGTGTTCGGGATCTGGGGTTGTGTTCGGATCCGGACTGGTATTGCCGGTCTCCTCTTCCCACACCACGGATGGCTTGAACAGCCTTTCCAAAAAGATATTAGGTGGGACGGGGTCGCGCTTAGCCCCGATGCGGGCGAGGTTGTCCGCCGCTTGATTGTTTTCTCGGACACATGGTGGAATTCGAGCCCCTCGAACCGAGCTAACATTTTGAGGAAAGCATTGCGATAGGCCGCCATTTTTGGGTCCTTGGCGTCAAAGTCTCCATTTATTTGAGATATTGCGAGGTTCGAATCCCCACGCACTTCTAGGCGTTGAATGCCCATGGAGACTGCCATCCGAAGACCATGCAAAAGGGCCTCATATTCGGCTGCATTGTTGGAATCTATGTATAGTATTTGGAGTACGTATTGGACGGTATCTCCAGTGGGGGATGTCAGGACAACGCCTGCCCTAGACCATCCAGCATCTTAGAGCCATCGAATTGCATGATCCAATTGGGGTACGCGTCATACTCTTTAGGGAGTTCGGCTTCTGTCCATTCGGTGACGAAGTCAGCCAGTACTTGCGACTTAATGGCTTGCCATGGTTTGTATGTTATGTCGAATGGGGGGAGGTCGATAGCCCATTTAGCAATACGGCACGTGGCATCGTGATTATTTATTATGTTATTGTGTGGTACTTCGGAGGCCACCGTGATTGAACACTCTTGAAAGTAGTGTCGTAGTTTTCGGGATGCCATGAAGACCGCGTATGCTATCTTTTGATAATGTGGGTACCATGACTTGCATGGAGTGAGGACAGTGGATATGTAGTATCCGGCTTTTGAAGCGGGAACTTATGTCCGTCTGTCTCTCATTCGACAACGAGCACCGCGCTTACAACCTTGTGTGTTGCAGCTATATATAACAGCATAGGTTCGCTGATATTTGGCATGGCCAGGATTGGATTGGTGGCCAAGAGGGCCTTTATTTCCTCCAGTCCGGCTGTAGCTGCATCCGTCCACTCGAAGTGTTCGGTGCGTCGCAGAAGGCGATAACGAGGTAGTGCCTTTTCTCCTAATCAGGAGATGAAGCGGCTTAAGGCAGCCACGCATCCAGTTAATTTCTGGATCTGTTTGAGGTCTGTTAGGGTAGCCAACTGTGACAGAGCTATGATTATAGCCGGATTTGTTTCAATTCCTCTATTGGAAACGATGAAGCCCAAAAGCTTTCCGGCAGGTACGCCGAAAGCGCATTTCTCGGATTGAGCTTGATGTCATATGTTCGTAGATTGTCGAACGTAAGCCTCAAGTCATCTATTAAAGATTCGACGTGTCTGGTTTTAATGACCACATCATCTACGTATGCCTCCACTATTTTGCCGATTTGTGTTTCCAGGCATGTCTGAATCATGTGTTGATAGGTTGCACCGGCGTTTTTGAGCCCAAAAGGCATGGTGTTAAAATAGAAGGGGCCGTATGGAGTGATGAATGCCGTTGCGGCTTGATCGGACACTGCCATCTTGATTTGATGGTATCTGGAATATGCATCGAGGAAGCGCAATGAGTCTTGTCCTGCAGTAGCGTCGATGATTTGATCGATATGCGGGGGAGTGGGAAGGGATCCTTAGGGCAAGCCTTATTGAGGTCCTTGAAATCGACACATAGGCGCCAGGATTTGTTCTTCTTTGGTACCATCACCAGGTTTGCTAGCCAGTCCGGATGTTTTATTTCTCTAATGAATCCGGCCTTGAGTAAATTGGCTAGCTCTTCTCCCATGGCTTGTCGGTTAGGTTCTGAAAAGCGCGAAAGAGTCTACTTGACCGGCTTGTATCCCTTCATTATGTTTAGGCTGTGCTCAGCCAGTCTGCGTGGGATACCTGGCATGTCTGAAGGATGCCAGGCGAAGATGTCCCAATTCTCACAGTGCGGCGTCTATTGTGGGGTTCAGCTGTGCCCCAATGGATGCTCTTTTTGTAGGGTCCGTTGGGTGGACCTAGAATTTGACTATTTCGTCTGCTGGTTTAAAAGAGGTGGACATGGGTCGTTTGTCGAGTATCACGTCGTCCCTGTCCACTGTGGAGCGCAGCGCGGTTAATTCTTCGGCCGCGAGAGCTTCAGGTAATGCCTCCAGGGCTAGTGCGGTGGTTTTAATTCTTCGGCCGCGAGAGCTCCGCAGCTAGAGTGATGATTCCATTGGGCCCGGGCATCTTGAGCTTCATGTACCCGTAATGGGGTATAGCTTGGAAGCTCGTGAATGCATCCCGCCCTAAAATGGCGTGGTATCCACTACTGAACTGGGCCACTTGGAATGTGATTTCTTCGGACCTATAATTCTCCAGCGTGCCGAATACCAAATCTAGTGTGATTTTTCCTGCACATCGTGCCTCCCGACTAGGGATGATTCCTCTGAAGGTCAAGCTTCTTTGTTCAATGCGGCTCTTGTCTATCTCCATTTTGTTGAGAGTTTCCTCATAGATGAGGGTTAATCTGCTGCCACCGTCCATGAGAACTTTAGTAAGCCTGAAGCCGTCCACAATTGGACTAAGGACCAAAGCGGCTGGTGCTCGGACTGTTTCTGAATTGAGGTTTGTCATTGGCATTGAAAGTTATGGCCGTGTCATTCCATGGATTTATTGCTGCAACGTGGCAGACTTCGGCGAGGCTGCGGAGCACTTCCTTACGCCTATTGTTTGAGGCAAAAGTCTTTAAGACTGTCAGTACTGTATTGTTATTCTTCGTGGGATGGTGCTCTGAGGTATTGTTGATGAGGATATCCTCGCCGCTCTTGGCCACCTGACGGAGTCTTCAACATGCTCTAAGATTGTGCGTTGGTATGATATCCAGTGTGCTATGAATTTTGCATGGACTGTTGAGCCATCCCTCCAATACGGTTCCACGCCCTGTTGAGGGCTTTGGCTTCTTTGCAATTGGATTGGGTGACTTGCGAGAGCGCACCCTTTTATTCCGGGCTAGGGGTTTAGTGAGTGCCGGAGGATCCCAAAATTTCGTTTTGGTTTTCCAGGCGCCTTCCATCGCACAGTAGTTCTGTACTATGGCCGCCAAGTCAGCAAAGTGCGCTATGTCACGGCGACTTATGGCGTTGAGTATTCCCTGGTCCATGCAGTTTTTGCAAAAGAACGAAATTGCGTCTTCCTTGCGACAGTCCTTGACCTTGCTCATTACAAGGAGGAATCTGGCCCAGAAGTAATGTACTGTCTCTCGGGGATCTTGTCTAATGTGGGAAAGATCACTAGTGTTTGGGTGGGTGGGTGGATTTAAGTCCAAATCCTGACCCGATCTGAGACCCAGGGGCAAAGGAGCTCCCGAGCTTGGCAGCTCGGACTCTGGGATGTTGCCCAATATTTCTGGCCCGCTGCCCGATTCTAGTTCGGAGCCTGGGCCATGTCCCCCGTAGTCGGGTATCCAGCTCAGAGAGCTCGGGAATCCGGAGATAGTTCGTCCTCAAAATAGAGGAAGAATCGCTGCATTGTTCCTCCACCACCGCTATCTGGTGGGTGACTGGCGGAGAGTTAATATCCCTTTGGTCTGGTTTAAGCCCGATCCAATCATAGTCCGTAGTGACTCCCAGGGCGGCGATGCAATCCAAGAGCTCGTTCAGGGAGGAGAGCTCCATTGGATCCATCTGCTTGGTAAATTCTGGGCTGACATGGAGGCTGTTCTTGATGACCTGAGAAGTCATCGGCGGCGCGGCGGCCGAACGGGCGGTCATGACGAAGCCGCCAACCGGAGAGTCTGGCCTACAGCCAGGGCTCCCCCAGAGGTGATGTTGTCCTTAACAACAAGGCGAGCCATCAAGCCTTATCGTGACGGCACAGCGGAAATCTCAATGAAAGCACCAATGTCGGTGTCAAAACCGGCGGATCTCGGGTAGGGTGTCCCGAACTGTGCGTCTAAGGCTAATGGTAATAGGAGGCGGGGGACACGATGTTTACCCAGGTTCGGGCCCTCTCGATGGAGGTAATACCCTACTTCTTGTTTGACTGATCTTGATGATATGAGTATTACAAGAGTTGATCTACCACGAGATCGTAGAGGCTAAACCCTAGAATCTAGCCTATGATTATGATTGTTCTTCTACGGACTAAACCCTCCGGTATATATAGACACCAGAGGGGGCTAGGGTTACATAGAGTCGGTTACAGAGAAGGAGATCTACATATCCGAATTTCCAAGCTTGCCTTCCACGCAAAGGAGAGTCCCATCCAGACACGGGACGAAGTCTTCAATCTTGTATCTTCATAGTCCAACAGTCCGGCCAAAGTATATAGTCCGATTGTCCAAGGAGCCCCTAATCTAGGACTCCCTTAGGGGCCTTCCCACATGACCCAGAAATCGTTGGGGATAGGCCCTCTTGGGACACAGGATGGGGCCCTGTGCGATCGGGCGAGGCATCAAAACCCAATCATTTCCGTTCGTATGTACATCCCACACGGCGAATCCTAGAAAAGCATTTCTGTTCGTATGTACATCCCACACGGTGAATCCCAGAAAAGCATTTTCGTTCGTATGTATATCACACACGGTCAATCCAAGGAATATGTTTCCGTTCTTATGTACATCCCACACAGTCAATCCAGGGAAAACATTTCCGTTCGTATGTACATCCCACCAAGTTTTATGTATAAGCTCGTGTGTGAAAGGTGTAACTATTACACACGCTCTGCTTTGGCTAACTGTTTGCTATTATGAACTAAATCACACACCATTTGATGAAGAAAACTATGTGGCATTGGGCTATCCATCACAAGCGCTTTTACTGCCAGAGCCATTTGCAAAGTTCCATGACCGTCTGTTCTCTTTTTACATCACACAAGCTATTTTGTCCGTGTACTAAAATAGGGGCGCTCTTTTATACCCCTTATTTGTGCACGGGCAGTCAGAGCCGCGCCCGCGACCACACTTAAGAAGGTCAGAGGTAGGAAATCAGAGCCACAAGACGACCCAAGCAACGCCAAGGCAGAGGCATAAAGAACAAGAAGGCGAAGTGGTTTCCCCCGGCAAGATCCTTGCCGGGGCGGCCTCCACGGCCCCGGCAAGGGCCTTGCCAGGGCAGCCTACCTGACGCCAGCAGGGCGCGCCACCATTGAGCCCCAGTTCCTCCAGCACCGCCAACCACGCTGGGACCAAGGCTCGGGAGGCGCCTCCGTGATGGCATGCAGATCTTTGTGAAGATAAGAACAAACACTCTAAGTCAGAAGATTGGAAGACGACGAACCTCGGCGAAATCCTTGCCGAGGAAGCCCACAAGACCCCCGGCAAGATCCTTGCTGGGGACGACCGCAACGCCACGGCAAGCCCCCTTTGCCGGGGCCCCCGGCAAGGTCCTTGCCGAGGACGTCCATGGGGCCACAGCCAGGCCCGCACCCGCCAAGCTTCTTCCACCGCTCCCATGCAACTGCCAGCCCACCAGCTGGGCGGGCACCTACGTGTCGGCATGAGGCTTCTCGGCCAACTCAGCACATGCCTATGTGGTCGCATGCAAACCTTCGTGAAAGCCCTACCATCGTGCCACGTCAGCAGCCTGCCAGCCTACATGGCACTGACCGCCTCGCTGGCCCAGGCGCGTGTCGAGGCGGAGCGAAGAGGCCTAAGGTAGGGGGGACACGTTAGAGGCGCATTAAATGCGTCTTGTCCCGTAATATCTAGCGATAGGCTTAACCACAGTACCCCGATGCCACCTCCTGTGTGCCACTGTGGCGATCCCTTTGCCTATAAAAGGAGACCCAAGGCATCCGGTAGAAGGATTCGGACTTTTGGAAAAGTTACGCTCGTGGTAGCTAGTTCAAGAACATCAAGAACACATATATCCACATCCAAGCAGGAGTAGGGTAGTACACATCTCTGCGGCACGAACCTGGGTAAATGACCCGTGTGCTGGTACTGACTGCTGATCCTGCTCTCCTCACCATCCAGCGCCCCGCAACCATAGTGGGGATCCTTGTGATCCCATAGGTGTCGTTTCACACTGACATCTTTGGTGCGCCAGGTAGGGGGCGCAGTAGTGAGCATCTGGTTTAGCAGCTAGAAGCGCAACTCTTCATCGCCATGGCTCCCAAGAAGAAGACGACGACGGCGATCGGTTCGTCCAGGACCGGACTGCCTGTACTGGTGCGGACCTGTAATGGGCCAGTCGCGGAGAGAACCCGTGGCGCAGCCCGTGAACATCCACATCACCCTTGAAGTCTGGGCCTGGTGAGCGGCGTCGTTCGTGCACTAGTGCGGCAGGGCCCGCGCGACTAGGTGAAGTGGCGCAGAAGAAGAAAATGGTGCAGCACCCAGTTTACTTCATCAGCTCCCTCTTGCAGAGGGCTAGGTCGAGGTACTTAGGTGTGCAAAAATGGCTCTTTGGCCTCCTTATGGCCTCGAGGAAGCTGCGTCATTACTTCCAAGCGCACGAGCTCACCTTTCTCACCCGCCTTCCGTTGCAACGGATACTGCATAACCCAGATGCAACGGGGAGCTATCGTGGAATGGGCCCTGGAGCTGTCGAACTTTGGTTTAAAGTTCGAGAGCACCTCGACGATTCAGAGCAGAGTCTTGGCGGAGTTCGTTGCGGAATGGACCTCGACGCCCGACGAAGAGGTATAGGAGACCACTCTCCCCGGAAAGGAAACGAGCCGCAACTGGATCATGTAGTTTGATGGGGCTTTCTCGCTGCAAGGCGTCGATGCTGGCGTGCTGCTTGGCGCACCCACCGGAGAGCACCTCAAGTATTTCATCCAAATGTGATTTCCCCGGGAGATGTCAACTAACAACACCGCCAAGTACGAGGGCTTGCTTGCCGGTCTCAGGATCGCGGCGGACCTCAGAGTCAAAAAGCTCATCGTCAGGGGTAATTCACAGCTTGTCGTTAGGCAGATCAACAAAGACTATCAGAGCCCGTTGATGGAAGATTACGTAGATGAAGTGAGGAGACTCGAGGAGTTCTTTGACGGTATACAGGCAGAGCATGTCCCCCGGATGGAGAACGACATCGCCGACTACCTATCAAAGCGTGCTGCCCTCAAGCTACCTGTGGAACCAGGTACTTTTGTGTGCTTCGGTTAACTCAACCATCCGTCGAACCATCAACAGGGCAGAACAAGCGGAGGAAGCTAGGCCCCTACAAGTACTTCCCCACCGTACTCAGATGTTGCCGTGGATGCCGGTCCTGACATGGGGCAACCGACTCTGACAGGGCCTTAGGCCATGGCCGTAGAGACGACCGCTCCCGTGGAAGAAGAGATGCCTTTGGTCCTTGCCGTCGAGCCACAGGCTCTGGCATGGGCGCAACACACCGTTTGATTCCTCCGAATAGGAGAGCTTCCTGAGGATCAGGAAGAAGCAGAGAGAGTAGCCCGCCGGTCTTCTCTGTACCAATTCGTTGACAATGTCTTGTACAGAAAAATACCGAATGGGGTGAAATTGAAGTGCATTGATACGTGATACGTCTCCAACGTATCTATAATTTTTTATTGTTCCAGGCTATTATATTACCCCCTTTTGGATGATTATGGGCTTTATTTTACACATTTATATCATTTTTGGGACTAACCTACTAAACGGAGGCCCAGCCCAAATATCTGATTTTTTTTGCCTATTTAACTATTTCTAATAAAAGGAATAACAAACTGAGTCCAAACGGAATGAAACCTTCGGGAGCGTGATTTTTGGAACGAAAGTCATCCGAAGAGCTTGGAGTGCAAGTCAAGAAGCAGCCGAGGGCCCCACGAGATAGGAGCCCCCCCCCCCCGGTGTAGGGTGCGCCCCCTGTCTCGTGGGCCCCTCGGGCGGCCACCGACGTACTTCTTCCTCCTATATATACCTACGTACCTCGAAAACATCCAGGGGCACCATGAAACACAATTTCCACCGCCAGTAACCTTCTCAGATCCGCGAGATCTCATCTTGGAGCCTTCGTCGGCACTCCGCCGGAGGGGGAATCAACCACGGAGGGCTTCTACATCAACATCCTTGCCCCTCCGATGAGTTGTGAGTAGTTTACCACAGACCTACAGGTCCATAGTTATTAGCTAGATGGCTTCTTCTCTCTTTTTGGATCTCAATACAATGTTCTCCCCCTCTCTTGTGGAGATCTATTCGATGTAAACTCTTTTTGTGGTGTGTTTGTCGAGATCCGATGAATTGTGGGTTTATGATTGTAACATCCCAAATTTTGGAATGTTAATATAATTAATTGAATTGTTTGTTTGTTTGCTTGAGTGAATTAAACTTGAGTGAAATTTGAACCTTTACAAAAACTTTTGAATGAGAGGGAATAAAATGACTTTCCCCTTCTCCGGTAAATTCAAATTCATCCTATTAAAATCAATGAGAGAAGATGACATGACTTCTTCAACTATAAAGAATTTGAAGCGGAGTTTTGCAATTTAATTCTTTCAAATATTTGCACTTGCTTCTCTATTTTTCTTCCCGAGAAATACCCGAAAAATAAATTCTTGCAAGCAAGAAAGAGCGGAGGAAAATGACCCTCCAAAATCAGGGGCATTTTTGAAAATATTTGAGCCAAGAAAACCAAAGTTTTAATTTAAAAATTATTTGCAAAAAGAAATAAAGCCTTTAGGGATTTTCTGAAAAACATTTTTTTAAGTTTTATTTTGGCCGTAGAATAATGCTCATCATCTACATTTTATTTTTCTGATAATTTTAGTATATAAAAACTCTTTATTCAATTGATTTGATTTCCTTTTTATTGTTTTAGTTTCCTAATTTTAAAAATAGGAATGGAATCGTTTTATTAGGAAAAACCTGCTGGCCCATTAAGCACTTTCCTATTCTAGCCCAACAAGAGATCATCTCCTTCCTTTGTTTCCTCTCACGTTCTGAAGCTTTCCATATCCATGGAGACAGAATCTCCACCTTCCCGACCTCCCTCGTCTTTCCATCCCAGCGCCTCCCGAGACCGCCTATAAAACCCCTCCCTCTCCTCGTTCCATTTTTCCCATCACCACGCCCCTCCTGCCCGTAGCCTTCTCGCCACCGTCCTCCTTTTCCTGCCTAGAAACGCTCACCAGAGCTCTCCTGAACCTCCCCAAGCGCCGACCCCTCCTCCGCCACCCCACCCTCGCCGACCTCGCCCCCTCGCCGAGCAGCCCTCCACATCGCCGTCTCCTTCCTGCCATCTCTGCCTCACGTACAGGTAACTCCCTTGTTGTTGTTTTTTCGTTTTCAGATTTTATTTCCGTAACAGATTTAGTTCCGTTCTTGTTTAGCTTATAACTTTTGATCTAGAAGTCCAATGATGCTGATTCTTTTTGCGTTAGATCACAGTTATCTTGTAGTTTCCAAAAATATATAATTTGTCTATGTTTGGATTTATAAAAATTGAGTTAGATCAGATTTGAATTAAAGCTTGTTTTGCTTATTCCGGGAGTTTAAAATTAGGTTTTTAATTAATTCTTTTTGCTCCTGGTCTCTAGGACCTTTGTTTATCCAGTAGTATTTAGTATTTTATTTCTAGGTTAATTTAAATTAGGTTTTAGCAAAACAGTACTGTTTTATTATTAGTTCTGTTTTAGCTTTTTCTTTATTGTTTTATTAGTTTTAAATTATTTCTTTTTGTCACTTTTGCCAAAATTAGTTGTGTTTCTGTTAGACAACAGGAAAAATTTTATTTCTATTTAAAAAAAATCTATTTTCCTTAGTTTTGTATGAAACCTTCTATAGGTCATAGTTAGAGTTTTATAAAAGCTTTTTATTTGTTTCTTTTTGCAAATAAAATTTTATGGAAAAAATACTTTCTGTTAAATTAGTTATTTTACATTTTATTTTCTGTTAATTTATTAGTTTAGTATTTTAATTGTTGTTAAGTTTTTACTTACGGCAAAACTATATTAGATGTTTGTAGCAAAGTCATAGATCTTCGTTAGTAGTTTTTCTTTGTAGTTTTATTTGAAGTTTCTTTTGATTTTGTTTGAGTTTTATTATCGATTTTCCTTGCTGTTTTGGTTGTTATTTCGAGTGCTAAAATTGTTTGCTAGGATGTTTGCTTATGTGAATGCTATGTTTGACTATATAGATTTTCAACGGAGTGACGATTAGTTCTACCAAGTCATTTTCTGACAATTGTTATCTTCATCAAGTATTACCAGTGCAAGTTCACTTTGACCATGCTTTCATACCTATGTTTTATTGCATTTAGTGGCATCTTTGCAACCACCCTCAAGAGTGATATTGAAATTCTTGTAGTTGAGTAGTATGCATGAGGTAGGAACCCATCACCCTGTTACCAAGCCCGGACGATATTTTATTTTGATGCTACGCTATAGTAGACGGGGTTTGGTATGAGTGCACGAGAGTGGTGTGAAGAAGGAGGACTCTCGTCAATGACGACAACTCCATGATGGAATCTGCAAGGACTGCATCTTCAAGACCTCAAGACTTCAAGACTCGCGACAAGAATTCAATACACACTCTTGGGTGAAGGATTTGTGACGGGCACCTGGAGAAACCAGTGGTTGGCGGGATGCATGGAGAAGCGCCATGACATCTTGCGGAAAGCTTCACCCAGACTCAAAGAGACGGAAGAATACTTCATGACCGGAAGCTTACCTGCAACCGCAAGTCATTATGGGCTCGCTTGGTTGACCTTAGTGGTGACTCTGGCTGGGACGGTGCTAGCAGATGTAGAACTACGGTAGGACTGGATGGAGTGCGGACGGTGGTCGAGGAACTCTTCGAAGACCATGTTTTGGTCATCTTGTTCTCAAACACCACTGAAGTGCGAGAACGTAAAGAGAGGGATCGAATCTTGCGGGTAAAGTGTACAAACCTCTGCAGAGGGTTATAACCTAATCGATTAGCCGTGTCCCGATTACGGACAATTTGAGCCTCTGGACTTGGATCTATCTCGGAACTCTCAACACCGGATTGATAACTTAATTGTGGGCAACATATGATGATTTTGGGCTATGAGACATCGGTTGGCGGAACCATGTCATGATAGAAAACTCCATAGTACAGACTTCATTTATTCCTTTGATGTAGGGAAAATAAAATCAGCTTTTACGCAAACAAAACTCAGAATCTGAGCCACAAAGCCAAATTGCATATAGTATAGTTTTACCATCTGTTTATTCATGTTACGATCTTGCGGTACATTCAATGTATCGACCTACACGGCTGCAACGTATCATGTTGCAGATATTTCCTCGACGAGTAAGAGTTACGATACAAGGTTACGGTCTACACTCAACTTTGCCGATGGCGTTGATGGGACTCCACACCCGTTTGATTGTTTCCGCTGAGTATTATGAGGTATATATCAGTTTACGTTATTTATGCATGTGATTGCACTTTGATATATACATTGATGTACTGTGTGTGCCAAGATACTGATCCGAGGATGGCATAGAACATGTAGGCTTGACCGTCGAGGTCGGGTCGCTACTAAATATGGTATCGAGCACATGTTGATCGTGGGACGTGACCCTAGAAACCGGAAAGCCCTAGGACAGAAATCTCTAAAACTTTATTTTCAAAAGACTCTTACTTCTCATCTCTTCTGATTTTATCAAATAGACACTCTCACCTCAAATAGTTAGAATATACCCTTTTCCCTTTTGATCACATGAAGAATCAATCAAGCCGCTCCAAGAAGGACAAGATATCGATCGATGGCCTCTTGAGTAAAGAGGATTTGACCATGCATTAGAAGAGTTGAAGCTACACCAGTTGAAGACTCAGGCGACTTGAAGAATCGGAAGAATTATTTGACCGTTAGAGGACCAAATCCATGTTATACACCTACGTTAGATGCGATGAATTGTGAGCTGTCATTTGTTTGACGTTTTCCGACAGCCACAAAGTAAAACCCGTTTCGTCAAAAACTATTGTTTGTATTGTGTATATCCCTCCCCACCTCTCTCTCATCTCACCCTAAAACCCTTGAACCCCATAGATGATGAATGAAGTTGGACTGATATTCTCTGGACCGAAGACTCAGCCGGAGGCAGAGCTATGGATTCGAACATGGAGAATCACCGGGAGCAATTTGGTTTCAAGGAAGAATGAAGTATCGTGACGCTCTTGATTACTTTGAAGGAAGTGCTGCAACCTGGTGGGAAATGCATCAAGCCATACAGGGATGGAATGGAACAAGAACTTGGGAGGAATTCAAGAAGACCCTGTTGAGATCACGTCTCATCCGGAGGCACCATGATAACCCGAAGAATAAACCTTGTGCCTGCAAGATTTGCGGAGAAATAGGACACACCCAGAAGGTTACGCAAAAACCTGAGAGTGGTGAAGTAACGATAGATGTTTTGTTTGGCTTGCAGAAACCATGGAATTACTCGAACCCAGTTCGAGAATAAGAGAAATTCTGCAATGCTTGTGAGTATGCCCAAGTGTTAGAATACGTGATTCACTGTTTACGTATGTGGTAATGATTCAAGTACGGGATGGATTGGCCCCCATACCGAAGACTTCTATCATGAACTATCATATGTTGATGGAAAATCAGAGAGCCTTGAAAACCTTAGAAGAGTGTCGACGCGATAAGCCATAAAACCATAGAATGGTAGTACGATGGAAACCTTTACAGGCAACCGTTGCCAATCGTAGGATATACGGTGAAGTTCAACCTGCACCCGTTTTCTGCAGGAGAAAACCATAAATTGTAGACCACCATGAGTGTTTCGATAGTTGTTTAGAATGGACACAGACCCATCGCCTAAGAAGATCCGGTCTGACGAACTTCAACTTTGACGAACCGACCCAAGATTACGAGGAAAACTCTATACTTCCGCGTAAGAGCCTTAATGAAGGAGCTATTGTAAGATATGTAAAGGGACATACATTTTCAGCCCTCCAGAGGAAGTATCTGAGTTTATTGGAACCATGACCTTGTTTTTAAGTGTGGTAGCACCCCTGACCTTTCTGACCAAGACATTTGCTAGAAGACCCCAACCCCTAACCTTTTCTTGTTAGCCTCTTGAATCTCGAGGGGCGAGATTCATTCTAAGTGTTGTAGGTTTGTAACATCCCAAATTTTGGAATGTTAATATAATTAATTGAATTGTTTGTTTGTTTGCTTGAGTGAATTAAACTTGAGTGAAATTTGAACCTTTACAAAAACTTTTGAATGAGAGGGAATAAAATGACTTTCCCCTTCTCCGGTAAATTCAAATTCATCCTATTAAAATCAATGAGATAAGATGACATGACTTCTTCAACTATAAAGAATTTGAACGGAGTTTTTCATTTAATTCTTTCAAATATTTGCACTTGCTTCTCTATTTTTCTTCCCCGAGAAATACCCCGAAAAATAAATTCTTGCAAGCAAGAAAGAGCGGAGGAAAATGACCCTCCAAAATCAGGGGCATTTTTGAAAATATTTGAGCCAAGAAAACCAAAGTTTTAATTTAAAATTATTTGCAAAAAGAAATAAAGCCTTTAGGGATTTTCTGAAAACATTTTTTTAAGTTTTATTTTGGCCGTAGAATAATGCTCATCATCTACATTTTATTTTTTCGATAATTTTAGTATATAAAAACTCTTTATTCGAATTGATTTGATTTCCTTTTTATTGTTTTAGTTTCCTAATTTTAAAAATAGGAATGGAATCGTTTTATTAGGAAAAACCTGCTGGCCCATTAAGCACTTTCCTATTCTAGCCCAACAAGAGATCATCTCCTTCCTTTGTTTCCTCTCACGTTACGTGAAGCTTTCCATATCCATGGAGACAGGAATCTCCACCTTCCCGACCTCCCTCGTCTTTCCATCCCAGCGCCTCCCGAGACCGCCTATAAAACCCCCTCCCTCTCCTCGTTCCATTTTTCCCATCACCACGCCCCCTCCCTGCCCGTAGCCTCCTCGCCACCGTCCTCCTTTTCCTGCCTAGAAACGCTCACCAGGAGCTCTCCTGGAACCTCCCCAAGCGCCGACCCCCTCCTCCGCCACCCCACCCTCGGCCGACCTCGCCCCCTACGAGCAGCCCTCCACATCGCCGTCTCCTTCCTGCCATCTCTGCCTCACGTCAGGTAACTCCCTTGTTGTTGTTTTTTCGTTTTCAGATTTTATTTCCGTAACAGATTTAGTTCCGTTCTTGTTTAGCTTATAACTTTTGATCTAGAAGTCCAATGATGCTGATTCTTTTTGCGTTAGATCACAGTTATCTTGTAGTTTCCAAAAATATATAATTTGTCTATGTTTGGATTTATAAAAATTGAGTTAGATCAGATTTGAATTAAAGCTTGTTTTGCTTATTCCGGGAGTTTAAAAATAGGTTTTTAATTAATTCTTTTTGCTCCTGGTCTCTAGGACCTTTGTTTATCCAGTAGTATTTAGTATTTTATTTCTAGGTTAATTTAAATTAGGTTTTTAGCAAAACAGTACTGTTTTATTATTAGTTCTGTTTTAGCTTTTTCTTTATTGTTTTTATTAGTTTTAAATTATTTCTTTTGTCACTTTTGCCAAAATTAGTTGTGTTTCTGTTAGACAACAGGAAAAATTTTATTTCTATTTAAAAAATCTATTTTCCTTAGTTTTGTATGAAACCTTCTATAGGTCATAGTTAGAGTTTTATAAAAGCTTTTATTTGTTTCTTTTTGCAAATAAAATTTTATGGAAAAAAATACTTTCTGTTAAATTAGTTATTTTACATTTTATTTTCTGTTAATTTATTAGTTTAGTATTTTAATTGTTGTTAAGTTTTTACTTACGGCAAAACTATATTAGATGTTTGTAGCAAAGTCATAGATCTTCGTTAGTAGTTTTTCTTTGTAGTTTTATTTGAAGTTTCTTTTGATTTTGTTTGAGTTTTATTATCGATTTTCCTTGCTGTTTTGGTTGTTATTTCGAAGTGCTAAAATTGTTTGCTAGGATGTTTGCTTATGTGAATGCTATGTTTGACTATATAGATTTTCAACGGAGTGACGATTAGTTCTACCAAGTCATTTTCTGACAGCGTTGTTATCTTCATCAAGTATTACCAGGCAAGTTCACTTTGACCATGCTTTCATACCTATGTTTTATTGCATTTAGTGGCATCTTTGCAACCACCCCTCAGTAGTGATATTGAAATTCTTGTAGTTGAGTAGTATGCATGAGGTAGGAACCCATCACCCTGTTACCAAGCCGGGACGATATTTTATTTTGATGCTACGCTATAGTAGACGGGTTTGGTATGAGTGCACGAGAGTGGTGTGAAGAAGGAGGACTCTACGTCAATGGCGACAACTCCATGATGGAATCTGCAAGGACTGCATCTTCAAGACCTCAAGACTTCAAGACTCGCGACAAGAATTCAATACACACTCTTTGGGTGAAGGACGGTTGTGGGCACCTGGAGAAACCAGTGGTTGGCGGGATGCATGGAGAAGCGCCATGACATCTTGCGTAAAGCTTCACCCAGACTCAAAGAGACGGAAGAATACTTCATGACCGGAAGCTTACATGCAACCGCAAGTCATTATGGGCTCGCTTGGTTGACCTTAGTGGTGACTCTGGCTGGGGCGGTGCTAGCAGATGTAGAACTACGGTAGGACTGGATGGGTACCGGACGGTGGTCGAGGAACTCTTCGAAGACCATGTTTGGTCATCTTGTTCTCAAACACCCTGAAGTGCGAGAACGTAAAGAGAGGGATCGAATCTTGCGGGTAAAGTGTACAAACCTCTGCAGAGGGTTATAACCTAATCGATTAGCCGTGTCCCGATTACGGACAATTTGAGCCTCGACTTGGATCTATCTCGGAACTCTCAACACCGGATTGATAACTTAATTGTGGGCAACATATGATGATTTTGGGCTATGAGACATCGGTTGGCGGAACCATGTCATGATAGAAAACTCCATAGTACAGACTTCATTTATTCCTTTGATGTAGGGAAAATAAAATCAGCTTTTACGCAAACAAAACTCGATCTGAGCCACAAAGGCAAATTGCATATAGTATAGTTTTACCATCTGTTTATTCATGTTACGATCTTGCGGTACATTCAATGTCTTGACCTACACGGCTGCAACGTATCATGTTGCAGATATTTCCTCGACGAGTAAGAGTTACGATACAGGTTACGGTCTACACTCAACTCGCCGATGGCGTTGATGGGACTCCACACCCGCTTGATTGTTTCCGCTGAGTATTATGAGGTATATATCAGTTTACGTTATTTATGCATGTGATTGCACTTTGATATATACATTGATGTCTTGTGTGTGCCAAAGATACTGATCCAGGGATGGCATAGAACACAGAGGCTTGACCGTCTGAGGTCGGGTCGCTACAATGATCAAGTTTATCTATGAAAAGTATTTGAATCCTCTCTGAATTATTTTATGTATGATTGAGTTATCTTTGCAAGTATCTTCAAATTATCAGTTTGGTATGGCCTACTAGATTGGTCTTTCTTGCCTTGGGAGAAGTGCTTAGCTTTGGGCTCAACCTTGCGGTGTCCTTACCCAGTGACATAAAGGGTTGCAAGGCACGTATTGTATTGTTGCCATCGAGGATAACAAGATGGGGTTTATATCATATTGCTTGAGTTTATCCCTCTACATCATGTAATCTTGCTTAATGCGTTACTCTGTTCTTATGAACTTAATACTCTAGATGCATGCTGGATAGCGGTCGATGTGTGGAGTAATAGTAGTAGATGCAGGAAGGAGTCGGTCTACTTGTTATGGACGTGATGCCTATATACATGATCATGCCTCGATAATCTCATAACTATGCGCTTTTCTATCAATTGCTCGACAATAATTTGTTCACCCACCGTAATACTTATGCTATCTTGAGAGAAGCCTCTAGTGAAACCTATGGCCCCCGGGTCTATCTCTTATCATATTTGCTTTCAATCTACTTTCATTTGCATCTTTACTTTTTGCATCTATATTATAAAATACCAAAAATATATTTATCTTATCATACTATCATTATTAGATCTCACTTTCGCAAGTGGCCATGAAGGGATTGACAACCCCTTTATTGCGTTGGTTGCGAGTTCTCAATTTGTTTGTGTAGGTGCGTGGGACTTTTGAGGAGCCTCCTACTAGATTGATACCTTGGTTCTCAAAACTAAGGGAAATACTTACGCTGCACTTGCTGCATCACCCTCTCCTCTTCGAGGAAAACCAACGCAATCTCAAGATGTTGAAAGAAGGATTTCTGGCGCCGTTGCCGGGGAGGTCTTCGCTCAAGTCAAGACATACCAAGTATCCATCACAAACCCATCTCCCTCACATTTACATTATTTGCCATTTGCCTCTCGCTTTCCTCTCCCCCACTTCACCCTTGCCGTTTTATTCGCCCTCTCTTTCCCAATCTCCTCCTCTCTCTTTCGCTTGCCTTTTTTCCGTTTGCCGTGTGTAGTTCATTTACCTTGTCAGCATGTCTAGTTCCTTATCCGCTCCTATGTCTCCCGAGTTTGAAGTTCTTCACTTCAAGCAAAGGCAAGGAAAAAACTTAAAAGATGCTTGGTATAGGATGATGGAATCTTATCGCAAGTGCACCCTAGAGGTGAACTTTAGAATTCTTCTTTGTAATTTTTATGTTGGGTTAAATATGACGCATAGACAACTCTTGGATTGCATTTCCAAGGGAAATTTCATTGAAATTGATCCCAGTATTGCGCATGAAATTATAGAGGGAATAGTGGGAACACTACCTCAAAAGGGAGGATCACATCCTACCCAAGAAGAAACCCAAGTCTTTGGAAAGATTTGCGAAGTAACAAAAATATTACAAAAGTCTCTTGAGCCTCTTAAAAGTGTTAGCGGAAATCTTCACCTCATGAATATGTTGATTACTCTTTGCAATAAGCGGTTGGATTCTTTAGATCTAAAAATTTCCGAGTATGAAGGCAAGCGGAAAGAACCCCCCGGATTCGAGCATGACTCCGCTAAAAAAACTGAATATACAAGATGGCACTACTTAGATCTATCTTTGCTTTTTATGCCTAGCTAGGGGCGTTAAACGATAGCGCTAGTTGGGAGGCAACCCAATTTTCTTTATGTTTTTTGTTTTTGCTCCTGTTTAGTAATAAATCTTGCATCTACCTTCTGTTTATATGTGTTTTTATCTTTTAGTTAGTGTTTTTGCCAAGTAGAACCTATAGGATAACCTACGACGATAGTTGATTTGATTCTGCTGAAAAATAGAAAATTTGCGCACACGAATATAATTTTATTAAATCACAGGAACGTGCTTTTGCGTTGATTCTTTTTGCTGCTGTTCAATAAACACATTGTCCAGGACTTCCTATTTTGGTAGGATATTTAGAGTTCCAGAAGTTTGCGTTAGTTACAGATTTCTACACACTGTTCTGTTTTTGACAGATTCTGTTTTTCGTGTGTTGTTTGCTTATTTCAATGCATCTATGGCTAGTAAATTAGTTTATAAACCATAACGAATTTGGAATACAGTATGTTTAACACCAAATTAAATAAAGAATGAGTTCATTGCAGTACCTTATGTGGTGGTTTTGTTTTATTTCACTAATGGAGCTTATAAGATTTCCTGTTGAGTTTTGTGTTGTGAAGTTTTCAAGTTTTGGGTAAAGCTTTTATGGACTATGGAATAAAGGGTGGCAAGAGCCTAAGCTTGGGGATGCCCAAGGCACCCCAAGATATTCAAGAATAGCCAAAAGCCTAAGCTTGGGGATGCCCCGGGAAGGCATCCCCTCTTTCGTCTTTGTTCATTGGTAACCTTACTTGGAGCTATATTTTTATTCGCCACATGATATGTGTTTTGCTTGGAGCGTCGTGTATTATATTAGTCTTTGCTTTTTAGTTTACCACAATCATCCTTGCTGTACACACCTTTTGGTAGAAGCCTATTTGATTAGAATTTGCTAGAATACTCTATGTGCTTCACTTATATCTTTTGAGCTTGATAATTTCTGCTCTAGTGCTTCAATTATATCTTTTAGAGCACGGTGGTGTCTTAATTTTGAAGAAATTACTAGTCTCTCATGCTTCGCTTATATCTTTTTGAGAGTCTTTTAGAATAGCATGGTATTTTCTATGGTGATAAAGTTGGTCCTAGAATGATGGGCATCCAAGTTGGGTATAATAAAAACTATCATAGGAAGTGAATTGGATGCTATGATCAATTTGATACTTGATAATTGTTTTGAGATATGGAGGTAGTGATATTAAAGTCATGCTAGTTGGGTGATTATGAATTTAAAGAATGCTTGTGTTGAAGTTAGCAAGTCCCGTAGCATGCAAGTATGGTTAAAGTTGTGTAACAAATTTGAAACATGAAGTGTACCGCTTGTGCATCCTGATGAGTGGCGGTCGGGGACGAGCGATGGTCTTTTCCTACCAATCTATCCCCCTAGGAGCATGCGCGTAGTACTTAGTTTTTGATGACTTCTAAATTTTTGCAATAAGTATATGAGTTCTTTTGACGAATGTTGAGTCCATGGATTATACACACTTTTACCTTTCCACCTTTGCTAGCTTCTTCGGTACCGTGCATTGCCCTTTCTCACCTTGAGAGTTGGTGCAAACTTCGCCGGTGCATCCAAACCCCGTGATACGATACGCCCTATCACACATAAACCTCCTTATATCTTCCTCAAAACAGCCACCATACCCACCTATTATGGCATTTCCATAGCTATTCCGAGATATATTGCCATGCAACTTTCCACCGTTCCGTTCATCATCATCATGACAAACTTTACTTTTGTCATATTGCCATTGCATGATCATGTAGTTGACATCGTATTTGTGGCAAAGCCACCATGCATTATTTTTATACATGTCACTCTTGATTCATTGCACCATCCCTGCACATCACGGAGGCATTCATATAGAGTCATATTTTGTTCTAGTTTCGAGTTGTAATTCTTATGTTGTAATCAGTAGAAGTGTGATGATCATCATTATTAGAACATTGCCCAAAAAAAAGAAAGGCCAAAAGAAAAAAAAAGAAGGCCCAAAAAAAGAAAAAGAAAAAATAAAATAGAAAAAAAAGGAAAAAAAGAAAAAATAAATAAAAGGGCAATGTTACTATCTCTTTTTCCACACTAGTGCTTCAAAGTAGCACCTTGTTCTTCATGTAGTGAGTCTCATATATTGTGCTTCAAAGTAGCACCATGTTTTTCATATAGTGAGTCTCATAAGTTGTCTTTTTCAAACTAGTGGGAATTTTTCATTATAGAACTTGGTTTGTATATTCCTACGATGGGCTTCCTCAAATGCCCTAGGTCTTCGTGAGCAAGCAAGTTGGATGCACACCCACTAGTTTTCTTTTGTTGAGCATTCATTTATAGCTCTAGTGCATCCGTTGCATGGCAATCCCTACTCCTCATGTTGACATCAATTGATGGGCATCTCCATAGCCCATTGATTATCCTCGTCAATGTGAGACTTTCTCCTTTTTTTGTCTTGTCCACACAATCCCCATCATCATATTCTATTCCACCCATAGTGCTATATCAATGGCTCACGCTCATGTATTGCGTGAAGGTTGAAAAAGTTTGAGATTATTTAAGTATGAAACAATTGCTTGGCTTGTCATCGGGGGTATAGAAGTTGGGAACATCTTTGTGTGATGAAAATGAAGCATAGCCAAACTCTATGATTTTGTAGGGATGAACTTTCTTTTGCCATGTTATTTTGAGAAGACATGATTACTTTGATTAGTATGCTTGAAGTGTTACTATTTCTTTTATCAATATGAACTTTTATTTTTGAATCATTTGGATCTGAACATTCATGCCACAATAAATAAAATTACATTATGAATTATGCTAGGTAGCATTCCACATCAAAAATTCTCTTTTTATCATTTACCTACTCGAGGACGGCAGGAATGAAGCTTGGGATGCTTGATACGTCTCCAACGTATCTATAATTTTTTATTGTTCCATGCTATTATATTACCCCTTTTGGATGATTATGGGCTTTATTTTACACATTTATATCATTTTTGGGACTAACCTACTAACCGGAGGCCTAGCTCATATTGCTGTTTTTTTGCCTATTTCAGTATTTCGAAGAAAGGGAATATCAAACGGAGTCCAAACGGAATGAAACCTTCGGGAGCGTCATTTTTGGAACGAACGTGATCCGGAGAGCTTGGAGTGCAAGTCAAGAAGCAGCCGAGGGCCCCACGAGATAGGAGGCCCCCCCTGTAGGGCGCGCCCCTGTCTCATCGGCCCCTCGGGCGGCCACCGACGTACTTCTTCCTCCTATATATACCTACGTACCCCGAAAACATCCAGGGGCACCACGAAACACAATTTCCACCGCCGTAACCTTCTGTATCCGCGAGATCTCATCTTGGAGCCTTCGTCGGCACTCCCCCTCTCAATACAATGTTCTCCCCCTCTCTTGTGGAGATCTATTCAATGTAAACTCTTTTTGCGGTATGTTTGTCGAGATCCGATGAATTGTGGGTTTATGATCAAGTTTATCTACGAACAATATTTGAATCTTCTCTGAATTATTTTATGTATGATTGAGTTATCTTTGCAAGTCTCTTCGAATTATCAGTTTGGTTTGGCCTACTAGATTGGTATTTGTTGCCTTGGGAGAAGTGCTTAGCTTTGGGTTCAATCTTGCGGTATCCTTACCCAGTGACAGAAAGGGTTGCAAGGCGCATATTGTATTGTTGCCATCGAGGATAACAAGATGGGGTTTATATCATATTGCTTGGGTTTATCCCTCTACATCATGTCATCTTGCTTAATGCGTTACTCTGTTCTTATGAACTTAATACTCTAGATGCATGCTGGATAGCGGTCGATGTGTGGAGTAATAGTAGTAGATGCAGGCAGGAGTCGGTCTACTTGTTATGGACGTGATGCCTATATACATGATCATGCCTAGATAATCTCATAACTATGCGCTTTTCTATCAATTGCTCGATAGTAATTTGTTCACCCACCTTAATACTTATGCTATCTTGAGAGAAGCCTCTAGTGAAACCTATGGCCCCCGGGTCTATCTCTTATCATATTTGCTTTCAATCTACTTTTATTTGCATCTTTACCTTTTGCATCTATATTATAAAATACCAAAAATATATTTATCTTATCATACTATCTTTATTAGATCTCACTTTCGCAAGTGGCCGTGAAGGGGTTGACAACCCCTTTATTGTGTTGGTTGCGAGTTCTCAGTTTGTTTGTGTAGGTGCGTGGGACTTTTGAGGAGCCTCCTACTAGATTGATACCTTGGTTGTCAAAACTGAGGGAAATACTTACGCTACATTTTCTGCATCACCCTCTCCTCTTCGAGGAAAACCAATGCAAGCTCAAGACGTAGCAAAACGTCTCCGTCGTATCTATAATTTTTTATTGTTCCATGCCAATATTCTTCAACTTTCATATACTTTTGGCAACTTTTTATACTATTTTTTGGGACTAACATATTGATCCAGTGCCCAGTGCCAGTTCCTGTTTGTTGCATGTTTTATGTTTCGCAGAAAACCAATATCAAACAGAGTCCAAACGGGATAAAAATGGTGGAGAATTATTTTGGAATATTTTGCATTTTCCGGAGGAAGAAGCAACGCGAAACGGTGTCCGAGGTGGACACGAGACAGGCGGTGCGCCCACGCCGCCTGGGCACGCCTGGCACTCTCGTGGGCCACCCGAAAGGCGGTTGATGCCCTTCTTTTACCGCAAGAAAGCTAATTTTGTGAGAAAAATCTAGGCGAAAGATTCACCCCAATCGGAGTTACGGATCTCCGGATATTAAAGAAACGGTGAAGGGGTAGAATCTAGGAACGCAGAAACAGAGAGATAGATCCAATCTCGGAGGGGCTCTCGCCCCTCCCAAGCCATGGGAGCCAAGGACCAGAGGGGAAACCCTTCTCCGATCTAGGGAGAAGGTCAAGGAAGAAGAAGAAGAAGGGGGGGCTCTCTCCCCCTTGCTTTCGGTGGCACCGGAACGCCGCCGAGGGCCATCATCATAACCGCGATCTTCACCAACATCTCCATCACCTTCCCCATCTATATCCAGCGGTCCACTCTCCCGCAATCCGTTGTACCCTCTACTTGAACATGGTGCTTTATGCTTCATATTATTATCCAATGATGTATTGCCATCCTATGATGTCTGAGTAGATTTTCGTTGTCCTATCGGTGATTGATGAATTGCTATGATTGGTTTGAGTTGCATGTTTTATTATTGGTGTTGTCCTATGGTGCCCTCTGTGTCAATTGCTATGATTACCAGTCTAGTAATGTAGTCAATTGCTTAGGGACAATTCGACAACTCCTACCACAAATTTTCCACACTCATTATATTTACTTTATTGCTTCTTTATCTAAACAGCCCCTATTTTATATTTACGTGTTCTTTATTATCTTGCAAACCTATCCTATCACACCTACAAAGTATTTCTAGTTTCATACTTGTTCTAGGTAAAGTGAACACTAAGCGTGTGTAGAGTCATATCAGTGGCAGATAGGGATTGAGATAATATTCGTTCTACCTTTAGCTTCTCATTGGGTTCGACACTCTCACTTATTGAAAGAGGCTACAACTATCCCGTATACTTGCGGGTCATGAAGACCTTTTTCTGGCGCCGTTGCCGGGGAGTCATAGCGTGGGGTGAATATTCTCGTGTGTGCTTGTTTGCTTTATCACTAAGTAATTTTTATTTGCTGTTCTAAGTTGTTCTCTATCTTTACTTATGGATATGGAACATGGAATACCAATAAAATTAGGTGTACTTTCTACTCATGGAGATGGGGAACCTCCTAAAACCCTTGATGCTCTTTATGTGAAAGATATTATGTACTACTTTAGTAATCCTGAGAAAACCCCATTTAATTATGTTATGGGAGACACGTTGGATCAACGTGAATACTTTAGGGAGTATCGCTTGACACAAAAAGGGAAACTATTATGGGATCAAATTCATATGTTACATTGGTATTCTCGTCAACTATGCTTGATACATGATTATACTTGTTGCTCTAGGATGAAGGCTCCACACCTTCCCTTTTCATGTAAATTCAATGATAATACAACCTTAGCTTCTTATGCTAATGGTAGATATGATTACTATGATGTGGAACAAATAGAAGAATTCGTTGCTTTTATGGGTGCTTATGAGATTGAATCTATGTTTAAAGAGTTTGATGATTTTGATGATGCAGTTTATAGAGCTGAAAATTTTGCTATACTTAGATATTGCTATAAAAATTATGAATACAATTACAATATTTATGCATTTATTGAGAAAGTCTCCGCTGTACAAGAAGAGACTAATATTTTGCAGGAAGCTATGGAAGAAGAAATTGATGAAACTATGAGCTCATTGGATGAAAAAGATGATGAGGAGAGCGAAGAACAAAAGGAGGAAGAGCGGATTGATCACCCGCGCCCACCTTCTAATGAGAGTAACTCTTCAACTCATACATTGTTTAATTCCCCTTCGTGCTTACCGAAGGATGATTGTTATGATGATTGCTATGATCCCGTTAATTCTCTTGAAATATCCCTTTTTGATGATGCTTGCTATGCTTGTGGCCAAGATGCCAATATGAATTATTCTTGTGGAGATGAACTTGCTATAGTTCCTTATGTTAAACATGAAATTGTTGCTATTGCACCCACGCATGATAGTCCTATTATCTTTTTGAATTCTCCCGACTACACTATATCGGAGAAGTTTGTGCTTATTAAGGATTATATTGATGGGTAGCCTTTTACCATTGCACATGATGATTTTTATAGATATAATATGCATGTGCTTGCTTCTCCTACTTGCAATTATTATGAGAGAGGAACTACATCTCCGCCTCTTTAAGTTTCCAATATGATAGTGCAAGAAACTACTTATACTATGCATTGGCCTTTACTTGGTGTGCATGAATTGTTCTTTTATGACATGCCGATGCATAGGAAGAGAGTTAGACTTCGTTGTTGCATGATATATGTTACTTTGTGCTCACTACTAAATTACAAATCATTGTTAATTAAAATTGGCTTTGATATACCTTGGGATCCGGGTGGATTCCTTACTTGAGCACTATATGCCTAGCTTAATGGCTTTAAAGAAAGCGCTGCCAAGGAGACAACTCGGAAGTTTTAGAGAGTCATTTATTTCTGTTGAGTGATTTTATATAATTTAAAAACAAAAAAAATAAAGAGGGGAAACCAAAACTTGTCAAAAAGGAAAGTGAAAGTGAGAGAGACAAGCATTGTTGAACTGGGAGAGCTCCTTGAACTTTGTTCATGCTCACGGAAACTTTGTGAATCTTAATTACAGAAAATTTTCATCAAAAATAATTATCCCCTTGTACAATTCCATTGTATTATAAAAATAATGTGCCAAGGTTAGCCTTTAGGATGTTTACAATGCTTGTTGGTTTGTACGGTGCAGGACAGAAACTTTGGATGTAGTGCGCGATTTTACATTTTTTACCGGAATGTCAAACGGTTCTGATACTTTTCGCAATGTCTTGATATAATTTTTTTTATTTTTCCTAAGTTTTGTAGAAATTTTGGGGTACCAGAAGTATGGTGAATGTTCAGATTGCTACAGACTGTTCTGTTTTTGACAGATTCTGTTTTTGATGCATTGTTTACTTGTTTTGACGAAACTATCAATTCCTATCAGTGGATTAAGCCATGGAAAATTCACATTACATTAAACACATTGCAAAAACAAAATATGAATTGGTTTGCAACAATACTTAGAGTAGTGATTTGCTTTATTATACTAACGGGTCTTACCGAGTTTTTTGTTGAAGTTTTGTGTGGATGAAGTGTTTGATCGAGGAGGTCTCGATATGAGGAAAAGGAGGAGAGGCAAGAGCTCAAGCTTGGGGATGCCCAAGGCACCCCAAGTATATATTCAAGGATACGCAAGCATCTAAGCTTGGGGATGCCCCGGAAGGCATCCCCTCTTTCTTCAACAAGTATCGGTATGTTTTCGGATTCGTTTCGTTCGTGCATTATGTGCAAGTCTTGGAGCGTCTTTTGCATTCAGTTTTCATTTTTATTTTATGCACCATGATGGTATGAGATAGTCCTTGGTTAGTTTATAGAATGCTCATTACACTTCACTTAAATCTTTTGAGTGTGGCTTTATAGAATGCTTCATGTGCTTCACTTATATCATTTGAAGTCTGGATTGCCTGTTTCTCTTCACATAGAAAACCGCCATTTGTAGAATGCTCTTTTGCTTCACTTATATTTGTTAGAGCATGGGCATATCTTTTGTAGAAAGAATTAAACTCTCTTGCTTCACTTATATCTATTTAGAGAGATGAGAGGAATTGGTCATTCACATGGTTAGTCATAAAATCCTACATAAACTTGTAGGTCGATGAATATGATATGTTTGATTTCTTGCAATAGTTTTGCGATATAAAGATGGTGATATTAGAGTCATGCTAGTGGGTGGTTGTGGATTGTAGAGACACTTGCGTTGAGGTTTGCAAGTCCCGTAGCATGCACGTATGGTAACCGTTGTGTGCCTAATTTGAAGCATGGGGTGTTTCTTTGATTGTCTTCCTTATGAGTGGCGTTCGGGGACGAGCGATGGTCTTTTCCTACCAATCTATCCCCCTAGGGGCATGCGTAGTAGTACTTTGCTTCGAGGGCTAATAAATTTTGCAATAAGTATATGAGTTTTTTATGACTAATGTGAGTCCATGGATCGTACGCACTTTTACCGTTCCATCATTGCTAGCCTCTTCGGTACCGTGCATTGCCCTTTCTCACCTCGAGAGTTGGTGAAAACTTCGCCGGTGCATCCAAACCCCGTGATACGATACGCTCTATCACACATAAGCCTCATTATATCTTCCTCAAAACAGCCACCATACCTACCTATCATGGCATTTCCATAGCCATTCCGAGACATATTGCCATGCAATTTCCATCATCATCATATACATGACTTGAGCATTTATTGTCATATTGCTTCACATGATCGTAAGATAGCTAGCATGATGTTTTCATGGCTTGTCCGTTTTTTTGATGTCATTGCTACGCTAGATCATTGCACATCCCGATACACCGCCAGAAGCATTCATATAGAGTCATATCTTTGTTCTAGTATCGAGTTGTAATATTGAGTTGTAAGTAAATAAAAGTGTGATGATCATCATTATAGAGCATTGCCCCATGAAAAACAAGGAAAAAAATAAAAAAAGGAAAAAAAAGGAAAGGCCAAAGAAGCCTAAATAAAAAAAAGGGGGCCAAAGAAGCCCACCGAAAAGAAAAAATGGAAAAAAAAGGAAAGAAAAAAGGGGCAGTGTTACTATCCTTTTTCCACACTTGTGCTTCAAAGTAGCACCATGTTCTTCATATAGAGAGTCTCTTATGTTGTCACTTTCATATACTAGTGGGAATTTTTCATTACAGAACTTGGCTTGTATATTCCAATGATGGGCTTCCTCAAATGCCCTAGGTCTACATGAGCAAGCAAGTTGGATGCACACCCACTTAGTTTTCAGTTTGAGCTTTCATACACTTATAGCTCTTAGTGCATCTGTTACATGGCAATCCCTACTCCTCGCATTGACATCAATAGATGGGCATCTCCATAACCCGTTGATTAGCCGCGTCGATGTGAGACTTTCTCGTTTTTTTGTCTCCTCCATATAAACCTCCATCATTATATTCTATTCCACCTATAGTGCCATATCCATGGCTTGCGCTCAGGTATTGCGTGAGGGTTGAAAAAGCTGAAGCGCGTTAAAAAGTATGAACCAATTGCTCGGCTTGTCATCGGGGTTGTTCATGATGGGAGCATTTTTGTGTGATGAAAATGAAGCATGGCCAAACTATATGATTTTGTAGGGATAAGCTTGCTTTGTCCTTGTTGTTTTGAAAAGACATGATTGCTTTATTGGTACGCTCAAAGTATTACCATTTTTTATGTCAAATGATAGACTATTGCTTTGAATCACTTGTGTCTTAATATTCATGCCATGATTAGACATATGATCAAGATTATGCTAGGTGGAATTCCACATCAAAAATTATCTTTTTATCATTTACCTACTCGAGGATGAGCAGGAATTAAACTTGGGGATGCTGATACATCTTCGTCGTATATATAATTTGTTCCATGCCAATATTCTTCAACTTTCATATACTTTTGGCAACTTTTTATACTATTTTTTGGGACTAACATATTGATCCAGTGCCCAGTGCTAGTTCCTGTTTGCTGCATGTTTTATGTTTCACAGAAAACCAATATCAAACGGAGTCCAAACGGGATAAAATCGGAAGGAGAATTATTTTGGAATATTTGGGATTTTCCGGAGGAAGAATCAACGCGAAACGGTGTCCGAGGTGGCCCACGAGGGCAGGCGCGCCCACCCCTGGCGCCGCTGGCACTCTCGTGGACCACCCGTAAGGCGGTTGATGCCCTTCTTTTGCCGCAAGAAAGCTAATTTTATGACTGGGTGAAAGATTCACCCCAATCGGCATTACGGATCTCCGGATATTAAAGAAACGGTGAAGGGGTAGAATCTGGGAAAGCAGAAACCGAGAGATAGATCCAATCTCGGAGGGGCTCTCGCCCCTCCCAAGCCATGGGAGCCAAGGACCAGAGGGGAAACCCTTCTCCCATCTAGGGAGAAGGTCAAGGAAGAAGAAGAAGAAGGGGGGCTCTCTCCCCCTTGCTTCCGGTGGCGCCGGAACGCCGCCGAGGGCCATCATCATCACCGCGATCTTCACCAACATCTCCATCATCTTCACCAACATATCCAGCGGTCCACTCTCCCGCAACCCGCTGTACCCTCTACTTGAACATGGTGCTTTATGCTTCATATTATTATCCAATGATGTGTTGCCATCCTATGATGTCTGAGTAGATTTTCGTTGTCCTATCGGTGATTGATGAATTGCTATGATTGGTTTGAGTTGCATGTTTTATTATTGGTGCTTTCCTTTGGTGCCCTCCGTGTCATGCAAGCGTGAGGGATTCCCGCTGTAGGGTGTTGCAATGCGTTCATGATTCACTTATAGTGGGTTGCGTGAGTGACTGAAACACAAACCCGAGTAAGGGGATTGTTGCGTATGGGATAAAGGGGACTTGATACTTTAATGCTATGGTTGGGTTTTACCTTAATGAAACTTTAGTAGTTGCGGATGCTTGCTAGAGTTCCAATCATAAGTGCATATGATCCAAGTAGAGAAAGTATGTTAGCTTATGCCTCTCCCACAAATAGAATTGCAATAGTGATTACCGGTCTAGTAACGTAGTCTATTGCTTGGGGACAATTCCACAACTCCTACCACCACTTTTCCACACTCGTTATATTTACTTTATTGCTTATTTATCTAAACAGCCCCTAGTTTATATTTATGTGTTCTTTATTATCTTTCAAACCTATCCTATCACACCTACAAAGTATTTCTAGTTTCATACTTGTTTTTTTTGACTATTTACTGCAAGGCAACAGCCTCACAGACCTTTATTAAATAAAAGAGTATTGGTTACAACTATACAAATTTACAAGAAAGGAGGGAAAGACTTACAAAAGGGACTATGTAAGGTCAGCTATCCAGGAAACAAAACTATCCTTATATTTACATCTAATCCTATGAGACAGGAGAGAGATGTCATGTATAAAGCTTCTTCTCCAAGCTCTAAATGATGGTTGCTCATTCCTGAAGATTTTCCCATTCCTTTGTATCCAAATGTTCCAGATAGCAGTGAAAACCACCTCAGAGAAGAAAGGGTGCCCAAAATCGTTCCTTGCTGCCTGTGCCATGTCATATGTGGTTTGGTTTGGTTGTGCAGACCATGAAATTCCAAGATAGTTCCAAACTCTTTGGCTATAATTGCAAGTAAAGAAAAGGTGAGCCCGATCCTCATGTTGAGCAAGATTGCAAAGCACACAAGTATCATCCTGAATGATCCAGTGCCTCCGTTGCATCATATCTCTGGTGTTCAAACGATCCATTAGCAGTAGCCAACCAAAGACTTTTATCTTTAGCGTGCATGCACTCTTCCAAATCCACTTGAAAATACGATCAACTACCAGATGTGAGAAGCAAAAATCATAGTATATCTTTGCCGTGTAATCACCAGATTTGGAAGGCCATTTCCAAACGTCCTTGATCTCATCATTTAAACTGATCGATGACAGAATAGCTTGTAGATGTGTGAGCTCAGAAAAAGCCTCCTGCGATAGAGGCAGATGAAAGTGTTCCAAGATGTCAGGCCGCACCAAGAACTCTTGAACTGTGATTGCACTGTCCACAGCAAAGGAGTGGAGCCTTGGAAAAGATTCCTGCAACAAGACAACATGATTTCCCAGCTGCCAACGATCAAGCCAAAAAAGAACCGTATCACCAGTATAAACTTGAGGAACTGCTAGGTTGGAGAACTTCGGGAATAACCGCATAATATCCCGCCACCAAAAGGAACCACAGGCCCTGGTGCTTTGGGGTGGTGATGAAGCATAATAGGTGTCCCAGATTAGTGATACCCAAGGCACGTCCACTTTGTTGAAAAACTTGAAAAGATGCTTAATAAGTAAGGCTTCATTTTGGATAGACAAGCTGAGAACACCCAAACCTCCAAAATCCTTAGGACGACAGACTAGATCCCAAGCAGCCAAAGATTGGCGAGGGTTATCTGTGTTACCCCTCCATAGGCACTGCCTCATGATCCTCTCAAGTTGCTGAATAATGCCTTTTGGAAGAGATAAAGTGCATAGAAAATAAATTGGCATGGAGCACAACACGGACTGAACAAGTTGCAGCCGGCATCCTTGGTTAAGCAAACATGAAGAAGCAGATAAACGGCGCTCGATTCGATCCACCAGAGGCATCAGCTCATAGATGGAGGGCCTAGAAGTTCCCATGGGTAGACCAAGATACGTGAAAGGCATCGTGCCAACGTCACAACCCAGCAAAGAGGCCACTCGAGTACCTTCTTCATCAGCCATGTTAATGGGAATGAGAGAAGATTTGCTAAAATTAACTCGCAAGCCAGTTGAATCCGCAAAGGTTGCCAGCATCTCCTTGAAAGCAATGAGCTGAGCATCAACCGCAGGCAGTACAATCAAAGTGTCGTCGGCGTACTGTACTATAGGGTAATCATTGGAGGTGGTTGGGATTGGCAGAGAAAGGATGTTCCTGGAACACATCTCATTGACAACAGACTGTAATAAATCCACTGCAATCACAAAAAGTAACGGTGATAGAGGGTCACCTTGGCGCACACCCGATCTACAAACAAAATGCTTCCCGTATACTTGTTCTAGGTAAAGAAAACACTAAGCATGCATAGAGTCGTATCAGTGGCAGATAGGGCTTGAGAGAGTATTTGTTCTACCTTTAGCTCCTCGTTGGGTTCAACACGCTCACTTATCTAAAGAGGCTACAACTACCCCGTATACTTGCGGGTCATCATGCATCTCCCGGGAGGAAGGACTGGAGTTGTTGGCAGAGATATATGGAGGCATATGTGGCTCCCACATATGGTCAAGGGCCCTTGCTGGCAAGGCTTTCCGGCAAGGTTTCTTCTGGCCCACTGCCCTCCAGGATGCGACGGCACTAGTAACCAAGTGTGAAGCGTGCCAGTTCCATTCAAAGAAGCTTCATCAACCAGCTCAAGCCCTTCAAACCATCCCTCTCTCCTGGCCCTTCTCGGTCTAGGGGCTCAACATATTGGGCCCTTTCGCTCGTGCTGTCGGGGGCTTTGAGTACTTGTACGTTGCAATCGACAAGTTCACAAAGTGTCCTGAGGTGGAAGCGGCGAGGAAGGTGACAGCACAGTCAGCCTTCAAGTTCTTCTAGGGGCTAGTTTGTCATTTTGGTGTACCCAACAGGATCCTCACCGACAACGGCACACAGTTCACAAGCCATGCCTCCATGCAGTACATCGAGGATCTCGGCTGCAAGGTCTGTTTTGCTTCCATGGCACACCCATGAAGCAACGACCAAGCAGAGAGAGCAAATGTTGGAGTTTTGTGGGGCTTAAGGACGAAGACTTTTGACAGGCTGCGCAAGACTGGAAGGCGCTGGATTGACGAGTTGCCGATGGTTCTTTGGTCGATCAGAACGACGCCAAATCGAGCCACCGGCCAGACACCCTTTTCCCTGGTCTATGGGGCAGAAGCAGTTCTCCCCACGGAACTCATATACGGGTCACCTCGAGTGCTTGCTTATGATGAGCTTGAGCAAGAGGGATTGCGGCAAGATGACGCAACGTTCCTTGAGGAAGAACGTCTCCGGGCGGCTGTGAGAGCAGCACACTACCAGCAAGCCTTGCGTCGCTACCATATCCGCAAGGTTCATGCCCGGAGCTTTGAGGAAGGCGACCTTGTTCCTCAGCACGTTCAGTCAGCCAAGAATTCCAACAAGTTGACTCCAAAGTGGGAAGGCCCTTATCGGGTAACACGAGTCACCAGGCCTGGCGGAGTCCGCCTGGAGACCGAAGATGCCGTTCCAGTGAGCAACTCCTGGAACATCGAGCATTTTCGCAAGTTTTACCCATAAGGCGCGGCTGCCGGGCCCCCCGGCAAGCCACCTTTTGTACAAGCCTTGCCGGCAAGGCATGTAACCCTCTGTACAAAGCCAGGTGCAGACCCTGAGCATAAATAAACGAAGGGCTGGCGCCCTAAGTTATAGCATGCGTGCTAGATTAAGTCTCTCCCTCGGTTAGGGTCGATAGTGCTTAGCGGCGACTAACCCCTAGCATAGAGGTCGAGTTTGCGTCTCATTGTTCCTATCTATCCTCCTTGGTTCGCAGGATACATAAATATTTCTGCCCAACCGAGTGGAAGGAGGAGGACAAGCCGGCGCTCCGGACCCGGCAAGCCGAGCCTGCCAAGGGTTGAAGACACGAAGGTCCACCCACGGCAGGTCAGGGTTGCCGGGGGCTACAGATCCAGATAAGTTTTCCATCCCCTTTCATGCATTTATGTATGAAGCTTGGAACGTACGAAACCTCGTTTTGCTCCAAGGCTGCCGTGCTCTCCTCGTTCCCCAAGGACTCCTCGGTTCGGAACGTGGTTGCAGCCGCGATGGCTAGGAAGCAAGCGTAGGGCCCACCCCCACTTCGTCCCTACCTCCGCCAAAGGCATGAGTATGGATGAACGAAGTGGAGGAACGACATGGTCTGCTGCCGGGCAACGGTGTTTATATTAAAAATAACAAGGATTCGTTCCTTGGTACGGGCCCTGCTCACACACACGCAAGACCCGACAAGCCCCCTTTTCCATTAATACATTCCATACACGTACAGCTCGTACGGAATATAAACATAGACAGGGAGATTACAAGTTTTAGATCTAAATAAGGCCCGTAGGCTTACAGATTGATAGAAAGATAAAGGTGCCAATAATCCCTTTCTTGTCCCTCTCCTCAGGAAGTGAAACAAGAAGGCAAAAGGGCAAAAGGGGCACCTAGGCGAGGTACGAGCAGCAGAAGGTGCCAAGAGAACATGTCGGCGATCGCTTAGGAGAGGGCTGGCGGTGGTGGCGCCGGAGGAAGAGCTGGAAGGTGAGGCAGCGGTCCGTCAATACGCTATGAAGGCGTCGGTGCCATTGTACTCTGACTTGACTGCCCGCCGCCCGCCTTCTTCGCTTTCTCCGGCCTCCCCACGCCAGCCGCCCAAGGAGGCGACCCCGAGAACTTCACTACAAGAAATATGTCAACTAGTGACCGTCTTTCAGTGAACCTGGAAGAATTGGTCATAAATCTATGACCATTTCGCATTTAATTGGTCAAAAGCTGTTCGGGGGGCTCCAAACCCTAAACTATAACGACCATTTTGGTCAGAAAGGTCGTAATTTCCATACACGAAATGGTCATAAAGCAGATAGCACTAGTTCGTTGCCTTATTTCTAGCTGATCATGACCAATATAGATGGTCATAACCTTGTAAATTGTGGTGGGTTGTTATGACTAGGCGCCACCTCATCAGTTTTGCCTATGTGTCATGTCCATGTGGCAGTTTTTGCCCTAGGTTGTGAAGCAACCTATATTTCTGTCATTCCCAAAATTCCAAAAAAAATCTCATAAATTCTTTGTGTCATATTTTCATAAAATATGTAAAAAAACCTTCCTTGCCTAGTTCAAAAATATGTCAAAAACATTCATTTTCCTATTCTGTTCAGAAAAACACTTTGTGAAGGAAGTACCACTTTGGCATGTCCAAATGGTATCCATTTTCTACAGTGCTTTCCTATGCCCAAATAATCATCCTCCACCAAATGCCAGCTCAATCCATTCATTATTTTGAGCCCAGCTTCAACATTCGTGTTTATGTCCAGTGTGGTACTTCGTAAAGAAAGTACCACCTAGGCTCCTCCTTTTGAGCTGAAAATTTGTGAAGACGGTCTTCTTAGTAACTGATCATCCTCAGCCAAAACTCACGCCCATTAGCGATGTGCATTTCCCGTACCTCTAATCAAACACTTGCTTACTTATTCATGTTTGAGCATCGATCGGTCTCCTCGTGAGAATCTTATGTTGTGATTTTCTTTCTAGCACCTACCTGGGGAGTGCCCAACCCACTAGACATGCCTAGGCCGCCCAGAACACATGGCAACACCATGGTCACGCAGTGACCATGCGGCGGGCTTGCGAGTTTATGCGCTCTAGAGTTGGGGCCCTCGGCCACCGTCGAAACCTCGATGTATCGCAAGCAAACCATGTATTTATGATTAAATAGGTACATATGTAACTAGAAATGATTTTTGGAAAAAATAAATAGCAAACTATGAGGCAGCTGCAGTTCAAATTTGACCCGCTTCCCTCTTGAATCAAGTGGAATTTGTCTTTTTCACCATAGGTGGATCAAAACTTTAGACACCCAACCATTTTGTCAATTGTGCATTAAATATGGCCTAGTATTTTAGAAAATTTATTTGGTCCAATTTTGCAACAAATATATGGTAGGTCCTTCACAAAAAAAACTCATTCCAGGCACTCGGAAAATGGAAAATGAATTTTTCGTGCAAAGAAAATAAAAACTCCCTTAGGCAACATTGTTTGGAATTCCAAGATGCACCCTTATGCACAATATGAGATCATTTGAACAAACTATGCCATGAATGTGGCCGTAAGATTGATCATTTGGCTTGAAAGCCATGTATCTTCACGCATGATAGCTCATTTCTGAGAACACTTTTTAAAAATAATTTCTCTATTACAATTTTATTATTTTTCCTGGAAACTTGGTCACATATAATGACACAATGCGAAGGTTTTCCAATTTTTTGAATTTTTTATGCCCGTTTCAAAATGCGGTCAAAACAGCGGGCTTGACCATTCCTAGCTAGTGGTTGAATCTTGGAAAACTTTTGATGTTTCTCCGATTAAATAGATACTTATGTACCCAGAAATGATTTTTGGAAAAAGTAAAGATCAAACTATGAGGCAGCTGCAGTTCAAATTTGACCCGCTTCTTTCTAAATCGGTGGGAATTTGTCTTTTTCACCAGAGGTGGATCAAAACTTTTGACAGCCAACCATTTTGTTAATTATGCATTAAATATGGCCTAGTATTTTGGAAAATTGATTTGGTCCAATTTTGAAACAAATATATGGTAGGTCCTTCACAAAAAAACTCATTTCGGTCACTCAGAAAATGGAAAATGAATTTTCCGTGAAAAGAAAATGAAAACTCGCTTAGGCAATATTGTTTGGAATTCCAAGATGCACCCTTGTGCACAATATGAGGTCATTTGAACAAACTATGCCTTGAATGTGGCCATAAGATTAATCATTTGGCTTGAAAGCCGTGAATCTTCACGCATGATAGCTCATTTCTGAGAACACTTCTTTAAAATAATTGCCGTATTACAAGTTATTATTTTTCCTGGAAACTTGGTCACATATAATGACACAATGAGAAGGTTTTCCAAATTTTTTTTTTAATTTTTTATGCCCGTTTCAGAATGCGGTCAAAACGGCGGGCTTGAACGTTCCTAGCTAGTGGTTGAATCTTGGAAAACTTTTGATGTTTCTCTGATTAAATAGATACTTATGTACCTAGAAATGATTTTTGTAAAAAAGTAAAGAGCAAACTATGAGGCAGCTGCAGTTCAAATTTAACCCGCTTCCACCTGAATCGGCGGAAATTTGTCTTTTTCACCAGAGGTGGATCAAAACTTCTGAAACCCAACAATTTGGTAAATTGTGGTTTAAATATGTCCTAATATTTTAGAAAATTGATTCGGTGCAATTTTGCAACAATCATTTGGTAGGCCCTCCACAAAAAAACTCATTTTGGGCACTCGAATAATGATTAAAAATAGCTACAAATATAAAAAAATTGCATGCAAACTGGCTATCATCCATAAAACATGGTCTAAATTGATAGAAAATTTTAGTTGTGCCATTTGGCAAAATATTTTTGATAGCTGCTTCACAAAACCCTCCTAGTTTTAGTACTTCGAAACTATTCTAAATCATAATTTTTCTGAACCAATCAAAGCTCTTCACACGGATCACCCCCCTTAGCCGATCTGGACCGTCCACATCTGACGGGTCCAACGTCTCTCAGGTCCCCTCTCAACCCAACCCAACCCAACCCAAACCCTAGCAGCCCCCTCTCCTTGCTCGATCTAGATCTCGCTACCCTCGTCTCCCACATCGCCGCCGCCACCCACCTCGATCCCATCCCTCCCCTCGTCTGCCTCCCAAACCTTGCCGCCGGCGGACTCTCCCCCTCCTCTCCGCTTCCCTCCCACCTCGTCCCCATCTCTCTCCCGCACGACGTTGACAGATTAGGAGAAAAAACAAAATCCCCAAAGCCCAACCCACTTCCTCTACCCTCTTCCTCGATCCCGTGGCTGCCGCCGCCCCTCATCTCCACCGGCGTCGGGCTTCCCGCCGGAGACCTCACTGCCCTTCTCCCACACCACTACCGCCCCACCCTCTCGCCCTTCCCCATCTTCTATCTCTTCCCTTAACCGTTGCGCGACTGTGGAGCAAAAATCCGCGACGTACCACCGCCGATTCGTCATCAACTGCTCGCGCAGCCCCTCCTCTCCCCCATCACGCTTCCTCCGAGCCCGCGCCTCACTCTTCTCTGCTGATCTGCGCAGGTCTCCTTCACCTACGACGAGAGGTGCGGACCTCAGCTCCACGGAATGGCTTTGTCGGTTGATCCCATTGTGCTCACGCCGTCTCTGTGATCCTTGCAGGGACGTGGCGCTGTACGCGCTCGGCGTGGGGGCCTGCGGCATGGACGCCGTCGACGACAAGGAGCTCCACCTCATACACCATAGGGACGACCAACGCCACATCAAGGTCCCCCCTGCCCCTGGTCCGATCCCCTCTATTTTTTGTGCGAATTGGTTGCTGTGAGTTGCCATGCTCCGATTGCATCGATCCGGCAGCTGTACTGATCAAGCTCCTAGTTAAGTAGGGAGGGACTGACTCAAACAATCTGTCCACATCATTTGAAGGTCTCTGTAAAGAAATGATGATGTCATACTCCCAGTTTCCAGTTTAAAAATAGGTCAGTTTTAACTGATTCAGTATACTCTTCCTTTTGTGTTGTCAAAAAAGATATGAATTACATGGTTTATTTGAAGATATTCTGCGTTACAAACTTACTGATGGGAGCTAATTAGCAAAAACATTAATGTTGTGCTTCATCAGTGGATCTTCTCCTGTTACTTAAAGAGTCACTGTCTCATCATCTGCATCTTTTATTGTTTGAACCTGATGAACTCTGGATGTGTTGACATGACTTTGCGAGTCTCTAATGAGTTCTTGTTCTTGCAGATTATTGACAGGTTCAATTTTAGCTCATGAGATGATGCATGCGTGGTTGCGTCTTAAAGGTTATCTTTAATTCTTGTGGTATTTCGCTATTGTATTTTTACTAATATAAAATAGCATACTGACTGTACACTGAAAATCGGAGTTCAGAATATAACCTACTAAATACCACGTCTTTTTTCTCACTAAACAGTTACTAAGGTAATCAAAAATGGGGGAAGGGAGTCCCAGCCTGAATCAATGGACAACCGGTCTTACATCAGTGGAATTATTATGCATTTTTTTGCTGGTTATGCTCTCTTTGGTACATGGTTTCTATTTTACCATGTAAAGGTATATTTAGTAATGAATCTTCTAGTGCTTTGCTTACAGAAAGACTAAATGTCGTGGTTGGTTCAACTACCGTGCCGTGATTCTCTAGCTTAGTTACAAGTCAGGGCCAAAATCGTATATACTATGAAGGTTGATTGATGTCGTGGCTGTAGCTAGTTTTGGATTAGCATGCATGTTTACATTCAGTACTGCCAGCACTGGCCATTAATAGCACTTGATATTGTGGTTCACCTATTATATTAGGAAATGCAGATGGTCTTGAGATGCGTGCTTCCCTCGTCTTTCCCATTGAGGGAGTCCTGGATAAGGGGGTATCCAGACAGCCGGACTATATTCTTTGGTCGGACTGTTGAACTATGAAGATACAAGATTCAAGACTTCGTCCCGTGTCCGGATGGGACTCTCCTTTGCATGGAAGGCAAGCTTGGCAATTCGGATGTCAGATCTCCTTCTCTGTAACCGACTCTATGTAACCCTAGCCTCCTCCGCTGTCTATATAAACTGGACGGTTTAGTCCGTAAGACAAAAAGAACAATCATAATCATAGGCTAACTCCTAGGTTTTAGCCTCTACGATCTCGTGGTAGATCAAATCTTGTAATACTCATATCATCAAGATCAATCAAGTAGGCAGTAGGGTATTACCTCCATCGAGAGGGCCCCAACCTGGGTAAAATATCGTGTCCCCTGCCTCCTATTACCATTAGCCTAAGACGCATAGTTCGGGACCCCCTACCCGAGATCCGCCGGTTTTGACACCGAGATTGGAGCTTTCATTGAGAGTTCCTCTGTATCGTCGCTTTAAGGCTCGATGGCTCCTTTAATCTACAACAACGCGGTCCAGGGTGAAACTTTTCTCCCCGGGCAGATCTTCGTGTTCGGCGGCTTCGCACTGCGGGCCAATTCACTTGGCCATCTAGAGCAGATCGACAGCTACGCCCCTGGCCGTTAGGTCAGATTCGGAAACTTGAATTACACGGCCGATATCCGCGGAGACTTGATCTTCGATGGATTCGCGCCTACGCCAGGAGCGCCGAACGGTCATGACGAGCACGACTTAAATCTGCTGTCGGACAGTATTCGGAATATCACACCTGTAGTAGCTCCGGACCTAAATCCGGAGCATATCGCGTCGCCCGAGGACGGGTGGATGGACCTCGCCACAGAGGCCGCATACCCATCGGTGATAGAGCCGAACACAGACTCCACCCCTAATGAAACCTGTGTCACCGGGCCACTGTCGATGATTTAACCGACGTGCTTGAATTCGACTCCAAAGACATCGACGGTATGGACGACGATGCAGGAGAAGAACAGGAACCATCGCCCACAAGGTGCTGTACAGCCACATCCCCGTATGATATATACATGGTGGACACCCCCAAAGAGAACAATGTCGACGAGGAAATAGAGCATAACCCCTTAGGGAAGCAATCAAAGCAGGGGCGTCATTGGCGCCGCTCTAAGCCCCGCCACAGCAGTACCGGCACGGGAGAAGAAAACAATCCGGATGGTGCCGAAGATGAATACATTCCCAATCAGCCTACCTTTGAGCAGGCCGAACAGGACGACGGGCAGGTTAGCCCAGATGAACAGGCGACGGACGGATACTTGGAGGACGACAACTATATGCCTCCCTCCGAAGACGAGATGAGCCCCGGCGACGATGAATTCGGCGTGCCTGAGGAACCCGTAGAGCTGGAGCGCTTCAAGCGCCGGCTTATAGCCACTGCAAGAAGCCTGAAAAAGAAGCAGTAGCAGCTCCAAGCAGATCAAGATCTGCTCACAGACAGATGGACCGAGGTCCTGGCAGCTGAGGAATACGGCCTCGAGTGCCCCACCAAAGGTTACCCAAAGCACAAGTTGCTACCTCAACTCAAGGAGGACGTCCTAAAGACCACACTACCAGCACAGGATGAGGCTGACCGGCCACCCAGTGGCCGAGATAAAACAGCATATCAGCCCAAATACAAGCCCACACCCCGACGCCAATACATTACGGCCCGGGGCAACACGCAGGACCTGCGAGACTGCATCCATAAACCTCGACGCAATAAACACAAGCGTCACAAGAACAACGACGATGCCCAAGATACGGCAGTCGATGCCGGATTCTGCGGCTCCCAGCTCGATCAGCGGAAAAAGGAAAATTCGGGACCATCCGGCCTGGACCGCATACTTGAACGCCCTTGTCAAATTCATGGTACCCTAGGAACAGCAGCCAAACATACCAATAGAGAATGCTGGATCTTCAAACAAGTCGGCTGGTCACGTGCCGGAAACAATAAGAAGGGGTGTCAAAGCTATAAAGACAACGAGGAGCCTAGACCATCAAGCATTATAGGGCAAAAGAAATCTCTCTGCAAACCAACAAGGTGAACGTGATAAACACCATCCACATCCCCAAATGGGAACGAGTGCGTACTCTTCGGGGCGACAACTCAACAAAGCAAGTCACCCAGGGTACAAAAATACGGCCGATCATCTTCGATAATACAGACCGTCCAGCCAATTTTCAACCATGGCAATTCAGTTGCACTTATCCTCGACCCAATAGTTGGCGGGTTCCACCACATACGAGCCCCTATTGGCAGGGACAACAGCCCAAACTTGCTGAACCTGGACACAGTGTGCCAGATAGGTTGATCGCTCGAGGGTCAAGCCCGCTAAAAAACATCTTCTCAATATGTCGTACCAGGTGCATAGGTGAGTTTTACAGGCCCACCACCCTGGAGGTTGTCTTTGGATCACGAAACAATCACCATACTGAAGAGTCAGTCTTTGACATTTTCCCTATACAAGAATTCATTACGTACTCCCGGGGCGAACCGCGTTGGCTTGATTCAACGCTGTACCACACTGTGCCTATGGCAAGCATAAAATACCAAGCCCACGTAACATAGTCTCAATTACGGGCAAGGCCGAACTCCACCCAGGCACCGGAAAGTATACCGCCACTGAAGCAGCGAGTTGTTCCTTTTTATTGAACCTCGATTCGACAGCCAACCTCCCGGACACCAACAAAGGAGTCCGAACTACTTTACGGTATGATAGCCCGGCTCGACCAAGCTTCAATCAAGCACTCCGGCATAAGCTGGGGAGGGCCTCGCGGTTCAACCGCTCTATGACACACAAATGTCTCTAAGCATTTTCTTTGCAGGCTTACTTTTGCGCAGAACAGGACTGGCGACATGGAATCAGCTCGGATGCACAAAGAGGGAATATATAAATATTCCCCAAGAGGACAATCGGAATACACTTCACACCCGCACACAACTTCCTCCTGCCCGGTCTCAACAGGTTCCGCCATCATTCCTCTTTTTATAGCATAAACCTTACTCATACACATAGACGTGTCAATTGACTACAGCATATAGAGTTGCATGACACTTACCGGCTGTCATTCCTCATTGACACCTTTTTCATCATAACGACATCCGCACATCATGTCATGCCCTAATACGCCAGGGGATTCATTGCACCCATAATATGGCAACAAAGTCCGGCAAGCTTCTCGGTTGCTCGGCACCCCGAACTTATAGCATTATATGCATCAACTCCGAATCATGTCTTGGGTCATTAGTTGGGTTTGCCCGGCTCCAATGTTTTGGTACCTTACATTCCATTCTATCGGCTAAGGTAGCACTGGGAGAACTACTGCGATTGTGTCTCGATTCTTCCGGATGAGCACCTCAGTGGAGAAAGCCGAAAACTGACTGTCATGATACGGCGAGAGCTGGTCAGCTGTTCGAGAGGTTGTAAAATCTTTAAAGATTTATCCCGCATAATGCCATAATAATATGCAGAGTGCGACGGATCGATCTTCCGATCAGGCGCCGTTAGAGCCCCTCTTGCGGTCTTCCGAACACCAGGGGCTGCGCCTACCATACTCGAATTCCTATTGCTAAGTGAGAGTGATAAAGCCCTATAGTCTGATTGCCTGGTTCGCTGTGCTGAACACCTCCTTCAAGGACCCAAAAATGGGGTAAAGAGTGTTCAGGGTTATCCCGAACACCCACTACAAGAAATATGTCAACTTGTGACCTTGACTATTGGTCACTGAAAGGTCATTGTTTTTCATTTGCGACCTTTTTTGACCAAAAATAGAAGGTCAAAAGCTGAGGGTCGTTAATCGACTATAGCGACCTTCTCTCGTGAGAAGGTCGTGGACGCTTCTGACCAAAATATTCCTACTATGGCGTTTTGGTCACTAGCAACCTCCCCAGGCCACGTAGGCATCCAGCGTGGCAAGCTGATGTGGCACAAGATTCAGCCCGGTCCAATTAGGTGTTTTACATGGGCCGAGCCCATTAATTCAGTCTTTATTATTTTTTTCCTTGGTAATTCTGGTCGGCTTCATGGGCCAAGCCCAACGTTGTAGCCTTTTTGATTGTTGGCCCGTGGCCTTTTATTATTTATTGCTTTTCTATTTTCAGCCATTATATATTCAAGTTGGTCCCACTAGTCAAATGGGTCCCGCTTGTCATGATCATCTCTCAAATTGGTCCCACATGTCAGAAATGTACAAATTTGACATATTATTTTCATAAGTGGACCCATTGGTCAAGTTTCCATTTCACAAGTTTTCAGATCACATACATAATCAAAATAATCATCAAATATACCACTAAATAAATCTATTACAATATTTACAACACATATATGCTACAATATGCTACTCTTCACTAAGTAGAACTTGACGGCTTCACACTTCACAGCTTCACACTTGCTTCAGACTTCACGGCTTCACACTTCACGGCTTTACACTTGAGCATCTGTAAAAGAGGAACAACCACAAATTTAAATCTCAATTGCAGTATATGCAGAAGTAGTTCAAAGTTGAAACAACATCAATTAAACACACGCGCACAGAAACATAGGAGTCAAAATGCAGTATAGGACCAGGACAAGGAAACTCCTGTTATCAAATCAACACACAGCTTGTAGCAAAACAGCACAAAAACATGTGGATATCTCATGTGAGCATCATGTTGTGGTTTTATTAAACAATGACATAGCAACAGAATACAATATCTTCAATGCAAACCAGCAAGAGAATTGCTCCTGCTAGCTGGTGTTGCTGCCACAAAATGCATGACACATTAGTTGGAGTACAAGCTATGGATCTGGATTCTGGACTGAGATCCAACACGACGTATGTACAATGAAGTGCAGATATGAAACTAGCAGGAAATCTAAGTGAACATGGTTTGTACTTCTCACATAAATCTTTACTCTTGTAAATTCAAAGCTATGTTTGATCCCAAACGACATGAGCTGATGATTATAATATATGACACCCTACTGAAGCAATAAACAACAACTCGACTAATTACTACAAAGAAAATAGTTCTTCCCAAGCCTCCATTTTAACAATGTATAAATCTGAGTGAACAGATGTACTCTAGAGCTATGCTGGAACCACTAGCAGAGTAAACAAACAGAGTCCATGTACTCTACTGATAACATTAGACTAGAACTAAGAGCCTCAGAGATCTTGGTGGTTAAGATCATCAAGTGGGATAAACCCATTAAGAGTAGCAAATATTTTGATAACATCTCAGGCTCAAAGGAAAATAAACACCAGCAAACTATTGAATGAATTAAAACCCCAAACAGAGCAAAATCTCTTAAAGAGCACAAAATGGCATGGTGCATCAAGTAGCTGGTTGTGATAATCATGAAGTATTAGTGGGAATCCGAACGATTTTCTTCATCAGGCAGAAGCATGCAGAAGACCCAATATAACACAAAGAGCAACAATGTTGCGACCAACACAAGGAGTGCATGTACGGCCAGTCATAAAGCGGTGCAAATGTAATACAAGAGATGCCATCATCCATCAGAAGTAGCTGGATACACTAATCATGAAATATCAGTGGGAATCCGAACGATTTTCTTCATCACCCGGAATCATGCAGTTCAACCCAACAGAACACAATGAGCACTAAGGTTCATAACCAATGAAGGAATGCATGTACAGTCAGTCTAAAGCAGTAAAATGTGCAAATGTACTTCAGGAGATGGCGTGACCGTCGATTTTCTTCATCACCGTGTAATGCACATCTCATCAGCCAGTGAGAACACAAAAAGAGGATACAAAAATTATCGCTAAGAGGTTTGCAAAAAATCAAAGGAAAGTATTTGCTAAATAATAAAAAGTACTCCCTCAGAATTAATATAAGAGTGTTTAGATCACTAGTTTAGTATTCTAAACACTCTTATATTAGTTTACGGAGGGAGTACATATGTAGTCCAAGAGATGGCATGATCCGTCAGAAGTATTTGGTTGTAATAATCATAAAAATCGGTGGGAATCCGAACGATTTTCTTCATCACCCAGATCATGCACATCTCAGCCAGCAGAACATCACAAGTAACATATGTAAAACAATGATTCTGAGCATGAGCAAACAATGATTCTAAGCATGAGCAAACAATGATTCTATTAGAGTACCAGCAAATCAGACTGAACTTTCCTGGAATGATTAGTATAACTAGACCCATTTTAGTTTAGCAGTACATAAAAGACTAGTAGCAGTCGCACAAGCAACTATTGAGCACTGAAGAAACAGGACAGGGAAACAAAGATACCTCGATGGTGCCCAGCTGCAGCCTCAGAACCCTGCAAAACCACAAGCGACGTTAACATCAAACACACATATAAGACACACCATGTTATGAAATGGACATATAAGACGCACATATAAGACGTTAACATCAAATTCCCAGTTTAGAAAAATAGTATCTTCTTTGCAAAGGTGAAATGAGATGACTGAACTTGATTTGGCTTTTTAGCTTCCATAATTTCTACTAGCATCAGATGTTATGAAATGGACTTACTGAATTATCTGAATCAAGGAAAGAAATCTGCAACTAGCTTCAGACCATCTATTACACAGACTAAGAAATCTATTTCCATCCAACTACGTTTACTTTTCTACAAGACTACAACAGTTTTAGACAACTCCAAAGTCCTAAATTTGTTCACAGGTTATTCAACACAAGTAAATTTGTTCACAGGTTATCTACAAGATTAGAATAGTTTCAGACACCTCACACTAACAGTTTCAGATTTCAACAGATTCAGACAACTGTTTTTCAGACTTGGAACAATTTCAGTAAACTGTTCTTCAGACCACAACAGTTTCAGTAACTATAACAAAGTCTGAATGTCGTGGAAAACAAATGCTGTCACTAACCAAGGGTCCCGGTCAGGAAGACGACGATCTCGAGGGTCCCGCCATAGCCACGATCGGGCAGGTCGACCACGAGCGGGGTGAGCTGAGCCCCTCGGTGTTGGTCACCTAGAAGGATACGTACAAAGAAAAATAGCAGAATTCAGATCATAGCCTGCTGCAGCGAGTGATTGTACAACCAAATTGATTTAGACAGTAAAAGAAGAGCCGGTTAATAAAATGTCCAATTGAATCCACTGGGCGTGATGGAACTGTGCGGAAGTTTGTAAGCTGAAATTGATTGGTGGTGGAGGTCACCTACGAGCAGAGAGGAGGAGGGCAGGAGGGGACGAGCTCACCTACAGCCAGAGAGTAAGATCCATGGCTGATGCATCCCCAGCAGCAGCCATGGTCGAGCACCCCCTCCTCAGGCGCCATCCTGCAGTGAGACAGACAAAAAATCAAGATAATTCAGCTACCGGACAGATGAATTGAACTGAACCGGCACAGCAGTAGACACGAGGAGAGGAAGGGCGGGCGCGTATGGTCTGCTGCATGTCCTTGAGGCCGTCAGCGACGAAGCCGACCTGGTCGAGGTTGCGCTGCTCCTCGTACATGCGCTTGTGCTTGAGGAGCCTGATGGCGCGGGCTTTGATGGCCTCCTGCGAGGGGCCCGGCCTGGCCTTGCGGATCTGCTCCTTGTACCGCGCCACCTCCTCGTCCAGCTTCTTGATCTTCTCGTCCACGCTCTCGCCCGCTTGTTTATCTCAAGGCCACCACCAAATCAGAGCGGCATTGGATTTCGGGCGTGAGAAGGGGAAACGAATCGGGGAGAAGGGAGGGAGAGGAGGGAGGCTGACTTGTTTGGTGGCGTCTGGATGGTGGGCGGCGGGTCCCCTTTTCTTAGCACCGAAGATCTTCTTCATCTCCGGCTCCGGTGGGCAGCGGCGGCGGTTTCTCGGCTGGAGTGGAGGGACCTGGGGAGCAGAGTTAGTGTGTTTCTCTTTGTGTGGAGGCGGCGACGCCTCTCTCTCTCCGTTGCGTGAGGAGAGGAGGGGAGGTGGCGGCGGCGATGGGTCTGAAGGGAGGTGGCGGCGGCGATGGGTCTGAAGGGAGGCGGCGAGGCGGTGGATTTGGATCTAGAGCGGTGTTGGGAGACAGCTGCAAGGGAGCGCTAGGGCTCGCGGGCGGGGCTGTGGGCGAGAGGGTGAGAGGGTGAGGGATATTCTTTCTTTTTTTGAGACAAAGAGGAGGGTGAGGGAGAAAGGGCCGCCGTCGGATCCGGGAGCATCCGACGGCGTTGGAGGCATGATCCACGTGACATGCTCATGGACCAATCAGAACCCATTACACATTATGACCATCTAAATTGGTCGTAATCGACTAAAAATAAAGTGTAGAATCATATAAACAGTTTTATGATACGAGAAACTCAAAAAAAATAAAAACATTCTCATTGTGTCAGCAAATGTGACCTAGTTTTTTAGGAAAACTAACAAACTTGGAATTAGAATAAGACAAATATCTTTAAAAGTTGTTATGAGAAATGAGTTTTTAAGAAAAAATCATTTTCTCAGAGTGACAAAATTCTTTTTTCTGTGAAGAATCTACCAAATATTTATTTCAAAATGGCACCACACCATTTTCCAAAACTATAAGACATTATTTTATGTACAGTTGACCAAATCTTAACATGTAATATGCTTTCGATCCACCTCTCATCAAAAAGACAATTTATGTTTCAAAAAAGAATCTACGTGAGCATTCTTTTTTTCTACTTTTTCACATGAAAAAATTAAAAAAAATGATCTCATATTGTGCACAAGGGTACATCTTGGAATTCCAAATAATGTTGCCTAAGGAATTTTTCATTTTCTTTGCACGGAAAATTCATTTTTCATTTTCCGAGTGCCCAAAAGGAGGTTTTTTTTGTGAAGGACCTACCAAATAATTGTTGCAAAAATGGACCAAATCAATTTTATAAAATACTAGACCATATATAATGCACAATTGACAAAATGGTTGGGTGAAAAAAGTTTTGATCCACCTCTGGTGAAAAAGACGAATTGACGTCGATTCAGTTGGAAACAGGTCAAATTTGAACAGTAGCTGCCTCATAGTTTGCTCTTTATTTTTTCCAAAAATCATTTCTAGGTACATAAGTATCTATTTAATCATAGAAACACCAAAAAAATTCCAAGATTCAACCACTAGCTAGGAACGGTCAAGCCCGCCGTTTTGACCGCATTTTGAAACGGGCATAATAAATTCAAAAAAAAATAAAAAAATTGGAAAACCTTCGCATTGTATCATTATATGTGACCAAGTTTCCAGGAAAAATAATATACTTGTAATACGGTAATTATTTTCAAAAAAGTGTTCTCAGAAATGAGCTATCATGCGTGAAGATTCATGGCTTTCAAGCCAAATGATCAATCTTATGGCCACATTCATGGCATAGTTTGTTAAAATTATCTCATATTGTGCACGAGGGTGCATCTTGGAATTCCAAACAATGTTGCCTAAGGAATTTTTCATTTTCTTTGCACGGAAAATTCTTTTTTCATTTTCCGAGTGCCCAAAATGAGGTTTTTTTGTGAAGAACCTACCAAATAATTATTGAAAAATTGGACCAAATCATTTTTATAAAATACTAGGCCATATATAATGCACAATTGACAAAATGATTGGGTGAAAAAAGTTTTGATCTACCTCTGTGAAAAAGACAAATTGTCGTCGATTCAGCTAGAAACGGGTCAAATTTGAACTGTAGCTGCCTCATAGTTTGCTCTTAATTTTTTCCAAAAATCATTTGTAGGTAAATAAGTATCTATTTAATCATAGAAAGACCAAAAAAATACCAAGATTCAACCACTAGCTAGGAACGGTCAAGCCCGCCGTTTTGACCGCATTTTGAAACGGGCATAAAAAATTCAAAAAAAATCAAAAAATGGAAAACCTTCGCATTGTGTCATTATATGTGACCAAGTTTCCAGGAAAAATAATAAACTTGTAATACGGTAATTATTTTAAAAAGTGTTCTCGAAATGAGCTATCATGCGTGAAGATTCATGGCTTTCAAGCTAAATGATCAATCTTATGGCCACATTCATGGCATAGTTTGTTTAAATGATCTCATATTGTGCACGAGGGTGCATATTGGAATTCCAAACAATGTTGCCTAAGGAAGTTTTCATTTTCTTTGCACGGAAATTCATTTTCAATTTTCCGAGTGCCCAAAAGGAGGTTTTTTTGTGAAGGAACTACCAAATAATTGTTGCAAAATTGGACCAAATCATTTTTATAAAATACTAGGCCATATATAATGCACAATTGACAAAATGGTTGGGTGAAAAAAGTTTTGATCCACCTCTGGTGAAAAAGACAAATTCCCGTCGATTCAGTTGGAAGCGGGTCAAATTTGAACTGCAGCTGCCTCATAGTTTGCTCTTTATTTTTTCCAAAAATCATTTCTAGATAAATAAGTATATATTTAATCAGAAATACATGGTTTGATGGCGAGACATCGAGGTTTGGACGGTGGCCGAGGGCCCCAACTCTAGAGCGCCAGAAGCTCAAGATGTTCACGCAAGGTGGTCACTGTGTGACCGTGGGCGTATGCCATGTGTTCTCGGGCGGCCAAGGCATTTCTAGTGGGTTGGGCACTCCCTGTAGGTGCGAGGAAGAAAATCACAACATAAGATTCTCACGAGGAGACCGATCGATGTCAAACATGAATAAGCGGCCAAGTGTTTGATTTATGATGCGGAAATGCACATGGCTAATGGGCGTGAGTTTTGGCTGAGGATGATCAGTTACTAAGAAGACCGTCTTCACAAATTTTCACCTCAAAAGGAGGAGCCTAGGTGGTACTTGCTTTACAAACTACCACACCGGACATAAAACGAATGTTGAAGCCGGGCTCAAAATAATGAATGGATTGAGCTGGCATTTGGTGGAGGATGGTTATTTGGGCATAGGAAAGCATCAGAGAAAATGGATACCATTTGGAAATGCCAAAGTGGTACTTCCTTCACAAAGTGCTGCTCTGAACATAATAGGAAAATGAATATTTTCGAATTATTTTTGAACTAGGCAAGGAATGTTTTTACATATTTGATGAAGATATGACCCAAAGAATTTATGAGATTTTTTTGTGAATTTTGGGAATGAAAGAAATATAGGTTGCTTCACAACCTAGGGCAAAAACTGCCACATGGACATGACACATAGGCAAAACTGATGAGGTGGCGCCTAGTCATAGCAACCCACCACAATTTACAAGGCTATGACCATCTATATTGGTCGTTAAAAACTATAAATAAGGCAGCGGACTAGCACTGTTTGCTTTATGACCTTTTCGTGTAAGGAAATTACGACCTTTCTGAGCAAAATGGTCGCAATGGTTTAGGGTTTGGAGCCCCTCGAACAGCTTTTGACCAATTGGTCTGAAATGGTCATAGATCTATGACCAATTCTTCCAGGGTCACTGAAAGAAGGTCACTAGTTGACATATTTCTTGTAGTGACCCCCGTACTTTCTACGTGGGGGCAGAAGCTGATGACTAGCCAACTCTCAGGATTCATACATATCAAACGGCCGCACAGGAGGAAAAACTTTTATATAACATTCAATACATAATAAAAGTGCCAGTGACCCGCATTACAAATGACAGCATGACTGTCTTCAAGGAAATATAATGTCTTTTGTAAATTGCTCCGCCACAAGGCGGGCTCCTTTCAGGACACTATCATAATATAATTCGGGCTTGCGGTGCTCCTTACCCTCCGGCGGTCCCTCAATCATCAGCTTTTCAGCATCAAGCTTCCCCCATTTCACTTTTGCACGTGCAAATGTCATTCGTGCGCCTTCTATACAGACTGACCGCTTAATGACTTCGAGCCGAGGGCAAGCACCCACAATCCGCTTCACGAGACCAAAGTAACTGCTCGGAATTGGCTCGGCGGGCCATAGCCGGATAACTAAGTCCTTCATGGCTAGTTCGGCCGCCTGGTGCAGTTCGGTCAACTGCTTCAGCTGATCGAGAAATGGCACCAGATAATTCGGTGCCAAATACCGCGACCAGAAATGCTTTTCCACGGTCTTCTTTTCCTCAGCTCGATAGAATTGAGCAACATCAGATATGATGCGCGGCAGGTCCACAAACGCCCCTGGAGAAATAAGAATTCAATTTGTCACTTTGAATATCTCCTGTTACTACATCAAAATTGCTTTGAATAAGAAAAAGACGTACCAGCCGCAATCCTCCTCGCCTCCTGAATGTCCTTCAGAGCACCTTGGGCTTCCTCCCGAGCATCATTTGCGGCTTGGAGAGCTTGGGCGAGTTCGGATTCTTTCCCTGATAGACTCTGCTCCAAAGTCTCTCTTTTCTTCACGGCCTCCTAGAGCTCTCGTTCAGCTTCAATGACCCTGGCCTCGTGCTTCTTGCGAAGAGCCTGCTCCGCGGCGGCCTTCTTGTAGGCTTCGGCCACATCCTTTTTAAGCGCCTCAATTTTGGCACCCGCCCCTAGAGCACACAATACAAATAATTTCATCAGGTACAACTACTCATTACTGCTAAACTTATCAAGGTTTCTACATACCTTGTTTGTCCTCCAACTGCTTCTTCACTCGGCCAAGTTCTTCTTCGGTCTGCTCCAGACTCTGCTTCAGTTCGGACACTTCCGCAGTATGAGAGGCGGTCGTCGCTACAGACGCATGTTTATCAATGAAGAGATATATGTCATCAACCGAGTCTCCTGCAAAGCGGAAATTTGACCCCCTGTCCGGTTCTCTCTTTTCACCGGACAGTGCATCAGGGGCTACTATCCATACTATAACAATCTTCAAAAGTTCCTAAATCATACCTCAAAGCCTTTTATAAGGCTGATGCAGGACTCATTCAGTCCGCTCTCAGCCGACTGAATCTTTTCAATCACCGCACCCATAAGGGCGCGATGTTCATCGATGATGGAAGCACTCTTTAGCGCTGTCGATAAGCTGCCCTGCACCTCTGGTTGGACAGAGTTTGCCGGCGGCATGGTCACACCTCCTTCAGTCAAGGGGGGCTGCCTGCCTAATCCCGGATCCTTAAAAGTCTCCGGGACCGTGTCTGGCTGCGGGCCCAATCTAAGATCGCCCCCGTCCTCGATGCTCATGGGAACCGTTGCTCCCATGTATCCGGCCCTAGAGGTGTGCCCTCCCTGGTCTGAAACCTTCTGGGATGACACCTCGGTGTCATGCCCAGGTTTCAGGGAAGGGGGCTCCGGAGGCGTCTCGCTCTCTAGGGCATTCGAGCTCAGCGAATCCTCCGACGAGGACTGTTCGGCGCGAGACTTTGCCGTGCTGCACAAAGTGTGGTGCAAGTTAAAATATTACACCTTAGTGATCCTGGACGCAGAGGCATGTTCGTATTTCGTGTACTCACGATTTTACCAGGGGTGGGCCCTGGGATCCCACTCTGGGCTGCTATTGGTAGCCATGGTGGACGCCTCTGGAAGGGGATTTTCCCTCCTCTTTGTCGATTCGGCCTCCAAGGATGAGGAGGCTCTCCTTTTCTTCCCCCCCCCCCATGGAGGACTCGTCTTCTTCCTCCTCCTCGTCATCTTCGAAGGAAGGATGGGCGTTGGGGTCTTCGGATTTTGTGTCCGAAGCACCGCGGTGATGGAGGCCGCTCCGGGTCTTGTTGGCCTCCTTGAAGGCCTCTTTCTTCGGCGCCTTGTAAGGCGCTGGGACCAGCATCTTCATCAGAAGTGGACCTGCCGGTTCTTCTGGCAGCGGGACCGGACAATGTATCCGCCCTGCCTTCTTCGTCCATTCCTGGGGTAACTATGGAAAGCATGATAAAGTGTCTTCCTTGGGATATGCCAGCTAAACATGGATGGATAAAACATAGCGATTACCGAACTTGCGGGGCGGGACAGTTGATACCCATGGTCCTCGGCGGAGTCTGGCCATGGTTTGCTGGACTTGAAGAGCACCTTCCAGATATCCGTGTGCGAGGAGCTGTAGAGCTCCCGCAGGTCCGTGCTCGCCGGATCGTATTCCCACAAATTACAGGTCCGGTGTTGGCAAGGAAGAACCAGGCAAACTAACATCACCTGGAATACATTGACGAGTTTGATGTGCTTATCTACCATGCCCTGGATGCGCGTTTGGAGCACCGACAACTCATCGGATGAGGACCAGTTCAGGCCCTTCTTGGGCCAGGACGTAAGCCGCAGAGGGGCTCCGGATCTGAATTCGGGAGCAGCGGCCCACTTTTTGCTGTGCGGCTCAGTGATGTAGAACCACTGCTGCTGCCACTCCTTGACGGAATCATTGAAGGTGGCTGTCGGCCATCTGACCTAGGGCATCTTGCTCACCATGGTGCGCCCGCACTCGGCGTGCTCGCTATTCACCACCTCGGGCTTCACATTGAAGATCTTCAGCCATAAGCCAAAGTGTGGCGAAATACGGAGGAAGGCCTCGCACGCGACGATAAAGGTCGACATGTTGAGGAAAGAATTAGGGGACAAATCATGAAAATCAATCCCGTAATAATACATGATGCCGCGAAAAAATGGGTGAAGGGGAAACCCGAGCCCATGGACGAAATGAGGGAGAAACACAACCCTCTCGCGAGGTTTCGGATTAGGGACGATTTGTCCCACCGTCAGAAGACGGTGACCAATTTTCTTGGCCAGGTACCCGGCCTCTCGAAGCTTTTTGATATCCTTCTCCTGGACGGTAGAGGCCATCCACTGGCCTCCTGCTCTTGATTCGGACATTTTCGGAGAACCTCTTTTGGTGGAGAAGACGAGTGCTTGGGCGCTAGGGCTCGAGCGGAAGGGAATAGACGAGCGGAAGGAGAAGGCATGGGTGAAGAAGAGGAGGCCCTATCTCTTTATAGAGGCAATAAAAACTTTGCGCCTCCCCACTTGCCTGATAGAACCTGCTCGTTCCCCACTCGTCGCGATTGGCGGTACGGTTGGGCTACCCGCACCCGTATTGATGAGAATCCCGCGATAAGGGGAACACGATCTCTGCTTCGATAAGACGTGCCAATAAAACCGCCTCGCAATATGCGCAGTAGCCGGTTGTGAAACGGTTCGGATAAGGACCAGGCCACAATGTGATATCAAGTTATGAAAAACTGTCAGCGGATTTGATTCGTGAAAATGTATACTCTCTACGGTGGTGTGTGGGAATTATTTTACAGATCCAGACACGATCCTTGTGTTCGAAATTTTCTATGGAGTATTCGGAGATGGAACCCGCCTTGCAATGCTGAAGACAATATGCGCGCTGGACTCATCGTCATTGAAGCCTGGTTCAGGGCCTACTGAGTGAGTCCTGGATAAGGGGCTATCCGGACAGCCGGACTATATACTTTGGCCGGACTGTTGGACTATGAAGATACAAGATTCAAGACTTTGTCCCGTGTACGGATGGGACTCTCCTTTGCGTGGAAGGAAAGCTTGGCGATTCGGATGATTAGATCTCCTTCTCTATAACCGACTCTATGTAACCCTAGCCTCCTCTGGTGTCTATATAAACCGGAGGGTTTAGTCCGTAGGACAAAAAGAACAATCATAATCATAGGCTAGCTCCTAGGGTTTAGCCTCTACGATCTCATGGTAGATCAACTCTTGTAATACTCATATCATCAAGATCAATCAAGAAGGAAGTATGGCATTACCTCCATAGAGAGGGCCGGAACCTAGGTAAAACATCGTGTCCCCTGCCTCCTGTTACCCTTAGCCTAAGACGCACAGTTCGGGACCCCCCACCCGAGATCCGCCGGTTTTGACACCGACACCCATATCAAAATCATGTCTATGAATTGGTGTGCTTGAAAACCAAGGAATGCTTCTATACCTTGTCGGTGTTCTTCTTATTCTGGTTAAGATGAACCAGCTTGTTATTTGTTTGGTGGTTTGGTTTGCATACATGTTCTTTTTCTGCAGAAATATGTTGCGGTTCCTTGCAGAATAAATAAGTAACCATTATAGATAATCTTGTAAATGTAAAATTCTTGGAATTATTGTTTTCCTGCTGTATAATTACCTATTTATTATTTTGCTGATGTTGTAAGTTAATGATGACAACCAGGGCATCCACCACCACGACGACGCTCCGCACATGGTCCTACTCGGCTACAACCTCCTCTACCGCGTATAGCGGTCGCGGTTGTCTGTGGCATCAAGTATAGCCAGTCCATCTCCTACCTCTAGGTCCCTCTTTTGTTCTGTTGTAGAAGTACCTTGCTCGCTCCAATGCATTATATTTTTTCATAAAATGCTCTAGTTAACTGGATTCATACATAAGTTGGCTACTTTTGCTCAAGTTATTTGTGCATTTATAAACCTATTTGAAATTTTCTAGTTCTTGAATGTATCCATGCATAAATGTTTTATACAGATAGTTTTGGAATGTGTTTTTTTGTTAGCTTATGACAAGTTCCAGTTCAGTTTTGTTGTTAACCTCTACAATCCATGTCAGCATATAATAAGTATATGAATGAATCCGTTGAGTATCTGAAACTAGATGTTTTGTTGCTCATATTAATTAAAAAGAGCGGTCAGTTTCTCATCACACACTATTATTATCACTTCATGGCTTGTTTTGTTGTGCCAGGCTATTGTAGGTGCTGAACTGTGATCATGTTTTATGGCCCACATGCATGCTACGTGTTGGATGACTTTGCATGACGTGCACGAAAACTTCATGGCATTCATACTGAATAGCACTTCTTAATTTTCATGCAGAATTGCTCTAGCTCTTCTTAATTTTCATGCATGTTTCTTTCCGGACTTAATCTTACTAAATAGCACCCCATCACTTGATGCTATTGTTATTCACTATATCCTCGCTGTTCTGTTTTCTTGTTGGCAGATATTTTGACTAAGTTCAAGACGAAAGAAGATGTTCAAAGAAGCGCCAAGACATTTTTGTATAGCAAGTTATGTAATAATAGCTGGGTTATCTAGGCATTGTGAACTCAATAATTTCATGTATCTTCTCTCTGTTTTTGAATGAAATGTTGTATGTGTGTTGATGTAACAGATTGTTGCTTCTTGTTATTTGAAGTATTACACTTGTTTTCTGTCTATTTTGATTTAAATATTGGTTGTTTAATTATTGGCATATTGAAATCTGAGGAACATGACCATGACAAAGAAGGACCCACAAACCAGAATCAGAAATTTGGGACCCACTTATCAGAACCTGACAATTGGGACCCATTTGAAAAAAAAAGAAAAAACAGGCCACAACCCAAAAATAAAAAGACCGAATTATAGGGCCTGGCCCATGTAGCTTACCCAAATTGAAAGAAAAGTAACAACAAATGGGCAGAATTAATGGGCTCGGCCCACATAGACACCTAATTGGACCGGGCTGATTCTTATCCACGTCACCTTGGCACGCTGGATCCTACGTGGCTTGGGGAGGCTGCTAGTGACCAAAATTTTGGTCGAAGAACCAACGACCTTTTACATATCACAGAGAAGGTCATTAATTTCAGTTTACGACCGCCAGCTTTTGACCTTCTTTTTTTGGTCACAAAAAGGTCGCAAATGAAAAACAATGACCTTTCAGTGATCAATAGTCAAGGTCACAAGTTGACATATTTCTTGTAGTGGTTCAAGGAGCCAGCGACACGGATGATGGGGTCGCCGGTGTCTCCTCAGAGCGCCAGGCCTGACGCTTAGTCGGACCCGTCATCCTGCCGCCCGCTACCCTCGTCATCGCTGTCGCTGTCCTCCTCGCCACTCCCGCTCGAGAAAGAATCTTCGTCATCAGAGGAGCTCTCCACGCAGCACCTTACGTGAGTCCCGAAGTGCCTGAAGACCTTGACGGAGAGGAGGCCACTCTCTATTAATTTAAAATGGAGAGTGAGCCCCTCCATCAGGCTGTGGATACGAGAAAAAAGTCTTCCACCCTCGGCGAAGATACATGACGTGAGGGGCGGGGAACTCGACATCGGCCCATGTGCCGCTGTTCCCACAACCCCTCATATGCAGCCACAGCGCCTGCGGTGGGTCCAGCTCCATCTCCTGTGCAAATGGTGTCGGGAGGCGAAGATGACGGTGCGGTGGCTCGCGCAACCTGATGAAGAACTCGTAGGGATTATCCCCGACGTGGCCCTCCACCGGGGGAGGTGTCACGCCCAATATGCGACCCTATCCAAAAGGAACTCGACGGTCCCAGCAAGGATAGACCCGCATATTGAACCGCTTTTGCAAGGTGGATATCATTACATCAACATTACATAATAGAAGGGGATACATACAAAAAGGCACAAATGCCACAAGAATACATCGTCCTCATATACAAGATCTCAACATCCGACTACGGATGAAACATAAACAGAAACTCAAACGACATCCACCGTGCTAGCCCAGGCTGCCGACCTGGAACCTATCCCCTGATCGAAGAAGAAGCAGAAGAAGAACTCCAAAATAAGCGAACATCGCTCTCACGTCATGATCATCGCAAACCTATACCTGCAACTGGTGGTGTAGTAATCTGTGAGCCACGAGGACTCAGCAATCCCATTACCATGGGTATCAAGACTAGCAAAGCTTAAAGGGAAAGGAAGGGGTAAAGTGGTGAGGTTGCAGCAGCGACTAAGCATGATATGGTGGCTAACATACGCAAATGAGAGCGAGGAGAGAAACAAAGGAACGGTCGTCAACTAGTAATGATCAAGTGATCCTGAACTCCTACCTACGTCAGACATAACCCAAGAAACCGTGTTCTCCTCTAGATCAACCCCGAAAAGAGACACTCACGGTAACGCACACGGTTGGTGTATTTTAATTGAGATCCACTTCGGGTTTTTCTACAACCGGACATTAACAAATTCCCATCTGCCACATAACCGCGGGCACGGCTTTCGAAAGTTCAAACCCTGCAGGGGTGTCCCAACTTAGCCCATGATAAGCTCTCGCGATCAACGAAGGAATAGACCTTCTCCCCGGGAAGCCCGATCAGTCTCGGAATCACGGCTACAAGACATTTCACAGCAATAAAACAAGACCAGCAAAGCCGCCCGGATGTGCCGACAAATCCTGATAGGAGCTGCACATATCTCGGTCTCAGGGCACACCCGGATGAGCAGTCCATACAACTAAAACCAGACCTCAAGTTGCCTTGAGGGGGCGCTGCACAGGGCTCTAGTTCGGGCCAAGACTCGAAGGAGCACCGTCCGGGGGCTAAAATAAAGATGACCCTCGGCTCCGAAACCCAAGGGAAAAAGGGCATAGGTGAGGCAAATGGTAAAACCAATGTTGGGCCTTGCCGAAAAGTCTTATTCAAAGCGAACTGTCAAGGGGTCCCATAAATCACCCGACCGCGTTAGGGACGCAAAAAATCCGGGAACATAACACCGATATGACGGAAACTAGGGCGGCAAGAGTGGAATGTAACACTGTGCATAAGGCCGAGCCTTCCACCCTTTACCAAGTATATAGATGCATTAATAATATAAGAATATTGTGATATCCCAACAAGTAAACATGTTCCAACAAGGAACAACATCTCCATGTTCCAACAAGGAACAAACTTCATCTTCACCTGCAACTAGCAACGCTATAAGAGGGGCTGAGCAAAGCGGTAACATAGCCAAACAACGGTTTGCTAGGAAGGGTGCAAAAGGTTAGAGGTTCATGGCAATTTGGGATGGCTTGATAAACAGGTAATAGGTAGCGCGGCATAGGGATAGAACGAAGCAACTAGCATAGCAATGATAGTAGTGAGATCCAGGGTAGCGGTCATCTTGCCTGAAAACCCGCAAGGAAGAAGAACGAGTCCATGAAGAAGACGAACGGATGAAACCGAACCAAGCGTAGACGAACGAATCCTCACGATCGCAACGAAACAGGAACTAACAAGAAGAAGCACACAACATAGTAAACACATCACACATGAACAAGACATGATGCACAAACAAGCATGATGCGTGACAAAGCTACATGAAGCTACCCATGGCAAGAGATGATGCAAACAAGAGCAACACGTCAAAGCAAGTTTAAATGAGGCCGGAAACAACATAGAACAATTCCGGTAAGTCCTCATATGCAAATTTCGAAATTGGTCCAGATCTGAATAAACCTTATGTTCAAGTTTTTGAACAGCAAGTTAAGATGCACCACGATGATCTACACGAAATTCTAGTCAAGTTACATATAAAGTTCATTAGATTCGGAGCTACGGCCTAGAAGATATGAGCAAAACAAGTTAAGCATGGCATTGATGCAAAATGCATACAAACATCAAGCAAACACCTTAAAAACAAGGATCCAACATGATAATATGAAACTACATGCAAAATCAAGGAAGCTTCATATAGAGCACACTCAAAACGGAGCAACGGTTCAACACATACACCCTATACAAGTTATAGCAACAAATCTGCCCCTAACAGCAAGTAGGCATATTGCAAGCATCAAAACAACATGCTACAGGACCTCAACATAATAACAAAAGGCATGGGCATGATGTACAGGTAAAGCATTACAAAACATGAGGACTGAGCTATCTCCAGAAATCACTAGAACATGCTCAAAATGACATGGCAAGATTGCAACTAATAACAGTTTCAGGCATTGCAGAAATTAACATCAGGTTGCAATGTTTAGAGCTATGAAACAACATGTTACAAGAACTTATAATGGCAAACAAAGGCACGGCATGAATTTACTAATTTCATAGAACAAAAGTCCTTTAGTGGCCATAAGCCAAAAAGGATTAGAAAATATAGTAACACCCATGTCAATATCGAAAGTTTCGTTAACAGATTCAGCAACATGGCATGTCAAAAACTGATAACAAGTAGGCATGTTTACAAGCTCGATGCACTCACTACAGAGCCTTATATGATAAACTAAGCATACATACATCAATAAGACATGGCATAGAAGACATACATGGCAATAAGAATAACATAGCATACATGGATCAACCACAACAACCTTGGCAAATTTGAATAACATGTATACAATCTGCCATGAAACATTTGATAGCAAAAGTAGAGCTCGATTGACTCAAGCTATGGCACTCCATAATTGCAAACAAGGGCATGGATGAATAGAGCAAAACATTTTTAACAAAACATCCTTACTGAAGTATCTCAAAATATGCATGGATCTCTCTGTAGCATCAGGTTAACATGGCATCAAAATAACAGCAAAACAGGGCTGAAATCAGCAACAACAAGACACCTAGTTTGCATGATCATGCTTGTGCTAGTCACCACATTGATCACAAAAATACATAGCAAGCGCCACTGTAAAGAAGACATGGCATATTGCAAAACACATGTAGGACTCAAGTCCATAGGATGCACACATCAATCATGGCAAAAATGACAAAAGTGCAAGTTCTGATAAAAATCAGAAACTAACAACACATAGCACTCTTCTAACAGCATTTCGGGCATCAATATGAGCTCAAATGAAAATTATGCAATGAGATGAAATGATACACTCATCGAGGCGAACATTTTGACATATTACACGCGCAAAACGGAGCTACATGCACAGAGTTACGATGCGATGAAAATGGCACAAAATATCACATATGCTCGGGACTTAGCCAAATTTTCAGGAAAATAACATATGAGCGCAAAATAACTATATCTCGCACGGCCGGGGGAAAAGGCGGGCGCTCACCATGCGGGCCGTGGCCCAAGACGGGGAGGGGCAAGGCAGGCGGGCCGGGGCAGAGATGGGCTGGGTCGGCTGGAGCTGGGCCGTGGCCCACGAGCGGGCGCCGCCCCGAAGCTCGAGCGGGCGAGGCCATGGCGCACGTGGCGGCGGCCAGGCGAGGTCCGCGACGGAAGGCCGTGGAGGGGGCCGGGTAGCGGAACGGGCGGATCCCGCTTGGGGACCCGGATTCAAGGCGTCGGAGGAGGTCGGCGGCGATCGAGTGGCTGCCCGGCGAGGAGAACCCGGCAATGCAAGGGCGATTCTCGCGGAGGACTTAGGCAGGGGGGAGGTTAGGGGGCGACGAGGAGGGCGGTGAGAAGGATGGAGCAGGGCGGCGCGACCGGCCGGGTCGATAAGGGCGGGCGAGACGGCGAGCGCCCGGCGAGGCGGCGGGGATACGCCGCGGCGGGGTTGGGGCGGCGCAGAGGACGCCGGCCGCCAGCGGCGGGCAGAGCGGGCCTCGCCCAGATCGGGGCCTGTGGCGGGCTGCCACGGGCCCTGGAGGGTCGGCGGCGGCGGGGAGCTGTGGAGGCGACGTGTCGCCTTCCTGCTGGTCCGGGCGCTGTCATGCGCGGTGGAGGCTCGTGGGGCGCGCCACTTGGCGGCGGTGGGCTGGTTTACGCTGAAACGAAGGCCGGCGGCTGGGAGGTTAGGGGAGGAGGCTAGGGGTAGATTTAGCCCGAAAATGGACGTGGGGGTGTCCATTTATAGCAGTTTTTGGCTAGGATTTGGTCTGGGGGGGTTTTTGAACCCTCCGATCGTGATCGGACGGTTCCGGACGCGAGGAGAGGTGGGTTGGCCTAGGTGGGCTGCAAGTGACCGTCTAGAAGGCCTCGGGCGGAGAAGAGAGGGGGAGAAGTGAGGCCCGGGGACTGTTCCGGAGACCGAAACGTCCGATGATTAAACCGGCAACGGTGCCGCTACGAATGACGGTTGGGCTATCAAACGAGCTCGAATGCGATTTAAACTTGACAGCGCCTGTCTACACTATAATAAGACCGCATGCCAAGTTGCATCCCATTCCGAGAACATTTTTTTATGCCACTCACGAAATAAGGTAAAAGGAGGCGCCGGAGGACATAGGAGTGCCGGATTGCAAAACGGACAACGGGGAAAATGCTCGGATGCATGAGACGAACACATATGCAAAATGAAATGCACATGATGACATGATATGAAATGCATATGATGACATGGCAAAGTGCAACACGCAAGCACATGACATGGCAACGACGGCGAATAACTGGCGGACACCTGGCGCATCGAAACCGTGGCATTACAACACTCCTCCACTAACAAGAGATCTCGTCCCGAGATCTTAGGACCGAGACGGAAGGGAAAAGGAATGAGGTGCAACAAGAACTCAAAAGAAGAAGCAAAGAATCGAAATCACACGAGAAGAAGAGAGAAACGACGAGAATGACGAGAATCGAAAGCTCACAGAAACAGATAGGCTATCAAACAACTCTGGTTAGAACGAGATAAGAAACGAATAAGACTGAAAGGATTTAGGCAGCACACCGGTTGAAAATGGAAGGATAGAACACGAACTTAAGATGATGGAATGATACTTGATGAAGACATGACACAAAACCTCCAGAAAGAATTGAAATAAAGGAATGAAAAGAATTTAGAAGGAATGATTGAACGAAGTTGTTGAGAAAATCAACAGCGAAAGAATAAGCTTGATGTGGACTTATGGATAACATCTCAAAATTATGAGGTGATCGCCGACCACAAATGGAAAAGATTAAATACCTGAGAAGAACGAAGAAATGCAAAACTCCACTTCAAAAGAATACGGAGAATTAATTGCACTTCGAGACGCAAGAAGAAAAGATACTTGAACTCCACCAACAAGAATCTTGATGAACTCTTGAAGAATAACTTAAATCATGAAGAACCACCATGAAGAACTCCGGTAACAAAAAGGATGATGAGATAGAATTGAAGGATGAAAGAATAAGATTAAAGCTTGCGGTGATTTAGATGGAGGTTTCCGACGAGATGGCCGAGGAAACTGAACTCCGGAAAAGAAAAGATGAAAACACTTGGAACTAGAATTTATTCAACAAGAACAAATTCCGAAGAAAAAGATTAATCACTTGGATGAAATAAGAATAAGATTTATTGTATACTTATCCTTCATCAATTTAAATAGATGACAAGCAATGGATTTTGCATACTACTTATTCTTCTTGAAAAGGATTGAGAAGTGACATAATGCAAACTTGAGAAGGTCTTCATGAACCACCGGTAGGATTGAAAAGAATGAATGAATTATAATGATAATCAAGGAAAAGAATCTTGAACGAACCACCGTTAGAATTTGAAAATGACTGATGAAAGAGAATGAATCACCGGAAAAATCAGAGAAGCACGGAGATACTTGAGGGAATTAAAATGCAAAAGAACAAAGAGATCGCGAACTGACAGAAGAATACTTGAACGAAGCACCGGAAGAATATTGAGACGAACGAAGGGGCACGGATATAGAATAATTGGAGAGAGAATTTGAAAAACTTAGGATGGAGAGATATTCCGAAAAGATGGCCTCCGGATGATCGAGAGAGAAAGCGACTCCTGAAATACTCCGGATGGATGAAGGGAATTTGCCCAACTGGAAACAAATAGATAGGATAAAATCGAGCTAGCACTGCGAATCTCCGGGGGAACGGAAAAATTTAAGAGAAAAATCTACGACGGTCTTCAAATGATGAGGAGAAACACCACCAAAATTACTGAGAAACTCCGGAAGAAAGAAAAAAGCAGAGAGGTTGAGTCAACAATGAAATGATTTGAAATCGATCTTGAAAAGGCATCTGACTGATGAAATTCATTCTTACGTCAAACTCCAAAAAGAATTGAGAATAACCCCGGGGAAATTAGAAAAGTCAGGTAAGATCCTGGGAAAAAACCTGTGGGTTAGGGCCCACTGAAAAGAAAACACCGTTGGAAAGGGATGTTGACCAGATAGATGATGCAACGGAAGAACTGAAATATTTGACTGAGGTGACAACCTCGAACTAATTAGAACACAGACGAATCTCCTGAGATGTCTTCGGAACTCCGGAATGATTAAATGGCGAGAGGCAAATGAGCAAGGAGAACACTTGATCCAAGGAAAGAATATGATCAACTCGAAAAACTTGAATTGAATTCATCGGAAAAGAAAAGAGATGAAGAATGTCGTACAAAATGAGAATTCGCCGGTTGACATAATTGAAGGAAGATTGAAGAGGCTCCATACGAATGAAATTGATGGTCGAAAGGAACTCGAACTCCAGGAGTAACAGGGTGGGAGGGCGGGAAAAAACAAAGGCAACTTGGAAGGGGAAACCGACGAATAACTTGAAGAGAAAACACCGGTTGAAATCACTGAGGAATGAAAGCAAAGACTTCGCACTAGTAGGATGGATACTCGATTATGGACTCCTGTTCTGTGAAGAAGAAGGGTGGGCGGGTGGGAAAAACAAGGACAACTTCGGACAAGGAAAAACAACGACGTCGGAGGAAGAACTGAGGATTGAACTTGCAAAACAAAGAGGGTCGAATCACCATGACGAGAAATGCACCGGATAAAAGAGCCGAGGAACCACTACCGGAAAACCAACTGCGTGAACCTAAAGAAAAATTTGAAGGGGAAGAGAAGTAATTCAAAACACCTACGTCAAGATTCCTGACCAGAGCGACGAAGGGGCTGAGGAGTAAAAAGAATTCCCACTCTCCGATATAACTAGACTCCGAAAAACAGTTTTCTTCTAGACTCAACAACGGCCAAACTACACGATCAATCAAGGGGGCTCCTAAGGTCGGTCGAGGCTCTGATACCAACTTGTCACGCCCAATATGCGACCCTATCCAAAAGGAACTCGACGGTCCCAGCAAGGATAGACCCGCATATTGAGACGCTTTTGCAAGGTGGATATCATTACATCAACATTACATAATAGAAGGGGATACATACAAAAAGGCACAAATGCCACAAGAATACATCATCCTCATATACAAGATCTCAACATCCGACTACGGATGAAACATAAATGTAAACTCAAACGACATCCACTGTATAGCCCAGTCAGCCGACCGAACCTATCCCCGATCGAAGAAGAAGCGTAAGAAGAACTCCAAAATAAGCGAACATCGCTCTCACGCCATGATCATCGCAAACCTGTACCTGCAATCGGTGGTGTAGTAATCAGGAGCCACGAGGACTCAAAGAATCCCATTACCATGGGTATCAAGACTAGCAAAGCTTAAAGGGAAAGGAAGGGGTAAAGTGGTGAGGTTGCAGCAGCGACTAAGCATGATTTGGTGGCTAACATACGCAAATGAGAGCGAGGAGAGAAACAAAGGAACGGTCGTCAACTAGTAATGATCAAGAAGTGATCCTGAACTCCTACCTACGTCAGACATAACCCAAGAAACCGTGTTCTCCTCTCGATCAACCCCGAAAAGAGACACTCACGGTTACGCACACGGTTGGTGTACTTTAATTGAGATCAACTTCGGGTTTTTCTACAACCGGACATTAACAAATTCCCATCTGCCACATAACCGCGGGCACGGCTTTCGAAAGTTCAAACCCTGCAAGGGTGTCCCAACTTAGCCCATGATAAGCTCTCGCGATCAACGAAGGAATAGACCTTCTCCCCGGGAAGCCCGATCAGTCTCGGAATCCCGGCTACAAGACATTTCACAGCAATAAAACAAGACCAAAGAAAGCCGCTGGATGTGCCGACAATCCTGATAGGAGCTGCACATATCTCGGTCTCGTGGCACACCCGGATGAGCAGTCCATACAACTAAAACCAGACCTCAAGTTGCCTTTAGGGGGCGCTGCACAGGGCTCTAGTTCGGGCCAGCACTCGAAGGAGCACTGGTCCGGGGGGGGCTAAAATAAAGATGACCCTCGGGCTCCTGAAACCCAAGGGAAAAAGGGCATAGGTGAGGCAAATGGTAAAACCAATGTTGGGCCTTTGCCGAAAAGTCTTATTCAAAGCGAATCGTCAAGGGGTCCCATAAATCACCCGACCGTTAGGGACGCAAAAAATCCGGGAACATAACACCGATATGACGGAAACTAGGGCGGCAAGAGTGGAACAAAACACTGTGCATAAGGCCGAGCCTTCCACCCTTTACCAAGTATATAGATGCATTAATAATATAAGAATATTGTGATATCCCAACAAGTAAACATGTTCCAACAAGGAACAACATCTCCATGTTCAACAAGGAACAAACTTCATCTTCACCTGCAACTAGCAACGCTATAAGAGGGGCTGAGCAAAGCGGTAACATAGCCAAACAACGGTTTGCTAGGAAGGGTGCAAAAGGTTAGAGGTTCATGGCAATTTGGGATGGCTTGATAAACAGGTAATAGGTAGCGCGGCATAGGGATAGAACGAAGCAACTAGCATAGCAATGATAGTAGTGAGATCCAGTAGAAGCGGTCATCTTGCCCGAAACCCGCAAGGAAGAAGAACGAGTCCATGAAGAAGACGAACGGATGAAACCGAACCAAGCGAGACGAACGAATCCTCACGATCGCAACGTAAACAGGAACTAACAAGAAGAAGCACACAACATAGTAAACACATCACACATGAACAAGACATGATGCACAAACAAGCATGATGCGTGACAAAGCTACATGAAGCTACCCATGGCAAGAGATGATGCAAACAAGAGCAACACGTCAAAGCAAGTTTAAATGAGGCCTAAACAACATAGAACAATTCCTAGAAGTCCTCATATGCAAATTTCGAAATTGGTCCAGATCTGAATAAACCTTATGTTCAAGTTGTTGAACAGCAAGTTAAGATGCACCACGATGATCTACACGAAATTCTAGATAAGTTACATATAAAGTTCATTAGATTCGGAGCTACGGCGTAGAAGATATGAGCAAAACAAGTTAAGCATGGCATTGATGCAAAATGCATACAAACATCAAGCAAACACCTTAAAAACAAGGATCCAACATGATAATATGAAACTACATGCAAAATCAAGGAAGCTTCATATAGAGCACACTCAAAACGGAGCAACGGTTCAACACATACACCCTATACAAGTTATAGCAACAAATCTGCCCCTAACAGCAAGTAGGCATATTGCAAGCATCAAAACAACATGCTACAGGACCTCAACATAATAACAAAAGGCATGGGCATGATGTACAGGTAAAGCATTACAAAACATGAGGACTGAGCTATCTCCAGAAATCACTAGAACATGCTCAAAATGACATGGCAAGATTGCAACTAATAACAGTTTCAGGCATTGCAGAAATTAACATCAGGTTGCAATGTTTAGAGCTATGAAACAACATGTTACAAGAACTTATAATGGCAAACAAAGGCATGGCATGAATCTACTAATTGCATAGAACAAAAGTCCTTTAGTGGCCATAAGCCAAAAAGGATCAGAAAATATAGTAACACCCATGTCAATATCGAAAGTTCCGTTAACAGATTCAGCAACATGGCATGTCAAAAACTGATAACAAGTAGGCATGTTTACAAGCTCGATGCACTCACTACAGAGCCTTATATGATAAACTAAGCATACATACATCAAGAAGACATGGCATAGAAGACATACATGGCAATAAGAATAACATAGCATACATGGATCAACCACAACAACCTTGGCAAAATTGAATAACATGTATACAATCTGCCAGGAAACATTTGATAGCAAAAGTAGAGCTCGATTGACTCAAGCTATGGCACTCCATAATTGCAAACAAGGGCATGGATGAATAGAGCAAAACATGTTTAACAAAACATCCTTACTGAAGTATCTCAAAATATGCATGGATCTCTCTCAGAGCATCAAAGTTAACATGGCATCAAAATAACAAAGAAAACAGGGCTGAAATCAGCAACAACAAGACACCTAGTTTGCATGCTCATGCTTGTGCTAGTCACCACATTGATCACAAAATACATAGCAAGCGCCACTGTAAAGAAGACATGGCATATTGCAAAACACATGTAGGACTCAAGTCCATAGGATGCACACATCAATCATGGCAAAATGACAAAGTGCAAGTTCCGATAAAATCGTAAACTAACAACACATAGCACTCTTCTAACAAAGATTTCGGGCATCAAGATGAGCTCAAATGAAAATTATGCAATGAGATGAAATGATCTACTCATCGAACATTTTGACATATTACACGCGCAAAACGGAGCTACATGCACAGAGTTACGATGCGATGAAAATGGCACAAAATATCACATATGCTCGGGACTTAGCCAAATTTTCAGGAAAATAACATCTGAGCGCAAAATAACTATATCTCGTGACGGGCGGGGAAAAGGCGGGCGCTCACCATGCGGGTCGTGGCCCAAGATGGGGAGGGGCGAGGCAGGCGGGCCGGGGCAGAGATGGGCTGGGCCGGCTGGAGCTGGGCCGTGGCCCACGAGCGGCGCCGCCCCGAGCTCGAGTGGCGAGGCTGGCGTGGCTTGCGGCGGCCAGGCGAGGTCCGCGACGGAAGGCCGGAGGGGGCCGGGTAGCGGAACGGGCGGATCCGGCTTGGGGACCCTGATCTGGCGCCGGAGGAGGTCGGCGGCGACGGGAGTGGCTGCCCGCGAGGAGAACCCGGCAGCAAGGAGCTCTCATGGAGGACTTAGGCAGAGGGGGGAGGTTAGGGGGCGACGAGGAGGGCAGGAGAAGGATGGAGCAGGGGCGGCGCGACCTGGCCGGGGTCGACAAGGGCGGCGAGACGGCGGAGCGCTCCGGGCGAGGCGGCGGGATACGCCGGCGGCGGGGTTGGGGCGGGCGCAGAGGACGCCGGTCGGGCCAGCGGCGGGGCGAAGCGGCCTCGGCCGAGATCGGGGCCCAGGGCGGGCCGGCTACAGGCCCTGGAGGGCTGGCGGCGGCGGGGGAGCCAGGGAGGCGACGTGTCGCCTTCCCGTTGGTCCGGGGCGCTGGCTGCGGCGGTGGAGGCCCATGGGGGCGCGCCACTTGGCGGCGGTGGGCTGGTTTGGCGCTGAAAACGAGGCGCCGGCGGCTGGGAGGTTAGGGGAGGAGGCTAGGGGTAGATTTAGCCCGAAAATGGACGTGGGGGTGTCCATTTATAGCAGTTTTTGGCTAGGATTTGGTCTAGGGGGGTTTTTGAACCCTCCGATCATGATCGGACGGTTCCGGACGCGAGGAGAGGTGGGTTGGCCTAGGTGGGCTGCAAGTGACCGTCTAGAAGGCCTCGGGCGGAGAAGAGAGGGGGAGAAGTGAGGCCCGGGGACTGTTCCGGAGACCGAAACGTCCGATGATTAAACCGGCAACGGTGCCGCTACGAATGACGGTTGGGCTATCAAACGAGCTCCGAATGCGACGAAACTTGACAGGCGCTCTGTCTACACTATAATAAGACCGCATGCCAAGTTGCATCCCATTCCGAGAACATTTTTTTATGCCACTCACGAAATAAGGTAAAAGGAGGGCGCCGGAGGACATAGGAGTGCCGGATTGCAAAACGGACAACGGGGAAAATGCTCGGATGCATGAGACGAACACATATGCAAAATGAAATGCACATGATGACATGATATGAAATGCATATGATGACATGGCAAAGTGCAACACGCAAGCACATGACATGGCAACGACGGCGAATAACTGGCGGACACCTGGCGCATCGAAACCGGGGCGTTACAGGAGGGGCCGCTGGCGGAGGCGAGGCCGATGCGCCGCCCCGTCCTCCTCTTCCCCAAGCGCCGCGATAGCCTCGACCCTGCCCCTCCCCCTGCCTCTAACGTCTGGCTCCACCACCACGAGCTCTTGGGAAGGGGCGACATGTTGTCTAGCAGAAACCCTCGCCGCCACCGATGAAGCGTCACCACGCCCTCTCGCCATGGCAGAAGGGAGGAAGGAGTGAGAATGAGGAGAGGCAGATGGCGAAGGACTGAGAGGCGCCATTCCTTCTGCTCCCCTCTTTATAAAGGGACGGGATTGGGGCTCGGGCATCCCTTTCGGCCAATCCGGCTCATTAAGGTGACAGCGGGTGAGGCCGTCGACCGCCCTCCCGCCCATTTGAAGGCGCGTGGGAATCAACCCACGCGGGCCCGACTTCCTGTATCCCGCGCGCCTGTCATTCGCTCTGGGTCGTGCATGCGGCGTACGTGGCGCGAGAGACGGGCGTAATGAGACACGTGGAGCGACTGTTCCCAGGTAAGGGATGTAAATGAGCGGCACCCCTGCGGTCTCGAAGGGACACGCAAGCCGCATCTTTACTGTTCACCGTAAGATGACGCCAGCGTGCTTCGGTGACACGCGCGTGCAACCCCCACGTCACGCGTTCAATGCAGGTCGTGGGGAAGCGCAGCGGACGAAAAATTACCGTGATAAAAATCGCCCCGCCTGCCCGTGCACAGTTCTGCGCCTGGCCCAACAACGTGCCACGCTTATGTGTGGACCAGGTCCGGGGCTCCTGTCGGTGTACTACAATAGGGGCGCTCTTTTGTACCCCTTATTTGTGCACGGGCAGTCAGAGCTGCGCCCGCGACCATACTTAAGCAGGGCAGAGGCAGGAAATCAGAGCCACAAGACGACCCAAGCTATGCCAAGGTAGAGGCGTAAAGAACAAGAAGGCGAAGTGGTTTCCCCCAGCAATATCCTTGCCGGGGCGGCCTCCACGGCCCCGGCAAGGGCCTTGCCGGGGCAGCCTACCTGACGCCAGCAGGGCGCGCCACCCATGAGCCGCCAACCACGCTGGGACCAAGGCTCGGGAGGCACCTCCGTGAAGGCATGCAGATCTTTGTAAAGACAAGAACAAACACTCTAAGTCAGAAGACTGGAAGACGGAGAACCTCAGCGAGATCCTTGCCGAGGAAGCCCACAAGACCCACGACAAGATCCTTGCCGGGGACGACCCGCAACGCCACTGTCAGGACCTCGATTCCAAGTCACATCGACCTAGCTGGTAACACCTCATATCACTTTGTGGCCTCACGCACGGTATTCCCACGGGTGTCGCCTTACCATGGCCCGGGACCGTTTGCGCCTTTTGGCTCACGTATATGATAGTGTCGCTAGCATCCACATGACAAAGAACCCGGGCCGACATGGCTAGTCGTGCACCCAAAGTGGCGCTAACCTATGGGGACAGGCATACATGAATCACTTCGAGCATGTCGGTCATCAACGTATGAACTCGGGCTGTAGCACTGGCTAACAGGACTCCGGTATCCCGGTCAGAAAGGCTAGGCAGGACTCGAATATCACCGCTGACATTTCCCGAGGGGATGTATATAGGAACGAAATGAAACACATGCCGCCACCAAGTGTCCAAGCAGTAGTGCTGGGTTAGCAGGACTCCGGTGAACCGGGCTGTAGCGGACTACTATCGCCGTAAGCACGAGACTACATTTCCCCATATGAGAGGCTGCCAAGGATAAACAACTAGATTGTCGGATCCCACTCATACCAAGCATTTCAAACATACACGCAATATTCCCGATATGAGTAAATACAACAAGGCATCACAACAAAACTCTACAACTCAAGTACTTTATTTAAGAGGCTCCGAGGAGCCATACATAACATATTCATACAGGTAGGGTACACATGACCCAACACGCAAGTCATACAACATACAAACACAAGCGGAAGCAAACTAGTCTGAGTACAGACTCTAGAAAGAAAGAAAGCTTGTTGGAGCCTTTCTATCTACAATGGCCCTTCACAAGTCTTAGATCGCCACCTGGGTGGCTAGTTCACCTGTCAAGTCAACATCTACATACAATCCGTCGGAGGGGTAGTATTGTCCTCTCGGAAAACATTGATTAAGCAAACATGAGTACAAAAGTACTCGGCAAGTCTTACCACGTAATCCTATCATACATGCACATTCTCAAGGAAGGAAGTGGAGTTATTTGCAAGAAGCCAGCTTTGACTCTTGGCTAAGCTATCCCACGTAACACACTTTGTAAAGCATTTGTCGTATTAACGAGTCCACTAATCACCATCACAATACTCCACCGTGGATCCTCTCTCGTCATCCCCGAGAGGGCCATCCACGATACTCACACTTATCTTGAGGCTTTTAGTAGTATCCATTTACTTGTCTATGAACTGATATAGGTAACCCAAGTCCTTTTCCGTGGACACGGCTATTCGAGTAGATCATATTTAACCCTGCAGGGTGTACTTCTTCACACACGCTCACCACTTATCGTCGCTATTACACGACATGTACTCGGCAACCTTCAAGCGGAAGCCCAACGTGGGTGTCGGCCACAGCCTACCTAAACACTCAAGTCCCTAGTCCAGGTTTATCGCCTATTCGGGTTCCATCCGCAGGAGTCCGCCGAGGTTTCCATACAGCCCCGAACGATGTGTGTGCAGGGTTCCCGAGATACCAAACGGCACTGCAGACACCGGGCCACGTGCCTACCGCAACACAACCCACCCCTAAGGTCAGCGTTGCGCCCCCAAAGATACTACAAACACCACAAACTACTTGCAACTCCCGGACTAAGAACAAGCGTGGTTAAGAAGCCGAGAGGGTCAATTAAGGATCCCAATGTGTGGTAGTAACTGTCTCATGGATCACAAACACAGATCTCAGTTCTTAGGTTCGGCTTCAATGAAACAACCCACCATGTACTCCTACATGGCCTCTCATCGATACCTTTACCAAATCGTGTTTAACACTTTCACTCTCGAACCAACACAACCTTTCACTCCAGTTCATCATCCCGATGAGCCGGACTGACACAACTCTAAGCATAGCAAGCATAGCATGGTAGGAATCACAAACATGGCTCAATCAACTCCTACACATACTAGTGGGTTTCATCTAGTTACTGTGGCAATGACAGGTCATGCAAAGGAAGTGGGTTCAACTACCGCAGCACACAACAGTTGAATCGCGTTGTCTTAATGCAGTAAACGAGAGCAGAAGCGAGAACATGGGTTGTATCGAAATGATCAACGGGTTGCTTGCCTGATGGAACTAGGGTAGAGAACTGCCCTTCAGATGGGTAGTCGAGGTTATCTTCGGGGGCAGAACCTATCATGAAAGCACACCGAAAGTAAACACACATGACAATATGCAACAATATGATGCATGCTATGACATGGCAATATGGATGTGTGTTGGTCTAATGCAAGCTGAAAGAACAGGGGATGAACTCATTTGAATCAAGGATTCAAATGATAGCTCATTTGAGTTAGTCCTAAAGGTGCATTATCTTATTCTGGTTATTCAGCATAGTTACCTTGTTTTAACATGCATAGAACCTGTACCAATGGATAGAGTGGATTTTTCTGATAATTTTTCATATATAACTCTTTGCATTTGGAGTTATAGAATAAAAGTTATAAGCATTTGAAATTTGAATTATATTCTGGAATTTGTTATATTAGAATAAATCCAGAAATTCATTTATTATTGCGGCCAAGATGAGGTCGCGTGACGTCAGGGTCAACGGGTCGCCCAGGTCAAACTGACCAATGGGACCCGCATGTCAAGAATTAGTTTAACTAATTAACTTTAATTAAAACTAACCTAATTAGTTAACCGGGGGTCCACCGCTCATTGACTCGTATCAGCCAACAGGCCCACCGATCAATGGTCACGTCAACTCGCCAAGCGTCTAGCCGCCGGGCGAGGCCAAAGGCCATGGAGCAAAGTGCTTTTGCACGTTCCGGCCACCAAATGGGGCGCGGAAGGCATCTACGTGGAGCTGGAGATGAACCGCGGCTCTTGGTGGAGTTAATTGGGGTCGGGGTGGCCGGAGTTGGCGCCAGCGACGAGTTTGGCGGCGGCCGGGGCTCGAGTGATCTCGGACTCGTCGCTAGGGGGCAAGGTGAGGCGCGTGGAGTGTAGAGTTAGACCTAACGCGACGTGGTGAGTGCGATGGACACGGTGGCGTGGCCGTTGGATGGCCGGAGCCTCGTCGGCGACGAGCTCCGCGGCGGTGCGTTCGGGCGAGCTACGTGTGCTCGTTGTGGTGCACGAGGAAGAGAGTGGAGAGAATGGGGATGTAGCCAGGCTCACAGCAGTCTCGTAGAGCCAGACGACGTGGTCGGGGACGATCTGATGCGGCGGCGACGACGAAGGGGATCTCCGGCGGTGGCGGAGTCGGGCGAGGTCGGCGCAGTGGCTTCGGGGCGAGCAAGTGCTCGGGGCTCGGCTTGTTCGACGAAGTCGATGACGGCGAAGCGACCAGACAAGGTCTCGTGGCGCGGGGACGACGGTGGCTACGGCTACGACGGTGGAGCGGCGACGGTGGCGTCGGCCATGGCGAGGGGGAGCGAGAGAGAGAGGCAGGGGGCGAATGGCGTGTCCAGGGGGTTCGGGCGACGACGTGGAGGCCATCCAGGGTAGCGAGGCGGCGAGGGGTGAAGCAGGGCGGCGGCCAGCTGCGTGGCGCGCCCTGAGCTCGCCGTCGGGCACTGGCTGCCTGCTCAATAAGCCAAGCCTTGTCACGGGCTGGGCCGCAGTGGGCTGCACGGGCGTCAGTAAGTTTTTCCTCTTTTTAGTCTTTTCTAATATTCTGCAACTTTGTGGGGTTTTTAAAAATACCAAAACTATTTTAAAAATCACCAAAATGCTCTCGGTCACTTGTTGGAATATTCCCAACATGAAACATTTTGGTTTGGTAATTTTTGAACATTTAAAATATTTTATATAATTTAAAATGCTCATTTCAAAACTTGTGGATTAATCCTAGAACCCTTAGATGACCTAGAAAATGATACACCTTCTTTGACATGGGTTCTGAACCAAAACAAAGAGGATGAACATTTTGAAGGGCATTTCAGGTTCATTGAATTAATTTTAGTAAACCCTAGTTGATTTAAGGGGGTGTTCGGGGTTTCTCGCTTCCCCATTTCAATTTCAAATGAAATTTAAACATGATGCACACCCTAATGCATGGTCTATCCGGGATGTGACAACTCACCCCTCACTCAAAAGAATCTCGCCCCGAGATTTGGGATCTGTTCTTGAAAAAGGTGGGATACTCAAGTCGAAGACGATCCTCCCTTTCCCAGGTTGCTTCTTGCTCGGAATGGTTTGACCATTGAACCTTTAGAAACTTGATATTCCGACGCCGAGTGGTACGCTTCGGCTTGATCGAGGATACGAACGGGATATTCTCGATAGGTGAGGTTATCTTGGAGATCAAGCGTTGCGTGGTCCACTTCACGGATAGGGATCCGAGAAGCAACGCTGAGTTGGGAAACGTGGAAGACATCATGGACTCGAAAGATGCGGAGGTAGTTCCAATTGGTAGGCAACTTCCCTCGCTTGGCAAGAATGCGAAAGGGTCCAATGTAACGAGGAGCCAACATGCCTTTGATACCGAAACGATGGGTTCCCTTTAAAGGAGTAACCCGAAGGTAAGCCTTCTCGCCAATTTCATAAGTCATAGGCTTATGCTTGCGGTCATATTGGCTCTTTTGACGGGATTGGGCTGTTTTCAATTTCTCACGAATAACGCGAACCTGCTCTTCTGCTTCCTAAATCATGTCCGGGCCAAAGAGTTGTCTCTCCCCGGTTTCTGACCAGTTAAGAGGCGTTCGACATTTCCGTCCAGAAGAACTTCGAAAGGGCCTTGCCCAAGCTGGCTTGATAACTATTGTTATAAGTTTAACTCGGCGAATGGAAGGCATTTCTCCCAATTCATGCCGAAAGAGATGATGTAAGCTCAAAGCATATCCTCTAGGATTTGATTGACTCGTTCTACTTGACCACTTGATTGGGGATGGAAAGCGGTGCTAAAGGAGAGACGAAGTTCCCATAGCGCTTTTGGAAACTTTCCCAAAATCGAGAGGTGAAGAGACTTTCACGGTCCGAGTTAATCTCTAATGGAATACCATGAAGAGACACTATTCGAGAGATGTACAAATCAGCTAGGCGGCTAGCGGTTATACTCTCACGAACAGGTAGGAAGTGGGCTACTTTGGAAAGACGATCAACGACAACGAAGATAGCATTATTCCCTCTCTTGGTCCTGGAAACCCGGTAATGAAATCCATACCGATTTTATCCCATTTCCATTCAAGAATTTCCAAAGGTTGAAGGGTACCAGCAGCCGTTGATGCTCGCTTAACTCGACGATTTACGTCGCCGTAATTAGCAATGTATTGAGCGATTTCTCTCTTCATCCTAGTCCACCAAAACCTCCGCGAGATCTTGATACATTTTAGTACTACCGGGATGAATGGTGAGAGGAGAGTCATGAGCTTCCTTAAGGATCAATTGCCGTAGTCGTTGTTTCTTGGGAACCACTAAGCGGTTCTCAAAGAAGACAACACCTCGTTCATCTATGGAGAAACACTTAGCAGCTCCGCTAGCAATGTTCTCCTTGATCCGAGATATTCCCCTATCATACTGCCGAGCAGCTATGATTCGATCCGTAAGGTTGGGTTTCGCCACTGTGGTGGAAAGGAATCCTCGAGGAACAATGTGAAGATTAAGCTTACGAAATTCCTCGTGGAGAAATGGTTGACTTTGTTGTAACATTAGATTGTTACAATAAGATTTAGGACTTAGTGCGTCAGCCATGACATTGGCTTTGCCTGGGGTGTAAGATATTCCTAAGTCGAAATCTGTAATCAACTCGACCCAACGTCTTTGCCTGAGATTCAGATCTGGTTGGGTGAAGATATATTTTAGACTTTGGTGATCAGCAGTAGATTTCACAACGATTACCCGTATGTAATGTCGCCAAGTTTTAAGTGCATGAACCATCGCTGCAAGCTCTAGATCGTGTGTGGGGTAGTTATCCTCATGTGGACGCAAATCGCCGAGAGGCGAGGCAATCACATGACGATCTTGCATGAGTATGCAACCTAGTCCTTGTCGCGAGGCGCCGCAATAGATAATAAAGTCCTTAGAGAAATCTGTGGAACAAGTACGGAGCAGATGTCAGCGTCTTTTCAGTTCCTCGAAAACTGAACTCGCCTGTGGGCGTCCATTCGAACTTCTTATCTTTCTTGAGGAGTTCGGTTAGAGGTTTAGCAACTTTAGAGAAATTCTCGAGCGGCGGCAATAGCTCGCTAGACCGAGGAAACTCCGAACTTGCTTGACCGATTCAGGTGGAGTCCAATCAAGGACGGCTTGAACTCGCTTCGGGATTGACAAAGAATGCCCTTACCGTAGATTACATGTCCTAGATAGGTCACTTACGGTAACTGAATTCACACTTAGAGAATTTGGCATAAAGGCGGTGCTCTCAAGTTTCATCAATACTAGCCTTAGATGTTCGCATGTTCTTCCTCATTCTTGGAGTAGATGAGTATATCATCGAGGTATACCACGCATTTAATTTATCCAAGTACTCCATGAAGATTGAGTTCATTAACCGAGAGAAGGTGGCTGGAGCATTGGTTAAACCGAAAGACATGACGGTGTACTCGTATTGGCCATAACGAGTAACAAAAGCCGTTTTAGGTATGTCCCCGTTCTTGATTTTGATTTGATGGTAGCCCAACCTCAAATCCATCTTGGAGAAGACTGAGGATCCAGCGAGCTGGTCATACAGATCGTTGATCCTGGGGAGCGGATACTTGTTCTTGATAGTGACCAAATTGGATGTGTCGGTAATCTACAACCATCCGATCCGTACCATCCTTCTTCTTGACGAAGAGGAGGGGCAAGCCCATGGAGATGAACTAGGACGGATGAAACCCTTTTACAAGGATTCATCGAGTTGTTTCTTAAGTTCAGCTAGTTCTAGGGGTGCCATCTTATAAGGTCTTCTAGAGATTGGGACGGTTCCGGGAATAAGATCTATCACGAACTCGACATCCCTGTCAGGTGGAACACTGGCAGTTCCTTCCGAAAGACATCCGGAAAATCACGGACTACCGGAATATCTTCGAGGTCCGGAAGGGGTTGGCATTTAGGGAGTAAAGTGGCGCTTAGACACTCGGGTTAAAACATCCACCGCCTTGCCCAAGGATGGGTAAGTTGAACAGCTTCTAGTAGAGCAATCAATCTTAGCATAATGGGCTGACATCCAGTCCATACCCAAGATGATGTTTATGTCCGAGGACTTAAGAGCTATTAGAGATGCAAGAAAGACTAATCTGTCGACAAGAATTTCATTCCCATGACTTATTCTAGAGGTTTGCCATCTAGAACCAGGAGTTTGAATTTCCATGGAGGTAGGCATGTCACGTAATGTGGTATTGTGCAATCGAGCATAGCTCTCGTAAATAAATGAATGAGATGCTCCAAGATCAAAAGAACAGTTGCCGGATGGCAATTAACAAGGAGCGCATCGAGGACGGCGTTGGGATCCTCATAGGTTTCTTCACAGAGACATAGTTGACATGGCCACGGCGGTGGCAACCTGGTTTATCATAGGGCACCTTTCCGCCTGGCTTGCCGCGCCAACAGACTTTCCAACTTGATTGGGGTTGTTCTGGGGACACTCTCGGATATAGTGGCCCGTCTCTCCACACTTGAAGCAAGTTATCACATTTGGACGTGGAGCAGCATTTGCAGTGGGACCTCCATAAGTCTTGGGCGGAAGATACTTCTTTGGTTGGGCGAGGCGCCTCAAAGGATGGCCTCGGGGTGAACACAGGTGGTAGAGCAGTATGTGGAACCCAAACCCGCGCTTCCGGGATCCAGAGCGGATGAGGATCCGTAATCACGGATGTGCTTGCGCTGAAGCCTCAAAAATCAGTCCGCCTGATTTGCCGCCGATAGCCTTATTGACTAGCTTCGAAAAGAGGTGCACTCATGCATTTAAGATCTCGACGTAGCTCAGGGCTAAGTCCCTTACGGAACCTTGCTCGCTTCTTGGCATCGGTAGAAACTTCTTCGAGCATAACGTGCTAACCTCCCAAATTCACGGCTGTAGGCATCCACTGTCAGCCTACCTTGGGTGAAACTGCAGAATTCCTCCCTTTTGCGGTCCATAAGACCTTCTGGAATATGATGCTCGCGGAAGGCGGCGCTGAACTCAGCCCAAGTGGTAACTTGTCCGACCGGACGCATAGCCTCATAATTCTCCCACCAGAGACTAGCAGGGCCTTCCAGATGATAAGCGGCAAAGGTAACCTTGTCAGCCTCAGCCACGATGCAAAGGCATTAGAATTTCTAGGAAAAATTGGGCAGCATAACATCTGTAAATGCTCAAAATCAGATTTGAGACATTCAAAATCAGATTGCAAACCCACTCAACAACATCATATCAAGGTTCTGGTTCAAATGATAGCATACTAAAGATTTAGTAGCACTGAACTGAGGATGTAACCAACAATCCTATAAGTTACTACGGATTGGTAACACGTGAACCTGATAGAGAATAGAGCCTAGTCCTATACCCACGTCGAATGAGGAGAGGAAGACTCAGATCAGAGGGCATAAGGTAAAGGAGTAAAAGAGACTTACGTTACCTCCCACAATCAATTCCCCTACATATAAATAAAGCATTTCAATAATCAAATTCGACCAGTTTTGCTTAGCTAACCTCACAGGCAGCCCTGCTCGATGCCAACGCTGTCAGACCCCGATTCCAAGTCACATCGACCTAGCTGGTAACACCTCATATCACTTTGTGGCCTCACGCATGCAGTATTCCCACGGTGTCGCTTACCATGGCCCGGGACCGCTTATGCCTTTTGGCTCACGTATATGATAGTGTCGCTAGCATCCACATGACAAAGAACCCGGGCCGACATGGCTAGTCGTGCACCCAAAGTGGCGCTAACCTATGGGGACAGGCATACATGAATCACTTCGAGCATGTCGGTCATCAACGTATGAACTCGGGCTGTAGCACTGGGCTAACAGGACTCCGGTATCCCGGCTGTAGCAGTTAGGCAGACTCGAATATCACAAGCGTGACATTTCCCGAGGGATGGACATAGGAACGAAATGAAACACATGCCGCCAGTCAAGTGTCCAAGCAGTAGTCTTTGGGCTAGCAGGACTCCGGTGAACCGGGCTGTAGCGGACTACTATCGCCGTAAGCACGAGACTACATTTCCACATATGAGAGGCTGCCAAGGATAAACAACTAGATTGTCGGATCCCACTCATACCAAGCATTTCAAACATACACGCAATATGCCCGATATGAGTAAATACAACAAGGCATCACAACAAAACTCTACAACTCAAGTACTTTATTTAAGAGGCTCCGAGGAGCCATACATAACATATTCATACAGGTAGGGTTCACATGACCCAACACGCAAGTCATAGAACATACAAACACAAGCGGAAGCAAACTAGTCTGAGTACAGACTCTAGAAAGAAAGAAAGCTTGTTGGAGCCTTTCTATCTACAATGGCCCTTCACAAGTCTTAGATCGCCACCGGGTGGCTAGTTCACTCGTCAAGTCAACATCTACATACAATCCGTCGGAGGGGTAGTATTGTCCTCTGGAAAACATTGATTACAAACATGAGTACAAAAGTACTCAGCAAGTCTTACCACAGAATCCTATCATATATGCACATTCTCAAGGAAGGAAGTGGAGTTATTTGCAGCAAGCCAGCTTTGACTCTTGGCTAAGCTATCCTACGTAACACACTTTGTAAAGCATTTGTCGTACACGAGTCCACTAATCACCATCACAATACTCCACTGCGGATCCTCTCTCGTCATCCCCGAGAGGGCCATCCACGATACTCACACTTATCTTGAGGCTTTTAGTAGTATCCATTGACTTGTCTATGAACTGATATAGGTAACCCAGAAGTCCTTTTCCGTGGACACGGCTATTCGAATAGATCATATTTAACCCTGCAGGGGTGTACTTCTTCACACACGCTTTCACCACTTACCGCCGTTTACACGACATGTACTCGGCAACCTTCAAGCGGAAGCCCAACGTGGGTGTCGGCCACAGCCTACCTAAACACTCAAGTCCCTAGTCCAGGTTTCCCATACAGCCCCGAACGATGTGTGCAGGGTTCCCGAGATACCAAACGGGCACTCGGTACACCGGCCCACGTGCCTACCGCAACACAACCCACCCCTAAGGTCAGCTATGCGGCCCCCAAAGATACTACAAACACCGTAAACTACTTGCAACTCCCTTGACTAAGAACAAGCGTGGTTAAGAAGCCGAGAGGGTCAATTAAGGATCCCAATGTGTGGTAGTAATCGCCTCATGGATCACAAACACAGATCTCGGGCCTAGGTTCGGCTTCAATGAAACAACCCACAATGTACTCCTACATGGCCTCTCATCGATACCTTTACCAAATCGTGTTTAACACTTTCACTCTCGAACCAACACAACCTTTCACTCCAGTTCATCATCCCGATGAGCCGCACTGACACAACTCTAAGCATAGCAAGCATAGCATGGTAGGAATCACAAACATGGCTCAATCAACTCCTACACATACTAGTGGGTTTCATCTAGTTATCGTGGCAATGACAGGTCATGCAAAGGAAGTGGGTTCAACTACCGCAGCACACAACAGTTGAATCGCGTTGTCTTAATGCAAACGAAACGAGAGCGTAAGCGAGAACATGGGTTGTATCGAAATGATCAACGGGTTGCTTGCCCGATGGAACTAGGGTAGAGAACCCGCCTTCAGATGGGTAGTCGAGGTTATCTTCGGGGCGTAACCTATCATGAAAGCAGACCGAAAGTAAACACACAGGACAATATGCAACAATCTGCTGCATGGTATGACATGGAAAGTTGGATGTGTGTTGGTCTAATGCAAGCTGAAAGAACAGGGGATGAACTCATTTGAATCAAGGATTCAAATGATAGCTCATTTGAGTTAGTCCTAAAGGTGCATTATCTTATTCTGGTTATTCAGCATAGTTAACTTGTTTTAACATGCATGAAACCTGTACCAATGGATAGAGTGGATTTTTCTGATAATTTTTCATATATAACTCTTTGCATTTGGAGTTATAGAATAAAAGTTATAAGCATTTGAAATTTGAATTATATTCGAATTTGTTATATTAGAATAAATCCAGAAATTCATTTATTGCGCCAAAGATGAGGTCAGCGTGACGTCAGGGGTCAACGGGGTCGTCCAGGTCAAACTGACCAATGGGACCCGCATGTCAGTAATTAGTTTAACTAATTAACTTTAATTAAAACTAACCTAATTAGTTAACCGGGGGGGTCCACCTGTCATTGACTCAGAACAGTCAACAGGGCCCACCAGTCAATGGTCAGCGGTCAACTCGCCGGCGGCTAGCCGGCGAGGCCAGCGCCGGGCGGAGCAAAGTGCTTTTGACGCTCCGGCCATCAAATGGGGCGCGGAAGGCATCTACGTGAGCCGAGATGAACCGCGGCTCTTGGTGGAGTTAATTGGGGTCGGGTGGCGGAGTTGGCGCCAATGACGAGTTTGGCGGCGGCCGGGGCTCGAGTGATCTCGGACTCGTCGCTAGGGGGCAAGGTGAGGCGCGTGGAGTGTAGAGTTAGACCTAACGCGACGTGGTGAGTGCGATGGACACGGTGGCGTGGCCGTTGGATGGCCGGAGCCTCGTCGGCGACGAGCTCCGCGGCGGTACGTTCGGGCGAGCTACGTGTGCTCGTTGTGGTGCACGAGGAAGAGAGTGGAGAGGATGGGGATGTAGCCAGGCTCACAGCGGTCTCGTAGAGCCAGACGACGTGGTCGGGGACGATCTGATGCGGCGGCGACGACGAAGGGGATCTCCGGCGGTGGCGGAGTCGGGCGAGGTCGGCGCAGTGGCTTCGGGGCGAGCAAGTGCTCGGGCTTCGCTTGTTCGACGAAGTCGATGACGGCGTTTACCTGCATAAGGTCTCGTGGCGCTGGGACGACGGTGGCTACGGCTATGACGGTGGAGCGGCGACGGTGGCGTCGGCCATGGCGAGGGGGAGCGAGAGAGAGGCAGGGGCGAATGGCGTGTCCAGGGGTTCGGCGACGACGTGGAGGCCATCCAGTAGCGAGGCGGCGAGGGTGAAGCAGGCGGCGGCCACCGCGTGGCGCGCTCGAGGCTCGCCGTCGGGCACTGGCTGCCGCTGCCAAGCCAAAGCCAAGCTGGCGTGGCTCTTTGGGCCGGGCAGTGGGGCCGAACAGGCGTCAGGTAAGTTTTTCCTCTTTTTAGTCTTTTCTAATATTCTGCAACTTTGTGGGGTTTTTAAAAATACCAAAACTATTTTAAAAATCACCAAAATGCTCCTGGTCACTTGTTGGAATATTCCCAACATGAAACATTTTGGTTTGGTAATTTTTGAACATTTAAAATATTTTATATAATTTAAAATGCTCATTTCAAAACTTGTGGATTAATCCTAGAACCCTTAGATGACCTAGAAAATGATACACCTTCTTTGACATGGGTTCTGAACCAAAACAAAGAGGATGAACATTTTGAAGGGCATTTCAGGTTCATTGAATTAATTTTTAGTAAACCCTAGTTGATTTAAGGGGGGGGGTGTTCTGGGGTTTCCTGCCTTCCCCATTTCAATTTCAAATGAAATTTAAACATGATGCACACCCTAATGCATGGTCTATCTGGGATGTGACAGCCACGGCAAGCCCCCCTTTGCCGGGGCCCCCGGCAAGGCCCTTGCCGAGGATGTCCACGGGGCCACAGCCAGGCCCGCACCCACCAAGCTTCTGCCACCGCTCCCATGCAGCTGCCAGCCCACCAGCTGGGCGGGTACCTGCGTGTCGGCATGAGGCTTCTCGGCCAACTCAGCACACACCTACGTGGTGGCATGCAAACCTTCATGAAAGCCCTACCACCACACCACCTCAGCAGCCTGCTAGCCTACATGGCGCTCACCGCCTTGCTGGCCCGGGTGTCGGTGTCAAAACCGGCGGATCTCGGGTACGGGGTCCCGAACTGCGTCTAAGGCTAATGGTAACAGGAGGCAAGGGACATGATGTTTACCCAGGTTCGGGCCTTCTCGGTGGAGGTAATACCCTACTTCCTGCTTTATTGATCTTGATGATATGAGTATTACAAGAGTTGATCTACCACAAGTTCATAGAGGCTAAACCCTAGAAGCTAGCCTATGATTATCATTGTTCTTGTCCTAGGGACTAAACCCTCCGGTTTATATAGACACCGGAGGGGGCTAGGGTTACATAGAGTCGGTTACAGAGAATGAGATCTACATATCCGAATTGGCAAGCTTGCCTTCCACGCAAAGGAGAGTCCCATCCGGACACGGGACGAAGTCTTCAATCTTGTATCTTCATACTCCAACAGTCCGGCCAAAGTATATAGTCCGGCTGTCCGAGGACCCCTTAATCCAGGACTCCCTCAGTAGCCCCTGAATCAGGCTTCAATGACGATGAGTCCGACGCACAGATTCTCTTGGGCATTGCAAGGCGGGTTCTTCTCCAAATTCTCCAGACTACCTGTTGTAACGAGCAGTGTCTGGCTTCCCATTAATGTTGCACTCCTCGACTTCTGTGCTTTAATAATGGATATCTCCACGTGTCGAGCGAATGCGAGAAGTCGGGGCATTTTTACATTCGCCACCCTGACCAGGTAAGTAAATCGTCTGTTTAAAGAGACGGGGATCCTCAGATCCAAATCAAACCATCTCCTCCCAGCGAGCATCCATCAGAGTGCGTCCGGAAAAATCCATCCCATCATGGTCGGCCATCGTGGCTCCTCCTCTCGCTCCCGTAGCACTAAGCCAGACGGTTGGGAGAAGTGTTCCGTTCCCCATAGCCGATTGGTAGAGTTGCAGACCCAGGTGTTTCTCCCGCCTGCATACATGGTCCCTGTCTGAGCCGGACTAGCCACTTATAATGGCGGCGAAGAAGCGGAGAGTTTTCCCAACCCGTCCAAGGGGGAGCAGGTATGCCTTGTCCCTTACTTGCTGAGGGGACTTGGATTTCAAATCCATCCATTCATCCGCGGGCCCCTGGAGTTCTATGGCCTCCAGCTGCATAACTTCACCCGGCCTCCATTTTACACATTGCAGGCTACGTTGCCTTCTGCGAGCTACTTATGGGCTGCGAAGCCCATTTCGAGCTATGGAAGAGGCTATTCTGCCTCGTACCTTGCACTCAAGAGGGGTCAGTATATCAAGTGGGTGGAGCCGAAATATGGTGCATCGCGAGGACCGGATATCCGTCCGGTACTCCGAGGAAGACATTCGAAGACTGGCCTTCGGAGTGGTTTTATATAGAGGACGTCCCCCTTCCGGACCCTATTCGGTTGGGCCTTCCTGAGTTTGCAAATGCCCCGTTGAAGAAACGCCATAGCTGGCGCCCCCGGAGCCCCCAGGAGGAGGGTAACAGAGAGGACCTTTTCCTGATGGACAGGATAAAGACGCTAGCCAAATCAGGACTGACAATAATTGAGGTTATGTCAATATGTATAATGCGGGGAGTGCAGCCACTTCAATATCGGGGGAAACCCATGTGGCACGTCAATGGAGAAGACGATGCCACCCGCTGCGGCTGTAAAGGTCCAGACTCCGCCACCGCTCTGGCGAAAATACTGTCTGATTTGTATAAAGGAGAAGAAGAGGAGTTCATCCGTATCAAGCCACGGGATGGATTCAACATGTACAACCCACCCAAGCTGGGTGAGCTGCTAACTTCTATTCCAGTCTTTCTCGCATTCTTTAGCACAAATATTTACCTTGCCAATTCATAGCAGGAGCCGCGAAAAGCTATGAGGGAGGTTCACAGCCCATCTCCACAGCAAGAGGACCCCGACCGGGCCCTCGGTCCCGGACTTAAAGAAGATCCGGACATATTCGTGGAGCTCGTCCACAAGACATTTTATTAGTTAAGCTGTGATGGTGCCTTGGTGGCCATCATAGCTGATTATCCCGCCAACTCCTCAGATCACATGTAAGTAAAACCTGAGTCCCAACTTCCAAGAAGGATCCCTCTTTGCGCCTTACCCACCGCATATGTATTGCTTTTCTGAGGGAAGGCCATCGGGACACCGCGTCGAACCCGCGGTGACTCGTCAACAAGGGGCACCGAAGCCGGGTAGGCTTAAAAGGAAGGTAGTCAGGACCGAGACACCGTTGCAGAGGTATGATTAAAAACCTGCTATGTAATTATCATCTTTAAAATATAACAATGCCCATGGTTTCCAGGCAGAAAAAGCGCTCGCCGGACTATATCCGGAGAGCCTGCCGGCCACACCTCCACCAGCCGGACTCCGAGGCTGGACTCAAGGGCGGAGGTCAATGCGGGGACAACGCCAGATGATCCTCCTACAGAAGATGCGGATAGATTATCCGCTACAAACTCCGAAGTGAAAAGCGCCGTGAATCATAGGCGCCGACGGGCCACACTACGCGACCCTAATTTCTATGAAGAGGCGTTCAATGCCTTCAACTTAGGGGACGCGTACATCTGAGCTGCTCAAGATGGCTTCGCTAGAGCCACGGACCAGTATGTAAAGGATATACAGGTAAGAAAATTTGATAAGTATGTATATCAGTAGCCCCTGAGACTTGAAACAGTTGGCACAACTGATTACAGAGAAGAATACCCAGCTGTCTAAAGAACTGGAGGAGTGCAAAGCCCAGCTACGGGCCGCAGTCGCCGGAATAGAGGAGTCCAAGAAGGTCTCATCTGGTAATACTTGTCTTGATCGAAAAGAATGTACTGACGTATACCAATTAGTATTCGACATGCATGTAGATCTAACAATAGATTCTGCAGACAATCCCGGAGGTAATCCGGAGATCGTATCGGAGGATGAACAACATGCTCAACGACATCTATAGGCTGGCGAGCGCGTGCTTACAAAGGTTATACGGGAGAAGAATGATTTCTAGGACGCGAAGACCCGGCTGGATGTTGAATTAAAAGATGTTCAGGACCAGCTTGCTAACTCTGTGAAGGAGAATAAGAGGCTATGACGCGGCATTTTTAGTAAGTGCTCGAATGAACCTTTATAAAGTTCGGCGAAGAAGCGGGCTAACAGAATTTTGTATGTAGGTATGCTGACAGGTCGTCCCGAAGAGGAGATGCCCGGATCTGCATGCGATCTTCTCCAAGAACTCGCACAACTACACGGACAAATTCGGCAGGTGATGCAGGGCATTGCCCAGGCCTTGTGCCCGTCCGCATCCCTGCCCGAAGGCATGGGAGAGCTTGTCGAGATGCTCAAGGGAGTGCGGTGGCCCTTTCGATTATGGAAGATATCGTCTTGCCGACAAGGTGCATGGGAATCCTGGGCCATGGTGAAGACGCGATACACCAAGGCTGACCCGAACCATATGGCTGAGGTCGGACCTGTAGGGTCAGATGGGAAAGAGATCCCCGTTATTCTGGTATATGACCAGGTAGCATTAGCCGCAAAGTATTCCCAACAGGATTGTAGGCTAGACAGCCTGTTGGATGGTATAGAAGAAGAATTTAGTCAGTCTAAGTGACTGTGTACTTCAAATGACATATTTTGTCTCTACCCGGATTGTAAATCATTTGTCATGGCGGACCTTTTCGCTTCAACCTCCGGACCCGACAGTCCGGAGTGTATCCGAATACCCGCTCAATTATAAGAAAACCAGGGTATGCGTGGAAACTAGGCGTGGGGGTCATAAGTGCTTGAACAGACAAGTACCCAACTAGCTATGTTATATTACATGGATAGTAAGAAACATCTTCCAGGGAGAATAGTTCCGTTCAGGGTTCCTTTCCCTGGGGCACGCATGCATTAATGTGCATGTCCGAACTGCGAAGAGCGACGCAGGATATAAACATCTGGGGGCATGTATTGAAATAAGTAAGAAACATCTTTTGTTCATCGATCGAATATTCCCTTAAGAACGCTAGCTTTCGGCTTCACCCAGTCTGAGGTACACATCCGGATGACCCGACAGTAACAATCGCAAAGGTGCTCCCCTTATGCCCTAGCCGAATTAGTGGGAACGTAGGGCATAAACACAAGAGCCAGGCAACCCAGCTTGGCCAAAACGTAAGTCATATCGATGCATATAAGGGTGAAAAAAGGCACATATGGAGAAGTGACGCATATGTGGTGGGCATAAAGCCCAGAAGATAATTATATTAAGCTTCTGTATATGAAGCCTCTAGGTATATTGAGCACGCATAGCACAACAGGAGTGTGCGGTCGAAGCATAATTGAAGCTTTTAAGGCTATATATAAAAAAAGAAAGAGAGAGAGGATATAACTTAAAAAGGAAGACGGAAGTAAGGAGACGAACACAGAGTTCGGCACTAGGCGTAGAATCTTCGGAGTCTCGTCACGTTCCATGGGTTCGGATCGAGTCGATTATTTGATGCATCATGCAGACGGTACGCTCCTCCAGTGAGAACTTTATCAATGATTAAGGGAACCTCCCACTTGGGCTAGAGCTTGTCTTTTTTCTTCTCTGGTAGGTGTAGAACGAGGTCGCCAACGTTATAAGTTTTGGCCCGTACTTCTCTGCTTTGATACCTTCGAGCCTGCTGCTGATAGAATGCGGAACGGGCCTTTGCGACGTCACGCTCCTCGTCCAGGGCATCTAAACTATCCTGCCGATCCAGCTCGGCTTCTCTCTCTTCGTACATGCGCACTCGAGGTGAGTCATGGATGATATCGCAGGGTAGCACTGCCTCTGCGCTGCACACCATAAAAAATGGTGTGTATCCGGTGGTGCGATTGGGCGTGGTCCAAAGCCCCCATAGTACGGAGTCGAGCTCCTCGACCCAGTGTGTATCAGATTCCTTCAAGGAGCGCACTAGTCTGGGTTTAATGCCGCTCATAATAAGACCATTTGATCGTTCGACTTGACCGTTTTGGGGGTGATAGACAGAGGCATAATCGAGCTTAATGCCCATTTTGTCGCACCAAGTTTTCACTTCGTCGATTGTGAAGTTTGATCCGTTATCGGTGATGATGTTGTGGGGGACACCGTAACAGTGTATGACCCTGGATATGAAGTCTATCACTTGTCCGGACTCGGCCATTTTAACTGGTTTGGCTTCTATCCATTTGGTGAATTTATCCACCATGACCAGCAAGTATTTCTTTTTATGGCTTCCTCCTTTAAGGGGTCCAACCATATCGAGCTCCCAGACCTCAAAGGGCCAAGTTATGGGGATTGTTTGGAGAGCGGTAGGTGGCATATGGCTTTGATTTGCAAAAAGCTGGCGACCGACACAATGTTGGACAAGGTCCTGTGCGTCTGCCCGGGTTGTCGGCCAGTAGAAACCTGTACGGAAGACCTTGCTTACGAGTGCCCAAGCTACGGCATGGTGGCCTCCGAGTCTGGCATGAATTTCAGCCAAGAGCTGCCGCCCTTCCTCTTCGGAGATGCACCTTTGGAGCACTCCAGTCGCGTTTTTCTTATAAAGCTCTCCCTCGTGGACCTTGTAGGCTTTAGAGCACCGCACAATGCAACGTGCCTCATTTTGGTCCTCAGGGAGTTCATGCCTATTTAGCTAGGCTAAGAAGGGTTCTGTCCACGGGGCGATGACAGCCATAATCACGTGGGCCGAAGGTGTTATTTCGGTGGCGGAGCCTCCGATTACGTCAGAGTGTTCGGGATCTGGGGTTGTGTTCGGATCCGGACTGGTATTGCCGGTCTCCCCTTCCCACACCACGGATGGCTTGAACAGCCTTTCCAAGAAGATATTAGGTGGGGCGGGGTCGCGCCTAGCGCTGACGCGGGTGAGGATATCCGCCGCTTTATTGTTTTCTCGGACCACATGGTGGAATTCGAGCCCCTCGAACGGAGCTGACATTTTGAGGACGACATTGCGATAGGCCGCCATTTTTGGGTCCTTGGTGTCAAAGTCTCCATTTATTTGAGATATTGCGAGGTTCGAATACCCACACACTTCTAGGCGTTGAATGCCCATGGAGACTGCCATCCGAAGACCATGCAACAGAGCCTTATATTCGGCTGCATTGTTGGAATCTGTGTATAGTATCTGGAGTACGTATTGGACTGTATCTCCGGTGGAGGATGTCAGGACAACGCCTGCCCCTAGACCAGCCAGCATCTTAGAGCCGTCAAAGTGCATGATCCAATTGGAGTACGCGCCGTACTCTTTAGGGAGTTCGGCTTCTGTCCATTCGGCAATGAAGTCAGCGAGTACTTGCGACTTAATGGCTCGCCGTGGTTTGTATGTTATGTGGAACGGGAGGAGCTCGATGGCCCATTTAGCAATCCGGCCCGTGGCATCGTGGTTATTTATTATGTCATTGAGTGATACTTCGGAGGCCACCGTGATTGAACACTCTTGAAAGTAGTGTCGTAGTTTTCGGGATGCCATGAAGACCGCATATGTTATCTTTTGATAATGTGGGTACCGTGACTTGCATGGAGTGAGGACATTGGATACGTAGTATACCGGCTTTTGAAGCGGGAACTTATGTCCATCTGTCTCTCGTTCGACGACGAGCACCGCACTTACAACCTGATGTGTTGCGGCTATATATAACAACATAGGTTCACCGATATTTGGCGCGGCCAGGATTGGATTGGTGGCCAAGCGGGCCTTTATTTCCTCCAGTCCGGCCATAGACGCATCCGTCCACTCGAAGTGTTCGGTGCGTCGAAGAAGGCGATAAAGAGGTAGTGTCTTTTCTCCTAATCGGGAGATAAAGCGGCTTAAGGAAGCCACACATCCAGTTAATTTTTGGATTTGTTTGAGGTCTGTTGGGGTAGCCAAATGTGACAGAGCTCGGATTTTAGCCGGATTTGCTTCAATTCCTCTATTGGAAACAATGAAGCCTAAAAGCTTTCCGGCAGGTATGCCAAAAACGCATTTTTCCGGATTGAGCTTGATGTCATATGTTCGTAGATTGTCAAACGTAAGGCTTAAGTCGTCTATTAAAGATTTGATGTGTCTGGTTTTAATGACCACATTGTCTATGTGGCACCCCGGCTCAGAGCGACCGATTTACCTTGCATTGTCAGCCCAGAGACCTTGTCTTCTGGCAACACACAACAACATGATACAGAAAACAACCGCTTTATTCATGCTAGCGAAGCATAGTTCATAGTACAACAGTTAGCGAGGCTAAGTGGCACACACGGTGCGGCTGAACAAAATGTACATTATTTAGTGAACATAAAGGGGCCTTGATCATGACAACTACTCGGCAGCGGAACACCGTCGTAGCGGTTCTCCATAGCACAAGGACACCGACGTGGACACGGTCTAGACTAGGACAGCACTCCTTTCCAACGGGAATTTCCTGAAATCTGGCATGACGGGCCAGCTCAGTACATTGAATGTACTTGCAAGCTCACAATAAGCATAAACATGATGACACACAATATCATGATATTTAACCAATTAAACAATAATGCAACCATATGTCCAACATGCTGCGATTATGCTCAACAGGTACTCATTCTCCTGACTGGCTTACCAGATGTGACCAATAAACATGATAATACCCAAAAGACACTCGTGATCCTTACAGCAATCACAACCCGACAAACTCGTGGCCAGTGATCCTTACGGCGATCACAACCCGACCAACTCTTGGCCAGTGATCCTTATGGCGATCACAACCCGACCAACTCATGGCCCGTGATCCTTACTGCGATCACAACCCGACCAACTCATGGCCAACTCAACACGATGGCCTCACTGCCATCCTTAGTGCAATTTAGTGTGCATATTTATTAAGTGTTGACCCATGGTGTATCCTACTTTCGAGCATGTCCGTAACCATGGACTCGGCTATCGATAGATTAAAAACACACTGCAGAGGTTAGTACACTATACCCACTACGGAACCCATGGCCTCGCACTCCCATTCGGGTGGACCAACAGCGTTTCGACGAAACCATTTCATTGTCATGACACTCTCCCGGCCCTTCCGACTCAGACCCCAACGGGCTAGTCCTGGGCGGCCCCGTGTCTACCTCCAGACACCTCGACCACCGTCGTGGCCACGATCCACATTGGGACTCGGTACCAAAATTAACTTAACAACGGGCTCACAAGGTTATGCTTGCCTAACGGGCCAGGGTACATCACGCCCATAACCTTCCCTAAATGGAGGCACCGATCAGAGGCACGACAATGAAACGCATTAAGGCCGTCCCATACCGGCAAATGTGGTTGCACTAGGAAAGACTCATTTCAGCGGCACCACGACCCGGTCAACAACATGTTCAGGTTGAATTATTAATCAGGTTCAACTTAATGCGAAAATAATCGGTGTCATACTGACATACTATGCATCACTTAACATATGCATCACATAGCCATGCAAAACATCTGCATCAACCACACTCCTAAGGAGCCATCATCAACACATGCTACTATTCTGGTTAAAATCTCACTTTACTTATACCAGAACCATTTTTAGCATTCTCATCATTATTCATCATGCAAAATAATATTTAAACTACTCATCAAATTCTATGACCATACTATTTATTTATTACTTGCAACTAAGTTCTCCTTATCTTGCCAACAATATTTACTTCAAACATTCTGAAGTTCAAGTATTCCAACACATCAAGCATATAACAGAATATATTTATTATATAATTAGTTTAAACGCATCAATATTCATAAGTTCAAGTATGAAAATCATAAATATTGAAGTGGCACCTTGAAAATGTTATTGTGGCTTGCCTTAGTACTGATGAGGTGCACAAAGCTCCTGGTGATCCTCAAGACAAGCTGGCTCTTCTGAAAATATTCAAAACCACAAAAAGAAAATATCAAGAAACATTTTGAAAATTGCAAGAAAATCTAGACAGCAAGGAAAAATCCCATCTTTTGTGTGATGTTATATTTTTGGTCAAAGAACAAAATGCAAAAAGAATCAATGCATTTGGACTTTCAGGTAAAAAGTTGTGGCTGTCTGAATGCTACTGGAATTTAAATGAATTTGAAATAATAAACAGAGGGGGTGACGTCGAAGGCGTAATCTCCCGGGGCGCCACCACTCATACCGCTTCGCACGCATAATGAGTGGCTGACTAGCGGGCCCCGCTAGTCAGATTAGAGGGAGGGGAGAGGGAAACAGAGAGGTGCGGCCCTTCGCCGGAGCTCACGCCAGCGTTGAGACTTCTTGGAGGCGAACGAGAGGGAGCGATCGACGGAGAAGACGATTGCGCACTGCTACGTCTTGAGCTTGCGTTGGTTTTCCTCGAAGAGGAGAGGGTGATGCAGCAAGTGTAGCATAAGTATTTCCCTCAGTTTTGAGAACCAAGGTATCAATCCAGTATGAGGCTCCTCAAAAGTCCGACGCACCTACACAAACAAACTGAGAACTCGCAACCAACGCAATAAAGGGGTTGTCAATCCCTTCACGGCCACTTCATGCAAAGTAAGATCTAATAAAGATAGTATGATAAGATAAATATATTTTGGTATTTTATAATATAGATGCAAAAAGTAAAGATTCAAATAAAAGTAGATTGAAAGCAAATATGATAAGAGATAGACCCGGGGGCCATAGGTTTCACTAGAGGCTTCTCTCAAGATAGCATAACTATTACGGTGGGTGAACAAATTACTGTCGAGCAATTGATAGAAAAGCGCATAGTTATGAGATTATCTAGGCATGATCATGTATAAAGGCATCACGTCCATAACAAGTAGACCGACTCCTGCCTGCGTCTACTAGTATTACTCCACACATCGACCGCTATCCAGCATGCATCTAGAGTATTAAGTTAATAAGAACAGAGTAAGGCATTAAGCAAGATGACATGATGTAGATGGATAAACTCAAGCAATATGATATAAACCCCATCTTGTTATCCTCGATGGCAACAATACAATACGTGCCTTGCAACCCTTTACATCCTTTGGGTAAGGACACCGCAAGATTGAACCCAAAGCTAAGCACTTCTCCCAAGGCAAGAAAGACCAATCTAGTAGGCCAAACCAAACTGATAATTCGAAGAGACTTGCAAAGATAACTCAATCATACATAAAAGAATTCAGAGAAGATTCAAATATTGTTCATAGATAAACTTGATCATAAACCCACAATTCATCGGATCTCGACAAACACACCGCATAAAAGAGTTTACATCGAATAGATCTCCGCAAGAGAGGGGAGAACATTGTATTAAGATCCAAAATGAGAGACGTAGCCATCTAGCTAATAACTATGGACCCATAGGTCTGAGGTACACTACTCACAACACATCGGAGGCGCAAGGATGTTGATGTCGAAGCCCTCCGTGGTCGCTTCCCCCTCCGTGAGTGCCGCGAAGGGTCCAAGATGAGATCTCGCGGATCTGAGAAGGTTACGGCGGTGGAAATTGTGTTTCGTGGTGCCCCGGATGTTTTCGAGTGCGTAGGTATATATAGCAGGAAGAAGTACATCGGTGGCCGCCCGAGGGGCCCACGAGACAGGGTGCGCGCCCTACAGGGGGGGGCACGGCATCCTATCTCGTGGAGCCCTCGGCTGCTTCTTGACTTGCACTCCAAGCTCTCCGGATCACGTTCGTTCCAAAAATCACGCTCCCGAAGGTTTCATTCTGTTTGGACTCCGTTTGATATTCCTTTTCTTCGAAATACTGAAATAGGCAAAAAAAACAGCAATATGGGCTGGGCCTCCGGTTAGTAGGTTAGTCCCAAAAATGATATAAATGTGTAAAATAAAGCCCATAAACATCCGAAAGGGGTAATATAATAGCATGGAACAATAAAAATTATAGATACTTGGAGACGATCAAGCATCCCCAAGCTTAATTCACTGCTCGTCCTCGAGTAGGTAAATGATAAAAAGAGAATTTTTGATGTGGAATGCTACCTAGCATAATTCATAATGTAATTTTCTTTATTGTGGCATGATTGTTCAGATCCAAATGATTCAAAAATAAAAGTTCATATTGATAAAATAAATAGTAACACTTCAAACATACAAATCAAAGTAATCATGTCTTCTCAAAATAACATGGCAAAAAAAGTTCATCCCTACAAAATCATATAGTTAGGCTATGCTTCATTTTCGTCACACAAAGATGTTCCCAACTTCTATACCCCCGATGACAAGCCAAGCAATTATTTCATACTTAAATAATCTCAACCTTTTTCAACCTCACGCAATACATGAGCGTGAGCCATGGATATAGCACTATGGGTGGAATAGAATATGATGATGGGGATTGTGTGCAGAAGACAAAAAAATGAGAAAGTCTCACATTGACGAGGATAATCAACGGGCTATGGAGATGCCCATCAATTGATGTCAATATGAGGAGTAGGGATTGCCATGCAACGGATGCACTAGCAAAGATTAGGAAAATGGCTACTACTAGCAGCTGGTAAAATGGCTACTAGCAGCGCGGGTACCAGCGCTACTACTGTCACGCTACAGCTAATAGTTAGTAGTAGCGTGGGTTAAAACCGCTCTACTACTAACTTTGTTAGTAGTAGCGTGTGCCACCCACGCTACTACTATTTCGTACCCGCGCTACTACTAACGAAATAGTAGTAGCGCCCCTAAAATACCAACGCTACTAGTATCCTAAATACTAGTAGCGCTCAATTAGTTCCCAAGCTACTACTAACTATTTAGGATTTTAAAAAAAATTGACCAATTCCATTTTATGCATACAATTTCGAGAAACAATAGTGATGTAAAAATGTCACTATCACACAGTTGCCATATTCCTTATTCCTGATTCTGCTATCACACACTTGCCATATCTACTACCACACAGTTTCTCATTCTGCATGTCCTCACTCCAATAGTAAGAAAAATGAAAAGGAAAAATAGAGCTAATATGTCATTGAAATGTCCTTATTCCTGAGTAATATACAATGGAACGGTGCAATTGCACTATAGTCTCATGGATTCACTCTGCCGCTTCAACATCTCATTATCCTGCAGCGATGGAAATGAGCATCAGCAAGGCATATAGATATAATGAATAAATGGAGAGGAAGCATAATCTCGCATTTATACAGGAGAAAAGGACTAAGAGTCTCATATAATGCGAATATGCACTGTAAGTACACATATATTTCAGATACAAAACGATATTCAGTTAAAAAGTGAAAAATAACTGAATGAAACTCAGACTATATATTTCAGTTACAAAAAATATTTCAGCTTAGGAATGCAGTGTATAAATCAGACTAAATAGATAACACTACCGAAGCTTAAATTTTCAATGTGTAGTTTAAGTACAAGCACCTACCAACTGAATATAGCTAGCTAGCATAAATGTCAATTGGCGCATGATTTTCCTTGGTGCATTTGCACTAGGAAACTAGTCCTAACATATCAATATTTTGATCAGCATTATCCTCTGGACCACTGTGTAGCAGAGTTGATGATCTTATTATCCTACTGAGACCCATCACTCCAAAGGCACAACTAACAGTAGTAACCATCAACAGTACAGACGTATGTAATAACATTACTAACTCAAAGAAGATGCTAGGGGTTCATTAAAAATGCTAAATATCTCTAAGTTACCAAATCTAGTGAGAATCATCTCAAATTTGTAAACCCACTTCATTTATCTTGTTCCGACTTGTGAATGGCGACTGAATTTGTTTTAGATAGTAAGTGAGGTTGGTAACGGTGCAGCAGAGTGGCCGGATTCCGATACTATTGCAGAAAGAAAGGTGGTGGTAATGTAGGAACATAAGGTGCCACATCTCTAGGAGGAAGCTTAGAGGCACAAAAGTCAATAGTCCAATTCAGTCGAGGAATCTAGGCTCTAGGGGTGACTACGTTCAGTTCAGGCAACTTCAGCATCCAAGACGACATGTACGCGCACAACTCCCAACCCGCAGCCTCACCTAGGAGGAGAAGCCAAGAGCGCGGAGAGAATCAACACCCCGGCAGAACAGAGTAAGTCGAGAAGAGAGCACCCACCTCCGTTCCCGGCTAAGGCGTCAATTCTCCACCCTGAGACGACGGACTACAAGGGCGGACTCGCCGTGTGCCGGCGCACGAAGGGGTCGCTGGCAACGGACGGGCATGCAGGAGAGCGCCATAGGCCCTCCCTCACTCGCTCAGTGGCCGTCTCTGTCCGTGCCATAACCACCAACTAGCAGCAGCAGCAATCCATCGATCGTGACCAAATACTGAAAATAGAATCGGGAACGACCTCTGGATCACCCGCAGAGTGCCCAGAATCGCTCCCTCCTTTACCTGAACCCAAATGCACCATCAATCATATTTCCAAGATCCATAAAAACAGAAGTATGTTTGTACTTGAAATCCGCCAATCATTCAAGTTGCTAGAGAGAGAAAGTCATGCATGATAGGAGATATTTAGTCGACAAAGGGAAATGGCATGTGTCTCTGAGTAGTTATCATTGGGTGTTCTTCTCATGTCAGAAATAGAATAATTGTGTAGTATGGTTTTCTAAATCAAGATGTGATTGATCTCTGAATCAAGGTATACACAAATTGGCAATACTTATGCTAGAAGAAACCAGTAAATTTAAACACCAAACTGACCCTTGATGTAGTTTAAGCGCCAAATTTATACAGAAACATAAATTACCGAGAGCTGAACCAAACCCTGTGTCATTCACATGTATCACATCATTCTCTACTCTTTTCTACTAACATGCACATATTTAACTAATTCATTGGGCATGACACATCATACTCTTCTCATGGCAAATTACACGGTTTTCTTGCAATAACCCTATTATCTGAGATAAACACCTAAGATCAGACTATGTGCACTTGACATTACCTAAGCTCTCCTAGAACTGCATTTTGTATGTCTATATATGCTACAAACATTGCCAAATTTGTACTGAAACTTTTTTCTGTGTGTGAATGCTGAAACTTGAATTTCTAAGAGCTGAAACCAGACATGTGTCCTTCACATGTGTCACACCACTATCTACTATTTTCTGCTACTACTAGCAAGTGTAGCAAGCACAGATTAAACAAACTCATCTCAGGCCACAAAACAAACACCCATCTCAAAGGACAGAGCAGCCTCACCATGAGCCATGGAGAACTTCAGAGCTTCAGGGATGCCCCTCTCCCCCATCGGCTGCAGCGGCAACGGCGATCCAGCAGCGCTTGGGCCCTCGGACGACACAGAACTGGCCGTCCTGGCAGGCATCCTCCGGCGGCGACATGGACATGGTCGTCTTGTGCGGCGGCGTCAAGGTTGTCCACCTCCTCGTCCAGCACGTCATACGAAGCCTTCTGGTTGCCATAGTCGTGGTCTGTCGAAGACAGAAGAGGTTGGATCTGCAGCACGAAGCTGCCCCGCATGAGAGGAGATGGAGAAGAGATGTAGGCGAAAGGAGGAGGAGGAGGGCGTACCTTGGGCTATGACGAGGTCGTGCAGCCCGTCGGAGATGCTGCTGGCATCGACGGCCACCGCTGCAAGCTCGGTGTGCCGCGCCCACCGAGAGAAGAGAAGGGGCGGATCCTGTTGCGGCCGGGAGGGTCCATGGAGCTGCAGTGGAGTGCGGGTGCGGATCAGGCGGCGTGGTCGCCCCAATCCCATCCCCATCCATGTGTGTGTGAGGGGCTAGGGTCTCAAGCGTGGTCGCCCCATCCATACCAGCCATGGATGGGCGGAGGTGTCGCCCCATGGGTGGGCGCACGCCTTGGCGGGGGGCATGGGGGCGGACAGACGGAGGAGAGGAGGTGGAAGGGTGGCCGGCGGCGTGTGGGTTGGGACTTGGGAGAGAAGCGGTGGTTGGTAATCTGGATCGGGCTGCGTGATTTTTTTAGACAGACGGGGATGGGTGGTGTGGGACGGTTGGTGGGGTGGGAGTGAGGATCGGGCCGGGGTGGACACGCTTAGTAGTAGTGTGGGGGTTTTACCTGCGCTACTACTACTTACTTAGTAGTAGCGCCGGTTTTATACCCCTCGCTACTACTATGGCCTATTCCCGGGGCATTATTGGAGACCATTTAGAAGCAGCGCGGGTTTATACCCCTCGCTACTACTATCACTTAGTAGTAGCGCGGTTTTTATACACCTCGCTACTACTAATTAGCAGTAGCGCCCATTTTTAAACCGCGCTACTGATAAACTTCTGTGTATAAGGTTTTCCCTAGTAGTGTAGAGCTATAAATGAATGCTCAACAAAATAAAACTAGTGGGTGTGCATCCAACTTGCTTGCTCACGAAGACCTCTAGCATTTGAGGAAGCCCATCGTAGGAATATACAAGCCAAGTTTTATAATGAAAAATTCCCACTAGTATGAAAAAGACAACTTATGAGACTCACTATATGAAAAACATGGTGCTACTTTGAAGCACAATATATGAGACTCACTACATGAAGAACAAGGTGCTACTTTGAAGCACTAGTGTGGAAAAAGAGATAGTAACATTGCCCTTTTATTTATTTTTTCTTTTTCCTTCATTTTTTTTCTTCTTTTTTCTTTTTTCTTTTTCTTTTTTTGGGCCTTTCTTTTTTTCTTTGGGCAATGTTCTAATAATGATGATCATCACACTTCTATTGATTACAACATAAGAATTACAACTCGAAACTAGAACAAAATATGACTCTATATGAATGCCTCCGTGATGTACCGGGATGGTGCAATGAATCAAGAGTGACATGTATGAAAAATAATGCATGATGGCTTTGCCACAAATACGATGTCAACAACATGATCATGCAATGGAAATATGACAAAAGTAAAGTATGTCATGATGATGATGAACGGAACGGTGGAAAGTTGCATGGCAATATATCTCGGAATGGCTATGGAAATGCCATAATAGGTAGGTATGGTGGCTGTTTTGAGGAAGATATAAGGAGGTTTATGTGTGATAGAGCGTATCGTATCACGGGGTTTGGATGCACCGGCGAAGTTTGCACCAACTCTCAAGGTGAGAAAGGGCAATGCACGGTACCGAAGAGGTTAGCAAAGGTGGAAAGGTAAAAGTGCGTATAATCCATGGACTCAACATTAGTCAAAAGAACTCATATACTTATTCCATAAATTTAGAAGTCATCAAAAATCAAGCACTACGTGCATGCTCCTAGGGGGATAGATTGGTAGAAAAGACCATCGCTCGTCCCTGACCGCCACTCATAAGGATGCACAAGCCAGGTACACTTCATGTTTCAAATTTGTTACACAATTTTAACCATACGTGCATGATACGGGACTTGCTAACTTCAACACAAGCATTCTTTAAATTCATAATCACCCAACTAGCATGATTTTAATATCACTACCTCCATATCTCAAAACAATTATCAAGTATCAAATTGATCATAGCATCCAATTCACTTCCTATGATAGTTTTTATTATACCCAACATGGATGCTCATCATTCTAGGACCAACTTTATGACCATAGCAAATACCATGCTGTTCTAAAAGACTCTCAAAAAGATATAAGTGAATCATGAGAGACTAGTAATTTCTTCAAAATTAAGACACCACCGTGCTCTAAAAGATATAAGTGAAGCACTAGAGCAAAAACTATCAAGCTCAAAAGATATAAGTGAAGCACATAGAGTATTCTAGCAAATTCTAATCAAATAAGCTTCTCCCAAAAGGTGCGTACAGCAAGGATGATTGTGGTAAACTAAAAAGCAAAGACTTATATAATACACGCCGCTCCAAGCAAAACACATATCATGTGGCGAATAAAATATAGCTCCAAGTAAAGTTACCAATGAACGAAGACGAAAGAGGGGATGTCTTCCCGGGGCATCCCCAAGCTTAGGCTTTTGGCTATTCTTGAATATCTTGGGGTGCCTTGGGCATCCCCAAGCTTAGGATCTTGCCACCCTTTATTCCATAGTCCATAAAAGCTTTACCCAAAATTTGAAAACTTCACAACACAAAACTCAACAGGAAATCTTATAAGCTCCGTTAGTGAAAGAAAACAAAACCACCACATAAGGTACTGCAATGAACTCATTCTTTATTTATTTTGATGTTAAACCTACTGTATTACAACTTCCTTATGGTTTATAAACTAATTTACTAGCCATAGATGCATTGAAATAAGCAAATGACACACGAAAAACAAAATCTGTCAAAAACAGAACAGTCTGTATCAATCCATAACTAACGCAAACTTCTGGAACTCTAAAAATCCTACCAAAATAGGAAGTCCTGGACAATTTGTTTATTGAACAGAATAAAAAAGAATTAACGCAAAAGCACGTTCCTGTGATTTAACAAAATTATATTAATGCGCGCAAAGTTTCTGTTTTTCAGCAGAATCAAATCAACTATCATCGTAGGTTATCCTATAGGTTCTACTTGGCACAAACACTAATTAAAAGATAAAAACACATCTAAACAGAAGGTAGATGCAAGATTTATTACTAAACAGGAGCAAAAAAAGAAAATTGGGTTGCCTCCCAACTAGCGCTATCGTTTAACGCCCCTAGGTAGGCATAATAAGCAAAGATAGATCTAACGAGTGCCATCTTTGGCACTAAATTCATAAGTGGCACGAATGATAGATACATAAGGAAATTTGACTTTCTTTCTTGGAAAGTTCTCCACGCCTTTCTTTAAGTAAAATTGTAATCTAATATTCCCTTCCTTCATATCAATAATCGCATCAATCGTTCTAAGCAAAGGTCTACCAAGAATAATAGGGCAAGAAAGATTGCAATCTATATCAAGAACGATAAAATCTACGGGAACCAAATTTCTATTTGCAACAATAAGAACATCATTGATCCTTCCCATTGGCTTTTTAATGGTGGAATCCTCAAGGTGCAAATTTAAAGAGCAATCATCAAGTTCATGGAAACCTAGAATATCACATAAAGTTTTCGGAATCGTGGAAACACTAGCACCCAAATCACACAAAGAAAAACACTCATAATCTTTAATTCTAATCTTTATAGTAGGTTCCCACTCATCATTAAGTTTTCTAGGTATAGAAAGTTCCAAATTAAGTTTTTCATCATAAGATCGCATCAAGGCATCAACAATATGTTTGGTAAAAGCTTTATTTTGACTATAAGCATGAGGAGAATTAACAATGGATTGCAACACGGAAATACAACCTTTTAAAGCGCAATTATCATAATCAAATTCCTTGAAATCCGAGATAGTGGATTCATTATTATTAGAAGTTGAGGATTCTCCAATCTCACTTTTACCAAATTTAGCATCAAGATCTAAAGATTCCGAATTCTTGGGACGCCTTCTAGGCAAAGTTGATTCATCATCAGTCCCATAATCATCAAAATTCATATTGCAAAACATAGATCTAATAGGAGATGCATCAATAACTTTAATATCCTCATCATTATTTTCACGGAAACTAGAAGAACACGCTTTTATAAAAAATCTCTTTTAGCACGCAATCTAGCGGTTCTTTCCTTACACTCATCAATGGAAATTCTCATTACTTTGAGAGACTCATTGATATCATGCTCAGCAGGAGAAGATCTAAGTTTAAGAGAATCAACATCAAGCAAAAGTTTATCAACTTTCCTAGCCAAATCATCAACTTTGAGCAATTTTTCTTCAAGCAAAGCATTAAAATTCTTTTGAGAAATCATAAATTCTTTCACACTATTCTCAAAATCATAGGGCATCTTATTAAAATTACCATAATAATTATTGTAGGAATTTCCATAATTGTTAGAGGAATTACTAGGGAACGGTCTAGCATTAAAGTTTCCTCTATAAGCATTGTTTCCAAAACTATTCCTACCTACCAACAAAATTCACATCCATAGATTCATTATTATTCTCAATCAAAGAAGACAAAGGCATATCATTGGGATCAAGAGGAGTATTTTTAGTAGCAAACATCGTCATAATTTCATCCATCTTTCCACTCAAAACATTGATTTCTTCTATAGCATGCACTTTTTTACTAGAAGATCTTTCAGTGTGCCATTGAGAATAATTAGCCATAATATTGTCAAGAAGTTTGGTAGCATATCCTAACGTGATTTCCATAAACGTGCCTCCTGCGGCCGAATCTAAGAGATTTCTAGAAGCAAAGTTCAAACCGGCATAAATTTTTGTATGATCATCCATAAATTCAAACCATGAGTAGGGCAATTCATGAAGCATCAATTTCATTCTTTCCCAAGATTGGGCAACATGCTCATGATCAAGTTGTTTAAAATTCATAATATCGTTCTAGAGTGATGATCTTAGCGGCAGGAAAATACCTAGAGATAAAAGCATCTTTGCACTTGTTCCAAGAATCAGTACTATTTTTAGGCAAAGACGAAAACCAAACTTTAGCACGATCTCTAAGTGAAAACGGAAATAACTTCAGTTTGACAATATTGTTATCCGTGTCTTTCTTCTTTTGCATATCACACAAATCAACAAATTGTTTAGATGAGTAGCGCCATCTTCACTAGGAAGGCCGGCAAATGGATCTTTCATAACAAGATTCAGCAAAGCAGTATTGATTTCACAAGACTCAATATCATTAAGAGGAGAAATCGGAGTACTAAGGAAATCATTGTTATTGGTATTTGAGAAATCACACAATTTGGTATTATCTTGCGCCATGGCAACAAGTAATCCAACACACAAGCAAACAGAAAAATGGCAAGCAAAAAAGAGAGGAGGAGATTGGGAAAGAGAGGGCGAATAAAATGGCAAGGGTGAAGTGGGGGAGAGGAAAACGAGAGGCAAATGGCAAATGATGTAAATGCAAGGGAGATAGGTTTGTGATGAGTACTTGGTATGTCTTGACTTGAGCGAAGACCTCCCTGGCAACGGCGCCAGAAATCCTTCTTGCTACGTCTTGAGCTTGCGTTGGTTTTGCTCGAAGAGGAGAGGGTGATTCAGCAAGTGTAGCGTAAGTATTTCCCTCAGTTTTGAGAACCAAGGTATCAATCCAGTAGGAGGCTCCTCAAAAGTCCCACGCACCTACACAAACAAACTGAGAACTCGCAACCAACGCAATAAAGGGGTTGTCAGTCCCTTCACGGCCACTTGCGAAAGTGATATCTATTAAAGATAGTATGGCAAGATACATATATTTTTGGTATTTTATAATATAGATGCAAAAAGTAAAGATGCAAATAAATGTAGATTGAAATAAAATATGATAAGAGATAGACCCGGGGGCCATAGGTTTCACTAGAGGCTTCTCTCAAGATAGCATAAGTATTACGGTGGTTGAACAAATTACTGTCGAGCAATTGATATAAAAGCGCATAGTTATGATATTATCTAGGCATGATCATGTATATAGGCATCACGTCCATAACAAGTAGACCGACTCCTGCATCTACTACTATTACTCCACAAATCGACCGCTATCCAGCATGCATCTAGAGTATTCAGTTCATAAGAACAAAGTAACGCATTAAGCAAGATGACATGATGTAGAGGGATAAACTCAAGCAATATGATATAAACCCCATCTTTTTATCCTTGATGGCAACAATACAATACGTGCCTTGCAACCCTTTCTCTCACTGGGTAAGGACACCGCAAGATTGAACCCAAAGCTAAGCACTTCTCCCAAGGCAAGAAAGACCAATCTAGTAGGCCAAACCAAACTGTTAATTCAAAGAGATTTGCAAAGATAACTCAATCATGCATAAAAGAATTCAGAGAAGATTCAGATATTGTTCATAGATAAACTTGATCATAAACCCACAATTCATCGGATCTCGACAAACACACTGCAAAAAGAGTTTACATCGAATAGATCTCCGCAAGAGAGGGGGAGAACATTGTATTAAGATCCAAAAAGAGAGAAGTAGCCATCTAGCTAATAACTATGGACCCATAGGTCTGTGGTAAACTACTCACAACTCATCGGAGGGGCAAGGATGTTGATCTAGAAGCCCTCCGTGGTCGCTTCCCCCTCCGGCAGAGTGCGTGAAGGGTCCAAGATGAGATCTCGCGGATCTGAAGGTTACGGCGGTGGAAATTGTGTTTCGTGGTGCCCCGGATGTTTTCGGGTGCGACGTAGGTATATATAAGAGGAAGAAGTACGCCGGTGGTCAGCCTCGAGGGGCCCATGGGACAGGGGCGGCCTCATGGGGGCGTCCTCTTATCTCGTGGAGCCCTCGACTGCTTCTTGACTTGCACTCCAAGCTCTCCGGATCACGTTCGTTCGAAAAATCACGCTCCCGAAGGTTTCATTCCATTTGGACTTCGTTTGATATTCCTTTTCTTCGAAATACTGAAATAGGCAAAAAAAAAACAGCAATATGGGTTGGGCCTCTAGTTAGTAGGTTAGTCCCAAAAATGATATAAATGTGTAAAATAAAGCCCATAAACATCCAAAAGGGGTAATATAATAGCATGGAACAATAAAAAATTATAGACACGTTGGAGACAGAGGGCGGAGGTTGCCGTGGCTAACGGTGGCCGGACGGCGTCTGATTTGACCTCTCCAGCGGCGACAGAGGGCTGAGGTTGCCGGAGTTGAAGAAGAAGGTGGCTTGGGGCGGCTCCAGGGTCGGGCTCTAGCTAGGTGCATTGGCTTCATGGAGGAGAGGCAGAGGCCCTGGCGGGGTTGCCTTGGCTTGGGAGCGGCCGGAGCTGCGGGAACGATCCAGAGGGGATCGCCGACGAGCTCGGCTCCGGGACGGCAGCCCGCAGCCTGCCCGGCCGGGCTGCGGCTTCTAAGGGCTCTAGGAGGGAGTGAGAGTGGTTTGCGATGCTCGATGAAGCTGTGGAGGGGGCTTTTATAGGCGAGGCGGCGAGGAGGGCTCGGGCTCCGCCGGAGGACACCTGTCCCCGGCGCCCAGTGACGAACGGTGCCAGAGAGCGATGGAGAAGGCGATGGAGGTCACGCAGCCACTGTACGCGGGCGCGGACGAGCACAGGAACAAAGGGGAAAGAGACGAACACAGTGCGCGCGCACTGTGCTGTTGGCCGGACCGTGCTCGTGCTCGCTGCGGCGAGCTCCGGCGTCGGCGAACGGCAGGGTGGAGTTATGGAGGTGGAGATGAGGATGGTGGCGAGGGGTTGTAGCGACCAGACCCGAATGGATCTAGCGCTCTGTGCTCAGTGTCATCCCTGGATCAGTAATGCTGACACCACACAGTACTTCGAAGGATTTATAGCAGAGTAGCAATCACACACTTATTACATCGTTGTCCACAAGGGAACTGAATACAATAATATGGCTTAAGGCCATCTAATAATAACAGCGGAAGGCTTGGAAGATAAGCGAGTCCATCAACTCCAACGGCATCATCGAGTATAGAACCACGACCTAACACCTTACTAAATGCGTTCAAAAAGTCTGCAACGTGAAAAGTTGCAGCCAAAACGGGTCAAGACATGGAATATCTTTGGCAATGTAACACATAAGAGCAATGAATGAATAAGCCTATACTACATGCATATATGGCTGGTGGTACGGCTCTCACGGTTACATTTGCATAAAGCTGATTTTTCCCTACATCAAAGGAATAATTTTATTTAACTATCATGGTGGTTGTTAAACATTGAAGATGGTTGACAAAGATCCTCAATCCCAATTAAAAAGTACTCATTAAAAACCCAATAACATTTATTAGAAGTAACATGTTGAGATTCACATGATAATCAAGTACCGGATACTCAAATTGTCCATAACCGGGGACACGGCTAATCATGATTAGTTTATACACTCTGCAGAGGTTTGCGCACTTTTCCCCACAAGACTCGATCGCCTCCGCTTGATTCTCGTGACCGCATGGTGTTTGAGAAACGGATGACCGAGACATAGTTTTTCAGAAGCGCTAGCACCTTACATGTGGGTAGACCGTACCAACCTACATCCCCTACATCAGCTAGCCTACCCGTAAGAGTTCGCACAACTTAGTCAACTACGCCAGAGCCCATAATTGGCTTGTGGCTGCACACGGAAGTTTCCAGTTTGAATAATCTTATGATCCCTTAGAGCACGGGTGGCGGTCCGAAGAAATACAGGCAAGTCCTGATAGAAACCAAGTGCCTCAATCCACCCAGATGTGTGTTTAGGTTGCCACCTTAGATAAACCATTAATTAACAATCTCACATCTGTCATGGATATTCACTCACCCAATCCACGCCTACTAGCATAGCATGGCATAATAAGCAAACGTAGAAGTAACTCCCAAGGTTTCATAAGTAAAACAGGTAATAGGTACTACCTCAATCTACTTCCCAAACCCACAATTTAATTAGATCCTAAACATGCAAGTGTTTGAGGGTTTGATCTAATGCAATAAAACTGGGTAGTAGAAAAGGTATGATCAAGTGTTACTTGCCTTGCCGATGATCCATGAGTCCTAGAGATTCAAGTAACAAGCGGCGCACTCCGGGTGATCTAACGCAAACAATCAACAAGCATACAATAAGTATTCATCTAATGCACAGGGAAATCTCGAATAAAAGATCTAACCAGAAAGTTCAAATTAAGAACCCTGGTTGCAAAAGAATCGAATCAAAACAAACTCCGAAAGTCGAAACTCGAGAGAGAACGTCTCGGTTTAGCGAACTGAAATTAGGTCAAAATTTCACAGTAGCAAAATTCTGTGAAAGTAGGGTAGTCGGAACGGCGGTTTCGTTACGAAATTCCAGGCGCTTGAATCACCTGATTCCGATAAACGAGCGAGAAATAAAACAGTTTTGAAAATCGGATCTGAAATCAAATCAGAAAATAACGGATTAAATTCGATTAAAAAGAAAAACGACGAACGGGTTAAAAAGGCGGACGTTCGTTAACAGATCGAATCTAACGAACGCGTTCATCTAAACGAACGGTTCGGTGAACGTTCGTTAAATAGGAAAACCGAATAAAAATAAAACCAATCTTGGTTTTTTTTTAAAAAAAACCAAACATATATTTTTTTTAAAAAAAAAATAAACCGGACGGTTCACGGTGGAAAAACCGAATCGGGCGCGGGGCGGCGGTGGCTACCTCCGCGATCACGGCCAGGCTCTCCGGCTCCGGGAGAGGCGGCGGGTTCGGCCGAGGGCGGCGGGTCCACGGCGGTCGGCGGCGCCGGGCGGCGTCCCATCACTGGCGGCGGGTCGACGCCGGGCGCGGGCGGCGGTCGGCTCAAGGGGCTGGGTTGGGGAGAGAGAGAGGGCCGGGGGTTATAAAGGCGAGGCGGCGGTGGCTTGGGAGGGGGCCAAGGAGGGCGCTGGTCCGGCTGGGACTCGGGCGGGCGGGCCAGGCGGCGGCGGGACACCGAGCGGGCGGCGGCCAAGGCGAGGGAGGAGGCGGGTGGGTGGCGCCTGGCCTGGCCGGCTTGGGCCTACTGGGCCTCGATCCAGACGCTGTTTTTTTTTTAAATAAAATTAAAACAAAACAAATAAAATAAATATCAAATGAACTCCAAATTAAATAAAACAAATTTTCCCCGACTACTAAAAATGAGTCGAACAAAATGAACTTTAAAAACAGCAAACATGCATAAAAAAATTTAAAATGCTCATTTTTGCCTAAGCAAAATAAATCTTCCAAAAACCAAATTTGGTTTATTTATAATATCTTCATTTTTCCTAAATGTTGGGAAAGTCATATTATTCCCTCTCAAAATATTTTTATAGGAAAAACTTTATGAAGACAATTTAAATAAATCCAATGATCCTATTTTCAAAATTTGGGAAAATCCCAAATATGAAAATTAATGAAACTTCAACTCTCTCCGAGGGTCCTTGAGTTGCGTGAAATTTCTAGGATCGGAAAAATGCGAGAAAATATGATATGCATGATGACCTAATGTATAACATTCCAAATTAAAAATTTGGGATGTTACAAACCTACCCCCTTAAGATGAATCTCGCCCTCGAGATTCGGGTTGGCTAGAAAATAGGTGAGGGTGGTCCTTGAGCAAAACTTCCTCTCTTTCCTGTGTGGCTTCATCCTCAGTGTGGTGGCTCCACTGAACTTTGCAAAACTTGATAACCTTGCTGCGGGTAACTCTGCTGGCATAATCGAGAATCTTAACAGGTTTTTCCTCATATGTCAAGTCATCCTTCAACTGAATTGCTTCCAGTGGCACTGTGTCTCTTAACGGTACCTCTGCTATCCCTGGGTGACATTTCTTCAATCGAGAAACATGGAATACGTCATGAACTCCTCGACAGTCCTTCCGCAATTCCAACTTATACGTTAACTTCTCCCATGCGTTGCAAAATCTTATATGGTCCAACGAAACGGGTGCTAACTTTCCTTTAACTCCAAAACGCTTAACTCCTCAAGCGGGGATACTCTGAGATATACTGTCTCCAACTTCATACTCAATCGCTGCGCTTTGAATCGGCATAGCTCTTCCGTCAGGACTGGGCTACCTTGAGCCTGTCTCGAATCAACTTAACCTTCTGTTCAGACTCCTTAATCAGATCTGGTCCAAATAACTGACGATCTCCAGTTTCGTCCCATGACAATGGTGTCCTACACCTTCTTCCATACAAGGCCTCGAAAGGTGCCATTTTCAAGCTGGTTTGGTAACTGTTGTTGTAGGAAAATTCTGCATACGGCAAATTATCATCCCAACTAGATCCATAATCTAGTGCACAAGCTCTTAGCATGTCCTCCAAAATCTGATTGACTCTCTCGGTCTGTCCATCGGTTTGTGGGTGGAAAGCTGTGCTGAATTCCAATCGGGTTCCCAATGTTTCATGCAACTGGTTCCAAAATTTCGAAGTAAATTGGGTTCCTCTGTCTGATACAATGCTCCTCGGAACTCCGTGTAAGCATACAATTCTGGTCATGTATATCTTTGCCAACTTAGCACTGCTATAGGTAGTCTTGACTGGAATGAAATGAGCTACCTTGGTCAAACGGTCGACTATGACCCAAATCGAGTCATATCCTGAACGGGTCTTTGGCAAACCTGTGATGAAATCCATGCCTAGTTTATCCCACTTCCATTCGGGTATCGGCAAAGGTTGTAACAATCCTGCTTCTCGATGCTCTGCCTTTACTTTCGACATACGTCAGAACTGCTACATACTCCGCAATATCCTTCTTCATTCCGGTCCACCAGAAAATATTCTTCAAATCCAAATACATCTTGGTATTCCCTGGGTGAATCGAATAGGGTGAATCATGGGCTTCTTGTAGAATCAACTTCCTGATCTCTGGGTCATTGGGCACATAAACACGGTCTTCAAACCATAGGGTATCGTGCTCATCCTCACGAAATCCTTTAGCTTTGCCTTTGCTCATTTTCTCCTTTATAGAGGCAACTTCCTTATCTGCCTTTTGGGCTTCTCTGATTTTGTCCATTAGTGTCGACTGAATCTCCAATGCTGCTACATAGCCTCTCGGAACTATTTCCAAACATAGCTCTCGAAGGTCCTCGGCTAACTCATTGGGTATTTCTCCCATCATTAGGGTACTGACGTGGCTCTTACGGCTCAATGCGTCTGCTACGACATTAGCCTTTCCGGGGTGATAATGCAATCTCATATCATAATCCTTGATTAGCTCTAACCATCTCCTCCATCTGAGATTCAATTCTTCGGGTGAAGATGTACTTCAAACTCTTGTGATCCGTGTATACTTCACAATGATTTCCAATGAGAAAATGTCTCCACGTCTTCAAGGCATGCACAACGGCTGCTAATTCCAGATCATGAGTGGCATAATTCAACTCATGGGGCTTAAGTTGTCGTGAAGCATAAGAAACAACTCTTCCTTCCTGCATAAGCACTGCTCCAAGTCCTCGACGTGAAGCGTCGCAATACACCTCATAATCCTTAGTTTGATCTGGCAATATCAAAACCGTGAGGTAACCAATCTTTTCTTCAACTCCTGAAAACTTGCCTCACAGTCCTCAGTCCATATGAATTTGTTTTCCTTCTTCAACAATTCAGTCATAGGCTTTGCAATCCTTGAGAAATTCTCAATGAATCTTCGGTAGTATCTTGCGAGTCCAAGGAAACTCCGAATCTCTGCAACTGTCGTTGGTGCTTCCCATTTGGTTACGGTCTCAACTTTTGTGGGTCAATCGCTATTCCTTCTCCGGATATAACATGTCCGAGAAATCCAACTTCCTTTAGCCAAAACTCACATTTGCTGAACTTGGCATACAACTGGTGTTCCCTTGGTTTCTCCAAAACCAATCTCAAATGTTCCTTGTGTTCCTCTTCATTCTTCGAGAAAATCAAAATGTCATCAATGAACACCACGAACTTGTCCAAAATTCCATAAACACTTTGTTCATCAGGTTCATGAAATAGGCTGGTGCGTTAGTCAGTCCAAATGACATAACGGTATACTCATACAGTCCATATCTCGTGGTAAATGCTGTCTTGGGTATATCTTGCTCCGAATCTTCAATCGATGGTACCACGATCGCAAGTCGATCTTGTATAACACTTTGGCTCCTTGCAAGCGATCAAACAGATCATTTATCATAGGTAGTGGGTACTTGTTCTTTATTGTTACTTCATTCAATCCACGATAATCAACAACCATTCTCAACGATCCATCCTTCTTCTCCACCAATAAAACGGGTGATCCCCAAGGTGAAGAACTTGGGCGAATAAAACCTTTATCCAATAGTTCCTTAATCTGCTTCTTAATTTCTGCCAAATCCTTTGCGGGCATCCTGTACGGTCGTTTCGATATCGGGCCTGTTCCTGGCAACAGCTCGATCAAAAACTCAATGTCTCTATCCGCGGCATTCCCGCAACTCTTCCGGAAATACATCAGATAATCCTTCACCATCGGGTACTTCTTCCCGTACCACTCGATAAGCAATTAACTTGTGCTCTCCTCGGCTCGTGCCGTGATAATGCATTTCTAATCCTTCTTCCTTCGTGTGGTGAGCAAAATTGACCTTGTGGTACAATCTATGTTTCCTCCATACTTGATAACCAATCCATTCCTAATATCACATCCAATCCTTGGGATTCCGTAACTATTAGGTCCGAGGGGAAAACATAGTGTCCAATCCTTAGTGGCGATCGATCACACCATTTACTAGCCATGTACTCAGCCCGGGTGAGGTTACTAGCATGGGTGACCTAAGGGCTTGGGTTGGTAACTTGTACTTATCCACAAATCCCTTGATATGTATGAATGCGATGCACCAAGTATCGAAAAGAACAAGCTGCAGTAAATGACTTAACCAAAACTTACCGATTCTTTGCATCGGGCTGATCTTCAACCTCCTCCACATCAATGTGGTTCACCATCCCCTGTTGAAAGGGTTGGGCTTCTTTCCAGAGCTTCCATTGCCATTTCCATTCTGGCCTTCTGGACAGTCATTTGCATAGTGCCCAGTCTTGCGGCACTTAAAGCAAGTAATGTGACTCAGGTCTACCTTGGATGGTGTAGACGGGTTGGTGCGGTTCTGTCCGTTGCTTCCTCCATTCCCGTTCCCATTCTTGGTGCCATTATGGTTATGCGAATTACCTCCTCCATGGGTATGCTGAAACTGAATTCCTGATTTAGGGGTATAACGAGGCTTCTGCTGGGATCCAGAGTTATACTTCCCTTGTCCATACTTCCGCTATGCAGTTCTCAATTTGTCTTTGCTTTCCTTCAATCATGAGAGCTCGGTCTACCAACTCCTGGTAGTTGTTGAAATTTGCTACCATCAACGGCATGCTGAACTCATCATTCAGTCCTTCTAGAAACTTCTCCTGCTTAGCTGCATCTGTAGCAACGTCATCTGGGGCATAACGTGCTAATTTGCTAAAGTCATCCACGTACTGGCCAACAGTCCTTCCTCCTTGGCGTAAGTTGCGAAACTCACGCTTCTTCATGGCCATGGCTCCTGCTGAAACATGGGCTGTGCGAAAAGCTTCTTGAAATCGGGTCCCATGTGACGGTGTCCACGGGTAAGTGGTCGTGAAATTCTCCCACCATGCTGCTGGGTCCTTCAAGCTGATGTGCTGCAAACTTCACTCTTTCACCATCTGTGCATCCCGCAGTGGTCAACTCCTTCCTATCTTGCGGAGCCAGTCATCTGCTACAATCGGCTCGATTACTCTTTGGAATACACGGCGGGTTCGATCTAAGGAAGCGAGTCGGATGATCCGCAGTGGTGGTGGTGGCGGTGGGTTGTTGTTGTTGTTGTTGTTGTTACGCACCAATGTTTGAATCAGGGTATTCGCTGCTGGATCAATTGGGTGATCTCTGGCGGAAAACGAATCCGGGGTCGCGTCTCAGAGGCATCTGATGGGTTTAGAAAAGAAGAGGAATGTAGAATAGAATGAGGTCTAAGGGGAATCACTACCCAAATGCACATGAGCAAATGCACACAAAATCACTTCATTCAATCAAACAAGGGGTTACAACGATCTAACTATCGCAAAAGTGCGTGTACTATAATGTTTACAGGGAGGGAAATACTACTAATATGTGGGGGACTACTACTAATTTGAACCGGTGGAAGACTCCATGATGTCTGCTCCAGCTTCGTCTTCAAAATCGGGTTCACTTGGATCCGAATCTGTGTCGTCGATGTTGATGTAGTCGATTGGGTAACCGACATACTGGTCTTCATTCCTGAGCGCCAACTTCTTCTTGAGTTCTTCGATCTCGTACTTAAGATCGTTATTGTGTCTTGCCAGAGCTACGATCTCGTCCATGTAGTCCTTGCGTGTAGTCTTTAGTTCTTCTTCCAGTTCGATGATCCTTCCCTTTGCATTCTGCAACTCCAACATGTCATTGCACATTTGGTTCTCCTGGCGTCGAATGTGCTGATTTAACTCCTGGATGAAAGCTGCAATGGATCTATCCTTCTTGGTATTGACGACGTCCCAGTTGTCATCTCGGCGTCCGCAAATCTGGTAGATGGTGTCCTTGAGGTCTTCTTGATAAACTTCTCCAATGCGTCCCATGGTGATGTGAGCTGCCATGCTCTTTCCCGCACTCCAAGTTGGTGCACCGAAAACACTATCTATAGGCTTGGTGATTGGGGCGAATGTCCTTCCCGAACGTGAGCATGAATCTTCCAGCGCTCCTCTTCGTGCAGAGTGGCGTTGAAAGTCCCTGAAGCTTGGTAATCCAATGTTCGTGTACTTGGTAACTTCCTTCAAGTGAAATCCAAAAGGTGTGCCTTCATCTGGTTGGGTGTACTTGATCTTGGCGTCCGTCATCCTAAAGAGAGTAGAAAAGATGAGGAGTTAGAAAATGAGAAGAGAGTAGTGATCTATGGCTTTAACTTAGTGGTCATGTCCTCTGATCGGCGTGTGCTCGATACCATTCTCTATAGCGACCAGACCGAATGGATCTAGCGCTCTGTGCTCGATGTCATCCCCGGATCGCATGTCGACACCACACAAGATTTTCAAGGATTTATAGCAGAGTAGCAATCACACACTTATTACATCGTTGTCCACAAGGAACTGAATACAATAATATGGCTTAAGGCCATCTAATAATAACAGCGGAAGGCTTGGAAGATAAGCGAGTCCATCAACTCCAACGGCATCATCGAGTATAGAACCACGACCTAACACCTTACTCGTAAATGCGAAAAGTCTGCAAGCGTGAAAAGTTGCAGCCCGAAAACAGGTCAAGACATGGAATATGCCGGCAATGTAACACATAAGAGCAATGAATGAATAAGCCTATACTACATGCATATATGGCTGGTGGTACGGCTCACGGTTACATTTGCATAAAGCTGATTTTTCCCTACATCAAAGGAATAATTTTATTTAACTATCATGGTGGTTGTTAAACATTGAAGATGGTTGACAGCATCCTCAATCCCAATTAAAAAGTACTCATTAAAAACCCAATACATTTATTAGAAGTAACATGTTGAGATTCACATGATAATCAAGTACCGGATACTCAAATTGTCCATAACCGGGGACACGGCTAATCATGATTAGTTTATACACTCTGCAGAGGTTTAGCACTTTTCCCCACAAGACTCGATCGCCTCCGCTTGATTCTCGTGACCGCATGGTGTTTGAGAAACGGATGACCGAGACATAGTTTTTCGTAAGCGCTAGCACCTTACATGTGGGTAGACCGTACCAACCTACATCCCCTACATCAGCTAGCCTACCCGTAAGAGTTCGCACAACTTAGTCAACTACGCCAGAGCCCATAATTGGCTTGTGGCTGCACACGGAAGTTTCAGTTTGAATAATCTTATGATCCCTTAGAGCACAGGTGGCGGTCCGAAGAAATACAGGCAAGTCCTGATAGAAACCAGGTGCCTCAATCCACCCAGATGTGTGTTTAGGTTGCCACCTTAGATAAACCATTAATTAACAATCTCACATCTGTCATGGATATTCACTCACCCAATCCACGTCTACTAGCATAGCATGGCATAATAAGCAAACGTAGAAGTAACTCCCAAGGTTTCATAAGTAAAACAGGTAATAGGTACTACCTCAGTCTACTTCCCAAACCCACAATTTAATTAGATCCTAAACATGCAAGTGTTTGAGGGTTTGATCTAATGCAATAAAACTGGGTAGTAGAAAAGGTATGATCAAGTGTTACTTGCCTTGCTGATGATCCGCGAGTCCTAGAGATTCGAAGTAACAAGCGGCGCACTCCGGGTGATCTAACGCAAACAATCAACAAGCATACAATAAGTATTCATCTAATGCACAGGGAAATCTCGAATAAAAGATCTAACCAGAAAGTTCAAATTAAGAACCCTGGTTGCAAAAGAATCGAATCAAAACAAACTCCGAAAGTCGAAACTCGAGAGAGAACGTCTCGGTTTAGCGAACTGAAATTAGGTCAAAATTTCACAGTAGCAAAATTCTGTGAAAGTAGGGTAGTCGGAACGGCGGTTTCGTTACGAAACTCCAGGCGCTTGAATCACCTGATTCCGATAAACGAAAGCGAGAAATAAAACAGTTTTGAAAATCGGATCTGAAATCAAATCAGAAAATAACGGATTAAATTCGATTAAAAAGAAAAACGACGAACGGGTTAAAAAGGCGGACGTTCGTTAACAGATCGAATCTAACGAACGCGTTCATCGAAACGAACGGTTCGGTGAACGTTCGTTAAAAAAGAAAACCGAATAAAAATAAAACCAATCTTGGTTTTTTAAAAAAAACCAAACATATATTTTTTTTAAAAAAAAATAAACCGGACGGTTCACGGTGGAAAAACCGAATCGGGCGCGGGGCGGCGGTGGCTACCTCCGGCGATCGCCGTGCGGCTCTCCGGCTCGGGAGAGGCGGCGGCTTGCCGAGGCGGGGGTCCACGGCGGTCGGCGGCGTCGGGCGGCGTCACTTCTTGGCGGGCGGGTCGACGCCGTCAGGCGTGCGGCTCGGCTCGTGAGGCTGGGTTGGGGAGAGAGAGGGGCCGGGGGTTATAAAGGCGAGGCGGCGGTGGCTTGGGAGGGGGCCAAGGAGGCGCCGGGTCCGGGACTCGGGCGGCGGGCGAGGCGCTCGTCTGTGTGACACCGAGCGGGCGGGCGTGCCATGAGGAGGAGGAGGCGGGGTGGTGGGCGCCTGGCACAGGCCTGGAGGCTTGGGCCGGGCCTCGGTCCAGTATTTTTTTAAAAAAATAAAATTAAAACAAAACAAATAAAATAAATATCAAATGAACTCCAAATTAAATAAAACAAATTTTCCCCGACTCCTAAAAATGAGTCGAACAAAATGAACTTTAAAAACAGCAAACATGCATAATTTTTTTAAAATGCTCATTTTTGCCTAAGCAAAATAAATCTTCCAAAAACCAAATTTGGTTTATTTATAATATCTTCATTTTTCCTAAATGTTGGGAAAGTCATATTATTCCCTCTCAAAATATTTTTATAGGAAAAACTTTATGAAGACAATTTAAATAAATCCAATGATCCTATTTTCAAAATTTGGGAAAATCCCAAATATGAAAATTAATGAAACTTCCAACTCTCTCCGAGGGTCCTTGAGTTGCGTGAAATTTCTAGGATCGGAAAAATGCGAGAAAATATGATATGCATGATGACCTAATGTATAACATTCCAAATTAAAAATTTGGGATGTTACAGGGGTGGCACGCTCTGGCTGGCCGAGCAGCGAGCATGCGCTCAACAGAGGCGCTGGTGATGCGCAGAGCGCGCGTTTGGCATGCCAGCACGCTCGGACGAACACGGTCACCGCGTGGACCGTGACATCAGGCCACCTACGCACTAACAACGATGTCTGGCATGTGGTCCTTAGTAAACTGAGGTGTTACCATGGCTCGGTTTGGTTCCAGGTGCAGAAGAAGTAAAATGGTGATGAGGTTATGTTACTGGACAGAAACTGTAACGCCCTCGATGCGGCTATATCTCCCACGTGTCGAAGCACGACTTAGAGGCATAACCGCATTGAAAGCAATGTCACAAGTGAGGTAATCTTCACACAACCCATGTAATACATATGGGAAAGAGATACATAGTTGGCTTACAATCGCCACTTCACACAATAGATGAGTAAAGCATTACATCATACAGATACAATCAAGGTCCGACTACGGAACCAAAATAAAAGAAGACTACCCCAAATGCTACACAGATCCCCGATCGTCCCAACCGGCTCCACTCTTGATCAACTGAAATGAAACAACACAATGAACATGATCTTCATCGAGCTCCTCCTTGAGCTCGGATCGCCACCGCACGGTTTCATCGGCACCTGCAAACTGGTTTTGGAAGTATCTGTGAGTCACGGGGACTCAACAATCTCACACCCGCGAGATCAAGACTATTTAAGCTTATAGGAAGGGTAAAGGTATGAGGTGGAGCTGCAGCAAGAGACTAGCATATATGGTGGCTACATTCGCAAAAGAGAGCGAGAGGAGAAGCAAGGCACGGTCGTGAAGCTAGTAGCGATCTAGAAGTGATCCTCAAACTACTTACGTCAGACATAACTCCAACACCGTGTTCACTTCCCGGACTCACGAGAAGAGACCATCACGGTTACACGCCTTGATGTATTTTAATTAAGGTCAACTTGGGTTTTCTACAACCGGACATTAACAAATTCCCATCTGCCTCATAACCGCAGGCACGGCTTTTGAAAGATAATACCCTGCAGGGTGTCCCAACAGCCCATGATAAGCTCTCACGATCAACGAAGGATATTCCTTCTCCCGGAAGACCCGATCAGTCTCGGAATCCCAGCTACAAGACATTTCGACAAAGAATAAAACAAGACCAAAGAAGCCGCCCGATGTGCCGACAAATCCCGATAGGAGTCGACGCACCTCATTCTCGTGGCACACCGGATAAGTCAAGCTACGAGTAAAACCAAGCCTCGAGTTTCCCGTGGTGGCCCAAGAAGTTGCTCGGTTCGGACCAACACTCGAGGAGCACCGCCCGGGGGCTAAAATAAAGATGACCCTTGAGTCTGCAGAACCCAAGGGAAGGGGTATATGTGGTAGGTAGTCAAATGGTAAAACCAAGGTTGGGCCTTGCTGGAAGAGTCTTATCCAAAGCGAACTGTCAAGGGGGTCCCATAAATCACCCAACCGCGTTAGGGACGCAAAATCCGGGAACATAATACTGATATGACGGAAACTAGGGCGGCAAGAGTGGAACAAAACACCAGGCATAAGGCCGAGCCTTCCACCCTTTACCAAGTATATATATGCATTATTTAAATAAGATATATTGTGATATCCCAACAAGTAAACATGTTCCAACAAGGAACAACATCTCCATGCTCCAACAAGGAACAAACTTCATCTTTACGTGCAACTAACAACGCTATAAGAGGGGCTGAGCAAAGCGGTAACATAGCCAAACAACGGTTTGCTAGGAAAGGATGGTTAGGGGGTTGACATGGCAATATGGGAGGCATGATAAGCAAGTGATAGGCATCCTAGCATAGGCATAGCAAAAGAGCGAGCATCTAGCAAGCAAAGATAGAAGTGATTTCGAGGGTATGATCATCTTGCCTGAAATCCCGCAAGGAAGAAGAACGAGTCCATGAAGACGACAAAAGGATGAAGTCGAACGAATCCTCACAACTCCGGAACGAAACCGAAGCTAACGAGAGAAGCAACCCGGAAAGAAACAAACAACATGGTAAACAACCATCACATACACATGGCATGATGCACAACCAAGTATGATGCATGTCCGGTTTAAATAGCATGGCATGGCAATATGTACAAACAAAACTACAAGTTAAATGGAGCCCGATATGCAACGAGTTGCATATTGACGAAACACCACATCAATTATTTAGTTCACTCCCGATTAGGTACTCAACAATATTAAATATTGGTTAACATGGCAAGAGGTGAAGCATAACAAAACTATACCATCTAAACAATTTAAATGGGGCCGGATATAACAAACAACAAATCCGGTAAATCCCCATATGCATTTAGCAAATTAATGGAAACAACAAATATAAATATTTAAATGTTGTTATCATGATGCGGATGACATGTGCAATTTTAATCAATTTTATGAAAATGTTGACATAAGCATGTTATGAAGCATTTTTCACCGTGGCGGAACGAAAGGGGTGCCACGACAACGAATTCAAAAATGATGCCACGGCAACATATCGATCTCGATAATTTGATTGAGATACCGATGCAAACGAGAAGTGTGCGGATGTGTAGAACACGCAAGAGATGGTGGGGTGCTCCCGACTACCGGGTTCCCACGGGTCGACGGCATGGCAAACGAGGAACGTGCAAAGAACAACTCGGACACGGTTTGAACATGAGTATCTCATACAACATGCATTCGGTCCACGGCGGTCGTTCTTGGCGGTTATACCTTCGAAGCGTGCATTTCGAGGCGGACGGGTTCGAAGTGGAAGTAGTTGTACATGGGTCGTCGTGGGAAGTAGTCGTTCTCACGACGGCGGTGGAAGTAGTGGTACACGTTTCGTAGATGTTCGGGTCATCGGTAGAGGTACTTGGTGAAATCCACGGGATCCGTAGTTGTACATGGTCTTCGCGTTGTAGTCTGACTTGGCAATTCCAAAACGTTCACCGGTAGTGGAACTTGGCGGTCGTCATGGTACTTGTGAGTCCGCGAAGTCGATCTCGGGGTCTTGCGTAATCATCGTGGACAAAGAGGAACTTGGCGCATCCAAGTCCTTCGGGGTTCCTTGTTGTACTTGCGTTTCGGTGCGGTACTTCGCGATTCCAGGATGTAGAGGTACACTAGTTGTAGATGTGTAGTTGTTCACGTATCACCATGGTGTAGTCGTACTTGGCGTCCGGTGCGGTACTTGGAGAAATCCTCGGAGACGATAGTGGAAGACGAACTTGGCGCCCACGGTCTTGACGTCAATAGTGCCAGGCAGCGGAGAGAACGCACAATAGGGCACGACAGCCACGGGTCATCCAAAGGAGGCAGAGGCCATGGCGCCAAGGATGAGTGGCACGAAGCAGAGGCAGATGCGGGCGAGCGGGAGGCTCGCAGGGCCTCGGGTGCGGAACTTGATGTGACGAAGGCGAAGGGGAACGCGACGAGGCGGACGACAGCGGCTTGCTCGCCGGCACGGCTGGAGGCGGAGGTCGCTGGTGCAGGCGCATGGGGAGGTGAGGAGGAGGCGAGATGGCACGGCGGCGGCCTGGGAATGACGGCTCCAGCGCGGGGTGGATGGAGCAGCTCCGGCGGTGGCGGGGTACGAAGCGAGGACGAGGAAGCAGAGGGGAGGCGCTCGCCGGAGTCGGGGCCGAAAGGGACGGGTCGAGGGGCTCCTTCCCTGGCGACGGAGCTGACGAGGCGATGGCGCCGGGTAGATGAGGAGGCAGGCGAGGAGGTCCTGGCCCGGTAGCGAGCTTGAGGGGATCGGGCGCGGGCGCTCCTGTGGCGCCATGGCTGCACAAGCTCGCGGACAGAGGTGCAGGCACGAGCAGCCGAAGGAGGGCGTCGGCGCGGGAGGAGAAGCAGGGCACGGTGAGCTGCGGGCGGCCGGCGAGGAGGTGGAGGCGCGAGGTGGTGGCACGGTGGAGAGGCGACGCGAGGAGAGGAGGGGGATCGAGGGCTGCGCGTGGGTGGCAGCGGAGGAGGATCGAGGAGAGCAGATGGGATCGAGCGATGCTCTCCCCTGCGGCTAGGGTTAGAGGGGTGTAGCTGGGCCTCCAGGGGCAAATGGGCCGGTCTGGTCTAGCTGGTTAGGTAGTGGGCTGCGGCTGGTCTTCCCCTCCCTTCTTCAAATCTCTTCCAAAAATAGAAAAACAAAGAAAGAAAGGGAGAGAAAAGAAATGAGTGGACAAGAATTTGGGCATGGGGGTAATTTTTCCGGACTCGCAAAAATGCGCTTGTTCCAAGAAAAATGGTGTGGGCAAGATTGCAAGAATTAAATTCAAAGTCATTTGAATTTAATTCAAATGGTTTGAACAAGAAGTAGTATTTAGAAGTGTCCAAAAATGTTGAGATTTTTGGTGGAGCTCCGGAAAATGACGAAATAATTTATGGGTATGGTTGGAGACCAAGAAATGAGATAACAAAGGCATGGAGAATTATTTGCAAGTGTGTTATGGTGATACCGAAACAATGGAATAATTTTATTATAGCTCCCTAATAATATTGAGAGGCTTTAATATGTTATAAAGAGAAATCACCATGTAAATCCCTCGATTTAAATGGATCAAAGATCCATGCCATTTATTTAGTTGAGTTGCAAAATATTTATGAGATGATGGCATGATGACATGATGCAATGCAAAAATAAAAGGGCAGGCACAAATGAAACACACGACGAAACCCGGAATATATGGAAGTCTTCTGGAGCGTCGGTCTCGGGGCGTTACAGAAACTTTGGGGAGTTACTGTGGTCAAACCACAGGGATTCAAGGGCTGAGCTTTGGGGTTTTACTGTCTCTTAATAAGGTAAATAAGCTCAGGGAAAACCAGCTACATTGGAGCTAGTAAAAAGGTATTTGCTGTAGAAACTACCATTTCAGCCCAGAAGTGATATAATTTTCTATAGCCAAAATATTCCAAAGAGTGGTGAAATATTTTTTCTCACAAATTTTCCCTAGGGTCAAAGAATAATTGGGATTTTTCTCAGGATTTTTGGGGCAAGAAAAATTAGGGTTGCTTTGGAGCTCAATGAGTTAGCTAGTGTTTTGGAGGACAAAATGAATATTTTTAATTTAAGAAAAATATTCCAAGCAATATTGTTGGGTTGGCCAGGGGTGAAATGATGGCTTTGAGGAGGAGAGGGAACACTTGGGTGAAAATCAAGGGATACCCAAGTGGTTAAGTCCAAATGAAATGATTCAAAACTCCAAACCCAAAATCAACTCAGCTGAAAATCAAGCAAAGAAAAGAGGGCAGAAACCAGGCTCTCACATAAATGATTCAAAACTCCAAACCAAAAATCAACTCAGCTGAAAATCAAGCAAAGAAAAGAGGGAAAAAACCAGGCTGTCACAAACCTCCCCCACTTAGAATGAATCTCGTCCTCGAGATTCGGTTGCTTGGGAAAACCATTCTGGATAACATGCCCTTAGAAATTCTTCTGATTCCCAGGTTGATTCTGACTCGGTATGATGCATCCATTGAACCTTGTAAAACTTTCATGACTTACTGCGAGTGACCCTTTCCATTTGATCCAAAATTTTCACTGCCCTCTCTTCGTAGGTCAAGTCCTTTGCCATCTCTATCTCTACCAAATCGGTCTTTTTCTCGGGTGGTGAGATGCACCGTCGCAGTTGTGAAACGTGGAACACGTTGTGCATGCCTGACAGTTCAGGGGGCAGTTCCAACTGATATGCCACAACACCTACTCGCGTCATAACGGGAAATGGACCAATAAACCTGGGTGCCAATTTTCCAAGAGTTTGGAACCTTTTTATTCCTTTCATGGGCGTGACTCGAAGGTAGACATGTTCTCAGGGTTCAAAACTGATTTGCCGGTGCTTTGCATTGTAATAACTTTTCTGTCGCAACTTGGCTAGTTGTAATCTGTCTCGAATTTCCTTGACTTGCTTTTCGGCTTCCAGCATGATATCTGTTCCGAAAATACGGCTATCTCCGGTTTGAGACCAATTTAATGGAGTGCGGCACTTACGACCGTACAAGGCTTCATATGGTGACATCTTTAAGCTGGTCTGGAACCCATTATCATAAGAGAATTCGGTGTATGGTAAGCAATCTTGCCATTGTGATCCCTGGGCCAAAACACAAGCTCGGAGAATATCTTTGAGTATCTGATTTACTCTTTCTGTCTGCCCATCTGTCTGAGGATGATAAGCAGTACTGTATTTTAACTCTGTCCCGAGATCCTGAAGGAGACGGTTCCAAAAAGCGGAGGTGAAAAGCGAACCTCGGTCAGAAGTGATGTTTCGGGGAACTCCATGCAAACTGACAATCCTAGATACTTACAATCTGGCAAGCTCATCTGCTCGGTATGAGGTTTTGACTGGGAGGAAGTGGGCTACCTTGGTTAATGTATCCACTATGACCCAGATCGCATTATTGCCTCGTCGGGTCCTGGGTAGTACTGTGATGAAATCCATACAGACATCGCCCCATTTCCATTATGACACGGGCGGTGGTTGGAAAAAGTCCGCTGGTTTCGATGTTCTACCTTAACTTTGTTGCATATGTCGCATGTGCCACGGAATAAGCAATGTCTTTCTTCATTCCATCCCACCAGAATATTTTTCGAAGGTCTTCATACATTTTTTTACCTCCAGGGTGGATTGAATACGAGGATTCATGGCACACAAATCCTTCCCCTGAATCGGAGGGTACTGCACTGATCCTTCGAGAAATCGCATGACTTGATGCGTTTCTGCAGATAGGCATCGCCTGACTGGGCCTTACGAATTTCTTCCTCAAGAGTAGGGGTAACCGTCAGGATATTGGCAAGGCCAGCCTCAACTATGACCAGGTTGAGTTGAGCAATCTCTTCTTTAAGTTCGAAGGCAACGATTCCAACATGACGGGCTTTCGACTGAGTGCAACGGCAACCACGTTGGCCTTACCCGGATGATAATTTATTCCAGGATCATAATCCTTGACCAACTCAAGCCATCTTTGTTGACGGAAATTTAAATCTGGCTGAGTAAATATATATTTGAGACTTTTGTGATCGGTAAAGATTTGGCAGCTTTTTCCAGTGAGGTAGTGTCTCCAAATTTTTAAAGCATGTACTATCGCGGCCAATTCCAAATCATGAGTGGGGTAGTTTCCTTCATGGGGTTGTAGCTGTCGTGAGGCATAAGGTACTACCTTACCATCTTGCATAAGCACGCATCCAAGTCCTTGCCAGGAAGCGTCGCAGTATACGTCAAAGTTGCAGTATATATCTGGAAGTGTTAATGCTGGCACAGTTGTCAAGCGTTTGTTTAACTCGGTGAAACTTTTCTCACAGTTTGAGGTCCATTCAAACTTCTTATCCTTTTTGGGCAGCTCCGTCATGGGCTTAGCAATCTTGGAGAACCCTTCAATGAAACGACAGTAGTATCCAGCTAATCCAAGAAAACTCCGAATCTGAGATATGGTGGCGGGTGGCAACCAGTCGAGCACATCTTTTACCTTGCTTGGGTCCACGGCTATACCTTCAGCGGATAGCACATGCCCGAGGAATCCAACTTGTGTCAGGAACCCGATTCTAAGTCACACCGATCTAGCATGTAACACCTCATATCACTTTGCGGCCTCACGCATGGTATTCCCACGGGTGTCGCCTTGCCATGGCCCAGGACTGTTTGCGCCTTTTGGCTCACGTATATGATAGTGTTGCTAGCATCCATATGACAGAGAACCCGGGCTGACATGACTAGTCGTGAACCCAAAGTGGCACTAACTTACGGGGACAGGCATACATGAATCAACATCAAGCATGTCGGTCGGCGTCGCGAACCCGGGCTGTAACTGGGCTAGCAGGACTCCGGTGAACCGGCGATGGCAGTGCTAGGCAGACTCCGGATGTCACCGCGTGACATTCCCCGGCGACGTACACATGAACGAAGTGAATCACATGCCGCTACCAAGTGTTCCGGAGCAGTAGTCTTTGGGCTAGCAGGACTCCGGTGAACCAGTCAGAAGGACTACTATGGCTCATGGAAGAACAAGACTACATTTCCCCATAAGAGAGGCTACCAAGGATAAACAACAAGGTTGTCAGATCCCACACATACCAAGCATTTCAATCATACACACAATATGCTCAATATGTGCAAATACAACATGGCATCACAACAAGACACAACGACTCAAAGAATTTATTCAATATGCTCCGAGGAGCGAGATATTACAAACATGGGTCTCATGACCCAACATTCAGAGCGCATAAGTGAAAACACACGGAAGCTTAACATGTCTGAGTACAGACATCTACAAATGAAAAAGGCTGAGAAGCCTGACTATCTACCAGATCCTACCGAGGGCACAAGATCGTAGCTGAGGTATCAAGCTAAACGTCGAAGTCCACGCGGAACTACTAGTGAGAGGGAAGTCTCTGCAAAAACGTAAAATAGGAAAACATGAGTACAAATGTACCCAGCAAGACTTACATCAGAACTAGCTACATATGCATCAGTCTCAACAAAGGGGTGGTGGAGTTTAACTGCAGCAAGCCAGCTTTGACTCGGTGGCTATCCTGAACTACGACTGCAAGTAACTCCTTTGAGGTGGCGCACACGAGTCCACATATTCACCATATCAATACACCACTATGGATCTGCTCCCGTCTCCCTACGAGAACGCCATCCATAGCACTCACGCTTATCTTGCATATTTTAGAGTATCCACTTTCACTTGTCTATGAACCGCATGTGCAACCCAGAAGTCCTTTACCGCGGCACGGCTATTCGAATAGATAATGTTAACCCTGCAGGGGTGTACTTCTTCACACACGCTCTCGCCACGTACCACCATCTACATGTCGTGTATCTCGGCAACCTTCAAGCGGAAGCCTGGCGAGGGAGTCGGCCACAACCTAACTAACCACACAAGTCTCTAGTCCAGGTTTGTCGCCTATTCGGGTTCCATCCGCAAGGAGATCCGCCGGGTGCCGCCGACGGCCCCAAACGATGTGTATGAGGTTCCAAGCCCACCAAACGGGCGACGCTTGGCATACCCGCCACGAAGCCTAGTCTGTCCCAAGCCCACATGTACCGGGTGCCACTTGGTAGACTAGTAACACTACCTACAAACACCAGAAACTAGTTGCAACTCCTAGACAGAGATCAAGTTGATTAATAAGTCGACAGAGCTTGGAGCGCCCGGAGCCCAATGTGTGGTAGTAACTGTTCATGGATCACAAACACAGAACTCAGTTCCTGAGGATGGCTGCAATGAGACAACCCAACATGTACTCCTACCTGGCATCTCACCGCTACCTTTTACCAAATCATGTTCACACACTTAGCTCTCACATAGTAGGACATGTTCACACACCTCCAATTCATCCCCGATGAATCAGACCTGACACAACTCTAAGCAATAGCAGGAATGACAAACAAGCATGAATGAGTAGGCACATCAGGGCTCAAACAACTACTCATGCGAGTGGGTTTCATCTATTTACTGTGGCAAGGACAGGTCATGTAGAGGAAAGGGGTTCAACTACCACAACAAGTAACAGTTGAATCGTTGTTGTCCTAATGCAGTAAAAGAGAGCAGGAGCGAGAGACTGGGATTGTATCAGAATGAACAAGGGGGTTTTGCTTGCCTGGCACTTCTGAAGATAGCATTGAGTCTTCATCAGTGTCATGGAATTCATCGTTGGTACCATGTCTACTCAGAGGGGACAGGCACCGACAAACAAAGAAGAAACACAATCAATGCAATGCAACAATATGATGCATGATCATGACATGGCAATATGCTGTGGTTTGGGCTAATACAACTAGCAGCAGATTAAATGAAGTTGGTATGTATACAAGATTCAAATTCAAACTCCATATGTGATTATTCAAATGCCATTTAATTGATTTGACCTAAATAGTGAACAAAAGTTGTTCTAACATGCATGAAAATGCTACGGATGGATAGATTGGATTTTTCTGATCATTTTTCATATATAATTTATTTCATTTGGAGCTACGGTTGAATTTCTAAGAATTTTAGAAGTTTTGGGCATTTTCTGAATATAAATAAATCAAATAGATTTATTTAAAATCCAGAAAAGCATTATTGCGTCAGGCTGACGTCATCAGGCCAACAGCGTCAGCCCAGGTCAAACCTGACGCTGGGACCCACTGGTCAGTGACTAACTAACTAATCTAAATTAATTAGTGTTAAACTACTACTAACTAAAAATGTCAGTGGAGATAATTAAACTTAGTTAAAACTAAAATAGGATTAGCTGGGGCCTGGGCCCACTTGTCAGTGTAAGCAGGGGTAATTAGTTCTAAACTAATCTAGTCAGGGGTGGGGCCCACGTGTGTTGACCCCAGGGAGGTCAAACCCCGGGTCGAACAGGTCAAACTCGCCGGCGACTCGACGCCGGCGAGGCCAGACACGACGGCGGGCTGCGGGATTGTGTCTCCGGCAACCAAATGAGCGGCGGAGAGGCTCTATGAGTAGCTGTCACTCTTCCGCATCCAATGGGACCGGAGACAGCGGCTGGGGTGGCCGGAGTTGAGCGCGGCGAGGTCATCCGCAGCGGCCGGAGTTCGGGCGAGGTTGGGAATGGTGCTGTGGGGCACGGCGGGGTGAACAGCTGGGTGCTACGGCCTCCTGGAGACGCGTTGAGCGCGTTGCTATGCTCGGTTGTGAGCGGAAGAGCTCAGGAGCACGGGCCTGCCGGCCATGGCGGACGGCGGCGCGGGAGCTCGCGCATCTGCCTTCGACACGCGGACGACGAGGGAAGAAGGGGGAAGGGACCAGGGCTCATGGCGAGGTGAAGGGTGCAGACGGCGGGGCTGGGGACGACCCGGTTGGCGCAAATCGGGGCCGGCGATCTCTGTGGCCCGAGGTAGAAGACGACAACGTCGAGGGCGTTGTGGTGCTTCCCAGCTCACGCAGCACGGTGGAGTTGACGGGGACGGTGTGGCGGATCTCTCGAGCACGTTGGATGGCGAGGGAGGGTCGGTGGAAGTGGCGAACGGCGACGGTGGCGGCGCGCAGGAGAGCCAGAGGAGGGGGAGAGAGAGCAACGAGTGATGGAGAGGGGATAGGGGCTTCGAGGTGTCTCCATGGCGCTCTTAGAAGAATCGGGGTGTCGTGGTGGAAGTAGGAGCTGGCGCGCGCGCGGCGACCACACTCCCTGCCTACTGGCGCGGGGAGGAAAACGATAGAGGGGTTGCGGTGGTGGGGAATGGGCGGGTTAGGCTGGGCCGGCCAGTTGATCTTTGAGCCGCCTGAGGCAGGTGGGCTGCTCAGGTGAGGCCAGGTAAGCTCTCCCTCTCTTATGTTTTCTAATTTGTTTTTGTTTTTCTAATTATTTTCCTCTGTTTTGAGCTTAGGAAAAATACCAAGGCATTTCCTAAAATCCTGCAAATATTCATGGACACTTGCTGAATTATTCCAGTGGCCCAAAAATAGTTCCAACATTATTTGAGCATTTAAATTATTTATAGTTTTTAAATGCCCAAAGTCAAATACAATAAGATTTAATTCAAAAATCCAGAATGGCCTAGAAATATGTGCATCATTTTTGGCAGAGGTTTTCACCTTTAACAAAAATCATGAACTTTTCTAAAGGGCGCTTGGGTTCATTGAAGATATTTTTATTGAACCTAGTTGAATTCATTTGGTGTTAGGGTTTCAACAATCCCCATTTCAACTTTCAAAGAAATTTAGACATGATGCAACACAAGAATAGCTAACCCAGAGCAGACCAGAACTAGGGATGTAACAACTCACCCCCACTAAGGAAGAATCTCGTCCCGAGATTCAAGACGTGAGGTAAGAGGACAAAGGGGACACAAACTAACACAATCTTCATGATCCAATTGCTCTTCTCGAAGATGTTGATTCATTACAACACCTTGATCTCGACGTTTTGCCTTGAGAACTACATCCAACATGACAATGAGAAGAAAGGGAGAATTTTAGAAGAGTCGATCTTCTTGAAGATCGAGCAACTCACGGAATGAGACATAGGACCATCTCTCGAGTTGAGACACGAAACACACATCAAGAGGGGTGGAAAGAAACAGATGACGACGGTTCAACTCCGTGGGCAACAATTCCGCGCTTGAGTAAGATGGTGCATGGTTTCAAAGTAGCGAGGAGATAATTGCCATGATTCCATATTGGGGCACTTTAGCAGAGGTGACTCATTGGATTGTTCCCTTAAGTGGCAAAAAGAATTACTTTTGATCCATAGATCATTGAAATTCTTCATACCAGCCTAAGGCAATTTACAAATGATAGTTTGAAAGAATTCAAAAGAATGGCACACTCAACTTGGAAAGGAAACTATGGTTATAGAACAACTCGGCAAATGGTAGGCACATTCCAGTTCATACCAAGGATATAACCTAGTGACTGAGCGTGCTTTCAAGAACTTGAGCATTTCCATATTCATCAAGGTTTTACCAACATCCATGCCAAAGATCCTGGCAACACATCATACTACCATGATGAATAGTGATGGATGATGCAGATGCAAAAGAAGACATCACTTTCTCAGAATTTTCCTTAGCAATGCCAAAGAAGCAAATGTGGATGATCAATCGAGAGACATTTAGCACTCCGCTTCTAATGTTCTCCTTGATGTACCAGCTCAACCCAATACCAGTCGGTATCTAGAACATCAACCTTGTCGGGACCTACATCATAGGTCTGGCTTCGGGAGAACAAAGGATCCATAAGGAACAACTTCTAAATAAGTCACTCGAAATCCTCATGGAGAAGATGGTCGATTTGCTCAATCAAGATACTACAATGATAGATCTTCCGGCTAGGTGTGTCGGCCAGAACATCAACCTTGTCGGGACCTACATCATAGATCTTGGAAAGGTTCCAACCATCATATCTGCCTGATATTCAGATCTGGTTGGTAACATGATATTCCAGACTCATCAAGTCTAGAAAGAAAAAAATAAAAGTTTGCAACACAAACCGACGAGATGACATTGCGGGATTCTCGGGAAATGAACTACGATAGCAAGCTCCAAAACATGAGCTGGTTCTGCTACACACATGTGAACATGTTGTCCCAGACAAGCATGACCACATGGCAGTCTTACAATGAAACACTACCGAAGTTACGGTTGGGAACCATCAACGAGGATCTTGAGAATCCTTGCATAAGGCATGCTCTTAAGAAGGAACTTCTTCTCCTTTAACAAATCAATCAGTGCCTTGGTGTTCTAGGGAATACGAATGGAGTGGAGGTAATTAATCTACCAAACCATAGAATACCTCGCACGAATGCATGATGGACTTGGGGTGATTCCAAAGGAAGCAAAACAAACCTTTCTCAAATTCATGGCGGCAACTTACACCTAAAGCACATGAATTGAAGGAAGTCACATCTTCCATCCAAGCATAAGCTTCATGAATGGAACACGAAGGCATTGCTTACAAAGTTTCCAACACTAGGTTGATGTTCAACATGAATCATGGGGGAGACAAAATGCTGTTGATGGGCTCAACAACAATTCATCGGAATTTCCATATCACTGGACTTCCACCATCATGTGAACACGGTGATAATTGGTTAGACAAAGGATGTAATGGTGTATGCTCGAGGGATCAACCACGAGTAAGACAACATTACAAACATCGTTGGTTCTGATTTGACTTGACGATATCCCATACTCAAGTCAAAGTTTTGACAAGGCAATAGATCCAACAATTGATCACAGGGACCAATCGATGAAGATATCATCTTTCTTCAACACACACACACACCAGGATATCCCTTGGAGATGAACTAAGTCAGGTAAGCTTTTATCTTCCAACTCTCCAAGTTGTTGTTTAGCTTAACCAACTAGCTCAGGGTATCCGGCACAGGTTCTTGGAGAAAGGGTGGTTCACAAGAAACCAACTTGATCACGAGCTCAACATATGAGTCAGGGGACAACCTAGTAATACTTCCGAGAAGATATTCGAAAAATCACGAACCACCGATATGTTACTAAGCTCGAGAAAAATCTTGCTTTTCAGGGCAAGACGATATGATCAACAGAGCAAGGGTTTGACGAAATCCTAACTCATCGATCAAAGAGTGCACCTGAAATAAGGACTAGGTAGCACAATCTATCTTAGAATGATGATTCAAGAACCAACACACTAAGAATGAAATTATTGTCCTTTAACTACCAAGCAACGGGGTTTCTAGAAGTATTGATTTCACACATCACGGTTCACTTGTCGGCATTCCGGTTGCAACAACACGGGAGCCGAGAAATGAATAATGAGGGCGAGAAGTATCGTTGTATCAAGAGTTCATAGAACACTAGTAGAAAAGGGGGCAATGGTCCAGGCCCGGCCAGCCCATTAGTCCCGGTTCAATCCAGAACCGGGACCAATGGGGGCATTGGACCCGGTTCGTGAGCCCCGGGGGCCGGCCGGGCCAACTAGGCCATTGGTCCCGGTTCGTCTGGACCTTTTGGTCCCGGTTGGTGGGACGAACCGGGACAAATGGGCCTTGCTCCTGGCCCACCACCATTGGTCCCGGTTGGTGGGACGAACCGGGACCAAAGGTTGCCCTTTAGTCCCGGTTCAAGTCACCAACCGGGACCAATTGGTTGCCTAGATATACCCCTCGCCATGAGCGAGCACTCCGGTGCTCGCTTTTTCGTGGCCGGCGAGGGGAGAGCTTTGTGGTGCTCTAGCTCACCTCCTACGCACACGTGGTGTTCGATGGAATGCCCGAGCCACACTACTTAAGCTTTCTCCTCTCCAAGATCGACCTCCAAGCTCCATTTTCCTTAATATTTGTCTAGGTTTAGCGGTCCGTCACGTCCGTCCCGTCTTCACCGTCGATCGCCAGCGCCGATCTGCCGCCCGGCACCACCGTGGTGAGCCTCTTGTTCTTATCTTCTTTACGAAAGGAAAAAAATTCTTACTTGTATGTTTATATAGATACTTGTATAATTTTCTTACTTTTATTATTGCATCTTATATAGTGCGATGGTTTTGGTATCCGCCCGTCGGCCCTCGTCACATCTATGATTTGGATGTGGTATATATTATCTTTCCATAACTATTGGTTCATTTATTGTTTATGACAATTTTGCCGACCAACGTGACATAGATTTTATTTATCTAGGAGGTTGTTGAACCGGAAATTCCAACCGACCCTATTGTCGAGAGGTTAAATTTAGTTGAAGAAGAAAACAATTTGTTGATGGAAAAAATTAGAAAAATTGAGGAGGAGAAGATGATATTGGAGTTGCATGTTGCGGATGTCGTCGATGATCACAAGATCAAGATGGATGCAATGCGCTTGAAGATTAGAAAGATTAGAAAATATGCCATTTATACCGAGGCTTGGTATCATTATGCCGTTGGATCAGTTGTTACATTGGTTGCGATTATGATCACATTTGTTTTCGCATTGAAATGTTTTACATAGTTTCAGTGTATGGTTTAATTAATTTAGATGCTCTGCAGAGCTTTATGTTGTTAGATGAGAACTATGTATGTACTTTGGTTTTAATGTGATGACGAACTTCTATTAATTTGGTCACTTAATTATCTATTCATGATGTTCTATAATGATTTTTGACACACTTAATTATATATAATGCACGTAGATGAACCGGCAATGGATGTACGGTTCAAGACACACCTCCGAGTACATTAAGGGCGTGCATGATTTTCTTGAAGTGGCTGAGGCAAACAAGCAGAATGGTTTTATGTGTTGTCCATGCCCTACATGTGGGAATACGAGTCTTGCTCGACCGGAAAATCCTCCACACCCACATGCTTTACAAGGGTTTCATGCCACACTATAATGTTTGGACGAGGCACGGAGAAATAGGGGTTATGATGGAAGACGGCGAAGAAGAAGAGTACGATGACAACTATGTGCCACCTGAATACGGTGATGCTACTGAACATCAAGAGGAACCAGACAATGTGCATGATGATGCTGCAACGGGCGAAGCTGCTGAAGATCAAGAGGAACCAGACGATGTGCCCGCCGGGTCATTGTCGATGCAAGGACGCAATGCAGAAGTCAAAAGGAGAAGCTGAAGTTCGATCGCATGTTAGAGGACCACAAAAAAGGGTTGTACCCCAATTGCGAAGATGGCAACACAAAGCTCGGTACCCGTCTTGGAATTGCTGCAGTGGAAGGCAGAGAATGTTGTGCCTGACAAAGGATTTGTGAAGCTAATGAAAATATTGAAGAAGAAGCTTCCAAAGGATAACGAATTGGCCGACAGTACATACGCAGCAAAGAAGGTCATATGCCCTCTAGGATTGGAGGTGCAGAAGATACATGCATGCCCTAATGACTGCATCCTCTACTGCGGTGCATACAAGGATCTGAAGGCATGCCCAATATGCGGTGCATTACGGTATAAGATCAGACGAGATGACCCTGGTGATGTTGACGGCGAGCCCCACAGGAAGAGGGTTCCTGCGAAGGTGATGTGGTATGCTCCTATAATACCACGGTTGAAACATCTGTTCAGAAAACGGAGAGCATGCCAAGTTGATGTGATGGCACAGTGAGGACCGTAAGAAAGACGGGAAGTTGAGAGCACCCGCTGACGGGTCGTAGTGGAGAAAAATCGAGAGAAAGTACTGGGATGAGTTTGCAAGTGAGCCAAGGAACGTATGGTTTGCTTTAAGCGCGGATGGGATTAATCCTTTCGGGGAGCAGAGCAGCAATCACAGCACCTGGCCCGTGACTCTATGTATGTATAACCTTCCTCCTTGGATGTGCATGAAGCGGAAGTTCATTATGATGCCAGTTCTCATCCAAGGCCCTAAGCAACCCGGCAATGACATTGATGTGTACCTAAGGCTATTGGTTGAAGAACTTTTACAGCTGTGGAATGGAAACGTTATGCGTCGTGGGATGAGCACAAGCAGGAGGAATTTAACCTAAAGGCATTGTTGTTCGTGACCATCAACGATTGGCTCGCTCTCGATAACCTTCGTGACGGACAAACAAGGGATACCATGCATGCACGCCTTTGTTTACTTGACACCGATAGTATATACGGCAAGCTGCGGGAAGAATGTGTACACAGGCCGCCGTCGATTTCTTCCGACCAACCATCACTGTCGAAAGAAAGGCAAGAACTTCAAAGGCGAGGCAGATCACCGGAAGAAGCCCGCTATGCGTACCAGTGATCACGTACTTGCTATGGTCAATGATTTACACGTAATCTTTGGAAAGGGTCTCGGCGGACTAGCTGTTCCGAATGACGCTGAGAATCACGCACCCATGTGGAAGAAGAAATCTATATTTTGGGACCTACCCTACTGGAAAGACCTAGAGGTCCGCTCTTCAATCGACGTGATGCACGTGACGAAGAACCATTGCGTGAACCTGCTAGGCTTCTTGGGCATGTATGGGAAGACAAAAGATACACCTGAGGCATGGGAGGACCTGCAACGCTTGCACGAAAAAGAGGGCATGCCTCCGGCGATATGAAGGTCCTGCCAGCCACGCTCTTATTTAAAGAAGAGAAAGAAATCTTATTTGAATGCCTGCTCGGTATGAAGGTCCCGACCGGCTTCTCGTCGAATATAAAGGGAATAATAAATATGCGGAGAAAAAGTTCCGAACCTAAAGTCTCATGACTGCCACGTGATTATGACGCAACTGCTTCCGGTTGCATTGAGGGGGCTTCTACCGTAAAACGTCCGATTAGCCATTGTGAAGCTATGTGCATTCCTCAATGCAATCTCTCAGAAGGTGATCGATCCAGAAATCATACCATGGCTAAGGAGTGATGTGGTGCAATTTCTTGTCAGTTTCGAGCTGGTGTTCCCACCATACTTCTTCAATATCATGACGCACGTCCTAGTTCATCTAGTTTACGAGATTGTCATTCTGGGCCCCGTATTTCTACACAATATGTACCCCTTTGAGAGGTTCATGGGAGTCCTAAAGAAATATGTCCGTAACCGCGCTAGGCCAGAAGGAAGCATCTCCATGGGCCATCAAGCGAGAGGATGTCATCGGGTTTTGTGTTGACTTCATTCCTGGCCTTAAGAAGATAGGTCTCCCTAAATCGCGATATGAGGGGAGACCGACTAGAAAAAGGCACGCTTGGAAGGGACTCAATAATATGCAGGACGGATATTCTTGGTGTCAAGCACACTACAGTTCTACAGAATTCTACCTTGGTGACCCCGTATGTCGATGAACACAAGAACAATCTGCGCTCAAACACCCGGAGCGGTCGACGACTAGATTACATGTGAACACATCAGGACTTTCAGCAGTTGGTTGGAAGCACGTATCAGAGGTGACAACACTGTTTGTGATGAGCTGTACTTGTTGTCCTGGGGACCATCTTTGACTGTATTGATTTGGAAAGAATACGAGATAAATGGGAATACATTTTACACGATTGACCAAGATCAAAAGAGCACCAACCAAAACAGCGGTGTCCGCTTTGATGCAACAACCGGGAGGGGAAAGGACACATATTATGGTTACATAGTGGACATATGGGAACTTGACTACGGACATGATTTCAAGGTCCCATTGTTTAAGTGCAAATGGGTCAATCTGTCAGAGGCGAGTGCAGGTAGACCCACAGTACGGAATGACAACAGTGGATCTGAAAAATCTTGGGTACACTGACGAACCGTTCGTCCTAGCCAATGATGTGGCACAGGTTATCTATGTGAAGGACATGTCTACAATACCGAGAAAGAGAAAAGATAAGGAAGCGAATACATCATACGATGAGCCAAAGCGCCACATAGTTCTTTCAGGAAAAAGGGACATCGTGGGAGTGGAGGACAAGACAGACATGTCTGAAGATTATGAAAAGTTTCATGAAATTCCTCCCTTCAAAGTCAAGGCTGACCCCAACATCCTGATAAACGATGAAGATTATCCATGGTTACTGCGCAATATGCAAATGACACAAGCGAAGAAAAAGTGAAGACTTTCTCCACAACTATTATGATGATACCATGCCAACTTTGTAACTGACGAGTATGATACCATGCCAACTTTCAACTTTTTCAGAGTTCATTTGAAATGCTTTAATGTCTTATGGTTCGGCCCTCGTAATAATTAAAAATAGCAACAATAAGTTTTTTGTTGTAAGTAGAAACAAAATAAAATAAATAAAGCAAGAAAGAAAACAAAAAACAAAAAAAGTGTTTTCAAATTTGAAAACTAATGGCACTAACAGAAAGTTTATAATTTTCCTAAAACTAAAAGCAAAAAGAATTGAAAAATAAAGCAAAAAACAAAATAAAATAAATAATGCAGAAATAAAAAAACAATAAGTATTTTGTTGTAAGTAGAAACAAAATAAAATAAATAAAGCAAGAAAGAAAAAAAACAAAAAAAGTGTTTTCAAATTTGAAAAGTAATGGCACTAACAGAAAGTTTATAATTTCCTAAAACTAAAAGCAAAAATAATTAAAAAATAAAGCAAAAAACAAAAGAAAATAAATAATGCAGAAAACAAAACAAAAAAACTGGAAAAAAACAAAAATAGCAACAATAAGTAAAGAAAACAAAAACAAAAAAATGCCTCTCCTCTTGGGCCCCACGGCTGAATACGATATGAAACCCTACTATGGGCCGAGATTCAGGCCCAGATGAGCCAGAAGGCCCATCGTGCACAACAATAGCAAGTAGGCCCGAAGCCTGCGGTGGAGAGGAGTCGAGAGGGTGCGGCGGTGGGGCTTATAAACCATCGCGCCCCTCTCAACTAGCGAGGTGGGACTAAACTTTGGCCCCGACGCGTGCAGCCTGAGGGCCTTTGTCCCGATTGGTGGCACCAACCTGGACTAAAGGGGGGCATTGGTACGGTTCGTGGCACCAACCGGTACCAAAGGCCGCCGCTTCCGCCCCTTTGGGCTGCCGAAAAAGAGGCCTTTGGTGCGGTTGGTGGCACCAACCGACTAAAGGTGCATTAGTCCCGGTTGGTTTCACGAACGGGGACCAATGGCTTTGCTATATAAGCAAACACTTTGCAAAAAATCAGAATCTCATCGCCAGTTGCCCCCGACGATGCCGACCCTCCTCGACGTTGCCAGGCTGCTCCACCTCGCCGCCCCCAACCCAGCGCCCGTCACTCGCCCGTCCTCCCGAGCCTGCGCCGTCCTGCCCCGGCCTGCTCGCTGCCCGCCGAGCCCCGCCTCCCAGCCGCTTGAGCCCACCTGTCGTCCCGCCCCACAGGCGCCTCGCCGCCCACCGTCGCCATCTTCATCTAGCCGCCCATTGTGAGCCGCCACACACCTGCCTGTTTTTTAAATTTTTATTAGTTTAATATTTTTGTTCATATATATATAATGTATATGTGTATCTATGTGGCTCTGTGTATGTAGATGTTCAAAATGTATAAAAAAATTGTTCGTAGCATGTTTTTCTTCATATATGTATTTTTTGTTCATATGTGTATTAATGTTTTCATATATGCAAAAGATAGATTTTTAGAAAAGTTAGGTTTTTTTCTGTTCATAGATTTTTTTGGTGATATTAATTATTGTAGAATATGCTAATGTTTGTATATTCATATGAACAATGCATTAGGCTAAACCTTTGTTTTTTAAAATTTTCTATTTGAACATTTTTTAAACAAGCAATACTAAAAGAATGAGAGGAAAAGGAAAATAAGAAGAGGAAGAAAGGAGAAGAAGAGGAGAGGAAGAATAGGAGAAATAAATAAGAAGAGGAAATAATAAGAAAAAGAAGAGAGAAGAAGAAAGGAATAGAGGAGAAGAAGAAAAATAGAAATTTTCTATTTTCTTCTTCTCCTCTATTCCTTTCTTCTTCTCCTCTTTTTCTTCTTTTTCTTCTTCCTTCTTCCTCTTTTCTTCCTTTTCCTTATTTTCCTTTCTCGAGGGAGAAGAAGAAAAGAAGAGTAGTAGAAGAAGAAAGGAATAGAGGAGAAAGAAGAAACTTCAACACGAGGGGGGGGGGTACCGATACCCCTCCCCGGTTAACATTATTTTCCCATGTATATGTATGTCGCGTCGTTGTCGATATAACCCCCTCGAGATAACTTCTACATGAGGGGTGGTCGATATATATACCCCCTCTCGACCGTGATAACTTATACAACGACAGACCCCTCGCCCTCTCGCCGACCAAAACTCTCGAGGACACCCAAACCCTAGAGAGAAAACGATGTTGGTCTCCTACCCCCTCCCTTGGCGCCCTACCCGACAAATTAACTCTCTCGAGGCCACCCAGATTAACCCTTGAAGCATTGTGTCGAGGCGACCCCAAACCCTAGAGAAGCAACGTCGAGGCCACTAACATGATTCCTTATTGTGATTAGCTAGCTAGTTCTATGTTTGACACTAATATATATATATATATATATATATATATATATATATATATCCATCTGTACCATGTTTGGATAATAATTGACATGTTGTAAATATTTGCAGAAAGTATGGAGCACTATCGAGACGAAGAAACAGAAGCGATGTTGGGGCACATAATCGCACAAGAAAGTGATGAAGTTGCCTCATTTCTCAACTACACCGATGGTCCCGAAGGACTGGGTGAAGAAGAGGGCTATGTTCATGAAGGCTTCGACCCATTAATGCCGGTACAAGAAGAGGACTATGTTCATGATGGCTCCGGTGACACAATGGAGGTACAAGAAGGAGACCGTCTTGGCCGATCCGGTGACCGAACCGAGTCCGGCCAGGTATATATATTAGTTAAGCCCGTGCTGACTAGTTAATTGATGCATCCATTGTTTTGGTATATGTACACATATTAATTACTCTCGTATTTCTTCCTTATAATTTCTAGCCCTTCGGATCGAGCAAAACTTCGGTAAGGAGACGAGGCCCGAAGAAAAAGTTGAGCTCGGATGAAAAGTTTGAGATCATAGAAATCGCGCCCGACGGCGAAACGATTGAACTCATCCGGACAAGGAAGGCATTTTCTGCTCAGTGCGGGGTTCTTGTTAGGGATAAGATCCCGATCAGCATCCATCAATGGTATAAGCCTAAGGAGGAAGACCCTGAGGTGTCTTATGTCAATGATATGCGTAAAGAAGATCTTTGGACTCGGTGAAGGCAAATTTCACCCTACCGCCAGAGGAGGATCCAGAGAAGCCGCTTAAAGAGCAATTAATCAAGTCTTGTGCTCTTAAGAAGATGGCAACCCTAATGAGGAGGTGGGGGAAAGAGCTGAACCAGTTTGTCGAGAAAGAAAAGACACCAGAATTCATCGGCAAATATGAGAAGATCAAAGATCATCGCCCGCATTTGTGGCCCACAAGACATCGAGAAAAGAGTAAGAAGATGTCGGCAACAAACAAGCAAAATGCTGCGAAGAAGAAGCTTCACCATCGCACGGGTCGGTGGCTACCTCAAAGCCCGGCCCTAAGTGGTCCAAGGCTGAGCATGATCTACTTGAAAAAGGATCAAACCAGAGACAATGTCTTGGCCAAACCGTTGCGGACTTGGTTCTTGAGGCTGGCGGAACCTTGGACCTATGTGAGGAAGTGCCGATGGGACGGACGAGCAACTGGAAATACCGATCAGAACCTTCGACACTATATCGATGCAACAAGCGGTACCGCGTTCCTTCCAAACAGGGAGAAGGACGAGCTCACAATGGCCCTTGGGAATCCCGAGCACCACAGGCGGACCACGAGGCACGCCAGCTCCCTTTCGTGGAAGGTTGGTTTTCCGGACGCAGGGGTTACAAAACCCACGAGAGGAGGAAGAAAGCTGAGCAGGACCAACTGCAGGCGCTGCACGAAAGGGTAATGGGGCTAGAGGAACGAGAAGCAGCAGATCACAAGAACGACCTGCCAAGCTTCCCCGAAGTTACCCCGCCATCTCGGCGGAGAAGCAGCGTGGCTTCCACCGAGCTGCTTCAGGAGCATGTCTTGCCGGGCTCTGCCGGCTATCCCGTGGATGGTATCACGGAGTCTCAAAATTGCCACATTATGGCGCGATGGATGACTTTGAAGGTCAAGGCGGTTGTTGGCCAAGTTTATCCTAGTGGACCCGGCACAACTTATCACCGCCACCGATTCGAGAAGGATATGCTAAGGTGATGGTGGATGAAATAACGGAGGGATTTGAGGACCTCCTGCTGACCACTCTACCGTGAAGGGGAGACTAGGCTGGGTTACGCTCAAGACTCAATGCCTATGGCGGAAGGAGCTCATCAACCTTCCGAACTAGACGCCTCTGCCTCCTCCTCCTCCTCCCGTGAGTCGGGGCACTCCGCCTCCTCCACCGCCTCCTCCTCCGTGAGTGACGATCGAGCACGCAGCGTGGCGGCACTCCGCCTCCTTCTCCGGTGCGTGGCGGCACTCCGCCTCCTTCTCCGCCTGCGCCGGCGCGCCCGAGCAGCCAGCCTCCTCCTTCTCCGCCTCGTCAGCAAGGGCGGAAGAGACCCGCCGCCGCTCCGGCTGCTCTGCTAGCGTCTAGCAGTACAGCCAAAGGCGAAGGAAATACAGATTCGGTCCTTGTCTGAAGACTCCAGAGAAGTTACCGTATGAGAGGACCGAGGAGGAAAACGCAAATATCGCGTAGACCGAAGTGGATGACTTGTTTGCAGGGTTGAAAGCAAAGAGACATCCACCTCCGGAGTAAGGTAGATCCGGTGAAAGCGAAGCGCACTCTGGCTGCCCTGAGCAAACCGGCAAAGTCTCTGCCGAGAACCAACTACGAGCGCATTACTGAACAGACATATCTCCAAGCGGAGCGGTCGGGAAGTACTGTCAGACATCAAAGAGCAAAAGAACGAGCAGCTGCGAAAAAAATTGACCAGCTCGGCGAACAAGCAAACCAATCGTGCCCCCCGCTCAATGTGTCTAGCGGCAACATCGTCGCTAATGTTCCGGATGGTGGCGGTTATGGAAATCTACAAGATTACCTGCTCGACGATGCACTTCCTGAATACATGAAGGTGGAAGAACACAGACATCTGATGCACGGAAGCCTCTCGTCAAAGATGAAAAATCTCTAACAACGATGATGTGAAGATTCCATACTTGGTACATGAAAACCTGCAGAGTCCGGGGGCCGAATACTTTGTATCTGAGAATTAAAGAGGATCACAACCTCGTTGGAACTAATCTGTTGCCTGTTCCATTCGAGGAGTTCTTTGAGTTCTTCAATCAAAAAGGCCCTCGATAAATTAACGGTCTTTTGCTACTGCCTGTAAGTACTATTTCTGTCATTAAGTCTCTATATATAGCTTGGCTCTTTCATTGCATGTATTTATAATTAATTCGAGTGCAAAAAAAAATGAAATCTATGATATTGGGTTCATCAACACAAATATCATAGATGTATTTCTGGTTGAAAAGCACGTCAAAGAGGCCGAGGACAACTTGCTACAATCGTTGATCAAAAATCAAAACAAAGATACCATACTCTTTCCTTAGAACGGCAAGTGAGTGTTACTGATCGTTTGCATATTTGGTTTCCCTTATTACTCGAGCGAGGTTATAGTAATTTAATTGATGAGTTATGCATGCGTGCGCAGGTACCACTATATTCTTCTGGAGATTAAGCTTGAGCGTGGACTAGTAATCATCTTAGACTCGAGACGGAAAGATCCCAGCACCTATGCGGACATGACTGAAATGCTCAGCAAGTAAGTTCAATCGATCATTATCGCACCATAGCGGCAACTTTTTGTTCATTTCCTGATATCTCAAGTAATAATAATTATTTTCTTTGTCTTGCAGGGTTTGGAAACAGTTCACCGCAAAAGCTCCGGGACTGCGGAAGGAGTTGCGATATACATACCCGAAAGTAAGTACTACTATCTAGCTAGTTGTGCGCATCTCCCGCTGATTCTATAGCTATACTTTCATCAATGCCATTTATAATGCTTCATTATCAGTTTGATTGACCTCTATTTCTCGTAAAGTGCTAGTGGCAGGAACAAGGGAATGATTTCTGTGGATACTACGTGTGCGAGTTCATCTACAACGCGACTTTGAAAAATAAGCGGGGCTACTCTCAAAGACAATATGAAGTGCCTAAGCAATTAATAATATTCACAATTTCATTTTATTACACCATCATTTCTGTTGAGTTTCATTCATATATATGTATAAATTAACCCCCTTCTTCAAATTAGACGTGGCAGATGCGGAATGAACTCCTAGAACCAAATCGCATTAAAGCAATTCAAGAGGAATTGGCGGGATTCTTTCTTGACCACGTAATCAATAAAGCCGGAGAATACCATGTGGAAGTTGATTTCAAATGCTAGGGGACTGTAATTGAGAGATCTTATATATTGTACATGTATGTAGCCAGTAGCGTTGGACGTACATGATACGAAAACTTGTTGTTCGACCAATCTCTCTGAGAAGGAGAGGTCGATCGATCATTTCTCTCGGTATGCATGACGAACTTCTGTACTCGATGGTTCCCTTCATTTTCTTACTAGCTAGCGTGTCGAGGGCTATATGTATATAGTACGTAGCGTCGACCAAGCACGGACATAAGAGAGGACACTTCTCTCTATTAATTAGCTAGCTAACACAATATATGAAAAACCAAAATTAACCACCAAAAACCCCACCCCCCTTTAAAAAAAACAAAAACCTAGCCCTTTGGAATCTTGTGGCGTGGATGCCTTTTGGTCCCGGTTGGTGCCACCAACCGACCAAAGGCCCCCTCGCTCGGGCTCGCACCGTCCACGTGGAGGACCATCTGTCCCGGTTCGTGTTAGAACCGGGACTAAAGGGGGGAGGTATTAGTAACGACCCATTAGTCCCGGTTCATGAACCGGGACTAATAGGTGTTTTTCTACTAGTGGAATGGTGTGTAATTCCCATGATATTCTTGATATAAATATGGTAATACTCCAGGGTAGAACAGAACAAGAGCTAGATTAGCATTTTGATCTGCGGAACACAACTACTTTGACCCAATCCTGGATATGGATGAGGTACTGGAGTTTGTTTCTCCTAGTCATTCCGGAATAGAATGGCTTGACGGACCACATGTGTAATAGGCATCGATAACATGAATGCACAACTACTCCTGACTACCAACTGATAGACAGGGATCGGAATACAGCTACAATGGAAACAACTCAAAGGAACATATATCTTTCTGAGTTGTGGATGCATAGATTAATATGTCGAAACAAGTTCAACAGGTTTCTTCCAGATAACTCATGCAGAAAGGTAGAACTGGCAGAATCACAATTATGAATGGAGAACTCCTCAAGAGTACTCCGATTGTCATCTTTTGGTTCAAAGAACTTCTGCCTTAATGGTTCATGGTATTTGGAAGAAGGAAATACCATGAACATCGAGGACTAATGCAAAGGTTACTAATATCCTGAAGGTACGAGCAACACTATCAACACGAGGTAAGTAGGGTGAATCCCAGGTTCAAGAACCCAGGAATAGAATACCTACTACTAAATGGCATCACGGGATGCTTTCGAGAATGGTGGCCCAAATCATCACATAGGGAACACAAAGCATGGCTAGATTACTAGGTGACTCCCTAAAGCCCCTAGGGTCATAATAATAGCTCCAACATATATGTCGAGGCAACAGAGTACCTCAACTCACCAGTTAGTGTGCTTAATCTGGACCAAAGGAACAACAGGGTGGGAAGAAGGATTTGCAAATGCATCAGACTAATTAGAAACCTGGGATGACTCAGACAACATAACAACTATAAATGCTCAAAATGATTTGAGACATCCTGCAAAATAGTGGCATGACCACTCAACATCACAATATCAAGGTTCTGAGACCAGCTATGAACATACGGAAGTAGTAAAAACTGAACTGAGATTTGAAACTATCAATCCTATAAGTCTATGGATTAGTAACACGTCATCCTGATAGATGATGAGAAGGCCTAGTTCTTAATCCCCGTAGAAGAGAAGAGGATGACTCAGATGAGAAGGCCATGAGGTATAAGGAGTAAAAAGAGCCTTACATTCCCTTCCACAATCAATTCCCTTACATAACTAAAGCATTTCTAGACTCAACTTCGACCAGTTTGGCTTGGTAATCCTACACGCAGTCAGGCTCTGATACCAAAACTGTCAGGACCCTGATTCTAAGTCACACCGATCTAGCCTGTAACACCTCATATCACTTTGCGGCCTCACACACGGTATTCCCACGGGTGTCTCCTTACCATGGCCCGGGACCGTTTGCGCCTTTTGGCTCACGTATATGATAGTGTCGCTAGCATCCATATGACAGAGAAACCGAGCCGACATGACTAGTAGTGAACCCAAAGTGGCACTAACTTACGGGGACAAGCATACATGAATCAACATCGAGCATGTCGGTCAGCAGCGTGCGAATCCGGGCTGTAGCACTGGGCTAGCAGGACTCTGGTGAACCGGGTTGTAGCAGGCTAGGCAGGACTCCGGATGTCACCGCGTGACATTTCCCCGAAGGGATAGACACAGGAACGAAGTGAATCACATGCCAGCCAGTCAAGTGTGCCGGAGCAGTAGTGCTGGGCTAGCAGGACTCCGGTGAACCGGGCTGTAGTGGACTACTATGGCTCATGGAAGCACAAGACTACATTTCCCCATAAGAGAGGCTACCAAGGATAAACAACTAGGTTGTCGGATCCCACACATACCAAGCATTTCAATCATACACACAATATGCTCAATATGTGCAAATACAACATGGCATTACAACAAGACTCTACGACTCAGATTATTTATTCAATAGGCTCCGAGGAGCGAGATATTACAAACATGGGTCTCATGACCCAACATTCAGAGCATACAAGTCAAAACACATGCGGAAGCTTAACATGTCTGAGTATAGACATCTACAAATGAAAAAGGCTGAGAAGCCTGACTATCTACTAGATCCTGCCGAGGGAACAAGATCGTAGCTGAGGTATCAAGCTAAACGTTGAAGTCCACGCGGAACTGCTAGTGAGAGGGAAGTCTCTGCAAAAACGTAAAATAGGCAAACGTGAGTATAAATGTACCCAGCAAGACTTACATCAGAACTAGCTACATATGCATCGGTATCAACAAAGGGGTAGTGGAGTTTAACTGTAGCAAGCCATCTTTGACTCGGTGGCTATCCTGAACTACGACTGCAAGTAACTCTTTTGAGGTGGCGCACACGAGTGCACATATTCACCATATCAATACACCACTATGGATCCGCTCCCGTCTCCCTACGAGAACGCCATCCATAGCACTCACGCTTATCTTGCATATTTTAGAGTATCCACTTTCACTTGTCTATGAACTGTACAAGGAACCTAGAATTCCTTTACCGCGGACACGGCTATTCGAGTAGATAATGTTAACCCTGCAGGGGTGTACTTCTTCACACACGCTCTCGCCACTTACCACCATGTACACGTCGTGTATCTCGGCAACCTTCAAGCGGAAGCCTGGCGAGGGAGTCGGCCACGACCTGACTAACCAAACAAGTCTCTCGTCCAGGTTTATCGCCTATTCGGGTTCCAACCGCAAGGAGATCCGGCGGGGTGTCGCTCACGGCCCCAAACGATGTGTGTCTGAGGTTCCAAGCCGACCAAGCAGGCGACGCTTGGCATACCCGCCATGGTACCTAGTCTGTCCCAAGCCCACCTGCATCGGGTGCCACTTGGTCGACTACTAACACTACCTACAAACACCGTAAACTAGTTGCAACTCACGGACAGAGATCAAGTTGATTAATAAGTCGAGAGAGCTTGGAGCGCCCGGAGCCCAATGTGTCGTAGTAACTGTTCATGGATCACAAACACAGAACTCAGTTCCTGAGGACGGCTGCAATGAGACAACCAACATGTACTCCTACATGGCCTCTCACCGCTACCTTTACCAAATCATGTTCACACACTTAGCTCTCACACAGTAGGACAAGTTCACACACCTCCCATTCATCCCCGATGAATCAGACGTGACACAACTCTAAGCAATAGCAGGCATGACAAACAAGCATGAATGAGTAGGCACGTCAGGGCTCAAACAACTCCTACTCATGCTAGTGGGTTTCATCTATTTACTGTGGCAATGACAGGTCATGCAGAGGAAAGGGGTTCAATAACCGCAGCAAATGTGATTGAATCGTTGTTGTCCCGATGCAGTAAAAGAGAGCAGGAGCGAGATAGTGGGATTGTATCGGAATGAACAAGGGGTTTTTCTTGCACAGCACTTCGAAGATAGCATTCAGTCTTCATCAGTGTCACTGAATTCATCGTCGGTACCACGTCTACTCAGAGGGGACAGGCACCGACAAACAAAGAAGAAACACAATCAATGCAATGCAACAATATGATGCATGATCATGACATGGCAATATGCTGTGGTTTGGGCTAATGCAACTAGCAAGATATTAAATGAAGTTGGTATGAATACAAGATTCAAATTCAAACTCCATATGTGATTATTCAAATGCCATTTAATTGATTTGACCTAAACAGTGAACAAAAGTTGTTCTAACATGCATGAAAATGCTACAGATGGATAGATTGGATTTTCTGATCATTTTTCATATATAATTTATTTCATTTGGAGCTACGGTTTAATTTCTAAAAAATTTAGAAGTTTTGGGCATTTTCTGAAAATAAATAAATCAAATAGATTTATTTAAAATCTAGAAAAGCATTACTATGTCAGCCTGACGTCAGAATGACGTCATCAGTCAACAATAGCCACCAGTCAAACTCGACGCCGGGACCCATCGTCGATGACTAACTAACTAATCTAAATTAATTAGTGTTAAACTACTACTAACTAAAAATGTCAGTGGAGATAATTAAACTTAGTTAAAACTAAAATGGGATTAGCTGGGGGCTGGGCCCACTTGTCAGATTCAGCAGGGGAAATTAGTTCTAAACTAATCTAGTCAGGGGTGGGGCCCACGTGTGTTGACCCTAGGGAGGTCAAACCCCGGGTCGAATAGGTCAAACTCGCCGGCGAGGCCAGACACGGCGGTGGGTTCCTGGATTGCGTCTCCGGCAACCAAACGAGCGGCGGCGAGGCTCTACGCGTAGCTGTCACTCTTCTGCATCCAATGGGACCGGAGTCAGTGGCTGGGGTGGCCGGAGTTGAGCGCGACGAGGTCATCCACGGCAGCCAGAGTTCGGGCGAGGTTGGGAATGGTGCTGTGGTGCACGGCGGGGCGAACAGCTGGGTGCTACGGCCTCCTGGAGACGCGCTGAGCGCGTTGCTATGCTCGGCTGTGAGCGGAAGAGCTTAGGAGCACGGGCCTGCCGGCCATGGCGGACGGCGGCGGAGCTCATGGGTATCAAGGCGCTACACGCCGACGACGAGGGAAGAAGGGGGAAAGGGACCAGGGCTCACGGCAAGGTGAAGGGTGCAGACGGCGGGGCTATGGACGACCCGGTTGGCGCGAATCGGCGCCGGCGATGTCGGTGGCCCGAGGAAGAAGACGACGACGTCGAGGGCATTGTCGTGCTTCCCAGCTCACGTAGCACGGTGGAGCTGACGGGGACAGCGTGGCAGATCTCTCGAGCACATTGGATGGCGAGGGAGGGCCGGTGGCAGCGGCGAACGGCGACGGTGGCGGCGGCTCCGTTCGGTGGCTACGCGCAGGAGAGGAAGAGGAGGGGGAGAGAGAGCAACGAGTGAGCGAGAGGGGACAGGGGCTTCGAGGTGTCTCTGTGGCGCTCTCAGAAGAATCAGGGCGTCGCGGTGGAAGCAGGAGTCTGGCCAAGCGACAACACTCCACCTCTTGGCGCTGGGGAGGAAGACGACAGAGGGGTTGCGGTGGTGGGCTGGGCAGTTGGCGGCTGGCCAGGCTGCGATCTTTGAACCGCCTGCAGTGGGCTGCTCAGGTGAGGCCAGTAATCTCTCCTCTCATTCTGTTTTCTAATTTGTTTTTGTTTTTCTAATTATTTGCCTCTGTTTTGAGCTTAGGAAAAATACCAAGGCATTTCCTAAAATCCTGAAAATATTCATGGACACTTGTTGAATTATTCCAGTGGCCCAAAAATAGTTCCAACATTATTTGAACATTTAAATTATTTATAGTATTTAAATGCCCAAAGTCAAATACAATAAGATTTAATTCAAAAATCCTGAATGGCCTAGAAATATGTGCATCATTTTTGCCAGAGGTTTTCATCTTTAACAAAAATCATGAACTTTTCTAAAGGGCATTTGGGTTCATTGAATATATTTTTATTGAACCTAGTTGAATTCATTTGGTGTTAGGGTTTCAACAATCCCCATTTCAACTTTCAAAGAAATTTAGACATGATGCAACACAAGACTAGCTAACTCAGAGCAGACCAGAACTACGGATGTGACAACTTGCTTGAGCCAAAACTCGCATTTACTGAATTTGGCGTATAACTGGTGCTCACGGAGTCGTTGTAACACTGCACGGAGGTGTCCTTTATGCTCTTCTTCACTTCTTGAGTAGATAAGTATATCATCGATAAAGACAACCACGAACAAATCAAGGAAATCCATGAATACTTTATTCATCATGTGCATGAAGAAAGCGGGGGCGTTGGTAAGACTGAAGGACATGACTGTATATTCATAGAGACCGTAGCGAGTGGTGAACGCGGTCTTGGGAATATCCTCCTTTTTAATTTTGAGCTGGTAATATCCAGTCCGAAAATCAATCTTTGAGAATACCTTGGCTCCACTGAGCTGATCAAACAAATCATCAATTCTTGGCTGAGGGAATTTCTTTTTGATCGTGACATCATTAAACTGTTGGTAGTCCACACACATACGAAGGCTGTCATCTTTCTTGTCCACAAAAACAGCGGGTGATCCCCATGGCGAGGAACTTGGGAGGATGTATCCTTTTTGGAGCATTTCATCGAGCTGTTTCTTTAGCTACACCAATTCGGATGACGACATTTGATAATATTTCTTGTGTATTGGTGTGGTTCCGGGCACAAGTTCTATTGCAAACTCAAGCCCTCGGTCAGGTGGCATGCCAGGCAGTTCTTCTGGGAATACATCAGGAAACTCACTGACCACCGGAATTAATTTCATTTCTGCTATTGTTGTAAAAACCATTTCCTTGGAGGATATGCTTCTACGAGCAATAAACTTGGTAGCTTGTCCATCTTGTCTGGTCAAGTTGACTTCTCGTGTCGCACAATTTATGCATACTTGGTACTGAGTCAGCCAATTCATACCCAAGATAACATCCAATTTATCAGACTCAATAAGTATCAAAGACGTTGGGAAACGGATTCCGTTGATACTGACTTCTAGATTGGCGAGAAAAGATTGCTTTGAATAAGAGATCCCGGTTTGTACCAGCATATTCTTGCCCGAAGCGAACAAGGAAACTTGTTTTGGGCAACAAAACTCCGAGAAATAAAAGAGTGGGAGGCCCCGAGTCAAATAAAATTACCGCAGGTATGTTATTAACAGGGAACATACCAATGACGACTTCGGGATTTTCTTGGGCTTCGTCGGCTGAAATGTGATGAACGTATCTCGTGACGTCGTGCTGACTTGGTCCGGCTTCCAGATAATGGATTTGAGGCTTGAACATAGCATTGATCCGGTTGTTCTTGGGACACTGTTTGGCATAATGTCTGGTTTGTCCGCAACTATAACAGGAATTGTTGCGCAGTCGATTTTCCATAACTGGGTTGAGCACGTCATTCTTGACTTGGGTGGTGGTCTTGTTAACATTTTGTTGCCAACTAGGCTGGTATGCCACCGGAGTTGGCTGCCAGGTACGAACCTTCTGCACTGGTTGTATTTCCTTCTTGGGATCAAACTTGCACTTGTGATCATTATGGGCAGACTTAATATCTAACACGAGCTTGTGTTCCCTTTCACCAATGAAAGCCTTGTTCACCAGGGTTTGGAAATCTGGAAAATCGAACACACTGAGAGCAAAGCGAAGTTGCGGGTTTAATCGACCAAGAAATCTGTCCATCTTCCTTTCTTCAGTGGCTACGTCATATTGAGAGTAACGTGACAGGTGATTAAATTTCTGCAAATATTCTCCCACTGACTGACTTCCTTGGAGGAGCGCAAGAAATTCACGTTGCTTAGTCTTCATGATTCCCGCAGGAATGTGATATTTCCGGTCCGGAATTGCTCCTTGAATCTTGACCAGGTAATTGCTTCATTCTCAGTCCCTATGGCTTTCTCATTTTCCCACCATATAGCAGCAGCGCCTTCCAAATAATGTGTTACAAATGGAACTTTATCCTCTTCATCAGTTCGAGCAACCTCAAGTTTCTTTTCCATAGTTCTCAACCAATCACCTTCATCCGCGGGATCAATGGCCAGACTGAAACTGGGAGGCTTAGTCCTCTGAAAATCATATAGCTTGGAGTGAGGGGCGGGCTCATTTCCATTCTGTCCAACCATTGCTTGAATACTTCTGAATATTTCCATCAGATCATTGTTTCGTCGTTCCTCGAACATACGCATAATTTGCTCGGTGGAGGGCGGATTTGGCGGTGGAGGCGGTGGTGGAACGTACGGCTCGGGTGATTGTCCTGCCTGTCGTGCGGAACGCCGAACAGGAGAACCCTCGCGAATGTTGCTACTGTAGACTCCCCGCGTCATCCTAATATGATTTTTCCCAAGTCAACGCACCCGAGATGAGAAGCATTCAACAAAACTGGGGAGAAGCCAGCAACAAAAACCAAGCGAAACCGAAAAGACGAAGAAAATACGGCGAATAAAGTAAATTCCAACATAATTATACATAGACTCATACATGAAAGATAACAACATGTCAGGTCCAATTACCCTTATACAAGAAACGAAACATCATAACTTGTACGACTACATCCGTACTCCATGCCGATGACTGAGAATACTTGAAAGCTCTATCGCTCGGTCAAGGCCCGGCTGGTCCTCTCCTGAAGCGGACTCGGATCCAGAACTGACGGGGTTAACGGAGACCTCCGGGTTAAAAGTGACACGACGGCGCTACCTCGAGGGCTCTCCCTCTAGGGCAGGTGGAGGGTGGATCATCAGGGCTACATGAGTGGCGAGGAGTGAAACCCATTCGGCAGGAGCACTAAGTGGACTCGCAGTCGCGGTGACCGAGCTACTCGGGGGAGTAACCGGAGAAACAGGGGATCTAGAACTGGCAGGAACGTAGGGAATAAATTCTGAGATGGAGAAGTAGTGGCTGAGCGAGCAGAGTCTAAAGTAGAGGCTAAAGCAGTACGGGCACAACTCAGCTCACGCGCAAGCTCGTAGATCAGAAGATAGCCAGAAGTGATGTAGCGAGAAAGGTGGCTAGCTACACTATCAGACTCCGGATCAATGATAGGGAAACGAACACGACCATTATCGTGGAGAGAAGGGTATTAATGGAAACCTGGGTGATTCTGCATCCGGACCTCGTTGTAGCGAAGCTCAACAAGTACCTCGAATGCAGCAAACTGGACAGCCTGAGAAGCGGAAGAAGCGTAGCCGCTACGAGAGGTACGAGTGTAAGAGCCGGGATCGGAACTGGTGCGCAGAGTAACCACGGCGTGATACTCATACAATGATTAAGCTAGGCGCTCCCAGTACACACGATAGACTGGATCGTCTCCGTGAGGGTACAACCGACGCCACACGTTACGAAGGAGATGCGGCAACGTGTACGACATCAGCTGCAACTGGCACGGATACAGCACCGGAGCCATCTACACTCAGAGCCATTAGCAGGTTAGCATAGAAAAATATAATAAAGCAATGCAACAACCAGCTAGAGTTATTACCGACACTCAGCTACAACTCGTATCTAGTGTCCGGTATGCTCGGCTTAATCTAGCGTGGCCTACAGTCTGATACCAAGCGTTGTGGCACCCAGGCTCAGAGCGACCGGTTTACCTTGCATTGCCAGCCTAGAGACCTTGTCTTCTGGCAACACACAACAACACGATACAGAAAACAACCGCTTTATTCATGCTAGCGGAGCATAGTTCATAGTACAACAGTTAGCGAGGCCAAGCGGCACACACGATGCGGCTGAACAATATGTACATTATTTAGTGAACATAAAGGGGCCTCGATCATGACAACTAATCGGCAGCGGAACAACGTCGTAGCGGGGCTCCATAGCACAAGGACACCGACGTGGACACAGTCTAGACACTACTAGGAAAAGGGCTATGGATGGGATGGACACTAATGGCGCACATGTCATGTGGTGCGCCATTAGTATATACTAATGGCGCACCATGTTTTGGTGTGCCATTAGTGTGGAAGACAGTAATGGCGCACCAGGAACATGGTGCGCCACTAGTAACAATTTTTTTTAATTTTTCCAAACATACTAATGGCGCATTATGGCTCGGTGCGCCACTACTGTTGTTTATTTTTTATTCTTTTTTTGCAAAACTACTAATGGCGCCGTGGCACAGTGCCCCATCACTAGTTTAAACTAGTAATGGCGCACCAGCCACGGCACGATTAGAATGTATACTTTTTTGCAAAACTTCTAATGGCGCACAGAAGCAGTGCGCCATTAGTAACTGTGGTCGACCCCGCTCCACCGCCGCCGCCCACCCCCCGCACCCTCCCCCCCTCCACCTCCACCGACGACCCACCGCACCCTCCCCCGCTCCACCGGCCGCCGCCGCCGACCCCCGGCCCGCACCCTCCCCCACTCCACCGCCCTCGACGACCACCCGCACCCTCCCCGGCCGCTCCACCGTCACAAGTGAATGCAACTAAAATTGCAAAAAAAACAAATTTGATTATATTTTCAAATAACAAATTTGATGATATTTTTTCATATTCATAAATATTTTCAAATAACAAATTTGATGATATTTTTTTTAAAAAAATATTACTGTTTTTATAAAAAAATATTACTGTTATGATTTAAACAAGTTTGAACATATTTAAACACAAATAAATATCAAACAGCATTTTAAATGCATAAATACAAAAATTGGGGAGCCTGGGAATCGAACCCAGGACCTCCTAATGTGTGTGTTGCGTGCTGACCAGTCGGGCTAGTGGGCATGTTCTAACGGAGTGGGGATTAGGTGGAATATAACCTGACCAGTCGGGCTAGTAAATAAAACAAAATTCTAATGGTGCACCAGGGCGAGGTGCGCCATTAGAATCATCGTACTTATGGCGCACTAGGGGGAGGTGCGCCATTATAACCCTCCCCCAACTCCACCTATTCCCCTCGCACTATGGCCTCCCTCCCTCCCTCGCCAGATCCACTCGACCCCAACCGTGCGCCGCTGCCCCCTTGCTCCGCCCCCCTCAGGTCCTCCGCGCTGCGTCGTCGGTGGCCTTGCCGCCCGACCCCATGGGACTCCAGCCCCGCCGCCCAGCGCCTCTCCTCTCCTCCTCCCTCCGACGAGCGAGGGCCTCCTCCGGCCCTGCAGCAGCCGGCCTTGGCCCGACACGCCCACCCCGCCCCCCTGCCGTCCTCCGCCACTGCCATCGCTCTCCTTCGATCAGCGGCGAAGGACCAGACGAGCTCGGACCCCGACCCGACCCGACCCGACCCCTCCGGCGACCAGGTACCTCTCCTCCTTCCTCCTTCCTCCCTCTCTCCACCATTCCCCATTCCCTCCCTCCCTCCCTCCCCTCGACCGTGGCAGTGTAGGTCATCTGAATAAAAACCAAAAGCCACTACTTCAGTTCAAAGCCAAATAGAGACACGAGGCAGATCCCCTAAATCCCCTAAATCTACTTACTCTGGTCTTACCATTGTCAAATTTTATTTGTCTGTTCACTGTAAAAAAGTTATGACTTGACTGATGTGTGCCATTTAGGCTGGGTTTGTGGTTTCTAAACTGTATTGAAACTGACTGCTCTGAACTTGTTTAGTAAGATGATCATGTTTTTTCTATTGTTTGGTTCTGAAGATGAGTAGCAAGTATAGTAGGAAGATGATGCATAGTAGTTTTATGTTGTTGTAGTAGTTGTAGTTGTAGATACAGTAGCAATATCATCTGCTATTGTTGTAGATACAGTAGTTGTAGGAACATTAGATACAGTAACAAGTGTCATCTTGTTGTATTAGATCTGATGGCAGTATCATGTCTTCTTTGAAGATGAGTAGTTGTAGGAAGATAATGCCCTAATGGAAGTGACATGAGTATTTGGCCTGCCTTTTTTTCTTGTAGAATTTTTTTTATTGACGGTATAAACAAATCAGAGACTCGCTAGGTAGGTTCTCCTAATTAATTAGAAATGATGCATTTGGCAATTAGGGGGAATATTGCAACCTGCTACTAAACTAGATCATGAATATGTCATTGCTTTTTAGTGAACTCCTAAGTGTACTATTATTCATTTATGATAGTTTGTGAGATACAGAAATAGATAAATTTAAGTTTGTAATGGCTAACAGCCAGAAATGTGAATCTATTCTTGATACACCTTTTCCCTTTTCTTAGAATCATCATATACAAATTAGAACCTTTCTAACATCTGCATATTTCAGGTTCCCAAGGAGGTAATGGAAGTGAAGTTCGAGGCAGCAAAGAAGAACACCTCGATGGTGAGAAATATGTTCCTATTTATCTTTTTTTTGCTCAAGTTCTTCAGTACATCATATAATATAGAGAAGTGCAGATCAAGTGGTGCAATAATATACATCTGGCCACTTAAGTCATCCTTCCCTTTAAGAAGAGTGATGCCTTTCGATGTCACAAAATAATTTTTGTTGCAAGAACATTCTGCTCTTAGTGTTCGCTTGTTTACAAAAATCCTGCTTATATATATTGATGATGAGTCTTGTTGAAACCTTACATATGTTGGTTCCTGCTTATTTGCTCCAATGGCACAAACTTGAGCTGCTAGCATAAAAAGTGTTGCAAAGCATGTAAAAACTTGAGCTACTATCAAAAATTCAGTTAGGTACAGTTAGCATCATGTAAGAAAATGGCCCTAATGTGCCCCGATAATGATGTATTTTGTCATAAAATATATAGTGGACTGCCATGATAATGACATGGTCCTGTGTTTGCAAGCTGTCATAATCTTCAGTTTACTTGACTTTTGAGCCTGCTAGTAGTTTACTTCCATGAGTTGTTTTATTGACATGGCACATTTGCAATGGAGTTTTATATATCTTTAGCCACTGTTCATTAACAACAAGTCAGTTTTGTTTATAGTTGAAAGTAAGTGTGTGGTTTGAAATTTTGACTGTTGGAGGGTAGTATTGTAACTAGAAGACCATTTATTTTCAGAATTGAGCTAAAGATTTGGGGGGTAGTATTTCTGATTTTAGAGCACCTTTGCTGGATGTATTTTACAACAGCTGTTGGAATCAAAACAATGCTTGTGGGTTGTCCTGTTAAGTTGAGTGAGTCATTAGAGGGCAGATAGAGTCACCGACACCAATTAATGTTTACGAAGAAGAAGAATAAACCTGCTGCTGCTGCTGTTATGCCTGTATTCACTGCTACTGCTGTTGTACTTGTGATGATGTTGTACTTGTGATGATGCTACTTGTGATCTTCTGAAATGATCCATTGGCGACTTCATTACGCGGGGATAATGATTTTGCAGGTACCCCGAGAGGCCGTTGAGTTTGCCGGAATGTCGATTAACTTCCGTTCCGGCAAATTCTGGTACTCCATATGTCCTATTTTCAGCAAAGGTCATGCTGAAATTTTCCGTGAATTTTAGCATGACTTTGCTGAAAATAGGACATATGGGGTACTTGCGACTAATGCATGGGCCGGGGTATCTTAGTACTTAGTTAAGTAGGATCAACTGCCCCGCCATTCTTGCTGCATTAAACCATAGGTGGCAATAGAGCCAAGTGACGCACCAAACAAGACTCTAGTGGCGCACCACACAAGACACTAGTGGCGCACTGAGATAATCACACTAATGGTGCATCACCCACTAGTGCGCCATTAGTATGCCCACGACCATGGGTACATATGGCCCCCTGGGAGGCATTCTAATGGCGCACTGTGGGCTATACTAATGGCGCACTACCTGGTGCACCATTAGAATACCAGATACTAATGGCGCACTAGTGGTGCGCCATTAGAATTTAATTCTAATGGCGTGATGCTAGTGGCACACCAGTAGTGCGCCATTAGAAGGCAAAACTAGTGCGCCACTAGCATGTATTTTCCTAGTAGTGAGACTCGGACAACACTCCTTTCCAATGGGACTTTCCTGAAATTTGGCATGACACGCCAGGTCAGCACATTGAATGTCCTTGCAAGCTCACAATAAGCATAAACATGATGACAGACAATATCATGATATTTAACCAATTAAACAACAATGCAACCATATGTCCAACATGCTACGATTATGCTCAACAGGTACTCATTCTCCTGACTGGCTTACCAGATGTGACCAATAAACATGATAATACCAAAAACACACTCGTGATCCTTACGGCGATCACAACCCGACCAACTCGTGGCCCGTGATCCTTACAGCGACCACAACCCGACCAACTCGTGGCCTGTGACCCTTACGGTGATCACAACCCGAACAACTTGTGGCCTGTGATCCTTAAGGCGATCACAACCCGACCAACTCATGGCCAACTTGTCGGGGAGAACTGGTCGCGTCCCACGAGCACCTATTGGACCTGGGTCCCTTGTGGTTCGGAGGGGGGCGGAGGTTGCACAAAGAGCGGATCGAGGCGAAGCACACGAGCAGATTTACCCAGCTTCGGAGCTCTCCGGAGAGATAATACTCCTACTGCTGCTTTTGTGGATTATCTCTTGTGTTCTTGCTGGGGAGCAACGGGAGCTACAAAACCTAGCCTGAGTGTGTCGTATGAGTAGGATGAACTAAGTAGGAGCTGAACCGAACCAGCCGAACCCTTTCTACGTTGCACCCGGGCCTCCTTTTATAGGCAAAAGGGGTTTCCACATGTGGCAAGTAGAAAAGGGTAAGATAGTAAAAACATAGGTTGGTACACCGCTTTGTACAGTGTACAGTAATCTATACCTAACTCTGACGGCAAGGGACAAGAGTCATCAATGCCCGTCTTAGTCGCCTAACAAAGGTAACAGGGACCGTCAAGTGCACCTCCGCTTGCCACGATGGTAGCTTTGTCGCCGCTTGTCGCTGTTCCCGGGTTGCACAGCCCGTCGACACGCCGTTTCTGGAGAAACCACAATGGCGACACGTTAGCCGGATGAGCTGGAGCGGAGATGGAGAGGTTGCCTGTCCCGGAAGCGCCTTGCCGCAGGAACCTTGTCGCTTGGGGCTTGGCGCCCACCAAGCCTTCCCGGCAAGCTCCTCTTGCCGGGGCCTTGTTTCCTTCGCGCCCTGAGTGGCCTTCCCGGCAAGCTCCTCTTGCCGGGGTCTTGACTACTTTGTTCTTGAATGGCTCTGAAGGGCCGCAGGGGATCTTGGTGGACGCCTGGCGAGGCCTGCCCCGGGGACACTGCGACTGCCCGTGCACAGGTTCGGGGTACTAAGGTACCCCTACTTTAGTACACCGACAGGAGCCCCCGGGCCTGGGCCATACACGGTGCCGAGCGCTGTTGGGCCAGGCCCAAAACAGTGCACGGGCACGCGCGGCCTGGTTCAAACCAAATCCGCTTCGTATCCGCCGCGTTCCCCTGTAACGGCACGCGTCAATTGCGGTGTCGTGGGGAAAGTGGGCGACGTGCGAGGTCGCCTCATCTGTCGCCTCAGTTCTGAATCCTCGCCACGTGGTTCCCATGCTCTAGGGGTCACGGACGGTGGGAGTGGGAAACTGGGCCGTTACGAGCAGAGGCAGCAGGTCTGCCCCGATTCCCTGCTCTTCCTATGCCTTGATTCGCTGAGCATGGCGGCCGAGCCTCCACCTTGCTTCTTTTAAGAAGGGCGGAAGGGGGGCGCAGAAGCCCGCACCCTCCCATCTTTTCCTTTCCTTAGCTTCTGCTCCCCTTTCTCTCATCCATCATGGAGAAAGGGAACTTTGGTTCTTCATCGGTGGCGGTGAGGGTCGCCGCTAGACAGCGCACCCCTCCCAATCCCACGCCCGGGGTGGCAGAGCCAGCCACAAGGGGAAGAGGGAGGGGGCGAGGTCGTGGACGAGGTCGAGGACGAAGTCGAGGCGCTCGGGGAAGAAGCGGACGGGGCGGCGCGCCGTCTCCGCCTCCGCCGGCGGTTCCCCTCCCTGCGGCGGTCCATACGGGGGACGACCCTTGCGAGTTCTTCGTCAGGCTGCGCCGGGTGCCTCGTCGTCGCCTCCGGCTTCCAGCTCCGTTCGCGAGCGCGATGGAGTCGGATCCGCCCGAAACACTGAGATTGCACATGAGGGGCTGTGGGATCAGCGGCACGCGAGTCCGCGTCGTATTCCCAGCCCCTAATGTGATGTATCTTGATCGTGGGTGGAAGACGTTCGCCCGCATCCACAACCTGATGGCGGGGTTTACCCTCCATTTTAAGTTAATGGAGGGTGATCTCCTCTCCGTCAAGGTCTTCGGGGATCTCGGCACTCGGGCGAGGTGCTGCGTGGATAGCTCCTCCGACAGCGAAGATTCCTCCTCGAGCGAGAGTGATGAGGAGGAGAGCGACAACGACGACGAGGGTAGCGGGCCCAACTAGTTGTCGGGCGCCGCTTCGTGCGTCACCGGCGACCCCATCATCCGCGTCGCCGGCTCCTTGAACTCCTCGGGGTCGTCTCCTTGGGCGACCGGCGTAGGGAGGCTGCGGAAGGGGAAGAGGGATGGCGACAAGGCCGTCAAGTCGGAGTACGAGGGCGTGGTGCCCTCGACAGCGTGCTGACGTCCTGCCGCCCCGTCTTCGAACCCCGCTTCCAACGCCGCCGCCTCCGTCAAGCCCTCGGAGAGTCCCCGGGATGTTCTCTTGGTGCCTTCTGGCACCAGTAGCTCGCCTAGGCGCTCAGTTTTGCCCTCCTCGCCTCCTTGACCTACGTCCTGAAGAGAGGGACAGGAAAAGGATTACGGGCATCTTATCTTTTTAGTTTGTAAGCCTTCGGGCTTTATCCGCATTTAAAACTTGTAATCCTCTCTTTCATGTTTTTCATGCTCCACGGACTGTAGCCGAGTAGGATGTTTTTAATGAAAGAGGGGTGCTTGAAAAGGGACGAAAGGCTTATCTGATACCGCAGCCCCCGGCGACTCTAGCTTGCCGCAGCCCCCGGCAACTCTGGCTTGCCGGGGCTTGGGTGCCAGCGCGCCCTTCTTTTCCTCTTCGCTGTTATTTCAGTTCTGAGAACAATTTAGCCAGTGCCGCGACGAGTTATTATGTAATATACACTATCTTAAGCAATCGAATGCAATGTTATTTCCTTTACTCGATTCTTTCCTTTGTATGTTACCGCCCTACGCTTTCCGGGGAAACTTGCCGGTGCAGGCACCCTTGCCGCAAGCGCCGAGTGCGGGACTTCAGCAGCCTGCTGGCGGGGCCGCTACCGACAAGCAACCTTGTCGCGGACTAGCCGCGGCTCACTTAAGTTGTTGAGCGGACTCGAAACAAAGTAAGGGCGCGACCAGTCACGATTTGGTTCCTCCGCGCACAGGTTTTCCATACAAAGTACTTATCGTTCGAGGAAGATAACTTAAAGAAAATTTAAAACTGGTCGCTTAAACTTAGCAACTTAGCTTTTCTGTTGTCCATTTCCCGGCAAGGCGACAGTTCCTCGAGCGACGCTTGGCGGCCCACACCATTATCTTCTCCTCCTCCCCCCCCTCCCGGTTAACTTGTGGGTGGATGACCCTTCTTCTTGTTTGAGAAGAAAGACGAGAAAATAAAGTTGTGGAGCCTAGTGGCTCGTTATCGCTTACCGGGTGTGTAAGCTGCACAAAATGTTAGTAAACACATGCATATATGATCATGAAAGCATGTATTAACAAGTTGCGCGCAACACATAGGCTTTACTGCTGCACGGGGTCTGCGCCCGGCTTTGTACAAAGGATTACATGCAATAGCGGCAAGACTTGTACAAAAGGGTGGTTGCCGGAACGGGTTCCGGCAACCGCGCCTTATGGGTAAAACTTGCGAAGATGCTCTATGTTCCAGGAATTGCTCACCGGAACGCCATCTTCGGTCTCAAGGCGGACAGCGCCGGGCCTAGTGACTCGTTTCACCCGATAAGGGCCTTCCCACTTCGGCGTAAACGTGTTGGAATTCTTGGCGGATTGAACGTGCCGAAGAACAAGGTCGCCTTCCTCGAAGCTTCTGGCATTAACTTTGCGGCTATGGTAGCGACGCAAAGCTTGCTGGTAACGAGCAGCTCGTCTGGCTCAAGACGGTCTTCCTCGAGGAGCAAAGACGTCATCTTGTCGCAGCTGCTCTTGCTCAAGCTCATCATAAGCGTAGTACTCGAGGTGACCCGTACCACGAGTTCCGTGGGGAGAACTGCCTCTGCTCCGTAGACTAGAGCGAAGGTGTCCGCCGATGGCTCGATTTGGCGTCGCCCCGATCGACCAAAGAACCACCGGCAGCTCCTCGATCCAGTTCCTTCCGCGACTTGCGCAGCCCGCCGAAAGTTCTGGTCTTGAGTCCCGCAGCACTTCAGCGTTTGCTCTCTCGCTGACCGTTGCTTCTCGGGTGAGCAACAGAAGCAAAGCAGATCTTGGCGCCAAGATCTTGGGCGTACTGCATGAAGGTGCGGCTCGTGAATTGGGTGCCGTTGTCAGTGATGATCCTGTTGGGAATCCCGACACGGCAAACAATTGACCTGAAGAACTTGACTGCTGACTGTGCGGTCACCTTCCTCACTGCTTCCACTTCTGGCCACTTTGTGAACTTGTCGATTGCGACGTACAAGTACTCAAAGCCCCCGGCAGCTCGGGGGAAGGGGCCGAGGATATCGAGCCCCGCATCGGAGAAGGGCCAGGATAAAGGGATCGTCTGGAGAGCTTGAGCTGGCTGATGTATCTGTTTGAATGGAACTGCACGCTTCACACTTGGTTACTTGTGCGATCGCATCACGGAGGGCTTCGGCGTAAGAAACCTTGTCGGAAAGCTTTGCCGGTAAGTGCTCTTGCGCCAATGTGGTGACCACATATGCCTCCATGTATCTCTGCCAACAGCTTCTGTCCATCTTCCCGGAAAATACACTTCAATTTCACACCGTTGAGTCTTCTTCTGTACAGGATGCTATCAACAAACTGGTACATACTTGACTGCCGGGATACTCTTTCCGCTTCTTCTTGCTCTTCGGGAAGTTCTGCTATCTGAAGGAAGTGGACGATCTGCTGTGCCCATGCTGGAGCCTGTGGCTCGACAACAAGGACTAAAGGCTCATCTATCACTGCGGGAACATCAGCTTCTACGACAAGAACCTGTGGTTCTGTCGGAGCTTGATGATCCCCGGCAAGCTCGCCGGAGCAAAGCTTGTCGGGAGCGTTTGCTTCAACCAAACAAACCACAGGGTTTGTCGGAGCAGACTGCTCCTCAGCGGTGTTTGCGTTGATTTTAGGGACCTTCTTGGCGGCGGCTCCAGGGAGCTCTGCTGGAAGGTAGTCGCCGGAAACCAATTTTCTCTTCTTGCTCTGTCCTGTTGATGGTGTTACGGTTGGCTGAGTCAGCTTGAGCACAAAAGTTCCTGGTTCCACAGGTAACTTAAGTGCGGCACATTTGGAGAGGCCATCAGCTATATCATTCTGAGCTCTTGGAACATGTTCCAATTGCAAGCCTTCAAAGTGCTCTTCTAGCTTCCTCACTTCATCAACGTATGCTTCCATCAACTGGCTCTGATAATCTTTATTTATTTGGCGGACGACAAGTTGCGAGTCCCCCCTGACAATGAGCTTCTTGATCCCAAGGTCTACCGCTACCCTGAGACCGGCAAGCAAACCTTCATACTCTGCGGTATTGTTTGTTGCTTGTTCCTTGGGAAAGTGCATCTGGACTATGTACTTGAGGTGCTCTCCGGTGGGTGCGATAAGCAGCACGCCAGCTCCGGCGCCTTGCAGCGAGAAGGCACCATCAAAGTACATCAGCCACTCTTTATTTGTCTCCTTGGCGGGAATGCTTGTCTCTGGAGTTCCTTCATCTTGCGTCGGCATCCATTCTGCTATGAATTCCGCCAATGCTCTGCTTTGGATAGTTGAAGTGCTTTCAAACTTGAGACCAAAGCTTGACAGTTCCAGTGCCCACTCCACAATCCTGCCTGTTGCTTCTGGATTTTGCAAAATCCTCTTCAGCGGAAAGCGAGTGACAACTGTTATCTCGTGTGCTTGGAAGTAATGGCGCAGCTTTCTCGAGGCCATGAGGAGGCCGAAAAGCAACTTTTGCACACCAGAGTACCTTGACCTAGCCCCTTGCAGAAGGGAACTGACAAAGTAAACTGGGCGCTGCACCATCTTCTTCTGTATCTTGCCGCAGCCCTGCGCTGATGTGTCTTTGTCGGGACCAGAGCTTGACGGTGAAGCCCCCTGCTTGTCGCTGGGTGCACCTGCCTCGGTTGCCGGCTCATCATCTGCCTCCCTCTCCGCTACTAACGCAGCACTAACCACTTGATTCGTTGCCGCTATATATAACAGCAACTTCTCTTGTGGCTTAGGTGCGACAAGTATTGGAGCGGAGGACAGGTATCTCTTCAAATCCTGCAGCGCAGCCTCCGCTTCGGGAGTCCATTTCATTGGACCTGCCTTTTTCAAGACTTTGAAAAATGGCAGGGCGCGCTCAGCAGACTTAGAGATAAACCTGCTGAGAGCAGCCACGCAACCGGCAAGCCTTCTGACATCCTTAACGCGCTTCGGTGCTTCAATCTGCTCAATGGCCTTAATCTTGTCGGGATTGGCTTCGATTCCCTGCTGAGACACAAAGAACCCGAGAAGCTTGCCGGAAGGGACTCCAAACACGCACTTCTCGGGGTTGAGCTTGAGGTTGATTTTGCGCAGATTTGCAAACGTCTCATCCAAATCCTGAATCAGAGTTGCTTTGTCCTTGCTTTTGACCACTATATCATCCATGTAGGCTTCTACATTTCTGTGTATCTGCGGCTCAAATGCATCATGGACTACTCTTGCGAAGGTTGAACCAGCATTCTTTAAACCGAAAGGCATCCGTATGAAACAGTACGTGCCACATGGTGTAATGAATGCGGTTTTCTCTTCATCCTCTTCTGCCATGAAGATCTGATGATATCCTGAATATGCATCAAGGAACGAAAGTAGGTCACATCCAGCCGTGGAGTCAACAATCTGGTCGATACGCGGCAAGGGAAATGGGTCTTTGGGACAAGCTTTATTAACATCCGTAAAGTCAATACAAAGCCTCCATTTCCCATTAGCTTTGCGTACAACTACCGGATTGGCCAACCACGTGGGATGGAGCACTCCCCTGACAAGTCCTGCTGCTTCCAACTTCTTGATTTCTCCTGCTATAAACTCTTAGCGCTCCACTGCTTGTTTCCTAACTTTCTGCTTGACGGGCCGTGCGTGAGGACAAACAGCTAGGTGGTGCTCAATTACTTTCCTGGGAACACCGGGGATGTCAGATGGTTGCCATGCAAACACATCGACATTCGCCCGCAGGAAAGCAACGAGCTCGCCTTCCTATTTAGGATCTAGCGTGGCACTGATGGTGAAGGTACCACCAGTGCCGTCCTCCTTAGCGAGCACCTTCTTGGTCTTCGGCGGAGCTGCCATCGTCTTCTTGCACTTGCCGATGGAGCTCGATGGTGCGTCCTCGACGGTAGCGCAGCACTCCGAGGAGGTGCGCTTGCCGGAGTGGGCAACAGAGCTCTTACCAGACTTGGTGGCCTTCTTCTACCCCCCGGGAGCTTCAGCGGCAAGTGGTTTGCTATCTGTTGCGGCTGCTGCATCCCGGTAAATCTTGTCGGCGCAGATAAGCGCGTCCTTCTTGTCGCCATGGACAGAAATGACGCTTATCGGGCCAGGCATCTTGAGTAGGTTGTAAGCATAATGAGATGCGGCCATGAACTTGGCGAGTGCTGGATGGCCAAGTATGCCATTGTAGGGCAATGGGAAGTCGGCAACGTCAAATGTGACCCTCTCAGTTCTGAAGTTGAGCTCGCTACCGAATGTTACCGGCAACGTGACCTTCCCTTTTGGCTTGCTCCTTCCCGGATTGATTCCTTGGAAAGTACCAGTTTCTTCGAGCTCGCTGTCAGGGATTTGAAGTTTCTGGAGCACTACAGAGGAGATCAAGTTCAGGCCGGCCCCGCCGTCAACCAACATTTTTGTGACCCTGAGGTTGCGGATCGTTGGAGATACCAACATTGGCAAGCATCCGACCGCAGTGATGCGATCAGGGTGATCCTCAATGTCAAAAATGATGGGCGTGCTGGACCACTTCAGAGGTTTGCGTGACTCTATGGATGGTTCCGCTGCATTGACCTCTCGCATCCATTGATTGAGTTGGCGGTGCGAGGTATGCAAAGACGCACCACCGTCAACGCAAAGGACCTCTGTTGCCTTTTGAAACTCCTGCTCGTCAGCTTCATCATCTTCTATGTCTTCGTCATCTTCATCTTCATCTTCTTCCTTATCGCGGCCACGGGGGGGGGGGTCTGTCTCCTTGCCGCTGCTTGGCCTTGCCGCGGCGTCCTCCCCGACCGGGTCTCTTCTTACTTGCTGCACCTGCAACTTCACAGGCCTTCTCCTTGTCTCGCCGTCAGATTCAGCTCTGTAGCTCAACAAGCTGTTCGACTTTCTTGCAGCTCGAGATCGTGGCCCTTGGTGCGGTGGATTTACAAGATCTTGCTTGTTGGAGCTGTCGGGCTTGTCGGTAGCCGCCACAGCTTGGCGGTCGGCGCTAACGGCAACCTCCTTGCCGGAGCCACTAGCCTTGGTTTTGTTGGCGGCACCATCCTTGCCGGACTGCTTTCGACAACTAGTACTTCTTGGTTTTTTCTCCTTCATATTTCGCCACCGGCTTTTCATTGCCGGGCGGTCTCCTCACTATCGACTCTGCTCCCACATTCTCTCCTCGAGTCTTCTTCCTTCTTCACACAAGGCACACTTGTCGGCCAGGCGTATGAGCTCGTGGCGTCTTTCACTTTGCACATCGCCATCTCCTCCCTCATCCTGCGGTTTCGCACATTCTGATGGAATGCACTGATCACCGCGGCGGGGTGGACGTCTGGGATGTTGTAGTGCACTCGACTGAATCTCTAGATGAACTTGCGCAGGGACTCCCCCTCCTTCTGGGCAAGCAGGTGGAGATCACTTTCCTGGCCATGAGGTTTGTGGCCGCCTGTGAAGGCGCCAACAAACCGGTGGCACAAATCTGCCCAAGAAGAAATAGAGCTGTCCGGCAAGTGCATGAGCCAAGATCTGACGTTTGGCTTGAGCACCAGGGGAAAGTAGTTGGCGAGGATCTTGTCGTCTCGTCCCCCCGCAGCCTGCACGGCAATGGTATAGATGCTGAAGAACTCCGATGGGTGTGTCCTGCCATCATACTTCTCCGGCACGTCCGGCTTGATGTTTTTCTTGTCGGGCCAACGGACTTGCCGCAGCTCACGGGTGAACGCAGGGCAACCTACCGCGTACGGCAAGTCGCCCGGTTCCCCTGGCGCATGCACATCGACAGTGGGCCCAGCGTGCCGGTCGGACTGACGACGCGCTTCTCTTCGGCGCTCGATGCGGGTACGAGCGTCTTCTTCTTGCCATTCTCGAAGAACTTGGCGCTGGTCGCGACGAGCTCGCGGATCCGACGACGCTGTGGAGTAGCTGTCGATGTGGATCCGGCGAGTCGGCGATCTTGGCCTTCGGGAAGGGGAGTGTACGGTGGCTGCACCCCCGCAAGTTTCGTCGCCATCAGCTCGCGTCTTGTCGCCTTGCCGCGGCTGCGAGGCACTCGGTTGCCGTGGGACGTCTCCGTTGGCGAAGCCGATGAGACTCTGAATTGTGGCCCTCCATTCGTCGACCTTATCGGCCGTTGGAGGGTAATCTAGAAGTAACTGAGCTCTTGCCAAGGCTTCCGCTGGCGTGGTTGGCGGCAACGGCGTACGGAGCGAAGAACGGGATGTGCTCGGACTCCTAACCAAGTTAGAGGAGCAGCACCCGTCAAGCGACCGTACCCGCTTCGTACCAAAGATGCCGGGGGCATGCGGGTCTCGAGGGCCTCGGATCCTCCAGCTTGGCCTTGATCCAACGAGCGTATGGTGCCGCGAAAGCGCCGTGATCGCCAGCGGTCCCGCCTCGTGAGAGAGGCGCGGTGAGGATTCGGATGCCGACGTCTGCGCCGCCTTGTCTTTGGACCTGGCGGCGTTGTGGGCTCTCTCGACGACGTCCGCTCCTCCGCCGGCATTTCCCCCACCACCTGACAGCTCCGGTGGCGGTGGGTTCGACGCAGACGGCTCCGCTGCTGCCGAAGACTTCTTCTTTGGTGCCATGTTGACTAAGATCGTTGATGAAGAAACCGCTCGTGCGAACGCCGGATCGGGTTCGCACAGCCTCGACGCCCCCTACCTGGCGCGCCAAAGATGTCGGGGAGAACTGGTCGCGTCCCACGAGCACCTATGGGACCTGGGTTCCTTGTGGTTCGGAGGGGGGCGGAGGTTGCACAAAGAGCGAATCGAGGCGAAGCACATGAGCAGATTTACCCAGCTTCGGAGCTCTTCGGAGAGATAATACTCCTACTGCTGCTTTTGTGGATTATCTCTTGTGTTCTTGCTGGGGAGCAACGGGAGCTACAAAACCTAGCCTGAGTGTGTCGTATGAGTAGGATGAACTAAGCAGGAGCTGAACCGAACCAGCCGAACCCTTTCTACGTTGCACCCGGGCCTCCTTTTATAGGCAAAAGGGGTTTCCACATGTGGCAAGTAGAAAAGGGTAAGATAGTAAAAACATAGGTTGGTACACCGCTTTGTACAAAGGTACAAGAATCTATACCTAACTCGACGGCAAGGGACAAGAGTCATCAATGCCCGCCTCGATGCCGAACAAAGGTAACAGGACCGTCAAGTGCACCTCCGCTTGCCACGATGGTAGCTTGTCGTTGTCGCTGTCGCTGTTCCCGCTGGCACACAGCCGTCGACACGCTGCTTGGAGAAACCCTGTGGCGACACGTTGGCGGATGAGCTGGAGCGGAGATGGAGAGGTTTCCTGTCCCGGCAAGCGCCTTGCCGCCGCAGGAACCTTGTCGCGCTTGGGGGCTCGGCGCCCACCAAGCCTTCCCGGCAAGCTCCTCTTGCCGGGGCCTTGTTTCCTTCGCGCCCTGAGTGGCCTTCCCGACAAGCTCCTCTTGCCGGGGTCTTGACTACTTTGTTCTTGAATGGCTCTGAAGGGCCGCAGGGGATCTTGGTGGACGCCTGGCGAGGCCTGCCCCGGGGACGCTACGACTGCCCGTGCACAGGTTCGGGGTACTAAGGTACCCCTACTTTAGTACACCGACACAACTCAACACGATGGCCTCACTGCCATCCATATTGCAATTTAGTGTGCATATTTATTAAGTGTTGACCCATGGTGTACCCTACTTTCGAGCGTGTCCGTAACCGTCGACTCGGCTATCGATAGATTAAAAACACTCTACAGAGGTTAGTACAATGTACCCACACTACGGAACCCATGGCCTCGCACTCCCATTCGGGTGGACCAACAGCGTTCCGAAGAAACTATTTCATTGTCATGACACTCTCCCGGCCCTTCCGACTCAGACCCCAACGGGCTTGTCCTGGGTGGCCCCGTGTCTACCTCCAGAAACCTCGACCACCGTCGTGGCCACGATCCACTCTGGGACCCGGTACCAAAATTAACTTAACAACGGGCTCACAAGGTTATGCTTGCTCACCGGGCAAGGGTACAAAGACGCCCATAACCTTCCCTAAATGGAGGCAATCGACCGAGGCACGACAATGAAACGCATTAAGGCCGTCCCCATACAGTGCAAATGTGGTTGCACTGGGAAAGACTCGTTTCAGCGGCACCACGACCCGGTCAACAACATGTGCAAGTTGAATTATTAATCAGGTTCAACTTAATGTGAAAATAACCGATGTCATACTGCCATACTATGCATCACTTAACATATGCATCACATAGCCATGCAAATATCTGCATCAACCACGCTCCTACGGAGCCATCATCAACACATGCTACTATTCTGGTTAAAATCTCACTATACTTATACCAGAACCATTTTTAGCATTCTCATCATTATTCATCAGGAAAAATAATATTTAAACTACTCATCAAATTCTATGACCATATTATTTATTTATTACTTGCAACTAAGTTCTCCTTATCTTGCCAACAATATTTACTTCAAACATTCTGAAGTTCAAGTATTTCAACACATCAAGCATATAACAGAATATATTTATTATATAACTAATTTAAATGCATAAATATTCATAAGTTCAAGTATGAAAATCATAAATATTTAAGTAGCACCATGAAAATGTTACTGTGGCTTGCCTTAGTACTGATGAGGTTCATAAAGCTCCTGGTGATCCTCAAGACAAGCTAGCTTTGCTAAAAATATTTAAAACCACAAAAAGAAAATATGAAGAAACCTTCTGAAAATTTCCAGAAAATCTAGACAGCAAGGAAAAATCCCATCTTTTGGGTAATGTTAGATTTTTGGTCAAAGAACACAATGCAAAAAGAACCAATCCATTTGGACTTTCAAGTAAAAAGTTGTGGCTGTTTGAATGCTACTGGAATTTAAATGAATTTGAAATAATAAACAGAGGGGGTGACGTCAAAAGTGTAATCTCCCGGGGCGCCACCACTCATACCGCTTCACGCACGTAATGAGTGGCTGACTAGCGGGCCCCACTAGTCAGGCCGGAGGGAGGGGAGAGGGAAACAGAGAGGCACGACACTTTGCCGGGGCTCACGCCGGCGTTGAGACTTCTTGGAGGCGAACGAGAGGGAGGGACGGACGGCGTCAGATGTGACCTCTCCAGCGGCTACAGAGGGCGAAGGTTTCTAGAGTTGAAGAAGACGGCGGCTTGGGGCGGCTCCAGGGGCTCTAGCTAGGTGTGTTGGCTTCACGGAGGAGAGGCGGAGGCCCTAGCGGGGTCGCCTTGGCTTGGGAGGGGCCGGAGCTGCGGGAACGATCCAGAGGGGATCGCCGGCGTGCTCGGCTCCGGTACGGCAGCCCGCGGACTGCCCGGCCAGGTTGCGGCTTCTAAGGGCTCTAGGAGGGAGTGAGAGTGGTTTGCGATGCTCCAGGAGGCTGCGGAGGGGAGCTTTTATAGGCGGGGCGGCGAGGATGGCTCGGGCCGCCGGAGGACACCTGTCCCCGACGCCCGGCGATGAACGGTGCCAGAGAGCGATGGAGAAGGCGACGGAGGTCATGCAGCCACTGTACGTAGGCACGGACGAGCAAAGGAACGAGGGGAAAGAGACAAACACAATGCGCACGCACTGTGCCGTTGGCCGGACCGTGCCCGTGCTCGCTGCAGCGAGCTCCGGCGTCGGCGAGCGGCAGGGTGGAGTTATGGAGGTGGAGACGAGGATGGTGGCGAGGGGTGGCACGCTCTGGCTGGCCGAGCAGCGAGCACACGCTCAACAGAGGCGCTGGCGACGTGCAGAGCGCACGTTTGGCATGCCAGCATGCTCGGACGAACGCGGTCACCGCGTGGACTGTGACATCAGGCCACCTATGCACTAACAAGGATGTCTGGCGTGTAGTCCTTAGTAAACCGAGGTGTTACCATGGCTCGATTAGGTTCCAGGTGCAGAAGAAGTAAAATGGTGATGAGGTTAAGTTACTGGACAGAAACTTTGGGGAGTTACTGTGCTCAAACCACAGGGATTCAAGGGCTGAGCTTTGGGGTTTTACTATCTCTTACTAAGGTAAATAAGCTCAGGGAAAACCAGCTACGTTGAAGCTAGTAAAAAAGTAGTTGCTGTAGAAACTACCATTTCAGCCCAGAAGTGATATAATTTTCTGTAGCCAAAATATTTCGAAGAGTGGTGAAATATTTTTGATCAGAAATGTGCCCTAGGGTCCAAAGAATAATTGGGATTTTTCTTAGGATTTTTGGGGCAAGAAAAATTAGGGTTTCTTTGGAGCTCAATGAGTTAGCTAGGGTTTTGGAGGCCAAAATGAATATTTTTCATTTAAGAAAAATATTCCAAGAAATATTGTTGGGTTGGCCACGGGTGAAATGATGGCTTTGAGGAGGAAAGGGAACACTTGCGTGAAAATCCAGGGATACCCAAGTGGTAAAGTACAAATGAAATGATTCAAAACTCCAAACCCAAAATCAACTCAGCTGAAAAGCAAGCAAAGAAAAGAGGGCAAAAACCAGGCTGTCACGATCTACGTATGCCTCCACTGTTTTGCTGATTTGTGTTTCTAGGCATGTCTGAATCATGCGTTGATAGGTTCCACCGGCGTTTTTGAGCCCGAAAGGCATCATGTAAAAACAGAAGCGGCCGTATGGAGTGATGAATGCCGTTGCGGCTTGATCGGACTCTGCCATCTTGATTTGCTGGTATCCGGAGTATGCATCGAGGAAGCACAATGAGTCATGTCCTGCCGTAGCGTCGATGATTTGATCGATGCGGGGGAGTGGGAAGGGATCCTTAGGGCAAGCCTTATTGAGGTCCTTGAAATCGACGCATAGGCGCCAGGATTTGTCCTTCTTTGGTACCATCACCAGGTTTGCTAGCCAGTCTGGATGTTTTATTTCTCTGATGAATCCGGCCTCGAGAAACTTGGCTAGCTCTTCTCCCATGGCTTGTCGCTTAGGTTGTGAAAAGCGCCGAAGAGTCTGCTTGACCGGCTTGTATCCCTTCATTATGTTTAGGCTGTGCTCGGCCAGTCTGCGTGGGATACCTGGCATGTCTGAAGGATGCCAGGCGAAGATGTCCCAATTCTCGCGCAAGAATTCTCGCAGTGCGGCATCTATTGTGGGGCTCATCTGTGCCCCGATGGATGTTGTTTTTGTAGGGTCCATTGGGTGGACCTGGAATTTGACTATTTCATCCGCTGGATTGAAAGAGGTGGTCTTGGGATGTTTGCCGAGTATCGCGTCGTCCCTGTCCACCGTGGAGTGCAGCGCAGTTAATTCTTCGGCCGCGAGGGCTTCGGATAATGCCTCAAGGGCTAGGGCGGTAGGTTTATTTTTGGCGCGTAGTGCTACGTCCGGATCACTAGCTAGAGTGATTATTCCATTGGGCCCGGGCATCTTGAGCTTCATGTACCCGTAATGGGGTATAGTTTGGAAGCTCGTGAATGCGTCCCGCCCTAAAAGGGTGTGGTATCAACTACTGAACGGGGACACTTGGAATGTGATCTCTTTGGACCTATAATTCTTCGGCGCGCCGAATACCACATCTAGTGTGATTTTTCCCACGCATCGTGCCTCCCCACTAGGGATGATACCTCTGAAGCTCGTGCTGCTTTGCTCAATGCAGCTCTTGTCTATTTCCATTTTGTTAAGAGTTTCCTCGTGGATGAGGTTTAATCCGCTGCCACCATCCATGAGCACTTTAGTAAGCCGGAAGCCGTCCATAATTGGACTAAGGACCAAAGCGGCTGGTGCTCGGACTGTTCGGAATTGAGGTTCGTCACTGGCATTGATGGTTATGGCCGTGTCGTTCCACGGATTTATTGCTGCAACGTGGCAGACTTCGGCGAGGCTGCGGAGTGCTCGCTTACACCTAGTATTTGAGGCGAAAGTCTCGAAGACTATCAGTACTGTATTGTTATTTTCTGCGAGATGGTGCTCTGCGGTATTGTTGATGAGGAGATCCTCGCCGCTCTTGGCCACCTGCCGGAGTAACTAACATGCTCTCAGGCTGTGTATTGGTATGGTATCCGGCGTACTATGAATTTTGCATGGCCCATTGAGCCATCCCTCCAATACGGTTCCACGCCCTGTAGTGGGCTTTGGTTTCTTTGTAATTGGATTGGGTGACTTGTGAGAGTGCACCCTTTTTGTTCCGACAAGGGGTTTAGTGAGAACCAGAGGATCCCAGAATTTTGTTTGGGTTTTCCATGTGCTTTCCATCGCACAGTACCTCTGTACTATGGCCGTCAAGTTAGCGAAGTGTGCTATGTCATGGCGACTTATGGCATTGAGAATTCCCTTGTTCGTGCGATTTTTGCAAAAGAATGAGATTGCGTCTTCCTCGCGACAGTCCTTAACCTTGCTCATTATAAAGGGATCTGGCCCAGAAGTGATGTACTGTCTCTTGGGGCTCTTGTCTAATGTGGGAAAAATCACTTGTGTCTGGGTGGGTGGGTAGATTTAAGTCCAAACCCTGATCCGATCTGAGACCCAGGGGCAGAGGAGCTTCCGTGCTTGGTGGCTCGGACTCCTGGATGTTGCCTAATTTTTCTGGCTTGCTGTCCAATTCTAGGTTCGGAGTCTGGGCCATGTCCTCCCGTAGATGGGTATCCGGCTCGAAGAGCTCAGGAATCCGGACATAGTTCGTCCTCAAAATAGAGGAAGAATCGTTGCATTGTTCCTCCACCACCGCTATCTGATGGGTGACCGGCGAAGAGTTAATCTCCCTTTGGTCGGGTTTAAACCCAATACGATCATAATCCGTAGCGACTCCCAGGGCGGCGATGCGATCCAAGAGCTCGTTCGGGGAGGAGAGCTCCATTGGATCCATCTGCTCGGTGAATTCTGAGCTGACGTGGAGGTGGTTCTTGATGACCTGAGAAGTCATCGTTGGCGCAGCGGCCGAACGGGCGGTCATGACGAAGTTGCCCAGCCGGAGAGTCTGGCCTACAGCCAGGGCTCCCCCAGAGGTGATGTTGTCCTTGACAACAAGGCGAGCCATCAAGCCTTATTGTGACGGCACAGTGGTACTCTCAATGAAAGCACCAATGTCGGTGTCAAAACCGGCAGATCTCGGGTAGGGGGTCCCGAACTGTGCGTCTAAGGCTAATGGTAACAGGAGGCGAGGGACACAATGTCTACCCAGGTTCGGGCCCTCTCGATGGAGGTAATACCCTACTTACTGCTTGATTGATCTTGATGATATGAGTATTACAAGAGTTGATCTACCACGAGATCATAGAGGCTAAACCCTAGAAGCTAGCCTATGATTATCATTGTTCTTGTCCTACGGACTAAACCCTCCGGTTTATATAGACACCGGAGGGGGCTAGGGTTACACAGAGTCGGTTACAGAGAAGGATATCTACATACTCGAATTGCTAAGCTTGCCTTCCATGCAAAGGAGAGTCCCATCCGGACAAGTTACGATCGTTGTAGCTAGTTCAAGAACATCAAGAACACATATATCTACATCCAAGCAGGAGTAGGGTATTACGCATCTCTGCGGCCCGAACCTGGGTAAACCACCCGTGTGCTCGTACTGACTGTTGATCCTGCTCTCCTCACCACCCAGCGTCGTGCAACCGCAGTAGGGATCCTTGTGATCCCATAGGTGTCGTTTCACACCGACATATTTTCTTTCTAATCGTGTGCACATTATTTTATTAGCTCCTATATATTTTTATTTTTTCCTATAATTTATTATTCAAATTGGAAAATTTGAAATATGAAACGTGCAATTCAAATTCTCAGCACAATCGTTCAACAATGAATCCATAAATAAAATAGCCAGTACGATATGTTCTGTAATTACAGGATTAGGCAGCAATTAACTATGATGAACAACAATATTTAAAGGCGGTAAGGGTGAATAGACAAGGGTAAATAATTTTAATTGCTGACTGTGCTGAAGAGGCAGAATGCTCATAATGTACCTTCCTGCATGCCATAGGCACGAACCACTTTTGTCCAACCGCTTGTGACGATCGCCCACCCATCCTTCACCGCCTTCAGGAAGACTTCTAGAGCATTATCATGGTAGCATGACTTATATACTTTAACCTTAGTTAATGTTGGTGTACTAAAGTTTGGGCCCTTTAGCACCCAATACTTGTGCATGGGCAGTCATAGCCCCATGCGCGGCGAGGCACGAAGAGGGCGATCAAAGGTAAAAACAAGATACTAGGGGAAGAAAAGTAGCCAAGCCAGAGACTAGAGAATAAAGAACGAGTTGGACCCCCGGAAAGATCCTTGCCGGGACGGCTTGTGAGACCCCGGCAAGATCCTTGCCGGGACGGCTTACAGATCACTAACAAGAGCACCCTTGTGGTTGAGAGATCTGACACCATCAACAACATTAAGGCCAAGACCCAGGGGCGCGCGCGTAGTGGCGTGCAGATCTTTGTGAAGGCCAGAAGATGAAGTACCTAGCAAGATCCTTGTCAAAGACGTCTACGAGACCCCGGCAAGATCCTTGCCGGGGACATCGGCAAGACCGCGGCAAAGCTCCGCCACCCCATCACCGCTCCAGCGCAGTGGCTGACCTACCAGCCTGGCAAGCGCCTGCATGGTAGCATGCAGATCTTCACCAAGGTCCTGCCACCTCTCCAGCGCAGCAACTTGCCAGCCAACTTGGCACAGCATGCCTCGTCGGCATGGACGCGTGTCAAAATGATGGACAGGACGGGTTCTACTCCCGTCCCCAATAAAGATGAAGGGGACGTAAGCAATGCATTTAATGTGTTTATCCTAAGACTTCGATGATAAACATAGGCACTGTAGCTACTTTACACCTCCTGTATGCCGCTGTGGCAGCCCCTTGGACATATGAAAGGAGGCCCACGGCGTACTGGAGGAGGATTTGCACTTTCAAACCTCTCAGCCTAGCTTGCATGTAGAGCAGCTAGCAGAAGCTCAAGAACATAGAATATACACTTAAGCAGGACTAGAGTTTTATGGTTCTCAGCACCCCGAACCTGGGTAAAAATCCGTCGTGTTAGCCGTTAGATCTGCTCTATGCACCACCCCTCTTCCCTGCCAAACCGTAAAAGGGATCCACGTGATCCCGTAGGTGTCGTTCTCGCCGACAGCTTTGACGCGCCAGGTAGGGGGAGAGTGAGTTCTGCGAACCTGATCTAGAGGTTAGCGCGCAGTGTCCTCGATCACCATGGCTCCCAAGAAGAAGGGGATCGCGGCAATCGGTTCTTCCAAAGCCAAACCGCGTGTCCCAATGCAGACGGGCGATGGGGTAGTCGCGGATGGTGGCAGAGGTGCGGGTCAGGAGCATCCATGACACTCCGTCTACCGAAGCCAGGCGAGTGGCATCGTTCGTGCCCAAGACGACGAGCCGAGCGCAGCCGTGTCCAAGAACGGAGCCATGCTGCCTACGAGCGGCGCGGGGACCTCCAAGGGTGGAGCCGTACTGCATACGGGCGGCACGACAACCTCCAAGACACCCCCGCCGGCGCCCGCGCCGCGATCCTCTCAAGACGTGCGCGACGAGCAACGCCACAACGTTGGTGACCCCGGGCGCCGCTGCGGGGAGGGCCCTCCGCATCATTCTCGAGACGCGCATGGCCGACATGCACGCCAAGATGCTGGTCAAGATGGCGCGCAGCCACAGAACCAGGACGACGCTCCTTCTAACATGGTTAGAAGTCCGAGCACCTCCCGTTCCTCGCGCTTGTCGCTGCCACCTACGCCAACGACAACATCAACGCGGATACAGCTACTCCTCGACTTTCCTCATGCTGCGGAGAAGCAAGAAGAGTGGAGGGCTGTTATCCATAGCCTTATTGGCCACACTAATAAAGATCAACACCAGGAGGCAGGCCCCTCATGGTGTGGGTCCACCGAGCCGGCGCGTGCCGACGGCAGAAGGGCCGGAGGCACCGCAACCATGGTGCACTCCCCTCCACCACAAAAGCAACGGTCGCTAGTTTGCCGGGTCGACGCCCGTGATGATGGGTCCATGGCTTCGTCCGATCCACGAGCTCGCCATGACCAACGTCAAGTTCTTCGGGAGCGGGTTGAACAGGACACTCCAACCTCCATCGAGCGGTGACAGGAAGCACGCCATCAGTCTGATAGGCGTGCAGGGCCCACTGTGTACAGGCCTGCGCCAGGGGATTCTGGTGACCTACCTTACGAGGTAGGTTGTCCAGCTTTTACCCGCGTGCTGTGGTAGTTCCAATGGCCCACTACCGGCACGTTCAAACCTGAGGTCCTAGAGAAGTACGACGGCAAGACCCATCCATACGAGTTCCTGAGCATATACAACATTGTGATGCAAGCTACCGGGGCTCGAGATGGCAAGGTGCTCGCCATGTACTTCTCCTTGGTGCTCAAACCCAACGTCAGGTCGTGGTTGATGCACCTGCCAGTAGATTCCATCTCCTCTTGGTCGGACATGTGCCACGAGTTTGTTGGCGCCTTTACCGGAGGCCATCAAGCTCCTTGCCAGGCAAGTGATTTGCATCTCATCCCCCAGAGGGATGGCGAATACTTGCGCAAGTACATACAAAGATTCAGCCATGTGCAGTACAACATCCCCGATGTCCATCCTGTCGTTGTCATCAGAATGATCGCAACCGCAAGATGCGTGAAGAGGTGACCATGAACAAGGTTCGGGATGTTGCCGAAATGTATGTTCTGGCGGATAGATGCACTCGTGCTAAAGAAGGAATGAAGTACCCCAGCGAAGATGCAGGCACGGGAAGCAATTCTGGTGACGAAGACGTCGTTGCCCCGGCAAAGAAGGGCCAACGGCGCAATGGGAAGCGCAGGGGCAAGACCATGCTTGCCGTCGAGGAATCCGGCAACCCCGGCACCACCAAGAAGGCCAAGGGTTACAACCCCGACAAGGAAGCTGCCTGGTGTGCCGCCTGCTAGGACTTGGCGGCCGCTGTTGTCTACTATGCAACTTTACTCTTGTAGACACGTGTTGGGCCTCCAAGTGCAGAGTTTTGTAGGACAGTAGCAATTTTCCTTCATGTGGATGACCTAAGGTTTATCAATCCGTGAGAGGTGTAGGATGAAGATGGTCTCCCTCAAACGACCCTGCAACCAAATACAAGAAATCTCTTGTGTCCCCAACACACCCAATACAATGGTAAATTGTACAGGTGCACTAGTTCAACGAAGAGATGGTGATAAAAGTGTAATATTTATGGTAGAAATATATATTTATAATCTGAATAAATAAAATCAGCAAGGTAGCAAGTAGTAAACAGGCACACAAACGGTATTGCAATGCTTAAAAACAAGGCCTAGGGTTTGTACTTTCGCTAGTGCAACCTCTCAACAATGCTAACATAGTTGGATCATATGATTATCCCTCAAAGTGTAACGAAGAATCACCCCCGAGTTCCTATTAGCAGAGAACAGAAGATAGGAATGGTTTGTAGGGTACTAAACCACCTCAAAGTTATTCTCTCTGTTTGATCTAATCATGAGTCTGTACTAAAATAACACAAAGCTATTTTTTCCGTTCGATCTATCCTAGAGTCCGTACTAAGATAACGCCAAAGCAAGTTCATATTCATAATACTTAATCCACAGAAAGAACTATAAAGAGACACCAAAGTTTCTGTCGGAGAAAAGATAATAAAAAAGGGCATCAACCCCTATGCATAGATTACCCCAATATCACGGCGGGAATCCGCGAGTTGAATGCCAAGACACATATCAAGTGAATCAATATGATACCCCAATTGTCACCTCAAGTATTCAAACCACAAGACATACATCATGTGTTCTCATATCTGAATATTCAATCCGACGAGACAAGACTTCAAAGGCTAAAGATTTAATTCATCACAACAAGAGTATAGAGGGGAGAAACTTCATATGATCCAGCTATATTAACAAAGCCATGATATAGATCACGAGAGAGAGAGAGATTAAACACATAGCTACTGGTACAAACCCTCAGCACCGAGGGTGGACTACTTCCTCCTCATCATGGTGGCCGCCGGGATGATGATGATGGCCACAAGAGATGATTCCCCCCATCCGGCTGGGTGCCATAATGGCTCTAGATTGCTTTTCGGTGGCTACGAAGCCCTGCGGCGGCAGAACTTCTGATCTAGGTTAACCCTGATGGGTTTTGGAATATTTGGGAATTTATAGTGCAAAGAGGGGTGCGGAGGCCACTGGTGGGCACAACCCACACTGGCGCGCCGAGGCTGGCGTGCCACTCGTGGGTTGTGCCCCCCTTGGGGTACCACCAGTTGCTGCTCTGGCCCATCGAGAGTCTTCTGGCCCATAAAAAATCCACAGAATTTTCGCGGTGTTTGGACTCCGTTTGATATTGATTTCCCGTGATGTAAAAAACAAGCAAAAAACAGCAACTGGCACTAGGCACTGGGTCAATAGGTTAGTCAGAAAAAATGATATAAAGTTGCTATAAAATGATTGTAAAACACCCAAGAATGATAAAATAATAGCATGAATACTTCATAAATTATAGATATGTTAGAGACGTATCAGCATCCCCAAGCTTAATTCCTACTCGTCCTCGAGTAGGCAAATGATAAAAGAAATAATTTATGAAGTGTGAATGCTAGCAAAGTGAACAAGTTTGATCAATGATAATTTCAATCACTTTTCCTAGCATCATAACAACATTTCTTTCTCATAAAACTACTCATGTTATAGTAGCAACCAATTCGCATCTTAAGGTTTAACCAATGAATTCTCTTGAAACCCAACAACCTATGTTCATAGTCACCAAGCAATTGCAATTCAACTTATTCAACAGAGTTCAAGTAAGAGCTCCACATACTCAACCATCATATAGTCTTCCATGATTGCTAACACTCACCGCGTACACATGAGCAAAACGTGCAAAACGTTTCAAACGGACACATAGAAAGATAGGGGCCTATTGTTTTGCCTCCCAATGTATTCACCTCAAGGGTGGTTTCAACAATAATAACTCATGCTACCCATATTCAACTGGACATATGTGCCTAGATCTTTCCTCACCACATGATGATTGCGAAAAGAGAAAAATAAAAAGGAACAGAGAGAATAACTTTGACTCTTTGCATAAAAGTAAATGCTAAAATGTAAAGGATAGGCCCTTCATAGAGGGAAGCAGAGGTTGCCATGCGTTTATTTGTTTGTATGCTCAACCCCTTAGTGCAAGAGAATGTCACATTGTATTGCCCCTTAAGATGACAACCTTTATTATGCAGTCTTTCGCTTTTATTTTTTGCCATCCATGTTCGTACAACGCTCAATTTTCTCTTACACTAAATGACCTCACACTTTTAGAAGCAATTTTTATTGCCTTATTGGACCGATGACAACTTACTTGAAGAATCCTATTCAATCCTTAGGTAGGTATGGTGGACTCCTGAAAATAAGATTTGGGTTTAAGGGTTTTTGGATGCACCAGTAGTATCTCTACTTAGTGTAGAATTTTTGGCTAGCAAAGATGGGGGGCAAGCACCACATTTTGAAGGATCTATGACAATATGACTTCTATGTGAATATGCATAAACATAAATCATTACGTTGTCTTCCTTGTACAACGTCAGCAATTTTGGCATATAATACTTTGATGGGGGCTCACAATCACAAAAATTTCCAGGATAGTGTATTTGCATGTGAAAGTTCTCTTCCTTATTCCAATTATTCGTGGATTGCTTGTATGACCAAAATTATGATTGTCAAGCCTCAAAATATTTCACTTTCTAAACCCAATGTGAAGCTAGCACTAGGCATGATATGAAACTTAATTAAATTCAATTTATTCAACAATTTACTCATAGGATATAAGTGAAGCACAAGAGCAAAAAGCAAACTACTCCAAAAAGATATAAGTGAAGAGCATGCGAGTAATTAAGCAAAGGGGTAGTTAATTGAGGACTCTCTCTTATTTAAAGCTTTCAGATCTAAGTATTTTATTCAAACATCAAGCAAAACAAAATAAAATGACATGCCAAGGATAGCACACATCATGTCAAGAAGCAAAAACTTAGGCTCAACCAATACTAACCGATAATTGTTGAAGGAAAAAGGTGGGATGCCTAACGGGGTATCCCCAAGCTTAGATGCTTGAGACTTCCTGAATATTATCTTGGGATGCCTTGGGAATCCCAAGCTTGAGCTTTTGTGTCTCCTTAATTCCCTTTATATCACGGTTTCCCTAAATCTTATAAACTTCATCCACACAAAACTCAACAAGAACTCGTGAGATAAGTTAGTATAAACCAATGCAAAAACTTAATCGTTCTCTACTTTATTATGCAGTCTGTCGCTTTTATTCTTTGCCATCCAACTTCATACAACGCTCAATTTTCTCTTACACTAAATGATCTCACACTTTTAGAAGCAATTTTTATTACCTTATTGCACCGATGACAACTTACTTGAAGAATCCTATTCAATCCTTCGGTAGGTATAATGGACTACTGAAAATAAGATTTGGGTTTAAGGGTTTTAGGATGCACAAGTAGTATCTCAACTTAGTGCAGAATTTTTGGCTAGCAAAGATGGGGGGCAAGCACCACATGTTGAAGGATCTATGACAAAATGACTTCTATGTGAATATGCACAAACATAAATCATTACGTTGTCTTCCTTGTACAACGTCAACAATTTTGGCATATAATAATTTGATGGGGGCTCACAATCACAAAAGATTTTCAGGATAGTGTATTTGCATGTGAAAGTTCTCTTCCTTATACTAATTATTAGTGGATTGCTTGTATGACAAAAATTGTGATTATCAAGCCTCAAAAGATTTCACTTTCTAAACCCAATGTGAAGCTACCACTAGGCATGATATGATTTCAACTTAACGAAATTCAAGTTATTCAACAATTTACTCATAGGATATAAGTGAAGCACAAGAGCAAAAAGCAAACTACTCCAAAAAGATATAAGTGAAGAGCATGCGAGTAATTAAGCAAAGGGGTAGTTAATTGAGGACTCTCTCTTATTTAAAGCTTTCAGATCTAAGTATTTTATTCAAACATAAAGAAAAACAAAATAAAATGACATGCCAAGGATATCACACATCATGTCAAGAAGCAAAAACTTAGGCTCAACCAATACTAACCGATAATTGTTGAAGGAAAAAGGTGGGATGCCTAACGGGGCATCCCCAAGCTTAGATGCTTGAGACTTCCTGAATATTATCTTGGGATGCCTTGGGAATCCCAAGCTTGAGCTTTTGTGTCTCCTTAATTCCCTTTATATCACGGTTTCCCTAAATCTTATAAACTTCATACACACAAAACTCAACAAAAACTCGTGAGATAAGTTAGTATAAACCAATGCAAAAACTTTATCATTCTCTACTGTAGCAAATCACTAAAATTATGATTCAGCATTGCATACTAAATGCCTCTGCATATTTAATACTCCTATCCTAAAATAGAATCATTAAACAAGCAAGCATATGCAAACAATGCAAACAAAACAGCAATCTGCGAAAACGGTACAGTATGTAAAGAATGCATGAGTATCAATACTTATTCAACTCCAAACATTATGAAATTCTACCACACTATAGAAAATTTATCAGAGCTCATTTTTCAAAAATTTGCAACATTTTATCACACTATGACTTTTCTAGGGAATTTTTGCAACAACGGTAAACTTTCTGTTTTCAAACAGCAACATGTATACTTGCAAACTAAGCATAGTAAAGGCTATCCTTGACATTTTTATTGAAATAAAAGATGCAAAACATTATTATTAATAACAGCAAGAAAATCCTAGCAAAATAAATTGACCCTCCAAGCAAAACAAATATCATGTGACGAATGAAAACATAGCTCAAGGTAAGGTTACCGATAATGTTGAAGACGAAAGATGAGCTCTGATAAATATTCTTGGGGGCATCCCTAGAAAAGTCATAATGTGATAAAATGTTGCAACTTTTAAAAATGTTTGGATTGTTAGAATCATTAAACAAGCAAGCATATGCAAACAATGCAAACAAAACAGCAATCTGCGAAAACGGTACAGTATGTAAAGAATGCATGAGTATCAATACTTATTCAACTCCAAACATTATGAAATTCTACAACACTGTAGAAAATTTATCAGAGCTCATTATGAAATACTACCACACTGTAGAAAAGTTAGCAGAGCTCATTTTCTTGGGGGCGTATCTAGAAAAGTCAAAAAATTTATCAGAACTCACATTATGCCCCGGAAGACGAAAGATGAGCTCTTCCTTGAATATTTCCTTGGGGGTGTGTAAAACCCCAAAATTTTAGCCAAGTTTTTGATGTTAAATTGTTGCCAGGAGTTTCAAAATTTTTATTTCTGTTGATTTCAGAACTCTTCTTTTCATATTAAGGAGTCTTTTCCAAGTGGAGCTTTCCAAAACATATTGGACTTCTATGCTCTCTGTATAACATTTTCTTAATCAGTAGATTTATTTATTAAATTATTTCACCCTGAGCTTTATTCATTAAAATGAATTGTTTAAATTTTGGAGTTCCTTTTGAACTACAACCATTTGATATATTTAGCTAAAGATCCAACCAAAATTTGGAGATATCATGAGATGTCTCTAAATCACCTATGTGCAATAATATAATTATTTCATTTCATATTTTGAGTTTTACACCTGTTTTTCAAATCTGTTCCAGCGGACACTTTTGCAATATAGCCTAATTAAACATTTCCCTAGAACCTCCACCAAAATTATGGGATGTCAGTGGTAGCATGCCATCCAACTTTATGCAAAAACCTTGTGATGTTCGATGGAAAAATTAAGTATACCAACCTCTTTTTCATTCTGGACCAACTTGTGTTTTGTACTGCAACCATCTCCTAACTTGCTCCTTTACTCATGAGCTTTCTTCTGCTTGTAGTCCTCCCGGCCAAACCCCTAAGTCTAGGAGCATGCACTCTTTGGAACGCATTTGGTCCTTGTAGTGATGCCTTTTTTTTCTGTCCAGAATTGTAGTTTTGCAAAACTTGTACTAGCAAGTTTCTCCTTTTAGCAAACTAACTTCACCACCCTCTCTTACATCCATGGAGACACTGATCTGGAGTTTTGGCCACTCCAAGAAATGCCTAAGTACCCTTGGCATTTTCTCAAACACCTTATGGGCATGATCTGCTTTTGGCATGATTTTTGTTTTGCATTGTGACCTTGCACCTCTGGGCAATCTAGCATGTCTACTAAGCACCTAGACGATCCTAACCTAGATCTACTAAGTGCCAGCCTCACCCAAGCCCTGTAGCATGCCATGGCATTTAAATCGAGCACGTTAAAATGCGTGCTTTCGGGCGCGAGCAGCATCGCCAGCGTATTGCACGTGCCGCGCCCGAGCCGACGCGTCGTGCCCCTGGCTTGCCACCACTCCGCAGAGTCGCGCCATTCACTTGGCCTCTCGCTATGTTGCGCCAAGAACCCCGACCGCCTCTGCAGCGTTGCCAGCGAGCCGCTTGGCGGCAGCCCTCGGCCGCATCCGCCACCGCCATGAGCAGCACCGCCCAAGCCTCCAGCGCTCGCCACCTGCCCCTGGAACAGCGCGAGCTCATCCGCAACCATGTCCACTAGCGCTCGTCGCCGCCACGACACCCTAAGCTACAGAATGGCGGTCACCGGCGACCTTATCCCCGGCATGCGAACCCGACCCAGCGCCTATTTAAGGAGCCCCCGAGCTCGTCTCCGCATGCAGGGCAGTCTCAAACCCCCTCCCTAGGACCCCATTGGCAGCCAATCTACCCGGGAAAACCTCTTTCCCCATCTCCGGCAACCGCAGCCGCCGCCACCGCCCTGGCCATTCCGGCGTCATCAGAGCCTCCCCTTCTCCGTTCTCTTCACCAAGAGCTCTACCTACCTCCCGTGAACTCCTCTCCCTGCTCAGTTTGGATCGGGAACCACCGCCGCCGCAAAACCACTATGCAAACGAAACCTCCCTCCGCCGCAGAGCTCGTCGCAGACGACTCCCTCCATCCCCATCACTCCCTCGACCACCGGAAGAACCGCCCCAGCCTTGCAGATCCATCCCCACCCTCGGGGGCCCGCGAGGAGTCAGCCTTAGCGCCAGCGACGATCGCTGAGCCCCCGCCTCTGCTCGCCAGAGGAAGAAGAGGGAAGGAGAATAGTCAAACTGACGGTGGGCCCGGGACCCACTGTCAGTGACCCCGCCCAATCCACGTGGGTTAAGTGGAAGCGCATTTCCAGATTACGCCTTGGACGTGTACGTGTATATTCGAAACGTTTTCTTTTCTATTTTATTTTTAATAACAGATTTTGACCAAACTTTGACCGGTTGTATCTTTTTAAATACAGCTCCAAATAAATTAATTCTTTTTCCTACCTCTCTCCAATATTGTCTGGTATATTTTAAGATTTATTTGAAAAATTTTCAAAACAACTTTTTGTGCTGTTTTGATTTTATGTAATAGTTCATATATATTCTTTTAAATAGGATTTTTGAAGATTTCAAGATGTGTTGGAATGCACCCTGCCTTCCCATCAACTGAAGGCAAGCATTCTGAACCCTGGTGAAATTTTTGTGTGTGTTGCATAGCACGGTGACAACACCACCCTGACACGAGCATACGTCATTTTATGTGAGGATGTTTTCCTACTCATGAGTGCATGTTAATGAATTTCATGCAAATGGAGTTGATATGATTGTGATAGAAATCACCGTCATATGCCCTTCATGCATACCGGGAGGAAAGGCGGGAAGGCCTCTGTCTTGGCTAGACACGGTCTTGTCCCTAGTCCTCCGTCGAGATAGTCGTGTCCGGTATGACATGAGGGGGTATGTCGCGTGGTGTTTCCATCTGTAGTTTGAAGTATTTGCATTATAATACGAATCTTGCAACCTCCTGAGTCGACCGTAGATCGAGTCTTGTGCTAGTAACCCCCATACTTGCTTCGTACTACCACTCGTCTCTACAACAAGTAGGGTACGGATCAGTAAGTTATCAACCCTTTCCTAGCACACACCGCATGTAGAGGCCATTGTGGAAGATACTGGAGGCATCCGGTAGTCATGCCATCGGGTCCGGGAGCATGGGTGTTTCGGTTGTAGCCGAAGGGGGTAGCTCCCCAGTTTGCGCGCGGTATAAATTTGGTGATCCCATGTTACGTCAAGGTTGTAGCCTCCCCACTTAGAGTTTTGCTTAACATGTGTCGTGGGTTATTCCAGACACATGTGAGTTAAGCTGGTGTGTGCAAGTTAGGTGTGTTTTCAACAAAAAGACCGTAGACGGAATTAGTCCCGATGGACTAAAGGAATCCGTTACTCATGGGTAAAGAGTACACCCTCTGCAGAGATTAAATCTATTCGAATAGCCGTGTCCATGGTTAAGGATTACAGTCTGGGATGGGTCAAGTGTCGGTCTTAATGTCGGTCTTTGGAGGTGAAACTGATAAACCTGGAATCACGATTGTGACTTGTGATAATTATGATTATTATTTTTGATGTGGACTAACCCGTGATATTTTTGGTATTATCGAATACCCCTGGGATGGTTCTACCTCCTGGATATTCACTGTATTTATTTATAAGCCCTTTATGTGGTGTCGCTCGGGCCTAAGCTATGACATTGTTTTGTGTTTATTTATAAGCCCTTTATGTGGTGTCACTCGACGCCTTGACCGTAGCATTTATTTTAAAGCCCTTTATGTGGTGTCGCTCAGACGCCTCGATCATGCATTGTTTTGTGTTTATTTATAAGCCCTTTATGTGGTGTCGCTCAGACGCCCAACTGTGGCATTTCTTTTAAAGCCCTTTATGTGTTGTCGCTAAGACGCCCGACTGTGGCATTTCTTCTAAAGTCCTTCATGATATTTACTGCTTAATTTTAATACTACCATATGATTGCATATTCTCAAATAACATGCTTGCACGCATCAGAGTTCTGTTATTCTTTCGTGACTGACATCATGAACATAAGATATTTTTCAGCATATCATTGTTATATTATGCCTGTGTCCATAATGTTTGCGAGTACATTCAATGTACTCACTGGCTTGTCCCTGGCTATTGTCTTGGCCAGATTTCCTTGCACGGAGAGGAGCGACCGTGTCGACAGTTCCGGAACCTAAGCAACGGTGATAGCAGCCCCGCGAAGATAGGAGTTAGCCTGGTCAGCTGTTCCCGTGGGAAATGGAGTCCCATAGGCGATGATGATTTACAACCCGCTTCCGCCATCAACCACTAGAAACCATTTGTTGTACTCACAGACCAGAATGGTCTTGTACTACATATTTCGTATTTTGCTTGGAATTTCTGTAACAAGTTGGTGCCTCAACAGCTAACAGTTATCCTGGGGCTGGTGAGCACAAGGGCCATTTTCTGGGAATTTTTACCAGGAGAATCGGTCGCCACAGACTTGGTATCAGAGCCAAGCTGACCATTGGCTAATCCTATCTCAGCCAGGTCAATAAACTTAGGCTAACAACCCACCAAGCCATAACCAAAACCCCAGCCAAGCTTCCCGTGCAAGATAGCCAGACAGGGATCCCGACACTTTTGTCAGTCGGTGCCCAACCTATCAACCTAGCCCGTCTATCACGCACAAGTGACCAGCACCCAAGGTGTCTCATTAAGGCGTCGCGAAGGAAGACTCCGTCCCTTTTTTTATAATAAGGGCACGCTCGCCTCAACCCAGCCCGGCACAGCCGCTACCCCAAAACCGAGCCATAATGCCTCGTCCCGTAGTGCACCATGAGACTACAGCAACCAACCTTGGAGGTTTTGTGACCATACTCGCAAACCTCACCCGTCGAGCCTATGCGTTAGAAGAACCACCCGAATATGTTGTGTACCAAGGACCCATGAGTGGTGAGAGCCGTCAATTCTGGGCCACTGTACATATCTACAAGTTCACCGGAAGAACGACTTCCTTTGAGCCACAAGCCATCCAACTAGCTGCTCGAGAGGCTATAGTTCATCTCAGGAACTTGTCGCCCAGAGTTAACTGTTGCTTGTTCCACTACTACCCCGGGCGTGAAGGGTATGGTAGACCACCCCAAGTTGCCAATGGAGATCACGAGATGGACCCTGCATTGCTGCACCTAGTGCGCTATGTAGGTGCGCTGGAGGATCTATTCGATCAAATCACCATTGATCTGATCGCAGCTCGTGGAGAGCTGGTTAAATCGAGCCCCAATGAGAGGCGATCGAGCCCAACGCCGACAACCCGGTCGTTGTTCGGACACCGGTCGAGACCACGAGGTCAGCCCGGCCGTCACCAAGGTGCTTTGATGACCCCGAAGTGCTTCACGCCTCACGGAGCACACTCCAACGGGGTTGTGGTCAACAATCCCCGCGATGGTCATCATCACTACCCCGAACCTGCAGCCCCTCAGCCCTCTCCAGCTAATTCCGACGGTGAGAACTGTGGAGAAGCCTCGACATCCACAAGGGACGACCGCTTGGATGTAAACGTAGTAGACTAAGTCACTCGAGTAGTGGCGAGTCCCCGTGCATCCTCGCTTTGTAATCCGTGATCCCTTAAATTAACGCAGCCTGTCATCGTGCCTCTGTTTTATATAGTAGCTTTCCATAGATATATCAGCATGCGATATAAATTTCTATCCCAAGCGCAGTTACCCAAAACCACCCGACAACACCCACAGTGATACGTCACTTTAGTAAGATGTGTGTATCTGTGGTTGACCCCGAGCTGAGCCGGCTAATTCTTTACTTTTACCATGGTAAATGACCCAGCCCCGGTGCTATAAAGAGGCCACCGAGTAACCTTGCCAAGCACCCCTCACCTTGTGCACCATCCTCACAACCATTTGTGGCCATGCCGAGCCCTAGTATTTATCTCGAGGACTCCGGATGCTACCCTGTAGTTTTGTCAAGATATTGTGGGATTTTACCCGCAGTACCATGGGCGCTACCCAGCCGCCCCAGTACGAGCTGTTCAAATCGAGAATCGCCCCTTCCACCTCAAGATATTGGGCAGCCGTGCACATCCCTCCTGTAAACCCAAACCAAGATCCAACGGAGGTCTCCTTCGTAGGGAAATCTATGCCAACCCCGCATATGGCCGTAGAAGTTGCTGTGTATGAAGCGCTTGCTCGCCTTCGATTCGCTGTACCCTATGCCAGCGAACGAGGGTATTATTATTTTCTGAGCCGTGCAGCACCCGGAGGAGTAACATCTTTTCCAGGTGGACGTATTGAGAGAGACCCGGTCTTGGCCAACCTCGTCCAATACGTAATCGCTCAAGAACGTTTAACCCAACGTGTGATGGGTTATCTACAAAGCCTCGCGGATTTAAATCCTCAGATCGCCATCGGCAGATCTCTGAGGCCCGACCAGGAGAGACACATTCATCGACTGGTCAATCCACTTTCTCCGATAGAAGAAGAGTGTATCCCAGTACCGGAAATGTTTTCTCCGGACCCCGTCCAGTTACCGTTTTCAATTTAGATGCACCGCTGTTTTTATTATCGCTACTTTTATTTATGTGTTGTAACTTATGCTTGGTACCCCGGGTTCGCGCAACAAGTAAACTTTTTATTCTATTAATGTGAGTAGCTCTGTCGCGGTTGACTCTAATGTATTACTGTTTTCTCTTGCGAGAAATCCTGGAGTGAGATTTCTTTTTCCCTGAGTTGTCGCATCGTATATTTTCTCACGACATGGACTATTCTATTTTCACGCAGCACCCCGACAGCAGGCTCCCAACCACAATTACACGGACACATACACCGCTTGCAAAAATTTTGCAACTGTGTCGCATCAAACTAAGCACCTCCGAACAACAGTTATCACCCGGCACCTACACCTCGTGGTCACCACCACCGCGGAGAGCCAGCAACCGAGCAGCGGCATCGCGACGATCATCGAAGATCATCGCGCACAGGAGCACAGAGAGCCCCAACATCGCTGCCAGCCCTCCGCACAGCAGGATCACGTACCAGTCCGGCACCACCTCCGCCATTAGAGCCTCGTCTCGAGCTCCGGCAAGCGGAAACAGAGGAGAAGGAGAGAGAAGGAGGAGCGAGGCCAGGTGTGAGGAAGAAGAGGAGAACGCCGCCGTCGTTTTATAGCTCGAGCTCGGTGTACGGTGGGCGAGGTCCACCAGCGCCGCTCGCCACCCGACCACCGGTGTTCGGAGGCGAATCCCCGAGCAGTGCCGACAGCGCACTGGCCCGCGAGGTGAGTGCACGCTGCACCGGCAACTAGCGCGCCGTGCACTACCGCAGTACGGCCTAGATGCCCTACGCGCTAGGAATCGCCGGTGGAGAAAGCGCGGGAAAGCGCGCGGGAGGGAGGAAGAAGAAAGATCCAGAGGAAGAAGAAGAGGCTGACCGTGGGCCCGGGTCCACCAGTCAGTCAGAGAGAGCACTGTGCTCTCGGGTGCGACCAGCGTATTTTAAGATTTAGAATTTATTCTAAATCTATATGCGGTGTAGAAATCTCTCGTTTTGCTCCTAAACGTAGATTTTTCCACGCAGCGCCAGTATCCCACACTGTAGTTACTCACCACTTATTGCCCTCTCATTGTAGCCACTTTTTACCGCATGAGTAAAATAATCTTTTGATCAGGTAAAAGTATTTTTGTTTACAACCCTTAGCAAATCTCGAGGACGAGATTTTTCTTAAGGGGGGTAGTTGTTGTAACACCCCAAAATTTTAGCCAAGTTTTTGATGTTAAATTTTCGCCAGGAGTTTCAAAAATTTTATTTTTGTTGATTTCAGAACTCTTCTTTTAATATTAAGGAGTCTTTTCCAAGTGGAGCTTTCCAAAATATATTGGATTTCTATGCTCTCTGTATAACATTTTCTTAATCAGTAGATTTATTTATTAAATTATTTCACCCTGAGCTTTATTCATTAAAATGAATTGTTTTAAATTTTGGAGTTCCTTTTAAACTACAACCATTTGATATATTTAGCTAAAGATCAAACCAAAATTTGGAGATATCATGAGATGTCTCTAAATCACTTGTGTGCAATAATATAATTATTTCATTTCATATTTTGAGTTTTACACCTGTTTTTCAAATCTGGTCCAGTGGACACTTTTGCACTATAGCCTAATTAAACATTTCCCTAGAACCTCCACCAAATTTATGGGATGTCAGTGGTAGCATGCCATCCAACTTTATGCAAAAACCTTGTGATGTTCTATGGAAAAATTAAGTATACCAACCTCTTTTTCATTCTGGACCAACTTGTGTTTTGTACTGCAACCATCTCCTAACTTGCTCCTTTACTCATGAGCTTTCTTCTGCTTGTAGTCCTCCCTGCCAAACCCCTAAGTCCAGGAGCATGCCCTCTTTGGAACGCTTTTGGTCCTTGTAGTGATGCCTTTTTCTTTCTGTCCGGAATTGTAGTTTTGCGAAACTTGCACTAGCAAGTTTCTCCTTTTGCCAAACTAACTTCACCACCCTCTCTTACATCCATGGAGACACTGATCTGGAGTTTTTGGCCACTCCAAGAAATGCCTAAGTACCCTTGGCATTTTGTCAAACACCTTATGGGCATGATCTGTTTTGACATGATTTTTGTTTTGCACTGTGACCTTGCACCTCTGGGCAATTTAGCATGTCTACTAAGCACCTAGACGATCCTAACCTAGATCTGCTAAGTGCCAGCCTCACCCAAGCCCTGTAGCATGCCATGGCATTTCGTAAAGCACGTTCCGCGTGCTCAGCCTGGGCGAAAGCGTAGCACGCCAGACAGCACGCAAGCCGCCGCTTCGGAGCCGACGCTGTCGCCCACAACTTGCCACCACTCCGCAGAAGTCGCGCCACTCACTTGGCCTCTCGCCACGTCGCGCCAGAACCCCGAACGCCTCTGCGGTGTTGCTGCGAGCCGCTTGGTGGCACGCCTGCGGGTCAAGCAACCGCCACCGCCATGAGCAGCACCGCCCAAGCCTCCAGCGCCGCCACCTGCCTCGAACAGCGCGAGCTCATCCGCAGCCATGTCCATCTGGCGCTCGCCGCCACGACACCCTAAGCTACAGAATGGCGGTCACCGGCGACCTTATCCCCGGCCACCGCGGAACCAACCCCGAGCGCCTATTTAAGGAGCCCCCGAGCTCGTCTCCGCACGCAGGGCAGTCTCAAACCCCCTCCCAAGGACCCCATTGGCAGCCAATCGACCCAGGAAAACCTCTTTCCCCATCTCCGGCAACCGCAGCCGCCGCCACCGCCCTGGCCATTGCGGCGTCATCAGAGCCTCCCCTTCTCCGTTCTCTTCACCAAGAGCTCTACCTACCTCCCGTGAACTCCTCCCACTGCTCAGTTTGGATCGGGAACCACCGCCGCCCCAAAACCACTACGCCACCGAAACCTCCCTTCGCCGCAGAGCTCGTCGCCGACGACTCCCTCCATCCCCATCACTCCCTCGATCACCGGAAAAACCGCCCCAGCCTTGCGGATCCATCCCCACCCTCGGGGGCCCACGAGGAGCCGCCTAAGCCGGCGACGATCGCCGGAGCCCCCGCCTCTGTTCGGCCAGAGGAAGAAGAGGGAAGGGAGAATAGTCAAACCTGATCAGTGGGCCCCGGGACCCACTGTCAGTGACCCTGCCCAGTCCACGTGGGTTAAGTGGAAGCACATTTCCAGATTATGCCTTTGACGTGTACGTGTATATTCGAAACGCTTTCTTTTCTGTTTTATTTTTAATAACAGATTTTGACCAAACTTTGACCGGCTGTATCTTTTTAAATACAGCTCCAAATAAATTAATTCTTTTTCCTACCTCTCTCAAATATTGTCTATTTCTTTTAAGATTTATTTGAAAAAAATTCGAAACAACTTTTTGTGCTGTTTTGATTTTATGTAATAATTCATATATATTCTTTTAAATAGGATTTTTGAAGATTTCAAGATGTGTTGGAATGCACCCTGCCTTCCCATGAACTGAAGGCAAGCATTCTCAACCCTCGTGAAATTTTTGTGTGTGTTGCATAGCACGGTGACAACACCACCCACGACACGAGCATACGTCATTTTATGTGAGGATGTGTTCCTACTCATGAGTGCATGTTAATGAATTTCATGCAAATGGAGTTGATATGATTGTGATAGAAATCACCGTCATATGCCCTTCGTGCATACCGGGAGGAAAGGCGGGAAGGCCTCTGTCTTGGGTAGACACGGTCTTGTCCCTAGTCCTCCGTCGAGATAGTCGTGTCTGGTATGACATGAGGGGGTATGTCGCGTGGTGTTTCCATCTGTAGTTTGAAGTATTTGCATTATTATACTAATCTTGCAGGGAATCTTGCAACCTCCTGAGTCGACCGTAGATCGAGTCTTGTGCCAGTAACCCCCATACTTGCTTCGTACTACCACTCGTCTCTACAACAAGTAGGGTACGGTAAAGTAAGTTGTCAAACCTTTCCTAGCACACACCGTACAGAGAGGCTATGGTGGAAGATACTGGAGGCATCCGGTAGTCATGCCATCGGGTCCGGGAGCATGGGTGTTTCGGTTGTAGCCGAAGGGGGTAGCTCCCAGGTTATGCTGCATGTATAAATTTGGTGATCCCATGTTACGTCGAGGCTATAGCCTCCCCACTTAGACTTTTGCTTAACAGGTGTCGTGGGTGATTCCAGACACATGTGAGTTAAGCTGGTGTGTGCAAGTTAGGTGTGTTTTCAACAAAAAGACCGTAGATGGAATTAGTCCAGATGGACTAAAGGAATCCGTTACTCGTGGGTAAAGAGTACACCCTCTGCAGAGATTAAACCTATTTGAATAGCCGTGTCCATCGTTAAGGATTACAGTCTGGGATGGGTCAAGTGTCGGTCTTAGTGTCGGTCTTCGGAGGTGAAACTGATAAACCTGGAATCACGATTGTGACTTGTGATAATTATGATTATTATTTTTGATGTGGACTAACCCGTGATATTTTTGGTATTATCGAATACCCCTGGGATGGTTCTACCTCCTGGATATTCACTGTATTTATTTATAAGCCCTTTATGTGGTGTCGCTCAGACGTCCGACAACGGCATTGTTTTGTGTTTATTTATAAGCCCTTTATGTGGTGTCACTCAGACGCCCGACTGTGGCATTTATTTTAAAGCCCTTTATGTGGTGTCGCTCAGACGCCCGACTGCGGCATTGTTTTGTGTTTATTTATAAGCCCTTTATGTGGTGTCCCTCAGATGCCCGACTGTGGCATTTCTTTTAAAGCCCTTTATGTGGTGTCGCTAAGACGCCCGACTGTGGCATTTCTTCTAAAGTCCTTCATAATATTTACTGCTTAATTTTAATACTACCATATGATTGCATATTCTCAAATAACATGCTTGCACGCATCAGAGTTCTGTTATTCTTTCCTGACTGACGTCATGAACATATGATATTTTTCAGCATATCTTTGTTATATTATGCCTGTGTCCATAATGTTTGCGAGTACATTCATAGTACTCACTGGCTTGTCCCTGGCTATTGTCTTGGCCAGATTTCCTTGCACGGAGAGGAGCGACCGTGTCGACAGTTCCGGAACCTAAGCAACGGTGATAGCAGCCCCGCGAAGATAGGAGTTAGCCTGGGCAGCTGTTCCCGTGGGAAATGGAGTCTCATAGGCGATGATGATTTACAACCCGGTTCCGCCATCAACCACTAGAAACCATTTGTTGTACTCACAGACCAGAATGGTCTTGTACTACATATTTCGTATTTTGCTTGGAATTTCTATAACAAGTTGGTGCCTCATCAGCTAACAGTTATCCTGGGGCTGGTGAGCACAAGGGCCATTTTCTGGGAATTTTTACCCGGAGAATCGGTCGCCACAGGGTGCCTTGGGAATCCTCAAGATTTGCGTCTTGTCACTCCTTATTCTCCTCATATCGACATCTCACCCAAAACTCGAAAACTTCAATCACACAAAACTTAGCGGAACTTTGTGAGATAGGTTAGTATGATAAAGAGCAAACCATTCAAATTTTGGTACTTCCAAACCCAATATTCATGATTGTTATCACAAAATGCCTACTTTAGCATATCATTTCCACAATTTATATTGAGCAATATAAGCCATAGAAACTATAAAGCAAGCAAACTAAGCATTAAAAACAGAATCTGTCAAAAACAGAACGGTCTGTAATGGTCTGAATAACTACCATACTTTTACTACTCCAAAAATTATGAAAAACATTGGACCACGTAATAAATTTGTATATTAAACTTCTGCAAAAATAATCAACTATAACACTCTCATGTTAAAAATGAGACTTATTTTCGTGGGCGCAAATTTTTTTTAGCAGGGTCAAATCAACTATCACCCAACATGATCCCAAAGGCTTTACTTGGCACTTTATTGAAACAAAAGTAATAAAACATGATCAATATAGTAGCATAATCATGTGAACACACAAAAACAGTAGGTAAAAGTGTTGGGTTGTCTTCCAACAAGCGCTTTTCTTTAATGCCTTTTAGCTAGGCAAGATGATTTCAATGATGCTCTCAATAAAGATAAGAATTGAAACATAAAGAGAACACCATGCATCATAAGTTCCTCTCTCATAATAATTTTCAGTAGCATCATGAATAGATTCATCAATATAACCATTACATAAAGCATTCTTTTGATGATCCACAAGCATAGAAAATTTATTACTCTCCACATAAGCAATTTTATTATCGTTCACGATAGTCGGAGTATCATATGAGACTTGAATACTAAAAATTGTTCCCACATTAAAAGAGTAATGTTCAGTAAAAGGATATTCAAAATTATGACAATAATTATCACTACTTTTTATAACATAAGTATCATCACAATAATCATCATAAGTAGCAACTTTGTTCTCATCATAAATAGGAGGCATGCAACCATCATAGAAAGTTTGATCATTCCAAGTAGGGGGACTAAAAAGATCATATTCATCATAGCATCCCCAAGCTTAGGACAAACATTAATTGCAAAAAATAAATTCTAAAACATGTCATTCTCATCAAATATAGCATCCCCAAACTTGTGGATTGGCATATCATAAGCATAATCAGTGTCATCACTAATAGTATGAATAACACCAACGGTATAACAATTGCTATCATGATAATTTCCCAAGTTGGTGCCAAAAAGATTTCCAAGATCATAAGAAGCATCATCATCCTCCCAATTATAATCATCACAACAAGCAATAGGCATAACAAAATCATCATCAATAGTGCTCTCGGTCATAGTGCCATAAGACATAGAAGCAATATCATCATCAAGTGCATCATCTTCCACAATTATTTTTGATTCATTTTCATGAGGCACAACAATAATAGGAGCAAAATTATTTGGGAGAGATACCCTTTTACCTCTGTTCTTTCTTCTTTTCTTCTTCTTCACCACATCACGTGTGGGTTTAATTAATTTTTTCAAGCTTCCTATTGATGAGATTGATTGGATAAGAAGCTCCTCCTCGTTACCTGATTGATCATAATAAACACTAGGAGGGCATTGGGAAATATTTTCCCTTTCATTAGTACTATCTTCATACTCTATTTGTTTTCTTGACTTTAGATATTTTGGCAATATAAGGATTCTCAATGCAATTTACAACACAAAACATATAAATTTCTTCTAGATCAAAATCAAGAAACCTCTCGGGATTTGGAAAAACCTTAGTTATACATTTCATTTCTTCATACCCCAAAAGAAGACTAAGCTCTTTATGATGCTCAAGGGTAATCATGTTATCACAATGTTTGGACACAATTTGATCATGAAATAATTTGCATTGGAGATTTAAATGACCACGTTCATTACAAAGTTCACAAGGATGGCGAAACAAATTACATCTTTCAGCACAATCATCTAGCCTCTCTTGCAACTTTTTCATTTCTAAATATTTATGCTTCTTGCAAAATCTATCTTCCCTTTTTGGTGTGCAAAGTCACTCCCAATACACTCCGCAAAAAGTGACATGCTTATAAGAAACATTTTTGTCATGACTTGTGCAATCATCATTAGCATTCAGGATATTCAAAGAATTCATACTAACAACATTGCAATCATGCTCATCATTCAAATATTTTGTGCCAAGCATTATATTGACTCCTTCTAACAATTGAGCACAATTTTCTGAACCATCATTTTCAAGAAAGATATTATAAAGACGATCAATAATATGATGCAACCTAAATTCCATTTTTATAGTTTTCTTTAATAAACCAAACTAGTGATAAAACAAGAAACTAAAAGATTCAATTGCAAGATCTAAAGATATACCTTCAAGCACACACCTCCGCGGCAACGGCGCCAGAAAAGAGCTTGATGTCTACTACTCAACTTTATTGTTGTCGACACGTGTTGGGCCTCCAAGCGCAGAGTTTTGTAGGACAGTAGCAATTTTCCCTCAAGTGGATGACCTAAGGTTTATCAATCCGTGAGAGGTGTAGGATGAAGATGGTCTCCCTCAAACGACCCTGCAACCAAATACAAGAAATCTCTTGTGTCCACAACACGCCCAATACAATGGTGAATTGTATAGGTGCACTAGTTCGGTGAAGAGATGGTGTTAAAAGTGTAATATTGATGGTAGAAATATATCTTTATAATCTGATTAAGTAAAATCAGCAAGGTAGCAAGTAGTAAACATGCACAAAAACGGTATTGCAATGCTAAAGTACAAGGCCTAGGGTCCGTACTTTCGCTAGTGCAACCTCTCAACAATGCTAACATAGTTGGATCATATAATTATCCCTCAAAGTGTAACGAAGAATCACTCCCGAGTTCCTATCAGGGGAGAACAAAAGATAGAAATTTTTTGTAGGGTACTAAACCACCTCAAACCTACTCTTTCCGTTCGATCTAATCAAGAATCCATACTAAAATAACAAAAATCAATTTTTCAGTTTGATCTATCCTAGAGTTCGTACTAAGATAACACCAAAGCAAGTTTATATTCGTAATGCTCAATCCACACAAAGAACTATAAAGAGACCCCAAAGTTTCCGTCAGAGAAAAGATAATAAAAATGTGCATCAACCCCTATGCATAGATTACCCCAATATCACCGCGGGAATCCGCGAGTTGAATGCCAAGACACATATCAAGTGAATCAGTATGATACCCCAATTGTCACCTCAAGTATTCATACCGCAAGACATACATCATGTGTTCTCATCTCTGAATATTCAATCCGACAAGACAACACTTCAAAGGGTAAAGATTCAATTCATCACAACAAGAGTATAGACGGGAGAAACATCATATGATCCGACTATATTAACAAATCCCATGATATAGATCACGAGAGAGAGCGAGAGATTAAACACATAAGTACTGGTACAAAAACTCAGCCCCGAGGGTGGACTACTCCCTCCTGATCATGGTGGCCGCAGGGATGATGAAGGTGGCCACCGAAGAGGAATCCCCCCTCCGGCAGGGTGCCAGAACGGGTCTAGATTGGTTTTCGGTAACTACGGAGCTCTGCGGCGGTGGAACTTCTGATCTAGGTTAACCCCGATGGGTTTCGGAATATTTGGGAATTTATAGTGAAAAGAGGGGGTGCGGGAGGCCACCGAGGTGGGCACAACCCACCTAGGCGCGCTGGGGAGTCAAGGCTACAGTGGGTTGTGCCCCTCGCACCCCCAGGTGCTGCTCTGGCCCATCAGGAGTCTTCTGGCCCATAAAAAATCCACAAAAAGTTTCGCGGTGTTTGGACTCTATTTGATATTGATGTGCTGCGATGTAAAAAACTAGCAAAAAATACCAACTGGCACTGGGCACTGGGTCAGTAGGTTAATCCCAAAAAATGATATAAAGTTGCTATAAAATGATTGTAAAACACCCAAGAATGATAAAATAACAGCATGAATACTTCATAAATTATAGATACGTTGGAGACGTATCAGCCGCCGATAAGTCGGAGGGCTCCAACAAGCAATATTGCAAGATCCGTCACACCAAGGGCCATGACCTCCAAAACTACTGGCAAGTTGAGCAGCTTGTGGAGAGGCAGAGAGTCGAGTATGAAAGACGGGACAAGGACAAGGGCCAGGATGGTGCTGAGGGGTCCGACAAGAAGTGCGGTGGACGAGGGGCGCGTCGCGGCAAGGAGAAGCAACAGGAGAGGCCTGCTCGAGGCCGCGACAAGAAAGAGGGGGATGATGACCACGAAAAGGACGACGAGTCTAGTAACCAAGAATATCAAAAGGCCACAGAAGCCATGTGCATCGGTGGTGGCACCTCGTTGCATTCTTCTCACCGCCAGCTTAAACAGTGGGCGCGCGAGATCAATGCGACGGAGCCATCAATTGTCGCCCATAAGCCACTAAAATGGTCCCACACACCTATCATTTTCGACGTCGGGGATCACGCTGATCGCACAACCGTGGTCGGGTGCATGCCATTGTTGATTTCGCCAACAATTCGCAACCTCAAGGTGACGAAAATGCTAGTGGACGGTGGGGCCGGTCTGAACATGATCTCGCCACAAGTGTTTAAGAGGTTGGAAATCCCCAACGGAGATCTCGAGGAGACGGGCATGTTTCAAGGGATCGACCCAGGGAGAGGCCAACCCAAGGGTAAGATCACATTACCAGTTACGTTCGGTGGTGAGCTGAACTACTGGACAGAGAAGATCGTTTTTATGTAGCCAAGATCCCATTGCCATATGACGGGGTCCTTTGCCATCCAACACTGGCCAAGTTTATGGCAGCATCACACTACGCCTATAACACGCTGAAGATGCCCAACCCGATGAGCATCATCACTGTCGGCTCCAACAAGAAGGACGCACTCATCTGTGCCGACCAGCTCTACCGGGAAGCGGTGGTAGCACCTGCCACCAAGGCACTTGCTCCTGCCACTGGAGCACCCGAGGGAAATAAGACCGGAAAGACCTCAGTCACCGGCAAGGCTTCTGGCCCCGGCAAAGCCTCTTGCACCCACTCCGGCAAGCGCGCCTCCTTGGGATGTTGCGTTTCTGTTGAGAACGTGCCAGAGAGCTCCACCGGCAAGAGCAAGAAATCCAAGGCTGCACCACCGGAAACCAAGAAGGTCTCTGTCAAGGAGGACGGCATGGGCGGAGCTTTTACTGTAAGCTCCACCCTCGACAGCTAATAGGAAAGCACGCTCGTCGCCTTCCTGCGGGTGAATGTCAATGTGTTTGCATGGCAAGCATCTGACATCCCCGGCGTTCCCAGGAAGGCGATTGAGCTCCACCTTGCTGTATGTCCTCATGTGCAGCCCGTCAAGCGGAAGGTCAGGAAGCAAGCTTTGGAGCAGCAAGAGTTCATCGTCGAGGAGATTAGGAAGTTGGAAGTGGCAGGCTTGGTCAAAGGAGTGCTCCACCCAACATGGTTGGCCAACCCAGCGGTGGTGCGCAAGGCAAATGGGAAATGGAGGTTGTGCATTGACTATACATATATCAATAAAGCCTTCCCAAAGGATCCTTTTCCCTTTGCCACGCATTGACCAGATCGTGGACTCCACTGTCGGGTGCGACCTGCTTTCGTTCCTTGACGCCTATTCAGGATACCACCAAATCTTTATGACGAAGGAAGACGAAGAAAAGACCGCCTTTATCACCCCATGTGGTACGTATTGTTTTATACAAATGCCTTTCGGGTTGAAAAGTGTTGGTTTGACATTTGCAATAGCAGTTCAGATCGGTTTTGAGCCCCAGCTCCATAGTAATATGGAGGCTTACATGGATGACATAGTGGTCAAAACCAAGGACAGGGTAACACTTGTGCGAGATTTGGAAGAAACATTTGCAAATTTGCACAAGATCAATCTCAATCTCAACCCGGAGAAGTGTGTGTTCGGTGTTCCATCCGGTTAATTTCTTGGGATCTTTGTGTGTCGGCGCGGGATCAAAGTGAACCCCAAAAAGATCAAGGCAATTGAGCAGATTGAAGCACCCAGGCGAGTCAAAGATGTGTGTCGGCTTGCTAGCTCTGTTGCTGCTTTAAGTAGGTTCATCTCCAAATCTACCGAGCGCGACCTCCCTTTATTCAAGATTTTGAAAAAGGCAGGGCCCATGAAATGGACCCCGGAGGCCAAGGCAGCGCTGCAGGATTTGAAGAGTTACCTCTTCTCTACACCAATACTAGTTGCACCTAAAACACAAGAGTCATTGCTGCCATATCTAGTGGCAACAAATCAAGTGGTCAGTTCTGCGCTAGTGGTTTAGAGGGAAGTTGAATAAGAGGCGCTAGCAATGGCAAGACTGTCAGATGACGAGCCAGAGCTCCCACCGGCAGGGTCTGGTGCCGGCAAGGCAGGACCCCCAACAGAGTCCGGCGCCGGCAAAGCACGATCTGCGCAAGCAAATGAAGTGGTACAGAAGAAGAAGAAGACGATGCAGCACCCACTTTACTTTGTCAGCTCCCTCTTGCAGGGGGCTAGATCAAGATACTCTGGTGTGCAGAAGTTGCTCTTCGTCCTCCTTATGGCCTCGAGGAAGTTGCCTCATTATTTTCAAGCACATGAGATCACCGTCACTCACTTCCCTTTGCAACGGATCTTGCACAACCCACATGCAACCGGAAGGATTGTGGAATGGGCGCTGGAACTGTCAAGCTTTATTCTCAGATTTGAAAGCACCTCGACAATCGAGAGCAGGGTTTTGGCGGAGTTCATTGCAGAATGGACCTCAACGCCTGACGAAGAAGTTCAAGAGACCATTCTCCTTGGCGAGGAAACAAGCCGCAACTGGATTATGTAATTTGATGGGGCTTTCTCGCTGCAAGGCACCGGTGCCGCTGTGCTGCTTGTCGCACCCACCGAAGAGCACCTCAAGTTCTTAGTCCAAATGCATTTTCCCCTGGAGAGATCAACGAACAACACCGCGGAGTATGAGGGGCTGCTTGCCGGTATCAGGATCGCGGTATACCTTGGGATCAGAAAGTTGATCGTCCGTGGGGATTCACAACTCGTAGTGAAGCAGGTGAACAAGGACTATCAGAGCCCGCTAATGGAAGCTTATGTAGATGAAGTGAGGAAGTTGGAAGAGCGTTTTGATGGTCTACAAGTATAGCATGATCCTCGAGCAGAGAACAACATTGCTGACAACCTGTCAAAACATGCTTCCCTCAACTTACCTATGGAACCAGGGACCTTTGTGTTCCAATTGACTCAGCCATCCGTTGAACCGTCGGTAGGATAGAATAAGCGAAGAAAATCAGGCCCCGACAAGTACTTTCCCGCCGAGCTCCCAAGAGCCGCTAGTAAGGATGCTGTCGGGGATGCCAAGCTTGCCGGGGAGTGACAAGCTCTGGCAGGGCCTCAAGCCCTTGCGTAGAGACAACCGCTCCCATGGTAGAAGACATGCCTCTAGTCCATGCCATCGAGCCTCAGGCCCCGGCATGGGTGCGACACACCGCTCAGTTCCTCCAAATAGGGGAACTCCCTGAGGAACAGGAAGAAGCGGAGAAAGTAGCCCGTTGGTCTGCCATGTACCAGTTTGTGGACGACGTCCTGTACAGGAAAAGACTGAACGGTATGAAATTGAAGTGCATTCTGATAAGCCCCAAGTGCAAGGAATCATCATAGCACTTTCCAAAGATGGAAGTGGTAAGTATGGAGTGTCGAACCCACAAGGAGCTAAAGGTATGATCAATATTCTCTCAATCCCTATCTGCCACTGATACGACTCTACGTGCACCGAACGTTTGCTTCCAACTAGCAAAGAGAAATAAAACTACGTTGTGGGTATGAAGAGGATAACTTTGCATGATATCGGAGAGCTAAAATATAAAAGTAGGTGCTGTTATCATAAATTTAGAATATATTACTAAATAATATAAATAGCGAGTGTGGAATAATGGTGGATAGGTGTGCGGAATTGTCCTAGGCAATTGTTAACAAGACCGATAATCACTATTGTAGTTTCATATGAGGGAGAGGCATAAGCTAACATACTTTCTCTACTTGGATCATATGCACTTATGATTGGAACTCTAGCAAGCATCCGCAACTACTAAAGAACATTAAGGTAAAACCCAACCATAGCATTAAAGCATCAAGTCCTCTTTATTCCCATATGCAACAATCCCTCTTACTCGGGTTTGTGCTTTTGTTCACTCACCAACCCACTATAAGCGAATCATGAACATATTGCAACACCCTACAGTGGGAATCCCTCACGCTTGCGCGACACGGAGGGCACCATAGGACAGCACCAAAGTAAAACATACAACTCATACCAATCTAGATCATCAATCAACCCAAAGACAAAAGATATCTACTCAAAACATCATAGGATGGCAACACATCATTGGATCATAATATGTGGCATAAAGCACCATGTTCAAGTAGAAGATTGCAGCGGTTTGCGGGAGAGTGGACCGCGTAAAAGAGATGAGGATGGTGATGATGATGGTGATGTTGATGAAGACGATCACCGTGGCGATGATTCCCCTCCCGATGGCACTCTGGCACCACCAGAAGAGAGGAGGAGAGGTTCTCCCCCTTGTGCTTCTTCCTCCATGGCCTCCACCTTCTGGTCCTTGGCCTTCATTGTGATGAAGACCCCTCCGGGATACTCCTCCATGGCCTCCAGTGATGATGGCCCCCTCCGGCAGGGTGACAGAGAGGGCCTAGATTGATTTCTCGTGGCTACAGAGGCTTGCGGCGGCGGAACTCCCGATCTAGGTTAATTTTCCGAGGTTTCTTTATTTATAGGAATTTTTGGCGTTGGTCTCACGTCAAGGAGGTGCCCGAGCTGTCCACGAGGCAGGCCCACGCGCCTGCATTGTGGGCGCGCCTCCCTCGTGGGCAGCTCGAACTCTTCCGCCCAACTCCGATGCTCCGTGGTCTTCTTTTGGTCCATAAAAATCATCAAAAATTGGCCCGTCAATTCGATTCCGTTTGGTATTCCTTTTTGCAAAACTCAAAAACAAGGAGAAAATGTAAACTGCACTTGGGCTCTAGGTTAATAGATTAGTCCCAAAAATCATATAAAATATCATATAAATGCATATCAAACATCCTAGAAGGATAATATAATAGCATGAATACTTCATAAATTATAGATACGTTGGAGACGTATCACATTCCCCGGGAGGACGGACTGGAGCTGTTGGCAGAGATACATGGAGGCATATGTGGCTCTCACATAGGATCAAGAGCCCTTGCTGGCAAGACATTCCAGCAAGGTTTCTTTTGGCCCACTGCTCTCCAGGATGCAACTGCACTAGTAACCATGTATCAAGCATGTCAGTTCCATTCGAAGAAACTCCATCAACCGGCTCAAGCTCTTCAGACAATCCCTCTTTCCTGGCCATTTTCGGTTTGGAGGCTCGACATACTGGGCCCTTTTCCCCGTGTTATCAGGGGCTTCGAGTACTTGTACATTGTGATCGACAAGTTCACAAAGTGGCCAGAAGTGGAAGCAGTGAGAAAGGTGACAGCATAATCAGCAGTCGAGTTCTTCAAAGGACTGGTTTGCCGTTTTGGTGTACCAAACAGAGTCATCACCAACGAGGGCACACAGTTCACAAGTTGCACCTTCATGCAATACACCCAAAACCTTGGCAGCAAGATATGTTTTGCTTTTGTTGCACATCCACGAAGCAACAGCCAGGCAGAAAGGGCAAATGCTGAAGTACACTGGGCCTCGGGACGAGGACTTTTGATAGGCTACACAAGTGTAGAAGACGCTGGATTGACGCGTTGCTGGCGGTTCTTTGGTCAATCAGAACAATGCCAAATCGAGCCACCAGCAAGACGCCCTTATCCCTCGTGTACGGGGCAGAAGAAGTTCTCCCCACAGAACTCACATACGGATCACCTTGAGTACTCGCTTATGATGAGCTTGAGCAAGAGCAGGTGCGGCAAGGTGATGCTACACTCCTTCAGGAAGATCGTCTTCAGGCTGCTCTACGAGCTGCGCACTACTAGCAAGCCTTGCGCCGCTACCATAGCCGCAAGGTTCATGCCCGAAGCTTTGAGGAATACAACATTGTTCTTCGGCGCGTTTAGTCGGCCAAGAATTCCAACAAGTTGACGCGAAAGTGGGAAGGCCCTTATCGTGTAATACAAGTCACTAGGCCTGGCGCAGTCTGCATGGAGACCGAAGATGGCATCCCAGTGAGCAACTCCTGGAATATTGAACATCTTCGCAAGTTTTACCCGTAAGGCGTGGTTGCCGGGGCCCCCGGCAGACCACTTTTTGTACGAGCCTTGCCGGCAAGGCATGTAACCCTTTGTACAAACCCAGGCGCAGACCCTTGGCAACATCTGAATAAACGAAGCACTGGCGCCCTAAGAATTAGCATGCATGTTAGGTTGAGTCTCTCTCTAATAGGGTTGATAGTGCTTGGCGGCAACTAACCCCTAACATAGATGTCGAGTATGTGTCTTTTTGCCATTTCCAGTCCTTTTTGGTTCGCAGGCCGCACGGGTGCTTCAGCAAAACTTTTTGGAAGAAAGGAGGCTAACTGACACCCGACCCCGGCATGCCGATGCTGCCGGGGCAGCTGATTTAGATAAGTCTTTTTTCCCTGCTGTGTACTTCCATATGGAGCTCAAACGTATGAAACTCCGCTCGATCCCATGCCTCTGTGCTCCCTCCTTCCTATGTCCAAAACCTATTTTTGAGCTGGAATTTGGTTGTAGTTGCGATGGAAGGGGGGCGGACAAAGGTCCTAATCCTACATTGCCCCTACATTCGCCAAGGGCGTGAGCATAGTCGTGGTATTAACCAGGAGGACGGCAAGGTCAGGTGCCGGGTGGCATTGTTTACTGAAAATGTAACAAGGACTCGTTCCTTGGTGTGAGCCTTGATCGCGCTCAAAAGAACCCGGCAAACCCCCTTTTTTATTAATACGTTGATTAACAAGTAAAATTCATACAGAATATAAGCATGAGCAAGGGGTTACAAAGTTTAAATTCGGCAAGTGCCCACAGGCTTAAGATCTAAAAAAGATAAGATGCCCGTAATCCCTTTCTAGTACCTCTCCTTAGGAAGCGATCAAGATAGAGAGAGGGCAAAAAGAGTGCCTAGGAAAGGTACACGCGGCAGAAGAGAACAAGAGAACATCTCGGTAGCCATCCGAAAGAAGGCTGGTGATGACGGTGCCAAGGGAGAAGCCTAAATATGAGGCAGCGGGCCGACAATACGCGACGAAGACGCCGATGCCATCGTACTCTGACTTGACGGCCCGCCACCCGCCTTCTTCATCTTCTCCGGCCTTCCAATGCCAGCCGCCAGAAGCGACAGCCCCGAGAAGTTCAAGGAGCTAGCTTGAGGAGCCGCCTCCAAGAACTACACCTCGGCAAATCGCTCTGCCAGGGAGAAGGCCAGGTGCAGATGGTTGTGCTGCCGGCGACGCCTAGCGATGTTGCACCCGACATCTAGTCGGACCCATCCACATCGTCCTCCCCACCGTGCTCCCCTTCCGTGCCCACTTCTGCCTCGACCACCTGCCGACTGCGACACCGTCCAGGGCCTCCATCTTGAGCATCTAGATCCTCCTTAACCGCCACGGCTCTCTAGCGAGAGGAAGACGTCATCGCCTCTACAAGGGAGTGACCGCGGCAACGCCCTCTTGCCATGATCGTAGGTGAAGAACAAGGAGAAGAGAAGACATGGAAGGATACCTCTCTTTCTCCTTTCGATTCCCTTTTTATAGCCAAGCATGAAGGGCTGGGGGCTGGCTCCATACTTCCTCCGAATAGCCCTTTCATGTCCGGCTCATTAAGGCCGTTGGCAACGAGCGGGGTCGTCGACCGCACTCCCCGCGCCAATCAAAGGCGCATCGGAATCTGCCATGCCACGCCTTTCCATATCCCGCGTGTCCACCACCTACCACGTGCCATGCATGCGGCGTACATGGTGAAAAAGGCGGGCGGAGTGGGAAGCATGAAAAGGCGATTACAATCCCGTGAATAAAGGCTATGCATGGGCCACTGCAAGCACAACAGACGAGAAGGTTATAGCAGTTATTCCCTGCCATGCGTGCCCGCACACAGTTTGGGCCTGGCCCAACGATGCCTCGCGCTCGTGTGTGGCCCTTGCCCAGGGCTCCTATCGGTGTACTAAAGTTTGGGCCCTTTAGCACCCCATACATGTGCACGGGCAGTCGTAGCCCCATGTGTTGCGAGGCACGAAGAGGGCGATCAAAGGTAAAAACAACATACAAGGGGAAGAAAAGTAGCCAAGCCAGAGACCAGAGAACAGAGAACGAGCTGGACCCCCAACAAGATCTTTGCCAGGGCGCCTTGCGAGACCCCGACAAAATCCTTGCCGGGACGGCTTACAGAGCACTAATAAGAGCACCCTTGTGGTTGAGAGCTCTGACACCAACAACAATGTTAAGGCCAAGACCCAGGGGCGTGCGCGTAGTGGCGTGCAGATCTTTGTGGAGGCCAGAAGACGAAGAACCTAGCAAGATCCTTGTCGAAGACTTCTACGAGACCCCGTCAAGATCCTTGCCTGGGACAACGGCAAGACCGCGACAAAGCTTTGCCATGCCACCACCGCTCCAGCGAAGTGGCTGACCTACCACCCTAGCAAGCGCCTGCGTGGTGGCATCCAGATCTTCATGAAGATCCTGCCACCTCTCCAGCGCAGCAGCTGGCGAGCCAACTTGGCACTTCATGCCTCGTCGGCATGGACGCGTGTCAAAATGGAGCGGGGTGGCGACAGACAGGACGGGTTCTACTCCCGTCCCCAATAAAGCTGAAGGGCATGTAAGCAACGCATTTAATGCGTTTGTCCTAAGACGACGATGATAAACATAGGCACTGTAGCTACTTTGCACCTCATGTATGCGGCTGTGGCAGCCCCTTGGACATATAAAAGGAGGCCCACAGCATACTAGAGGAGAATTCAGACTTTTGAACATCTCGGCCCAGCTTGCATGTAGAGCAGCTAGTCGAAGCTCAAGAACAGAGAATGTACACTCAAGCCGAACTAGGGTTTTATGCTTCTCAGCGGCCCGAACTTCGGTAACAATTCGTCGTGTTAGCCGTTATATCTGCTATTTGCACCACCCCTCTTCCCTGCCAAACCGTAGAAGGGATCCACGTGATCCTGTACGTGTGGTTATCGCCGACAGTTGCCTCCACTTTGGTCATGTAGTTTGCAAGGTAATTGATACATCTCCATCGTATCTACTTTTCCAAACACTTTTGCCCTTGTTTTGGACTCTATCTTACATGATTTGAATGGAACTAACTCGGACTGACGTTGTTTTCAGCAGAATTGCCATGGTGTTATTTTTGTGAAGAAATAAAAGTTCTCTGAATGACCTAAAACTCCATGGAGAATATTTTTGGAATTAATAAAAAATATTGGCCAAAGAATCAAGGCCAGGGGGCCCACACCACATCCACAAGGGTGGGGTGCGCCTACCACCCTAGGCACACCCCCCTACCTAGTGGGCCCCCTGGTGCTCCACCGACCTCAACTCCAATTCTATATATTCACGTCCGGGGAGAAAAAATAAGGGAGAAGGATTCATTGCGTTTTACAATATGGAGCCGCCGCCAAGCCCTAATCTCTCTCAGGAGGGCTGATCTGGAGTCCGTTCAGGGCTCCGAAGAGGGGAATCCGTCGCCGTCGTCATCATCAACCATCCTGCACTACCAATTTCATGATGCTCACCGTCGTGCGTGAGTAATTCCATCATAGGCTTGCTGGACGGTGATGGGTTGGATGAGATTTATCATGTAATTGAGTTAGTTTTGTTAGGGTTTGATACCTAGTATGCATTATGTTCTGAGATTGATGTTGCTATGACTTTAATATGCTTAATGCTTGTCACTAGGGCCCGAGTGCCATGATTTTAGATCTGAACCTATTATGTTTTCATGAATATATGTGAGTTCTTGATCCTATCTTGCAAGTCTATAGTCACCTATTATGTGTTATGATCCGTTAACTCCGAAGTGACAATAATCGGGATACTTACCGTGATGACCGTAGTTTGAGGAGTTCATGTATTCACTAAGTGTTAATGCTTTGGTCTGGTACTCTATTAAAAGGAGGCCTTAATATCCCTTAGTTTCCAATAGGACCCCGCTGCCACGGGAGGGTAGGACAAAAGATGTCATGCAAGTTCTTTTCCATAAGCATGTATGACTATATTCGGAATACATGCCTACATTACATTGATGAACTGGAGCTATTTCTGTGTCACCCTATGTTATAACTGTTTCATGAGGAATCGCATCTGACATAATTATCCATCACTGGTCCAATGCCTACGAGCTTTTCACATATTGATCTTTCCTTAGTTACTTTACTGTTGCCACTATTACAATTACAACAAAACTGCTACTGTTACTTTTGCTACCGTTACCATTACTTCCATACTACTTTGCTACTAAATACTTTGCTGCAAATATTAAGTTATCCAGGTGTGGTTAAATTTACAACTCAACTGCTAATACTTGAGAATATTCTTGTCTCCCCTTGTGTCGAAGCAATAAATTTGGGTTGAATACTCTACACTCGAAAACTGTTGCGATCCCCTATACTTGTGGGTTATCAAGTCTATGTTCTGGCGCCGTTGTCGGGGATCATAGCTCTGTTCTTTGAGTCACTTGGGATTTATATCTGCTGATCACTATGAGGAACTTGAAAGACGAGAAAACCAAGATTTATCCCTCAACTACGAGGGGAGGTAAGGAACTGCCATCTAGCTCTGCACTTGATTCTCCTTCTGTTTTGAGTAAACTCGTGACACCTAAACCTGCTTCTGCTATTAATTCTGATATGTCGCATGTTATTGATGATGCCACTTCTGCTATGCGTGATGCTTATGATGAAACTACTTCTATGCTTGATAATATTGTGCCACTAGGTGAATTTCTTGGTGAACAACTTGCTAGGGCTAGAGAGAATGAAATTATTGAAACTGATAATACTGATGAAAGTGATGATGAAGATTCTCTCCCTAGATATGAATTGCCTGTTGTGCCTGAGGGTTATATTATGGATGAAGAAACCGCTAATGATTTTCTTGCTTGCATTGATAGATCTGATCTTAAAAAATTATTAGCTAAGCTGAAATAAAAGTCTCTGAATGCTAGAACGAAATATGACCCTGCTTTTGCTACTTCACCTATCTATGTTACTGATAAGGATTATGATTTCTCTGTCGATCCTGAGATAATTACTTTAGTTGAATCTGATCCTTTTTACGGCTATGAATCTAAAACTGTTGTGGCACTCTTACTAAATGAAATGATATAGCCACCCTATTCACTAATGATGAGAAAACTCGCTACTACTATATCCTTAAGTTATTTCCATTCTCATTAAAGGGTGATGCTAAAACATGGTTTAATTCTCTTGGTCATGGTTGTGTGCGTAGTCCCCAGGATATGATTTATTACTTTTGTGCAAAATATTTCCCCGCTCATAAGAAACAAGATGCCTTAAGGGAAATATATAATTTTGTGCAAATTGAAGAAGAGAGTCCCCCACAAGCATGGGGGAGGCTTCTCCAATTACTTAATGCCTTGCCTGATCATCCTCTCAAGAAAAATGAAATACTTGATATCTTTTATAATGGACTAACCGATGCTTCCAGAGACCACCTGGATAGTTGTGCTGGTTGTGTTTTCAGGGAAAGAACTGTTGATCAAGCTGAATTGTTATTGAATAATATGTTGACTAATGAAAACAATTGAACACTTCCTGACCCAACTCCTAAGCCAACTCCGAAGAAAAGGGGTATTCTATTTCTCAGTCCTGAAGATATGCAAGAGGCAAAGAAATCTATGAAAGAAAAGGGTATTAAAGCTGAAGATGTTAAGAAATTACCGCCTATTGAACAAATACATGGTCTTGATAACCTGACACAAGTAGTAAAGGTAAATTCTCTCTATAGATTTGATGAAGGTGATATTCCTCGTTATAAGTTTGCTGGTCAATGCTTGGATGAGTTTGATAATTTTATTGTTAAACAAGAAAACTTCAATGCTTATGTTGGTAGACAATTGAAACGTAATGCTTATATGATTGAACACTAGAGTGATTATATGTCTAGAGTTAAAGGTGAACTTAAACTCATTAGTAAACATGCTTCTATGGTTACCACTCAAGTAGAACAAGTGCTTAAAGCTCAGAATGATTTGCTCAATGAACTAAATAATAAGAAAAATGATAATGTTGTTAGAGTTGTGACTAGAGGTGGTAGAATGACTCAGGAACCTTTGTACCCTGAGGGCCACCCTAAGATAATTGAGCAAGATTCTCAGAGAACTAATGTTGATGCGCCTAGTCCTTCTAAAAAGAAGAAAAAGAAAAATGATAGGACTTTGCATGCTTCTAGTGAACCTGTTGTTGACACACCTGAGAATCCTAGTGATATTTCTATTTCTGATGCTGAAACACAATCTGGTGATGAACATGAACCTAGTGATAATGTTAATGATAATGTTCATGTTGATGCTCAACCAAGCAATAACAATGATGCAGAGATTGAACCTGTTGTTGATCTTGATAACGCATGACCAAAGAATCAACGTTATGTTAAGAGAGACTTCATTGTAAGGAAGCACGATAAAGAAAGAGAACTATGGGTTCAGAAACTCATTCCTTCTCCTCCTAAACCATCCAGGAACAAGGATGATGAGGATTTTGAGCGATTTGCTGTAATGATTAGACCTATCTTTTTGCGTATGCGTTTTACTGATATGCTTAAAATGAATCCTCATGCTAAGTACATGGAGGATATTGTTACAAATAAAAGAAAGATACGGGAAGCTGAAATTTCCACCATGCTTGCTAATTATACTTTTAAGGGTGGAATACCAAAGAAAATAGGAGATCCAGGAGTACCAACTATACCTTGCTCCATTAAAATAAACTATGTCAAAACTGCTTTATGTGATCTTGGAGCCGGTGTTAGTGTTATGCCACTCTCTTTATATCGTAGACTTGATTTGAATAAGTTGACACCTACTGAAATATCTTTGCAAATAGCCGATAACTCTATTGCTATACCTATCGGTATTTGTGAGGATGTGCCTGTTGTGGTTGCAAACATTACTATTTTAATGGACTTTGTTATTCTTGATATTCCCGAGGATGATAGTATGTCAATTATCCTTGGTAGACCCTTTTTGAATACTGCAGGGGCTATTATTGATTGCAACAAAGGCAATGTCACTTTTCATGTTAATGGTAATGAGCATACGGTACACTTTCCGAGGAAACAACCTCAAGTCTAGAGTATAAATTCTATTGGAAAAATTCCAACTATTACTATTGGAGGTTTTGAATTTCCTCTTCTTATTGTTGGGGACATGTAACATCCCAAATTTCCTATTTGGAATGTTTTACAATTATAGCTAAGCATCTATGCATTTTGTTTGAATTTGAGTGGCATTTGAAGTTTCCGAAGTTTTGGAGTTGTTGGAGTTTGAATTCAAATTTTGGCAGTGGAAATTATTTCAAAAACTATGCCTGATAAATACTTGAGAAAAAGTATGAGAGGAGTAAACATGACACTCCAAAAATATCATAGGAAAAACATTGCGAAAAAAGAACAGTTTGAATTCAAATTTGAGTTTTATTTGGAATTTTAGAAAAAATTGATTTTTATAAAGTTTGGATTTTGCCCCTGGAAAAATGTTCAAATTGTAGGGAATATTCCCCTGATCATTTTGGTATATATATGTCCTATATAAAATATTTATAATTATTATATTTTTCCTCTCTCTAATATTCAAAAAAAATACAAAAGAGAAAAGCCCCAGGCGCCCGGCCACAAGCCGGCCTTGGCCAGCCCGACCAACTGGCCGAGCGCAGCCAGCAAGTAGCAGCCCAGCAAGCGACCAAACCAGCGCCGCCTTGACGGCGAGCCCCTCCCCCCCGCGCCGAATCCCTCCGGATCGGTCAACCGACCGATCGCCCCTCTCTCCCTCTCGCCGACACCCAGGCCCCACCCCGTCGTCTTCCCCTCGCGCAAGCCACGCCCGCCCGCCCTCGCCTCATGATCTCCACCGCGTCGTCCTCCCGATCTCCTCGCCCCGATCGCCCCCTTCTCCAAGTCGTGCCCCCCCCCCTATTTATACCCCTCCCCTCACCCCGTTTCTCCCCTCGCCCCCTCGCCCGACCCTCTCTCCTCACATCGCTCGCGGAGCAGAGTCTTGCCGCCGCCATTAGCCTCGCCCGACCGCCGGCCACCCCAGGCTCCCTCGCCCGTCCGCTTTCCTTGGACCTCTCCATGACGTCCCGAACACTGGTCGGAGCCGTCGCCGCCGAGCCGCCGTCGCCGTCGCCGCCTCGGTAAGTCGCCGGAGTCCTACCCACCGTTGGTTCTAAACGTAGGGTTTAGATTAGAAGCCCGAAGGGGTACATTTTATTTTAGGGTTTATTTTAGTGAACCGGTTTAGTTCCAGTTTAGATCGGTTTTAGTTAGTGTTTAGTTGAACCGGCCCGACTCGGTTTAAACCCTAGGGCCCGATTTAGTTATATTACTCCCAGGGCGCTAGATAGGCCCATTAAGCGCCGGTTTTCGTTTTAATTTTATTTTTTCGTTTCTGTTTTTAACAGAATAGTTTCAGATTTGAAAAATTCATATCTTTTAATCTACTTAATATTTTTAAGTGATTCTTTTTTTTTGGTTTGCAAATTTCTTATAGTTTCTGCAGAAAATATAATTAGTCATGTTAAAATTATTTAAAATTGCTTTATTTTAGATTTAGACAGAATAGTAATTCTGCTATAAAATGAGTTAGGAATATTATTTTTGAATGATTCTTTTTGTCACAACTTTGTTTTGACATTGCCTAACCGTAGGAATTTATTTGGGCATTTTAGGATTAATAAAAAAATAGTTTTAATCAGAATCATGTTTTTCCTATTTATTTAACTAGCTACTGTTTTCCTATTGTTTTACTTAGCAAATAAATTTTGTTTTCATGAGAGATAGTTTATTCGAAGTTAGTTTCTGTAAATTTAGAGCATGAACTTTTATTTATAATAAATAAAACTTTTATTTTATTTTTCTTACTAGAATTTGCTTTAGGCCTAATAGGAGTTTTATAATAGATTTTTAGGTGATTCTTTTTGCTCCTAGTTGCATGATGAATTCCTTTCTGTTAGGTAGCATAAACCCATGCTTAGGTTCTGTTAAGAAAATTTTTGTTATGCAAAACTATTTCGTGGTTGTTGCTTGATGTAGGAAAACCTTGAGTTGGATTTCTTCGAGTTTTTCTTTGGGTTTTGATTCGTTTGTGTGTTATGTTAGCATGTTATTATGTTAAGTGATCATATGCTATATGCTTATTATGATTGTTGTTTGCCTCGGTTGAATTTCCGGAGTGCGAAGCTTGCTACCACGAGTCCCTAGCTTACGAAGATCGTCAGCAAGGCAAGTCATTCATCATGTTCTTTACAATACCTATGATTTCTATTGCATTAGAATTATACCTCCCCACCATGCATGCAGTAGGTGAAATTTTGAAGTTATGTTCTTGAGTAGTATCATGAGGTAGGATGAACCAATTCCCTTGTTACCATGACCCGGACGGAAGTAGTTTATTTTGCTATGCTCGTGAAGCGGGGTTGGTTGAGTGAATTCATAAGGGAGATGTGAGAGTCAAGATGATGACAACCCCATGAACTTCAAGCTCAAGATGGACTTCGAATTCACTCTTGGGCTGGAGGACGGTTGTGGGCACCACAGAGAACCCGGTGGTTGGCGGGATGCATGGAGAAGTGCCATGACATCTTGCGAAAGCTTCACCCAGCCACGAAGAGATGGATGTATACACCATTGACCGGAAGCTTACCTGTGCAGCCGCAAGCCATTATGGGCTCTGGCTTGGTCAACCCTAGTTGTGACTCTGGCCGGATGGTGCTACGAGATGTAGAAGAACGGTAGGATTGGATGGGTACCGACAGTGGCCAGAAGAACTCTTCGGAAGACCCTGTTTCGTTCATCCCGTCTTCAAACACCATGAAGTGCGAAGACTTAAAAGGAGGGAACGATTCTTGCGGGTAAAGTCATGAAACCTCTGCAGAGTTAAAGATCTAATCGATTAGCCGTGTCCCGATTCTACGGACAATTTGAGCCTCTGGAACTTGGAAGTATTCGGAAATCTCAACACTAAAATTAATAAATTAATTGAGGGGTTAGTATTTAATAATTGGGAATGAGACATTGGTTGGCGGAACCATCTCAATAACTACCAACAATTTCGTAGTAATTGCAAACAAGTCCTTATTGTAGGGAAAAAATGGCTTTTCGCAAAATGATGAAACTTAGAGCCCCACAGCCAAATTGCATATAGTATTAGTAAATTTTATTATTGTTCTCTATTCATGACTTTCCGGCATATTCAAAATGCTGACCTACACGGCTGCAACGTCTTATGTTGCAGAGGAGTATTCCGATCAGGAGTGAGGCTACGCTCCGCACTTGGCGATTGCCCTTTGGAGTCGGATGGACTCGCTTTTTCTTCTACGCTTATGCAGCTTATTTAGTTTATTTCTCATGAGTTGGCCTTCGGCCGAATTTATTCAATTGTAATAAAGACTCGATATGAGAACCGTGTAATAAATTCAGGTGTGATTGAACTTTGATTATTTCATCAATGTACTGTGAGTGCCAGCATGATCTTGGGATGGTACAGACACAGAGACTTGACCGATTTTGGGTCGGGTCGCTACAGGACATACATATCCCCGTTGAGGTAACCTAGTGCTATTCAAAAATTCTCCGGTTTCTTGCGATTTGGCATGAGTTGTTAACAAGACTTGATCAACCTTGTTAATGGATTCCTTTTGATGAGCATGAGATGGATGAAGTTAGAAAGCACAACTCTCTATACCCTCCTTTTACTTTCTGTCATTTAGATTAAATAAAGCAAAAATAGTATCTTCAGTCTGTTTTCTGATTTATCCGTGCAATAAAAAAAATACCCCGAAAATAAAAGTTCTCCAAATGCCCTGAAAATGAAATATGATTGTTTATAGAATATTTGAGAATATCTGGCAATGAGAACACATCAGGGGGAGCCACAGACTGCCACGAGGGTCCAGTAGCGCGCCCCCTCGTGGGCCCTGGTGGCCACCCTCTACTTATTCCTCACCCACACACTTCGTCTTCCTCCAAAAAAAATCACCAACCAGCTCAAGCTCGTGTTCTAGCTCGTTTTGCTGCGATTTTCGATCTCCTTGCTCAAAGCTTCATTCACAAAACTGCTTTGGGTGATTGTTCTTCGGTCTGTGACTCCTCCAATAGTCCAATTAGTTTTTGTTCTAGTGATTTATTCATTGCAAATTTTTACAGCCTAGGTGACCCTTTTCTTGAGCTTGCATGTCAAATTTATTTGGTCCCAAGTAGTTCTAATACATGATATAGTCTCTAGGCACTTGTGGGAGTAGTTGCTATCAATTTTGTTGAGTTTGGTTCACTTTTATTTTGAGTTACTAAAAATTTCAGAAATTTTTAGAAAATAATGAAGAGATTTTTAAGGGGCTCTTCGAGCCGAAGCTCGAAGGATAAGCAAAGTGAAGAGCATAAAAAGCCCAAATATAATCTCCCTCGCACCGCGGAAGTTCGGCCGTGTGAATGACCTTGTGATGAGTTCTTGAGAGCAGCCAGGATTCATGATGATTTTTATTATTTGGCTAACAATGCAGGTCTCACCCACTTCCTCCATGACCAGCTCGATCAGTATCTCCTACTCACTAATATTTTTGTGCATTTTTTTTACTTTCATGCTAGGAAATCACCACCTTCAGTGGAGTTTCATTTATATGATGAGGTTAAAGAGATGTCACTATGATTTTTGTGGGGTTTGCAAGATACCTTTGTGGGCAGCATAGAGGAACCACATTGTAGTGATGTGGATGGATTTATTGATATGATCGTTGTAGGGGAGACGAGGAAGGTTTCTGATGCAACAATTACTAGCATACACATTCTTGTTCTATGTTACTTTGCAATATTTCCTAGTAGATGTTTAATTGGTCGCGGTAATAGTGGAAATCTTAGTGCCCCTGATATTCTTATTTTGCGCCATGCTTTGTTTTTTGATACAACTTTCAGTTTAGGCGCTGTTATTACTAAGCGATTAAGTTTGAACCGTACAAAAGGCCCCATCTTCGGTGGTATCTTTTCTTCACGCCTTGTTGCACACATTAAGATACCTATTAGGCATTATGAGAAAGAGGAAAAGTTGTTGTCCCCTATTTTTCTAGATTATAAGAGTATGGTAGCACATGAATTTATTGTTAAAAATAAGAAGAAATTTCTTAAGTATAAGTTGATATTTAATAAAACTCACTGTGAGACTATTATCTTTCCTGCACCCTCTTTGTTTAACATATTTTTAGGCACGTACCTCATCTTGCCCAAGGCCATTTATGCATATTGGAGGCTGACACAAGCTCCAGAGCCTGAATCGGAACCACCACTTGACCCTTATCGACAGTACATTTTTCAGTGGGATCCGGAGGAGATCGCCAACCAGTGGCACCCAGATGACACTCCTCCGCACACCGGAGAGGGCAGCTTTGATCCATGGGCATAGGCCAACTTAGGACAAAAGCCTAAGCTTGGGGGAGTAGATATTTCTCACCGACATTACATTCATGTTCACACACTCATTCTAGTTGTCAGTACTCATAATTTTTCATCATACTATATCCATGCTAGTTTATTTCCTTTTCTTGCTTTCTTCTTGTGTGTTTGAAAAACCTTAAGAAAAAATCAAAAAAATAGTTATAGCTTTTAGCTAGTTTACTCTCCATGCCTGTAGTAGTAGTAACTAAAAGAAAACTCAAAAAGATTTCTCGTTCTTCTTTTGCTTGTTGGGAGCTTTCCCATGTAAATAGTTTTATTTCTTTTCTTTTCTTTGGGGGTCGGGAGGAGAAGACCATGATGAAAATGTTGAGTGGCTCTTATATGCATCATTTCTAATTTAACCAAGAGCCCATATTACCTTGTCTTCTCCCTTGTATTAATTGCTTGCAAATTCCAGCTTAGTCCAATGCACGTGCACTATTATTATTATCCACACCGTTCGGTCGTGCGAGTGAAAGGCAATAATGACGAAATATGATGAAATGATTGAGATGAGAGAAGCTGGTATGAACTCGAACTATCTTGTTTTTGTAGATATGATTAGTTTATCGTTCCTGATTCAGCCTATTATGAATGAAACATGTTTGCAATGACAATTAGAGATTATAGTTGCTTATGCCATGCTTAATTAGCTAGGAGTTTATAATTGTTTACCTTGCGTGCCAACATGCTATTAAAATGGTTGTGATGTGGTATGATAGGGTGGTATCCTCCTTAATTTGAACGATTCGAGTGACTTGTCTTGGCACATGTTCACACATGTAGTTGAAACAAAATCAACATAGCCTCCATGATATATATGTTCATGGTGTATTATATCCTACTCATGCTTGCACTCAATGTCTATTAATTTTAATGCATGTTCACGACTGTTATCGCTCTCTAGTTGGTCGCTTCCCAGTCTTTTTCTAGCCTTCACGTGTACTAAGCGGGAATACTGCTTGTGCATCCACTTCCATAAACCCCAAAGTTATTCCATATGAGTCCACCATGCCTTCCTATATGCGGTATCTACTTGCCGTTCCAAGTAAATTTGTATGTGCCAAACTCTAAACCTTCAAACGAAATTCTATTTTGTATGCTCGAACAGCTCATGTATCAACTAGTGCTGTCTATATCTTCCATGCTAGGTGGTTTATTCTCACGAGGACTGGACTCTCCTCCTCACTCACGAGAAAATGGACGGTAACCGAGATGCCCAGTCCCATGCTCAAATCAAAAATAATTGCAAACAAAACTCCCCCAGGATTGTTGTTAGTTGGAGGCACCCGTTGTTTCGGGCAAGCCATGGATTGATGATTGTTGGTGGTGGGGAGTATAAACTTTAACATTCTGCTTGGGAACCTCCTATAATGTGTGTAGCATGGAAGATATCGAGATCTCTCGGTTGTTATGTTGACAATGAAAGTATGCCGCTCAAAATATTATTTACCTCTATTTCAAACTCGAGCTCTAGCACCTCTGCAAATCCCTGCTTCCCTCTGCGAAGGGCCTATCTATTTACTTTTATGTTGAGTCATCATCCTCTTATTAAAAAGCACCAGTTGGAGAGAAGCGCTGTCATTTGCATGCATTACTATTAATTTATATTGAGTATGACTATGACTGGATCTCTTTTACCATGAATTACAATGTCTAGTCAGTCCTTGATCTTCAGGGGTGCTCTGCATTTATATTTTGCGGTCACAGAAAGGGCTAGCGAGATACCATCTTCTTATATCATATTATGATTATTTTTATAAAGTGTTGTCATCCGAGCTTTATTATTATTCCTCGCTAGTTGATTATGCCATTGATATGAGTAAACATGAGACCTAATTATTATTGTGAATGTGGTTAATTCATAATCTTTTCTGAAAACTTGAATGCTAGCTTTACATATTTGCAACAACAAGAGCAAACAGAGTTTGTAAAAGATTTTCTTTATCACTTTCAGTTTGTCAACTGAATTACTTCAGGACAAGCAAAGGTTTAAGCTTGGGGGAGTTGATACGTGTCCATCGTATCTACTTCTCCAAACATTTTTCCCTTGTTTTGGATTCTAACTTGCATGATTTGAATGGAACTAACCTGGACTGACGCTGTTTTCAACAGAATTGCCATGGTGTTATTTTTGTGAAGAAATAAAATTTCTTGGAATGACCTGAAACTCCACGGAAAATATTTTCGGAATTAATAAAAACTACTGGCGAAAGAATCAAGACCAGGGGGGCCACACCCTGTCCACGAGGGTGGGGGCGCGCCCTACCCCCTGGGCGTGCCCCCTGCCTCGCGGGCCCCCTGGTGCTCCACCGACCTCAACTCCAACTCTATATGTTCACGTTCGGGGAGAAAAAATAAGGCACAAGGATTCATCGCGTTTTACGATACGGAGCTGCCGCCAAGCCCTAATCTCTCTCGGGAGGGCTGATCTGGAGTCCGTTCGGGGCTCCGGAGAGGGGAATCCGTCGTCGTCGTCATCATCAACCATCCTCCATCACCAATTTCATGATGCTCATGCCGTGAGTGAGTAATTCCATCGTAGGCTTGCTGGACAGTGATGGGTTGGATGAGATTTATCATGTAATCGAGTTAGTTTTGTTAGGGTTTGATCCCTAGTATCCATTATGTTATGAGATTGATGTTGCTATGACTTTGCTATGCTTAATGCTTGTCACTAGGGCCCGAGTGCCATGATTTCAGATCTGAACCTATTATGTTTTCATGAATATATGTGAGTTCTTGATCCTATCTTGCAAGTCTATAGTCACATATTATGTGTTATGATCCGTTAACCCCGAAGTGACAATAATCGGGATACTTACCGGTGATGACCATAGTTAGAGGAGTTCATGTATTCACTAAGTGTTAATGCTTTGGTCTGGTACTCTATAAAAGGAGGCTTGAATATCCCTCAATTTGCAATAGGACCCCACTGCCATGGGTGGGTAGGACAAAAGATGTCATGCAAGTTCTTTTCCATAAGCACGTATGACTATATTCCGAATACATTCCTACATTACATTGATGAACTGGAGATAGCTCTGTGTCACCCTATGTTATAACTGTTGCATGAGGAATCGCATCCGACATAATTATCCATCACTGATCCAATGCATGCAAGCTTTTCACATATTGATCTTTGCTTAGTTACTTTACCGTTGCCACTGTTACAATTACTACAAAACTGCTACTGTTACTTTTCCTACCGTTATCATTACTTCCATACTACTTTGCTACTAAATACTTTGCTGCAGATATTAATTTATCCAGGTGTGTTTGAATTGACAACTCAACTGCTAATACTGTAGAATATTCTTTGGCTCCCCTTGTGTCGAATCAATAAATTTGGGTTGAATACTCTACCCTCGAAAACTATTGTGATCCCCTATACTTGTGGGTTATTAGTAATCATCAGTAAATAGCTTCGGTAACCACTGAAGAGAGAAAAATATCAGATACTGAGGTCTAATAGAGTAACCTATTGTGGGCACGCGGAAAAGGCAACACATTACTTACCATCCTAAAGTTCACTGTTGTCTTGGACAAAGTGTAAATAAAGAGCTTAATTCCAATCACCCGTTTCTTTCGCCTAACAATCTTTCTTAGTTTCCTCACTTGACGCTTGTTCATGAATATCTCATTGCCCTATATGCAAAAGGGATCAAAGCGTGGATCAGTACTGCTCATATATGTACTTACAAGCAACCAGTAAATGTTAAAAGCTAGACTGAGATTGCACAAATGATGTAAAATACAACTACCTATGTTCCTAAGTACAAGTTTTTTTTTAGATTTCAATATGAACAACATACGAATGTATATAGAATTATAGATATAGTTTAGATTATAATCTGGATTCACTCATTTTGCTCCTTATGTAATCTACATTGGAATCTCTAAAAATACTTATATTTAGGAATAGATGGTGTATAAGACATGTGATGCAGATAACCTCGACGGCAAACAACAACATCGCCCATTGTAGCCATGTGTAAGTACATGGAAAGCCAATGTTAACTACAACAGGGCTAACATCCACCAAAAATAGAAAATGGTAATAAAACGGCAGCATCAGTAGTGATATCTTCATTGTGAAAGAGTAGCATAGTAGCAAAGGGAGGAAATAACAAATCGGTACAACTATTAATGGCAACAGGCTTAACAACATTCAAATTCATGTTTTGTAAGTTTGTAGCCATTGAAATACAACTCTTTATAAATGGATACAACTATTAATTGCAACAGGCTTAATGGCCATTGAAACCGGTATTGACAATAATGCAATTGGCAGAGTTAAACATCACATGGCAGGTGCTGCTAGAGTAGACAACGGCCCAATTGTCTACAAGAAGGTAGGGAAAATAGCTAAAACGTGTTAGGCATGTTTACTATAACATACTTAATACATTGACCATACAAAACATAGCCATTAATCGCAACTGGTATTGGTAAGATTGAACTGGTGAGTACATACTTGGTAAGTCCCGAGTGGTAGTTCCTGGGGCACTTCATCTTGGCCAGAGCCCACCCAAAGTCAGCGGCGGCGGAGGCGAGCTGTTCCTCCGGGTCGAAGCGTGGATAAGTGCCACTGACATGTGTGCCTACAGGCAACCATTAAATGGTATAAGTTAAACTGCAATTGCATAAATGATGTGAAATACTGTAAGACATGGGATGCAGCTAACATCGACGGCAAACAACAGCATCGGCCGGTACGACCCTGCGTAAGTACATGGACATGCATGTTAAGTACAACAGGGTTAGCATCCACCAGAATTAGCAAATGGGCAGCATCTCTAGTATATCTTCATTGCGGAGAGTAGCATGGTAGCAAATGGACAGATTAAAAATGGATACAACTATTAATTGCAACAGGCTTCACTACAAAAAAATACACTTTCGTGATGATACGTGTTTGTCACGGTAGGTTGCATTTTTTGTCATGCATGTACATCCATGACAATTTTATGACAGAATCAAGATAGTCATACATGTGCTGTCGTAGAAGTTTTCCATGACATTACCAAAATTATCATCACGGAAGTGTCCACTTCCATGACGATAAATCGCTCGTCATAGAAGTGCTTTCGTTAAGGGTGACCGACACGTGGCATCCACTGTAACGGGACGCCATTAACCACCGTCAAGCTATTGGGTCCGGTTTTGGATCCGATAACCCGCTAACAACCACGACCAATGCCGATTTTCCACATGTAAAATTCTCATTGGCCGACGGATCCACCACGTCATTCTGCGTTAACACAGTGTCACTCATCCAACAGTCCAGATGGGCCTATGATATGTTGACACGTGGACGGGCCCATAAAGTTTAAATGGGCCGGCCCAACTAAAGGCCCACAAGATTTTGCAGACCATAATGGGCCGGCCCAGCTAAAGGCCCACAAGATTTAGCAGACCACAATGGTCCTGCCCAACTAAAGGCCCACAAGATTTTGCAGATCATAGTTGGCCGGCCCAGCTAAAGGCCCAACATTCTTTGTTAAGCCCAGTACAGCTAGTGTCAAATCGGCCCGTCAACGGCCTGTCCTAAACTTGTCATCATCGCGGCCCATGGTCACTTCTGGCCCATTAACAGTCCGCTAAGTATTTGGTCCAAATTACAACCCGGTGTATTTCCGGTCTGTTATAGGTCCTACTTCATTTGGGCCCATTTACAGGCCATCAAAACTTTCGGCCCATAAATGACCATGAAGGATTTGGGTCATATTCGGCCATGTCTGACATTCGGCCTGTTAGAGGCCCACTATAGATTTGGCACACTTTCGGCCTGTTGTCATTTTCAGCATGTTAACGCCGGACGAAAACCGTGGGCCATATGTGGCCCAACGTCATATCAGGCCAATTAACGACCCATATTAAAATGACGATAATCTAGCTCGACCAAAGTTCTGGCCTATTAAAGGCCCGTGTATTAGGTCGGCGCATTTACGGCTCGTCCGAATTTCGGCCTGTCAAGGATCCGCATCGTAAATGGGCCACCATTTCGGCCTGCTAAGACCAGTGGGTTATTTGGCACAACCAGGGCCCAATCACATTTTCGGTCTATTAAGGGCCCATGTTTTTATGGACTCGAGATATTTACACCTGTAAACGGCCTATTTTTACTGAGGGCCCAAATTATGTTTAGGCCTGTTAAAGGCCCACTATGGCCACATGCCTACCAGAAAAATATGAAAGCTTATGCTGATTTAGGACTAGATATTTTTAGTGGGCTACATGCCGATTTCGGCCCGTAATCGTTTTTAGCCCAACTGGAATGGGCGCGACGAATGTTGGCATATTGGGCTCCTACGAAGCTTTCGGCTGAATACATTACTAAGATAAACCTACACTATACAAAAATAGCGTCGTAATTACTGCAGCCTATGGCAGCATCATAAATGTTGTATCACAACAAAATAAATTCCAACCATACAACAAAAGGCCTGTTGGCATAAAGTTTACAGTCCTTCCAGATAAAAGCACCACCAGATGTATAGAAGCACAGATCATTTGACCTGAGTGCTAACGTTTCAGGCTGTAGAATCTGATGGAGCAGCACGATCTTCACCTTTTTCCGCCATTGCTCTTGAACAACGGTTTAATGTCTGATAGTCTAGTTTCAAAACCATTCATATCTTGACGACATTTGTCAACCACTATTCTTGTTTCCGAAACGACGTCCATTAGGGATTGGACTTATGTCTGGAGCACAAATATATTACTCTGTCTAGCAGGAAGATTTTTTTTCCAGTAGGCGATTTGGACGAGGTTACCTTGACAACCAACCCAGAATTACGCAGGAAGGTGCTTTTTGCACCGTTAGTGGAGAAGATCTTGATGCTGCTGCGGCAAGAGGTGACATTGTGCCTGTGGTAGCCTCGTCACCTTCGTGTGGTTGTGGTTGTTCAATCATTTGTTCCATAGCTTCACGAAAGTTGGAACTTGTAGATTAGTGTACCGGATAAGTTACTAATGAGATAAAACAAACAAAGTAGGTTACACGTTTATACATAACTTATTTTGGTGAACTCTTTGTAATACATTAGCATGTATTGTAGTGCCAACTACATAATGAAATCACTTTCAAAACATATGTCCATGTAGTATGCCTTACTGTATTGTCTATTTCCTCACATTCGTTAACATCTAAGGATAAAGGGACATGGTCTAAAGTAGGATGAACATAGTATGACATCATTCATATCATGGGCAAACAGACATAAAACAAACAGGCTATTTTATCATTATGTGCGCACGTGAACATAACAACTAGATTACTGATCAAGACAAAAAGAATATCCTTCATATCTTTTAAACCATGTAAGGTCAAATGATACGTTAAGACAACTATGTATAAAAGTGAACAGAGTAACTAACATTGGCTGCAAACCAAGTAGTTAAATGAACACGTCACAATACCAATCAGTTCAAATGCAGGAGGAGTAAGGACTTACAACAGCGGCTTGAACTGGTGTGCTCATGCCCTTCATCTTGTTGGTGTAGCAATCCTTGAAGATTTGCACTCCATTTGTTTCAGGTTCTTTCTGGTCCGCACGGGCTTTCCTATGTATTTGTAACAAGTCAATATAGATATGATAATATGGCACAAAAAAAGAAGGAAGTAGCAGCTATTTACAAGAGCCTCGCAGTGTGCAATATATCTACGAGATCCTGTTGTCTGTTGGAATTTCACTTTAGAACGGTTGGTTTTGTTCTTCAAACAGTTAGCCTAGAAGAAGATACACTTGTAAGGCACATACATAAATACAAGTTCAATATATGGTCTGATCAAATATATATAGCCTACCTGATACTTTGGATCAGACCAGTGTTTAACGAGGGCTGTCTAGTTTTCATCTGTAATATATTACACTTGAGATGTTTGGGCGATTTCGTTGTTAGCCGTGCCTTCAAAGTGAGATTTTCTAAGGTAGTACCGATACTATCGCAGAGCAGACTGAAAAACATGAGTGCATGCTTGTTTAGTTGCATCATCTTTTGAATCCAACTCGAACCTCATCTGTTGAAAAAAGAATGTGAGTCTTATTAGGAGGAAGCTAGAAAGTATTGAACAGAGCAAGACAATATTACTAATTGCGATGAATAACATTACTTATGGATAAATGGTCAAAGAAGGTGTTAAACTGGGTATTGTCTTTCTCATTCCTGTACTGGATCCACGTTGGGAGGATCCACGTTGAGATGCACTCTTGTGTCAAATAGCCCTGGACGATGCTTCCATCCGGACGGGACATGTTACGAACGAATCCTTCGATGATCCCATTCATCCTCTCAAACGGCATCATGTTGTGCAGGAATGACGGCCCCATGTCTATTATGTCATCCACAATATGGACACACAGATGCACCATCACGTCAAAGAACGCGGGCAGGAAGTACATCTCAAGCTCATTCAGTATCACAACGATCTCTTCCTGTAGCCTTCGGATTTGCTTAACACTAATCGACTTTCGAGAGATGACGTCGAAAAAGTTGCAGAGACCAATAAGCGTGTCACGGACGTGCTTGTCCATTATCCCTCTAAGGGCAACAGGTAGTATCTGCGTCATCATCACATGACAGTCATGAGACTTCATCCCGCTGAACCTTTTCTTGTCCGTGTCTAGATATCTCGCTTATCTTGCCACGATGAACGGAACTAACTTTGACTCCGGTAAGGCACTTAAAGAATTGATTGATCTCGGCTGACTTAAGGTGAAGCAAGAAGGGCAATAATCCTCTTTCTTTATTTTCTTGCCCTTCTTCTCCCGTGCCTCTGTCTCCGCCTCTGTCTCGTCTAACATTTTACGGGCGGCATGTGCAGATCTTCCCTGATTTTCAAATCTTGCAAGTCTTTTCTTGCCTTCGCCCATCCTTGGTCTTATCCGGCATGTTCATCGATGTTGCGAGCAAGCTCTCAAGGACATTCTTACAGATATGCATTTGATCAAGGCAATGAGGTGTATCGAGTTTGTGCCAAGACTCCAAGTCCCGCAACACGACCTCATCTTCCATGCCTTCAGCAGCGGCTCCGGCGCCTTTCTCATCGTCTTTCCCGGCGAGGGAAACTCCTTCCAGTTTTTCAACAGCTCATCGATTTCGGCACCACTCCGCTTACGTGGAGGTCCTCGATGCTCAGCGTGACCATTGAATAGATCTCCACGATTTCTCCACGGGTCGTCCTATTCAAGCCATCTTCGATGCCCCATGTACACAATTTTCCCAGACCCGCCATCTTTCCTTGAAGTTAGCTGCTGAGACATCGTATCATCCATGCACCGCGTGCATCCGCAATATCCATGGCACACCTGGCCTGCCACATATCCGTAACCGAGATAGTCGTACCTTTGTCGTGATCAGCTCTCTCATGTTGAAATACTCGCTTTCTTTGGCGTCCCATGTCGTGGCCGGTGTTTTCCATAACGTGTCTAACTCCTCTTGAAGTAGCCCCAGATACAAATTAATATTATTTCCTAGTTGTTTCTGCCCTTGAATAAGCATGCTCATGTGAATGTACTTCGATTTCATGCACAACCAGGGGGGAGGTTGTACATCCATACAAACACGGGCCATGTGCTATGGTTGGTGTTCTGGTTGCCAAACTGATTCGTGCCATCGGTACACGCGCCGAGCACGATGTTCCTTGCATCACATTCAAAATATCGATAGAAGCTGTTCAACGCTCTCCACTGGCTTCCATCCTTCACGTGTCTCAGCTTCGGATCATCTCCATCGTCGGCCTTCTTCCTATCCGCGTGCCAGCGCATTAGCTTTGCTTCCTTGGGATCTACAAAATACCTCAGAGACGGGAGTGATCGGTAAGTACCATACAACTTACTGGGGATATTTCTTCCCGGCCTTCCTGTATCGAGAAGCATTGCACACCAGACAGCTTGTTTTTTCCGCGTGCTCCTTCCGATAAATTATGCAATCGTTGATGCATGCATGGTATCTAACGTGTGGCGGATCAAGAGAGCACACGATCTTCTTGGCCTCATCAACACTAGTAGGACATAGATTACCCGCGGGAAGAACATCCTTTAGGTACTTGAGATGCTCATCGAGGCTAGTGTTGGTCCATTTGTTTTTAGCCTTCGTCTTCAGGAGTTGGAGCGTGAAACTCAAACAGGTCACCTCAGGATTTCAACCATCATACAATGGAGTGTTCGAGTCTACCACCAGTTGCTCCAGCTTAGCCTCCTCTCTAGAAGGAGCTCTCTCATTGCCTCCTTGTGAAGCAATGCTTGAACATGAGGGTCCCGCACGATTGAACTTAGTACCGACGAACTCTGCTGTGTGGAGTCCATGTCGTTCTCTCCGCCGCCATGTCAGGCCCCTTCTCCTCTGCCATGTCCGGTCCCTTCTCCGCCGCCATGTCCGGCCTCTTCCCCGCTGCCATTATCGATCATCTCTTCTTCTTGCCCCATGTCATCATTGCCTGCCCCGTCGGCATCCTCAACATCGTCATCCTCATCTTCAGTTATCCACCGAGTATAGCCATCCATGAAACCAGTCATGAGCAGGTGCGCAATGATATGACCATCGTCATAGGGGTCGAGCCAAACTATTCCTTTGCATTTTCGACACGGACATAAAACTTCTGTCAGGTTATTTTCTTTCATGTCCTGCACCGCCGACCGCAACCACCTGTCCACCATCGTTCCATTGACCATCACGAACGTCTGCACGGTAATAATAAAACAAATTGATTATAAAAATGCATGCATGCATCAAAGTCATACAAAAATTCGGCATGACCTTCCCTAAAATAGGACATATATGGATCTAGAGTTTGCTCGAATTACCGAAATGGAAATAAATCGACATTTCGGCAAAACATGGGCAACTCAAAAGCACAATTTGGCGTCAACTCATGCCACACACACAATTTCCATAAACATGCCACACTCAGAAGCATGAAATTTTAATCACCTCTATCTCGAGATCGAGCACACGGTGGAGATGATGTTGTAGGGAGATCAAAAGTGCACAAAGCTCTTATTGAAAAGATAGATCTAGTTAGGGGGAAAATAGGTCACTTAACTATATCCTACATCTACCTAGCTACCTAATTTGGGAGGATACAACTTGAACTAGTGGAGGGGGAAGGAAAAAGAGAAAGGAGATGCATTTATGGAGGTGGTGTAGTTAGGTAGGAGTAATGAAGAGAGAGAAAGGTAGATAGAAGAGGGAGAGTAATGGGGGAGAAGTATTGAGGAAGAAGAAGAGTGAGAGGGGAGCATGTGTGGGAGGTAGGGGAAAGGGAAGAGAGGAGGGGGAGGGGGAGGGACGGGTGGGGAAAATGAGGTGGGTTGGTGCGGATTACCAGTAGTGCGGGAGCTAAAACGCCGTCTTTGCTAAGGAAGTAGCAGCAACAGCGCTTTGGGCAACGGCGCCATCGCTAACGGGACCAAAAAGTGTGGATATTTGAAATTTAGCAAAGGCGACCTCGTAAAAAGCGCTACTACTACATCCATAGTAGTAGCGCGGCTCATGACACAGCTGCTGCTAAATGGAGTTTGGTGAACACCGCCGGTCGATATTTGTAGCAGCGGTTTACACCGAAAGCGCCGCCATCGCTAAAAACTTGTCAGTAGTGAGTTTCTCGTACACGCGCTACTACTAATTAGCAGCAGCGCTCCTTTTTGAGCCACGCTGCTGCTAGGACTCCGTGTATAGGCTTTTCCCTAGTAGTGGCACCTGTGATGGTGGTGTAGGGGAAGTGCAGTCTTCAAGTACAGAGCTACATTCAATATCTTCACTTAGGCTTTTTGTTTCTTGAGAATCATGTGGAGAGGATGAAATTGCATTCTTTATAAGAGTAGTGTGTCTCATATTAATCCACGGGCGTGACTGTCTCATCATAAGCGATAGATGCAGGATACATAAGAACAGTAGTTTGATGTAAGAACATGGTGTGATAGGTAGATGTAGTACGTACCAAAAATAGGAAGGCATGTCATATTCACATGTATAATGTGTAAGCTAAGGAGATACAATTTAACAAATTAGGAGCAATACAAGCTAGGCACCATATGCAACATGCAACCAGATATCACACTGCCATGTTAGAGCAAGCACCTTGGGTTGTGGAGTAGGGGAGATGAGATTTGGAACTAGCACTGTAGTACGAGTAGCAGGAGAATCTGCAGAGATCATCTGTTTCGGTTGCTCCAGAGGACCGCTATCATTCCGTGCCTTCGTCCTTTCATATTTTGCCTTATCAAGTAAACACACAAGAAAAAGGAATGAAATTCGCACTTCCAAATTCGTTGATTCATGATACTGACGAACACAACTATTATGTATGGCAACCACATTGTAGGAGGATGGAATATGTATGAAAAACGCTAAGCAGAAGGCATTTCAACAAATTGGAAGCAATGCAATCTAGACACCATATGAAAGATCCAACCAAAATCACACTACCAAGTTAGATGTGTCTCATTATAAGTGGCACTTCAACAAATTAGAGGCAATACATATTTGAAATGATATGCAAGATGCAAACAATATTACACTATCAACTTGAAGGTGTATCGTCAGAAGTGATTGATGAGGGATACACAAGAAAAGTATTTTGATATAAGAACATGGTTAATAGAAAGACGTAGTATGTACCAAAAACAGGAAGGCGTGTCATATTCACAGGTATAATGTGTTAACTAAGCAGATGCAATTTACCCTAATTAGAAGCATTACAAGGTAGAGACCATATGCAGCATGCAACCACATATCACACTGCCAAGTAAGAGCAAGCACCTGCGATGGTGGTGTGGGGGAATTGTGGTCATCAACTAGAGAGCTATGTTGACTATCTTCATTTAGCCTTGCTGTTTCTTGAGAATCATGTGGGCAGGATGACACTGCACTCTGTAAACGAGTAGGGCGTGTCACAGTAACCCACTAGGGTGACTGTCTCATCATAAGTGATTGACGAGGGATACAAAAGAGCATTAGTTTGATGTACGAACATGGTTAATAGACATATGTAGTATGTATCAAAAACAGGAAGGCATGTCATTATCAAAGGTATAATGTGTAAAGTAAGGTATGCAATTTAACCAAATTGGAAGCAATACAAGCTAGACACCATATGCAACATGCAACCACATTTGACAGCCGCAAAGTTAAAGCAAGCACAGGATGGTTGTGTGTGGCAATTGAGATCATCAATCGCAGAGCTACGGTTCTTGTCTCCAATCACGACACTGCACCCTTTAGAGCGCTCAAACTCTTAGTGCTTATATTCGAATTACACTGGAGCGACTTCTGTCTTTTCTTTTCTGCATTCCTCAACACTGCGTCAGAGCCTGAAAAACCGATGCATAATGGTAGCAGATAGTATGGGTGAAGTGTGTGCACAATTAGTACAGTGTAAAGGTAGCAGATAGCAGGTCGGTGAGAAATAAATGACGGGAGACATATGATAGCTCTACAACATACATGGCACACTAAATTACTACAGGATTCTATGAAAATAACAGTCGACTAAAAGCAAATAGGTCAGTCCATTTTTTCTGCAACGTCCGATGTACAAAGAATGGGCAGATCGCCTTCATCTACCTCCAGCCAGTCAGTGTTGACGATCTTCCTCGAAACGCCAGTGACCACCGGCCCAGTCTCCTGCCTGCACCATCCCCTCGACATCACCGCACCGCCATGCTTGGCACCGCCCCCCGACCATCCACTCAAGCCCCGCCGACCTCCAAATCGGGCGCAAGCAGCTCCTGCGCCCCACACCCCTATGGTAGACACCGATGCGTCGCTTCCCCGGTGAACAGGCGGACTAGGTGCTCCGTGCGCCTAAGCGGGTGCTACTTTTTTTAATTGCGGTTCGACTGACCCTAAATTGAAATCCAGGCGGGCTACTGACCTCTAGCAAAGGTGAAATAGTAAAGGGAGGAAACATTGTGCATTTAGTATCACGAAGAAGATGCATTAAGAAGTGATCAACTAGTTTCTTTCGTTGGATGAATCCGGTGTGAGCAGAGACGTAAGATTTGCATGAATAAGGGAAGAGGAGTACCTATTTCTGCTGGCAGTGCTGTGTCCTCCTTTTCAAGTGATCTTCTTGTGGTTCGCTGGAAACGAGAAGTTGTGGAGGACGGTGGAGCCTTGGACGAACCCATGGCCAAGTTGTTGTGTGTGGTGCGGTGGCCGTCTGTCGGTGGCGGGGAACCTGGTCCGAGGCGGCGAACAATGACTTAGCGGGAACAACTCCGGTGTGGTGGACGGTTGCGATAGTGCAGCGGCAGCAGTGAGGCGCAAGACGGCGTGGTCGGAGTGGTTCTGGTACAGCGCACGTTGGCGTCAGCGTCATGGAGGCAGCTCTGCCTCGGCTTCAGGTGCTAATTCCTTGAGGGCGTTGCGGTTACGGTTGCGTTGGACGACGATGTTGGGGTACCGGCTCCGACGTGATGAAGGAGGGAGGCAGTGGATTGGCTGCGATGGGGTGGAGGACGGAGGAGGCTAGGGTTTCGCGGCTGGTGGAGAGGGTGTTTTGGCGCCCACGGAGTATGAATGGGGAAAGGAGGTAGGCGGGGAACTAAGGGGGAACAATGTTTCGGTTTGAGACGCGCTTGTTTGAAATTTGGGGAAAGTTACACGAGTATATATTAAAAAAATATCCAACTTACCTCAGTTCATGCATGGTTCCAGATATAATCTCCTGGGTTGCAAAAAAAAGTTAGACATGCGTATGGATATATATAGCATGTTCAAACGCACAACAAAGATTGATGCCCCCTTTTACATCTGATTTACAAATTCCATTATCTCGGGTTCAAATAGATGAATGCACTTCCTATGAATTCGAATCTTCGAAAACCCCTTTATGTTGAATTCGACGTGTATTCTATTTCGTAGCTAGCAATTTGGAATGTATCCATGCAAGTGACAAATGTATAAAGTGCTTCACACTAACAACATGGAGTGCACTAATTAATGTTTATATATGAATTGCAAAAGCATACATTGCCTGTATTTCAAACCGCTCTCACTCTATGGATCGATAATATGAAATAAACACATGCACATGCTAGAATTCAATAGAGTATGGGTGTCTGATAGACCGATTTTTGTCCATACGCAATTTCCAAAATTCAGGATCTCATCCAAAAATAATAATGCCATTGATTTTTTAATTTAATGCGTAGAACCGCCTTTTACACGTAGATGCACTATGCCTCGGCCCGTTCTCACAAACGCATTATATATCTCTCTATCTAGCGCATAAGTGCACACACTTTATATGCATCGGCATTTCTCTTTCACACATGCTCACAATCTCTCTCGGGGTGTCGGGGTGTCTCACGCACATGCTCTCTCTGTTTCTCTCTGTCTCTTTCTGACTACTATATATGTACCACTCTTTTCACTAATCTCAGTTGGAAAACACTATTTCTCTCACATGCATATATACACACACACGATCTCTACTAGCCCTCTATATGCACCTATATGTGCCTTGTGTCTCCCGCACGCACATTATCTTTAGGCCTCTCTCACACACATCCCCCCCGACGCACCTCTTTCTTAGTAGTTAGGCTGGATGGTAAAATGAGGCAAAGTTTTACCCTAGTTCGGACCCTTGCAGTTGAAGAAAAAGCCTACTCCTGATCAGTATATTAGTGATAGGGGTGTGTACAAAGTACACGTGAATACCAGGCATTGTGCGTGTGTGTATACTATCGACGAACTAGCCCCCGAGCTTCTATAACATACTAGGGGCCTAGGGTTACAAATCATATATAGTCGGATTATCACCAGTGGGGATAGAGTCCTCTGCGACTCCGGTAGCTTCGTGTTGTACGCCGAGTCCTCCACATGGGTCTTCGTATAACGCGTCTCGGTCCAACCTATATGTGGCGCAGGATGGAACCGACCCATGAGTCTTCATGTTGACCCACCACAACTAGAAATCATGTGCCCACCACACCACACACGCAATCGGCCACTAAGAAAATAAGCATATACAATAGTACAATGTTATACATGAAAGTTAGTTGCATGGTGCATCCAAAAAAATTTGTTCTGCATAATGTTAGCGGGAAATAGAAGCGAAGGGCATATCTCTCCTTGTCTCCATCGGACACCCCCTCTTTCCACACCACTTTCAAGTACGCACACAAACTATCTCTCGGCCCTCTAAAAGTATGCATGCCAACGACACATTCACGCGTGACGTTCAATGTATTTCAAGCTAAAGCACTATACGGTCACTGGACTTTAGAATATGCTCATTACGGTCACCTTATACATTCTCGTGGTGATCATACGGTATCTAGCTCACGATATGTCTCCATATTGCATTTGGTGCGTGCTCCGTATTTTGTTGACAACACTTACGGTCATTGTATTTGAAGCGAAAGCACGATATGGTCACTGGACTTTAGAATAAGCTCATCATGATCACCACATAAATTTTTTGTCGTGCTAACAAACATGTGGTTGGATGGTTAGGAGGACAGTGGTTTTTCGAGCCCGCCAAGGTTAAAGTCCCGGTGCTCGCATTTATCTTGTGTTAGTATTTTCCGGCGATGTGCGTTCAGTGGGAGGAGATGTTCCACTCGACTATGAGGCACCTATGGTGACTTCGTAAAATCTCAAGATCATATGCTGGCCCACTCTCTCGAAGGTGCTCATAGTGGTAGGGTCTGCGTGTGTGCGCTTATAGCGGTGAGTGCTTGCGCGTATATATGAGCCCTTGCATCTGTACCGTGTTAAAGAAAAACATGTCATGATTATACGGTCACTGGCTCACCCGTATAACTTAATATTTTGTTGATGACACAATCAATTGACCAGTCAAACATTCCACGTGGCGCAACTAGTGTTGCACCATCGGGTCGCATAACCGTGGGGCCCACCTGTCAACCCGTATATGAAAGAAAAAAATGTTAGTTTGAGTCATCTTGTGTTAATAAAATAGGAGTACATTTTAGGGTGATCATACGGTCACTGGCTCACCATACAGCTCCGTAATTTGTTGATGACACGATCAATTGACTAGTCAAACGGTCCACATTCAGCAGCGCACATTACCATAGGTCCCACCCGTCAGTGCGTATATGAAGGCCATAAATGGTAATAAATTAGTGGTCGGTGGGTTTTCGAAGTCGTGAGACCTCTGGTTGGTAGTCGCCGACGGTGGGGGGGGGAGGGCGTTGATTGGGCGGCGGTGTGGGGATCACCAAAGAAAAAGCTTCGGCTGGGGCTAGAGGATGGCGGTGCGGCGGACCGTGATGGGGAGTGGTTTCGGGGCGGGCGGGGGGGGCCCCGGCGGTACAACCGGGGGGGGCTGGCGGCTCGGGGGGTGGAGTTTGATGATAAACTGGAGGCCTTTGACTTCCTATCCAACGGCTGGAAAATCTAATGACCATAGATGAGAATGTCAATCGACTGACGTGTAGCCTCAACCCGCACGTACACATGCACACACGCAAGACACGCACGCATGCAGGCGTGCACCACTGACACGTACACATAACGAACACACACACGCATGCAGTTGCGTGGTTCAGCAAGTCGCCGCTCCAGGCCAGCTCAACGAGGAGCGGCGCACGGGCGTCGTTGCTGCCGTCCACACCGCCGCCTCGTACCGCATCTCCCGTTTCTGTGGCCAAGACTCCCATGCCGGTGGTCGCGCCATGCAAGAAGCGACAGAAGCCGGGTGCGCAGAGAGCAACGAGCCGGTTGCCAGCGCCTCCGCGTCCGCCGCCATCATCGAGGAGAAGTAGAACACGGAAGGCCGCCGCTGCTTGGGTCCCATGAAGGCCACCGCGGAGGTGACGCTGGCGTACACAGCAGGTGTCTTGCCGGATCCTTTTGTTGCGAGGACCTTCGTCGACCCCGCATGGGCTCCACGGAAGCGGGAAAGCCCCCTTCCACCATCATCTTCGGCATCAACCAACGTTATCAGTTGGGCAATGGGAAAGAGAGCCGTCCTTTGCGCTGAATCATATACCTCTGGGGCTCCCGGCAGTCCGGTGATCGTGCTGCCGAACATGAGGAACACAAATCGATCGGCGGGCGACCATTTAGGCCAGGTATTATATACCTATGCTGTCCAGAACTAGCACCACGTAGTTCATTTGAATGTAATGAAATCCGTCATGTTTCTATGAAAATCCGGTATTTTATATGATTTCCGTCGTTGTTTATATGAAATATCATTTTGTTTACGTGTTTGCGTGAATTTCGTCCGGTTGGTTGAGTTGCTGTCATAATGTGTGCGGCTACGGTTGGATGGATTAACTTGCGGGTCGCCGGTCGATTTGCAGGCGGCTCGGGTGGCATGGTGGGACAAAATAAAACACAGCTCGTGCGAGCTCGTCTCCAACGTGCGCGCCGGAGGATGCATGAGCACCCGAGCCATTCCTCGTTCATCGGTGCCAAAGGCACCGGTGGATGAAAAAGTCGCCAATATTTTGGCACCGATGCCCACGACACATCCAAACAGCCCCTCCCAATAGATTCAAATCCCTTGTTCACCGTGGAATTTTTCCATGTGTTGTTTTCATGGACTAGCAAGATGCCCGTGCATTGCACGAAACATCAAGATGCATTTTTTTACAAACTCCCGCATGCATGCAAGGGATAATTAATGTCCTCCTTTTCTAGTACTACGAGGCAAACACCATTAATATTGCATCGATTAGTTTTAGTGGCCTTGTATATCTGCAAATTGTAATTTTTATAGTGGCCCCTTGTATATAAAACTGGAGGGAGAAAGAAGAGAGATAAGGTGAGGAGGAGTGGGGCATGGTGGTAACTGGTGGTCGGACTGGGCGGAGGCATGGGGATGGACAACGCATTATGTCTAGGTTTGTATATCTCTCACACCCACCCACGTAGGTGGGGGACATGCACGAAGAGAAGAGGTGCACGGACGGCGCACGTACTCCCGTCTCTTTCCCAACCGCACCCGCGCGGGTACACGGTGAAGCTCACTTCTGTACGAAAAGACAGCCCACGTGGTAATTTGATACGTGTACTGGTTGTCCACTTGGTGGAGGGAGGATCGTCTACCACGGGTGAACAAACAAATTGTGACTTGACGTGTTATGTTAAAAAAGAGGCAAACCATTTGGGGCCTACCTTAGAGGCAAGGCTCTATACACTGGAGTACTTTTGATGTGTCCCGTCAACTCGCAAAACGAGGAGAAGCTTGCTTAGTACGCCGTCTCCCCCGCCCATGGGCGCGGTGGCTCACAGGATGAGGTGAAGCTTGCTTAGTACTGTACGCCTTACGCCCGCTCCCTCTCCCACGCGCACGGTGGCTCGCGGGACGAGGAGAAATTTTTACTACTCCCTCCGTTTACTCCTCGTCCCTACTACCTTGGTTAGAGAGATTATCATATTGTTTGGAATATATATGTCCTTTAGTACTCCCTCCATTTACTTATACAAGGCCACTATAAAAAATACATTTTGCATCTATACAAGGCCACAAATAGTAATCGAGACAAAAGTTACTACTCCCTCCTTTCTAGTTTATGGCTTAATTTCAAAATCTCTCCAACCAAGGTAGACGGTGAGTGGTCGAATTAATTTCGTAGTTTGCACAAGTAATTAGTACGCTCGTTTTTCTCAAGAAGTTATGTTTACCGAGGCATTAATTAGAACAAATGCATGAATGACCACTAAATTTCCATGAACTTCTACATGCATTGGTGAGTTTTGTCTTGACACTGCTTGCATCGGGTGATCTAACGCACCTCGAAATCCAACATGTGATGGTACTACTAGTAGTAGTAGAATTGAGACTTATCAAACGGAAAAACGAATTTTTTCTAGATGAGCCCTATAAACCCTAGTGGGTATGTACTCCGTAAAATCAGATTTTTTCCAAAACTAAGTCGCTCAACCTTTATTCTCTTGTTTCCCTTCCTGCCTCCTTGCCTGGAACAGACTATGCCAAACTCCCCTGCCTGCCGCGTGGGCAAAGACCCGCCCTCGCCTTTTTTTAGTCCGGGTTTGTATCGATGGATCGCGCGAAGTAGCAAAAACCCAAGCCATGTCTTGTACACTCCTCCGTCGACGCTCCCTTTCATGAATTATGTACTTCCTGTCGCCGACATGTGGGACAAATAGCAACCGGGTCGACGTGTCAAGCACCAAATAACAGTGCAGAACAGCAGGGGGGACGCACCCCACTCGTACCGACCCAGTAGTTGTAATGAGCAATGAGACGCTAAATCACAATGCGGCACCTTTCCAGACGGACGAGGCAACCATTATTTCACACTTCAGTTCATCATCATCTCAAACCACGTAGTATTGCTTCCACCTCAACAGGGACACGCGCATCGCCTTGGTACATAAAGACACATGGGACCGCATGACAGGCCATGCTCCCCTGCCGATCGCTCGGTAAAATCACCTCATTTTTACTATACTTCCTCCGTATCGGTTTACATGGCATGCACATTGTTCTAGGTTGAGAATTTAACTGGCTATATATGTGATGTAACAGTACTCTAGCTTTTTAAAAAATGTATACTTTTGTACATTAGTAGTATCGATGGATTGCGCCATGGAGAAAAAATTGAATTTAAAAAAAAGGTGGTACATATAGAGAGCGCTCGTCGCCAAATTATGCATATAGTACTATTAAAAAGCTAGTACGTGCTTAAACAGGGTGCTAAATGAAATGTAAGAAATACTAGTTTGGACGTACTGAAGAGTTAAAGTAACGAGAAGAAACATAACATAGTTCTGCTGGGGGCTCAGCAGAACACACCCGTCAAATTAAACTAAGCACACCTGAAATTAAACTATGTAACTAATCTGGTAGACACTGCATTAGAACCACCATGAGCAATGACACTTCCACCTTACTCGGAGTCCTCGTCCACGTCCTCCACTTCGTCCTTGTCCCTCTTCCTCTTGGCCGATACTTACTTTCTTGAACCGCACACTTGGCTCTTGCTCTTCATCCAACCCTTGTAGATACTGAAACAAAGGTAGCCATCCATTGCAGCGTAGTGGATGTGGTATATATCTAGTACATTCCGCAATCATGCATGATGATGAAACGTGTACTGAGGTTTCTCCAGTTTACCATACGAAGGATGAACCATGGCTCCTCCCAGGGTCAGCATTGAAGGCTGGACACTAGAAGGCAGTAGCCGATTCTTCTGGAGGTCGAAGGGGTTTCCTACAACGAGGCATATCCGAACCAGGACATCCTTGTCGTTCCTAAAGTCTATAGTAACGAATTTAACTAGGTTGCTCTTGAGGAAGTTCTTAAAATCCAGGCATTCAACGTCGGCCTGGCATATGTGGTAGACCAAGCATAAGTCATGCACGCAAACCTAGATCACGACGGGCTTCTTCCTCTCTTCTCCTTTCGATCCTTCTATCATCCCAGTACTGTGGTGTACTCAACATCTATCCCAGCGACCCACTCATCATCTGAGTTTTCGAACATGCATCTGAAGCGAGAATGGAATCCTTTCACCGTCGCGGAAGAACGGGTGTAGATGACGTCGAACTCATCGCCAGTGATGGTTCTAACCTTGTACACACCGCCGATCATGGAGATTTGGGATGCCATGGATTTGGGAGGAGGGTTAGGATTAGTGGAACTGCCGTAATGTGAAAGGACAGGACGACTAGGAGCGAACTGCCATAATATTAAAGGACATGCGAGGGGCAGTAGGAGCAAACTGCCCGGCGTCTGAGCAGCAGGGTAGTGGCTTTCCATTCTCCCATGATACGGGATTTCGAGAGCCCTTGGATATGAGATCGAACGGTTGCATGGCGTGATTCTTGACCTATGGGTGAATATCCTATCCTGGAGGGTTATTTTGCAAATTTTCAGCAACTTAGCATGCGACCGTTCGATCTCGGATCCAAGGGCTGCCAGCAGCCCGTATCATGGGCATGCCTACCACGACCGTCGCGTCGCTCGCGCGGTCGCGCCCTTGGAGATTTAGCACGGTGCGTTAGGCTATCTGATGTTGGCATGTCATACATAGTCATAACTTAGTCACTCATACTACAACAAGGTTAGCTATAAGGTTGGCTATATGTGTATTTTTTTACTTCTCTCTATCTCTTTCTTCGTACTCCCTCTGTCCCATAATATAAGAACGTTTTTGACACTAGTGTAGTGCCAAAAACGTTCTTATATTGTGGGACAGAGGGAGTAGTATTTATTGCATTTGCCAAGGAGTGACTGATGTCTACTACGCAACCTTTCTTCTTGTAGACGTTGTTGGCCCTCCAAGTGCAGAGGTTTGTAGGACAGTAGAAAATTTCCTTCAACTGGATGACCTAAGGTTAATCAATCCGTGGGAGGCGTAGGATGAAGATGGTATCTCTCAAACAACCCTGCAACCAAATAACAGAAAGTCTCTTGTGTCCCCAACACACCCAATACAATGGTAAATTGCATAGGTGCACTAGTTCGGCGAAGAGATGGTGATACAAGTGCAATATGGATGGTAGATATAGCTTTTTGTAATCTGAAAATATAAAAACAGCAAGGTAACTAATGATAAAAGTGAGCGTAAACGGTATTGCAATGATAGGAAACAAGGCATAGGGTTCATAGTTTCACTAGTGCAAGTTCTCTCAACAATAATAACATAATTGGATCATATAACTATCCCTCAACATGCAACAAAGAGTCACTCCAAAGCCACTAATAGCGGAGAACAAACGAAGAGATTATGGTAGGGTATGAAACCACCTCAAAGTTATTCTTTTGGATCGATCTATTCAAGAGTTCGTACTAGAATAACACCTTAAGACACAAATCAACCAAAACCCTAATATCACCTAGATACTCCATTGTCACCTCAAGTATCCACAGGCATGATTATACGATATGCATCACACAATCTCAGATTCATCTATTCAACCAACACAAAGTACTTCAAAGAGTGCCCCAAAGTTTCTACCGAGAGTCAAGGCGAAAACATGTGCCAACCCCTATGCATAGGTTCATGGCGGAACCATGAAGTTGATCACCAAAACATACGTCAAGTGGATCACGTGAATATCCCATTGTCACCACAGATAAACACGGCAAGAAATACATCAAGTGTTCTCAAATCCTTAAAGACTCAATCCGATAAGATAGCTTCAAGAGGAAAACTCAATTCATCACAAGAGAGAACATGAGAGAGAGAGAGAGAGAGATCAAACACATAGCTACTGGTACATACCCTCATCCCCAAGGGTGAACTACTCCCTCCTCATCATGGACAGCGCTGGGATGATGAAGATGGCCACCGGTGAGGGATCCCCCCTCCAGCAGGGTGCCGGAATGGGTTCCTGAGAGGTTTTTGGTGGCTACAGAGGCTTGCGGCGGCGGAACTCCTGATCTATCTTCGTCTTCGATGTTTTTAGGGTACGTGGACTTATATAGGCGAAAGAAGTCGGTCGGGGGAGCCTCGAGGGGCCCAGGAGACAGGGGGCGCGCCCAGGGGGGTGGGCGCGCCCTCCTATCTCCTGGCTTCCTCGAACCTTCCCTGGCTTGAACTCCAAGTCTCCCGGATCATATCCTTTCCAAAAATCACGCTCCCGAAGGTTTCATTCCGTTTGGACTCCGTTTGATATACCTTTTCTTCAAAATACTGAAACAGGCAATTAAACAGCAATATGGGCTGGGTCTCCGGTTAGTAGGTTAGTCCCAAAATTAATATAAAAGTGTATAATGAAGCCCGTAATCATTCAAAACAGATAATAAAATAGCATGAATGCTTCATAAATTATAGATACGTTGGAGACGTATCAGCATCCCCAAGCTTAATTCCTACTTGTCCTCGAGTAGGTAAATGATAAAAGAAAAAATTTATGAAGTGTGAATGCTAGCAGGTGCACAAGTTTGATCAATGATAATTTCAAGCACCTTTTCTAGCATAATTATATGTCATAACAGTATTTCATCTCATAAAACTTCTCACGATCAAGTAACAAACTATTCACAAGTTAAAGAATAGACCATGAAATTTCTTGAAAACTAGCAAACTTCATTCTCAGTCATCAAACAATTACAATTCATCCTATTTTCAGGAACGGTCTATGTCAGAGCTTTGATTTAGCAAGCACCACATACTCAACTATCATATAATCTTCCACAATTGCTAACACTCACGCAATACTAATGGTTATGGAGTCTTAATCGAACACTGAGAAAGATAGGGGCTTATAGTGTTGCCTCCCAACGTATTCACCTTTGGGTGATGTCAACAATAATAGTTCATGCTAACTTAAATCCAATTGGATATATATATATATATATATATATATATATATATATATATATATATATATCAGGATCTTTCCAACACGATGTGCTTGCCAAAGGATAAAATGGAAAAGGGAAAGGTGAAGATCACCTTGACTCTTGCATAAAGTAAAAGATAGGCCCTTCGTAGAGGGAAGCAGAGGTTGTCATGCACTTTTAAGGTTGGATGCACAAAATCTTAATGCAAAAGAATGTCACTTTGTATTGCCACTTGTATATGGACCTTTATTATGCAGTCCGTCGCTTTTATTGCTTCCATAACAAGATCGTATAATGCTTATTTTCTTCACACTAATAGATCATACATATTTAGAGAGCAATTTTTATTGCTTGCACCGATGACAACTTACTTGAAGGATCTTACTCAATCCATAGGTAGGTATGGTGGACTCTCATGGCAAAAACTGGGTTTAAGGGTATTTGGAAGCATAAGTAGTATCTCTACTTGGTGCAAGGAATTTGGCTAGCATGAGGGGGAAAGGCAAGCTCAACATGTTTGAATGATCCATGACAATATACTTTAACTGAAATGTGAGAAAACATAACCCATTACGTTGTCTTCCTTGTCCAACATCAACTCTTTATGTGGCGACCGATTCTCCGGGTGTTAATCCCAGAAAAATGGCCCTTGTGCTTACCAGCCCCAGGATAACTGTTAGCTGATAATGCACTAACTTGATACAGAAGACCCAAGCAAAATACAATTTGTAGTACAAGACCATTCTGGCTTGTGAGTAAAAAAAAGGTTTCTAAGGTTGATGGCGGAAGCGGGTTATGAAATATCCTCGTCTATGGGACTCCATTTCCCACAGGAACAACTGACCAGGATAACTCCTATCTTCGCGTGGCTACTATCACCGTTGCTTAGGTTCTGGGACTGTCATCGCAACGCTCCTCTCCAAGCAAGGAAATCTGGCGAAGACAATAGCCAGGGACAAGCCAGTGAGTACTTTGAATGTACTCGCAAACATAATGAACACATGCATGATTTAATAATGATGTGCTGAAAATATATTATGCTCAAGACGTTAGTCACATGAGATAAATAAAACTCTCATGCGTGCAAGCATGTTATTTGTGAATATAAAATAATATGTTAGTATTAAAATCATGAAGTAAATAACATAAAGGACTTCAAAAGAAATGCCACAATCGGGCGTCTGAGCGACACCGCATAAAGGGCTTATAAATAAACAAGAACAATGCCGCAGTCGGGCGTCTGAGCGACACCGCATAAAGGGCTTTAAAAGAAATGCCACAGTCGGGCGTCTAAGCGACACCACATAAAGGGCTTTAAAAGAAATACCACAGTCGGGCGTCTGAGCGACACCGCATAAAGGGCTTTAAAAGAAATACCAAAGTCGGGCGTCTGAGCGACACCACATAAAGGGCTTTAAAAGAAATGCCACAGTCGGGCGTCTAAGCGACACCACATAAAGGGCTTATAAATAAACACAGTGAATATCCAGGAGGTAGAACCATCCCAGGGATATACGACCATACCAATAAAATCATGGGTTAGTCAACAATAACAATAATAATCGTAATTATCATGATCCAAAATCTGTAATTTCAGTTAACAGTTTAACAGTTTCGCCTCCGAAGACCGACACTAAGACCGACACTTGACCCATCCCAAACTGTAATCCTTAACCATGGACACGGCTATTCGAATAGGTTTAATGTCTGCAGAGGGTGTACTCTTTACCCACGAGTAACGGATTCCTTTAGTCCATCGGGACTAATTCCGCCTACGGCCCTTTTGTTGAGAACACACCTAACTTGCACACACCAGCTTAACTCACATGTGTCTGGAATCACCCACGACACCTGTTAAGCAAAACTTTAAGTGGGGAGGCCACAACCTCGACGTAACATGGGATCACAAAATTTATACCAGCATGGCTGGAGCTACCCCTTTCGGCTACAACCGAAACACCCATGCTCCCGGACCGGTGGCATGACTACCGGATGCCTCCAAAGATCTTCCACCACGGCCTCTCTATACGGTGTGTGCTAGGAAAGGGTTAGCAACTTATTGAACCGTACCCTACTTGGTGTAGGGACGAGTGGTAATCTGAAAGCAAGTATGGGGAGTTATCGCACAAGACTCGATCTACGGTCGACTCAGGAGGTTGTAATATTTCCTGCATGATTAGTATAACAATGCATATATTACAAACAGCAGATAGAAACACCACACGACATATCCCCCTCATGCCATACCGGACACGTCCGTCTCGACGGAGGACTAGGGGCAAGACCGTGTCTACCCAAGACAAGGGCCTTCCCGGCTTTCCTCCCGGTATATGTGAAAGGCATATGTCGGTGATTTCAATCACAATCATCTCAACTTCATTTGCATGAAACCTGTTAACATGCACTCATGAGTAGGAACACCTTCTCACATAAAATGATGTATGCACGTGTCGGGGTGGTGTTGTCACCAGGCTAATGCAACACACACACACATTTCACCAGGGTTCAGAATGCTTGCCTTCACGTCATGGGAAAGAAGGGTGCACCCAAAACATCTTGAAATCTTCAAAAATCCTATTTAAAAAGAATATATTTGAATTAATACACAAAATAAAAAAACACAAAAAGTTTTTTTGAAATTTTTTCAAATAACTCTTAAAATAAACTAGACAATATTTGAGAGAGGTAGCAAAAAGAATCAATTCATTTGGAGTTGTATTTAAAAAGTTATCGACAGTCAAAGTTCTGGTCAAATCTAATTTTAAAATAAAACAGAAAAACAGAAAAACGGTTCAATTAGACATGTACATGTCGAAAGCGTAATCTGGAAATACGCTTCCACTTACTCTGCGTGGACCGTGCATGGTCACTGACAGTCGGTCCTATGTGGCCCACTAGTCAGGTTTGACTAGTCCGCCTTCCTTCTTCTCCCTCTGTCCCGAGCGGAGGTGGGACTCCGGCGACCGTCGCGGGCGAACGGTGGGTCCTTGTGGGAAGCTGATGGCGGGGATGGATCCATGGTCGAGGTGATCTCACTGGTAGCCACTGAGTCGTGAGGACGGCGTGAGCTGCCGGCGAAGCCAAGCGGAGGAAAGCTTTGGGGCGAAGTGGTTTTGGGGCCGCGGTGGTTCCCGATCGAAATGGAGTAGGGGGATGCGATCACGGGAGGAAGGGAAAGTTCCTGGTGGAGAGAGTGGAGAGGGGGATGCCTGGATGTGCTGGAATGGCCTGGTTAGTGGCGGCGGCTGGAGTTGCCGGAGAGGTTGAAGATGGCCTGCTCCCCTCCAATTGGCGGCTAGGGGGGCACTAGCGAGACGGTGTGAGGCTGCCTGCGTGCGGGTTTGAGCTCGGGGCCTCCTTACATAGCGTGGCCTGGTTGGTCCGAGGCGGCCGGCGATAAGAACAATGGCGAACCGACGCGTTACAGCAGCAGCGAAGTCGTGGCGCGACGGAAGCTAAGCGACACGCTTGCGGATGAGTACGATACTACTCACAAGGGCAGGTGGCGAGCAGGTGGCTTTGGCGGCGCCGACCACGGTCGAACTGCTAGCGGCGGTGCTAGCCGCCACGGCCATCTGGCGGTGTGGCGCTGTGGGGTGCCTGGGGTGGTCGGGGTGGCTTGGCGGTGCAAGGGGACACGGCGAGCTAGCCGGGCAGTTTTTGAGTCTTGAGGTGTGTGGCGGCTCGGTGCTAGTGGGTGCCAAACGCATGCTCTGGCGCGCCCGAGCACGCCCGAGGTGTGCTCGGCCGAAATGCCGAGGCAGTCTAGAGAGTTCCAAACCACAAGGGAGTTAGCGAAGGGGTTATGGGCTAGGGTAAAACCTTAGGACATGCTGGGTAGGTCAGGAGCTCAAGCTCACAATGTAAGCTTGAAATCATGCCAAAACTGGTCATGCACACAGGGTGTTTGACAAAATGCCAAAGGCACCTAGGTAGCTCTTGGAGTGGCCAAACTCTGCAGAACAGTGTCTCTATGGATATAAGAGAGAGTGGTGAAGTCAGTTTGCAAAAGGAGAAACTTGCTAGTGCAAGTTTTGCAAAACTTCGATTACTGGGCAGGGAGTGAGTGGCATCATTACAAGGACCAAAAGTGTTCCAAATAGAGCATGCTCCTGGACTAAGGGGTTTTGCAGGGTTGACTACAAGCATGAGAAAACACAAGGTCATTAGAGCAAGCAATAACAGAGTTGTAGTAGAAAACACAAGTCTGGTCCAGAATGAAAAAGAGGCTGTTGCACTCAAATCTTCCAAAGAACATCACTATGCTTTTGCATAAAGTTGAATGGCATGCTAGCACTGATATACCATAATTTTGGTGGAGGCTCTAGGGAAATATTTAAATGGGTTGTAGTGCAAAAATGCCCACTGGACCAGAGAAGCAAAACAGGTGTAAAAATTCAAAATAAGCAATGAAATAATTTTATTAATGCACATAATTGATTTAGAGACATCTCATGACCTCTCCAAATTTTGGTTTAAATTTTAAGTGATTCTATCAAATGAATGTAGTACAAACAGACCTCAAAAATTTAAAACAATCCATTTTAATGAATAAAGCTCAGGATGAAAAGATCTAATAAATAAATCCACTGATTAAGAAAATGTTATAATGAGCTGGCATAAAAGTCCCATATATTTTGGAAAGCTCCACTTGGGAAAAGATGCAAAACTCCTTAACAATAAAAGAAGAGTTCTGAAAATCCACAGAAATAAAAATTTAAAACTCCTGGCAAAAATTTTAATATCAAAAACTTGGCCAGAAAATTTGGGGTGTTACACTTTAGCATGTAATACTTAATGAGTGCTCACAGTTATAAAAGATGTCTAAGATAGTATATTTATATGTTAAGTCTCTCTTCCTTCAATATTTTTTAATGAATTGTTCAAATGACCAATACAATGCTTGCTAACCTTCAATAAATTTACAACCTCTACTTCTTAGATGTGAAGTCATTACTCCCCATGGGATAAGCAAATGAAACATATATAATTTCAGATTTATGACATTCAACTCATTTAACCATTTACTCATAGGATATAAGTGAAGCACACGAGTAAATGAAAAACTACTCCAAAAAAATATAAGTGAAGATCAATGAGTAGCTAAATAATTATGCAACTATGTGAAGATTCTCTCTCATTTACGAATTTCAGATCTTGGTATTGTATTCAAACAGCAATCAAAACAAAATAAAATGACATTGCAAGGATAGCACAACTCATGTGAAGAAGCAAAAACATAGGCTCAACCGATACTAACCGATAGTTGTTGAAGAAGAAAGGTGGGATGCCTACCGGGGCACCCCCAAGCTTAGATGCTTGGGACTTCTTGAAATATTATATTGGGGTGCCTTGGGAATCTCCAAGCTTGAACTTTTGTGTCTCCTTAATTCCTCTCATATCATGGTTTCTCTTTCTATCAAAAGCTTCATCCACACCAAACTCAACAAGAACTCGTGAGATAGGTTAGTATAAACCAATGCAAAACCTTATCATTTTATACTGCAAAAAATCACTAAAATTATTATTCCACATTTCATACTAAATGCCTCTTCATATTTAACACTCCTATCCTCAAATAGAATCATTAATCAAGCAAACATATGCAAACAATGCAAACATAACAGCAATCTGCCAAAACAGTACAGTCTGTAAAGAATGCAAGAGTATCAATACTTCCCTAACTCCAAAAATGATGAGAGAAAATTCCCACTGTATTAAATTTATCATAGCTTATTATGCAAAAGGTTTCATCATTATACAATTCTCTGAATTTTCTAGGTAATTTTTGCAACAACGGCAAACTTTCTGATTTCAAACAGCAACATGTATACTAGCAAAATAAGCATGGTAAAGGCTATCCTTGACATTTTATTGAAAATAGAGATGCAAAACATTATTATAAATAACTGCAATAAAATACTAACAAAAGAAAATTACGCTCCAAGCAAAACACATATCATGTGGTGAATAAAAATATAGCTCCAAGTAAAGTTACCGATGAATGAGGACGAAAGAGGGGATGCCATCCGGGGCATCCCCAAGCTTAGGCTCTTGGTTGTCCTTGAATATTACCTTGGGGTGCCTTGGTAATCCCCAAGCTTAGGCTCTTTCCACTCTTCATTCCATAGTCCATCGAATCTTTACCCAAAACTTGAAAACTTCACAACACAAAACTCGACAGAAAACTCGTAAGCTCTGTTAGTATAAGAAAATAAAACCACCACTTAGGTACTGTAGTGAACTCATTATAAATTCATATTGGTGTAATATATACTGTATTCCAACTTATCTATGGTTCATATCCTCCGACACTACTCATAGATTCATCAAAATAAGCAAACAACACATAGAAAATAGAATCTGCCAAAAACAGAACAGTCTGTAGTAATCTGTATCAAACGTATACTTCTGGAACTCCAAAAATCCTACAAAATTAGGTAGTCCTAAGAAATTTGTGTACCAATCCAGATCAAAAAGAATCAGATCAAGATCACATTTGTGTGAATTAACAACACTAATTTACTGGGTGCAAAATTTTCTGATTTTCAGCACGATCAACACTACTATCACCGTAAGCTATCCTAAAGGTCTTACTTGGCACTTTATTGAAACAAAAGCTATAAAACATGATTACTAAAGTATCATAATAATGAGGACACACAAAAACAGTAAGGGTAAATATTGAGTTGTCTCCCAACAAGCGCTTTCCTTTAATGCCTTTCTAGCTAGGCATGATGATGGCAATGATGCTCACATAAGAGATAAGAATTGAAACATAACGGGAGCATCATGAAGCATATGACTAGCACATTTAAGTCTAACCCACTTCCTATGCATAGGGATTTTGTGAGAAAACAACTTATGGGTACAATAATCAACTAGCATAGGAAGGCAAAACAAGCATAAGTTCAAAACTTGAAGCACATAGAGAGTAAACTTGACATTATTGCAATTCCTACAAGCATAAGTTTCTCCCTCATAATAATTTTCAGTAGCATCATGAATGAATTAAACAATATAACCAGCACCTAAAGCATTATTTTCATGATCTACAAGCATAGAAAATTTACTACTCTCCACATAAGCAAAATCCTTCTCATTCGGAATAGTGGGAGTATCATAAAAGACTTGAATACTATAAATTGTTTCCACATTAAAAGAGTAATGTTCAGCAAAAAGGTTAATCATAATCATGACAAGTTTTATAAACAGAATCATCACTACTTTTTATAGCATAAGTTTCATCACAATAATCATCATAAGTAGCAACTTTGTTCTCATGATAATCGATTGAAACCTCTTCCAAGATAGTGGAATCATCACTAAATAAAGTTGATACTCTTCCAAATCCACTTTCATAAATATAATCATCATAGGTAAGAGGCATGCTATCATCATAAAAACTTTGCATATCAAAACTTGGGATTCTAAAAATGTCATCTTCATTAAACATAGCATCCCCAAGCTTGGGACAAACATTAATTTCAGCAAATATATTCTCAAATATTTCATCCTCATCAAACATAGCTTCCCCAAGCTTGGGCCCTTTCATATCATAAGCATAATCACTCTCATCATTAAAAATATGGATAGCACCAATAGTATAGAAATTATCAACATCACAATCAGTAGTAGGAGCAACATCATTTGGGAGGGATACCTTTCTACCTTTGTTGCTCCTTCTTTTCTTTATTCTTCACATTATGTGTGGGTTCAACCTTCCTCTTTGAGCTCCTTATTGACGAGATTGGTTGAATAGAAAGTTCCTCCTCGTTACCTGATTCATCATAAGAAATAATAGGAGGATATTGGGAAGTCTCTTCCCTTTCATTAGTATTCTCATCATCTTCTATTTGCTTTCTTTTTTTAGGCAATTGGCAATATACGGATTTTCAATGCAATTCTCCGCACAAAACATATAAATCGTCTCTAGATCAAAATCAAGAAGTTTATAACAGGCAAATTCTGGAAGGTGCTTAATTAAACAATTCATTTCTTCGTAACCCATAAGCAAACTAAGTTCATTATAATGTGCAAGGGAAATCAAATCATCACAATTTTTGGACATGATTCGATCACGAAACAACTTGCATCGGAGATGTAAATGACCACTTTCATTGCAAAGTTCACAAGTACGGCCAAGGAAATATAATTTTTCAGCACTCTCCCTTAGCCTTTATTGCAACAATTTAGTTTGTACATGCTTATGCCTCTTGCAATATCTATCTTCTCTATTTGGTGTATCTATGCAAACCCAATGCTCTCCACAAAAATCGACATGCTTATAGGAGACATTTTCATCATAACTAGTGCAATCATCATTAGTACTATGGATATTCAAGGAGTTCATACTAATAACATTGAAATCATGCTCATCATTCAAAGATTTAGTATTAAACATTCTATAGATTTCATCTTCTAGCACTTGAGCACAATTTAACTTTTCACCATACTCACGAAAGATATTAAAAAGACGAAGCATATGAGACAAACTTAACTCCATTTTTTTAGTTTTCTTTTATAAACTAAACTAGTGATAAAACAAGAAACAAAAAGATTCGATTGCAAGATCTAAAGATATACCTTCACGCACTCACCTCCCTGGCAACGGCGCCAGAAAAGAGGTTAGTTGACGGGGTGTGAGTATCGCTTACCTAGCCTCACCGGCAACGGCGCCAGAAAAGAGCTTGATGTCACTACGCAACCTTCTTCTTGTAGATGTTGTTGGGCCTCCAAGTGCAGAGGTTTGTAGGACAGTAGAAAATTTCCCTCAAGTGGAGGACCTAAGGTTTATCAATCCGTGGGAGGCGTAGGATGAAGATGGTCTCTCTCAAACAACCCTGCAACCAAATAACGGAAAGTATCTTGTGTCTCCAACACACCCAATACAATGGTAAATTGTATAGGTGCACTAGTTCGGCGAAGAGATGGTGATACAAGTGCAATATGGATGGTAGATATAGGTTTTCGTAATCTGAAAATATAAAAACAGAAAGGTATCTAATGATAAAAGTGAGCGTAAACGGTATTGCAATTATAGGAAACAAGTCATAGGGTTCATACTTTCACTAGTGCAAGTTCTTTCAACAATAATAACATAATTGGATCATATAACTATCCCTCAACATGCAACAAAGAGTCACTTCAAAGCCACTAATAGCGGAGAACAAACGAAGAGATTATGGTAGGGTAAGAAACCACCTCAAACTTATTCTTTCGGATCGATCTATTCAAGAGTTCGTACTAGAATAACACCTTAAGACACAAATCAACCAAAACCCTAATGTCACCTAGATACTCCATTGTCACCTCAAGTATCCGTGGGCATGATTATACGATACGCATCACACAATCTCGGATACATCTATTCAACCAACACAAAGTACTTCAAAGAGTGCCCCAAAGTTTCTACCGGAGAGTCAAGACAAAAAAGTGTGCCAACCCCTAGGCATAGGTTCATGGGCGGAACCCGCAAGTTGATCACCAAAAAATACATCAAGTGGATCACGTGAATATCCCATTGTCACCACAGATAAACACGGCAAGACATACATCAAGTGTTCTCAAATCCTTAAAGACTCAATCCAATAAGATAACTTCAATAGGAAAACTCAATCCATTACAAGAGAGTAGAGGGGGAGAAACATCATAAGATCCAACTATAATAGCAAAGCTCGCGATACATCAACATTGTGCCATAGAGAGAACACGAGAGAGAGAGAGAGAGAGAGAGAGAGAGAGAGGTCAAACACATAGCTATTGGTACATACCCTCAGCCCCGAGGGTGAACTACTCCCTCCTCGTCATGGTGAGCGCAGGGATGATGAAGATGGCCACTGGTGAGGGATCCCACCTCCGGCAGGGTGCCGGAACGGGCTCCCGAGATGTTTTTGGTGGCTACAGAGGCTTGCGGCGGCGGAACTCCTGATCTATCTTCGTCTTCGATGTTTTTAGGGTACCTGGACTTATATAGGAGAAAGAAGTCGGCCGGGGGAGCCCCGAGGGGCCCAGGAGATAGGGGGCGCGCCCTCCTATCTCCTGGCTTCCTCGAACCTTCCCTGGCTTGAACTCCAAGTCTCCCGGATCATATCCTTTCCAAAAATCACGCTCCCAATGGTTTCATTCCGTTTGGACTCCGTTTGATATTCCTTTTCCTCGAAATACTGAAACAGGCAATAAAACAGCAATATGGGTTGGGCCTCTGGTTAGTAGGTTAGTCCCAAAAGTAATATAAAAGTTTATAATAAAGCCCGTAATCATTCAAAACAGATAATAAAATAGCATGAATGCTTCATAAGTTATAGATACGTTGGAGACGTATCAGTGACCTCTTCCAATGAAATGGTGCTTAGATGAGGTGCTAAGGGCATTAAATGGCTTAGCAATCAAGTCCCCAATGCATAGGTGCTTATTTGTTTTTTGTTGCTAAGTTTGCTTCATTTAATTAGCTATAGACTCAAAATTGTCTTTTCACCTTGGTACATGCGCTTAGCACTGTTTCTTCCTTGAGTCACCAAACTTGCCACATCAGACTTTATGCCTATGTTGCAAGCTTAGCACCTATAGGAGCAAGTAACTACTACAATAGTGGGCTATAAGCCTGCTTTACATGGCATTTTTGCATATGTGGAGGAAAGAGGTAAGGAAAAAGTGGAGAAGTGGGCTCTCATGCAAGAGCCAACCTCTACTACATGGTGGAGCATTGGGAGAGGCACCTGTATGGAGGTGGTCAGGAATCGGGAGACTCACGCCGGTCGTAGCACCGCAGTTGAAATGATAATGGCAAGTCAAATCACGGGGGCCCACCTGTCCAGCAGTAACTCGCTGTCAAATCACACAACCCTACGTTTCCGGCAGCCTACTCCTTCATCTGCTCACGTCTCTGACGAACCGACTAGGTGGAACTGCCACGCCTACCGCGCAGGAAAAGCCCCGCCCTCGACTTTTAAATACAACTACATCCGCTTAAGAATCTAATGATATACTTTTTGTGACATAGTAACTCATATTTAGTTAGTCAAATGGATGACCTAGAACTACTTGCACGCCCTATAAAGCAGGGCGCCTAAAAATGAGGCCAGAGGTTAGTTCAGCATGTATCTTTGTAGATCAATATAGTCAGGATTCACCAAGGAGCAAAACCAAGTGGTAGGCTGCTCCTGTCGTGTTGGCGTAGCAACTCAAGCAGGGTCAGTCTGCACACGAAATGGCAACACACTTAGAAGGACCCCTTTGGCCGACATGTGGCTCATCCACCGCCTTGTTCCACATGTGATGCACCAAATTACAGTTCGGAGCAGCGATTGGAATTGGAGGCACCCGATCGTTCTTGCGCATGATAGTAGAAAATGAGCGATGAGGGGTCAAATCACAAAGCCCCACCTTTCCGCATTAAAATTTGGATGACGAAGAAACCATCATTTCATTCTAGGGTGCAAGATCATAAAGAAAAGAGAAAACAATGATGCGTGCGGCAGCTACCTAGGGCACCCTAGGGTAGGGTTATCCACTACAGATCCTTTTTTTTTGAAAGCGCCTCCACTACAAATCGGCTTTTCCCTAGTCCTCTTGAAAAAAAACGGATGATGAGTGCGGCGGTAGGGTTTGTAGGAGTACTACGACGTGCGGGGCCACATCATAGTAAACGGGAGAAGGATTGAGTTCGAGTCGACGCCTTAAATATGTGTGGGCCGCTTGGTTTCTGAGGAACGAGGCAGCATTTTGGGTCCGGGGACGGTGGAGATATAAATGCATTACAAAAAAATGTGGACGTAGGTTCGATGAAAGGCAATGATGCATGGGCCCTGCATTTTGATATACCTGAGGCCGCATGAAATTTGCTACTCTACTCAAAACTAGTAAGGTACACATGCATTGAATGCATGAGATTTCGGAACCAAATGATGAATAAATACACACTATATCATGTAAAGCTTTGAGTCATATCTGCATGATGTAGATGTTCGTTTAGTTCTTATAGTTCATCTCATTCAAAATCAATTAGTTCTATAAAAATGTTAAGATTCATGGGGTTGTGCATTGTAAAGCATAAAGTAAAAAAACAAATAAAGGCAATTCATTTTAAAAAAATCAATTATGATACAGAAGATTCTAGAACAAAGGAGAAGTGCTTGTGTTTTGAGGTTTGTGCATTATGCTTAAGTTCAACCATGGACTCTTCTAAATTGCACATGTGGCAGATCTGGTGGAATGTTGATGATATCCAACGGCCAGTAGTGCTCGGATTTGCCATCTCTGCACTTTCGAATTAGCTTCATCCAGTGACCATATTTCAAAGTTATTGGCACACTATATAGTTCTTGTGCCATAGTTGCATGACTTGGAAAAAAGCTACTAGTGGGTTGTACTAGCTATTTAGGAATAGAAGATGTATACATGGAAGTCGTAGGGAAAGAGATGACATGGAGTATCTCAATTCCTATGAGTAGGGATTGGAAAAGAGATGTCATTTGTTTCACATCATAGGAACTTTTCTATTGAAACTAGGGATGACATGTATCTCAATTCCTACGAGGAGGGATTAGAAAAGAGATGTAATTTGGTTCATATCATAGAACTTTTCTATTGAATATACGCTAATGTTTAATTTCCTTTGAAATTAAGGGAGCATAGGAATCCATTCATATGAACCAAGTGGCTCTAAAGCTATAGAAATGATATCATGTTTATTTCCTTTGAAATGTGGAGTATATGAATCTATTCCTATGAACCAATTGGCTATAAAGGAAAAAAATCCTATAAATATCATATCATATAGAGTTCCTATGATATTCCTCGACACCAAAGGATGGTTGAAACTGTTGCGGGTGATACGATGGTATTTCTTTGTAGACTCCTCCCCCATCTTTATAGTTACCTCTCGAAGATGAATGAAATGATATATACAGGGTATTCTACATGTGCAATTTGGTACACGAAAACTCTGTAAAAGTTTGTGAGGTTCGAATTTTCAATAAAGCTATATGCACTGCATTTTGGAACGGAGGGAGCATACGACAGTTGCTAACACTCACGTGGAAGATTTGTGTGTAGGAGGAGTAGCTGTTTTGTTAAATGGCATGGCAAAACTAAAACTATCGGATGCCGATCTAACGGTTCTTATGGCGTTCGTCAGGAAAAGGCTTGTGGAAAACGTTTGTCGGATAATGATTTATGGACACATGCATTGCATTGATATGTGCCCCCTATCTCTCACGCACACGCACCCTCACGAGTCATGACTCTCCCGAGTCCTCTCACAGACTCGCACCCACCGTCTATCTGCAGGTAGACGTCACACACACATGTTCTCTTCACACCCTATCCTCAGAACTTCTAAAAAACAAAATACGTCACGCACATTTTATTTTAGCTCACACGTCACACACTTATACTATTACTCTTGCGGCAAATGTTGTTTGGGCATAGTATATTGTACTCTCACGTAGAGAAGCGGTGCACGCACACACTAGTTCTCTCACACCCACTCGCGAGTACACGTAGGAGCACATTTTTTTGAAGCTGGTACAACAAAATCACTCCACTATATATATATATATATATATATATATATATATATATAAGCAGGAGCCTTAGCGCTTGCTTTACTAGGGTTCCTCTCGTTCACTCTCTCATGCTCTCCAGATCTAAGCAAGACATAGGTGGCCACACTCTCTATCAGCTCACGGCTGGTCACAAATCCGGTCGGACAACCTCGACCGGGGCAGGGGTGTAGGTGCATCGTTCACGCTATCGTCGGCGGCGAGGGAGGAGACCAAAGGCTGCCCACGCGTCCCGATCGACGGCCGCGCCTTTCTCTCCGAGAGAGCGCCGGCTCGGGAGGGCCTCCGACCCCTTCTTCCTCCCTGAGGTGTTGTGGCCAAGATGCGGCCTCCTGACGCTGTCTTTGCCACATCCCGACGACCCTCAGGTATATAATCCTTCGAAACCTGCCTTGATGTATTGCCCCAGCTCCATTCGTGTGGATCTTTTTCTACTTCCGTTCGCTGTTCCAAAGCCACCTAGACTTTTATTATTATTAGAGGTAAAGCTAGTTCATACAGTCGACTCTAATAGTTGGTTCAAACAGGGAAGAAAGTGGGAAAGCTGTAGCATGAATCTAGGACTTGGTTCTAAGAGGAAACAGGGGAAAGTAGTAGATACTGGCTACCCAACCGGTCTCTAGGTTGAAAAGACGAAGAAAGCATGGTGGATGGCGAAGGGTGGGGGGAAGTGGACCTATCTCTTGGTTGAAAAAGGAAAGAAAGTGACGGGAGTTGGGGGACAACTCAAATGAGAATGAGCTGGTCTAGATTTCCTGTGCTCACATAGGAAAATGTCGCCGAGGAGATAAAAATGGGACAAATGCAGACATGATGCCTGAGTGTTTGCCGCTCTCGGAAGCCACATCTGCCTCACCACTTTATGCCCCTGCTGTCCCTACACCCATATCGCTACCGTTAATGTAAAATCACATGAAGCATTAAGCAATGCCACCTAATGTCACTATATGTAATGGTCTAGTGCCATCGATAAATTGAAGCAATGCCACCACCATTTTATGAAGTGCTTCCGTCTTGCTTTATTTCCCATGAATTGTGTTTTTGCAGTTACACTTAAATCTCACACCGCTAACATTGCTTCATCCCAGTGGAACTATATATACAAATTTGATTGCACATTTACAGACCATGTGCTACTCTCATGACAGTAATACTAATCTATTGTTCCGCATGTTAATCTAGTTACAGTGTTGATGTGATGAGATGCTACTTACTTAAGGACTCTTCATACTGTAAATCTAGTGCCAATTATAGCACAATAGATGCTACTATTAATCATATGGCACTGCAAATATCTGTCACTGTTTAAATAACTGTATTTCGTATTTGCGCAAACAGGGATGTCTGTCTCCATATAGTTTCGGGATGTCTCTCTCCGTATCATTTCTATCCGTGCAATCAAAAGCACACACCTCGGTTTTAGTAGAACTGTGCAAAATGAGATGGCTATCCCTCGTTGTCTTCGTCTAACCACCCGTCTTCCAGGTATTCCTACATTGGTAGTTACTAGGTATAATGACCAACACAATCTAAATGAAGTTGATTCGTACGTTTTACTTCCTGATTGCAGTGTAGGGACAAGCGAAAACAACTGCACCTAGTTCGGAATGCACTTTCTACCAGTTCATCCATGGACCAAGGACTAGCTGGCACGGCTGACGGCGGTTTTCTGGACAGGTGCACGGACAAGAGGCATTGTGGTCTGCTTATTTTTGCAAATAGAGGTGCTTAAATTTAGTGGAATGCACAAGAATTTCACACTGGTCAAGATTACCTTTGCATGGTTCAGTTCAGCATTCCAGCTGAGACCACAATTATAATTGGTTATTCTGGAACGAGAGAACCTAACCCTGGATGGTGGCAACAAGAAAAAACCACAGTGAACTCCAGGAAATTTAAGCCTGCCGGGAGTCCCTTTGCTCAGAGAAGCCTTGCTTGTTTTTTCCTGATTTGTAAACCTTCTCACAACTTTGTCTTTTGCTGTGAACTAGTATATGTTTGTTATGTTCTATGAATCATTGAGATGTATAAAATTGCTTAACTTATGATTTTCAAGTTTTTTATGAAGACGAGTTTAATGTGAGTGTTCCACATGAGCGCTGGACTAGCGAGTGAACGTTTGGAATTTACATTGTGGCCTCAATTAACTGCATGAACCACTGTAACAAGATACATAGTTGCTTATATGTCAGACATCAGATTGTTGATTGTTAGCTGGTCGATAGCCTAGTGTTGAAGCGAGCTGAGCCAAAATGTGTCATGTTTTGCACAACTGCTTACAAGTGGGGTAGCACCAATAGTGTTTACAAGTACTTATGTATACATCGGCACACAGTTCTCGAAGGAGTGCTCTATTTCATCAAAACACACACTGGTCGTATGAGGCTGGAATATAACTCTTCATTGGTATAATCGCAAATGGCTTCCAGGATCCAACAGCCTAAGAACTCTATTTTCCCAGTGCGTATATTCAGGTCATCCGCCTCATAGCGAGTGACATGTACAACCACACAATCCTTGTCTGCATCAGGGCTCTAACTGAAACAGAAACAAATTTTGAATTACTTTTCAGTATAACAAACACAAGTTATTTAAACCACTATGTATAACATGGCATCGAAGCTAATAAAATTTTGCATTATTCATCACCACATACTTAGATGAAAAAGCACAATCGAGATCGGCAAAGAAGAAACCATCTCAGTAGTGGCCGTGAGTGTATCTGGGGTCGGCTTGGTGGCCGCCTCCATCTTCTTGGAGCTCTCTGCCTCGTGGGGATTAGCCTCCCGCGTCTGCTCCAATATCGGCAAATCTTTGCCTGGTTCTCCTTAGTCCATCATGAAAATGGCGAATACTAGGAGACCTCTGAAAGGAAAACACAATCGCAATGACAATGAAACAAAAAAGAGAGTGAGATCGGTTACTGCTTTGCAAAAGTTCTTTTTTTCTCTGAACGAAAATATACCAACATCACGGATCCACTTACCTTCCCTTCGTTGGGAGAGAAGAACAGTGGCAGATGCGAGTGTTGCCTTTCTTGAAGACGGTGAGGGAGAAGGGGATTCAGCGAAGAGTGAAATGATGGTTGCTTCGTCCGTCAAACTTAGACTGCGGGGAGGTGGGGTTTTGTGATCTGACGGCTCGTTCTTGTCGGCCTTCTGACCGGGTGACTCTCACTTTGCATACTGCCTTCTAATTTGGTGGATGGCATTTGGGCCCGCGCGCTGCATGGCCCGCATGTCGGTGAACAAAAGTATAACGACATTCAGTAGAGGGAGACGTTTCATTGACCTAGGAGGAGCCAGAAGCGGTATTGTATCCACTGTACTAGTAGTAATTGTTTTTCTGGGTAGCTGTAGAGTATCTCCACTTTACTAGTAGTAATTGTTTCTCTGGGCCCAAGACAAAAAAGCCCATCCACACTAGTAAATAGTAAATTCAATTAAAAGCCCATATATTTACTGAATGAGAGGCGCTACCCACACCCAGCACACCGGCCCCCAAAAAAACCTAGGTGCTCTTCTTCCTACTCTCTCCCACCCACCTCACGTCAGCTTGCTCCACTCGTACCCCCAAATTCCTCACCTCACTCCTACAGAAAACCCCAGATCCCCTTCTTCCTCACTACTACAGAAAACCCCCAGCTCCGCTTCTTCTTCACTACTTTTCTACAACTAGGCTCGTCATTCGTTACTCTGCTCAAATCCGTGAGCAGCCATAGCGCCCTCGAGGAAAATGGAGTCGGCTGACCCCAGCGCCAAGAAGATGAGGCTCCCGCCAGCGGCGACGCCTGTTGTAGATCCCGCACCCGGCAGCATAGGGAGAAGTGGTGACCACGCCCCTACCGTATCCCAGGAACTAGTAGAATCTCGGGTGGAACACATCAGCGGTCTCCCGGACGCCGTCCTTCGGGAGATCATCTCGCTTCTCCCCACCAAGGATTGCTGGCGCACCCAAGTCCTCTCAATTCGGTGGCGCCCTCTATGGCGCACTGTGCCCCTTAATCTCGACCGTCATCAGCTATCTCTCTTCAATGATTTTGAAATCCCCAGAGCCATCATCTCCTCCCACCAGAGCTCCGTTCAAAGCCTCTGCATCTCGTCATGCTACCTGAGCAAGCATACCATGCCCTGCACGGTGGACGTCTGGCTAAAATCCCCTAAATTCACAGAACTACAGTTGCTTGAGTTCTACTATTCCCCTAGAAATCACATACCACATACCGAACACCATGTACTTGTGCCCTCATTACCGATGTCCATCTCGCGGTTTTCCTTCTCTCTCCACACTGCCAGCTTTGCGCTATGCTACCTACCAGACAATCTGGTACTAAACCTTCGACTCCCATTTCTCAAGAAACTTTCACTTGTGCGGGTTCGTATATCGGAGGCCTCATTGCACAGCATCATCCACTCCAGTTGCCCTGCCCTGGAGTGCTTGGTGCTTGTTTTCACAATTAGAATCGGTTGTCTCCAAATAAAGTCGCCTAACATTGTAAGAATTGGAATTTCGTTTGACAGAAGGCATCTCATCATCCAAGATGCCCCTTCACTTCAAAGGTTGATCCTTGATTCTAGTTATTCATCGTTGCAAATAACCGTTCTCTCTGCGCCTAAACTGGAGACCTTGGGTGTAATACATGATCTGTGTGCTCATTTCAGTATGGTGTTTGGCTCCACAATTCTTCAGGTACTTTATATTATCATCTATACTTGTTATCATAAGATGCATTTTAAATTTCTGCGCATAAGGTATATATCATCTTGGAGTACACATTTTTTACTAATATTATGTTCTATGCTCAATGAAGAGTTTCTCCATGGATGGCCTATCAATGGTGCTGGACTCTGTCAAGATCTTATATATCCAAATGAATGGTTTTGATCAGATGAAGATTATTGGCTTGCTGCAATGCTTTCCATGTCTGGAGAAGTTGTATATAAACGTGATAATTTCATGCAAATTGGAAGCCCGCATATAGTGTACTAGAATTAACCTTTGAACTGTTGCTCTTTCGACACTCTTTTTTTAGACCTTAACTGTTTTCAATCTTCATGTCTATTTAGGCAACATGATGGGGTAAGAAAGTTATAACCAATCGGTGGATTCGTAAGCATCGGGATTTTCTCACTTCTCATGAGATTTGATTGAGGACAATAACGCTAGAACGATATGTAGCCAACCATGCAAACACTAGATTTGTCACAAACTTCCTGCTGAATGCGAGGTTACTATTGTCCATCAGGCTTATGTTTATCAGCAGCATAGTTTTGACGGATGGGTATGTCGAAGAGCGAAAAAAGGAGTTTCAGGTGGGCAAAAGAGCTTCTGAATGTGCCGGGCTTCTATTTACAACATATTGTGGTCATAATCCAGTAAATTTTATGACCCATGATGTTCATTCTATGTACCTGACCGATCCATTTGACTGTGACTGCTGAAAACAGTGATGGAGTTAGATGTTGTTGCCGTTTTCAACCTGGGGTTTGTTGTAAACCTGATGAACAATTGACCCTCGTGATTTTTTATAGTTTGTAAGCTGGAGTTAGATGTTCTTGCCCTTTCAACTCGGCTGTGACTATCATATTTTCTTTGAAACAAGGCAAATGCCTTGCCAATCGTTTACTTCAGAGTGAAATATTGTAACAAATCCCAACCAAGGGAAATAACATCACTCTCGCCGGCTGCTTGAGCTCACTGTGCATTATAGAAGCCAAGTGATTAGCCCCCACCAGCACCCACAAATTTATTTTGAACTAGCACATCAAATGGGCTGTAAATTTTCGTAGGAAAGGCTGCATGACCCTGACAGATTTGGATTTTAACATTTGGGACCCGCGAGGAAATAGCCTATCCAAGGTGGTGTCGACTTACTAGCCAGTCAACAAACGATTCTTCCTACCAGCCGTTGGATTGACATCCAACATTTGTCGTGTATCTTCTATCTCGTGTCTTCTTCTTCCTCTAGCCACCCAAACCAAACCACCCCGTCGGCTCCGTCTGCTCCCGCCTCCCATGGCTGGCTGCACCTCCGCCACCCTACCGTACGTACCCTCCAACATTGGCCAGTCCCTCCCTCTATTCCCCCACACTTCCTGTTATTCTCCGGCAACGTCAGCCCCAACACGCACCCGTACCCGAACCAGTCAACCCTTGTACTCCCCTCCGCCTAAGACTGGATCGGCGCATCTTCCGCGGCTCCTGTTTGTTCCGTCCGAGGCCACGCTATCGTCCTCCGCCTTGCGGCCTTGGTTCGCTCGCCATGCGCGGTGCGCTGCCTCTTGCGTTGTCAATGTCGTCAACAACCGAGAGGAATAAGGAGATGACTATACGTGGAGAGGATGACAGTAGGGACCCACCAGCGTCATGGCAGTACGCAAGCAAGTGCCTCTATAATACAAGCCCAAAAAATATGGTTCATCCTAATGGTTGGACATCGGAGGCTCACGCCATTGTCAACGTAGTCAATAAACGAGAGAATTACACTACGAGCGGCTGACGCCAGGGACCTAGCAGGTCGCGCAGTTTTTTTTGTTTTGAGGAACAAGCAGTTGCTATTTATACTAGTTTTAGTGATGGATCAGGGTAACAACTGGGCTGTGCGGGGGCTGTGGCCCGTCTAGCTAGGGTTTTATTTATGTTTACCACATCATGAGCCCAATTGTGTTTTTTTTTCTTGCTGAAAATGGCTAGTCCAGTTCTATTTTTTTGAAGAAATACCCAAACGAGGCCTACTTGCTTTATCGGCCCTGCTGGGCTACAAATCTTTCAAGGCGAGGAGAGTTTCATTCAGTTTGCCCAGAAATGGGCTGTACATTTTTAAAACACATCAAACCGGGAATTAGTTTCAATTTTTTTCATTACAAGATTTTAAATTCCATTGATCTTTATGCGTGGACAATTAGTTGGATTTTATATTTATATAAATTATTTTTCAAAATAGTTTGAATGTGAATCGATATTTCGGGATTAAAAACAGTTGACTGCACCGAAATATGCAAAATTTCGTAACTTTTTAACCATGACCACAATATGGGGTGTAATGCTAATAAAAATAAGATGGGCTCCAATTTTTTTTTTAAGAATTAGCAAATGGGTTGTACATTATTAGAAATAATGGCAGATGGGATGTATGTTGTTTTCCACATATTTGAGGCTGACTTGCGCACCTACTACATGTTGACGCATATGCTTTCCTTAAAACAGGTTTACGTACACGCAACGCCCTGTCAACTTAGTCAACACACGAGAGCAGTGACTGTTGGATGTCCATCCAACGGCTGTCGTGCTTCTTCAATCTCCGCTCTTCCTGCTCCAGCCGCTCAAACAAACGCCGGCGGGACTGCCTGCTCCCTCCTCCCACGACTGGCTATGCTTCCACGCAAGCCTCATGGCCCCACCGTACTCCCATCGCTGGCCTAGCCATCCCTCTCCTCACCCACACTTGTTGTTATTCTCCGGGGACGGTACACAACCAATAAACCCTCGTACTCCTCCGCGTGGGAAACCACTGCCGAGTATTCCCTGGCTCCGTGTCGTTCCCTTCCTAGGCCTCGCCGCCGTCCACCGCCCTGGTGCTCTCGGTGCGGCCTGGTCAACGTGGTCAATAAACGACATCCATCGGAAATGGACTATACATGGAGAGGCTGACAGCTGGGTCCACGGCCGCACGCAAGGAAATGCCTCCTTATTACATGCAAAATAATGATCCCTCCACCTGACAGCTAGGACCCACAGGAAGGGCCTCTGTATTTCATGAAAAAAGCGTTCCCCCCGCTGACAGGTTGGACCCACTAGCTATATCTTCGCACGCAAGGAAGTGCCTCCTTATTATGCACAAAAAAATGAATACCCCCTGCTAGCTGGGACCCACCATAGTGGGTGGCTGACTTGTGGATCTACTAAGTTGATGGGGACGGATGGGCTTTGTCAACTTAGTCAATAATCCAGTGACCGTATGATGTCCATCCAACGGCCATAGTGCTTCTTCAATCTCTGGTCTTCTTGCTGCAGCCGCCCAAAGCAGCGCCGGTTGTGCCGCCTGCTCCTGTCACCCGTGGCCGGCTGTGCTGCCGCGGAGGCCTCACCGCCCCCATACTACTCCCACCGCTGGCCAGGCCATCCCTCCACTCACCCACACCCCCTGTTATTCTGCGGCGACGGCAGCCTCACACCGCAGCCGAACCAGTGAACCCTCGTACTCCTCTCCGTGTGGGCATACACTTCCGTGTCTTCCCCGGATCCGCGTCTTCCCCTTCCTAGGCCTCGCCTTCGTCCACCGCCGTGGTGCTCTTAGCGCGGCATGGTCAATGTGGTCAACGACCGACTTCCATCGGAAGAGTACTGTACATGGAGAGGCTGACAGTTGTGTCCACGGCAGCCGCAAGGAAGTGCCTCCTTATTACGCGGAAACTAATTATTCCTCCACCTGACAGGAGGGACCAACCAGATGGGCCACCGTATTTCATGAAATAAACGTTTCCCCCATGACTGCAAGGACCCACCGGAAGGGCCACCGTATTTCGTGATAAAATGTTCCCCCCGCTGTCAGCTTGGACCCACCGGAAGTGCCTCCTTATTAGGCACAAAAAATGAATACTCCCCCTGCTAGCTAGGACCAACCTTGGTGGGAGGCTGACTTGTAGGCCTACTAAGTTGATGGGGACAGAGGCCTTCGTCAACTTAGTCAATACGAGCGATTCTAGCTCCAGTGACCGTACGATGTCCATCCAATGGTCGTAGTGCTTCTTCAATATTTGGTCTTCTTGTTCCAGCCGCCCAAAGCAGCGTTGGTCGTGTCGCATTCTCCTGCCTCCTGTGGCCGGCTGTGCTGCCGCGGAGGCCTCACCGCCCCGTACTATTCCCACCGCTGGCCAGGCCCTGCGGCGATGACAGCCTCACACCGTAGCCGAACCAGTGAACCCTCGTACTCCTCTCCGTGCGGGCTTCCGCTGCAGCGTCTTCCCCGACTCCGCGTCGTCCCCTTCCTAGGCCTCGCCGTCGTCCATCGCCCTGGTGCTCTCTGCGTGGCATGGTCAACGTGGTCAAGGAATGACTTCCATCAGAAGAGTACTGTACGTGGAGAGGTTGACAGCTGGGTCCACGGCGGCCGCAAGGAAGTGCCTCCTTATTACGCACAAAATAATTATTCCTCCACCTGACAGCAGAGACCCACTGGACGGGCCACCATATTTCGCGAAAACAATGTTTCCCCCTGACTGCTGGTACCAACCAGCTACATCTTCGCACGCAAGGAAGTGCGTCCGGGCAAAAAAAAACGATTCGCCCCCCTGACTGCTGGGACCCACCAGCTACATCTTCGCACGCAAGGAAGTGCCTGACAGTCGGGACCCACCTGGTCGAAGCGTATGTAGCATTGTCATTCTGGTCGCGAACGTGTACGTACATACTGGTCGATGTAGAGGCGCGCACGTGTCGTAGTAGAGGCGTGCACGTAGCATGTCAATGTACATACAACGGCTAGGGTGCAAGAAAGTAAATACGGCCACGTACGTACATACGGGCAGGGTCTCGAACGCCTACTCGCGCATACGTACGGCCAGGGCTCATGTACATGGCTGGGTCGGAACGGAGAAACTGCGTCGTCGTCGTGTTCATGGGGAGGTAACGGAATGTGTCGTGTTAATCGGGAGGCAACAGAATGCGTCGTGTTCGTCGAGAGGCAACCGAACGCGTGGGAGCCAATCGGCTTGGACGGAACAGGCGATGGAAATGAGGCCTGGCGTACCACAGAACGGAGGAAATGGCCTTGTGTTCGACCGGCCATGTTCGAAACGGGATCCTGTTCATCGGGAGGGGTCTCGCGTACCGCAAAATGGAGGAAACGGACTTGTGTTGGACCTCCTATGGTCGAAACGGGGTCCTGTTGATCGGGAGGGGTGTGGCGTACTGCAAAACCGATGAAACGGACTTGTGTTGGAGCGCTACGATTGAAATGGGGGTCATGTTCATCGGGAGGGGTGTGCCGTACCGCAAAACGGGACTCCACGAGATACTGTTCATCTCCACTGTCGACCTCCTCCAGCCTCCACATGCGATTGTTCATCCACCGTCGACCTCCTCCAGCCTCCACCTACGACTGTTCATGCACGGGCTCCTGTTCATCTAGCCTCCACCGCGCGCTACTCCACCGGCTACTGTTCAACCACCCCTCTCCACGGGCTCCTGTTCAACCACCCCTTCACGGGGCTACTGTTCATCCACCCCTCCACCGTCTACTATTCATCCAGCTCCACGGGGTCATCCTATTCATCCAGGCCTCCACGGGGTCCTATTCATCCAGCCCCAACTGGCTCGATCAATCGGGGTCCTGTTCATCCAGAGGCAACGCCCCGGGGTCCTGCTCATCCACCCCCACTGCTCACTATTCATCCACCCCCCCCCCCCCCCCGCAACGCTCACTGTTCATCCAGAGGCAGCATCGATCAGCTTTAGTTAGCAGCAGTAGCGAAGGAATCGCTCGATTGGGTTCAGTTAGCAGCCATCGATTGATCGCTCGGGTTCGATGAACGCGTAGTTCGCGCAAAGGTAATCGCCGGGTTCGATTAGAGCCCAACGCTTCGCTTGGGTCCAGTTAGAGCCAATGCCTCGCACACACGCGCGTAAGTGTATGAGAGAAATGTGCATCACTCGGCCCCCGACCACCCACCGTAACCGGGAACTCGCCGAAATTTTCCTCGCCCTCGCTTCTACCACGGTTTTTTCCGTCATGGACAGCCCAAAGAATGTCATGCAGCTGCGTCTCCAGCCCGCCCAGGACGAAAAGCCCATTTTATGTCATGATTTTTTGTCTAGAAGTAGGAGCCCACCACATCTATGATGATACTGGGTTTTGTCACAATTATCGTCATAGAAGTGTCATAAGTATGACAAAATTGTTTTTCCGTTCGGCCCAAAATGTCACGGATGTGTCTTTTTTTGTAGTGCTTAACAGTATCCTAAGTCATGTTTTGTAAGTTTGTAGCCATTGAAATACAACTGCTTAAAAATGGATCCGACTGTTAATTGCAATAGGCTTAATAGCCATTGAAACCGGTACTGATAAAAATGCAATTGGCCTAGTTAAACATCACAAGGCAGGTGCTGCCAGAGTAGAGAATGGCCCAGATGTCTATAAAAAGGTAGGGAAAGTATCTAAAACGTGTTAGGCATGTTTACTAAAGCATGCTTAATACATCGACCGTACAAAACATAGCCATTAATTGCAACTAGTATTGGTCAGATTGAACTGGTGAGCCCATACTTGGTAAGTCCTAAGAGGTAGTTGCTGGGGCACTTCATCTTGGCTAGAGCCTGTCCAAAGTCAGCGACGGCGGAGGCGACCTATTCCTCCGGGTCCAAGGGTGGATCAATGCCACTGACATGTGTACCTACAGGCAACCAGTAAATGGTAGAAGTTAAACTGCAATTGCACAAATGATGTGAAATACTGTAAGACATGGGATGCAGCTTACCTCAACGGCAAACAATAGCATCGGCTGTTATTACCCTGCGTATGTACATGGACAGGCATGTTAAGTACAACAGGGTTAGCTTCCACTAAAAATAGCAAATGGGCAGCATCTCTAGTGATATCCTGAGTCATGTATTGTAAGTTTGTTGCTGGTATTGGTGAAATTAATTGAGCTGGACACATTAATATTTGAACATCACACGATGTGCAGTACTGAAATAAACAAGGCACAAACATGCTTAATGCATCAACCATACAAATATAACCATTGCAAGTGGTATTGGTAAGATTTAGCTAGTCAGATCTTACCTCTTAAGTCCTAGGGGGTAGTCGCCGGGGCACTTCATCTGGGCTAGAGCCTGCACCATGTCGGCGGCGGCGGCGGAGGCGAGGTGTTCCTCTCGGTCAACACACACATTAGCCACCGCACCATGGATCGCCATCAGCTCATGGAGGTGAGGATTTGGAGGCATCAGGATGTTTCGCAGGCGCCATTTAAGCAATCAGGCCAGGGCCGTGATAGAGATCGGTGGGTTACCTGACTGGATCTGAGCAGAATGTAGACGTGGTTGCGATGGCGGTGGTTTGAGATGGCGGTATGGGGAAGCGCGAGTGGGGCGATACTGAGGGTGGGGATGTGGTTGGAGGAATAAATTATGAAGTCGTGGGCCTAATGAAAATTTCATTGTGAAACTTGAAACTTGGGCGGGGGGAACACACAACGCAGATGAAGCGTGTAAAATACTCATGTGCGAGAAAAAAGAAAGTTGGCAGATCCCGTCTCCAAAAAAAATGTACACGTGTAGTTGATTTTTTTTGGTCAATGGTACACTTCGTTTATTAGGAAACATCGCACAATTAACTGACTTATGGATCATTAACGCAAAAAAACGTAGATGGGTACGAAATAGAAACCTGCATTTTGTGATCTTCTAATGATGAACGCAAAAAAACACACACGGGCACACATGCTAATCAACGCTCAAGGCCCTCAAAGGATGCTCTTACCGACATTGTACGTTAATACACAAACTTAAAGTACTACTGGTAATTTGCTCTAATACTACAAACTTAAACTACTTCTCACATGCTGCCAACGGGGAGTCCTGGCCAGATGCCGGTGTTCTCCTTTCCGGCCTTGTAGGCGGCAGCCCACCGTGCTTCGATCTCCGCCAAGCTCTTCTCACCAAGGCATGCGGCCTCTTTTTTCTTGCGGCTGTGGGACTCTCTTTTCTTGACTGCTTTCTGCCCTTTCCGCTCTTTCTGTGCGGCTTTGGCCGCCTCTAGATCCACCACCGATTCGGTCATGGCAGCCTCAAAGTCCGCCCATGTAACTATCTGGCCATCGGCAACGATGAACTCGGCGCAGCGAGATGCCATCGTTTCCTTACCATGTGTGCGGTCGCGGGTGGCGAGGAATGTGGCGCGGCGGGATGCCATCACTTCCTTACCAGTTACTGTGCGCCACGATCCCATGGACGACGCGTGAAGAGAGCTTCTGGGACGGAGGGGCCGGGCAGCCGTACAGTGCGATGGTATTCAAGAGCTAAACGAAAAAAGACAATAGAAATTTGGCTTCCCTTGCAATTTTGCTCGTTCATTATCGCACACGGTTCATCTCCGTTGCTTTTGGAAACAGTGTGTGTGTTGTGTTATGATTGGCCGGAACCCCAGCCACGCGGGTTACGCGTGTGCACTGTAGGATGTGCCGCAATCGAACGACAATTCACATCCCTCACATCACACGTGTGCACCTGCAGCTGGATTGGATTTATATGCGCTAAATGCCTAGAAATTGCACATAATCCCCTAAATATGGTAAATGAGCCCAGAAAAATGCCAAATTCGAACACGGGGTTTGTAGGGTGTATGTTCATCGTAGAAAAAAACTCCAATGGAAATAAAGAAGGAAATTTGGATTTCCCTTAAATCTTTGTGATTTCCCACTCGAAAGCATCGAACTTCTTTGGTGATGGTTCGATTTATGAAGGGCGTGCATGATGACATAAGCCAAACCTTTTCAAATTTTTACCAGGGCATGGTGAGGTCATACCATGGCATACCATGCCAGGCGTCATGTTTTTCAAGCATTTATTTCATTTTTCCTAGAGTTGAAAACCCAATAAACAAATATTTGTGGTTGACTATTGCCACACATTTTTTCGAAATATCCATCCCTTCCTTGTAAAAGGCATGAGAATTTACTAAATGGCACGAGCATGGTTTTCCACGCCGTTCTTGTGCACCCTTTCATGCACCGATTGTTTGAACTTTAATTATGTGAATTAATGCATAGGAAATGCACATAATCCCCTAAATATGGCAAATGAACCCGGAAAAGTTCCAAATTTGAACACGGTGATTTGCAGGTTGTATGTTCATCATAGAAAAAACTCGTGGACAAAGGACAAAGGAAATATGGATCCCCCTTCAATCTTGGTGATTTCCCCCTCGAAACCATGAAACTTCCTTGCTGATGGTTCGATTTATGAAAGGCATGCATCACGACATAAGGAAAACATTCTCCAATTTTTACCAGGGCATGGTGAGGCCATACCATGGCACCACGCCAGGCGTCATGTTTTCCAACCATGTGTTTCCTTTTTTGTAAAGTTGTTAACCCACTAAACGATGCGTTTATGGTTGACTATTGCCACACATTTCCTTGAAATGTCTGCCCATTCCTTGTAAAAGGCATGAGAATGTACTAAATAACACGAGCATGGTTTTATAGACCATTCTTGTGCACCTTTTCATGTACCGATTGTTCAAATTTGATTAATGTCCATTATTGCCTAGAAAATGCACATAATCCCATAAATATGGTAAATGATCCAGAAAAATGTCAAATTTGAACACGTTGCATTTGACGCGATCTGTTGATCATTGGAAAAAAACTGAATGACAAACTAGGACGGAAATTTGGATTCCCCTACAATCTTGGGGATTTCCCTCTCGAAAGCAAGGAACTTCCACGATAATGGTTCGATTTATGAAGGGCGTGCATGATGACATAAACCAAACCTTCTCAAATTTTTACTATGGCATGGTGAGTTCATACCATGGCACCAAGCCAGGTGTCATGTTTTTCAAGCATTTATTTCATTTTTTCTATAGTTGAAAACCCAACAAACAAACATTTGTGGTTGACTATTGCCACACATTTCATTGAAATATCTGTCCATTCGTTGTAAAAGGCATGAGAATTTACTAAATGGCACGAGCATGGTTTTCCAGGCCGTTCTTGTGCGCCCGTTCATGCACCGATTGTTTGAACTTGAATTATGTGCATTAATGCCTAGGAAATGCACATAATCCCCTAAATATGGCAAATGAACCCGGAAAAGTGCCAAATTTGAACATGGTGATTTGTAGGTTGTATGTTCATCATAGAAAAAAAACTCATGGACAAGGAGCAAAGGAAATTTGGATCCCCCTTCAATCTTCGTGATTTCCCCCTCGAAACCATGAAACTTCCTCGGTGATGGTCCGATTTATGAAAGGTGTGCATGACACCAGGGCATGGTGAGGCCATACCATTTCACCACACCAGGTGTCATGTTTTCCAAGCATGTATTTCATTTTTGTATAGTTGTTAACACAGTAAACAATGCGTTTATGGTAGACTTTTGCCACACATTTCCTTGAAATATCTACCCATTCCTTGTAAAAGGCATGGGAATGTACTAAATAGCACGAGCATGGTTTTCTAGACCGTTCTTATGCACCTTTTCATGCACCGATTGTTCAATTTGAATTATGTGCATAATTAATGCCTAGAAAATGCACATAATCCCCTAAATATGGTAAATTAGTTTGGAAAAATGTCAAATTTGAACACGTTGCATTTGAGGCGGTATGTTGATCGTTGGAAAAAAACTGAATGACAAACTAGGATGGAAATTTGGGTTCCTCTTCAGTCTTGGTGATTTCCCTCTCGAAAGCGATGAACTCCTCGGTGATGGTTCGATTTATGAAGGGTGTGCATGACGACAAAAATCAAACCTTCTCAGCTTTTATTCAGGGCACAATGAGGCCATACCATGCCAGGCGTTATGTTTTTCAACCACGTATTTCATTGTTCTGTAGTTGATAACCCAGTAAATGACGCATTTTTCGTTGACTATTGCCACGCATTCCATTGAAATCTCTGCCCATTCCTTGTAGAAGGCTTGAGAAATTACTAAATACCATGAGTATGGTTTTTCTAGAGCATTGTTGTGCACCTTTTCAAGCACCAATTGTTTGAATTTGAATTATGTGCATTAATGCCTACAAAATGCACATAATCCCCTAAATATTGTAAATGAACCCGAAAAAGTGTCAAATTTGAACACGGTGATTAGCAGGGTTTATGTTCATCATAGAAAAAAACTCATGGATGAAGGACAAAGGAAATTTGGATTCCCATTCAATCTCGGTGATTTACTATCGCACACAATTCATCTCCGTCGCCTCTGGAAACCGTGTGTGTTCACTCACACATGCAAAAGGAAAAAAGAAAACCCTCGCCCACTTCATCCCCACTCACTCGCCGCGGACTCCTCCGCAACTCTACACCCTAACCTTGACGGCTGTTGGTGACGGGCATAGGTCGTGCTCCAAACGACATGGGATTTCGCCCCTACCGCTTTCCGCCGCCTATCTGCACCGACATTATTGACTCTGGTCGACTAAGGTTTTCTGCAGGATTGGGCAAGGGATTTTTCTCATGGAGAAGGTAATCAACTTAGCGAAATATTCACTAATCTCTTATCACAGTTCGTCCGTCGATGTTAATCAACCGGCGGAAATCACCGTCGAAACATTTTTTTCTAGCTGATTCGTGGGTGTTCATTCATGTGTCCACAGTGTGAGCACAAATCGTGTAACTGTGGTCGTGGCCAGTCAGAAACAAAGTTCTATCTCACCATTCCGGATGACTTCAAGGAGCGCTTGTTTTGTTCAATCTCAACCTACCATGATCGGCATGGCCTAAATTTGTGAACATATACCGTCTGCTGCTACATTATCTATATATTTGCATCAAATCTTTGTTACATTATCTATTTTTAATTCTATATTTCTGTACTTTGCTTTCATCTATATATTGATCTGTTCTATCAGTTACTCTCATATTTGCATCTTGATCTATTATTTCAATATATCTAATTTATGATCTTAATTTTCATTACAAGCAGTACATCCCTTGCTTTGCAAGAACAGGAGTAGAAGGAAATCTTGGGCTTTACTTTGTTGACGACTCCCAGGATGTCATATTGACAACGCAGCCTGGATTTACAATGAAGGTTAGTGTAAAACTTGATAAAGATGGTCACTCCTATTTTAATGCGAAACTTTGAAGAAAAATGTCTAAGTGTTATGAACTGAAAGCTGGCAATAAAATTCTAGTGCGTGCACCACAACCTGGTCTAATTAACATGGATGTTTACTTCCCCAACGTCATCTGCCGATAAAAGTATGATCAAGGTTAGTGTCCTTTCAACTTTCTCCATGATGTCATATTACTTAGCAAAAACGGGGTATTTGTTCTGACTAATTGATCCTATTTAATCAACCAATTGTGATTTTATATTCTGAATCCGTTCGTAGGCAGTAACAAATTCTATTTACCAATTTATGTGCAATATATTCTTCTTCCATGTTCTGAATAAATAATACCTTTCCACCTTTTAAGCAGGATATGTTGGATGCATAGTGAACAATCTGTATGTTACTAAGATTACCAAATTTCACTGGAAGGACTTGAAGCATGTCATAAACATTGTTGATAATCTGACAGAGACAAGATAGCTGACAGAGACAGCACAGCATATGAACGCTGGATTTTGGATGGGATTAATTAGACCTATGGTGCACACACTGAACAAGACAAATTGTGTGCACAAAATGCTGGTAAAAAGTGTCATTTTAATGTTGATGCTCATAAACTATATATATCTTCAATGATACGTTACAATTGGTTTTTATTGTACATGTCAACAGAAATTGCCCCCTATATATAGCAGTTCGTGGATCGATTTCCCGGTGTGGTCGTATTTGTGCCTGCTAATAATGCCAAAGTGATTGCAAGGTACTGCATTTCCCGTAGAAACGGAACCATTCAAATTAACAAGTTCTCTCTTCTCGTGGCAATGCATCCATATCGGAAAATTGGAGACACTTTTGTACTCATGCACTACCAAGGCAAAGGAGGGCTCTTCCTTTTCATTGACGAGATGCCGAGTCACCATGATCAAGTTGCTTCCAGTGGATAGTTGTGGTTGTTGGCCCTCAGCCTCTTAAAATGTGCTAGCTATTAATATATATGTTAAATATGTAGAATCTGGACCATATGGTTGTTGGCCCTTAGCCTCTTAAAATGTGATAGTTGTTACTATGTTAAGTATGTGGATATGGACCATATGGTTGTCAAAACCGTGTTACGAAGATCCTCCCTTTGTCAAATAGTGTAGCCACTATATATATGTTACTCAAATGTTGTTACCCAAGTTCATAAATTTTAATGGAAAGTATTAGTATCGTACATAGTTCATTGAGTTTAAGCGTGCAGTTCGATGTCCAAAAGGCATTTGCATATTAACTGTCCATATTGCAAATTCAAACACATGTTAACATAAGGAAACGTATGTGTAACATACTAATCATCGCACACGAGTACTCGCAGACACATCGTGTGCGATACTCCTAGCCATCGCAAGCAACTAGTTTGCATTTTTTGAAAGTCTTTTGTACACAAAGAATTGCACACGAAGTAACTGTATTGATCGTCTGTGTTGTAATTTCTCATCACAAACAGTTCATACGAGTCAGTTGTTTGCCACGTATCACATACATCTTGTTTACACGACTCATTTGTGTTATTTTGGCTCATCGCAAACAGTTCATCCATGTGAATTATATGTCGCATATCACACACATCTTGTTAAGTTCAACCATTTCTGTTGTGTTCCCTAATCGAAAATAGTTCGTCCGAGTGAACCGTATGCCGTATATCACACACACATTGATATGGCTGCCCATTTATGTTGTTCTACCTCATCACAAATAGTTCGAATGGATTAACCGTGTGTCCCGCATCGCACAACATTGATATGGCTGCCCGTTTCTGTTGTTCTGCCTCATCGCAAACAATTTGAAAGGATTAACCGTGTGCCTTGCATCGCACATGGAACTAAAATCTGAACTGTGTTTGATGGCTCTGCCATCGCAAATGTTTTGCACCTTTTTATGGTTTTTTTACCCCAACATTTGCGATTATTGCATGGCACAGAGTTTCGAAAGGGCCTCTGATCGTAGAGTCGCGTTAGCAGTATCCTACAGTAGTGCAATATGCTCTATATGTGTAAATACAACATGGCATCCCAACAAAACATTATGACTCAAAATATTTATTCAATAGGCTCCGAGGAGCCAGATATTACAAACATGGGTCTCATGACCCAACATTCAGAGCATACAAGTCAAAGCACAATCGACAAGCAACAAGCATAGGTGGAAGCATAAACATGTCTGAGTACAGACATCTGAAAAGAAAGATGGCTAGAAAGCCTATCTATCTACAAGACCCTCCAAAGGAGCCAGACCTCTGTCTCGGATTCCCAAGCTAATTGTTGAAGCCCACGTGGAACTACAGTGAGGTTGAAGTTTCTCTGCAAAAACATAAATTAGGCAAACATGATTACAAATGTACCCAATAATACTTACATCAGAACCAACTACTTATACATCGGTATCAACAAGGGGGTGGTGGAGTTTAACTGCAGCAAGCTAGCTTTGACTCGGTGGCTATCCTAAACTACGATTACCAGTAACTTCTTTGAAGTGGCGCACACGAGTCCACATATTCACCATATCAATACACCACTATCAATCCACTCCCATCTCCCTACGAGAAGGCCATCCATAGCACTCATGCTTATCTTGCGCATTTTAGAGTATCCACTTGAAGTTATCTATGAACCATATAAGCGTTCCAAGTAGTCCATATCCGCAGACACATCTATTCTAATAGATCATATATAACCCTGCAGGGGTGTACTTCTTCACACACACTCTCACCACTTACATTTACCGCCATTTACACGACATGTACTTGGAAACCATCAAGCGGAAGCCCAGGGAGGGTGTCGGCCACGACCTGACTAACCACACGAGACTCTAGTCCAGATTTATAACCTATTCGGGTTCCATCCGCAAGCAGATCCGGCCGGGGTTTCCACGACATCCCCAAATGATGTGCGCAGGCTTCCCGAGTTCACCAAACGGGTACCCTGGTACACTATGCCATGTGCCTGCCGCATCACAGACTACCCTTAGGGTCAGCTCTGCGCACGACCTCCAGCATACTACAAACACCAGAAACAACTTGCAACTCCTGGACAGAGGATAGGGTGACTAGTAAGTCGAGAGAGTCATTTAAGGATCCCAATGTGTGGTAGTAACTGTCTTGGATCACAGACACGAAACTAAGGATGGTTGCCATGAGACAACCCACCATGTACTCCTACATGGCCTCTCATTGCTACCTTTACCAAATCATGTGCACACACTTAGCTCTCAACACTAGGACATGTTCATCAACATTCCAATCCATCCCAGATGAATCAGACCTGACACAACTCTAAGCATAGCAGGCATAAGAAGCAACCATGAATGAGTAGGCACATCATGGCTCAAACAACTCCTACTTATGCTAGTGGGTTTCTACTAATTAGTGTGGCAAAGACAGGTCATACAGAGGAATGGGTTCGACTACCGCAAGATGTAACAGTTGAATCGTTGTTGTCCTAGTGCAGTAAATGAGAGCAGGTGTCACATACCTAGTTATGGTATGCACTAGGCTCGCCCTTCATGTGTGCATCATGTTTAAATTTCAAATGAACTTGAAATGGGGGATGTTCAAACCCTAGAATCAAAAGGAATCCACTAGGTTCAACTAAAATATTTTCAGTGATTCCAAATGGCCTTCAAAAAAATGTTCATCATTTTTGGAAAATGCTGGAAATAATAACCAGATGTGATGCACACTTTTTCATGACATTTTGGATTTCTAAATCAATTCATATTGTCTTTTAATTGCACATAATAATTCATATAAAATATTTATTAGCTCCAATAATTCGGGGTTTTAGTGAAGGACCTTGGAATAATCCAACTTGTCCCTACAAAAATTGTGAGAAGAAAATAAAATGATTTAGTGCCTAAAAATAAATCAAAACAAATGGCAGAAATGAAAAAATAGAAACAAATTAGAAAAGGGGGAAACTTACCTAGGACACTTGGTGGCCTGGCACTGTGCCGGCCCAGCCAACTGGCCAGCGCCAGTCACCCCCTACCTCGCGCAAGAAGGCAGGGGCTCGTGATCGCCGCGCGCTGGCACGAGCAACGCCACCTCCTGCCTGCCTGCTGCGTCCCTGACCCCCTGCAACGTCGCCACGCAACCCCCGGCCTTCTCACTTCTCCCCCGTGCTCATCCCCTCCTCTGCTGCTTCTCTCTTGCTGGACCGAATGCGCAAGTCGCCGCCATCCAAAGCCACCGCGGTCACAACCATCGCCTCGCCTCTCCGCCATGACAGAAAGGTCCAACGCGATGCCTATCTCATCTCCGTCAAGCCACACGTTGCGGCAGGACCTAGAACCTCACCACCGCCATCGTCTTCATCGTCGGCCGCCCGAGATTGCCGTAGTCATTCCGGCGCACCAGACCTCCCCCGAGCTCGCCGACGACGCCTCCGGATCCCCTGTGAGCCCCTCCGTCATTCCCCCCTCTCCCTTTCTTCGTCCGCGTGCCGTAGCCGTGTTGACCACCGAGGCCGAGACCTCATCGGTGCCGGCCATGTCGCCGCCGTCGTGCTAGTCACTGGAGCTCGTGTCTGAGCACTCCACCGTGCTCAGCATGCTCCGTGGATCATGCGGCAGCCGCCCGTTCTCCCCCCCGTGCCCCATAGCATGCGCCCGCTCGGAGCCGAACTCTGGCTGCCACCGTGAGGTTCGTTCCGGCCAGCCCTGACAACCCCACCTCCTCCCGCAGCCTCCGGTGGATGCGGACGTGGCCGGGCTACCTTCTGGTGGCCTTGGCCACTGCTCCCGTGCCCTGCAGCGTGGGTAACTGCCGTGAACAGAGGTCGCCGACGATGAGCCGCTGCCTGAGCCACTGACCAGCGGCCCCCGCCGATCAGGAACCTAGTTAGCACTACTCCCCCACTTAGTGACACTGAAATAGGCCCCCAGCACCCACTAATCATGTAATTAGGCAAAACACATCCCTGTTAACCCTGAGCCACTGAAATGTGGACCCCACATGTCAGGTTTGAACCTACTCAATGTTGTTGACCTGCTGACGCAAGCAAGACGCAGTGCTGACGCAGTAATAGATTTTCTGAGTTTATTTTAATTCAGGAATTTCAGATAGCCAAAACTTCAAAAATTCATAGAAAAATAACCGTAGCTCAGATTGAAATAATTTATATATGAAAAATTAACAGAAAAAATCAGTCTATCTATCTGTAGAAGTTTCATGCATGACAAACCAACCAAAACCTGCTGTATAGGCGAAAACACTTGAATGGCATTTATAAATGTTTAAATTGGAGTTGCATTTGAACCATTGGTTCAAATGGACTTCATTCTAATAGAATGCTAGATGCATTAGCACAAACCACATCACATCTACATGCCATGATCATGCATCATATTGTTGCATATGCTTGTGTATTGATTGTCGACACCGTCCTTTTCGATAGGTCCAGCTCCGGGGACCGTTCTAGAGTACCTGTCAGAGGAGCGGTGCCTCCCTGTTGATCTACGGGGCAAGCAAACCCTCCTTGTTCACTCTGATACAATCCCACTATCTCTCTCTCTCTATCTCTCTTTCTCCTACTCTCTTTTACTGCATTAGGAAAACAATGATTCAACTGTTACATGTTGCGGTAGCTGAACCGGCCCCATTCCTTTGCATGACCTGTCTTTGCCACAATAAATAGTTGAAACCCACTAGCATGAGTGGGAGTTGCTAGAGCCATGATGTGCCTACTCATTCATGCTTGTTGGCATGCCTGCTATTGCTTAGAGTTGTGTCAGGTCTGATTCATCGGGCATGAATTGGAATGTTGTGAACATGTCCTACTATCGAGAGCTAAGTGTGTGAACACGATTTGGTAAAGGTAGCGGTGAGAGGCCATTTAGGAGTACATGGTGGGTTGTATCATACAAACCGTTCTCAGGAACTGAGTTCCGTGTTTGTGGTCCAAGATAGTTACTACCACAAATTGGGTCCATTTAACTCTACCCCTCTCGGCATATTAATCATCCCAATCTCTGTCCAGGAGTTGCAACTAGTTTCAGGTGTTTGTAGGTTTTGTTAGTAGTCTACCAAGTGGCACCCGGCCAGGTGGGCTTGGGACAGACTAGGCACAGTGGCACGGTGTACCAAGTGGCACCCGGATGGTGGGCTTGGGAACCCTGCTCACATCGTTTGGGGTCGTACTGGAAACCCCGGCCGGAATTCCTTGCAGATGGAACTCAAATAGGCGATAAACCTGGACTAGAAACTTGTGTGGTTAGTCAGGTCGTGGCGGACACCCCCGCTAGGCTTCCTCTTGAAGGTTGTCGAGATACACGAGTGTACATGGCGGTAGGTGGCGAGAGCGTGTGTGAAGTAGTACACCCCTGCAGGGTTAATATGATCTATTTAAATAGCCGCGTCCGCAGATATGGACTACTTGGAACGCTTACATTGTTCATAGACAAGTGAAAGTGGATACTCTAAAAGGCGCAAGATAAGTGTGAGTGCTATGGATGGCCCTCTCGTAGGGAGATAGGAGCGGATCCATAGTGGTGTATCAACTTGTGACCTTCTGTCGGTGACCCTGGAAGAATTGTTCATAAATCTACGATCATTTGAGACCAATTGGTCAAAAGCTGTTCGGGGGGCTCCAAACCCTAAACTATATATAACGACCATTTTGGTCAGAAAGGTCATAATTTCCTTACACGAAATGGTCAGAAAGCAGACAACACTGGTCCGCTGCCTTATTTCTAGCTGATCACGACCAATATAGATGGTCATAACCTTGTAAATTGTGGTGGGTTGCTATGACTAGGCGCCACCTCATCAGTTTTGCCTATGTGTCATGTCCATGTGTCAATTTTTGCCCTAGGTTGTGAAGCAACCTATATTTCCGTCATTCCCAAAATTCCCAAAAATATCTCATAAATTCTTTGGGTCCTATCTTCATCAAATATGTAAAAAACCTTCCTTGCCTAGTTCAAAAATAATTCAACAATATTCATTTCCCTATTAATGTTCAGAAGACCACTTTGTGAAGGAAGTGCTATTTATATATACTTGATGGCCCTCAAAATTTTTGGGCATTGTTTACTATCCAACTCATTGCCTCATGATAAAATTCAGCTCCATTTGCCTAGTAAATCTTCCTCGGCAAATTTCCAAAGTTTTTGTTCACCTAGAAGCATTGTGAAGGAAGTACCATTTTTATATATCCAAATGACATGAAATTTATACAGTTCCTTCATATGTCGAAATTATCGCCCTTCTCCAAATTGCAGCTCAGTCTAATCATCTATGTGAGCCTAGGTTCAATTTTTATTTTATGGCCAGATTGGCACATTGCAAAGCAAGTGTTATCTAGACCCCTCCTATTACCCTCAAACTTTTTGGGCACTCTTCCATACCCAAATCACTGCCACATGATAATATTCAGCTCCATTTTCCTGGTAAATCTTCCTCAGAAAATTTACAAAGTTTCTATCTAGAGAAAAGCTTTGTGAAGTAAGTACTAGCTAGGCTTACCCAAATGATCTGAAAATCTACCAGGGCATGACCATACCTATGTAACTTATCTACACCAAATTGAGCTCATTTCATTTATCCAATTTCTCTCACTAATTTTCCCAAGTTTTTGTCCAGAGAAGAGCATTGTGAAGGAAGTACCACTTTGGCATGTCCAAATGGTATCCATTTTCTACAGTTCTTTCCGATGCCCAAATAACCATCCTCCACAAAATTTCAGCTCAATCCATTCATTATTTTGAGCCCAGCTTCAACATTCATATTTTTGTCCAGTGTGGTACTTTGCAAAGCAAGTACCACCTAGGGTACTCCTTTTGAGCTGAAAATTTGTGAAGACAACCTTCTTAGTTGATGATCATCATCAGCAAAAACTCATGTCTACTGGCCATGTGCATTTCCCGTACGCTAATAAAACACTTGGCTGCTAATTCATGTTTGAGCATAGTTCGATCACCTCGTGAGATTCTTCTGTTGTCATTTTCTTCCTAGCACCTACATGGGGAGTGCCCAACCCAGTAGACATGCCTAGACCTCCCAGAATGCATGTCAACACCAAGGTCACATGGTGACCACGCGGCATGCGAGTTTACACGCTTTGGAGTTGGGGCCCTGGGCCACCGTCCAAACCTGGACATATCGCCACCAAACCATGTATTTCTGCTTAAATAAATACTTATGTAACTAGAAATGATTTTTGGAAAAAATAAAGAGCAAACTATAAGGTAGCTGTATTTCAAATTTGACCCGCTTCCTGCTGAATCGGCGGAAATTTGTCTTTTTCACCAGAGGTGGATCAAAACTTTTGAAACCCAACCATTTTATCAATTGTGCATTAAATATGGCCTAGTATTTTATAAAATTGATTTGGTCCAAATTTGCAACAAATATATGTTAGGTCCTTCACAAAAAAATCATTTTGGGCACTCGAAAAATTGAAAATTGATTTTTCGTCCAAAGAAAATGAAAAATCGATTGGGCAACGTTGTTTGCCATTCCAATATGCACCATTGTGCATAATATGAGATCATTTGAACAAACTATGACAGGAATGTAGCCATAAGGTTGATCATTTGGCTTGAAAGCTATGAATCTTCACACATGACAGCTCATTTCTGAGAACACTTTTTAAAAAAGAATTGCTGTATTACAAGTTTATTATTTTTCCCTATAACTTGGTCACATGTAATGACATAATGCGAAGGTTTTCCAATTTTTTGATTTTCTTTGAATTTTTTATGGCCATTTCAAAATGCAGTCAAAAGGCAGAATGTCCGTTCCAAGCTAGCGGTTGAATCTACGAATTTTTTTGGTGTTTCTCTGATTAAATAGATAATTTTGTACCTAGAAATGATTTTTGGAAAAAATAAAGAGCAAACTATGAGGCAGCTGCAGTTCAAATTTTACCCGCTTCCTCTTGAATCGACGAAGATTTCTCTTTTTCACCAGAGGTGGATCAAAACTTTTGAAACCCAACCATTTGTCAATTGTGCATTAAATATGGCCTAGTATTTTATAAAATTGCGTGAAAGCCTGGTTTTTTTCCCTCTTTTATTTGCCTGTTTTCAGTTGAGTTGGTTTTGAATTTGGAGTTCTGGAATCATTTCATTTGGACATAACCACTTGGGTACCCCTTGATTTTCACCCAAGTGCTCCCTCTCCCCCACAAAACCCTCATTTCACCTCTGAATCATCTCAAAATATGACTTGGAATATTTTTCTTAAATGAAAAATACTCATTTTGCCCTCCAAAACCCTAGTTGGCCCTTTGTGCTCCAAAGCAACCCTTATTTTCCTTGCCCCAAAAATCCTGCGAAAAATCCCAATTATTCTTTGGACCCTAGGGCACCTTTCTGAGCAAAATTATTTCACCACTCTTTGGAATATTTTGTCTACAGAAAATAAATTCACTTCTGGGCAGAAATGGTAGTTTCTACAGCAACTACCTTTTTACTAGCTCCATTGTAGCTGGTTTTTCTTGTGCCCATTTACCTTAGTAAGTGTAAGTGAAACCCCGAAGCTCAGCCCTTAACTCCCAGTAGTTTGACCACAGTAACTCTCCAAAGTTATTGTCCAGAAACTTACCAGCAGTACAAATTTATTTCTACTGCACCTGGATCCTAGCCAAACCATGGCAACACCTCAGTTTACTAAGGACTACATGCCAGACATCTTGGTTAGTGCTTAGGGTGGCCTGATGTCACGGTTCACGCGGTGACCGCGTTTTTCCGAGCGTGCTGGCATGCAATACGCGCGCTCTGCGTGCCGCCAGCGCTCTGTTGAGCGCGTGCTCGCTGCCCAGTCGGCCAAAGCATGCCACACCTCGCCACCATCCTCGTCTCCACCCCCTTAACTCCCGTGGCGCTCGCCCGATCACGGAGCTTCATTGCGTGACACGAAGCCTTTATCCGACCAATAGCGCGGTCTTGTGGCCGCTGTGCTCATCGCTTTCCACCTCGCTCCTGTGCTCGTCCGCACCCGCGCACAGTTCCTGCGTGACCTCTATTGTCTTCCCTCTCTCTCTCTCTCTCTCTCTCTCTCTCTCTGGTGCCGTTCGTCACCGGGCGCCGTGGAAAGGTGTCCTCCGGCGGAGCCCGATTCCTCCTCGCCGCCCGTCTATAAAAGCCGCCACCCACAGCCTCTTGGAGCTCTCGTAGCCACTCCCACACCCTCCTCGAGCCAGTAGAAGCCCCAGTCCGGCCGGGCAGGCCACGGGCTGCCGTCCCGAAGCCCGAGCTTGCCCGTGATCTGTAGCGACCCGACCCGAATGGATCAAGTCTCTGTGCTCAGGTGTCATCCTGGATCGATGTCTGACACCACACAAGATTTCAAGGATTTATAACAGACTAGCAATCATACACTTATTACATCGTTTGTCCAGAAGAGGACTTATTACAATAAATATGGCTTAAGGCCATCTAATAACGATAACAGCGGAAGACTTGGAAGATAAGTGAGTCCATCAACTCCAGCGGCATGATAAGTGAGAACCACGACCTAAGCACCTTACTCGTCGTCTGAAAAGTCTGCAACATGAAAGTTGTAGCCCGAAAACGGGTCAGCACATGGAATATGCTGGCAATGTAACACATAGAGAATAATGAATGATAAGCATGTACTACATGCATATGTGGCTGGTGGAAAAAGCTCTCTGATTCTGATTTTGCATAAAGCCAGTTTTTCCCTACTACAAAGGAATAAATTTGTTTAACTATCATGGTGGTTGTTAAACATTGAGAATGGTTGATGACATCCTCAATCCCAATTAAAGGTACTCATTAAAAACCCAACAATATTAATTAGAGTAACATGTTGAGATTCACATGATATTCAAGTACTAGATACTCAAGATGTCCATAACCGGGGACACGGCTAATCATGATTAGTTTATACACTCTGCAGAGGTTTGCGCACTTTTCCCCACAAGACTCAATCGCCTCCATTTGGTTTCTCGCACTACATGATGTTTGAGAGACGGATGACCGAGACATAGTCTTTCGGAAGCGTTTGCACCTTACGATGGGTAGACCGTACCACCTACAACCCCTACATCAGCTAGTCTACCATTGTAAGAGTTCACACGACTTAATCAACTATGCCAGAGCCCATAATGGCTTGTGGCTGCACACGGAAATTACTAGTTTGAATAATCTTATGATCCCTTTGAGCCTGGGTGGCGGTCCGAAGAAAAATAGGCAAGTCCTGATAGAAACCAGGTGCCTCAATCCACCCAGATGTGTGTTTAAGTTGCCACCTTAAATAAACCATTAATTTAACAATCTCACATCTGTCATGGAATACACTCACCCAATCCACGTCTACTAGCATAGCATAGAATAATAAGCAAACGTAGAAGCAACTCCCAAGGTTTCATAAGTAAAACAGGTAATAGGTACTACCTCATCTACTTCCCATCCCACAATTTAATTAGATCCTAATCATGCAAGTGTTTGAGGATTGATCTAATGCATAAAAACTGGGTCTGAGAAAGTATGATCAAAGTGTTACTTGCCTTGCTGATGATCCGCAAAACCTAGAGACTCAAAGTAACAAGCGGCGCACTCCGGGTGATCTATCGCAGACAAACAACAAGCATACAATAAGTACTCATCTAATGCACCGGTAAATCTCGAAGAAAAGATCTAACCAGAAAGTTCAACTTAAGAACACTGGTTGCAAAAAGAATCGAATCAAATAAAGCAACGAAAGTCAAACGACGAAAGAAAACAACTCGGTTATAGCAAGTTGAAACTAAGTCAAATTTTACAATAGAAATACTTTGTTTAAGTTGATTAGTCGGAACGGCGGTTTCGAGATGAAACTCCAGGCGCTTGAATCACCTGATTCCGATAAACGAGCGAGAAGTAGACTAGAAAGAAAATCGGATCTGAAATCGCTATCAGAAAAATAGCGGAATAAGTCCGATGAGAAAGAAAACGACGAACGGTTGAACGAACGGACGTTCATTAATCGAAGCAAACCGGTGATCAGGTTCGTTAGGACGAAGCGGTCCGTGACGCTTGCTAAACAAAACCGGAAGAAAAACCGCGAGAAAAACCGATCTAGGGTTTGGAAAGAAAACCGAAACAAAAACCGATCTAGAAAATCGGAACGGAAATCGAACGGAAATCGGGCGATTTAAAAAACCGAACCGAGGAAAAGAAAGGTGACGCCTTGAGGCTAGTACCTCAAGAGGCGAGGGGCTCCGGTGGCGGCGGCGTTGGGTGGCGGTGAGGGCCGGCGCGGTGAGGGCGGGCCGGCGGTGGTAGTCTTCTGCTTTCTGCGGAGAGGAGAGGAGAGGAGAGGTGTGGATATGATGTGGTAGAGGGGGGGTTCTTGGGAATTTATATTGGGGAGGGGAGGGTTTTTGCTTGGGGTAGGGGTCAAGAAATAGACTAGGATTAGGAAACAAGAGGGAAAAGATCTAGAAACAGATACGGAATAAACGGAAATAGGACAAGAGTCCTACTAGGATTGGAAAAGGAAGCGGCGGCTCCCTGTGCGGCGCGCGCGATGGAGTTGGCCTCCTGGCCGGCCGGTGGCTTGGCGGCTTGGGCCTTTGGCCCAAGGCGCTGCGGGTTTTTTTTAAATCGGTTTCGTGCGCAGAAAAATACAGAAAAAAATCTAAACGAACTTCAAAATTAATAAAGTAAACTTTCCCCGACTCCTAAAAATGAGTCGAACAAAATGAACTTTACTCGGGCCAAAAAATGCAATTTTTTGAAAACACGCATTTTTTCCTAAGGCAAATAAACTCCGAGAAAAATCGAAAATTTGATTTATTTATTAAATCTTCATTTTTCCTAAATTTTGGGAAAGTCATATTATTCCCTCTCTTATTTTTGATATTGGAAAAATATTTGAAGATAAAATAAATAAATCCAATGATCCTCTTTCAATAGTTTTGAGAGAACTCAAATACAAAAATTTTGAAATCTCCAACTCTCTCCGAGGGTCCTTGAGTTGCGTGAAATTTCTAGGATCTACAAAATGCAAGAAAATATGATATGCATGATGATCTAATGTATAACATTCCAAATTGAAAATTTGGGATGTTACAAACCTACCCCCCTTAAGATGAATCTCGCCCTCGAGATTCGGGTTGGCTAGAAAATAGGTGAGGGTGGTCCTTGAGCAAATCTTCTTCTCTTTCCCAGGTGGCTTCATCCTCAGTGTGGTGGCTCCACTGAACCTTGCAAAACTTGATAACCTTGCTGCGAGTAACTCTGCTGGCATATTCGAGAATCCTGACTGGTTTCTCCTCATATGCTAAATCATCCTTCAACTGAATTGCTTCAAGTGGCACTGTATCTCTTAACGGTACCTCTGCCATCTCGGTGTGACATTTCTTCAACTGAGAAACATGGAATACATCATGAACTCCTGACAGTCCCTCTGGCAATTCCAGCTTATAAGCAACTTCTCCCATGCGTTGCAAAATCCTATATGGTCCAACGAAACGTGGCGCCAATTTTCCTTTAACTCCAAATCGCTTAACTCCTCGAAGTGGGGATACTCTGAGATAAACTCTGTCTCCAACTTCATATTCTATCGCCTTGCGTTTTGAATCCGCATAGCTTTTCTGTCTGGACTGGGCTACCTTGAGCCTATCGCGAATCAACTTAACTTTCTGTTCAGATTCCTTAATCAAATCTGGTACAAACAACTGACGGTCTCCAACTTCGTCCCATGATAACGGTGTCCTGCACCTCCTTCCGTACAAAGCCTCGAAAGGTGCCATCTTCAAGCTGGTTTGGTAACTGTTGTTATAAGAAAATTCTGCATACGGCAAGTTATCATCCCAACTAGATCCATAGTCTAGTGCACAAGCTCTCAACATATCCTCCAAAATCTGATTGACTCTCTCAGTCTGTCCATCGGTCTGTGGGTGCAAAGCTGTACGGAATTCCAGCCTGGTTCCTAACGTTTCATGCAACTGATTCCAAAATTTTGAGGTAAATTGGGTTCCTCTATCTGATACGATACTCCTCGAAACTCCGTGCAAACACACAATCCTGGTCATGTATATCTTTGCCAACTTAGCACTGCTATAGGTAGTCTTGACTGGAATGAAATGCGCTACCTTCGTCAAGCGGTCGACTATAACCCAAATCGAATCATAGCTGAGCGAGTCTTTGGCAAACCCGTGATGAAATCCATGCCTAGTTTATCCCACTTCCATTCGGTATTGGCAATGGCTGCAACAATCCCGGGCTTCGATGTTCTGCCTTCACCCTTTGACATACATCACAAACTGCTACATACTCGCAATATCCTTCTTCATTCCGTCCACCGTAACGTTTCCTTCAAATCCAAATACATCTTGGTATTTCTGGGTGAATCGAATAGGGTGAATCATGTGCCTCTTGCGTAATCAACTTCCTGATCTCCGGGTCATTTGGCACGTAAATACGGTCCTCAAACCATAGGGTATCGTGCTCATCCTCATGAAATCCCTTTGCTTTTCCTTCGCTCATTTTCTTCTTTATATCCGCAATCTCTTTGTCCTTTTTCTGAGCTTCCCTGATTTTATCCATCAACGTAGACTGAATATCCAATGCTGCTATGTAGCCTCTCGGAACTATTTCCAAACATAGCTCACGAAGATCTTCTGCTAGCTCCTTTGGTATTTCTCCTGTCAATAGCATATTGACATGGCTCTTCTTGACTCAATGCGCCGCCTACTACATTGGCCTTTCCAGATGATAATGCAATCTCATATCATAATCCTTGATGAGTTCCAACCATCTCCTTTGTCTAATGTTTAACTCCTTCTGCGTGAAAATGTACTTCAAACTCTTGTGATCCGTGTATACCTCACAATGATTTCCAATGAGAAAATGTCTCCATGTCTTCAATGCATGCACTACGGCTGCTAACTCCAAATCATGTGTGGCATAATTCAACTCATGAGGCTTAAGCTGTCGTGAAGCATACGAAACAACTTTTCCTTCCTGCATAAGCACTGCTCCAAGTCCTCGACGTGAAGCGTCGCAATACACCTCATAATCCTTGGTCTGATCTGGCAAAATTAACACTGGTGAGGTAACCAATCTTCTCTTCAACTCCTGAAAACTTGCCTCACAATCCTCAGTCCATATGAACTTGGTATCCTTTTTCAGCAATTCTGTCATAGGCTTTGCAATCCTTGAGAAATTCTCAATGAATCTCCGGTAGTATCCTGCGAGTCCAAGAAAACTCCGGATCTCTCCAACTGTCGTTGGTGCTTCCCATTTGGTTACGGTCTCAACTTTTGTGGGGTCAACTGTTATCCCTTCTCCGGATATAACATGTCCAAGAAATCCAACTTCCTTTAGCCAAAACTCACATTTGCTGAACTTGGCATATAACTGATGTTCCCTCAGTTTCTCCAAAACCAATCGCAAATGTTCCTTATGTTCTTCTTCATTCTTCGAGAAAACCAAAATATCATCTATGAACACCACGACGAACTTATCCAAAACTCCATAAACACTTTGTTCATCGTGTTCATGAAATAGGCTGGTGCGTTAGTCAGTCAAATGACATAACGGTATATTCATACAGATCCATATCTCGTGGTAAATGCTGTCTTATGTATGTCCTGCTCCCGAATCTTCAATCGATGGTACCCTGATCGCAAATCGATCTTGGAAAACACTTTAGCTCCTTGCAAACGATCAAATGATCATTTATCATTGGTAGTGGGTACTTGTTCTTGATTGTTACTTCATTTAACCCACGATAATCAACAACCATCCTTAATGATCCGTCCTTCTTCTCTACTAAAAGTACGGGTGATCCCCAAGGCGAAGAACTTGGGCGTATATAACCTTTATCCATTAGCTCCTTAATCTGCTTCTTGATTTCCGCCAAATCCTGTGCGGGCATCCTATATGGTTGCTTCGATATTGGGCCCGCACTGCAAAAGTTCTATCAAAAACTCAATGTCTCTATCCGGTGGCATTCACGGCAACTCTTCCGAAATACATCAGGAAATCCCTTACCACTGGTACTTCTTCCTGCACAACTCCTGATAAGGGATTTACTTGTGCTCTCCTCGGCTCATGCCGTGATACATACTTGATTCTCCTCCCTTCTGGGGTGGTAAGCAAAATTGACTTAGTGGCGCAATCTATGTTCCCTCCATACTTGATAACCAATCCATGCCTAATATCACATCCAATCCTTGGGATTCCGTAACTATTAGGTCCAAGGGAAAACATAGTGTCCAATCCTTAATGGCGATCGATCACACCATATACTAGCCATGTATTCTGCTCCGGGTGAGGTTACTAGCATGGGTGACCTAAGGGCTTGGGTTGGTAATTTGTACTTATCCACAAATCCCCTTGATATGTATGAATGTGATGCACCAGTATCGAAAAGAACTAGTGCAGTAAATGACTTAACCAAAAACTTACCGATTACAACATCGGGCTGATCTTCAACCTCCTCCACGGTAACGTGGTTCACTTGTCCTTTATTGAAAGGGTTTGGCTTCTTTCCAGAGTTTCCATTTCCACCTTGGCCTTCGGGACACTCATTTGCATAATGTCTGGTCTTGGAACACTTGTAACAGGTGACATGGCTCAAGTCTTTCTTGGCTGGGGTTGTTGGTGTGGTCCGGTTCTGGCCGATGCTTCCTCCATTCCCATTACCATTCTTGTGGCCATTATGGTTGTGCGAACTACTTCCTCCATGGGTATGCTGAAACTGAACTCCCTGCTTAGGGGTATAACGGGGCTTCTGCTGGGCTCCAGAATTATACTTCCCCTGCCCATACTTCCTCTTGCGGTTCTCAATTTGCTGCTGCTTTCCTTCAATCATGAGGGCGCGGTCTACCAACTCCTGGTAGTTATTGAAACTTGCTACCATCAACTGCATGCTTAATTCATCATTCAGTCCTTCCAGAAACTTCTCCTGCTTAGCTGCATCTGTAGCAACGTCATCTGGGGCATAACGTGCTAACTTACTAAAATCATCCACATACTGACCAACAGTCCTTCCTCCTTGGCGTAAATTGCGAAACTCACGCTTCTTCATGGCCATAGCTCCTGCTGAGACATGGGCAGTGCGGAAAGCTTGCTGAAACTGATCCCATGTGACAGTGTCTACAGGGTAAGTGGCTGTAAAATTCTCCCACCATGCTGCTGCGGGTCCTTCAAGCTGGTGTGCAGCAAACTTCACCTTTTCTCCATCTGTACATCCTGCAGTGGTCAACTCCCTCCCTACCTTACGGAGCCAATCATCTGCTACTATCGGCTCGGTGCTACTGGAAAACACCGGCGGATTCAGCCTAAGGAAACGAGTCAAGTGATCCGCAGGTGGTGGTGGTGGTGGGTTGTTGTTGTTGTTGCCTTGGTTCTGTACCAATGTTTGGATCAAAGTGTTCTGCTGCTGAATCAACTGGGTGATCTCTGGCGGGAAAACAAACCCGGGGTCGCATCTCAGAGGCATCTGATGGGTTTAGAAAAGATGAGAAATTAAGAAATAGAGTGAGGTCTAGGGAGAAAACACTACCCAAATGCACATGAGCAAATGCACACAAAATCACTTCATTCACTTTAAACAAAGGGCTTACAACGATCTAACTATCGCAAAAGTGTGTGTACTATAATGTTTACATGGAGGGAATACTACTAATATGTGGGGGTCATCTATTAATTTGAACCGGTGGAAGACTCCATGATGTCTGCTCCAGCTTCGTCTTCAAAGTCGGGTTCACTTGGATCTGAATCGGTGTAAATGCGATGATGATGTAGTTGCTCGGACAGCCGACGTACTTGTCTTCATTCTTGAGCGCCAATTTCTTCTTGAGTTCTTCAATCTCACACTTAAGATCGTTATTGTGTCTTGCTACAGCTACGATCTCGTCCATGTAGTCCTTACGTGTAGACTTTAGTTCTCCTTCAAGTTCGATGATCCTTCCCTTTGCATTTTTCAACTCAATCATATCATTGCACATCTGGTTCTCCTGGTGTCGAATGTGCTGGTTTAACTCCTGGATGAAAGCTGCAATGGATCTGTCCTTCTTGATGCTGACTATCTTCCATTATTCATTCTGGCGTCCGCAAATCTGGTAGATAGTGTCCTTGAGGTCTTCTTGATAAACTTTTCCAATGCGTCCCATGGTGATATGAGCTGCCATGCTCTTTCCCAGACTCCAGGTTGGTGCACTGAAAACACTATCTATAGGCTTGGTGGTTGGGGAGAATGTCCTTCCCGGAACATGAGCTTGAATCTTCCAACTCCTCTTGAGCAGAGTGGCGTTGAAAGTCCCGGTGAAACTTGGTAGTCCAATGTTCAGGTACTTGGTGACTTCCTTCAAATGAAATCCAAAAGGTGTGCCTTCATCTGGTTGGGCGTACTTGATCTTGGCGTCCTTCATCCTAAAAGAGTAGAAAAGATGAGGAGTTAGAAAATGAGAAGAGAATAGTGATCTATGGCTTTAGCTTAGTGGTCGTGTCCTACAGTCAGCATGTGCTCTGATACCATCTCTATAGCGACCCGACCGAATGGATCAAGTCTCGTGCTCGGTGTCATCCACGGATCAAGAATCTGACACCACACAAGATTTCAAGGATTTATAACAGAGTAGCAATCACACACTTATTACATCATTTGTCCGAAGAGGACTTATTACAATAAATATGGCTTAAGGCCATCTAATAACGATAACAGCGGAAGACTTGGAAGATAAGTGAGTCCATCAACTCCAGTAACATCACTGAGTATAGAACCACGACCTAAGCACCTTACTGATCGTTCAAAAGTCTGCAACATGAAAGTTGCAGCCCGAAACGGGTCAATTGACACATGGAATATGCTGGCAATGTAACACATAGAGAATAATGAATGATAAGCCTGTACTACATGCATATGTGGCTGGTGGAAAAGCTCTCTGATTCAGCTTTGCATAAAGCCAGTTTTTCCCTACTGCAAAGGAATAAATTTGTTTAACTATCATGGTGGTTGTTAAACATTGAGAATGGTTGACAACAACCTCAATCCCAATTAAAGGTACTCATTAAAAACCCAACAATATTAATTAGAGTAACATGTTGAGATTCACATGATATTCAAGTACTAGATACTCAAGATGTCCATAACCGGGGACACAGCTAATCATGATTAGTTTATACACTCTGCAGAGGTTTACGCACTTTTCCCCACAAGACTCGATTGCCTCCGTTTGGTTTCTCTTGACTACATGGTGTTTGAGAGACGGATGACCGAGACATAGTCTTTCGGAAGCGTTTGCACCTTACGATGGGTAGACCGTACCACCTACAACCCCTACATCAGCTAGTCTACCACTGTAAGAGTTCACACGACTTAATCAACTATGCCAGAGCCCATAATGGCTTGTGGATGCACACGGAAGTTACTAGTTTGAATAATCTTATGATCCCTTTGAGCCTGGGTGGCGGTCCGAAGAAAAACAGGCAAGTCCTGATAGAAACCAGGTGCCTCAATCCACCCAGATGTGTGTTTAAGTTTCCACCTTAAATAAACCATTAATTTAACAATCTCACATCTGTCATGGAATACACTCACCCAATCCACGTCTACTAGCATAGCATAGCATAATAAGCAAACGTAGAAGTAACTCCCAAGGTTTCATAAGTAAAACAGTAATAGGTACTACCTCATCTACTTCCCATCCCACAATTTAATTAGATCCTAATCATGCAAGTGTTTGAGGATTGATCTAATGCATAAAAACTGGGTATGAGAAAGTATGATCAAAGTGTTACTTGCCTTGCTGATGATCCGCGAAACCTAGAGACTCGAAGTAACAAGCGGCGCACTCCAGGTGATCTATTGCAGACAAACAACAGGCATACAATAAGTACTCATCTAATGCACCGGTAAATCTTGAATAAAAGATCTAACCAGAAAGTTCAACTTAAGAACCCTGGTTGCAAAAAGAATCGAATCAAATAAAGCAACGAAAGTCAAACGACGAAAGAAAAGAACTCGGTTATAGCAAGTTGAAACTAAGTCAAATTTTACAGTAGCAAAACTTTGTTTAAGTTGATTAGTCGGAACGGCGGTTTCGAGATGAAACTCCAGGCGCTTGAATCACCTGATTCCGATAAACGGGCGAGAAGATAGACTAGAAAGAAAATCGGATCTGAAATCGCTATCAGAAAAGTAGCGGAATAAGTCCGATGAGAAAGAAAACGACGAACGGTTGAACGAACGGACGTTCATTAACCAAAGCAAACCGGTGATCACGTTCGTTAGGACGAACGGTCCGGCGAACGCTTGCTAAACAAAACTGGAAGAAAAACCGGCGAGAAAAACCGATCTAGGGTTTCGGAAAGAAAACCGAAACGAAAAACCGATCTAGAAAACCGGAACGGAAATCGGAACGGAAATCAGAACGATTTACGAAAAACCAAACCGAGGAAAAGAAAGGTGACGCGGCGCGGGGCTAGTACCTCGAAGAGGCGAGGGGCTCCGGCGGCGGCGGCGTTGGGTGGCGGCGGCATAGGGCGGCGGCGGCGGTGAGGGCGGCGGCGGCGGTGGTAGTGCTGCGCTGCTGCTGCTGCGGAGAGGAGAGGAGAGGAGAGGTGTTGATTTGATGTGTTAGAGGGGGGGTTCTTGGGTATTTATATTGGGGAGGGGAGGGTTTTTGCTTGGGGTAGGGGTCAAGAAATAGACTAGGATTAGGAAACAAGAGGGAAAAGATCTAGAAACAGAATCTGGAATAAACGGAAATAGGACAAGAGTCCTACTAGGATTGGAAAAGGAAGCGGCAGCTCCCTATGCGGCGCGCGCGATGGAGTTGGCCTCCTGGCCGGCCGGTGGCTTGGAGGCTTGGGCCTTTGGCCCAAAAGGCGCTATGAGGTTTTTTAAATCGGTTTGTGCAGAAAAATACAGAAAAAAATCTAAACGAACTCCAAAGTTAATAAAGTAAACTTTCCCGACTCCTAAAAATGAGTCGAACAAAATGAACTTTACTCGGGCCAAAAATGCAATTTTTTTGAAAACACGCATTTTTCCCTAAGGCAAATAAACTCCGAGAAAAATCCAAAATTTGATTTATTTATTAAATCTTCATTTTTCCTAAATTTTGGGAAAGTCATATTATTCCCTCTCTTATTTTTGATATTGGAAAAATATTTGAAGATAAAATAAATCAATCCAATGATCCTCTTTTCATAGTTTTGAGAGAACTCAAATACGAAAATTTCGAAATCTCCAACTCTCTCCGAGTGTCCTTGAGTTGCGTGAAATTTCTAGGATCAACAAAATGCAAGAAAATATGATTTGCATGATGATCTAATGTATAACATTCCAAATTGAAAATTTGGGATGTTACATGATCCCCTCCGGATCGTCCCCGCAGCTCCGACCGCTCCCAGGCCAGGGCCTCCACTCCTCTTCGGTGAGGCTGTATCTCCCCGCTGGAGCCCCTGGAGCTGCCCCAAGCCACCGTCGTCTTCGTCTCCGGCAACCTCCGCCCTCTGCCTCCACTAGAGAGGACAATTCTGACACCGTCTGGTCACCTCTAGCCATGCTACGGGTACAGGAAGGTGCGCAACCTTCTTCTCTGTTGATCCCTCCCTCTCGGTTGCCCCAAGACCCCTCGTCGACGACGTGTGCTCCGGCGAAGCGCCGTCTCCCTCTGTTTCCCTCTCCCCTCCTTCTGGCCTGACTAGCGGGGCCCGCTAGTCAGCCACTCATTATGCACGCGAAGCGGTATGAGTGGTGACGCCCTGGGCGTTTATGCCTTCGACGTCACCCCCCAGTTTATTTATTTCAAATTCATTTAAATCCAAGAACCTTCAGACAGCCATAACTTTTTATGTATAAGTCCAAATGCATTGATTCTTTTTGCATTGTGTTCTTTGACCAAAAATCTAACAACACCCAAAAGATGGGATTTTTCCTTGCTGTCTAGAATTTCTGGTAATTTTCAGAAGGTTTCTTGATGTTTTCTTTTTGTGGTATTAATTATTTTCAGAAGAGCAAGCTTGTCTTCAGGATCACCAGGAGCTTTGTGAACCTCATCAGCACTAAGGCAAGCCACATCAACATTTTCATAGTGCCACTTCAATATTTGTGATTTTCCTACTTGAACTCATGATTATTCATGCATTTAAAATATTTATATGATAATTATATTCTGTTAAATGCTTGTCATGTTAAAATGCTTGATTTACAGAAAGTTTGAAGTAAATCTTGTTGATAAGCTAAGAAGAACTTAGTGATGAGTAAAGAATAACTGATATGGTCATGGAGTTTAATAATTAGTCTAATTATTATTCTTGCATGATGAAAAAAGATGATATTGCTAGAAATAATTCTGGTTTAAGTAAGGTTTGATCTTAACCAGAGAAGTATCGTGAGTTGATGATGGCTCCGTGGGAGCGTGGTTGATTTAGTTATTTTCATGGTTATGTGATGCATGTGTTAGTGGTGCATAGCATGGCATTGTGACACCAGTTGTTTCACTTTAAGTTGAACCTGATAAGTAACTCAACTTGAATATGTTGTTGACCGGGTCATGGTGCCACTGAAACGAGTCTTTCCCAGTGCAACCACATTTGCCGGTATGGGACAACCTTAATGCGTTTCATTGTCGTACCTCTGGTTGGTGCCTCCATCTAGGGAAGGTTATGGGCGTGTTGTACCCTGGCCCGGTAAGCAGGCATAACCTTGTGAGCCCGTTGTTAAGTCAAGTTTTGGTACTAGGTCCCAGAGTGGATCGTGGCCACGACGGTGGTTGAGGTGTCTTGAGGTAGACACGGGGCCACCCAGGAGTAGCCCGATGGGGACTGCGTCGGAGTGGCCGGGAGAGTGTCATGACAATGAAATGGTTTCGTCGGAATGCCATTGGTCCACTCGAATGGGAGTGCGAGGCCATGGGTTCCGTAGTGTGGGTACAGTGTACTAACCTCTGCAGAGTGTATTAATCTATCGATAGCCGAGTCCAGGGTTACGGACACGCTCGAAAGTAGGGAACACCATGGGTCGACACTTAATAAATTTGCACACTAAGTTTGTACTGAGGATGGTAGTAAGGCTATCGTGTTGAGTTGGGCCATGAGTTGGTCAGGTTGTGATCGCCGTAAGGATCACGGGCCACGAGTTGGTCGGGTTGTGATCGCCGTAAGGATCACGAGCCATGAGTTGGTCGGGTTGTGATCGCCGTAAGGATCATGGGCCACTAGTTGGTCCAGTTGTGATCGCCGTAAGGATCATGGGCCATGAGTTGGTTGGGTTGTGATCGCCGTAAGGATCACCGGCCATGTATTGGTCGGGTGGTGATCGCCGTAAGGATCACGGGTTTGTTTTTGAGATCTGCACGTTGGTGGTCTGGAAATGATCACGTTCGGTAAGCCAGTCCAGGGGACGAGTATCAGTTGAGCATATTCACAGCATGTTGGATATATTGTTGCATTAGTGTTAAATGGTTTAATATCATGATATTGTTTGTAATTATGTTTATGCTTGTTGTGAGCTTGCAAGTACATTTAATGTACTGACCTGGCGTATCATGCCGGATTTCAGGAAAGTCTCGTTAGAAAGGAGTGTTGTCCGAGTCTAGATCGTGCCCACATCGGTGTCCCTGTGCTATGGAGTTCCTCTATGACGTTGTTCCGCTACCGTGTAGTTGTCATGATCGAGGCCCCCATTATGTTCATTAAATAATGTACATATTGTTCAGCCGCACCGTGTGTACCGCTTGGCCTCGCTAACTGTTGTAATATAAACTATGCTCTGTTAGCATGAATAGAGCGGTTGTTTTTCTATACCAAGTTGTTGTGTGTTGCCAGAAGACAAGGTATCTGGGTTGGAAATGCAAGGTAAACCGGTTGCTCTGAGCCGGGATGCCACAACGCTTGGTATCAGAGCCGCGCTGACTGTAGGCCATGCTAGACTAAGCCGAGTTAACTGGACGTTAGATACGAGTTGTAGCTGAGTGCCGATAACATTTGTAGTTGGTTGTTGCATTGCCTGCACTGATTTTATTTTTATGCTAACTTGCTAATGGTTGTGAGTGTACATGGCTCTGGTGCTGTATCCGTGCCAGTTGCAGCTGATGCCATAATGTCGCTACATCTCCTTCGTAACGGGTGGCGTCGACTATACCCTCACGGTGACGATCCAGTTTATCATGTGTACCGGGAGCGCCGAGCTGACTCAGTGTACGAGTATCACGCTGTGGTTAATCTGCGCAATAGTTCCGACTCCAGCTCTTACACTCGTACCTCTCGAAGCGGCTACACTTCTACCGCTTCTCAAGCTGTCCAGTTTGCTGCATTTTAGGTACTGTTGAGCTCCACTACAACGAGGTCCGGATGCAGAACCACCCAGGTTTCCATTACTATCCTTCTCTTCACGATAATGGTCGTGTCCGTTTCCCTGTCATTGATCCGGAGTCTGATAGTGTAGCTAGCCACCTTTCTCGCTATATCACCGCTAGCTATCTTCTGATCTACGATCTGGCTCGTGAGCTGAGTCGTGCCTGTACTGCTTTAGCCTCTGCTTTAGTCTCTGCTCGCTCAGTCACTACTCCACCATCTGTAGGATTTATTCCCTATATTCCTGCTAGTTCTAGATCCCCTGTTTCCCCGGTTACTCCTCCGAGTAGCTCGGGCACCGTGACTGTGAGTCCACTTAGTGCTCCTACGGAGTGGGTTTCACTGCTCGCCACTTATGTAGCCCTGATGATTCACCCTCCACCTGCCCCAGAGGGAGAGCCCTCGAGGCAGCGTCATCGTGTCACGTTTAACCCGAAGGTCTCAGTTAACCCCGTTAGTTCAGGATCCGAGTCCGCTTCAGGAGAGGACCCCGCAGCACTAGCAGAGCAGTAGAGCTTTCGAGTATTCGCAGTCGTCAAGATGGAGTATGGATGTAGTCGTACGATTCATGATGTTTCGTTTCATGTATGAGGGTAGTTGGACCTGGCATGTTGTTATTATTCATGTATGAGTCTATGTATAATTATGTTGGACTTTATTCGCTGTATTTTCTTTGCCATTTCTGTTTTATTCAGATTTTGTTGCTAGCTTCTCCCCAGTTTATTCTTGAATGCTTCTCATCTCGGTTCAGTTGGCTTGGCAAAAATCATATTAGGATGACGCAGGGAGGCTGCAGTAGCAACGTTCGCAAGGGTTCTCCTGTTCGGCGTTCCGCACGACAGGCAGGACAATCACCTGAGCCGTACGTTCCACCACCGCCTCCACCGCCAAATCCGCCCTCCACCGAGCAAATTATGTGTATGTTCGAGGAAAGATGAAATAGTGATCTGGTGGAAATATTCAGAAGTATTCAAGCTATGGTTGGGCAGAATGGAAATCAGCCCGGCCACCACTCCAAGTTGTCGGATTTTATAAGGACTAAGCCTCCCAGTTTCAGTCAGGCCATTGATCCCTTGGATGCAGATGATTGGCTGAGAATTATGGAATAGAAGCTTGAGGTTGCTCGAGCTGATGAAGAGGATAAGGTTCAATTTGTAACACATTATCTTGAAGGCGCTGCTGCTATATGGTGGGAAAATGAAAAAGCCATGGGGACTGCTGAGGAAGAAATTACCTGGTCAAGATTCAAGGAGCAATTCCGGAAATTCACATCCCTATGGGAATTATGAAGACTAAGGAGTGAATTTCTCGCGCTCCTCCAAGGAAGTCAGTCTGTGGGAGAATATTCAGAAATTGAATCACCTGTCACGTTACTCTCAATATGACATGGCCACTGAGGAAAGAAAGATGGACAGGTTCCTTGGTGGATTAAACCCGCAACTTCGTTGTTACAAATACTAACAGTTTCAGACTTTAGCAAAAATAACATCAGGTTGCAATGTTTAGAGCTATCAAACAACATGTTACAGGAACTTAACATGGCAAACAAAGGCATGGCATGATACTACTAAATGCATAGAACAAGAGTCCCTTACTGACCATGAGCCCAAAGGATCAGAAAATAGGATGGCACCCATGTAAACATGGCAAGCTATATTACAGATTTAAACATGGGAGGAACAACAATAAGTAGGCATGTTGGTGAGCTTGAATCACTCACCACAGAGCAATACATGGCATGGCAAGGCAACCAGCAGTAAGAAGACATGTTTATGAAGCTAAGCATGGCAAGAGCAAGTTCATAGAGTGCATGGATCACTAGCAAAGCTCATGGCAAAACTGAACATAAAGTTAACAGGCTGACAACAACATTATTTAGCCATTTGAGAGCAAGATTACATCAAGCTACATCAAGCTATAAATGCAACCAGGGGCATGGATGGATAGAGCATGATATATAGAACAAAACATTCTTAGTGAACATCTCCAGATTATGCATAGAATAACTTGTAGCAGCAGGTTAACATAGCATCATGATATACCAGATTCAGACATGCAAAACAGCAACAGCAAGTACCCTACTAAACAAGCTCGATGCACTCACTACAAGACACACAAAAATCCATGGATGGCACCACTGTGAAGATGGAATGACATAGATCAAAACTCATGTAGACATCAACCTAATAGGATGCACACATCAATCATGGCAAAAATGACAAATCACCAAGTTATACCAGTTTCAGCAGATTAACATCACATAGCACTCTTGCAACGATGATTAGGGCATTAAGATGGACTCAAATGAACATGATGCAATGGAACGAAATGAACTACTCGTTGAGGCGAACAATTTGGCATATTACAGAGAGTTATGATGCGATGAACATGGCATGATAATATCAAAAATAACAGGGACTTAGAGGAATTTCGGGGTCAACCTCCGAAAATGGATCTGAATCTGGAGTTCGCCGGAGTTCGGACTTCGAGGCGGCCGGAGTTGGAGAGGAGGGGAGGGGCGGCAAGGGAGCTCGCCGGAGTTCCTGGAGCGCGGGAAGGAGGAGCGGGCCGCAGCGGCCGGGCGGCGCCGGGTTGGGCGGCGGCCGGGCGCGGGGCGCAAGCGGCGGCGGCGCCGCGAGGCGCGCGAGGAGGCGGGCGGAGGACGCCGCGGATGGTCGGCGGCGGCAAGACGCGACGGGCGGCGGCGGGCGATGTTGGCCGCGCTGGGCCAGCTGGGCGCGGCGGAGGAGAGAGAGGGCGCGGCGAGGGCGACGGTGGGGTGACGTGGCGCCGTCCGATTGGTCGGGGCGACGTGGAGGCTGTAACGCCCCGGATCCGATGCGCCAGGTGTCCGCCAGTTATTTGTCGCCGTTGCCATGTCATTTGCGTGCGTGTTGCACTTTGCCATGTCATCATCTGCATTTCATATCATGTCATCATGTGCATCTCATTTTTGCATACGTGTTCGTCTCAGGCATCCGAGCCTTTTCCCCGCTGTCCGTTTTGCAATTCGGCGCTCCTATGCCCTCCGGCGTTCCCCTTTCGTCTCTCGTTGTGAGTGGGTGTTAAACTTTCTCGGAATGGACCGAGTCTTGCCAAGCGGCCTTGGTATAGCACTGATAGACCGCCTGTCAAGTTTCGTGCCATTTGGAGGTCATTTGATACTCCAACGGTTAACCGGGTAACCGTAAAGCCCCCTTCTCTTTGCAGCCCAACACCCCTTCAAAGTGGCCCAAAGCCCATCCAAACCCCCTCCATGCTCTCGGTCGTTCGATCACGATCGCGTGGCCGAAAACCGCACCTCATTTGGACTCTCCTAGCTCCCTCTACCTATATAAACACCCCTCCTCCCAAAATTTCTGGTCATTCCAACCCTAACCTAGCCTTCTTCTTCCTCCGCGTGCCGGACGCGTCCGCCCCGCGCCCGGCCATGTCCGACCCGCTCCACCGCCACCTTCGTCCAACTGTGCGCCGCCACGTGGCACCGCGCCACCCACCTCCGCCTCGGCCGCGTCCCGGCCGGCCTGCGCCCGCCCCTCGCCGGACGGGCTCGCCTCCGCCCGGTCAGCCCCGGCCTCCTCCGGTCGCCCCTCCCGCTCGCTCCGGCCACCGCGGGCTCGCCGGAGTACCTCGCCGCCGCCGGCGACCGCCTCGTCCCGGTTCCGCCCGGGCTGGATCAGATCCACCCAGCCGTGATCCAAACGGCCGCGTGCCCCGCCCGGATCTCCTCTTCCCGCACGTACTCGTCCCGTTGACTTTCTCCCGGAGGTTGTTTTTTTCACCAAGTCCCCGAAGTGTTTGACATAATCATGCCATGTTCTTCGCAGCATATCTCTGCATCTGTAGCTTCGTTTCGTGCGTGTAATATGTCAAATTGTTCGCCTCGACGAGTACTTCATTTCATTCCATTGCATCATTTTCATTTGAGCTCATATTGATGCCTGAAATGCTGTTAGAAGAGGGCTATGTGATGGTAGTTTCAGATTCTTATCAGAACATGCACTTTTGTCATTTTTGCCATGATTGATGTGTGCACCCTATGAACTTGAGTCCTACATGTGTTTTGTAACATGCCATGCCATCTTTACAGGGGTGTATGCGATGTATTTTTGTGATCTCTGTGGTGACTAGCACAAGCATGCAAACTAGGCTTCATGATGTTGCTGATTTCAGCCCCTGTTTTGCTGATATTTTTATGCCATGTTAACTTGATGCTACCGAGAGATCCATGCTTATTTTGAGATACTTCAGTAAGGATGTTTTGAACATATGGTTATGCTCTATCCATCCATGCCCTTGTTTGCAATTATGGAGTGCCATAGCTTGAGTCAGTCGAGCTCTACTTTTGCTATAAAATGTTTCCTGGCAGGTTGTTTACATATTCAATTTTGCCAAGGTTGTTGTAGTTGATCCGTGTTTGCTATGATGTTGTTCTTGCCATGTATAGCTTCTATGCCATGTCTTCTTACTGTGAGTTGCCTTGCCATGCCATGTATTTCTCTGTGGTGAGTGGTTCAAGCTCACCAACATGCCTACTTATTGTTGTTCCTGCCATGTATGAATCTGTAATATAACTTGCTATGTTTACATGGGTGCCATTATATTTTCTGTGCCCTTTTGGCTCATGGTCAGTAAGGGACATTTGTTCAATGCAATTAGGAGATTCATTCCATGCCTTTGTTTGCCATGATAAGTTCCTGTAACATGTTGTTTGATAGCTCTAAACATTGCAACTTGATGTTATTTCCTGATAAGTCAGAAACTGTTATTATTTGCAATCTTGCCATGTCATTTTGAGCATGTTCTAGTGATTTCTGGAGATAGCTCAGTGTTCAAGTTTTGTAATGCTTTACCTGTAAATCATGCCCATGCCTTTTGTTATCATGTTAAGATTCTGTAGCATGTTGTTTTGATGCTTGGATTATGCCTAGTTGCTGTTTTGGACAGATTGTTATGTCTTGTATAGAGTGTATGTGTTGAACCGTTGCTCCGTTTTGAGTGTGCTCTATATGAAACTTGCTTGTTTTTGCATGTAGTTTCATATTATCATGTTGCATCCTTGTTTTGAGGTGTTTGCTTGATGTTTGTATGCATTTTGCATCAATGCCATGTTTAACTTGTTTTGCTCATATCTTCTAGGCCGTAGCTCCGAATTTAATGAACTTTATATGTGACTTGACTAAATTTCGTGTAGATCATCTTGGTGCATCTTAAATTGCTGTTTAACAACTTGAACATAAGGTTTATTCGGATCTGGACCAATTTCGAAATTTGCATATGAGGACTTACCGGAATTGTTCTATGTTGTTCCCGTCCTCATTTAAACTTGCCTTGATGTGTTGCTCTTGTTTGCATCATCTTTTGCCATGAGTAGCCTCATCTAGCGTGGTCATGCATCATGCTTGTTGTGCATCATGCCTTGTTCATGTGTGGTGTGTTTACCATGTTGTGTGCTTCTTCTCGATAGTTCCCGTTTCGTTGCGATCGTGAGGATTCGTTAAATCTCGCTTGGTTCGGCTTCATCCGTTCATCTTCTTTATGGACTCGTTCTTCTTCCTTGCGGGATTTCAGGCAAGATGACCGCTACCCTGGATCTCACTACTATCATTGCTATGCTAGTTGCTTCGTTCTATCGCTATGCTGCCTTACCTACCACTTGCTGCTCAAGCCTCCCAATTTGCCATGTCAGCCTCTAACCTTTGTCACCCTCCCTAGGAAACCGTTGTTTGGCTATGTTACCGCTTTGCTCAGCCCCTCTTATAGCGTTGTTAGTTGCAGGTGAAGATGAAGTTTGTTCCTTGTTGGAACATGGAGATGCTGTTCCTTGTTGGAACATGTTTACTTGTTGGGATATCACAATATATCTTATTAAATTAATGCATCTATATACTTGGTAAAGGGTGGAAGGCTCGGCCTTATGCCTGGTGTTTTTTTCCACTCTTGCCGCCCTAGTTTCCGTCATATCGATATTATGTTCCTGGATTTTGCGCCCCTAACGCAGTCGGGTGATTCTGGGACCCCTTGACAATTCGCTTTGAATAAGACTTTACCGGCAAAGGCCCAACCTTGGTTTTACATTTGCCTCACCTAGCCCTTTTTCCCTTGGGAGTCGCTCTCAAGGGTCATCTTTATTTTACCCCCCACCCGGACCAGTGCTTCTCCAAGTGCTGGGCCCAAACCGAAGCGATGTCCAGCGCCACAGGCAATCAGGCTCTATGCCAACCCGACGTCTTGCTCATCCGGTGTGCCCTGAGACCGAGATATGTGCAGCTCCTATCAGGATTTGTCGGCACATCCGGGCGGCTTTGCTGGTCTTGTTTTATTCCTGTCGAAATGTCTTGTAGCCGGGATTCCGAGACTGATCGGGTCTTCTCAGGGAGAAGGAATATCCTTCGTTGATCGCGAGAGCTTATCATGGGCTAAGTTGGGACACCCCTGCAGGGTATAAACTTTCGAGAGCCGTGCCCGCGGTTATGTGGCAGATGGGAATTTGTTGATATCCGGTTGTAGTAAACTTGAAGCAAACTCTTCTAAAATACACCAACCGTAATGCGTAAACCGTGAGTGTCTCTTTTCGGGGTTGACCGAGAGGAGAACACGGTTTCTGTGTTATGATTGACGTAAGTAGGAGTTCAGGATCACTTCTTGATCATTATTAGTTGACGACCGTTCCTTTGTTTCTCTTCTCGCTCTCATTTGCGTATGTTAGCCACCATATATGCTTAGTCGCTGCTGCAACCTCACCACTTTACCTCTTCCTTACCCATTAAGCTTTGCTAGTCTTGATACCCATGGTAATGGGATTGCTGAGTCCTCGTGGCTCACAGATTACTACACCACCAGTTGCAGGTACAGGTTATGCGATGATCACGACGCGAGAGCGATGTTTGCTTGTATTGGAGTTCTTCTTCTGCTTCTTCTTCGATCAGGGGATCGGTTCTGTGTCGGCAGCCTGGGCTAGCGTGGTGGATGTCGTTTGAGTTTACTTTATGTTTCATCCGTAGTCGGATGTTGATCTTGTATATGATGTTGATGTATTCTTGTGGCATTTGTGCCTTATGTATGTATCCCCATCTATTATGTAATGTTGATGTAATGATATCCACCTTGCAAAATCGTTCCAATATGCGGGTCTATCCTTGGTGGGACCGTCGAGTTCCTTTTGGATAGGGTCACATATTGGGCGTGACAGAGGCGGCGGCGGACGCGTCCGGCGGCGGGGTGGACACGTCCGGTGGCGCGGGAGGAGCGGGGCTAGGGTTTGGACTGCGGGATTTCGGGGAGAGCACATATTTATAGGTAGAGGGAGCTAGGAGAGTCCAAATGGAGTGCGGTTTTCGCCCACACGATCGTGATCGAACGACCGAGAGCATGGAGGGGAGTTTGCTGGGTTTTGGGCCACTTTGGAGGGGTGTTGGGCTGCAAAGAGAAGGAGGCTTTACGGTTACCCGGTTAACCGTTGGAGTATCACACGACCTCCAAATGGCACGAAACTTGACAGGCGGTCTACCGGTGCTATACCAAGGCCGCTTGACAAACCTTGGTCCATTCCGAGAACGTTTAACACCCGCACATGAAAATAGGCAAAAGGGGGCGCCGGGGGACATAGGAGTGCCGGATTGCAAAACGGACAACGGGGAAAATGCTCGGATGCAAGATACGAACACGTATGCAAAATGAAATGCACATGATGACATTGCAAAATGCAACACGCATGCAAATGACATGGCAAAGACGGCAAATAACTGGCGGACACCTGGCGCATCGAATCCGGGGCGTTACAACACTCCTCCACTAACAAGAGATCTCGTCCCGAGATCTTAGGACCGAGACGAAGCAAAGAATCGAGAGCACACGAGAAGAAGAGAGAAACGACGAGAATGACGAGAATTGAAAGCTCACAGAATTAGATAGACTTTGAAACCACTCCGGTTAGAACGAGATAAGAAACGAATAAGACTGAAAGGATTTAGGCAGCACTCCGGCTGAACATCGAAGGAGTTGGAACTGAGTTTGATAAAATGGAACGATAGTTGACGAGTGGAACAACACAATGCCTCCGGAAGAATTGAAAGAATTGAAAGAAAAGTACTTAGAAGGAAGGATTGAACGGAGTTGTTGAGAAAATGAACAACGAAAAGAAATAAGCTTGTTGTGGGCTTATAGGTAACATCTGAAGATCATAAGATGATAACCGGCCACAAACGGAAATAATTGGATAGCTGAGAAGAACAAAGAAATGCAAAACTCCACTTTAGAAGAATACGGAGAATTAATTGCACTTGAGATGCAAGAACAAAAGATACTAGAACTCCTTGAACAAGAATCTTGATGAACACTTGAGGAGTGAATTAAATCATGACGAGCCACCGTGAAGAACTCCGGTAACAAAAGGATGATGAGGTACAATTGAAGGATGGAAAGAATAAGGATTAAGTCTTGCGGTGATTTAGATGGAGCTTTGCGACGATAATGCGGAAAACATGGAACTCCGGGAAATAAAGATGAAAACCCTTGGAAGTAGAATTTATTCCTCAAGAACAAACTCTGATGAAAAAGATTAATCACTTCGAGGAAATAAGAATAAGATTTATTGTATGCTTATCCTTCATCAAATTAAATTGATGACAAGCAATGGATTTTGCATATTACTTATTTTTCTTGAAAATTATTAAGGGGAAAATATAGCACAAAACTTGAGAAAATCTTCATGAACCACCGGTAGGATTCGAATGAAAAGCGAAGAGGTTGAGCCAATAACGAAAAGAATTTGAAAGAGATCTTGGGAAGGCGTCTGACTGATGAAATTCATTCTTACGTCAAACTTCAAAAAGAACTTGAGAATAACTCCGGAATAATTAGAAGAGTCAGGTAAGATCTTGGGAAAGACCTGTGGGTTATGGCCCACTGAAAAGAAAACACCGCTGGAAAGGATTGTTGAACAGATAGATGATGCACCAGAACAATTGAACTATTTGAATGAGGTGACAACCTCGAATTAATTCGAAGACAGACGAATCTCCTGAGATGTCTTCCGAACTCCGGAATGATAAACTGGCGAGAGGCGAACGAGCAAAGAGAACACTTGATCCAAGGAAAGAATATAATCACTACCGAAAATTATAATTGAATCCACCGGAGAAGAAAGGGATGAAGAAGGACGAACGAGACGAGAATTCACCGGTTGAAATGATTTAGGGAAGACTGAAGAGGCTCCACACGAATGAAATTGATGGTCGAAACGGACTCAGACTCCGGGAAGAAGAGGGTGGGAGGGCGGGAAAAACAAAGGCAACTTGGAAGGGGAAACTGACGAATATCTTGAAGAGAAAACACCGGTTGAAGAAAGCAAAGGCTTCACACGAGTAGGATGGATACTCGATTACGGACTCCGGTTCCGAGAAGAAGAAGGGTGGCGGGTGGGAAAGAAAACAACTGAGGATTGAACTCAAAGATGAAGAGGCTCGAGTCAACTTGACGAGAAATGCACCGGATGAAAAGAGCTGAGGAACAACGATCGAAAAAACAAACTGCGTGATCCTAAAGAAAAATTTGAAGGGGAAGAGGAGTAGTTCAAAACACCTACGTCAAGATTCCTCACCAGAGCGACGAAGGGGCTGAGGAGTAAAAAGAATTCCTACTCTCTGATATAACTAGACTCCGAAAACATTTTTTTTTCTAGACTCGACAACGGCCAAACTACACGATAAATCAAGGGGGCTCCTAAGGTCGGTCGAGGCTCTGATACCAACTTGTCATGCCCAATATGCGACCCTATCCAAAAGGAACTCGAAGGTCCCACCAAGGATAGACCCGCATATTGAAACGCTTTTGCAAGGTGGATATCATCACATCAACATTACATAATAGATGGGGATACATACATAAGGCACAAATGCCACAAGAATACATCAACATCATATACAAGATCAACATCCGACTATGGATGAAACATAAACAGAAGCTCAAACGACATCCACCTTGCTAGCCCAGGCTGCCGACCTGGAACCTATCCCCTGATCGAAGAAGAAGCAGCAGAAGAACTCCAAAACAAGCAACATCGCTCTCGCGTCATGATCGTCGCAAACCTGTACCTGCAACTGTTGGTGTAGTAATCTGTGAGCCACGAGGACTCAGCAATCCCACTACCATGGGTATCAAGACTAGCAAAGCTTAATGGGAAAGAAAGGGGTAAAGTGGTGAGGTTGCAGCAGCGACTAAGCATGTATGGTGGCTAACTTACGCAAATAAGAGCGAGAAGAGAAACAAAGGAACGGTCGTCAACTAGTAATGATCAAGAAGTGATCCTGAACTCCTACTTACGTCAGACATAACCCAGAAACCGTGTTCTCCTCTTGATCAACACCGAAAAGAGACACTCACAGTTACGCACACGGTTGGTGTATATTAGAATAGTTTACTTCAAGTTTACTACAACCGGATATTAACAAATTCCCATCTGCCACATAACCGCGGGCACGGCTCTCGAAAGTTTATACCCTGCAGGGTGTCCCAACTTAGCCCATGATAAGCTCTCGCGATCAACGAACGATATTCCTTCTCCCCGGGAAGACCCGATCAGTCTCGGAATCCCGGCTACAAGACATTTCGAAAGTAATAAAACAAGACGAGCAAGACCGCCCGATGCGCCAACAATCCCGATAGGAGCTGCACATATCTCGTTCTCAGGGAAACACCGGATAAGCTAAGCGTACAGGTACTGACGTAACCCAAGTTGCCAAGGGATGGGCCCGCACGGTGCTCTAGTTTGGACCAACACTTAGACAAGCATTAGCTCGGGGGGCTGAATAAAGATGACCCTTGGGCTGGCCGACCCAAGGGAAAAATAGGTGGTGGTGAGGCAATTGGTAAAACCAAGGTTGGGCCTTGCTGGAGGAGTCTTATTCAAAGCGAACTGTCAAGGGGGTCCCATAAATCACCCAACCGCGTTAGGGACGCAAAATCCGGGAACATAATACCGATATGACGGAAACTAGGGCGGCAAGAGTGGAACAAAACACCAGGCATAAGGCCGAGCCTTCCACCCTTTACCAAGTATATAGATGCATTAATAATATAAGAGATATTGTGATATCCCAACAATAAACATAATCCAACATGGAGCAATCTTCATCTTCACCTGCAACTAGCAACACTATAAGAGGGGCTGAGCAAAAGCGGTAACATAGCCAAACAACGGTTTGCTAGGAAGGGTGACAAAGGTTAGAGGCTGACATGGCAATTTGGGAGGCTTGAGGAGCAAGTGATAGGTAACGCAGCATAGCGATAGAACGAAGCAACTAGCATAGCAATGATAGTAATGAGATCCAAGGTGACGGGTCATCTTGCCTGAAATCCCGCAAGGAAGAAGAACGAGTCCATGAAGAAGATGAAGCCACGAAGACGAACCAAGCGTGAGACGAGCGAATCCTCATGATCGCATAGCAAGCAGGAACTATCAAGAAGAAGCACACAACATGGTAAACACACCACACATGAACAAGGCATGATGCACAACAAGCATGATGCATGACAAAGCTACCTGAAGCTACTCATGGCAAGATATGATGAAAACAAGAGCAACACATCAAAGCAAGTTTAAATGAGGCCGGAAACAACATAGAATAATTCCGGTAAGTCCTCATATGCAAATTTCGAAATTGGTCCAGATCTGAATAAACCTTATGTTCAAGTTGTTAAACAGCAAGTTAAAGAGCACCACGAAGATCTACACGAGATTCTAGTCAAGTTACATATAAAGTTCATTAGATTTGGAGCTATGGCCTAGAAGATACAAAACAAGTTAAACATGGCATTGATGCAAAATGCATTCAAACATCAAACAAACACCTCAAAACAATGGTGCAACATGTTAATATGAAACTACATGCAAAATCAAGCAAGTTTCATATAGAGCACACTCAAAACGGAGCAACGGTTCAACACATACACATGAAACAAGTCATGACAACAATCTGTCCAAAACAGCAACTAGGCATATTGCAAGCATCAAACACTATGCTACAGCATCTCAACGTGAAAACAAAAGGCATGGGCATGATGTACAGGTAAAGCATAACAAAACATGAACACTGAGTTATCTCCAGAAATCACTAGAACATGCTCAAAGTGACATGGCAAAATTGCAAATACTAAGAATTTTAGACTTTAGCAGAAATAACATCTGGTTGCAATGTTTAGAGCTATCAAACAACATGTTACAGGAACTTAACATGGCAAACAAAGGAATGGCATGATACTACTAAATGCATAGAACAAAAGCCCCTTACTGACCATGAGCGACAAAGGATCAGAAAATATGATGGCACCCATGTAAACATGGCAAGTTATATTACAGATTTAAACATGGCAGGAACAACAATAAGTAGGCATGTTGGTGAGCTTGAATCACTCACCACATAGCACTACATGGCATGGCAAGGCAACCAGCAGTAAGAAGAACTGTTTATGAAGCCAAGAATGGCAAGAGCAAGTTCATAGAGTGCATGGATCACTAGCAAAGCTCATGGCAAAACTGAACTTAAAGTTAACAGGCTGACAACAACATTATTTAGCCATTTGAGAGCAAGATTACAACAAGCTACAACAAGCTATAAATGCAACCAGGGGAATGGATGGATAGAGCATGATATGTAGAACAAAACATCCTTAGTGAACATCTCCAGATTATGCATAGAATGACTTGTAGAAGCAGGTTAACATAGCATCATGATATAGCAGATTCAGACATGCAAAACAGCAACAGCAAGTACCCTACCTAACAAGCTCGATGCACTCACTACATGACACACAAAAATCCATGGATGGCACCACTGTGAAGATGGCATGACATAGATCAAAACTCATGTAGACATCAACCTCATAGGATGCACACATCAATCATGGCAAAAATGACAAATCACCAAGTTATACCAGTTTCAGCAGATTAACATCACATAGCACTCTTGCAAAGATGATTAGGGCATCAAGATGGCAGATGAACATGATGCAATGGAAAGAAATGAAGTACTCGTTGAGACGAACAATTTGGCATATTACACGCATGAAACGGACCCTTATGCAGAGAGTTATGATGCGATGAACATGGCATGATAATATCAAAAATAACAGGGACTTAGAGGAATTTCGGGGTCAACCTCCGAAAACGGATCTGAATCTGGAGTTCGCCGGAGTTCGGACATCGAGGCGGCCGGAGTTGGAGAGGAGGGGGCAGGCGTCGAGGAGCTCGCTGGAGTTCCCGAGCGCGGAAGGAGGAGCGGGCCGGGCGGCCGGGCGCTGCTGCGGGCTTCGGGCGCATGGCGGCGCGAGGGCGCGCGAGGAGGCGGGCGGAGGACGCCGCGGATGGTCGGCGGCGGCGACGCGAGAGAGACAGCGCGGCGGTGCACGCGCACGCTGGCGGCGGGCGATGCGGGTTCAAGGCCCGCCGCTGGCTTCAGCGGGCCGGGCGGCGGAGGAGAGAGAGGCGCGGCGAAGGGCGTGTGGCGCGATGCCACCGGGCCGAGCGGCGGCGGGTGACGTGGCGCCGCCTCGATTGGTCGGGCGACGTGGAGGCGGCGGGACGTCCAGCGGAGGGGTGGACACGTCCGGTGGCGCGAGGAGGCGGGGCTAGGGTTTGGACTGCGGGATTTCGGGGAGATCACATATTTATAGGTAGAGGGAGCTAGGAGAGTCCAAATGGAGTGCGGTTTTCGCCCACACGATTGTGATCGAACGACCGAGAGCATGGAGGGAAGTTTGCTGGGTTTTGGGACACTTTGGAGGGGTGTTGGGCTGCAAAGAGAAGGAGGCTTTACGGTTACCCGGTTAACATTGGAGTATCAAACGACCTCCAAATGGCACGAAACTTGACAGCGGTCTACGGTGCTATACCAAGGCCGCTTGACAAACCTCGGTCCATTCCGAGAACGCGTTTAACACCCGCACACGAAAAGAGGCAAAAGGGGCGCCAAGCGGACATAGGAGTGCCGGATTGCAAAACGGACAACGGGGAAAATGCTCGGATGCAAGAGACGAACACGTATGCAAAATGAAATGCACATGATGACATGGCAAAATGCAACACGCAAGCAAATGACATGGCAAAGACGGCAAATAACTGGCGGACACCTGGCGCATCGAATCCGGGGCGTTACAGCCACTGAGGAAAGAAAGATGGACAGGTTCCTTGGTGGATTAAACCCGCAACTTCGTTGTGCTATCAGTATGCTCGATTTCCCAGACTTCCAAACTCTGGTAAACAAGGCTTTCATTGCTGAAAGGGAACACAAGCTTGTATCAGGTAATAAGCCTGCCCATAACGATCACAAGCGTAAATTTGAGCCAAGAAAGGAAATGCAGCATGTGCAGAAGGCTCGCACCTAGCAGCCGACTCAGGTAGCATACAAGCCCAATTGGCAACAAAATGTTAACAAGACCACCACCCAAGTCAAGAATATCTTATTCAACCCGGTTCTGGAGAATCGCCTGCGCAATAATTCTTGTTACAGTTGTGGACAAACCGGACATTATGCCAAACAGTGTCCCAAGAACAACTCGACTGATGCAATATTCAAACCACAAGTCCATTATCTGGAGGCAGGCCCAAATCAGCACGACATCACGGGATACGTTCATCACATTTCCGCCGACGAAGCCCAAGAGAATCCCGAAGACGTCATTGGTATGTTCCCTATTAATAACATACATGCAGTAATTTTATTTGACTCTGGGGCTTCCCACTCGTTTATCTCTAGGAGTTTTGTTGCCCAAAACAAATTTCCCTGTTCGCTTTTGGGCAAGAATATGCTGGTACAAACCCCGGGATCTCTTATCGGAAGGAATCTAGTCTGCCGCAAATTGGAAGTCAGTATCAACGGAGTCTGTTTTCCAACCTCTTTGATACTTATTGAGTCTGATAAGTTGGACGTTATCTTGGGTATGAATTGGCTGAATCAGTACCAAGTGTGCATAAATTGTGTGACCCGAGAAGTCAACTTTACCAGCTAGGAGGGACAAACTACAAAATTTATTGCTCGTAGGAGTGTACCCTCCAAGGAGATGGTCTTTACAACAATAACTGAAATGGAATTAATTCCGGTGGTCAGCGAATTTCCTAATGTATTCCCTGAAGAACTGCCAGGCATGCCACCTGATCGAGAGCTTGACTTTGAAATAGATCTTGTTCCCGGAACAACACCAATAAACAAGAAATATTATCGAATGTCGTCATCAGAATTAGTGGAGCTAAATAAACAGATTGATGAAATGCTCCAAAAAGGGTATATCCGCCCCAGTTCCTCACCATGGGAATCACCTGCTATTTTCGTGGACAAGAAAGATGGCAGCCTCCGCATGTGTGTGGATTACCGTTAGTTGAATGCTGTTACAATAAAAAACAAATACCCTTTGCCAAGAATTGATGATTTGTTTGATCAGCTCAGTGGATCCAAGGTGTTCTCCAAGATCGATTTACGGACTGGATATTATCAGCTCAAAATTAAAAAGGAGGATATTCCCAAGATTGCGTTCACCACTCGCTACGGTCTCTATGAATATACAATCATGTCTTTTGGCCTTACCAACGGCCCCGCCTTTTTCATGCACATGATGAATAAAGTATTCATGGAATTCCTCGATAAATTCGTGGTCGTCTTCATCGATGACATACTCATTTACTCGAGAAGTGGATAAGAGCATAAGGAACACCTCCGAGCAGTGTTACAACGACTCCGTGAGCATCAGTTATACCCCAAATTCAGTAAATGTGAGTTTGGCTCTAGCAAGTTGGATTCCTAGGGCATGTGCTATCCGCTGAAGGTATAGCCGTGGACCCGAGAAAGGTAAAAGACGTGCTCGACCGGTTGCCATCCGCCACCGTATCTCAGATCCGGAGTTTTCTTGGACTAGTTGGATACTACCACCGCTTCATTGAAGGGTTCTCCAAAATTGCTATCCCATGACAGAGCTGCTCAAAAAGGATAAGAAGTTTGAATTGACTACGGACTGTGAGAAAAGTTTCACTGAGTTAAAGAAACGCTTGACAACTGCAACCGTATTAACACTTCCAAATATCTACCGCAGCTTTGATGTGTACTGCGACGCTTCAAGACAAGGTCTAGGATGCGTACTTATGCAAGATGGCAAGGTAGTAGCCTATGCCTCATGGCAGGTACGACCCCATGAAGGGAATTACCCCACTCATGATTCGGAAATGGCCGCGGTAGTTCATTTTTTAAAAAAATTGGAGACACTACCTCATCGGAAAAAGGTGCCAAATTTTTGCCGATCACAAAAGCCTCAAATATATATTTACTCAGCCGGATTTAAATCTCCATCAATGAAGATGGCTTGAGTTGGTCAAGGATTATGACCTTGGAATAAATTACCATCCGGGTAAGGCCAAAGTGGTTGCATATGCACTCAGTCGAAATCCGTTAGTTTAAATGTCATACTGGAATCTTTTCGTCCCGAACTTAAAGAAGAGATTGCTCAGCTCAACCTGGTCATAGTTGAGGCCGACCTCGCCAATATTCTGAAAATTACCCCTACTCTTAAGGAAGAGATCCGCAAAGCCCAGCCCGGCGATGCTGATCTGCAGAAACATGTCAAGCTTTCCGATTTCTCGAAGGATCAGTACGGTACCCTCCGATTCAGGGGAAAGATTTGTGTGCCTAATCAAGCAGCTTTGAAGCAGAAAATCCTGTCAGAAGCCCACGAATCCTCGTATTCTATTCACCCTGGGGTTACAAAAATGTACGAAGACCTTCGACAAATATTCTGGTGGGATGGAATGAAGAAAGACATTGCTTATTTCGTGGCCTGTTCTGACATATGCAGCAAGGTAAAGGCAGAACATGAGAAGCCAGCCGGACTTCTCCAACCGTTGCCCATGTCACAATGGAAATGGGATGATGTCTGTATGTACTTCATCACAGGAGTACCTAAGACCCGACGGGGAAATAATGCGATCTGCGTTATAGTGGATACATTGACCAAGGTAGCCCACTTCCTCCCAATCAGAACCTCATACCGAGCAGATGAGCTTGCACGGCTGTATGTATCCAGAATAGTCAGTCTGCATGGAGTTCCCCGAACCATCACTTCCGACCGAGGTTCACTTTTCACCTCTGCTTTTTGGTCCCGTCTCCATCGATCCCTCAGAACGGAATTGACATTCAGTACCGCTTATCATCCTCAGACGGATGGATAGACCGAACGGGTAAATCAATTACTCGAAGATATGCTCCGAGCCTGTGCTTTGGCCCAAGGCCCAAAATGGGAAGATTGCTTGCCGTACGCCGAGTTCTCATATAACAATAGCTTCCAGACCAGTTTAAAGATGTCACCATATGAAGCTCTGTATACCCGTAAGGGCCGCACTCCATTAAATTGGTCTCAAACCGGTGATAGCCGAATTTTCAGAACGGATCTCATGCTGGAAGCCGAGAAACAAGTCAAGGAGATCCGAGACAGATTGTAATTGGCCAAATCGCGCCAGAAAAGTTATTACGATGCAAAACACCGACATATCAGCTTTGAACCTGGAGAACATGTCTATCTTCGAGTCACGCCTATGAAAGGTATCAAGAGGTTTCAAACCCGTGGAAAGTTGGCACCGAGATTTATTGGTCCATTTCCAGTTATGACACGAGTAGGTGCTGTGGCATATCAGTTGGAGTTGCCCTCTGAACTGTCAGATGTGCACAACGTGTTCCACGTTTCACAATTGCGACGGTGCATATCCCCGCCCGAGAAAAAGACCTATTTGACAGAGATAGAGCTGGCAAAGGACTTAACCTATGAAGAGAGGCCGGTGAAAATTTTGGATCAAATGGAAAGAGTCACTCGCAGTAAAGCATGAAAATTTGAAAAAGTCCAATGGAAGCATCATACTGAGTCAGAATCAACCTTGGAACCAGAAGAATTTCTAAGGGCATGTTATCCAGAATGGTTTTCCCAAGCAACCGAATCTCAAGGATGAGATTCATTCTAAGCGGGGGAGGTTTGTGACAGCCTTGTTTTTGCCCTCTTTTATTTGCCTCATTTTCAGTTGAGTTGGTTTTGAATTTGGAGTTTTGGAATCATTTCATTTGGACTTAACCACTTGGCTACCCCTTCATTTTCACCCAAGTGCTCCCTCTCCTCCTCAAAACCCTCATTTCACCTCTGAATCATCTCAAAATATGACTTGGAATATTTTTCTTAAATGAAAAATATTCATTTTGCCCTCCAAAACCCTAGTTGGCCCTTTGTGCTCCAAAGCAACCCTAATTTTCCTTGCGCCAAAAATCCTGAGAAAAATCCAAATTATTCTTTGGACTCTAGGGAACGTTTCTGAGCAAAAATATTTCACCACTTTTTGGAATATTTTGGCTACAGAAAATAAATTCACTTCTGGGCAGAAATGGTAGTTTCTACAGCAACTACCTTTTTACTAGCTCCAATGTAGCTGGTTTTTCTTGTGCCCATTTACCTTAGTAAGTGTAAGTAAAACCCCAAAGCTCAGCCCTTAACTCCCAGTAGTTTGACCACAGTAACTCACCAAAGTTACTGTCCAGAAACTTACCAGCAGTACAAATTTATTTCTACTGCACCTAGATCCTAGCCAAACCATGGTAACACCTCGGTTTACTAACGACTACATGCCAGACATCTTGGGTAGTGCTTAGGGTGGCCTCATGTCACGGTTCACGCGGTGACCCCGTTCGTCCGAGCGTGCTGGCGTGCAATACGCGCGCTCTGCGTGCCGCCAGCGCTCTGTTGAGCGCGTTGTCAGGACCCCGATCCTAAGTCACACCGATCTAGCATGTAACACATCATATCACTTTGCGGCCTCACGCACGGTATTCCCACGGGTGTCGCCTTACCATGGCCCGGGACCGTTTGCGCCTTTTGGCTCACGTATATGATAGTGTCGCTAGCATCCATATGACAAAGAACCCGGGCCGACATGGCTAGTCATGAACCCAAAGCGGCACTAACCAATGGGGACAGGCATACATGAATCACATCGAGCATGTCGGTTATCAACGTATAAATTTGGGCTGTAGCACTGGGCTAACAAGACTCCGGTATCCCGGGCTGTAGCAGGCTAGGCAGGACTCCGAACAACACCGCGTGACATTTCCCCGAAGGGACAGACATAGGAACAAAGTGAAACACATGCCGACCAGTCAAGCGTCCAAGCAGTAGTGCTGGGCTAGCAGGACTCCGGTGAACCGGGCTGTAGCAGACTACTATCGCTCAGAAAGCACAAGACTACATTTCCCCATATGAGAGGCTGCCAAGGATAAACAACTAGTTTGTCGGATCCCACACATACCAAGCATTTCAAACATACACACAATATGCTCAATATGTGTAGATACAACATGGCATCACAACATAACTCTACGACTCAACTATTTACTCATTAGGCTCCGAGGAGCGAGATAATACAAACATGGGTCTCATGACCCAACACTCGAAAGCATACAATTCAAAGCACAAGCGGAAGCTAAACATGTCTGGGTACAGACAACTATAAATAAAAAGAGGCTGAGAAGCCTGACTATCTACCAGATCCTGCCGAGGCACAAGATCGTAGCTGAGGTAACAAGCTAAACGTCGAAGTCCAAGCAAAACTACTAGCGAGACCGACGTCTCTCTGCAAAACATAAAATAAGCAAACGTGAGTACAATTGTACTCAGCAAGACTTACATCAGATCTAACTACATATGCATCATTATCAAAAGGGGGTGGTGGAGATTGACTGCAGCAAGCCAGCTTTGACTCGGTGGCTATCCTGAACTACGACTGCAAGTAACTCTTTTGAGGTGGCGCACACGAGTCCACATATTCACCATAGCAATACACCACTATGAACCCGCTCCCGTCTCCCTACGAGAACGCCATCCATAGCACTCACGCTTATCTTGCGAGTTTTAGAATATCCACTTTCACTTGTCTATGAACTGATATAGGCAACCCAGAAGTCCTTTTCTGCGGACACGGCTATTCGAATAGATCATATTAAAACCCTGCAGGGGTGTACTTCTTCACACACGCTTTCACCACTTACCGCCGTTTACACGACATGTACTCGGCAACCTTCAAGCGGAAGCCCAACGTGGGTGTCGGCCACAGCCTACCTAAACACTCAAGTCCCTAGTCCAGGTTTATCGCCTATTCGGGTTCCATCTGTAGGGAGTCCGGCCGAGGTTTCCCATACAGCCCCGAACGATGTGTGCAGGGTTCCTTAGATACCAAACGGCACTCGGTACACGGGCCATGGTGCCTACCGCAACACAACCCACCCCTAAGGTCAGCATTATGCGTCGCCCCAAGATGCTACAAACACCAAACTACTTGCAACTCCCGGACCGAGGACAAGGGTGGTCAAGAAGCCGAGAGGGTCCATTGGTTTCGGGCCCAATGCGTGGTAGTAACTGTTTCATGGATCACAAACACGTAACTCAGTTCACGAGGACGGCTACAATGAGACAACCCACCATGTACTCCTTCATGGCCTCTCACCGCTACCTTTACCAAATCGTGTTCACACACTTAGCTCACACACAGTATGACATGTTCACACAACCATTCCAATTCATTCCCGATGAATCAGACCTGACTCAACTCTAAGCAGTAGCAGGCATGACAAACAAGCAAAATGAGTAGGCACAAGAGGGCTCAAACAACTCCTACTCATGCTAGTGGGTTTCATCTAATTACTGTGGAATGACAGGTCATGCAGAGGATAAAGGGGTTCAGCTACCATGACAAGTAACACATGAGTCGGTGTTGTCCTAATGCAGTAAAATAGAGCAGGAGCGAGAGAGCGGGATTGTATCGGAATGAACAAGGGGGTTTTGCTTGCCTGGCACTTCTGAAGATAATATAGCTCTTCATCGGTGTCATCGAACAATCGCCTTAACGCCGCTCACCGATGGGGGGACAATTACCGGCAACAAGAGAGAACACAATCAATGCAATGCACAGTCACATGAATGACATGTCATGTTAAGGTACTGAATTCACCTAATGCAACAGTAATCCAAGTTAATTGAAGTGGAATTCAAACAAGGTTGAACTCCAACTCCAAATGCTATTTTATAAATTAACCTAATCATGATTCATCTTATTTAGTGAGGCTAACTTGTTCAAACATGCATGATCATGGCATAAACAGATTCTTCATATTTTTCTGATCATTTTTCATATATAATTTATTTAATTTGGAGTTACAGATTAAAAGTTATGAATATTTGAAGTTTGGGGTATTTTTCTGAAATTTCCGGATTAAATTAAATCCAAAACTAGTTATTATACACCGACGTCAATGTGACGCTGCTGGTCAACAGGTCACGGTCCGGTCAAACCTGACAGCGGGTCCCGCATGTCAGTGTGATTAGTTTTAACTAAATTCATTTAAACTAATCCTAAATAGTTAACAGGGCTGGGCCCCACCTGTCATTGACCTAGGAGAGTCAACCGGGGCCCACCCGTGGTCAAGGTCAAAGTAGGCTGCCGGCGCTAGTCAGCCGGCGAGCTGACGCTGGGCGGCGAGAGTGGTTTTGGCCACTCCGGCCACCAAATGGATCGGGGAAAGCGTCTAAGTGGAGCTGGGGACGAGCCGAAGCTCTTGGTGGAGTGGGTTGAGCTCGGGGCGGCCAGAATCGGCGCCGGCGGCGACCTAGGCGGCCGCCGGAGCTCGGGCGAGCTCGGGCTCGACGCTGCGGTGCACTAGAGGGGAAACAGAGGGGCGCTGCGGGCTCCTGGGAGGGCGGCGAACTTGTTGATGTGCTCGGGTGCAAGCTGGGGTGGCCCTGGCCACGGCGGCGCCATGGCCGGCGGTGAAGAGTTCTCGGGTGCGGTGGTTGGCGCGGTTAGGGGGAGTAGTCGACCGTGGGGAGAGGGGGAAACGGACGGTGAGCTCACGTGGATCCCGTAGAGGTGGACGGCGGGCTCGGGGAAGACCGAATGGCGGCGAATTCGACGGCGGCGATCCTCGGTGGCCGAGGAGGGAAAAGGCTGGGCGGCGCCTCGGGCGCCTCGGTGTCGGGAGGCTCGGTGGAGGAGGGGAGAGAGACTAGGCGGAGCTCGGGGGCATGTCGGGGAGGCTCGGGGATGGCTGTGGCCGCGGGTACGGCGATCGGCGTCGGCGAGCTCGTTCGGGTTCGGGAGAGAGACAGGGCAGGGAGAGATCGAGGGGGGTCCAGGGGGTCGAGGGGGGGTTCGTGGCGCTGCGAGGAGCGTCCAGAGCGTCGGGGGGGTGAAGCAGGCAGGGTGGAGGTGGCCTGCGCGCGGCGTCGACACGCCTCTGCCTACTGGCAAAGGTTGAAGACGGTGGGGAGTTGGGCTGGGCCTGTATTTGCCCGGCTGGGCTTCTATAGTGCCAGGCATGTTGGGCTGTGCAGGTAAGCCAGGTAAGGTTTCTCTCCTCTCTGCTTATTTCTATTTTATTTCTCTTTTCTATTATCCTGAAAACTCTGCGGCTTTATTAAAATATCCAGGCACTTTTAAAAATCACCAAACTGTGCATGCCCAATGTATAGAATATATCTAACATGGAACATTTCAGTTTAGGAGTATTTGGACATTTAAAATATTTTATAGAATTCAAATGTCCAAATTCAAATACTTATGATTTATTCAAAGATCCAAATGTCATGGAAAAATGTGCAACATCTCCGTTATCAAGCTTCAGCATTTTTCCAAAAATGGTGAACATTTTGAAGGCCATTTGGTTCATTGAGAAATATTTCTTAGTTGAACCTATTTGAATTGTTTTTGGTGCTAGGGCTTGGTCATCCCCATTTCAAATTTTCATGAAAATTAAACATGATGCATGGATGCAATGCCACTAGTTACAAGCAAGCTCTAGGGCTGATCTGGGGCTGTGACACCAACGCTGTCAGGACCCCGATCCTAAGTCACACCGATCTAGCATGTAACACATCATATCACTTTGCGGCCTCACGCATGGTATTCCCACGGGTGTCGCCTTACCATGGCCGTATATGATAGTGTCGCTAGCATCCATATGACAAAGAACCCGGCCGACATGGCTAGTCGTGAACCCAAAGCGGCACTAACCCATGGGGACAGGCATACATGAATCACATCGAGCATGTCGGTCATTAACGATAAATTGGCTGTAGCACTGGCTATCAGGACTCCGGTATCCCGGCTGTAGCAGGCTAGGCAGGACTCAACAACACCAAGGTGACATTTCCCAAAGGGAAAGACATAGGAACGGCGTGAAACACATGCCGCCAGTCAAGCGCCCAAGCAGTAGTGTTGGGCTAGCAGGACTCGGTGAACCGGGTCAGAAAGTGAGACTACTATCGCCGTGGCACAAGACTACATTTCCCCATATGAGAGGCTGCCAAGGATAAACAACTAGTTTGTCGGATCCCACACATACCAAGCATTTCAAACATACACACAATATGCTCAATATGTGTAGATACAACATGGCATCACAACATAACTCTACGACTCAAATATTTACTCATTAGGCTCCGAGGAGCGAGATAATACAAACATGGGTCTCATGACCCAACACTCAGAGCATACAATTCAAAGCACAAGCGGAAGCTAAACATGTCTGGGTACAGACAACTATAAATAAAAAGAGGCTGAGAAGCCTGACTATCTACCAGATCCTGCCGAGGCACAAGATCGTAGCTGAGGTAACAAGCTAAACGTCGAAGTCCAAGCGAAACTACTAGCGAGACCGACGTCGCTCCGCAAAACATAAAATAAGCAAACGTGAGTACAATTGTACTCAGCAAGACTTACATCAGATCTAACTACATATGCATCATTATCAAAAGGGGGTGGTGGAGTTTGACTGCAGCAAGCCAGCTTTGACTCGGTGGCTATCCTGAACTACGATTGCAAGGACCTCTTTTGAGGTGGCGCACACGATTCCACATATTCACCATAGCAATACACCACTATGAACCCGCCTCCTGCCTCCTACGAGAACGCCATCCATAGCACTCACGCTTATCTTGCGAGTTTTAGAGTATCCACTTTCACTTGTCTATGAACTGATATAGGCAACCCAGAAGTCCTTTTCCGCGGACACGGCTATTCGAATAGATCATATTAAAACCCTGCAGGGGTGTACTTCTTCACACACGCTTTCACCACTTACCGCCGTTTACACGACATGTACTCGGCAACCTTCAAGCGGAAGCCCAACGTGGGTGTCGGCCACAGCCTACCTAAACACTCAAGTCCCTAGTCCAGGTTTATCGCCTATTCGGGTTCCATCCGCAGGGAGTCCGGCCGAGGTTTCCCATACAGCCCCGAACGATGTGTGCAGGGTTCCTGAGATACCAAACGGGCACTCGGTACACCGGGCCATGGTGCCTACCGCAACACAACCCACCCCTAAGGTCAGCGTTGCGTGCGCCCCCCAGCATGCTACAAACACCAGAAACTACTTGCAACTCCCTTGACCGAGGACAAGGGTGGTCAAGAAGCCGAGAGGTTCCATTGGTTTCGGGCCCAATGCGTGGTAGTATCTCGCTTCATGGATCACAAACACAGAACTCAGTTCCTCGAGGACGGCTGCAATGAGACAACCCACCATGTACTCCTACATGGCCTCTCACCGCTACCTTTACCAAATCGTGTTCACACACTTAGCTCACACACAAGATGACATGTTCACACAACCATTCCAATTCATTCCCGATGAATCAGACCTGACTCAACTATAAGCAGTAGAGTGCATGACAAACAAGCAAAATGAGTAGGCACAAGAGGGCTCAAACAACTCCTACTCATGCTAGTGGGTTTCATCTAATTACTGTGGAATGACAGGTCATGCAGAGGATAAAGGGGTTCAGCTACCGCAGCAAGTAACACATGAGTCGGTGTTGTCCTAATGCAGTAAAATAGAGAAGGAGCGAGAGAGTGGGATTGTATCGGAATGAACAAGGGGGTTTTGCTTGCCTGGCACTTCTGAAGATAGCTCTTCATCGGTGTCATCGAACAATCGCCTAACGCCGCTCACCGAGGGGGGACAATTACCGGCAACAAGAGAGAACACAATCAATGCAATGCATAGTCACATGAATGATATGTCATGTTAAGGTACTGAATTCACCTAATGCAACAATAATCCAAGTTAATTGAAGTGGAATTCAAACAAGGTTGAACTCCAACTACAAATGCTATTTCATAAATTAACCTAATCATGATTCATCTTATTCAGTGAGGTTAACTTGTTCCAACATGCATGATCATGGCATAAACAGATTCTTCATATTTTTCTGATCATTTTTCATATATAATTTATTTAATTTGGAGTTACAGATTAAAAGTTATGAATATTTGAAGTTTGGGGTATTTTCTGAAATTTCCTGAATTAAATTAAATCCGTAAAACTAGTTATTATACACCGACGTCAATGTGACGTCAGTGGTCAACAGGTCACGGTCCGGTCAAACCTGACAGCGGGTCCCGCATGTCAGTGTGATTAGTTTTAACTAAATTCATTTAAACTAATCCTAAATAGTTAACAGGGCTGGGCCCCACCTGTCATTGACCTAGGAGAGTCAACCGGGGCCCACCCATGGTCAAGGTCAAAGTCGGCTGCCGGCGTTTAGCCGCCGGCGAGCCCGACGCGGCGGCGAGAGTGGTTTTGGCCACTCCGGCCACCAAATGGATCGGGGAAAGCGTCTAAGTGGAGCTGGGGACGAGCCGAAGCTCTTGGTGGAGTGGGTTGAGCTCGGGGCGGCCGGAATCGGCGCCGGCGGCGACCTAGGCGGCCGCCGGAGCTCGGGCGAGCTCGGGCTCGACGCTGCGGTGCACTAGAGGGGAAACGGAGGGCGCCATGGCTCCTGGAGGGCGGCGAACTTGGTGATGTGCTCGGGTGCAAGCCGGGTGGCCTGCCACACGGGCGCCATGGCCGGGCGGTGAAGAGTTCTCAAAAGGTGGTTGGCGCGGTTAGGGGGAGTAGTCGACCGTGGGGAGAGGGGGAAACGGACGGTGAGCTCACGTGGATCCCGTAGAGGTGGACGGCGGGCTCGGGGAAGACCGAACGGCGGCGAATTCGACGGCGGCGATCCTCGGTGGCCGAGGAGGGGAAAAGCGTCGGGGCGGCGCCTCGGGGCGCTCCGGTGTCGGGACGCTCGGTCAGGAGGGGGAGAGAGACTAGGCGGAGCTCGGGGGCATGTCGGGGAGGCTCGGGGATGGCTGTGGCCGCGGGTACGGCGATCGGCGTCGGCGAGCTCGTTCGGGTTCGGGAGAGAGAGGGAGAGAGACAGGGCAGGGAGAGATCGAGGGGGGTCCAGGGGGTCGAGGGGGGGGTTCGTGGCGCTGCGAGGAGCGTCCAGAGCGTCGGGGGGGTGAAGCAGGCAGGGTGGAGGTGGCCTGCGCGCGGCGTCGACACGCCTCTGCCTACTGGCAAAGGTTGAAGACGGTGGGGAGTTGGCTGGGCTCAGATTTGCCCTACTGGCTTCTATAGTGCCAGGCATGTTGGGCTGTGCAGGTAAGCCAGGTAAGGTTTCTCTCCTCTCTGCTTATTTCTATTTTATTTATCTTTTCTATTATTCTGAAAACTCTGCGGCTTTATTAAAATATCCAGGCACTTTTAAAAATCACCAAACTGTGCATGCCCAATGTATAGAATATATCTAACATGGAACATTTCAGTTTAGGAGTATTTGGACATTTAAAATATTTTATAGAATTCAAATGTCCAAATTCAAATACTTATGATTTATTCAAAGATCCAAATGTCATGGAAAAATGTGCAACATCTCCGTTATCAAGCTTTCAGCATTTTTCCAAAAATGGTGAACATTTTTGAAGGCCATTTGGTTCATTGAGAAATATTTCTTAGTTGAACCTATTTGAATTGTTTTTGTTGCTAGGGCTTGGTCATCCCCATTTCAAATTTTCATGAAAATTAAACATGATGCATGGACGCAATGCCACTAGTTACAAGCAAGCTCTAGGGCTGATCTGGGGCTGTGGCACGCGTGCTCGCTGCCCAGCCGGCCAAAGCATGCCACGCCTCGCCACCATCCTCGTCTCCACCCCCTTAACTCCCCCTGGCGCTCGCCGACACCGGAGCTCGCCGCAGCAAGCACGAGCACGGTCCAGCCAATGGCACAGTGCGTGGCGCACTGTGCTTGTCGCTTTCCCCCTTGCTCATTTGCTCGTCCGCGCCCGTGCACAGTTCCTGCGTGACCGACGTCGTCTTCCCTCTCTCTCTGACGCCGTTCGTCGTCGGGCGCCGTGGACAGATGTCCTCCGGCGGAGCCCGAGCCCTCCTCGCCGCCCGTTTATAAAATCCGCCACCCCCAGCCTCTTGGAGCACCCGTAGCCAATCCCACACCTTCCTCGAGCCAGTAGAAGCCGCAGCCCGGCCGGGTAGGCCGCGGGCTGTTGTCCCGAAGCCCGGGCTTGCCGGCGATCCACTTTGGATCGTCCCCGCAGCTCCCACCCCTCCCAGGCCAGGGCGACCCTGCCAGGGCCTCCGCCCCTCTTCGGTGAGGCCGTACCTCCCCGCTGGAGCCCCTGGAGCCTCCCCAAGCCGTCATCGTCTTCGTCTCCGGAAACCTCCGCTCTCTGCCTCCGCTGGAGAGGACGATTTCGACGCCGTCCATTCACCTCTTGCCATGCTACGGGTACGGGCAGGTGCGCAACCTTCTTCTCTGTCGATCCCTCTCTCTCGCTTGACCCCAAGACCCCTCGTCGCCGGCGTGTGCTCCGGCGAAGCGCCGCCTCCCTCTGTTTCCCTCTCCCCTCCTTCTGGCCTGACTGGTCAGCCAATCATTACACGCGTGAAGCGGTATGAGTGGTGGCGCCCTGGTCGTTTCCGCCTTCGACGTCAGCCCCCCCCCCCCCCAATTTATTTATTTCAAATTCATTTAAATCAAGGAACCTTCAAACAGCCACAACTTTTTATCTATAAGTCCAAATGCATTGATTCTTTTTGAATTGTGTTCTTTGACCAAAAATCTAACATCACCCAAAAGATGGAATTTTTCCTTGCTGTCTAGATTTTCTGGTAATTTTAGAAGGTTTCTTGATGTTTTCTTTTTGTGGTATTATTTATTTTCAGAAGAGCAAGCTTGTCTTGAGGATCACGAGGAGGTTTGTTAACCTCATCATCACTAAGGCAAGCCACATCAACATTTTCATAGTGCCACTTCAATATTTGTGATTTTCCTACTTGAACTCATGATTATTCATGCACTTAAATTATTTGTATGATAATTATATTCTGTTAAATGCTTGTCATGTTAAAATGCTTGATTTACAGAAAGTTTGAAGTAAATCTTGTTGATAAGCTAAGAAGAACTTAGTGATGAGTAAAGAATAAATGATATGGTCATGGAGTTTAATAATTAGTTTAATTATTATTCTTGCATGATGAAAAATGATGATATTGCTAGAAATATTCTGGTTTAAGTATGGTTTGATCTTAACTAGAGAAGTATCGTGAGTTGATGATGGCTCCGTGGGAGCGTGGTTGATTTAGTTATTTTTATGGTTATGTGATGCATGTGTTAGTGGTCCATA